>OW026520.1:152728200-155588200 GCA_932274085.1 Protocalliphora azurea
GTTTAACTAACTTAACTTTCAAAATTAAGCTCTAAAATTTATTTTTTCACTTTAAAAACTACATTAAAGATACATATAAAACAAAAACAAAAAAAAATATATATATACATGTAAATGTATATATATATGTAAATAATAATAATACAAAAACCAAAAAATTACATATAAATTATAAAGGAAATAGACTAAACACAATGTTAGTCATATTCAAGGTATTTTTATAAACAAAAGATTTATTATATGAAATTAAAAGTAAATGATAAAAAAAATCACTTTTAATGCTAACATAATATCGTCTACTATACTATATATGCAACTTTAAATGTTGCATTTCAAATTTATAAGTAAATGAAAAAATATAAAACTTTAATGCAATTATTTTTAAATCAATTACAGCATTTCAATATCGAACGAATGCCAGACAGAAAGATAAACAAACAAACACAAATTTAGTAATTTATAAAAATACATTTTTTGTTTTTTTTTTTTTCGAAGAACAACTTTTCTCAAAAAATATGACATCATTTTTCTCCTTTCAACAGATTTTCGACAAAAACACAAATATTCACATTTTGCGTTTCAAATTGAATTTTTTGTTTGTTCATTATTATTTTCTACTTGGCTTGTGCGAGTAACTAAAAATTTGGTTTTAACAAAAGTTTTGATGACTATGATCATCATACAGACATACACATATGTTTGATGACAGACCGCCGAAGAACGCATAAGTAGAACGTGACAAATAACACGCAACTAAAGTGTTCTACATTTTAAAACATAAAATGCAATCTAATATCTATCTAACATGTACAAAATGATTTGGGAGACATGTTGTAACCATAAACATACATATAAATATATATGTATATAAAAAGATTTGTTTCTTTGCCATTGGCAGCACAAGAATAAATGTCATATGTTAGTTTTTTGACAAGACCTTAAGCCAAATAGATGAACTTTTATATGAACACTTTCATTACATATACAGCTGTTTATTTAAAATCATTCATTAATTATGGCAGTTTTGTTTATTTTATTATTATTATTTATTTATTTATTTTTTATTTTTTTTTTTGTTTTGTTTAGTAATAATAAAACAAAATATTATTATGTAAACAAAGTTATAAAAATACACAAACACACGAGAAGAGAATAAAGAGATGACGATCTTATGATAATGGGGAAAATACTAATTAAATGCAATTATTATGTATAAAACTTTAAAAAGTACGGAAAGTTAATTAATAAAAAAATTTATAGAAACAATTATACATAACTTTTTACACAGAAAAAGTTATTACTGCATATTTTGCAATTAACACAGTTGTTTCATTTTGCATGAAAATTTAATATATAAATTCAAGTAAATATAAAATAAAATTTAAGTACAATTTGATTTCTCACTAAAATTTTTAATTCATTGAATCATCTACTTGCTTGACTTAATAAAATTTTTAATTGTTTTTCATTTTTTACAGTTTTGAGTAATTGATATAGTGATATATATATATATATATATATATATATATATATATATATAAGAGTTTAAAAAAGAACTTCTGCAGCTCTATTTCAGCACTAAGTACTTCCTTCATCATTTAAAACAGTAATTTTTATTATATTTTCCAGTTCTTTTTATGCTGGGAATTTAAGTAAATTAAACCTTTAATATGTATAGTTCAAAAAGTCTCTAACAAAATTTGGGTCAGAGTTCAAGTTTTTTTTTATTAAAAATAAAACAAAACAGAAATCAATGAAAATAGTTGGAAATAGTTTGCATAAAAAATAATAAAAATATCTGTTTTTAATCCACTTTGTGGAAAGTAGATTTTCCGTACCTTTCTTTTATCTTTTTTTAAATATCACAAATGTTACAAAATAATCAGGAGCTATTGTTTTTTAAAATCTCCTAACAAATATCAAAAATGTACATTTTAAAATCGAAGAAGATATTTTAAACAGTTACTAACGGAATGTTATTTGACTTATATTTTTATAGCCTACCCAATGTAATAAGTATTGACAAGTTTTAGGTTGCTTTTGATTAACAAAATAAAAATTAAAAGTTGATGACTACAAAAACAATCTAAATTTATACATTTAGGAATATTTTTTTTTTTTTTTTTATAAAAAAGAATAAAAACATACATACGTATGTAAACTTGAATATTTTTAAGGCCAGTATTACCCCCTAAACATTAAACATTAAATTCAAATTCAGTCAACATATTTTTTTTTTACCATTTGAGGAAAACTTAAAAAGACCTTTGTTTTTGTCAATTCAAAAGTTTATGCTATTTAAAACAATGCATTATAAATTCCTAATACGATCATGAATAGGAATATTTTTAGTAATAGATTTTGAAATTAATAATTGAAACAAACAAAAATAATAATAAATAATAATAAAACAAAATCTAAACTTTCTAAACATTATTTTTGGGATTCATTTCGAATGGGAAAGCTTTCGAAGGTTAATATTGACTCAAGTATAATTTCCTTTTTTATATTAAAATTTAAAATTTTTACTTTCGGAATAGAAAAGATAATTAATAATATGAGTTTTTAAAATCCGATTAACTCAAATATATTTTATAAATTTTTAAACAAAAACGAAACGATATTAACCCTGAAAGGTTACACTCCATTGAATCGTGGACGCAATTTTTAATGTTTGCGTTTTTTCACTTCAATGACTTTAAAACCTAACTTTTAATAATAAATAATAGCAAAAATTATACATATATATATATATATATATATATATATATATATATATATATATATATATATATATATATATATATATATATATATATATATATATATTCAACAAATTCGTAAGCAAATTTTCCATTTGTGAGACATCTAAGTAAAATATATAAAATTTTATAAAACCACTGCTATTAATTAAAAAATGCAAACAAATTTCGCTATAAAAATAAATATAAGCTACACTATGTAACCTTTTAGGGTTAAAACATTAACGTATTTTTTGTCATTTTTGACATTTGGTCTCATTTTGAAGTTGACTTTCAAAGTAAACATTAACCCATTATGGCTTAATTTTAAGAAAATATTGCCATTAACTGAAAAGCCCTTTATTTGAAAGAATCATTTTTTATATTAAATATTTAAAATATATTTTTATTAAAATGAAAATAACTCGAAAAATATAAAGCAAACAATTTTTTCTACCAGTACATCACAGGGTTAATATAAATTTAATTCAAATCGATATTATTCGATTCTACAATAACTTTATTTAAAAAAGTTGAACAAATTAAAACAATTATTTCCACAAACCTATAAAAAACCTATTAAACCTATAAATTTTCAATTCAATTTAAAACCTATAATTTTCAATTGTGCTAAAACTTTATAAAACTGTTGAAACTTTTAAAACAATTACATATTGAATTGAAAAGAAAAAATAATATTGAAGACATTTTATCAGCTATCGTATACAAGGGTTAATTTTGACTTACATATATGAAACTTAAATACTTTCATCAAAATCTGTAGAATTATCTTTTATCAAATTTTCAACAAATTGAATTGCACTTTTTTCTGAAATCTGAAAATTTAAAAATATTTTGTTTGAAAGTAAATTGGATCCATTTCATATCCAAGAATTGATTTTCATTTGGAACTTGTTTCATTAAAATATACAATATTCAATTCTGCTAAAATTTTAAAAAAGTGTGATAAATTTTGAAATAATTTAATAATGAGAAAAAATTGAGTACATGAGTTGCTTTCGACTAATTTATTATACTTTTATATATTTTTCTATAGTTTTAAAAATTGGTACTTTTGTCAAATTTTCAATATTTCTTATTTTTTAAGATATTTGACCAGTCCTATCCATATTTCTAAGGATTAAACTAATTCTAAATATTGTAAAATCAAATATCAAGAAAAAGATCTTATTCTTTAAGACATTATAGAGCAAATTAGATGTAAATAAAATAGTTTAACAATTTTTTTTTTTTTTTTAATTCTTAAAATTGAACCCAATTTATATTAGTTTTTTTTTCAACGTTATTGTCTTTTCTATCGTTTAAAAAAATAATTGAGATATCAAAACTATTGGCATCAATGTTGATCATAAAATGTTCTCTTAAAAAAGATAAATTTTCCAAAAGAAATTAAAACAGATTGCTTTCTCTTTAATGCCATTTTTCAATTAGGTTCTTGAAAGCTTGAAAATGTCTAAAAGAATTTTCTTAAAATAGAATCCATAATTCGTAGCACAATTTGTAATAATCTATATATATAAAAGAAAGTGATGTTAGTTACTATTGTTATAACTCAAGAACGACTAGACCGATTTTGATGATTCTCACCAATTCGGACCGGTCACCGGCCAGAAAAGGATAATACGAAAAAAAATTCGCGAAAAATCCGCGATAAAAAAAAAAAATTTTTTGTCATAATTTCTTTGCCTTAATAATCATTAAAAATATTTTTTTTAATACAAATTATAACAATTACTGTTTCTGTTTCTATCGAAACGCTTACTTTTTTGTGCAATTTGTTTTCTGGTGGTGGTGTAGAATTCTATTTCCAAACGGTAAGTTCCAAGTAAAGCTCATCATTTAGTGAGGTTGTGATATTTAAAACCATTTGTTGTATTTTTGGCATTCGTTATTAAGTGTTATTCACAATGCCGCGACCCCGGAGATCTAATATTTCGCGTCGAACACGTAATGCAAGTACTTATCGTAATATCGTCAATCAATTGAATATATATGAACGAGAAATCGCACGAGAACAACCCCGTATTAGTTTGGCCCGACTTCGTACATCACAAACGCAGGAAGAAAGGCAGGCGAGAAATGAAACGGCTCGGTTAGCAATGAGAAATCGTCGAGCAAATGTAGCAATTCAACAACTTTAAAATTTTTAATCAACGCATAAGAAGAATTGCTTCAAGTTCTGATTTGAATCAAGCAGCGTTCCATTACAACTGCAATTTCGACTACAGCTCTCATCATTCCGTTCAAAAAAAAGACATTGTCTATCCGCTAACCTTAAGATGAAGTAATAAATAAATATAAATTCAAATTTGCCTTAAATACATGCGTATATTTTTTGATTGAGCCCACATCTACATCATATTTAAATTCTTCTGTAAAAAACACTTTATAATAGGTATTCCTTAGATTTTTATTTAAAGGTCGTAAATTTCGTTAAAATATCAATTTAAATCGTTCAGTAATACAACACTAATGTTTGCTTAGGGCCAGCAACGCGGCTCGGGTCATCGTTCAGTAATACAACACTAATGTTTGCTTAGGGCCAGCAACGCGGCTCGGGTCAGCTTCTACATCATATTTAAATTCTTCTGTAAAAAACACTTTATAATAGGTATTCCTTAGATTTTTATTTAAAGGTCGTAAATTTCGTTAAAATATCAATTTAAATCGTTCAGTAATACAACACTAATGTTTGCTTAGGGCCAGCAACGCGGCTCGGGTCAGCTAGTTTGTAATAATATTCAAAAAATAGTAGAGAAATCATTTGATGTCATCAAAATTTATCATAAATTTTTCTCTTAAATCTTAAGAGAAATCTTCTAAATTAATTTAACACAGATTGCATTCCCTTTAATACCGCATCAAAACATTTTTAAATTTAATTAAAAAACCAAAAATTTCTTGAATACTTACTCGTTTTGTTGTTTAACTAAGTTATCCAATTTGGCCTGAATGGCCTCCGCCGAGGGTTGGTGTACTTCCCTAAGGAATGTGACGATTGATTTTGAGAGCGTCTCAATATCTTTATGTGATGATTTAAGTTCTTCAGATTCACTGAGTATTTCCTGTTAAATTACATAATAAAAAAAAAACAACAAATTAAATAAATATTTTTTTGAAAAGTTATTATTTAAAATGGAATATTAGTCGTGCTATTATTTTTTTTTTTTGTGATTAACTTTTTGTGAAGTGAATGGAAAATTTGAATAAATTTAGGTTTCAAAAACACGCATCTAGAAAACCAGTTATATTCTAAATATAACTTAAATATTTATTTAAACATGATTTTATTTTATTTTTTTTACACTTTAATTTAACAATTAGGAGGAGATATTAATATGTTTATAAATTACATAAATAAACCAAATTTAAAATTTCATTTATATTAAACAAAATGTGAATTTTTATGTGATTTTTTTATAAGTAATTATCAAAATTTATTAAAATCTGTAATATTTTGGTTTTTAAAATATTAAGTATTAGTTAACTTTTTTTTCTTTTTAATTCAAAGAAAATTTTATTTTTAAACTTAATTTTTTTTCAAAAAAGGCCTTTGAAATACCGCTAAATTTAAATTAAATTCAATCCTCGTAAATTTGTTTTCAAGTCAATAATTATTTCTTCTTCCTAACCTTTCATTTAATGAAGTTCTTACCTTAGTTAATATCTATAAATATATAATTTTTTCGATTTATCTAGCTATTACATTTGCATATTTATCAAAATCATATAATTTAAATTATTTGTCATTCTTGTTTGTATTTTCATTTAAAATTAGTTTCTCTTTAAAGCTTTCTCTCTTATTTTTCTCAAAATTAACAAGATGTTACTCTTTTAATTAAAACTAAATAAAATTCAATATTCCCGACCAGACTATCGAAGGTCAGCTACGAACTTTAATTTTGTATATATAATCACTCACACACACACACACATTCACTTGTTCACAAAACTAACAAATTCAATAAGAAACTTGATTAACGCTTAACTGGAATACAAAATTTCTGAAAAAATACTTATATTAATTGTACATTTAAATTGGGTTTAGTCGAATAATGCATTACCCTACATTTTGAAACAAAACAAACAATTTGAAGTGTGTGAGAGAGAGAGATAAGTGAAACTATTAAAGATATCCAAGTAGAAATTAAGTTCCTTATCTTGTAATTACTTCTGATACATGTTATTGATAAAAATTTACCTATATAAAGGCCCCCTCAACATCAATATTAACAAAACTTTTTTTGATAAGTTAAAATTTACCTCCTATATTAGGGCCTGTTTTATGCCAAATACCCTCAACACCATTATTAACAAAACGAAATCATTATAGTATGAGAAAAGAGCGTAAGTATGAAAAGCTTTTCCCGAGATAATTTTGAAAATTGATTTCCTCTCCTTTTGGTTAAATATGTCTCAAAAAGAAAATATCAAAAATTAACGAATAATTGAAAGAAATGGAAGCTTAAACGCCAAATTATTAAAGTAATTTATCATTATTTTAATGTTCAAATCAACTTATGATAAATAATATAAAATAAATTCCATAGCATATGAAAAATTTAGTATGCTTTCACTTTTTTCGTAGCATTATAAGAAAAATAAAAAAATTGTTATTGTCGAGAACACATGAATTAATTTTTAAACATTTTTTTTCTCAACCGGCTTTTAATGAGAAACGATGTTGTCATCAAAACAGAATATTAAAATTTTTGTTGTAGTTTTTTAAATATTTCTATTTTCGCTTTTTTTTTTTTTTTTTATTCGGCTTACAATTTTTAAGTATGACACAATACCGAGAGTCATACAAAATAACCTAAAGAACAATTTCAAGTGCATTCAACCAAAAATAGTAAAACAATGTATTTTACTACTAATTAATTAAAGAAAATGTTTTAAAATTTACGAGTTTACAATTTGATTTATTTTGATTAGTTCATGATTATTTTAAAAAATGTTTTTTTTTAGATTTTAATAGTTTAGACCGAATTTTTACACTTGAAATGATTGGAAGGAGAAATGCAAGATCACAATTAATTATATTTTTATTTTTTTAGATGCTAAATATACATTTTTTTTGCCGTGTATGGAAGTTCAATATTTTTGACTATATTTGAGTGTTTTAATTTTTTTTTTTAAACAAATGAAAAATTTTAAATAAAAATATGAGAGGATAATTTTCTCGCCGAATTTATTGCTGGTTGATATTTAAACTCCAAAGTTCTCTAGTAAACTTTGAAAAACAAATTGTATAAAACAATATTAAAAAAATTTGATATAGATTTTTAAAGTGGTATAGAGAACAAAATAGCATAATTGTTCAGCGAGATCAAAGTAAAAATTTTTAAAAATTCGAGAAAAAAATATTTTGTAATACATATTATATTTCATATTTTTTATATTTTCTATATTCAGCTACTCAAAAATTTAATTTTTTAACATATATTTTATTTTTTAATATTGAATTAATTAATTTTGAACTTAATATTAAACTTTAATAATAAAATAATTGAAAATAAAGGGCTGATGCCAATTTCAACATCTTTTTATGAAGATCATTGGCCCAAAACAGTGTTCGGCCCTCAGGTGCCGAGTGTCATTCAGCATATTTTAACGACATTACATCAACAAAACTTATAGCAAAAGGAAGAAAAATTATTTTATTTTTTTCGTTTTTTTTTATGTGCCATTCTTAAAGAACACTCGGTCTCTTTGTGCCTCATTTTCAACTTCGGGCGATAAGTTTTCGCATGTATGTTATTTATACTCTATGAGATCTTCCGTAGCTTGTTTACAGAAGTATAGAGCATCTAAACGAGAAATTAGACGAACCTGAAATGGATCCTTCAAATGTTTTATTATTAAGCTTCCTCGAAAAATAACGACACCAAAAGCGGGTATAATATCTCTTCAAGAATGATGTGTGATTTCTCATTGATCCAGAATCATAAATTTTATTTTTTTTTTTTTTTTTTTTTACTTATCAGCTCAAATAAAAATCGTATTCGGTAATCATAATAATTTGGACCAAAATCGCAGACGAATTATTTGGCATGAAAAGGTAATTAGTATTCGGCATTCTTAAGGATTTTTCCTATGACTTTTCTTGCTCATAAGCAATACATTCAAATTTTAACATTTTCTCTTTTTGACGATCAATGGTCAAGACATAATTTCTATTTCAAAATTAAATCCATGAAGATACAAGTGTCAAATTTTTACTTGAAAGGGAATTATTTAACTAAAAGAAATTTAAAACTCAAATTTTATTTATTTTTAGAATAGAAGGTAAATGAAAATTTTAGGAAATCAGATGAAAATTGTATCCTATATTTTTAAAAATACATACTATGATTTTGTTCTAAAATTAGTTTTAAATCTACTTACTCGTAGTTTTAAAAATTGAAAAATTTGAAAAAAAAAAAACTAAACGAAGATTTTATTAAATGTTTTGTCTTTAAAAATTTGCAAAGTTTAAAAAAATTGTTTTGTTACCCCGAAGCTCTTCTCCTAAAGAGTCTATAATGTTCGAATTCAAAACTTAAGATCGATTGCTCAACATCTTAATGTAAATAGAACCAAACACATGTTGGTTTAGTCCCACTGTGATATGAACATTTGTTTAAGGTCTAAGTTAAAACCCAAATGAACAGATACCAAGAACAGCGTTGCCGTTTTAATCCAATTGAACCAAAATCGGTAGATTTTTTTTTAACTTTCTAGGTTTGGTAGTTTGGTGGGTTTGTTTCAATTATTCATGTTTTTGATAAAATGTTCTATAACTTATATAATAACCCAGCAAAAACTTTGCTTTCCTGGTAAGCTAGCAGGTATAATTGGAAACAAAAATAAACCTCTTATTTTTTGCCTGAATAACCAGTTATTTTTGTTCGAGTTGTCCACAAATTCATATAGTTATTTTTTGACCCTAGGGGTACTAAAAATATGTACCTAAATGAAAACACACACTAATCATTCGTTTTTAATGACTAACGTCTTACTCAGTACACCATCTCGCACATAGCATCCTAAGCGACAAATACTCTATTTAGTTTAAAATATCTTTTTAGACATTTTGTTATAAAAAATTAACAGCTTCAGAATGGGGTTGAACCAACAACCTTTTAGTTGTTAATCCGGCGCTCTAGCCAACTCATCCAAGTGATTGCAGTATTACTGTGCTATTATACTATTGAGTACTTATTAATGTAATACAGAGTAGGCAAATAATAATGACGCCTCATTACCAAGAAACTACTTTAATAAGTAGTTGCCATTACCAAAAACCAAAAAGTTTTTGCTGGGTTGTATTTGTTACAATAAAGTGTAGAAAAATGCAATAACATTGAATAAAAGATAATTAAAGATTATAATAAAGCTACCAATTTGAGTCCAATTGGATTAAAACGGCAATGCTGATTGCAATATTACTATGCAATTGAGTACTTATTTATGTAGTATAGAATAGGCAAATAATAATGACGCCTCATTACCAAGAAACTACTTTAATAAGTAGTTGTCATTACCGAAAACCAAAAAGTTTTTGCTGGGAAGTTACAATTAATTGAAAAAATTATACAGAATATAAATATTTTTATCTAATGAGAGGGAGAAAAGTTATAACACATTTTCATATACATAAGTAGTTCGAATGAAAAAACAGAAATTGTTGTTTCCTTTACAGTAATCAGAGTAGCAAAACAAAATAAAAATGTATAAACCTTGAAGTCTTTATGTGGTCGGAAGAGATGAGATGGTTTTTATAAATTTGAAGAATAACACAGGTATACAAGGTTTTTGACTTGAGCAAGCAAAAAGTGTTCCTTAGGTTATTTAGGACGCTGAATTCGAATCAACAGTAATTTTTTCAAAATTGATTTTAGTTTTCGAGATATCAACAAAAATATTTGTTTACTATATTTTAGATTTGACAACCAATTTATTTAATAAAAAGTGATAAATCGGAATTAAAGATCTGTCCGATTAAATCGGTCGTATTATTTGGAATGTGTGAATTGGAATTAGAATCCAAAATTAGGAACTCATCATGACCTCTTCCCAAATTCCTTAGTATTATTTTTAGATTTCTTAAAAATTATTTGCTTAAAATCGGGGGATTTTCGAATACCAAGAATGCTGCGAACAAGATTTTTTAATTTTCCTCTGATGGTGGTTATTTGGATGCCAAACATTTTTTAAAGTTTCCGTCGATCATTAGTTATCGAATATTAGGTTTGACAAATATATTTTCCTTGCTTTTTGTTGATATCATCACTGAATTATATGTTATATTTAATAAGCGGGAAGTGTGCCACCTTCGGTCCCGTTTACATTGACACTTGTCATGTTACACTGCAACCGTAATGCAATCTACTCTGCCAAATGTGTTAGTAAATTCATACCTCTAATCAAGTTCAGTTAGTGAAACATATAAACGGTTCTCAAATAGGTGTCCGCGAACCACGAGGGACCTTTTGTCCGTACATACATTTATTTATTTCTTCGTATATACTTAAAAATTTCTTACATTTATGAGTAAAAATTGCAAGGAATTTAAAAATATTTATAATTTAAAAACACGATAATTATCGAAATTAATGAATTATTGAGGGTTTTGTCAAAAAAATTTAATAAATACACTTTTTTTGATAAACAATCACTCATCCAATGCTTTTTCGCTCAGATTTCTACGAAATTCTTTAACAATTTAACTAATATAGAAATGGAAGAAATCATAATTTCAGCCATTTTAACATCTATATGGTTTAAAGTTAATGTCACTATTTCCGATTTGGATAAATTTTGAAGAGATATTAAAAAAATAAATAAAGTTAGAGTTAAATTCAAAATAGTTTAGATCTGTCGTCGTTCAAATTTTAATTTGTTACAACTTTTTATCTTCTTGTCCGCTTAAAAAAATCTTGGCCTTAAATTGATGCCAAATAATTTTATTTTGGAAAATTATTTTATGATATTCATCATTATTTTTCGAATTAAATTCATTTACTATCCAAAAAATTAAAGCTGATATGTAAAATCAACAAATTTTGAAGAAAATTCTACGTTTAACACCCTCTTTAGCCTTATTTAAGAATAACATTTGATATCAAATTGAGAATTCAAAACTGAACTTCAAATTCGACTATGTTGAACATATTTTGAGAAACACGCTAAAATTATCATATTTCAAACGCAAAATTATCATATTTCAAACGTTTGATTGTAGTCATCTTCAAGTTGTAAGTGGGTCGTTAGAACATTCGTTATAAACGAAGGTAATGAAAATACTCACACCTCTGAGCATTCAACAATTTGCCTCTTTTCCCGAGTATATAACATTCGCAAACATAATAAATGCGCTTGAAATCATGCTTTTTCATTGTCTGGAAAAAAATCCAATGTTAAGAATAGATTGAACTCAATTTTTATAACAGTGAGAATTTGAGAAACGAATATTTGAATTCAGCGCCCACAATTACATTAAAATTAATTCTCATCTACTCATGTCTAAAAGTTGACCTGGATTTGTAAATTTACGTATCTATTTACTTTCTTTTAACTTAAAAAAAGTAGTTCTGCATTGAAATGTAAATCCCATTCTCTGACTTATTAATTGACAACTTTGGAAAAGCATAAATTAAAACCAAGTTTAGGCTTTTCACCAAAGTTTTATTTAAGTATCTACATAATTCTCTAAAAGTAATAATGTTGGTACATTTTGGTTTTCGTAGTTTTTAGAGAAAATTTTGTTAGGAAAAATATTTTCTTTGTTGCAACGCTGACCAAGAATGCTGATGAAACTTATGGCGGCACAGAAAATAAGCATTTATTATTAAATACCTAGCGGTAGTGCTCTTAAAAATATTTTGAAAACAAAGTGAAACGAAAGTCATTTAGTTTGAAAAAATCTCATTATTCATTAATTTACAAATTCATTACAATTTTCATTTATTAAATTTCTCACAGTGTACTTTATACATACTGTGTATGTATACATATTATCTATTTGTTCGAAAAACATGTGCTTTTATGAACACACTCTCTCATTCATATAAACTTTGTTTATATTTATTGAATTTTATTGATACAAGCTCTACTAAAAATAAAGAAAAAACACATTTTTTTCTTCTACATTCTGTTTTGAAATGAATCATTAAAAAAATTAAAAAGAAAATATGTAAAAAAATAAGTAACACAATAAATATATCTCTTATCATCTTGAAATCGAATTAGGTTAATTTCTGAAGTACATCCTAATTAAGTACTAATAAATGTACTACTTTCAATATTATATTCTCAAAATGATCTAAAAATAGAATTGTTTTTTTTTTCTTTTGATAAACAACAAAAACAAAGCTTTAAAATTTCATATTGCTTTAAAGTTACTTCATATACTATTCATTATTAATTATTCCCCCTACGAAACTCAACACACAATTACATGAATATGTATTTTTAAAATAAGTTTTTTTTTTCATAAAATAAATTTAAGATAGTTATTTTTATACTCTTCACCACAGGTGTTAAGGGTATATACGTTTGTCATTCCGTTTGTAATTTTCACAATTTTCGTCGGAGAGTAAAAGTTTTTATTTTCTGGATCCTTATAAGAAATGATACCGATTATATATATATATATATCAAACGATAGGAAATTAACTTTTCTATTCATAATTTTTCAGGTTTTTTCGACTTAATTCTAGTTTAAATAGCGTTTCTGATATATATATATATATATATATATATATATATATATATATATATATGAGAAATTCTTTCCAGAACTTTTCTATTGAAACTCAGAAAAACCCCGGTTCAAAAATAGCAGAGATATTAAAAAAACCGTGTTTTCAAACGGGGTTTCCATTTTCTGAAGCCCCTATATAAGCTAGGGACTTCGTTTTTACAAAACCAAATCGGAAAATTTCACTAAAGAAATGAACTCAGTTACAGAGATATCGGCCAGAATGCATTTTTAACCGATATCAAAGTGCTACGTACTTGGTTCTTATATAGATCGACTACAAATAAGTTTCTCGAATTTAGGTTTTTTGAATCAACCAAATCGGTTCACAAACAACCCAGTTGTTGGCGAATCTTTAAAATTTCATATTGCTTTATTTATTTAATGACTGCTTCCCTTATAGTTTTCGTTTTCATGGGTACTGAAAAATTTTGTTTTTTTTTTTTTAAATCAGTCAAATCGGTCTATAAATTTTCCACCATACCCTTTTTTAATTTAATATTGTCTTACATTTATAAAATATTTCTTTTGCACAGAAGTGGTTCTATCTTTCTTAAATATGTGCGAACTTTTGTAAAATTCCAAAATATAAAATTTGTTATTTACTAGTGTGTTTCGCCACCCTATTTGATGCAATAACTAATATTTATTTTATATGGGAGCTACTACTCCCCATGGACATATCCACCCTTTACGAAATTTGATTTGAAAATTACTTTTAATTTTTTTTTTTTTAACTCTCTGTAATAGTCCTTTAGATGAGAAAATTTATATTTTCTTTGTTTGGTGACTACTCTCTGAGCGTAAATATGATCCAACATAACCTATAACATTCTACAGTCTAAGCACTATCTGTACGTCAAATTTCATATAAATAGTTTCATTAATAACTTGTCAAATTTAAGAAATAGTTTTTTTTTTCAGTAGGCGTAAAATGTAGGTATGATATCCAACCGAGATCTAACAAAGCCTATAACCTCCTTTGGAACTAGTACTATCAGTGTTTCAAATTTCGTGAAAATCGGTTCAGCCGTTTAGAAGTGATTGATACACAAACAAACTTACACCTCGTTTTATAATATATATAGAGATATAAAATGGAAATTATTTAAAGGTTTTAGTGTTTGTAATTACATCCAATATAACGTATTTCATTTTCATATAACACATCTCAACACATATGAAGGGTATATAAGATTCTGCACAGCCGAATATAGCACTCTAACTTGTTTTTTTCTTTTTTTTTTTTTTATTGTGTGTAAAGTCAAATCATTTTACCGTGAACTTGAATGCTTAGGTTTTTTTGACTTTTAATCGGATGTGAATTAGTACGTAAAGATAGGAAAGCGATACATATTCATGTATATTTATTAAATAAAATTAAAAAAAAATTTAATAAAATTACATGTGGTATTTTAGTTATTTTTATTAAAGATATTCGTATTAAAATACAATAAATTTTTCAGTTGAATTTTAATATAATAAAGCATTATAAAAATTTCATTGAAATAAATTCGGAAAATTTTTGAATTTTTATTTTTTTGTTTAAAATTGTAATTAGGGGCCTAATTTTCGTTTTGTTTTATAAAATGAAGCACTTATTTTATCAGTAAATTCGTGGTTGTTATTTTCAAAATTAAAAAAAAAATACCACAATATTTGGTGATAAAACAAATATTTAATTTTACAGAATAAATATTTAATTTTTAAATTTATTGCAAAAATTTAAATGAATTAGGCTCTTAATTTAGTAAATCAAACACATTTTCACACACATTTTCTTAAGAACTTTTGTGTGGTATTTTGGCCCAAATTGTGAAATATAATCATTTGTAATTTAAAATTTAATTTTATTCACAATTTCACAAGTTATTAAAGTTGAAAATCAAACACAGTGGGAAATATTTCCAAAAATGTGTAAATAAATTTGATATGGTTAAATAAAAGGTATCGGTTTTAATAATAATAAGAAAAATAATAATAATATTATATATTCTTTTTTAAAATTGTTTCAATAAAATTCAGTGTCAATGAGGGAATTTGTTCCCAAATTTGGAGGCAGATTTTCGTGGGGAGGGATTTGAGGATTACGAAAATTCGCATTATGTTTTTAAAATTATATTTTATATAATATTAAAATTTTAAGAAAAATTTCGATAAATTTTCGTTATAAAAGAAAATTTTCAATAAGTTTTAATATTTATATATAACTGAATTTTCTCGTTAAACATTATTTTGATAGAAAATTTTGACAAATCTATTTATAGAAAATAAAGGTAAATTTTTAAATTGAAAAAATTTTTGTTAAACTTTCTGTTTATAGGAATTTTTGATAAATACATAAATCAAAAATAAATATATGTTTTTACAGAAATTTTTATAAAAATAAAGTATGAAATTTTCGTTAAGTTTTCTTCAAACTTTCTTTTCATCGAAAATTTTCCATAAATTTTCTTAAATTTCTTTTTATAGGAAATTTTTGATAAATTTTCTTTGTATAACAAATTTTTTAAACTTTTTTGTTATAGGAAATTTTTTATTTATCTTCTTTTTTAGAAAATATTTGATAAATTTTCCTTTTATAGGAAATTTATTAAAAAAATAATCGTTAAAATTTCTTTTTATAGAATAATAAATAAATAAAGTTTTGAATAAAAAACGGAAATTTTATATTTTTATAAATATATTTTTTATTAAAATATTTTGGGATCAAAATTGGGAATCTGTTTTTAAAATGGGTTTCTTTTTTTTTCTTTTTTTCTTTGGACAAAAAAACAAAAAAAAACACCTCGAATGAGTTGAGGCACATCAAATACTGGTACCTAATTATAGAATAAGCTCTGTTTTGATATCGCTAAGCAGAGACTACAAGGGCTTTTAAGAATTGCAACATTGTTGATGATCCTTCAAACTGGATTCTAGTTGATGATCCCCTTTTTTAGAGTTAATAATCGGCATGAAAAATGCAAAATCATGCATATTTTAAAGGATCATTTTCTCATCTAATTGATTGCTTTATTTAAAAATCGAAATCAAAATCCTCTATAGTTTATGGTCTCACGATCCGGATGTCAGCTGATGGCGATATCCACTACCTCAGAGTTAAAGGTTAAAGATTTTCCAACTTTCCAAGGTTTCAATGAAAACCAAATGTAATAAAATCCATTTTGCTGTTGTTTAAAACTTATTTAAAAATATTTAGGGCCTAATTTTACAAATCGAAATTTAATTAAAATTTATTTATTGTTTTCAAATTGTTTAATATTTCATAAAAAGAACAAAAAGTTGTCAAGTTAAATTTTGGAGAATTTTTAAAATTCTCTTTAAAAAAATGATGACATACATATTTATTATTTATCCTTCAATTCTTTAAAAATTTAGGAAAATTAAAAACTTATAATAAAATAAAATATTTTGGTATTTTCCATTTAAAACCCAAAAAATTATTATATTAAGATTATCCGAATAAAAATTATAGAAATCTTAAACAAAAAAGTATTACACTAGAAATTATAATTTGGAAAAAACATTAAAAACAAACAAAGGAATTTTATAAAACGAATAAAATATATTCGAATAATGTTTAAATTACAAAAAGAACTAAATTTATTCCAATAATTTTCATTGACATTCAAGATATTAAAAATCTTAGCTAAGAAAATATTTTGGTTAAAATAATGATTTTAGAAAAATAATTTAAAACAAAAGAAAGAATATAATGTATTCGAAAAATGCTTAAATTATTCGAATAAAACTATTAAAAATCTTAACTTAAGTAGTATCGTGCATAGAATTTTGATTATGGAAAAATAATTTAAATTTAAAAAATGGAATTTTACTAAACGAATAACATTTATTCGTATCATTTTTAACGATTATTCGAATAAAAATATTAAAAATTTTAACTAAACAAGAAAATATTAACTTTCTTTATTGTTTTAAAATACAACGGGCTATATATAAACCAATATGCCACTCTTATATTAGCAGCACAAAGCTGTAGCTTAAGTTTGGAATCAAAAATTGGACACAAATTTAATGTTGTTTCAGAAAAATTCAATAGTTAAATTTACCAACTTTTTATTAAGTTCAAACAAAAAATTGTGAAATTCTATATAAATTTAAAATCTTTAACCAAAATTTTTAGGCGTTGTAGCTATACTTTTATTAGATTTAAACACCAAACTAAAATACATCAATATACATATGTCTGGTGTTATTACCTGAAGTTCTGCTAAAGTCTTATTAAACGTTTAAATACAATAGCACTTCTTTCATAATTGACTTTAAAGAGTTAGTAAAAGCCAATTTAAAAGCCTTCAATTCACAAAACGAAAAACTAATATATTTTTGCTCATAAAGTATATTGAAAAACTTACCTGGATAGCATGCTTTGTATCTTCCAAATGACGTCGAGATCTTACCACTGGGTCGACATTGCGGAATTTATCCGACAAACGTCCCAAAGATTTTTCCCAGGCAAGTAATTTATTCTCGAAATCGTCCCACTTATCAGCAATCGATTGTAAATTATCACGACGATGCTCTAATGAAGTTATCAAATCCTTCCACAAGCGATTTAATTCAATGTTCTCCTGTTCAAT
This sequence comes from Protocalliphora azurea, assembly GCA_932274085.1. Taxonomy (NCBI): domain Eukaryota; kingdom Metazoa; phylum Arthropoda; class Insecta; order Diptera; family Calliphoridae; genus Protocalliphora; species Protocalliphora azurea. The sequence goes on from OW026520.1 coordinate 152,746,311, forward strand.
CAGCTGACGATTACGAGCATCCGATTGACGTTGTAAACCTTGTGCTTGTTGATTTGCCAAAGTGATGTCGCTAGTTTGGCTCTGTAAAATTGAAAAATAAATAGTTTTTAATAAATTTAATATTTTTCTATTTTCTATAAAAAAAAATCGCACAATATGTTTTCATTTTCTTTTTACGGCTTATTTTTTACTCTCTTTTTCAACACGTTTCTTTTTCTTCCTAGCAAATTATTCTCCTAAGGATAATTTATTCAAGGGTAAAAGAGGTCAACATTGTTGAGAGTTTAACATTTTTTCGTATTTCATCACATTATCTTGAAAGAATATTCTATAAATTTTTATTTTTTTTTTTTTCTTTTTTTCTCACCTTAAGAATTTGTTTTTAATTTAAGGTAAAATTTTTTTTATTAAATTTTCGTTTTAGTTATTATTTTTAGTAAAAAATAAAAACTTAATGTTTAAACTTTAAGCACTTTAAGAGAAATAAATTTTTATTTGACTTTTTATCAAAAGATGACGTTGATATTTAGTTTCGCAGTTCTTTTTCTTTTTTTAGAGTGTTAAAATATGAATTGTACCTTTAATGTCTTTTGTACTTCAGTTTATTTTTTCTCTATACGATATAGAACAAACACTTCGGCCATAAATTTCAATGTTTTTGTTTTTTTTTACTTTTATGTATTTTAACTGTGTTTTTTTTTCTCTTCTTTTTTTATTATTTAAAATGCGCTACGAAAACGTGTAAAACAGATTTAACGAAAACTAAATCATAAAAACACAAATACTTAATGTGACGTCTTTGAAAGCTCACATTGAAATGAATTTAAACTGTGGTCATGCTGAACAAAATAACGTGGAAAAGAGGAAAAAATAACAAAACAAAAAGTCTGTGGCCACATAGATACTTTACCAATACATATGAAATTCTTTTAGGAGAAGAGTAATTTGAGTTTGTTTAGTTTTTTATACAAGAGAGTAAGTTAAAGAAAGGGAGCTTAATTTTAATGAAACCGGCAAAAGAAGTGATGTCAATATTAAAGAATTGTAAAAAAAAAACGGTAGAAATCTAAACTGGTTAAGGCTTTCATTAAATTTGTTATGAAAGAAATTGAAATATTTAATAGAAGTTAAAATAAGTTTCCAAAACAATTTAAATATATGCAAATAAATATTAATATATTAAATTCTCAAAATTAATTCTCTTTAAATAAAAATTATATAAGGAGAAAAAAATCAGATTAATATTTAACAAGGGTCTGCAAAGAATTAAATCCTGTTAGCATATAGAATGCTTAAAGACGTCAGAAATAAACAAAAAAATATCGAATATTTTTTAGGATTCAACGAGACCCCAAGTAAATATGCCGCAATGAATACTAACCCTTCAAATATTTGGAAGATAAATTTGTTTCCAATCCTTCAGACATCAGTTATAAGTGCCTTCTAGATGATTGTCAGAAGATTGTTCGAAAAATACATAAGCAAAATACATTGCTATTACGCATTAATAATCTATACGTCACTTCTTAATGACTTCTAGATGATTGGCAGAAGTCTGTACGAAATTTCCAAAAACAAAATACTTTACTATCGTCCTTTCATCTTTCGAAAGTATACTTTGAAGTAACTTTTGGAAGATAATATGACTACTATTCGAATTTAACAAAAGCAAAATATATTACTATTGCGCACTAATTTTTTTGGCCTGCATTAGGAAGATTTTTAGCTTTTTAAAACTTTATTAACAATTTATTTAGTAAACTCTACTTTTCTCAAATTTAAATTTATTTTAGGAAAAACTCCATCAAAAATTATTTGCATATTTAAAGACCCAAAACATTGTTTTTAAAAATGTCTTATCGCATTCTTTGGACTAAAGGTAATCTAAACATAATTTAATTATAAAAATTATCCACCTTCCTTTCTTCTTTTAAAGGTAACGGAATTCATCAGAAGTTTCTCATGAGGATTTTATTTAGAGTTCTCTAAATACAAAATAATTTTTATGTGAATGTGTTTCTTTTGTAATCTGAAATAAAAATAACGTTAATTTTAATTATAAATACAGAAGCAATAGAAGTGCAAAATCATCTTCTAGAAGAAACTAAGAGGACATTTCTGTGAGAATCGTGCGGGTGATTTTCCGAAGACTTTTTTTCAATACTTCTAAACGTGTTCTCATCGAGACTTCTAGAAGACTCTTCCACCAGAAGCAGTTCTTCACGACGGAAGATAATTTTAATGATACTTTGGCAATAGTTTTGGCGATGATTTTCAACTTCTGGAAAATTCTTTTTAGAGACTTCCGCAATAGAAAATGTTGCAGGGAATTAAGTCTATTGTGGGACAAAATATACATACGTATTTCATTTTCTTTACAAAATTAGGAAAACAGGAGAAAAAAAATTTAGGACATTTTGGCTAAAAAGTATGGTTTAATTTAAAATGGAGTCAATTATAATTCTTACCGTGTATATTTGCGAGAAAGAATTATATATTTTAATTGGCAATAAATTTGAATATTACATGAAAAAATGTAGAAAGTTCTGCCTAATTGTATATTTGACTAATTGATTATACAAGTTTATAGAATTTATTTAGAATATTTTCAATTTAACTGAAAATCTCTGTGTAGCATAAGATAAGTATGTGTCCAAATTAAAAAATGAGGTTAAGGAACAAAATCGTAAGTTATTCCAGAGTGGTTAAAAACTCAATATTAATTTTTATTTGTGTCAAAAGTACAATTATGTATCATTGGTTTTTCAATAGTGCAAAAGCCAGTCATTGTAAAAATGACAAAATGAACTTTGAACCACCCTTTATTCCTTGGAACTGTGTGCTGATTGATAACAATTTTTTCACTTCTAAAACCTCAAAAATAGCTACACTAGGTTCTCTAATTTATACCAAACACCTTATGCGCTCCTCAAAGCTCAAGTAGAAGATGAATGATGAAGTTTGCTGCGGCCAAGAAAATATATTATTTAATTATAGTCCACAAACTAGGGAAGTCACAAATGGATCATTGCGCTTCCATTCTATGGAAGGGTTTTGTAACTGGTTCTATAACACGCTGCTTCAAAATGACATTTTTTATTTTTACTCGAAAAACAGTCCGATGTGGGGTAGAGAAATATCGATGTTCTAATATAAATTCGATTTTCTAGTGGAAAATCGGTTTTTAGTGAAATATTGTTTTTTTTTTTACTTTTTCTTATAATAAATGATTTAAATGTAAGAAATCACATATTCATTTTATAGTGAAAATTTAAAAAATTGTCATTTTAGTGAATTTTTTTTATGGAAAGATTTTTTGATTTTTTTTTCGAAAATTTGTTTTCTAGTGAAATTTTTCATGAGATACCATCATGACATTTATGTAACGATTTTAATGAAATACAAATCGCTATATTTGAAGTATATTAAGCTTTATGATAAAGGATATTTTCGGTAGTTTTCGATTTTTAATGAATTATTAAACAAAATTATTAAAAAAAAATTATAATTTTTGGAAAAAAAAAATTTAATATCTCTGAAACTATTGAGCTGATTAAAACAGTATATTAATATGACTTGGACGTAATTTGAATTTGAATTTTTTGATATTTTACTAAACCAAATCAGGCATTTAGTTCCCGAGGTAAATTTTAATATGTGGTGAAACCTCATTTATTTTCAATATCTATATCACATCAAAAAAAGTGATTTATAGGCTATGGCATTGAATTTAGGTATACGTGATCATGTAATTATAAGCCTATAAATCACTTTTTTTGATGTGATATAGATATTGAAAATATATATTATATATATATATATATATATATATATATATATATATATATATATATATTGCAAACAAAATTATATATTCCTGCCACCGTTGGTGAAGACTTTAATAAGCTTTTATATATGCTAAAATTTGGTTGCGGTACTACTATAATATAATAAGCTTTTATATATGCTAAAATTTGGTTGCGGTACTACTGGTTCCAAATACATATACATATTATTAAGTAATCTGAAGTGATGCTACTTATAGCTGTTCCAAAAATTATGATTTTACAATTAGCTCTAAAAGTTTTTCTTCATGAAGTATTAAATAGAAAATTGTTAAATTACAAAAAAAAAAAAACAATTGCAATTTATCACTAAAATTTTCTTAGAAAGATATTAAACGGGTTTTTATAAACCCCTACAGCAAATAAATTAATGGAAAATAAGGAATATTCGAATATTACAAAGAAAAGGCTAGTCGATATTCTTATCTCTTTTTTTAATTTTAAAAAGCAATCACTATTTCTTTCGTAAACCTATAATTTTTTATTTATCAATAAAATAATTTAAAAATTTTAAATAAAATTTTATTACAAAATTTATCAAAAGAATTCATGGTTTAAATAAATTTTTTAGTTAAAAAATGAAATGTTTGTGGCAACATACACACCAACAGTTTGAAAAGTTAGTTTTTGGTAACAAACCGCGATTTGAAGTTTAGATAACTTCATAAATTTGTACCTAGCCACGCATTTAAAAATTACCACAATACTAAACATTAATACTTATATATAAATATGTTCATATTAAGCCCCTATATATAGATTTTATTAGTATGAGTGTATATATTTTCTTAAAGGCCATTTACTTATATAAGGCCGTAATAAACTTTATGTCTCGATATGGTAACAAAATTTCAAAAGTCTATGCGACAAATAAATCAAGTAATTTAGTATTTAGAAAAAATAATTATTATAAATTTGTTACAGAATTATTAAATTTAACAATATTAAGTAAAAAAGGCACACACTTTAAATTTATTGCCTGCACTTACTACGTTTTTTAAGCCATTTCCAAATGAAACAGCCGGCAAAATTTGTGTATTAAATACTTAGACAACTTGTATGGGAAGTTAAATATAAACAAGTCTACAATAAACCAGTAAATTTATATAAACTCAAACAAAAATATATTTACAAGTCTATGTATAAATGTAAATGCCTATGTATTTTTTTTTTCTTACTTGCAACAAATTTGCATTCCCAAAGTATGTATAAAAAATGCTATTCGGGAATGTACGAAATTATAAAACTAGTCATAAATTGTTGCTTACTTCTAGGGAGTGTCACAAAACGAATACTCTTTGATGTATAAAAGAGATACATAGTCATGCGATTGCAAAAGTGTTGCCAATTTTTCTTTTAGGTTGAAAAAAATCGCTAAAAGCATGGATTTGCAAAATCATTTTTTCTGATAAGATTTTCGGCTAAATTATATTTTCGATATGTATGTTAAAATCTTCTTTCTTGTTATAAATGTTTGGGAAAAAAATTTAATTTTACGGTAACTTACATTAAAAAGATCTTGAATTACAATTCAAGAATACTATATTAGCTTTTCTTAAAAAAGCGCTAAATTTAGCACAAAAAGTGCTAAATTGGCAACGTTGAAAATACATGACGGATTTAATTTGCGTATAGGCATATTCAGTGAGAGTATCTAAATATCTCTCTCTCTCTCTCTTTATAACTCCCACCATGCACGCAAACTGAGATAAAAAACTGTCGCTTCATGTGAAGTTATACTACATATCATAGGTAATTTAATAGTTCAAACCATTTGCTAATTATATTTAATTTTCAATTGATTGCATAGGCCAAAACTGATTCTGCAGGAATGGATTTCTCTAGCCTATAAATCACATTTTTAAATTAACCCCAGAAAATTAATGATTTGATTTAATAAAATTAAACAAAAAAAAATCTAATTTAAATTACCTCCTGGATGTATTATAAATTTTTTGTTAATCCACTCAATATATATAATATATATATTATAACAAAACAAAAAGTTTTATTTTTTTCAAAAATCGTGAAAAAATTTATTTTACCATTTTTACAAATTTTCAGTTTTGGAAATAACACTTTATATATCTAATCAATAATGTTACACTACATATTGCAACATATCTCGCAAACCAATTGTCTGATTTGGTTAATTCAAGTACCAAAAAATATTCAATCAAATTACCTTCAAGATGTATCAATATAATTTTTTAATCTGAGGAATAGTTTCAGAGATATTAACAAATTTGTGCCGAAAAAAATTTTTCAAAATTAAAAAAAATAATGTTTTTAAAAAATCGTAAAAATATCGAAGTCGACCAGAAATGCTCCTTTTTCTTTTCATCATAAAGCTGGATATGTAGCACATAAAACGAGCTACAGCTCATAAAAATTGACGACTTTATTCACTATTCAGTGAAAATATCTCCTTTAAAAATAATATTAAATTATTTACAAAAATAACAAAAACATTTCAATTAGGGATGTGCGATCAATCTATTTATCGAGTATTCTGAATAATCAAATTTTAGATTAATCAAATATTCGATTAATTCAACAATTTGATTAATTATATTTATGATTAATCGATTTATTCGATTTCAATTATTCAAAATTATGATTAATCAACTAACCATTATTTATAATAATTAAAATCTTTAATGATTGCATAATTTATTATTTTTTTACTTTTCTTTTTATTTTTTAATTTTCTTTATAATTTAAACAATTTCAATTTCGAGTAACTGATTAATCTATATACAGACTAATCAAAAGTTTGAATAACCGATTATTCGCACATTCCAAATTTCAATAGTAGTTGTAATCAAGGAAAAACGTTTAAGTCATCTACATTAATTTCAAACGCCAGAAAATTTAATTGCGATTTCAAAATACAAAATTCAGAAGTAGTAGTCGCCAAAGTTGTTGTCCTCTCCCTTAAACTTGCTTTATCATACATATGTTCATTACAAACAGCTGACTTTGGCAATACAAAATAAAGCATAAAGATATACAATTACTTAAGCAGATAAGTACCAGTACAAGAGTATTAATTCGTTACAGCTGGCTAAGAAAGATGTCATTAAATTTATCTAAAATAAAATTATCTTTAACTCTCTTTTATTTATTGAGAGCGAAAGACCAATCTCAATTTATACAAAACGATAAAAATAAAAATTGAGTAGGCATGAATTTTACCTATACTGATGATGTCATTGTAATGGGTACTACATGTATGTTCATAAGGAAAGAAAGATGAAGAAAACGTGTTTGAGCTAAAAAAAAAAAAACAAAAATTGCGTCTGTAACAAAAGAATGAATACGGAAAAAACATACAACATACAACAAAAAATATTAAAACACCAGAGAGCATATAAGTTTTTGTAGTCATGAAAACTATACTAACGACTTTCTGAACAACTTTTACCGGCCGGCATAAGAAAAACAAGTCATACTACTTTTCCCTTCATCTTATGCATACACAAAAAAAAAACCTATTAATCCTTAAATAAAAGAAATCTGAAAATGAATTAGGTAAATTTTCTTTTTAGTAGTTTAATGGTTACTAGGAATGTGAAAAGAAATTAGATTTAATAAATTCCTTGGATAGAGTTAAGAAAGTAGAGTTATGGTAGGTAATGATTATATAAGTAATAATTGATAGATGCAATTTAAGATATTTATTGAGGTTTAAATGAAACCTAAATAGAAAAGATATACCACCGAATAAAAACCAATTGCAACTTGTTTATGGTCCTTCGAGTGGTATACTGATTGCAACTTTATCTACAATCTCAGCATTGAAGGGAATTCTATATAATATATTCTATATATATCACAAAAGCCACGTGCTGCAATTAATGTTTGTCGGTCTTCACGATTAGATTTCAAGGAAGTCCAATTCAAAAAAAAAAAAAAAAAAATAGGAAACGACAAATTCTGATGAATTTTGTAGAACGGAAATTACGTATTGAACTTAGCTGTTGTCTAATTCAACATTGGTACCGCGAAACAAAAACTATAAGGAAACTATAACTAGACAAATTAATTGTTCTACATCTGAAAACAACTTCACTTTCTTTAAAATATTGAATTAAGGACCAACTAGGTTTCCAACAAGATTTGACAAAAACTTTGAGAATGACAATACACAAGTTTACAAATTCGGACCAACTTTTGGAGTAGATGAAATAACTTAGGGAAATTCAGTGATGAATTCAACCATTTGATTTGATGAATGCATCATTTATCTGGAGAACAAAAATCAAAGATCAAACCTGATATTCAATTTTTCATATTAAACGAGAAAAGACAGCCTAAATATAAAAATAATACCAAGGATTTTTGAATGAGGGCATGTTGAGACCCTACTGTTGGACTCTAATGCATATGCATAACATATGCTCCGTAATTTCAATTTTATATCACCAATTTTGGTTTAAAAAGTTATTTTTTTTTTTTTTGGAAAAAAGAATAAGAAGTATTTCTAAGCAATAAGATCACAATGCACAAGTATTAGAAAATACGAGTGCTCTTAACGGCGAATTGAGGTCACTGCAACTGAAAATGTCGAAAGATTTATAATATAGCATTAGCCGATGGGAGTATGAAAGAGTTCGGAACTACTGATGCCATAAAAATATCTCATGTTCCGAGATCGATTGGGGTTCAAAAACTCGTGCCAAAACCTGTGCCGAAGATAACAAAAATTTATTATCTAATAAAACAATAAAAATTTTATTAAACCGATTCATCGACGATTTGAAAACAAAAATCGGCCGCATGGGGTATGAACTGGTGCAACATCAACCATTTTGCTTGTATGTAGCGCCCAATAATTACACAGTGTGACAGTGAAAATATAACAAATAATAAAATAGTTTTAAAATTATTTTAAAATCTATTTTCTTTGCTAATAAATTCGTTACATAATTCAAATTTAAAATAAATTTAGAAAGTGAAAGGGCTTCATATCAAATAATAGAAAAAAAAATACCGCGGAAGTTGAAAAAATTTAAATCAAAATGAAAATCGAAAATATTTTTAACATTATTTCGGCAAAATTTCCTAGGCGAAAGAATCAAGAAAGTATAATCTCATTCTTGCTAATGATAGGATTGGATTGAAATGAAATATGATCTTGTGCTGCATTTACAATTTGTGCTGCATCTACTGTATTGAGATGATCGGGAAGGCATTATAAACTAGTTTGAGAAATCATAGATTTCCAAATAGGAACCTTATTTCTTTAAAGATTGAAAATGATTTGAAATCCGAATGATTACAATATCTGCATTACTGGAAGTAAAATCTAAAAATTCTTCTTAAGTTCAATATTTTTATTATATTTTAATTTTAAAGAGTTTTATAGGAACATAAAAATAATAATAATAAAAAAAATATGTATGAAAACATTACGTGCAATTTAATCTAATATGTAATATGATCACAAAAAAACTCACCTGAATATTACCAATGGCATGTGTCAATTTTTGTATATTAAAATGTATACCGGCCAAGTTTTGCACGGGTTCATCAGTGAATTTCGAACGTTCAATGGTAGCCCTAACACGTTCAACCGATTGTTTATATTCACGCCAGCGATCATGTTCCTTCTCTAGCTCACCTTGTTGTGTTTTAGCTTGAGCCAAACTATTAGTCAATTTAGCCTGCATATCAGATAACTCAGCAGATAATTCAGATTGTTCATAGTTGTTAAGTGAAGGCCAGATTTTATCGGCAGCATCTTGTATTTGTTTATGAACCAAGTTACGTATCGGTTGTTCATTGCCAAAGAACACTTTGTGTTCTTCCAAATCGCGTACCAAATTCTCATAGTCAATACCATGTTTACCCAATTGCAAGCGATCTTCAGCATCATGTAGCCAATCTTTGAATTGTGAAACAAGTTTCATGAATTCCAAACGTGAATTGCGGTTGTTAATCAAATATTTTTCACGTTCTTCCAATTCTTGAGGCAAAGAGGAAACCAAAGAACGACCTTCCGATAACATTTCAATCAAAGAGCTAGGCATGCCAACTTCAGATTTAATGCCACTATTGATTTTATTGAATTTATCCAAGTATTCCTTAACTTCATCGCTAAGTTTTTTGTGTTTTTGTAATTCATGTTCCACAGAATCGGGATCTCTGTCAAGCAAAGGTCTAGATTTGACATTGCCTTCATTGTTGTGCAACCAATCAAGTATTTCCGAAAGTTCGGCAGCCAGTTTCTTGTGGTGTTCCAATTGGATTTGATGTTTTTGTCTTTGTTGTTCTACAGCCTTACGTAGATTACCCAATTGATTCTTCAATGATTGTAGCTGTTCAGTAATGGAATTCTTATCAGCTGCTGTACCTTCCGAGGCAATCTTTTGACCCTTATCGGTGGCAGAAGCTAAAACACCTTCACATTCTTGTATTTTAATAATGACATCATCGTATTTGGTAATCTTTTCTTCCAAACTGTCAGGAGCATTTTCAATATCAATAATGACATCAGTGTATTTCATAATAAAGGCTATGATTTCATTGATCAAGGAAATGAATTGTTCACGCAATAACAACAGTTGTCTCAAATGGGCCAACTGATCTTCAATTAGTTTAATCATATCATCTTGTTGAGCCAAAATACTTTGTAATTCTGGCAAATCATCAACTTTCATATCACCCATTTTCTGTTTGCTATCCTTCAATTCCTTCAAAATGCCTTCATAAGCTCCTAACAATTCTTGGACGTCTTCAATCTTAGAACCAACAGGTTTGTTAAGATCTCTCAATCTCTGTTGAACAGTATTCAAGAAGTTCATGCATTCGGTCAATTTGCTCTTAGCATTCTTGTATTTCTTGATATGATCATCCAAGGTGTTGACACGATCGGCCAGACATTGATTAATTTTACCATAACGATCTTTCATGTTCTTAATATCTTCATTAAGTTTCAATTTATCAGGGTTGCTTAGTGTAGGCAAAATACTTTTGCCTTGTTCATTGATATCATTCATAAGACCGCCCATACCCTTGGAATTTTCCATTAATTTCTTGTAATGAGCCAATTGTTCTTCCAACACAGGAAGACTTGAAGTTCTTAATTCACCTTCTGTGGCGGTTTCCATTTCATTGAGCCAATCACCCATTTTCTTCATCGAATCCTCAAATGCTTTACGTCCTTGCAAAAGATCAGCTAAAGATTTGGCTCTCTTGCCACTTTCATCCTTAAGAGTCTTATAATCAGCATCGATTTCATCGAGGATCTTTTGTAAAGCGGCCTTATCAGCATCAGAACAATCTTTCATGATATTAGCAGCCTGTCTTTGAATATCACTTAATATACTGTCATTGAATTGCTTAGCATCATCATCGTATTTTTTGTTTTCCAAAAGTTTGTTTTCAATTTCAGTCGAAGTAAGAGGATGGTAGACGGGTAATTTTCTAACCTCAGCAATTTTACTCTTCAACCAATTGCGAGCCTTATCCAGATCATTCTCCAAAGCCTTGCGAGCCTTGGTAGCATCTAAAGCCTTATCCATTTCACTCTTCAAGACATCTTGCAAATTCTTATGATCCGAGTGCAAATTGCGTAAGGCAGATTCTAACTGAGAATATTCAGCTGGTTCCAATTCAGGTTGCATATTACCAATTCTCTTTTCCAATGCATCAGCCAATGATTGTTTGCTTTCAGCATCTTTCATTAAAGTCTTAATAGCTTGTTGTCTGGCTTCGGCTGACTTAGGTTCAAAACCCAGGGCAGCTGGCGCTTGAACTTCATGTATTTTATCCTTAACCCAATTTTGTAATTGTTCAATCTCTCCTTTAACACCTTCGACACCCTTATTGGTAACATCTAATAATTGGGCCTTGCGTTCCAGACGTTTACCCAAATCAGCATAACGTCTATCCAATGATTTCATTTGTTCTTCAACTTGTTGTCCATCTAAATTGCTAATAACTTCAGCAACTTGGGCTGCTTTACCCTTAAGTTCTTGTAATTTCTGGGGTCCTTGTGTGGCAAATTCATTTTGTATTTCCGAAATGGCAGCCATTTTTTGGGCACAATTTAAGCCAGATCCTTTGTCTAAAACATCCATACGTTTAATAAGATTATCGAACCAATTTTGCATATCTGCCACTCCCTGACGATAACCGTCAATAACATTTTGGCCAGCTTGTTTCTTGGCAATGGCATCCATTAGCTGAGATTCTAATTTATCCATATTTCTATCAAGATCGTTGTTATCATCGGCGACTGAGGAAAGTGAAGAAAAACAAATTTGATATAATAAATTTACATAAAATTGATAATAAATTATACAGTGCAATAAAAAAATTGTCTCCATGATTTCAAAGCAAATAAAAGAGTACCAGTAGTTCTACAAAAGCCCTAAACGGTTTTTCAAAGTTCGAATTTATTGGAGCCCCTCTTTCAATATGATTTAATCCAAATGTTATTATATGTAGCTGTTATTGTATTGAGTACCACCATCATTATCATAGATTTTTACTGTATGTCACGCCCTTTCTACGCCCAGTTTTGTTATTATATTGATTAATTTGTTTGATTCAACATTATATTTAAACTACTGAAGCTATTAAAATGGAACTTAACACATACGTATTATATCCCTGAAGTAAGTACTGATCGGATGCCACGTCCATTTTTTAATAAGGGGTTCCTTAACTTCTTAATAAACAAATTTAAAATTTCATTAAAATATTGATGACACAGTAATAAAAAAAAAAAATATCACACTATAATAAATGTGGGAGAAAAACAGGCATGGTACCCATACAGATTAAATTTTATTTATTTCCTTAATCCTTTATTTCTTTATTTCTGGGAATCGAACCCTCGGCTGATAGGCCAGCTCAATACAAACTAGCCTATCATGATACCCCAAATTAAATTTCATAATCTACAGTATTTTCTAAAAAATTGGGCGTGTCATCCATCTCAAGTTTTAGTCCACAGTTTTGTCCAAAAAATTATTAATATATGTATGTGCTGAATTTAATTTGAACTTTAAAAAAAAATTACAAAAAGTGGGCGTGGCATTTTTTAACATTTTATTTAATATATTTTCTATCGGAGGATGTACGTTATATATATGTGACTATCAATTCAATCGGTTAAGGAGCATTTAACAATGATCTTACATATTATTAAAAAGAAGCTTTATATTATATAAAACTATAAATCGCTCCTGCGCTGACTTGACTGCCCTATGTAAACATTTTAGATTTTTTATTGCTGCATTTAGATCCCTTAGGCCATACGTAAGACCACCAAAGCATTCGGGGATATCTCAGTTGGTTTAGGATTTACAAAATTATTTATGTAATATCATATATAAAATGCCTGAAAAAATTACCTATGTAAATAATTTCTCTCTTAAATATTTTAAGTTCATGGTATGATCAATTATGGACCGATCTTCATGAAATTTGACAGACTGATTTCAAAAATCTATTTGTACCGAATTTGATTAAAATGTTACTATGTTTAAGATATTTAGGTGCATTAAACCACTATTGCCTTGTTGTCTCTGTTTGGCAGTACCAAAGCAGAGTTTGTGGACCATAATTAGACACCAGCAGAATGGAATACGTATTTTCTGTGTCACTACATACATCATCAGCATTCGTGGTATCTTATCCATTTTGGTTTCGTTGAAACCTAAACATGGCGCCCGCTTTGCACTGGGTGCAATTTTGAAGGACTCAATTAGCAGCGCCAGGCGTTTGTTGTCTCTGTTTGACAGTACCAAAGCAGTGGACAATAATTAGATACCAGCAGAATGGAATTCATATTTTCTGTGCCGCTACGCACTTCATCAGCATTCGTGGTGTCTTATCCATTTTGGTTTCGTTGAAACCTAAACACCGGTAGAAAATTTGTATGGGAACTAAGAGAAATAATGGACCCATCCTAGTCAATTTCAATAAGCTTCGTTTTTATTCCAATAGAAGATCATAAGTCAAAAGTTATTGATATATAAAATATATAAAATTGTGACCTTTAATTTGATTTCAAGGTTTACATGGACTGACGGGAGGACATTGATAAATTGACTTTACGGTTGCAGTCCGAAAATCTTTTCTTTGCGTTACAAAGATCTTCATAAATGCATAATACCTCAACCACCTATGTTGTAGTGTATGTAGATAGATAGAGAAGGTTGACGTGATACCAAATGTACCACATCTCCACCCAGAGACCGATCTCGGTCCATTGTGAGTCCCTTCATTGAAAACTGGTGTAGTGTATAATAACAACTGAATTAATAAAATTTTTAGCAAACCTTGAAAAAAATTTTTATGGAAAATTGTGAATTACGGATTCATTAACTTTTCCTTAGCTATCGTTTTATATAGGAGTACATATGTAACATTAATATTGCTGAACACTTTTTAAATATTTCTTCTGGGATCATTAAAAAAATAAATAAATGATCGTTTGGCAGCATGTCCCAATCATCGTAAGAAGTTGAAATTTGACCAAGATACTACAAGTAATATCTCCTTCCCTAGCTCTAACTTGTACTTTAATAAACTTATGAACTTACAAAAAGAAAAACACAAACATATTTTGATAATAAAAATTTTTCTACAAAATTACCTATGTAAGGTTCGTTTATTTTCTCCAAAACGCATCAAAATTTCATTCATGCTTTAGTAAGCCTATTCATAAACGGAATTTAGTCAGCGCAGGGACGAAGTTCTCATAAATATATTGAAGTTTACTGATTTAATTTTTTTCATATTCGCATATAATAAAAAAAATAGGTCCAAAATATCCGATGTTTGAGAGTACATAAAATCAAAAATCGAACTAACTTTAAAATTTTATTACTAACGTAGTAAACTTTAATTTTAAGACAATATTTGATGTATCAAAATTAGTTGCATAGTTTTATAGGAATTTAAAAAAAAAAATTAAACTAAATGTAAATAAAGATACTTACGTGAACCACTCATATCCAACAGCAATTGAGAGCGTTTATCGCCAATAGCTCCCAACAAATCGTTCATAGTAGCCAATTCTTGTTTAGCAGCTTCGGGACGTAACTTACAAGGACGAGTCAACCAATCACTAACTAAACCTTGTTGTTTCTTAATCCAATCACCCAATTCGGCGCGTTGTTTTTGCTGTTGCTCTAACTCACTAACGGAAGCAGTCAATCCTCCTAAGTGTGATTGAACCTAAACAAAATCAAAAATCCATCACAATCAATTAAAAAAAAAAAAACCAAATTACTTACATACAATAAAACAACAATAAGACAACAACATTTAGTTAATAATATTAACAAAATAAGCCAATTAATAACAAATTCTACTAAAATAACCAACACCTTTTAATGTTTCTTTTTTTGTATAGAATTTATTGTCAAAATTTATATTCATATGTATATAAGCTTACCTTAGTATTGAGAGCGTATAATCTATCGACAAGTTTTATATTTAAACGTATTATTTGTTTAAAGTTTTGTATACGCTCATGAGCTACAGCATCCAGTAAAATATCATTAACTTCAGAAAGCTCAACATCGACTAAATCGTCATTATCCTTAGTTGAGTTTAGAGTTCTTTTACTGGGTATCTACGCGTTATTAATTTTTATTGTTTTGGTGTTGGATTTACGTGTTAGATGATTATTAGGGTGGGGGTTTTTGGTTTAAATGAACAATTGGTGTTAGCAAATTACAAAAATTAACAACAACATTTTGGATATCGTAGTATTAAAAAAAGAAGTGCATTTACAAGTGCAGCAACAACAACAAAATAAAAAAATATATATAAAAAAATAAAGAAAAACATTATTAGTATATTAAAAAAATAAACAAAAATCATAAAAAACAAAGCAGAGTTTGGAAAATGTAGCCAAAATTATAAAATTTTACTAAAGAAATTAATATGTTTTAAAAAATTTCTTCACCAAACTCTTTTTAGTGCCATTTAATCAATAAAGAAAACCAATCAAAAACTACTTAAAAACATTAAATACAACAAAACATACCTGATCCAACAGATCTTCTAGTTTAGCACGCACTATTAGTTCACGTTCGGGTATAACTTGCATAGCAGTTTCCAAAGGTGAACTGGGTCTACTAATAGTAGCAGTGGCAGCTTCACAAGCTTGAACAGCACTAGCTAATCTAGATTTTTCATTGTTCAATTTAGTTTGCATATTTTGGGCACATTTCAATTGATTTTGGGCCATTTCCAAAGTGCTGGCAGGAGCATCCAATTCTGTTTGTATAATAGGTTCATATTCTTCCAAATTACGCATTATGCTATTCAAGGTATCTTCATATTCCTGGAATTTAGCCAAAGATTCTTGCAAACGATTACGTATTTGTACAGAAGTTTGCAATAGAGAATTGTAACTGTCTTGTATATTCTTAAGTTGGGCTTCGACTGTACTGCGTATGGCAGGGGTAGTAGGTTCATAGCGTTTAATTTGCATTTGACCCTTAGCATTCAAATCATCAATATTAGCTTGGTATTTTTGTATTTCATCTAATAAAGCTTCATGTTGTTTGATTTGTTCTTGAGTTTGTTGACGATTTGAAATGAATAGAGAATTGTGGGCCATCAATTGGAAGGAGATTTGTAACAGCCATTTTTCTATATCTTGTAAAGCTTGATGATATAATGTATAATCATTAATTTCACCTTCCAAGTTCTTAATATGATTGGCACAATCATTCTTAACCTTATCCCATCTGCCTTGTAAACGGTGAACATCATCAAGATCGGTGACTAATTCTTTAGCTTCAGAAATGAGATTTTCCAATTCAGAACCTTTGAGTTTAATATCACCTTGCAAAGACTTATAACGTTCGAGTTGTGTCTTCATTTCACTGAATTCTCCCTTAGTGTCTGGTGTGGATTTCAAAGTATTTTCCACATCTGTTAGCCATTTGGCCAATTTGTCCATGTTGGCTGTAAAGTCTGACCAGCGTGATTGTTTTTGTTTTAAATCAACAAGTTTTTGTTTAATAGCCACACCCAAAGCATCCCAGTCTTCGCGTACTTTAGTCATAAGATCACGTAACTTTTCTTGTTTATCTTCGGGCAATACATTAGAGGCCTTGGAATAGGCATCTTGTACCATACTCAAAAGATGTTGACCCTCGGGTAAACGTTGTGACAAAGACTGTAAGAGAAAAAAAGATTTAAAAATTATAAGAAAAAATTTATTAAAGTATTAAAGAAATAAAAATATTCGGGTATTCACAAACTATTAGGAAAATATAGTTTTTCATTAATAATTGTTAACGATTTTTTTTCGTGCTTTTGGTGAAAATAATATGATTTTTTTATTAAATATATATTTTTAGTGAAATAAAATATTTGTGATGAATAAATGGTTTTTGTGAAATATTAATTTTTTTGAAATCTAATAGTCCTAGAAAATTTCTACCCTTTTCAAAATATAAAAAGGTCATCATATCGGCGAAAAACACATTTTCAACATTTTCTACATAAAGTACTAAATTTCGAAAAAAGTACAAATTTTGGAATATAGTATCAATTTATAAAATTAGTTTTCAAAAAACAAAAATTTTCAAAATAATCTCAATGTTGAAAAAATTTATTAAAAGTATCAAAATCTTGGTGAAGATTATTTTTACCATAATTTAGTTGTTACAAACTTTATACTTCTTTTTCAATATTTTCTAAAAAAAAAAAGATACCAACTTTCGAAAAAGTAAAAATTTCCTAATTTTGGAATAAAATATCAATTTATAAAAAGAATAAGTTTTCAAAAAACAAAAAAAAAAACTAAAAATGTTCAAAGTAGTTTCAATATTCAAAACAATATTTTTTAAGAAAGTACCAATCATTTTCCCAATAAATTTAAAAAGTGCAATTTTTATATATAATACTACTGATTTTTAAATAAGGTACCAAGTAACTGTATAATATAGTACCAACTTTAAAGATACTAGTTTTCCAGAAAGGACGAATTTTCAATTAATAGGTCGATTATGTATGTTGCAAAGTGGAATATCATTTTGCCATCCAGCAACACAACTAAAGTTCGGTTTGTCATAAATAATCGACCTATAAATTTCCATAAAAGAAGTTGTAATATATTTTTCAAAAAACTGCAATTTTTCGAAAAAAAAAAGAACAAATTTTAAATAGTCCCAATATAAGGGATAAATAAGTACTTGTTTTTAAAAAAGGTACCAATTTAAAAAGGGGTAAATTAAAAAAGTTTATATATGTAAGAGGACTAATTTTTATGTAAGGTATCAAATTAAAAAATATATTTTACTTTTGAAAAAGGTACAAATTTTCAATCATAGAACTTATTTCCAGTTAAAAGTACCAATTTTTACTTTTTTTGAAAATTGGTACTTTATACTTCAAAGTAAAAATTTTTAAAAAAGCACCAGTTTTCAAAAAAAAAAAGAATCAAAAAATTACTACTTCTCAAAAAATGGTTCATTATTTTTATTTATCAGAAGAAAGTAACATTAAAAATGACAATTTTCAAGGATGAACGAATTTTAAAAAAGTACTAATTCCCAAAATAAAGTTGGAATATTTTAAAAAGTACCAATTTTTCTGTAAGTTGCAATATTTAGAAATGTTCTACCATAAAAAAACAATAATACTAAAATTTATTACTAGTTTACCAATTAAAAAAAAAAACAAAAGGAAAATTTACGACTAAGGTAGCAATTTTTACAAACATTACTAAAGGCATTTCTACACGGTAATACTTTGTATTAAGAACTGAAATATCATAATACAATATTATTGTTTAAAAACTAATTGTTTGATTATAGTAAAAATACTTATAATTTTTTCAAAATACCAATGCTACTTTTAATTTTTTGATATTATTCAAAAACATTTGAATTTCAATTATGTTTTATTTAAATAAACTAAATATTGAAAAAAAAAATATAAAAATAAAATTAAATATAAATTTTGTGTATTAACGTCTAAACTACATAATTATTTTTCTATCGGAATTTTTGATAAAAACGTAATATTTTATTTTTGAAATATATAAATATTTTGAGTGCTCGTCCAAAAATACCTTAAAGTAAAAATCCAAAAAAACGTTCTATTTTAATTTAAAATAAAATTTAGCAAATAAATAAGTTCCACATCTTAAAAAAATTTACAAAAATTTTTAATGGTTCGGAAACAATTTTCGAAATGGATCTTTTTTAGAACCTTTTGGTCCTATTTTGAAAATTGATAGTTTTTCAAAAATTGAATATTTTTTACAAATTGATACGTTATTTCAAAAGCAGTACCTTTTCTAGGAAATTTTTATATTTACGAAAGTTGATACTTTTTTGTAGAAAATTTAAAAAATAAGTAGAAAATTAGTAACAACTGATTAAATTAGTACTTTTAATCTTTATTAAAAAATTAATGCCTTTTCTAGGTAGGTAGGTAGGGAAGATACCTTTTCTAAGACGTTTTTATTATTATTATATATACCTTTTCTAAGACGTTTTTATTATTATTATAATTTTTTCGAAAAAAGGTAAATTTTTTGTAGAAAATATAGAAAAGGAAACAAAAATTTAGTAAAAAAGTAATTACAAATATGTTTTTCTCCAAACAAAAAAAAAAAAACTTGACTTTAACAAAAAATACGGACGAACACCATTATTTCGATTTCTTGGAACCCTACTCGATATACTGATGTATAAAACATATTGGAACTTCAGACAATTTGTTAATTTTGTAAAAATTGCACAACTTACAATCGGAATAATAAACTTCTTTACATCTTGTATAAAAAAAGATTTATATATTAGTATCGAAATGTGCTAGTTAGGCAATTCTTCCTACATTATTTCTCGAACATAAATGAATACGCACAAAGATATATGATTATTTGTTATTATACATATCTACTTACATTAATAGTCTCGATTTGTTGTGCCAATTTTTGAATGTCATCATCGCCACTGCAGCTGTCCAAAACTTGTTGAGCCTTTTCAATCCAAGCATCCATTTCATTTTTGTAGTTAAGGAATTCGGTGTGATCGGAAAGATTCTTTTCGATTTTAGATACCAAACCTAAAGGAAAAATCATTAAATCATATTAAAATATATTAAAATTTTTTTGACTTCAAAAGTAAGGATCTTTTTAAATTTAATACTAGAAAGTATTAATAGCGTTTTTTATTTTTTATTTACGACCATATTTTTTTGCTAAATAATTAACTTAAATATTTACCTTGAGCAGATGTCAACAATTTGGTGTAATTAGCTTGAGTATCGACAGTTTGATCGCGAACTCTTGAACAGGCACTATGTTCCATTAACAATTCACAAGCATCATTCAAATCTTCAACATTATCCTTTTCAGCCACAACTTCATCAAGAAGTTTCTGCACATTAAAATTAAAACAAAAATAAATATAAATCATTTATAATTTTACGAGATAAGAAATTATGTTATTATAATTATTAGCTAGATGTAAGGAAAAAGCCTTATTTAAAATTTTGTTAAAACAATTAGCATTTAATAAATTAGGGTGAGCTATAGATAGAAAACAAATTAAAGGATTAAATGGTTATAATTTTGCCTAACTTAAATTTTAGGTGTTACGACTTAGGCTCTATTTGTTAATAACATTTTAGGTGCATTAAATGAACGTGTTTGATTTGGTTTTTACTATGAATTGGTTAATAGTGCCTTATTTTGTTAAGCTTGGTTTTATTGGACGTAAGTATATACATTTACAGTTGAATCCTCGTACAAAAATAGACAAAACGGTTGCTTACCTTGGCATTAACCAAATGTTCCGGAGTTTTATTTTCAGTTTCGCTGGCATGGTTAACTCTCTGGCTAATGTCTTCAATCCATTTATTGATTTTATTGAATTTTTGCAAGAAGCTGGACCAGGTATTAAGGGCAGATTCTAAATTGGATCTGGCATCGCGAGACATGGCTTGTACGGCTTCCCATTCAGAAGATAATTGCTTGATTTCTTGGGAAACTGTATCTTGGCCTTCATTACCACTGGTGCTGATAACAGCTTGTGATAATTCTTGGCAGGCTTCAAGCAATGACTTGCCCGTTAACATGCTCTCATCAATTTCACCCAATTTATTAAGACGATCTTCAAGTTGTTGCTTTTCGCCGTGACAATTCGAACATTGTTCAATTTCAATTCTGGCATTACGTAACCATTCCTGGATTTCATTAAGAGCTTGCTTGTATTTGTCATGGTTATTAACTTGATTTTCGAGAGATTCAATTATAGCATTAACCTTTTGTTGCAACTCATCGAACTTGCTTAAACCGGGTTCGAAATCATTGCGATCGAGGGAATTGTCTTCGGACAATCGTTTATTTATTTTTTCCACAACATCATTGTGACCATTGAAATCTCTTTGTACGGCACGGAATTTCTCTAAGGCGGCACGTTTTTCACTCAAGTCATTCAAGAAGTCATCAGATGTCTTCAATGAAGGTTCTACGTCTTCTAACCATTCTTGCAAAAGTTTGTACATTTTGAAGATTTCTTCTAATTTAGCCAAACGATTCATCAATTTCTGCTTAACATCATTCATTTGATTAAGCAAATCCTCATAGTCTTGTTTCAAAGCATCTGTGTCTTCTTGTATCTTAGCAGCTCCACTTTGTTCGGTGTTCATGATTACCTTCTCTTTAAGTTCAAGCAAGTAACGTAGTTTGTTTTGTCCCGATTCGAAACCTTGTCTCAAATTCTTAACGGTATTCAATTTAATTTGAACTTCATTCAAGGTACCAGGAATAATTTCGCATTGTTGAAGTTTCTCTCTGGTCTGTTCAATCCAGGATTGACATTCTTCATATAGAGTATGATGTTGTTGATGTTCTTGATAGTGCATTTCCAAGCGACGCATTACTTCCTTAGCCAAGGTTAGCAAAGCATTGTATTTAGTGGTAAGTTGCATAATGGCATTACTAATTCTTGTATCGGAACAAGTTTCCAAAAGCATTTGGGCTTTCGTGTTAAGATTATCCAAAGTTTTTTGCCAATCAAAAAGAGTTTGTAAATGACCTTGGAATTCTTCCAATACCACCTTCTTTTGGGTAAGATTTTCTTGCAACTTATTGTAGGATTGAACCAAAGCCTCGGTCTTAGTTAACCAATCCAAAGCTTCGGTGTATTGATCTTGGTAGTCGGACCACTTAACAATACCCATTTCCAAATAATCTTTAGTCTTCTTAAGATTGTCAACATAGGTGTCAAATTCTTCTTGCAATAGAGCTACCTCTTGTTCAATTACTTCTCTATCTTCGGGTTCTGCTTCATTGCAGGCCTTTTCGCCTTGGGCCAAAGCAGCTTCCAATTTCTTTTGTCCTTCGGGTACTTCGCTTTGTAAGATCTTCAATTGATGGGTTTTCTCGGCCAAAGCTTGTTTGTCTCCAGTGGGTTCAGAGCATTTGCTCAAACGTTCCTTAGCATTACGCAACCAAGAGGCAAAGTCATTGCCACAGTCAATGAAAGCTTGATATTGATCAATAGTGTTCTTTTGTTTTTCATACAATTCCATGGCTTGCTTGGTTAGAGTCTCATACTTATTGGATATTTCTGAAGCAGGAGCTCCCTGTTGCAAATCTGAAGCCTTAGAGGTGACAGATTGGATCATAGGTTCGAAGGATACAATATCTTGTACAATATTATTGGTTTGGCGTAAGTTGGCCTTACGTTCGCTCAAACCACTGCTAAGTCTAGGAGCACCCTTAGATTTGTTAATTTTCTGTTCACAGGCCTGCTGCAATTTAGTTTCTCTATCAGCAATCCATTGCTGCAATTGGGAATAGCTAGAGCTATAGTCAGCCCATTGCAAAAGATTAGTCTCCAATTGTACCTTAGCAGTAGACATTTTCTTAACCAAACGGTCCCAGTCATTTTGCAACTCTTTCATTTCGTTGTTAATGGCATCGCGGCCATCAGAGCGGGTATTACGCACCACCTTTTCACCATTGTTAATGGCAGTGTGCACGAGATTTTGACCAACTTCACGATTGCGTATAAGATTTTGGATCTTCTCCAAACGTTTTTCAAGAACTTCCTTTGAACCGGCACTAGAAGATTCACTAGCTTCTCTAATAACATCCTTAGCATTACTAATCCAATCCTTGGCGCATTGCATATTATTTTCGAATTCACGATGTTGTTCACAATTGGTTTCCACCTTCTTTAGAACATCTTTGGCCAAATTTACCTGTACCTGATACATTGAATTCAAATGTCTTAATTGATTATTGACATAAGTATCCAAGTGTGATTTCAAAAGGCCAGCAGCAGAATTG
Organism: Protocalliphora azurea; assembly: GCA_932274085.1. Taxonomy (NCBI): domain Eukaryota; kingdom Metazoa; phylum Arthropoda; class Insecta; order Diptera; family Calliphoridae; genus Protocalliphora; species Protocalliphora azurea. The sequence goes on from OW026520.1 coordinate 152,769,453, forward strand.
TTGAACTTTTCAATATCATTCTTGCCCTTCTCAAGTCTACCCATGATGTCACGCATATCGATAACTTGTTTTTCCTTTTCTGCCAAATTGGGCAACAAGTTCAACTTGTGATTCTTAACCAAAATATCAATTTGCTGTAACCATTCCAATAGGCGCTCATATTCTTCTTTGTATGCTCTCCATTGAGACATTGTTTCTTCTAGATTCTCCTTTTGCGAGCTAATATCACGGAACAAAGATTCAAAACTATCTCTCAGAGAACGTATATCGTTGCGTATGATTTCTTGACCTTGAGGTGAAGTACTAGACATTACCACTTCTCCAGTGTGAATCAAATGTTCAACCAATAACTCTCCTTGAGCTTGTTTGTTTAACATATTCTCAGTGGCTTGTACAGCATTTTCAATAGCCAATTTATCGCTAAGACTACTTTGTTTCAATGAAGGGAACTTCTCTCTAGCTCTGCTAATCCAACTAACCAAATCGTCATAAGCTTCTTTGTATAATCTATGATCTCTATATTGATCTTGTCTTTCTGTAAGCAGTTTTTCAGCCTTAGCAGCCAATTCATCAAATCTATCCAATACCTTTTGAGCTTGGAATGCGGCTTGACTTTGTTGGCCACTAGCAATCATATCCTTTGCTTGAGATTTCAAAGAATCCACATCAATCTTCTCCATGCGTACCTTTTCTTCAGTAGTTTTAATGCGATCCAGTTGGGCTCTCTTTTCGGGCATAGTAGCTTGATATTCAGAAAGTTCCTTCAAAGTAGCATCTAATGAATCATTGAATTTGCTAACATTTTGTACTTGTTCCAAGAAACCAGACCATTGTGTTATAGAATCATCCAATTGACCTTTAACATCAACAATACGTAAAGCAATGGAAGACCAAAGATCTTGTAAATCAGATAACTCCTTATTGATATCATCATGACCACTTGGTGCCGTGTTGGCTAAAACATTTTGGGCCAATTCTACAATACTTAAAACTCTAGCTGAACCTTCATCTTTCATAAGTATAACATCTTGTATGGTAGCCAACTTCTTATCCAATTCTTTTTGATTCATCGAAGACATGTCAGAACAATATTCCAACTTCTCTTTAATACCATTTATCCAGGCTGTACATTCGGAAATAGAATTCTCAAATTCTTGATGAGATGTAACATATTGCTGCCAACGATTATTAAGTTCCTTAACTTTATGGAATAATTGTTGGTATTTAGTCACCAATTCGGGACCAGAAGAGCGGGTAGCTGAAGGACCCTTCATTAATAGTTGGGCCTTTTCAGAAACATTATCAATTTCTAATTCCTTAGCTCTTACTTCTCCCTGCAAAGTCTTAAGTTCTTCTAATTGGAATTTCTTTTCGGACAATTTTGCCTTCAAGTCAACGGAATGCAATTTATTGTCGGCATCTCTAATCCAAGCCAAACATTGATCACGTAGTTGTTCATAGTCAGACCATTGTTGCAAACGCTGTTCAATAGCTTCGATAGTAGAATTAAGATTAGCAATGAGACTTTCCCATTCTTGTTGGGTATTGTCGATCTGAGATTTAATATTAACCTGACCGGCTTCCACGGTACCGGGAATAACCAATTCACCCAAAGATCTTACTTGATCCACACGTGGGAATTCATCGGCCAAATTAGACTTTAAGTTCTTGAGGCGATCCAAATTGGTGTGCAATGAAACTTGTTCCAAATCTAAATCTCCCCAGTAATCAATGGTGCTGTGTGTTGATTCGATAAACTCTTGGGCATCCATAACAGCCTTGCAGTATTGTTGATGGGCACTGACAAATCTTTCATAGTTTTCAACATATTGTTGGGCACGTTTTTGTACTTTGTTATAACGATCGACAATATCTTTGGTTGTCTCCTCAACGTGTTCAGTTTTTTCAGGAAGATTGTGAGTGATTTCTTGTAAGTTGCCAATTTCTACTTGATGATTATTAATATCGGTTAAAGCATCTCTATAGTTTTGCAATTTAGCTCTCTTTTCATCCAATGTAGTCTTGAGTTCAATTTCAGCTGGCACTGATTTCTCAATATTAAGCAACCAGTTTTGCAGCTTCTCGGCAATTTCATCAAAGCCTGACCATTTAGACATTTGATCTTGTATTTTTCTAGCATTATCGGTAATTTTGTCGAATAGCTGATCGAATGTCTGTTGTAATTCTTCCAATTGAGAACGAATTGCTTCACGTCCTTCGGTAGCCGTTGATGGATAACACTTCTCACCACATTCAATGGTGTTGTTCAACAATAGCATGGCTGAAGGTTGCTGAGCCAACAATTCCTTGCAGGCAATTTGTTTTTTAAGCAAATCTTCACGTGTACCAACTTGAGCTAAATCACTGCTGTCATCATATTTAGCATGAGCACTTGCCATCCAATCCGAACATTGCTTGTATTTTTCATTGTAAGCATTGTGATCCTGCACAGCCTGTTCACATTTCTTGAGAATTTCCTTGGTGGTAGCTTGTATAGATTGGAATCTTGAAGTGACCTGCTGGACGTTGACAGCAATGCGTGTCTCACCAGAACTTTGTATAAGTTCAGATGAATCATCCTTAATTTTTTCAAATTCGATTTCCTTTTGTCTTAAGTTATGAGCCAAAGATTGGAATTTATTTAGTTGGTCTTCTTTCTCTTCCATAGTAGATTTGGGATTGTAATTCTTTAAGGCATTTTCTGATTCTGACAACCAGGAGATCAATTGATCAAGATTTACTTCATAATCTCCCCATTGTTGTAAGCGATTTTCGAGACCACTCTTAACATCACTTAAGGCAGCAGAGAATTTTTCAAAATCAGCATGTAAGTTGCTCAAGTCGCGTGTCATGGCTTCCTTCGAACGGGCAGGCAAGATTTTGGCATTATTGTCAATGTGGTCGGATAAGGTTTGGAGTTTTTGCAAACCTTCTGGCAATAAATCCTGAATTTCGATTACCTTATTTAGACGAGCTTGCAAAGCAGGTTTATTACCCGAATATTCTGAGTAGCTGGTTAAACGATCCCATAAATTCTTTTGATAATCTTGTTGGGCCTTTTGTAATTCACTGAACTGTTGATAAGCATCAAACGATTCTTCCAATTGTTGCATGAGTTTATTACAGTCATTGGCAACCTTTTCATAACGTTTGTTCACATCATCAACAGCTTGTTTTATTTGAGCGGCATTGGCGGGCTGTGTGGAATTTTGCAAAGTGATGGCTTTTTCATTTACAGCCTCTACTATACGCTTATGGGAGTTGATATCTTGCTGAATGGTTTTGAATTTATATAATTTCGAACGTATTTCCTGAGCACTAGTCCAAGTTGAAGGATTTTCATTTTGTATGGCCTTCTCAACTTGATCCAACCAATTGACAACTTGTCCCAAGATATCTTGGTAGCTGGAAAGTTGAACAGTTTGAGCTTCTTGTTTCTTTTGTAGATTTCTTATGCCTTCATCCAATTTATCCCATCTATCACGTATATCACGCATTTCCTTGCGCAATTTCTCTCTACCCTGAGTAGAAGTTTCTGGTAATGCCTTTTCTCCAGCGGCATTGAGAGCAGCAAACAAGGCTTCAGCTTGTTCTTTTTCGGAGAGTAAAACTTGTAGGATATTACTAACTTGAGAAGCATCTTCTTTTTCAGCATGTTCCAATTGTTTTTCAATGGGTTGTAACCACAAGTCAACTTCATTGTATTTATCTTGATAGAACTGATGATCATCCACTAAGTTAGACCATCTGTTGACAACTTCCTTGCTTAGAACTTGAAGCAGTTGATAACGATTGGTAATTTGAGAAGTCAAAGTCTTCAAACGATCGGCACCACAATTGTTGAGCAAAGCATGGGCAGAATCAGCGAAAGCATCAATTTCTTTTTCTTTTTGTAAGATCAAATCTCTTTGTATCTTGTATTTATCCAACTGCTCTACCTTTTCATGTAAAGTGGATTGCAATTGTTGTTCACGGAAAACAGCTTCTGCAGATCTGCACCATTTCGTTAATTCTTCCAATTTCTGCTCAAAGTTATTCCATTGCTGTAAAACATCATTTTGTTTTCCTTCAATGCCTTCAACATCATCGAAATGAGATTTTATGGTGGTTTCTAATTCATTAATTTCTTTATCCAAAACTTCGTTGCCCTTCTCGGAAGTAGAGGGCTTAACCTTTTCAAATTGTTCCCTAATTTCAGCTACCAATTTCATAGCCTGTGCTTTATTTCCAGCCAAGAAACGCAGGGTTTCAATTTTGCGTTTAATATCAGACTTCTCACCATAGGCATCATCACATTCCAAAAGTTTAGCCTTTTCTCCAGAAATCCAAGTTTTGGCAGCTGCTATTTGATTATTCAAATCATTGTGTTTTTGCACACAATCATCTAAATTATGCAAAATTTCTTCAGATTTTTGAACAATATTATTGAACAATTGTTTAATTGATTGCAAATATATATTAAGAGAGTTATCCTTGATTTGATCAACTAAAGCTTGGGCCTTATCACAGACATTATCTACCAACACATTGTGGGTAGTGATTTCTTGATGCAAAAGTTTGTGGTTTTGTAATTGGGCTCTCTTTTCTTGCAAAGTGGTTTTGGGTTCAGTATGGCTTTGCATGGCCTTGTCAACATCCTTAAGCCATTTGGTCAATTGATCTTGGGCAATAGAGAATTCATTAAATTGTAAAATGCAATGATCAATCTTTTGTGAAGCTTGGTTCAAATCATCGGTGTAATTATCCCACATCGTGCGTAGATTTCTTAATTGTTGGCGTATAATTTCACGACCATCAGGACTGGTATGGCCATATAATTTTTCACCATTATCAATGAGATTTTCAAAGATGGTACCATCATTAATTCTCTTATCTGACATATCTCTTAATTTATTTTGTTTTTCTTGCAAAAGATTTTGATCACCTACAATATCCTTATTCTTTTCCAGCTCATCAATGCACAATTGTAATTCCTTTTTGAAATTTTCATAGTCTTGATCGAAAGTCTCATGATCTTTGACATAGTTTTGATATTTGGCAATAGATTCTTTGCAGAGATTCTTCAAAGTTTGATATCTGGTATTCAATCTAGATAATTTAAGATTCAAGTCAGTTTCACCTTCAATCTCCCGTCCCTGATCCATGAGATGATTAATTGATTTGGCTTTCTTTTCAATATCATTTGCAAAAGTTAACAATTGTTGCAAATGGGCCTTTTTGGCTTTAGCAGTACTCTTAAGTGATTGATTCTTGACCACAGCCTCAACGCTCTTCATCCAGTTATCGATTTCATCAATAATGGTTTCAAATTCATCCCATTTAGAGCATAGTTGCTTAAGTTTGACCAAAGAATCTTGGCACAAAACCATAAATTCATCCCAAGCATTTTTGGGTTCTTGGAAACTTCGCAACAAGGCAGGATGGCCATTAGGATGAGTTTGTGAAAGTACAGTATTCAAGAGTTGCTGACATGTATCAAATATTGTATCACCTTCGGGTTTATGTTGCAATAGGTTTTCTACAACAATTAGTTTCTCTTCGGCTCCCTCTTTTTCGAATGTAGTTTCATTCAAAATGTCAATGGCTTCAGATTTAATGGTATTCAACCAATCTTGAGCCTTTTCCAAAACCTGATCGTAAGCTTCATGTTTGGCTACTTGATTGGTAACTACAGCAATTCTGTCGGTAATTTTCTTAGACAAATCATTGTATTCTTTAATGGACTCTTCAGTTTTACGTTCCGATTCATCATCACATAAGGCTACAGCCTTCTCCTGTAATTGTTTCAAGGCGTTTTTATGCAAGGTGGCTTCTTGCAATTGAATCTTATAGTTTTGTAAGGCAGCCTTTTTAGCAGCCAAAGTGGGATACAATTCATCAACGGCTTCTATTTTGGCCTTAGATTCATTAAGATAATGCGATACTTGGGTATAACTTTCTTCAATTGTGGTCTTTTGGATGAGGACACCTTCAACTTGTTGCATTAAAGCATTTGCTTCATCACGCAAGTAATCAAAGTTTTCTCTCAGGTTTCTTAATTGGGCACGAATCTTTTCCCTGTTTTCAGGAGTAACTGAAGTGTACATGGCTTCACCTATATCAACAGCATTATTAAGCAAAATTTGACCATTGTCAAAGGTATTCAAGTAATTTTTAATGGTCTGCAATTGTTGGGCAGTGGCTGAGGAAGATCCTGGAGAACCCATGCGAGCTAATTCCTGGAATTCCACTTTAGCTTCAGACAACCAATCGGTGGCATCTGTCAAAGCTGTATTATAATCATTATTAGCCTTGGCAGTTTCATTAAGTTTGTCCACATATTGCTGTAAACTCTTGGTCACAGTTTGGTAACGTTGTATTAAATGGCTAACAAATTGGCCAATACGTGCCTCTGGATTTTTGGCAATCAATTGCTGGGACGTCTTTTCCAGATTATTAATAATGGGTTCATGATCATTGACATCTTGTTGAAGAGCAGCAAGTTCTTGTAATTTCTTAGGAATTTCATTAAGATTAATTTGATTACTAGTCTCAGCCTTAATACGTCCTTCAATATCTCTCAACCAGTTGTTAAGATCTTCATTGGACTTTTCATATTCTACCCAAAGATCAACATTTTCGTCCAAAATATTTTTAATTTTATCAAATGAATTTTCCAAGCCTTTCATTTCCGAATTCATCAAGTCAACATCCTTAACCAGTTCAGCAATATTTTCAGGTGATTCAATGACTTTAAGCATTTCCAAGGAATTGGCAATTTCACTTTGTCTCTTTTTGCAATCTTCTAAAGCTTTGCCAACTTCTTGTAAGGAAGATTTCTTGACATCCAAATTATATTTATCACTAGAACTTTCAGGCTGGCACCAAGCCACTTTTTCCTTTTGGGTTGTAATAATTCTCTTTAACATACCCACCTTATCGGCATGGAATTTCTTAAGGAACTGTAACAAAGAATTTTCAATTTTCTTGGCATAAACTTCAACGCCTTCTAATCTTTTCTGGACATTATTAAGTTCTTTGGGTATAATGGATTCACTGAAGGTAGGATATATACTCTTGAGTTCATCTACCTTTTGTTTAATATTGTCAATGGCATTTCCGGTGTTAGAGAGTTCAGCTTGAAGAGCTCTGCATTTTTGCAAGCGCTCAATAATCTTGGCATTATCACCGGACATATCATCACATTTAATAAGTTGTTCTCTTAATTTGCCTACTTGTTCTCCGGAAAGTTTGATTTGCTTTCTAAGCTCCTGCTCTTGATCATTGAACTGAGCAGTAATAGCATTAAGGCGTTCAGCATTATTTTCTACCTCAGCAAATTGTTGATCAAGCAATTGGTTGAGTTGAGTTAGAGCAGGAATTTCCACATTGTTGTTAATTTTCAAAAGTTCTGCTGATTTTTCAGCAATTGTATCCTTTAAGGCTTGATAAGAAGGCAATTCAGAACGGTATTTGGTCAAACGCATGGGAGCAAATTCAATTTCTATGCTATTGTCGGCAGCATCACATAATCCTTGATTAGTTTCAGACAGCCAAGGCATAAGATCTTTTTTGGCATCTTCAATTTGAGACCATATCACTGCTTCAGTTTCATACATATGAGCATTCTTAACGGTCTTGTCATGCAAATCTTGCCAGCTTTGTTTAGCAGCAGCGAAATCTTTAGGAATATCCTGTGGTACTACTTCACCAATACTGTCAAAGAGTTTTCCAATATTCGATACCTTTCGATCGAATTCATCTAAAACTACTTTGACCTTGCGTATTTGATCCATAGTTTTGCGTGTTTTATCTGAAGCTTGTTGAAGTTCAACTTCATTTCTGGGTTGTTGGGGTATTGTATGATAGAGATCATTTGCTTTTTTCATTTCCTGAGTGAATTTATTTTTAATATCAGCGTATTCACGCAATGCACGAGAAATTAACTCATACTTTTGTATACGATCGGCAATTTCACTTTGTAGCGAATCGTAGTCTTTGTCTAAATGCAAGAGTGTATCTTGTATGCCAGGCATACTAGCAATATCTTCACGCATCAATTGAGTGCCCTCATCATGTATTTTGTTCTTTAGATCTGATTGAACCTTCAAGGCATCATTTAAAGCTACCAGATCGGCAATAATTTGATCAATATTTTCAAGATTGGGTTTACGTTTCAAGATATCAGCCAATTTAGCACGATTTTGTTGCAAAGACTGGGCCAGGTTATTTTCCAAAGTGTGAAATTTATCTTTTCTTATTTGCATTTGTTCAATTTGTTGTTTATGGTTTTGAGTGCGCAATTGCAAGTTTTCTAATTTATTCTCAACATCATTAACAATTTGGGTAGCAATATAAGGCTTACGGGTCAAGGAGTCTTTGAGATGAATAACGGGATTTTCGTCGATTTCTTTAGCTTGGTTCTTCCAGTATGGCACATTTTGGGCAATAGCATTTATTTCTGTCATTATTTTGTTCAACTCTTGGGGTTGAGGAACTTCTGGCTTTTCGATTTGATGTTTCAAATAGTTCATGTGGTTTTCTGTTTCATGTTTCCAATTCAACAATTCAGTCCATTTTTCCAAACAAACCTTCCTTTGTTGCATATTTGTTTCCAAATTTTGGTAATTCAAAACCAAAGCAGAGTAAGATTCATTCAAAGCCTTGGATTCTTCAGGCGAAGCACCCAAAGAAATTTGTTTGACCTCATCATAAATGGCATTGAAAGCAGGCTTCTTATCATTGTGTTCTTGCATAAGAGCATGGACAACATGTAAACTGGTTTCAACTCTCTCAGGATTAATTTCCTCGACCTGGGCTAACTGAGATCTCAAATTATCCATCCAGTTAGAGAAATTAACCATTTTGGCATTAAAATCTTGACGAGCAATAATGGCATCGGAAATTTCATTGATATTACCACGAGTGGCTTCGGACAATTTTTGTAATTTAGCTTTCATGGTATTTACACGATCTTTAAGATTAGCAGCTCCTTCGGGAGCCAAATGTAAACTGATTTGATCAGCAGATTGTCCCAAGGCCACCAATTTGGCTTGTTGTTCAGAAATTTCATTATTGAATGACTTCAAACGCACCAACTCATTTTCCAATTTATCTACATGAGGAGTACTCAACAAAGCTGTTTTCTTGCCCACACATTGTTCGCCCTTTTCAATCCAGTCTTCAAGTTTACCGGCATCATTTTCAAAGGATTTCCAATTATTAACAAGTTTTTCTAATTTACCACTGGCTTGTTTCGCGTTTTCATGTACCGTGGTCCAACGGGAGTGCATGGCATCTACTTCATCAGGGGCATTGGTTTTGCATAACATTTTGTGTGTAATGTTTGAAATGCCTTGGAGTCGGTCTAATTGCTCCAAGCAATGTGTTTCAAATTGTTTGGCATTTTGTTGCAATGCAATTGCTTCTTCAAGGGACATGGGTTTAGGGACAATAGTATTTACCTTAATTTCACATTCCTCCACAATTGGTTTCAAGTGTTGAATGCCAGTTTGGAATTGTTGCCAGTTAGCAAGGTCTTCTTGAACAGATTGAGCCTGATGATCCACATTACGATTAATGGCGCTAAGAACTTCTTGGAGTTTGGTGATTTCACCCTTTAATCTCTTGGCCTCAGCAATATTGCCTTCTTTGGGAGCCAATTCGGAAGCATCAGCAGCCAACATGTCTAACTGTTTCATTCTCTCAGCCAAAGTGCCCTTGAAGGCATTGACCTTCATAACACGTTCTTCAGGAGTAAGATCTTCAGAATGCAATGTTTCAATGGCCTTAGGAGCTACCTTGTTGGCCCATTCTTGGAGTTCTGCTAAACGAGATTTGTAGTTATTCCATTTAGCACTGTAATCTTCCAAGTAACCAACACGATCCTTGACATGTTCCATGGTGTTGAAGAACATTTTTTCTACCTCAGTAACTTCTTTCTCCAAAATGGGTCTCTTTTCGGCGGCAGCTAAAGGTGCCAATTCAGCTTTTAAGGCATGCAGCTTAGGCAATAGCTGATGTGAGGCTTGATGTAGTTGAGTATTCAATTCACGTTTGGCTTTCAAATCTTGACTAACATTCTTGGGATCAGTTTGCAAAGGAGTCAAGGCTCTTAATTCAGTTTCAGCTACTTGCAACATGGAACAAATATCTGCCTTTTGATCGGCAAATTCATTCCATACGGCTTGAGTGCCCTTAAGTGCTTGCAATTTATCAGAAGTTTGAGTATAAGCCTGATTCCAACCAGTTTCCAAATTCTTAACTTCAGTTTGCACAAAGGCAGGAGCATGAACATCTTTGCTCAAATCACGACCTCTTTGTAGCATAGACATGATATGAGGACGTTGGTGATCCAGTTGATTGATGGCATATTGCTGTTCTTCAATAAGTTTGTTAACACGTTCCAAACTATCGGGTGGTGGAATATTGGCTGCTTGTTCTTTGACCTTGCTCAACAGACAGACAACTTCATGAACTTCACGGCGATAAGTGTAGCATTTGGAAAATACTTCAGTTTTCACCATAGTGATTTCAATTGTAGGTATAAGATTTTTGTAGCGGGCAATTAAATCTTCCAGCTTTTTCTGTTCGGCATTGGCCTCATCTTCACTGGCGTAGCTAAGAAGATGATCCAAAGTTTTCACCAACCATTTCATATCCTCGCGTTTATTGTCAGCTTCTTGGCAGATTTTCTGGAAAAATTACAAATAAGAGTTTTGTTATTTGAAAGGAAAATAATATTTAAAGAATAACAGGTGGTTAATTTATTTATTTATTTATTTATTACTTCAAAGAGCTTTTGTTATTAGGATAGTAATAATTATGAAAAAAAAAATTACCACGAGCTCCCTTAGCTGCATGTTTTTATTAAATATAAATAATATGAAAGTTAGTTTTGGATGCATAATGGTCTTATTAACAGATATAAATAAAACTTACCTGGAACACAACTTTCTCCTTTTCAAATTCTTCCATGCTATTGACTTCATTGACAATATTCTTTAAGCTCTTATCCACTGTGTTCATCCATTCGACCATATCATTGAATTTCTCATGATATGATTCCCATTGAGCAGGAATTTGTTGCAAAGTCTCACGCATGGTAGCAATTTTGTTCGATAGTTGCGAGTATTGGGCCTGGGCATTTTTATAAGCATCTTCCAAAGTATTGTCGAGAGGTTGTTGCTGTTTATAGGCTTGACCCAAGCGATACGTATTTTGCAAACTATTTTCCAAACGAGGAATTGAACCTTGTTGTAGAAAGAATTGTTGATTGCGTTTTAGAATTGAATCGACATCTTCATTACGATTAAGAGCTTGTTCTTCCAAATGCAGTTCCTTTTCAACTTCTTGCATTGTTTGATAGAATTGCGACTCTTCGGCACGGAATTCCAATTTCATTAAATGCAAAGGAGCTTGAGACAAAACATTATTCCATTTCGTTTGTAAGCCTTCTACGGAATCTACTACGGGTTTTTGTTCAGGGGGTGGCAGAGTTTTCAAAAGATTCTGTGCCGAATCCACCAAATTGGGCATCCATCTTTGATTGACATTTTCAAAGAAGTACTTTTGAGTTTCAATGGTGGTCTTGGTTTCAATATGTTTTTCAATAAGCATAGTTTCAGCCGTAGTCAACCACTCGCTAACAACACGTTCATTTTCTTTGAAACTATTCCAGTTGTTAAGGGTTTCACCCAAACGTTGTTCCCATTGTTGGGCATTTTGGATGACATAGTTGAAGCGATCGTTCAATTGCTGCATATTATGTTGGGCTTGGGTGGTGTCTAAGGTTTCATCAGCTGCTACATTTCTCAATAGATTTTGGAATACCTTATTTTTGCTTTCCAACATGGAACGGTAGTAAACGGTACGTGAGAAAAAGGTTTTATGTTTGTTCAATTCTTCATTGACTTTGTCACGTCCTCCGCCCAAAGTATGTGTACTAAGTAAGGACTCAGCTTCGTTAAGCCATTGGTGTATTTCTTTTTGACCGGCTTCCAAAGATTCTTGTTGTATCAACAGTTGATGGATTAAGTGTAACTTGTTGGGTATTTGGGCACGAACACGTACTAAGGCTTCTTTTTCCTGCTTCAGAGTCTTCATCATAGCATCTACTTCTTCACGTGAGAGGTCTTGTATTAAGCCTTGGATGTTACGGCTAATAGTTTTAAACAGCTCTTCATTGTCATCGATTTCGGAAGCCAATTTTTGTAAATCTTCACTGTATTTTTGGAGTTGTTGGCTATCACCCAACTGCAGTTTTTGACTAAGAATATTTTCAGCAGAACGCAACCATTGAGATAATTTTTCAATTCCTGATTTGTATTCTTGCCTGGAGCGTATAATATCACCAGCATGCATATATTTTTTGGTGTTAACAAACAAACGTTCAAAACGTTCGGCCAACAAACCATGTTGGTGTCTTAAGTTTTGGGCTACATTTTCTTCACAGGAAGCAATTAAATAGTTGGCGGCATTGGCTAAGGCATCAAATTTATCTTTCCATACACTAATGTCTTGGAAGAAGTTTAATTTTTCATCTTCAGATTGTATGACCTTTTGTTCGGCTAAGTTAAGCCATTGTTCACATTCAGGACTCAATTGATTCCAAGTTTTCCAGCAGTTGACCACCTCTTCCAGCGAGTTTTGGCAACATTTCAATTCCAAAGACACACGCTTCCATCTTTCTTCGGTGTCATACATGAAACGATCAATATCCACAATTTCCTTGCGTGAAACATTACCATCACGCTTGTATTCATCTACAACTTGTTGCATGTCAACGAAAGCTTTTTGGAATTCCTGGAAAATCTTGTTACGTGAAACAAAGTTCTTGTACTGTTCCAATTGTTGGGCTACTCTTTCTTCAGTACCAGATTTACCCGTCCAACCTTTCATTTTATTCTCAACTAAATTCAAAAATGCCACTAAGCAGCATTTATGTTCTAGGAACTTTAATTTAATTCTACGTTCGGCGGCCTTAGGTCCCACCTCCTGTACACGTTTCTCCATATTACGTAACTGTTCTAAAGGTATCTTTTGTGCCAAGGGAGATCTCTTGGCATTTTCAAACATGGCAACAATACGTGGCAAATCAGCAAAGAACAATTTATGCTCTTCTAATTTGCGCGAAATTATGGCAGCCGTTTCCTCGTTCATAGCTGTGGGTATATCATTATCCATAAGAATCTTTTCGGCTTCAGCTAGCCATTTGCCAACTTCTCCAAATTCACCAGGTAATTCAGAGTCCAATAACCAAAGCCAATAGTTCATTTGATATTGTACACGTTGCCACAAAACGTTTATATCCTCCCAAGCTGCACGGGATACTTGCAAAAAGCCACTTTGACTTTCTACCAATTGTTTCAAACGATTATAAGTTGGTAAATGGGCATCAATTTCCGAACGAGCAATTAAATACTCGGCAAAATCACGTGGGAACGAGTTACCAATTACCATAGGCTCATATTCGGCAGATTTCTCCAATAAGAAACGTCTCAGTTCATCGATTTCTTGTTGTATGTGAGAGAGATCTTTGCTAGCACCCTAAACAAACAATAAAACCATTTAATTAGAATACCATTTGAAATATACGTATACTAAACGCACCTTAGGTTCAGGATACTTATGCAAGAATTGAGCTACATATGTCATTATACTTTTTTCATCTGGCTTAGGGACATCCACATCCTCAGCATCTAAAAGCTTAGCAATGCCCAACTTACTTTCGGCCACATCGAAAGCAGTTTCTAAACGGTGGCGATTATTAGTCTTCTTCAATTCGGCCAGATTGACTAAGTTGGCTTTAATGGAATCAATGAGAGCTAAGAATGCGACACCATCCCTCCAGCTGGCACCGAAATCCTTAACCTCAACACCACTCTCCCTGAAAAAGAAATAATTTTGAATTATTTCTATTGTTTTTTGTTTATCCCAGATAAGTAATACTTACTTTGGTAGGGCATTTGTTACCCAGTTTAGCAAGGTTTTTCTGGCACCTTGCTTCCATTTTTCAGCTTTCATATCACTAGCATTTTTACCAACGCTATCAAGAGAACTAACCGAACTACCAATACCATGGCCCAAGTATTCGAGGTTACGGCTATTCTCTTCAATCTACAAAAAGTTTTAAGGGAAAATTAAGATTAAATTTAGTAAATATATTTGGCATTTTTTAAGGTTTCCAACCAAATATGTTTGAAAAAATCACATTTTACTTATACAGAAAAACTACAATTTTACTTAGAGAAAAAAAAATAGTGGAATATTTTGAAGACTTTTTTTAATGTTTGTGTAAGGAGTGCTTTAAAATGATCATTTAATTAACATGTGTTTAACATTCTCTTTATTAAACGAGATCTGCTTCTTATCAGGAACTTTTATTGTGGTTCTAAAATGAGAGAAAGAGTTGACAGTCGGTGGAATACCGATTAAGAGAGGTGCCGAAAAGGTTTATTAAAAATGTTCTATAGAGGGAAATTCTAATGACAATTTCCTATAAAGAGAAAATTAATAAAACCTCAAATAAAAGATTTATCCAAAACTTTCTTTAAAGTGATAATTTATCAAAATCTTCTAAAAAAATTTATTGAAAGTATTCTATAAAGAGAAATGTTTTCGAAAATGTATTGAAAATTTTTATAAAGAGCAAATTTATCAAAGATATTCTACAGAGAAAATTTATTGAGCATTTTGTATAAAAAAAAAAAAGATTATCGAAAATTTCGTGTAGAGAAAATTCACGGAAAAAAAATCTATAAAGAATGAAATGTATCGAAGATTTTATGTAAAGAGAAAATTCAATGAAAATTTTCTATAGAAAGATGATTTATGGAAAATATTCTGTAAAGAGAAAATTTATTGAAAATGTATTAAAAGAAAATTTCTATTTTCTATAAGAATTTTTATCGAAAATTTGCTATAAAGAGAAAATTTATCGAAAATATTATATAAAGGTAAAATTTATCAAAAATTTTCTATAAAGAGAAACTTTGAGTGAAGGGAAAATATATTGAAAATATTTTGTAGAGAAAATTTATTGAAAATATTCTATTAAGAGTGTTTTCCGAAAACTGTCTATAAAAAGTAAATTTATCAAAAAATTTCTGCAAAGAGAAAATTTATCAAAAATTTTTAAAAAGAGAAAATTTTTCAAAAATGTTCTATAAACTAAAAACTTTATCGAAAATTTTTTGACAGATTTTTTTAATTTATCTATAATGAGAAAATTAATCAAAATTTTTGTACAAAGAAGAAACTATTGAAAATGTTCTATAAAGAGAAAAAAATCAATAAAGAGAAAAATTCATAGACAGTTTTGTTTACAAAGAGGACTGGAAAAATGTTCTCCCTTTCTCTATAAAGAGACAATTTATTGAAATTTTTCTATAAAGAGAATATTTATTGAAAATAATCTATAAAAAGAAAATGTATTAAAGATTTTCTATGAAGAAAATTTATCAAGAAATTTTTTGTAGAGAAAATTTATCAAAAATTTTTTATAGAGACAAATTATCGAAAATTTTCTGAAACAAAAAATTCATGGAAAATTTTCTATAAAGAGAAAAATTTATTGACAATTTTCTATAGAAAGACAAATTATGGAAAATTTTATAAAGAGAAAATTTATCAAACATATTGATAAGATAAAATTTCTTATAAATGAAAATGAGAGCACATATCCCGTTTACCTATACTAACTAGCGATTAAGAGAGTTGCAGACCAAAGCGTAGTCCCACATTTAAAATAATAAACGCTTTTAATATTGAGATTTTCAACGAAGATTTTAAATATTTTTAGTTTAAGTCTTTTTTTTTAATCTTTATAAATTTCAATAATCTTTTCAGTGTTAATTAAATGATCAAGTGTACGAATTCAAAAAATACATTAACAACAATTTACCCCAATAAAAAATGTGTATTGCATTTGTCTTGCCGAATAAATAATAGACAAACTACCACCAATAAAATAACATCAAATCAAATTATAATTTAAAAAACGGTGCAAAAAATATAATAAAAATCTAATGACGATAAAGAAAAAATAATAAATTAACAAAACAAATATTAAACAATTACACTTGTCTGATTTCAATCTACAGACTGACTACAGATGTTTTATAAATTACCTGTGGCTTATAATTAATAACTACTACTAGCTTTTTCCGCCTCTTTTTACGTATCTTTGCATATATTAATTGAAAAAATTGTACAAAAAATATACCATAAAAAACAAATTTAAAATAAGATCATGTGAATAAATACATTTATTTTTTTTTGTATTTGTAATATTAATGATTATAAAAAAAATAAAAGAAAATTGGAATTATGAAGGAAATTAGAACAACTTTACTTAAGAAAAAGCCAAAAAATATTTTCAACGTTAAGTGAATTTAGTTTTCAACATTAAGATTAATACGAAGTGCTTCTTCAATTAAGTGCCTCTTGTTCACACCAAGTTTTATACGTATATGAGATTAAGTGATTGCATTTATATAACTTACCTGGAAGTACAATATAATTGTCCATATCAAACCCAAAACGACTGGTGGTCTCCCATCCACCAAATCGGCTGGATTGATATTAACTAATTTTATACGTTTGCTTGCCAAGAATTGTAAAGCTGTATTGGCATTGCTAAGGAAATGTGGACGTCTTAAGACACGTCCCCTTTCGACGGGAAGCTTTTCTCCAGATAGCACTTCCAAAAGTGCTATTAGTTTTGTACCATCGCGCAAATCGTTGATTAAATCATCTACTCGAAGCGGTGGAACACGCTGTAAATATAAAAAAATTAAGATTATTAAATAGTAATATGTATATTGGAGAAAATTTTTGGAAACGTTAAGCAATAGATAGTATCTTAAAAATGATATAAATACAAAAGTCATATATATATATATATATAAGTATTTTTTGCAGCAACATTTGAGTTAAAAACAAATTCTTATTCTTTCCTATTGGTATTCAAATTTTTTTCAAATAAGAATTTTACATATTTTATACTTATGTTATCATTTATTCCGCTAGATATCTTTATAAATATAATCAATAAAATTCTATATTTAATTGGATCATTTTTCATTCGAAATAGCTTTATTCTCCTACTCTATAGTGTATAATTTTGTTACTTTCAATTTCAAATATCTATTTTATTTGCATATCAGTTCGAATTCTTCGAAATACTTTATACGTGATCACCTTGATCATGGACAACCTTAAGCAGGTAAAAAAAAAACTTTGACAATATTTATTTTTTTGTTTCATACAACACAATAAGGCTAAAATTCCACATTTAATAAAAAAAAATACTTTATACATGTGTATTGTTTGAAACTGGCTTGAAAAAAAATCTTGAGGTTATTTAGCAAATGTTTGTGTGAGTATTGAGAAAATCTTTGTTAGATATTAGATATTTTTAGGTGTTTGTTTTATTTTAAAACTTAATTCAAAAAGAGGGTAATTTTTTTTATTTAGAATAAAATTAATTTAACTCATCTTTATAGGAAAACATTTATGATATTGTCATAATATAAAGAAGGGGAAATTGATAAATTACTTAATTTTCTATAATAAAAAAAGAAAAGGAATAAATTATTTATATTTATCTATAAAGTTCAGTAGACTTGACTATAGTCTAGTCTATAGTCTAGTCTATAGTCTAGTCTATAGTCTAGTCTATAGTCTAGTCTATAGTCTAGTCTATAGTCTAGTCTATAGTCTTGACTATAGTCTAGTCTATAGTCTCGACTATAGTCTAGTCTATAGTCTAGTCTATAGTTAATTTTTTATTGAAATCTTTATATATTGGACAAATCCAAACTCCATTTACTAAGACATATGTATTAGAGTACCTCTTAAGGTATTTGAAGAAAGTTCTTGTATTTTCTGTAAATTATTAAAATTAATAAATAGTTGTCTTAATGGTAAAAATTTATCCAAAATATCTTCAAAAAGAAAATTTATCGAATTTTTTTTTTCGAAAATTTCATATAAAGAGAAACTAATACAAAATTTTATACAAAGAGAAAATTCATCAAAAATTTTTTTATAAGAAGAAAATTTTTCGACTTTTTCGTACAATGAAAAAATTTATCAAAAATATTTCATAAAGAGAAAATTAAAAATAAAAAATAGATAATTTGTCGAAAATATTCTGTAGAGTTAAATTTTTTGGAAAATTTTGTATAGAGATATCGAAAATTTTCAATAAATAGAAAATTTATTTATAAATTTATAGAAAAATTCTATAAAGAGAATGTTTTCAAAAATTCGTATTGAGGAAATTTATCGTAAATTCCGTAAATTGAAAACTTATCGTTAATTTTGTATAAATGTAAAATGCGAAAACTTTTCGAAAATTTCTTAGAAATAAATATTAATTGAAATCTTCTACAAAAGGAAAATTTATCGAAAACTCTACAAAGAGCAAATTAATCAAAAAAATTAATCAATTTTCTATAAAGAGAAAAATTTTTTGAAAATTTTCTATAATGAGAAAATTTATCGAATGTTATCTCTAAAGAGAAAATGTATCGCAATTTTTTAATAAAGAAAAAAATTTATAATATATAGATAGAAAATTGTTTGAAATTTTTTATAAAAAGAAATTTATCGAAATTTTTCTATAAAAAAAAAATATCGAAAATTCTTCCTATACAGAAAACTTGTCGAAACCTTTCTGTAAAGAGAAAATTTATGAAAATATTCTATAATAGAAAATTTTTTGAATATTTTCTAAAATGTTTCTATAAAGATAAGATTTGTCGCACATTTTCTATAAATAGAAAATTTATCCAAAGATTTTCTATAAAGAGAAAATTTAGCCAAAAATTTTCTATAAAAATAAAATTTATCCAAAAAAAAAAGAAAATTTCGTAAAAAAGGAAAATTTCTTAAAAATATTCTATAAAGGAAAAATTAAAGAAAAAATATGGAATGTTTTCTGTAAATAGAAAACTTATCAAACTTTTTCTGTTAAGAAAAAATTTATCGAAATTGTTCGAAACAGAAAATTTATGGAAAACTCTATATAAATAAATTTATTCTTTAAAGAAAACACTTTCTTTTCTGTAAAGAGAGATCATAAATTGTCTATAAATAACAATTTATCGCAAACCGTTGGCCTGTAATGATGCACTAAATATACTGAGAATGTTACTAATTTATTTGAATTGACATAGATCCTCATTGTGGAGTTTTTACCAGAAAAATGATTTTAAACCCGATTCATCAAAAAATTGTTTTTTTTTTTTTTTTTGTTTTAACGGAAAACTGATTTTTTACATAAAAAACTAATTTTCAACAATAAAAATATTTTCTTAAAAAGTCCATGGGATGGAAGGGGGACAATTTGTCACTTTTTTAAGTGTTGTAAAAGGTAATTGTAAACTTTATTTTGTCATAAAGATTAAGATATGTTGGTTTTAATTTAAATACTTTTGATCTTAACTATCTCTCCTTTTTATTAATTTTTATACCCTACACTACTAAAGGTGGTTGGGGTATGAAGCGTATGTGAATTCCAATAATGAATACCAATCGACTCAGAATCACTTTTTAAATCGATCTAACGATGTCCGCCCGTCCGTCTGGCTCTACACAAAGTACGGATCGCAATTTTAAAGATAATTTAATGAAATTTGGCACGTGGGACTTTTATGGTACAAGGACGAAGCCTATTGAAATTGGTTGTGATCGGTAAGTTATTTCTCCTAGCCCCCATGGAAATGTTCCCCCGGAATAGTTTAAACACTCAAAAATGCCTTAAAATAAGAATATTTTAATGAAATTCGGAGCAAAGGAGTATCAATCAAGCATCAGTTGTAACAAATTTTATGAATATAGGTCCACAATTGATCATTGCTCCCATATAAACCTCATTTTAACGTGCATAAATCCCATACGAATGTTAGTATCAAGTTAATATTCGACACAAATAAATTTTATGTAAGTTGAAACAACATTGCCAAATTTTATGAGAATCGGTCCATAATTCACCATAGCTCCCATATAAACCCACTTCCAGGAATCGCCCTAAAGTGCATAAAATTATCTAGATATTAGTATCGACGAATTATTCTGTATTTGTATATTTTACTTTACATTTAGTAATAGAAGTCCCCTTCCCGAATTTTTATGCTTGTACATGGTATAGGGTATCATATAATCTGTCTTGACCGACTATACCTTTCTTTCTCGATTACGTAAATAAGCAAATAAAAAAAGCAATACTATTATTATCGTGAATAAAATTTCATTCGGAATGCGTTCCTTTTTCCCAGGGTCGTAATCGTGTATTCACCTACTTTGGACAGAAAATCTGCTTTTCTGTCCAAAGTAGTTTCGAAACATGTAACTTTTGAACAAAGTTACATGTTTTGAAGTGAAAAATTTGCGAGACATTCACAATAACAAATTTTTGATCGAAAGAAAGAAAAATTCCCAAGGAACAAAATTTTCGTTTTTTATTCGCGATAAGGGTGAATAACGTCTTCCTCCGATCCTATGTAAATTTTGATAAATGAGTGATCATCGATAAAATTTCAAATTGTCCCCCTTCTTTCCTACTTCATAAAAATCGAACTTTTATTGGAAAAATAAGTTTTCATAAAAAGTCAAAATTAAAAAAAGATAATAATAATAATAATAAGTAATAAGTAATAAGTAATAAGTAATAAGTAATAAGTAATAAGTAATAAGTAATAAGTAATAAGTAATAAGTAATAAGTAATAAGTAATAAGTAATAAGTAATAAGTAATAAGTAATAAGTAATAAGTAATAAGTAATAAGTAATAAGTAATAAGTAATAAGTAATAAGTAATAAGTAATAAGTAATAAGTAATAAGTAATAAGTAATAAGTAATAAGTAATAAGTAATAAGTAATAAGTATTAAGTAATAAGTAATAAGTAATAAGTAATAGGTATTAAGTAATAACTAATAAGCAATAAGTAATAATAAAAGGTAAAAGTGTATTATGATACAAATCGACCGAAATCGAGCAAATCTGTAGATAATTGTTTAAGGTGGACCCATTTAAATTTTTTTCTGTTGTATTTAATATACAAAGATTCACTTGGGAAAAAGGTTCTTCAGTTACGATATATTAAAATTAAATCATGATGTAATATTTGATAAAAAAAAATATATAATTTTTTAATATTATATACTTTTATTATGAATGATGTAAAAAAATAGCTTTCATTAAAATAACCATAAAAAATCATGTGTAAATTTGAAACACCCAATTGTTTTAAATATTAATAATTAATACAAAGTTTTCTATTTATTTTTTTTTTGCTTTTATTTGCAAAAAAATCCCAAAATAATTTTGAAGTTGCATTTACTTTGTTAATCACACGACCCACCTTAATGTACGTGATTGTTCCATATTTTAATTTTTTGTAAATTTTATTTGTAATTCATTTTTATTAGAATTTTGTATAAAACTTTTATAAAGCTATTTTAAAATAAAATATTTTGTGATTTCATGTTATTGTCTCAAAAATGATCTATAAACGTATATCTATTTTAAAGCCTACACAATCTTCCTTGGAACACCGAGTTGTTTATTAACGCATACCACAACATGGCTGTCAATTTTTCAAAAAAAAAAAAAAAAAAAACTTACTCGCCTCTCTCTTCTGTGCCTTAAATAAAGTTTTAGAATTATTGCCAAAAAAAAAAAAAAAGATTTTGATCATAAAATTGTCATGTGGTACGTATGCCAATATATAAACACAAATATATACATATTTTAAACTCTACGCCAAATGAAGTTAAATGGAGAACTGGTTGTTATTATTTAATACATGTTGGTGAGGAGGGCCACTACCACGATTTTATTGCCAATAATAAAAAAAGCAGTATACATTAAAAATATTTTTTATATACTATACATACATACATAAACCTATAAATGTATAGGTTTTCTATATATATACATAATTTAGTAGGTATCCACTTAATCTTGAGATTTAAATTTCAAATTGCCTTTTCGATTTGCAGATATGTACATATTTATATTAGATCAGAATTTACAATATCTGAAGTTTTAGTTGAATATATTTCTTGAGAAAAATAAAAAAATAATTGTCTGTTTGTTTTTGTATTCAAAAATTCAGAACCAAATTAAAATTTATTTGCATTAACTCAATAATAAATATTACACTTCCGTTTAAACATTTTTCTAAAAAGTGACTAATGCAAAAGTTGTATAAAAACTATTCTCTTAATATTAGAAAAAATTCACAACAATTTTGAGTTCGTTCCTCGTATATATTTAAAAGTTTCATGTGTATAAAACATTTTCAAATGCATTTATGTATTTTATTTTCTGTGTATGTGTTTTAAAATGTAGTTGTAGATTTGATTTTTTAAACATATTTGCATTTATGATATTTCTTTTTTTTTTGCTAACCGGCCGGCAACATATAAATTAAAACCCGGTTTTTTTCCATTTCTGTTTATACACTGGTGCATATTCCTATAAACGCATTTAAAATTTTTGTTTTTCTTTGAGGTATATTCATTTCTTTTAATCAAAAACAATGTTGTGTTTTTACAATAATTAGCGATATAATGGTACTTTTTTATAAAAGAAATATTTACTTCTTGCTTTTGTTGATTTCTTTAATTTAGCAATCAGAACATATTGGTGATCATTTCAGTGGAATATTCCTTTAAACGCAGTTGAGAAAAATTTGTCTAAAAAGTTATTTGAAAAAAAAAATCAATTTTAACAGTTTTAGTTGTTTTTTTCACTTAAGGTAAGTTCCTGATGACAACATCTCTGTTTTCTATAAATATTTTAGTTTTAATTGCGAAATTTCATCAGCTCAAAGGATGCCCAAAGGAACTTTTCTTACAGAACAACAAAAAAATTCAAATTAAATATTTTCTTGATCAAGACTGTTCTAACAGAGAAATTTTACCAAAAATTAACCCTTAGGAAGGAGTTATTCGAGGCTTTCTTAAGAAAGGGCAGAAATAAGGAGTGCGGAAACCAACAAAAGGTAGTCAAAAATTAACAAAAAGACAAATTAATAAAATAAAAGAAGAAATCATTCGCAATAAAATAAATGCTACACAAAATAAAAAGTAAACTTTACCTTCCTGTCATTTTCAAGGATGTTTAACAAAATTTTGCAAACAGATGTGCGTTTATAGAAATATGCACCAATGTGCATATTATATAAAAATTCAAATAAAATCCAAATCTGTTTAACTTAAGCTTTGAAGCCTCTACATCAAAATGGCTGTTTATTTTCTAATAAAAACTAGAGCTTGAATTCACTTTTATTTTTTATTCTTTTAGGATATAAAAAATATATAAAAAAAAGAGTTCGCAGAAAATTTATTTTAGTTAATTGTTTAAACAAATTGTAATTATAAGAATTATTATTAAATAAATAAATTTGTCTGATCATTTCATACTTTAAATGTATTATAAATTTTGTAATATGAATAATTTGTACCAAAATAATTTGGTTGGCATTTTTGCACTATTTCAAATTTATAAATAACCAATGAAATGTAAATATTTTGTTGAAAATAAAAAAAATTGAACAAATGGACATAAATGTTCTGGCATAAATATATATGAATCATATGTTATAAATACAATAATATGAAAAATTGTACAATAAATAAAAAAAAGCAAATGGATAATAAAAATAATTTTTCTTTATTTTAAATGAATTACGTCAAATATGTATGAATAAAGCAATTTTCTTTTTTTTACTTTCTTGCCAAATATTTTGTACATTCATATGCCAAAAATTTTTAGGTGCTATAATATGATGCTCTAAAAAAAACTTTGCTAAATTTGCTATTTAAGCCTGTTTTACGTTACTGTAAGAATGGGGTAAACACCAGATCAAAGGGTATGAATTAAGATTTTAAAAATTTCTTTTTATTTATTAAAATTCTCAGAAGAATTAAAAAATTTTAATAAAAAAAAACTGAAATTTCTGACCTTTGGCCTTTTGCGGATAACTATAACATAATTTATTAAAAAAAAGCCAAATATTTCAAAATGTAACCTTTGACCCTTAGCGGGTACATTATTCTAGGAATTTTTTAAAAGAAGTTAAACCATAAATCCTAAAATCATGCTGAAAACGAAATTTATGTTTTATCGACCATTTTTTGTAGAAATTTTGGTGTTATCGATAAATTTAGTAAACAACATTTGGATTAATCGATAGATTTTCTTTAGAACAAACAAGTTATAGTAAATTCAAGTTATCGTTAGAGAAGTTCTAAAATC
The DNA here is from genome assembly GCA_932274085.1 of Protocalliphora azurea. Taxonomy (NCBI): domain Eukaryota; kingdom Metazoa; phylum Arthropoda; class Insecta; order Diptera; family Calliphoridae; genus Protocalliphora; species Protocalliphora azurea. The sequence goes on from OW026520.1 coordinate 152,793,706, forward strand.
AAGTTGGAGTCGAAATTTATCTTTTATCGACCCGTTTTTAAGAAAATTTCGTCTTACCGATCAATTTTGTTAAATTCTTTCGATTGCAACAATAATCATGAAAGTTTCTATAGAACAATGATGTTGTCAATAATTTTTCTTTAGCAAAATAATGTCAATGTTATCGATACATTTTCTTTAGAAAATTATAATCATCGAACAATTTGCTATAGAAAATTAATGTTATATATAATTTTTCTATAGAATATTAATGTATTGATAAATTCTTTATAGATAATTAATGTTATCGATAAATATTATAAGAAAATAATTGATATCCATAAATTTTCTACAAAAAATTAATAGTATCTATAATTTTTTCAAAGAAAATTGATGTTATAGAAAGATACTCAATGTTCTATAGAAAATTAATGTTATCGATTATTTTGAAGTAGAAAATTAATGTTATCGATTATTTTGCAGTAGAAAATTAATGTTAACGATTAATTTTCAATAGAAAATTAATGTTAACGATTAATTTTCAATAGAAAATTAATGTTAACGATTAATTTTCAATAGAAAATTAATGTTATCGATAAATTTTCAATAGAAAATTAATGTCATCTATAAACTTTCAATAGAAAATTAATGTTATCGATAAATCTTTAATAGAAAATTATTGTTATCGATACTTTTTCTATAGAAAATTATTGATATCGATATATTTTCTATAGAAAAGTATTCATATTAATACATTTTCTATAGAAAATTATTGATATCGATATATTTTCTATAGAAAATTATTGATATTGATAGATTTTCTATAGAAAATTATTGATATCGATACATTTTCTATAGGAAATTATTGATATCGATACATTTTCTATAGAAAATTATTGATATTCATACATTTTCTATAGAAAATTTTTGATATTCATACATTTTCTATAGAAAATTATTGATATCGATACATTTTTTATAGAAAATTATTGATATCGATACATTTTCTATAGAAAATTATTGATATCGATACATTTTCTATAGAAATTTATTGATATAGACACATTTTCTATAGAAAATTATTTATATCGATACATTTTCTATAGAAAATTATTAATATCGTTAAATTTTCTATAGAAAATTATTGATATCTATAAATTTTCTATAGAAAATCATTGATATCGATAAATTTTCGATAGAAAATTAATGACATCGATAAATTTTCCATATCAATTTAAAGTTTTTGCAAAATTTTGTATAAATTATTAAAGTTTTCCTTATTTCTTTTCAATTATATACTATATGTATCATCTCCTTATTACTCACCTTCGAGAGGTATGAATTAATCCAATTCGTGAATGTTTTCTTTTGAACACGTTCCTGCTCCTCTGCAATGAAAAAAGAGAGAAAAATAAAAATGAATAAACAAAACTCAAAAGAAGGCAAATTATTAGAAAATATTTCATTTCAGATGTTTTGTAAAAAATAAACTTTTATTCAAAAACTATTTGAAAACTAAAATTTCTGTGAAAATCACTAAATACAGGGGGGCCGTTGAACGAAAATGTTTATTTCCGTCTAATTAAAATACTAAAACAACAATTACACAACTTTTTCTTCAAACAATTTGCCAATTAAATGTAAACTTTATAAAAAGAAAAAAATCTAATTACACAGACATAAGCTACATGTAAATTAGGGTGGTTCACTTCCTATTAAGATTTGATCAAAAAAATTGTCATTCGCATAAAACCAAAAGACCATTTCATAAAATTCGAGATTTTACATTTTATATATCGTCAACCCTATAAAAATTCTCGTTTTATGTATAACTTAAATAATTAATTGAACAAAAATTTTATATTGCAAACCAATTTTCTTTTTGATTCCTCCCTAATATTTATATGATGAGTTAAATCGTACAAGTGAATAGGTTTAAAACAATAACACACGTACAACTATTTAAAAACTACAACATTAAAATTGTTACGTTTTTTGTAAATTTACATAATTTCTTTTATAAACATTTATAAGATTTTTTATGCGTATATAACGAGCATAATGTATATGTAAATATTTATATATATATTTACACTCGTAATTATATATTATAATAAACAACAAACCAATTGGTAAACCAAACAGCGGAACCAGCTAAATAAATTATGATTTTGTTCTGGATATGATGTTTAAAAAAATACCAACAAAAGAAATGTCTCACTATTTTCAATTGTTTAAATTTTTTTCGTTTTTTTTTTTTTTTTTTTTTTTGGAGAGAACGACCAACACAAGTCACGTTGTTAGCGATGAAAACAAGTGAATATCAACATTATAAAATAAATATTAATCATACGCATTGTAGGGGTGGGGGAAAGAGTATGTGAATGAATATTTCACTTTCTTAAATGAACATAATGAAATGGGCAAATTTCCAAAGAAAATTAAACAAAAATTAATTTTAAATACACACATGTTTTTAGTTACCCACAAAAAATTAAATAACTTGATTTAAAAAGTTCGTATTAATTAAAAAAATGTATATGTATATGACAAAACAAGGATAACTTCAGAAGCAATGAATATTAATTTTAAAAAAGAAACATTATTCCATTACCAGAAAAGTTTTGCCTCATGTCCTCAAACCAAAGCATAATGTCCCTAAAAATCTTCATTTTAAAATATAAATAATTCCCACTTTGGACCCCAAAACATTTTAATTGCAAATGTAAAATTTAAGATATTAAAAAAAAAATAAAATAAAATAAAATTAAAATTCATTGAAAATTTACTATAAAAAATAAATTTATTGAAAAATTTCTTTAAAAAGAACATTTATTTAAAAATTTCCTACAAAAAGAAAATTTATCGAAAATTTCCTACAAAAAGAAAATTTATAGAAAATTTTATACAAAAAGAAAATTTATCGAAAATTTTATACAAAAAGAAAATTAATCACAAATTTTCTATAAAAAGAAAATTTATCGTAAATTTTCTATAAAAAGAAAATGTATCGTAAATTTTATATAAAAAGAAAATTTATAGAAAATTTTCTATTAAAATCAAATTTATAGAAAATTTTCTATTAAAATCAAATTTATAGAAAATTTTCTATTAAAATCAAATTTATAGAAAATTTATCGTAAATTTTCTATCAAAAGAAAATTTATCGTAAATTTTCTATAAAGAGAAAATTTATCGTAAATTTTCTATAAAGAGAAAATTTATCGTAAATTTTCTATCAAAAGAAAATTTATAGAAAATTTCCTACAAAAAGAAATTTTATCGAAATTTTTCTATAAAAAGCAAATTTATAGAAAATTTCCTACAAAAAGAAAATTTATCGAAAATTTTATACAAAAAGAAAATTAATCATAAATTTTCTATAAAAAGAAAATTTATCGTAAATTTTCTATAAAAAGAAAATGTATCGTAAATTTTCTATAGAGAAAATTTATCGTAAATTTTCTATAAAAAGAAAATTTATCGTAAATTTTCTAGAAAAAGAAAATTTATCGTAAATTTTCTAGAAAAAGAAAATGAATAGTAAATTTTCTATAAAAAAAAATTTATCGTAAATTTTCTATAAAAAGAAAATTTATCGTAAATTTTCTATAGAGAAAATTTATCGTAAATTTTCTATAAAAAGAAAATTTATCGTAAATTTTCTAGAAAAAGAAAATTTATCGTAAATTTTCTATAGAGAAAATTTATCGTAAATTTTCTATAGAGAAAATTTATCGTAAATTTTCTATAGAGAAAATTTATCGTAAATTTTCTAGAAAAAAATTTATCGTAAATTTTCTAGAAAAAAATGAAATATCGAAAATTTTCTAGAAAAAGAAAATTTATCGTAAATTTTCTAGAAAAAGAAAATTTATCGTAAACTTTCTATAAAAAGAAAATTTATCGAAAATTTTCTATAAAAAATTCCTATAAAGAGAAAATTTATCGAAAAATTTCTATAAAAAGAAAATTTATCGAAAATTTCCTATAAAAATAAAATTTTTTGAAAATTTGTGAAAAAGTTTCTATAAAAATTTTTTTCTAAAATTTCAGTTCAAAAAAGAATTATCGCAAATTACCTATAAAATGGAAAATTGTCTATAAAAAGTTGAAAAGTTGTTTTCTTTTTTGGAAGTTTTTTTTTCTTCTTTAGAAAATTTATAATTTTCTAAAATTCTAATTGTGAATAGAATTTCGGCGAATTTTTAAAGGAATGCCCCAAGAGTTAAACTCAAATAAAATTATTTTACGAGACCTCTAATGCTTCTTAAAGCTATAGGATTATGTCGAAAATAAAAAACAAAGCTGAAATGACTTCCATAACAAAAGGATCGAACGATTGAAAACTCTATCAAACTCTATCCTATACATGATTAAAAATAAAGAAAGAGAAGAAAGTGAGAAATTAAAAAATTATGTCCATAACAAAAAATTATAAATCAAATTGAATGCATTCGATAACTAAGGAACAATCAATTTGAAACTTGGAAGAAAATAAAAGTTCCATAAAAAGATTTTACTAAAATATATTCCCCAAGTGCTAGATCTATCAGTTTAAAATTTGGAAAAAACTTAAATGATTAAATCGAACTGTTCAAAAATAAAAGTTTCATACAAGAAATGGACCAATTTTATGCTAAAGCCATAAGTATAAAATCAATCACTTTGAAACTTGGAATAATTCAATAATCAAACTTGAAAATCTTTAAGAGTTGAAAAACAAAAATTAATGATCATACAACAAACGGAGTTCAAAAACCAAAGTTTCATACAAAAAAAGTGAAAAAGTTTTTGGCTAAAATATATTCCGTAAGTAAAAGAGCGAAACAGACAAGTTTAGTTGATCAAATCTGATCTTGTGTAGGAGTTCTTGTAGGTTTTTATATTTTATTCAGTTTTATTCAGTAAAGATCTTTCAATTCCTTTAATAGGTACAAAATTTGAAATTTAATGTGTTTTAGTTTGTCTATCAGTTGTTGGTTAAATTCAAGGTGATTAAATAATAAATAGTTTGACATTAAAAATTTATATTTATTATTTTTAAATGCATTTTGTAAAAATTACCTTTTGCTTTAAAATTAGTTCAAGGTTTGTTTTTAAAGCAAAAACATTGACGCCATTAACTCAATATGACAGTTTTAGCTCAGTTGTCATTTTGTATTATTTTTATAAAAGAAAATATTAAATTTTTATTTGCTAAATTTTCCAATGTTTCTTATATTAGCATAAGACAATTGCTATACTAATGGCTTATAGAAAAAAACATATTTTGTAAGTTTGTAATTAACAAAATAAATTTGCATTTATTTTATTATTATTTTTTTTTTTTTTTTTTTTTCTAATTGACACAATGTTATTTATTTAAATGTTGCAAAAACAAACCAAAATAAAAAGAAATCAAAAAAATAAATACCTTACAAAGAATTTTAGATAAATATACACATTGACCCTATACAAGGCTGAAGTCGAACATTTCACTGATGATTTTTTTTTTTTTTTTCTTAATTTTTGCACTAATTTTTATGTAGACAACAATCAAATAAAAAATGTTAAACATGTGTTCTGTTCAATTTAATGAACATAAAATAAAATATTATTTCTTTCACTTTTTTGTTTAACCAAATGAAAATGATAATTATGTCTTGGTGATGATGATAATGAAGATAATAAATAACAAACAAAATTCGCCCACTAAAATTACATACAATAATTTTCCTATACCGAAGAAAAAAGAAAAATATTAATGATTTTGAATATTTAGTATGACCGAATGATGCCAGATCAAAGTAAATTAATGAGGTTATAAAAAAATCATATATAAATATAAGAAAAATAAAATAAATCTTTGATGACACCTTCAAGATCTATTTTAATAAAAAATATTCTATGTTTATGTTACCAATCTTTGAATATTATTTTTATTTAAAAAACAGTTTATAACATAAATAATGTCTTAAAGAATAAAGCTAAAAAATTTATATTTCTGGCAACACACATATATGATCAAAAAATCATATGTATATATACTTCATTCAACCCACTCACTTTTAATTGAAAATTTATTATCTTACAACTTTAAAAGAAGAAATGCGTGTGCCACCACGCAAATTTTTTAAAAATAGACTGGAGTGTATGAAGGAAATGATGATATTTTTGGAAAAATAAAGAAAAATGAAATGTTCTGGAAACTACTTAAAAAATAAATAAATATGCAAAATAAAACATATATAATATTTACGTAAAGAAATTTAAATGTCTTCAACACTTTTTAAACTTTAAAAGTTTTTTAATGGATTGTTAATAATTCCACATCAAATATGTATAAAAACTAGTCCATTTGGTTACTTAATAAAATGTTAATTAGGTTTATTATAAATCAATCTTCAGTAGTTAGTTATTGAAATTGAAATTAATTTAAATAAATTAAACATTAGGATATTTGTATGTACTAGTTTAAATATATATATATATAACCTTACGCTAAATACATATTATTGCATTGCAGTGATATTAATTTTGAAAGCTACAAGCTAGACAAAAGTTGATCACTTAAGATCACTATATTAGTTTTAATTTTAATGAAATTTATGCACACTTGGTTCTTATCTTAATTTTCGATCAGTTATATTAAAATTAATTCCTTTGAAAGATTATAAAAGATTTTTAACATCTTCTACTACTATACTAGGGTATGCAATCGATTAATCTTCATTCGGTTGTCTGAAATATCTCGACCCATTATATATTAATGCCAAGGAAGAAATTAAATATCTTGAGATAATTTCAAAATACAGTAGTATAAAAAAGACCCAACCCAAAGAATTTATAAATGAATTGAAATTGTTAAAAACTAAAGCTCGTTATAAAATGTATGGACAACTTTTTAAAAAAATCAAATGCGGAATTTGTTTGGTCCGAATTGTGAAAATTAAAAAATTGATTTGTTAAATGCTTATATTCTAATTTATATTTTTACTTTGGCTCATAGCAGTGCCTCGGCGGAACGTCTTTTTCCAAATTATCACTAATGAAAAATAAAATATCCAACAGACGTAAGGTCAACAGTTGTGAATCCATGCTTTCAGTCATAAATTTTTTAGACGGGGATTTGTACAAAGTACAGAAGTACTTTTTATGAATAAATCCTTTTTTTGCAATAATAAAAATCATTATAAACTACAATACAATATTATACAATATTTTTGTCTTTGTTTTTATCAAATAAACAAATTTTGAGGAGTTTTTTAGGTATTTTATTTTACAAAAATCCCCTTTTCAGGCGATTTTATTTTTTGGAATATTCTTTTTTGGACACTTTTTAAAAATTCTCAAAAAAATTCTCAAAAAGTAATTTTAGGGATGTACTTTTCATTACTTCCAAAGTATCAATAAGCGTATGCTTTCTTGTGCTTAAAAAGTAATACATACAAGAAGCATACGAATATGTTATTAAAAAGAGATTCAATTGAATTGTTCTGCTATAAAACTTTGAGATTTGATTGCTATTTTTGCAAATACGTGTTACCAAAGAGAACTGTTTTAAACAAATGAAAAATAATGTTATGAATAATTTTTTTTTTATTGAAAAATATGTTGGTTTATATAACAATTAATACTAAATTCATTGCGCAATAACAAAAGAATTTGGATGACATTAAAAAAATTAATTTACTAAATAAAGCTGGATGGGAGAATATTTTGTAGTATTAGGTCAAAAAACTAAATTTTTTTTATACAAATAGGCGAAAGAAGTGATAAGATGAAACTTTTTTGTGAAGGAATACGATCTATATTATGTGTCTTAATAACTATTTCAATAAATTAAATAATATAATTAATATTATTTATATGTTTTATATGTATTACTAAGACTATTCGGTTAATCGAATAATTTGCCATTAATCGGTTATTAATCGATCAACCTTTAACCTCGAATAATTATTTATCGAAGAAACCGTTTAATATGAAAACACGAATAATTGGATACCCTATGCTATACATACACATACACATACATACTATATTTGAGAGAAATAAGTTTTAATTTTTCAACTCTCCATTTTTCATTTCCTGACTAATATCCCAGCAAAAACTTTGCTTTCCTGGTAAGCTAGTAGGTATAATTGGAAACAAAAATAAACTACTTATTTTTTGCCTGAATAACCAGTTATTTTTGTTCGACTTGTCTACAAATTCATGTAGTTATTTTTTGACTCTAGGGGTACTCAAAAATATGTACCTAAACGAAAACAAAAATAAAAAAAAAAAACAAAAAAATTTTGCCGTCAGTGAGACTCGAACTTGGACACACACTAACGATTCGTTTTTACTGACTAACGTCTTAATCAGTACACCATCTCGCACAGAGCATCCTAAGCGACAAAAACTCTATTTAGTTTAAAATATCTTTTTAGACATTTTGTTATAAAAAACTAACAGCTTCAGAATGGGGTTGAACCAACAACCTTCTGGTTGTTAATCCGGCGCTCTAGCCAACTCATCCACGTGATTGCAGTATTACTGCGCTATTATACTATTGAGTACTTATTAAAGCAATACAGAGTAGGCAAATAATAATGACGCCTCATTACGAAGAAACTACTTTAATAAGTAGTTGTTATTACCGAAAACCAAAAAGTTTTTGCTGGGATATTTTATTTTTAAATATCATTTTATTTTTTTTTTATTTTCGCAAAAATAAAAATTTGATGATACGGGTTTTATTTTTATTTTTTTTTTTTTATTTTTTATCTCATAAATTATTTTAGTATCTAACATAACTGATAAACATAATTATAATTAAGCTTAGCGATGAAAAAATATTTTTTATCTTTGTTATATTTTATGGCTTTTTTTAACAAACAAAAACCTTTTGATGATTTTACCACATTCAGGTAAAAGTTCAGTGGATTTTAAATTAATTTAGTTGGAAAAAGTTGAAAAATTAAACCGCATGTACCGATTTATTTTTTAAAAAGAGATAAAATCTTTAATATTTAAACTTTTTAAACAAATTATATTTTATTTTTAATTGTCTTCTGATTATTTGTAATTTGTTTACGTATAAAGCAATAATTCGAATATCTGTAATTATTTGTTACAAAAATAGTTAAAGAAAACTCGATATAAATTATTTTAAACAATATCGTTATTATACAAATTTAGAAAGAATTCTAAAATTCCTAATGTTTATGAAAGGTACGTGTTTTTTTTTTTTTTGCATTTTTAACAAATAAGTTCAACTTAAATTGTGGTCAGACTAGGCAAATATTTGTTACCACCTTTTATTACCACCATGAAACCGTGCGATTGCAATAACTTCTCAACTTTAAATATGTATGTACAATACTATTACTATATATTCCCCAAAATCAACGAATTATATCTAAAATAAAAAATATATATCTATCATCGGTTTGAAACTTGTACAAATTCAGTATTCAAATTTGATCTTTAAAGTGTTTAAAAATAAAAGTCTTATACAAGAAAAAGTAAAAGTGTACTCGATTTATCGGTTTGCAATTTGATCAGGAATTTTTCTTCAAATATTAGACAAGATCATAGAAGGTTTCGTACAATGGAATAAGAAGAAAATATTTTCGAAAATGAAATGATTTTTGAAATTGGCTAGTCATATCAGATAAAAATGTTTAAAAGACTTAGCAAATGACTTCACTTCACCTTCACATTAGTTAAACTGATATATGTTCAAAGTACTATAGTAAATTTTAAACTATATTGGAACCGATATATATATTGGAGTAGAAATAAAGATTTCTTCTGAAATAAAATTCTCGAAAGCTTTAGAAAACTTTCAGATTCATAATACCTACAAAGATTGAAAGAAAATCTACATTTCATAAAAAAGATGGATTTAACTAGAAAATCGACATTTCACCAGAAAACTGATTTTGCACTGAAAGAAAGTCGATATTGTACTAAAAAATTGATATTCCGCTAGAAAATCGGCATTTCACCAGAAAACTGATTTAGCACTGAAAGAAAGTCGATATTGTACTAAAAAATTGATATTTCGCTAGAAAATCGATTTTTTACTAGAAAATCGACATTTCACCAGAAAACTGATTTTGCACTGAAAGAAAGTCGTTATTGTACTAAAAAATTGATATTCCGCTAGTAAATCGATTTTTTACTAGAATATCGACATTTTATTAGAAAACCGATTTTTTACTAAATTGAAAATATATTATTTACTAGAAAAATGATTTTTCACTAGAAAATCGATTTTTCACCAAACACAGAACTTTTCTCTAAATATAAATTTTTACAAAAAAGTCGGCATTTCACTAAAAAATCGACAATTCATAAAAAAATCACTAGGAAATCGACATTTCACTAGAAAACCGAAAACCGACAAAACAAATTTTGTATTAAAAACTGATTTTTTACTAAAAACCTAATTTTCGCCAAAAATATATTTTTCAATAAAAATTGATTTTTCACAAAAAAAAAAAAATCGGATATGATCGAATTTTTTGGCGAATTTTCGAGTTTTTGTTATTTTCTCATATTTGTATGTTGAAAAATAGTTTATGGAAAGGTGATTGATTTCTTTGATATATTATTAGGTACAACAACGAAATCCGTAGTTTATGTTAGGTTTTCAAATTTCAAAAAGTTCAAAAATACACTTTGGTTGATATCTTGGTTATTAATGAATGGACTAATCAAATTCATCTCCTCAGCAGGAAAAAAACATAATAGTATGAATTTTCTGTTTAAAACGAAGTTTGCAGCTTATGACGATATCTCCGCCATTTATCGATGGCCGATATTTTGAGGTATATATATTTTATATCTAAGTTATTATAAGTATCCAGAATATACATATACATTTTGGGGTCTTAGAAGAAAGCTGCATAAATTACAAACGGAATGAAATCAGCTCAATGACAACTAACAGACATTCTAACAAATTTCTCTAAAAAGTAAAATTGTTTATAATTGGACTCCGTCAATTTAATATCAACTTCGTTCCCTCCAGAATTGCATAATTTTAAAAAATTAACAAGGTTTTTAAAATAGAAAAAATAAACAAAAACACTTTAACACAATAATTGCAACAATCAATAGAGGTTGCATTGTATAAGATAAGGTTTTTTTTTGTTTTGTTAAATAGTAGTTAATGTAAATACAATTTTTGCTATTGCTAAGTGATTTTTGAAATGTATTCAATATTTATTTACAGTTTCTTAAATTTTCAATTTTTTAACTTGGATATTTATATTTATTTATTTATTTACTTTATCAATGACGTAAGCCACTTGACGAAACTAACATAGTCGCTACGAAGTAAACAAAATTTATTTAAAAATTTCACACCTTGAATGTTAAGGTAATAAATTTAAATGATCAAAAGAAAAATGTACACAAACTTAATTATTTTTTTCTTTTTCTTTTAAAAGCTTCCTAAAAATGGAGAAGCATTTAATGTTACCGGAAAGTATTTTACAGTAATCTGTAGTAGTTAATTACCTCTTTTGCTAAATTAACTGTAAAATATTAATTGTAAACTAATGCCTAATGCTAGAAAAATTACCAAAAGTTTCTGCTAAACCTTATATTTCATATATTTTTAGATTATTATTTCTTCTTAAAATATCGGAAATATAATAGGGAGAATAGGCTCTATATTCTTCCCCCCCCCCCCCCCCCCCCTCTCATTTACTATCTTCACTTCATCGAGGGGCGTTATACATAATGTATATTTTATCTGTACACATGTATATCTGCCAAACTACCTGATTTTGTACCTGTAACCACAAAATGAGTTCATTCAAGCATGCGGTTTAATGTTTGTAAATACGTATGTATCTATGTATACAATGTTTCAAATATTTAAATAATACATGTTCAATTGTATGTACAAATGTAGTTTATTTTTTATGTTCATTTTAATCTTTAGTTTACATACTTTAGCTGTAAATAAGTAGCATGTTTTTATTAGTTTATTTCACTTTGCTGTGTATTTTTTTATATATATATTACTAATTTATTTCGCTGTATGTTTGTTTGTTCACTCAATAAATAATTCACTTGAGCATAAACAATAAAAAAAAGACAATCAGACAAACCTCATTAATCTAACTGATGAATGAATGAGTGAATAGTGAACAGTGGGATATGATGAAAAGAATTGATAAAGTTCTGAATTTTGAAACTTTTTACTAGAAAATCTAGTAAAATAAAGCATAGAAGTATAAAAATCATTCTTATATTAAGCAATTATAATGCTAAACTTTAACCTATGAATGTTAAAGTTGAATAGATTGGAGTATCTTAGATTTTGTATTATTGCCCTAGGCCCTCAAATGGTATAAGAAGAAATCATTTCAAGTTTTGTTTAAGAACTGTTATAAGCTTTCACTTATTTAAGACCCCAATACAGGTTTAACTTAGATGTTTTTATAAAATATAGTTAAAGCATAGCTCTTATTCTTTCTATAACACAGTGATACAGTGACAAAATACTTGAAATGTAACATAGTGCAGTTTGTAGGTAAGGATGAGTAGATTATTATGCCATTTTTAGAATTTTCGATATGCCCCCAAAATCGGAAGTTATATCCAAAAAACTGATCTTTCGGACTTGGCGGCATTTTTTATGTCGAGTACCTGTTAACTAATTTAAGTTTTTAAACTACATTAGAAAGAAAATAAACAACCCTTATTAAAAAGTATGTATACACACATAAACATTCATAAAAAAAAACTTTATAAGATATTAAAGAGACAAATTCAGTTTTTTAATTTTTATTTGCTTTTTGGATTTTACGGCAATTTTTGACCCACACTTTATAGGAAAACTTATTTTTTATTTTTCCTAATATTAGATTTTATTACCAATAAAATGAGCTATCGCTTGATAAAATCAGATGAGAATTGTAGGGGATATGATTTTTTTCAAAGTTGTTCAACTCATAAAAGTTATGTTATACGTGTATTTTGTTGCATTTATTTTGCATCATAAACAATAAAATACACGTAAAATAACATTTTTTTAAGTTTTACAATTACGACAAAAATACTATGTTCTACAATTCTCATCCGTTGTTATCAAATGATATCTCATTTTATTCCCAATAAAATGTATTATTAGGGAAAAATAAAAACATGTGTTTTTTAACAAGTATGGGTCAAAATTGGCTACAAACTTAAAAAAATACGAATAAAAATTAAAAAAATTAGTTTATGACCTTAATATCTTTCTCACTTTTGTTATGAGTAAAAAGGGTAAGATCTTCTCTTTCTAATTGGTTAACAGGTTTTCGAGATAAAAATTTTTTAAGCCGCGAAGACCGAGAAATCGTTTTTTTTTAGATATAACTCCCCATTTTAGAGATATATCGAAAATTCTAAAAATGGTATAATAATATACTCACCAATAACTACAAATATACTTTGTAGCACTGTGTAATTTGTACCGATCAGTGAAAGGTTCCATTTTTTTCACAAGGCAATAAAAGAGAACATATTTTTACACTCTTTACTGCAGGAGTTATGGGTCTTTATATATATACATACATGTACATATACATATGATGTATCGACTTCTTCATATTTTTGTTGTATATGTCCGAAATGCTATATATCCGATATACAAAAGTTTTCAATAAATTACTGATTTTTCTATCTAAAACCTATTTTTCGCAAAAAAAATATTGTTATTTCGCCACAACTTTTAATATTTTTTTTTAATTCGCTATTTCGCTAATATTTTATTAATTTTTCAATAAAAATTTTTATTCTGCTATAAAATTGTATAAATTTTACTTAAAATTCTGTAAAATTTTCACAAAATCGGTAAATCTTTTACTATAAATTCCATAAGTTTTTCGAAATTTTTAACTTAAAAACTTAATTAATTTTCACAAAAGTTCTATCAATGTTTAACTAAAAATTCAATAAATTTTTTAATGAAAATTCTACTAATTCTTCACTACAGATTTTACAAAAATTTTATAAATTCGAACAAATTTTCACTAAAAATTCTATCAGCCATTCACAAAAAACTATACATAAATACACTAAAAATTCTATAAATTTTTCACTAAAAATTCTATAATTTTTTTTTACTAAAAATTCGATCAATTTTTCACAAACAAATCGATCAATCTTTTACTAAAAATTCGATAAATTTTTCACTAAAAATTCTATCTAATTTTCAAAAAGAAACCTTAAAAATTCTATTAATCTTTCACTAAAAATTCAATTAATATTCGCTAAAATTTCTATAAATTTTTCACTAAAATCAATTTTTCACTAAAAAATTAATTTATCACTCAAAATTCGAATTTACACAAAACAAAAAAAAAGCATTTCACTGAAAACCGATTCTACACTAATTTCAACTTTTTGCCAATTTTTTTTCTTTTTTTGTTTTGAATTTTCAATATAAAAAATATTTTTTTTTTACTAAAAATTTAATATTTCATTAATTCGATTTTTCACTAAAAAATAAATTCGAATTTTCATAAAAAGAAGAAAAAAAACTCAATTTAACTAATAATTTAACTTTTCGCCAAAAAATTACTATTTCGCTACAAATTCAAATTTTCAGTAAAAATAAATAAATAATAATTTTTCACTAAACAACCGATTTTTAATTAAAGACTAAATTTAAAAAAAAGTACAGCTTTTCTATGAAATAAAATATTTGCAATTATATATAATATTCATCTTTTTATTAACATATTTTTACTATATTCATGCCCACTGTTCCTTGCTAATATTTTCATCAACAATTAACATTTATAGTACTATAGATAGATACAAACGGATAATTAGACATATATACATATAATAAATCGCAAATATTTATTTGTATAAACTATTGAATAAATACTTGCGATTAGGAAAAAGTTGCGATTTTAGATACACCTGATGTTGTTACTGTTGTAGATAAAAAAATCTAACGTTTAGTGCTGTTTAAAGTTAAAACAATTAAAATAAATATTTATTAACTTTTTTTTAATACGTTTCTATTTTATTTCCAATTATTGTATTTTTGTACAAATGTCGACAAAATGTGGCGACAGTTTGATTTTTCAACAATTATTAACATTGTGTTGTTGTCGGTCATTTCTAGGACGGAGTATATGTGTGATCTCATCTAAAATTGCTAGAAACTAAATATTGTTTGAAAGAAAACGAATAAATGATACAATCATTATTGAATGTCAATGCAAGTATTATTAATATGCAGTAGTTTTTTTTTAAGATTTTCCAAAAAAAAAAAAATTAAACGAAAAATGTAAAAAAACACGTCTCTAACTAAGCTTTAGTAGCTTAGTTAACAACTAAAATAAGTGCTATTTATTTATTTTTAAAAAATTATAATTTATTAATATCAATGTTTGAAAGCTATAAATTTTTTTATATGGTAATTTTCATTATCATTTCTACTTTATTTAGTTTAATATGATTTCTACTTTATTTAGTTTTAATTTTGATTTATTATAAACTTTGTTTTAAAATACTCTTAACTTGATTTTAATGTACATATATATTTGCTTAACTTAATGCTATAGTAAATAATAAAAATAAAAAAAAAAACTTGTCTGCTACTAGTTTAATGAAATTCTATCTTATGTTAGAAAAAATAAATAAAATCTATTATTAGCATTAATAAAAAAACTGTGAGAAGACTGCAAAAAAAATACAGTATAACCGCATTTACAGATTTTTTTTATAGATATACAAACTATAGCATTGAAAAATCAATACCCACTAGTTTCTAAATAAACAAAATACAGATAAAACGACAAACGGATTAAAAGTAACTTGATACGTAATCAGTAAATTGAGTTTATTTTAAATCTTAAAAAATAAATATAGAAAATAAAACTTGAAAAATGTTATTCAATGAGAATATTTACGTTTAATATTTTCAATATTTTAATATAATTTATTACTAATCTCCGCCACTTAGAAATTGCTAATCTACAGTTAATATTAACCAATGGTTTTAATTTTATAAAACTCTCAGTTAAATAGCATTTCAAGAGAATTTGTTAGATTAACCTTACAAAAGTATACATATATACGCAGAGAAGAAATATAGTTGAGCATTGTTATATATATGTATATATATATATAAATGATTTAAATATTATTAAATATTAGTGTACTTAACCAAATTACATTCATATGAAAGAAAAAATATTATTCTAAATTCATGAAATAATTTGGTATCGATATGAAATTATACAAAAGTAAATTATAGATATTGAAGAAGAATTATTTCAATTTATTATTCTTTGTCCATATTGGACAGAAATTTTCATATTATTAATATGAAGGTTAAAAATTTTAGTATTTATTTCTGAAACAAAAGATAAAGCAGGAGTTACAATCTGATTTCTTTCTAACTTATATATTCATTGATAGTTAAAAACTAAAGAATAAAATTCATCCACAGATTACACTTAAATGAAAAAAAATGAGATTTCAATAAAAAGTTACGACGATCTAAAGACAATCAATTTCCAACAGTTCTATTGAGTTTTTCAGAGCCCAAAAATTATTTATCTATGAAGCAGCGTTGAACTGTTGTTTTATGCGGAATGATCAGTTTTTCTAAAAATAGTACCAAATATCCGGAAAAAGTGTCAATTGTCAAAAAGAAAAAAGAGCAACCAAAAAAAAGCACATTTAAAAAAAAATATTTTCAAAAAAATGTACTAATTACTAACAAATTTCAATTTTCAAAAGAGTAGGAAAAAAATTAAAATAATTATAAAAAAATTAAATTAATTAATTAAATTTAAAAAAAACTACAAATTTCGAAAAAATTGTCAAAAAGGAAATACTAGTTTACATAAAAATTTAATTAGAATTAAAAATAAATTTAAATTTCCAAAAAAAGTGAAAATTAATTCAAAATTTTTTTAAAGAAATTTGCAAAAAAAAAAAAGTATAAATTATTTGTAAAAAGTAGTAGTACAAACTTTCATTAAAAAAAAATCAAAAAAATAGCGATTTTGTCCAAAGGAAAATATAAACTTTCATAAAAATTCTTATTAAATAAAAATTTAAATTTCCAGAAAATTTTACAAATTTTCAAAACATTTCAAATAAAAAAATAATTTTTTAATAAATTTCCATTTTTAGTTAAAAGGAAATTAGTAAAAATTTTCACAAAAAAAAAAACTACAGAAAAATTTTAATTTCTACAAAAAAGAGCAATTTTTAAAAATGGACATTTTGAAAAAGATACCAACTTACAAAAAGCGTAAATTTTAAAAAATAGTCAAAATTTGCAAAAATAGCCATTTAGCAGTGTAATTTTTTAAAAAAGTTTCAATATAAAAAAGTTAAAATTTTCGAAAAAAAGTCCTTATTAAATTTTTTAAAATAAAATGAATAAAAGCATCAATTAAAAAAAAATAATTTCATTAAAAATCCAATTTGCATAAAATATTCAAAATAATAAAACGTGCTAGTTTGCAAAAAGTTAAAATAGCTCTTTTAAAAAAATTTAAAGGACCGATTTTAAAAAATTCCAATTTTCGATAAAAGATACCATTTTAAAAAACTTTTAATTCAAAAATGATAATATTTTACCATTAGAATAATTTTGTTTTTCCGAAAGAAGTATCAATATAAAAAAAAATTAAAAAAATAAATGAGATTTAAGAGTTTTAAATTCGAGTTTTAAACTTGCTTCCCCATTGTACGATTTTATTTTTATCCTAACACTTCCCACACATATATAGGTTAGAACACTTCCTAAATTTTTTTAAGCTGTTACAAGAGTGAACATTTGTATGTGATTTTTGTGCCCTTTTATATTTCATAATGGACTCGCCAAATGATTTTCAAAAATTTTGTAAAATTAATAAGGGCCTTTAAGACCAAATTTTGCGATTATGGATTAAATCACAAGCAAAACAGAACACCTTTCTAATTAAAAAAAAAAATTAAATTAAATTACATAATTATATGTTGTCTAATTCTTATGAAGTCGCTAAACTTAATTAATTTCTAATTTGGTCCTTCGAACTACAATTTCAAATAAAATAAAGTAAAATCATAAGGCCTTTTTAAACTTCAAGTAATTATAGACTTTATTCAATTAACTACATTTTTGGAAATATTACACAACATAAATATTAATAAATCAGTTATGGTCCTTCGAGCACAAATTCTGTTTAAAACCAAACAAAATTTTAAAGTAATAAAATACATTTATCAAAAATACCTTTTTATAGAAATATGGCAATGACAAAATAATCTAAATATTTATGAATTAATTATGGTCCTTCGAACCCAAACGCAAAATCAAAATCAAACAAAATTCCTCTTTAACTGCGTTTAAAGATTAATATCAAATGCATGTCTTAACAATAGATTTGAATCGAAACGTAAGAGAATAATCTAAACAAGTAAACAAACAGACACTTACACTTAATTAACTACGATTATGGATTAAAATGTATTTAAATTTGTCAACAATGGCTTTTTAAAGAAATATGACACAACAACCTAAATGTAAAATAATTCATTACACGGTTGTACAAAATAAAAAAAAAAGTTGAATACACTTGGAATGTAATATAGTGTAGTTTATAGGTATAGGTGAATAGATTATTATAACACTTTCAGAATTTTCGATGTAGATGTTAACCAATTTAGGTTTTTAAACCCTCTAATGGTGGGTGCAAAAATGTATAATTAATATACAATTTTTGGAGGATTTAAGGTCTAGATATTTAGTTTATTGTATCAACTAATTAAACAAATTATTCGAATACGAAAAACCTTAAACTATAAGTTTTTGTTTTTCAAAAGAATAAAAATTAAAAAAAAAATTATAAAAAATGCCCAGAGGCAGCCTTGACCGTTAGAGGGTTAAACTGCATTAGAAAAAAAAGAAGATCTTACCATTTTTAAGAAGTATATACACATTTGTATTTACAACAAAACTGTGTAAGTTATTAAAGACACAAATTAAAATTTTTGTATTTTTTTTTTCGTATTTCTTGAGCCAGATTTTGTCTCACACTTTATTAAAAAAATATTTTTTTTCACAATTTTTTCTTAATACTATATTTTATGAGGAATAAAATGATCTGTCGCTTGATAAAATCAGATGGAAATTGTAGAGAATATGTTTTTTTTCAAAATTGTAAAACTCATAAAATCCTATTATTACGTGTATTTTACTGATGCTTGTTTATGATTGATGATGTTTATGATTGAAAATAATGGCAACAACAAAATACACGTAAAACAACATGTTTTTATGAGTTTTTCAATTATGACAAAAAATCATATATGCCATAATTCTAATCCGATTTTATCAAACAATGGATCATTTTAATCAAAAATGGCCATAAATCCCAAAAAATACGAATAAAAAATAAAAAATGAAGTTTGTGTCCTTAATATATTTCACAGTTTTGCTATGAATATAATTTTTTTTAAAATGGTGAGATCTTTACTTTCTAAAAGCGTTAAAAAACTTAAATTGGTTAACAGGTATTCGAGAGTTTGGGGTATATCGAAATTTCTAAAAATCGTATAATAATATACTTACATATACATACCTACAAACTACACTATGCTACATTCCCAGTATTTTTCCAAACAAATCGCCTATTACCTATTAACCAACTTTTTATTGAAATATTACACAAATTCCTAAAATTTAAGTGAAAAATACACTCTTTAGAATCCAAATTCGATTTAAAACCCAAAAATTCATTGACATTTTAATCCTGATTAAAGATTAAACACAATTAACTGAATTTGTCAATTATCTATCTTTATTAAAATATTCATAACAAATGTTCCCAAAAAAACTTAATATAGATTAATATTTTTTTTATATTTGCTAATAAATATTATTGAATAACTAGATTTCCTAAATTTTTAAATTTAATGAAATTTAAACAAATTATAATCAATAATAATGGGTACGCACGTTTTTGCTATTTTAACCATTTAAAGTTCGCTTTAATTAAATGAGGGTTTCCTTTATACATAAGTGGCTATAGACAAGACAACAAATTCATTTGCCATAAATGATTTAAATAGTTAAAATGATTTCTAAAAATACACAATTTTTTATTATTTTTCTTTTTTTTTTTTGATTCGATTAAAAACCAAAACCTATTTAAAATTCACACGCGAATTTTTGGTAGTTTTTTTTCATTTTTGGTTTTATTTAATTTCTTGTTTTGTAGACAATAAATAATGTTTTTTTTTTTTTTTTTTTTTTTTGTATCTACAATAATAATAATAATATAAATAATTAAGAAATCGTCTAGCAACAACAACAACAATAATAATAGTACCTAATAATAAAACAAATAAAAATGTTTAATTTGTTAATGATTGAACTCATGCAAAACCCAAAAATGAATAAAAATATTTATTTATTGACAATCTAACTGACTGATTGAGTGATTGTTTAATAATAGGTTAAGGTAACTATGCTGATGAAAAGAAATATATTTAACTATTAACTATTTAAACACCCTATAATATTTAATATAATTGTTAAGATAAAGTTTGTTGTTAAAAAAAAATCAACAAATTTAGTTAAATATTTTTGGTAATTTATGTTAATTTTTTACTAAACAAAAATATTGAAATTAATTACACACAGAAAATATGTGGTCTATTAAAGGATTTATCAAAGGTAAAAACTATTTCAATTAATTTTTTTAATTGTATCAACAATTCAATTGATCAAAATTGAAATTATTTAATATTTTTACTAAAAATAAAATAATTTGTCGGCTTTCAATTATTTTTTTTATTGTATCAATTAATCAAATTAATCAAATATAAATAATAATAAGTGATCATTTGAATAATTAAATATATATTTTTTCATAGGTTGAATTTCAATTAATAAAATTGAAATTGGTTTTTAGAGTTTTCTATGTAAAATTTGAATATAATTTGTTACACAGAAAAAGTATGGTCTATTAAACGATTTATCAAAGATAAAAACTATCCAATTAATTTTTCAATTGTATAAATTATTCAATTTCAACTTTATTTTCATAGGTTGAATTTCAATTAACAAAATAATTAAATATGTGTTATTTGTAATTCAAATTGGATTTTAAATTTTTTTATGTACACAGAAAAAGCTATTTTCGAAAAAAATTTTAATTAAATTATTAATCAGAATTTTAAAATAATTTCAAATATTTTTATAATTAAATAAATTATCCAAAATCAAAGTATTCTAAAAAATTAAATTCAAATTTTACATAGAAAAATCTAAAATCCAATTTTAATTACTGATAATACATATTCAATTATTTTATTTATTGAAATTCAAACTATGAAAAAGAATTTATATTTAATTATTGAAAATATCACTTATTTTTATTTATATTTGATTAATTTATTAATTGATACTTGAAAGCCGAAAATTTTTTTTATTTTTAGTAAAAAAAAACATTAGAAAATTTTAATTTTGATCAATTGATTCAATTAAAAAAGTTTTTATCTTTGATAATTCGTTTAAGAGGTCATACTTTTTCTGTGTAATATTTGAATTTAATTTGTTGGAATACTTTGATATTGAGTAATTTATTTAATTATAAAAATATTTGAAATCATTTTAATATTCTGAATAATAATTTGATTGAAATTTTTTCGAAAATATTATTTTCTGTGCAGATAAGGAATGAAATTTTAAACTAAAACCGCATAGACGTAAGAATGAATAAATGTTTATATTTAGATGCGTGTTATAAAAAACACATTTTTAATAACGTCCGAAATCACATGAAATTCCTTATAAATTGTTAACTAAAAACACAAACAAAACTAAAAACAAAAAGCAAAAAAATAAATAAAAAAAGACGATACATTCCTCAGTAACTCCTTTTAGAAAATAAAAACTAAAAAAATCATCATGCACGAAATGCATGAACAATGTTGTGGGCTGGTCAACCGTTTTTGAACTAAAAAAAATTTCATGTATAAGCACACTAAACTTTAGAATGAGAACATGTTTTCATAATGGCATTCAATCCAAAAGAAGGCCAAGTCAAGCCGCACCCTTGTCGTCTACCTCATGGATTTAGGTTAGTTATGAGTTGTAGTCATTTGACAGTAAGAAAAAAGAAAAAAAAAATAAACTCTGAGAATAAATTAAAGGTGTTTCATTTTCTTTTTTTTTATGAGTTTCATTTCTAGCAATAAATAATAAAAGAAATATGTACCTATATTCAATACAGTGAAATACATTTATAAATTTGTGTAAAAACTATTTGTTTGTAACAACAGTAAAACTTCATTTTAACCCTTCCACACAACTTTTAATTCGTTTAAATTTTCCAAAATACCTATCCTGGACTCCCGTAAATCTTTATATGTCAAAGTATTGAATTAACGATGTCCGTCTGTCGAAACGTTCCTAATAAATGAGGCAATATATTGGATAACTTTCTGAGTACTTTGGTATTAAAATTCATAAAGACTGTTAATATAGCGTTCTATATTTTTTGCTCAAATAATATAGTGCATTTAAACGATTATTTAGCACTATTATGAAATGTTACGCATGAATAAAAACAAAAAAACCATTCATAAAAATATCGATTTCTTATAAAAACAGGCTACAAATAAATATGAAATAACTAATTTATTATTTAAATACATACATTTTTTAATTAAGTATATAAATTAATTTCATAGTTAATTATAATTTAATAATTTAAAGGGTTAATTGATATTAATATCATATTCCAAACTTATAACATATATGATCCCTGCACTGTCCGAATTATCTATGTAATTTTCAATACATTTTCAGGAAAGCTAAAAAAAAGCTATTTAATTTCGCTGTTTTTCGTTACGTCGCACAATTTTGACATCATTTTTCCATTTATAAATATGACTTACTAAGGAATTAATGTGTGTTATTGAAAAAAATTACATTTTTGAAGAGTTAGCGAGAAAATCAACAAAAACTACATAGGTAATTTTGTAGAGAAATTTTTATTAAAATATGTTTGTATTTTTCTTTTTTTAAGCTCATAAGTTTAAGGAATTATGTTTTATTTGAAATAGCTTGGTCAAATTTCAACTTCCTACAATAATTGGGACATGCTATTAAACGGTCATCCATTTTTTTAAAGATACCAGAAGAAATTTAAGAAAAAAAGAAAATAAGAAACTATCCTCACCTATATTAGTGTTACATCAAACGATATCAAACCATTGCTAAAGAAAAATAATGAACCCGTAATTCACGATATTCGTTAAAAAATTTCTAGAGGATAAAATTAGTGATTTGTTAGAAATTCTTTAATTCAGTTTTATTTTTTATTATATACTACATCATCATAGGTATTTGAGGTATTATACGTTTGTGCTGATGTCTGTAACGCATGGAAAATATAAAATCTTGTAATAAAATTACAGGTCACAACTTTAAAGATAAATCAATAAAATTTTGCAATCTATTGGATCAAGGACGAAACCTATTGAAATTGGCTAAGATCGGTCCATTATTTCTTCAAGCCCCCATATAAATGTTTAGGGGTATAACGCACTTAAATACCTTAAATGTGATAACTTTTTAATAAAATTCGATACAAATAGGTTATAAAAATCAGTTTGCCAAATTTCATTAAGATCGGTCCATAATTATTCATATCATAAACTTATATTTAATATTACCGTTTTCTCTAAGATGAAAAATATTTTACATAGGTAATTTTGTGGGAGCATTTTATATTACATAGGTAATTTTGTAAATCCTAAACCAGTTGAGATATCGACAAATGCTTTATTGGTCTTATGTATGACCAGTAGGGGATCTAAATGCAACAATAAAAAAAATCGAAAATCTCTACATAGGTAATAGGATATATTATTCTAGAGTTCATAGTAAAATAATAAATATAAATTAATTCAACCAAATTGTTTCTAAAGCAAAAAAAATGGTGCTAACAGATATAATCAATTCAATTTTTATAAGTTGCAGGAAATCGTAAATTTTATATTTTTAATTAAGCGTGCGTTCAGACTAGATAATTTATTTCCATTAAACAATTTATAATTGCCTCTTTTAAACTTGAGCGTGAAGTTTACACACAAAAATTATGTTTAAGTTTTTATGGAGAAAAATAAGACTAATTTTGAATTACAGATCAATTAATGCTCTTTTATATTCCCCATTCATCTCTCTCCTATGAACTCAGAATTTTGGCAAAAAAGATTGCTTTGTGTAAATGCTTACAGAATATATTAAATTAAAATTAATTTTTTTAACTAGTTTAATTTGGTTCAATAAAAAAATGTGTTTTTTAAAAGTTAGAAAAAATATTCCTGCTAAATTTAAATATTTTCAAAAAGTTTAGCAGTTTTAATTTTTTTTCGAAAATATATAATTTTTAAACAAGGCGACAAGTAGGGTGTATATTAAAATTCGGTTTAAATTCCTTTATTAATAATTTTTGAAATCTTTTTTTTTTATTGTACCTCTAATAGCAAAATTTTACAGTAAATTCTAAAACAATTAAAGATTTAACTTCCTTTTTGCCAAAAATACTATTTCAAAATTTTAACCTTTTTAAACTCCTAGAATCACACTGATCCAATTTTTTTTAATTAAAAAAATCTTGTTATATAATAAGTGTCACAAAAATATGTTTTGATAAGATAATCATGAGATATCTTTAGATCAATTTGATTCAAACCTAAAACTTTTCTGTTAAGTATCTTAGTGTTTTTTCTTATCTATATTTACACATTTATAAATTTTATTGTTAAAAAAAAATTAAATTAACAAAAAGTTTATATTTTACCATTTTCTAGTTAATTATTAAACAAATATTAATGTATGACAAATTAATCCAAGAGGTTATAGAAAGTTAAGAAAATATTTTCAAAATGTGTGTTTTTTTTTAATAACTAAGAAATGTATACCCTATGAAGACTGACTGTAATATAATACTTTAAAGTGGGTTTGAAATTTAGCAGAGAGATTTATACTTATTAGTGCCAAATTTTATATTAATATTGATGTTATATGGGACTAGTGCATGTTTATGTAATTTTCAGGGAAGGGACTTAAAGAAAGGCTTTAACAAATTGTCGCTCTAATATTACGTAAATTGCTTTGTACCCTAATAGACCTTACATGCGATAAATTATAAAGTGATTTTCGAGAGAGAACCATATATAGAAGCCATGAACATAAAAATTCTTATTAATAGAACGAATAGATATTTGAAACAATATTCAGAGCATCAATAGAGCTTTTTAGGCTTTCCTGATTCATGTGATCATAGCACAGTGGGACATTTTTATTATTTTCTGACCATAAGACAGTAACTTTTTAATTTTTGATAATAAATGAACACAATTTTGCACCAGCAATCTTGAAAATAATTTCCATAATACTTTTCAATATGAGCTATATTCGCAGATTGTTCAATAATCTTCCAAAAACTTAAAATTATTTTAATATTTTTTAAAAAAATTTAAAGAAATGCAAAACATTAAAGTATAGCCCTTGGACTATAATACCTCTATCGTAAAGATTAATAAAATTGAAGAATGCTAATAGAACATTCGTTGGGTTTAAAGATGATTTACTCACAAAGACATTCGGACGGACACAATACGATTATTATTTGGTTCTAGAATGGCCCATAGTGAATGATATGTTGTTTGGTATTATTTTATCTATTCTTCTACAAATTTCCATAATGATAATTCAATTGATTTTTGAGATAGTAGAACGTTTTTAATTTACATAAAATATGTTTTTTTTAGAAGACTGTTCTACAACGAAAAATCACTCGACAGAACCATAATTTTGAAACACATTTTTGTTGTAAATAAAACATGATTTAATTTTTTTTTTTTTCAAATTGGTCAAAAGCGAAAGATCTTGTTCGATTTTATGTCGAATGAGTTACTTAAACTGTCCATGCATTTTGAATTTCTATCCCAAAAGTATGCACCAAATAAAATAAAAAATAAAATACATTAATAATATATTGATAAACTTTAGAAAATGTTTAATAATATTGTGAACTTTTTAGTGATTTTGATGTGAAAAATCTTGTTTTATTATAAACAATATAGAATTTAAAACTATATATACAGTTCAGTCTTAAAGAAAAATTCAGAAGGATTTACATCGTAGTCGAAATTTTAAAAAAGAAACTCAACTTACTTAAACTATTTTTGAATTTTTGCCCCAAAAGTATGCACCAAATAAAATAAAAAATAAAATACATAAATAATTTATTTATAAACTTTAGAAAACGTGAACCTTATAGCGATTTTAATGATATCTCGTTTTATTATAAACAATATAAAATTTAAAACTTTATTTATAGTTCAGTCTTAAAAAGAATTCAAAAGAATTTACATCGTAGTCGAAACTTTGAAAAAGAAAATGAAAAATAAATTTAAAAAGTCATTATTTATTTGAAGTATATAAAAATGATTTGAATGCAGTTAAAAAGCTACGTTCTTTTACTTTCTAAATCAATTTGAAAAACTAAAATTGACTTAAAATTTAGAGTTTCGATATCCTTAGGTTTTTTTTAATATCTCAAAATTGTTATGTAAAGTTGTCTAGAAGATATACAGCTAGAGTTGCCAGACGGTCTTAAATGAACTTGATTGTCAAGATATTTTAGAAGTTGTCAAGTTACAAGTTAAAATGTAATTTTTCAAGTTGAAAGCAATTTGTAGTTATATAAAAAGTTGAATAAATCTCAAGCGTTGGGGAAGAATACTTTTTTTTTTCTTTTTTGATAGTGATAAGCCCAAAGCATATTGTTATGTTTTACAGAACACAATGCCTTTTGCTTTACTACATCCTGAATGCGAAACTTGTACAGAACTACACAGCAAATACATACTGAATTTTAAATAATCTTAAAATCATATATGTATAATATACGAATCGTTTACAAAAAAAATTGCCGAAACACATTCGTTTATACGATGTAGTAATTTTTTAATGCCGTGAATAAATGTTCAAAAACAATATTAATGGATATTGAAATATTTGTATTGAGTTAATATAAACAAGCTGCCATATGTTTTATTTATTTTTCAAATAACAATTGCAAAAATCTAATACCGCATTTCTTAATATTTTTCCATGGATTAAACGAAAATGCTATGTGAATTCTTATTTTCGCAATCATTTTAAAAGCTATGTCCCTATTGTACCGACATATTTATATACGTACTTCCATATAGGTTTCATATATAATTAAAAGAATTTTGGCGGAAATCGATTGTCAAGTTTTTTTTTGTGTAGAAATTAAGCTCGATTTTCAGAAACGTCAAGCTAGCAATTTGAATCTGGCAACCCTGTATACAGCCCACATTAGACATAGAAATAGTTAAATTATTACGTAATAGTTTTATCCTATTTAAAGTTTTTTTTTTCTTTATTCATTTAAAAATCTTAGCAAGTATTAATACAAAAAATAAAATAAGAAGGAAATTATTACCTAAAAATGGTAATATTTTCATATCTATGTGTATATATGTACTTCCATATAGGTTTCATATAAAAATAAAAGAATTTTGGAGGAAGTCGATTGTCAAGCTTTTATTTTTTTTAGAAATCAAACTCGATTTTCTGAAACGTCAAGTTAGCAATTCGAATCTGGCAACCCTGTATACAGCCCACATTAGACATAGATATAGTTAAATTATTACGTAATAGTTTTATCCTATTTCAAGTTTTGTTCTTTATTCATTTAAAAAATCTTTGCAAGTATTAATATAGAACAAAAAATAAAATAAGAATAAAATTATTACCTAAAAATGGTAATATTTTCATAACCAGCTTTATCGTTTTGGCAGACGGACTTAGACATCTTTCATAATAATAGGCTAAATTGTTTTCGTTAAAAGGACCAAACGCTTAAACAATTTTTATTATATATATTTTTCATTTAGCCTCATTATACAACCCCAGGTAAAAAAAAAAATTAATTTAATAATAATTTTCATAAGCAGGATTTGAATATAACGTTACTAATGCTCAAAAAACACTTAAAACTGAAAGTTGTTTTTAAATACTTAGAAAAAATTAAATTTCGTGAATTGTCCAATTGCAGCAGTAGTCATTGAATGATGAGATCACCACAAGTACAAATAGTAAGTGTATAGTAATATAAAATAAAATAAATAAAACAACAATATAATATTTATTACTTTTGTAGAAGACCTCTAGCTCTCTAAGCATCAAAAAGGAGAAACCATCTAAATGTATATTTTAAAAAATAAAATTCATTATCATGACTATAGCAAAAAGACCCTGTGAAATATGTACGTGAAAAAAACTACTACTAGTAGTTTATTTTATTTATTGAATAACTAAGTAACAGCTAAAGAGCCCATCGTCATTAGTAATAGTGAGAGAAAAAATAAAAACAAAACTAAATAAACCGAATATTGTTTTTGTGAATGGATTACAAATACAATATATAAAAATAAAACTAAAAATAAATAAAAATATATGTTTTTTATTTATATAAAACCTCGGATGTATGTACATATTTGTAAGTAAATATATTTGTTTATTTATTATCTCAGACCGGCATCCAGTTATAATAAAATAATAAAAACTAACGACGGGCCACATAATAAAAATGGAAATTAAATACAAAATTATTCAGCAAGTTTATATTTTTGAAAATCGAAACAGAGTAAAAATGATGTCATTTTTTGGGTATTATTATTTTTTTTTTTTCGTTTTCTTCCAATTTTTTTTTTTTTTTTTTTTTTTTTTTTGTGTTAACAATATGTAAAGTAGTACAACAACTGCTGCGTAAAATATCGATCATGGTTACTTTACGTTGCACAGTGGAGAAGAATCAAAGATTTTTGGAAATAAATGTGTAACCTCTAATCGGCTTGTAGGATTTATAGGCGTAGCAGAGGAAAAGGAGTCCCACCAGTGATGTCAGACAGAAGGAATTTTTGAGGGAATTTTTCAAAGAGATTTAATGCGTAGGGAATACAAGTAATTTTTTAAATGTTTAAATTTTTTTCTCAAGACACGAAAAATATTAGCATTCACATTTATTTTAGAAGAGATATTTGAATTTGCTGATTGGATTTTTTCAATAAATATAGATGTTAGAATTCTTTTTGAGATTAAAAATATTTGTTTATGTTCCCATTATTCTCCTTTAAAATATTTTTTTAGTAACTTTTTATCGAATTATAAAAAAAAAATACCTTTTTGTTAATTTCATTATTAAAAATAGTGATTTTAAGGAGAAGGGATAAAAATAACTTGCAAATAAATAACTCACTGTTTATACATAAATTGCATAAAGAAATATATTTCCTTATTTGTCGTACCGGATGGGAAATATACAACTATTATCATCCGTATGTAAAGCCGTACGCTTTTTTTGAAATTAGTTTCACTAATCGCGATTAGTTTTCGTGAGTTACTAACTTGTAAGTAAAATATTAACTCACCATTTATACGGCAAAATTTTTATTTAGCAATATCTTTAATTGCGAGTAAGAGGTGTGTCTAAACGCAGTATTTGTCTGTATAAAGTAGTAATGCTTCCCAAGTTATTTGCATTTGAAATTTAAACTCTCTGAATTTTGCAACATCTTGGTCCAGTTAAAGAACAAAATTATCTACCGAATACAAAAGTTTTACGTCGATATCTTTTCCGGGTTCAAAAATGTAAAATTCAAAAATTGTGATATTTTTTATGGGCGAAAAAGTATCAACACACTTATTTTCTAAAAAAAAAAAATTTTTCTTCAAAACTTTTCTGAAAGACATATTCATGTAGATGAAAATGAGCCCAATTACCCAATAGGACTAAGTACAGACCCTACCAAATTTTACCTATTTTGTATCGGAATTTTGACTTTAACCTGTATGTTTTATAATTATAAAGCCTGAATCTACAAACAGAATGCAAATTTGGAAATTCTAATGTGTTCTTAAGAACAGCAGCGAATATGCACTTTATGGTTTACGCAGGTTTTATTTGGGAAATTTGATTTCTTTTTAGAAAAGTCTTAGTTTTTTAAACATTTTACCATTCCGAATAATAAAAATCAAATATTCAATCAAATATTGGTTTGGATATCTTAACTAACAGATGTAAAATTTATAGTTTCTCCAAAAACCAAATTTTTAGCAAAATTTTAATTTGATTCCAAAAATCAGAAAATCTGTGGACTCCAATTTTTTAAAGTAAAATCCCTTGTAAAAAGATTGTATTTAATATATTTTATAAAATCAAAATCATTTGAAATCGTTTAAGATACGCAAATTTGACAAATGGATAAAAATTTTTAAGAAGTGCCCTATTTTGAGGCTCTTGAGGGGTTTATGGGACCGCCCTTCCAAGCTTAAAATTAAAGACTCCTCTACTACGGCTATGTGAAAATTATCGATTCTGCCCCACTGTAGGTTGTTAGAAGGAAAACCAACAAGAGAGCAAGCGTAAGTAAAGACTAACCACAATTAATCAAAACTTCTTTTCATCCCTAAAAAAATACATGTCTAGTCTAGTGTATTTTCTTTCTTTTCTTATATCTTTTAGGAAAATTTATGTGTGTTAAGGTAGTTACAAATGAATTAAATTTTCATTTGTCTACGGTAAGTAATACGATATAAATGTTTTCTTGTAATTTAAATTGCATTTTACCTTTTTTCTCCTTGATGTGCGTATCATATTGAGAATTGCTGCGAGCAAATTGTATTGCTGCCATTGTGGATTGGATTTCTTGATATTCGTTAGAGGATGAAGTACTTTGTTGTTGTTGTGTCTGAGTCGGAGTCAGAGACTTAGACAAAGTACTATTGTTGCTACTACTGGTGGGAGCATTTAAAGCACCACCAGTAGTCGTTGGGGTTATTATAGTTTCTACACTTGCACCTCTGGCTGATTGTTTCGAAGTACTTGTTGTTGTTGTTGGTACTATTACAATACTGCTAGCAGCAGCACCTTCAGTATCGGAATCGTCACTTATAGTTTCGCGTAAATGTAAAACTTTTTCCGTTTTATAACCGAGTTCACCAGTACCACGACCGAGACCTTCACGACCATAACCCACTATTTCAAGACGTTTTTTCAATGCTTCATGTTCCGTGTCGTGCGTTTCCGTTTCCAATTTGTGCGATGTTTTCGTTACCGATTTTCCAGTCCTAGAGGATGGTGGTGAGGAACTAGCAGCAGTAATAATTTGTTTTGCTACAAATCTTTGTGATTCTCCTGGAGATGTAGAACCTTGCGATTGTATCGTTTTCGAAATACTGATATTTTTCACAGGAGTTTCAATACTTTCCAATGATTCACTTTCTTGTTTATGGGACCTTGTTGTTATTTTTGTGGTAGTCTTGGTAGTATATGCCGATGAAGAGGAGGAATGTGTAAAGTGTTGTTGCGTTTGCCATGACATTTGTTCATGTTTATTGGTTTCTAGGTTTACCGGCCGTCGTTTAGGGTGGTTGCTACTTGCGCCAACAATAATGTCAATGTTAGGGGGTGTTTCTAAAGAAACGGTTTCTTTACCATCGCTCGTTTTAAAATGTCGTTCACTTGTTACTTGATAATCAGTAACGTCAAAGGATTCATCTGTGCCATACATTTGTTCCATTTGTTCCGATTCGTTTTCCAATTTTATTAAAATTCTAGGACCTCCGGCTGTCATATCCACCGAACGAGAAGGTGTGGTGGCTCTTATATCTCTTTGAGGAGAAACACGTGGTGATAGGTAACCTTCGCCATGGCGAAAGATTTTCTCTTCATGTTTACGGCCATCACTAGTCATAGAAGAGGTAACTATGGTTTTAACACCATCAGCCGCTATTACTTCTCTAACAGTTTTCTCTCCTTCCAGAAATCTAGCAGAAGCCAATTTACCATCTGTGGGACTCACATGGGAAGTCGGTCTTTTCGTTGTTCTTAAAGTAACATTAAAGGGCGACATGTGGGGCATTTCCTCTGGTGTAGCTGGTTGTCTACGATAACGCTGTGTAGTGCGCAAGGTAACATTAAAAGGACTTTTAGGTGAATGTTCTTCCAATTCAATGCGTCCTGTTACTGCACCAGGAGATATTTTACTGGTCGTCTTTAGAGTAACATTAAAGGGGCTAGCAGTGTGTTCTTCATGTATTTCAACTTTACGGGCCGGCGATAAAGGTGTTGATCTCAACTGTATTTGCTGGAAAGCTAATTTAGCAGCCTCAGCTTCAGCCAAGCCACGTTTACGTTCTTCTCTCAGGCGCTTTTCAATTTCATAAACATCTATATCAAAAGGATTATCCGCATCAATATTTATATCTACATCCGTAGCATCAGTAGAACTTCTTAGACTTTCCTGGCTCATGTGATCAGCTGTTCTCTTTATACCCCCACTGTCACCTGCATTCCAAGCTTTTTCATATATAGCCACCTTTTGTTTTAAACGTAAAGGTGTTGTAGGAGTTTTAGGTCTCGCCAAGGATTCATAGCCTTCACTCATTAAATACTCATGAGAACTAGAAGTTGTTGAAGTGGTCTTAATAGTTTTTGTTATGGTCCGGGATATAGTAGAGGTTTCCTGTATAGATTCATCAAATATTACTTCGGCATTACTTGCTTCATCCATGGCTTCAAAATCCGGATGCCTTTGGCCTTGGCTAACATATGTTTGGGACTCATCCGCATTGAATGATGACGATTCAACAGCTGTTTGTTGTAAACGACGTTTGCGCACTGCTGGTATTGGTTTCTTACCTTCATCCACCTCCTTTGGTGGCGGGTCTTCTTCATGTCTCTCATCTAAGGTTTTATCCATGGTCGTCTAGCATTTACTTCACGCGTTTTTTTTTTTTTTTTTAACAAATTCACACACTTAATCAATAGCTACTATTAAAGCTAATTAAACACATTGATGCACTCAAACACTGACTAAAACATAACTTTACTCTATAGAAAAAAGTAATCGTAATAAAAATTGATTTTTCCTTTACAGTATAAATCGTGTGGCACAAATGTATGAGAGCCGGCTTTAGGGTAAACTATTCCTTATTTAAATTTTTTTGGTTACACCAATTTAATTTTATTTATACACACTCGAAATATTTGTTTACACTTTTTTGCCCAACAACTACTCTATGGCCTTTTTTCTTATAAATCTTTTTTCAATTTATAAATTTCTTTTATTTGCGTTTTTTCTCTAATTACTTTAAAGATTTTTTCTTTCTTCATTTATCCATAAAATGCAAGTGTAGTTTTTTTTTCTTATTAATAACCCAATTTGAAACTGGTTTTTCTTTTCCTTGTAATTTTATTTAAATTTTACTTCTTTTTTCTTAAAACCCTCATTAGGGCGTTTTTAATTTTTTTAGTTATTTTACAACAACTCTTCTTTTTTCAAATACAAATATACAAAAAGCATCATTCATTTACACTTTTTTTCTTCTCAAAACAACGTTCTATCTCGTTTGTTTAGTTTAACTTTTTTCTTATAGTTTTAAAAAAATATCCAATCCGTTGCGGCTGAAAGCCGTTTCGTTACTGAAACAATTTTGAGTCGAACTTATCTTACATACCTTGAGTGCGCAGTTATTTTTTTAATAGACAAACGAAAGAAAAAAAAACAAAACGAATAAATTTTATTATTGTAGATAGTAAAGAAGTAGTAAAACAGGGTGTGAGAGTAAAATGCGTACAGTGAGAGACTGTATCGGATAGTAAGCGATGTCAAATTAACTCTTTTATGTGTTAGATTAAACGCTTTTATAAATTGGAGCGATTCCAAGCGAGAAATGCTTAGACGGGTACTTTTATAAATAATATTCTAGATTTTGGGTGATTCTATTACAAAACAGACAGCACACAATGGGGCCGTACGCAAAAATTTTGGTAATAAATCAGTATATTCTAAGCTATTAGTCGTATCGAATTTAAATGTATGGGAGAGTTATAGATAAGAACCTAAAATTTCATTAAAATCATCTTGTAACCACCTTGTGATAATAGCAGATACACTACAGGGAGTTAAAGTTTACCACCTTGAGTACGAAAATGTTTCAAAAATTCTTCTCAACGAATTGAAATGTATAAGAAAGTTGTACAGGAGGCCCTAAGCTTTTAGAAATCATCTTATAGTCAGCCTGTAATAATACCAGATAAGCTAAAAGATGTTAGACTTAACCACCTCAAATATGAAAAAGTTTTAAAAAATCGTAACTTCTATATAAAAAACTTGATGAGAGGAAGAATAAATATGGTTACTTACTACGTTCGAATTATTGGAACAAGTTATTACAAATAATTATTCAAAGAATTTAAAAATGGTCTTTTTCTTATAACGAATAATTTGATTTTAAGGACTTCTGACAACTTAGCCTAATTTGCAGGTTTTTTTTTATCAAAAAAGGAACCTTTTGAAGAAGGATTGTTTATAAAAATCGGTATTATTGTACGATTGTTTGCTTTGGAGATGCAGTTCAAAGAAATTTAATTATAATATTTGTTGACTTATTAAACATTTTTTAGCTTTCGTGGAATATTTTAAAATTAGTTTTAAAATTTTCCAGGATATTTTGAGACTATTTACCTTGCTGCAATAACCCTCAATATAAATAGGCTCTTTTGTAGAAAATTTTAAATCTTGAATAAAATTAACATCTTTAAGTAAGACTAAATGGCTTACATATATTCCAAATATGAGCAAAATCTGTTGACTGTCAAAAATAGCACTTTTTATAAATCTTTCCTGGAATGGAAAATATTATATTTATATTAATAATACTTTTTTAAAAACATTTTCAAAGATTATTTGTCTTATAAATTGTTACTGTCATTCCTTTACAATATAATTTTTAAAAAAAATTACAAAATCATAAATGTTATACTTTATTATATATTTTATTATTTTATTTATTATATATTTCGAATAATTTGAATAATTTTAAATGCGTGATAGAATAATTCGAACGAACTAAAATGTCGTATTCGAATTATTCGTCTTATTCGGTTATTATAGAAAAACCGAACAATTTAAAATTCCTATCACTTACCTATGATATCTCTTATGGTTAAAAGGTATTTGCGCTTAAATTTGGAATTTTAGATTTTTTTGCCTTGATTTTTTCTCGATTTGCTGAAATAATTTCCATAAGAAAAGAGTGAACATCTTTTAAAAACATTCTAAGATTTTTCAATTCATTCCATAATAATGTATTGATTTTTATTAATTATCTTAATTCGCCTAGCCTGGAAAAATAATCAAATTCAAGACTTTAAAATGGGTACGAAAAATTACTGTTTTTTTTACAAATTTTGGTCTGATTCATTCACTTTTTTCTCAAAATTTAATAACTAAAAAAATAATTTTTTCAAAAGACAAGGCTTCAAGAATTCATAATAAAGAAAAGAAAGTCACGCGAGATTTTTCAAGTCTAAAAAATAGTTTTAATAAACTGGTTCTCGACCGCTCAAAAATGTAGACATAAGAGTATATTTTATGAAAATAGTTAAATGTTTAGAATTATATTTTTTAAATGCAAAAAAATATATATTAATATTAATTTTTTAATTTATTTTTAATGCAATTTATTAAAAAGATAACGATCTTTCCGTTTACCAAAAATCAGGTTAATAGCTTTAGCGGGTAATTTTTTTCTTACAGAGTGATTATAGATTTATTATTAAAATTTTTGCGATCGGTCCCACCATGCAGCAGTCAGGTTTGACATTTTCGATTTCAATGAAGTCTACTACAAATATTGCCGATTGAAATAGTTTTGGCTCTTTCCGCTCCTAAAATATGACTTTTTTGAAAATTGGAAAAATGGTAGAAATTTCACAAAGACGTTCCCCCATTAATTTCTAATAACTTCTGAACTATATACATATGTCATTGGACATATAAAAACCAAATTAAAAAATCTCCTAAAAAGATTTTTATTTTTATTATTTTTTTTTAATTCTTTTTATTTTTTTAATAACCGAAATATGTAGTGAATTTCAGTGAAATCGGAAATTTTTAATCCGGAAATGCCTATTTTCTGAACGTTTTGATATGGAATCACCATATTATAGATTTTGAAACAAGACAATTTGAAGAAATCAATTACAAATTATTTTCTAACTCAATTAAACTAGCAGTGAAAGAAAACTCTCAGCTCTGTGTAGTTAAATTGACCTGATTCTCCTACGAGAATCAAACCCGCAATACCAACTAATCTACCGGATACCCTAAAACAAAATCTGTCAATTTTAATAATGGAAGGAATTATTTTAACCAACAATAATGTTCAAAATTTCTTACATTAAATTTTGGCTTCCAATAAGTTATCTAGTAAGCTATATCCTAATAAGTAATTATTTTGGAATTCAAGGTCTATTTTATAGCTTTTCGACCACGTGCAAGAGAGTACTTATCGGTGACAAAATAGGGCATCCAACTCTATTGACACACTGGAGCATTGTCGTAGTGTGAGTTGTGTTTCACAGTTCTTTCGTTTTTCGATCATAAATAATTTTAATAAGCTTCGTTCTTGGACCATAAAAGATCTGTGTACTAAATTTCATTGAATTTTTTTTTTTTCAAAATTGCGACCTGTAGTTTTACGGACATTGATAAATCAACTCAGAAAATTCTACTTCTATTCTAAGCTAATTAGTATACATTATTGTGGGTCTTAGAACAATATTTTTGGCTGTTACAAACATCAGCGCAAACATATATTATCACCCTCATTTTGGTAGTTTAGGGTATAATAATTTAGTATTTGAATTCATCTATGATTCCAGAAAAATTGTCCAATACTAGAATTTTTTTAATTTATAAACTTAGCATGACTAAGATACGAAATGAAAAATTTAATGGCTTAGCTAAGTTTTGACCCCATTTACAATCCAGCTTTTATATTGTGGTTTGTAATTATTAATAAGAAAAGTTTGCTTATTTAAAATTATATTAATTTCGTATAATACCTATTTTAATTTTTTACTTTATTAAAAACTTTTGATTTCTAGTTTAAGATTCTAAGCGTTTTTTCCCCCATAAAAAAGTTGTTATCACTTCCAACCGGTCTAATTCAAGAGAGCTTTATCTTTGAGTTGCCACTTTGTTGTATTTTATTATTTGTTTTAACATTCCAGCAGACTTTTTTATTTTTTGCTCTCAGTAAACATACTTACATACATACAATCATGCTATCAATGAAAATGTTAGAGAGTACAACAATTTAAACTATTTCTTGGTACATTCGATTTTACATCAATGATTGGTACAATTATTAACAAAAACAACCCTTGTAATAACTTAAGCAGCAAATCTCAATATTAGCTATGACATTTAATAAGTGAAATAAGAAATTTATTTATTATTTGTGATGAGATTTAAAGCAAATCTTATAATTCAAATGAAATTAATTTGTGTTATAAGTTGTAGATACCTGACAGTTTAAAAAATCCTTCAATCAATTTATTTACCAAATCTTACAAATAAATAGAATTCATTTTTATTATAAGTACATATATAACAGATTTGAAACCCCTTCAACAAATTTGCTAATTTAAAAATATATAACATTTCTATTATAAAAAAAACAAAGAGTTTTCTTTTTAGGTATACAAGTATCAATTTCACTCAAATTATAAAATTGATTTTTAAGTAAAACTAGTCTTTTAATTTTATAATTTCTCAAAATTTCAATTAATAATCAATGTTTTGGTATTAAAATATAAAATTGCAAATATATTTATTTTAAATTATACAGTGTAAAATTTCTAATGTAAAACACTTGACTTTTTTAAGTCTTTGATAAAGAATTTGCTAGAAAAGTATTTCAAATTTTAAATCTAAATTATTTTTGACAATACCTTAAGTAGGGCCAAACTACTAGAATATTTGACGAAGTAAACAGAAATATCAATGAAATAAAATAATTCTTACTTACGTAAAAAAAAAAATATAACAGCTGATATTTAATTGAATTTGGTTTGATGCTATTTTCTATTATAAAATAGTTGCAAGATCAAATAACAGGAAACATTTTATTCATTTTTTTTTTTTTTTTTTTTTTTTTGAAAACTAATGGTAACGCAATTTCTATCAAGTATTTGCAAAGTGTGACTGTAACTTTAGAATAATCATCATTAGTACATTTTACTAAAGCAAAATATCAAAAACATTGGTCCACAAACTTTTAATTACTCATTTATCAATTTTTTAAATTTATGTTTAAAAAATTTAAACATTTTGATATTCAACCTTATAAAATTCATTCAGATTTTCTCAAAAACTAACAATAATTATGTATTAAGTCTTTCTAGCTAAATATGTGGTGATACTATGTTCTCCGATTTATTAATTTTTAATCATTCAAAACAGACATATGTTAAATACGCTTAATTAAAGCTCTATACACCTCAAATTTAATTATGTTTAAAAATATGGGACATAAGTACTTATAACTGATTTTCGAGAGATGGCCGCATATGAAACATTTGTATTGGGGATAAGTAAAATAATGGAACTTGTTCAGCCATTTTAAATATACTTTGTTCCTGGAGCATAAAAGACATGTACTTTGATTACAAGGTTTGCATGGACAGATTAAAGATAAACCAACTCAGATAGTGATTCTAGGCCAATTGATATACATTATACATTTGCATATTGCAAACATCACCAAAACCGCCCTGATGTTGTAGGGTATAATAAAGTCATGTAAAAGTAATAATAATAATAATAATAATGCAGAATTTCATACAAGGGTCTTGTCGGTACATCTAGAGAAAACTTATGCAGCTTTATTATGAAAATTCCACTTTTTAGTATTTTTTTTTTCTTTTTTGATAAAAAAAAATCTGTTTATTTGATGGAAATTCGGTTTTTTAGTAAAAAAAAATATTATTTTCATGAAAATTTTGTTTTTTGCATGTAACAGATTTTTAGTGAAATTCCTGTTTTTGTTTTTTTGCTCAGATTCAGTTCTTTTGTTTAAAAAATGTTTTTAGTGAAAATATATTTCGGAGAAAAATAGTTTTTTTACGAAATCATAGTAAAAGGGCATTATTGCATTAACGATTTTTTGTTCTCAATTCTTCAATTAAGTATGTATGTCGTTATATTTCGATATGCAAATCGATTAAGATTTCAAAATAGATGAAATTCTTGTTTAAAATGAAGGAAAATTAAAAATAAGTTAATTAAATATAAAAAACCAAATATAACATTCTTATTAGTTTCTTAAAAAATTTTTGTAAAAAGTAGGTTATTGACTAAAATCTATTCAAAATATAACACAATAAAAGGATCATGACTGATCAAAAACTTTGGTCGGTGATGCCATAATATTAATTAATCAACACTAAACCTGAAAAGAATTAAACTTGATTTGGTGCATTCACATTTCTATAATTTATGTAAAAACATATTTTATAACTAAAGTTGTTAACCTCCAACAATAAAAAATAATATTATACCCATATACGAATACCTTCAATTACAGATCAAATTTTTATGAACAAATTATGTTTATAAAATAATGCACATTTTACAAATACATATAAATATGTATTTGTACATATATAAAATCACGCATAAACATAACAGCATTTTCTAATTTAATGATTTGCTTGGATATTCAACCATTGAATGGTAAACCGATGAGAATTCAGCAATTATCTAAATTACTGAAAATTATTATGATCATTAACTAGCCAGCAAAAAAAAAAAAAAAAAAACTTGTTCACAACTTCAAAAGTAGAACTAAATGCAAATAAATGTATTTTTAGCAGGAAAAAGAAAGAAAATAAAAATAATTTCACAAATTTGAAAATATTTGTATTATCTATTAACAAAGCTAAAACATTTTATATAGTTTTAAGATAAATACTTCAAAAGCAATGAAGAAGAAGCATAAAAAAGAATATCTTACTAATGACAACCACGGGTTAAAAAAAGAACATCTGCAAC
The DNA here is from genome assembly GCA_932274085.1 of Protocalliphora azurea. Taxonomy (NCBI): domain Eukaryota; kingdom Metazoa; phylum Arthropoda; class Insecta; order Diptera; family Calliphoridae; genus Protocalliphora; species Protocalliphora azurea. The sequence goes on from OW026520.1 coordinate 152,833,639, forward strand.
TCTTCTTCAGCACTAAGTACTTCGTTCCAATGATAACACAATGTTAAAATCATGACTTTTTCAGCTCTTTATCAGTTCTTCATAAACAAATCATAAAATTAATTATAAAAAATTATTTGAAATTTCAGGCCTTTAAGTGTTTTTGGCGACGATATGCCTGATTAGTTAAAAGGTATGTGTGTACCTGAATTAATATTTTACATATGTATTTTTTAATGTACTTAATGATGATTTAATTGTATATCTTGAACACTTTGTAAAAAAAAATATCATTATATTTATTTTATCAGTAAATATGTATTCACTTGTGCGAATGTGTTTGGAATTTAATAACTTATCTTATCGTCATTTTTGCCATAACAATTCTCAATGCTTTTTTTTCTTTTTTGGTTTTGTTTTGCGTATAAAAGTGCAAGTTATATTTGATCAGAACACAAATCTTATTAAATTTGTTGCTTTTTTAATTTATTTTCAAGTAAACAAGTTAACAGAGGGACGAATGATTTCAAAATTAATAAAAATAAATGTAAAACTTCAGAATAACAAAACCAGTAGCTTTCAGAATAAAACCTATTTAAATTAATAAAATTAAGCCTTTGGCAATGTTATTTATTGGCGACTACAACTAAATAGGAAGAATTCTAATCGTTTAATAAATTATTTTGCCAAAAGATTAATTTTTGTTATTTATTCAGGAACATTATTTTATTTTTGAAATTATTTGATATTGTTGCCCAAATCCAAAAGAATTAGAATAAAATAAAAATTTTTAAAACTGCATAAAATTCTTATCGAAATTTTCACCAAACTTCTAGTCTTATATATAGTGGCCTTTATTTTATAATTTTAAATTTAGCAAACAGCAAATCAATTAAAATAAAAAAATGACATAATCTGTCATTTATTTAAAGTTTGAAATAAAAAAAATGCGTTTAGCATAATAATGGAAGACATATTTATATAAACTTATATTCACGATAGAAAAATAAATCATAAGTTGTTTGTTTAAACTAGATAAAAATAAAACAAAATTATAAAATAGCAAATAAACAAAAAAAAGCTTAAATAATAAAAAAAAAAAAAACATTAAATTCATAATATATATTTTGTTGCAAACAAATCATGTAAACACCTTGTTTTTTTTTTTTCTATTAGCTAAAAAAATTAAATCACTTTTAATTAAAATTTTGAATTTAATTTTAAATTTAATTGCTAAAACAAGAACGTTTATTCAAAAGACATTTTTCAATTGCAAATCTGTACAATTGATGATGATTAATGGCACAAGCTAGCAGCTATAAACAAAACAACTAATTTTCAATTTTGTCGGTGTTTTTTTTTTTATAAAAAAAAAAAAGTTTTTCTTTTTTATACAAATTTTCCAACAAAATGATAATACTTGAATAAATGAATTAATTCTTATATAATAGTAAGATCACATCATTTTCATGCAGTCATCAATGAACAAGGCTACTCTAACAATACATGATGGATTGAATACAATTTTTATAACAGTTGATCTTTATCGTTGTATTAAAACAAAATGAAATCATTTAGATTGAATTTATGTAATTCTCTTTTTTTTCAAATAACTTTTTAATTGAATTACATTTATTGTATTTTAACTAGACAAAAGTTGTACTCATTAATACGAATTGAAAGAAAGGCAACAAATTCAAATAAAAATTTAGAGTGCAATTACATCATCTAGAATTTTATTAATAAAATAAAAATAATTTTAATTTATAGGTATAAATACTATTTTAATAAAGTATTTGTTACTATTTCGTGTCTAATAATGCTTACAGCTACTTTTCATAGTAAAGAGCTTTCGGCTCCTATATCCTTATTTGCATATAATATGCTGATTGTTTTACTTATTTTTTATAATTCCATATAGATTATCTACAACACTGTGTAAAACTATTAATATAAATTTAGGCTAACAAACAAAACGTTCCTTTTTCCAAGCACTTATCAGCAGGACAACAAAAAATCTGTTATATACGGGCATGTTCTAGAAATCGAAATGAAGTGAAATTGAAATCGAACAAGAGTTTTAGTTCAATTTTTTACAAAATGACCGTAGTTTTTCCTGGTTTTAAGAGTTGGTCTTGTAGAAATAAGTAGTACTCAAAAAATTAAGTATATAAGATGGAATATTTTTATGAACTTTCATTACAGGGTCGTTATTAAAATTTGTTTGATTTCAAATCCACTTCATTTCGATTTGTACAACATTCCCAATAATATTTTTTCTTATGCTTTAATTTAGCCAAACTGTTAGGTATTTAGATATCAATTTTAGACAATTTTAAAATTTTAACATGGATTTGTTGCAGCATATTTTTGCACCATTTAAATAAGAATATATGTAGGACTTAGCAGCATATTTTCATAGAAAATCCTTATTTTAAAACATATTTCAACAATTTAAATAACACATTTTTGCATATTTTATACTTAACAGCATAATTTTGCATATTTTGCACTCAAGTTATATAATTTACAATTATATCATTTTTCTTTTTACTGTCAAAAACGTTCTTCATTTATTTTCATCTTAGAAATGGATACAAAATTTTGTAGTTTAATGATACAATTAATATTCCTAAATGCAAAAAAATATATATTTTGCTAATCAAAATTATGAAATTTTTAGCATGGAAAAGTAGATAATTTAACCAAAAATAATAATATTTAAAGAGCATAATTTAATTTTTTTATCATATTTTTCATTGCTCTGCTGATCAATAGCGAGTGAATTTTCCTAAACAATTATTTTATATCTAAGATGGAAATTTGGATGTCATTTTAAATTTGTTCATCACTTCTATAAATTAATACACAATTTTAAATTTTACGAAACCTTGTTCTAGTTTCTTAATCGAAATAATTAATATAAAATTTTTTTAATTGTTCTAGAATTCCAAGAAATTTCCGAAATACGAACAGGTTACATTTTTAAAAACAGACTTAGGACAAATGGGCACTTCATGGTCAAAATTAAAAATGTTCCGAGTTTTGGGATTTTCGTTTCTTTATTTTATTTCGGGGCTCGGAATTTGAAGGAGGGAAGGTTTTTCAGCTTGCGATTGTAATTTTAGCCTATAGTCTCATTGAAAAATGTATCCTAACAAGAACCAGGAAACGATTTCTTGACAATATGTGAAACAAAATATAAATACATATCTTTGGATAAAGGGTGGTATAATTATCCTTACTAAAATACATTAAATCGAACATTAAATGGGCTATAACTCGAAAATGTTTCGTCCATCTTTTTTTACATTCTGTAATTTCAAATATCAAAATTTTTATTCACCATAAATTTCTTTAAGTAAAAATCATTTAAATCAGATAATAGACAAAAAAATGGCGAGAATTTAAATAGTTTCATATACGCAATATGAATACTCCTCTGCTATATATTATATATATTTATCTGACGCTATTTCCCTGAAAATTCGTCTATTTAAGTTTATATTTCCGAGTACATGACGGAAATATTACAATAAAAGCCCTCTACCAGTCAATTTATAGTAAATTCTCCATGTATTGGTAAGAAAAACATAAATTTGAAACCTACACCTTTCTTAACAATATTACCAATCTCTATATAAATTATTAGCTTAGACAGGTGGTCTTCGCTACACCTCTTGATGCGATAACTAATATTTAGTATGTATGGTCGTTATTACTTTCCCTCGAACTACCCACCCTATTCGAAATTTGATATGAAAACTATTTCCACAAATTTTTAAAACTTTCCCGAAGTACTCTTTTAGATATATAAAAATTAATATTTGCATTGTATGGGAGGCTACTACACCCTCTTGGCTTAACCGCTCAATTTTCATTTAAGCAATTTAATTTGACAAGTGTTAACCACAAAGTTAGAAGGCTATCACTATAATAGCACTTTAGATATACAATAATGAATACTTATTTTGTGTGGGGCTACCACTGCCCCTATCGAAAAATGAAATATCATATTTAAATTTCGGAATATTTCTTCCAATACGATAAACTGTCTCTGTACCAAGTTTTATTTTCATAGTTTTCTTAATTTGGGTGTAATGACTCGTGATGTCGATATGGCTAACAATAAGAACATGTTAATCAATGAAATTATATACATGTGCCAAATCTCATGTAAATAGCTTCAATAGTAGCGTGAAAAATTCAGAAATTAATTATTTTTTAAAGTTATAAAGACTATGTTAGAAATTAATTTTTATTGGTCAAAATCCTTTGCGTATATTTCTGGTGGGTATGCTATAGAAAGGATGAATTCGTTAGCTAATATGGAACCATTTCAATGTTCACCACTATAAATGATTTTGTAATACTTTTCCGGTATAATTCCGAGAATTACTATCATTCAACGGGATTATAAATCAGAGACTGTGTTTTGAGGCGTCACTAATTTATTTACGAAGTTTTTCCTATCTATCTACCTACCTAGCTATCTATCTATCTATCTATCTATCTATCTATCTATTTATCTATCTATCTATCTATCTATCGCTCTATCTATCTATCTATACATCTATCTATTTATATATCTATCTAAATATCTATCTATCTACCTATCTACATATCTATTTATCAATCTATCTATCTATCTGTATCTATCTATCTATCTATCTATCTATCTAAATATCTATTTATTTATCTATCTATCTAAATATCTATTTATTTATTTATCTATCTATCTATCTTTCTATCTATCTATCAATCTATGTATATATCTATCTAAATATTTATCTAAATATCTATCTACATATATATTTATCTATCTATCTATCTAAATATCTAAATATATAGCTATCTAGCTATCTATCTATTTATTTATCTATCTATCTGTCTATATATCTATCTATCTATTTATATATATATTTATCTATCTATCTATCTATCTATCTATCTCTCTATCTGTCTATCTATCTGTCTATATATCTATCTAACTATTTATCCTACTATTTATATAACGTAGATTAACTGGACAATTTCATGTAGTATACCTTCAGCGGGTGTGCACCTTGCACCCCTGCCTATATACATCTTTGATCCGTCTGTCAAAAGAGCACGCTCTTTTGGAAGTCTATTGGACTCAATGGAAATAGTGGAGAGTTTTGTAAATAATAAGGAAATGTTAGTCTATAAATAGCACTTAAAAATCGCCTAGCCGAACTAGTTTAAAATACATTTTAACATCTGGTTTGTTATGAAGAAAATTAAATATTTTAATTAAAAAATTTGTGTATTTGTATACTGTTTCTTCAGTCTTGAAATCTTTTTCTGAAACTTTTAAAAACAAAATAACGAAATCCCACTTATTATATTGATAATTTGGTGGCAATTACTCTCTTAGAACATCATAAATTTATATTTAACTTAATAAAAATTACTATCGATCATTAAAAAATATTTTGTTATTTCGATACAATACCATTTTTTGTACAATAATATTTCCTATTATGTATTAAGAAACTACTTAGTTCTAAAAAAACTAAACAAATACCAAAAAACAAAAATATATTCTAAAGTACGTTTACATAAAAAAATTTATTTATATTTGCTTTTATGGGGTAATGAAGTACATCGTGTCTACACATTTAGCCTCACTTTTGTGTAAAAACTTAAAAATAGTTTTTCTTCAAGTTTTCCCTATTTTTGTACGAGTATTATTAGAACTGTTTTATTTTGTAAAATTTGCTTATTTCACAAGAGTTGGAAAGCTTAATACAATAAAAAGAAAGAAGAAATAAATCAAAAATAAATAGGTACAAATAATTTAGAAATTTTCACAAGGAATTCAACTGAAACTGATTAATGATTTTTTTAAATGCTATTAATTTTAAAGGCCAGCTAAAGAAAATGACACAAAATAAATCAAAATACCAATTTGAAGTAAACGTAAATACAAAAGAGGACAATTATTAGATTTAGGTCATTAATGACGAAAGATAGGAAAGCAATTAAAACATTTTCAAAAAAACACAGAATGCGATCTGAAAAATTGAGGCCTGACTCTTAGAAGTGAAATTTAGATAGCAAAGGACTGGTATTTGGATTTTTATTTAAAAGTAAAAATTGTATATTCAAATCTTGTATGTTTTCAAATCTATAACTTTAGAAAGTAAAATCTATTTAAACTCTTATTGCTTCTTAAAATAAGATTTGGTTTTATATTTATAATAAGTAATTTAAAATCGTTCCACTTACCTTGTAATAGTAAAATAGTCATTTGATATTCGGCAAGTTTTTCATCAACATAATCTTGAGATTGATTGGCTATAATTTCAGCCGTTGATGGACCATATTCCTCTTCGTCATCATAAATCACATACGATTTAGGTTGTGGAGGCTCTAACGGTACACCAACAAAGTCGTATTGATTTTGTGATGGAGGACGTTGTTGTTGCTGCATCGATGGTGGTAAGTAGTGTTGTTGCAGTTGTCTCGGATATTGTTGTTGTTGTTGCTGATGCTGTGTTTCGTAAGCATGAGACATCGGAGTTTGACGATTACTACCATACATAAACTCAGAACTGGGAGTCTGGCAGATAATCGGTGATGGTGTAGGCGAAAGTTGGAAAGAACTCGCAGGATCGCCGCCATAAGAATTTTGTTGTTGGAGGGGTCGAAATGGCCTTGGACCATTAGATCCTACATAAGCTGTAGGCGATGGGCAGACCTTGGGTGGCAGCTGTGTTAAAGGAGAATGAGATTGAACTCCTGGCTGACTGGGATAAAAGTTGGGTTGAAATGATGGTGGTTGAAAAGGTGCCGGTGACATATTACCGGCTAGAGGTGATTGCTGGGGCCATTGAGGTCGTGGATGTGGTATATTATTTGTGCCTCTAGTGCCACGTAAATTAATAGGTCCTGGTGACATGGCATGAGCAAAAGGTGTTGGGCTCATGGGTGCTGGTGAAGGCATAGAGGGTCTTCTAGGTCCCGATATTATAGGTGGAGGGCTTGGAGCCACTGGAGTCCAAGGAGATGGAGGACGATACGTAAAAGATGACGGCGATGCTACACGTGGATTCCAGCCACGTGGTCCATTTGGTGGCGGTTGCCCCGACATTTTTCTTTTTCACTATTTGTTTTTTTTTAGTACAAAATCACGAATATTTTTTGTTTTGTAAAATGTTTTCTTAATTTTAAATAATTTCAATGGATTTTTCTTTGTAATATTTTACTTATTCAATTCAATTTATTAACACTTTATTTTTATAATAAATTATATAAAGAATATATTTCAGTTATTCATTTAGTGTAGGAAAAAACACTTGTCTCTTTTAACATTTTACACCAACAAAATGTATAATAAATTCACCTTCAAAATGCATTTAAAATTTATATTTTCACTTTCATTTCAAAAATAAATTGTTATTTTAATTACAAACAAATATATTTTTCAAATTCACTTAATTTTTTTTGGAAATTTGTTAAATATTTTAAATGAATTTCATAAAATAAAGTCATGTCCTAGGTGATAATTATCATTAAGTCATTTTTATAAAAGAAGAAAAATAACAAAAATTTTAAATGTGAAAAATTATGTCAGCATATTGGGTCATTTATAATATTTTCATTCCTCTATATTTCCTTTTCATTTATGTGCTAACGGACGTCAGCACCATTTTTAAAAGTTTAAAAATGGTGCTGACGAAATACCTTTTTTTTTATTTAGTAACACGTTTTGTCGTGTTTTTTATTCATTTAGACAAAAATATAAACATATTTATAAATTTATTTTTGACATTTAAAAAATATATTTCAATATTTGAAAAGACAGTTGTCAAAAATATGTAGGTATATAATAATGACTCTGATTGAATACCCACAAAAAAAACACACTAAAGCGTATTTACATATTACCGACTTTCTTTTAATTTTTCTTATTTATTAATGGAATTAGTGTTGTCGGAAAAATATCACAAACGACAACACAAATCTTAAAAAAAAAAACTTAGGTAATAAGTATAAAAAAAGGCAAATTGAAAAGTCACCTGCATAGATGATAAATTATCATTTTGTACCTTGTTGTAATATTAACGTCATACTCAATTTAAAATAACTTATGATACTTATTGTGATCCAATAATATAATAATGCCTATATTTTGTTCAAACGAATTGAGATAATTCTAGGTGTCTGATTTTTTTAAGAAATTTTTCAGGTTTTGCAAAAAAAAAATTGTACTGACATTTGATACTTGGATATTTTCTATTACGAAATGGAATTTTTTAAAATCTATTTCAAAATTATGACTTTTGTTTGAATCAAATGATTGTTTGAAAAACAATATATTGCCTGTTATTTAAGTTCTCTTATTCGAGCTTATGAAAATAACTAGTACATAAAACAAAACGAACCTTTTCATCACCAAGGTAAATTTTTTTATATATAGAAACTGTACTATAGAAATTTGATATGATTATATCTAAGTTTTCATGTTTTTTTTAAAAAAGATCATAAAAGTTTCTTATTTTTCAAAAGTTTCATAGAAATATTTCGTTAACCCTAAAAAGGTCCCTTTCTATTTTCATATTTCGTCTGATATCGACCTAATAATTGCATGTATAACTTTGACATTTTAAGCTTGTTATAAAGAAATGATTTTTAAATTCTTTTCAATAAGATTTTTTGCCTCCGAAAGGTCCTTTAATTGCATTTTTGTTCAAAAAAATTGTTAAAACTGCTTTAAGAGAAAGCATAATTGCTACAAAACAACTTTTTAACATTTTACTCACAAAAGGAACAAAAGTATGTAATTTTCACATAATTTGCAAAAAAAAACAGGTAAGAAAGATATAGTTGGTCAAGCCCGACTATATGGTACCCTACACCATTGTGTATGCGCACCAAAATTCGGGAAGTGATATTATATCCCCGGCAATTGTGAACCGATACTTGTATTAAGTATAAAATAACACATATAAATATAGAATATAACATTGATACTAACATTTATATGAATTTATGCACTTAAGGGTGATTCCCTTATATGGAAGCTATGATAAATTATGGACCGATTCGCATCAAATTAGGCGCGGTGATTTCTACATATATACAATTTATCTGTGTCGAATATTCACTTGATATTTAAATTTGTACAGCATTTATGCACGTTAAGTTGATTTTCGGAAAAGGAGTTTATATGGGAGCAATGGGCAATTATGAACTGATCTTCATGAGATTTGCTATATTTAAGGCATTTATAATCGTTAAAGCCCTATTTCGAGAGAACATTTGTATGGGGGCTAGGTGAAATAATGGACCGATCATAACCAATTACAATAGGTTTCGTTCTTGTGCCAAAATAAGTTTTCGTGTCCAATTTCATCAATCTTTAAAATTGCGACTTGTACTTTGTTCACAAGGTTTACATGGACAGTCAGCCAGCAAGCCGATCAAACGGAAGAACATCGTTAAATAGACTCAGAAAGTGATTCAAAAAGTGTTCTTTAAGGTGGTGATTCGAAGATTGTTTTTTTTTTTTTTTTTTTTTTGTATCAGAACCTACGGTGGTGTAGGATATAAATATATCGACATTTTTCCCATAATATGATAGATAATCGCATATGGACCGAAATGTTAGTGAAAAGTTTTGATATTTTTTCCTAACAAGCATAAAAAGTAAAACTTTTTTTACAAAAAGTTAACTGAAGATGAATTTTTAATTTTTTATTATTTTTCCCGTATTCAGCTCATCAATGCGCATTATTTGAGACGTCTTCCTAGAAATTTTTTCAACGATACACTCTATTACAGATAAGTCAGCCGGTTTGTTAAAATCTAATTTTCGAAAGCACTAGATAACTGACAAGCAAATGTGGTCAATATAATGGTATAGCTGTTCAGACTTTTGTTAATGAAGATGATCTAAATCATACATCATCTGAATTATGCGCAAAAAAAATTTGACTTTCTGAAGCCCGAAGATAAGCAACGGACTTTCAGATATCTGTCAGAAAAGTTATCAATAGTTTTTTTTTTACTGAAATAAAGATTTGCAAAAAAACAAAACATTTTTTTGAACATTTCTGGAAAGATTTGGAAAATTTAAAAAGTTCTTGTAGTGTTTTTTTTTTTTAAATAAAAAAGAAGTATGAATGTATATTAGGCTTGGCCAAATCTATTCTGCAACTTTTTGTGCCAACATAATTTAAAATTTAACTTTATATGTTAGTTTCCGAGTTTGCATCGACCCTTGAACTTTTTGTACCAAATTTCATTGTTGTACATGGTTTGATTTAAAAGACATCGTTGAAAAGTATGAACTGGAGTTACAGAGTTAAGGCAGACACTAAATTTTTCTAATAGTTAGCCCAAAAAAAATTTTGTTTATTCACCGGTTATGTCCATTTTCAATGAGCTTGATGAAGTAGTTGATAGTGGGTTTAAAGAAGGGAACTTGATTTCCACCCATAATTCCGCCTACCCGACTATAGCAGTGTCTTCCAGGTGGAAGTGGTTGATCATGAGATCAATCGTTTCCTAGTAGGTAGGGACATCACTTACAAAGATATTAATATCTACTCGGATAGCCAATCGACTAGCAAGGCCTTCACAATCGCTTAATTTGGGTGCTAGAACATAATGATATAGAGGGCAATAGTTTATAGGGTCCTAGACGAATATTTCGACATGGTACTTACGGAATGATAAACCCAATATACCCCCATCTATTTTTGGTGGATATTAAAATTATTTTTCTAAAAAAAAAATCTATAAAAAAACTGAATTTTTATCCTTCTGTCTGTCTATTGATGGCACAGAAAATATGTATTGCATATATCTAATTTTACTTGATAATGGTCCTTCGAACCGGATGAAAGTATAAAAATTATTATTTCTTAAAATCTATCAAAGGATATATCAAAACTGTTATTAATTATTAACCGATTTTCATACAATTTTTATATTGATACTAATTTACTCACGTTTAAATGAGTTTCGGTATCAAATTTTAAATATCATATATCAAAATTTTTAAATTTAAATTTTGATAGCAATCAAAGCTATGGTCAATTATGAGCCGATTGTCCCTTATTGAATGAGGGGTAGAAGAAGTTATGAACCGATAACATTAAACTACAAAAGAATAAATTCTGAACCAATTATATGCAATTACAAAAGACTTCGTCCTAGTACTCAATAAATTATAAACGTCAAATATTTCTTAAAAAGGACATTCCGCCAGACAGACATCTATTAATTGACTCAGAAAATTACTTTGAGGCTGATAGTATGGATTCGATTATTATAGTGTGATTTCGAAAAAAAAACTCGACTCAAAATTTAAATTTAAAAATTTTGATATCTTAAATTTTTTTATTTTAAAAGAATATTAAACTCGTTCCATATCATACAAAGTTTATATTTTAAAGACCTCAAAAAAATGTGAAAAATTTTAAAAGTTTAAGGTTGAATAACTTTTGTGTGCATTATGGAAATGATTGAGATTCCTCTTCAGAACATATTATAAAAAAATATAAATTTTTCTTTCTTTTTTTAATTTATTTCCGTAAAGTAGACCACTGATTCATCATTATAGTCTAAACATTTGGATTCTATAATGTTATTAGATCTTTCAGTTAACAAAATTTTCCAATTAGGGTACAGGACGTGGTTCGTAAAATATGAATCGTGTGTATATTTCATGAACTCCATATGATGGGTATAAATAACTGGATTCTCTATTTTAAATTTCATTTAAATTTGAGAGCGTCAAAATCTGACTTGATGAGCAATTTTTTTAATTACCTTTTCTATATATCCCCTAGTTATGATGATTTATAAAAACGTCGAGAAAACATCAAATTCTGGATAACTTATTTAAAAAATATGTCATTTAAACTGCAAATTAGAGATGGAAATTATAAAATTAAAAAGTTTGCTGAAATCATATTAAAATAGCGCTTATTGCAGATTAGAAGTACTGAATTCTCTGAATGCCTCATAATACATGAAGAAAAATAACAGCTAATTTGGATTACAACTGCATTTTCGTCATAAATGTATGAAAGATTAAAGACATTGACAGATCTAAAACCTAACTTCGAAAGACATATAAATAAGTTTTTCTGATTCTCATTCTCTATTTTTGATATCGACATGGCATAATTTGATGCAATTCTAAGAATTTTTCGTCTTTCTTTTGGAGTTGTTCCCATTTTCTTCCGCTCTTTCATATTTTTTCCATATCTTTCCACGTTATTTACATAATTGAACACAATTGTCTTTCCTCTATTAATGTTTTTGGCTATTTGGACCGGATTCTGACCCTGAGATGTCAAAATCAGAATTTTTCTTTTTCAGAGTTATTAAGAGCCTTACCACGTCCCATTTTGAATAAAAACTATTTAAAAACTATCAAATTAAAAATTTTCTAGCCGTTTATATTGAAAGAAATTCAAATCGTAGCCTTGCTGATTAATATTAAAAGAATTCCTTATTTAAGTGACACACGAAATAGTACCACAGAAATACATGTCTTTAAATAAATGCATAATTTTAGTATAACAAAATATGTATATTTTTTATTTCTTCAGGAAACTAAAGCCAACACTTTGAAATTTGGTTGCGCAAAAAAAAAATTTTCTGAACTTTAGTTTAGGAGATATACTTAATTAAAGTTAAAAAAAATGTGATTCCTTATTCAAGTGGCAGGTAGTATATTAACATTTATTTGAATTTATGCACTTTAGAGTGATTCCCGAAAGTGGGCTTATATGGGAGCTATTATAAATTATGGAGCGGTCCTCATAAAATTTGTCACTATGATTTCTCTTATATAAAACTTATTTCTGTCGGATACAAACCTGATACTAATATGTGTATGTGATTTATGCACGTTAAAGTGGTTTTCGGAAGGGGGTTTTATATGGGAGCTATGGTCAATTATGGACCGATTTTTGGCACAAAGATTGATACTTATATAAAACTTCCTTTCACCGAATTTAATTAAAATATTGATATATGTAAGGTATTTATGATCGCTAAAGCACTATTCCGTGAGGACATTTATATGGGGGCTAGGTGAAATAATGGACCGATCCTAACCAATTTCAATAGGCTTCGTCCTTGTGTAATGAAATTCCTACGTGCCAAATTTCATTTCAGCCATCGTTATATAGACTCAAAAACTGATTTTGAGTCGATTGGTATACTTTAAGGTGGGTGTTGAATGATTTTTTCTGTGCGTTACAAACATCAGCAGAAACTCATAATACCCCAACCACCTATGGTGGTATGGGGTATAAATATATGAAATTGTACATAAATTCCTAAAACTTGTATAACCAATTATTCAAATATACAATTACTTAGAACTAAATACTTTTTCCATTTAATAGCCAAATTTATTGCAAATTTAAAATATATAATTCTTTCTTTCAAATGTACACGTAAGAATTATAATTGATTCTATTTTAAATTAAACCATAATTTTTACTCAAATTGTTCAAAATTTGTTTTCTCCTTTCTTTCTATTTTTGTTATAACTTAATAAATACTACTACGACCAGTAAAATATTTTACACACGTATTATTTGAACTTATATCAGTTAGGTTGGGGAAGAATTATGAAAATATATTTAATAGTTTTTGAGTTATTGTATTTTGAAAATGACTTCGCATTTCGTACCATCCCTTAGTACTGAAAAAAGTACAATAGCACTGAATTTTTCATTTCCATGTGCAACATTGCAAATACAACAAATGTTGGAAAAAAAAAGATTTTTTTTAGAAATGACCTAACATTTTTTCTTAATTTAAACAAAAATTATTTAAAAAACAGATTTTCCAACGAATAAACAAATACACTTAAAAAATAATGCTTAACCTCCTTAAAAACATATATGCGTACATATATATTTTTTAAAAATTAAATTGAGTACAGAATATTGAGTGCAAAAATATCTATTTATAGAAAGGAAAAAGAAATATTGAAAATTTCCAATAGATACTTAAAATGCCGATATATTTAGCGTATTTATTGGTTAATATTAAACAAAGAAATTAATGCACTACTAGCAAAAAGGAAAAAATATTTAATTTTTTTGTCATGTTTTAAAGTTAAAATTAAAATTACTATGTAGCGGCGCTTACATTTATATATTATATTTTTTTCTTTCCTAAAACTAAAAATTTAACATCAGAAATATTTTAAGAAGAAACAAAAAAATATCTACATATCTAAATGCTCCCACAACCTCCGCATAAACGAAGAAGGAGGCAAAAGACGAAAATACGATCAGAATACTTCTTCAATGGCACACCGCCACTACTTTTAAGCACACCGCGCGCACAAAACAAAGAACAAGGGAAAAACATAATGATCATGAACTGAACCGAACCATACAGAACAGAAGAACATGGCTGAAAAAGTATAATAAATAAATAAAAAAAAATTAAAGATTCTGGCTGATGTGTTGATACTTTTTTTTAGTGATATACACTCGATCGTATACATGCTGCCAATGCTGATTTCAAAAAATTCAAAAATAGAAATGAACTCAGTTCGTTAAACTGTGTGCAACAATGAATGGCGGCGGTAGCACTCACTGTTTTATATTTTCCCTGAGACAAATTTTCCCAAATTACCTCCCTCCTGTATTCATTTTTTTTTTGGAAATTCTTGTAACATTCACACACTTAACTCGACTTTATTTTATGACTTTATTTCTTTTCTATTTCTTTGTTTTTTTTTTTCTTTTTATATTTTAGCTTTCACTATTAAGTAAATTTAAAACATTTCGAAATGTTTTTTTTTATTTTTTGCAATTTGTTTGTAATTTTATTAACAATTCATTTTCCATTTTTTTTTTTTTTTTTATTTCTTTAATAAATTTTAACACTTTTTTAATTTTGAAACTTTTGAAATTAATGTTGAAATGGACGGCCATTTTGTTAAACACTATTTCAGTTATGTAACTTTTTTAGCATTAATTTTTTAAAGATATTTTTATATTTAAAGGATTTTTTCAATTACCATTTATTCTTGTAAATATGGCCACGTTTAATAACGCAATTTACAAAATGGGGCCGTAATACCGTTACTAAATATTTTTTTTTTTAAAGACTTTTACTTTCAACTCTGCTATACAATTCCTCCGATTTTATAGGTATGATAATTAGGGGAAATGTGTATGTATTTTTTTGTTTTCTATATATGCTGTGAGTATATATTATTTATGAAAGAAATGATTGAGGAAGATTTTCTGTGTGTATGAAACAACAAATCCTCGAGAAGAAACCGAGAACAACACTCGACGAGTACGAAACACTAACTGAATTCAATTTTCTAATAAGAAAATTCAATTTCAAATCCCCACGCAGATTTTCACTAAAAAAAGAACAAAAGACACACACATGATACAAAAACGAAGAGAATTTTCTTCGTTTTATCTCTAAGTACAATGAAATTTTCTTTTTATTTTTCATCTTCATCTTTTTAATATTGTCTGCGGTGATCATATACAAGATCATGAGAGTGGTGACAAATGAAAATTCTATAAAACCGCTGCTTTGTCATAAAAACAATGTATTGTATTGAATTAAAGTAATTTACATTTTAAATTAATAATTTTTATTATTACGGCTCATAAAATATGTAGATTAGAAATAAGATTTTGCAATGCAAATTACAATTTAGGCAAATAACACTTGAAATACGCACAACTAAATAATGTAAGCAAAAGATCAAAACTACATAATAAAATAAAAATACTTAGAAAATCAATTGTGTATATTTAAGATGTGGGTAATAAAATAATTTTTAATATGGTGTTCAATTGATGACCCATTAGATATACCATTAAATTGTAACAATAACGAAGAAACGGGTGTAATTATGAGTTTATAAAATCCTTTGTAATGGTAATTGTAAATGCATACTGCCCTTTAGCCTTTTTTACGATTTTTTTGATATTCATTGATATTGATATTCTACTTACCGTTCTATGGCCCAAAAAACGGACTTCAAAATTACTTATCATTTTAATATCCATAAAGGGCCGTTACAATGCGTAATTTAAAGATCAATAAAATATGTTATTAAAATATGCCTCCACAAACTTAGTTTGGTGTCGTCAGAGGTAAGTCGGGCAATTAACGATTGTAAGCAGTAATAGTCCTTCAAACCCGATGATGGTTCACCACGATGTAATCACGTCTATAACATCAGCGCTAGGTTCTCTTTTTGCCATGTTTAGATTTCAACAAAACCTATGTGGAAAAAGACCAAGTAAATTTTTTAATAAATAAAAATAATAATTTCTGCAATAGGTTTAAGTGGTATCTGTTATTTACATTTTTTTACAAGTACCTAATTTGTTTTTAAAAATTCGTGATTTTTGATTTTTTTTTTTTTTTTTTTTTGAAATTTTGGTTTTTGAAAGTTCCAAAAATATCTTTTTTGGAAATTGACACTTTTATTCCAAATTTGCCCTTTTTAAATGGGAACATTTTCAATTGGTACTTTTATGAAATTTAAACTTTCTTTAAGATTTGGAAGGTTTTCTTTTTTTTCTTTTTGTAAATTTCCTATTTCCTTTTTGATCAATTTTTATTTATTTTTTTTTTAAACTTGAACTTAATGGTGTTATTTATACCCTACACCTATATATGGTTGAGCTATTATGAGTTTGTGCTGATGTTTGTAATAATCACCAGGGCAAGTTTTTCAAGCATTTTTGCATATTCTTGAAATATTTTCATATAATGAATACCGAAATTAATTTTGTTAACAAAAACTCTATTTTTATTAATTTTTTGGAGTTTGATTAACTTATTTGTATAAATAATTTGTAATTTTATATATATGACTACCAAATTCTATTTACAAATATTTTTAATATAATATATTTTTATTTTTTTTATAAAAAATCGAAAACTATCAGAATTTTAAAGATAAAAAATGCGTATTCCCAGTAAAAAATGAGCAAGTACTTCAAAAAAAAAAAAAATAACTTTTTCACCACTTCTAAAGTAGAACTAAGTGTATATTTTGCACTTTTTTGGAAGTTAATAAAAATTACTTCCAAAAAAAGTGAAAACAAATGTGTTTTAGCGGGAAAAAAAGATGAAAAATTTCTAAGAAAATAAAAATTTCACAAATCAAATCAAAATAAAACCATATTTCTATTAAAAAATTTTATAAATATAGTTTTAAGAAAAGTACTTCAAAAGTAATTTGCAAGAAGCATAAAAGAAGAACATCCTTCTACAACTATGGGTTAAAAAAGAACTTCTGCAGCTCTTTTTCAGCACTAAGTTCTTCCTTCCAATGTCAACACAATGTTAAAATTATGACTTTTTCAGTTCTTTTTTTTACTCGGTTTATGTAAGAAAACACATTAATTTCTCGGTTTTTCTATGCATATTTTTCTTCATATTATCGCATTTTTTCGTACTTTTTCAAGCGCATATTTTCATTTTTTTCGTGCATATTTAAACTTGCCCTGATAATCACTTTCTAAGTCGATTTAACGATGTTCATCCGTCTAGCTGGATGGCTGGTTGTAAACATGTAAACCGTGTAAAAATTACAGGTCACAATTTTCAAGACAATGTGATGAAATTAGGTACGAATAATTATTTTAGTACAAGGACGAAGGTATATTTTTTCATTTTGATTTTCTCTTTTATGGATTTTTTTTAATTTTTTGGAAAGTTGATATCTTCTTTAAAAATATGAATTTTTTAAAATAATGCTGCTTTTTTGGAAAATTATAAATTTTTAGTATATTGGTAGGGCAGAAAGAAAAGTATTCGCATAGGAACATTACCGGGCATTACCAATTATCTTGAGAACGAAATAATACTTTTTGTGGCACTAATTGATTTTTCTTTTCTTTATTTTTCATCCATCAAATTTTGATATCTTCAATTCTCATTTCAGAGACCGCCAGACTGCCGGTAGGCCGGATTCAAAAATTATTTAGTTATTTTTGCAATGTACTGATTTTGGTTATGTAATATTAATTGAGTTTTTATTTATTTTATTTAAAATTCAATTAAATATATAATCGTGCACTACACTTTATATATATATATATATATACGGGAACGAAAAAATCGTGTTTCCGGGAACTCCGGTATACCCAGAAAAATTTTAGCTTAACTTTATATATATATATATGGGAACGAAAAAATCGTGTTCCCGGGAACTCCGGTATACCCAGAAAATTTTAGCTTAACTTTAACCGCAGGTTTTGTTAAATAAAATACACAATTTTATTATTGTGTTGTATAAAAGAAAGTGTAACATGAATATAACTATTATATAACATTTAGCTTGAAGTGCTTAACTTAAATATGCTGAAATAAAAAAAAAAACTATTTATAAATACATATCGTGCGACGATGAAAAGTTTTAAATATATTAAAGGTTTTTAAAAATAGCAAAAACATGTTATATTTTGTTCATTTCATATGAATTCTTTTGCTAATATTCAGGACTAATAGAGATATTTAAAAACATATTTGTAAATAAATGAACGAACAAAAATCATTTTTGTTCTTCTGTGGAATTGAACAATTGTTTTTTTTTTAAACTTTGCGATTTTAAATAATTAATTATTTATATTGTTTTATATGTAGATCGTTTTAAGAAGTGGATACTTAATATTCCAAAACTACTCGTAGAGAGTTTCAGTAATAGAATTTTTCTATTAATAAGTTTAAGTCGACGATTTAAAACATGAACAACAAGGTCTTTTCTTACATATTTTTACCATTTCAGGCAGGTTGTTCCGCTCCTTTATAAATACTTATCTATAAATATTTATTATTTGGTTGTTAAGAAATTTTCATTGTATATAGATAAATTTAATTTTCGAATGAACATTGCTTTGAACACTGTGTTTATACATATAGTCAAAATGCTTTTTTGAAAATTGTTTTTTTTTTTAGTATTAAAACACAAAATGCAGCTCGGTTAAAAAATAAATTTTATTTTAAATTCTCTCCGGATTTTTTAAAAATTTATATGAATTTCGTAAACAAAATTGAAAAAAGTTTGAAATAAAAAAGAAATGAACAGGAAATAAATAAAATTGATATTTATTTTCCGTTGCCGTCTAAGTATTTGTTTAATTTAACAATGCGATCTATGTAAAAAATCCGGGCTTGTTGTGTTTATATATATATAGTCAGAATGCTTTTTTGAAAATTGTTTTTTTTTTAGTATATTGATTTTTTTATTGGTACTTTTGTTTTAAAAAATAATATTTTTTGAAATTGGTACTTTTTTAAACATTAATATTTTTGGAAGTTGGTACTTTTCTTAAATTTTTTTTATGAACAATCGAAAAATACACATTACCTGATGTTTTGAAGCTATAAACGTCAGTTGCATACTTGATTTCAACGATACTCCTCCCAATTTTTCTGATTACACAAATATTAAAATAATACAAACGTTTAATATTATTAAATATACTTCTGGCAATGACTCTAATATTT
The DNA here is from genome assembly GCA_932274085.1 of Protocalliphora azurea. Taxonomy (NCBI): domain Eukaryota; kingdom Metazoa; phylum Arthropoda; class Insecta; order Diptera; family Calliphoridae; genus Protocalliphora; species Protocalliphora azurea. Next base: position 152,853,127 of record OW026520.1, read on the forward strand.
TAATATCCCTAAACGCACTAGAACATACGTACATACATAAATCTTCGAAATCTTAAAAGATAACATTCATTCATCTTTTATTATTTTAAATTTAAATATTGTTTCATACTTATAAGTACCAACAAATACATAATCTTAATATTTATTATTAGTGTCGACCAAAACTAATGGAACAAATCCTATATTTAGAAGATTGTCTTCGTATAAAGGTTATTTTCCGGTCTAATAAAAAACACATAAATTATTACATCTTTTTATCAATATAATATAAAATTTAATTAAATATTGACGCAACTCTTAATAAAATGCGACAAAACAAATTAATCATAGGTTTTTGTCAAAACGTCGAAGAAAAATTACCATTCGGTTACCACTTGCTGATATAATTAATTTTTCAATAATTTTTTGATTTGTTTTGGGTTTTTATTATGTTTGAATACAAACATCTCTGGCTTGTGAAAACATCACTTTCTTTTGCATTATACCATTAATTTTACGTACCTTTCGTAGCCATTATCCCGAAAAGCATCCCAAGCCGTAGTACTCTGACAGTATACACAGTTCCATGATCTTAAGACTATTTAAACCCTATGGATAATAGTAAATCAGCAATAATAGTAAATCAGCAATGCGGGAGAGGTCGGTGAAGGTCCAGAGATACTCTTCCGTGCAATAGCTTGGATAGCATTGCTAATGCTAATATTATACAAGTCTATTTAATCCATATTCATTTTATATTGTGAATATATAAAATATATTTATGTTATTACGTTAATTGATGTTCAATCTCTTTATATTATATTATATTATATTATATTATATTATATTATATTATATTATATTATATTATATTATATTCAAAACCTAGACAAAGTAGAGTTACACCCTAATTAATTAAAAAGTAAATTTTGTTCATTAATTTTGTCTTCCACTGAATGTACATATCTACTACTTATTTAAGCATTTCTAGAAAAAATAATACGAATATCACAAAAATAAGTGTTTATATAAATACATAAATATAAATGTAATCATATAGAGCACAACTTTTTAAATACTATTAATGTAAACATAATACATACATATGGACAAGTATAATTGTTTTCATATTGAAAAAGATCTTTATTAACTTTCAGCTCAGACTTTCCTTCATCAACAAAATCATTATTACGATATTTTTTTTTTAATTTCGTTGATTTGATTTTTTTCTCAGAAATTTAGCTTTATGTATCATAGATTAAATATTTCATTCTGTTTATATGTAAATAAACCATTATAAACAAAAAAACTTTTGCCGGTTTTATTTATTTTTTTACTTTTACACGTTGTTCTTTATTTCATTTTCATTTGATTTAAAATTAAAAAAAGCGCATGATCAATAGTTTTTAAATGAAAAAAAAGAATATGCACAGATACAATAGTGTAAATTATTCATAAATTTCTTCGAATTTTCGTTCTTAATAACGTAAATTATTAAAAAGTTTATAATAATTTTTATACTCAATTTAAGTAAAAATTGGTCTAGCTTATTGGTAATGAAATAAATAATGTTATAATATATGTACATCAATCATTCCATGATAGAATGACAAAAAAAATTGACCTTGGGTAGTCAAATTTTCTTTATATCACACACACACATCTTTACAATTTGCAATTTTATTAACGACAGGTCCTATTGGTCCCGTTGTGTTACCCTGAGGGATCATGTGAATCTGTTTTCACATGTCCAAAAATAGGTTCGAATCGAACCAACCTGACACACGAATAAAAGATCTAATCCGTCTGACATCAATTGCAGAGAGATCAGATAATCCATGCTTATGTGGACTCCTAAATTCTGTAGTACTAATATTCGCAAGAGCAGGACAGTGACAAAAAAATGTTCCACTGTTTCTTCCTCCTCGTTAAAGCAAATTCTGCAATAGTCGTTAAAAGGGAGTCCTGGTCTCCTAACTTGCGCACCAGCAATCCAATGCCCGATAATAATAGCTACAAGTGTTCCTAGCTGATGTCTTGGCAATCCCAGAATGAAGTTCGACTGTTTTTGATCGTACTAGGGCCATATCGAGATAGAACATGTAAACTCGTTTGTCGATCTATGTTGAGCTATTCTCGACAAGTACAGCAGAATCATAGATCTGAAAATATGACAGTGGTATTCCAACTAGTATGTACGTTTCTTCACTTTAAAGAAGGGACCCAGTTCTGACTAGTTCATCTGCTGTAATATTTCCTGGAGTACTTGAATGACCCCTTACCCAGATCAACTCATGGTTTGAATGCCTCTCCGTGTCATTTAGACATGTCCGACATTCATGTACCAATAGTACATTACCCAATTTACCGCTCTCCTAATGGCCGAGATTTCCGCTTGAAGAGCACTGTAGTGATCCAGCAATCTAAAGAAAATGTTTCTCCTATATGCGGGAATGAAGACAACTCCCCCAACCACTTCAGAAGATTTGGATCCATCAGTATAAACCTCAATTGATCCGGATTTTATAGTGGGGTCGGCTGAAATTGAAACTGAGAAGGCTCTGTCCAGAAAGGGTTTGGGAATACAATAGTCAATATTTTCAGCAATGTTATCCGAAATTCTTAAAAAGCTCGCATGGCGGTGGATTTTTACATCGATTTCCTCCATACTATCGCTCCATACATAAGTATAGACTTTATTGACGATATTTGTTAATAAAAAATCTATAAAGTAAATATGTCATTTTTATCATTTATTAAAGTTTTTAACCAGATGTTTTGTGTGGAAAATAATTAGATTCTCTTTAAATTTAAAATGTAAAAACATCTTTATGTATTACTGAACAATATGCATAGGTATATTATTATATATACTTTATACCATTTCCAATGCAGAAATTTCGAATTTCAGAAATTTATAATTATGTAAAAATGTATTTTTGTTATTGGAAATTTTCGAAATTTAATTAGAAATATTTGAAATAAATTTAGAAATTTTTGAAATGAAATTAGAAAATATTGAAATACAATTAGAATATTCTGAAATAGTGAAAAAGATAAAGACCCTGAGAAAAAATCTGAAATATACGTATTAAGAAATTTTAGAAATACGCTATAAATGGGGTATTTATGTTTACCGCTCTCCTAATGGCCGAGATTTCCGCTTGAAGAGCACTGTAGTGATCCAGCAATTTAAAGGAAATGTTTCTCCTATATGCGGGAATGAAGACAACTCCCCCAACCACTTCAGAAGATTTGGATCCATCAGTATAAACCTCAATTGATCCGGATTTTATAGTGGGGTCGGCTGAAATTGAAACTGAGAAGGCTCTGTCCAGAAAGGGTTTGGGAATACAATAGTCAATATTTTCAGCAATGTTATCCGAAATTCTTAAAAAGCTCGCATGGCGGTAGATTTTTACATCGATTTCCTCCATACTATCGCTCCATACATAAGTATAGACTTTATTGACGATATTTGTTAATAAAAAAATCTATAAAGTAAATATGTCATTTTTATCATTTATTAAAGTTTTTAACCAGATGTTTTGTGTGGAAAATAATTAGATTCTCTTTAAATTTAAAATGTAAAAACATTTTTATGTATTACTGAACAATATGCATAGGTATATTATTATATATACTTTATACCATTTCCAATGCAGAAATTTCGAATTTCAGAAATTTATAATTATGTAAAAATGTATTTTTGTTATTGGAAATTTTCGAAATTTAATTAGAAATATTTGAAATAAATTTAGAAATTTTTGAAATACAATTAGAATATTCTGAAATAGTGAAAAAGATAAAGACCCTGAGAAAAAATCTGAAATATACGTATTAAGAAATTTTAGAAATACGCTATAAATGGGGTATTTATGTTTTTTTTTTTTTTTTTTGTTTATTTAAGAAGAAAAAATACTAAAAACCAAAAGCAACAATAGATCGCACTAATATGTATTTTGTTTGTTTGAAAAAAATGCTATTTTTCAAACATCCGTACTTATTTAAAATGTTTAAATCTTCTTTTATATAAAATTGATTTTTTTTTTTCTTTCTTTCGAATTAGTACTTTTTAATTTTGTAAACTGGTACTTTGATCCTTGTTTGAGTATTGTTACTTTTTTAATTTTGCATTAATTTTATTTTTTTGGTTTTAATTAGAATTCTTGAAAATTATCCTTTTGGAACTTTCTTCATCATTTGAACTTAAAAATGTACTATTTTGAAAACGGACATTCTTTGTTACTAAATCGAATTTCTGGCGATTTTTTGGTAAAAAAATTAATTTTTGATAAAAAATTTAATTTTTGTTTGAAAAATTCTTTTCAGAATTTTTAAATATAGGTTTCACTATGTTATGGAGTTATTTAAAATTTCAATATATACATATATTCAACAAAATGTTCCCTGTTACCGTATAAAAAAACATCATGATTTTCACCAAAATCATAACATGTCCTTATAACTATAGTAGTACTGTGGAATGACAGGCTAATTTGGAGGCTGGTAGTAAAAAAAATCTATCAGGATCAAAATGTTTCTGTTAAATCATTTTTTAAGCTTTCTTAAATTAAGATATTAACAAATATATTACTAGTAAAAATCGAATCATTTTTCTATATGTTAATTTTTAAAGTGCTATATTTTTGTTATTTAATGGGCTAGGGGTGTGATCATGTGAAAGCTTGAAAGGTTCTCTAAATGATTTTTGTAAAAAAAGTCAACATAAAAAGTAATGAAATATATTGTCTCACCATGGGTTAATGATTTTATATATGAATAGAAGGCATTATCAATACTGTCCATTTTCATTAAAGGGGGAAGTAGAAAATTGTATTCTCACATCATAACTTAAAGTACCTATAACTTGAAAACTAAAAAAGAACGGAAAAAATGTTTTACATTACTTTAATCAAGAAATAAAATGCTACTGAATCATTATCAAAATTATTTAAAATCAAATGTGCAGGTAATCTTAATTTATTCCAAAATAAAATATTTATAAATTAACAGACAATATTGCAATGAAAGTGCTTACACAAAAAATATGTTATTAACGATACTATTTCCAACAGTTAGATGGTGTTGTTGAAATAAAAACTGCTAAGAATATATTCCATATAAAGTAAGTTTTTCAATTTTTCGACTTCTTCCGACTATTTTCGAAAATTTTTATTTCTGGCAACTAGAAGGTCGATTTCTCGACATTATTCAACAAAGAAGTCGATTATTCGAAATTCGAATTAGGCTACTTTTTAGAACCAGTTAAAGAAAAGCAAGTGAAAAAAGTAAAATTACTTAAACAGTAACACTGGCAGATATCCACCACACATTTTCCCGAAAACTAATTAAGCAAATTTTATTCCTTTTATTAGTTTTATTTCCCTTGTATTATTAGGAAGTGAACATTATAATATTTAAATAAATTATGTACCAGTTTCAACATGTTACTTCAATTTTTCTCCAAAGAAATCTGCTCCAATATTGAAATCAGATTTGTATGACAACATACAAAAATTAAGAGATCTTGTGATGTGATTTTAATTTTTTAAATATTTGTTAACTAAATAAATGATTTAGCTACACAAACTGCATTTGTTTAACTTGATGATTTTAATTTAATTTATTGCACTTAATTTGTTTTTACTCGTAAATTTTTTTAGCCGCCATAAATAACAGTGATGGTTATTTAGCTATTTTTTTTTTTAATGTGAGCGATTTTTTAAATATAAAATACCAAAAGCAAAAAAATCTAAATAAATATGTCTCAGATTTATAAATTACAAATATCTTCGAAAACATTAACTTAAAATAATAACAATTAATGCTAGGAAAACATAGATTTAATTTTATTTTTACTAAAAGTACGACGGTATTTGATAAGGGTTTCTCTGTGACCTAAGGACTTAATCCTCTATATATTTCGAACACCGGCTTCTCTCAATAATTTTTTAAGTACCGATATATCCATAAAAATGCAATTTTCCCCTCAATAAATTTATTAATATAATCATGTTATATACATCATTAAAAAGGTATTTGAACATACTTTTAAACGATACTAATATAATTTAATATAAATAAATGTTAATATAATTTAAATCGCATATGTATTAATAAAGATATTCATAAGAAAAATATTTATCAAAACCTTGGAGGCCATAACTCCTAAATCAAGAGAGAAAAATCAACATTTCTTACGTTACTTTAGTCACAAGTAAAAGTATTACTATTTCATTATCAAAATTATTTATAAATCAATTGCGCTAGTGATCTTGATTTTTGCCATGAACACAAGTATAACACAAGTACGGTTGTAGTACGTTCTTAACATAGTATCTACATTAGACAATTTTTTATCAAGAAAAACGTCAAACTTAACGCGAATTTGTTTAAGGTGGCAACAGTTTCACATAAACAACAATATGGCGTATTCATTATTGTTTTTTATATATGCGGTTTGACAACTGTAACAAGCAAAATAATAATCAGCTGTTTAACTAAGGTTACCTTATATATATTCGCACTGATTTTGTCGTTTGTTTTGATAAAAATTTGCCTAATATAGACACTAGGTAAGTAGTCTTTATAATAGACAATTTTTTATCAGGGCAAACGTCAAAATTAACACAAATTTATGGAAGGTTCACAAAACAACAATAAGAGAATTCATTAATGCTTTTTATATATGCAGTTTGACAGCTGTAATAACCAAGTATATAATGAGCTTTTTAATTGAGGGTTATCTTGTATACATTGGCACTGACTTTGACGTTTGTCTTGATAAAAATGTGTCTAATATCGACACAACATTACGACGCAATTCTGTTGCAGGAATAATTTTGCAGTTTTTTTTGTGCCCATAAACATTTAATGTAAATTATCAACAAAAAGTTATAATTATTATTATGTGGCAAATCCAAAGAGGAGTTTGACAATTAACATTTAATTTGTTTCAATTTCCCATATTCCCTGCTCTTATTGTGAATTGTCTGTTTATTATTTTCAATAATAAGAAGAAGCACGAAACGAAATGCCATATAAAAACGAAATGCCAAAAAACAATAAAAATTCGGCAAAATAATAAATTATCACAATTTGTTGCTAAAAAAAAATATTGTAATATTTAAAATACTTTTTTATGGCAAAAAGAAAATTCTAAATACTTTCTGCTTAAAGGAATGAAACCAGTGTAACACAGATTATCAGGAATTGTAAAATATTTGCGAATAAAAGAAAAAATTCCTAAAGCACTTGAAAGCAAAAAAATTCAATAAATAAAAAAGTGTCAAAACGAGAGAAAAAAAAAACAATAAAAAAGTATAGAAAATAAAAATAATTGATGATATAGAAACAAAAATAGTGAAAATATTGTAGAAATTATTGTTTGAATTTGCGTTGCTTCGTTAAAAATGTTTTAAAAATATTTGTTTAGAATAGACAAGAAATTGTTTATTGCCAAGTGCTATGAATGCAATTAGTGTGTATGTAAACACTGCAAAATTGGTACTCCAAATAACGGAGACCTCTACAGTCGCAGCTGCCAATTTAAATCCCGAATTATCGCGACTTTTATTAAATTTGCGACAACTTTTATCTTGTGTTGTGTGCAATCGATTGGTCAACGATCCATATGTTCCCAAAAATGGTCAATGTACTCATAATGTGTGTCGTCTGTGTGTGCGGGGTCAAAAGATTCTGCACCCGGTCTGTAGCTATTGTAAGGACAACAAAGATTTCAAGACTTATAGTGAAAATAAACAAATGCGTTGTTTGTTGATGTGCTACAAAAGTTTATGTGAACATTTAAGATGTAGTTCGGTATTTGGTCATTTTGCCGGACACAAAGTGGGACAATACAATAGCTCTACTGTACCCTGTGTTATGGTGCCTCAAATGTCCATGCAGGATTTGATTGCTGAAGGAGCTAGTTATGATGATATTTTAAATGCTTTTAATAGTGATCTACCGAAACATATGATGGTCCCCTTGACAAAACCTACGCACATGCCTGCCTTGCTTACACCTTTAACTTCGATTGCTGCAGCTACGCCACTTGCTCCACTACAACATACAATAAAGGTATCGGGCATGCAGCAGACTGCTCCCAAGGCATCTACTCCGCCTACTAATGTTACCGGTGCAATAACAATACCAGTTTCTACATATGCTCCCAAAATAAAGGTCGAAAACTCCTCACTCCACCATTATAAGCAGCAATCATCAATGACAACTTCAACATGTTCTCTTACAAATACTTCTAGCCACCAAGAACACCAAACGCCTATAAACACAGCAGTAACACATACGCAATTAATTCAATTGAACCAATTAAAAAATTCCGGGAACATTACTTATATTGGACCAAATACTCGGGGAATTGTGGTACCAATTGTATCCTCCTCAGGATCTACAGCTGTTCCTCTCTCCATAGCATCAGCACGTTTGCAAACTCTGAATCGTCAATTGGCACAGGCAAGAGCTATAGCTGTTTCTTCAACAACAACAGCAACTTCTTCAACTGTAAATACGACCACAAATTCTATGGAACACAGAACTCCTCTGGCCACCTTTAAAACGGCTATGGCTGCATCACAAGCAATGAAAAAGACCGTGGCAACATTTAGTTCTTCGCCAACGACATCAACATCTACAAGCGTGACGACTTCGTCACAAATAAGAAATCCTCCTCCCATTAAAACGGTTTCTAATGGTTCGGCAATGTATTCTGTACTCTATACAGGCATAGGAAATAAAATAACAATAAAAAGAAAAACAGATGGCGATGAGGATAGCACGCAAAAGGTTTGTAAACATAGCTTTATTACAATTTAAATGTATGTATATATTTGACTTTAAATTTTAGAAAAATTCTTCAGTCTCAGCTCCTAGTACCAATCTTCTGCGTCCCGTATCCAAAACGCAAAATAAAAAACGCGGATGCCGTTGTGGCAATACTACCGCAACCCCGGGAAAGCTAACCTGCTGTGGTCAACGTTGTCCCTGCTATGTTGACTCAAAATCTTGTATTGGCTGCAAATGTCGCGGATGTCGCAATCCTCACAGGCCAGATGGCAATAAAGTACGACCTATTATACCGGAACTTGCCTGTTATGAAATACAAATGGCCGATGATCTGGGCAATGTTAATGAATTACCCATAGCAACGACATCAAACGTATTAAATGCCCTTAACGCAAGTGACAACAATACTACGACAAATCTCACTTCAACTTTAAATTTAAATGCAACTACCTCAACATCGGCAGCTGCTACATTAGTGGCCACCTCTACAAATGCCACGTTAATGCCAATTAGAGGTTTACATCACTTTAGTACGTCAACGGCCAGCAGTAATAGCAGTACTGCAGCAACTAGCATTCCTCCATTAACATCTACTACAATGGCAACACACACAACAAACATGACGCAGGCGTCATTTGGTTCATCTACGGCTTCATCAGTAAACGTAACGACTGCATCGTCAATATCATCAAATATAACAGCTCCTGGAAATATTGTGCAATTAGATCAAATACAAAGAGAATCACTATTGATACAAAATGCAGAGGGGAAATTTCAAGGTATATTAAGAAAAGTTTTGTAAAAAAGTTAATACAAAAATTCTTCTATAAAGTTGCTCATGTTAAAAAACTGAAACTTGATGAAGTATATATATATATAATTTTTATTAATTTTATCATATTTTAACTAAAACAATAAAATTAACTTAAACTATAATTTTTATATTTTCGAAATAGTTGTCAATGTCTTTACCACTGGCGCTAGTGTTGTTGGAAGCAGTAGTTGTACAGGACATTCATCAAATCAAGTACCCACTTTACAAAGGATCAAAACTTTACCCCAGACGGTAGTTTCAGCTCATAATAGTTTCATTTTGCCTACATCTATGGCCAGTACAACAATGTCGGGTACCACAACAACAACCTCTCTACCCCAACTCATACTACAATCTCAGCAGCAACAACAACAAATAATTCAACACAATCAACAGCAACAGCACCAACAACAACAGCATCATCATCAGCAACAACATCTCAATCATCATCAATCTATTACAACCCAAAGAATTCCTAATAATGTCACCACCACCTCTTTACCTCTACAATTACAGCAACAGCTTAAACAGAATATAATCACTGTACATGCTATACATACGAATCCTACATCAAATACATCCCCCGCTTCAGCCCCTATTTTGACACCCACCTCTTCCCCTGCACCCACTTCTGCAAATCTCTCTTTACCTCCGTTAATCAGTAATAATCCCCATGCGGGTTTAGAGCTTACGGATTCAAGTGATATTAGTCGAAATACCTATACCAATATTATTGTTTCCTCAGCAGCATCAAGTGAAAATATAACATCTTCATCTTCACCATGTATAACATCCATTCCTTTAACTGTATCGCTGGCAGGTGCGGTAAACCCTCAACAACAAACATTAAATAGGAAATTAAATTCGCCAAATTTTTAAGGTTTGAATAAAATATCAATTTTTTTATATGGAAATTTTCGTCAGGAAAGGAATAAGTTGATATCTTAAGAATAATACTAATAGATTTATAAGAAGTTAAAATCAAAATCAATTCGCATTCCTAATTGAACATTTTGGAAAATATTCGTATTCGAATTATGATGTAAAATTTGTTTAAAAAATCTTTTGAATAAGGATTCATTACTTAAGTTTTTGAAAATTCTATTAACATTCTTCGAAAGTGTGAAAATATTATCTAATTTGATTAAATTTGATTGGATAATTGAATTATCGAGGCAACACTTTTACATTTGGGTGGCTCCGTTTGTTTGGAGAAAAAATAGAATTTTGATGTTCCCAATTAAAATGAATGTAGTTAAAATTAAGATATATATATATATATATATATATATATATATATATATCTTCAAAGAAACAATACAAGATTTCGGTATCATATAAAATGACTTTGAGAGGAGCATTTTATGGGTAGCATTAGTTTCGGAGTAGATTTGAATATATCCGAATCTAATACAAAATGATTTTTTTTTACAAAAATCAGGTATGTTAAAAAACTTCGACAGTATCAGATTGTTTATAAATTTCTAGATTTTAGAACAAGTTCTATAATTTTTCCCGGGTTATTTTTAAATCATTGACAAAAAAATCAGTAAACTAATAAAAAAAGTCGGTTTATGAAAAAATCAACCAATTATTTAAAAAATTGCTGCCACCAATTTATTTTTCAAAGATTTCACCAAAAACTTTATAATTTTAATTCTTTACGTACAAATATTAAAGTTTAAGACGGAAATTATAATAACTTTTATCATAAGTCTCAGACAATAACAGTTATTTTATGATTTTTACTTTTTTCGAAAAGAAGTGAAAGTTATTTTCAAATAATTGTCAAAAATACGCTAAATTAAAAAAATATTCATTTTTCAAAGATTTCACCAAAAAAATTATAATTTTGTTTTTTCTACGTAAATATATTAAGAAAAAATTAATATATATGACCTATAATGTCTTTTATCATAAACGTCAGACAGTGATTTTATGATTTTAAATTTTTTCGAACGGAAATGAATTTTACTCATTTCAATTACTTTAAAAAAATCGCTAAATTATTAAAAAAATAAATTTATTAATATTATAAAAAATGGAAAATCGTAAAAAATATTAAAACACAAAAGAATTAAAATATCAAAATTAAAAAAAATCACATATTTAAAAAACGAACAAATCGCCAAATGAATAAAATACAAAAAAAAAAAAAATCTTACAAACGCATAAATAAAAAATTAAGTAGTGAAATAATAAAAAAATAAAAAAACGCTTAAATCCAAAAAAATCGTGATATTACTAAAATAATGAAAATACTGCCAAATGTATACTATAATACGAATAAATTATTAAAATACAATGGAATTTCCAAATTCCTAAAACATCAAACAATTTAAGAAGTGCTAAAGATATGTAGTATTTTTTGTTTTTATAATTTCATATTTTTTTATTTAAATTTTTTCCGCGATTTTGTAAAGTTTAGTAATTTTCTTCCTTTTTATAAAATCATTATTATTTGGTCAATTTTATCGATTTTTTTCATTTTATTATTTATTTAAGTTTGGATATTTTTGGTGGTATTAGCGATTTTTTCGCCAATTAATTTTTTAAATATTTCACCAACAAATTTTTAATTTTGATTTTTTATGTAAAAATATTAGTTATTTTACGATTTCATTTTTTTTTTCTAATACAAATCAAAATTTTTAATTTTAATTATTTACAAAAAAACGTAAATTTAAAAAATCAATCGATATTATAAAAAATCGTCAAATCATAAAAAAAATGAATTTTTTGCGTAGACTATTTTTTTAAATTATATATAATAAATTACATAAAATAACCCAGGAAAAACAAGTACTAAAATCATGGTATGAACGGATGTAGTCAAAACCACTTCAGATTCTTTAATGATATCCTTATTGTAATTCTAAATTGATTTTGAATAATGTTTTTGAGAACTAGTTCTTAGTAACTATTTCTGTTTTACTTCTGTATCACTTCTCTGAATAAATTACTGGTTCCTAAATTACTTACTTATTTTGGCTTAAAAAATAAAAATCAAGTCCAAGTTCATAACGTTTAATATAAACAATATTAGAATCAGTTCTCCGTCTTTTAGCTATATATTCATTGTTGTTTCAAATTAAACAAATAACACTTAAGTACTAGCATTTTTTTAAGGAAGCGGGCACTTCAGCTTTTGAAAATGCATGCTAATCTGAATTTTATATGATATTCATAATGGTGTTGAAATACTTGCATTTCCACAAGCTCTCTAAAAAAGTATATAATACTTTACTCTTATAGGTTTTTCTTTTCCACCTAAAATGTTGCCTTTACTCTTCCCATTGCTATAGCTGCAAAAAGCAAAGGGCAGAATAAGAGCAAGATTTTAGCCAGAAAAGATAATAGTTTCTTTTCTGGCTAAAATCTTGGTAACAAAAAAAAAAAAAAAAAATATTAGTCGAAAATATTGTCTTATTTCCTTATTTTTTAACAGTACTTTACTGATTACCTTACAGTATAATATACCGACAGAAATATTACGCTTATTAATATTAAATCAGGTGGAAAATATACTTTCTAAAAATTTTAATTAGTTGAATTTTTAATAAAAGTAGAAATTTTTTGTAAATAATTAGACAATTTTGAGTATAATATTACCATACCCGAAATTTCTGTTATTACTTCAAATGCTCCCATTTAATACCTTTCACATTACATCAACAAATTAATTTTAGTTCTTTAAAGAAGATATAAAAAAATCTAGTTTTGCTTTACTTTATTTAATCCAGCTCGATAAAAAATGACATTACAACAAACATTTTAAGAAATTGTGTTTTAAAAATTATAACAATTTAATTTTAGTTGGGAAATTTTACATTTTTGGGGGCCACCATAATATTTTTATTTTTAATATTCCACTAAGATTTTAATCTAATGTAAATAATATTTTTGCAGTAAAATCGAAACACTGAATTTTCCCAGCTTGATTTAAGAAAAACAAAACAAATCTCATGGTGTATATAAAACAAAAACAATAACTATATAAAATAATCTCTCTCATTTCTGAAAACACAGAACAAACGGAAATTTAGAAAAAGAAACACACTTTAAATTAAAATTAATTTAGGATTTTATTATCTGCCTGTCTCACCTAATACAACACAACATACACACACATCTGTAAAATACATATACATTTGTACAAGTAAAATGTTTATGTAGGTATGTAGTTAATTTTCGGAAAAAGGTATAATAAAATAATAAATAGATTAAGAAACCACACGGCTGATAGTGTATAATTTCCAAATTATCTTTTCCCTAGCTTTCATTAGTTTGCTTACTATCTACATATAGAAGTTCAAGCAACAAATTTCAATTTGTAATAATATAGACCACGCTTTAAAACGCATTCACTTTTTAGTTTATGTTGTAATTTGCCTTATTTTTCTTAATATAATAACTCATTTAACTAAGCCCCTTTAAGGATCTTTTTTTAATTTTAGCTTTATTGTATTTTCAGCAACAAAGTTTTTTTAATACACACTTTTACTATTTGTTCTAGCCTCAAAATTATTTACATAAATATGTATATTTATTATTAAGTGTTGCATTTCTGTTTGAATAATTTTTAAGATTTTTCCTCGTTTTTATTTTCGAAAACAAATATTGAAGATTTAACTATTTATTAAAGCACTTTTTTATTATTATTATTTTAATAGTCTAACGATTAAGCTGAAGTGTAATAATTGATGTATTAAAAATATATACATACATATATTTAGTTTAAATACTTTAAGAATAATAAATTTTTAGCAAAAAAAAAAAAAATATTTTACATAAAATAAATATTAAAAAAAACATTTTGTTTTACATGCCTTTATTAAACCACTGTGTCTTGAACTCTAGTTAAATTATTTGTTATTTTTTAGTCGCCTTTTTTTCTTATTATCAGATTAATCTGGTCTTTCATTTTCTATACATTTTAAATTGAAAATACTCATTTTAATTCGCCGCACATAGACTCAAAACATCGAAGGAAGATACACAATTCGTATGTGTCTCATTTGTCTACAGACAGTCGAGGAAAGCGTTAGTTTTGTCACTCATTCATAAAGATTAAATAAATAAATAAATAAATACAAAATAAAACCCTCATATGTATAGAAAGACTATAGAAAGACTTAGATTATCTTTAAGAACGTTTTGCATGGGAATAAACGAAAAACGCTGATAATTTTGAAAGTGATTAATTATTACGTAGATTTTATAAGTTGTATAAAACTAAAATGAATTTAAAAATATTTATTTTGAGTGTAATAACGCTTTTATTAACGACTGAAGTTTATGTAGAAGCTCAAGATGAAAGTGGTAGGTGATGGAAAAAGATTCCATACACAAATTTTGTTTTTATTTTCATTTATTTTCCAGGAGATGTTGATTATGAAAGTTCAAATTCCATTGATGAGCATAATGCTCAGGTAACGGAAAATCGTTTAGCTGCCCAGCTTTATGCGGTATTGGAACATTACAAACAAGAGGATCCTGTGGGATTTCCGGGAGCACCCATACCTGATCCCATGGATGTGCCAGATATGAAGAAAAGTTTAGGTATGGCCACGTTAACTATGATGAAAGTTAAGGCTTATGGTTTATCTAAATTCCGTATTGCTAACATTAATGCTGATTTGAAAGCAATGAAGGTATGTTGTTACTTAGAATGAGTGAGACATTTTTAAGCTGGTATA
The DNA here is from genome assembly GCA_932274085.1 of Protocalliphora azurea. Lineage (NCBI taxonomy): Eukaryota > Metazoa > Arthropoda > Insecta > Diptera > Calliphoridae > Protocalliphora > Protocalliphora azurea. Next base: position 152,868,427 of record OW026520.1, read on the forward strand.
AATTATAACTCTTATCCGTTTTAAAATTTCTACTGATATGTAAAATTTTGTAAAATTTTGATTAGGTTTTTAATACTAGCTGAAAGGAATTAAATAAAAAAGAATTATAACAAATCTTGTAATTTCAAATCTTGGGAGACGAAGTTTTACCCTTTACTAAAGTGTCAGCCATGTCTGTCTGTCTGCCTTAAGTCTAAAAATCGACTTTTTAAAGCTAAATAAGCTACGGATTTATTTCACATATCAATGAATACTGCCTGTTCCTCGTTGTTGACCAAAAAAATTGTATGGAAAACAACAAATAAGTTTAAAATATTTTTTTTTTTATGTTTCCAATATAAGTTGTCGAAACAAATTTTCGATTCACATTCGTTTGACATCGAGGAACAGGCAGTTTTCAAAACTTACACCTAAAGGCACATAGTAGGACCGATCGTAAAAATTTTAGTAATAAATCTGCAACTACTGGTAGGATTGAATTGAAATGTATGGGAGAGTTGTAGAGGAGGACCTAGGCTTAAAGAAAAATCATCTTATAGCCACCCTAAAATAATAAGAGATAAGCTACAGTGTGTTAAATTTCACTACTTCGAGTATGTAAAAGTTTCAAAACATCGTAACTTGTACAAACTCGACCACTCGTTTAGGAGATACAGATTTATTACCAATATTTTTGCGATTGTCTGCACTGTGATACGTAATTTTTATCGAAAACCAAATTTTTCAAAACTGAATTTTTGAAAATAAAATTTCTTTGAAAATAAATAAAAAATTGGTTAAAAAGTTTTTGTTATAAAAAATAAGATTGCAAATAAAACCCACAAATAAATCAGGTTTTCCTAAAAAGCAAATTCTCAAAAGGAAAACTAAATTTTCTCCAAAATTCATTTAAATTAAAATCCAACATTATTTTAAAAAAATCTAATTTTCAGTTAATAACCGGTTTTTCATAAAAGAAATCAATTTTTTCACAAAAACTTAATTTTTCATATAAAGTTAGTCGGATTCACGGTCTCTTTTATCAAAGATCAGGATTTTCTCCAAAATCCGACATTTCGTCAAAAATGGATTTTTGCTAAAGCTAATATTTCTCCAAAAGTTGGATTATTGAATCAATTAAAAATTTTCTCTTAATATTTATACAAAAACCGAATTTTCACTAAAAAATCTAATTTTTACTAAAAAAAACCGATTTTGACCAAATAACCAAATTTTCTCTAAAAATGATTGAATTTTTAAAAAATCAAATTTTTACTAAAGAATCGAATTTCCACTAAGAAACTAATTTTCTCCAAATAACCAAATAAGTTAAAAAAAATTATTGAATATTCACCAAGAAACCAATTTTCTCCAAATAAACAAAATTTCACTAAAATATCTGGTTTTCGCCAAGAAACTGATATTTTTTATATAAAATAATTTTCATCAATTGAGTTTTCGCTTAAAAAAATAATTTTTTACTAAAGTATACAATTTTGACTTAAAAACTAATTTTTATAAAAACTGAAAAACAGAAATATTAAAAAAAATTAATTTTCATAAATAAAAAGTTTTCACCACATGGTTTCACCAGAAAACCGAATTTTCACTTAAAGCGGATTTTGAGAATACTTATTTTTTATAAAAATGACGAAAATTTCAATTTTCACCAAATAACCAAATTTAATAATAATATGCTAATCTGCTATTAATAATAATAATAATAATAATAATAATAATAATAATAATAATAATAATAGTAATAATAATAATAATAATAATAATAATAATAATAATAATAATAATAATAATAATGATAATTTTTATAAAAAATTAATATTTGCCAAAAAAGAAACTTTTTTCACCAATTAATTGAATTTTACTAAAAAATCTAAATTTTACTAAAAATCGGTTTCACAAAAAAATAATAATAATAATTTACATACTGATAAAAACGAATAATTTATCAATAAACTTAATTCTGAGCAAATAACCAAATTTTCATTAAAAAGCCGTATTTTCGAAAGAACTACTAAAAAATATATTTTTTACTAAATAACCGGATTTTCTAAAAAAAACGACCAAAAATAAAAGCAAAAACCCAATTTTCATCAAATTAACGAATTTTCACTAAAAAATCTAATAAAAAGTTCACCAAAAACCTAAGTATATTCAAAAACCGATTTTCCTCAAAAAAAAGTTGCACTCACTCAAAAAAAAATCTTATTTGTTTTTTAATAATTTGATTAGTATATTTTCTCACACTCAACTAAACTCTGAAAACGCTAGCAAGTCAACTTCGAAGTTAAAGGTCAAATTTATCAATATCTTACCTAATTTTTTGCTAAAAGTTTTTTAGTAAAATTATTTTTAGAATTAAAAATAATTCAAAATTAATTTCTCTTGTTTTTCTCCAGGTTGATGCTGGCATCGAACTCGATACCATGCTTAACAAGGGCATGTACACTCTCAGCTCATTTATCTCCAAAGCAAATGGTCCTTTTACCGTAGTGTTAAAGAAAGTCTTTGTTAAATGTTCCGCCTCATTACAAGTACAACGTAATGGCCATTTAACTACAGAACGCATTAAAATGGATATAACATTCAAAGATATGTCTATGGATTTCCAAAATTTAGGATTTTTGGGTACCGTTTTCCAGGGTATAATAAATTCTGCTCCTAATCTGGTTTTTGATGCCATGAAACCTTTTATGCTGCAAGAAGCCGATAAAAAATTGAGAGAAGAAATCAACAATAATATTGTCAAACTAATGGGTGATAAATTGTTACCCAACTCTATAACACCTTTGGATATGGCCATAGCTGAGGGTCGTAAAAAAGTACGTGAAATGGGTTATGATCCCTATCGCATGCCTGATTACAATCGTACTGTGGGTGTTTTTAGTATGCAACTTTCCAATACCTGGATTAATGGCATTTCTTCATTTTATCGTGTCGGCGATGCGGTGATCTCTATGGAAAATAATACTGTAACGCTTAAAGTTAAAGTTGGTACCCAACAGATTGCCGGAGCTGGTCAATGGGAAGTTGGCTGTGGTTTGGTATCACGTGTTGGTCATGTTCAATTTACTGTACAACATATACGTCTTACACTTAGTGTTAGTCAAGCTTTAGATACCCGTAAGAGACCTATTATCAATGATTTACAAATTGATTTGGGTAACATACAAGTACGTTGTGATGGTGCTGGTACTTTAGATTATATTATGGAGTTTGTAGTTAATATTTTACCTAATCTTTTACGCTATCAAATTATGGATGCCTTAGAGAATCCCATTAAAATGCGTATACAAGAAAAATTCAATACTATTGATGTGGAGCAGGCTATTAAGGATAATATTGATAAATTCCAAGCTGATGGTAAAATGTCATTTGATTTTAAAATATAATTTCTAAGAGGAGTTAATAATGCCAGTAATTATAGGGATAATATATAAGATAAAAATTAAAAGTGCTAAATTTTTAATTTTTTTACTGTGAATAATAATTATTATTAACAAATATAATCTAAATTACTTGGCAAACACAATCATCTGGGGAAATGATGTTTAATAAAACTTTCTTTATATTGTTAAGACTTTTATAAAACACTGTTTAATTTTGTTTAAATAAATACGTAATATATATATATATATATATATATATATATATATATATATATATATATTATTTTTAATAACACAATCTCATCTTTTTTATGAACTTTAGTTCACATTTATGGGTCTTTTACAGAAAAACACATTAATTGTAATTTCATTCTCTCCTTAACATTATCTAAAATTTCGTCAGCCTGTTTTTGTTGTTCAGCATTTAGGGGAGGATTAATGGCTTCTAAAGCCTCCAGGAAATAGTTTCTAAACAATATATTAATTAAATTATATAAAAATAAAAAGAATTAAAAACCTTACCTTCCTGTTTCATTGGTATACAATCTTAAAGCATCTCTTAGCAAACGTATATCAACGCTTGCTTGTATGGCTCCAGAATAACTGAATTGAGGCACACAACTCATTAACCTGGCCAACTCTTCGGATATTGTTAGAACAATGGGCTCCAGTATAGGTCTCAATAAAGCAGGCGATATAGTAAATATTTCCGAATAAACACCCACCAAATTATCGCAACATTCATGAGCATAAGGTCTCAATTGACCAATAGGCATTTCAATATCCCATTGAAAAGCACCCAAATACATAGAAGGTTCTATAGTGCCTACTAAAGGATCGCCCTTATGCTCTACATAGGCATCTAAAATATTGGAAAATAATTTATTGACGGAATAGCGAGCAGTCTCAATAGCCAGTGAAGGTAAAGGATAGCCATATCTTTAGATAATTAAATAGAATTACCATTAGAAATTATTGAATTAAGTTGGAATTAATGCGCTGAACTTACTTTTCAAATAGTTTACCCACTTTATGGAAAAAACTTTTATTGCAATAGGCACAATTTGCTAAACAACATAACATACGTTGCTCCCAAGTGGTGGCGGTTGCTGTGGAGGTAGACAAATTAGTAAATCGGCCAGAAAGAGGGCCACTTAATTGATTATTGGGGTAACCCAATAGCTGAGAGACATTATGTGTAGGAGTTTCCTCTTTATGGGAATGAAATGCCAGCTCTTGTATGTCATTGCAAAAACATAAGAGTAATTGTTGCAAACGTAAGGACACCTCTCTTTGGCCATCCGATTCGGACTCTAAAAGATTGCCTTCCCTAAAAAATACCACAATTATTAAACATTAATATATAAACAAACAAATAATCAATTAATTAATTAAAAAATAATTTTTTTTAATTTTAAAACTATTTCACCTCATTTCCGGATTTATGCAAGACTGCTGTGCTTCTTCTAAAGTCTGAATTAACAATTCCTCCAAACGTTGCGGTAATAAAGTAGCACCAGGAAAATCTTCCACCCCCATTTCCCAAGTCTCCAATTCAGTAAGCTTAGCACAATTTTGTGTAGCCTTTTCAAATATATTAGAAAAACAATGCAGGCGAGTGGCATCAATGAATTTTTGTACAATATCTAGAGCTGATGAAGGTAAATCCAAACTTATCAAGGTGGCATAAGTAATACGTGTATAACGTAAACATTGTGGCAGCCAAGCTTTAAAAACATCATGAGAACCATGACTTATGGGCCATATAAAGCCTACAGATTGTCTTAGAGTACGAGCTTCAGAATCTGTGGTACACATAGCAACTTTAAGATAAATGCAGAATTTTTCTATGGCATTTAAAATCATTCGCTATAATTAAAACATTAATAAGAATATACTATTTATTAGTAATAAGAAAATATAAAAAGCCTACCTTAAAATCTCCCGGTCTTGGATCATTAGGTCCTCTCAACTCTCCAGTGAAATACATTTGTCCCAAACGCCACAAATCTGGTAATTGTGAAGCCGCTATTTCACAGATTTCTTCACAGAATAAAACCCTATTGGGGGTCTGTGACACATCTCGATTTTTACTTTCTAATAAAGAATTAATTCATTATTTAATTTTTGTTAATATGACTTTTATTTGATCATACTTACTCTCTGCTCCTTGTGCATCTTTGCTGGCATATTGTTCAAATGTTTGCTTAAATGTCTGTTCTAAATATTTGGATCGTGCATCAATGGCATCCCAAGCTGGATCGGTATTACGTAGCTTATCGTTTATTGTATTTCCTGACTGTTGGACTTCTAAACTTATTAGAGCTTTAATAAGTTTACGTTGCTGTTCAACACTTTGAGGCATTTTTATAACTTTTTCATGTAATTGCTTGCGTATTTGGAGAATACGTTGATCAACCTCTTCCATTACTTTACGAAAGATCTAGAAAATTTTTTTATAAAAATTAATAAATTTTTGAATAAATCTTAAAAGAAAAAAACAAACAAAAACTCACTGGTATTTCAGTTTTACTAAAACGGCTCTTTGCTCTAGCATAATCATTAACCACAATATCAAATTCTCCAGCAGCAGCTTTTTTTTCCACAGAATTTGGTAAGCAAAAGAGAAATTTATGGCGCGATAAAGCTAACAAAACAGCACGGGTAGAGTCAGCTTTTTCTTTGCGCAACAAGACATCAGTAAAAATATTCTCGGACTCAGAAATGGATTCTAAAAATACCAAATACATAAATGTATTGAAAAGTTGGATAAAAAATATTACTTTCAATTTCCTCCTGCAAAATACGCAAAGGTTCCGGGCCATATTGTTTCTGATCTTCTTGCAGTTTATCTCTTATATTCATCATAGTATCTAGCTGATCAATAACCGAACCAGCATTTGATTTAAGAAACGATAGCTGACCCTCTTTTTGTGATTCCACTTTACGATTGAGATAATTAAGGCCTGCCTTGAGATCGGCAAAAGTAGTCGATGAATGTTTTTCCAATAAAAATAAAGCTGGAGAAAAGTTTTCTTGCAGCAAATCCCCACTATTATTAGGAAAAAGTTCTCTTAGATTCTCCACATTCTTTTGTTCATTTCCTTCGGTAGATAGACCTAAAGGATCCTCTTGTGTTAGAACAGATTGCACCAAAGTACGTCTACCCCAGGCGAAATTTTGAGAAGGAGCCTCATCAATCCACACAGCAGATTCTTTGAGAGGTCCTATTATCTCATGATTACCAATGGCTCTAAATTGTACTGACGATGTACCCTCACCACCACTTCTGGTGGTTACAATAATATCACCAATACCTTTAGCTGGACCAGAGCGTGCAATGATTTTATTGGGCGACACCCATTCAGCCGATAATAAACAATCAAAACCACAAATTTTTAAACCTTAAATAAAATTGTGTCACATTAAATAGATGACGAACACGACATTCCTCCCGCTGTAATTAAACAAATTTAACTTACCTATTAAATCCGTGGGTTTAGAACCCAAAAATTCACCACGTATTATAACACGCGTTCCAGGTGGTCCTTCTTTTGGTGATAAACCAGTTACTACAGGTTGTGGAGCCATTATTTTAAGGGATTTTCCTTCGGAAAAATAATGAAATCATACAGAATAAAAGAAAAAATTACACCCTTTATTTTTTTTTATTGTAATAAATAATCAAAACAAATAGTTGAGTTGTCAAGAAACAAAATGAAATGAAACATTGAAGTCATAAAAACAATGAGATGGTGCCACTAGTCGAGGGGATTTGTTTTTATGATATATTCATTTTTTTTGTGAAGATTGTTGCGGGCGTTGCAAACCCGCGTATGTTTCTTTATGGTGAACATCTGAACGAAAAGAACGATCATGTTCAGTTAATTGTTCTGAACAAAAATTTTTTGGAATAAATTATAATTTAAAAAAAAAAAAAAAATAAGATCACCGGCCTAGTTGAAATAAAAATATTTTCTTTTAACGTTAATAAAAGTTTTTCTGTGCAGACAGCCTACGGCCGGACTCAGGGCATTTCTCCTCTATATATGTCGAACACCGGTTTTGCCGAATAAACTCAAAGATTTAATAAATATGGTCATATTATAATATTATAAAAATAAGGTATTCGAATGTACTTTTAAGCGGTATTTATAGGATTTAAATCTCATGTGTATTAATAAAGATATTCGGAAATATATATTTAAAATTTAGGGGCCCATTATTCGTAAATTAAGAGCGAGCGGGCAAAATTGTTCACATTACTACATTATAAAAACTACTACATTATAAAAATTTAAAAAAAAATCAAGTGGGTCGGTGATCCTAATTTATGCTAATTTTTTATAAAATTTGAGTCCTTTCTCTCATATTTTTTACCTGTCGTCTCCTTTATTTTATTTAGCTGTGTGGTATGGTAATCCCCAACAACAGCTGATAGCCCAAAGTGTAACCCCAGGTCTACAGCTGAGATTAACCCCAGCTATACAAGTGAGATTAATGCAGATATAATATATGAAATAACGCCGGCAGAACAGAGTAACCATTTGTTTCCATTATGTTAAATCTTGAATAAGTGGTACACGTATTTTAATAAATCCTATAAGATATCATTATTTTCAATCAGTCATAGAGTAAGCATGTCTTTTTAATTAAGAAATTCGCACTTTTTTTATCACAATTAAAAAAAATATATATATATTTTTTAATGTAAAACAATCATTAAAAAAACATTGTTTTTTTTAGTAATTTCCAAAATATACAAACACACACACATTCAAACTTCCGTGTGTGTGTATTTTTTGACAGTTCATCTTATAAGATGGTTGTCTCATAATACATCTTATAATATTAACATAGTATCTACATTTGACAATTTTTTATCAAAACAAACGTCAAACTTAACGCGAATTTGTGGAAGGTGGCAACAGTTGCACAAAAACAAGAATATGGCGTATTCATTATTATTTTTTATATATACAGTTTGGCAACTGTAACAACCAAAATAATAATCAGCTGTTTAACTAAGGTTACCTTGTTTATATTCGCACTGATTTTGACATTTCTGTTGATAAAAATTTGCTTAATGTAGACACTAGGTAATATTTGAATCTACACGTGAAATAATTCTCTTAGAGAGCGAATTTGACACTCTCCGACGGAAAGATCTTATTATGTTACATATTATGTTACGTGTAGATGGGCTGTGAATGTCAAAAATAGAATAATAAATACAAAATATTTGTTTTCTAACGGATGCAGACCAAGAATGGATGACGTAGCCAGTGTTCAGCTAGAAAATGAAAATTTACGGAAAATTCGGTCTCGCCTACTGCTATGGGACTCAAAAAACAATGCCCTAGCTGCATTAAATGTAACACAAGATGAATGTTTGGAGCAAATCAATTCCATTTGGTCACAGGACACGGAGGTAAGTCACAGAAGTCAAAATCGATTAGTGGAAGAAAACTAAAAAAATACAAATATATATATATATATATATACAGTTACCCACTCTGGAGCAACCTGCCAACGAAGATAAATCTACTCCCAATGAATCTGACATAAATTCTTTGTCGCTCCATACTTTGCAGCAATCACTGCCTTCAGGTATTGACTCTACACACGATTTCTTGATGTTATACGACCGGGTACACGCTGAAATTCATGACAACAGTAATGTGGTAACTCATCGCTATTTGCAGCAGCTAATTACAAGAAGCACAGAATGTAAACGTATGCTGGATCAAATTGAAGGAGCTATGAGTGGGTTGAAAAAGTTGCGTGAAGAGTATGCATTTGTATCGGAAAAAACGGAAGCTCTTAATAGTGCCAGTGAACAGTTAATCGAAGAGCAAGAAAAACTTCAATCTCTAGGTGATGAAATACACAAACGTTTACATTATTTCAATCAAGTGGAGCTGTTAAATCAACGTTTACATAGTCCTACCTTATCGGTGGCTTCAGAATCGTTTCGTGAGTGCCTGACGAAAATTGACGAATGTTTGATGTACTTGAAGGAACATGTTAGTAATAACATGATATGAAGTTTTATGTTTTTAATGGTTATTTAATTATTTTAGCCTAAATTCAAAGATTCTCCTGCTTTTATTATCAAATACAAACATTGTTTAGCCAAGGCTGTAACCCTGGTTAAAAATTATGTCAACACGGTTATGTCACAAGCTACAGAAGCTACTTTGCATCCTAAACATAATATCACAGTTAGTGGTAGTAGTTCAGCAGAAGCTTCTATTACCTCACCTGATGCTGCTTTTGCTCTTTATTATGGCAAATATCAAACATCTGCCGCCAAGGTTAAACGGGTTTCACAAATGATTGAATCTCGTGTAGAAATATGTCCGGAATATACAAATCTTTTGTCAGAGTTGCAACAAAATTATTTAAATGAACGAGCCACTATAATGACGCCCGCCGTTGATAAAGCCATTAAGGATATTAAGCTGCAACATAAAGGAGATCATTGTGCTTTAATGCGTAGTTCTTGTGCATTTCTGGTACATATTTGTCAGGATGAACAAAGATTGTACTATCAGTTTTTCACCCGAGAAAGTGAGCAATTAACGTAAGTATTTGAAGTGCAGATTTTTGGGAATTTTTCTTAATTTAAAATTGGAAATTTATTATTTATAGTTCTTATTTGGAGGGTTTGTGTAATATTCTTTATGATACTATGCGTCCATTTATTATTCATATAAATCATTTGGAAACTTTGGCGGAAATTTGCTCAATATTAAGAATCGAAATGTTAGAAGAACATGTGCAGCAAAATCGTAAGTTGAAGCTATTTAGAAAAAATAGTCCACATCATTTCTTAATTTTTATATTTAATAATTAAAGCTTCGGCCTTGGAAGCTTTTGCCACAATCGCGAATCAATTGTTACAAGATGTGCAAGAACGTTTGGTGTTTAGAGCTCATTTGTATTTACAGTCCGATATCCTTAATTATAATCCATCAGCTGGTGATTTAGCTTATCCAGAAAAACTTGAAATGATGGAGGTTTGTTTGATAATGCCTTGTTCGTGATTGCAGATTTTTTTATCTGTTTTCGTTTTTTTTTTTTTTTTATTACAGAGTATAGCTTTGTCTTTGCAAGATCCTCCACAAATGCGCCGTTTTGATTCCCGTTCTTCTTTGGTGTCAACAACTTCGAATGTTACAGAAGCCGAAAGTGTGGATACAAGTGTTAGTCGTGTGAGAAATATGAGTAAGTGCAAAAGATATACATATTATTCAATAACTTGTTTTATTCAAAAACGATTTTCATCCAATTAATTTTTTTTTATCGGACAAATCTTATTTTCAACTTATACTAGGTGATTGCAAATGATGACGTACATCCTTCTAATGAAATTTACTTTCTAAAAAAAGTAAAATGTCCCAAGTTTTAAAAAGTACCAAAACTCCGAAAATATATAAATTTTCCAAAAGTACTGATTAAAAAACAAAAATGGAAAAAACATCAATTAAAAAATGCCCCAATTTTAAAAAAATATTCATTTAATAAAGAAGAAAAAATATATTTTCAAAATTGTCTAAATTTTTAAAAAGTATCAATTTTCAAAAAATACTGATTTTCAAAAAAGTACCATTTTTTTAAAATTCGAATTAAAAAAATCAAACAATTCGGAAAATTTTTCAAAATTTAAAAATGTATCAAAAAGTAATGGCAAATAAAAATGAAACTGATTTAAAAAAAAAGTATTTATTTTTTATGTACTTATTTTTAAAAGTACCTGTTTAAAAATTAATTAATTTTAATAAAAAACTAATTTTTAAAAAAGTACCAATTTAAAAAAAAAAAATACCTTTGAAATAGGTATAAATAAAATAAATTTTCAATAAAATATTTTTAAAAATTAATGATAAAGTGGAAATTTTCATAAAATACATATTTAGAATAAAAATCTAAAAGTACTAGTTTTTCAGAAAATTTCCAAAATTTTAAAAATGTAGAAATAAACGCTTTGTTCCAAAAAGTAGGTACTAACTTTAAAAAAAAAAAAATGTGCCGAAAAAAAGCTAAATCTACCAAAAATTATTATTTTTACTAACAAATTTATTTCTACCTTAATATTGAAATTAATTATGTATTTTTCAGATTCTCCAGCAGATTTACACGGTATGTGGTATCCCACTGTTAGACGAACTTTAGTTTGTTTGTCTCGTCTATATCGTTGTGTCGATAGACCAATATTTCAAGGTTTATCCCAAGAAGCTCTTAAGCTTTGTATACAAAGTGTTTCCTCAGCAGCCACAAAGATATCGCAAACAAAGGTACCGCTACAAAAACATTTCAAAACTCCACCAGCTTTACTTTATATCTTATATATTTTTTGTTAGTCCCCCATAGATGGAGAATTGTTCGAAATAAAACATTTACTTATACTAAGAGAACAAATTGCCCCTTTTCGTGTAGACTTTACCATTAAAGAAACATCTTTGGATTTTAGTAAAGTCAAAACAGCTGCTTTTGGTTTATTACAAAAACGCAAACAACTTTTTTCTATGGGTAGTAATAATGCCTTGCTAGAGTTTCTATTAGAGGGTACACCACAAATTAAAGAACATTTATTGGATTCTCGCAAAGAAGTGGATCGTCAATTAAAATTTGTTTGTGAGAAGTTTATAAAAGATGCTTTACAAACATTGGCTGGACCTTTGGTAACATTCCTGGAAAAAGCTCAGGCAATAGTAAATTCTGCAGCTACAGCAAACAAAGATCAGCAGCAACAACAACAGCAAAGTAATAAAATGAATTATACTTTGAGGCAAAGCACTTGGGCTAGTCCTCAACAAATAAGTAGCGTTATACAGGAGACTCAACGTTTGATAAAGGGTAAACTGCCCATGCTTCAGCGATCTATGCAATTATATTTGAGTAACCGTGATACAGAATTTATAATATTTCGTCCCATAAGAGTAAGTTTTTGTAGGGTTTTCAAAATAGGTTTTTTGGAATGTTATATGTTCGATTTTTTATTTCTAGAACAATATTATACAGTCCTTTGTTAAACTGGAACAATTGCTAACCACCAATGGCTATAGTTCTGATGACATGATAATAACTAGTTGCCCCTCAGCAGAGCAGGTCTCCATAATATTATCCAGTGCTAGTATTCTAGCAGCCGATGCCATGATTAATTTCTCAGCCGGCCATAGAAAAATTAGCACAACATCCACAGATAACAGTATTTTGCCTCAAACATCAGCAGCGTCTACAGAGCTTGTAAAAAAAACTTCTTTAGAAAAGAAAGTTAGTTTTGAAGCTGGTTCCTTAACACAAAATGCCATGGAAAACCTAACAGAGGTATCAGAATCTTCGGGAAATAACAGCAGTGTTACATCACCTGCACCATTATCGCCAGAACCTGAAGCTGTTCAAAATATTGACACTTCTACAAGCAATGAGGTTAACAGCGATGCGGACTAGTTAGAACAACGATTTATATTATTTCATTTATAATATACTTTTATTTTTTATTATTATAAACTACACAATAAAACATACAATAATATAAATAATAGCTCTGTTCCTGAACTAGTCAGATTTACAGCTTTTAGTCAGAATTTGTCAGAAAAGTAACAAAGTAGAGGAACACTTTCTGACTAAAAACTATAATTCTGACTAGTACTATAACAGAGTCAATGTTAAACAAACAGAAAAAAACTTGTTTTAAAAGAAATTTAAAATTATGTTCGAGTTTTAACAATCTCAGCAATAAAATTTTCTAATTACTATTAGTTCAATTTTGAATTCTAAATCTAAATCTACAAAAATTCAAAATTATGTCTAATTGGTTCCTCTAAAGTTCTCTGCTCAAGAAAAATCTTTACTACTTAAATTTTATGATTGCTAAATTCAGACTAATATTTGAACTACGAAAGTGAGCATTTATCTTTGCCTGAGTTTTGTTGTTGATCATGGCCACCCACTGGCACGCTAGTATTATTGCGTCGTTGCGTGTTTGAGGCAGCGGCCGCAGCTGCTGCTTCATTACGTCTATTGCGATCGTTGGTTTCATCCAACTCCATTATGGACAAAGCAATAGCACGAGCTAAAGCTTCATCTTCTGACTGTTAAAAAAATAATATACAATTAAACCTATTCTTCTTCTTTACAAAATAATTTCTAATAATACTTACTATGTTTCCCTGAATAGTTTGTGTTTGACTAGAGCCTGCTGTCAAGCGTTGTGTAGCAGCTGCTCTTACAGCAGCTGTAGTAGGTTTGGGAGCAGTATTAAATAAAGTATTTGGTGGCTTTTGTGTACGTCTTTGTTCGGCTGCTTTACTAAAATAATTCAGAAATTAAACATTATTCAAATACAATTTGTATGTCTTAATTTCTGCTTACGCTGCCATAGTCCTTTTATCCTCAATTTCAGTTTTTATATTAGTCTTAGCGTTAGTTGACTGGCATTCATGATCGGCCGTGTGACGATGACGTAAACAAAAGTTGCGTTTACATTGTGAACAATTGACGGGTATCAATTCTTTTCGTTTGCATGACTTGTAGGAGCAACGATTTGTAAAAATTTTCCTAGAATCCGATTTACATTGTTGGTCGATATGTTGTCCTACCGTTAAATCAGGTTCAACGCCAGGGGCAGTAGGTACTGGTTCACCACAAAGGGGACATAATGGCACTTGATAATCCTTACGCATACCAGAGGTACAATTATGCTGTTCATAGTTAAAGTGCGAGGAACAAAAAACTTGTTTGCAAGCGTCACATTTCATGGGTAAAAAGTCTGAAAAACACACATAGACACACACAAATTTGTTACGAGTCCTTAATTTAGCGTTAAAATGACTAACGGCTAGCTCGTACGTGCACCAAACTCTCTCAAAGGAGGTTCAAACCCAGTCATTTTACCTCAGGACCGTAGCAACTTTTATTTCAGATACAATGCAGACATACTCAGAACCTATAAGAACTAACAAACAACACACTAACACAAAGGGAGAAAGATGACATTCTCCGGCTGCCCATCCCAACCATGGTCACTTTATTTTCCTCTTCGATTTTTTTTATTATAGTGACCCCATTACCCGCACAAGACACTCCGCTTTCACTTCCTTTTTCCCACCCCTTTAAAAGATAAACTTAAGCGATCATGTTTCTTTTCCTACATTAACATTCACATTTTATTAAAATTATTCAAGTAAAATTGTTTTTTTTTCTTCTTCTCTATTTCTTTTATATATATCTATATCCTAACTTTAAAAATAGTCTTAATATAAATCTTATAAGTAGTTACAAAAAAACTAATATAAACGATCTAAACACAAAACAAAACAAATAGGAAATCAAATTATCTGAGGCTCACGACAATTTATAGTGCGTTTCTACACACCACCGGATACAAGATTTTTTTTATGTTATTTTTATTTCCTTTCCTCGGACCTATTCATACAATATTTGTCAGTTAATTTTGATTATCTAATACCTTTTTTTTTTTTATCTTATTTACTTTCATTCCCTTTTGATTGCCTAGATTTGAGAGAGCTCTCTAAAACCTACAGGAACTTATGCCCCGGTCTACACGAAGTAAAATTAAATATTGTATCAAAATTTCCTAGGAAAAAAAAAATCTTTTATTACTCTGATAATTTGATCTTTGCTTTAAAATAATTTTATAAAAAAAAATGATTTGAAAACAAAAATTTAACACACTTATATCTACATATAACAAAACAAAATCTTAAAATCTATCCTCACACTACAAATAAGACTATAATACTAAACGATGTAATTTCTTATTGCTATTCTGTTGGGACGCTATTGCCTGTTTATTTATTTCTTTTTTTTTTCTTTTATTTTTAAATTTTCCTTTCTTTTGTCTGAATATGTGATTACACCTGCAGCACTTTAAATGGTCTTCCACATGGCATTAATATTTTCAAAATGGTTACCTGGAGTATTTGGATATTTCCAATTAGGTATATGGAGAACTTCCCTTGGTGGCTTCCGAAAAGTTATTAGTTTAGGGGTAAAAATTCTTTTTGATTTTTTTTCCAGCCAGAGGCTTGCCACAAACATCTACGTCTCCAATTTTTCTTCTTTCTATATTTGGTGAGAATTAAATTTCCAATTTTATAACCCTCTATATAAATTGCCCAAATACTCCAGATCCTTCCCCCTTTTTTTTTTTTTTTTTTTTTTTTACTAAGTATTTTGTTTTATGTTTTATTCCACAGAATTCAGTGTTTTCACCTTGACACAATTTTTCCTGTACCACAATTTTATTTTCTTTTTTTTTTTACTTTATTTTATAATTACTCCGCACTAATTCTTAAAACTTCACTCTATCACGTCCAAAACTTGTCTGCCTAACCTATGCAACTGTTCTGCACTTCTTTGGGTCGCTTAGCATTCCAGTCCAGCCATCTTTATTAAAGTTTCCCTCCGAATATGACTTTTACTACATCCCTTTCTAATTTACAACTCTAGAAATTTCTATATATATGTCTTTTATTCACTGGCTATACTAAAATCTGTCCTCTTCTAATTGCACATTTTATTCTAACACCATCTGTCCTTTTTCCTTTCTTGAATGTAACGATTCGCGTTCCACATTAACATAACATTGCACATAACATCTTTTCAAGCCAAACGGAAATTTGTTTCATTCATTAAAAACTTACTATACAACCTTCGTTCATACACCAACAATTCACAATAGTACTATTATCTGGCCAACATACCTAACGTTTCTCAACACTGAACATCATGTGTTTATGTTCTTACTTAATATAAAACAATCAACATGCTGCAGGTAAGTATCGCTCCATATATTTTAATAAAATTAACATGTTAATATATTTTTCTATTTCTTTCTAGGTAAAAACGGCGGGCTTAACTGCGATCCGTATGTTCGGACGGTCGCACGAACAAGGTTTCCCCCCCGTGGCCGATGGTTTACTGTGGATAGGCCATCCCCACTGCACACCAAGTAGACCATCCCGAACCAAAGCACACGACCTAATTTAGTAAATAATGGAAGTACGGCCATACTTCCGATATATTTAGCTGGCCACGACGGATAGTGTCCCTCAAAAAAAACTACATCCTAGGACCTCCTGCACAATTTCCCTTCCGTCCCCTTACCACCGCAACAAAACACCGGCTTTGGCATTATGAATAGATAAAGACGGTGTGCGTGGTTGCTGATGATTCGCTTCCAACGTGGGGAACCCCCATGACCCTGAGATTAAGAGTCTCATGCTCTACCGACTGAGCTAGCCGGGCAAAGAAAAAAGTAAGTATACAAGATCTAACTTTTTCTAGCAATAATCGCGACGTTTGCATTTTGTATTAATTTTCCTATGGTGCGAATTCTTGAGCACCTACATATTTGATAGCTTCGAACTCGGCTAAGATATGGTGTATGATCTTCCTTTTTTTTTTTTTTTTTATTGGCAATATTTGTATACTCATACATACTAATATTGCACTACTCAATTGGTTATTCTCGAAACCATTTCTTAACACTTTCTAAATATTTTCAGGTACTTTCGATTTGGGAGAACTTACATTTAACTTCCGGTCAGAGTAAAATGTTTAGATAAGTATTATACTGTTTTTCTTCTCTGTTTTCAATAAGACTTTTTACTTTGTGTATATTTCTTTTGTTTTTCTTTTCAGGTACTTGGGTTTACTGACTACATCATGAACAAACTCATATATTGCACAAATGAAAATATAGGGGTAAGTTGTAAATATTTGTATAATAACTAAGTCTAAGTGTATAATTACGAACGTCACATAGGGATAAAATCAGGTATTAAGCGCTTTTCCAAGAAGTGCAAAAAAAAACACAGAACATAGAAAAACTGGACAATCACAAATTTAACAATAATCATATAATTGCATTTCCTACATCCTAATATTGCACCATAATTCATTCTATCACAGATCTGTTCGTCTCCTAATTAGTTACTTATACTTTTATATCTTTTGAATGAAAAATTCCAATAGATTTTCCTTGCATATTTTCGAGTTCATACATGTTGTTGCCAATTGGTTTAAGTACTCTACATTTTATAAACTTTTTACAGAATTTTGCATTTCTGTTCTTTTCAAAATTACTCAATATATTATTCCGTCTAAAGACCTCTTGACCTGGAACAAATTTCGTATGTCTAGCGCGTTTGTTATATTTCTCAGAACTTCGTTCATAAGCTTTATGCATATTTTCTTTAATCTTTTCTCTTATTAATTCAAGCCTCTCGTGTCCTTTCAAACTATGTATTTCGTGGTCAGTCAAAGATTTTAATGTTCTAGCTAATTTGTAATCGCAACCGTTAGAAAACATATGAAAACCGAATAGTGCAAAAAACGGTGTTACCCCTATAACTGAATGAACTGACGTTCTTAACGCGCATTCAATTTCTGTTAGGTATAAATCCCAATATCGGTGATCCTCTTCCAGATAGGCTCTAATCGCATTTAATACCGATTGATTAACCCTTTCAGCAGCGTTAGATTGAGGACTATAGAGAGCAGTTTTCACGTGTTGGATTTTATAGGCCTGAATCATTTCCATAAAGGTTTTCGAGACAAATTGTACGCCGTTATCAGAGTGTATTATTTCAGGAACTCCGAATTTGTGAAATATTTCATTTACCAAGAATTTCACAACATTTCCTGCAGTAGCTTCCCTCATAGCTTTAAGAAATGTAAATTTCGTGAAGTGGTCCACAACTATGAATATGTAGCAGTTTCCACTCTTTGACCTAGGATATTTCCCTAAAAAGTCTACATACAATTTTTGAAATGGACGATCTGTTACCACTTCCTTTCCAATTTCAGGCATTAAATTACAATTTGCTGATTTCGTTTCCTTACACGTCTGGCACGAATTGACATATTCTTTTACCTGAATGGTCATTTTGGGCCAGTAAAAAAAACGTTTTATTCTCTCAAGAGTTTTTCCTATCCCACCATGAGCTGCCGTGTATTCTGCATGTGCTTTTTCTATTATTGTTGAGGTCAGATTTGAAGGAACCCACAGTTTCCACGAGTATTCTTCACCTCGCGTTGGGTCGCTCAATGTTTTCTTATAAACTTTTCTGTCTACTATTCTCAAGTCTGGGAGACATTCGGCATTTTCTTCTATACTTCTAATAAGTTCTAAATACTCCTCACTCTCGAATTCGGTGGTTTCAACATCTAATAAATCTTCATTACCCAGTTCATCAATTTTAATACCGTTATCTCTTGGAGATCTCGATAACATATCCGCGACTATATTATCCGATCCTTTCCGGTGCTCTATATCGAAATCATAAGCTTGCAAAAGTAACGACCATCGTGCCAATCTACCACTTAAATCTTTCAATGTCATGAGCCATTTCAAACTTGAATGATCGGTTATCACTGTAAATGGCATCATCTCTACATATGGCCTGAATTTCTTAATTGCCATTACTGCAGCTAGGCACTCTTTTTCTGTCACACTATATTTTTGTTGACATGAGTTTAACTTATTAGAATAAAAAGCTATTGGGTGTTCTTCGCTATCTTTATCTAACTGATATAAAACAGCTCCTATACCGTAATCAGACGCATCACATTGGATATAAAACCGTTTTGTGAAATCAGGGTGTTTCAGAACAGGGGCAGTTGTTAGAGCTTTTTTAAGTTTTACAAACGATTCTACAGCCTCCGGAGTCATTGTAAACTTTTTTGTTTTTTTCAGAGTATCAGTTAGTGGCGCTGCGATTTTGGCGAAATCCCTTATGAAACGCCTATACCAACCCGCAGTTCCTAGGAAACTTCTTACTTCTCTCGTTGTTTTTGGAATTCTAATGTTACGAATAGCGTCAACTTTTTCTGGATCGGTTTTCAACATTCCTCCACCGATTATAAATCCCAGATATCTCAATTCCTGAAAGCAAAATTGTGATTTACCTAACCCTATGGTGAGATTTGCCTTTTGCAAACATTCCGCTACTTTTCCTAACAACATTATATGTTCCCCAAAGCTGCTTGAAATCACCAGCAAATCATCGAGATAAATGAAAACATTTTGTTTTATACTTTGTGGCACTACTTTGTCCATGAGCCTACATAGACGTTGAGCGGCGTTGCAAAGCCCAAATGGCATGACTCTGAATTGGTATAACGGCCTCCCTGGTACTGTAAAGGCCGTATAGGGTTTACTTTCATCATCCAATTCAATTTGCCAAAAAGCATATTTTAGATCAACGCTGCTGATGTAATATGTTTCGTCTAGGCGGCTTAGTATCCCGTCGATATTTTGTAGTGGATATGCATCTTTAATTGTGAGATTGTTCAGTTTCCTGGCATCAAGACAGAATCGGCTTTTACCAGGTTTGCGAACTATTGTTGTCCGATTACTCCATGCGCTCTCACTCTCTTCAATAACCTTTAGCTCAAGCATCTTGTCAATCTCTTTGAATGTGATTTCCTGTACAGCCGGTGAAATAGGATAATGGCGATCTTTAACCGGTACTGCACCTTCGACTAACTTAATGGTATGTTTTTCGAGAGGAGTTATACCTAAACCATTCTTCTCAAATGTCCTAAAAAGTCCTATTACATCATTTAACTGTTCCTGTTGATCAGGCGTTAATACATGAGGTTTCAGTTTATATTTTGCTATATCGTTTTCTAATTCTTGTCTCTCGTTTTCTATTCTTACCTCATCTACCTTCACTAATTCAGGTATTAACCCAAAACTTTCCCAAAAATCAATACCTAAATATAATTCTTGTTCCAAGTCGGGACAAAGATACAAGAACATGATATGTTCTTGATCTTTGTACTTTATGGATGTTTTTACTTTGCCTAATAATCGTTGCTGATGCCCACTGGCAGTTTTCACACTGGTCATCATTGGGTAAATTAAAAGTTCTAATTTGGCTATTAATTCCCTACAATTCCTTCCCAAAATACTCACAGATGCTCCTGAATCTAATAAACCCGAAATTTCAATTCCCCCTATATCTACTTTTACAAAAATTCTTGGATCTTTTACTAATTTATCCGCATTCTGCATAGAATCTAAAATCATTTTCCTTAACATGCGACGTTCTTTGAACTTTTTCCTAATTTTTGTAATTTTCTTAGAAACCGACCTTTTATTTGTTCCCTCTCCAAATATTTCTGACCTAGTTCTATCATAGTTTTGTTGTCTGGTCTGTATGGGTAAGTAGTGTCGAATCTGGGGTATATATTTAATAATATTAGCCTGTCTAATCTGTTCTAATAAAGATTCCTTTCTATTTTCAGTGCTCAATTTCTTGACGATGCAGGGACTTCCTTCTGACGTGAGTCCCCTGTCATTCCCACGCCATTCTTCCCGTTTTTCTGCTGGCATGTTGGACATTTCGGAGTAGTAACATTTGGTTTTCCGCACTTATAGCAAAAAAGCGTTCTCTGATCCACCGGACAATCCATGAAAACATGGCCAACTGCTCTACAATTCCAACAAATCAGAGGTTGTTTTTGTTGTTGGTTCAACCGTAAGGCGTCGACTCCAACAATCTCTTGAGGTGAGAATTGGTCATATTCCTGGCGTTCATTATCATCGAAATACATTTCATTTACTTGCCTATTCATTCGCGGCGGTGGTATTATGTTTCTTGTATCTCTCCTGGGGAAATTGCGCTCTGCCTCGTTGCACTCGATTCTCAACTGTTCTACTGAAGACACAGCTAGTGGGTAAATGATTCTGGCTAAATTTGGATTAACGTTTCTTTTCATTATTTTAATCATATCATACTCCGGCATGGGTTGGGTAAGTCGAGATCTCAATTTATTCATCGCGTGAAAAAACATATCAATAGTTTCATTATTTTGTTGTTTTCTTTCCACCAAATCTCTCATTACTTCAAAATTCGAACAGGGAGTCTGATATTGTGATAACAGCGCCAGACGTAATACCGGCCATTCTGTTAAACCGTGAGTACCAATAAATGACCAATACCAATCTTTAACCGAATCCGAAACTAACAAATGAAAATCTCTCACTACTTCCCTATCAGGTATATTATAATGAGTTTTCAAATGTTCTAAACGAAATACAAAGTCATCTATGCTCATTGACTTGTTATCGAAAACTAACCCTAATTTATCTATCCTTATCTGCCGAAAGTCAAACGAATCATTAGAAATTGCATGATTATCTTTCTGAACAGATAAACTAGGCATTGCCGAAGTGGTATAGTTTGGAATAGTTTGATTGTACGATGGGGGACATAGAGTTCTTACAGAATTTCTATCTGGTACATAGGAATTTAAGTTTGGAGTCATGGTTCTCGTGTTATTGACCGCGGGAATACCCATACTACCATTATTTACTATATTATTAGAATTACTTGCAATAGCTGTTTGAGTAGATGCAGCAGTGATTCTAGACAGACTCTGGACAGCTTTTGCCAAGTCCCCTACGGTCTTCCTAATTTCTGCCATTTCGTCTTGTACCATTTTCTTGACTTTGTCTTCTAGAGATCTTTGAACACTTAATGCCTCATCGACTACCATTTCTCTCACATCCTGGCCTATAGTTTCATTAACCTCATTTGACTCGTTTGGATTTCTTCGAAAACTTAGATCTGGTGTCTGATCAGAAGACAAGTTTGTTCTCTGAGCATTTCCTATAATAGTAGCAGATAAATCTATAAACTCAGACCTCAAATCTCGATTACCGTTGGTATTTGCCATATTGGAATTATTAGGTTTCTGATATCTCCTCAGTTTAGGTTTAGTATGGATTACCGATCTATTTAGGTCGAATTCTGGTAGCCTACTTCTCTTTCTATTTTTCTGGCTTTCTATTAAATTGCTGTCAGACTCAAAATTCTTATTTTCTTCTTTCTTTCTAGTCTGGTTTCTGGTCTGAAAGTTCATCACCGTTAAACTTCAATCAGTTTGTTCCAACCGGACGTTATGAACAAGCCAAACAAAAAAAACTTTGAATTTGTTTATAGATAAAATGTGTTTTTGAGAATAGAAATTATTCAATTTATTTAAAATATAATACTCTTAAAACTTTTTTAACTATAAGGTTACGGCTATTATTATTATTATATATTTTTTTTTTTTTTTTTTTTTTGTACTATTAAGATTAATATTCACTAAACCTATAAAAAAAAATAATACTACTACAAATAATAATCAATTACTAAAAACCTAAGGCGTGTGTTATTTTAGTATAAATTCTAAGTCCGATTAAATATATAATTTACTGAAATTTTAATTGAATACTACTATAATATAAAAACTAATAAAAAAAATCTATTCGTATAATCTTATGAAATGTGTATTGTTAATTATTATTATTACTTTTTTTTTTTTTTAACTAGATTCTTTTCTTTATATTTTTTTTTTTTATTGACAAAAAGGGTGGTAAAAGTACTAAGCGGTGTATGCGGTTTTATATTCAGAAGCCCTCTCCCAAAGGAGAGCTAAGGTTTAAGTGTGCTTCAATCAAAACAAAACAAAAGTCGTTGTCTTATTTTTCCATATGATATTCACTCCGAACTATCAAAGAACTGTAAGAGAATTACTCTGATACTACAGACTTCAAGCACTAGACTTGAGTGGCTACCAAAATAATTCCCACTGTTTGCAACTATAAAACAACAAGAAAAAATACTAAAATGTAGCTAATCTCTATCCTATAAGTAGACATTAAATACTAATAAGGTTCTCCTTTAAAAATAACTCTTATGAATTAAATGTCACCTAAGATTGTAAGTTCAATAATACAATCATACCCCTCATTACTTGTACATCTGACTTCCAAAGTCAACTTTAGAACGGCTACAAGTACTTTCCGGGAATTTACTTGTATAAAAATGAACTGTTTGGTCTATTGCCAATTTCTAATGGTCTATTTCCTTGTGTCTAGATTTAATACACATATAGGCTTTGTGCCATATTTTTATTTTTTTCTTTCGATTTTTGATTGGGCGCCATATTGTTACGAGTCCTTAATTTAGCGTTAAAATGACTAACGGCTAGCTCGTACGTGCACCAAACTCTCTCAAAGGAGGTTCAAACCCAGTCATTTTACCTCAGGACCGTAGCAACTTTTATTTCAGATACAATGCAGACATACTCAGAACCTATAAGAACTAACAAACAACACACTAACACAAAGGGAGAAAGATGACATTCTCCGGCTGCCCATCCCAACCATGGTCACTTTATTTTCCTCTTCGATTTTTTTTATTATAGTGACCCCATTACCCGCACAAGACACTCCGCTTTCACTTCCTTTTTCCCACCCCTTTAAAAGATAAACTTAAGCGATCATGTTTCTTTTCCTACATTAACATTCACATTTTATTAAAATTATTCAAGTAAAATTGTTTTTTTTTCTTCTTCTCTATTTCTTTTATATATATCTATATCCTAACTTTAAAAATAGTCTTAATATAAATCTTATAAGTAGTTACAAAAAAACTAATATAAACGATCTAAACACAAAACAAAACAAATAGGAAATCAAATTATCTGAGGCTCACGACAATTTATAGTGCGTTTCTACACACCACCGGATACAAGATTTTTTTTATGTTATTTTTATTTCCTTTCCTCGGACCTATTCATACAATATTTGTCAGTTAATTTTGATTATCTAATACCTTTTTTTTTTTTATCTTATTTACTTTCATTCCCTTTTGATTGCCTAGATTTGAGAGAGCTCTCTAAAACCTACAGGAACTTATGCCCCGGTCTACACGAAGTAAAATTAAATATTGTATCAAAATTTCCTAGGAAAAAAAAAATCTTTTATTACTCTGATAATTTGATCTTTGCTTTAAAATAATTTTATAAAAAAAAATGATTTGAAAACAAAAATTTAACACACTTATATCTACATATAACAAAACAAAATCTTAAAATCTATCCTCACACTACAAATAAGACTATAATACTAAACGATGTAATTTCTTATTGCTATTCTGTTGGGACGCTATTGCCTGTTTATTTATTTCTTTTTTTTTTCTTTTATTTTTAAATTTTCCTTTCTTTTGTCTGAATATGTGATTACACCTGCAGCACTTTAAATGGTCTTCCACATGGCATTAATATTTTCAAAATGGTTACCTGGAGTATTTGGATATTTCCAATTAGGTATATGGAGAACTTCCCTTGGTGGCTTCCGAAAAGTTATTAGTTTAGGGGTAAAAATTCTTTTTGATTTTTTTTCCAGCCAGAGGCTTGCCACAAACATCTACGTCTCCAATTTTTCTTCTTTCTATATTTGGTGAGAATTAAATTTCCAATTTTATAACCCTCTATATAAATTGCCCAAATACTCCAGATCCTTCCCCTTTTTTTTTTTTTTTTTTTTTTTTACTAAGTATTTTGTTTTATGTTTTATTCCACAGAATTCAGTGTTTTCACCTTGACACAATTTTTCCTGTACCACAATTTTATTTTCTTTTTTTTTTTACTTTATTTTATAATTACTCCGCACTAATTCTTAAAACTTCACTCTATCACGTCCAAAACTTGTCTGCCTAACCTATGCAACTGTTCTGCACTTCTTTGGGTCGCTTAGCATTCCAGTCCAGCCATCTTTATTAAAGTTTCCCTCCGAATATGACTTTTACTACATCCCTTTCTAATTTACAACTCTAGAAATTTCTATATATATGTCTTTTATTCACTGGCTATACTAAAATCTGTCCTCTTCTAATTGCACATTTTATTCTAACACCATCTGTCCTTTTTCCTTTCTTGAATGTAACGATTCGCGTTCCACATTAACATAACATTGCACATAACATCTTTTCAAGCCAAACGGAAATTTGTTTCATTCATTAAAAACTTACTATACAACCTTCGTTCATACACCAACAATTCACAATAGTACTATTATCTGGCCAACATACCTAACGTTTCTCAACACTGAACATCATGTGTTTATGTTCTTACTTAATATAAAACAATCAACATGCTGCAGGTAAGTATCGCTCCATATATTTTAATAAAATTAACATGTTAATATATTTTTCTATTTCTTTCTAGGTAAAAACGGCGGGCTTAACTGCGATCCGTATGTTCGGACGGTCGCACGAACAAGGTTTCCCCCCCGTGGCCGATGGTTTACTGTGGATAGGCCATCCCCACTGCACACCAAGTAGACCATCCCGAACCAAAGCACACGACCTAATTTAGTAAATAATGGAAGTACGGCCATACTTCCGATATATTTAGCTGGCCACGACGGATAGTGTCCCTCAAAAAAAACTACATCCTAGGACCTCCTGCACAATTTCCCTTCCGTCCCCTTACCACCGCAACAAATTTCACAAAATTATTTTAATAAACTTTTTCTTTTCTTATCACAAAATAATTTCCTTACCTAGTCTGTTGCATGTTTTTTCGTTGCAATGTTTTCCCAAATTAGGAAATTCCATTTTTTCTTTTAGCCTATTTTAGTAGAGGAATGTAAAAATTGCAAATTAATTATTTATTCTATTTTAATCTAGAACAAATGGAACGTTATGATCAATTTTTGTTAAATATTTCACCAAACAAAAGATGACTAAACAAAATGTGTGCAATTTATACAAATTATTACTGATAAAATAAAAGTGGTTTTGACGTTTTTCTTTAGTAGGATTTTCTTGATACAAGGGGAATAAGTTGAAATGAAACTGAGTGACAAGAGAATCTTTGGTTGGCAAAACCAATGGTGAATTAGTTGGCAATGTTAAACTGCTTAAACTTCAATTACAGAAAATTTAACATTTAATTATTTTAGCGTTTTTTTTTTGTAAAATTATATTTTTTTTTTAAATTTATCGATTTGTTTACTCTTGGTATAGCAATACAAACAGCAAGTAGATTTATTTATTAGCTTTAAATGCAAATTTAATAAAAAGTAAAAAAAAAAAAAATTACTCACTTTTTTTATAAATCGCTTTACCTCATTTTGGAAAATTTTTATACAAGTTTTTGGAAATTTATTGCGAAGTGTGAAGGGTTTTTTAAAACTATGCCCTTAAACTATTTTGAAATATTTTCTCTGGTTGGGGGTTACGTGTTCGATTTCCAACAGATGCTCTGTTTTACTACAACCAGAAATAGATAAATAAATAAATACAAAAATAAATAAATACAAAAATACTATTTCTTAAAAAAAGAAACACTTTTCATCAAAAAATAAATAAATAAAAAAACTTCATAATAACATTTCAAAAAAGCTACGCTTTTATTACAGAAAATTGCCATTGCTAAAAAAAACTTTTAGGAAAGATGTAAAAGGTGTTAATATTTTGGAGCATTAAAACTTCACCTGTATTCTCAGTTACTTTCAAACAATTTTGTTAAACTTGACGTTTGCCATAGCTGGCCATAAATACTGTTAGAATTCAGCTACCCTCAAACATACACAGGTAAATATTTGCACCTTATTTATTTCCTTACATAGTGTCTACATTAGAGATTTTTTTTATCAAGACAAACGTCAAACTTAACGCGAATTTGTGGAAGGTGGCAACAGTTGCACAAAAACAATAATAAGGCGTATTCATTATTGTTTTTTATATATGCAGTTTGACAACTGTATCAACCAAAATAATAATCAACTGTTTAACTCAGGTTACCTTGTATATATTCGCACTGATTTTGACGTTTGCTTTGATATAAATTTGCCTAATGTAGACACTAGGTTAACTAAAACACAAAATTCCAAAACTTTCATTACACGACGATCGGCAGTGTTATTATCAACTTAAAAATCATTCATTTGTTTACAAAAAATTGACAAAGGAAAATTTGAAAACATTGTCATAAATTTAATCTGGCAATGATGTGAGAAGCGGCCGTGCGTCAAAGTTAGTTTTGTTCCAAATTCTTTTATATAGACAGCACGTCCGCGTGAGAAAACAAGATCAGCTGATTTCCGCCCGTAGCCGCATGCCGCTTGCCACGTACATGGCATTTTACCATTAACAGTGTCGATATTAGACAATTCAAGAAAGACGTTAAAAATAACGCGAGTTTGTACAAGGTGGAAACAACAATAAGCTGCTTAACTGAGGTTACCTTATTTAGATTAGCACTGATTTTGACGTTTGTCTTGATTAAATTTTTTCTAATATAGACACTGACAACAGACATATTTGTGCTTCCTCCTAACATAGTGTCTACATTAGAGATTTTTTTATCATGACAAACGTCAAACTTAACGCGAATTTGTGTGAGGTGGCAACAATTGCAAAAAACAACAATATGGCGTATTCATAATTGTTTTTTATTAATGTAGTTTGACAACTGTAACAACCAATATAATAATCAGCTGTTTAACTAAGGTTACCTTGTATATATTCGCATTGATATTGACGTTTGTTTTGATAAAAATTTGCCTAATGTAAACACTAAGTAACAGCCGATCTACAGGTAACATAATATGCAGGATTTATCTGTCAGAGAGTGTCAAAATCGCTTTCAGAGAGAATTATCTCACGTGTAGAGTCAAATATTAGTATTATAGGAAGTATTATGAGACTGTTGTGATGAGATTTCTTTACACAACTATTTTATAATAAAAACTGTCAAAAAATGCACATATACAAAAGTTTGTTTGTGTGTGTGCATGTGTATTTTAGTAATTAATAAAAAACGTTTTTTGAAAAATTGTTTCCTTTTAATGTTTGTTTAACATTTTTATAAACATGTTTCTAAAAGTTGTGTTAAAAATAGTGCGAATTTCTTAAATAAAAAGGACATGTTTACTTTTTCACTGATTGTAAATATTGATATCTTATAGGATTTATTAGATTATTTAAGACTTAACATAATATAAACAAAATGCCGGCGTTATCACACGTATTATATCAGCTTCAGTCTTAGTTGTAGATCTGGTTAGTCGTAGAGGAGGACCTAAGCTTTTAGAAAAACGAATAAAGTTTTTAAATGTAAGAGGCAACTTAGGTAAGTGAGCCAAGCACTTACAGAAATATAAAAATCTTTGAAATCGAAGTTGATTTGTAGGTTACGATTTTTTGAAATTTTTTCAAACTTGAGGTAGTCAATTTCGTCACCCTGTAGCTTATTTCCTATTATTACAGGGTGACTAAAAGATTAAGCTTAGGTATTCCTCTACAGCTCACCCATAAATTTAAATTTAATCCGATCAGTAATTTAAGAGAAACAGATTTATTAAAAAAACTTTAGCGGTCGCCCCACTGTGTGTTAGCACGGCTTTTTAACTCTACGTCTATACGAAGACATTTTTATTTTTTAATATTGGAAATAACATCGGCAGAATAAATGGAAAATAATTTTATTTCCAACCAAATGACTAGAATACGAAAAGTTGTTAATATTTATTTATTTATTTACTTATTACAATACAATTACAAATTATATTCTAATTCTACGAGCGTAGGTGAAACAAATTAAAGTCTCTGGTGGGAATCGAACCCACAACCCCCAGACTGACAGTCTAGCTCACTACCAACTAGGCCATCGGGGAACCAAGTAGTTAATAAATAAATTATTTTCCGTTAGAGGGTTAAGAATGAGTTATTTTTTTGTTAGATATTGATTACTATAATAGTGATACTCTGGAACTAATGTGTAATATTAATTATAATTAACATTGCTCATACGTTTACATTTATTGTAGCAACGGTTCTCAAATGGTTACATACAAACTAAGACCATTTACTTAAACACTAAATTTAAAGCATTTTAAATTTGAATAATAATTAAAATTTTCTTATAAGATGTATTGAAATTTTGTATAGATTTTATCGAGTTCATCAATTTATATAGGGGTTGAAAATAAACGAAATTATAATTATATCCGTGTGACTGATTAAATTAATTATGTCCAGTTAAATCAATATATTTTTAGTTCCAAATTGAATGGCAGCCAGATTGACGATACTTTAATACAATTTTTTGCATTCTATAGAAAATTTTTTAATACGAAAGTATGAATTCTAATTAATGATATCTATTTAAACATCTCAAATTTCAAATAACTTCATCAAAAAAAATCTGTATTTTTTATGTGTAATATCAATAATAAATTCCTTTAATATTAAAAATTACACCGAATCTTTTACATTTTTAAAATTATTTATCAAAAAGGTCTCAATAAATTTTAAACTGTAAATATTTTTCCTTAAAAATTTGTTTTCAGGCTTAAGATTGATTTGAAAATGTTTGCTTCTAATTAAGAAAACACTATGCTTTTAAATACCCAGCACAAACTTTGTTTTCCTGGAAAGCTAGCAGGTATAATTGAAAATAAAAAGAAACTACTTATTTTTTACCTGAATAACTATAGTTATTTTTGTTCGAGTTGTCCACAAATTCATGTAGTTATTTTTAGACTCTGCGGGTGCTCAAAAATGTGTGCCTATATGATAATAAAAGTAAAAAAAAAAAAAAACAAAGAAACAAATTTTGGCATCAGTGAGATTTGAACTTGGGCATAAATTAACCATTCGTTTTCAATGACTAACGTCTTACTCAGTACACCATCTCGCACTTAATTTTCTCAGTGACAAAAACTTTTTAATATAAAATATCGTTTTAGACATTTTGTTAAAAAAGATTAACACCACCATGAATGGGGTTGAGCCAACAACTTTCTGGTTGCTAATCCAGCGCTCTAGCCAACTGATCCATGTGATTGCAATATTACTGTGCTATTATACTATTGAGTACTTATATCTATAATATAGAGTAGGCAAATAATAATGACGCCTCATTACCAAGAAACTACTTTAATAAGTTGTTGCCATTACCGAGAACCAAGAAATTTTTGCATGGGTATTTACCCTTGCATAAACATTTATGAACGAAATGATTTTAATCTCAATTAGAAATAAAACTTAAAATTGAAACCTTTAGTCTATGTTGGAACAAAACTTGTTTGATATCAAATATTAAAATTATATTGCAAACTTATTTATGGTTATTTTTAACCAAAACTGGTTATTTTATTTTCCAATATGGAGATGGTAACATTTTTTCCATTTTGGTTATTTTTTTATTAAATCAAAATTTAGTTTTTATGAAATATTCGAAAGTACCATTTATATTACTTTGTAAATCTCGTATATATAAAATAAACTTGAAAACAAATTTGTGATAAAATATCGATAAAAATGAAGAAAACACAATTTTCAAGATACTAGAAAAGCTAATGAATTGTTTTGCGGCACAGAAAATACGCATTCCATTGTCAATTACTCTTCAGAAATTCAGTTTTATTCCGACGAACAGATAATTTTTATGTTAATTTCGGAATGCAACTTATTTAACATGAGATTGGTTTGGCACATGAGCGATATCTATTGAAGATATAATATTTTCACAAAAAAAAAAAAAAAAAAAAAAAAAAATCCCAATTAAATATCTTTTGACAAAAAGAAAAAGTGCTTCCAAAAAATAGCATTTTTACCTCTTCAAAAGTAGAATTATGAAAACTAGATTTCTGAGTCAATGATTTAGAAATATGCATTATAACAAGCTGTATCTTCTGTAAAAATATCATGTACATATCTGTTATTGTCAACCATTTTTCTCTTGAGGTAAATGGCATTTGAGAACTTTGAATGCGATTTCTACAAAACTAGTTTTTTCAGTTATGACGTTCTTGAAGTAAATGTATTTTTATCAGAAAAAAGGGTTAACAATTTCTAAGAAAATCAAAAGTTCACAAATTTAAAAGTGATTTATATTATCCTTTAACAAAGGTAGAACAATATTTTTATTAAAAAATTTTATAAACATTGTTTTAAGAGAAGAATTTCAAAAGCAATGAACATAAATTAAAAAAACCGAACATTCTACAACCATAGGTTACAAAAAAAAAAAAAAAAAACCTGCAGAAAAATTAGGACTTTTTCATTACTCTCTTTGCTGGGAACCGTTATTCTAAATAAATAAATTTTAAATATTTTTTTTTCTTTTGAGCATTTTCGATACATTTTAAAGTAAGTTTGACTTTATAATCGATATTAAACAAATATTTTAAACCTGAATATAAAAAAAAGTGATATCAACTTTTACATAAATATCTTCAACATTTTTAATTTTGTTTATTTTATTTCTAATTTGGTTACTTTTTTTTCAAAATTTTGGTTACAAAAATATTTTGCCGCGGCAACACTGATAGTGCTGCAATGTCTCAAGGGGCTCGTGAGGTTGTTGTTTGTGAGAACCCCTACACTATCGTAGTGTCTATATTAGAAAATTTTTTTTATCAAGACGAAAAGTCATTATTTAAACAAATTTATGGAAGGTGACAACAGTTTCACGAAAACAACAATAAGGCAAATTCATTATTATTTTTTATACATGTAGTTTGACAGCTGTGACAACCAAAAAATAATAATCAGCTGTTTAACTGAGGTTACCTTGTAGATTCGCACTGATTTTGATATTTATCTTGATAAAAATGTGTCTAGTATATACAATAGGTATAGGATGATATTTTATTTTTAAGTATTTTATTCGTATTATAAAATTATATTATTTGCTTTATTAAATGGATAAAATTTTAAGTACATAAACCAAAATATTTCTTATACATAATTTATAAAAAAGTCATTTGTAAAGTATTACTAAATATTAAATATAATGATTAATAAGAAGAAATTAAGACTGGCTATTGAGGTATTTAAGTCTGTATATTTAATATCTATTTATTAATATTTATACTTATTGATTTTTTTCTGCTAGCCCAAAATGTTCGTGATCACACAACGTTACTTCTTTTTATGTTTATTTACTTTAATGTATATTTTATTTATTTAAAAAATTATTTTTTTCCCTTTTTACATTGTTCGTTTTCCTTTATTATATACAGAGTCACAAGAAATATATCAGTAAGTGAGTGACAGGAGCTGGTTTGAGGGTGTTTTGGTATGATGATTGGTTTGGTTGCCGGTACATTGTGCTTGAAATACGATAAAACAGGAATTTCGTTTCGTTTTTTTAATTGAGTAAAAAGCGTGATTGACAATTTCAATTATTTAAGATTTAAGGAGTATGAATGAGAATTTGTAGGAGAAAGCGGAAAAGGAGAAATGGAAAATATAAAAAGAATAAGTAAATAAATAGGAAACATTGAAAAAGTAAAGTATTGATAAATTACCTTAAGCAAATTGTACTTCAGCACTTAATAAAGCTATAATTCATTTTTTTTTTTTGGGTAACACATAATAAATAATTGTTGCAAAATAATAAATTTGTTATTTTACTTATAAAGATTTTAGATTAGTTGTGTTATTGAAAACAGTATTAACAGAAATGGTTAAATTTCAGTCTTATACTCTTTAAATAATTTTGGCCACAAAAGTGATCAGTGTTTGGTTCCTTATAAAGACTATAGTTTAAAGTAATAGTCTATTTTAAACAATATTTAAATTTTTTTGCTGAGTGTTACCAATTTTTTATTTAGCTCCATTTTGTAATATAACTGAAAAAAAAAAGAAAACAGATGCATCATTTTTTAAAACTTCTCCTTTTCTTTTGAGTTTATCACTCACCTTAAATATCTTTTCTTATTTCATTTTATTTTTATCTCATATAAAGATTTTTTATTAAAAAGTTTTTGCATCCTGTTTATTTAATAAGAAAACAAAATTGTTTATGGGTCATGACATTTGTCAGAGATTTTCAATTTAAAGTCGTGTGTAATTGTATGGTCGACAAAATATATGTATATTCATGAGTACATATACAATACATTTACGTCTATCTGTCGTATGTTGTAGTTGGTTTATTAAGTTGAAACGTTGACAAGTACTTGGCCAAAAAGTCACAGTCAAATAATTTTAAATTCTGTTGGCGTTTTACATAAACTTTTGTCTTACCATAACTATCACCATTCACTGTTGATGACTGGCTGACTGACTAAGTTGACTGGTGACATGGTCCAAGGTATTTGTTTGGTTTGTAATTTTAATCCTTACACAACGACAGTAACAACTACAATAGCTGCAACAGCAATCCATTGTATACTTACCATAAATGATTGTTGCTTAACGAACGCATACAGTTAAGGAAAAAAAAAGACTACGTTGTCATGTTTTCACATGACCAAGAAGAAAATTATGGTCGTTGGTAGCAATTGCTTTTTATCTTTTATAGTTCGTTCAAGTGCAATGTCC
Source organism: Protocalliphora azurea (assembly GCA_932274085.1). NCBI lineage: Eukaryota > Metazoa > Arthropoda > Insecta > Diptera > Calliphoridae > Protocalliphora > Protocalliphora azurea. Next base: position 152,901,971 of record OW026520.1, read on the forward strand.
AATTCTTAAGTATGTTTTACTGTTGAACACTTACAAATATGTTTGGTAATTGTGTACATACAACAAAAATTACTGAAAAAAAGTTGATGAAAAGTAGATTGTTGTGTTTTATTTTTCCAATCTTTATACACTGGTGCATATTCCTATAAACGTACATCAATTGTTTCAAACAACTTACCAAAAATGGGGCTAAAAAATAATTAAGGTGCTACAAATTAATTTTTTAAATTAATTATTGACTTTACTTAAAAAATTACTAACAAAAACTTAAAATGTACATTAAATTTTTTTCATTGCAATTTTAGTAGTTTAATGCTATTTTTTTATGGCATTTTCCTATAATTAATGAAACAATTTAGCATTATTAATAATGTATTGATGAACCTTTGTTTTGGATAACTTCAAAAATTCTGTCTGGCATTGATTCGACTAATTTTTGAAGAAAATCATTGTCAATTTCTTCCCAAGCCTGCTTAATTTTTAGTTTTAAATCCGTTATTGTCATAATGGTTTCATTCTGTGCATTCCTTTCATAAACTTTACGGGCCAAGTACCCTCAGAGATTCTGAATTGGATTTAAATCTGGACTGTCTAATGATGGAATACTATGTTCATTAAATCACGATTTAGATTGGTTCGAGACATGCATTGTAGCGTTATCCTGTTGGAATATACAATCTTCATTAATTTTTTCATTCATAACTGAAGAGAAGAGCATCTTCCAACAGTTCATTATAAGTTAAACTATTCATTTTAGTTGGAACAAAACATTTTTTTGATTTTACTGCCCAAAACATAACACTGCCGCCACCGAAATTGCACTTCGACATACGAATTGCGCTCGACCTCTAATCATGGCAAGAATATGAATCGGGACCATCTAAATTGAATTTCTTTTCACTGGAAAAGATTACTTTACTTCACTCATCGGTCCATTTCACGTATTTGTATTTAAACGATTTTCTATATGATGCTGTTTTAACACTGGCTTACATTTTGGTTTCTTCCATTTTACGTTACCATCTATTCGCAAAATGTGTGCAACATGTTTGGAAGTGATAGGAAGGTCAAGTTTATTTTTAATTTTTCGTCCAATCTCTCTGTTAGAACAGCCTTGATCACTAAGAAATTTAATTTGATTTTTTTCCTGGCCTGTGAGAAAAGTTTCTTTGAGCATCCTTCAGGCTGACGAAATTTCCTAATTTTCCAGTAAACAGAGATGTTGTCATCAGAAACTTACCTTAAGTAAAACAAGCAACTAAAACTGTTAAAATTTTTTAATATTTTTCCTTAGTTAAATTCGCGCCAAGTTTGACGTTTGTCATGATAAAAAATTGTATAATGTAGACACTATGTAAAGAAAACAACATAACATAGTGTCTACATTAGAGATTTTTTTATCAAGACAAACGTCAAACTTAACGCGAATTTGTGGAAGATGGCAACAGTTGCGCAAAAACAACAACATGGTGTATTCATTATTGCTTTTTATATATGCAGTTTAACAACTGTAACAACCAAAATAATTATCAACTGTTTAACTAAGGTTACCTTGTATATATTCGCACTGATTTTGACGTTTGTGTTAATATAAATTTACCTAATAATGTAGACCCTAGGTAACATAGTGTCTACATTAGAGATTTTTTATCAAGACAAACGTCAAACTTAAAGCGAATTTGAGGAATGTGGCAACAGTTGCACAAAAACAACAATGTGGCGTATTCATTATTGTTTTTTATATATGCAGTTTGAGAACTGTAACAATCAAAATAATAATAAACTGTTTAACTAAGGTTACCTTATATATATTCGCACTGATTTTAACGTTTGTTTTGATATAAATTTGCCTAATGTAGACACTAGGTAAGCAAGAAACAAATATTTCTTACATAAAAATACCGATATATTGCGAGTTATTGTAACAACACAACATTGTTTTTGGTTAACAGAAACGAATGTACCTCAAAGAAAAATAAAAATTTTAAATGCATTTATAGGAATATCCAACAGTGTAGTAATTGCTGTGTAACGGTCTTTTAACTTCTCAAAGATATTGAAATATTTTAACCCGAAATATCTAAAAAGGATTAAAATCCAATTGTATTATTTTAAAATAATAAAATCAGTCAATGTCATTTGGCAGATTTACCCAATGCATGTTGAGTTGAACAGTACTTAAAGCGAGGATTAATTAAAACATTCAAATGTGGGTATTGAAATAAAATTTTAAACTGGGTAGTAGAAGACAAAATTCATTATCATAATCTGTAAAATTTATGCTTCTATGTATGTTGTATGTTGTTTACTTTTTTGGTATACTCTCTCAAAGTTCAATAATTCGTAAATTATCATGTAGCAGCAAAAAATGAAATTTGTAAAATCACAAGCTTGGTTTTTGTTTTTTTTTAAAGCATAGTTCATTTTTAAATCGGTTAAAGAAAATTTATTTTGATATATGTTGTATAAATATTTTTAATAACTTTCCGAAAATAGGGTATTTTAGAGACATATGTAGAGTTTTAAAGGGTGAGATTGGATAAAAATTATTATATAGTTATCAAATATGGAATTTCAGCTTGTGTACTGCATAAAAACATTTTGCCTATATAAAAATCTTTTTTATTCGGACTTAATTTGTAGAAATTGCGATTTTTTGAAACTTTTACATACTCGAGTTAGTCAACTTTGACACCCTGTAGCTTATTCGTATTTTAACGCCTAGTTTAAGGCGTTTATATAAGAAATATGGTAAAAATTAATAATTTTCTAGACTCCTAGTAAAATTCGACGAAGAAAATATCTGTAGAACATTTTAACCCATTAAAACCAAGTGCCATTTCTTAAAAACAGATTAGAAATGATCCCTTATAAGGAAAGATAAATGAGTTGAAGATTCTAATGAATATACGAAAATATTTGAGCTTCGAACTATCTTTATATTATTGTTCTCGACTTATTTGAGACTACTTTGATTTTGAAAAGGAAAAGTTTAGAAGGTCATAAAACAAAAATTTTGCCTACCAGCGAAAAATCCTTTGGAGAGCTTATTACACTTATCAAATGCTATCAATTGCAGATGGAATGATTTCGCCTCCAAAATATTGTTGCATAGTGTTTAGTGCATTCAAAAAACCGATAAAACGAAAAATTGCTTAAAAAACGGTTTCGAATACGGTTTTACATAAAAATATAAATATTTTTAAAATGTTTATTGTTTTTTACTAAAGCAAAAACATTTATAGCACATGTCATTTTTAATGACCAAGGACCGGAAAACTAAATATCTTTCTGAATCAGAGAATTTGCTTTAAAATGGCATCGATTTGTTAATACATATTTCTACATATTTTATTAAAAATGCATGTTTTTGCATATTTTGCCATAAAAGCATATTTTTGTGTAATATTTTGTAAAAAATTGCAATTCAGAATAATTTTTTTGTATAGAAAAAAAAAAAAATAATAATAATAATTTTGTGAACTTTTGATAAAGCGACTTAAATCTACATTTTTAAATTTTAAAATACTGAAAAATACTATAGTAGAGTTAATTTTTGGTAAGCTTTATATCGAATACTAACAATCACAGAAGGACGTTGATTATTGTAATCGATATGCCATCAAAGTTATTATACACATAATGGTCAATGAAAAACATATTTATTTTTAATGAAAATGTCAAATACGTTCATATGTACATATGAAATATTTGTTGCCGAGGTCGTCTGTTTTTATAAAACAACTATACCTTGATTAATTTTTTGAAAGAGTCTACCAATGAGAATATTTTGTCTGAGAGAACAATAACATCCTGTTTTTATAAAACGAATGAAAAATTCGTTGCAACAAATTGTATGGAAAACAACAAATAAATTTGAAAGCTGCATAGAACTGAATATTAGTTTAGAAAAAGTCAATCTATCATGGAGACAAAAGTCATTGAAATAAGTTAGTTGCAATTTTAGATTCAGATGAAGACAATGTAAACGCTTTCCATAATATAATCAAAATATTTTAAAATTGCGCTCACCACGTCTGTTAATATCGAATAGGTTAAATTTTACATTTCAAAATAAAGAGCAAACTCTCTCTATCTACCCAGCAAAGAGTTTTTGTTTAAGGTAATAACAACTACTTATTAAAGTAGTTTCTTTGTAATGAGGCGTCATTATTATTTGCCTACTCTGTATTACATTAATAAGTACTCAATAGTATAATAGCACAGTAATACTGCAATTACGTGGATGAGTTGGCTAGAGCGCCGGATTAACAACCAGAAGGTTGTTGGTTCAACCCCATTCTGAAGCTGTTAGTTTTTTATAACAAAATGTCTAAAAAGATATTTTAAACTAAATAGAGTTTTTGTCGCTTAGGATGCTATGTGCGAGATGGTGTACTGAGTAAGACGTTAGTCAGTAGAAACGAATGTTTAGTGTGTGTCCAAGTTCGAGTCTCACTGACGGCAAATTTTTTTTTTTTATTTTTGTTTTCGTTTAGGTACATATTTTTGAGTACCCCTAGAGTCAAAAAATAACTACATGAATTTGTGGACAAGTCGAACAAAAATAATTAGTTATTCAGGCAAAAAATAAGTAGTTTATTTTTGTTTCCAATTATACCTGCTAGCTTACCAGGAAAGCAAAGTTTTTGCTGGATATGTATAAAAATAAAAATATTTATTAATATCCAGCAAAAAAGAACTGAAAAGGAACAGATAAAGTCAAGATTTTAACATTGTGTTGTCATTGTTAGAAAGTATTTAGTGCTAAAAAAGGTCTGCAGAAATTCTTTTTTTTAACCCAAGGTTGTCATTGGTAGGATGTTCTTCTTTTATGCTTCTTGTTCATTGTTTTTGAAGTATTTTTCTTAAAACTATGTTTATAATAAAAATTCTAATTTAATCTTATTTAAAGATATTAAAAATAATTTAAGTTTGTGAAATTTTAATATTTCTTAGAAATTATTAACCTTTTTCATGGTAAATATATATATATGTATATGACCGAAAATAATTTCTCTAATTTTTTAAACTTGTCGGACCTGGCTTCTCTATAAAATTTTAAATAATATTGTTGTAAGAATCATATAAACATATTGATCCTATAAATAACTATATTAATCTGAATTTGAAACTTCAAAAATCCACATTTTTGTTCTTTTTTCTTCTATTTTTTAATTTGTTTAAAAGAAATTTTAACCTAACGCTTAGAAATACGGTCTTCCCACAAATCCTATCCAAACCCTGATAATGTTCAAGAAGTTTTTGAAAGTTATTTGTAATTTTTTTCAAAAGATTAAAACCTCAGTTAGTAGAATCGTATGAATGTGTATGAACGTATTAGCTGACTCAATCTCTAACATATAGAACACATATACATATTTATTTGATACATGTTTACGTAAATATCTATTTGAAATAGATTTTTACGTACTCCCACGTAAGTGTCTGCGTTACGAATCTACTAACTGAGGATTAACAAAAAAGAAAAAAAAAAATATATCAGTTACATACAAATAATTAATTTTTTAATTCACTTACAAATCGAATTAAATTTATTATCCCAGTCATTCTTTTAAAGCATTCATAAATTTAAATTCTTTATGCTTCACATGAATTTAATAAATTGTACAAAGAATTAATTATTTAAAGAAGTTACAATTAATTATACAATTCAAGCTTGAAAACTATATTGAATCATTAAATTTTTCTTCAAATCAAATCTATTACAAATTAGCTTAAGAGATTCATTTTGTAAAAGATTAAAAACAAAATATTAAAAAATGAATGAAACACAAATATTTTCATTCAATTTAGAAAAGATTTGAATTAACAAAAATTTAATGAATTCTTTATGAATTAATTCATAAAGAATTAATTCCATAAAGAATTAATTCCATTCAAATAAAAGTCTTTGCACGAAACAATAGATTTATGTTGTTTGGGAATGGTATCATGGAATGAAAAACTAGTTTTTAATTGAGAATTAAGATTTCAGGGAATTAAGCTACGATTTAATTAATTCTTTCGAAGCTGTGTTACATATCACCATATGTTAGTTAAACACACAAAATGTATTTCCTTAACCATTCCTTTTATAACATGTTTTTCCCGGATTGGGATTTTGGGTATTTTGATATAAAAAGGAGAGTTTTTAATTTCTTCGTTTTAAGACAAGTTTATCTATATTACACCAAAAGTATTCATTTAAATTTTACTTCAGTCCAAATATTAACAAGTCAAATTTTAAGTTTTTTGGGTCATAGTCTAAAGAAATTTGATTGCATTTAATTTATTATAAATATAAGGAACATTAAATTTCTACATAGCAGACATTTAATTTTGTACATTTTGTTTGATGCTGTTTGTTGATCACACACTTTGATCAAATATTTGCCAAGTGAGACCAAAGCTTAATTTTGGCTACAACCTACAGTGAAGTCTATAAAAAAAATTGTAATAAATCGGTATCTCTTAAACTACTGATTGGATTGTATTGAGATATTGATGTCAAGATAAAAAAAAAAATAAATTATTCATGGAAGGTGACCTAATTTAAATTTTTTTTATTTATAATTTTTAATAAAAATTAGTTTTAGATTTGAAAATTTAAAAAAAGTTAGCCGCTAAAGCTTAATTAAAAACAAAAAATTAAAAAAAAAAAATAATAAAATAATATTTCAATATCTTGTTTGTGTAATTAAATAATATGATTCTAAAATTTGCCTATTTACAAAAAATATGCACTCCTGTCTACAATTTTGAGCATATTATAATATGCTTACAATTTGTTTCCATAAGAACAGCTTTATAGAGTAAATCAAAGAACGTAAAACTCTTTAAATATAATTATGATAAAAACTAAAATGATTTTCAAATCCAAAAAAAAAAACTCATTCTTTTCATTACTCAAACATTAGGTACGGACATAGATATATATACATATTGGCTTAAAATGCGAATGAAACAAATGCTTTTAATAAAGTGTGTGTGAGTTTATAAGTAAGTATTAGAATACTTGAATATTTGTGTGTATGATGTTCTTCTATATATGAATATGTCCTTAACATACGCCTGGGAGCCACTCATGTAAATTGAACTTTGGTTCATTGATTCTTATAAAATCCAATTCAATTCAACTCAATTCAATCCCTTATGAACGCATCGACAAATAATATATGAATAGAAAATTACACACAAACGAATCAACGGACGGGGCGGACAGTAAAATTTGTATGTATGTAAATAACTCTATATACAGTAGTTTAGAAAAATAAATGAACAAAAGATGATTCAGCAAAAAATAGTCTTTTTATAAAAGTAATATTTATTTTGTCTTTAATTATTTAAACAAACTCTTAGTTGACAGACTGTTTGGCAATTTTAGAGATGACTTGTATAGATCATCTATTTTTCAAAAATTCAATAGTTTCTAATTGATAAAAGACACATTTTCATTTGTACAAGTCTATGCAGCTCTAAAGCTTTTATCTATATATGTACGTTGTCGAATGTGTTCAAGTGTGTAGGAGTGTGTTTGAGTTTATAAGGATATATGTATATATATAATACTCAAGAACTGTAAAATTGCCAACGTACAGTGGTTCCAAAATGCTTTTTTTTTTTGGAAATAATTCTATAACTTGGAGATATCTCCATAAAATTCATATTGCCAGAGATGTGGTGTTTTTGAGTTAATTGGGAGGAGTAAAAATTCCTAGTGGGTCAGGGGGTAGTGGGTGACCCTCCAAAGTTGTCCATCTAATATAATAATAGATGGACAAATAATATTTTTTTCTCGTTTTTAGCCACGTTTTTTTAGTTTATTTTTTTAACTTGACGAGCTTTATAATGTCCCTAATACTTTTCAAATAACTCACAAGATTTCTTACAAAATTCTAAACAATATTGCTGCAAGAATCATATAAATATATGAATCAAATAAAAAGTTATATTAATCTGAAGTTGAAACTTTAAAAAAACGTCATACTTTTTAGGTTTTTTTTCCCAAAAAGGTGGCAATATTTATTCACTTATAAAATTTGTTTTCCATATTAAGATTTAAATAATTTTTTTTTGAGAAATAATAAATAGAAATAAAATAAATAAATAGAAATAAAATAAATAAAATAAAAAAATTAAATAAAATGAAATTTAAACGAAAAAAGATATCCTTTTGAAATTTTGATATAATATAGATAGACTTATTCCAAAATTGGAGAATTAAAAACACTTCTACTTTTTTGTACCAAAATGCTCAAAATCAAAATTGATTTCTTTCATTGAAATCGTTACCCTGCCATTATAAAAGTTATCCATCAGAGAATACATTTTGTGTGTTTTCCCAACATATGAAGGTATTTAATTAATATACATTTTTATTCATCCCAGCTTTGCGATTTGAGGATTTTACAAATAAATAAAAAAAAAAAAAAAAATGTGGAAAATTAACAAAGTTTGGATAGGGCTTGTGAGAAGACCTCCTCAAGCGCCTTCGGGTTTGCTTTACAAGCATTTTCTTTAACATTACTATTAAAAATATGAAAATAATGAAATAGCCCGGAGCAAAAAACACATTTTATAAGTAACAAAATATTGCCGCTTTTTTTTGTTTGAAAAAAAAAAAAAACACGAAATTCGAAATTTTTTAAAGTTCCAACTTTAGATTGATATAACTTTTTATCGGACTCTTATATTTATGATTCTTGGAGTAATATTATTTAGAATTTTATAAGAAATCTGGTGAATATAAAAAAATTTAGGGTTAATATTAAGACCGCCAAGTTAAAAAAGCTAAAAATGAGAAACAAATTAATTTCGACCAGAATATCTCTTAAACCAGAAGAGATAAGCATATTTTTTGTAGAGATTTACAAGCACTAACTATATATAAAATTAATTTTTTTTTCATATTATAAATGAATTTTTTGGGATTTAAAAAATTACATACGCGTGATGGCCAACTTTGAGGGCCTCACACTAACCCCTCCCCCCACTTGCTAGGAATCTGTACTTATCCAAATCAACTCAAAAGCATCTTAAATTTGGCTATGTAAATTTTTATTTAAGTTACGCAATTATTTACAAAAAGTATTTTGGAACCTCTGTGCAACATCTATACATATCTACATATATATATGTATATGTGTATACACACATTTTAATGTTGTATATCATAGATGATAGTAATGGTTCTAGTAGAAACCCCAAGGATACATAATAATTAAGGATAATTGCTTAATTACTAAATCAATAAATTCTAGATAAAATATATAAATAATGAACTTTCAACTTTATTTCAATAGACAGTGCTATCTCTTTTTTCTCTCACACACACATTCAAATACAAATGCAACTAATCTAGACTGCTAGACAGACATTATTTCACATCCTTTGCACGTAAAAGTATCTTTGCATGAAGAAAACAGAAAAAATAAAAAAATAAATAAATTTAAAATAAAAACTCTATCGAACAAAATTAATTCATTTAAGTTTCATAAAACACTGACAGCCCCAACCATGCAACCAGCCCAGCCAGGCAGCACTGACAAATGCAATTAAATAAAATAAAACTCAACAAAAAAAAAAAAAAGTAGGGATAGAGTTGTGTTCTTAAGTGGTAGCGAAATAAATAGTTTTACAAAGTTTCATCTTAATTTTATGTGATGTTGTTTATAATTGAAAATGTTAACAAAGTTTGTCGCATTTTTTTCTCCATCCATGATTGATGGCACTTGCTCTAATACTTGAATCGTTGCTGTTGCTGTTGTTGTTATGGTGCTGTTAAAATAAAGGAGTAATGGGAGTTATATTGTGTGTAAGAATCTTTTACATCGGAAATCAAATTAAAATTGCTATTATTTTACATTTACTTCATGGTATAAATAAAAAGCTTTTAGCACAAAAACCCACATTTATTAAACACAATAGGCTTTTTAAAAATACAAAAGAGAGAGAGAGAGAGAGATGGTTATATGGAAAACACTTGCTGCTATTAAATTGATTTTAACAAATTTTTTTATGAAAAACATTTACAGATGATAGGAATTTTTTATGCATATTTTCGGAAATAACTATTTAGACGACAATAAATGATGTAAAATCTGAATTTACTTTTGGTATTTAAGACAAAAAACGTTTAGTGGAGACTACAGAAACTTTGTTATTAAATATCTCCTTAAAAGTCTAGCAGTTGTTAAAGGTCAAAGGCCCCAAAAATTAAAAAGAAAATAGATTTGATTTTAATTTTATATAATTTATACTTACCCTATTTCTATTTAAATTAAAAAATTTAAAAATGACCAATATTACTTCGTGACTTCAAGTTTGCAACTATTTATATATTTAAAGCATGTAAATGAAAAATATTTTACACATTCATATATAATATTTAAGTACCTATCGAGGGTATAAAAAAAGTTTTATACTTTTATAAAACTGAAACTGAACGAAGCAATAGATTTATGTTTTTTTGGCAATGGTATTATGGAATGAAAAACTAATTCTTAATTCAGAATTAAGATTTCAGGGAATTAAGCTAAGATTTAATTAATTCTTTCGAAGCTCTGTTACATATCACCATATGTTAGTTAAACACACAAAATTTATTTCCTTAAACACTCCTTTTAAAACATGTTTTTCCCGGATTGGAATTTTGGGTATTTTGATATAAAAAGTGGAGTTTTTAATTTCTTAATTTTAAGACAATTATCTAATTACACCAAAGGTATTCATTTAAATTTTACTTTAGTCCAAATATTAACAAGTCAAATTTTAAGTTTTTTGGGTCTAAAGAAATTTGATCGCATTTAATTTATTTTAAATATAAGGAACATTAAATTTCTACTTAGCACAAATTAGAGCAGACATTTAATTTTGTACATTTTGTTTGATGCTGTTTGTTGATCACACACTTTGATCAAATATTTGCCAAGTGAGACCAAACTTAATTTTAGCTACAACCTACAGTGAATATATAAAAAAAGGGTATCAAAAAGTTTTATACTTTTATAAAACCAAAAAATATAAATATGCTCGTTGTTTTTCTTTAAAGTTATCAATTAAGGAAAAAATATAAAAATTGCAAAAATTCAGAAAAAAATTTTTAACGCGTTTTTTACACAATTTTTTAAGAACTTTTGTAAATATTTACAATTTATTTACAATTGTTTTTGACGTTATGTCGACAATGTATCAAATCAAATATCAAATGTTTTAACTGCGTTCAACCCCTATTATTTTTTTATGACACACATATTCAGTTTGTTTAACAGTTTTCAATCTGAACTATTTTAGCGATTCACTTTTCGTTGGCAAATATAGACTCAATATCGATCTGTACATTTTTTAGTATTTTAATTGATAAATTATGACATTGTCTTTTCTTTAATGTATCATTTGTCGAATTTATCACTGCTAAACTAACTTTTTTTTCAACTTGAAGTTGGTTGATGCCGGGTTCAAAAAATTCGACTAAAATTAATTTCATGTTATATTACAATTTTCAAGTTTATGAAGAAACGATTTGGATTTAATAAAAAGATTCAGAAATGTATCCGATCTAGATCATCTTGCTTACAGGGGCTGAAATATTTACGTTTTAAAATGTAAAAAAATTTTCGTTTACATTTTTTGAAAAAATTTGTCCAAATTTTTTTTCTGATATTTTACAATTTTTAAGATATTTTGTTGGCTAATCTCTCGAGACTGAAAATTAAAATGTATATACTTTCTCAAGACTTTACAGAAACATAATTTTTCTAGCTGCTTTCCAATATTATAAACAATGGCTTTAATAGTATTGGTAATTTAAAATGAAAAAAAAATCGTTTACTTGCTTTATTTGATATTTTTATTTTATTCAAATATAAAGGTAATTATCTTTACTTATCTGAAATTAAAATTAAAAAGTATTAAAAAAATTAAAACTTACAAGTAGAGAAAAAAAAACATGGTTGCGGCATTGTCCATACTATGTTCTCATTGTTAATTTTCATTAATTTCAATAATACTCTATTCGTAATAACAATGTTTTTGTTTCAGTTTTATCATTGAATGTTTACATTCAAAATTTTATTATAGTTGACCACAAACATTTTATGTTTTAGAATATTTTTACCAGAAACAAAATCTTATTTTTACAACCATTAAATGTTATCAATCTTTTCCTTGTTCTTAAACCATATTTTGTTTTGAAACCATATTAATATAATTATTCCCATAACAATAAAATGTTACAAATAAATTTCCTTTTTACAAATATGGTTAAAAAATTCATAACTTTTTTGGTTTTGAATATATTTTGTTTTTAAAGTTTATTTTCCACCTTCATTATAATTCTCATTTAGTTTGTACATGAATTAATATAAGTAGCAGTGTTGCCAAAACAGCGGTTATCTCGCTGGATCTGCCGATATTTTGTTATCCTCAGTGGGTACTTTTCATGAATGACTTTTTTGACTGCAATATTTTTTTATATGGCTTCTAGCGACTTTTTGCTTTATTGTAAATTTTTGAAAGTATCAATTTACCAGAAACCCGGAAATTTTATATAAAATCAACTGTTTTTCTATTTTTTTTTTGAAAATTTTAAATCACTTCAACATTATTGTATGGAAAAAATCTGCTAAACAAAAACGAGAAAGAAAGATATAGTCGGTCAAGACCGACTATATGATACGCTACACCATTGTGTACTAGCATAAAAATTCGGGAAGGGGACTTATATTACACCTGTGGCCAATTTTACTAAATGTAAAATAAAATATACAAATACAGAATAATAAGTTGATACTAACATCTAGATGATTTCATGCACTCTAGGGCGATTCCTGGAAGTGACTTCATATAGGTGCCATGGTAAATTATGGACTGATTCTCATAAAATTTTGCGATGTTGTTTTTACTTATATAAAACTTATTTTTATCGAATATTAACTTGACACTAACATTTGTATGGGATTTATGCAAGTTAAAGTGGTTTTCGAAAGAGGGGTTTATTGGGAGCTATGTTCATAAAAATTGGTACAAAGATTGATACTTGCACAGAATATCCTTGCACCGAATTTCATTAAAATATTCTTATTTCTAAGGTATTTTTGAATGTTTAAACTCTATTCCCGAGGAACATTTGTATGGGGGCTAGGTGAAATGATGAACTGATCAGAACCAATTTCAATAGGCTTCGTAGTTATATCATAAAAGTCCCATGTGTCAAATTTCATTGCATTATCTTCAAAATTTCACCCGTACATTGTGCACAAGGTTTACATGGACAGCCAGCCGTCCAGCCAGCCAGACGGACGTACGGACATCGTTATATCGATTTAGAAAGTGATTCTATGGTGGTGTAGGGTATAAAAATTAATGCAATCATAAAACTCAATTTTTTTTTTGGACTTTTGTTGTTCCAGATTGGGTAGATAAGGCAACTCTAAACATCGTATGGTTTATGAATTTTATAATTTATATACAATTACTATATTTTCAATTTCAAAATTGTATGAATTAAAAAACGAAACATTGTACCAAATTTTAACAAAATTTCAATTTTATTTGAAACGGTAACAAAAGTGATATATCTAAGCTAATATTTAGGAGCTATACGTTTTATTCAAAGTATTGTTAGAATTAGATATAAATTAAAAAACTGCTATTGTAGCCGGAAATTACAAAATTTCTATCAATTTATAAAAATAACATTTTTAAGGAATCAGATTAAAAACCATTAAAAAGGAAAGTGACATTTTCTTTTATGACTAATCATATAAAAAATTCTATTGAGAGCAGAATATGCTATGAGTAAAATTAGGGATCCTTAGTGTAATATATGCAAAAATATATTATTTAAATTGTAAAAATAATATGCTTTAAAATAAGGATTTTCTATGAAAATATGGCAAAATATGCTGCTGAGCAGAAAATATGCTGTTATGACTAAAATATGCGACAATATACGGTAAAAATCGATTCCAAAATTCATAAAATTGTCTAAAACGGATAAATAACTAACATTTGGTTTATTTGAAGCCCAAAAAAAATATGAATTTGCATATTTTTGGTTACCCTAATTATAACCCACCGAACAAAATTAAAAAAAAACAATGAAAAATGAAAAAAAAATTTTTAATTTTTTCTTAGATGAATAATTAAAAATGGATATAAATACATGTCAGAAATTATACCTATCTGAAGTTTATTCAACAAATTTGAAAATTATAAATTTGGAAAAATATATATTTCCACTATTTTCGATACTCCTAAATCTTTATAATCTTTTAAATAAAAACTAGTTGTGCCAAATATGAGCATTGTAAAATTATTATGAGATTTATGCACTTTTAAGTTAATTTCGAGAAGGATTATGTATGGGCATTGTGGTGTGAAATGTGATAGAATAATTTATGGTTACCGAAAATGTATTATTGCTAAATTTTATCAAATTCTGAATATATTTATGTCGTTTTTAAACCTTAAACTTTTATTCCGGGAAAAAAACTTTGTTTGGGAGCCAGGTAAAATAATGGACCGACCATAACTAATTCCAGTAGTTATTTTATTGCACCAAAAATAATATAAAATCGAATAATTCTTTAACCTGTATGTAAAACATAAGGAAAAAATGGGAAATTCTGATACTTTTTTGCTTGGAAAAAAATTTAATTGGCTAAAATTCATAAAAGGAAATTACCCTATCAACGTTTAATTGTCAATTAGACCAATTAGCATATTTATTTTTGTTTAAGAGTTCGGCATTGAATTCTCGACAACATTAAGATTATAATTACCTAAAATTCTTTAATAAATACTATGTTAATTATTGATTCATATTTATGCTTTTAGAGAACAGAATATAATATTTTTTTTTGTTCAACTTTGAACTTGCGTTGCTACCATACAAATGCATTGATGAAAGATGTCGTGAACAAACATTATGCAGAAAATTGTCCTTTTTGAAATAATATAACTGTTACTTCATAAAACTCATTTTTTATTCTTGATTTATTACCAAAGGTATTCATGTGGCTCCCATACAAGACCATAAATGTTATCAAGTATATAGATAAGTTTGCACAAATAAGATTAATATCAAGAGAAAGCACATTACCAAATTTAATGAGATTCGATCCAAAAGTTATATCAGTCATTGCCAATAATCTTGAAAACAAAGTAAACATTTTAATGTCATTTTTCATTTTTTTTTATGATTTCTTATACATTAGGCTTTGACCTTTTCCATTTACATATGATCAGAGAAATACATGATTAATAGTTTTTTCAGCGATATCGTTTTTGGGATTCGACCGACTCCTTGTAGGCTGTACACAAATTATCTTTCAGGAACGTACCAATCAGCTACAATGTACTTCAGGTAGATTTGTCACTATATGTAGAGACTCCTTAGTTTTAATAAAATTAAAAAAAGGAATTATTTGATGATCCTGCCATACCTATTTGGCAAATCTATTCCATGGGTATTACCCCACCCACCTTTTTTATAACATTAAAAATTCATTACAAATTACAAAATGTTGTATTCAATTTTATTTAATGTTTATACCGTTTCTTAATTATGATTTTTAAAATTTTCCCTTTATTTTTTTTGAAATGTTATATTTTTTTTATTTAAAATAGGTTATTCATGAAAATTTTATACTTTCTGAAGATGAGATTGTATGTGATTATTACACTTATCATTTAAACACAGTTCTTTTTTAAATTGACAATATTCTTTTTTTTAAATTCTATTATTTTGAGAATTATTCATTTTTGAAGATCTATAATTTTTTATTTTTATGCTATTCTGCCAATGAATACGTTTTTTTTTAAATTTTAAATTGTTATTTTTATATTGTTACCTTTTTTAAGAAATGCATTTTACAAAATTAAATTGTAAATTAAAACGAATATTCGTTTTGACAGTTTGTATTTAAAATAACAAATAAATTTAAATTTTTGTTTGTTTTCAATATAAAATTTCGAAAACTCAAAAATATATGTATATGTATATATATAATCTTATATATATATATATATATATATGGTAGATTAATCAGTTTAACTTTTATGAAAAAAATATTTAGGAATATGTCCAGCACCTTTAAACTTTTTTAACGTAGATGTCAAAGGTCATATTTTAAAATGTTCAGGAAAATAATGCGATTTCTTTAATTCTGAAAGATTTTGATAAGAAATTATTTAAAATTTTTTAAAACATTTACGGTCACAAATTGGGTCTAAATATAAAATATTTTTTTGAAAGCTTAAAGAAAAATTTTGAAAGATACAATTTTGATTTGATTTCAATTATGTTTTCCTAAGCTATGTAAAAATTTACGACATATTTGAAAAGTCACTTTATTTAATCAATTTATTGAAGATAAATAATTGTTTCAATTACTCTTTTAATTATATCAATTACATTTTAAGTTTTCAAATAATTATTAGTAAAAATAAAATAATTTATCGTCTTTCAATTATTTGTCTATTAATTAAATGAACAATATAAAATTAATAAAAATTTATTACCTTGAATTTCAATTAAAATTTAAAATAATTTTTTTCATAATTGGAATAGGATTTTAGATTTTTCTGTGTAGAATTAGAATTTAATACATATAAATATTAGAAAACTTGGTTTTTGAATAATTTATTCAAATATAAGAAATAATTGCAATAATTTTTGCTTTTTATTAATATTTTAATCGTTTAAAGTATTTTTCTGTATAATATTAAAAACTTTTTTTTTTGGTAAATGTAGAAAATTGTTTGTACTTTTTTGAATTTTGACTAAAATATCCTCTGAGATTTAAATATAATTAAGGCATGAGCTTTTTTACATAATTTGAAATTTAAGTGGTAAAATATCTGAAATTAAGAATATATATATGTGGGCTATGATAATTGAATACACTATTTTTATTATTTTGTAATTCATAAATTTGTTTATTTATAAAATAATAATGTTTTGCATTAGTTACCAGAAATAAGAAAAAGGTAATTCACTATTAATGTAGAGTTCACAAAGTAAATAAAATAAACTAAGACACTAAATAAATTAAGTGACAACCAACAAGCCGCAAATACGTCATTTCACTTCAATTATTGATCAAGAACTCCTTCTCTGTTTTTCAGCATCTCACTCCTACACTATTGAATAAAACCTACTCATACTAACACAATAACAAAACAGTCGTCCAACATTCCCTTTCATGTCGTCATTCGTCAGTTTTACACTGTTCGTGCCTTTTGCACAGTGGTCCCATCATACATATATTTGAATCTTGTTGTATTACATTCCGCATTAATAAGGTGAGGTTATGTTTATTTCTCGAACAGGTGGCATACATTTATATTAGCCTTTTTGTAGTCACAAGTCTATGCCAAACTCGGCCATCATTTATGAAGTTTTAAGACCATCTAATTCGTTATAGAACATCATATAAAGTTAACCTTAGTCAAATGGTTTTTAGTCATTTACTTTATATTTAAATATTAACTTTTCATCTCTCACTTCCTATTTTCTTGTAATGCTGAAAAAATGGACTAATTTTTTAGAAAAATTGTAGAAATTTATATAAACAAATTAAAAAAAAAAAATCACCATAAAAATTAATTCTCTTTTATTCAATGTTATTGTCATTTTTCTACACTTTATTCTAACAAACACAAATAACACAAAGGGGAATAAAAAATTGTCTATGTATAAAAAAAAAGAAATCTTATTGAAAATAATTGTTTCGTGATTTCCCACAACACTTTTATAATTTGAATTAATCTGTAGTTTGAAATATAACAATCATTTTGTCTGTGTGTGTATAAAAACTCTCATATGAGAACACCTACACATATACATTAAAGAGCCTCACGAAAAAAGTTACAAATGTACTCCTTTAGAAATAGAGATTGGTCTGTTCTTCTAATGGATGATTCAAGTAGAGATACTTTTTTCAATAGCCTTTTTTTGACAGATCACGTGTGAGTCGTGTCATGCTGTAAAATTATTTTTGTTTACTATTGTTTGGCATTTCATAATGGAAAGACTTACGCCTGAACAACGTTTACAAATCTTTCAACTTTATTACGAAAATTCACGTTCTGTGAGGAATGTGTTTCGTTCACTTTGCTCAACTTATCGTCAACATAATCGGCCTACTGAGCGTACTATTCGCAACACCATCACCCATTTTCGAACGAATAGACCACGTACAGCACGCTGTGAAGAAAATATAGCGGCCGTAGCTGAGAGTGTACACGAAGACTGTGGAGAGTCGATTCGGCGCCGATCGCAGCAACTCGGACTGACTTGGCGCATTTTACGGCGAGATCTTAAATTGAAAGCGTACAGAATACAGCTTATGCAACAACTGAAGCCGCTCGACCTTCAAAAGCGACATCGCTTCGCTCTGTGGGCTCTTGAAAAGTTCCAAGAAGATCTCACATTTTCGAGGCAAATTTTGTTCAGCGATGAGGCCCATTTCAGGCTCAATGGGTATGTAAACAAACAAAATTGCCGCATTTGGGACGAAGAGCAACCTGAAAAGATTCAAGAACTGCCACTTCATCCAGAAAAAACAAAGGTTTGGTGTGGTTTGTGGGCCGGTGGAATCATCGGTCCATATTTCTTTAAGAATTATGCCGGTGCGAACATAACCGTCAATGGCGACCGTTATCGTGTTATGATAACCGACTATTTGATGCCTGAAATTGAAGCTCGTGATCTCGACGACATTTGGTTTCAGCAAGACGACGCCACTTCCCACACATCGCATCAATCAATGGTTTTATTGTTGTAGACCCTGATAAGACCTATAAAAGACATGCTTACATGTCCTATTTATCTCTTATAGTTTTCGAGTTATTTGCGTTTGAATTTTTAAGCACCATAATTTTGCATGTTCTTGGTCAAGTTTTTTTTTTTCATATATATCCTAGTATTTCCGACCGATTTTATTAGTTTTTTTCTTAACTAGTTAAAGAACAAAATTATCTATTGAATAAAGAAAATTTTTTTCTTCGATATCTTTACCGAGTCCAACAATAAACGATTTTGAATTTGAAAATTGCAAAAAAGACGACTTTTTGTGTTTTTTTTTTAGCCGAAAAAGTATTTACACTCTTTTTTATCTAAAATAAAATTTTCTTTAGCAACATATAATAATTTCACACTTTTCTGCAAGGTAACTTCACAGAGATAATTATAAGATAAACAACAAGCTGAATAACTCAATTGGTCATGGTACACATCCTCCCGAATTCGACCCATTTTATATGAAAGTTTTGATTTTTGACCATATTTTCTCAAATCATAAAGCACAAATCGACAAGCGGAAGATATTTTAAGAATCTTCAGTATATTGTTAAAAGTTTTAAATCAAAATCTAGGGGACTTCGGAAAAATGTGGATTCTACAGACAAAAATGTAAAAAATCCCATTTTTGGGAATTTTCATTAGTTTTTTTGGGTATTCAGGAAAACCCTACCCTGATTGAAATTTGGTCAACGCGTTTTTATTTATATTAATATGGTCCACATTTTCTGCAAATTTTACACAAAATATTTTTATAAAAATAATTAATATTATTCTACTACAATTATTCAATGAACAATTAATCAATGAATCTATAAATAATTAATATAATCTTAATATATGTAGACAGGCTTTAAATCATAAACTTTAGTTAGTCTTTAGGAGAAAAAAGTATTCAAAATTTAACTGTTTAGAACATTGTTTATTAAAATGTGGTTCCTTATCCAATTTTGTTGGGGATCGGGATATAAAGTTTAAAAATAAAAATTCTTAAGTAAAGCAGATTGTAAAAAATTTAGAATTACAAAACAGCTGGTTCGAAAAGTAACAGAAAATAAGGTTGACTTATACAATTATGTGTTTGCGGAACAAGAATGCAAACAAGAGTAAGTTTTTATAGGCCAATTGCATTTGGTAATATGATTTCCAAAATCTAAAGATTTAAAGTAAAATATATTTAATTGGGAGGTTTGGCGAAAAAATTCAATATTAATCGTTCACGTACCAAAGTATATATTAAATTTTAATAAATTAATTTAAAAATTGTGTACAAAATTGTGGTCCAATTGAAAATATTGATAAAACACTTGTATTGCAGTTATTTGTAAAATAATGTGGTGCCCTCTTTAAATTTTTATTATTTAATTATGTTGCCTTTTATTCCCTATAGCACGATATTGGGGAGCCCCCCAAAATATAACAATCAAATCAGAATCTGCCTAACTTGTCGAAATTGGTTCAGTATTTCACCTAGTCCCCAAATAAAAGTTTTCTTTGAGTAAGATTTTGAAGTTCAAATATCTTAAATACATATAAGCGTATTTCTACAGAATTCTGCACAAATAAAACATTCTTAGTACTAAAACATTCTATACAAAAAATTTTTATGTACCTATATATAATATGGCATTTAGTTTCAAAAGAATCGTTTAAAAATTAATTATAGCTTTTATATAGGGTCCTCTCCCGAAAAAAGTACTTAAATCCCACATAAATGTTCATATGTTAATAAAATTTGGCTCAAATAAGCACCCATATAATGCTCTCTCTCTCAAGTGTGTATTACTTTAAGTCTCATACGCAATAGTGTAGGATATCATATAGTCGGTCTTCATCGAATATATGTTTCTCTTTTAATAGTAATTTATTTTGCATTAACAATTATTTAGATTGTTTGTTACATTGTTAGAAATTTCCATTCACTTTTTGGTTAAATATTAGAAAATCTTTATATTTTCTATTGATTTAAATTGTTTCCTTCATTTGTCTGTTAGAATTGGAATGAAAAGCTAGAGGAACCTACAGTTTTTAAAAATGTATGATGAGTTTTTAGCACACTCTATTTCTATTGTTTTTTATTGCTGGCAAGATTAACAGAATAAATAGCATTTTTAAAACTAATCAAAATAAAATTTTGATTAAAAAAAAAAAATAAAATAATAACCAAAATGAAAAAAAGTCATTATCACCACAAATAAAATAACCAATTTTGGTTAAAAATAACCAAAACGGCAACACTGATTTTCACACTATTGAATATTATACATAATTAACCCTTTAACAAAGAGAGGGTAAATTTTATGCATTTTGTACCCAAAAGGTTAAATTATCAATTTTTGCAAATAAGTTACATGGAGGTATTTATTATACTTAAATATAAATTAATATATCAAATATATAATAAGTTCCCTTAAAACTGCGATAATAATCGAATTAAAGAGATTTTGCAAATTTAGTCACTATTTTATACAAATTTATAGTTTTTATATATATATGATAAATGTATGCTTTTGGTGACATTTATTTTCTTAGCTAACCATTTATTTGACACAAAATTTGAACCGGAAATTACAAAATATTACTTGTGCAACTAAGGGTTTAAATGAATTAAAATAGTATTGAATGATACCTTTCAAATGATGCCCTAAAATATAAATAATGATAGAAAATGTCCAAAATATACAAACTTTAACAAAATAGTATTTAAAATAATATCAGAGAATGAAAACTAATTCAAAAAATTTATTTACTCATTATGTATTAAATGTCATTTGTCTATTATATGTTCTAATTTTTTTTGACAAAAAGTTAAAAATTATGTATTTTAAAAATAGCCCAGCTCACGTGAACGAAATAAATAAACCGAAATATTGTGGGTATTATATTAAAACATATCAATCTTTAATTTTACGGGGGTACATTTGCAACATTTTTTGTCCCTATACAAATCAATGCACTTTAATATACATTGGCAATTATAAATATGGAACTTTCTGCATTTCAATACAATAGAATTTGTAATGATACGATTTGGAGCAAAATTTGTTTTCATCGCTTGAATTATAGAACATTAAAACAAAATTAGATCTTTAAAATCGGTTTAAATTATTGTCAACTTTATCTTAACAAAATTTAATTAAAGAGTAAAAAAATTTAGGTTTTTATAAGGTTATAGTTGTTAGTATTGTAAGAAGATGTTAGAAGACTTTAGGGCACGGACTATAGATGAGCTCAGTGTGGAATTGCATTGCAACCGGGTGCCGTGACCCATAGATCGGAAGGAGTTTTAGATGGGCTCCGCTCCTGACCAAGGGGAAGGCATGTCCAAATACATGTCTTCAAATTGGTACTCAAGTGTAGCAGTTTGTTGCATCTGGGAGCGTTGGTGGGCGCATTATACTCACCCGGTGTTAAGACCACCGTCAGACGGGTACCCACGTAAATCTTGAACACATCTGTAAGTAGTTGGTCCGCCGTGGCGGCTTGTCTTCTTGGATAAAATCTCTTCCTTGATGTATAGAGACGGGTAGAGTAAAAAGCCTGTCATGCTACACTCTAAGACTCACCTTTCGGTCTAAAAGTTCGTATCAGTTTGGCAGGTATACATAGGTTTACTATTGCCTGGACTTGTCTGGGGTCTATATTGGTAGAATAGGACCAACGGGCCCTCACCAGAGACCTATCACAATCTGGTACCACGGGAGCTAGTAGCCTCTGGTACAGCAACATCTGCATGTCGGTATTGTTGTATTAAACTGGCTGTTGGAGAGACCCCTCGGGAAGTTCACATGGTGGCTGTGGTTTAAACCCAGATCTCGGGGAAGGGATTATTCTCCCGATATGGTGGTGCATGGCAACACATCGCCGTCATTAGTGCGACAGAAGGTAGTTTCAACTCCCAAGCAAGAGGAGTAATTTATCCATACAATGAGTCGCTCTAATTGCTACCTGTGTATTCCTAACAGGCACATGGGAGCATTGGTAGGCGCATTGTACTCTCCCGTTGGATTAGGTAGGTAGCCACGTAAAACTTGACGAATTTTTAAGTAGTTGGTAGAGTCCTCTAATTCTCAATGGGGCTTACAAAATTTTGATTTCTCCGAATATGTTATATTCTTTTTGCTTATATTTTATGTATGTATATTAAATTGCATCAAAATTGACCGACTTCTGAATTTTGACCGTAACTCCACCTAGAATCGTTCATTGGTTTACAAGAAGATATTGTGTGAAATATTAGTGAAATCGAATATTGTTAACCAGTGTCGCATCGGACCTGAAGTTTGTAGGGTGCGTTTATATAGGGAAAGTGTGACCTTCTCATAGTTTTTTTATAACTAAATGTTAAAAAATTGTAATCTACATATAATAGTCTATTAAACAAGACATAAAAGGAAAAAATCGGTTAAAAAATATTAAAGTTATTACGAAATCCCCAGACCATTAACGTGTCTTAGACTACTTGTGTAAGGAGTGTACAAAAATCTTTTGAGAAAAGTTAAAATAAAATATTATTTTTAAATAAATTTTAAAAATGATTATTGAAAAATAAGTTTTTGTTTCTGTAGAATAATTTAAATCCCTTTCCTTGCTTGGTTGCGATTTTTAAGGTTCTTTAAAAAATACAATTTCAAACATTTTAAAATTTTGTTCAACAAATTTCAAAAATGAAAAAAAATGAAAAAAAAAGAATTAGGTCAATACCTTTTATGACTAAGCCGTACCAGCGATTTGAATTTTGCATTTTGCATTTTGCAAAAGGCATTTTTTTTTGCATTTTTCTAGTTATGAAGCCAATTTATTTCGAACTGTTATTCAGATTAAACGGAAGTATCACAGAATAATATAAAAATTACAAGATAAAATATATTCAGAAGTTTTTAAGACAATTGGTTTAGGATTACCTTTAAAATATGATGGTCAAAAGACAAAATTTGAAATATTTAAAATTTTTAAGAAAAACATCACGAAAAATTATTTTTTTATCAGAATTTCTATGCAAAGGTATGAGTAATGAATTTT
Source organism: Protocalliphora azurea (assembly GCA_932274085.1). NCBI lineage: Eukaryota > Metazoa > Arthropoda > Insecta > Diptera > Calliphoridae > Protocalliphora > Protocalliphora azurea. Next base: position 152,925,801 of record OW026520.1, read on the forward strand.
AATAGGTTAGTTTGACTTTACTTGTCCGATTGAGGTAATTATATTATATTTGCCCATGATATTAATAAAATTTACTTAAGAATTTAAAAAAATGCTGACTCCAAGCTCAGTTAAGGGTTAAATTTGCCTTTTTTTTACAGTAGCATCAACGAAAGCCTTTCAGTTATATTTTCATAAAATTTTATCGAATTCTAGATAGAAATAAATAAGTTTTCGTTGCGTCTTCCTTAAAACTTTCAAATATTCCAAATTTTGACTTTTGACCTTCGTGTTTTAAAGGTTGTCCTTGACAATTTTCTTAAAAACTCCAAAACGATTTTTTAAGACATGGTTTTTATTATTCTGTAATAATTCCGTTTAATGTAAATATTAGTACAAAAAAAAAAAAAAAAAAAAAAAATAACTTTGTAACTAAAGGGTTGAAAAAAATGCCTTTTTGCCAAAATATGCAAACTTCAAATCACAGGCACGGCTTAGTCATACAAGTTATTGACCTAATTCTTTCTTAAGTTTATTTCTTATGGTGTTGTCTATAAACCTGCATAGTTTTATTTGAAGTTTTTTGACATTTTTTTAACAAAATTTTTAAAATTTTGAAATTGTAGTTTTGAAAAAGTCTTAAAAAATAAAATTGTTTAATCAAGCATAGAAAGGGATTTGAATTAACCTACAGAAACTAAAACTTATTCTTTTATAATTATGGTTCAAATTTAATTAAAAATAGCATTTTATTTAAACATTTCTAAACTAATTTAAAATTTGCTTGTACACTCCTTACACAAGTGTTCTACAATACATTAAAGGTCTGGGAAATTCGTAATAATTTAAAAAATTTTTAACCGATTTTTTCTTTTTATATCTTGTTTGATAGATAATTATATGTAGATTACGATTTTTAACATTTAGTTACAAAGCAAACTATTTAATAGCTAATTTTTTTTTTTTAAACTGTGAAAAGATCACATAAACGCACTACACAAACTTCACGTCCGATGCGGTATGGGTTAACGATATATGATTTCACTAATATTTCACACAATATCATTTACAATGAAAGATTTCAGGGGAGTTATGGTCAAAATTCATACGTCGCTCAATTTTGGTGCGGTCTAATGTATATGGATGGATATTGTCATTATATATTCGTGTACTAAAATAGAATTGAATATATAACCTCAATCTCTGCATAAGTATTTTATTAAATGTTAATCAAGGCCATACATATGTATGTATTTCTTTTTGTTTTTCATAAAGTAAATATATATGTAAGTGTATGTGTATATGTTAAGGATATTTGAGTGGTTGTAACAGTTTTGTGTAAGTGTATGTGTCTTTCGTTTATAAATGATTGCCTTGTCTAAAAGTGTATTTGAGATGAATACATTTATCTTTTCAACCACTCACTCCCTGGTAATTAGGCATCACTAAAACTTATTGCAGACATTTATTCTTAATCTTAAATATTCTACATATAATCAAAATATGTCTACAGACACATGTTTAAATACACACATGCTTCCTTACGCCTAATCTAGGGATAGAAATGTGTATTTATTAATGGGTTTTGTAGAAATAGAATAGACAATGATAAAAAGGCAAATAAAAAATATGTTTTGTATGTATGTTGATGATGTAATTAATAAAATAAGGGTCTTGATATTTCATTAACTTAAACACAAGAACAATGAAAAGAAAAAAAAAAAGTTAAAAGAAATTCATACATTTTGTGCAATTAAACAAAATTAAATTTCCATGGTAACCAAAAAATATTTTCTTTACTAAAGATTTTACAGCATAGAATGTCTCCTTGGTAAATAAAACCTCACATCCAGCCATTCCTTTCATCAGGTCTTAATGTATTTGTTAGAAACAGCCAGGACATGCTAGACAAGCGTTGCAGTTTAGATGTTTTGTTATACTGACATTAACTGAAGTGTATATTTCTATTTGGTGGTGCCGCGTCATGACAACCTTGCAAGTGAAGACTTAGAGTGTTCGGAATATCTTTTGTTCTTGCTAGTTAAAGGTATACAATACCTTGTATAACTAAAGGTATACAATACCTTTAACTAGGAAGAAATTTAACTCGTTTAACAATAGAATTAATCAATTATGAGGCGTATAAGTTGAAAATATGAAAGTAATAGCAAATAAATTAATTAAACTAATTAATATAATTTTTAATAAATTGTCTTTCTGAAATTATTAGAGGCCATATATATAGATTTCTCACCCATTTGTTTTTATAATATTAGTAAAAATATATATTTTTTTTTAATTTTGGCCATTTATAGGAAACCTTTTAAATTATTTGAGATTTTAAATTAAAATATAAAAATTTTATTAGATGACATTTTAAACCTAAAATTTGATACATATCCATGGGCGGATCATGCCCATTTTTGGTATCCAAATTTATATCGATCCTCCAATTATCTGTACAAAACTTCACTGCCGAATATGCCTTTGTTTCAGAGATATCATTCCAAAAGTATGAACTGAAGTTACAATGGAATCCCGGTGTTTTTAATATTTGGTCCATAAATTTTTTTGTTTATAAACTTATTTTTAAAATTTCACCTTATATGTAAGGAAGGCGGTAAAGTGAGCGGGCCACGCTCATTTATTGTTTGCCGAACTTACATTGGTCCTTGAACTGTTACGCTGATGTTTTACCTTACATGGAATGAGCGCCCATTTTTGGCATTCAACTTTATATCGATCCTCGAACTATCTGTACAAAACTTCACTGTCGAGCATGCTTTCGTTTAAGTGATATCAGCCGAAAAGTATGAATTGAAGTTACAACGCAGGATGTCCGTTGTAACTAGTATTTTGTTTATTAACCGATTTTACCCATTTTCAACATCAAAAAAACCATATATAAGCTAAATATTTGCGCCAAATTTAATCCTCCTGCTAGTCCCCGCGAGCCCTATCCTACTTTCAATAGGCAGACAAACTGATAGACGGGCGGACATAGCTAAATCGACTCAGAATATTACCAGGACCAAGAATATGTATACTTTATGGGGTCTTAAAGATTTTTTTTGATAAGTTACACACGGAATGACAAACCCAATATACCCCCCATCTTTTTGATATCGCTTATAAAAACGGTATTGAACATGAAAATATAGTAATAGTTGAAATAATTTTGTAAAACTTTTCAGTCCAAAAATAATTATTAAAATTATTATCAAATTAAAATGGCTCTATTCTATTCACTTTTTACTTTCAAAAATTTTTAAGAAATAAGTAGCTGCCAAATATAGTTTTCTTGTCAGACATTGAAAATTACTAAAACGAGATATTATGCGTCTCATAAACGCGTACTTATTCTTGTTCTTCTTCTTGTTGAAAACACATGTACACCAGTTCCAATTCAACATTTTACAACAACCAAAATTTAATCAGGGTTGTGTATCGCTCAACACTTAAAATAATCATATTATTTACGGCATTCGCTTCCACATAAAATATGCAAAAATAAAAGTAATTATCTTATAGTTCTCTAATTTGAAAAAAAGGTAAACCCTACAAGCGAAATAATAGGAAAGTGATTCGAATTTGTATTGCTTCGAAGATAAATTTTATTGCCGAAATAATCATATTCGTATTGCGGAAGTTTCCCCCATCGGGAGAGATTATGCGAGAGACAGGCGATACATTTAAGCAATAAGAAATCAATATGGCTGAAAGAAAAATAGGCAATATTGCTAGATAATCTTCTAGGTCGGAAAAAGAAGATGCCAGAGGAGGATGTAATAAATATATATAAAAATTATCACTAAATAAATCTTGAAATAATATAATAAAGAAAACGTTTAAATCTCATAAAGCATGTACATAAATCTTAACATCATAAAACACGAAGACTAAAACGCTCACATAAAATATCAACCTACCAGTAAAATAATACGAAAGCAAAATAATATCGAATTCGTATTGTAAGTTTCCCCCATCGGAAGAGATTGTGCGTCACAGGTGATACATCTAAGCAATAAGAAATCAATACGCCTGGAAGAAAAATAGGTAATATATAGATAATCATCTAGTTGAAAAAAAGAAGATACCGGCAGATAATCTTCTGGAAGGTGTAATAAATATATAGAAAAATTATCATTAAATAAATCTTGAAATAATATACTAAAGAAATCTTTTACATCTTGTAAAGCATGCATGCACATAAATCTCAACATCATAAAGCACAAAAACTGAAACGCTCACATAAAATATTCATTTTTTACTAAAAGACAAAACAAATTTCTTCAATATTTTTTTAATTTTTGAATAATTTTTCGACAACTGAAAAAAAATGTGACTAAAAAATAAAAGTATTTCAACAATGATATAACACTATGCGACAGTCAAAATCGGGATGGGATGAAACCAACGGGAAATGTTATATCGGTAAAAAAGAAGTTATACGTGTCCCGGCGTTTCGCTGGGTCACGTCTAGGAATCGAGATATATCGATTTGAAAAAATTAGGAAATATAATTCCTTTAATCTCTTCATACAACGTTTCGCTACATAAGTAACAGTTTCGCAGTTATAAATAAATGTATGAAGAAAAAAACTATTTTTTGCCTAAAAAATTGAATTTTTTTATTTTAAATTCATACAAAATCCAAAACGGTAAAAAAGTGTCAAGTCCTATTACTTCCACGTAAAGTCACATAACCTTTAAACAAAATGAGACATAGATCATGAAAATCGATGGACGCGTTTCGCTTTTATTCACAATTAAGTGAAGGTATGAATTTCAAAAATTTGCTCGAGATATGCTCAAAATTCCTTGGAAAAAACATTGAATACTTTTTTTATGATTGTCAGAATTAAAAAAAAAGTAATAAACAAAAAGTTATTTGATTTTTATGGTAGCGGTAACAAACTAAAAAAACGGTCATAAATGTGCGTGGACAATTAAAAGGACAAAAGGAAAGTGTACTTTTTTAATTATTTGGGTTTTTTCCGTTGGATACCTGCATGATTTTTTTACACAAATTGTACCCACATTTATGAGTGGTCATGTTTTAGAACGTTTCGAAAAATTTAAAACGCACACGAATCAGGTTTATAGCCACCCTTAAAAGATGCGCGAATTCAAAAGTACCTCTCAGTAAAATATTGAAACTTACGTAGTATTTATAGGTCTTCACTAATCGATTTTTGTCATTCAACAAGTATCTCCGAACGCGTAAAGTAAGGTTTTTTTTTAAAGTGACGAAAAAGTAATAAAAGTATAAAACCGAAATGAGTGCAAATTGTCCAGAAAATATCAATTTATTTTGTTACGTTTGTGGTAAAAGAGCTTTTTCAACAAATGCTGCATTACTCACTGACCAAGTGGAGCGCGCTTTTAAACTTTATTTTGATTGCGAAATAATTCGCGGCGTTTCGTGGGTCCCAGACAAAATTTGTAAAACGTGCTACAATGGACTTAACATGTGGATCCAAGGGAAACGCAGTTCACTTCGTTTTGGTGTGCCAATGATTTGGATTGATGCTGCAGAGCACAATTCCGACAACTGTTACGCTTGCGCAAACAAAATATGTGGAATAAATCGTAAAGGCCTTAAACGAAGAGTTTACATATCTGTTAAAAGTGCACAAATACCTCTACCGCATTCTTTTTCTATTGAAACAATGGATCAATCGGATTTCACCTATAAACCAACACCAGAAGCCGGCCCATCGAACAAAATAATTCCAATATCACAACCAAGAATGGACAAGATTGTTGCAGAATTAAAACTTTCTTAACGTGAAGCAGAAAAACTTGCCCAACTTTTGAAAGAAGGCAACAATTTGAAGCCTAATGTCAAAGTCACCGGATATCGAAGACGCAAGAAAGTAAAGGGCGCAAACAAACGAAAATAAGTTTTGCGTTCATCGATTTTTATAACCTATGTATTGATTAACCGTTTTGGATTTTTTATGAATTAAAAATAAAAAAATTCAATTTTTTAGGCAAAAAATAGTTTTTTTTTTCATACATTTACTTATAACTGTGAAACTGTTGCTTATGTAGCGAAACGTTGTATGAACAGATTAAAGGAATTGTAATTCCTAATTTTTTTAAATTTGTTTCAACAAAATCGGACTGGTGGTTCTCGAGTTATGTCAAAAAAAAAAAAAAAAAAAAAAAAAAGACCACCAAAGGTCACAATTTCCCCTATATGATAGTTACTAACTTCAAATCGATATATCTCGATTCCTAGACGTGATCCTGCAAAACGCCGGGACACGTATAACTTCTTTTTTACCGATATAACTTTCCCCGGTAGTTTGAACCCTTCCCGATCACTGACCCCTACCATTTGCCGCACAGTGTAATTATTATAAATGTGACATTAATACATTAAATATGCTTATTAAAAATGTCAATTGGATTGATTTATTAGAAAGTAAAATTGTTAGTATATGTTATGATGTTTTTTTTTTTATCAAATGTTCTTAATATTTTTTAAAATAATATTCCTTTAGCAAATCCTAGGGTACATAAGCTTCCATGGTATACCAAAGGACTCAAAAAATTAAAAAATCTTAGAAATAAATATTACAAAAAATATAATTCCACAAATAATAATATTTATAAACAAAAGTTTCTTCGATTCGAAAAAGAATTTAATTTTCTCAATAAATTTCTATACAATCAGTATATTATGAATCTTAATAACGACTTAAAGTACAATCCAAAACGATTTTGGACTTTTATAAATTCTAAAAGAAATTGTTCTTACATCCCTTTATGTATGAACTATAATAACTTAACTTCAAATAATCTAATTGATTCACTGAACTTGTTCGCATTCGATTTTAAATCCAATTTTAATGATGAAAATTTACAGTATGATAATTTTTGATTTAAATGAAATAAACACCATTATGGATTTCGGTAATTTGCAACTATCTGAAAAAGATGTTGCAGAAGGTATTATTAGGCTTTCTAATTCACTTAAGGGTGATAATGATGGTTCACCAGCTTTTTTTAATAAAGAAATGTTCTTCTTCATTATGTCTACCATTGAAAATTATTTTTAATAAGTCTTTAAGCAATGGCTATTTTATTAAAAAGTGGAAATTTACTACAATTTTTACTATTTATAAATCTGGTGATAAAAATAATGTCATTAATTATAGACCAATTTTCAAATTAACTAATATTTCAAAAATTCTTGAACATATTGTTTATTATAAGCTTTTCTTCAATGTAAAGAGGCATATTTCTTTATCTCAACATGGATTTATGACTGGAAGATCAACCTGTACTAATTTAGCTGTTTTTACCAAGTATTGTGTTGATAGTTTTGAAGATCTTTGCTAAGGCATTTGACCGAGTACCATATGAACTTTTATTATTAAAATTATATAAATAGGGCCTTCATTCCCGAATGTTATCTTGGTTTCGTTATTACTTGTTGGATAGACAATCCGTGATTTCTCTTGATGGTGTTGGTTCCACATCATTTATTCCTACTTCTGGTATTCTCCAAGGTAGTGTTTTGGGTCCACTGCAGAGACGTGCGCCGAGGAATTTTATCGGCGGCGGCGGCTTCCATTAAAAAGCTTCGGCGGCGGTTTAAAATCGGCTGTCAACCGGCTGATATTACACACATTTTTCTAATTAAAAATTTTATATTTTCATGAACCTTTGATTAACATTGTTCATAAAAATAGGACGAGATTGTTTCCCTTCGCTGGAAACAATATAAAAATAATTATTAATTTATTGAAAATACATAAGAAAAAATATGGAAACGATCTAAGGATATTTCTGGATTTTTGCATAAAAGATTAGAATAATTGTTCGCATATTAGAATGAGAAATGGTCTGCTTCGATATAAAAACATATCAATTATTAAGATATGCTAAAAAATAGAGAAGTACAATTTATATCAATTATTTTAATAATTCCCAATCTCATATCGCTAGTGAATAGAAGTGATTTATTAGTTGACAAAATCTTGTGTACGAGTTTTTTTTTTAGATTTCTCGCAGGATGGCGATTAAGGCTCATTAAAATTTATTAGCAACTGTTAATATTATTATTTCACAGTATTTGCATCAAAATTAATCAATTATAAATCATCAAAAATACTTGATTGATTTATAATTATTTGAAGTTCAAAATGATGCAAATATTTTTCTTTCATATTTAATTGATGGCAAATACTGCATTAAAATAATAAAAAAGTTTCATTTTTAACATATTTTTTACAAAAAGAATTTAAAAACGGCGGCTGCTTTTAAGCCGAGTTAAGCCGAAAATTTTACGGCGGCGGCGGCTTCCAAATTTTTCTCGGCGGCTCGGCTTAGCCGAATTTCAGCCGCTCGGCGCAGGTCTCTGGTCCACTGTTATTTAATATATTTATTAACGACATTCACCTATGTTTCAGAAAGTCTCATTATTTATTGTATGCTGACGATTTAAAAATTTTTAAAACAATTTCAATGACGTTTTTAATTTCCAGGAGGATTTAAATAGGATGAGTTCTTGGTCAGTCCGTAATGGTTTACCTTTTAATTTAAACAAATGTTTTTCTATGACTTATCATAGATATTGTAACACTGTTATATCTCGATATAGAATGGATGAAATTTTAGATTTAGGGATATTATTTGATAAAAAATTATCATCTAATAATCACTTAAATTATATTATACCTAAAGCTTATTCAATATAAAGTTTTTTATGCCGTAATTCTAATAATTTTGATCATTACACAAAAAAAATTCTATATACATCCTTAGTGAGATCTAGATTAGAATATGCTTAATTTATCTGGAGCCCTTGTACTCAATTACACATAAATAGAATTGAAAAAATTCAAGTAAAATTTATAAAGTTTGCTCTTTCATTTTTAAACTTTGCATTTGTAAACCCTCAAATTTCGATTCCTACATACCCTGATAAATGTGCCTTGATTTCTATGAAAACTTTAGAAACAAGACGTAAAATTTCTTTTGTATATTTCCTATATGCTATAATTGGTGGATTAATTGATTGTCCTGATTTGCTTCATACCATAAAACTATATGTACCTCCTAGGCCTCTAAGCAAAATAATTATATCTTTTATATAGATATTCATAGAACAACATATGCTTTGAATGAACCTTTAATAAAAGTTATGAGATTATTCAGTAAATATTCTAATGAATTAGACTTAAGTATATCAAATCTTGAATTTAAAAATTTGTTAAACAGTTTGTTTAAATAATTAATTTAATTATGTTTATTAAATTATCATTGATGTCTGTAAGGATAATATTATATCCATAGACTGAAACTAATAAACAAATAAATAAAATTTCTTCCAGATGATCTCAATGGTATATCATTAATTTATTGCGGACCTGATAATCACCTTATTGAAAAAAGTGCGATATTTTGAGGATAAATAAAATAATAAAAAAATTTAAAATTGTATATATTTTTCTTGTTATTGCCTAATTTTCTTTAAACTGATAAAAATACAATATTAGAAAAAATTGCTTAGATGATTTTCGTCCAAATAATAAAAAGAAGATATTGCGTAAATTTCTTCCAGGAAGATATCTTCCAAATGTTTGTAGGGAAAAATAAAAAATATTTTTTGTAATATTTGATAATTGTTAGTAACGACAAATTTTTTTCGGTTGCTCAATAACTTTTATTTTTCGCTTGCCCGAAAGTCATTCTCAGCTTTATCGGGATATTCTTGCCTGAAAATTACTTTAGCTGTCCTTTAATATGAGTCCATTAACTGTCGCCTTTTTTTCACGTTGATTAAGAAACCACTCATAGAGACGACTTTCCATTTTCGAATATTCAGCACTATGTAAAGTTTTATTTTTTTTATTGGATACGTGTTGATAAGTGTTGGCAACAGTATCCAATATTGATTTTCTATACGATTTAATATAACTAAAGGTAGAAGTAGTTATATTAAAGTCCAGTGCTAAACGCTTTCCTTGAACGCCTTTGCCAATCTTTTGCAATATTTTTAATTTGTCTTGTAAAGACAAAGTGTTTTTCTTGCGTTTGTTTGGCATTTCTAGTCCACTTTCTTATTTTAATAAATGTTAAACCGTATACATATACAAACACCAAGAAACTGACTTTTAAACTCTAACAACATCAACAAGATCTGTAAATCATCTATTAAAATGCGATTCCCCTTCTTACTTTGTATTTGGTTAAACTAAATTGTCAAAATTTTAGTGTTTACAATAAAAAAAGAAAAAATCGATCGGAAATTCGAATTTTGGATTCTAATTTTAGAGCGCCAAATGTAATGAAATTACTGATTCGAATTTCTCCAAATTCAAATTTCTGAGAGTTCGAATTTCTGAGCGTCTACTGTAATTGAGAAAATGGCCCTGAGTTGTATCGAGTAAAAAAATAATAATAAAAATTAATATTTCCAAAAACATTATTTTTAATATTCTTTAAAAATTTTATAATGTTAACATAACCTTTCGCTATAATCGGGCAAAATTTTTGTTGAATACTCCTTTAGTTTAGAATCAAATAATAAAATATAAAGTAAAGGAAATTTTTATTATAAAATTTCACTTTTTTTTTAAATATGAGCTCATAAGAAACATACTCAGAGAAATATAAAAATGGTTTACAATTACGAAATTACTTGTATCAATTAAAATTTTGTTTGATTTTGCTCCAATCATTAAAATGATGGTATTAGTTAGCAAAATAATGTTTTTTTGTTTAAATTTTAATTAATTTCTATTAATTTGTTTAATACACATATTTTTGGAATTTTTCTTTTGCTCTTAACAATAAATATATAAAATTGGTTTGAAAATATGTATTTCAATATTTGAAATATTATTTAAATAATTTGTTTTTTTTTGTTGTTCATAATTTTTATTTTTTGAAATAATTTTTTTACTTTGCCTTATAAAATAGTTATTTTTGAAAAATAATTTATTTTATTGCTAATAATTATTATTTTTCAATATATATTTTTTACGTGGCTTGAAAACAGTTATTGTTAAAATATATTTTTTACGTTGTTTATAATTTTTATTCTACAAGAAGAAGGTGTTTCTTCGGAGCCTGAGTAAGACTTTTAACACAATTGCTGCATTGCTCTCACGGTCCATTTGTAACTGCTGTGAATTACAAAAATCATTTGCTGCTAAAGAAACAGCCCGTTACATTTAACACAATTTCCAAATTTATATTTTAGATATATTAATGAGCCTTGATCCGTTAAAATTCCAAAAAATGTATTCACTGGTTTGCAATAAAACCCTGATTTAAATATAATTAATACATAGAATGATTTCTATGTATTGAATAATTATGAAAGGCATTATTACCAGCTTAAAATTCAATAATTTATTTAAAAAAATTGACAAAGGAAAATTTGACACAGTTGTCATAATTGTCTTTCCCCCATAAGAATCGATTTTCACTTTTTTTTATGGATATGACCAGGTTAAGTTTTATAAGCTTTTTACGTGAAAAGTAAGTTTTTTATTTTGCATAAATTTTGCTTATAATGTATAAACAAATTAGTATTTTTTAATTTGATTAACTGATTTGACTAAATTGTTTTATAAGTTTATTCATATATTATTTTTGTAGTATTCATAGGTACGAGGGCGGATCAATAAGTTCGTGACTTTTCGAACTTCTTTCGTAGTTATATGAAATGCAACATTATTCCCATAAAGTACCACCTGTTAATAGACTACTGTCAAATTTTGAGCAAATGTTGTCATTTACTTTGCGTAAAAAATAGGATTTTTCGAGGCCATTAATATAGGCATTTGTTTTGTCAATAATTTCATCGTTGGAGCTGAATCTCTTTTCATGGAGCCATTTCTTTAGGTTTGGAAATAGGAAGTAGGCAATAGGGGCTAAATCTGGAGAATATGGTGGATGAGGTACCAATTCGTAGCCCAATTCATAGAGTTTTGCCATTGAGACTGCACGCGTGTGCACCCGTGCCTTATGTTGATGAAAAAGAACTTTTTTTTGGCCATATGGGGTTGTTCTCTTTTTAAATCCTCATTTAATCGATCTAATAGGTTGACATAATATTCGCCGTTTATTGCTTTTCCCTTTTGAAGGTAATCGATGTGGATTATCCCGCGTGCATGCCAAAAAACTGTTGCCATCACCTTATTGGCCGACAGACTTACCTTGGCCTTCTTCGGAGCAGGTTCATCCGGACAAACCCATTGTTTAGACTGCTGCTTGGTCTCCAGGGTACAGTAATGGATGCATGTTTCATCCACAGTTACAAAACGCCCCAAAAACTCATTCGGATTGCGGTTAAACAACTCCAAACAATCCTTTGACGTTTATGGTCAATTGAGAGCAAACGCGGCATCCATCTTGCAGCAACCCAGCTGATCATTTAAAATTGAAACCACACTGCTATATGAAATGCCTATGGCATCAACAATCACACGCACTTTTACTCTTCGGTCGGCCAACACCATATCGTGGATTTTTTTGACATTTTCGGGTGTACTGACCTCAATTGGCCGTCCAGAACGTTCAGCGGCATTTGTACTTGTTCGACCACAACGAAAATCAGTAAACCACTTTTTTACCATTGAAATCGATGGTGCAGGGTCCCCATAGTATTTATCGAGCTTTTCCTTGGTTTGATTGACGGTTTTTTTTTTTCGCAAAAAAATAATGTTTAATGAGCACTCGAAATTCACTTTTTTCCATTTTTAGAAAAATACACGAAGTTGTATGTTTTGAACAGCTGTTAAACGCAAAATTTGACAGTAGTCTATTAACAGGGAATAGTCTATTGATGGGAATAGTGTTGCATTTCATATAACTATGTTCCACCTATTCTGTTTCAAAGCAGAAACATATTTTTCATTTCACCAACGATTTTACATAACTTTTTAATCTAACAATTAAAATCTAAATATAAAAATTCTGAGGAATCTAAATGAAAATTTTCGAAAACTTTCTATAAAAAATATTTATAAAAATGTGAAATTTTGTAAAAAATCTTAGATTACCGGAACTGTTGATTTAAGAAAAATTTTTTTTCAGCAAATGCACTATTTTTGGTTAAAAAAAAGTTACGTAAAAAATTTTTTCCGCTCTCTGTTAATTTTTGAGTTATAGGTACTTAAAGTTATGATGTAAGAATGCAATTTTCTCCTTCCTCCCTTAATGAAAATGAATAATATGGGTATCATTGGAAAGATTTTGGAAGGCCTTTCGATTGATATATAAAATGTGAGACAATATGATATTTTATTACTTTTTATTTGACTTTTTTTTTTTACAAAAGTATCGTTATCTCCAAAATATATCGATATAACGGTATATATCATTTAGAGAATATTTCAAGCTTTCACATGATCTCCAGCCCATTAAATAACAAAAATATAGCACTTTAAAAATTAATATTTAGAAAAATAAATCGATTTTTACTCGTAATATATTTGTTAATATCATAATTTATGACTATATATGTAAGATGGATATCATTGGAAAGGTCTTGAAAAGGTCTATAGTCATATATATATATATAATACGGATATAACTGGAAAGGTCTTTAAATCTTAAAAATAAATAAATAAAAAATATTTACTAAATATTATTTAATTTACATTTTTATTTGAATTATAGATATGAAAAATTAAAACAAGAGTTTAAAAAATATTTATTTTTATTTCATATTTCACAAAATTGTAAAAGCGATACAAATTGTAAAAGCGAAACAAAATAAGAGAACTTTTGTAAAAAAAGTCAAAAATTAAAGTAATAAAATATCATATTGTCTCACCATGGGTTAATGACATTTTATATATCAATTGAAAGGTCTTCTTAAGGCCTTTCCAATGATACTCATATTGTTCATTAAAGGAGGAAAGAGAAAATTGCATTCTTACGTCATAACTTAAAGTACCTATAACTCGAAAACTAGGAGCGAGCGGGCAAAATATTTTACATTACTTTAATCACGAATAAAAATTCAACTGAATCATAATCAAAATTATTTAAAAATCAATTGTGCTGGTAATCTCGATTTATGCCTTAATATCTGCATACAACGTAAAAAAATATTAAAAATAATATTTAAAAAATAAAATTTATTTAGAAACAGAATTTTTTTAATAACTAACATTAGGCAATAAAAAAAAAAGAAAAAACTGTATCAAATATAACTGATATAGGGAGACTAAAATTTATATTTATTTAAAAAAATTTTTTTTCACTTTACAACAACTATTATCCAACGTTTTTAAGTAAATCCTTTAACAGCTATGTCTCTTTTACTTTAAATAGTACTTTACTTTAGAAGTTCTTATTTTAAATTAAATTAGTAAAAAGGCAAAATTTGTTTAAAATAAGAGGTTAAACGTGAAAATGAAAAAAAAAGTATTTAACATCAAAATAAAGTGATTTTTGATGACTATATTTTTAATAAAATTAATTTTTTTTATGAACTTAAGGTAAAATTTATAGTAACGCTAAAGATTTTATTGCAGAGTTCATAGGTCAAATTTCAGATATTTGGAATATAATATAAAAATACTTATATATAATTATTAAAACTTTTTACTTTAAAAGTATGTACATTAATTTATGTTAAACTGTTAAAATTTGTTTTAATGAAAGGTCAGAGGTCAAAATATAGAATGTCTTTTAATATGAAAATAAAATGAATACTAAAGATTAAAACCCGTATTCGCAAACATATTTTACATCTAAAATAAATTTTACAGAAAATTTTGTTTTAAATGGCATGAGGTCCAAATTACGTTAATTACGATTACTAAATAATTTGCTATTGAGATCAGAGGTCAAATAAATGATTTTTAGAGATTATATTTTTAATAAAATTAAACTTTTAAAATTCTTTGGTCCAAAATTACCTAACACTAAGAAATTTACTGTAAAGGTTAAAGGTTAAACTTTAAATATATAATATAAGATATATCGTATTAGTTTAATCAATTGGTGAAACTTTTGCATATAATATATTTAAAGAAAATTGTAGATTTTACTAATGCTAAATATTTTACAACAGATGTTGTGTCAAATTCAGTTTTAGTACCTTGTTGAAACTTCTATTAAGATCTAAAGAAAATATTTTAAATTAAATCAAACCTTCAAAACAGATGTTACCAAAATTAGGATAAAATTGAAATTGATTGAAGAGTTCAAAGGTCATATCTGAACATTTTATTGTCTTAACATTTTACTGAGGTCTCAATATTCAATTATACTTTTAAATTATTTAGAGACAAAATAGGAATAAGAAGCATTTTACTGCAGAGGTTAAAGGTCATATATATAAATAGTTGGATGATTTTCTTTAACCTCCGGAAAAATAAAATATTTTGAAATGAGCAGAAAAGAAATATAGCAGATGTCAAAGGTCAAATTTAATATATTAGAGATTTAATACCGAAAATAATGAAATTGTTGTAGGATTTTGTGGAAATTTCAACTAAAGATAAAAGATAGTATTTGAAATAAAATTAAATAAAAAAATTGAGGATAAAATTTAATTTAAATTTTAAGATCAAATTTTATATTTTGTGTGAACTTTTTGATTAATTTTTTAGATTGAATTGTAATTAGTATTAAAAATAATTTTAAATCTAATCAAAGATTTTAGAGGCTTACCTCCATATTCAGAAATCAATTTTAAATTTAAAATACATTTTAGAGACAACATTTTTATGAAAAATTTGTTTTATAAGGCATTTTAAATTTAATTAATTTTAAATATTTGAATTAAAGAGAAAAAAAAAAATAGTTGAAGAATTTTGGTAAATTGAGTTTCGAAAATAATATTAATAATCTTTAAAGTACTTCGAGCCCAAAACGCAACAATTTAAAGAAATGGAATTTGTGTGGTTTTGCGAACATAAATTTTTCAACAAAATGCTCTAAATAAAAAAAATATTCATAAAAAAAAATTTAAACTTGACCTTTGACCTCACTGGTGAAATGATTTTTATGGTTTTATGATTAATACGGCAACTCCTTAAAACAAATTTTAACAAGACCTTCTAATTAAACTAAATTTTAAAAAGTAAGAAACTTGAACTTTGACCTCATTGGTAAAAGTGTTTAATTTGTTCTTATTTTTCATTTATTTGTTTTTTTTTTTTATTTTAATTCTAGTATTGTTTTATTATCAATTAGCAAACAAAAAAGAAAAAAAAAAGAATTTAATATCATTTATTATTTATTTGACCTCATTGGTGAAAATGTTTAATTTGCTCTCTATTTCATTTATTTGTTTATTGTTCTAATGTTGGTATTATTTTATTTTTAATTTTCTAAAAAAAGAAAAACAAATTTAATATTTTGATATCTCTGGAGTCAAAATTTATTTGGCTTCATATCGGACCAAATTGTCCTTAAAGGGTTAATTTTAAAACTTTATGGATCCGATAGCAACTCTAAATAAGGTCAAACATGGTTTATATAGTTTTATGATAAATTTTACAATACTGCATAATATTTTTAAGCAAAATACTTCAATATTTCTTTTTGTTTTATAAAGGAAAAATCTATACTTTATAAACTTGTCACAGGGAGGCCTGAATGGCTTTTAAGGGTTAATTCTCATTATTTCACTTTAAAATATAATATAACTTTAGCTTTCGAAAAAGTAATATTTTGAAATTATTTTAATAAAACTAAGCATCAGAGTAACAAATTATGTCTTCAGAGCAAATTATTAACAATATCGTGTATTTAACTAAATACTCTGAATTGAAACTAAAACAAAATAGTATTTTTAATTAAATTTAAAATTTAATTACACTTTCTGCAGACCATGAATGCCGCTCCTCATGGGTTAAAATTTATATCATTGTTGTTAAACCATACTATTCCCAAGGAGCAAATATAACCCACAACAAGTTGTCTGCCTTCATATACCATCTTTTTGAAATTAAGTGGAAACCATGGATGAGAAGGAGAGTGCAAAAAAAATACATTTCATTTTCTTTTCCTTTTTTGCTTGATGAAAAGAAGCAAATCTAATGATAGACGACGGAAGAAAAAGAAAATAAAATTTGATTACAATTGAATACAAATGAATGTAAATTGTTTGATGGTTCTTTAAGATTCTTATCTAATGCTCTTTAGCAATATACTATATATTTACAACTTTTTTTTCTTAAACTTTTCTTTGCTCCTTTGTTCAACGTTCAAAGTAATATTTGTGATTTCATTTGAAATTTTTTTATAACATTTTAAAAAAAAGTGAATTTTATTTATTAAAAGATTTTTTTACATTTAAAATTTTTTTCTTTAGATTTTTTTTTGCTTAAAATTTTTTGTAAGTAACAATTGTTGTATTTTTTTTTGACGTGTGTCTCTTGTAGTCAGTCAGCCAGTGGTTAAACAAAAGCGAAATGATTAATGTAATTAAATTTCAAAGCGGGTTTTTCTTTAACTAAGATAAAGAAGTAAATAAGTAATAAAAAAACGTTTTTTTTTTTTTTTTTTTTTGTTATTTATATAAAAAATTAATTTGTTATTTATTTTTATTACAAACTTATCAAAAGTAATAAAAATTCTTATTAAATATATTTTTTTTCTTTTAATGCATTTTAATGTATTTTAACGTGCAATAAACTGTTCAATTTTAACATTTTTTAATAAAGGTCAATGGTCTTTTTTCTAAAATCGTCTGTATTTAAAAATTTATTTAAAAATAAATAATAATTAAATAAGACTTAAGAATATTTGGGGCTTTAAATTTTGCTTTACTTATTAAATGTAATTAAGTTCAAACTACTTACTTTGTTTCCTAAAATTATTTTTTTTATTAAAGTACCTCTTTAAGTTTTTTATTAAATAAGAAATACAAAATTTACAAAATCAATTTAATTAAATTAAACAAATGAAATACAAGAAAAAACGATTTTTTTCCTCTAGTATGTACTTAAAAAGTTTCTTCGCTTTGATAAGTATTTGATTTTATAATTGAATTTAAATATCAATGGTGAACAGAAAATACACAAAAAAAAAAAAAAAAAATTATATAAATTTATATACAATGGAAACATGAATATTAGGCGTATACAAATTAGATATATAATGTTACATAACAATTTTTAATCTTTTTTAAATTTTTTTTAAGGAAATTTTCGATAAATTTTCTTATTATACGAAATTTGGGTATATTTTTTTCCTTTTACAGAAAATTTCGTTTAATTTTCATTCTTTTAGGAATTTTCTTTTTATGCACAATTTTTTATAAATTATCTTTTAAACAAAAAAAAAAAAAAAAAAAAAAAAAAATTTATGTTTTCCTTTTATACAAAATTTTTGATAAATTTATCTTTTATACGAAATTTGCGAAAAGATTTCTAGTTATACGAGATTTTCTATAAATTTTCTCATTGTACGAAATTTTCGATTAATTTTCTAATTATATGATTATTATCGATAAATTGACTATTTATACGAAATTTATATAAAATTCTCGATAAAGTGAAGAAAATTTTGCAAAAATGTTATTTTAATAAAAATTTTCGAATTTTATTTTTATAAAAAATTTTCGATAAATATTCTTTTTTCATAGAAAATTTTCGATAAATTTTGTTCTTATAGGAATTTTCAATAAATTTTCTCTTTATAGAAAATTTTCGATAAATTTTCTCTATAGAAAATTTTCGATAAATTTTCTCTATAGAAAATTTTTGATAAATTTTCTCTTTATAGAAAATTTTCGATAAATTTTCTCTTTATAGAAAATTTTCGATAAATTTTCTCTTTATAGAAAATTTTCGATAAATTTTCTCTTTATAGAAAATTTTCGATAAATTTTCTCTTTATAGAAAATTTTTGATAAATTTTCTCTTTATAGAAAATTTTCGATAAATTTTCTCTTTATAGAAAATTTTCGATAAATTTTCTCTTTATAGAAAATTTTCGATAAATTTTCTCTTTATAGAAAATTTTCGATAAATTTTCTCTTTATAGAAAATTTTCGATAAATTTTCTCTTTATAGAAAATTTTCGATAAATTTTCTCTTTATAGAAAATTTTCGATAAATTTTCTCTTTATAGAAAATTTTCGATAAATTTTCTCTATAGAAAATTTTCGATAAATTTTCTCTATAGAAAATTTTCGATAAATTTTCTCTTTATAGAAAATTTTCAATAAATTTTCTCTATATAGAAAATTTTCGATAAATTTTCTCTTTATAGAAAATTTTCGATAAATTTTCTCTTTATAGAAAATTTTCGATAAATTTTCTCTTTATAGAAAATTTTCGATAAATTTTCTCTTTATAGAAAATTTTCGATAAATTTTCTCTTTATAGAAAATTTTCGATAAATTTTCTCTTTATAGAAAATTTTCGATAAATTTTCTCTTTATAGAAAATTTTCGATAAATTTTCTCTTTATAGAAAATTTTCGATAAATTTTCTCTTTATAGAAAATTTTCGATAAATTTTCTCTTTATAGAAAATTTTCGATAAATTTTCTCTTTATAGAAAATTTTCGATAAATTTTCTCTTTATAGAAAATTTTCGATAAATTTTCTCTTTATAGAAAATTTTCGATAAATTTTCTCTTTATAGAAAATTTTCGACAATTTTTCTCTTTATAGAAAATTTTCGACAATTTTTCTCTTTATAGAAAATTTTCGATAAATTTTCTCTTTACAGAAAATTTTCGATAAATTTTCTCTTTATAGAAAATTTTCGATAAATTTTCTCTTTATAGAAAATTTTCGATAAATTTTCTCTATAGAAAATTTTCGATAAATTTTCTCTTTATAGAAAATTTTTGATAAATTTTCTCTTTATAGAAAATTTTCGATAAATTTTCTCTTTATAGAAAATTTTCGATAAATTTTCTCTTTATAGAAAATTTTCGATAAATTTTCTCTTTATAGAAAATTTTCGATAAATTTTCTCTTTATAGAAAATTTTCGATAAATTTTCTCTTTATAGAAAATTTTCGATAAATTTTCTCTTTATAGAAAATTTTCGATAAATTTTCTCTTTATAGAAAATTTTCGATAAATTTTCTCTTTATAGAAAATTTTCGATAAATTTTCTCTTTATAGAAAATTTTCGATAAATTTTCTCTTTGTAGAAAATTTTCGATAAATTTTCTCTATAGAAAATTTTCGATAAATTTTCTCTTTATAGAAAATTTTCGATAAATTTTCTCTATAGAAAATTTTTGATAATTTTTCTCTTTATAGAAAAGTTTCGATTAATTTTTTCTTCATAGAAAATTTTCGATAAATTTTCTCTTTATAGAAAATTTTCGATAAATTTTCTGTTTATAGAAAATTTTCGATAAATTTTCTCTTTATAGAAAATTTTCAATAAATTTTCTCTTTATAGAAAATTTTCGATAAATTTTCTCTTTATAGAAAATTTTCGATAAATTTTCTCTTTATAGAAAATTTTCGATAAATTTTCTCTTTATAGAAAATTTTCGATAAATTTTCTCTTTATAGAAAATTTTCGATAAATTTTCTCTTTATAGAAAATTTTCGATAAATTTTCTCTTTATAGAGAATTTTCGATAAATTTTCTCTTTATAGAGAATTTTCGATAAATTTTCTCTTTATAGAAAATTTTCGATAAATTTTCTCTTTATAGAAAATTATCGATAAATTTTCTCTTTGTAGAAAATTTTCGATAAATTTTCTCTTTATAGAAAATTTTCGATAAATTTTCTCTTTATAGAAAATTATCGATAAATTTTCTCTTTGTAGAAAATTTTTGATAATTTTTCTCTTTATAGAAAAGTTTCGATTAATTTTTTCTTCAAAGAAAATTTTCGATAAATTTTCTCTTTATAGAAAATTTTCGATAAATTTTCTCTTTATAGAAAATTTTCGATAAATTTTCTCTTTATAGAAAATTTTCAATAAATTTTCTCTTTATAGAAAATTTTCGATAAATTTTCTCTTTATAGAAAATTTTCGATAAATTTTCTCTTTATAGAAAATTTTCGATAAATTTTCTCTTTATAGAAAATTTTCGATACATTTTCTCTTTATAGAAAATTTTCGATAAATTTTCTCTTTATAGAAAATTTTCGATAAATTTATCTTTTATACGAAGTTTTCGATAAATTTATCCTTTATACGAAATTTACGAAAAAATTTCTATTTATACGAAATTTTCTATAAATTTTCTAATTATGCTAAATTATCGATAAATTGTCTATTTATATGAAATTTTCGATAAATTTTCTATTTATACAAAATTCTCGATAAAGTTTTTTTGTGTAGAAAATTTTGCAAAAATGTTATTTTTATAAAAATTTTCGAATTTTATTTTTATATAAAATTGTCGATAAATTTTCTTTTTTTACAGAAAATTTTCTTTTCGTTATAAAAAATTTTTTGAGAAATTTTGTTTTTATAGAAAATTTTCGATAAACTTTCCCTCTACAGAAAATCTCCGATTAAAATTCTTTTTATAAAAAAGATTCGATTAATTTTCTTTTTATAAAAAAGATTCTTTTATAAAAATGCTTTTTATAAAAAAGATTTGAGCAAAATACTTTTTATATGAAATTTTCGATAAATTTTCTTTTAATATAAAGTTTTCGAATAAGTTTTCTTTTAATACCAAATTTGTGATAAGTTTGCTTTCATTGAAAATTTGCGATAAGTTTTCTTTTTATAGAGATTTTTCGATAAATTTTCTTTTTATACGTAATCTGCAAAAAATTTTCCTTTTACAGAAAAAATTTTTTGATAAATTTTCTTATTATACATAGTTTTTTTTATAGAAAATTTTCGATTAATTTTCTTTTTATAGTGTTTTTTATTATTTTTTTTTTATAAAAAAAATTGATTAATTTAAATTTCATAAAAAAATTTAGATTAAATTTTTTATAAAAAAATTTAGATTAAATTTCTTTTTATAAAAAATTTCAATTAAATTTCTTTAAAAAAAAAAAATCGATTAAATTTCTTTTTTATACGAAATTTTCGATTTTCTTTTTAAACGAAATCTTCGATTAGTTTTCTTTTTATTCGAAATTCTCGATAAGTTTTCTTTTTATACGAAATTTCCTACAAGTTCTTTTTATACTAAATTTTCATAAAATTTTATGATAAAAAGATTTTCAATAAATATTCTCTTAATTGAAATTTTCTTTTTATATGACATGTTCGATAAATCTTCTTTTTATAGAGAATTTTCGATAAATTTTCTTTTTATAGAGATTTTTCGATAAATTTTATTTTTATACGTAATCTGAGATAAATTTTTCTTTTACACAAAAATTTTTTTGATAAATTTTCTTATTATAGAAGATTTTTTATAGAAAATTTTCGATAAATTTTCTTTTTTTAGAGATGTTTCGATAAATTTTCTCTTTATACGTAATCTGCGATAAATTTTCCTTTTACACAAAAAATTTTTTGATAAATTTTCTTATTATACATAGTTTTTTTGTAGAAAATTTTCGATTAATTTTCTTTTTATTAATTTTTTGTATAAAAAAAAAAATTTTTAATTTTAATTTCATAAAAAATTTTTTAATTTCATAAAAAATTTCGATTAAATTTCTTTTTATACAAAAATTTCGATTAAAATTCTTTTTGTAAAAAGATTTCGATTAAATTTCTTTTTGATACGAAATTTTCGATATTTTCTTTTTATAGAAATTTTTTGTGTTTTATTTTTAAATGAAATTTTCGATTAGTTTTCTTTTATTTGAAATTTTCTATAAGTGTCCTTTTTATACCAAATTTTCTATAAGTTTTTTTAATACGAAATTTTCATAAAATTTTCTTTTTATATGAAACCGATAAATTTTTCTTTTACAGAAAATTTTCAATAAATATTTTCGATAAATTTTCTTTTTACATGAAATTTTCGATAAATAGTCTTTTTATAACAATTTTTTAAAGAAAATTTTCGACCTTTTTAATTTATCTATTGAAAACCTCAATAAAATTGCTCCCTCCTAATCTCATGTTATATATAAATACTTAGAAACTTGTTACTTGTCATGTTGTCTCTCTACTACTGTCACAGTAGTACTGTGACTGCTTCTAGTATAAAAATGAATATATCTAGTGTTGTCTAGTCTCTAACATTGTGTCAATATTAGCCAACGTGTATTTTACATAATTAAATAAAAGCATTCTTTTCATAAGTATTTTAACAATTATTAACGTTTCATAAACTTCATGTTTCTGTTTGCTTGCCTACAACGACGTCAACGTCATTGAAACCCCACATTGACAAAAAAGGAAAAATTAAAAATTATAAAGGAAAATAGAAAAAAAAATTTTTGTATGTGAGTAAACGGATAGATGGAGAAGAAATTAAATAAGACACAAAACTGTAGAATTACAAATGGATTTATTTGCCATCCGTCAGCTCACATATAATTGCTGAAAGAGTGTCTAAAATCATATTAAAATATAAAAATTTTCCGAAAGTTCCGATAATTTTTTAGGAAGTAAAGATTTTACTCTAACCTTTGCTTTAATCACATAACTGTTCAGCTCAATTTTAGCTGCAATTATGATTCAAAATTTATCTTCAATAGTGAATTTTTACAAAATTTTAATTTTAGTCGAAAATTTATATACAGAGTATTTTGAGCTTGAATCGTTTATTAAGACAATCTTAGCTTTAACCTTAGTCAAACTTTACACTGACTACACTTTGGATTAGTGAAGGACACTAAAATAGTACTTGTTTTAAAAAAGACGCACACAATCTTATCAGAACTGTAGGAATATTACAAATAAACATACTTATGTATATATGTGTGTATTTACATACATATGTATAACTAATATATACTTACAAAGAAATATATTAATTTATATGTAGTAGTAAGTCTTAATTGTATAAAGTGCCAAAATTAACTCAATGATTTAAATGAATGTAATTGATCTGAAATGAAAGCAAAATGAACTTTTATTGAAACTAATTTTGCGTATATTATTGTTTTAACAAAGTATTTTCAATTTAATTATCAAACACAAGAAGAAAAAACGATAGTAATTAATAATTTTGTGAGCAAATATAATTTGATTTTGTTAAAAACAATAAAGCAAAGTAACCAAGGGGAGGTAATTTTATTAGCAAACATTAAAGGGAGTGAATCTGTGAATATTTCATATATTAAATGGTGCTTAATAGAACATAATATTATTACGAAAATTAAATTCATATGTTTTGGTTTAAAAATTTTATTATAGTTGCTTTAGATATTTAAATTGGATAAATTTGATAGATTTTTGTTTAATAATTTTTGGCGGAAATTCAAAGTTTCTATAGTTCTTATTATAATTCTTAAAGAATTTGAAAGAAAAATCCTGAAGGTCGTAGGATTAATTGTTGCATTTGAAATTTTCGATAATTTTATCTTTATAGGAACTTTTCCTTAAAAATTTTATTTAATAGGAAATTTTTAATAAATTATTTTTCAGAGGACATTTTTGATAAATTTTCTTTTTATAGGAAATTTTTTATAATTTTCGAAAAATTTCTTTTTATGAAAAATTTTCAATAAATTTTCTTTTTATAGCAAATTTTCGATCAATCTTCTTTTTATAAAAAATTTTCGTTTAATTTTCTTTTAATAACAAAATTTCTTTTCATAAGAAATTTTTGATAACATTTCGCTTTATAGGAAATTCTTTATAAAATTTCGTTTATGATTTCGGTCTTTTTATAGAATTTTTTTTGTATTCTTTTTACAGAAAATTTCGATGTTTTTTTTTTGTAGGATAATTCTTTTTTATAAATTTCGATATTTTTTTTAAGCAAACTTTCGATGCTTTCTTTTTATAAAAAAATTCTATTAATTTCCTTTTTATAGCAAATTTTTTAAAAATTTTCTTTTTACAATAAAACTTTCAATAAATTTTCTTTTTATAGGAAATGTTTGATAAATTTTCTTTTTATAGAAAATTTTCAATAAATTTTCTTTTTATAGGAAATGTTTAATAAATTTTCTTTTCATAGAAAATTTTCAATAAATTTTCTTTTTATAGAAATTTTCAATAAAATTTGTTTTTATAGAAATTTTCAATAAATTTTGGTTTTATAGAAATTTTCAATAAATTTTGCTTTTATAGAAAATTTTCGTAAATTTTTTTTTAATTTTCATGTTTTTTATGCAGTTTTAGTTAAATTTTCCCATTATAAAAAAAATTTTCTAAATTTTCTTTTTATACGAAATTTTTGATAAATTATAATTCTGCATGATCTCTTTTGATTTATAAGAAATTTTCGATAAATTTTCCTTTTCTAGGATATTTTTGATAATTTTTTTTTCATAAGAAATTGTCGATAATATTTCTTTTCATAACAAATTTTTGATAACGTTTCGTCTTATAGGAAATTTGTGATTTTGGTCTTTTTAAGGAACATTTTCGATAAATTCTTCTTAGATAATAGAAAAAGAAATTTTATGATGTTTTCTGTATAGGAAATTTCTTTTTTATAAATATATTTTCTTACGAAATTTTTGATAAATTTTTTGTAGGAAATTTTTGACAAATTTTCAAAAAATTTTCTTTTTACAAAAAATTTTTAATAAATTTTCTTTTTATAGAAAATTTTCGTAATTTAAAAAAAAATTAGAAAATTTTTTATTTATAGAAAATTTTGGTTGAACTTTCTTTTTATAAAAAATTTTAGTTAAATTTTCTTTTTATAGAAAATTTTCGTTAATTTATTTTTTTGTACAAATTTTTTTTTTAAAAACATTTTGGTAAATTCTCGATTTGTAAAAAAATTTCGATAAATACTCTATTTATAGAAAATTTCTGAAAAATTTGTGTTAATATTTTTTATACAAAATATTCGATAAATATTCTTTTTATTTGAATTTATAATGAAATTTCCGATATTATTAACAAATTTTCGATGAATTTTCTTATAAAAATATTAAATTTTCTTTTTATAAAAAATTTTAGTTGAATTTTTTATATACAAATTTTTAGTTAAATTTTTTTTTATTTTCTTTTAAAATTTTTAATAAATTCTTATTTTTTAAAAAGATTTTGATAAATTCTCGATTTGTAAAAAAATTTCGATAAATTCTCTATTTATAGAAAATTTCTGAAAAATTTGTGATAATTTTTTTATACAAAATTTTCATTAAATATTGTTTTTATTTGAATTTGTAATAAAATTTCCGATATTGTTAACAAATTTTCGATGAATTTTCTTCTAATAAAAATATTAAAATTTCTTTTTATAGAAAATTTTCGTAAATTTTTAGTTAAATTTTCTTTTTATAGGAAACTTATTTTCTTTTAAAATTTTTAATAAATTTGTGATAATTTTTTTAAAAAAACTTTTGATAAATATTTTTTTTATTTGGATTTGTAATAAAATTTCCAATAAATAATTTTTTATTAAAAAGTTTTCGATGAATTTTCTTCTTATAAAAATATTTCAATAATTTTCCTTTTTATGCGAAATTTACGAAAAGTTTATAAAGACATTTCTTTAACAAAACTTATTATTCAAAGTTAATGAACCTTAAAAAAATTCTTCATATTACTTTAGGGAAAAAACATCGTTCAAAAAGCCAAAACACACGTAATTGAATTCACAAAGAAAACAACTTATGATGCAAATAAATATTTTATTCAACTAAACAGCTTCCACATACACGTTTCACATATTTGTTTTAAGTTCTTATAGCGTAGAGAATGTCAGTAAACTCTTCAAATTTTAGTAGGGAACATTATCCAAATGGCTATTCAGTGGTCCTTGCATACATATACTACGTGATACGCCAATAAACACTTTACATTTTAACTATATTATGTATTTAATGTAAAATTTTAAAGAATTTTCCTATAAGACTCAATGCTACTATGTGAAATTGTTTATATAATCATCGATGTCATTGAATGTTTTCGTTAGTTTTGTTCTAAATTCAGAAAACGTTTTATTGCAGTTTTATATAAATAAATATTCTTTTTGGACAAACTATACGAGTACAAGCAATATAAACAAAAACAGATCACCAAAAATACTATTGTGCTAGACGTAGAGAGTTAGTTCATGGTGCAGAACAATATGTGGACAACATACAAATGTATACATATATATGTACATAATTTACATACACCCATACTCAGTAGAATATTTATGCATTTGCTAGGATTTCCGTTAAATATAAGATTTTCTTTTTTAGGAATCTGTTGGCTCTTTTAAGATTAAATTGTATGAGTTTTAAGGTAAAATACACAGTTCTAGGAGTTTTTGGTTTAGAAATTTTAAGAAAATTCGTCTGTGTCTTGAAACCCTTATAAAGAGAATATAATGTGGCTAAAATCCAGGGTTTGTGGCGCGGGAATTCCCAGGTTAAAATACTTTCGGAATTCGCGGGATTTTTTTTACATTTTCCTGGGAAAGCGGAAAATTAAGTATTCTCGTAGTTTTAAAATTTTATCGCAAATATTTTGCTATTTTTAACACCTTATATCAATGAAAGTTTGACTTTACTGTAAACATGGTATTTGCAACAGTTTAAGGCATATAATACAACTAGAATGTTATTTGAGAGGAACGTTAATGTTGCATAAATTAGGTTTGTGACTATTGAATTATGTTTTTTTCTGTTAGATATCCATGTATTTATCTATGGTCTAACGAATTTACTTACAAGTTGTTTCACATGAAATTTTAAATAAACTTGATTTTTGTCATGTTAAAACTTTAGATACTTTAGTTTTATTATAGATTTGTGAAAATGAATATTAAATAAGTTGAACTTCGATAATACTAACTATTATAAAAAAATTACTTGGTTAGGAGATTTTTCGTTCTAACATAATATTTTCTTTTGAAACAGCATCTCTTATCCAAGCAATGGATCTATCAATGTTAGATGTAAATGTTATAACTTCAAAATACTTATAGAAAAAACCAATTTCATGTTGTATTCGTACATATATGTAGTTTTGAAAAGGTATTTTATTGAATACACTGTCTCAGTAAGATCTTCCCGGACGAGCGGCCAATTGTAGTTTTAAAGTATTTTCGCTTACACTTTACCTACTTTTAATATTTGTTGTACACATTTAATAACTTAACATTAACACTTTCAAAATAAGAAGTTAAACGTTCGCTTCAACAAACTGTAAGACACTTAATGATCCTTTGACACTTGATGATTCTTTGTCCCTTGATACTCCTCTGTCCGTAACATCAGTCTTTTATATCCCTGTTCATATTCCGTCATGTTCCGTTTGTTCTAAACCCAACCCACTAAAAGTCAAGCCCTAAATTGTCAACCAAGGTGATCTTATCCTACCTTTCCCCTCATTTCCTACATATAAGTATATGAGATTATTTTTATCAGATTTCTGAATACTAGGGTTGCTGAGAACCAATTTTTATTATTTTTCAGATTTATGTTTAATTTAGTAAGAATTAGTAAAAAAAAATAATGTAAGTTAGATTAATAAACTGGAAAAAACGGCAAGCTATTTATAAAGAAATTTATTCAATAGATTACTGTAAAGTATATTGGAAAAATCTGAGACACAGTTTTTAACATAAATTACGAAAGGTACTGATTTTTAAAATCTTACATTACTTCATTTTTCGTTAATTTAGTATGATTTATAATGTTTCGTTTTGTTTGATTTAATAAAAAAATAATTTTTTTATAAGAAATTATGGCTTATTATTAAAGTTTTAAAAAAATTGATTTTTTCGTTCCCGTTTTCCGGGAAAAGAAATATTGCGAGAAACTTCAAACCCTACTAACATCTAAACATATATATGCGAAATATGTTGATAAAGAAATGTTATACTTTTATTTAAATATTTTTGTATAAAAAAAAACTCATGGAAGGAATATGTTATATTAAATACCAACTAATTCCATATAAACAAAAATTCTTCGAAAATCTCCATAAAGGTAGTTTTAGAGGAGCACACAAAATATTAACATTTTTCAAAAATAAAATATTATGTATTTTATTGGCATGTCAAAAAATCTGATAGAAAAATATTTAACTACGTATAAGTTCACACACAGCAATTTTTCTTTCCGAAATTTTTCCATTTTTTTTTTCTTTTAAACTTTTATTTACGTTCACACAAAATTTTAACTCAGCAATTCTTGCTTTAATTGCCTTGATTTGTTTTTGTTTTGAAGTACGAAAATGAAAAACAAAACGAAATTCGAAGTACAGACAAGCAGGGTTGTCAGATTTTTTTCGAGCCTGTGTCGCCAAATTGCTAAACAGAAATCGCCAAAAATTGCCAATTTAAATTTCATGTGGTTTTTTAAAGAAAAAAAAAAAAATAAAAAATGAACAAAAAAAGTTTTAGTGTCTCGTATAATTTTAAGTGATTCAAATTTCGTATAATTTATATATGTAAATTCAGCTTCAACAAAGCCAATGATTATTGCAATAGCTCATAGTAATTCAATAGAAAATTAAATTATAATTTAAAATGCATTTTTCTGACACACATACATATTTATCAATTTTAGAGTAAGAAAGTAAAAAATTTATTGACACTTATTAAAAAAATAATAATAATTCTAATATCGCATAGCAACATTTGTTCTCTTATACTATGTTTCCCACTGAGTTGAAAGCAATCAGTTTTGAGCAAAATACCTGAAAGTGTTTCCACTGTCTTGACTTGTTTTTGCATTGTCGAATTTTTCAGCAAAATCCGGACATTTCTTAATCTAAGTTAAAGCTGAATTTATAAACTAATGCCCTTCGTTTTGTTAGATAAGCAACTACTGAAAATAGTCGAATACGTAATCGCGTTTCTCCACAAATACCTCTTTTATAAAATTTTTAAAATTAGCCAAATAAACCGCCACAACTTTATAAATCGCAAAAAAAAAAAAAAAATTGCCATGTCGCCAGATGAAAAATTTAGACGCCAAAAGCAATTAAAAAGCGCCACGTTAGGTGAAAAATCGCCACAACTGCAGGCAAGTTTGTTCCCTTAATATTTACTCTCCCTCTCTCACATAAAATTAGAATTTCAGCAAGAAAAATTACCTTTTGTGAACTCAGACTACTACAGACGGTAATTAAAATATTTTATATTTAATTTTGTTTTTATTTTTCTTTCAATATTTTTTTTATTGTTTGTTTATTTATTTTTCAATGTAAACTTTTTATTTCTATTTTTATTAAAATACAAATACATTATTGATACATATGAAAATCAAATGTTTTTGAATAATTTAAAAAAAATTAAAAATTAGTATTTTTTATAATCAAACAATTTGCGTTTAGACGATGAAATTGTACTAAGATATTCAAATTTTTCACGAATCTTAATAAAAAATATTAAAATGCAAAAACAAATTAAAGAAAAATTACAAAAAAGTTTTAATAAGATAAGAGTTTATCGAACATTTTCTATAAAAAGAAAATTTATGGAAAATTTTCTATAAAGAGAAAATTCATCGAAAATTTTCTATAAATAGAAAATTTATTGAAAATTTTTTATAAACAGAAAATTTATCGAAAATTTTCTATAAACAGAAAATTTATCGAAAATTTTCTATAAAGAGAAAATTTATCTAAAATTTTCTATAAAGAGAAAATTTATCGAAAATTTTCTATAAAGAGAAAACTTATCGAAAATTTTCTATAAGGAAAAAATTTGTGGAAAATTTTCTATAAGTAGAAAATTTATCGAAAATTTTCCATATAGAGAAAACTTATCGAAAATTTTCTATAAGGAGAAAATTTGTGGAAAATTTTCTATAAGTAGAAAATTTATCGAAAATTTTCTATAAAGAGAAAATTTATCGAAAATTTTCTATAAAGGGAAAATTTATACAAAATTTTCTATAATGAGAAAATTAATTTTCTACAAAGAGAAAATATATCGAAATTTTCTATAGAGAAAATTTATCGAACATTTTTTATAAATAGAAAATTTTTAACAAAAATTTTCTATAAAGAGAAAATTTATAGAAAATTTTCTATAAAGAGAAAATTTATCGAATTTTTTGTGTAAAAAGAAAACTTATCGAAACTTTTCTCTAAGAAGAAAATTTATTTCAAATTTCTTTAAAAGGAGAAACTATATAATATATATAATTCCGAAATTTCGTATAAAAGGAAAACTTGTTGAAAATTTAGTATGAAAAGAAAATTTATTGAAATTTTTGTATAAGGAAAAATTCTATCGGAGTTTTTGTATAAAAAAAATTAGTTGAAAAATTTCTGTAAGAAAAGAATCTATCAAAAATTTCGTACTAAAGGGAAAAGGTTATCGAAAATGGTCTACGAAAACACTTATCAAATAAATTTATTGAAAATGTACGAAAAGAAAATTTATCAAAAAATTTTGATTGAAAAATATATCTTGTCGAAAATTTAAGAAAAGGTGATCAGGAATTTCTATTGAGAACAAACAACTCAAACATTTCATAAAAAAGGAAAATTTATAAAAAAAACAAGGGAGCAATTTGGAAGAAAAAGTAATTTATCGAAAATTCTTTTCAAAAGAGAATTTATGGATTGATTGAAAATTTGTATCAAATATTTTTATAAAAAGAAAATTTGGCGAAAATTCTCTGAAGAAATTTTGTTGAAAATGCTCTATGAAAAGAAAATTTATTGAAAATTTTCTAATGAAAAGAGAATTTGTCACAAATTCTCTTTAAAGAGATTTTAAAGAAAAATTCTATATAATAAAGAATTAATGATAAATACGTACAAAAAAAATTTGTCGAAAATACTCTGTAAGAATTAAGTTGACCAAAAATTCTCTTTAAATAGAGAATTTATTATTAATTCTTTATAAAAAGAGAAAGAAGAAAGAAAATTTATCTATATAATGATATAATATATAATGAGAATATATAATGAGAATTTAAAGAAAATACAAAATAAAAGATAATTTCTCAAAAAATCTCTATTAAAAGAATTTCCAACAAATTTTTTGAAAATTCCTTATAAAAAATAGTTTATGGAATATTCTCTCGAGTTAAAATTTATCAATAATATTTATCTATTTAAAATATTTAGAGTGAAAATAATGAATATGTCTCAATTATAAAAAAATATGCAAAATCTAAAATATGTATTAATTAATCCAAGACATATTATATTAAAACAAGTGGTTGATTCGAAATACTATTCGAAAATATTTTTATTCACCTGCTCTCAATTTACGGGAATAATATTGCTATAAGTCTTTAATACTACGAGTGTATAAGTGTTTTTTATTTTTTAGCTCATTTTAAATAATGTAATTTCGTCATGTGTTATTTAAATCTAACAACATATTTTATTTGCTACAAATGAGTGAAAATATTCACTCAACCATTTACTACATAAAAAATACTAAAAAAATAAAAGTCTCCATATAAAATACTAAAGAAATACTTGATATGTTCCATTTTTTACGTTTTCTACTCAATAAAGTAAATATTCTTTCGTTTTGCATCAAGTAGCAAAGGAATTTATGAAATACAGATTTACGATTACTTCTTTTCTCTTTTAGTGTTAATGTGTTTGTGAATGTAAATGTATGTTGTAAATATGCAAATAAACAGGGCAATCTGCAATTGTTATATTAAACTTTTTTTCTTTTGATGATCATGATGGTCTTTTGTAAAAAAATGAGCAAAGGCAAAAACAAATATAGGAAAAGAACATTAAACCTGAAAAATAAAATAAATAAAATGTAAATGTGAAAAATTCTAATACATATGGGAGTAGGTTAAGGATTCTTAAAAGCACCAGCTGCATTTAATTTCCGTAGAATAAGGAATTGTTGAAAGAATATAGACAAACGAACAAAAGTATAATAATAAAACTGGAGTAGAAAAAAAAGCGAAAAAAAAAAATGTTTTGCACGTTCTATTGTTAGAAATATTTGTAACTAAATAAGGATACATTTACACCTACATTGATTCATGCATTCATACCTCCTTTTACGCTAAGGAAAGAAGAAATCACAATTGATTGTGAATTATTGGCAATGTAAGCAACGAATTGTAAACAATTTACTATTGCCATCGATACCACCAACCAACAGCAGCAACTCGTACAAGACATCAATAACCAAGAGTAGAAATAGTAAGGATAACTTTGCCCCATTTATGTTAAGGGGGCAAAGTGAAATGAACGTTTCATTCAAGTCTTGGACAGATGTTCCTAATGATATCAAAGGAATGATAGTACTACTGCTGATGATGACGCTGATGGGGATGGTGGTAATGTTTTAAGGTGAAAATTACCAACCGAACAGATGGTGGGAACTAGCAGTTAATGACAGTTACAACTGTGTTTGAAGAAATTGCGAAAATGTTAACAAAAACTGTTAAAGGTTTTGTTGTTCATCCATTTGTTAATGGATAAAATGACATCGGTCATTAAACTTGATGAAGCACAACATGAACTAAAACCATTAAGTTGCTATGAAACAATATAACGTTGATGATGATGATGATGATGTTGATGATAATGTTGTTGTCTTTGCTTTAGTTTCAGTTTCAGCTGCTACTGTTGATGGCATCCACATCATCATCGTAAACAACAACAATAACAACATCCATCTATCTATCTATTCAGTGGTCGTGTGGGTAACAGAACGGGTATTAATAAGATCATACAACAATTTGTTCGTATTTTCTTTATTGTTGTGTATGAGTATTAAGTTTTGTTTGTGAAGTGCTAAGGACAAACAGATGACCTTAACAAGGCTTTAAAGATTATTTTGTTGACATTGTTTTGATGTCTCCCTAGATAGTATTTAATTTGTTTGTACTTAAGTTACTCATGTACACATACATACACTAACATTTACACAACTACATATGTATTGTATACAAAACTATTTTACTTACATATGTAAACAGACTATATATAGTAGTATACAATAGGTTGGCACCAAAATGATAAGTATCGATATTCCCAGCTGAAATGAAAATTTATTTCATTTTAACATACTGTTTCTCAAAATTTTTGTCCTTACACACATTCTCTAGTGGGTTGCACTGTGGGAAATGCTAAAAAACGAGTTGGTCATAAATATTTTTTGGAAATTTTTGAAATTTATACAATTTTTAATTTACTGTAAAACTAACATGAGCTATTGTATGAAAATATTTCAAAATTCCATTCAATATAAGCAACTTTCATAAAATATTCGCCAAAATTTATTATATTTTAAATAGAAAAATGTTTGAACAAAAAGCCAGCAAATTTTAAAAGAGTGTTATTTAAACTTTGTGAAACATAATTTATACCATTTTAGTTATAGAACTTCACGTAGATTTAATTTTTAGTCTTAAATTTAAAAAAAAATATAACCGCGGTTGAAATTCCTGTACAGACTACATTCTAATATTTTGGGTGAAAAATAATTTTTAATGAAGTGCGGTTTCTTTATTCCCTTTAGCCCACCCTTAAATCAATGTAAGACAAAAGGTTGGCATCTTGTGTATTACATTTTTTTAAATTTTAATTGCAAATGTAGCCAGAGGATAGCTGAAAGTTGTTTCTGCGCCGGACGTACGGAAAAGTAAATAAATAACATGAAAAATATACATGTTTGTCACTATTATAACCCCAAGAGCTCTGTAATATTTCATCATAATTACTCAGTTAGTTTCGGAGTTATTAAAACATGACTTGGTATCTACTCATCTTTTGTAAACTTCAAAAAACTTATTTACATACATAATTACTATCTCTGAATCCAATTAATACATTGAAATGATGGGCTGGAGTTAAGTTTTGAACTTGGACTATGTAGACATAACGGGGGTTTCCATAGTTGTACACCTCGGGTATGACAAAGATTTAAAACGATCCTGATTCGTTATATCTAAACCGATTTGAACGATTTTTGTATGAGCTGATTTTGCTGCTCTAGATCTAAAAAAAAAAACATCGTCGTATGTGTAGGTTATCTCTTTTAGTTTAGATATTGGGATTCAAAGATTAAAATTTTTACTTTTGGACGTACTTTGTTGAAGTTTTTAACCCATTTCTTTAAATATGTTTTATTTTATTAACAGCAAATAGCAAAATTGTGCACAGAAAGAATTCTGAAAAAATCTTTACGGAATCAAAAGTTATATGTATTTAAATTTGAACTTTGAAATAAAGTGGATTTTTCGCCTTTTTTTTGCCAAAAAGATAGTCGTATTCTTTTTCAGTTATATGCAAATTTATTTAAGTAACATGTAGAGTGTTTATTTTTTTTCTCAAAAATTACTTAATACAAAATAATGTAAAGGAAGAAATATTTTAAAAATGACTCTGGTCCGGAGTCTTCCGAATTAGACCTATTTTTACCATAAATTTTCAATATTCGAATTAATTTCTCAAACCGCAAAGCTGGAATCAAAAAAATGTTAATATCTTTTATATGATATAATATGTTTTTAATTTTTTGGTAATAGAAATTTTTTCTCACCGATATCGGTTGGGAGGATATAGCAAAAAAAAGTAAGAAACCAGTTTTTGGAAATTTTTTAAAGTTTTTTGAGAATTGCAGGATTTCTGTTGTTATAAATCTAAAAAAATAACCTTGGTTTCTAATTAAGCGTCAAAAAGTTATAAAATTTTGTTAAAAATAAGTATTAATAAAAATTTTAATGCATAATTAAAAAGGAATAATAGCACAAAATCTCAACTCAATCCTTTTTCGATATTTTTTGTTTTGCAAAAAGTCTTTAACAAATTTTCGTATTATAAAAACTTGTATACATATTTAAAAAGAAGATAAAATTTCCTAAACATTGGTGTATAACACGTCCATAACGTCATTTTTGCGTATGCAATTAATGGATACAAATTTAATAATTTCAAGTAATTTAGTTAATTTTGCTTCATTTTTATAAGATTGGTAATGCCGTTCTTGATAATGCCGTAACAAGAAATATTTTAATAAACCTTAAGATTTTCTTTTTTTTTTTTAAGCATATTGTTAAATTCTTCAGAGAGATAATAAATACATATTATATATCATTGTTTTGGAAAATTGTCCTCTTTTTAAATATATAGACATTTTTATAATCAGAAAATTTGCAAAAAGATACCGTGTTTACGTTTCAAATAAACCAAAATGGATAAGACACTACGAATGATGATGAAGTGTATAGCGGCACAGAAAATATAAATTCCACATTCTGCTGGTGCCTAATTATAGTCCACAAACTCTGCTTTGGTACTGAAAAACAGAGACAACAAGGCAATTTACGATTGTAAACTTGTTTAAGGTCCTTCGAACCGGATATCGGCTTATGACATTACTTTAATAACATCTATAACAGCGTTTACGATGCTACGTTCAATCTTTCTTTTACTTGCCCCAAATGCCTGGTGCTGCTGAGTCCCTCAAAATTGCATCCAGTGCAAGGCGATCGCCATGTTTACGTTACAATGAAAACAATATGGATAAGACTCCACGAATGCTGATGAAGTGTGTAGCGGCACAGAAAATACATATTCCACATTTTGCTGGTGTCTAATTATAGTCCACAAACTCTGCTTTAGTACTGCCAAACAGGGACAATAAGGCAATTCACGATTGCAAACTTGTTTTTATACAGAAAAAGGACTGAGTCGAGATTTTGTGCTATTATTCATTTTAACCCTAGAATGCTAATGTACGTAAATTTTAAATATAAGTTTTTTCAAATCCTTATTACTCTCGTACGTGGCAACCTAACGGTATGAAACTCCAGAAGTTCTTTTGTCAAGTATTTTTAAAAATATATAAAAACGAAAATAATACATTTTTAAACGTCTCCATATTCTAAATGATATATGATTTGAAACGGCGGAGTAAAAATTGAAGTAATGAGCGAATGATTAGGCGGATGCAGTAGTCTATTCTAACATTTCAATGAAATTAAAGTTATAACTTAAAGAAAATTATGAGCTGCCGGGATTACCGTTTCTACAGGAACACAAGCAAAATGTGTTGAAAATTTAACCATTATGCGAAAGGTTAAAACATATAGTCATGTATGATAAAAAACCTTTAGACTCTGGTGTACACCATATCATAATTTACCATGACTTTTTATCCTTACGGCCGCATTATTTTTCACCAGCATAATTACATATTATATACATACTATACACTGTGTATTACCGTTAAACTATATTTCACCTAAAAAAGTTTTCATTAATTAGTTAGTGTTATATAAAAGTTTCTCTTCTCAACACTAAATTTTCATACATACATTTACATGTTAAAATATTATTATTTTTATCATTTTATATATTATAGAAAAAGTGAAAAAAAAAAAAAATTATTAAATAAAAATTGTTTGAAAACCCAGCAAAAAGTTTTTGGTTTTTGGTAATGGCAACTACTTATTAAAGTAGTTTCTTGGTAATGAGGCGTTATTGTTATTTGCCTACTCTGTATTACATAAATAAGTACTCAATTGTATAGTAGAACAGTAATGTTACAATCATATGGATGATTTGGCAAGAGCGCTGGATTAGCAACCAGAAGGTTGTTGTTTCAACCCCAAAAAATGTTTTTGTCACTTAGAAAATTAAGTGCGAGATGGTGTAATGAATCAGACGTTTTTTATTTTTATTTTGGTTTAGGTACATATTTTTGAGTATCCCTAGAGTCTAAAAATAACTAAACGAAATTGTGGACAACTCGAACAAAAATAACTAGTTATTCAGGCAAAAAATATGAGGTTTATTTTTGTCTCCAATTATACCTGCTAGGTTACCAGGAAAGCATAAAAAAATAATAATAAATAAAATAAATATTATTTTTATTAGTTTTAACAAACCAAGTTATTGAATTTCTTGAGAATTTTCAAATTCAAATTTATAAATAGTAAAAATATTGTAATAAGAAAAAAAATTTAATTTTACGAATTTGAATATTTGATTTTACTAATTCAGTGATAGGTCCGATTTTAGTAAAAAATTGAATTTAGTGATGGAATACGAAATTTATTTTTTTCTGTATAACTAATGAAATTGTCGTTAAAATATAAACAGTTCCTTGTTGGATTTTTTTTCTTTAAAAAATTACTGAAAGTTTCTGTTAAAATTCACGCAGTTTTCTTCCAACAAAGTACTTTTCAAATTCCCGAAAATCTTGAACGAAGTTCCCGGGAAAGCGGGATACGAAAAATTACACATTTTTCTGGGATTCCCGGGATGAGAAATCTCGGGATGTATTCTCTACATATAATTTAACTGAAAAATGCATTCCCAATTGTATATATTTAAACAAATATTGCCCCTGTATTTTATATGTATATCTTATATCGTATAATCGTATAATATTACCTATAAAATTTTTCAGAAAAAAAAATTAAAAAATTCCTAAAAAAAATCCCAGTATTCGAATTTCAAAAAGAAACCCTATGTACAAAATATGTTTGAAAACCCCTAGCCTACACGTAGACATTTTTGTCAATTTATGGCAATTGTCAAATTCTATCTCTCTCTTTAAGATGTTATATGTGGACCAATGAGAAATCAATGAAAGCAATGAGAAATTTATTTCGAAATAAATATTTAAACATAAAGATGAGCAATAATGTTTAACATAAGCTGTCAATTTTATTGTTTTTTTTAATATTTTGCTCTTTTTAAAAGAAAGTGCAAAATGAATTAATAATATTGTTTTAAAAAGACAAATATAAAATTAAAATGGAAAAAAATCGGTAAAAAAGGCAATTTAAAATTTAAATTTCTTATGTACGTGTTCTCCACCCATTAACATAAAGTTGGAAATAAACATTTGTTCCCATTATTCTGCCGACATTATTTCTTATGTTGGGAAATAAAAATCTTTTCGTGCAGAGGTAGGACAATGTAGCTGGTTTCACGTACTCGTTGTTATTTGAGTTCCATAAATAACCATAATTGTCAATTACGAAAAATTTCAAATTAACCATACTGTTTGAAAATACTTTTTTGACATATGCCATTGGTCTCTTGTCTGTGATTACGACTATGCCTAAGCTTTATGTCCGATAGATATCTATCATTGCCTAGATAACTAAAGTGTAAATAAAATTTGATAATTTGAACTGGTAGGTATGACTTATCGAATATATAACTGTTGTGTTTCTTACAAGATCGATTTTATTCAGTTAATGTGTTGGGTAAAAAGATAATAAATTTTTTGAAGAAAAATGGTTTAAAACCGGTATTTTAAATTCTGAAAAAAATACTTGATTCTTGTCGTGAATCATGATGATATATATACTATGGTCAGTTATAGAAAGATCTAAAAATAGTTTCTCAAAATTTTAGACACATATTGGCGTAATTGAAACTTATATTTGGTGTTTATAACCTAATCCAGGAAGATATTTGAATGGGAACCAAATGTAATAATGGACCGATCACAAACAATTTCAAAAGGCACG
This sequence comes from Protocalliphora azurea, assembly GCA_932274085.1. Taxonomy (NCBI): domain Eukaryota; kingdom Metazoa; phylum Arthropoda; class Insecta; order Diptera; family Calliphoridae; genus Protocalliphora; species Protocalliphora azurea. Next base: position 152,965,131 of record OW026520.1, read on the forward strand.
GACCATAGAATACAACTAGAAGTTTATGTAAGAGGCAGTTCAAACTAAATTTTCAAAAAATTGACACATTTTTTTCAAAACACAAAATAAAATATATGTGATTACATGTATTTTTTTGTTGCATGAATAAAGTTTTTGAAAATTGAATTAATTTTTTGTCACTCACATAAACTTCTAGTTGAATTCTATGGCACCGACTATGTTCCCAAAAAGAAGAACCGACCTAGATGGACATTGTTATATAAAACCACCCAGCAAAAACTTTGCTTTCCTGGTAAACTAGCAGGTATAATTGGAAACAAAAATAAACTACTTATTTTTTTGCCTGAATAACTAGTTATTTTTGTTCGAGTTGTCCAGAAATTCATAGGGGTATTCAAAAATATGTGCCTAAACGAAAAAAAAAAAAAAAAATAATAAAAAAAAACAACAAAATTTTGCCGTCAGTGAGACTCGAACTTGGACACACACTAACCATTCGTTTTTACTGACTAACGTCTTACTCATTACAACATCTCGCACATAGCTTCCCAAGCGACAAAAACTTTTTTTAGTTTAAAATATCTTTTTAGACATTTTGTTATAAAAAACTAACAGCTTCAGAATGGGGTTGAACCAACAACCTTCTGGTTGTTAATCCAGCGTTCTAGCCAACTCATCCATGTGATTGCAGTATTACTGTGATATTATACTATTGAGTACTTATTAATGTAATGCAGAGTAAGCAAATAATAATGACGCCTCATTACTAAGAAACTACTTTAATAAGTAGTTGTCGTTACTGAAAACCAAAAAGTTTTTGCTGGGCAGAAGCACTTAAATGGGTCTAACATTTTTTTTGCGTTACGAAAAATAAAGTTAAATTTCTTTCTCAACAACAACGGTACAAATGAAGAATCAAGAAATAATCTTGGAAGGCAGTAATTTCAGCAACAATACTTTGAGGCAATGGTTATGATACCTCGAACAACGTTATATATAATTTACTCTATCAGGAAAACCATTTATTATTATAAATACTATTATATAATAATATATAATATAATATAATATAATATAATATAATATAATATAATATAATATAATATAATATAATATAATATAATATAATATAATATAATATAATAATAATAATAAAAATAACAATAATTTATTATTATTATTATTTGCAATATTGCGTATGAAATAATTATGCTAACAAATTTCAAATAACAAAGTTGAAAAGAAGTCTGAGGCAAGTTGCTAAATAATAAAAAAATAAAAATTTAAGAAGGTTCCTATAGTGCTCAATTGTGATTATTAATTTTAAATTCTTATAGAGAGACCGTGAAAATAATATAGTTAAAAATTTATTTTTATATAGTTAAAATGATATATCAGAAAAATCTGCAAAAGAAATGCTACAAGTAGTTGATTTAGTTTTAATTGTAACTTATTCCGCTCATCTTTTATAAAAAAACATGTTATTGTTTTATTTGAACGCACACCTCAAAACACTTCATACTACTATTAACTAACTATAAAAAAAAAAAAAATAAGTTTAAATATTTCACTTAAACTTAATTTATTTAATTGTTAATTAAAAGAAGTAAAAGAAGTATGCGTATTTTGATGCCAAATTCATTTAATTTCTCCTTATATGGAAACATTTGAATATGTAAAAAAATATGTTTTAAAAATTCGAGAAAGTTTGAATTTAAAAAAAAAAAAAAAACAGAAAAAAGCTGTTTCGGTAAAACTGCCAAAGGATTATATTATTATTTTGGTCTTTTTTTTGAAATATTTATAGGCCATTATCAAAAATTGTTAATGTAGCTGAAACTTACTTTAATGCTTAATAAGTTTTTGTGGTAATATATACCATTTTAAGCAAACGGGTTACAGATGTGAACTCACAAGACTTGAAACTAATAGAGTGCAAAATTTTAGCACCATAAGTTTCATTTTATAATCATGATTGTTGTTCAAAGTTCAAAAACTTAGAAAAAGAGCTTAAAATTATTTAATCTTTTTCCATTATTCTAAAAAAATTTTGTTCGCGCGTTTGTGTTATGTGAATAATTGCTTGGAAACGTTAGGATCATTAAACTCTCTTCCCCAGCGCTTAAAGAAACCTAGAACTCCTTTTGCTTTATTAATGATTTGCGAAAAGTTTACAAACAAGCAAGACACCCAGATTAGGAAATTCTTCAACTAGATCCAGTTTATATTCATTTATTGTGTATCTACAGATGTTTAAAATCCCTTTATTTTAAACAAATTTATTTTTTTTATATATATATATTAATTCAAATATTAACGGTTTTTTGTAACCTTGAATACATTAAATTATAAGTAACGAATAAGTTATTGTGAATTATAAAGCTTGTAATTTAATGCCTACAAATCGAAAATTTACTATAATTTTCTATTACATGTATTTTGTAAAGTTTCCCTTTTATAAATTGAAGTTAAATAACTTCACTTCCCTTTGAACTGTCCAACGGTGAGCATCAATAAAAACTGAAATATTTTTACTTCCAACTCTAATAATTGTATTTTCTTTTTCCCACCATCATACTTTCTAACCCTACCATTTTATAATTTTTCATCCCATGGAAAATTATAAAACTTTTGAGTAAAAAGTGAACCTACTCAGCGAGTCAACTAATTACAGTCCACTATATGTAATTCAATCGAACTCCAAGAGCACCAAAGTTCACACCTTATTCAACAGAGTACTGGACTTCTTTTGTAGAACATCATTTGTTTACACTTTCTTAAATTTAGATCCGTTAGATTCATCGGACACCAATCATAAAGATCTTAAGAAGATATAGAATTCTTTTGTGCAGACTTTTAGACAGTTAAATATAGAGTAGTCGAATTTTGATGAAAAAATTTTTTAATTTTTAATTTTTTTGGTTTTTTTGTGGGTTCTGTGCTCTCCTTAACGGCATACAAATAGTCAACGCAGTGGATAGTCTCAAAGTTTGCCAGAGCGACAATTTTAAAAAAAAGTCTGTTTTTCGCAAAGCACATTCACAGTTTATATTGAAATAGCATGGATTTCTGCGTGAACTTAGTTTTTTTTTTTTTTTTTTGTTATTTTACACAATAAAATCGCAGTAGCATTAAAAATAAATTTAATAAAAAAATTTAATGGACTTTATAAAAATTACGCAAAAATTGCACTTTTTGTTTTTGTATTTTTATATAGCAAATTACAATTTGTAGAAATTTTGGATATATAGATATAGGAATAGCAATAAATATAATTGATTGGAACCATAAATTTATGCATTCGAGTCTCTTTATATTTATACAAATGGATTTTAATGTGCCATCAGTCAAAAAAAAAAAAAAAAAAATAAATAAATAAATAAAAAAATTAAAAAAATATTTTTTTAAAGGCCTAATCAAAAGTTTTTGCTAATGGCTCTTATATGTAAAAAAATTCAAATATCCAAATCTTTCTGTGAAAGACTGCAAAATTACAAAAATTTGGTTTCAAATATTTATCCCAAATATTTATCCCAAAGAATTTTTACACTGTTCGAATTGTATTTCTTCAAATATTGTGCATACTTTTAATACCATTGCAGATTCGTCAGTATACCCTGACATTTTGAAAATCCATAAAGTAATCCCTATTTCCAAGGAAAGTAAAGCAACAACAGTGGAACAATATCGTCCTATTTCGATACTTCCTATTATTGATCAAATCTTTGAACTTATATTGCACAAACAAATTTTCACTTATTTTATGGAAAACAATTTATTAAATGAGTTTCAATTTGGCTTTCGAAAGGGTTGTGGCACTGAGGAGGCTATTGTAAATGTGCAAAATTATATTTGTAAGGGTCATAGTGCTGTTACTGGAATATTGTTTGATCTTATAGATCATGAAATATTGCTGCAGAAGCTTAAATACTATGGTATTCATGGAAATGAATATTTGCTTCTAGAGAGCTACTTAACAAATCGAAGACAATTTGTTCAAGTTAAGGAAAATGGAGTTCCTCAGGGAAGTGTTCTAGGCCCTTTATTGTTTTCAGTATACATCAATGATTTAAAAAATTTAAACTTGACAGGAAAAGTTTTTATATTTGCTGATGATATTAGTATATTTTATCATTATAAACATGAAACTGCATTAAAGCCGTATATGGAAAGAGATGCTTCATTAGTTTCGGAATATCTTCGTATTAATAAGCTTTTTTTAAATCCTGCAAAGACGAAACTTATAAGGTTTAAAACACACTTTAGTTTTAGTAATGATTTTAGTATTTTTGTTGATGGAAATGAAGTTCGGCAGATTTCATCTGTTGAATATTTGGGTATATGTTTGCAGGGAAATCTTATATAGGATCAGCATATTAGGAATCTTAAGGTAAAACTTTCTCCTGCCTTAGGCTTATTATATAAGTTTAGAAACAAGTTTGATAAAAAAACCAAATTTTTGATTTATCAAGCTTTGGTTTAAAGTCATTGTAATTACCTCGTATTAATATATGGATTCAAAAAAACTACAGAGTTTAAATCGCTTCAGAGAATGCAGAACAAATCATTAAAAAGTTTAGCTAACTTGCCCAGCCGGTTTCCAACTGTTATTTTATTCAGGCACGTTTTTCCCACTATTTTGCCAATTTAAGGGCTCTATAAGTTTCAGTTATTACTGTACATGTTTAAATGTTGATTCACACGGAATCAGGATACCTTCAACACAAGAAATCATGACAATTTAAGAAAAATTTTTTGCCAATCTAAAACAACTAAGCAACGAGTTTAACATTCTGGTTGTAGAGAATATAATAACTTGCCAATCTAAAACAACTAAGCAACGAGTTTAACATTCTGGTTGTAGAGAATATAATAACTTGCCACATAATATTAAACAAGCCTCAAGCCTATCGCAGTTTAAAACTTATTTAAAAATTTTTTTATCTCAACATGTTGATGAGCTTCTGATATAATGTTTATTGGTATGTTTGACATACACGTTAAAATTGTAAATTATTATTTATTATAAATATTTTTTTAATACTTTTGTTAAAATTTTGCCAACAAGCCTCTATAATGCCAATCTGGCGCTGAGGTGAAATTATAATATTGTTTATTTTATAATAAAATTTAAAAAAAGTGTGTGGCGTAACACTGTCTCGACTTTATATAAAAGTTAGCCAAAAATAGAAGAAGAATTGGTTACATAGCTTTTGTATTTAGAATAAAAAAAAAAGAAAATTTTATGAAAACCGGCCCAAGGACATGCGTACCTTCCATACATCCTAAATTATAAAAATTGTCTATTTTCTAAATTTGTAATTCGAATTAAAAAAAATTTGATATAATTTATGGCCTTTTTATGTAGAATAAAAAAAAATTTTATGGATCAAGGACACGCCCAATTCGTCATTTTTCTAACATTGTAATTCAAATTAAACAAAGTTTTCTAGAATTTATTTTTGATAATGTGTTAACTAATTTTTGAAATATAATATTTTTTTCAAAGGACATGCTCACAATTTATCGATATATCCTAAAAATTTGTAAATTTGAAATTTGTAGAAGAAAAGAAAAGTAATTATTTGATATGGTAAAATAGTAGTATTTTCAAGTGAAAAATAATTAATAAGTATACATTTTTGTTACACCATTATGATTTTATATTTAATGTTAATGAAAGGATATAAAATAAGCCATAAATCCTTATCAAAAAATGTCTTAATAATGTCTTAGTATTTAATTAAAATTTAGAAAATAATACTTTTATACTTTTAGTATTTCGGAATTTACAACTCATACGCAAATATTTCCTCCTATTTTGCTTTAATTTTAAAAGTATAAAATTTGATAAGTTCTGCAATTAGTAGCATCCTTTTTAAATGATTTTCATCAATTTTTTTTAATATTTTATGTTACATTGTTTTTGTTGTACTCTTTTTTAACTACAGCCACCGCTCAAAAATATCACATATCTTTAGCGATGTTAACACTAAAATTTTTTTGCTAATCAAAATTGTGTAAACTAGTGCAGATGAAATTTAATATAAATACTTGACTTTACATTAGAACATTATAGTATTTTTAATTACATATTATACTTACAATCTAACCCGATTTTTAGACAGATGTTACAAAAAAAAAATATGTTAAAATTCTGTCAACGATTTTAATAATTTTTGGCTAAGGTCGTGACAATACTCGCCATTAAATGAGCGTTCCAAAAGCCTTTCTTGCGGTACCAAGTTTTTATATTATTCCTCTGGTAGAAATATGAAAAATATCAGGACGAAAATTTTAACAAACGGTATTTTGAAATTAAGTAAATTTTCATTTGAGCCGGGAACGTGGTTATCTTCATTTTCTCTCCATATAAACGGGGCTACCCCAATATATACGCAGATGTAGGTATTAGGATGATTCAGAAGGTAAACTTCTAAAATTCTATGTCAAAAAGGAGCTAACTATTATTGTCCAAGAAAAATCTTTTGCTTCTGTTATATTTTCCATTTTAATGGGATTTTAAATTAAAAATTTCTTATATACTACCACCCTAATCAACATCTGTTCTTTTCATAACAAAGTAGTTTAAATTTTTATTGTCCAAGAAACAAAAAAAATAATATAAAAAATTATGTTGATAGTACGATGCCTATCTTTCTGTCCGTCGGTGGAAATGGCGTTTATGAAGTCCACCGATAAATGCCATATATAATACATCAAACGGTCGGAAATACTTTTGAGAATTTTGCTATTGAAATTTAGCAAGATCGGTACATAATAAATGGTGAAGATATGTGTAAAAAACGGGTTTTTTGAGAAAATCGAAAACCGGTAAAACCTGTTTTTTTAATATCTGCGTTATTTTTCAACCGGTTTATTTTAAAAAATTATTAAAAAAAACTGGTTTTGCCGGTTCTCGGTTTTCTGAAGTCCCTATATAAGCAAAACAAAATCGGAAAATTTTTTCTGCTGAAGAAATGAACTCAGTCTGCCCACTAGTTACAGATAAAGTAAACAGATATATCGCCAAAAACATATTTTTGACCGATACCCAAGTCCTAAATAAGCTACGGACTTGTTTCTTATATAGATCGATAAGAAATATTTTTCTTGAATTTCGGTTTTTTGAATCAATCAAATCAGTTTATAAACAACCGAGTTACTGACAAATCCTTTTTATATTCCACAGCTCCATAGATGGTTGGAGTATTATGCGTTTGTGCTGATGTTTGTAACGCACAGAAAAAATCATCCAGCAGCCACCTTAAAGTATACCAATCGACTAAGAATCACTTTTTGAGTTGATCTAACGATGTTCGTCCGGCTGGCTGGATGTCTGGCTGGCTGTCCAAAATACAGCTCGCAATTTTGAATATAATTCAATGAAATTTGGATAGTAGGACTTTCATCGCACAAGTACGAAGCCTATTGAAATTGGTTATGATCGGTCCATTATTTCACCTAGCCCTCGTAGAAATGTTCTCCCGGAATAGGGGTTTAGCGATCATAAGTGCTTTAAATATAACAATATTTTAATGAAATTCGGTGCAAGGAAGTTCTGTATAAGTATCAATCTTTCTGGCAAATTTCATAAAGATCGGTCAATAATTGACTATAGCTCCATATAAAACCCTCTTTCGAAAATCACTTTAACGTGCATAAATCACATACACATGTTAGTATCATATTTATATTCGACACAAATAAGTTTTATGTAAGTAGAAATCACAGTGACAAATTTTATGAGGATCGCTCCATAATTTACTATAGCTCCCTTATAAGCCCACTTTCGGAAGTTACCCTAAAGTTCATAAATACATATAAATATTAGTATTAAAGTAATCTGTATTCGTATATTTTATTTTATGCTTAGTAAAAGTATCGGACCACATTTGTCCACCTCTCCACGAATTTTGATGGACATACACAATGGTGTGGGGTATCATGTGGTCGGGCTTGACCGACTATATCTTTCTTACTTGTTTTTAGTTATTTTATGTCTGTTTCCCTTATAGTAAGTCATATTTGTTTTTTTAAACTTTTTTGAAGCTCCAATGTAAGCTAGAGGCTTCGTTCTTTCACAGAAAAATCCACAAATTTTGTAAAAAATTTTGTATTGAAAAAATGAACTAAGTATTAACCGAGTTATAGGCCAAAAGGAGTTATTAGATTTTTTGAAGCTCCTTTGTAAGCTATAGGCCTAATTTTTAAATAAATCAATCATAAATAGTTTTTTTTTGAATTTCGGTTTTTCTAAATCATTCAAATCGGTCCATAAATTTTCCACCGTACCCTTTTTTTATTTTAATATTTTCTTGCATTTATAAAATATTTGTTCTGTACCCAAGTGATTATATCTTTCTTAATTATGTGCGAACTTTTGTAAAATTCCAAAGTATTAAATTTGTTATTTACTAGCTTTACCGGTATGCTTCGCTACACTATTTGATGCAATAACTAATATTTACTTTAAATGGCAGCTACTACTCCTCATGGACTTATTCACCCTATTCGAAATTTGATATGAAAATTAATTTTATTTTTTTTCTTAAGACTTTCACTGTAATAGCCTTTAGATGAGAAAATTTGTATTTTCTTTGTATAGGGGCTACCTGTCCCCCTGGAAATGTTACGTCTTATTTGATTGATAGAGGATCCCATGAAATTTGAGGGCTTTTACTGTATTAGTTCCTTCAATATGACATAATGAATATTTGATTTATATGGGGGGGTACTTAGCCGTTGATTCGATCTATTTTAATGCATCGGTTCACCCTTTTTGAGAGTTTTAAAAAAGTGGGTCAAGATTCAATATAACCTATAATATTTTACAGTACAAGCACTACCCAACAAAATATATTGGAAGTTGTTCAAAATTCATAGCATTCCCATTGAATACAAAGTAGTCAAAGTCCTGAATTTGTTATTCCAAATCTGTTGTTTTTTTTTTTGGCAAGTTCTAAAAGGATTTGAATCTAATTCTCACAGGAATTAAAAATGTTAATTTTTATAATTTTTTTTAACGAAACAATACATATGGACTTTTTAAAAATCGCCTTGTTAGCTAGTGAAAATGTTAAATAATGTTATTTAACTAATGAAAAACATGTTATTTAGTAATTTGGATCACTTTCCTCCTATGACAATCACGTGTTAAATTCACTGATGTTTCACTAAAATTGGAACTAGTTCGAATTCATTAGCATTAGTGAATTTATTATTGAATAGTATGATCTATTTTTGCGGGGTATCTGTGCGTTAAATTTAATATAAATAGCTTCTCGTATAAAATTGAAAAAAATGATTTTTTTAAGAGGGCGTAAAATGTGGGTGTGATGTCCAATCGAGATCTAGTAAAGCAATTCTGGGACTGATGCTATCTGTGTGTCAAATTTCGTGAAAATCGGTTCAGCCTTTTAGACGTGATTGATACAAAAAAAAAAAAAAAAAAAAAAAATAATTACATCTAATATAAAGTATGCCACTTTCATATAACATGAAGGGTACACAAGATTCGACACAGCCGAATGTAACACACTGTCTTGTTTCCTCTAATTTTGATTTTAAACGAGATGTTAAGAAAATCTTATACATTTCTAAAAGTCTAAAGACTTTTATAAACATACATAAACTTATACAACCAAAATTGCCAAATGTCCATAGTTTTGCTGTTCGAAAAAAGGTCTCTTCTTTGTAAACAAGTGGCATTTTGTTAAAAAGAACATACAAATGAAGGGATGGGGAAAATTTAATATTTTTCGGTTTATTTTTTCAAATACATACTACTTAAAATATAACATAAAAACATGATTTCTTTGATTTCCTTTTTTTCCTTCAAAAGTATTAGTATATATATATATATATATATATATATATATATATATATATATATATATATATATATATATATATATATATATTTTAAAAATTTATTAATATTTAGTTGCAGGGTAAACAAAAATAATCCGATTTATATTATTTACAAAATACATTCTAAATTTTAATAATAATCAAAGTTAGTGGTCAAATTTGTCAAGAAAATTAAATTTTTATTAATCATTTTTATAAAAATTCCAACTTGAAGTAATCAAATGTCATAATGAAGGTAGAGAAAACCTTATTCTTCTCAGGTAAATCATGGATTTAATAAAAATGAAAATTAAATGAATTAAGGGTATGATATAATCTTGATATTTAAGGAACACCCTTTAATAAATTACAGTTAGAAAATTTTCAATAAATACATATGTACATATAGAGATTTTCTTTTGAAGTTTATAATTATGAGTAAAAAAGTGATTTCAATATCTCTAAGAGGATTAAAAAGAAAAATATAGAAATTAATATTATATAAAATAGGTATAGGTATAATAAAATTAAAATTTCATAAAAATATATCGAAGGTCTATATTCAAAATACTCTATCTCAGGATTTCTTGAAACTGCATTTTTGTTGTCATTACAATCCCTATAACAATGCTCATCTATGATATAAATTTCAAATGAAAATTCTTAGTTTTTCCAATTTTATCCACATTTTTGTATCCCTCTGTCTTAGAAATTAAATATTTGATTTTTATTTTTTTAGTGCAAAACCCTCTATCTCTCATTTTTTTTAACAATTTAAATATAACATATACCAATTCTGACTAATTTTACATGCTGAATATGAATCTGACCAAAAAATTTAAATCGGTTAAATAATTCTTTAGATATACAATAATAACTATTCACTTTTTATGGCAGCTACTAGCCCCTGTAAAGCTATCCTTTCTATTTTCATATCAATTGTGGAACTAGACAAGAAAATAGTACCCACAAAATCTAGAGACTTTCACTGGAATAGTTCCAAAGATATCAGAGTATTCTAACGATTATTCGTCATTCGGTTATCCGATTAATTTTGGTTGATTAACTATCCGAATAATTTAAAATTATTTATTTTCGAATAATGAATCAACCGAATAATTTGTGTCGAGTAACCGTTTAACCGAAATTCAGTTTTGTGAAATTATAAATTTAGAAAATTTTTTTATTTTTTTATGTGTCTGTTATATCGCAGCAAAAATAAATAAAAATAATTCTTAGGATAGTACTTTTTCATAACTTCCAAAGTATCTATAAGTGTACATTTTCTTGTGCTTAAGAAGTAATACCCGTACAAATAGCATTTAAAGATTTTATTAAAAAAAGATTCAAATGAATTGCTGTTCCATAAAATGTAATTATGTTTGCTTGTTATTAAACACTTGTTATTAAAACAAATGAAAAACGAGAAAGAAAGATATAGTGGTTCAAGACCGACTATATGATACCCTACACAATTGTGTACGATCATAAAAATCCGGGAAGTGGACTTATATTACACCTGTGGCCAATTTTACTAAATTTAAAATAAAAATTATACAAATACAGAATAATGCGTTGATACTAACATCTAAATGATTTTATGCACTTTAGGGCAATTCCTGGAAGTGGGTTTATACGTGAGATATGGTAAATTATTTAGCGATTCTCATAAAATTTGGCAATGTTGTTTCTACTTACATAAAACTTATTTGTTTCGAATATTAATTTGATACTAAAATTAGTATGGGGTTTATACACATTAAAGTGATTTTCGGAAGAGGGGTTTATATGGGATCATAGCTTCCATACTGTTGACCGATCTTCATAAAATTTGATACAAAGATTAACACTTGTACAGAATTTCTTTGCACAGAATTTCATTAACATATTCTTATTTTTAAGGCATTTTGAGTATTTAAGCTCTAGTCCGTGGGGAAATTTGCTTGGGGGTTGGGTGAAATAATGGACCGATCACAACCAATTTTAATAGGCTTTGTCTATCCATTTCATTGAATTATCTTCAAAATTGCGACCTGTACTTAGTGCACAAAAAGCCATCCAGCCAGATGGATGGACATCGTTAGATCGATTTACATACTTTCAATTGGTATAATTTAAGGTGGGTGCTGGATAACTTTTTCTATGCGTTACAAACATCAGCACAAACGCATACTACCCCAACCACCTATGGTGGTGTAGGGTATAAAAACTGACAACATATTTAATAACCATGTAAAAAAGTTCTTTATAAATAATAAGATATATAAAACAAAAAAAAAAAAATAAATAAAAAATAAATAAAATAAAAATGGCGAATAATTATTTAATTTTAAGATACATTTTAAATTTAATTTTGTGGAATTTTATTAAAAATTTTAAACTTATCATACACGAGATACTGATAAACATTAATTAAATTTAAAATAAAAGATGCTAATATGTAAGAAATAGTAAATGAATCATTATTATCATTACTTTGAACTTTATACTTTTTTATTAAACTACTTCAACTGCTACCTTTACTGCTACCTCTGCTGCTACCCTTAGGTTAGGTTAGGTTAGGTTAGGTTGGAAAGGGCGGCGCATTCACGCCTACACCCAGAGGCCAAACGGCCCATTGTGATCCCTTTATGAAAAGAAGAAAAAAGAGAAAAGTGGAACCTATACCCAATCAATCAGTTATGATTGTTCCTAAGCCATTTTACTCCCATTACAAACCCTATGAGGTTGACAAGTCCTTTGCCATTAACCTAACCTAGTTCATGTAGTGTATGGCTCCCAAACCACTTCAACCTATTACGCTGAAGCCCTACGCAGTGACAGAGTATGTGCTCCACTGTCTCTAGCTCCTCAACATCATCGCACGTTCTACAAAAGTCTGATGTGCCAATGTCCCACTTACTCATCATATTCCCTATTGAGAAGTGACCCGTAACCATACCTACTATGACTCTAAGACTACCACGACTCATACCTAGAAGATGCTTGGAATCCGCCAGTTTTAAGCTAGGCCATAATGCCCTAGAAACTCTGCAGTCCGATCTGTCATTCCAGGCTCGATTCGTGTTGTCCAGAGTCCACTCCCCTATGGCCCTAAAGAAGGACCCAATTGGAATCTTAACAGATGACTCTATGAAAGACCTATCTAGCTCCGAGCCACTGCGAGCTAGCTCATCGGCTATTTCGTTGCCAAGAATGTCACAATGACCAGGAACCCAACATAGTCTCATCATATAGGAATCCATTAACCTTCTCAATTCCCTTCTGCACTCAAGTACCAATCTGGACCTAACAAAATGACTAGTCAGAGCCAATAACGCCGCCTGACTATCAACATAGATAGTAATCTCAGACCCCCGTTACAGATTCCCTTCAATCAAGCCGAGAGCCTTATAAATGCCAAGAATCTCTGCTTGAAAGACACTACAACTGTCAGACAATTTGTAGGATCGTCTGATATCAATTCCCATAAAGTATACACCTGCACCAGTGCCAACTTCCATTCTCGAACCGTCCGTGAAGACCGCGCACCCTCCATAGAGCTTTTCTACTCCATCCCAAAGATCCCTGCTAGGTAACACCAAAGCGGGAGTAGCCCCGAAGTCAATCGTGGTCCCGACATAATCCGTAGGCTCAGACAAGGATAGTGTCCGACCGTTGAATCTGACTTCATCTAGTATGCTGACATGCCCCGCTCTAGAGGAACCTAATAAACCCAGTTCCTTCAATCTAAATAGGCCACGGACAGCCATACCCCTCACGAATTCCTCAATTGGAAGAAGGTGGAGGATTATGTCCAGCGCCGCCTGAGGTGTACTTCTCCTGGCACCTGAGATGCCAATTGAAGCACACCTCTGAACTTTAGAGAGAAGTTTCCTGTACGTTTCCCTACTCAATACCTTCCACCAGACTGTACAGCCATAAGTAAGAATAGGTCTAACAACCGAAGCGTAAATCCAGTATACAACTTGCGGCTTAAGACCCCAATTCTTGCCTATAGAGTTCCTGCAGGTGTAATAGACATTGAGTCCCTTCTTGACCCTCTCCTGAGTGTTTCTCCCCCAAGACAATTTACTGTCCAAGTACACACCCAGGTATTTGGCCTCACTTGACAATACAAGCTCAATCCCGTTCAATACTGGCATGCTAAAATGCTTAACCTTGTATTTCCTAGTAAACAAAACCAGCTCCGTTTTTCCGGGGTTTACCCCTAATCCCTTACTGTTGGCCCAAAGGGACAGATCACGTAAACCTGTCTGCATGACCTCACTGATCGTGTTATTATTAAAGGCCCCCTCTATATCGAGAAAAGCCGCCATGGTATATTCCCTCTGCAGCAGACCTCGCTCAATGTAACTCACAACGTCATGCAGAGCACTCTCAACGGACTTACCCTTGAGATAAGCATGTTGAGACTCGCTAATGACCTGAGTTCCTATACTAGTCCTAAGATAAAGATCGATCAGTCTTTCTATTGTCTTCAATAGAAAAAACGATAGGCTGATCGGTCTGTAATCCCTGGGCTTCGAGTGAGTCGTCTTACCCGCTTTGGGTATGAAAATGACCCTTACCTCTCTCCACCCCCTGGGAATGTACTTCATTCTAAGACATTCCCTAAAAACCTCCGTCAATAGAGAGATGGCTCTTTCATCGACATTCTGTAGCATGAACGGAAATATTCCATCCGGGCCAGGAGATTTGTATGGCTCGAATGAATTTACCGCCCATAATACTTTGTCTCTAGTGATCATCTCCCTTATCACATCGGTATCCCCAGCATCTGATTCGGGTTGTAGGTTATCACTGACGCTACCTGTCCCTCCAACAGATTCTATATCCCTACAGCCTGGAAAATGAGTCTCCATAAGTAAACTGAGGGACTCTGAGCTAGACTCTGTCCACGAGTTATCCTCACGTTGTATGTATCCAGGTGCCACTGGGTCCTTGGATAATACTCGCCTAAACCTAGAAAACTCGTTAACAGAGTCCACCGATTCACAGAAATTTACCCATGAAGTCCGTTTCGCTCGTCTAATGTCCTTCTTATACTTAGAGAAACTATCCCTATAGCTATTCCAATCCTCATCACTCCTCGTTAGTTTGGCTCTATTAAACAGCTTCCTAACTGTAGACCGCTGGTCCCTAAGTTCCCTAGTCCACCATTTCGGCTGTTTCCTTTTCCCAGGATAAATCACTGGACAATTGAGCGCAAAACTATTCCTAATAACATTCGTGAAATTATTCACCGCCAACTCGATACCCTCAACTGAATCTCTCCAGTCCTCAGTATCCCTAAGGTCCCTACAAACTGACCTCCTAAAGGACTTCCAATCTGTCCTCCTCGAGTTCCTATAGGGCTGCTCCCTCGCCTTCTCAAAGTCGAGACCAAAAGATATCATGCTATGGTCAGAAAAAGAGTAATCCAAAACTACTCTCCAATCCCTAACATAATTTTCCCCACGGTTAGCCAGCGTTACATCTATAACTGTTTCCCTATCTTTCGCTATGAACGTAGGAGAAGTACCCCTATTACAGATATGCAGATCATAACAAGTTATAAAATCGTATACCAACTCACCTCTTTTGTTGATGTCCCTGCTTCCCCATTGATAGTGGTGAGCATTCACATCACATCCCAAGACCATGTACGCGCCTTTCCTCCTAGCGTGCTCCGCCAACTGCTGCAGAGCGATACCTGGTGGATCGGCTGCCTCATACGGCATGTACACAGCCGCCATTATAAGCCCGCTGCATCCTGCGGCTTCCTGTTGGACGACTGTAAGGTCCCCACTGCTAAAGGAATGAAGAAAATTAATATTTAGATTATTCCTAGCCAGTATACATGTCCGTACCTTTTCCGTTGTGGATGGTATGAACAGGTTGTACCCCGTGACCCTCAGACCACATACCCTGGTGTTCTTAATCCAGGGTTCCTGTATGAGGGCCACGTCCACGTTGGAGTCAATGAGGAGTCTTGTCAGTTCGGTTGAGGCTGCCTCACAGTGATGCAAGTTAATTTGCACCACTGACAGCCTCTTTGGGTTTATCAGATTTGTTGAACCTAAACCTGATCACCCCAAATCCGAAATTGACAACTCCCCCCAGTGACTCCAGCTTCTTCAGAGACTCCTGATACACTGCGAATCTGAAGTCTCTGCCTTGGTTCTCCTTACAAGTCATGGTGTTAACCAACTTCCATTGACCTGTAAGAAGACCCTTATTCTGATTTTCCAATACTGTCAGAAAGGTTCCAACCTCTAAAATGGGTGGAGGGAACCATGCTGTTACTATTGGACGCAGGGGCAGCTCAGATGCGAGTATCACCTCAAGCTTTGCTCCTGGATAGAGAGTGTCGCACCTAGCAACTGCGTTCCTGAGAAATTCAAATGATTTCTCGTTCCCGCAGTTAATAGTCTTGACACCCTTCATCCAGTCTGCTGCTACCCTTGCTTTATTTGCTAATCTATTTGCTACCCTGAAAACTAAGCAAAGTAAGTAGCAGTTTTCTTTTATGAATAGGTAAAACTATTATTACTTATATGTGAAAGTAGCAGTAGTAATAATATTATAAAATCTATAATACTTTTAAAATTATAGTTTTTGACTACAAAAAAAAAATACTGCTACAAAAATGTGAAGGTAGCAGTAATTTAAGGAAATAAACGTCTACAAGTTTTAAACATTTTTGAATTATAATTTTAGTCATTTTTTTCTGCTATGACTATTTGGAATCTAGTTTTTGAAACATTTTAACAGCTTCAGCTAACATATAGTTTATATAAGAAAGAATGGTTTCAGATGATATAATAAAAAAAAAATTTTTCAACGTAAATAAGAATTTTAGTTAGTCTCTTATGGATCAAGGAAAAAAAATTTCCTTCAACTGTTTTAAATGTTTGGAATTTTTATATTATAGGCAAGAGTGTAAAATCGGTTTACTAAAGGAGCTACAATGAAGTACTTGTGGAACCGATGCAAAGTAATTCAATTTAGTTTATATAAATGCTAAAAATTTTCTTTAATCAGGAATATCGTAATCAGTCTATTAGTTTAATTAGTTTAAATTCCTCAATATATACCAGTGTCTAGAAAATAATAAGCTTTGTAAACTCGCAAAAGTTTGTTACACTTTTTGGCATCCTTTGACAGATACATTTATAATTGACAAAGTTTACGATAACAAAATATGTATATATTCTTTTTTCGAGTGTACGTATAAACGTACATGTGTTGCTAAACTTCGTGCTATTCGATTCCAGTATGTGCATTAAATAAGTATATTGCCTGCCAGTACCACCAGTCATTTACTAACGATATCAAATCCAGTTGTTTCAGTTTCTGTTTCAGTGTTTGTTTATTTTTTCTATTTGTTTTTATAGTTGTTGTTTCTGTTGCTGTTGCTTTTTATACATTACGTACGTGTTTACGTTTAAAACAAGCTAAGCCGCATTTAAAAAAAAAAAAAAATATTAAACAAGAAAACGAACCAAAATTTGCTCTTAAAAGGGTTTTTTAACATTTTTATTTCTACGTTTTACTCGCTGGCACATGTCCCGTATTTTTCTTGTTTTCGTATCCCTGTCAATAACAACGACAAAAACATTTAAAGCAACACATGCTCACATACACACAAACATACGTACTTAAAGTAAAGTAGTAATGTGAATTGTTAAAAATAAAGAATGGTTGTATAAATAGAGAGAAGCTTTATGCTCTTTCTATTTTTTGAATACGCACTTTGACGCTTTTACGAGTAGTAAAACTTTACACTTGTGAATGTGTGAGTTTATATGAGATTTTCTTTTTTTGCTATTATGAAAGTATGGAATAGTATGTGTTCATGTGTGTATGTATCTTTTGCATGAAAGCGTGCGTAAAAATGTAAAATTGAATCGCAAATCTGTCGAAAATTAAATTTTTTTTTATTGTGAGTCAAGAATTGTTTGGGTAAAAGAGTTTTAGTAGGCTGGCAGTTGACATTTGTGCGATAATGTGGCAAATGTGAATCCATTTTGAAGTTGTACATTACGAGTGTGACTACCAAAGAACTGAAATAAAAAAATAATGAAAAAAATAAAAAAATAAAAGAAAAAATGAATAAATCCTTAAGCGTTTAGAAAACAAAGAGCAAATGCTTTAAGTATTCAATTGTTTTTATGAGACAAAATAAAAAAGATTCAAATATTTAAATTGAAAACCATAGAAACAATTTCCTTTTTATATTTAAAACTTAATTGAAATAAGTGCTTTCTTTTGTATTCGCTCTTTGTAAATGTTACGCAGTATAAACTAATTTATGTAATCAGTATTTAAAATAATAAATAAGCGTTGTTCAATTTTAATTTTCATTTTATTTATAGGAGATTTAAGTGAATAAAATATGATTTAGAAATAAGCAAAATGTAAAAGTTTTGTTGTGTTTCTAATGAATTGGATTTTCAAGGGTAATGTCTTTTGAAGAACATTAACTTTTGCTGCTAAAAATGAATAAATAAATAATGTTAATTTTATCATCAATTAAATTTAACGGGTATTGAGAATTTTCGATAATATAAAGTGATACCATTCTAGTTCCTCTATATGTTTGCAACAACTAACTTAACTAACCTTAACTATACTAAATGGCTAATAACTATATATTGCATCCGTCTGTCTGCACTTAGCACTGAATCGTAACTTAGAATTGAATTAGAACTGATTAGAACTGAAGAAGAAATGAACTAGAACTGAACTGAATAACAATTGATCTAGAACCTAATTAGAACTAAACTAGAATTGAGCTAGAACTGAACTAGAACTGAACCAAAAAAGAACTTGAACTAGAAGGGAACTAGAACCAAACTAGAACTGAACTAGAATAGAACTAGAACTGAACAAGAACTAAACTAGAACTAAATTAGAATTGAACTAGAACTGAACTCAAAGTGAACTAGCACTGAGCTAGAACTGAACTAAACCTGAACTAGAACTGAGCTACAACTAAACTCGAACTGAACTAGAACTAAACTAGAACCGAAGCAGAGCTGAACTAGAACAGCGATAGAACAGAGCTAAAACTTAACTAAAAATTAACTAGAACTGAGCTAAAATTGAACTAGAACTAAACTAGGATTGAAGCAGAACTGAACTAAAATTGAACTAGTATTAAATTAGAACTGAGCTAAAACTGTACTAAAATTTAACTAATTAAATAAATATGTAAAGTATCTTAGAGCTAGAGAAAAAGAATTGATTCTTTATGAAATTAATTAATAAACTTTTAAAGCAGGAAATAAATTAAATTGTAAATAAACCACTAAGCCAATAACATCATTTGAGAAAACCCTCTTTTAAAACTTGATATGAATATTTAATTAAAAAAGAACTATAAATAAATTATTCTTAATTAATAGCAACCTTTACATTTTCATATAAACCTAATTTATGCTCAAACCACTCATACACTCTTGAAACATTCATCATATATGTAGGCCAAGGACAATAAAGTTTACTTCTTTAACTAGAAAATTTAATACAGCTAAAATTGAGATGCTGTCAACTGCACTTGTATTCAAGTATTCATATTCCTATACATGTATATGTAAATACATATACATATATGTATGTATGACATTTCTGAATGCATACAGACACTTATACAATTACTTGCTTTCACTATGAAGGCAACAAAACAAAATGCTATTTTTATTATGATTTGCTATTATTGTTTGTCGAATTCATCCTTTGAGTATGCTATAGAAAAAAAAAAAACAAATATTAAAACACACTCAAACATACAAAAGTCGATGTAGTAGACACGTTGTTTAACGTTGTCGTTTGACTCGAGTAAAAGTGCGCTTTATTCAAAAGCGATTTATTTTCAGGAAAATGAAAAACAGTCACGTTTACAAAGTGAAATAATAATAAAAATTAAAATAATAAAATGAAATGAAAAAGCACAGCAATGATGTGTATGCGAAAAAAAATAAAATGAAAAAATATATGTAAAAAATAAATAATGGAAACTGAAACATAAAAAATACTAGAAATGAAATAATATTATAAAAAAAAGGACGAAAGGATTACGAGTGTCAAAGGATTTACATTAAAATTCGTATGTCGAGATTCATGTGCTGCTACGAGAAAAAAAAATAGCAGCCACCCAGCCACAGTAACTATATATGTATTGCACCTATACTTATACAAATTTATACTCTTTTTAACTCACGTTTAGAATCTTTACAGTAGGAGATTAAACTAGAACTAAACTAAGATATAAAACTGAACTAGAACTAGTACTAAACTAGAACTTAAATAGAATTGAAGCTGAACTGAAACTGAACTAAAGCTGAACTGAAACTGAACCGAAACTGAACCGAAACTGAACTGAAGCTGAACTGAACTGAAACTGAACCAAAACTGAACTTGAACTGAAACTAAAATTGAACTGAAACTAAAATAAAATTGAAATAGAACGAATCTAGACCTAGACTAAAGCAAACAATTCCTTGAAAAAACGCCTAAAAATTTTATTTGCACTTATTTTGTTTTTAATTAACCACTGTGTTCGCCTGTTATGGATATACATATATTTTTATACATATAAATATCAGTAAGCTAGGTATGAATGAATATAAATATATAATGTATATGTATGCGTGTGAGTGTGTTCTTCTATCTGTGTTTATGTATTTGAATGTTTTCGTCAAGATTTACATTTTGTGTGATGTGAGACTATTAAAAATTTCATTTGTCAAAAGGATTACCACAGTAATAGGGTCTTAGCGCGTTGTAACATAAAAGCGAAGAACATAAACAAAAACCTCACTCATTCGCTTGGTTGGAGCAACCATAACATAACATAACATAACATAACATACATTCACTACTTTCCATCTAACCAACCAACCAACCATCCATCCATACAACAGGTGGTAACAATATAAACGGTATTTTCATAGTGTAAATGAGAGTGTGTGCATGAACATATCGTCATGTATGTAAGTATGGGAGAGTGTAAAATATCTTTTTTTTTTTCTGTGTAATTGTTTTTCTTTTTTTAACGTATAGAAGAAGTTTTTCTATTAGAAAATCAACAACAACATAACTAAAAAAAAGAGTAAAAAAAGAAGGGATTACAGCTGTTGGCTGTTGGAAATGTATGTATTTACTCATGAAACAACATGCTCTATATGTTTGAGAGAAAGAAAAAAAAAAAATAAATAACTTAAGTGAATCTAATTTTAAAATTTAATTCACGCAACTCATAATCAATTATCTGGCAACTTAAAACAATCTCGTACGTTGTTTATTCTTTTGAACAAATTACCGACATAAGAAACATTGAAAAAATAAGACTAGAGTGCTGTTGGTAGCATTTTTAACCACATAACAACAGCAACAATAACTACAGTGGAAAAAGTAGTAGCAAATACCCTGACGTGTTTCCTTCCATCTTTCCTTCCTTCCGAGGCTGCATGCATCCCTTAGACTTCCTTTTTTCTTTATTATTATTGTTGCTGTTGTCGTCGTATTTATTTTTTCATCCTGCTTGCAATCATTTGTAGCTTCTCCATGAACACGTGAGAGATAGAAAGAGTGTGCTGTGCTTTGAAGTGCATGGCTCATTGCAAAAATTGTATACTTGTAATAATTGAGATTAATGCCGCATTACATTGGCAGATCCTTTTTTTATATCTATTTATGTATGTGAGCTATATCTATGTTTGTTTTTTGTGTCTGTGTTTGTTTTCTGATGCCTACTACACTTGCACCCAAAGAGCTATGTTTAAATGTAACGATTGCTGGTTCTGCTCTGTATGAACAGGTGTTGTGGAAAAGCATTTGACAAGGTTTTTACTCAACATGAATTTAAGCCACATGCGTTTATGTTAAAGTAATCACGATGCGGTTTGTGTGGAAAAGGTCCTCATTTCAATGAGAGTGAAGTTAGTGTTATTATTTTAGAGAAAGAAGAAGATATAAATAATGAATTTAAACTAAAGGTAATTCGAAATGTGTAAGAATAAAAAATTAAGATGTTAAGGAATTAAATTATTAGAAGAACCGATTCACATTTGCAACAGGTATTTCCATATCTACTGCTATAACTGGGATACACTATCAAACAGTGAGACAGTAAATTTTTTTTAATAAATTAAGCTTTCTGAATTTCTATTCTGTTTGTTAATCTCTGCCTTTTCATCGTAGACTAACTAGATTAAAGTAAATGCATTTATAACAGAGAGTCGGGGAGGGAGTGCAGAGTCTATTCTCCTAGTTCGTGTGGCTGCGAGCGATTGCGTGTACTTGGACTAATCATCTGCTTATCCGAAATTATATATGATTGACAAAATCTCAAGAAAAATTGTAAATGATATACTAAAGACTACCTTCAGCATGCAAGAAAGGAAACGATTTGAAAGATGGTATATAAAGACGCTTTTAGAACCATCTCGTTTGACACAACTTTGCAATGAACTCACTGCTTACAACCCTTAGTACCTGGAAATTTGCGAAACTCGTTGGCCCAGTGTGGGAGAAGACACGACATCTGATGGATTCACACTTTTATACTCAGGTAAATCTGCTACCTATCCTAGATCAAGTGAGGTGAGAATACTTTTGACAATGAACACAGAATGGGCCCTTATCACTTGGAAACCGTTTTCGGATGGAGTTATATCCATTAGTTTCTATACTCACGCTCACAGGAGAATTATCAAGGCAACTTGGGTATCCCCGGATCAGAAAACGAAGAATCAAATTGACCACCTAACGATAAGCGCAGTCGCAGGGGCGCAGACATGGCAAGTGATCATCATCTACTAGTTGCAGAGATGCTCAAAAAGTTATCAGCCATTTGGAACTCTGATAGCAGAGATAACATGCGACCGGTAGATGTGTGGTGATGTTGCCGCTACCTACTCCGAAGCCTTGAGAACTGCATTTGGATCTTGCCAGGAAAGGAAACAGGCAAGGAAAGAATGAAACTGAGTAAAAAAACCAGAAAGTTGACTTATAGTCAGCCACTATGCAAAGACCCCTAGACGGGCAAATGTTGAACTTGCAACAACCGCAGAAGATCAGGTAGAGGATTGGGGGGTTCACTATAGTCATATGCTCCTGGGGAATGTTCAACCTGTACGGATTGATTGCACATGCGAGTCAGATGAAGACGACCTATACATTGTTTCTGTATGTTCCACCCTAGAGAAGATCGCAAATTCAATCAGCAGTTTTATGAGTCACAAACGGGAGTTGACATTGAGGTCCGATAAGGTTGTGTCCTGTCACCACTTCTATTTAATATATTTCTGGACACGATCTTTGAAAGAGCAGGGGGATAGTATGGAGACAGCAAGGGTGGTTGAATGATTTCGATTACGCGGATGATATCTGTCTCTTGCAATAAATTTACGTTAAGTAACGTTGGTAGCGGAATTGGTTGGACTGAGGATAAACTCTCCGTATTAATTATTTGTAATTAGTATGGACGAAATTGAAGGTGTATTATATCCATAAATGGAGTGAGGATATTGATAACCGTTTAAAGAAAGCCCATGAAACATTTGGTGATGTAAAGTCAATTCTCTATATTATCTTTATGTACGATCTTTTGTACGGTACATTTTCTAGCTAAAAATTGTGTCTATTCATATGTTCTGGTAAAAAACATTATCGATTGAAATAATACTCCTAGAGGGCAATCAAACGACATCACCAGAACTGCCATAGAAATGAATCCGTAAGAAAGTAGAAGAGGGGGACGTCCAGCTCATGTGTGGAGAAGACGGATGAAGTTGAGTTAACCAGCAGCGACAAGGGTTGAGGAGAAGTAAATGCATTGGCGCAAAGTAGATATATCTTTAAACAATTTATTCAACCCTATGCTCCTTATAGGACCGTTGGGAACTTATGTATTATATATCGGTAACAAACAAGAGAAGATTCAAGACCTGGCATCTTTAGCTAATTATAATGGGCCTCCCCTTTAAAAACGTCTCTGCATAAATGAACATATTATTCAATAAAATAAATAATTACGATTTGGTAAAATTGATCTAGAATGGAATTAGAACTGACCTGGATTAGAACTGAACTAGAATTAAACTAGAATTTAACTTTTTTTATATATTTTTTATTTATTAGTAACTATGAAACTAGAAACGAACTAGAACTGAATTAGAATTGAACCATAACTGAATTAGAACTGAACTAGAAATGAACTATAACTGAACTATAACTGAAATTGAACTGAAACTGAACCGAAACTGATCTAAACTGAAACTAAACTGAAAGTAAACTGAAACTGAACTATAACTGAGCTAGAACTAAACTTGAAATAAACTAGAATTGGACTAGAACTGGACTAGAACTGAACTAGAACTGAACCAGAACTGAACTAGAAGTGAACTAGAACTCAACTTGAACTAAACTAGAACTGAACTAGAACCGAACTAGAACTGAAATAGAACTGTAGTAGAACTGAAACTGAGCTGGTACTAAATAAGTACCGCACTAGAACTGCACTAAAACTGAACTAGAACTGAGCTAAAACTGAACTAGAACCGAACTAGAACTGAACTAAAACTGAACTAGAACAGAACTAGAACAGAACTAGAACTGAACTAGAACTAAACTAGAACTGAACTGGAACTTAACTAGAACTGAACTAGAACCGATCTAGAACTAAACTAGAGCTGAACTAGAACTGAACTAGAACCGAACTAGAACTGAAATAGAACTGAATTAGAACTGAAACTGAGCTGGTACTAAACAAGTACCGCACTAGAACTGCACTAGAACTGCACTAAAACTGAACTAGAACTGAGCTAAAACTGAACTAGAACCGAACTAGAACTGAACTAAAACTGAACTAGAACAGAACTAGAACTGAACTAGAAATAAACTAGAACTGAACTAGAATTTAACTAGAACTGAACTAGAACCGATCTAGATCTAAACTAGAGCTGAACTCAAGCTGAACTAGAACCGAACTAGAACTGAAATAGAGCTGAACTAGAACTGAAACTTAGCTGGTACTAAACAAGTACTGCACTAGAACTGCACTAAGACTGAACTAGAACGGAGCTAAAACTTAACTAAAACTGAACTAGAACAGAACTATTACTAAACTAGAACTGAACTAGAACTGAACTAGAATTTAACTAGAACTGAACTAGAACCGATCTAGAACTAAACTAGAACTGAACTCAAGCTGAAATGTAACTGTGCTAGAACTGAACTATAGTAGAACTAGAACTGAACTGAAACCTTACAGTTACATTTTTATTCGATTAAAATTTTTTTCTCTGCACTAAAATCACTAATGCACCAGCCAGATTATTGTTTTGGTTTTTTTTCCTAAAAGCACTTTTTTATGTTTTTTCCATTTGTTTTTGACACAAGATTTTGTTGGGAATTTTATGCCACACGTAGTGAAAATGTAAAAGATGGATGTTAAATTCAGCAGCGTTTATACATACAATTAAAATGTTGCATTTCTTTTTAATTTCAATTTGGTAACAGACATAAAAACACATGAATATAATCATACACAAGTGTATAAGTACGCACATACACTAGTGTGTGTAGTTTGAAAATTAAATAAGCATAGTTTGTTAAACTCAATATAACCCAGCAGGCATGCATACACTAGAAAGGAAATAATTTAAATTAATTTATATAAATGAAGGGAGGAATAAAATAAAAATACACTACGATAAGCGAAGTTCAGATTATTTTATTCTAAAAATTCAAAGACTTTCATGATTGTATTCTAGGTTTCTTTAAATGTCGGCACATTGTCATGAGCCCTGAAAAAATATTTAAGTTTTGTAAGTAATCGGCCACAAAATTTCTACGTTTTGCTGACAAGGGAGGAGAAATTTAGTTTTTTTAAAACTTTTTTTTCAACTAAAATTGTTTACCTTATTAAAAACCAAATAAACTTTGGTTTTACCTTTTATTAATTTTAAATAGATTTTATCTTTAGGAGAATCTTAAAAAGTGCAATGCAAATACTTTTGCTGATTATTTCAGATTTTATTTTTACATGCTTAATTCTATGTGGCATCTTATTCGTATGAATTCACATTTGGGTTGCATTCAACAAAAGCAAATATAACGTCAGCTAATACGATGACTGTATGTATGCCCTGTTCGGTAATAATGAGTGGATATGTTAAATTTTGAAGTGCAACTACTAACAGAATTTGAATGAATAATAAATATGGGAAGAAAGCTAACCAAGAAGAGAACCATCAAATGCTGAGTTCAAAGACTCTTATTGAAACATGCCTTTAGTTGCTATCACATCTGTTTAAGAGTTGAAAATCAAATGGCTTCAAAAATATTACAAATTAATATAAAATGGAGTTTTTTTTTATATAAAAATAATATAAGATTTTTAAAAAATACCACTTTCAGTAAAAAATAAAATAAATTTATTAAAAAATAAAAATATAATAAATTTTGCAAGTTTTTCATAAGTTGTGTAGTAATCAAAAATAAATTCTTGGTGGGGATTTTAATATTTGACTTCAGTCATTTATATGACCATACTAATATTTCTTCAAGTGCTAATAGACAATGTTCTCTATCTTGGATATATTTGTAACTAATGTTCCAGAAGTAGTTTCACCAGTTCTGGATATCAATAACTTAAGTTGAAATAAAATTAACCCCTAATTTTTCAAGCTTCAATTCGTCTTTAGCAAAGCTAACTGGCATAACTATTCTAATTTTATAAATAAATAGAAATATTAATTTGTCTATATTGGGGATATTACATCGATGAAATGATAATATATCTAAAAAAATTAATTAATGAAGCTATGCAACGTAACATTCCAAAAGAATGCTTTTCCAACTCCGGCGCAATATTAACCAATTATTTTCGCGACATTATATAGCAAAGAAATAGTGCTTGTAGAACTTGGTAACGCAGATATTCATAGTTATAAATGCCTTAACTGTATAATAATGCACGAAGTGGATAAAATTCGCAACAAATTCTGGGACCGTATGCTTTCTACATTTGATAAGGCCTCTTTTAGATTTTGCAAACTAACAAAATAATATATCAATTTTATAGCAATGTTCTTCTCGTTATACTACGAACACCGAAAAATGTAAAATATTAGGACAAATATTCTTTTCGAATTATTCAATTTCAGCTAATCTAGGGGACATAGAAACTTCATCGATAGTGAATGAATATCTAGAATTATTTTACTAAGTTAATATAAACACCTCAAGTGCAATCCAAACAAGCATCACTGAAATTACAGCGATTATTAAAAACTTGAAAAATAATCACCAGGAATCGATAGTATCGATAATAAATATTTAAAATTGCTCCCAAATAAAGGAATTAAATACCTCACAATTTTAATATTTGAAAGAGACCAAAATTATAATTATTATGAAATCGAATAAATCTGCAGATTGTTAAAACTCTTAACGACCTATAAGTCTATTATCTGCCAGTAGCAAGATATTTGAAAAAGTTATAAAAAATAAATTGACAGATTTTAAAATAGCATTATATCATTTCATCATTGTGAGGACAAAAAAAATTATTAATAATAACATTTTGGAATGTAAACATATTATAAGAAAATAAAGAATATATTGGTCGGGAGATAGGTTACATCCATCTAGATTGGGGGTCTATGTAACTCTTTTCATTTCAGATATTCCTCAAGTCGATGGGGTAAAGGATGATACATAGTGTTTTGGAGGTCGATTTAGTAAACGATGGAACGAAATGAAACGAAATGTTCCGGAGGTCTATGGGGTACACAAGATGAAAAACATTCAGGATAGGTACCGGTGGTGGATTTGATCTTAAATGGCCATGCTAGCCATTTAAGTTAACTATGAGTTAACTGTGAGAAAACGCAGCAGGAAGAAGTAGCAGTAGAAAGCAAAAGGGAGAAAAGTCGAAAGAAGATGTCAATGCCTACATCGTCACAGCTGAGCAGGCGAGTAGCAGAACTGACGAATCACGGAGGTAGAAGCGAGAACATAATAGTAGAGAAGAGAAACAGCAGGGCAAAATAAACAGGAGTGTAAGAATAGTAGCGAACAGATAAGCAGAAGAAAGATTCAAACACAGCAAGGAATAAGGATACAAAATAATCTAACAATAAGCCACATACACAGACACTCACATACAGATCAACGAAATTGTTACAGAAGCGAACATAAAGTAGACAACAGAACAAATGGTTCGAACAAAGTGCAGTAAAACTACAATAATATTAGTTTTAAGAAATGTATATAAGCCAGTGTAAATTTAAAATCGATCTTTTCTCTTTACTATATTTTGAGCTAGACACTGAACAAGGCAGACGTGGTGAGTAGCCGGTTAATAAAAATAAATTAAAGAACTAACGGAGCAGTATTAGGGATGAAAATAATAAAGTTGGTTGGTACTGATTTACAATAAGTAAGATTACAAGCTTCAGAAGGATTTACAATCTGGTTGAAGTGGTAGGAGATAAGCACTGTTCAGGGTCAAGTGAGAGAATATTTTCTTGGATGTTTTCACTCGAAAAATATGGCGACCAGAGAAATCTCGGATTGCATTCAAGATTTAAAAATAAGTAGGAGATAGTAAGTAAGACGTATAGAACCGGCAAGGCAATACGAATGCTTCACAAAACATCACTGTCTCAACAAAGAACAAAGAAGTTTATGGAAAAAAAAAAAAAAATATGTATATATAAGTAATATATAGTATTATATATAGATAAGTAATAAAGGAACAAGAGGAGAATTTAAATAAAGTGTTGTTATTTTATGTAAGAACCTTGGAAACGACTGAGTTTAATCGGAGTTAAGAATTTAATATATTCAAACTTTGAATCCCAAAAATTCTCAGGTATGCTATTACTTAATGTCAAAGCAGCATTCGATACGGTATGGCATAAAGAGTTAATCTATAATGTGATTCGTTTAAATTTCCCCACATGATTAATATAATATATATTTTTCTTATAGATGGCAATTTTAAAGTACATGTCGTTTCGCACAATTCTAGGAGTGTTGAAGTCATCGCTGGTTATCCTCAAGGATCATGTATATTACCCGCAATTTATAATATTGTGACGACCAATTGTTTTTGGGTCATTACCATTTGTTTTTGGACCACATGGTAAAATAATTTATATATTATTGCTTATTTTATATGTAATTATTTTAATTTAAGAACAGCGCCATCTAGTATTCATAATTAATTAATTTAGTTACTTTAAAATACCACACTGTGTCATAATACTAAGAATTGCAACTATATGTAAACAGCTGTAAGTTTTAATTATGTTTGTTAGTATGTATGTATGTATATGTTTACATGAGTGATCGACGCTATAAAGGAGTGTAACGACTGTCGGCAAGGTAAGCCATTATTTATTCTGAGAGGGGGTTTAACTTCCGTCAGAATAAAATATAGTTTATTTTGTGATTATGGTTTTTTTTCCTTGCCCTATAGCCAATATAGTTTATTACACTGGGAGGGGGTTTTACCTCTGCCAGCTTAATAAAATTATTTAATAAAATTATTATGTTTGTGAAGTAGTACAGGATTGACTGGTTTTACCCCTAATCTTTAGCGAATATAGTTTGTTACGCTGGGAGGAAGTGGTCCTCCCGTATTTTTTTGATTGTTGAATAGTGAAAGTTTGAGTGGTTTTAGCCTCGATCTAAGTATTCAACGAACTGTTCTAGAACGACAGACGGCTTAGTAAAGATCAGTGCGAGATCGGTACGGTATTTTTTGTTCGTTGTTGTAATTGTTTCAGTAACGTTTAAGTATAGTAATAAATACGCTTTATAATGCGTTTTAAAAAAAGAATAAATTGTGTGTGTTTTTTTATTTTGTAACGAACCCTGGAAGCCGATAGCTCCACCTTAGCATAAGGTGGAAACACGTCGTTGCATATTTTCCGTGTTTAGATTACTATACATTGTTTATATTTGCCGAGAACACAGCAGTTACATATCTGCTCCGGAACTATAGCTAATGAAATTATATCCAATTTGCAAAAAGAGTCCTTATTGAAATATCCAATTATTTTAATAAATGAAAAATAATATTAAAAAGTGATACTGACGCTGATTGGCGTACGTCAATTGATGATCGATGTTCATATACAGGTTATGTTATGTAAGTTGGGAATCTCGAAAGCAGAGAACAATTGCGTTATCTATCACGGAAGCGGAATACATGTCCATATACGAAATTTGGATATTTCGGATATGGACATGTATTCCGCATAACATTAACATAAAACATTTTCTTAATGATATTTTATCTTTGCAAGGACCTACCAATATCTATAAAGATAATCAAGGTGCCGGTAAATTGTGTAAAAATCCCATGCTTCACAATTGACGGATGTCAACATACTTTGTCATCATTTCGTTGGAGAAATTATTGAAAGAAAATTAACCATTATTTTCAATTTTGTTAATACTTAAAATTTTTTATATATTTATTCTTTGCATTTTTGTGTGGGGATTCACATTATATTAAGTAATTTTATATATATTTCCATATTAAAAGTTTAAATAGTTTAATGCTTATTCATAATGATAAGATAATTATAAGCTTAATAATAAAAATTGTATTGCCAATGATTATTGTGACAAATTTGGTCCTAAGGGTTTAATGTCAATGAAATAAATAAAATGAAATGAAAGAGGCTAAGTTAATATTAAATATTTGTCCACAGAGGAAATGCCTGCCGACTTACTAACAAAAGCTTTGAATAAGCCTAAGCATGTACAATGTTGTCAAATGATGGGTGTGAATTCTGTTTAAAGAATAATCAAAATACATTTTGAGAGGAAATGTTGGAAATCCAAAATGTAGTTTATAAAATAATACCTTGTTTTTAAAATATTTACAAATCTAGTATTTTATGTTTATTGTTTTCAAAGTTTGTTATAAAATTTTCATTAAATTTTTCACTGCGAACAGAACACATCGATTTATTATTATAACTCATTATATAAAAAATAACATAAGATATACTTGTAAATAATGTTATTGTAACTTAAAGCCCTGCATAAGATGATTTGAAAAACAAATCAATTTGCTTTTTAAAAGTATTGTTCATAGCCAACAATTACAATAACAATAATAAATACTGTTTGTACAGTTCGTTGACCATAGCAAAGCAAGTGCGTCGTGTGTATGAGCGATTGTGGCAAAAAAAGGCAAATCATACAAGACATTGAGAAAGTATTTTAAATGCGCTAATATTTTTGTATTTTGCTTTTTTTTTTTTTAATACATAGCTGGGAGAAAACAAAAAATTTCCAGCACTCGTCGAACCTCACCATTTCTGATTTCGATGAAATACGTCAAATACAATATTTGAAGTTCTTCAAAATTTTTAAATTCGTTGTAGTTTAGTTTTTATCGCGGTTAAAATTTTACTTTTTTAGAATTTATATATATCAATTCATTGAGAATGTGGTAATCACCTTACTGAAAAATAAGCGATATTTTGAGGACATATATATATATATATATATATATATATATATATATATAAAAGAGATATTTTGAGGATATATATATATATATATATATATATATATATATTGTTTATTGCTTAATTTTCTTTAAATTGATAAAAAAAAAGAAATTGATAATTATCGTCCAAATAATAAAAAAGAAGATATTGAGTAAATTTCTTCTTGGAAGATATCTTCCAAATGTTTGTACGGAATTAATATAATATATATATATATATATATATATATATATATATATATATATCCTCAAAATATCGTTTATATATATGTCCTCAAAATATCGCTTATTTTTTCAGTAAGGTGATTACCACATTCTCAATGAATTGATGATATCCCAATGAGTTCACTTGGAAAAAATTAATGCAATACTTCAATTTTTCACTCACAAGCATTTTAGTTGTCGAAAAATTATTAAAAAAAAAATTGAAGCAATTTGTTTTCCTTTTAGCAAAAAATGGATAGTATATGTTTTCGCGTTTTATGCACAGAAAAAATAAAAGTGGAGTTCAGTTAGGAAATTGCTTATATTAATAAAGTTTTTGTTTAATTTTGCTCCAATCACCAAAATGATAATATTAATTAACTAGAATAATTGTTTGCGGCTTAGATTATAATTAATTTTTTTTAATCAAATTAATGATTGGATGTTTGCCTAAAATCAATTAAAAATTTTATTGGTTCAATTCTACAATTAAATAAATCCTTCCTTCAATAAAAATGCATGGATTTAAGTATAGTTATTTAATGAATTATTAGACATATTTAAATGTAAATGAAATTAAACGAGAAAAATATTAAAATTCCAAATTTGATAGAGGGAAAGGAAACTTGTTATATATATATATATATTGTTGAAATCACCAATAATCGCGTATAAATCAGATTTTTGTAATCCTTGAATTAGAGTATCTCATGAAGCTCACATATGAATATCGGTAACTTTTCAAAGGATTTATATATATATATTAAAAAATCTATGTAATATAATTCACTATAATAATTACAAAATGTGTACGTTTTAAAGCATGTAATACTTCTACTTATATTTAATTCACAAAAAAAAAACTTAAAGGTGTTAATCCCT
Source organism: Protocalliphora azurea (assembly GCA_932274085.1). NCBI lineage: Eukaryota > Metazoa > Arthropoda > Insecta > Diptera > Calliphoridae > Protocalliphora > Protocalliphora azurea. The sequence goes on from OW026520.1 coordinate 152,997,583, forward strand.
GTGGTACGTTCCAATAAATATCATATTATCCTATCTGAATGCGCTTGTGACCTAGGATGAGATACCAATAACAATATGACAGATGTCTGCTCAAATCGTCAGAAACAATCAATAGGAACTGACTTTATATACATATATAAATAATCTTATATAGAACAGCTTTGAAACAACCGGGGTCTTGATATTGAATATTAAATATAAACTCCGATTCCAATGACGGGAACATCGAAAGACTAATAATTTCATCAAATATTTAAAATTCTTGCTTACTAAATATTTATACATTAAACATGTCACCGAAGACTAAAGAAATCATATAAATATTTCGTGTTACTATTTTATTAACGATAGATTGAGCCCAAACAGTTAAAAATGGTTGGAAATTGACTTAAAGTTATTTTATTTTCATTGTTTTTATTGATATGTTTTTGTTTTGTCTCTATATTTTGTAAGAGCAGTCGATTTATATCAAAAAAATTTACACCAATTATAAATTTAATTACATTAATTAATAATAAAATTAAATTTCAATATAAAGTTAATTAATCATTTAGTTAAAAAATCATTTGGAATAATTTTTTCTGTGTGATGTTTAGATTTATGTGCATGCATGGCTTACAAGATGGAAAAGATTTTTTTAATATTATTTTAAAATTTATTTAGTGATAATTTTCCAATATATTTACTACATCTTCCGGAAGATTACCTGGCGGTATCTTTTTTTTGTCACCTAGATGACTATCTAGCAATATTGCCTATTTTTCTTCCAGGCGTAATGATTTCTTATTGCTTATCGCCTATGACGCACAATCTCTCTCGATGGGACAATAAAATTTTTCTTCTAAGCAATACGAATTCTAAATAGTTTCGTATTATTTTGCTTGAAGAGTTTTAATTTCTGAAAGTAGTATGTAAGTAGTTATTGATTTGGTTTTATATACATATTTTTATTTTAAGTAATAATATAAAAAAAAATCGTGTACGATAATAAGTCTCGAAAGCTAATTTAAAAAATTCTAATTATTTATATTTAATAAAATCTGTTCACTAATTAAAATTATCGCATGTTTTTTCAGTGTTAAATTTATTTTCTCATTTTTCTGGAATAGTATATAATTAATAACTTTTTTAATATTTATTAATTATTTTGATCATAAATCACAATAATATTAAAAATAATTCTTTTAAATGACTGTTTTGCTTACGAAAATGCTCTCATTTACGCAGCTATGAACGTACGCAAACATACATATGTTGAACATATAAAAACATGCCAAAAAAAAAGCAGTTAAATTCTTTTTTTCTGTATTGAATCAAACAAGTGGTCAAATGTCTTATATTATGTGAGCGATCACACTCTCATGTCTTATTGGGTCGCTATCACAATACACACAGCATTTACTCATAAAGTTGAACAACACAAGCAGTATTTATATGGTTCTAAGTAACTGCATAGCAGAATTTATTTCTCCGTTCACACACTGATTTAAAGCACATGAAAAATAACAAGTATCAGGCAATGTCTTGTAAGACATAGTTTTTGTTTCTGGACTTTATTGTACATAAAAGAATTGTATTGTATTGTCAACTTAAATTTAATTTTTCTTTTCTTAAGCTATATTCACATTTGGCAAATATTTGACCAAAATGACGTGACCACTATATAAAATATTTAATAATTATACTTTTTTATTGGGAAAACATATTTTACTTATTTTGCTAATCATAGCTGACATTTTATTGATTTTTTTTGATGTTCTTTTCTTTTACAAAACATTTTCAAGATCAGAGAATGGAAAACAATATTTTTTCAAAAATAGTGTTCACGCAATTTTGAACAAATATTCGTCAATTGTGAACATAGCTTTAGATTTTCTTTTTCATAATTATTTTTTTTCTAATCACTAGTAATGGATATTGGGATACCTTCTCTTTAAATACACTCGTAACATTATTGCCATTAAGCTGGTTTAGTTAATTGCACCGATGAGTTGTGCGGTTAAAGTGTTTGTTTCACAACTCTTACACATGCACACAAACATACACACGTGCATATATGAAAGGCCTTATTCGTGTTTTCTAAAATATACATTCGTACGAATGAACATGATGTAGTTCGAAATGAAAAGGGAAATGGAAAATGGTATTAATAATTACAGTAGTCTTGTATAAAGGTGGAATATACTATACAATACTTACCATACTTATTTACAGCCATTCTCTTTCAGTTATTCGCATAAAGTTGAAGTGAATAGCAAATGATGTGTTGCATGTGAATATGTACTTAGAAAAGTACTTACTTATATATAGACAGGATTAACTATTAAAATTATTAAAAGATAATGTAAGGAATTAAAAGGAAATATAATTTGATTTAAAAGTGTTAAGTATTAATTGATGGAACGATTTTCATAGACTAATAAAAAGGAAGGGGAATAAGCAATAAAATAATTTCAGTCGAAATTTAAAATCAATTTTGGTGGTTTAGATTCTAAAAAAGAGTTTAAATAAAGCAATAAGTGAGCTGTTTCTATAAACCTGTGTTAGTATATAGGATGACAAAAAAGTATATTTTTCTGTTAAATAGGGATTTTCGGTCAATTAAGCTTTGTGTGATCATAGTGTTCTAAGCTTCCAATTCAATTTTTTTTAGTTGAATCTACATATTACAACATATCTAGATATTGCAAGATATGTTGTCTAATAATAAAAAAAAAAATAATAATAATAATAATAATAATAATAATAATAATAATAGAAAAATAAATAATTTGTATTACCTCAAAGTCGTACTTACATTATCTTTCTATCAGCTCAATGATTGTTGAGATATTAAAAAATGTGTTGAAAAAATTTGTTTTCAAAAATTCGTAAAAAATTTAAAATGATTACTAATGGTAATTTTTTACTTTTGTCTTAAAGCTGAATATGTTATGAATACAAATAAAATTTCCCAAAATTCTTTTAAATCGATCTGCAGTGGGTTGAAATCATGGCTTAATTAAAAGAAGCCATAATTTCATCACAATCGTCAATTCTGCAAAACGGAGACGAAAATGTATATACAGTACGTCCTCGATTTACATGACATCTATAAATGCATGCTGTATTTTATACGTCAGTTTTCATAATATACATTTTAGTATAATAATTTAAAATTCACTAGGATATGAAACGATAAACATTCTAAAGGTCGTTATGTAAAATTTTACAGTGAGATGAATTAAAAAAAAAATTACATTTCAGAGAATATTGTTATAAACTAAGGTTTTAAAATATGTAGTTTTGTTTTTTTTTTTTTTGGAATTGGCATAGTCCAGTAATAAAAAAGTAATAATAATAAAATTAGAAGGGTTGGGAAATACTCATTTTTTTTAACTTTTGCAAAATGTTTAACATTTCCCGGCAATAAAAGATGTTATCTTGTCATTTTATTTCAATACGCAGAGGAATAATATAGTTGTAGTGACCATAATCTAAGAGCAACATATTATGATTGCAATATATGGTTACAGCTAAAAATATATATGATTAGAAATAATATTATAGCATCTTATCATATTATTATGCAATCTTATCATATTATGATTCCATGTTATAATATTATTATTTCATCTTATTATATATTAAAATAAAACACATTAATTCAAAATTATTATTTTTATAAATTGTCTAAAAGTGTTTATTAACCCTTTTGCGAATTTGTTGCCATACATAAAATTGAAAACAGATTGTTATTCCTAAGGTCAAGAAGTATAAAAATTAAAAATATTGGACTTTTTGGTCCAGCCGTTCAAATTTGGCACTGAAAAGCTTAATCATAAAAAATTATTTATTTGTACCATCATACAGGGTTGCCGGATTTTTTTGGGCCTCTGTCGCCAAATTATTAACTAGAAATCCCCAAAAATCGCCAAATTAAAATTTTATTTGGTTATTTTTAAAGAAATGCTAAAAAATTAACTAAAATATTAAGTGTCGTAAAATTTTTAGTACTTAAAATTTCCTATAATTTGCAAATGTAAATTCAACTTTAACAAAGACAACGATAATGACAATAGCTATTAGTAACACTGTTATAGTTACAAATTTTAACAAACTTCTGCTAAAGGTTACGATATTGATAAAGCTAATTCAAGCACGCTGAATTCAATGGCGACAGCCGTTTTTTGAAGTTAGCGTTCGTATTCGTGATATTTGGGTTTAAACTTAATTATGAAAGTAGCAAACTAATTTGAAAATTAGAAATAAAATGAATATTATTTATGTATATTAGTTAAATTATTATATTAAAGCTAAAAAAATAATTCTTCCAAACTATTTTTTAGCCTTTCAAATTGATAACACCACTAACTTCAGCGTCGTCGATTTAGTTTAAGAAAATGGGTGCCCACATTGTTAAAAAATAGTCTCATTTTCGAGCACAGTGTAATTGAATAATAATAAAAAAAAAAAAAACAAAATACAACTTAAAAACACTTTTCTGACATCTAGTTCCTTTTTAGGTAATCAACTTTTGAATTTTTTTCCATAGAAAGAATTTTTATAGAAAAACATTTATTTGTACAAAAAAGATTTTGAAAACATTTTAATTACGGCCTCAGCGCCCTACAGGCATTATTGAGGCATAATAATACATTCTTAAAAGTACAAATAAAACATTTAGCTTAAGTTAAAAGGTTATTAATAAATATATAAAACTGGTTTAAAAAAATATTTTTAAAAATTAAAAGTTGAAAAAAAATATTACAAAAGCGTTTCAGAGTTGCTAAATAAATGTTGTTTGCAAGATGATTTAATTAACGAAACTCGATTAATTGGTTTTAAATCCGCAGGTAAATTATTAAATTTTACAGCACTAAAGTAACCAATGAGTTGCTTCATTGTTTCTAATCTTCATCTGGGAATCATTAAATTTTTTGATTTAGTATCAAGTTTATTTTTTAATTTATACAGAATTCCAATTGCCGGAGCTATTTTCCTTTTCAAATCATGTATATGTAAATTCCATGACAAGTTACTTTGCAATGTAATTCCCAAATACTTAATAGAATAGGTTTCATATACCACCCCCCCCCCCCCTCCATAAATACGTTAAAGTTACTATTTATACTTAAAGCATGTGGTCTAAAAGGCAACAATTTGGTCTTATTAGGGTTAAGAACTAAGCGATTTAATCAAGCAAACTCAAATATTAAAGAAGCATATCTTTCAATTTTTGTCCTAAGTGATAAATCATACTTGTAGTGGTAAAACAGGTACACATCATATGCAAACATAATCAGCTGCCCATCTAAATTGAGATTCTTCAAATCATTCAAATATACTGAGAACAATAAAGGACCCAATCTACTATCCTGAGGCACACCATAATCAACCGAATCAATAAAACTGTCAGTGTTGTTTATTTTGACATATTGTTTCCTATTTAAGAAATAGTATTCAAACAATAAAAATTCACTTCCCTGAATACCATATTTTATCAATTTCTGTAACAATATTTCATGATCTACTAAATCAAAAGCTTTAGTAAAGTCAAAAAATATTCCGGCAACTCCACTAGAACCTTCATCAAGCTCGCTACAAATAAACTGAACTACATTTAACACAGCATCTTCAGTACTACATCCCTTTCGAAATTCAAATTGACAATTGTATAAGAAATTATTTTCCTCAAGGTATAACAGAAGTTTATCATAAAGTATCTTTTCAAAAATTTTATCAATCGTAGAAGGACCAGCAATAGGTCTATATTCATTCAAATTTGTAGCATTTGCCACTTTTGGAATTGGTACTATTTTATGCACTTTTAAAAATGTCAGGGTACACTGAATTATTTACCATTTTATTAAAAATGTTCGTTAAAATTGGAATTATTTCATACCTACACCTTTTAACAAATTTAGGCGAAATACCATCAAAGCCTGGACTTTTATTATCCTTCAGATTTAATATTTTTTCAATAATATCATTATCATTTACATTTAGAAGCCTAAAACGCTGGGGTATCTTTTAAAAGAATAACTAATTCTAATATTATATAACAACATTGGTGCTATTAAATTTATAAATTTTTTTCAAAGAATTAATTTATTCATGAACTTTTATTTCATTGTAATCGAAATCATTAATATCCTTAATATATTTGAAAGATGATGGAAAACAAATTATCAAACGTTCAATACATAAGTATTAAGAAATATATTTTTTGGGTATAAAATTTCGTAAACTAAATTACAGCTATTTACAAATTAAGGCTCTTCACTTTGCTAGATAGGCAAATATTAAAAATAGTCGATTTCTGGTAAGAAAATTAAATAGTTTTTCTTCACAATTGCCTATTTCATCAAATTTTATAAATTAACCAAACAAATCGACATTATGTTATGTATCAACCAAAAACTACGTCATTTCGCTAAACGGAAAATTCAATCGCCAAAACCAATGGCGAAAAATCGTCCCATTTGACAGCCCTGCCATCATATGTTGTGCAAGATAATACAAGATATTTTTTCTTAACTAAACTCTTTGGTAGTAGTTAAGCAATATCTTATATTGTTTGTATTAAAGCAAATATAACCAAAACCTTGTGTACTTATATTAATTCATGTATAAACTAAGTGAGAATTATAACAAAAGTGGAAAACAAACGTTAAAAATAAAAAAAAAATAAAACAAAACAAGTTATGAATTTATCAACCATATTTGTAAAAAGCATATTTATTTGTAACATTTTATTGTTATAGAAATATTATGAAAATATTAATAAGGTTTGAAAGCAAATTATGACTTAAGAACAAGGAAAAGTCAACTATATTAAAATAAACATTGAATGATAAAACTGAAACAAAGACATGGTATTATTAAAGTTATGTATATATATATATATATATATATATATACGCAGATAAAAGATATGGTTACGGCATTGTCACAAAAATATTATTATGTTCTTATTGTTAATTTTCATTAATTTTAATAATACTGTGTTCATGATAACCATTTCTTTGTTTCAACTGAATTAGCTGAAATCATAACTAGTATTCAGTATTTTTCGAAAAATTTAATATAATTTTTGGAACCTTTTTAAATTGAAATTTTTTAGTATTTGTAAACACTTTTTTTTAAATATTTTTTATAAAATACATTGACGAATACCTGAATTTAAAAATTTATTTATTACCATTTTCTCCTTTTAGATTCATCACAAGAAATATGGGATTAAAATATTTCCACTTTTGATTTTTTTCTTATTTTGTAAAAAGAGAATGAGAATTTGATGTTCAACCATAAACTAAAGAAAATGTATACATTTTTGGCAATTGATTCTAGTTCAAGAGACAACTGTTGCATAATATATTGCAAGCTATCTCGAGAACTACTTATCTGATTTGAATTTATAGCATACAAAAAATAAAATTCATATTAACTCTAAGTTATGCCTGCAATGTTTTTAAATCTGCTTAATATTAAAAAATGTGCAGAAAAAAATCTTTGAAAAATATTGGTGGCTATTCTTGAAAACGCATCGAAGAAGTGAATATTTCCATTAAAACAAAAACAAAGTTTAAACAATTGTTTTTGTTTATCATACATTTTTAAAATGTAAAAAACATGAGAACTTTAACGCGTTTCTCTCTCTTTAAAAAACGGTAAATTCCATTTTAGAAATTTACAGTAAACAAAAACAATTTTTTAAACTTTGTTTTTGTTTTAATGGAAATTTTCACTTCTTCGACGCGTTTTCAAGAATAGCGACCATTATTTTTTGAATCGTAAAAAATATAAAACATCCAAAAACTTTATCTTTTTGTTTTCGATCCATAAATGAAGACTTTATTTACAAATAAAGACAACAATTTAAAATACATATTTTTATTGTTTTTGTAAATGAAAAGAAAAATTTATGGTTTTTATTAATTCATTAATTTTTAATTAAATTCAATGGTTGAATGTAATTCGTTATTAATAAACATCGTGTACAATTTTGTTAGAAAAAAATTAACTGAATTTTGAAATTAAAAAGTGTAAAAAATTACTTAAATTTGACTTAACTTTCTTTTGCTTTGCAATGTTTGCTCAAAAAAGAAGAAAGCATTGGGGCAATAGCCCTAAATTCAAGGTACCAAAAACTATAGACGGTCCCAGCACTAGTACCAACAGGTTTCAGCTTCTGTCTGAAGACGAAGAAGAAGAAGCAGTTGCTTTTAAAGAAAAGATTCCTCTAATAATTGTGGACTCTACCCACAGTTTTTCAACTATGATCGGATTAATTGGAGATAAATATACTTATAAACGAATGTCTATTGGTTTTGAATTATTCTACACGAGATTTCTTATTTAATTTGGATATACGTGATCATCATTTCAATTGAATCTATTTCCCGAGATAAGCTGTTACATGCAAAATTATTGAGGTTGCACCACATATTGCGAGATATCTCGGAAACGATTTCTCTGTTTTGTATTAATAAAATATCGAAAAATTCTAATTAACTATTACTTTTTAATAATTTTATTAATTTGTGTTAATCTGCTTAATAGTACCAGAAATATTATAAAATTATATATATATAAAAAAAAAATTTTCAAAAATTTACAAATGTTTCTTGTTAAAGAAAAATCGTAAAAAATTATAAAAACCATAAATTTTTCTTTTTCATCATAAAGCTAGATATGTAGCAAATAAAATGAGCTATATTTCATTACAATTGATGAAATAATGTCGAATTTATTCTTAATTCAGTGAAGTTGTCTCATTTAGAAATAATAGTTTTTTTATTAATAAGATATCGTCTTTTATTTGAGAATAAAGCTGACATTTATCGATTGATCTTATTAGAATATAAATCGTTTTATTTATAGTATATTTGTTTGTATGATAAAAGAAAAAAAAAATACATTTTTAATCATTTTAGAATATTTCAAAAAAATAAAATTTATTTTAAATTTATAAGATATTTTTAGAATAATTTTTTTAACATTAAAAAAAAAAATGATATAAAAAGTTCAAGCTAGTATGAAGTGGAACAAATCAGGCATACTGTTCCCGAAATATGATGCAATATGTGGTGCTGCTTCATTAATTTTTTTTATATAATTTTTTTATCTCTAGAACTATATTGAACAAAGTCAACATTTTGGTATTTTTATGAAATTTAAATTATTTTACTATTGTTAGAATATTACTTGTGGTAAAGTTAGTTTATAATAATAATTTATATTCAAGTTAATATTTTATAGTTTTCAATATTGTTTTTCATAAAAAATAAAAAACTTTTAAAATAAAGGAAATAAAAGCTTTCAGAAGTGGGATATATTTAATTTAAAATGCAGAGAAGAAATTTAACACGACAAAAACTGATGATTGCATTGAATCAAAATGGAATTGAGTTTTCAGAAAGTTTCAAAAACTGACTCAGATGCTAATGAGATTTATGAAGCGGTTAATATGTCTGAAGATATATCTGGGGAAAGCGAATCTATGAATGAGGTTGTGCATAATGTTTTTTTTAATATTCAAACTTTGATATATCCAGTTTTGGCCCAAACCACTACTACTTCTGTTCAACCAATGGTAATCAATTCTTATCTATTCTTATCTATGTGAAACATGTGTTCAAGTTTCAATCCATTTCGTTCAAACAATGTCTCCTGTTCAATCTTCTGCATTAACAAAAACTACAGATGCTCAATATGTTACCTCCGTTCAACCAATTGTATCCATTCAGGCCACTGTCCCTATTCAATTTGCTGCAGTTCAACCAGCTACTTCTGTTCATGCTAATTCTTCCATTGACCCACCCATTAACTCATTTAGCAATAAAAGATAATGTTATAAAACAGTTGCCAAAACAACATGAATTAATATTACTTTAGCGTAAAGTAGATATACTTAATAATGAAGTAAAATTTTCTTCATTTGATTTCCCAAGTATTGAGTAAATGGTTACCAAGTAATCATCGCTTAACATCATAACTAATATGATGTTAAGCGATGGATAAGTGATTTGGAGAATGCTTTTGTTTTATTTAATTGCAATGAATGGATAAAACTAATATGCGCTCGAAGATTATTATGCGAAAATACATCACTGCCCGCAAGAACATTGTATCTTACAAACTATGATACCCTGAAATGCACTCGTTTAGATGAGTTTGTGCAATCGAAGTTCATGATAGACATATACGAATAACTAAAAAAAAAAACAAAAACGAAAGCTACAATAAAAAGAAAGTATTCAGCAGTATGCCATTGAAATGAGATTGATCGAGCAGAAAAAAACAACCTTCCGGAAACTGATTTGATTGATTTTGATTGGTATCGGGGCTTAATGATAAAACACCACTTGTAAATATTTGATATCAATGCAATAGCTGAAAACTCAACTTGATTTTTATTAGAAATAAGTCCAGAAGTAATACGGAATCAGAGCAGATAGTTAATAAATTTAACTCACCAAATCTATTAAAGGAGTCGAAAGTAGAAATTATTTTTTGAAACACAGTATTCCTGCAAAAGAGTTTAATATAGAATATTTTGTAGTTATAGAGGATAATAGTTCTCATGTAGTTCAAAGCAGAAAATTATTTTGAAAAATTTAAGGGTCCTTATGTTATTACGAAAGAGTTACCGCATGATCGATATGTTTATAACTGACATTGAATCCCCTCAAATTATTTAAAAACCATATAATAATCTAGTTGAATCAAGCCATATACGATTGTGGTTATTGCCAAATAATGAGTAATTAATTCTGTTATTTCCTATATTGATATAAAGTGACAATATCATGTAATTAGTTTGATCAAGACGATCAAAAGTCAGGATGGTCGAGCTGTTAGAATATTACTTGTCGTCAAGTTAGCTTATAATAATAATTTATAATCGAGCTAACATTTTATAGTTTTCTATATTGTTTTTCATAAAAAATATTTATTAAATAAAAATCTCTTAAAAATAAGGGATATAAAACTATCAACATATTCGGATTTATGATAAAAGAGAAAAATTTGCATTTTTGATTGTTATCGTTTTCTTTTTAATTTTTTTGAAAAAAAAAAAAAATAATTTTGTAAGAAATTTTCTTTTTCACCAAAATTTTGAAGCAGATATCTTATTAAAAAGATATCGTTATTTATTTCAGAATAAAGCTGACATTTATGGATTGATCTTATTAAAATATAAATCTTTTTATTTATAATATTTTTTTTTGTATTTTAAAAGCGAAAAAAACTAATGTTTTAATCATTTTAGATTTTTTTTTAATTTATAAGATTTTTTATTTTTTGTGTTTGGAATAACTTTTTTAATATATCCAAAACTATTGATCAGATTAAAAAAATGAAGTAGAAAGTTCAAGCTGGCATGAAGTGGAATTTTTTGTTATTTTATAAAACCAAATCAGGCCTACCGTTCCTGAAATATAATGCAATATGTGCTGTTGCTTCATTAACTTTTTTTTATAATTTTTTGTCTCTAGAACTATAGTGAACAAAGTCAACATTTTGGTATTTTGAAATCTAAATTATTTTACTTTCAACATATTCGGATTTATGATAAAACAGAAAAATTTGCATTTTTTATCGTTTTCAATTTTTCAGAATTTTTTGAAAAACAAAAAAAAAAAAAAAAAAAAAATTTTTTTTAATTTTGTAAAAAAATTATGCAGATATAACTTGGAGCTAAAGCGGTTTAAAATTTGTTTGGTATTTTATTTAACCCAATCGGTTATTCCATTCCGGAGAAGTATTTCAATACGTGCTGCAGCCTTACTAATTTATATAATTTTTACAGTAATTTTATATATTTGTTATCTCTAGAAATATAGTAAATAAAACCTAAATTTGTGACATGATTTTTATGATATATGAATTAGTTTATTTGCAACACATTCGGATTTATGATAGAGGAAAAAACTTTTAATTTTTTATTATTTTCGATTATTTGCGATTTTTTCTAAAGTTTGTAAGATATTTTATTTTTTTGGCATATCTTTTCAATGTGTCCAAAACTAAACTATATAGCTATAACTTGGAGTTAAGTCTATTATTATTATTATTTATTTTTTTTTTTTGGTATAACCAAATCAGACATTCCATTCCTGGGATATGGAATATGTGATACAGCCTTTTTAAATTTTTTATATAATTTTTATAAGAACTTTATTTATTTTTTATATCGAAAACTATAGTCTATTAAAAAAAAACTAATCTGTATGCTTAAATCTCTATGGCTACGTGTATCTTTATTGACAGAGAAATTCTATGCCGCATTATATACACATTTCTTTTTGTAGCCGTGTTTAATTTTATTATATTTTGTATAATTTTAATGTGAGATACCTTGACTAAATTGTGATTAACTTCAACATTTTTCTATTGATTTGAATGCAATAAAGTTCGTTCTATTTGTAATACAAACATATGTTATGATAAAGAAGAAAAAGTTTCCATTTTTTACCGTTTTTCTAAAAAAAATTCAAATTTTCTATAAATCGTTTTTTTTCATTTATTACTTTCTTAATTATTACTTTTAAAATTTTAGAGAAAATTTCATTTAATTTTGTAAAAAAAAACTACTAAATTATAAATAATAATAATCTTAATTAAATACAACGCTGCGTATGAATAATTAAAATTCCCAACATTAAGTATACGCCACATAAATCAACATAAACAACCACAAACAAAATGATTATGTATTACATATTTAAAATTCCCAACAATTACAAGCAGCAATATATATATATATATATGTAAAGGTCCTTATCATAAATTTTTAAATAGAATTTGGGTTTGGGGCATCATTTCAGTGTGCATATTGTACATATATGTGTCTAATAATGAATTGACCTTTTGGCAATAAACCACTAATTTTAAACTAACTGCAAACAATTAGAAATCAATTTTATGATAAAATTGAATTTTGTTGCTTTGATAGTCTAAATAAAAAAAAAACTTTTGACATTTGTAATGATTGTTATGTAAAACCATTAATGTTATGAAATTTTCAACTGTTTTATGCAAGTATGAGTTATTTAATTTTTTTTTTCTGTCTGTCTCTCGTTCTCTTTTACTTTGCCTGTGTATTGTGATAATCTATTTGTATATCTGTTTTTTTTCAATACATTAATCTTCTGTAAACCGCAATTATGTTGAACATTTTAGTAGCCAGTGAATTCAACATTATGATTTGTTGTTTGCATTTATTTTTAAGTTGTAATTATTTATGTCTATATGCCAGAATTATTTATTTGTACCACAAAAACAGAAAAAAACGAATATAAACTAAAAATATTTAGCATAAATAACATATCAAAATATTTATGATAAATAGCATAATATAATTTCGGCAATTGAAAAATTTCATGTACCCTGCACTAGAAAAAATAGTATTTTGATAAAATTTTTGGGATCTTATTTGAAAGCCAGAAGTTTTTCAAAAATTGAAAAAGCTTTAGCAGACTTGTTAAAAATGTGCTTTTATATCAGCTTTTTGTATATAGAGCTATTAACTATACATTATATCCTATTTTATTTCAATATTGTAGTATACTTCTTTAGTGTAATATTTGCATTGAATCAGTGAAATGTTAAATTTAAACGAAAACAAATAATGTTGTCATAACAAGAAAAATATTATTGTAAAATAATGTCGCTAAATAAAAGCAACACAAATAATGTATGTACATTAGACTGCTTCAAAAAAAAAAAAAAAAAAAAAAAAAAAAAACACGAATTTAGAATTTCCACCATAATATATTAGAGTAATTGAATGTTGCTAACATGTGCCGCGTCGACTTTGAAGTTTGTAGGGTGCATTTATAAGAGAAAATTTTGACTTTTCAACAGTTTGTTTTTTTAATTTACTATTATCAACTCTTTTTTGCAATATAATGTAAAAAAACCTTAATCTAGATATAATTAACTATCAAACAAGATAAAAAAGTTAAAATCGAGTAGAAAATAAAATTAAACTTATTAGAAATTCTCCAGACCATTAACACTTGTGTAAGCAACGTACAGACAAATTTTGATTTTTTTATAAATGTTGAAATAAAATGTTATTTAAGTACAATTTGAAATGTAATTACTGAAAAAAATCTTTGAATCCTGTAGGATAATATAATCATCTTTTCATGCTGTATTATATATTGGGTTTTTTAAATCACCAATTTCAATTTTTTCAAAATTTTGTTAAATAAATTTCAAAATACTTAGAAAACAATTATGCTGCACAGTGGGGTCAAACGCAATTTTTTTGGTAATAAATCTGAATCTCCTAAACTACTGGTCGGATCAAATTGAAATGTATGGAAGAGTTGTAGAGAAGGACCTAAGCTTTCAGAAAAATCATCTTGTAGTCACCCTGTTATAACACGAGATAAGCTACAGGGTGTCAAAGTTGACTACCTCGAGTATGTAAAAGTTAAAAAAATCGTAACTTGTACAAATGAAGTCCGATTTTAAAGATTTTTATATTTTTGGAAAGTGCTTGGCAAGATAAAGAAAAAATAAGCTTACTCATCTAAGTTATCTCTTACAGTTAAAAAGATATTTACGCTTGAATTTTGAATTTTTGATTTTTTGGCTCGACTTTCTTTCGTTTTTCGAGAATAAGTCCGGAGATGTATGAGGTAAAAATTTTTTAAAAATATTCTGTAATTTGCTACATATTTCAAAATAATATGCTAAAAGAATTTTTGGATTATCTCAATTCGTCTAGACGTGAAAAATATTCAAAGTCAGCACTCTGAAAATGGCATGAAAAATGGCTATTTTTTTACAAAAATATAGTACAATTCATTCACTTTTTTCTCAAAGTTCCGTTAATAAAAAATTTTTTTCCTTATTAATTTCAAAAGATAAGGCTTCACAAATGATTAATAAAGAAATTTTGAATTCATTTAAGTTTGCACCCTACATCCAGCATTGGCCGAAAATTGTCAATTTTAAAAAATAGTTTCATTTTTATCGATTAATAAAAAAAATGTCACGCGAGCTTTTTTAAATTTGGTACCCATATTTTTTATAGAAATAGATTTAAAATGATTTAACACTAAACTGCTTCCCGCCCGGCCAAAAACAAATGCAGGAGTGTAGATTTTATGTTAAAAGTCAGTTTTTTTTAACGACTATTTTTAAAAGCATATTAAAAGCATATTAGCATAATATTTTTAATATTATTTCTTATGTAATGTATAAAACACAAATCAAGCTTTCATTCCTAAAAAAATTAATAAAATAGCTCCAATAACCTATTTTTGGTAATTTTTCAAAAATAATTTTTTTTTAAAAAAATAGCTGAAAATCCAAAAAAATTTAATTTTTTTAATACAACTCCACTAATTTTACAAATACTTTAAAAATGTTAAAAGAATATAAAAATAGACTTATTTACCAATTCAACGATATATAAAATGTTGATATAGGTCATTTAATAATAGTAATATAATGGCCTCAAATCTACCAAGTCACGTCAAAAGTTGCAAAATTCACTATTTTGTTCTGTATTTCCATATGTGTGTATACGTAACATTTTAGTTTTCTAATGTATTTGTAGGTATATATTTGTTATTATAAAGTAGTAGATTCTTTATTTGAGTAATTTTTATTTAATTTGTTCTACATATTTACATACTTATTATACATATATCCCGTATATTTATTTTATTAAGAATATATTATCGAAGATATTATTAGAGATTTTCTTGAAAATAATCAGAAACATCAAACGTTAGCAAATTTTTAACTTCCTTAGCTTCGGAATCCTCTTTTTCTATTTTAAGAGTGATTTTTGGTAGCCATCGAGTTCTTATAAAATATATAACTGGATCTGATGATATTAATAAATATTCCATATTTCGCGCTATTTTCGAACATTTTCGGGTATTGAAGTCATATTGATTCATTGATTTCCAGGGGTATGTAATGTTAAGTAGTTCTTTAGTTTCGTAAGCAAAAATTTTAAATTTGTCCGCATTAATTTGTTTTTTGCTATTAATGGCTGCCAATATAATGTTAAAATGCTTCAAAATATTTAAGTCAATGCCTGTGATTGAAGATGTGAGTTCCGGATTTTCATAGCCATGTAGAGGTTTATCAATTATTAATCCGAGTTGTTCTTTGAATTCTAATTGAATTCTTTTCTTCTCCTATTTTCGTAATTCGTGAAGTTCCAAATTGTTTTTTACTGTAGCATTTTCCTACCCGGGAATATTTCTGTACTTCATATTATATGCAAGATGTAAGCAGAACTCCAAAAATCTTATCCTTGCGTGGAGTGGTGATATTCCAAATTTTAAAGAATTTTTATTAACAAGGACTTCAGAATTATCCTGAAATTGTGAACTTATTTTTCCACATATATTACATTTCCATGTAGATGTTGTATCTGTTATAGCGTTTGCAACTTTTCCATCAATCATCGTTAATTGTTGTTGAAATGTAACTTTAATAGTTCTGTTTGATACTTTTACATATATTGGGGGCAATGCTTTAATTTCTTCTTCCAATTGGTTGACAATGCTGTTTATTGTAACCGTGGTTTCTTTTGTGTAATTGAAAAGGATTGGACGGCACAAAAATTTGGAACCTGGAGTTAAATTTATCCATATATCATCAAAAAGCGAGTCATTTCTTGTCGATGAGGAAGGCTTTCTTAAGCGCATTCGAAGTGGTACCAGAGACGCTATAAACAGCGAGGAATAATTATTTCCAGAATTACTTCCATCCAGTTGTTTGTATTCCGAAAATCCTGATGTTCCATCGCAGCCCCATTTGAATATTAAAATAAGTTCAGAGTCTTTGCATTTTTCAATGTTATCATTGCTGAAGGTAGTTATAATTCTAGAGGCAGTATTTTCAAGTAATTGCAATATATTAACTTTAGCACTTTTAACAGAAGCATTAACCGGGTGCTCTATAGGCTGTAAAATATTACTTTTCGCTTCTCTCACTGATTTGCTACTGGGAAAGATATCATATCCTTTTTCGCTAACAGATTTCCTCAAAATCTCGTATTGGTTTCTTGATAATACTAAATTTAATATTAGAGCTAAAGCATCTTCAGAGGTAAAGGACGATGTTGATTTCGGTGTCACTATGCTTTGGATTATCCGATGTTATCGATTGGGAGAAGCTGTTGGTAACACATCTATAACTTTTTCTACTTCCTTTGGTTGCGTACGTGTTACTAAAGCTTTAAATTTATCTTTTATTTCGGCATTCGTATGTTAATTTAGAATAGATTCCTGTTTGGTCCTCTTTGTTCTTAGCTGAACTTAATCTTAACTTTTTTTTGGTCGACCCTTTTTCTGCTTTCCGATGAAAATTGGTATTTCTCCCTCCAACCACTCTTCATTTTTCTTCTTGAACTTTGGTATTGACCAATCTGAAGCTTGCGTCCTTTTTTCGTATGATTTATAAAAATTTTCGAGCTTTAAACTGTCTTCTGCAGTAAGAGTTAAACCAAAAGATACTACTGTATCAATGAGTTTTCTTATTTTTTCTGGACGATTTATAATATCAGATAGATTATCCCAGATTACTTTGCAAATAGAAAAGTGTTTTAATGTAATCTCCATAATGGCAAATTCACTAATAAATCTGCATATTTATAAGGATACTTATATATAGAAAAAGAATATTTATATCAGGTAAATGGTGACAGGCAAAAATGAATTAAAAAATTTAAATTTTTGCTCAAAACCCCCAATTTCATTCAGTTTATTTTTATGACCTGTAGTGTTAAACAGGTACGTCAAAAAAATGTACCTATGCGATTGTAAAAAACTCATTTTTGTTATAATTCATTAATTAAGTAGCTAGGTAAATTATTTAAAAACTTAAAAAAATGTAATAAAAAACGAAGGAAAATATACTTATTTATGTACTTAGGTAATTTTAAAAACCTTTTCAGTAGAAAAAAATTATGAACACTTTAAATAAATTCATGAATAAATAAATATTATTATCTCGTAACAAAAATAAGCAATGCAGTTGAGTGTTACGTATACACACATATGGAAATACAGAACAAAATAGTGAATTTTGCAACTTTTGACGTGACTTGGTAGTTTTGAGGCCATTATATTATTATTATTAAATGACCTATATCAACATTTTATATATCGTTGAATTGGTAAATAAGTCTATTTTTATATTATTTTAACATTTTTAAAGTATTTGTAAAAGTAGTGGAGTTGTATTAAAAAAATTAAATTTTTTTGGATTTTCAGCTATTTTTTAAAAAAAAAATTATTTTTGAAAAATTACCAAAAATAGGTTATTGGAGCTATTTTATTAATTTTTTTAGGAATGAAAGCTTGATTTGTGTTTTATACATTACATAAGAAATAATATTAAAAATATTATGCTAATATGCTTTTAATATGCTTTTAAAAATAGTCGTTAAAAAAAACTGACTTTTAACATAAAATCTCCACTCCTGCATTTGTTTTTGGCCGGGCGGGAAGCAGTTTAGTGTTAAATCATTTTAAATCTATTTCTATAAAAAATATGGGTACCAAATTTAAAAAAGCTCGCGTGACATTTTTTTTATTAATCGATAAAAATGAAACTATTTTTTAAAATTGACAATTTTCGGCCAATGCTGGATGTAGGGTGCAAACTTAAATGAATTCAAAATTTCTTTATTAATCATTTGTGAAGCCTTATCTTTTGAAATTAATAAGGAAAAAAATTTTTTATTAACGGAACTTTGAGAAAAAAGTGAATGAATTGTACTATATTTTTGTAAAAAAATAGCCATTTTTCATGCCATTTTCAGAGTGCTGACTTTGAATATTTTTCACGTCTAGACGAATTGAGATAATCCAAAAATTCTTTTAGCATATTATTTTGAAATATGTAGCAAATTACAGAATATTTTTAAAAAATTTTTACCTCATACATCTCCGGACTTATTCTCGAAAAACGAAAGAAAGTCGAGCCAAAAAATCAAAAATTCAAAATTCAAGCGTAAATATCTTTTTAACTGTAAGAGATAACTTAGATGAGTAAGCTTATTTTTTCTTTATCTTGCCAAGCACTTTCCAGAAATATAAAAATCTTTAAAATCGGACTTCATTTGTACAAGTTACGATTTTTTTTAACTTTTACATACTCGAGGTAGTCAACTTTGACACCCTGTAGCTTATCTCGTGTTATAACAGGGTGACTACAAGATGATTTTTCTGAAAGCTTAGGTCCTTCTCTACAACTCTTCCATACATTTCAATTTGATCCGACCAGTAGTTTAGGAGATTCAGATTTATTACCAAAAAATTTGCGTTTGACCCCACTGTGTGCTGCTTTATAGACAACACCACAGAAAGTAAAACTAAAAAAGAATTTGGTCGATATCTCTTATCAACTCGCCGTACCTTAGATTTGAATTTTACGGATTTTGGCAAAAAGCCATTTTTTTTTTGGTGATTTTTGTGTTGTACAGTAAATTTTTTCGGACTACTATAAAGATTATTAAAAATTAAGACACAACAAGATAATATAGATTATAGAAAATATGTTGCGAAATTCTTAACGCTTTTCAACAATGTTAAGCTTTAAAATAGGAGGGTCAAAGGTCAAATTTTTGAATATTTGAGATTTTTAACGAAAATATAACTCAAAATCATTTATTTTTAGCTATGTTTCAATGTAATTTTACAAAAATATAACGAAAAGACAATGGATGAAAACTACATTCAAAAACATACATTTGACACTCAACTGAACTTGGGGTCAACATTTTTGAAAACACCCTCCTTTCTTGAATATGTACAAAGTAAATTTTAATAACTGATATCGTGGACAAAGAAAATGATACTTAACTCGTTTCGCCATGTAAAGTTAATCCAAAAAAACTAAATATATTATAGAAATCACACAATTGCTTTGAAATCTTTGTAAAAATAACTAATTTTTTATATTTCGTTATTTGTTATATTTCGAATAAAATCCTCAAATATTTCAAAATTTGAACTTTGACCTTCTTGCTTTAAGGGTTTAGAAATATATTTTCCTTAAACTATATTATATTTTAATTTTTACAAATCTCTATACTAGTGCAAAAACACTGACACCCGAATACAAAAATTACTAAAAAATGTCTTTTTGCCGAAATCCGTAAAATTCAAATCTAAGGTACGGCGAATCTATAAGAGATATCTAGAAAATTCTTTTTTCTTTTTACTTGCTGTGGTGTTGTGTATAAAGTAGCACAGTTTATTCCTAATTTTTTTAAAATTTATTTAACAAGATTTTGAAAAAATTGAGATTGGAGATCTGAATCACCCATAACAAAAATCAATATTTTCTAATACAGCTTGAAATTAATTATAATTTGATATAATTTTAATTGTGATTCAAATTTTACTTCAAAATTTCTTAAAAAATAAAAAAATTTGTCTGTACGTTGATTGCATAATTATTCGAAAACATGTAGGGTATTTCTAATAACGTTAATATTTTCTAACCGGTTTTAATTTGTTCTATCCTGTTTGTTAGATAATTATATCTAGATTACGATTTGTCTACATCTAAGTGCAATAAAGAGTTGATATTAACACTTTTTTAAATTATGAAAAAGTCAAAATTTTGCCATATATAAGCACCCCACATGGTCGATACGGCACGTGTTAGCGACATCGATGAGATTTTTTTGAAGCGGTCTAATGTACATACATCCATAATCATATAAATAATAGAACATAACCACAACAATCATCATCAAAATGGATATAAACATACAAAGACAGTTTTACATTAATATAAGCAAATGTTTGTGTGTAACCACGAGACTGTTGCCTGAAAAATAAAAACTCTAGACAAGTAATTTTATCATAAAATTCAATGTTCCAAATTTACTTGTTTTGGAATTTTTTTTCGAAAAAAATGACATATTAAAAATGTTTGTTTTTCAGAAAATCTGAAAATATCAAAACCGACCAAAACTGCATTTTTTTATTTTTTTTCTAAAGTCGGATATATTAATTATAAAATGAGTTATATTTCATTACAGCCGGTGCATAAAAGCCATCTATATTTCAAGCTAAGTAAAGATATATCATTTAAATTATATATCATTTTTTAATAAAATACCTTTACTTAATTTTGAATAAAGTCGGTATTAAAAAATTATTTTAATTAAATATGGCTCGTTTTATTTGAGACGTAATTGGCTTTAAAATTGGATATTAGAGATGGTAGTTTTGGTCATGTTTTTGATTTTTAAAAATTTTTTGAAAAACTCAACAAAAATTTGGAAATGTTTTTTTAATATTAAAAACTAAAAAAAACTTTGTTTTAGTATTTATCATAAAAACACATATCGTTGGCTTAGTATAGAAAAGACGTATCTGGATTTTTTTATTTGAAATCGGGTTTTTAATGTATTCTGGTAGACCACAATCTAAAATACGTTTTTTAAAAAATTGAGCGAGCTCTGACTGCAAATAATGGATTTATAGGCATTTAGAAAAAAAAACCCTAACTTATTTCAAATATATTTTGAAAGAGGGAGGCCTAACTCATTTGAATAATTTATTATTTTTATGTTTTTTTTTACGAAATTTCCTAGAATTTATAAATAAATTAATTTTTGTGAAACATTCGCATATCAAAATATTGTCTGTTCTTGTGTTAGAGAATAAATGAAATTGTGTAAAGGAAAATTGTGGCTCAAATAATGTTCGAAAGAAAAATATATATATATATATATATATCTATATATATAAAAGAAAGTGATGTTAGTTACTATTGTTATAACTCAAGAACGACTAGACCGATTTTGATGATTCTCACCAATTCGGACCGGTCACCGGCCAGAAAAGGATAATACGAAAAAAAATTCGCGAAAAATCCGCGATAAAAAAAAAAACTCTTTTTTGTCATAATTTCTTTGCCTTAATAATCATTAAAAATATTTTTTTTAATACAAATTATAACAATTACTGTTTCTGTTTCTATCGAAACGCTTACTTTTTTGTGCAATTTGTTTTCTGGTGGTGGTGTAGAATTCTATTTCCAAACGGTAAGTTCCAAGTAAAGCTCATCATTTAGTGAGGTTGTGATATTTAAAACCATTTGTTGTATTTTTGGCATTCGTTATTAAGTGTTATTCACAATGCCGCGACCCCGGAGATCTAATATTTCGCGTCGAACACGTAATGCAAGTACTTATCGTAATATCGTCAATCAATTGAATATATATGAACGAGAAATCGCACGAGAACAACCCCGTATTAGTTTGGCCCGACTTCGTACATCACAAACGCAGGAAGAAAGGCAGGCGAGAAATGAAACGGCTCGGTTAGCAATGAGAAATCGTCGAGCAAATGTAGCAATTCAACAACTTTAAAATTTTTAATCAACGCATAAGAAGAATTGCTTCAAGTTCTGATTTGAATCAAGCAGCGTTCCATTACAACTGCAATTTCGACTACAGCTCTCATCATTCCGTTCAAAAAAAAGACATTGTCTATCCGCTAACCTTAAGATGAAGTAATAAATAAATATAAATTCAAATTTGCCTTAAATACATGCGTATATTTTTTGATTGAGCCCACATCTACATCATATTTAAATTCTTCTGTAAAAAACACTTTATAATAGGTATTCCTTAGATTTTTATTTAAAGGTCGTAAATTTCGTTAAAATATCAATTTAAATCGTTCAGTAATACAACACTAATGTTTGCTTAGGGCCAGCAACGCGGCTCGGGTCAGCTAGTATATATATATATATATATATATATATATTACAAATAAAGCAGAATGGAGGCAAAATGAAAATAAAAGAAAAGAATGGAAGGTGAGCAATAACTATATATTTCCAAAACCGATATTCATTATTCATCAAATAAATTATCTCAAATTTCAGGAAAAAGCACTGGAGATACCACAGTTAACATGCGTTGGGCCTTGGGATATGAGTCATGAGGAATAATTTATTTCAAAACTAATATAATTGATGAATTTATTTCCCCAAAGATAGAAGTCTACTAAATAACTTCTTTTTCTGCTCGAAAAAAAAATAAAACTCATAAAATAACAGCTATTTTTGATCAAAAAATATAAAAATGAAAAAATAATCTTCTCAATTTTATAGTAAAATTCAATATAGTTACGGCCCTGAATTAAAATATATATATATATAAACAAAATTTGCTTATCTTGATAATGCAATTAAAATAACTAATTTTACATAAGAATTTGCATTTGCTAAAAATAAAATAAACGGTGTAAAAATAAAAATAAAACAATTTTAAAAAACCAATTCATAGTGTTTACATTTTCTACTTTGTTTCCCATTATACATCTCAAAAGAAAGTAAACAAAGAAATTCAAAGTCGGAAACTCTTTTATTTTTTTTATTGCTCCTCTCTTACAAATTGTTCAATTCAAGGTGAAAAAAACTCTAAGTCATCGTTTTATATCATTACTTTTTAAAAATTTTGTTTTGTATAGAATTAGCTACAGTGACTTTACTTTGAATCGAGAGAGTTGTCTGAAAGGCATGAGAAATAAAAGAGAAAAGAGTTTAATAATTTGAGTCGCCTTTTTGTTGAAGGCTTATACACATATATATGACAGTTTTGTATATAAGAAAGGATCAATATTTCCGTGACTTTTCGAACTTCCCTGGTAGTTATATGAAATGCAACACTATTCCCCTAAAGTATCATCTGTTAATAGACTACTGTCAAATTTTGAGCAAGTGTCGTTATTTACTTTGCGTTTAACAGCTGCTCAAAACATACAACCTCGTGTATTTTTCTAAAAATGCTCTCAATTGACCATAAACACTTGTGCAGTCTCAATGGCAAAACTATATGAATTGGGCTACGAATTGGTACCTCATCCATACCATATTCTCCGGATTTAACCCCTATGGCTCGGTGGAAAGAGATTAAGCTCCAATGATGAAATTATTGACCAAACAAATGCCTATTTTAAGGACCTCGAAAAATCATTTTTTTACGCAAAGTAAATGACGACACTTGCACAAAATTTAACAGTAGTCTATTAACAGGTGGTGCTTTGTGTAAATAGTGTTGCATTTCATATAACTACGAGGAAAGTTCGAAAAGTCACAAAATTTTTGATCCGCCCTCGTATATCAGTAGCAACTTATACCACTTATTAAATAAATATTCTGCACATAGCATATTTTTTTTGTTAATTGGATGTAAACTTTGAGCAGGTATTACGGGAAATATATTTGTTTATTAATTATATATATTTAATTAAAACAATTAATTTTTTAATTAATTTTAGTTTTTTAAAAAGTTTAGAATTAGAAAAAAAACAAAATTATCAATTTTCAACAACATATTTTATAATAAAAAGTAATAAATTTCAAAAAATAAATTAACAATTTTCAACCTATGCATTAGTTTTGCAAAATTACAATCTTTTGTACTTAGGTTATGAAAGGAACAGGGAGAGGTTTATACAAATATTTTTAAAACTAAATAATAATTTTTTTGGCACAAATTATATTCTACTCCTTTACCGATGATCTCTCATCTATTAAAGTTCGACATTTTCAATTTAATAAATTTAATTTTCAATCTAGTAAATTTCTTTTTCTCAAACCAACGAAAATATTTTCTGTGAAACTATTTTAGTTTTTGCCATTTAAAATATATGTTATTCAATATTATAAACTTGAAAAAAAAAAATTTAGTAAAAGTTGACTTGACAAAGTGATTTAAAGTATGAAAAAAAAACGAATTAATATTAATTAATTTTAATTAACTGTTCTAGAGATCATGTGCTAGAACAGTTCATTTTTGACGATTTTGCTAATTTTGCTGTCAATTTTTTATCACCCTAGAAATTCTTAAAAAAATTAACAAAGTGTAGAGATGGTCAAGACAAAAAGGCTTTAATTAAAGCCAACATATGTAAGTTTTTTTTTAATGTAGCAATGTTCCTCTTTTTACTCTACTTATTTAGAAAAACATTTCTGGAATAATTTTAAACAGAAGTTTCAGTACACAGAAAAAAGTTTGTACATAAATATAAGAATTTATTTTCATTGACTTTAGTTCATTACATTTAAGAATAATGTCTTAAATATTAACACTTTTTTACATTTTTTGAAATATATCAAAAGTCAAAAAGACAAAAAAATTGTTTAAATTATAATTTATATTTTCAATTTGTAAATGTATGTTTGAAATTTCTTTTAGAGAAATTTTGGTTTTTAATGATTTTTAGACACTTGTTGGTAGCAGAAGATCACAGCAGATGCGTTTTTTTATTACAATGATGCATGTGCTATAGAATGACTGCAAATTTAAACAAATTTCTAATCCTTAACTTTTAATAGCTTTTTATTGGAAAATTGCGATTTAAAGGGATTTATTGTTAATATTTTCATGCATAAGTATTGTTATTTAGAATTTAATGAAATCTAATAAAACTAAATTCAGCAGAATTTTTTTCAAAATTCGTAAAATTATCATTAAGTGCAATTTAATAATATCTATGAACAAAATTTTATTTTTTATGAAAAAAGTTTGGGAAAAAAGTCTTGTTCGAATCATAATATTTATGAATAAAATTTTCATATATATATAATTTTTTTTCTCTGTGTAAGAAAAAATAAATTTCAAATTAAACAATTATTTTTCACAAAAAATCTAATTCTAATTCTAAAAATTAAAAAAAAAATTATTAGCAAAAAAATTTTTTTAAATAATTAATTTAAAATAATTAATTCATTTTTAATATATTTTTTTAAACCAACATTTAAAAAAAATCCAGTATTAAGCAAAAATTACAAATAGCAAAAAAAAAGTAAAAAACATTAATTTCTGATCAAGAAATTATTATTATTTTTTTTTTTTTGAATAATTACAAAAATTTTTTTTGGGGAAAAAAAATACAAATTGTTATGAAATAATAAATTATTTTAGAATTTAAATTATTCTAATATTTTGATCATTTTTTGTGGCATAATTTGACACATATATTTCCAGCTAAAAAAGTGCTTTATTATAACACTGTACAACAAAAATCAAAAATTTGTCTCATGCATGATAAATTCAATATACATATAAAAATATAGACTTAATGTAGCTTAACTGTGTTTTAAATTTTTCATTTTGTGTTCGTTTTCCCTTTTGAAAGGAATTTAAATTTTGGAAAATAAAATTTACATAAACACTGATGGGACACTTTTAAATTTTCATAAAATTTGAACTGTTGAATCTAAAAGAACGTAATGTCAGTTTGATAAACCAAATTGTGATGTGTTTGAAATTATTACAATTTCAGATTTAGTTTTTGAAAAATCTCAAGGATATTTAAAGATAAAATACCTGAAGGACATTTTTGGAATTTGAAAGTCCATGAAAAATTTAAAGAAATAGTTTTACTATAATTTCTAAATTCTATTCTATAATTTGACGCTCATATAGACATTATTGGGAAAGTGACAGAAATTTAAAAGTTCTTTTAATATTATTTTTGAACACGAAATAAAATACTGAGTACGCAGACCTATCAAAAAACGTCTCTGCTTTCACTTGTATATGTTTTCGTTTATGTGTGAAAAATACTCTTGTACGGTGTAATCTTACCGTAAATAATCATGTAAATCTATATTAATTCGACTAGAGAAATTACCAATATGTGATAAATTTGTAATATTTATTTGTCCATAAACATTGATTATCTAGCACGTGAATGTGTAAATATAAATATTTATAGTTTCGACACTTTAATTTACTTTCCAATATATACAAATAAATATTGTCCTTTAATGTATTTAGTATACTTGTATATATATTTTAGTTTATTTTGTATTTGCGCCACAATAATGTAGGTATATCATACATATATATATGTGTGTATGTAGCTAAATAAACATTAAACGAAAAGTAAAAGTATATTTTGTATATTGTCCAGGTTAAATGGCGCTTTGGTAACTCGTATATAATTATTATCTTTTAAATTGAAATGTCAACCATAAAACACTGACAATGAGCGAAGCAAACCCGTAAAAATTCACTTGTAAGCGCATACCATTTCCTACCACTCTACCAATACCACTTAACTCAATTTAAGAGTAATATACACAAGGACAAGCTAAACGAAAGTAAAGACAAAGTTTATTTTTGTAGCTTGTATTTTCTTATTATATTTTCTTTTATTTTTTTTTATATAATTTTATTATTTTCAAGTATTTTCTTCATATATTTTGTTATTGTTCATTTACTTTTTTTTTGCCAACAAAATACGTTTAAAGTTATTTAATGAAGAGAAACCCGTGTGCGAGCAAATGCATGAACGAAACAGTCAGCGAGCGAGGAAGCAGCACCCCATTTACAAATTTTCTTTGGCACCTCATAGCAAATAAAGCTATGAATTTTCTTCTTCTTGAGTGTACAAGTGTATGTGTGAATAAATATGTTTTCGTTTGTGGCCTTGTAAGGAGGCTAAATGCAAAATGAACAGAAGGACTAATATTTTACTGTCGCATTTGCATGAACATTAATTCTTTTTAAAAGAGACAAAAAAAAAAACGAAGAAAAAATGTAGGAAATATAGCAAGATTTTTTACTTACCCAAAACAAAAGCATTTATATACACATACATACATATATACATACACACATACATACATACTTACACATTTATAAACGATTCATAGTGGGGCCAAACCCAAAATTTTTGGTAAATCTGTATTTCCTAAAACACTGGTTGGATCCAATTGAAATGTATGGAAGAGTTGTAGAGGAGGACCTAATCTTTCAGAAAAATTATCCTGCAGTAACCCTTTGATAACACGAGATAAGCTACAGAGTGTCAAATTTGATCACTTCGAGTATGTAAAAGTTTAAAAATATCGTTTTAAAAAGTATCGTATCAAGTCCGATTTCAAAGACTTTTATATTTCTGCAAAGCTTATCTCTTACAGTTAAAAATATATTTTCTCTAGAATTTTGATTTCTGATTTTTTGCCTCGATTTTATTTCATTTTTCGGGGATAATTGCTGAGATGTATGAGGGAAATTTGTTTTTTTTGCAATTAAAAAAAAGTCGTTTAAAAACTTGTTTTTTTTTCATAAAATCTGCACTATTACATTTGTTTTTGGCCGGGCGGGAAGCAATTTGGTGTCAAGTTGATCTAAATCTATTTTATGATTAAATACTGGCAATTAATTTAAAGAAATTTCTGTGATTTTTTTATTAATCAATAAAAATTAAACTTTTTTCTAAAATTCACCATTTTCGACAAATGCTGGATGCAGATTGCAAACTTAAATCAATTTAAAATTTCTTTATTAAAGCCTTGTCTTTTGAAATACATGTGAAAAGAAAAAGTTTTTTTAATACTATACTTTCGTATAAAAATAGCCATTTTTCTTAATAACTTCAAAGTGCTGGTTTTTCGAATTCTTCATGTCTAGACGAATTGAGATAAACAAAAAATTGTTTCAATATATTAAAAATTACATTATATTAAAAAACAGCTTTCTCTTATATACTTCAGGACTTATTTCCGAAAAGCGACATTAAGTCCAGGCAAAAAAAAAAAAAAAAATCGAAAATTCAAAATTTAAGTGTAAATATCCTTTTAACTGTAAGAGATAACTTAGGTGAGTAAACTTATTTTTTCTTTTTGCCTTGCTAAGTACTTTATAAAAATAAAAAAAAAATCTTTCAAATCGGACTTGATTTGTAGAAATTTATAGATTTTCTTAAACTTTTATGTACTCGAGGTAGTCAAATTTGACACCCTCTAGCTTATCTCATGTTTTAACAGGGTGACTAAAAGATGATTTTTCTAAAAGATTAATTCCTCCTCTATAACTTTTCCATACATTTCAATTCGTTCAGAATAGTACTTTAGGAGATATAGATTTATCACCAAAAATTTTGCGTTTGGCCCCACTGTGCCATATATAGTTTAAATGATAGTAAAAAAAAAAAAATAATATTCAATGGTTTGTTTGGTTGGCTGGCAAACTGACTGCCTACATTCACTTACTACTGCCATCTGGTATAAAATGAATAAAGAAAATGAAGAAAATGGTCATAGCAAATGGAAGCTGAAAGTATAAGAAAGAATTAAATAAATGTAAACATTTTGTTGATGATAGAGGTTGTTAAAAAAGCATCTTACAATCACTAGAGAAATGCTATAAATATAAGAAATATGTTTTTTAAAAAGTGCAATTTGTACAGATATTTTATTATACGAAAAAAAAAGAAATGGAAGAAGGAAAAATTTAATAAAAATAAATTAGTTATTGTACAACTTTTTACGGAGTAGTTTCCTATATTTTTGGTTACCTTTAAGGTATGTCAACTTCACTCTTTAATCTACTTAATAATTTCGGAGAAATAAAAAAGAATAAAAAATGTTAAAAAATCTTAAAATATCTAAAATTTCCAAAAATCCATTCATTCCATTTCAATGTAATATATGTCAATTTATCTGTAATATATTCAGCTTTATTATAAGTAAGAAAAATTGGTATTTGTGAAAATTTTGAAATTTTTAGGATTTTCTTGAAAATCAAAAAATGTTTAAATTTAGTAGATAAATTTATTTTAATGACAGAATTTTGCATAATATAATGGAAACTATTGAGCAGATTTAAACATATATATATATATATATATATATATATTTTTTTTTTTTATTATTTGTAGGCAATTTTAATTATAATTTTTTGGTCTTTTATTTAGCCGAATCAGAAAAATTGGTCTCTAGATATACAGATAAAAATTTCAAAATGTATGAAGTAATAAAAAAGAATTTGTTGGTTGACAAATAAAAATGTTAACAATTTTTTACTACTATAAATTGTAGGTTTTTCTTTAGGTCTAAATTAGCTTCAATTGCAGCATTTTAAACTGTTCTAAAGTAGTTCAAATCCAGGGTATTTATTTTTCCCGAAAATAATTTCTAATTATAAATTTTTAAATTGTCTAAAATTAAGACTTTTTTTGCAAGAATTAAGCCTAAAATATAGATTAGCTTAAATTCAGGTTGAAATCAGCTCTAATTACAGATTTTTATAGGGTTCTCAATTCGTTCAAATTGTAGCTCTTCATATAAACCCAAACTTAGTCCAACTTAATATTAATTTAAATCAAAATTTTAGCTTTAATTATAGGTTTATAAATAGTCTAAAACTAACTTAATTACATTATGTTATCCATAATTGATTTCACTTTTAGGGGCTTATAGAGATTTAAATTAGCACAAATTATGGGCCTTTAATTAGTACCAAATTAGCTTAAATTATAGATCTTTATTTAATCCAAAATTTACTCCATATCTTGGCCTAAGTGGGCTACAATAGTGCTCCCAAATTAGCTAGCATTGTAGGTGCTTTAAAATAAGTTTCCATTATACGTTACTAAATAGTCTTAAATTATATTAAATCGATTAAATCTCCAAATTGATTTGCATTAACTTAAATCAAATGTCTTTTTATGGTTGCAAGCTAACTCCAAATGTAAGTCTTTAAATAGTGTCAAATAAGATAAAATTGGAGGTATTTTTAGCCCTAATTATGGGTCTTTTAATAGTGCCAAATTTTATTTAATAACAAAGCTTTATAAGGTTCTAAATTAGCTCCAGTTGTGAGTCGCTAAAAGGTCTTAAAGGTTTTTATAATATCAATTGGGTCTAAATAAACTCCAGTCATAAGCCTTCATTTAGGTGCAAATAATATTAAACTGAAGTTCTTTATATAATCAGATTTCAGCTTCGTTTGTGGTATCAAAATAAATTTAATCGAAGTTTTCTTTAATTCCAAACTATAGTGTAATTATAAGTTTATTAAAAGTCCTAATATGAAATAAATTGAAGTTCCAAATTAACTTAATTGAAAGATCATTTTGTGGTCTCAAATCACCTACAGCTGTAAGACTTTAATTTGAGCCAAATTACATAAAATTGAGGCTATTTTTAGTCATAATTATAGGTCTTTTAATAGTGTCAAATTAGACATGCAGTCTTTATAAGGTTTCAAACTAAACCCAGTTCTACATCATTAAACAGTCTTCAATTAGCACTATTTGAACGTTTTTAAATAATTGAAATTTTGTACAAATTAGCTCCAATTATAGTTGTTTTTTTTTTAGGTCCAATAAGTTTAAATTTAAGTTTTTAAGATGCTAGCAAAATAGATTTAATCAAAATACACTCAGGCCTCGATTTGAGTCGTTTCGATTTGCGTAATTTTGCTTTACGTCGCTGTTTGAAATTTCAATATATTTGTTATGATTTCGATTTTATCTGCTATGGTTTCGATTTGTGTAGCTATATAAGGAGCTTCATAATTCTTAATAACAGGTATAAAGGTATTAAAGAAAATTTTAACGGAAAAAATGAATTAAATTCTCTGTGTTAAGTTAGAAAATCAAAATAGAATTTATATAAGTATTTTAATTTCATCTTTTTTCCCAAAATTTACTCCTTTATTATTTAAAATGACCTTCTTTTCTGTTCAAATATTTTAATTCTTACATAGAAATTAGTGATTCGATTTGCATCGAAATTCTCTGATTCTCATTAGCGACGCAGACCAGGACCTTAGTGTAGTTTATATGGTTTCAAATTTGCCTTAATTATAGGGATTTATATAGGTATGTACTAGTCCAAAATATCCATATTAAATTAATAGTATTTTTACGGTTCCATGTTAGCTCCTAAAGTAGATCTTAAACTAGTTATAAATTGAATAAAATTGAAGGTCTTTTAATAGTCCCAAATTAACTCTAGCTATAGATCATTAACTAGTAGCATATTATATTAAATCAACGTTCTCTCTGTGATGTTTTTAGCCCGAATGCTAATCTAATTATCGTAAATTAATACTTAAGTCTTAAATTAGTTCCAGCTATGGCTATTAAAATAGTTTTAAGTAAAGGTTCAACTGTAGGTTTTAATTAAATCTAAAGTTTGCAGCCAATTAAAGGCTTTTACAATATTCCCCATAGGCTGTAATTCTAGTTCTTTAAATTCTTAATTCCAAGAAATATTGTACAGAATCCTTAAAAGTTTCTCATGAATGCTCTAATTAATATGCCTCTTGGTAGGGTGTAAAAGTGTAAGTGATATTGTTTTTGCAACTTGAAAAATACGCGTGTCTTACAATCTGCATCAGAATTAAAGTCGCAACATTTATTTAAAAATATTCTCACAAATATACATCCATACAAGACATTTATAAGTACACATAAATATACATATGTATGTATGTATATTCTAGCCATACAAGCCAATTGATTTTAACTAACATTCAGCAGCAACGGCAGTATCTAAAATAACAGTATATTTTCCTTCGAAATCAGTTATCTGTACTTGAAATGTAACTCTGTATGTGGAAAAGAAAAAAGAAGATATATTCTACCATTTTTGGAGTATATAAAGTTGAATTGTAAGTATTTTTTAAATGTCTGTGTAAATTGTAAGTTTTCGTCCTTTATACAAGCAGAGAAAAAATATAGTTGTAGTGACCATAATCTAAGAACAACGTATTTTGATCAGAACATCAGAACAGCTAAAAATAGATGTGATTATAAATAATAATTGTTATGATTCACTTTTATCATATTGTGTCCGATTTTATGGCTCGTTTTTTCATGTTATGGTTCGAGTTTTTCATACTATTATACCATCTTACCACATTATTATCCCATTCCATCAGATTATGATTTCATTTTATTATATTATCCATTTTATCATATTCTTCCATTTTATCTTATAATTATGCCATCTTATCATATATTAAAAAAAAATGTTTATTATTATTCCATTCTATCAGATTATGATTTCATTTTATTATATTATTATATTTTATCGTATTATTATCCCACTCTGTTATACTATTATTACATTTTATCATATTATTATGCCATTCTATCATATTATTATCCGATCTTATCATATATTAAAAAATTTTTTATTGATTCCATTTCAGTTATTACAAAACACAAATACTAGTGCTACTATAATTTTTTACATCGCAGTTATTAATAACGTTTAAATATATTTATAAAAGCACAATTAAACAGCGCAAGTTTGCGAGACATAAAATTTTTGACAGTTCATTTGTGAGTGTGCAAAGTTGCACACCCTTATTAACTTAACCCTTTAATAGTGGTTAATCGATATCTTATATTGCTTGAATCAAACCAAATATAACAAAACCTTGTCTACTTGTATTAATTCATGTATAAACTAAATGAGAATTATAATGAAGGTGGGAAACAAACGTTAAAAACATTATATATTTAAAAAAAAAAACATGTTATGAATTTTTCAACCATATTTGTAAAAAGCATATTTATTTGTAACATTTGATCGTTATGGGAATAATAGTATTAAAATGATTTGAAAACAAAATATGGTTTAAGAGCAAGGAAAAAGATTGGTAATATTTTTTATATTAATAATACTATTTTTTTATTAATAAAATTTTAGTTCTGGAAAAAAATAGTGAAAAACATACAATTGTTTATATCGTGGTTTTGTCGTCGGCTGAGGTAACTTAGTCGTCTACAGTGTCTACTTACGGTTTCACAAACCTTAAGTAATAAGAGGTTTGATTTACCCTTTCTGGGAGTTAAAATAATTTTTTCTTTATTAAGTATTTATTTTATTTCAAATACAAAATATTCAGTACGAGAAAATAATTACGATAACGTTAAATTGCCGATTCAATTTAACTAGGATTATTTCAATTCTTCCTTATTCTTCAACTAGGCTTATAAAGGTTCTTCGGTTTTTATTGGGTTCGGGCGGTTATTCGGCTTATAACAGGCTCGGTTCGGTTTATATTAGGATCGGTGTATAAAATGCTCAGTTCGGTTTATATCAGGACTGATCGTTTATTCGGCGTATAACAGGGTGGGTACGGTAGTTGTATTAGGATTATACGTTTGGCTTCGACACACTGTGCTTTCAAACTGGTTTGGGTTTACGGAGGGATCGTCTTCTGGTTCGGATGGCAGCTTCGACTTCGAAGATTATATATTTTTCTACAATACGTACAATGGTTTCTTAAAGCTATTGTCCAACTACTTCTCAAACTACAGTTACCATGCATTTCTACAGGTTAATACTCTACTCAAATAGGCGACATGAAGCCACTTTTAAGAACGAGCAACCGAAATTACTCATGAGAACAGCTAACCGAAGTCAACTGTGAGAACGAGCAGCACGAAGCCACTCGTGAGAACAGATAACCGAAGTGAACTGTGAGAACAGCTAATCGAACTCATCTGTGAGAACGAGCAGGACGAAGCCACTCGTGAGAACAGATAACCGAAGTCAATTGTGAGAACAGCTAACCGAAGGCATCTGTGAGAACGAGCAGCACGAAGCCACTCGCGAGAACAGCTAACCGAAGTCAACTTCGAAATTTATTTAGGGACTCAACCGAAGTGGAGCGTTACAAACTACGACTTAATTTTCCTTTCGCAAAATATAGTCAGCTCTTCAAATATATAGAATAATTTCCGAGACTTATACGGCATGTTCTTGTCTTGTTTGATTGACCTCGACTGTAACCAAACCTTGTTTACTTATACTTATTTATGTATCAACTAGATGAGAATTATATTACTTTTTGACTACCAAGCAACATGAACTGAATAACTAAGGCAATTATACTATATGTGTGTGTATGTAGTATTTACAGTAGGACTAATAGGGATTCAATATATTAATATGTAAATAAAAATAGTCACTAATATCAAAAATACATAAATAATATAGTAAAAATACGATATAAAGGGAAAAATTGATAATAGTTTCATGAGTAAATGTTTTAATAAATATGTACGGGAAATTAGTAATGTTGAGTATACTATTACCACGTTACACTTTGTAGTCAACTATATTAAAATTTTCATTGAATGTAAACATTGAATAATAAAACTGAAACAAAAACATTGTTTTCATGAACACAGTATGATTAAAATTATTGAAAGTTAACAATGAGAACATAATATTGTTTTAGTGACAATGCTGTAATCATGTTTTTTTCTCTGCGTGTACATATATATATATATAAGATATAAAAGTATAAGTATAAGTGTTAGTATCACTGTTGCTCATATTCACTATATTTGGCTGCAAAGTAGTGTATGTAGATTTATTATAAAAAGAAAACATAAAAAAATTTCAGGGCAAAAAGTTTATATCGTTTATATAGACACTAAAAACATAGTAAATGTTTTAGTGTTTCCATTATGTGTATTAGTGTGTATGTATGTATATGTGTGAAAAGTTAATTTAAGTTTTCTCATTTTACGAAAGTGAAAAGTTGCCATTGAGCTTATTAAAAGCACATTGCACTTTTTTTTAAATTCATTTCATTTCCTCTCGTTTATTTGTTGTTGGTTTTTATTTATTTAAGTGTTTTTTATAGGAATGTAAATGTGTTTGTACTCGTATAAGTATTTATCTATTTTTGTTGATAAATGAATTAAATTAAATAAAATATAAGATTTGCATTTAACTGTGATAAGCAGTGATACGGAAAATTTAATAAGCATATTAGAGATTCTTTTGATTTGCTAATTTTGCTATTTGACCTTAAAAGTTTTATAAAAAAAATATAGAATTAAATACTAATAAGTATTTATAATTAGTCTATTAACAAAGTATATTTTTTGTACATGTTTGTTTGTTTGTGATAAAAATAGTTTAAAACATAAACGTCTTTTAAAAATATGACTACACGGAGAAAAAAATGTATATATTTGAAAACTTTTTTCATAAAATATAAAACGTTGTTCATAGATATGATTAAATTATTCATAATGATAATTTGAGGAAAACTTTTGTTAAATCTTTGATTTAATTAGTTTAATAAAAATTAATTAATATTATTTTGAATTGTAACTTATTAAATTTGATTCTGGTAGTTTCTTCTGCTATTCGCAGAGATTCGTAGAGGTGTCCCTTAAGGGTAAATTTTGGGACCTTTATTATTTATGTTGTATTTAAGTGATATTTATTTGGAATTATCTTTTTTGATGCCGATGATGTACAACTTTTAGTTACTTTAGACACTCTATCAATTCAAAGGTCTTAGGAAAGAATTAATGCTGAACTGAGCTGTGTCGTAGGCTGGTCTAGGGTGAACTTTTTAAATTTGAATCCTGTAAAATGTAAGGTTATAGTTTTCTATAAAACCCATGTTGTATTTGACATAGTACTGGACAACGTAGTTTTAGACATTGTCCCCCAGTATAAAACGTTAGGCATCATTTTGGATGATAGATTGTCATTTGATGGTCATGTTACTTTAGTTATTTCTAGGATACCTTGGACACTTCGTAGACTTTATAATACAGCTTATTATCTACCATATAATATAAGGCGCCGTGTTGCTTTACCTTTATGTCTGCCTCTTATTATATATGGTATTGAAGTTTATTCGCGTACCTCTGAAATTAGTTTACATAGACTAAGATCTTGTTTTTACCGTATTTTACTTTACATTTTTAGGCTTCGAATTAGAGATCACGTTTCGGATTATTGTATAACTTTATTGGGCTGCAGTTTCGATCAATAAGAAAAATTAAGGCTAATACTTTTTTTTATAAAATAAAATAATAAATAAGGAAATCCTAGCTATCTAGTAACTAGATTTAATTTCGGCTCGTCTAGTAGAACATTTTCACTGGTCTACCCTAGACATACAACGTTGTTGATGGCACGGTCTTACCTTGTGAGGGTTTTTAGATTGTGGAACAGTGGTATACCCTATAATGAGCGTCTCTTTAATCATTCTTTGTATTCATTTGCCAACATTTTCCTAGAACATTTATAAATTAATTGATTTTGTATAGTGTAATTTCTATTTGTATTAAGTGGATTATCTAATATTGCATATTTGTACATAACACACTTAGTATATATCAACACAATTAGTATCATAAGGATAATCTATTTGGAAGATATTTATATTTGCAAATTTGTTGTGATTAGCTCTGACCTAATTTTTGGAATTTTTATATTTTTGTTTCTCGTGAGAGTACAATTTTTAAAATCTTAAAATATATTCTTATAAAATATTTTCACTTTACACTTTTTTGTTTTAAACCAATTTGGTTGTATTTCATAAAGCAAACAAATAAAAATTTGTCTCTTATCTTATTCATTTTGTTAAGTTTAAAAACTTTTTAACAGTCATCTGTAATGCGTATAGTTTACACCCCAAAATTTCAGATTTTTATATAATACACAATGTTGTCACATTGAAATTATCTGTTATAATAATTGGACATTGTTATCATTATAACGTTGTTGAATTTTGTAGGTTTTTGTAAATAGTGGCTAATTATTTTTCGTCTTTTCAACAGGATTTCTTTAGTCAAGTTTTAGGGTTTATTTAGTTTTAAGAAAATAATAAAAAAAGAAGTAATAATAGTTTGAAAATTGCATAATAGGGCATTCGAACCAGCGCGAAATTACATACTTTCGTGATTTCGGTCAAAATAAAGTTGAAATTACGTAATTTCCCATACATTTTGACACTTGCGAAATTACATAATTTTGTGTAATTTCCGCGAAATTACATTGAAAATACGATGCCCATTTCCGTGCAACTCTGTACATGGTTGGAAAAAATACTTTTTTTCCAACTATGTATTGCATGTTTCAACCGTGAGATGAAAAAAAAAGACAATTCACAGCTGATCTTAAATTTAAAAACACCTATCATTTTTACATTTTTAATTGTTTCAAATTAATAATTTCCAATTTAGTAAGTAATTGTTTCTTGTTTGTTTCCATTTCAAAATACTTTATTTACCCCTATAACAATTTAAAATATAAACAATAAGTATCAGCTGTTAACGAAATTATATCAAATGTCATCTAGCCAGTATGAACGCTCTAGATTTCATTCGTAATTTCGGCATGAAATCTCATAATTTCGCGCCGGTCTGAAGAAGGCTTAACTGCAGTAATAATTAATTTTTATATGGTAGTCTAGCCAATGTAGGCTCTATGAGCTTGCGGCAACACTTATTTGAAATAAATAAAAAAAATAAAATTAAAAGTGCTTCTGTTCTATTCGCAAAATACAGTTAAAAATCATTATAAACTTAAAATTTTCCAAAGAAAATTTCAGCATTTTTTTTACAAATTGAATATATAAATGAAAATTTAAAAAATTTTTTCAGTCATCTTGACTTCTGATTCATTTGAAAAAATATTAAAAAAGTTTTAATACTTAAGGAATTATGCTTAATATTATGAACTAAAATTAATGAAAGTAAATATTTATATTTATGTAAAAGTTTTTTTTCTGTATATGTATACATTAGAATAATATCTAACTTAATACAAAAAATCTCAAATTTATAATTCATGTTAAAGAAAACATATTTTTAAAATAAATTTAATAACACTGTACAACAAAAATCAAAAAAATTTTCTCACACATGATAAATTCCATATACATGCGAAAATGCAAACTTAATATAGTTTAATAGCGGTGTCAGTTCTTCATTTCGTGTTCGTTTTTCCTTTTTAAAGGACTTAAAATTTTTGAAGTATGCTTGAGGTAAATTTTTTATTATAGTATTTTCTAATTGCTATTGTGGGGCAATATGGATATCAAATAAAAGCGAGGAATTTTGGTATTATATTAGAATACTTTTTGTTAAAATAATCAAAACAAAACTTGCAAAAAATGTACTTTATATATTTATTTCTTTAATATGCTTTAAAGTTTCCAACAAATAATTTCCAAAATATTATATGTTAAAAATAAAAATGTCAAGTTTCAAGTACCAAAGTTTTATGGTTCTAACTTTATTACTCTAATACATACAATAATTTGAAAATTAGGTTAGGTTAGGTTAAAAAAAGGGCGTCATCTTCACGCCTCCACCCAGAGACCATTCAGTTCATTGTGATCTCTTTATAAATGCCAAGAAAGGCTAACAGAAAAAGAAAGACCTTATTAAGATAAGACAATAGAATAATAAAAGAAATAGAAAGAAAAATGTGGAATCTAAGACTCATCAATCAAAAACGATCATCCCTAAACGACTTTATCCCCATTACGAACCCTATAAGGTTACAAAGTACCTTGCCCGTAACCTCCTCTAGTTCGTGTTGCATGTGGCTTCCAAAAAACTTCAGTATACTACGCTGAAGCTCCACACAATGACAGAGTATATGCTCTACTGTCTCCAGCTCCTCCGCATCATCGCACGTCCTACAAAAGTCTGACGTATCAATGTCCCACTTACTAGTCATATTCCCTATTGCGAAGTGACCGATAATCATACCCACAATGACCTTTAGATTCCCACCATTTATGCCCAGAAGATGTTTAGAATCTGCTAATTTAGGACTAGGCCATAACGCTCTACATACCTTGCAGTCCGTTCTATTCTTCCAAGCATGATTTGATATGTCGATTTGAAAATTATTCCTAAGAACAAAATTATAAATGTAATTTTCAGTTTATTTTGACTTCACCTTTGAAATCTTACTTTAAGTGTAGTATGACAACATTATTTGAAAGACTATAAAATATATTTGAAAGTTTAAACTACGATAAGTTAAGTATTTCTATTTATTTAATTTTTAATTCTTTAATTGTATTTTTAATCTGCGAAACGACATTATGCTATGATTTTTATATTATATTTAACTTTGTTTTATGAATAATTAACATGAAAAAAGGTGTAGACAGTCAAGCATGACCAAATAGTATCCAACACCATTATGTATGAGCGTTAAACTGATTTTAGGGTGAAGTCCTTATGTAGAAACTATGAACATATTTTTGACCAATCCTTATTATACTTCATACCACAGGTAAATTTGCTTACATAAAACTTATTAATGTTAAACTTAATTACAAATCTGGCATTTATATGAAACTTAGACGCTTAAAGTGATTTTCTAGAGTGGATTTTATATGGAAACTATGTTCAGTTATGAACCGATTCTTTTGAAATTTTGGTGATGTGATTTATAGTTATACATTGGTGCATATTTCTATAGATGCACATCAATTTTTTAAATCAACAACAAAAATGGGGCTAAAAAATAATTAAGGTGCTACAAATTAATTTTTTTAATTGTTTATTGATTTCACTTAAAAAAATTAATAAATTTTTATCTTTTTCTTTTCCATTGTAATTTAGTAGTTTAATAACATATTTTATGGGATTTTCCTATATGCGCACTTAAACTAATGAACGAATTTAGCATTATTAGTAAAATACTGATGAGTCTTTGTTGTGAATAAACTTCAAAAATTCCGTGTGGCATTGATTCGACTAATTTTTGAAGAAAATCACTGTCAATTTCTTCCCAGGCCTATTTAATTTTTAGTTTTAACTCCGTTATTGTCATTATGGTTTCGTTCTGTGCATTTCTTGCTTAAACTTTGCGAGCCATGTAACTCCACAGATTCTCCATTGAATTTAAATCCAGACTGCAAGACGGCCAGTCCAATAGTGGAATTCTATGTTGATTAGACCACGATTTATATTGGTTCGAGACATGGATTGCAGCGTTATTCTTTTGGAATATGCAATCTTTATCAATTTTTTCATCCACAAATGACAGGAGAGCATCTTCCTACAGTTCATTATAAATTAATTGAAACAAAACTTATGTTTGATTTTTTCTGCAGCAGAAAGGCTGCCAACCATAACACTGCCTCCATCGAAATTGTTTTTCGACATACGAATTTCGCTTGACCTCAAATCATACCAATAGCAAGAATATGAATCGGGACCGTCTAAATTGAATTTCTTTTCCTCCGAAAAATTTACTTTACTTCACTCATTAAACGATTTTTCTTATGATGCTGCTTTAACATTAGCTTGCATTTTGGTTTCTTCCATTTTATGTTACCATCTGTTCGCAAAATGTGTTCAACATATTTAGAAGTGATAGGAAGGTTAAGTTTATTTTGTATTTGTTTAGCATTTAATATATTGTGGACGGTTTCGCTTTTTGTTAATTTTTGATTACCTTTTCTTGGATTCCGCACTTTGTATTTCTGCCTTTTCTTAAGAAAGCCTTGAATAACTCCTTCCGAACGGTTAATTTTTCACCAAATCTCTCTGTTAGAACAGCCTTGATCATGAAGGAATTTAATTTGAATTTTTTTCCTGGTCTGTAAGAAAAGTTATTTTTGGCATCCATTAAGCTGACGAAATTTCCTTCAGTGATATAGATCAGGCTAAAACACTTTAATATTAGATAATTTATTCAAAATTTTTAACTAGAAATATACATTTATTAAAGAATTTTCCATTATAACATAATATTTTTAATGTTTACTAAATTAAACATTATTAGAACATTCTTTTTTATTAAAAACATATAAAATTAATCCCACTTTTAGATACATACATAAACGAATTTTATACACTTTTTTATTATTTTCTCTAAAAATGTGTTTTATATTATAAAAACTTGTTTAACAAAAAATGACGTATGGATTACTTTTTTCAATTTAATTAAAAGCAAAAACATAAAAAACACTCAAACCTCAAATAAAAAAAAAAAAAAAAAAAATAGTAATAATAAAATGAAATAAACGAAAATAAATAAAAAAAGAATACCACTAACAAATTTATAACACGTTGAAGTTTACAATTGTATGAACAGAATTATCTGACAATTTAATCACATCACCAATAACAACAGCAGCACCAAAACCTACAACAACAACAACGTAACATGAAACATGGACCACAACAACGTCAACAACTACTATACTTTTAAATAACTATGAGGTATTTAAAAATCCATTCAGCAACTCAAATAATCTGCGTGAGCCCATTTGCTATCCCCAACCCCCCCTCCCCCCCCACTTTTTTTTTTGTTGCGTTCTACACATACTCTTACTCTAATATAAATAACTATCAGTCAACTGGTCATTCAGTCTATCGTCTGTCATTGAACCAATCAACCAACACTTGATCATCAACATGAAAAGAATTTAATTGAAAACCAATGAAACAGAAGTTGCCTGATATGTTGTTGACGTTCCAAATTTTTGTTATACGCTACTATTTTTCAACACTTGTACTCTATAAAATAAAAAATGGTTTTTATTTAACCAAAAATAAAAAAAACTTAATGTTTTTATTTTTAATTTTTGATTTCAAAAGCATTCAAAAGCATGCCCACGGTTTAAACATAAAAATAAAAATAGAAAAAAAAAAAAAACAAAATACATAAAGTGAAGTATTTATGAAAACGTCAAAAATAGCTAAAATAAAAACTTAAATAAAATCA
This sequence comes from Protocalliphora azurea, assembly GCA_932274085.1. NCBI lineage: Eukaryota > Metazoa > Arthropoda > Insecta > Diptera > Calliphoridae > Protocalliphora > Protocalliphora azurea. The sequence goes on from OW026520.1 coordinate 153,039,862, forward strand.
ACTACACATACATACATAAATAATGAAAATAGTACATACTTTTGTATATACAGTAGAGTTTTCTATTCCCGGTCTATTTTCTCTACCGGGAAAATAGATTATTAAAAGTTTTAAAAAATTTATAATATAAAACGTTAAATTAAACTATTAATCACAAACAGTGTTGCCAGTTTAGACTTTTTAAGGCTAAATCTAGCCTTTTTATTTTGCATTAATCTTCAAAAATTTTTTTTTACCTTCCAGATATTTTCTAGACTTTTTTGATTTTTAAAATTGCCTTAAAAAGGCCAAATTGTCAATATTTCAAAAAAAAAAAAAAAAAAAAAAAAAAAAAATAAATAAATAAATAGAAACGAAGAAAATAATTTCTTATTTATTGTAAAAAATTTTATTTGTACATATTTTTCGCATAAATTTTACTTAAAAATTTAAGCACGTTTTATACTGATTTGTACTTAAAACAAGTATAGAAATGGATTGATGTAAATATTAAGAATAAATTACTTAATTTAAGCATAAAAATTCTAATACTAAGTATAAATTATACTTAAATCAAGTAATTGATTCTTGAAATTAAGTCTAATTTGACTTGAATTAAGAGAAAAAAGATCATATATTTATCTGTGAGAGAGTATGAGTGGAATGAAATTTACTCTGGCTGCTCTCTCAACCATCGGTTGCTTTCAAGTTTGGTCATGAAATTTTCGTTAGTCTTTTATTCTGCGTCATTTAAGTACTTTAGCATTTGCTTTTAATTTTTTGAGCGGTTTTTTTTTTATAAATGTGTGATGAGCAAATGAAATTAATTTCTATGAAATGACGATTTATGACTGTTCCAACTCCTTAAAGTGTTTAGTTAAAAAAATAATGTTGATTATTTAAAAGGTAAGTGCAAACTAAAATTGTTAAAGAAAAAAAAAAAATAATAATAATAATAATAATAATAAAAAGTAAGTACAATTTATTATTTATTATTATAATTGTAATTAAATAAATTAACAATAAATAATGACAAACTGTACTTAGTATATAAACTTATTTTCAAAAATAATTTATGTATTAGATGTGTATATACATTCATACAACAAACATGCTAAATTTTTTCAAAATACGCAGTGAAAGAAAAAATTCTTCCTTAGAAACTAATTACTTTCTTTGTGTTTTTTAACAGAGCCACATCATTGATTAAGAAATTATGTCTTAATTTGAGTACAACTTCTACTTATATATTTATATATGTATATTTACAAAGACTTTATAATTTTTTATATTAGTAGGGTGTTAACAGAAGGGGCAAGAGTAAAGCAATGAGAACACCATTTCGATCGACTTCAAAGTTGAAAATTAACTGAAGGGCAACTTATAATATATTTTGTAAAACGAAATAATACATTTATAATTTTTTATTTATTAATTTTTTCAGGATTACTATTTCATTTCGAGAGGGAACAATTAAAAGCGAAGTGGATGGTTATTCCTCAAGTACAAAAACTATATAAAGGTGCCGATTTAGTGAGAATTTAATAAAAATATAATAAAAAATAAATTTGAAAAAGTTATGAATATATATTTTAATTTACATTATATAAAGTAAATATTAAAATTCTAAAAATAAGCGCTTTATAGTTCAATTTAAATAAGAATTCATCGCAATTAGGATTGATTCAAGATCTATATTTCTTAAATCAATTGCACTTTGGGAGTAACTGTGATACGATTATTCTAAAATCAATCCTGTTTATGCTCACTTTAAGTACGTCTTTAGGCTAAAATCAAGCCAAGATGGCTAAAAAGAAGAAAAATTTGAGATTAGTTTTTAAATTGAGTTAAAATTAAAATTATTGATTGAAATAATTCACACTTGGTTGAAGAAAATTTGTAATTACCGTACTTTTGATAACCGCTCATGAGTTAGAATATATAAACCTATTCCATTCATAAGAATTCCCGGAAATTTCCGAATAATTTCCCGGGATATAGGACTGAAAATCTAAGGGAATTTGCGTAAATTCCCATCCCCGGATTTCTAGTGAAAAACTCTAATACATATATATACATATGGATACGTGTGTTAGGTATGCGTGTATGTGTATGAATACCAAAAGTTAAAATAAAAATAAAAAAGAAAAACAAAAAATTTATATACAAACAACCAAACAAAGTGGTCAAATGATTTTACAGTCTGTCGAATTAAATTTTTTACCAATTCACTCACTCATTCAGTCATTTATTCATTCATTCATTCAGTCAGTCATTCATTTTTGTACATTTCAAGCGTTAAAAATATACGAATACAAACAAACCAACGAACAAATAAACATCAAATCAAAAACTGCTCCATGAAAATGACATTTTTTTAATATTTGCGTATGTATATATATATATATATACATGTGTGTGTGTGTGTGTAATTTTCCTATACAGTTGAGTAAATAATACACTTTTAAACATTTTTTATTTTTCTCTATTTTTTTTGTCCAACTCACATCATCTAATATAAAGAGAAGAAAATAAAGAAATAAAATACACAGCATTAAATTGTAGTTGATGTTTTAATTTCAAATAAATATAATTGACATTATTTTCTAGGCTGATTGGTCAAAAATAACTGTAATCGAATTTTTGGTGAGAAAATAAGAAAAAATTAATAGCACAAATTGAATGACTTATTTGCTTTCTACTCAAATAAACCGTTTAAAAATTATAATCATTAATGTCCCTGGAATTGATTGAAAATTATTTATTTAATAAAATTAAATTTTTTTCTTTTTTTTTTCTATTATTGAATAATATTGACTGGAGTTTTAATGAATATTTTCGGTGGTAATCAAAGGAAATTTTAACCCAAATAAATATTGAAATATTTTTTAAAAATACCAATTTATAATTTGTAAGTAAATACTAAAAAACATTATACTTTTATATAAAACTAACTAACTATCACTAATGTTGTAAATAACATTTAATTAATTAAATTTTTAGGATTTTCACTGTAATACTTATTTGAATATGCGAAAATAAATACTTGCTTTGCATGGGAGCTATCTCTATCCCTGGATCTATTCATTCAATTTGCGTTTCATAAATGCAAACTGATAAAGTTTGCCACTGTAGTACGAGTAGTTTCTTAGATATTCCATAATGAATATTTGCTTTGTATGGAAGGAGTGGAGGGAGGGACCATTTCCTCTGGTCATACACCTTCCATTTTCATACTCAATTATGGAAGTTGTTGAGAAAGTTATTCCTACAAAACTCTAAGACTTTTGTTGAAAAAATTCTTAAGATATTAAATATTTTCGTTATATAAGGAGTACCATTTCTCCTGGTTCTACCCATCCTATTTTCATTCTAAGTTTGGAGGCTGATGAAAAATGGATTTTCGTAAAATTTTAAGACCTTTTCTGCAATAGTTTTTAAATTATTCTATAATTAGTATTTTCTTTTATGGGGTATACTATTCCTCCTGGTCCTATCATTTCCATTTTCATTATAACGCATACAAAAAGTTATCCTACATTCACCTTAAAGTATACTAATCGACTCAGTATCACTTTTTAAATCCATCTAACGATGTCCGTCCGTTCGTCTGGCTGGCTGGCTGTTCATGCAAACCTTGTGCACAAAGTACGGGTAACAATTTTGAAGATAATTCAATGAAATTTACCACGTGGGACTTTTATGATACAAGGTTGAGGTCATTTGGTTGTGATCAGTTCATTATTTCACCTAGCCCCATACAAATGTCCCCCCGGAATAGAGTTTAAATTTTTTAATTAATTTTTTTTTAATAAAATTCAGTACAAAGAAGTTTTGTACAAGTATTAATCTTTGTACCATATTTTATGAAGATCGGTCCATAATTGATCATAGCTCCCATATAAAATCCTTTTCCGGAAATCACTTTAATGTGTATAATAAATCCCATACGAATGTTAGTATCAAGTTAGCATTCGACACAAATAAGTTTTACATCAGTAGAACAACATTGAAAAATTTTATGAGAATAGGTCCATAATTTACCATAGCTCCCATATAAAACCACTTCCAGGAATTTTCCTAAAGTGAATAAAATCATCTGGATGTTAGTATCAACGCATTATTCTGTATATTTTATTTTACATTAAGTAAAATTGGCCATAGGTGTAATATAAGTCCCCTTTGTACACAATGGTGTATAGCCTTGACTGACTATATCTTTCTTTCTCGTTTTTTTTTTATTAATTGGTGATTTACAAATATTAATAAGATTTTAAAATCTAAAAAAAAAAATATTGACAAAATTTCCGGTTTTTTCAACCTCATAAACCAATTTCTTACCAAAACCAGTATTTAAAAAGATATGGCAATTTTAGCGTGCTCTGGTAGCATCTAAAATAGCTCAAATTTTTTTTATTTTTTTTTTTATTTTTTTTTAACATAAATGTTATTAGTTTTAAGCAAAATAAGTTTCAATACAATTTATTTTTGCCTATGCAAAGCATTGTTGTGCGACCAGTAGTTTAGGAGACAAAATTCACGAACACTTCTTCTCTACATAAATCATGATTTAGTATGTTTTAGAAGTTTATATGTTTATATTTCTCTCTATTATTTTTATCATTTAATTAAATCGATTATAATGAACCGTTACAAACCAAAAATAAACCAATAACTATTTATAAAAATATATTCTCTCGCCAAATAAAATACGTCATAAATATAAAATTGTAATTTTCTAAGATGAAACCTTTAAGACATTTAATAAATTACCCAATTAAAATATTTTTTATTCTCTTTATAATTTATATGTATGTATATATGTATGTGTGTATGTATGTATGTATGTATGTATGTATGTATGTATGTATGTATGTATGTATGTGTGTGTGTATGTATGTGTGTATGTATGTATGTATGTATGTATGTATGTATGTATGTATGTATGTGTGTATGTATGTATGTGTGTATGTATGTATGTACGCATGTATGTATGTATGTATGAATTTCACAAACAATGGTTTCATCTCTGATCATTGAACTGTTAAAAAAGTGCCAGTTGCTAATCATTCATTTAAATTGTTTTCGAAACGTTGTCATAAATTTGCGTGCCAGTTGAAAACACTCTGCGTTCATTCGTTCATTCCCATGTTCATTACCCAACAAACCGTCCATTTAAATCTAAATTCATTTATTAAATATTCATTTTTTAGATGTTCACGTATAACCATTTGACATATTGTGATAGATTCGATTGCTATTTTCACACATACAGACATACAAAGACTTGGCGAAAAAACAGCACAAAGAAACATACAGACAGACAGATAGGCAGACTTAAGCATTGAGACAAAGAATGTCATGCGAGCAAACACCAACAAATCAACCAATAAATATAACGAATACAAGCAAAATTAAGATTTATAAAAAAAATTTTGGCAAAAGGTTTCTAGTGTCTACAATGAAATAGAGATAAAAAAAATTTAAAGCACACATCTACATAAAAAATCTTAAACTCGAATACATATATATTAGGGTGGCCCAGTTTTTATGAAAAGAAAATAAGATATCAATGTTCTTTCATCCTGACATTATCCATTCGTGAGCTGAGTCAAAATGAAAAAATTACCTTCTTTCAAAGTTTTCGGATTTTTTTTCTGTAATTCTGCCAAAGGAACCATATGAAAATTTAGTATTGCAAAAGAAACCATTGGGACACATATTTAATGATATAGCAAATATTAGGGACCAGGTCTAATTGAGCCTGAAATTTTGCGATCTTTCGAAAAAATATTTATATTTGAACTTTTTAAAACTTTTTAAATATTTTAAAAAATAAGACAAAAATAATATAATATAATCCTCTAGCAGTTATAACGAAATAGTTTATTTCGATTTTTATAAACTTAATTTATTTCGATGCTTGTTAATCGAAGTACAAAATATTATATTATCAGGTAAAAACTTAATTAATTTTTATATTCACTGCACATTTATTTCTATTTTAATTTTATTTCTGTATTTTAACAAAATTAAAAAAACATAATAATAATAATAATAATAAGTGCATATTTTATTAGTTTTTATGGCATATTTTAATATAAATTTTTAGTACATATTTTAAGCACCTAAAACACACTTTTTAAATGCATGAACTTCCTCTATCTGGTTATATATAATTAAAAAATTAAATTCATTTAATGTCGCTTTATACAAAAAGATTTGTATAGGAAAGAAAATATGTTTATAAAAATTCGAATAAAATTTGAAAAAGTTTTAATTTTAACAAAACGCAAAAAACCATTTCGGTATAGCTGCTAGGGCATCATATTCAGGTGTGTCACAGATATTGAAAATTTTCGTATAGACGAATTCGTAACGTTTTTGTTTTGCTTCTTCAGCTTTAATACGTTTTTGCAAATCCAAAAGAAATTAAAAACACATTTTTCCTTAAGAAAATATGGCATCATTATATAACAGCTGATTAATAAACAAAAAAATGAAAACAAAATAAGAGAATCAAGAAATGAAATTAAAAGTAAATTTGTCTTTACTATTAAAAAGTAAACAAAAAATGTAAACAAAATAGTTTTATATGATTTTAAATATGCCACAATGGCTGTATTAGAAGAAATAAGAAATGAACATTTCCTTGAAAAACTGAGGCGAAAATCATTAAGGGACGCATCAGATCCTTTGGTGTCTATTCTTGAAAACGCGTCGAAGAAGTGAAATTTTCCATTAAAACAAAAACAAAGTTTAAAAAATTGTTTTTGTTTACCATATATTTTTAAAGTGTAATAAACGTGAGAACTTTAACGCATTTCTCTCTCTTTTAAAAACGGTAAATTCCATTTTAGGAATGTTCGGTAAACAAAAATAATTCTTTAAACTTTGTTTTTGTTTTAATGGAAATTTTCACTTCTTCGACGCGTTTTCAAGAATAGACACCTTTGTTCTTTGACTTTTTACTAATTTTCTTTTGTTTGTATTCTTAAATGATGTTACCAAATCGTATTTGTTTACATTCTTCTTAAATACATATGGTAACTATGCAAAAAAAAAAAAACTTATTGGTAGCATGAAATTATTTATTTTCACCTTTTTTTGGTCACTTAAAATTAAATTTAAGAAAATTATTAATTTTTGGATAAAATTAGATTTTTTTAAGTGAAATTAATAAATTAATAATTCATTGTTCATTTTCATTAACTTTTTGTGCTTTTTTTTATCTGCAAAGCGGTGAAAATATCAATTTCACTTTAATATTTTAAAGTGGATTGAAAACGAAAATTTTTTGGTTTTTCGTTTTCTGAAGAAGCTAAATACGATTTCATTTTCACTTTCGTACGAATTTGGGTTCTGTGACATACCTGATTATATTATTTTGGTCTTATTTTTGAAATATTTGTGTGTAAAAAATTCAAGTATATAATTTTTTTTTGAAAAGCTGCCAAATTTCAGACTCATTTAGATCTGGTCCTAAATTTTAATTATGCCATTAAATAAACGCGTCAAATACCTTTCTTGTCATACCAAATTTTCATAATGTTCCTTGGCAGAAATATGAAAAAAGTAACTCTTTTAATTTTAATCCAGCTGACGAAAGGATAATGTCAGGATGAACATTTTTAGAAACGGTATCTTGGAACGAAGTAAATTTTCATTTGAGCTGGGAACATCGATACTTTTTATTTTGGGCCACCCTAATATACATATATATATATATATATATATATATATATATATATACATGCAAAACTGGAGAAGTCTATAAAGCTAGACTGCAGCACGTTCACAAACTGTCATTTATTTGATGTGTTCGATATTTTTTCTTTAACCAAAATCCAAGGATGAAAAAATAAGTGAGAAAGAAGGAGCAACAAAATAAAAAAAGTATGAGAAGAAGAAAAAGTAAATGTTTGCGTGTCTTGGCGTCAGTGACATTTGTCAAAGTGGAAAAGACATCAATTTTATTCTTTGTGGCAGAAGAAAAAGAAAAAAAAAAAGAAAAAAATAACATAAAATAATTTGACATTTATTTTAATAATAACGCCATCGCAGCAAATAAGAAGGAGTAACTCAAGCATCTGCAGCATTTTTTAAACCAAAGTAAACGAATGCACACTTACTCCATCAACTCCTCCTCTTATACCCACTGCTTTTTCTTATTTTCATTCTTGCTACCAGTAGGCCAACAAACATTACAACATCAACATTATAAATTACAAAAAACGAAAAAAGTAAAATAAATAATAGGAAAAAATTGTTATAAAAGAAAAAGAAAAAAAAATTTGAAATAAATACAAGTAGACAGCAGCCAGATCAAAAGTGGCGGATGAATACAGAAAATATTTATGTGTGTTTCCTACTCTTTTATACGTTCGATTCTTATTTTCTTTTCAGCGATTTGTTATTATGGAAATTTCATTGTAGGAGTATGATACAACACTCATACACTCAGACACACACACACACGTACAAATAACAACATGCATTTAAGCATGTAGTTGTGTCTGCAATAGAGATGAATGACAGAACTAAAGCAGAAGCGGAAGTGGTTGAAAAACAAAAAAAAAACCAATAAATCGGATATAATGTCATCTAGAGCAAAGTATCACAATACTTATTATAGCAACAAATGCTACTATTACCGATAACTGACTGAGTGAATGACTGACTCAATATCTCTTTATGTCTGTTTGGCCTTCACTTTTAGTTTTGCTCATGTTTCGTATTTTGGAATACATCAGAGAGAAAGAATCATCATCGAATGGCTGATTATTGAATACAAAACAGCATGTTTAAGTTGTGGCAAATTGTATGTCAAATTATGATTGTATTACCACACTTCACAATGTAAGTATCATATTATTTAAATGCATATATTTTGTATTCGTGATTGTTTCATCCATCCATCCATCCATTCTTCCTTCCATCCTTCCTTCCATCCTTAGGCTTATACATGTTATACTATAGAAATATATTATAGATTTAGTTCGTTTAATAATGTAAAGAATGAAATTAGTATTAATTTGAATGTTTACTATAGAAGGTATTAAGATATTATAGGATGTATTAAGTTACTTTTACAAATTGAATACGAATTTAATATTTGCAGGAAAATTACTTTATTTATTTTGCTTATATTACACGATTGAATTTTTTTTTAAAGAAATTAGGGATTTCTGAAAAATTTTAATTTAAAATAGCTTTTTCATGGAAAACCAAATTTTAATCGTAGAATACTAATGCACATACATTTTATATAAACATGTTTCTCGGCATGAATATATATATATATATATATATATATATATATATATATATATATATATACTCTGCTCAAGAGCGTTTATTAATGATTTCACTTTTCTGTCAACTGGTCCAATTAAATGATCAGCAAATGTGTTAACTTCACATACTTTTGATTCTTAAATAATTAAATCAATGCACGTGCCCTAAGAAATTATTTAATTGAACCAATTAACAGAAAAGTGAGCTCATTAATAAACGCTTTTGAGCAGAATGTAATTGAGATTGTCTCGCATGCTTTGACAAATAAAGCATAGCCCAGCAAAAACTTTTTGGTTTCCGGTAATGGCAACTACTTATTAAAGTAGTTTCTCGGTAATGAGGCGTCATTATTATTTGCCTGCTCTGTATTACATTAATAAGTACTCAATAGTATAATAGCACAGTAATACTGCAATCATGTGGATGAGTTGGCTAGAGCGCCGGATTAACAACCAGAAGGTTGTTGGTTCAACCCCATTCTGAAGTTGTTAGTTTTTTATAACAAAATGTCTAAAAACATATTTTAAACTAAATAGACTTTTTGGCGCTTAGGATGCTATGTGCGAGATGGTGTACTGAGTAAGACGTTAGTCAGTAAAAACGAATGGTTAGTGTGTGTCCAAGTTCGAGTCTCACTGACGGCAAAATTTTTATGTTTTTTTTTTTTGTTTGTTTTCGTTTAGGTACATATTTTTGAGTACCCCTAGAGTCAAAAAATAACTACATGAATTTTTGGACAAGTCGAACAAAAATAACTAGTTATTCAGGCAAGAAATAAGTAGTTTATTTTTGTTTCCAATTATACCTGCTAGCTTCTCAGGAAAGCAAAGTTTTTGCTGGGAGGTTCTTCTCTACATAAGTAGCCTTAAAATAACAATGCCCCAGAAAAGGAACAGAATGCACAGAGAAAAATATTGAATAAAATTTTTCAAGTAGTTTGTTAATTAATTTTTTCGATAAATTCAATTCTTTTATTAATTCCTAAAATTAATATTCTAAAATTATTTTTCAAATTAGACAGCTTTTAAAAAATTTATACAAAAAAGAAAAAACATTTTGGAAAATATTTTTCAGATGCAGTTATTAAATTTTATTTATTCATAAATTCTGTTCCTTTGTTGCTCATTTAGAATGCTTTTTCAATATTTAATTATATGTGAAGATATGCTTAGATCTCAGAGATAATATAATACAGAATATTTATTAATTATTCGCTAAGTACACGTTTCTTTGTGTTTGGTGTTATTCTTTAATGCTTATTCATTATTTAAGATTAGTTCATCATTAATGCCGGAAATATTAGGTCTATACATATATAGAGTATCAAAGTGCATTTAATTTCTCTTTGGAAAATTATTTCTGTATAATGCGTAAGCACATAGTAACTATTTGAAATCATTTTTTAACTTAATAATTTAATCTTTGTATGAATTTGTTGATTTGTATTTTATATATTTGTTTATGTGTCGTGTTTTAGATTATCTCGAAGAAATTGTTTATCCCGCAAAAATCGAAGCTTTTTTTTATTGGATGTTCTAGTTAGATGGGAACAAATTTCTTATTTTTAAGATCACACACCCAATTGTATATGTTTATGAGTATTATACATCATTACAATTATATACATTTTATTGTAAAATATTATTTAAACAAAATTTCAATTATTGAAATAAATAATTTGAATCCAAATTTATGTTTTATATTTATTTATTGGAGAAAACATGTTTTTTAATTTTGTTAACTAATATATTAATTTAATTTTAGAAGAATTCCAACAATACGTGTAATTTATTTCATTAAAAAAAATCAATTGAAATTAATACAAAAAACAATTATCTTGTTTAATTAATACTATCATTTTGATGTTTGGAGCAAAATCAAACAAAATTTTAATTGTTATAAGCAATTTTGTAATTGAATCTTATTTTAATCTTTTTCTATGTGGAATTGATGGTATACATTATATAATAATAAAAAAAGCTTAATTTTTCCATAATAAATTGCTTTTTTCCCCAACAATTTGAAAAGGTGAAAATCGTACCAATACCAAAGGAAGGAAAAATCCAGGTAGCTATTTCCTCAATAATCTGCTAAGTTCTCTTGACAAATTATTTGAAAAAATTATTTTTTCTAGACTAAAAACACATTTTGATGACAATGATCTTATTTATAATTGTGAGTATGGATTTAAATCGACACACTCCGACATAGTTCACCAAGTTAAAGGAGTTGTTAAAATGATAGAAATTAATAAACAAATGAGGTAATCTATTGGAGTATTATGTTTAGATATTGAGAAGGTATTCAACTCAATATGACACTCTGGTCTTGTTTACAAACTTCACAAAATGCAATTTTCTACATACTTAGTAAAACTTATAAAGAGCTTCCTTATCTAATAGAAGTTTTATAGTATAGGTTGAAGGATCCCCGTCTAATGAAAAGCTAGTTCCAGCTGGCGTATCTCAGGGGTTTGTGTTGACATCTCTGTTGTATTCATTATATATCTCAGACTTTATGACGCTTAGCGATAACCATGTAGCATTTTATGACGACGACAGTGCGTTTATTTGTATTATTGTACATGATATATTTTTTTTAACTTTTTCCATATAGAATTGTACCAAAGTTGGATTCCACAGGTACCTGTCATTTGGATGGAAAAAAAAATCTGTTGAAACTTTGTACAATATATCAATGTTAATAGTAAAAACAAAGAAACCACACACAATTGGTGAAGTTTTAATAAAGCCTTGCTTAGCCGTCATTGTTAGTTAGATAAGCCCACAAAAAAAGTCATGAGATCCTTTTGTCAGATAATTCTGAAAAAAAAAAATAATTTAGGACTTGCATTATAATGAAACGACTGATGTTTCAAATTTAAGCCAACTTTTATATTATTGCAAGAAATCTCACGGCGTAATTCAATGACAAGTACTTGATGCGAAAACCTTACCTGGTATATATTTAAAAGTGCACTTCAAACTAGTCATAGTAAATTTTATAAAGACTATTGCCTTAGGAAATAGAATTCTTAAAGCGCTATATGTCGATTGAAATGTGAAACATAAGAATTTACTACTTCAAGAGTATTAAAAGAATTTACTACTTCATATTAATGTCCATTGGATTTCGAAGGGAACTATGCTAAAGAGATTATACGAATTAAAGACAGAAGTAGAAATTTTACTTTTATACATAAATGAAGATCTTTAGAAAAAATTTAAACCAAACTATTTTTATATACTACTATACTTATATCTAGATTTATCGACAATCTTAACACTAAACTACAAGGCAGACAAATAAATATATTAAATGAATTTTATTCAATAAGTGCTTTTATATGCAAATTTTTTTTATGGAAAAAACATTTTTAATCTACCAAAATATTCCTCATTTCCCCTACTGAATGATATCTTAGATTTATCTGATGTTCAAAAAGAATATGTGACAATATAATTAAAGAACAACATAAATTTGAAGAGGCATTACTTTATTTTACAAATAACTGCTTTAAAAGTGTTCTATCAGTCCCGATGTATTTTCAATCGGACCGCAATTTTGTACACAATTTCTAAATTAAATTATTAAAATTTAATATATGTGAATACTTTGGTATATACTTTTCTGTTTTGTAATTCTAAATTAATTACAATTTCGATTTTAAATGATCAGCTGGGTTTAAGAAAGTTCTCTGCAAGACTGGTGCCGCGTTTGCTCTCAATTGACCATAAACGTAAACGTGTGACAACTTCAAATGATTGTTTGGAGTTGTTTAACCGCAATCCGAATGAACTTTTGCGGCGTTTTATAACTGTGGATGAAATATGGATGTATTAATGTACTCTGGAGACCAAGCAGCAGTCTAAACAATGGGTTTCTCCGGGTGAACCTGCTCCGAAGAAGGCCAAATAAAGTTTTTCGGCCAGTTTTTTGGGATGTACGTGGGATAATCCACATCGATTACCTTCAAAGGGGAAAAACAATAAACGGTGAATATTATGCCAACTTATTAGAACGATTTAATGAGGATTTAAAAAGAGAACGACCCCATATGGCCAAGAAAAAACTTCTTTTTCGTCAAGATAATACACGGGTGCACACGTGTGCAGTCTCAATGGCAAAACTCTATGAATTGGGCTACGAACTGGTACCTCATCCGCCACTTTCGCCGTATTTAGCCCTTAGTGACTATTTCCTATTTCCAAACCTAAAGAAATGGCTCGGTGGAAAGAGATTCAGCTTCAATGATGAAATTATTGACGAAACAAATGCCTATTTTAAGGACCTCGAAAAATCTTATTTTTTGGTAGGGATATATTAATTTTTATCTAATAACTTTGAATTTTTAAAATTTGGTTATTTTTTTTCCTAATTTAGTTTTTTTTTGTTTAATTTTGGTTAGAAAAAATTTTTGCCATGGCAACACTGGTTGCATGACAAATTCCCTCAAAATAATTATTTTTTTCCTGAATTCACCTTTAACAAACTTTAACTTTAAACTTGGTGCGTATGAGTGGTATGTGGCTATTATTTATTATTACTCATACCAGCACTTAAACCTAGATAAGCGCTTTTATTGATCTAAACAAAACAATATTCAATCTAATTGAGCAATTGTTTAAATTATAAAAATTTCCTTTCCTTCACTTAAGTTTTTCACTTCCAGGAACAATATTTTTTCTAATACAAAGCAATTGAATGTTTTATTTTATCATGAAATGGAATTACTTTTTTTCTTTTTTGCTTTATTTTCTTGAATAATAAACACGCATTTATATACTGAATAATCCCATGGACATTTCTAAATTATGCCAGTACAATTTATTTATTTTTTTTTTCATGGAGATTATATTAACAGTGGGACTAAGCATAGCAGTATTAAGTTATAAACTTAATTTGAAATTCAAACAAAATGATGTTTATACATATAAACAAATTTATAATTATATATGATTTTCTATTCATTTTATATTTATATTTTTCGTGATGATTTCTTTACGTTTTGAGGTTTTTTTCTTTTTTTATTTGTGTAAAATACTCTGGTGTAATACAATACAATGGTAATGACAAAGGAAACACATTATTAGAATGTCGCATACGAATGTGAATGTGTTTGTAATATAATCATAATCGAGGGGATGTAAAATGATTATTGTTGCTATTCCTATATCTGCTATTGTTGTTGCTGTTGATGATTTTGAAATACATTCTTTTCAGTTCATTCCCAATAAGCATATAAAGAAATAAAATTCAAGTGCTTGAAATTCAACTGGAATTCAATTTGAATTACTGTGGTTCTTTCCATTATTTTTCAAGTAAACTGTTTTTTAAATTCGTTTCAAACTTTATTTTGTTGTCAAACAAAATTCAAATTATTGTAAAATAATTTTAATATATTCAAATAAATAAATCCACATCGATAGACGGATTTCGATACATAGTAAATTTGTAGCGATTAATATAAATTAAATTGTAGAATCTGCAAGAAAAAGAAGGTCAATAAAATATACATTATCATTTTAATTTTTCAGATTCCTTTTTACCAGACATTTAAGTAAAAAAAAAAAAAAAAATTTAAATCAAATAATTGCAATAGTATTTTATGGAAATTCCTTAAAGCAAATAATCAATAATGTCCTAAAACCCTATTTGAGACGAGAATATAGTAATTTATCTATGGAAGACTTCACGCTAAGCCTTATCAGTAAATGGAGTACAATTAGTGGCCTTAGCGTAAATCCAGGAAAGTTCTGTCTGTCTTTTCCAGGATATTTAAAGTACCATCTTTCCCACTCCCTTGCCTAAATGGGGTAGAATTAAAGGTGTCAGACAGTGCGAAATATCTGGATATAATACTGGACACCAAACTCTCCTGGCTCCGGAATATCCAGGCTAGAGCTTTAAAGGTAAACATTGCCCTTTATATGTGTAGGAAGGCCATAGGGAAATCTTGGAGATTAAATTCTAAGCACACAAAATGGCTCTTCGACATGGTGATCAATCCTATAATTATATATGGAGCGATAGTATGGTGGAAAGCGATGGAAAAATCCACCTTTTGTGGAATCTTCGAAAAGGTTCTGCGTAACACAGCGCTACTAATAACAGGTGCGCTACGTACAACACCATCCAAGGCATTATTCGTTTTGATGAACTGTATGCCAGTGGATCTAATGGCCAAACAAATCGCCATCATGTCGGCGACTAACCTCAGTACTATAGGTGCATAGAATGGTAGGAGCCATGGCCATGCGACCATTTTTGGAATTTCGAATGACTTCCCTGACAATATTGATTATTGTATTCGCAAGCCCTTTCTGCACAGAGGCTTCTCAGTTTCAATCTCAGCCGATCCCGCTATAAAAGAGGGATCGATTGAGGTTTACACTGATGGATCCAAATCTTCTGAAGGCGTTAGCGGAGGAGTCTTTATTACCGCATATTGGAGGAACATCTCTTTTAAATTGCTGGATCACTGCCCTGCTCTTCAAGCGGAGATCTCAGCTATTAGGAGAGCGGTAAATTGGCTAACGTACTATGGAGTATTCGGAGTGGACATTCAAATTTTTACCGATAGTCAATCCGCGATTAAGTCTCTTTTGGGTGTCTATTCAACATCCAGGCTGGTAAATTAATGCCGAATATCTTTAAATGAGATAGTGATACATTCAAACCTAGAATTGATCTGGGTAAGGAGTCACTCAAGTACCCCTGGAAATATTATGACGAATGAATTAGCCAGAGATGGTTCCCTTCTTCAAAGTAAAGAATCGCTGCCATCTTGCAGATCAATGGTACTGCAGTACTTGTTGAGAGTCCGCATGTTCCATCTCGAGACAGATCAGATATGGCCCCAGTACGATCAAAAACGGTCGATTTTCATTCTGGGATTGCCAAGGTGTCAGCTACGAATACCTGTAGCCATTATTACCAGGCACTGGATTGCTCGGGCACACGTTAAAAGACTAGGACTCCCATTTAACGACTATTGTAGAAGTTGTTTTGACGAGGAGAAGGAGGAAGAGACAGTAGAACATTTTCTTTGTCACGGTCCTGCTTTTGCGAATATAAAGACGACTGAATTTGATAGTTCATATATGCACGGATTATCTGATCTCCCTGCAATTGATGTCAGACGAATCAGAACTTTTATTCGTGTTTCAGGTTGGTTCCAATCGAACTAATTCTCGGACATGTTGAACAGACGTGATCAGATAGGGTAACACAACGGGACAAATGGGACCCAAGTGAACTATATAGTTACACTTACAGCTGCGCATGTAACCTAACCTAACTTATGTAAGACTTCAAAAATCGGAAGAAATTATTTGTTTTAGTTTTAGTAACATGTAATTTTAGTTTTTTGTTTTCTTTTTTTGTAATTATATACCATTTTAATGTAAAATAAAAAATATTAATGTTTTTTCTTTAAATTCCTTAGCTTGAATTCCATAATTTTGAATACTAGAATTGCACTATTACTCAAGGACTGAGTTGAAGCTTGAATTCAATTATTTTTTCTACATTAATTGCACTGAAACTCAATAGTTGAATTCAACAATATTAACAATGTTATGTTCAACTTGAATTCTAGTTTCCATGTTTTTGGAATATGTTATTGAAACAAAATATAGTAAAAGTATATTTCAATACTTGAAAATTTAATTTATTACTGGAATTCAACTATTTTTAAACTTAAATTCAAGTAAAAATGCTTATTGGGGTTTTATTTTCATATTCAATGTCGTATTCAGTGTTGCGTTAAATATTTATTTATTATTTTGATTTGATTTCGTATTAAATAATTTGCTTTTGCCTAATTTCCATAATTTGTTCGACAATGCATAAAATCTTCAGCAGGGAAAAATGTATATATATATAGAAATATACATCATTATGTATAATATAGATATTGATTGATTGGCATTTGTGTAGAATATGTATTAAAGACCAAATTGTAATTTTGTTTTGTTTTCATTTTCATGTTTTATTTTTATTTCCTTTTTGTTGGTTATACAGTAGTTGCTTTTGCTATTTTTCAATTATCCTGACTTTTATTTATTACAGGTGTTTATACAGATTGGACATTTGAATTTTGGTTTATATATGTGTCAATGTATATATATTAGAGTGGTTCAAAAATAAATGGCAGCGATGTATCCAGCTCAAATATATTTTTTTGTTTTTATTTTTAATTATAAGTTGGTGAAAAATTGCTTTTAATGGACGTTTTTTGATGTTTCCTCCAAAGGAACAATATAAAATTTTGGCATTGCAGAAAAGATGGAGATAGTGTAACTGAAATTTAAAGATGCAAACAAATATGTTTAAAATTTTGGTATTTTTCCAAAAAAATTTTAAAATTTTAATTTTTAATATAAAATTTTTCAACAAAATAAAGCAAAGGTAGTACAATACGATCCTCAGCAGTTATAGCAAAACGGGATAACCAATAGACTAGTAGGTAGAGAGCTAGTCCGTTAGTCCTGGGGCCGTGGGTTCGATTGCCAACAGACACTGCTTTTATAAATAAATTTAAAAAAATATCTGTCATTTTACTAAAAATGTCATCGACTCATAAAAAAAAAAAATAAAAAAATAAAAATTGATTTTAATTACGAAATTGCTTACAACAAATAAAATTTTAATTGATTTAGCTCCAATCATCAAAATGATAATATTAATTAAATAAAATTTATTGACTCCTTTCTATAACTTCAAGTAACAATTTTATTAAATTAGTCTTATGATTGAAATTATAACTAAAATCAATTAAAACATTTTGAAGCCACAAATTGAAAATTATTTTTTCCAATATAAAGACAGATTTTACAATTATAATAATAATTAGTTTTTATTTATATTTTATTTTATTTTTATAATTTATAATAACAAATACATATATGTATTTGTATATAAAGTATATATACTTTAAACTTTTGGGCTCATTGTAGCAAAACCAGTCATCTTATAAAGTCACATTTTTGGCAGGACATGTCAAAGAGACTTCAAATTCTAAAAGATTCCTTTATATCGTGTGAGATTATTTGAACATAAGGGATATTAAGTATTACTATGAAAAATTATTAAAATGCTAACAATGTTTACTTACACGGTATTATTTCTCAAAAGTCTGCAAAATTAGGTCACCTGAGGCAGCCAAATTAAAACTAAAAGCAAAACTGGACTTTGATGTTGACGTTATCTGCAATAATACCGAAAAAATTAATTAGACATATTGTAAAACGTTCAAAGCCAATACTTACCGTATAAGAAACATTAGTTGTTTGATTTATATAACGTTCAATTGGCTTAAAAACCCGGTTAAAGTAGAAAGAAGACGGATTTGGTTAAAATTTTATTATAAATACAATTTTACGTTCAATTTTTTATTTTTAAAGATTTTTGTAATTATTTTATATTTTACTTGAATTTTTCAGAGGCTTGTCAGATTTTAATTTTTCATTTTTAATTCATAAGTTCTCAACAGAGCTGTAAATGAATCATAAATTTTTGAATTAATTCGCGAATCATTCATGCACTGAATTAGCAAATTTTCACACAAAAAAAAAAAAAAAAATGAATTGAATGAATTTTGAGTCAATTCAAATGAATTTGATAAAAATGAATTGCAATTCATTTCTAATTCAAATGAATTTATCAAATGAATTGCAATTCGTTTCCAATTCAAATGAATTTGTAGAATGAAATGCAATTTGTTTCTAATTCATATAAATTTGTCAGAGTGAATTGCAATTCATTTCCAATTCATTTGAATTGAATTGATTTTGAATTAATTCAAATGAATTAGAAAAAAGAATTAGCAGTTCGTTTCATTTGAATTGAATTGATTTTGTAAGTAAATCTATGTAAAAGACAGCAAACATTACTCTCGTTTTGTACAGTCCAAAGACAAAAAATTCTTAGATTTGAAATTCCCATGTTATACTGGAATTGTCAGGTAGCGGCAGAATAGGATTTGAATTATTAGGAATCGGTGAAAATCCTATGAACATGGGAAAATTTTGTTTATTTGCTAAAAGAAATTTAAATTTTTATTGTTATCAAATTTCCATATTTCATTCCTCCTAGATCAGCTCTTGAATTTGATTGATTGCAATTCATTTTCGACTTCATTCATTTGAATTGCAATTCATTGTTCATTTGAATGAATTCAAAATCAAAACAATTCAAACGAATTGGAAATGAATTGCAATTCACTTTAAGAAATTTATTTGAATTGGAAACGAATTGCAATTCATTCTACAAATTCATTTGAACTGGAAACGAATTGCAATTCATTCTAAAAATTCATTTGAATTGGAAACGAATTGAAATTCATTTCGGCCTAATTCGTTTAAATTGATTCAAATGTCATTCAATTCATTTTTTGTTCTGAAAAGATTTAATTCAAAATTTAGCTAATTCATATCAAAATAAAAAAAGAATGATTCATTTAAAGCTCTGGTTCTCAAAAAAAAAGGATATTATATTAGTTAGCAATTTTATTAAACTTAAATTTGAAACAAAATAACAAATTTATTAAAAAATTACATTTAATAATTTTTCTGTGCTTTTTAGTGAATGTTTTTGTATATTTAGTTGAAAATACATATTTTTCTTAAAATGCATATCAGTTTGCTGATTTTTTATTTTTTTTTTAATTTTTTTTTTTTGATAAAATTGTATTTTTATATTTTACTTTGAAGAGTTCTAGCCATTTTTTGCTCTCATTTACGCAGCAAAATTTATGCAAAGAATTTTTTTTTTTTTTTTTTGTAAACAAATCTACAGTGGTCGGCATATTTATTTTGACAAAGTATAGTGAAGAATTGTTTTATTGTTTTTTAATATTAAAATTCCTATAACGGCATAGTTATCATGACATTTTCTTTACACTAATTCTTAGGTATACGTATGCAAAATATTTTATTAAAATCTTTACCCATTCTCATTCTGAAGGGAGAAATGCAAATCGACAAATTATCAGAAAATTTAAATCTAATCCAGTTTTGACACCCAAAGCCGCTGCGTTGGAATGGAATTCGCACTCTAAGCGAAAGAACAGTTCGACGACGTCTAAAAGAAGCCAACGTTAATACATATGTAGCAAGATCAATTCCATGTATAGCCCCAAGGAACCAAATTAAAAGGTTAGAATTCGTAAACAGATACGTGGACAAGGTCCTATTATTCTGGCAAAGCGTCTTATGGACCGGCGAAAGTACTTTCGAGTATCACTCGTCAAAGAAAAAATTTTTTGTTTGACTAGACCAAAAAACTCGAAAAAAATCGCATCTGTTGTCGAAAAAGTTAGTCATATAGGTGGCACAGTTATGTTCTGGGGCTGTATAGCATATAAAGGCTTGGGAGACTTGGTTCCCATCGAAAACTAATATTTGAAAATTTTAAATGAACACGCATTTCCTTCTGGCGATAGATTGATTGGAGTGTTATTTATTTTCCAACAGAACAATGCATTGAAACTTTGGATTGGCCATCCCAAAGTCCGGATTTGAATGTGATTGAGAATGTTTGGTCATATATAAAGCGCCAAAGAACCGCAGATCTGACAAGAACCAGGGAAAAAACAATTTCAGAGGTTAAATCTTTGTGGGAGGATATACCAACAAAATACATTCAAAACTCGATCTATTCAGTTCCTACAAGACTCCGGAAAGTCATTGCCGCTAAAAGAGGATACACGTTTTATTAATATTAAAAAATAGCTAAAAGTATTATAAAAGTTGGAATAACATATTTTCGTTTAAAGAGTCAAAATACTTATGAAGTTATGATTTTATGTTTTTTAGTTATCAAATAAATACTACTTTCATTTAAAAAAAAATTTGGAATTTTTAATTTTTTTGGAAATCTGAAAAAATTCAAAATGGTAAAATTTTTCAGGTGCCAAAATAAATATGCCGATCACCAAATATACGGTTTTCAAATTAAATTTAATTAAGAAAATTATTTAATTTAAATATTTTGTTTTATTTTTCTGCATATAATTTAAAATTCTGTTTGAAATGAGTTTCTTATTTTGACAATTAAAGTAAAAAGTATAAATCATAGAATACAACTAGAAGTTTAGGTGAGAGACAAAAAGCTAATTCATTTGTCAAAAACCTAAATCGTGCAACAACAAAATGCATATAGGCACATATATTTTGTTTATGTGTTTTGAAAAAAAAATTAGTAAATTTTTTGAAAATTTAGTTTGAACTGCCTCTCACATAAACTTCTAGTTGTATTCTATAGTAGAAATTATACAAACTTTTAAATAGAACAAGAATAAGCCGTTGGACATCTGTATCTTTATAAGACTTCTACAGGTAAAGTAGAATAAATGTCCTCACACAAATTTTATTTCTTACACAGATATTGAGTTTATGCTGATAGGACGCACAAAAAGCTGAAAGCATTCAGCTTTAGGTATACGATTTTTTTAACGATGTCCGCCTGTCTGCAACGTAATACCTTTGCACAAAGGAAAGGTTTACTTTTGAATATAATTTAATAGAATTCTTCACATGTGATTATTTTGGTAAAATGAAAAAGTCTATTGAAATTGATTGTGCTCGGTTAATTATTTCAATTAGTCTCAATTAGTCTCATCTATAACAGTATGAATCATATTATAAAGTATTATAAATATTATGTCTTTTATAATGATGAATTCTCAATTGGCCATAGTTTCCGTATAGAGTCTTCTGACAAAATCTTACCACTGTGTTCTTTCTAAATTGTTTTAATTAAACTTATGATTATCTCTTTTCTAGAAAAGTTTCAGTGGATGATGGGACGATTCTGAGCTTAACATAAGCCGAAATATATAAATGTAGATATTTAAGATTGGACAATGTTCGGTAAGTAAAAAGTTTTAAACATTTGATAAAATTGGTATTATTTTAAAAGTTCAAGTAAAATTTTAATATTCCGCTACTTAAAAGACACATAGCTATTATTTAAATTAATAGTCCAGGTCTAAGTATGCCTCTATTACAATTTGTAGTTAATTTTCTTTTAATGATATTAACGATACATATATTTAGAGGTATTTGGAAAATGATCTAGCTCATGTAAATTTAAACATTCAGATGTAATATTTTGGGAATTATATAAGAACAAACTAATCTTCATTTCTAGAGGCTTTCCTGAGGCTCTTTAATAAACATTAAAAGATTATATTTTCTTATTTAGGTTTTATTGCGTGAAATAATTTTTTTACTAAAAATTAAAATATTTAAAATTCTTAATAAAATTTCTAACATCTTTGGATACATTTCTAGCTACCTTTTTTACGATAGCAAATTTTTATATTGTTTTTTCGGCGAAAATATGAAAAAAAAAAATTCAAAAAATTTAAACTTATTTTGATCCAATGCTTGGAAGAATAATGCCAGGATTAAAATTATAAGAAACAATATCTTCAAATGAAATAAATTTTCATTTGAGTTAGAGACATTTATACCTTTCATTTTGAAGTCACTCTAATGTATGTATATTTAGGTATTTTTGGGAAATAAAAGGTGTGTCTGTCTACCTTTAAACATGCACATTCTTGCCTTTACAAATGCCAGATTTTGCAATTTTACAGTTTTCTATGAATTTATTGAATCTCTTGTTTACCAGTCCAATAAAATATTGTACCTTTATTCTGTTTTAGTTATTCAGCTTAAATCCCCTCCACACATACATACATGCTCAACTCAATTCAAATATTTTGAAAAATATATTAAAAATTTAAATTTTATAGCGTCACCAGAGAAAGGATGTTTCTGAGATCAAAATTACAACCAGGGGAATTGTGGAGATTATAACAATATATTTTACATAATTGTATTATATGGTTTGAAAAATGGGCCAACAAATATATAAATTCATAAATACAATGAGAGTAAGAGTGTTAATCTAGTTCATAAATATGATTTGTTTAACTTCTATTAGTTTCATTTATTGTTATGATGTTAATAAATTTTATATTTATATTATATTGTTGTGAGTGTGTGTGTGAGTGTGTATTAAGGAGCGAACGAATGACTATATATTTTGCAATTTAATCTATAAGTTAATTTTAAATATATGTTGTTTACTTTTAACATCATAAATAAAAAATCTCATTTAAAGGCATAATATATTTTAAACAAACATACACGCACTCTCATTCATAAACATATATATTTGCAAGCATTTCATATATATCATTTGACGTTTTGTTAGGGTTTCTTTTTTTTTTTTTTTTTTTGTTTCGTGTTTTGTTTTTAATATTTCACGCACTGTATAGCATAATATCAGTAAAAAGAAACAATAAAAACAATGATGATAAAAGAACCCAAAAAATAACGACCAGTAGTAGCAAAAGCAAGAGAGTAGCAAAAGATTATAAAAACAAAATCAATCTTTTAACGTAAAAATAATAAATTTTTAAAATCATTTGCATATTCCAGGGAGATTGTACTGTCGAAAAAAAATATATATAAAATGGTACACATACCCATATAAACACACAGGCACTCATACGCAAACACATAACAACAGACAAAAAGAGTACCAGAAGTCAGTTGAATCAACGGGCCGAAAAGAATTTTTATTTAGTACAGTACCTACTACAAAAAAAAAAAAAAAAAAAAAAAAAAAAAAACTTGCTACTGAATGGTGATATAGTCAAATGAGACAAAGGACAGGAAGGTTGACTACTATTATATAGACACAGAGACAGACACAGGAACAGACAGATTTATAACCTTATACAGATAACTTAAGGTAGACCTTCAACATATTCATACATGTAAATCCAAATATTAACATATAAATAAATATACATACATCAATATCAAATACTCAGGCACAAAAACATAAAATGGGTAGAAATATATTTATTATACACACACATTACACATATTAATACTCACACATACATTTTGACTAACATGCATTTTTTATTTCATAAAAATATAAGAGAGAGAGAAAAACCAACAACAACAAAAATGTAAAAAAAAGTTACTAAAAAAAAAACAATCAGACTTGGCGTTGGCATTAAAAATATGCAAAATTCATGTTAAAATATCGGAAAATATACTTTTAAAATATCTACATATACATATGTACATACATACAATCATATAAGAGTATAGTTTATTATAAATTTATACTCGTACATATACATTTAAACGTTTATATATTTTTTGTACATATAAATGTTTTTTATACATTTGAATCGGTGTATATATGTATTTGTATACTAACACTAACATATAAAAAAAAGGTGGACTAACTGACATACACTGACAGACAAAAAAGTATGTCGACAGTTACTTAGTTTAGTTTTTAAGTAAAAAGAAGGTAAAATGAATAAGTAAAATATTTAATAGTTTAAGTTTGTAAGTTATTAAATTAAATATTTAAGAAATGTGAGTGATTTTAGATTTGTAAATTTAAAAACTATAAAGATTATAAATAAAAAAAAAATGTAATACCAGTAAGCATTTTCAATATACTTCTTTGAAATTTAATTATACCATTCTCATCTCAGTTCTTAAAAATAAAAATAGCGAAGAAAAACTTAGTTGTAGTTAATTTGAAAACTATAGCAAAAGCTGGTGCACGGCTGTAAAGTGTATATTGGATTTAAAATTTATTACTAAGAATATGAAAGTTTAAAATGTGATTCATTTTTAACAAAGGTATACACAAAGAAAAAAAATATGGTTGTGGTAACCATAATCGAAGAGCAAAATATTATGATTGAACTATATTTTAATAAATAATAAATTAAATATTTGCAGTCTTTTTCCTTGTTTTAAAAACATTATCTGTTTTTAAATCATATTAATGTTATTATTCCCATGACAATAAAATGTTTTAAATAAATATAATACTTATCATTTTCCTAAATTTAAGTGAAAAAATCTATACTTGTTTATTTTTAAACAAGTATTGAATTCATTGTAATTCTCATTTAGTTAATAAATATGAATATTATAAATATGAATAATATAATCATAAAATAATCTCACTTTTCATATTATGATTCGAATCTGGCATTTCGTATTTAAATAATTTACAATTTTATGAGCCAATTTTATAAAATTATGCTAGAATGTTCTCATATTATGATTCAGCTTCATCATATTATTTACTATACAAAATTTTAAAATATATTCGAAATTACTCATAACATTTTCATATTAATCATATTATAATCAATCATTACGTTTCATTAACTAATTTCATATATTTTACTTACATAGGTTATGCAAGGTTTATATATTTATTCATGTATTTATTCATATATAAACTAAATGAGAATTATAATGAAGTTGGAAAATAAACATTAAAAATAAAATATGTTCAAAAATAAACAAGTTAAGTTGTTATTTTCATAACATTCTATTGTTATGTGAATAATAATTTTAATATGGTTCAAAAACAAGATATGGTTTAAGAACAAGGATAAAAATTGGTAATATTTAGTGGTTGTAGAAATAATGATACTTTTCATATTAATACAATTTTTTTCCCGTTAAAAATATTAAAAAACATAAGATTTTTGTAGGCAATTGTATTAAAATTTTTAGTGAATGTTAACATTGAATGATAAAACTGAAACAAAAATATTCTTATTATCATGAACATAGTATTAGCAAAATTAATGAAAATTAACAATGAGAGCATAATATTGTTGTAGTGACAATGACGTAACCATGTTTTTTGCTCTGCGTGTGATTAATGGTAATTTTAAAGTTTAAAAAATATTAAGCTTAGATATGTGGTTATTAAATGTTCTCCTATTCATAACACAAGCAAATAGTAATCATACGAATATCATAAAGTACACGCAGAGAAAAAAACATGGTTACAGCATTATCACTACAACAATATTATGTTTCCCTTGTTAATTTTCTTGAATTTTAATAACTCTGTGTTCATAATAACAATGTTTTAGTTTAAATTTTGTAATTTAATATTGCAAAAATTATATATTTTTACCAAAAACAAATTTTTATTAATATGAAAAGTATCATTACTTTTACAACCATTAAATATTTACAGTTTTTTTCTTGTTCTTAAACCATATTCTGTTTTTAAACTATATTAATTTTATTATTCCCATGACAATAAAATGTTTCCAGTAAATTTAATAGTTATCGTTTTCATAAACTTTTATTTATAGCTTATTTTTAAACAAGTATTGAATTCATTGTAATTCTCATTTAGTTTATATATGAGAAAACATAAATAGATAAGGTTTGGTTATACTCGGTGTGATTCAAGCAATATAAAATAATGATTAACAACCATTAAAGGGTTTAGTTAAAAAAACAAAACATATCTTAAATGTATTTTTTGGCTAATGAACACTTTTCTCCAATATTGATGAAAAATTATAAAATTAGTACTTTTTTTAATACGTTTTATTTTAATATATGATAAGATGATAGTGATGCCAACTATTACCAACATAAAAAAAATTTCTAAAAAGGGCTAAATTGAAAAAGCAATATTTTTGCGAAAAAGCGCAAAAATGGGCTAAAATTAAATTTTCTTTTGAAAAATGAAAAGAAACATATAAGCAATATTTTTACCATTAATCAACCATTTGGAACGTACATCTTAAAATATTAATAGCAAACTGGGTAAACTAAAATGTAGGTTATAGAGATTCTATCATTATGAATCTCGATCCAAAATAGTTCAGTTCTTTCAATAATTTTTCTCTCAAACAATTTTAATTGCTTAAGACAGTTTTTTTAATAATAAAGTTTCTCTACGAATTTTTAAGATTTCTGGATAAACTTGGCTACTAGTCTTTTCACAAAAATATAGGAAGAACTTGGAGCAAAATTTGTCAAATAAAATTAAAAAAGAATTAATGTTAATGTTACCCGATTAAAATAATTTTCCATTTTTGAGAATAATAATAATAATAATAATAATAATAATAATAAAAAGAATAATAATAACAATAATAATAATAATAATAATAATAATAATAATAATAATAATAATAACAATAATAATAATAATAATAATAATAAATAAAAGAGGGAAAAAATTGCTAAAGAAAATTATTAAAATTGCTAAATTTTCGCGTTTTTTAATTTCGGTTAAAAAATATTTATTGCGTTTTGGACTATTAAAATCGGTCTAAATCTAGTCCGAAAAGGGCTAAGTTTATATCACTGTAAGATGGAATAATATGACAAAATACAAAAGTAATATGATAAAATTGGATAACTATATGATAACATGGGATAATAATATGATAAAATTGAATCATAATATGACAATGTGGTATAATAATATAATAAAATAGAATAATAATATAATAACATCAAATCATAATCTGTAAGAATGAGATAATGATATAGTAAGATTATTCAATTATATGTAAAACTAGAATCATAACATGAAAAAATAAACCATAACATCGGACTCAGTATGACAGAATGGAAGCATAGTAATTTTTACTTATAATTATTTCCATTTTCTGCTGTGATCATATGTTTCATCATAATATGTTTATCTTAGATTATGTTCACTACAGCTATATTTTTTTTACTCTGTGTATAGTTGTATATATTACACCGCACAACAAAAATCAAAAATCACGGGTTCAAGTGATGATGATCTCATTCAATTTAGATGAAACATGCATGATTTTAAGATTAGCGTGTCACTAAAGTTCATATGTTAATGTGAAAATTCATTGAAATGACTTTGCATTCTAACGATTGCGACAAACACAGGAATGTTTCATAATTTCAAGACTATTTTCATTGGTGAAACGAATAACTATTTTTGAGAGTTCATTTAAATGATTTCCAAATATAAATACAAATTTGTATAAAAAACTTATTTTTTCGTTTATAAAAGCAATATTTTCATGAGAATGAAATTTATTATTTAAATAAAAATTATATTTATTAAGGGTGCTTATTTAAACGCTTAAGTTTCCCATTTGTGCAATTTTCAAATGTTTCATGAACCCTCTTTTCAAATGTTGTGCTATATTAAGTAAATAATTGAAAAATTTTTCTGAAAGCTATGATACATGCAATGATTTTATTATAATTAATTTAACTATTACTTTTTTACATTGTTTTTATTAATAATTTTTAAATATAAATAAAATTCAGCTGATTTATAAATGCACAATTAAACAGTGCAAGTTGCAAGTTTGCGAGATTTAATTGGCGCGCAAACTTAAAAGTCTTGTGTAGATGATTTTGCATAAAATTTTTGACAGTTCATTTGCGAGTGTGCAAACTTACATACATTACACAGTTTGCGGGGGTTTTGCTCATTTACATGAGGACCCTTATTATTTATTAAAAAAAAAAATTGTGACAATAATTGAATATAACAACTTCTAGATCACAGTTAAATAATAGTTTTTAAAGTTCTTTTAATCACTTCCATAATGACAAATAATTTCGAATTTAAAAAGGAATTAAGAATGAACTTGATTGTACTATTGATTTAGAAGTCCTGCTGGGTAATTTTTAATTCATTACATATATTTTTAATCTACAAAAGGACAGTAGGCTATGATTTCCATATTATATTTAATGTAATTTTATGAATAATTAACATAAAGTGATCAGTGGTAATACTCTACACCATTATGCACGCGCGTTAAACTGATTTTTTGAAATTTAGGCACTTAAGTGATTTTCTGGAGTGAATCTTATATGGGAAATATGTTCAATTGTAGAACGATTTTCTTGAAATTTGCTAGTGTGAATTATACATATACATAAATTTTAATATTGTAAATAAAATCATAAACTAAATTATTTATATGTCATTTAAGCGTATTAAAGAGACATTCTAGAAGTGATGATATATGGTCAATCAAAAGTAAATCTTTGCAAAATTTTGTAGCATGAATTATACTCAAATACAAAATAATCATATACAATTTTATTTCGATACTAATATTGTAGGGTATTTATACATGTTTAAATAATTTTCGGCCTCATATGGAAACTATGGTCATTTATGCAACCAAACTCTTAAGCATGACTAATTTGCTCTACTTATTAGCCAGAAAATTATATGACGTAAAAATTTCTTAGAGGTACATATTTATTTGGTCGTCATTGGATTAAAAGTGTGACGTAATGGTTATGATTCATTTCACTTTCTGCACTATATTTAGTATAAGAAGTAAGAATTAAGCGGAATAATTCACGATGTATTTTCTGTTCTAATTTTTTTTTATTTTGTTATTTAAATTTGGATTTTTATTATTTTAAATTTTTGACGTCTATCCATTTTCTGTCTGTGTGATTGTAATAATTTTAAGATTTTTGAGATTGTTTATAGAAAAAAAAAAAAAAAATGCAATTTTGCATGAAATCGTGAACATGATTTCTTTCCCACTAAATAGGTATCAGAAAAGGGAACATCTTCCAATGACAATCCTATTGTAAATTTATGGGAAATTATCTGAATTTTCACTACTTCTGGATTACAAGTTTAGGAACTCATTAAATTTTTGGGATATTCTTTTTTTGTTTGGATATAAGAAATGTTTTAAAAAATGCGATATGAAACGATTAAAATACTATACAATAAATACTTAAACTTGTGTAAGTAGAAATTCTGAAAACAGTAAAATAAATTGAAAGTTATATACTTAGGTTAAAAAAATTTTAAATTTTCGTTAACAAAATATACGCATAAATACAATCATTTTTACATAGACAATAAAGAGAGTTACATTAATAAGACTGATTAGTTAAATAATGCTGAATTACGAGAATATTTTGTGGTATTAGATCTAAAAATTCAATTTTTTTATACAAATGGGTAAAAGAAAAGAAATAATGTGAAATAATTTGATCTACATTATGTTTCTAAATAAGTACTTCAATAGACTAATTACTATAAGAGTAATTCCATTTTAAATTAAAAAAAAATACCACTCTGAAATTTTCTCTGTAGTAAGTATAGGCAAAAAATATTCATTTGTTTGACAAAAGCTTAAAACTCTTAAAAAATTTTAAATTAAAAAATAAAAATATTTAAAAAAAAATCCAGTTCTATGTAAAATATCGAAAATCTCTATCTTGCTTTGCTTTATTACACTAGAAATGCCGATTGTGATAAGTTATTTTTATACCAAAGGTGTTGTTATGTACAAACTTCTTCATTTCGTTAGTAAGTAAAATTTTTTATGTTTGATGAGATGATATTTCCGGAATTTATATGATGTATGAAGGAAATTAACGACTAAGCCTATACCCAAGTATTAAAGCTGCGTACTGTACAAAGGTAAGTATTTATTTATTTTGACGATTTGTTTAAACAGCCTGTCACATGTTGTTTAATATCCAGTTATGTGTATCATCCCATTAGATTGCAATATCTGTATTATTCAAAATCCTTTTCATGGTGCATCCTCCCGAGATGACCAATTTGAGTCAAATAGAAATTTCTCTAGCAAAAATCACAAGTTTGTACCTAATACGTTTAAAACACACACCCACTGAAACATTACATACATTACCCACACTATATTTATTCATTATATAGTAAATAATACATTCTACGCGTTACAAACATTATTATACTTAATTTATGTACATATATTATATGTGAAATAATTTTGTATATTCTTTAAATATTTTTTAAAATTCAAATAAATAATTTTACATAAATTTGTGTGTTTTAATTTAGGGAAGCATTTCTGTGCATTAACACAGTTTCAATTAATTATCGTATCGAAATAGATTTATGAAAAATTTTAATCATAAATTTAATTGACATAATACTAAAATTAATTAAAATTCTTCAAAAAATCAATTAGTTTCATTTAATTAATATTATCATTTTGATGATTCGACCAAAATCAAATACAAATTTAATTCATATAAGCAATTTTGTAATTGAAATCCATTTTTATTTTTTTTCTGTGTTCCCACCAAAAAAGTATAAGAAAATTAAAGTTGGAGTTGTTTTTAAATATACGTCTTTAAAGACAATTTTTAACATAAAATATATTAAAAAATATTTTGTTTATTTTGCATATGGCATCTTAAAATAAAAGCTTTGACAGAACCACTGCAAAACAAAATTGTTTTGATATATTTTGTGCAGGAAAATTTATGGCCATTTAAAAAATTATATTAATCATGTTCAAAGCTATAGAGTTGCCACAGTTTCCAAAATAAAAATGAATAAAATACATTTTACATGCTTGTGTATCCTCCTCTACAGATGCATCAAATTTTATTTAAATCGGTAACTAAGGTTCAAAATTTTTAAATTTAAAATAGAATTACTCATAAGTTTTTTGGATATTTTAAATATATAACTAAAGCAAATCGGTTAATCGAATAACTTGCCATTAATCGGTTATTAAGAGATCAACTTTTAACCTAGAATAATTATCTTTCGAATTAACCGATTAATATAAAAATCCAAATAATTGGACCTAAAAGTAAAAGACGCAAAATTGAAACAGGTATCAACATTTGCATTCCATTGAGGGGCTCAGAGACCCCGCCCAAAAAGCCAAAAAATGAACAAATTTTCTCATAAAAGTTCAACCACCCTGTATGTAATTGTTTGAAGTGTGTACAATAGAATTTATCCACAAAGTCCGATT
Organism: Protocalliphora azurea; assembly: GCA_932274085.1. Classification (NCBI taxonomy): domain Eukaryota; kingdom Metazoa; phylum Arthropoda; class Insecta; order Diptera; family Calliphoridae; genus Protocalliphora; species Protocalliphora azurea. The sequence continues at coordinate 153,071,765 of OW026520.1, forward strand.
AGTATATAGGGGATTGAATGAGTTCAAAAAGTATAAAAACGCGAACAAAAAGTTAGCTCTTTTTCTATATTTTTGAACTTTGAACAACAATCATGATTATAAAATTAAAAATTTAAAGATAACATTTTGAACTTTATTGGTTTCAAGTCTTGTGAGTTTAGATCTGTAAACTGTTTATTTAAAATGGTTTTGCCACAAAACTTGTTAAGCATTAAAGTTAGATTCAGCCAGATTAAAAATTTTTGATAATGGCCCATATATCATTAATATTGATGGGAAATAATTTTTAAATTTTGTACTTCAATCATGCGGAAATTTTGCCAAGATGTTTTAAATGACAGTTCCATGTTTTCCCATGCACGTCTGTATGTTGGTATCATTTTTCCTAGATTCAAAATAATTAGGATAATAATTTTCAGAAAAACAAGTTTTTTTCAGCATAAATTAGGGGATTATTGTATAATTCAATTTTAAAGAAAATACTTTCGAATTTCAATGTATAAAGCATATAAATTTGAATACATTTGAATTTGGCTATAAAATAAATCCCAATTTTGAACATATTCAAGATTTTTTTTAATTTTTCAAAAAAATTTTTGTTGCTTTTTCCCATTCATGCGATACGACACAAAGGTATAAAATATATATTCCAAAATATTTTAATTGTTTTCAAAGGACTCTTAAGTGGGCCCTCATATACATAAATGAACAAAAAGTAATTGATATATACACACAAATGTACATTTATGCATATGTCCGTATACATATATATACATATATGTATATAAAGTATTTATATTTTATATAGATATGTATTTTTTATATTTGTTTTTATTTTAAAATACATACATAAAATACCGGGTTATCTGCCGGTGTTTGCATGTTTACATCTCTAAGTGCCCAAACGACTGACTGAACGAATGAATAAAGAAAAGAACTGTTTTTTATGAATATATATATTTGAAATCATTGTAGCAAGTATTTATACATATGTGTTAGTTTCCTATGTTGCTTATAAATATTTGTATCTGTATATGTAGGTTTGTGTGTATTTAAGTATTTTTTTTTTTTTTTTTTTTTTTGTAAGTTTTGTTCATCAGTGTTTTTAAGTTTATTTCATTTTTATTTGGGGCGCAAAGGCATAAAAATGGCAAATTTTCTGGCATCGAGTTTACTCATTCGTTTGTTATTTAAATCAATTTTTTATGGCCTGAAAAACTCACACGAACACACATAAACAAACATGCATATATTTTCGCAAAAAAAAGAAGAAAAAAATTTATGCCCAAAAATGATAAAAGGACCTTACAACATTTCTATGGCATGTTTGTGTGTTTGTGTACGTTTATTTATACATATACATGCAAAAGAATAGAATTATATAAATACAAGCAAACATAAAATGGCCTTTTTCTCTTAGTACTTAAACAGACATACATACAAACGTTCATTTATAAATAAAAAAAGAGATTTTTTTATTATTATTTTTAAATATACATTTTACATGTATGCATGCATACAGCTACATCTATATATAAAAATGTATGTTGTGTATTGTTATAGTAAAGATTTTGACATACAAACACATGTATTACAAACTTACAAATTCAATAGTTTTTGTTTGTGTTAAGTTAAAATAACAAAACCCAGTAAACATTTAATAAGGAATTTTAAAGTCATGAGATTTTAAAGTAATATTTTAAAATAAAACTATGTGTAATATAAAGTGTTAGAGGATATCCTGTTATCCTTAGAATTTAGTAAACATTTTCAACCTTTTTTTTGTTTTTTTTTTTTTTGGTATACAAAACCGCACATTAATAAAAGTTTATTGGGTAAAAATATATATTAGTTATTCATACCCCATTTGTATGTATATGTATTTCTTGTGTGCGTGTATGAGGGTTTTTAAAAATGTTCAAATAATGTATAATGTTCTTATACGATTATTTGGATGGATAGATTAGATAAAAAAAATAAAACAAACCAAAAACTATGCAACATAACCAAATAAATTTGGAACCTTTTTTTTTCTTCATATGCACTATGGTCGAATTTTCAAATTTAGCGACAAAAATTAGGATTTTCATTTTTAGATTTAAGGAAAATTCTTGTTGGATATTCAATTGCCAATATACTGAAAGGGGAAAAAAAAATTAAAAGAAAATTATAGTTGGCCCAAACAAATTACAGCTCGCGCATAAACAACTGTTAAAGTTCTCATCTTCTAAAAACACAAACTTTCAGTTTTAAATTTATATTTTGTTTTATAATATTATTACTTTTTTAATATACACAGAAAGAAAAACTGCATTCTAAAACTAAGTTTATTTTTCGCAAAAGTCGTACTTGAAAATTCAAATACAATTCGTACTTATACTTAAAACAAGTATAAAAGGGGATTGATTTAAAAATGAAGAACAAAATACTTAATTTAAGTATGAAAGTTCTAATACTATGTAGAAGTTGTACTTAAATCAAGTAATTGATTATTGAAATTTAAATTGAAATTAAGTTCGATTCGAACTTGAATTAAGGGAAAAAATCGTATACATAAATATTTATCTGTGAGAGAATATAAGCGAAATGAGATTTACTCTCTCTACTCTCTCACTCTCTATTTGTCGATCGATTGCTTTCAAGTTCTGTCATGCAATTTTCATTAGTCTTTTATTGAGAGTCGTTTAAATATTTTGGCATTTGTTTTTAAATTTTTAAGTGGTGTTTTTTTTTATAAATGTATGACCAACAGGTGAAATTAACTTTAATTCCAAATGACGTCTAACGCCTGCTCCAACTCTTTAAAGAATTAAATTTAGAGGCTGGTTTTGATTATTTAAATGGTAAGTGCAAATTAAAATTGTTAAAAAAAAAATGGGGCATTTGGCATACATGAAACTTTCTGAAAATAACTACGTTCTGAGTAAAGTTTTCTATTTATTTATATATATATATATATATATATATATATATATATTTATTGGTGAGAAAATCTTCCTTAAAAGAAATAATAAATAAATGACTTTTTTGTGTTTTTTAAAATAACCATTTATTAAGAAATTATGTCTTGATTTAGGTACAATTTGTGCTTAAATAATTATACTTGTATTTATATTTACAAACACTTTTTAATTTTTTTGCACCCTTCAGCACAGGTTACACCTGTATATAAGTTTCTCACTCAGTTTGTAATTTTCACAATTTTCGTCGGAAGGCAAAAAACATATATATATATCAAAAGAAATATATATGAAACGATCGTAAATCTTTTTAGAATTTTACTATTAAAATTCAGCAAGATCGGTTCATATATGTTGGAGATATGTCTACAAGACTATTTTTTAACTAGTTCTCGATTTTCTGATGCCTCTATAATAGCTAGAGACTTTGTTTTGGCAAAGAAAATTCGAAAATTTTTTCTTGAATTTTTATTCTGATGAAATGAACTAAATCGGTCCATTAATAAGCTAGATATCGGCCAAGATGAATTTTTGATTTTTTGAAGCTCATTTTATATATGTAGATCGTTCATAGATATTTTTATAAAATTTCGATCTTTTAAATCAACCAAATTGGTTCGTAAACAGCCGAGTAATGGGCCAAAAACTAAAAAAAATCTGTTAAAAAGATACACACACAAACATTTATGATCGAGCGTTGCAATGACTATTAATGTTGTTGTTATTGTTTTTTGTATAAGTAAGTAGTTTAGTTAACAGCAGTAGTATTGGAATGATTATCATTGTTGTTGTTGTTTTTTGTCTATGAATTCTGATAGTTCGTATTTATGTATGTTTATTTTTGTTGTTTTTTTGGTTTAAGCAAGAGATGCTTCTGGAATAAAAGAATGTCTGTATGTATATATGTATGTATGTATGTATTATTTTTTAAGTATATGAATGCGAAAATTTTAAAGCATAATATTTTTTATTTGTTGGCAAAGTGGTGAAGGGTATAAAAGATTTAGCACAGCCAAATATATCACTCTAACTTGTTTAAATTAATGTTGTCTTAATTTGGTATTGTTGTTGTTTCATTAGCTTTAAAATATATAAATGTTTCTTATAACATTTCTACAGGTTGAAGAATATGAGTCCAACTAATTCAAATTTTAAATAAAGTATCCCAAAATAATGTTTATTTTCAAAACATATAACCTTAATTAACACCGCAAATTATATGGAAAGCTTTAGGACATAATTTTCGGTAGGCATTATTATTTTTTTTTTACAAATTTCGCTCCGGATCAGTGGATCTCCCATTTTTTCTCAAATAACATAAGGGAATGGACTTTAAGAAGAACGAATCATGCATGGAGGAATAGAACAGAGTGCAAGGTATGTAGAGCGTTAAGGCCTAGTCTTAAACTAGAAGATTCTAAACATCATAAGACGAGGGAATGTAAGGGTAATTGTGGGTATGATTACTGGTCACTTTGCAATAGAAAATATGACTAGCAAGTGAGATATTGGCACCTCTGTAGAACGTTCGGTGATGTGGAGGAACTAGAGACAGTAGATCATATACTCTGCTATTATGTAGAACTTCAGTGTTGTAGACTGAAGTAGTATGGAAACCATATGCTACACGAACTAGAGGAGGTTATGAGAAAAGATAGTAACCTTATAGGGTTCGTAATGGGGATAAAGTGGCTTAGAATTATTCGTTTTTGGTTATTAGATTATAGCTTCCACATTCTTCTTCTATGCCTTATCTACTAAGGTTTCTCTATTTTTCTCAGACTCTTTTCTATTTTTCTTTCTTGGCCTTTTTTTGGCCTTTATGAGGGGATCGCAATAGGCCTACTGGTCTCTGAGTGGAGGCGTTTTAACTTAACCTAACATTTTAACAGATTTGCTGAAGCTATCTTATATACTTTTGGCCACGATTCTGCGATTTTCGGCCATAGTGTTAGGATACTATTGCTTATTTCGAAATATAAACAAATAATCGCTTTTCGACAAATGTCCCACTGAAACAAAATAGCAACAATAATAAAAAACCCAGCAATCAATAAAACAAAATAAAAAATTCTAAACTAAAGACAAAAAAAGATACAACAGAAAAAGTAAGTAACCATAAGGATCGAAAAAAATGTATCACATTATACACATATAATCACTTATTATTTTCTACACTTATGCAAACATCTAAATTCACACACACGCACAAATTCTTATAGGGATATCTATTTGTTATATATGTACATATGTATGTATAAGTTTAATATATGCAAAACTTGGTAAATCTTTATTGGTTAACTTTTACCGGAAATATTCTTCTGCATACATAAGCTTTAGTTCCTAAATACATACATTTACACATACATACATATATATTTATTATATATATAAATTCTATATATATATATATATATATATATCAGTGTGTTTGTGTGTTTAAATGAATGTTTTAATATACATCATATATCGCATAACATTGAATCCTGATTATCCGACTTAATCAATGATGAGGTACAATACTCGTTTAAGGTAATCTCTGTAGTATTCAGAGATTGTATTCAGAGTATGAGTCTATTTTTTCTCTTGGTTATTGATGCTTATATTTATATATTTGTATGTGTTTCATACCAACATTATTTTATTTTTATTTTCCAATAATACTCTGGAGCTTTATTCCAACTATTACAGTGTAGTATGTGTATTGATGAGTATGTATGTATAGATATTAGACTGGTGCTGATAAGAAAAAAATGAACTAATTTTTAAGTCTAATATTAAACTGAAAATAAAAATTAATATTCATAACATATTAATAGTGGATAACTCAAATGTTAAATGAAAAAGGAGCAATGATGATAAAAAAAAGAACAATAAAATTAAAGGTTAGAAAATAAATTTAATGCTTTGATTCAGTAAAATAAATAAAATTGTGACTAGGTAATTGCCATTGACTGAGTAGTTTTCATGAAAATAATTTTAAATCGTTTTCATTAAATATTTCGAAGTAATTCCAGCAGTTTTTGTTTGATGTCTATGTATGCACCCTTTTTTTGATGTCATATTTTAAACGATTTTCCATCAAGGGTAGTTCGATATTAAAATGGATTACCAAAAGGCAGTACATGAGATTTTAATGAATCTTATTTCGTATTTAAGAGGCCATATGCCACTATATATAGAATATGACATTACTCAAGTACCAGCCGTTGCTTCGTAAATTGCCTGGTTTCAAAAGATTCATTTAGCGATAATACTTCCACATGGAGGAAGCTGAATTTGAGCAATGACTTCTTAGTAAAAATGTTACTTACTTGGATGCAATAACAATTGATTGAAGCAATAGATTGCTTACTTAATTGCGTAAAGCTTCCAAAAATGCAATAGCGTAAATTACCTTCCGGGAAACTGCTGGCAATTGCAGTAATTGGATCGGTCCCTCAGTACTGGTTGAGTACCAAATGACACCTTAATTGTCACCAAAGTTCCAGTTGAGAACCAGTTGACATCACCACATTTACCAAATATTTGTTTATAGTGAATTTCTAACATTATTGTCAGGTGAGCATTTAGTAACTCGCCCGCAATAACAATCTTTGGCTGAGGGTGGAAAACTCTAAAACGTAAGATACGTCAGAAGAACGTGAGTTCGATAGGGGTGTCGCAATCGATATTAATGAAAAATTATAAAATAAAAGTGAATATAATTCAGTAAGAATAACAAAAGAAAAACTTAAAAAAAGTTCTAAAAAAATGAAAAGCAAATTATTTTTATAAAATTTTTATTATATTAATCGACTTTGAACATGTCCCCTTTCCCAGTCCTGTGATCTGTACTATGACTTGTCTTAAAGTGGTAATGAGCCACATCTAATGACAAACCCTTGTAAAAGTGACAGGTTACTCTCATATAAAGTTCCGGAACTGGAACCGGTCACTAATCCTGAGAATCTGTCACGTGACATGTATTACATACCCTAGAGGAAATAGAACCCTTTTACCGGACTTTTTTCTGTTTCCGGGAATTAAAAAATAAAATCTGTCTTTCGTGGGAATTCCCAGGACTAAAATATAATTTTATATATTTTACCATACACCGAATATTTAACAGTTTTTAAATAAAAAATACATCAATTGTAGGAAATGAAAAAAAACTTTATTCATTATTATTATTAAAAGTAGTTATATATATATATATATATATATATATATATATATAAATCAAACGCAATCAATAAATTTAAAAAAAAAACGTTGTTATAATTCAAAATATTTTAACAGAATGAAAAAATATTTATAAAATTTAAGAAAGTATGAAATTTTAAATTGAAAGGTTTTTATGTTTTAAAATAATTATATATATTATATATATACATACATACAAATATATATTCATATACATATATTCATATGTGTATATAAAAAATATATAAATCAGTAAATTTCAATGTTTTTATGAAATTTTATTATATTATAGAGTGCAATTCTTCTCTTAGATATTATGTAAGATTTTCATTAAATGCCCCTCCCTTTTTACGTCCACTTTTCATAACAAGATTGTATGCAATATATGAGTAGTTATATTATTCAAACGATATTTTTCACATAAATACATCTTGCATCCTCCGAAACGAAATATAGGATACAAAATTAATAAAAAGGCCACGCACACTTTTCTTAAATAATTCTTTTTTTGATAGTTCAAATGAAATTTAGCACATATATCAAATATGGAAAAGACTATGGCATAAAATATAAGTTATATACCACGCCCAATTTTCAAAAATGAATTTTGCTATTTTCTTGATGCTACTAAGACAATTCATATAAAATATGATAAAATATAAATAGAAAATATTGTGTATTATAAAATTTAATCTGTATAGGTGCAACGCATCCTTTTTCGCCCACTTTTATTATATAGTGATTATTTTTGCCATTGTCATAAAAATGTTTAAAAAATTTGAAAAGTAAAAAAGGAGGCGTGGCATTCAGTCAATAGTTCCTTCAAAGATATATATATATACATATGTCAAATTTCATTTCAATCTGTTCAGTAGTTTGGACACATGTTCAAGTCAAATAAAGTGAACAATATTGTGAAAAAAATGGGCGTTAAATGGGTGTGGCATCAAGTTACAATATAGTGTGGTAATACTAGTAGTTTTTAAAATAAAAATATATAATAAGAGCTTAGTTAAATAACTTAAATAATTTATATTTCCAATTATATTGAAGAAAGGCTGCTCCGAAAATCTTGAAATCGAAAAGACCATAAAACCGAAATTCGAACTAACTTTGAAAAACCCTTTGGGTGTTTTTATTATTTCGAAAAATACACTTTGAAGGATGAATATGATACCCTTACGTCTAAATATTGACGATTTTACTTTGGAATATCCAAAAAAACTGCTAAAACTTTTGGGCAGAAAAGTACTAAAAACTGAACATATGTCTCAGCTCATTGGGCTTTATAATGGCCTGTTGGCTAGAAACTTTGCAACTGTAGTCCTATGTCAAAGTTAGTGTACTAGTTATTGTTGGGGAGAATATTTGTTATACAAATCTATGGGAAATTTTATTGAGTGTTAGCATCACGACTTACGTTCATGTCCTTGCTAAATTTCTCTTCTTTAAGAAACAAAACCATTAAAATTATCTATAGTATTCGTATCATTCTGTGTTGGAATTCAACAGGATTTTCAAATTCATTTGAATATAAAACTCAACAAGGACTCTCGTTTAGCGTTTATAATGCAACTCTGTTAGTTAAAATAAATATTTCAAATCTAACAAAACATTATTGAGTGAAAATTCAACAACATAAATCCCGCAACTCTAATTATCTTGGATAACAGGAATAGTAATGAGATAAAGGAATTGTGAGTTTAAGAATTTTAATTTATATTTCTTTGTTAATAATTTTCACTTTAAAATCTATATAAAACAATCGGAAATGCATATAAAAAATTAAAATAAATTTTTTTTAATTAGTTTATAGTTGTTTGTTGAACTTTTTCATATAGTTTTTTTAGACGAGTGCTGATGATGGTCATGGCGGACCAGAAAATGCATTCCATTCTGCCGAGCGTCCAATAAAACTTTTACATTGTATTCCTTTACAATTATTCCATGAACTTAAGCCGAACATGTAAAAGTTCTAACGAACTTCTTTTATCATATATTGTTTCCCAAATAAACTCGTCCGGTTTTTTTTAATTAATTTTAATATACATTTTAATATAATAATGTTAAAATATAAACATAATACTAATTTTTAACATAATCAATTTCTATATTGTTTTTTTTTTTTTTTTTTAATGTTATTATTATTTTTTTGTCGATTTTGTCTTACAAAAGCTACCTAAATTTTAAATTATTGTTTCAACCCATAGTCTAACTAGAAAGCGGTAAGAACCACACTAATTTCCATGAGCACGGCCGGTATGTATAGGTAGCACAAACCACTCTATAATTAGGGCATTTGTTGTTCGGTTCGTTGCACTATTACCCAGCAAAAACTTTGCTTTCCTGGTAAGCTAGCAGATATAATTGGAAACAAAAATAAACTACTTATTTTATGCCTGAATAACTAGTTATTTTTGTATGAGTTGTCCACAAATTCATGTTGTTATTTTTAGATTCTAGGGATACCCAAAAATATGTACCTAAACGAAAATAAAAAAAAAAAAACAAAAAAATTTTGTCATCAGTGAAATTTGAACTTGGACATAAATTAACCATTCATAATTAACATTGCACTCAGTACACTATCTCGCATTTAATTTTCTAAGTGATAAAAACTTTTTAGTATAAAATATCTTTTTAAACATTTTGTTATTAAAACCTAACAGCATCAAAATGGGGTTGAACCAACAACCTTCTGCTTGCCAATCCAGCGCTCTAGCCAACTCATCCACGTGATTGCAGTATTACTGTGCTATTATACTATTGAGTACTTATTTATGTAATACAGAGTAGGCAAATAATAATGACGCCTCATTACCGAGAAACTACTTTAATAAGTAGTTGCCATTACCGAAAACCAAAAAGTTTGTGCTGGGTAAGGACTTTTATTTACTTCGTGGATCTTTAGGACACCTTTTTTTAACTTTTCTGGTAAAAGATATATAACATTTAAAGAATGACTTACATTCCAGCCAAAGTTATATAGATTATCTTTAAAAATTTTTATTCTTTTGTCTGCGATATATGTGGGATATGCGGTGATCGTGAATTCTTAATTTTTTTTATATCTCAAGAAACTGCATTTCCCTGACTCAACTGTAATGTTGCCACGTCAAAAAATTTTTTCCAAAATTTGGAAAAAAATAATCAGATTAAAAAAGAAATAACCAAATTTTAAACATTCAAAGTTATTATGTAAATATGAACAGTGTTAGGGATCTCGTTGAAGGTTTTCTTATAGATGATGGCAGAGACGGGGGATGTAATTAAAAAAAGATTTAATTATGATTACTAATATAGGAGTAATTATACTTGCAGGGATGAGTAAAAAATAACTATAACAAGATTAGTGTTATAATCCATTGGGTAGCTGGCTGTTGCTACATAAAAAACTCACCTTTCTTTGGGGTTACTTTTAGGAAATCAAGTTTAAATATTCGGTTGATTTCAATTCAATTTAAGGTTTATTTTACTTAACAATTTTAGAGTTGATTTCAGGTGGTAAGTATAAATAGATCATATGATAAGATTGTGGTAAGTATAAATTTTTGGTTAAGATAAGTATAAATTAAGCGGTAAGTATTGTAGATGATATGATCTTTGCGTGAAATGATTAGCAAGTGACATTTTATCAGGATAGCATTAATAATTAGTAAGTAATTTATTCCAATAATTTTCGATTTTTTAAGGGCCTGATTCAGTACAACAAGCAAATAGTCGAAAAATAAAATTTGTATGAAAACTACTCAAAAAATATTTCAAAAAATGAGTAATTTCCATATAAATATTATTTTCAAACAATTTTATTGTTGTGCTGAATCAGGACCTAACAAAATTTAAATCAATAAAATTTTCCTTTACAGTGTGTACTAAAAGTGCTGCTAATTTATACAAATAAATAAATAAATATCTTATATTAATTAAAGTAACAATTAATATAAAAATTATAATTGATAATTATAATTTAAGTGTTCGACTAATTTGGACAAAATATTTATATAATTTTAATGTAGGTATTCAGATTTTAAATACTTTGCATATCAATCATAAACTTTAGTTGGTCTTTAGGAGAAAAAAGTATATAAAAATTTACTTTTTAATATAATTGTTTATTACGTATACGCACATATAGAAATACACAACGAGAAAGAAAGATATAGTTGGTCACGTCCGACCATATGATACCCTACACCATTGTGTACGAGTATAAAAATTAGGGAAGATGACTTATATTACACCTGTGGCCAATTTTACTAAATATAAAATAAAAATTATTCAAATACAGAATAATGCGTTGATACTAGCATCTAGATGATTTTATGCAATTTAGGGCGATTCCAGGAAGTGGGTTTATATGGGAGATATAGTAAATGAGGGACCGATTCTTATAAAATTTGACAAAGTTCTTTCTACTTACATAAAAATTATTTGTGCCGAGCATTAACTTGATACTAACATTCGTATGGGATTTATGCACGTTAAGGTGATTTTCGGAAGAGGGTTTTATATGGGAGCTATTTGGTGCAAAGTTTGGTACTCGTACAAAATTTCTTTGCACTGAATTTCATTAAAATATTCTTATCTTAAAGGTATTTTTGAGTGTTTAAACTCTATTCCGGGGCGACATTTTTATGGGGACTAGGTGAAATAATGGACTGATCACAACTAATTTCAGTAGGCTTCTTCTTTGTATCATAAAAGTCCCATGTGCCAAATTTCTTTGAATTATTTTTAAAATTGCGACCCGTATTATGTGCACAATATATAAGTGAACAGCCAGCCGTCTAGACAGCCAGACGGACGGACATCGTTAGATTGATTTAAATAGTGATTTTCTATGCGTTACAAACATCAGCACAAACGCATAATACCCCAATCACTCATGGTGATATAGGGTATAATAAAATATTATTAAATAGCGAATTTAGTGAGATTTGACAAAAGTTGTCGATTTTAAGGTAATTATGTTATCTTTTCTACAACAACCAATATAGATTTGTTATATATCATTGAATTGCTAAACAAGTCTACTTTTATATCCTTTTAATATCTTATAAGATTTTGTGAAGCGGATAAAGTTTAGCTTGAAAATATATTATCGTTTCAGTTTTTTTCTTTTTTTTTTTAAATATTATTTGTTTTTGAAAAATTGGCAAAAGTTGGTTGTGGAAGCAATTTGAATTATTTTTTTAAATAAGAGTAATAATATAATAATAATATGCTTTTTTGTGCAATTTAAAAAACCCTTTATGAAAAATTTACTTTTTTCATAAAATCTGCACTCCTGCATACGTTTTTGGCCGGGCGGAAAGCAGTTTATTGTTAGAGCGATCTAAATATGTGTTTTAATAGAGGTAGCGTCAATAAATTAAAAAAACAGTCGCTTGACATTTTTTATTAATTGATAAATATGAATTTTTTTCCAAAATTTACCATTTTCGACAAAACATAAAGAAAAAATTTTTTGAAAACTTTGAAAAAGTGAAAGAATTGTACTCTATTTTTGCACAAATAGCTATTTTTGATACTAATTTCAGAGTACTGACTTTGAATATTTTTCACAGTTAGACGAATTGAAATAATCCAAACACTTTTTCGGCATATTATTTCGTAATTGATTGGCAATAACAGAATAGTTTTTAAAAAATTTATCCCGCGTATACCTCAGGACTAATTCCCGAAAAAACTAAATAAAGTCGAGGCTAAAAATCAAAAATTAAAAATTCAAGCGTAAATATGTTTTTAACTATAAGAGATAATTTAGGTGGGTAAGCATGTTTTTTTTTTATCTCGCTAAGCACTTGATAGAAATATAAAAATTTTAATTTTTTTTCGAAATTTAAATACTCGAGATGGTCAACTTTAACACCCTGAAGCTTATCTCGTATTATTACAGGGTGACTAAAAAGTAATTTTTCGCAAAGTCCTTTAAAATTTTTCCATACATTTGAATTCTAGCCGACCAGTATTTTAGGATATATAAATTTATTACCCAAAATTTTACGATTGGCCCCACTGTGTGCTGCTTTTATTAAGATATAATGGTTATGTATTTTTTCTCTGCTATTTTTTAAACTTTTTTTATTTTTTATTTTTTTTTGTTAATAAAAAATATTTCAAGTTATTTTCGCCGAGATATTACGTTTTTTGATTCTATTACAACAAGATAAATGTGGATGGATTTAGTAAAAAAAAAAATAAATTTTCTTAGGAAACTTTATGTTTTTTATTACACTATTAAAACCTAATTTACACATATTTTTTATTTAAATTGAATATTGAAAAATATTAAATTTTTTATCTATGAGAAACACTGTGCGTATGATTAATAAATATTAATTATACTCATACATATTAAGAGCTGCTGGTATAAAATATATAAATTGTTAGCGTTTTTTATATATATGGTTGGAATTTTGTAATATTTAAACACAATACTACGCGATATCTGAAACACGTTCTTTGGGAATTATATTTTTTTGTCTTTCTTGTCTAAATGCGGACGTTTTTATTTTTAATTGTTGATGAATCGATCCAATATGTTAGTATAATTATAATGTAAATGATTGCACATATATTACCGAAAACAGTTTCCTTTTTGCTGTTAGCAAAAATAAAAAAATTTAAATAAATAAAATTTAAATAAATTTAAATAAATCTTCTGCTCTTCTGTTCACCCAGACAAAGTTATCACATGATAATGAAATCATTCGGAAATCCAACAAATGATTTAAAATTCTATCTCATGAATTGCATAAGACATGACATATGAAAAATACCATAGGTTCTCAGATTTTGTTGATATTTGCTACTTGCATGCTATGCAAGACTACATTGACGCATCTGTTTTATATTTTTGGAATTTTAGAAATTTTTTGATTCTATTCATGTTCTGAATTTATAATTCTTTGAACTTTAGGTCCGATTTCATTGATTTAAGAATCATTAGAAAGGCAATTAATTCCTCTTTTAATAACAAAATTAGAAAAAGAAAAAAAATTTTTAAATTGCATTTATAATGCAAATGCATTGTTTGGATGAATTTTTGAAAACATTAACCCCTTCGATTTTTAATTTTCTTAAGTAAACTTAAAATTTGATATATTAACTTACCAATTCAGTTGTACCAAGAAGCTATAGTATTTTTAATAGTTTTTTCTAAAAACTATCAACTAATTTTCACATATAAAAACTCATTTATTGAAATATTTTTGTGTTTTGAACTAAAACAATAAATAAAATTTTTAACCAAATTTTTTGATAGAGATATGTATACAAATATAGTTATATATGAATAATTAGTATAATTATCAAATTTTAACAAAATATCTTTTCAGCAAATTTTTGTTGAAGAAATTCTGCAAAGAGTGCAGTTAAAAAAGTGCAAATGCATTTACGCATCTAATGCAATTTATAACTAAAATATTATTTTTGAATTATTTAGCTAAAAGCAAATATAAATATCATTAGAATATTTTTTAAATCAATTAAATTTGTCATTTACACATGTAGTTTTATATATTTTAAGTTGTAGTCTCCTTGCGTAAAGCACCCCATGGACACATACTGCATAAACTCATGCAATAAGTGTGTATTGGTAAAATTTAGAGAGCTCTTGAATGTGTGCGTCACATCCATAATGCAGCATGAAAAATCAAAATCGTTTTGATTTCGAAATTTACTCATACTGCAAACATAAATTTTGAATTTGTAAAGTTTTCTTTGTCATTTTTGACCTTTTAAATTGAAAGAATAAATAATTAAAATATTTAAAATTGTTTGTTTTTATTCGTATTTTTTCACAAAAATAAAAATCTGATTGATCAATGTGTAGAGAAATTTTTAAGCCGCCCATAGACACATAGACATAACAATTATTAAAAAATAGTAAAAATTTTCAACACAAACAACTTTAAATAAAATTGTTTAAGTAATAAATCAGTTTTTAATATAAAAAAACAAAATTAAAAAAAAAAAATAATTTCAAAAATGCATCTGAAAAATACATTTAGTAAAAAACTAAAATTATTTAAAAAATTTATTGTATGTAGGTAAGGTTAGGTTAGATGGACAGCTGAAAATATGTAAAATAGACAGCTCACTTGGGTCCTATTAGTGCCGTTATGTTACCCTGATGGACCATGTGAATCTTTTTTTTACATGCCATGTACGAATAAAAGATCTGATCCGTCTGACATCAATTGTTCTACTCTTTCTTCCTCCTCCTCGTTAAATTAACCCCTGAAATAGTCGTTCAAAGGGAGTCTTAGTCTCTTAGCGTGAGCAGCAGCAATCTAGTGCCCGGCAATGATGACTACAATTGTTCGGCAATCCCGGAATGAAGTTCGACCATTTTTCATTGTACTGGGACCATATATGTCTCGAGATACAACATGTGGACTCGTTTGTTCATCTATGTTGACAAATACAACATAATCATAAATCTGCAAGATGACAACGGTATGCCAAATAGTTGATCCGCTTCTTCACCTTGAAGAAGGGAACCAGTTCTGGCTAGTTCATTCGCAATAATATTTCCCGGGGTACTTGAGTGATCCCTTGAACAGATCAACTCGAGGTTTTAATGTCTCGTCATCTCATTTAAAGAAGTGCGACATTCATGTACAAGCTAGACACTTGAATAAGACTTAATCACGGGTTGATTATCAGTACAAATTTGAATATCCACTCCGAATACTCTACAGTACATTAGCCAATTTAACGCTCCCCTAATGGCTGAGATCTCCACTTGAAGAGCAGTGCAGTGATCCAGCGATTTAAAGGAAATGTTCCTCCTATATACGGTAATGAAGACACTTGCCCCAACCGCTTCAGAAGATTTGGAAAAATCAGTATAAACCTCAAACGATCCGGCTTTTATAGTGCGATCGGCTGAAATTGAAATTGAGAAGCCTTTGTCCAGAAAGGATTTGGGAATACAATAGTCAATGTTGTCAGGGATGTCACCCAAAATTCCCAAAATGGTCGTATGGCCATAGTTCCTACCGTTCCATGCACTCATGGTCCTGAGCCTAGTCGCCGACGTGATGCCAATTTGTTTGGCCATTAGATTCACTGGCATCCAGTTTATCAGAACGAATTATGCCTTGGATGGTATTATACGAAGCGCACCTGTAATTAGTAGCATTGAGCTACGCAGAACCTTGTCGAAGATTCCGCAGATGGTGGATTTTTTCATAGCTTTCTACCATACTATCGCTCCATACATAAGTATAGGCCAATTTGTGTACTTAGGATTTAATCCCCAAGATTTCTATATGTTTGCCTTTGACGCTCTAGTTTGAGTATTCTGGGGCCAGGACAGTTTGGAATCTAGTATTATACCTAGGTACTTCGCACTGTTCGAGTCCATTAATTCAACTCCATTTAGGCAGGGGAGTGGGAAAGACGGAATTTTGTATCTCCTTGAAAAGAGAACTAGTTCCAGTTTTCCTAGATTCACGCTAAGGGCACTATTTGTGCTCCACTTACTGCGTAGACCTAGCGCATTTTGAAGGCGGTGGGATATGTTATCTAAATATTTTCCTGATACAGCTGCTGCAACATCGTCCGCATACGCGACGGTTTTGAACCTTAGGGAGTCAAATTCCCTGAGCATTATGTTTTTATAAGGGAAGGAAAATATAGAAATCTAATGCATTTTAAATAATGAAAATCTGGTACGAAATATGGAAAATATGGTTTTTTAAATTAAGATGCTTTTTAAATTTTTTTAATTTTTTTATAATTTTAAACCGCAAAAATACACTTTTTTTTAATAAAAGCTGGACATATTTTACTAGGTTTGACACACTTAGTGAACATGAAGTAAATTGAGAAACATGAGGTCAAAAAACACCACTTTTTTATGTGTTCTTTCGTGGAATCATGATAAGCCGATCATTATTAAAAATTTAGTACACTTTCATTTTAAGATCGATCAGTAACATTTTCTGCATTTTCCGGATTGGTTACCTCAATTGCTCGTTTTAAACATTTATTTATTTTTTAATGATTGAAACTTTCGAATTAATATTACAAAAACAACCTCTGTCAATCGCACTAAAAAGATAATTGCACAGATGACGTATAATAAACAAAAACAAAATTAATCACTTTCTCTCAAAATATTTATTATGGTCCTAAAAACTTTGGTATTGAAAATATATAAAAATCGGCTCATTATAATAAAAATTATATATCAAAAAGTGGAACAAACTCCAAAATATTGCGATGTAGAACTTTTTAAGTATAAATTTGAACTAGTCTAGTATCCATAAAAATAATAAACGGTATTACAGTATGAAATACTAAAATGTTCTATATTTCCTACACACACATACATTTATATTACTGCTAAATGCACATTCACATTGAAAATTTTTTATGTTGTACATGAAGATTTTCTTGCTCTATTTAAACAATGAATAAATGAGTGAGTGTGGGGGAGTGAATTGTGTATAACAGTTGGTTTGTTTGTTAAGCTATATTTTTTACTCTTTTTTTTCTTTTTAAGAAACAATAATAAATTTATGAAATTATGTCTGTGTTTTAGTTAAAGAATTAGATTTGTTTGTTTGGTTTTATGTTGTTTTTGTTGTTATATTTAAGTTGTTTTTATTTATTTTTTGTTTTTTTTTCTCTTTTTTCTTTTTACTCTATCAAATCTTGTGATTCATGCTGGGTGCTTAAAATTGTTTTTACTTGTAACGGGATTCATAATTTCACTTATTTCAAAGAAGTTTGAATTTTTACTATAAAAATAAATTAAATGTGTATGTGTGTTTGTTGCGTAATATAAAAATATGGGCCATTATCAAAAAAAGATTTTTTTTTAATAATAGGCCTTAAAAAATATATTTATATTTTTAATTGTAATAACATAAACTGAACCGAATGTATGTAGAATCAATTGGCGTTAATCATTTCGTGCAATAGGCTCGAAATTTATAGCGCTTTTAAAATGAACAAACACTGTTGTATCCTTTTATAAACAAATTTAAATTTTTGTTTTTCTTTGAGGTATATTCGTTTCTCTTAACCAAGAACAATGTTGTGTTCTTTCAATAACTCGCGACATTCTTGAAGACCAATAAAATCAAGGAACAGTCGCGTAAACTGAGAAATCTATCGTTGAAGAAGCCAACGGGCAAGAAAAAAATCAAATACTAGCCAAAACTAACGCAGTGTACGATAACTCTCTGCATCCGGGAGATAAATATCTCAATCTCTACCTAGTGGAAAAGAAACAGTAGCAGAATAAACAATAGTCAACTTCAACTTCACCATCAGTGGCTTCCGGACACCAAGTGTCGCGTCACAGTACTCCTTACATAGTCAACGGTGCTGTAAAGTTCTCATATCTCACATATCGTTTTTTATGTAAGAAATATTTCTTTCTTGCTTTTGTTGTTTTCTTTAATTTAGCAGTCAGAATATTCCTACAAACACAGGCGAGAAAAATTTGTCTAAAATTCTATTGCAAAAAAAAATATTGAAAAATTTCAAGTTTTAGTTGTTTGTTTCACTGAAAGTAAGTTTTCAGTGACGACATCTCTGTTTACTGAAAAGATTTTTGTTTTAATTAAAAAAATTCATCTACTTAAAGGATGCCTAAAGGAAAATTTCTTACAGACCAGGAAAAAAAAAAATCAAATTCAAATTTTTCATGATCAAGGCTATTCTAACAGAGAAATTTGACGAAAAATTAACTGTTCGCAAGGATTTATTTGAGGCTTTTTTAAGAAAGAGTAGAAATACGAAGTGCGGAAACCAACAAAAGCTAATCAAAAATTAACAAAAAGGCAAATTAATAGAATAAAAGAAGAAACCACCCGCAATAAATTAGATACTACACAATTAAAAAATAAATTTGACCTTCCTATCATTCCAAATATTTTGCATACATTTTACGAATAGATGGTAAAATAAAATGGAAGAAACTAAAATGTAAGCCCATGTTAAAACAGCATCAAAAGGAAAATCGTTTAAAATTTATGCCCAAATATATGAAATGGACAGATGAGTGGAATAAAAAAATCTTTTCCGTTGAAAAGAAATTTAATTTGAACGGTCTCGATTCATATTCTTGCCATTAGTATGATTTGAAGTTGAACGAAATTCTTATGTCGAAACGAAATTTCGATGGAGGCAGTGTTATGATTTGGGCAGACTTTTCTTCTGCAGGAAAATCAAAAATATGTGCAATGGATAAAGATTGCATATTCCACAGGATAATGCCGCAATATAAATTTTGTTCTAATGAACATATTATGCCACTATTGGATTGAGTGACTTGCAGTTCATATTTAAATCTAATGGAGAGTCTGTGCGGGTACATTGGTCATGTAAATTGTAAGTTTTTTGTTATTCATTTTTTAAATGAAGTCAACAATTATTTTTTAGACCCATTTTTGGTAAGTTGATTAAAAAAAATTGATGTGCATTTATAGGAATATGCACCAATGTATAAAGTTTACACAAGATATGCACAGAATGAAACCATAATGACAATAACGGAGTTAAAACTAAAAATTAAACATGCCTCGGAAGAAATTGATAGTGATTTTCTTGAAAAATTAGACGAATCAATTTGAAATTATTCAAAACAAAGCTTCATCAATACATTATTAATCGTGCTAAATTGGTTCGTTATAAAAAAATGGCATTGAACTACTATAATTACAATGTAAAAAAAATGTATGTAAATTGTAAGTTTTTTGTTATTAATTTTTTAAATGAAATCAACAAATAATTTAAAAAATTTATCTGCAGTACCCTAATTATTTTTTAGACCCATTTTTGGTAAGTTGATTAAAAAAAATTTATGTGCGTTTATAGGAATATGCACCAATGTATAATCATTTTTATAAACTAGAAGTTTATGTATAATTCTGGTAAAAATTATACACAATATTAAATTCAACTGAGTTATTCAAGTAAAATTTATGATGTTTTCCATGTTTGAGGGTTTATTAGAAAAATTAGAAAAAAAAAGATTTTCTTTATACTACAAATTGGGATTTATAAAAATTTTGCGAGAATCGAATCTAAGTTATTGCTCCATATATTATACGAAAATATATTTTATTAAAGTTAATTACAAAGAAATGCTATTTAATATTGTGATCCTTTCTTAACCCAAGTAAATTATTCTTCGTCCATAAGATTTTTATCTTTAGAAATTTTTTGATGCGCCTCTACATTTCCGTTAAGCATTACAAACACCACTAATAACTCAAGTAATGGTTAGCTCCGTGATGTCCACTAAAGACGTGGAAAAGTAGAAAGTAGAAATACTTATGAGAATATCAGTTATAATGATATGCAGCGTTGCTAATTTAGCGCCTTTTAACAATTCTAAAGTTGCATTTTTTCTGTTAGCGCTTTTTTGAAAAAAGGCGCTAAATTGGCTCGTTTTACTCTAGTGATATGTCGATTTTTACGTCCATATTAATTAATAAAAAATAGTATCTTAGGGCCTGTGTGAAATGGTAAAAAATTTTTATTTATAGTAAATTTTCGACAGTTATGAGCTAAACAAAATTTAACTAGCTCATAAGGCTAGTAGAATTTTTGACAAAAGTATATAAATTTTCAGCATTTTAAAATTGATAAAAAATTCAATGTTGTAATATATTTACATGGAATATTAACATTAAACTATATAAGCCTTACGATTTCCTCACATAACGTTCTTTAAAATACTTTGTATTCATCATTAAATATCCATTCTCAAAATAGAGCGTGGCTTTCAGAATGTATTTAGAATGCAATCAAAACATTTAAAATTTGATGATTCATATCTCTTTTTTTTCTGTTTACACATTTTTAATTTTTTAATGATAAAATTTTAATTTCTCAATATTTTATAAAGTTTTCATTTCACACAAACGAAATAATAATTTTTCTCACCATGGAAAAAATATTTTCTACCATTTTTGTTAATTTTAGAGTTCACTAAAAACTAAAACGATTTTTTCACTTCATTTCGAAATCCAAAATATACCTTACGAATTATTTTTTTAAAGTGGTCATTTTAGGTATGTATCCGTTTTTCCAATCCCATCGAAAAAAGGATTTATCAGCAATTTCCCAGATTCTTCCAAACACATTCCTATTTATTTTAGGAATTGTCTTTTTTGGAAAAAATTTGGACTGGTTCTACATATGTTTTGCACTAAAATGTGAAAAAGAAAAAAATCTAATCAAAGTAAAAGTTTTATGAACTTAAATTCTTGGAAAAAAGCTACTATGAATTCGGAATTTTAAATGTACATAAAGTTCTATCACTTACTTCTGTAATAAAAACACCGATATTAAATTTAAATCGAAATATAATAGGGCATTCGGACCGACGCGAAATTACATACTTTCTGGATTTCGATCGAAATCAAGTTGAAATTACATAATTTTGTGTAATTTCGGCGAAATTACATTGAAATTACGATGCCCATTTCCGTGCAGCTCTGTACATGGTTGGAAAAAATACTTTTTTTTCAACTATGTATTGCATGTTTCAATCGTGAGAAGAAAAAAAAAAACAATTCACAGCTGATCTTAAATATAAACACAAATCTTAAAATTAATTATTAAAGTGATTTTGCAAAATGAAACCTATCCTTTCTACATTTTTAATTGTTGCAAATTAATAATTTCCAATTTAGTAAGTAATTGTTTCTGATTTGTTACCATTTCAAAATTCTTTATTTACCCCTATAACAATTTAAAATGTAAACAATAAGTATCAGCTGTTCACGACATTACATAAAATGTCATCTAGCCAATATGAACACTCTAGATTTCATTCGTAATTTCGGCATGAAATTTCGAAATTTCGCGCCGGTCTGAACAAGGCTTAATTCACTATTTCTGCTGAAGATAAAATATTTAAAAAATAAAAAATATGGATCTTGTAACGTTAAAAAAAATGAGATTTTAATTTTAAAAATGAGCTAAAAAGAGCGCTAAATGGCAGAAATTCCTTTAATTTTGTTTCAAGTTTGCGTTTTTAGCGCATTTAGGACACTTTAAAGCGCATTTTGGTTACTTTAAAGCGCGTTTTGGACACTTTAAAGCGTGTTTTGTACACTTTAAAGTACGTTTTGGTACCAAAAGTTGACAACGCTGTTGATATGGTATTTTTTTCTTTTTACACACTCTACTCATAAAAATAGTAAAAGTTATTTTTGGTTTTGCATTGAGTGAGAAATTTATATGTTTCTCTTTCTTTAGTAACTGTTTTACTACAAATATTTGCAATTATTTGTTGTTGGAAATTTCACTCAATACATTAAAGTAAAACAAGTTTTGTAATTCGTTAAGATTAGGGGGATAAGTAAGAAGAAAAACAAAAGCAATCGCCAAAAGCAAAAAGATAGTAAAAAACAATACATGTACGTGTGTTTATGTGGTTGTAAAGAAATACAAGAAACACATTGTATTGTTGTGTGTATAAAAAATGTGTACCAAAAATATGTGTACTCATAAAAATTAATGTAATTGGTATGATTACGCAACTATTGTAGTGCAAAGCTTACATATTTTATTGTTGTACAAATATAAATACTGTAATCTACACCGAAATGATTGTACTTTTCTTTATGACATGTGTGTAGTTGAAAAATAATAAATTTATTTCTTAAAATTTTAATTTAATTTAAACGTTTTAAAAATAAATAAATAAATAAGTAAATAAGTAAATAAATATACAACATACACATATAGTTAATACTCTTTTAATTTTTCGGCACAATTTTAATAAATCATAATCATCATAAACCAACTTATAACAAAAACACTAAAATAAAATTAGAAACTGATGAGGTTTGAATGTAACTGTGCAAGTGTTTGCTGTCCGTGCGATGTGTCTTAGCAAAATGTGTTTTGACAAAAGTGGCTCCTATTCAGCTATAGACTTCACTTGACTTAAATTTATGATCTCAATAAATTATATTTATCGCCGTTCTTATACCTATATATCCAAGATTTGTACAAATTGTAATTTACTATATAAAAAAAATAAAAAATAAAAAAAAAAAACAAAAAGTGAAATTATTGCGCAATTTTTAAAAAGTCTCTTAAATTTATTTTTAATGCTACTTCGATTTTATTTTGTAAAAATATCAAAAAAAAAAAAAAAAAAAACTAAGTTTACGCAGTAATCCATTCTATTCCATTAGAAATTGTGAATGTGCCACGCGAAAACCTGATTTTTTTTTAATGTTCGCTCTTGCTTTCCAAACTTTGAGACTATCCACTTCATTGACTATTAAGGACATATCAAAATAATATAATATAATTACAGCAACTATCAATCCCTGTTTCAAAAAATGTTAAATCCCTGTTAAAAAATGTTGTCATCAAAATTCGACTACCCTTTATGTAACTGTCTGCAAAACAACAAAGAGGGTGTAGAATTTAGCCACAAAATCCGTTTAATTTATATAAGAGCAAAAAGTATAAATCCGCGAACAAAAAGTGTAAAGGAATGGGAAAAAGTTAAGTAATTTTTAGCCCTTTTTCTAAGTTTTTAAACTTTGAGAAACAATTATGATTAAGAAATGAAACCTATTAATTTTAAGTCTTGTGAGTTCGGATCTGTAGCTTGTTTGTTTCAAATAGTATAACCACAGAACTTATTAAGGATTAAAGTCAGTTTCAGCCAGATTAAAAATTTTTGATAATGACTCATATACATATACATATATTTATACATACATGTATAAAATTTTCAATGTAAATATATGTATATTTGTATTAGTTATACAATAGAATGTCTAATTTTCTATCCTTTTGTTTTGTGAAAGTAAAATAGCAAACAAACTCAAGCTCATCCATATCGAGAACATAAAAGAAGATGTTATTATTGTAATGACTGTGGCTATTTTTCAAAAACTTTTTTACAACTGTATTTTAGTATTATGATTATTTTTTTGTTCTAGTTGTAGCTTTGTTATCTCAACTTAACTGTGTATGTATGTGAGTGTTTATAAGTATGCATGTTGATTTTTCTTTTTTTTCTTTTTGCTTTATTAAAATTCATATGAAAATAAAGTACTTAATTAACGTTTTTTTTTGTTGTTGTCGGTACTTATATAAATCTGTATTGTGCTTATGTATATAGAGCTCATACTGTTATGTTGTTGTTTTTGCACAGTAGGAGTAAAATATAACTATAAAGATGGATAAGTATGTATAAGTATGCTAATTATTAATAATTATAAAAAATATTTTGATCATGAGATTAAATAGAAAATATAAATAAAATTATGCACACATATGTACATGTATATGTATATACAGATGCATGAAGGATAGTGCGTTTATGTAAGTGTATCTAAAAAGCAAAAAGCTTTGTATAGAAAATATTATATAAATTAATGGAAACTTAAATAACTGATTGGATGATTTAGGAAATTTTTAGTAATATTTATAAGCAAATGCCTAATTTGTGGTAATAAAAAATTCTCAAATTATCTCGCACCATTTTTTTTTTTTTTAATATTTATATTTTTAGTATATAAGTTGTTATTGTATTTATTTAAATGCTTTCAAATTAATCTAAGTACATACATTTAGCTAGAAACAGTGTTGCCAATTTAAACTATATTTAGCCATTTTTAATTCTGTTTAGCCATTGAAAAATGAATTTTGCCATTAGGCATTTTAATTTTATTCATTTTAGCCATTTTTATGTTTTTAGGTAAAATATAAATAATTTCTAAGAATTTTAACTACATATCTGTTTTGAGCAGAGAATAATACAATTAAATTTGTTTTCCTATAATTATTTGTAACGAAAAGATACCACCCTACAGATTTTTCCCTGTTGAGCCCTTAAAAGCACAAAATACGTATTTCCTGTTTCTTTAATTACAAAAGAATACAACATATATTTTTTCTTAAGTTTAATGCTTTGGAAGATTTAAATAGTACTGTTTTTTAACCTACTTCGAATTTACGAAAAAATGTTAAATAATAATTTTTTTCATAAAAGTAGCTTATGTTACAAATTTTATTCCCATCTTTATTGGCTTGTAGTACCAAAATACAGTTTTTATCCCATAAATGTTCCAATATCCAAAAAGTACAAAACAATTATCTGCTTATTTCAGTAGAAAAATGTGTGAGTAAAATTTGTCTATATATACTTTATAGTATGGAAAATATAAAGTTACCAAGACGCGAAGGCACCAAATTTATAAACATTTTGGGGGAGATATATCTACAGTACAAATTTTGTAGGCTTTTATTTGGTTAAAAAAGAAACAAAAAGTAAAACTTTTACCAACCAAAAAACACTATGTTGTTGGTTTGATGTATTTGTTATAAGAAAAGAATATGATTTCCAAATTTATTTCTGTGTTTTTTTGGTTTAGAAGATTAATGTACCAAAATAAAATTTTTAATCTTTAAATACCCTAAGGTTCAAAAAGTATCAAATTATTTTATTTTTGCAGAGAAGAATGTATTTATTTATTTTATTCATTTATTTTTGTTTGTGCGCTTAAGACTATGATTTTGTAAACTTTATGAAAAAGATAATACTTCAAAGTATCCTCTCAGTGATCTCACCTCTTGGTAATATAAATCATTAAATTCATGTTTCTAGGTTAGGTAAAATGGGCAGCCAGGGACTGTCACTTGTGAGTTCATAATTGGTCCCGTTGTGTTACTATGAGCAACGCTATAAAAAAAAAAAAAAAGGCCCAAATCCAATTCATACTAACCAGAGGTATGTATGAACAAATAAATTTTCCTGATATCGATGTCAGGAATATCAGTTAAGGGATACAAAATGGGACTGCCAAAAATTTCTGTCCTGATTCTAATAAGAACAGAACAGTGGCATAGAAGATGTTTTACAGATTCCTTCTCTTACTCAATGCAGCAGCTCTTACAGGAGTCACTAGATGGTAATCCTAATCTCCTAGCATACAACCGATAATATAGTGACTAGTTATTACAGCAATGAAAATACGAAGCCTATGTTTCGGTAAGCTCATAATGGAATTAATTTTCGGTTGGTCATATAGGGGCCATGATTGTCTTGAGGTAGAGCAGTTGGGTTCATATGTTTATCTAAGTTGAGCCAGCTCCAAGAAATCAAGCAACATATTTGATCTGCATGAAGAAGGCGGAATACCAACCAATAGTGCTGTCACGTTACATGGGAGGATAGATCCATTTCGGGCAAGTTCGTCCGCAAAGTTGTTCCCCGGTATGTTAGAATGTTTGAATGACTCGCCATCTCTTTAAGAGATTTTCGGCATTTATTTATCAGTTTGGTTGTCGAATCGACACCCGATACAAACTTCATCGCAACTTGGTTGTCAGATCATTATAATTACTTTAAATACCCAGTAGTACATCAACTAGTTTATTGCTCTTTTTATCTCCGAGATCTCTTCTGAACAACACTACAATGATCCGGCGTGCTTCTATGTTAATTATTATAAAAAATTAGGAAGTGCAATTAGGAGAACAGGAAGTACCACAATGTGCCCGCTTGTGGATTCTCACCCATACAGAACCATATTCTCATCCATATAGGACCATTTCTAGGTTAGTTATTACAAAAGAAAAAAATCTTAGTTGTATGTTTTTAGTTTAACTATTATAAGCAATTCCAAAAGTACCATTAGTGTCATTTTTTATTTTTATTTTAATTATTATTATTATTGTTATTGTTATTATTGTTATTATTATTATTATCGCTATTATTTCTAATTTTATAGTTTAAGATTAGTTATCGCAAATAATTCAAAAAGTACTAATTCAATAACAGAAAAGCACCACCAAATACCCCCTTGTAAATTAATACTCATATAGGACAATGTATTTTAATTAATTTCATATTTCTAGGTTCAATATTATAGAAAATTTGAAAAAGTACCATTAGAAGACCAAAAAAGCACCATATAAAATTCTCACACATAACTTACATCTTGAATTTATTTTTTCTAGGTTAATTATTACAAAAAATTCAAAAAGTACTATTTAAAAAAAAACAAAAAAAAAATTACAACAAAGACCTTTTTATAGGATCTTACGAATCTTTAATTTCATGTGTAATCATTATAAAAAAAATCAAGGATTACCATTAGAAGAACGAAAAGGTGCAACAAAATCCCCTCTTATGGATTCTCATTATCTTTGAACCATATGCTTTTAATTTCAAGTTTCTTGGTTCAGTATAATAGATAACTTAAGAAGGATCATTAGAAGAACGAAAAATTACCAAAAAGTCCCTTAATATGTGAACTTATTCATTCGGAATCGTTTTATTATGTTTAATTTCATGCTTTATAGGAAATTCAAAAAGTACCATTTGTGAATTCTTATCAACATGAAATCATGCATCCTTAATTTCATGTTTCTAGGTTCAGTATTATAAAAAATACCATTATAAGCAAAAAAGTACAAAGTTTCATTTTCCATTCTATAACAGATTTTTATAATGCTCAATGTGCTTAAATCTGCATGTTCAAATTTGACTGAAACTTTAAGAAACTGGCTTCAATTACCTAAAAAAAAATATATATTTAAAAAAAGTATCAAACTATTTAGCCAAATTTGGTCCTATGTATGTTTTAGCACCCGAATTTCAAATAAAGTCACGTTACCTTATTTTGTGTGACCAAATGAACCAACCAGCAAAATTATCTCTATTGGTTTGAATAGAACGTAGTTTCTCGTTTCCTTCCCCCTTTTTTGGTACTTTTCTTCTACAAGGATGTAACAAATAAAATATTCATATGACTATGTCAATAAATAATAATAAAAAAAAAAAATACTAATAATAATACACTGCCTGCCACTTGAATAAGGAATCACATTTTTTTTTAATTTAATTAAGTATATCTCCTAAACTAAAGTTCTGAAAAAAATATTTTTTTGCACAACCAAATTTCAAAGTGTTGGCTTTAGTTTCCTGAAGAAATGAAAAATATACATATTTTGTTATACTAAAATTATGCATTCATTTAAAGACATGTATTTCTGTGGTACTTTTTCTTGTGTCACCTGAGTAAGGAATATTTTAAAACTAAGCAAACTGTAATTTATTTTTAAATTTTAGGTTATAAAAATGAAAGTTATTATCTTCTAGTATTCAATTAGTAATGAGTACTGCCACCATTTTTAGAAATACCCTCAAAAATGCAATTTGACATCGACTTGTATAATGATTCTAAGTAATTTAGCGAAATTGAACTACATGCTTCCGTTATTGCATCCTTTAAGGATTCTATCAAATTGTTTTCCTCCTTCATAAACTTTTCTTGCAAGCCAATCGCAGACATTTTCCTTTGGATTCAGGTCTGGTGAATATGGGGGCCAATCTAAAAGTTGAACATCTTGTTGATTAATCCATTGTTTAACTGCTCTGGCGGTATGAATCGGAGTGTTGTCGTGTTGGTCCAAAGAAATCATTAAATTTTGGAAATGCTCCCTCCAGAATATTTTTATAAGTCGTTGCAGTCATTTTGTTGAACACAAACCAATTCTATGGTATCATAATACGAAATGGCACCCCATACCATTATTCCGCCCTCTCGGCTGTGTCTGCGGCTCAAAATTTATTATTTGCGTGGTGGTGGTGTTTTTTTTTTGCAGTTTTCGTCGGACTATGTATAGGCACGACTTTAAAATACGGTGCACTGTTCTTAGACTGGCACTGACTCCACTTTTTTCACGTATTTTTAATACCGACATGGCAGAATTTGATGCAATTCTAAGAATTTTTCGTCTTTCTTTTGGAGTTGTTGCCATTTTCTTCCGCCCTTTCATGTTTTTTTCCATATCTTTCCACATTTTTTACATAATTGTATACAACTGTCTTTCCTCTGTTAATGTTTTTGGCTATTTGAACCGGATTCTGACCCCGAGATTACAAAATCGGAATTTTTCTTTGAATAAAAACTATTTAAAAACTATCAAATTAAAAATTCTCTACCCGTTTATATTGAAAGAAATTCAAATCATAGTCTTCCTGATTGAAATTAAAAGAATTTCTTATTCAAGTGACACACGAAATAGTACCACAGAAATAAATGTCTTTAAATAAATACATAATTTTAGTATAACAAAATATGTATATTTTTTATTTCTTCAGGAAACTAAAGTCAACACTTTGAAATTTGGTTCCGCAAAAATTTATTTTTTTCTGTACTTTAGTTTAGGAGATATACTTAATTAAAGTGAAAAAAAAAATGTGATTCAAGTGTCAGGCAGTGTATTTTATGAAAAAGTACCAAAAATAAGTAAATTACTACTTATTCACTTAAAGATAATTTCATAGTTTATAATAAATAAAAATAAAATGTAAAATTGCTGTTAGTAGAGATATCAACATATGGACAACAAATTATCCCATTAATTATATTTAGTCTTATATTTGAAATACCAAAAAGAAACAGAACTTTGTAAAAGAAAAAATTTGAAAATTTAAGTTATAAATATGTTTAATACAACTACCTACATAATGGACAACATGTGTTTCATAATTCTAAAAGACCTGTAATATTTTTTGTCTCTTGATATAATAGTAGCTTTATGTGAGTGATTCCTTGCTTGGCTGACTTTGGAGTCACCAAACTAATTAGAAATAAAGAAAAAAAAAAAAAAAAACAAACTTAGTGGCCAGTTAGTCAACAGCCAGTAGCAAACTTCAAGCTTTGACTTTAATATAAGCAGGTGTGTGAATTTAGGAATAAAGTTTACATTTAGTATTAAATTTCTTTTACTTCTCATAAAACCTATAAATATATATGTATTTGTATGTACATACAAATAAAGAAAAGAAGCTGATTCTTTTAACAAAATAAATGAATAAATGGATAAGTATTCTGGTGTATGTAAGATTGTTTTCAGGTAGTTTGGTTAAAACGCGTAGACTAAAGGCATTTTCAAGGTAGGAAACCTTCATCAGACCGGATAATTTACTTACAAAGTGCAGAAAAACATAAAATTAGACAAAAAATAAGAAAAAGAAAAAGAAGATATAAAAAAAAAAATAAGAAAGAAAATCAAAACAACCATCATTAAAAGAACAAACGACCACGACATCAACAAGAGAAAATATTATCAAAAAACCTTGGAAGACTTTACAAACAAACTTGTATATATATACATGTTGATATACACACAAACGAATACACACATATACACACATACAAATTAGGTAGGCCCAGTTTATATGAAACTAAAGAGAGTTTGCATTTTGCAGCAGAAATAAATGTTTAACGTTTACATGTTAGAAGAAAAGTAAATTGGAAAAAAGGGTTAATTGATCGATATTTACTATTAATCTGGATACTGAAAAGTAAAGAACTTTTTTGTTGAAGGATACTATTAGAGCAGGATAAAATTTGTGGCCTTTAGAAATCCATGATTATACAATATGTAAAAGGCAGATATTAAGAGACGTGTTGTTACATTTCATAGAGGGGTCTCCTTTAATAAAACTTGGTAAAAAGTCAATATTAAAATATTATTCGTTTGCTAAAAGCTAAGATTTTTATCTTAACTTTAATTAATTTAACTCCATAATTACTTTTTTTTAGTAAATGCTCTATTAACCCGTGTGCGAGTCATCAAAGTTAAGTATATTTTGTTCGAATTTTTATATCATACCCTTCACCACAGGTGTAAGTTTGTCATTCCGTTTGTAATTTCTATTCATCTTATATATATATATATATATATATATATATATATATATATATATATATATATATATATATATATATATATATATATATATATATTAGGGATATCCCCGAAGAACTTTTTGCGAGCTAAATTTAAACGTGACTAAAATTATGAAACGATGATTAGAACAGGCTTCTACAGGCCCATTTATGTTAGTGATACTAGAGAAAATTCAAAAAATTTTTCCCGCCAATTTTAATGATATATACATCATCATAGCTGAAGAAAAATAAGTATATCTATACCATTAAAAAAATGTGTAGAAATAAAAAATAAAACTACTACAAAATTTTTAATAAAATGTACTCTTTCCATTCACATAAACTTAAAAAAAAAAAATAATAAATATAGGTAAATTTATTTTTCTTTAGCTATCGTTTGATATACCCAACAAAACTGTCGCAGTTACGGATCAAGTTACTTCTCAATAACAACAACATACCTTCTACATTACAAAGAAGTAGTTTAGTAACTACTTATTTATAACCCAGTATGTAGTTACTCAATTACGAGCAGATTTTTGAAAATGCTACTTTTTATTGATTTAATAATTGAGTTTACCAATTCATATATTTAAAAAGGGGATAGATATATGAAAAATCGTAATTTGTGTATGTATGTAAATATATTGACAATTGCAAGTCTATTGTTTTAGAATTATTTAGTTAAGATTTATAAAATCCTTTTACGTTTAAAATAAAAATAAATAATAAAATAAACATCAATAAAAAACAGATTTTTATATCTTGACATTGCATTAGCTATTTGTAGCCTAAAGTGTAACTAGTTCATAATGCTTTCACTAATAAGGACTTTTGTTATACTAATTTTAAAATCAATTAGATATTGAATAGCTAGGTAGTAATTAATTCTTGTAATGATATCTAAGTAATGATTTTGTAAAATGCTTACTTGTATTAATACGTGGTAAGCAGTTGCATCTAATGTCATCACCTTGTTAAAATAATGGATTACTCATCCAATGTGTAAGTAACGAAGAGTAATTATGTTAGTTTCCTAATTCACTACATGGCAAAACCAAAGTCCAAAGTTTTTGCTGGGTATACATCATTAAAATTGGTGGGCAGTATTGCCAGTTTAGCCTCTTTAAGGCTAAATCTAGTCTGTTAGCTTGAAATTTTCATTTTAGCTTCTAGCTTTTTTCTAGCCTTTTTTGAGTCTGAAAGTTACCTTAAGAAGCCTAAAATGTTAGCATTTCAACAATGAAAAAATTATTTCTTATTTACTATTAATAATTTTATTTTTACAGAATCAGCCATTCAATTTATTTATTCGCATAAAAAAAAAGAGATTATTTATATTTAACAAAAAATTTTGTCTGCATTATTACATACATATTATTTAATATACTTCATTGAACAAAGAAACTATTTATGAATATAATTATAAAAACTTATAAAAACAAAAAATCACCCAAAATTATTGTCACAAATTAACGAAAAATCACTTCAAATATTGGGACATTTTTCAAATGATAAACAATCGAAATTTGTATGGAAATTTTTTTGGGCGATTTAGGTTATATCGGGTGATTCAAGTAGAGATACTTTTTTCAATAGCCTTTTCTCGACATATCACGTGTGACTCGTGTCATGCTGTCATGATATTTTTGTTTACTGTTGTTTGACATTTCATAATGGAAAGACTTACGCCTGAACAACGTTTACAAATCGTTCAACTTTATTACGAAAATTCACGTTCTGTGAGGAATGTGTTTCGTTCACTTTGCTCAACTTATCGTCAACATAATCGGCCTACTGATCGTACTATTCGCAACACCATCACCCATTTTGAGACCCTACATTCATTATTGGATAATATTTGACAGAATAGACCACGTCCAGCATGCTGTGAAGAAAATATAGCGGCCGTAGCTGAGAGTGCACACGAAGACCGTGGAGAGTCGATTCGGCGCCGTTCGCAGCAACTCGGACTGACGTATGGAACGACTTGGCTCATTTTACGTCGGGATCTTAAATTGAAAGCGTACAAAATACAGCTTGTGCAACAACTGAAGCCGCTCGACCTTCAAAAGTGACATCGTTTCGCACTATGGGCTCTTGAAAAGCTCCAAGAAGATCCGACGTTTTCGAGGCAAATTTTGTTCAGCGATGAGGCCCATTTCTGGCTCAATGGGACGAAGAGAAACCTGAAGAGATTCAAGAACTGCCACTTCATTCAGAAAAAACAAAGGTTTGGTGTGGTTTGTGGGCCGGTGGAATCATCGGTCCATCTTTCTTTAAAAATGATGCTGGTGCGAATGTAACCGTCAATGGCGACCGTTATCGTGCCATGATAACCAACTATTTGATGCCTGAAATTAAAGCTTGTGATCTTTGGTTTCAATTTGGTTCCAGCAAGACGACGCCACTTCCCACACAACGCATCAATCATTGGATTTATTGAGAGAACACTTCGGTGAGCACATAATTTCACGTTTTGGGGCGGTCGATTGGCCACCAAGATCGTGTGATATCACACCGTTAGACTTTTTCCTGTGGGGATATGTAAAGTCTAAAGCTTATGCGGACAAATCTGCTTCGATTCAGGACTTGGAGGAAAACATCACGCGTGTCATTCGCCAGTTACCAGTCGAAATGCTCGAACGAGTCATCGAAAATTGGACTCAACGGATGGACCATCTGCGACGTAGTAACGGCCAACATTTGATAGACGTAATCTTCAAAAAATAAATGACAAAGAATGTTCTTTCAAATGATAACAAAAATTCCCCATTAAATTTAAATTTTCTGTGTTTTTTCTTTAAAAAAGTAGGGAACCTCGAACTGGATCACCCATTATTTATAAATATTTTACAATATCTTTAAAAAAAAATATAAAAACTAATGAGATCGAGCAAATGTTCTTTTTTAAATTAAAAAAAAAAAGAAAAATTGATTTTTTCTAACCTCATTTTTTTCAGCATTTAGCTTTTTTTTTTGACCAATTTTAAAGTGTAATATAGCTTCTTTTTTCTCACCTTCTGGCAACACTGTTGATGGGAAAAAATTTAAAATTTGTTCTACGATCACCAACATAAATGGGCCTGTAGCATGCTGTATATATATATATATATATATATATATATATATATATATATATATATATATATATGTATATATATTTATATATATAATATACATATAAATACACATATATATACTATTTTCACTAAAAAATTTTTAATTAAAAAAAGGTTTTGAAAATATCGTTTTGCTCGTTCTGTATAAAATTTTTATAGGTTTTCTTTCTTGTTATTAATTTAAATAATTATTAGAAAGTATAAAATGACTAGAACAGTATTAATAACTCTTCTATATTTTTCATCCTCAATTTTTGCCTAAAATGATAGAAAATGCACGCAGAGAAAAAATATAGTTATAGTGACCATAATCTAAAAGCAACATATTGGGATTGGAATATATGATCACAGCTAAAAATAGATATGATTATAAATAACAATTGTTATGATTCCATTTTTTTTTACCTTATTTTGTACGATTTTATGGTTCGTTTTATTATACCATCTGACTACATTATTCTCGTATTCTATCATATTAGTGCTCCATTTTATCATATTATTATCCCATATTATCGTATATTAAAATAGAACAAATTAATTATAAATTTTTATTTTTATAAATTGTTTATAGAGTCATATATTGTGATATCATATATTGTGCAATATAACACAAAATATTTTTTATTAACTAAGCCCTTTAATAGTAGTTAATCAGTATCTTTTATTGCTTGAATAACACCAAATGTTGCAAAACCTTGCCTACTTTTATTAATTCATACATAAACTAAATTAGAATTATAATGAAGGTTGAAAACAAACGTTAAAAAACAAATATATATTTAAAAATAAACTAGTTATGACTTTCTTTTTACCCATATTTGTAACAAGCATATATATTTGTATTATTTTATTGTTATGGGATTAATAATATCAATATGGTTGGAAAACGAAATATGGTTTAAGATTAAGTAAAAGATTGAAAATATTTAATGCTTGTATTACTAAAATTTTGTTTCTGTTAAAAATATTCAAAAACATAAAATTTTTGTAGCCAACTATATTAAAATTTTGATTAAATGTAAACAAAAACATTGTTATCATGAAAATAGTATTATTAAAATTAATGAATATTAGTAATGAGAGCATAATATTGTTGTAGTGACAGTGCCGTCACCATGTTTTTCTCTGCGTGTACATATTGCATTAAACTCATTTTACAAACATTTCAGGAATCTAGCGTCCTTTTGAATTGTTCATTATAATTGAATTGTTGTTTCTAATAAGCTTTAATTATTTTTGAAATTTTTCAAGTATCAAAATATATCTGTGATGTTACTCGTATGAAAGAAAAGATGTATCTTAAGCTCTAGAGTTTGAGTAAGTTATTTATTATGAATAACCTCCTCGCAGGCGCACAAAGTGCATTTAATCAAAAGGGGCCATCCTAATACTCTTATACATACACTTAGTTATGAAACTTAATTTAAAACTAAATAAAGGTAAGTAGAATCTCTAGGTAATGCTGTTTGTACGTATGTGTGTAGGAATTTATGTAAGTGTAAGTGTTCAACTAACTGTACAAGTTAGAAGCTAATAATCGTAGTTAGCTTGCAGAAGTAGACAAATTTTGTGGCTAAATTAAAGTCGTTTAAGTTGTCTTTAAACATTTTATTTTTATTTTTATTTTTCTTTATTGTTGCTATTGTTGTTGTACGAGTATTTTATTTAATTTAATTGCTTTCAAAAGTTTTCTTCACATTTTTTCATTTCATTTTTAAAAAAGAAAATAAGAAAAAAAAAAACTATTTCCAAGTTTCTATTTTAAATGCTTTAGACTAAATCATTGAATGATGTTTAAATGCAAATGGGTTTATTAAGAAAACTTAACTAAGCAAGCAAACCTGCAGAAAAAGAGATAAAATCATTTATATTTATATTAATTTTTTTGTTATTATTTAAGGCAGGCTTTATTAAATAAAATAAAAACTTGAGAAAGAAAAAAAAAAAAAAAAAAAAACAAATACCAATAACTAGAAAAAAAAAAAATAATAATAAACGCCAACAAACAGAAAAGTAATTTAACTGTTAGTTATTGCAGCGAGTGTAGAGTGGTGTGTCAGTATTAAACTTCCGTTTTTTATGGTTTTCAGCCAAAGTATATTCATTCCCTTTTTAACACCGGAAATGAAAAACTTAACCATGAATACCAACAGACAAAAAGTGACACTCCTCTTTAAATGGAAAACCCCCCCTCTCCGAAAAAAGAAACAAAAAACTAAATAAAACAAAATGAGAAAAATGGCAAAAAAGTAAAAAAAAATTAAGCAAAAACAAAAGTAAGTTTTAAACAAAAACACGAACAAACTTCACACATTTACGGTAATAAAATGAAGCAAAATTTTTTGGCATAAAATCTAAAAAAAAAGCAATAAGTAAAAGTTTTATATTTAGCCTAGAGCAAATTTTATATACCCTACTATACTTCACATAAATATGAATAAAAATGTATTTTTTTTTTATCAAGTATTTTATAGGAAATAAATTCTAAAACTTAATATTAAAGCAACATTTTCAGAAAAAATTTAATTTTAATTTAAATAGACACGTATGAATAAATACTTAACATTTATAAGTTGTTTTTAATAAAGAACTTCTTAAACAATTTTGTGCATCCAAAAATTATTATTCACTTACTACAAAATAAAATGGGTGTTAATAATGAATTTCAAACAAGTTTCTACTGCAACTCCTGCTTAAGTTTCTTTTTGAAAGATTTTTTGTTTAGTGTTTTAAAAAGCAAATTATTTTACGATTTTTTTTTTTTTTTGTTAAAAGTTATGAAAATGTTTTTCGTATATTTTCTAATAAATTGTATAAAAAATATGAAATATAAAATGAATAGAACTTCAGCATATGAAGATGTTTGTTAGCGTATATAAATATGTAACTCTAATTGTTTTTTATTAGTTTACATAGGTTAAAGATGTTGCCTGTGGAATTGCGGGAAAGCTGGAGGAAGCCATGAGAGAGACTAATAGTTTTTTTTGGTGGGAGTGGGGTGGGGGGCGAATATTAAGATTTTAGTTTGCATAAACATATTATTAAGCAATAAACCTGTGAAACATTTGTGTTCCTAAGAAAAAGAAGTGCGCGACAATGTAACTAACTTAACATGGTAATGCTGGATTATTATATGTTTATAAATTCTTCAAAATTATGGTCACTTATATTTTCAAAATGATTAAAGCCCTATCAGCCACACTAGTTAAAGTACGTACCATATTCATTCGAAAATCTGAAATAAAAATCTATTTTAACACAAAATGAAAAATTATACTATTTTCCGAACATTCGTTTATAGATTTTTTTCAACTTTTTAAAGAATTTAAAGTTGAACGCTAATAGAAGAATGATTTTTCAATACACAAGCTATGATCAGAAATTCTTTCATGATAAACATTTTTTATATCTGTTGCTATTCGAGAATATTTTTTAATACATATAATAAAAATTTGTAATTTGTGCGATTTCAGAGAAACCAAAAAATGTTGTTCTGTCGTTTACAAAGTTTTTATATTATAATGATATCCTATTTATAGCTGATAACAGTAAAGTATCAGCAAAAACTTTTTGGTTCTCGGTAA
Organism: Protocalliphora azurea; assembly: GCA_932274085.1. Taxonomy (NCBI): domain Eukaryota; kingdom Metazoa; phylum Arthropoda; class Insecta; order Diptera; family Calliphoridae; genus Protocalliphora; species Protocalliphora azurea. Next base: position 153,109,315 of record OW026520.1, read on the forward strand.
TGTTAACAACTTATTAAAGTAGTTTCTTGGTAATGAGGCGTCATTATTATTTGCCTACTCTATATTACATAAATATGTATTTAATAGTATAATAGCACAGTAATATTGCAATCACATGGATCAGTTGGCTAGAGCGCTGGATTAAAAATTAGAAGGTTGTTGGCTCAACACCATTCTAATGCTGTTAGTCTTTTTTTTTAAGAAAATGTCTAAAAAGATATTTTATACTAAAAAGTTTTTTGTCACTTAGAAAATTAAGTGTGAGATGGTGTACTAAATAAGACGTTAGTTATTAGAAACGAATGGTTAATTTGTGTCCAACTTCAAATCTCACTGATGACAAAATTTTTTTTTTTATATTTTTTAATTTTTGTTTAGGTACATATTTTTGAGTATCCCTAGAGTCTAAAAATAACTACATGAATTTGTGGACAACTCGAATAATAATAGCTAGTTATTCAGGCAAAAAATATGTAGTTTATTTTTGTTTCCAATTATACCTGCTAGTTTACCAGGAGCGCAAAGTTTTTGCTGGGGTCATTCATATTTATAAAAAAAAAAAATAGACCAAATCTGTTGGAAATTGAATTAAAACTTAGCTTTTCTTTTATAAAAAGAATATTATTAAATATTAAAAAATGGATTTGTTGAAAGATAACAGTTGTTTTATATTTTTGGTCCTAAATATTGTTACGTTTTTACCTTTTAAAAACGGTGGTTTATTATCTTCAAATAAACCGTATACTTGGATTGCAAATAGTAGTTTAGTAGTTTAAAAGTTGTAGCGACTCTTTATTTTATCTAAAAATGTACAAAAATAACAGTTTAAATAGTCACTATGTGTTCTAATATACATACAAACTTAAATTATACACTTTATACAACACACTTTAGTAATGTATAAGAATATACAGCCAAGGCAGTTGATTTGTCTTTACTTAACGATGCTTCCAATTAGACTCAATCAATGGTGTTCTCACGACCAATTTATATATACTGCCATCTAGATGCTTCCCGAAAGCTCTATCAATTTCTACAATGTTCTTAACGGATGAACTAGTATATTCGAATTTTAGAGCTTTCAATGTTAATGTTAGCAGTTTCAAAATTTAGTGTTGCCATACTTACAAACAATGGCGAAAGCTTTTTATTCAACTATGTTAATAATTTCTACAGATATGTTAACTACTGTTAACATAAACAGAAAGGTCTAGAAGCATTGAGAACTTTAATTTTAAACCGTTATATTTGAACTTAAGTATAATTTCTTAAAAATATGTTTTTTTTGACAAAAATTGTTAAAAATTTTATTTGTTTGATATTGTTTAATTTAGTAATTTTTATAGTATCATTTTCAGTAAAAGGTTAACAGATTTGAACCTATAAGGTTAAAAATTAAGAGAGTGCAAAATTTTAGTCCCATATATTTAATTTTGTAATCATAATTGTTATTCAAAGTTCAAAAACTTAGAAAAATCACTTTAAATTATCTTACACATAATGAAATAATTAAATTATACTTCTTGTAATTATGCATATTTGTGCCACATCCAATTGATGTCCTTTAAATAGTCAATACGTATAGTCTCAAAATTCTGAAAATAGGTGAGAAAATAAAATGAAATCAGTGTTTAGCGAGGCACAGTCGCATTTTTATATGCAGCAAGACGAATTTTTGTATGAACATAAACTGAAAACAAATGTCGTTGATAAAAGAAAGGGATCACATTTGTCAAAACATACTTTGCTAACATAGTGCCTACATTAGAGAATTTTTTATCAAGACAAACGTTAAACTTAACGCGAATTTGTGGAAGGTGGCAACAGTTGCACAAAAACAACAATAAGGAGTATTCATTATTATTTTTTATATATGCAGTTTCCCAACTGTATTAACCAAAATAATAATCAGCTGTTCAACTAAGATTACTTTGTACATACTTGCACTGATTTTGACTTTTGTTTTGATAAAAATTTGCCTAATGTAGACACTAGGTAAAGCACATCTCATGGACGCAAAAAAATTACCATAATTAGCATAATTAATAGGTGTTTGTAACAGAAGTAACCTTTTTGGCAGAGGCGGTGCATACCAGAAATAAATTATTAAAAATAATAACAGATGGAGCCACTATATTCACTACCTTTTGCATTGAATTTCAATGTAAATTTAAAAGTTTCGGCGGTTGATTTTAAGCCGGTGTGAGTCGACCAAACCGGCGGCATAAAGTGGCTCAGAATCATTTTTCGTCGGCCAAAACTCTGTGACTTTTGAGTCAATAGATATTTTAGAAAATTTTCCTTTGATGAGGAGATATTTTCCTGAATTTTTTTCCAGTTTTAATTCCATTAAAATGGGTTTAGCAGTTGTTGAGAACTTTAAGGCTTAAGTAGTACTTTTAATTTTATTATAGCATTTAGTATGAAAATGCGGATTTTTTTCACAGTTTTTCCTTTCTAGAACAGGTTTCGCTAGAACCGGTTCTTAAAAAATCGTTTACACTACACTCGGTTTTTTTGGACAAAAAATTGTTTATTTATTTTGATTTTAATTTAAATAACATTTATTTTTTTTATAACAACCCAGCAAAAAAAGAACATCCAAAGAAGTCAATAAATTCGGATCATTTCCAATGAATTTAACATAGGCTTGTCATTGGAAGATGTTCTCTTTTTCGATACCTATTCACTGAATAAGAAGTCGTGTATACGATGTCATGTAAAATTGATTTCTTTGATGTTCTTTATAATCAATTCAAGTTAGTTACTTTTAATGTTTGTAAACTAAATATTTTTCATTAAAAACAAATATGAACAACGATATTTTTTATTTGATTAAAGCAGTTATTATTAAATAACAAGTACTTGTAAATTATCAACGTTTTATATCAGAAAAATTTATCTGAATTGCTTTTTAATAACATCTTTGGATGAAGTTTATATAACTTCCCAAGAACAAGAAACCGTACACTTATTGAAACTTTGGATATAATAAAAAAGTACTTCTTTAAAAATTACTTATATTTATTTTTGCTGGGAGCTAGAAGTTTTTTAATATTTATTTTATTTTTTTGCATAAATAACAATAAAAGAAAATTATAATTATTATTCATTCGGTTGGAAAATAGCTCGCAAATATTCCGTATTTAGTTCAATATTATTTCTGTCCTCTAGCAGCCCTTTTGCTTCTTCCTCTAAGTCCCGATGCTCGCTTTCTATTGACTTCGAACGTCAGAGATGAGCGGATCTGACGTTACCCGTAATATATTAAATAGCTATTCATTTGTAGAAGTTCGTGATATTTTTCTGGTATTGTGATCTCTATAAAATTTATATTCGTTATTCCTTTTTTCTGCACCTCTCTTAATAGAACTCCAAGTGATAATAAATAATGCTTAATGATATTTTCTCCATGATTTCTCCATGATTATATATATATATATATATATATATATATATATATATATAGATATAGATATAGATATAGATATATATGGATATATACATATATAAATATATTCGGTGAGACTTTCTTCAATAACTCAGAAACTATTGAAAGTCCTAGCACAATACTTTCAGAGAATATACATAAATAACTCCTCGTCTACATATATTTTGTTCATGAATTTAAAAGTACCATTTTTTTGAGATAAGCGTCCGCGCAATTAAATTCGTGAAATATTGTTGTAACTGACATATATAATTTGAAAGATGTTCGTATTTTTATAAAGATAATTATATTTTTGACGTACCGAAAACATCGCGGAAATTATACCAAAGCTAGGTATTTGTATTATCGGTGTTAATGTTAATATTCGTGCCAAATTTTATTAAATTTAGATGATTTTTGGAAGCAATTGAAGATTTCTTTGTTTGATTATAAACGAAATAGTATAAATTAAAATCGATATCTTGTATTTTTTATGACATTTTTTGTAATAATTCATAAACTTTTGCGAGTCCCAGCAAGCCACTTATCAAGGATATAGAAAACATTTTCACCACTAACATATATTTTTTATAAATTTTTAAAAATACCTTTTTTTTGAGAAATATTCATCGCGAGATATGGACCATTCTAAAGTTGAGAAAAAGTCATGTATTTCGTCATATTAAAGGTAATTTTCATACCCTTGATATAAACGCTCAATGAATCTTGTATTATAAATACCTTAAAATATATTTGTATTTTTTTTTTTGCTATTTGACATTTTACAAATCGCTATATTTCGCGAATCACTTTATAAAATTATTTGGAATTATTTGTGCCAGTTTTAGTTTTGGCGAGTATGATGATTGTACCAAATATCACCAAATATGTAAGAAGTGAGGAAATGAACTTTTTGCTTTAAAATAAAATTTTGATAAATTTTTCGATTATAAAAAAAAAAATCAATAAATTTTGTTTTTATGAGAAATTTCCGATTAATTTTTTTTACAGAAAATTTTCAATAAATCTTATTTTTCGAACAAAATTTTTAGAAAAATTTTTCTTTTACATATTTTTGTGAGGTATTTCAATTTTTATTAAAATACCAACTTTTACCAGTGCCCTTCGCTTCCCCTTCCGCTGCGATAACTAATATTTACTTTATACGGGTCTACAACTCCATTTGAACCTATCCGCCTTATTCGAAATTTGATTTGAAAATTATTTCATTAACTTTTTAAAAATTTCACTGAAAACTCCTTTAGATATGCGAAAATTAATATTATCTTTGTATCGGGAATACCTCTTCCACTGAATCAATATGTTAAGCTACAGGTTCAGGCGAAGTTTGAGGAATGTCACTATAATAGTTCCTTAGGTATACGATAATAAATATTTGCTTTGGATGGGGGGTACTACTCCCTCTTTTCCGGTCGAAAAACAAAATGTCATATTTGAATATGGGAATACACGGAATGATGCTGTAAAAATTTTAAGCAAATCGGTTCAGCCATTTTATACTGTTTTAAAAGTAGGCGTAAAATGTGGGCGTGACATCCATTCGAGATTTAACATAGCCCGTAACCACCTCCGTTATTATCTGTGTGCCAAATCTCGCCCGATCCATTTCTTTAGGTTTGGAAATAGGAAGTAGTCACTGGGGGCTAAATCCGGAGAATATGGAGGATGAGGTACCTATTAGTAGCCCAATTCATACAGTTTTGCAATTGAGACTGCACACTTGTGCACCCGTGCATTATCTTGATGAAAAAGAACTTTTTTCTTGACTCTATGGGATCGCTTTCTTTTTAAATCCTCAATAAATCGGTTTAATAAGTTGGCATAATATTTGACGTTTATTGTTTTTCCCTTTTGTGGGTAATCAATGTGGATCCCGAAAAACTGTTGCCGTCACCTTATTGGTCGACAAACTTACCTTGGCCTTCTCCGGAGCAGGTTCATCCCGAGAAACCCTTTGTTTAGACTGCTGCTTGGTCTCTGGAATACAGTAATGGATCTATATTTCATCCACAGTTACAAAACGCCGCAAAAACTCATTCGGATTGCGGTTAAACAACTCCAAACAATCCTTTGAAGTTGTCACACGTTTACGTTTATGGTCAATTGAGAGCAAAAAAACCAGCTGATCATTTAAAATCGAAACCACACTGCCATATGGCATCAACAATCTCACGCAATTTTACTCTTCGCTCGTGGATTTTTTCGACATTTTCGGGTGTACTGACCTGAAGTGGCCGTCCAGAACGTTCAGCGTCATTTGTACTTGTGCGACCATTGAAATTGATGATACAGAGTGCCTATACTATTTATCGAGCTTTACTTTGATATGATTGACGGTTTTTTTTTCGCAAAAATAATGTTTAATGAGCACTCGAAATTCACTTTTTTCCATTTTTAGAAAAATACAAGAGGTTGTATGTTTTGAACAGCTGTTAAACGCAAAGTAAATGACGACACTTGCTCAAAATTTTAGAGTAGTCTATTAACAGGTGGTACTTGATGGGAATAGTGTTGCATTTCATATAACTACGATAGAAGTTCAAAAAATCACGGAAATATTGATCTGCCTTCGTATATAAGGATTTTTGGGATGTTTTAAAATAGGTATTTTTGGAGATATTAGGAATTATTTTGGGGTTAACTGTTCTTTATAATATTTTTTAATCGGAAAATCAATTTAAAAACATTTTGCTAAGAGAAAATTACTTATTGGAAAATCAGTTGGGTGTATTATTAATAATGAAATTATATACATAAATTTTGCGATTTATTTTTAAGACCGTAAGTACAAAAAAGCATTGTTTTAACTTTTTCCTCAATATGTATTTTTAAATATTCACAGTTCTAAGAACAACATTTCACAACATATTGTAAACCACTAAAAATCTTAATTTATTTTCCTTAAATCACTTAACCTATTAAAATGTATTTATAGTGTAAAAATTAATGTATTTTTACATAAACTTGCAATATATAGATATTTACTTACCTTATTTTTACTCTTCCTATAAAAGTAACGTCCATCAACTAAGAATTCTTAGAAAGGTCGAGGATTATAAAATAAGTCAAGAAAAATAACAAAAAAAATATTCTAAAAATTAAACCATATTGCGTTATAAATTGTTAAAAAAAAACCTAAATAATAAAAGAAAAAGTATCTCAGGGTGTGGGTAAGATTGAAAGAATATTTTCTTGAAAAATGTAAAAAGCTTAAGAGTTATTATGCCAACAAATACTGCACACTTTTGCACATATACTTGCATATTTTTATACTTATACATACATATGTATATCATCGTAATACCACCATGCCTTTTTAAGCGAAAAGTGCACTTATGCAACAAAGTTTTTAGCACAGGAAATTAAAAAACAGCAAGCAATCCTTAAATGAAAAAAATTACAAAAAACCTTCTGACGCACAAACACTCGCTTACACACAAACAAATCAAATGATGAGAAAATTTCAAAAAGTTAAACGAAAAGATGAAGAAGAGGTATGTATTCATAGCAAGAGTATTTAATGTATTTTTTTGAAATTTCTTTTTTTTTCATTTTATTTCTTTTTAGAAGAAATAAAATAAAGAGTGGGTTATATAAGTTGTGTTAATTAATAAAAGGTAAAGATAGCTTATTACTCCTTAATTGTCTATAGAATTTTATTAATGGGAAATAATATTTATTCATTTAATGTAGATTCAAAAATATGAGCCACATGTTGGTAAATTATATTTGGGCTTAATTTTAAAAATTATTTAAATGTAACAAATTTGTCTCACCCTTTACATAGATGAGGTGGCTGGCATTGGTTTTACATTTAATGCATGTGGTTTTCACTTTAATATTCCACTTGATGTACCCAACCAAAGTCTTTAGTAAATTCATATAGTTGAGATGGTGCGCTTTTTTTTAACGCCTTGGTTAAGTTTAACTTTTACTCACTCGTTAGTTTTATTTTTCACTTTTCTTTCAATTATTTTTTTTTGCAGTCATTTCAGTTATATATACTTTTACAGGTTTATATTTGTGTTACATATTTTATTATCTATAGCAACAAAGACCTACTCGTATCCGCTGTATATAAGAACAATCAGCCAAGGCACTCCTAAGCTTTTCTGTTTTTTTTTCTTATTATTAAAAATCTTTCATTTACAATTCTATAGTGTATGAGTGTGGCTTTTTTTTATTTGTTATATATTTATACCCTACACCACCACAGATGGGGAGGTTATTATGCGTTTGTGCTGATGTCGGTAACATCCAAAAATATTGTTCTAAACCCAGTTTAATTTATACCAATCGGTCTTGAAATACTTTCTGAATCGATTTTGCCATGTCCGTCTGTTGTCTGTATGTTAGTGCGTCTGTCTGTACATCCCTGCAAACATTGTAATCGCAATTTTGAAAATAATTCAATGAAATTTACTACACAGTCCAGTCACAGTGCAAAGGAGATGCCTATTGAAATTTGTTGCGATCTGTCCATTATTTCACCTAGCACCCATACAAATATCACATCTGAACTAAACGCCTGTTGCTCATAATTACTTTAACCCTAGAATGGTAATGTAAGTAAATTTTATGTATCCATTTTTTCAAATCCTTATTACTCTCTTGTGGGACAACTTATCGCGATGAAATTTCAGAAGTATTTTCATTAGGTGATTTTAAACATATATTAAAAAGAAAATCATACATAATTAGAAGTTTACATTTTCTGAATTTAAATACAAAAAATGTTACTGCGTAAAGTTTACGTATCGTTAGTATTAAGAGTATAGATTTTATACGAAAATTTTACGTATCGTAAGTGATTTAAAAATGTGATTTAAAGTGGCAGAGCGGCTAGAAGAGGGGATAATCTTAGTTTGGTGAATATAGTAGACAATTCTAAATTTTCAATTAAATTAAAGTAATAATTGAAAGAAAATTATATGCTGCTGAGATTACCATTACACTATGAACATTCTACAGAAAAGATAGTAAAATGTGTTAAAAAATTTTCTATTACGCAAAAAAGAAAGGTTAGAACGTATTGTCATGTTTGCCTCCAATGAAGAATATCTGATCATAATTGATCATGACTTTTCATTAATAAAATCTTGATATATTTTTGAGGGTTTCTAATGTTTCGCTTTCATTTATTGAATTTGTTTTTTCACTTTAAGCCTATTTAAAGGCTGGATCTAATTAATTTATGTTCTCATTGTTCTTCCCTACACTTCTATCTCATTACAGAGTAGTGTGGTTCCATCAAAACGGATTCTAACGAGTCTAGCTGATTGCCCGTAAGGTTACGGGCTACCAAGTAAACCAACCAAGCCTATTTAAAGACAAATAAATAATAATAAAAATACACTTAGATAATAAAACAGCAAATAAAGTACCTTAGATGAATATCGTATTAATATATAAAAATATTGTTACTTTTCTAGGGTTAAAAATAATAGTAATTAATTGAAATTTGGCAGATATAAGACTTATATAGGTATTGTATACCAAATTTCATGAAGATCAGTCCATAATCGGACCATAGCTCCCATATAAAGAACAAAATTAATATTTGAGGAAAATCTGTTTTGTATTTGTAGAAACCGCGGTACTAAATTCTGTGTAGATCGGACCTTAAATGAATGTAGCTTCCATGTAAAGCCCAATTTTTAGAATCACCCTTAAGTGCATAAATTACATAATATAGTGCATACTTAAGTTTCACAGAAATTAATGTAAGTATCAGTCAAAAATTGGCCACTGATCCCATATAAGACCCTTCCCTGAATTTTGATGAACATGCAGAATGATGTAGGTTATCATATAATCGGTCAAGTCCTGGTTTTGTTTTTCTTTTATTTTTTTGCACGTCTTGTTTGTTCCATATTTAATCGTAATTTTCGTAGTAAGTTTTTATTTTCGTTTGCATCTTGCAGCGTTAAGAGTCCTTTTTATTATATTTTATTTTATATTATTTTTGTTTTGTTTATTATTCTGCGTAAAACTGTTTACTTTTAATAATTTAACACGTTACATTCAAAATGGCCGGCATGATAAATGTAGGGTGGGATGGTGTTTGTTTCAGTAATGTGTGCGTGTGTGTGTGTTTGAATAGTGTTAGTAAAATAATTGTGGAAATATTAAAATTATGGTCAGTGCTGTGTAAACCTTGATATGTGAGTGGTTTTCATTGTTCTATTGAAAGTCTATAAAAATAAAATAACAAAAAGCCATAAAAATATATCTATATCGTTAGTTCCACGAAAAAAAATGTCCATATTTTTAAAAAGGGTTGTCAGATTTTATTCACATTTGGTACGCATATAATCTATAGTTATATATTCCATGAATATCCCTAATACTTTACATATATTTTCTTTTAACCAACACATTTATTATTATTATTATCGTTCTTTTGTAACACTTTATCAAATATTTCTAATCTTATTTTACTCATCTCTATTGAATTACTCTCTGTTTAATTGTAAAATATTTTTCTTTTAATTATTTTTATCGTTCTTCCTTAAATTATCCTAAACTAGTTGTGACTGTTATATCTGAGCAATACATGCTAAATCGTAATCATTAAAAATTATTAAAGTTGAGTTTTAAGTTGAGGATGAATAAAAGTACTTAATTTTAAATAATAATAAATAAATAAAAAAAATGACTCAGTTTTAATAAAATTATTCTATGGAGCCATTTAGACTTTCTCATTATTATTTCTTCTAATTTAAAAAAAAATCGTCAATTTATTCACGATTTAAATTTTTATAAAAGTTAAAGAATTCGACAAAGTACGTAAATTTAAATGTTAATATCATTAAGTACATTATTGAAAAGTTATTTCGTAGTAATTATAGTTCATCTTAAAATATTTTTAAAAAATTTGTTCACATAAATACACCAGAAAGCCGCCGGAAAATTAACATCTCATGGGTAAAAATTTTAAAATAGTTTTTTTATAATAACCACAAAATTGAAAATTTTTTGAGATACATTTCTAGAAAGACAATTTAAATTATCCTTGTCCTAAATATATGGTATATATTTAGCAGGGTATATACAGAGTGAAATAACAATTTCAAAATTACTTAAATAATGACATAGCGTTCGTTCATTGCTTCTGGAGGACAACATAAATTAGTTTTTAAACTTTTCTAAAAACCCTCAAAAAAACTGTTTTTTGGGTATCCTCAATTCTGAAATTAATTTATTTTTATACCCACCATCAAAAAATACAAGGGGAATATTCGGTTTCTAATAGCGAAATAATCATCTAAGACCCCATAAAGTATATGTATTCTGGCTCCTCGTGAAAATCTAAGATGATCTAATGGTATCCGTCTGTCTGTTAAAATCAGTATAGAGCTCGGGGTGGACATCCTATAGGAACGAAATTTAGCTCAAACAATGGCTTATATAGGGTTTGTTTGGTATTAAAATGAGGATAATCAGTTCATAAATAAAAGGTTATGGACCAAATATACGAAAAACAGGGAGTTCGTCTTAACTTAAAAAAGCATGTACATCAATGAAAATTTTGCAAAAATAGTTGAATGACCAATGTTAACTCGGAAATAAAAACTAGGCATAGTACGAAATTTTAAATAGTTACAGATAGATATCGCTTATCCAATTTGTATTTTTTTAAATTGTCATTTTGAGAGAAAATAAGTATTTTTATCTTTTTCTTATACTCTACACTACCACAGGTGGTTGGGGTATTATGCGTTTGTGCTGATGTTTGTAACGCGTAGAAAAAGTTATCCAACACCCACTTTAAAGTATACCAATCGACTCAGAATCACTTTTTTAAATCGATCTAACGATGTCCGTCCATCCGTACGTCTGGATGGATGGCTGACTGTCCACGTAAACCTTGTGCACAAAGTACAGGTCGCAAATTTAAAGATAATTCAATGAAATTCGGCAACTAGGACTTCCATGACATAAGGACGAAGCCTATTGAAATTGGTTATGATCGGTCCATTATTACACCTAGCCCCCATAAAAATGTCCTCCCGAAATAGGGTTTTAACGATCATATGTGCCTTAAATATAGCAATATTTTATTAAAATTTGGTACAAGGAAGTCTAGTATAAGTATCAATCTTTGTACAAAATTTCATGAAGATCGTTCGGATAATTGACCCTAGCTCCCATATAAAACTCTCTTCCGAAAATCACTTTAACTTGTATAAATCCCATAGTCATCATACATATCAAGTTAATATTCGACACAAATAAGTATTTTGTAAAGAGAAACAACATTGCTAAATTTTATGAGAATCGCTCCATAATTTACCATATAAACCAACTACCAGGAATCGCCCTAAAGTGAATAAAATCATCTAGATGTTAGTATCAACACATTATTCTGTATTTGTATATTGTATTTTGCATTTAGTAAAATTGGCCACATGTGTAATCTATGTCCTCTTCCAGAATTTTTATGCTCGCACAGAATGGTGTAGGGTAATCATATGGTCGGTCTTGACCGAGTATATCTTTCCTTCTCGTTTAATTTTGTTTTGCACAGAGAAAATCATCCAACACCCAACTTGAAGTATAACAATCGACTCAGAATCACTTTTTGAGTCGATCTAACGATGTTCGTACATGTCGCAATTTTGAAGATAATACAATGAAGGACTTTCATGACACAAGGATAAAGCCTTATTGAAATTGGTTATTGTCGGTCCATTATTTCACCTAGCCCCCATACAAATGTTCTCTCGGAATAGGGGTTTAACGATCATAAATGCCTTAAATATAACAATATTTTAATGAAATTGTATATGGAAGTTCTGTATAAGTATCAATCTTTGTGCCAAATTTCATGAAGATCTGTCCACAGCTCCCATATAAAACCCTCTTTCAAAATCACTTTAACGTACATAAATCATATACACATGTTAGTATCAGGTTTATATTCGCCACAAATAAGTTTTATAGAAGTAGAAATCACAGTGACAAATTTTTTGAAGATCGCTCCATAATTTACCATGGCTCCCATATAAGCCCAATTTCGGGAATTACCCTAAAGTGCATAAATTCATATAAATATTAGTATTAACGTAATATTCTTTATTCGTATATTTTATTTTACACTTAGTAAAAGTATCGGTCCACAATTATCCACATGTCTAATATAAGACACATCCACGAATTTTGATGGACATGCACAATGATGTTGGTATCATATGATCAGGCTTGACTGACTAAATCTTTCTTACCTGTTTTTTTGAGATTTTTTGTTAATTTGTCGGTTTTTTTTTGATAAGTATTTTTTTTACATTTTGTAATTATTTTTAATTTTTTAATTTTAGTGTAAATAACTTTTTTTTTATAATCTGTACCCATGTTCCGTAACGTTGTGAGAAAATTTTATTTCGAGAAATTTATAGTCGTCTTGTTTAAACCAGAGTGATTGATAATAAATCCTCTGTTTTTTTTGTTGACGTTAAATAAGTTCACTTTCAATTTTATATGAATCATTCTGCTAAAAACTGCATGAGTATTAGAATTTTAAAACTGTTTTCGTTTCGAACACTTTTCGCAAGTTACGTAATACTTTTTCTCATTTAAGCAATTTTTGTAATACTTTTTTTCTTTTTTGCAATTTTTCCATTTCATAGTTCTTTAAGCAATTTTCTTTTTGCAATTCAGACATATGTCTTTTATTTTGTAATATTTTAAAACTTTTTAATTTGGCGTTTTTTTGTGCTTTTAGAGTCTTTTTTTTATTTGCGATTTCTTATTTATCTGTTTAATATAACACAATTACAAATTATATTCTAATTCTAACCGAGCGCAGTAACGAAGACTATTGCTGGTTGTAGCGAAACAGACTACAGTCTTTGGTGGGAATCGAATCCACAACCCTCAGACAGATATGCTAGCTCACTATTAACTGGGCCACCCGGACATCCTGTGATTTCTTACATTTCAAAGTTATTTTACAATTTTTTGCCTTGGTATTTTATAGATTTTCCAGGGACTCTAACTGTTATGAATTGATTGTTTGAAAAATTTATGATTTTATGAACATAAGAATTTATGATTTTCTTATTTTATGAATTTATAATTTTATAAATTTACGACTATAAAAAAATGTGATTTTTCAATATCGTAAAATCGTATATTTTTTATTTTCTTGGTACCTTTTGTTTGCAATTTTAGAAACGGTTTTTTAATTTAACGTCCTTTTCTATTATATATTTTTAATTGGATTTTTTTTTTAATTTATACAATTTTTATGATTTTTCCCTTTTAAAATTTTTTAAGCGATTTGCTTTGTAATTCGGTGATATGTTTCTTATTAAGCATTTATAGTGTTTTTTAATTTAATTATTTTTTTATATTTTCAGAGGCTTTTTTATATTACCGATTATTTTATATTTTAATTTTTATATGCAATGTTTTGCCTTAGGATTTTATAGATTTTTTCAGGTACCGTAACTGTTATGAATTTAAAATTTTGTGAATGTATAATTTTGTAAATCTACGAATATATATTCATTACTTCTAAAGTATCAATAAGTGTATGTTTTCTGGTGCTTAAGAAATAATATAAATAGCATCCAAAAATGTTATATTTCAGTTAAAAAATTTTGAAAATCGATTCTTGTTTTTGCGAATATTTGGAAAAAACATGTTTTAAAAAATATATTAAGCATATATTTTAATACTTTTTTAATTTTCTATAAAAATTTAAATAAATTTCTCTGATTTAAACAAACATACAAAATATATATTTTACATTACATCGTGAATATGACTTTGTACTTAGTGAATAGGTATCAAAAAATATAATATCTTCCTATAATAATTTTATTAAAACTAATTATTATTATTTTCGTTTTATTAATTTTTCAATGTTTATTTTTTTTCAATCAATGAACTTAACATTTCTACTGTTGCTTAAGAAATAACTTTAACATTTTATTATGAGATCTTACTTATCATAGATTGAACAAACTTAACCAGTTTAATGTAATTTAAAAAAATTGATAAATTATGTAATTAAAAGAAAATATTTTATAATTGGATAATTAAAGAGTAAATGGAAATATTATTTCAAAAAAAAAAAAAAAAAGAAAAAAATAAGAACATAAAAATTAAAAGAAAATATATTCAATTTATTAAGGGTATTCATAGAATATGTAACTCTATATTAAATTTATTAGAAACGATCCTGATTAAGAAGGAGTGCGAATTCTTTGTTACAATTTCAGGGTCTTATGGACTTTTTTTGGGTGCTTTTTTACCGAAATAAAAAAATATTTTTTCAATATTTTCCAGAAAAAAAAACATCTTTCATTTAAAAAATATTTTACTTCAATATTTTTTACAAGAAAAAGTAGTAAATTCCTAAAATTATAATAATTAGAAAATATGTATGTATGTATCTATAAATAAATATATATATATATATATATATACATAGATATATATATAGATAGATATATATATATACAATAGGGGTAGTATACCTTTTTTTTGAGGTTAATTTTTTTCTGCTCATCTGATTTTGTTGATTTTAAACAGAAAACAATCTGATTAAATTTCATTTAATACGGGTAATGGACGTTGGATGTTAGATTGGTCATAGATAAACATACCATAATTGTTCGAGCTGCATTTTATTAAATTAAATTTTTAACAATTTTACAAGAGATGCCTGCATTTAGGCCTCTATATTTGCTATATCTAATAAGCTATAGAGGCATTATATACATCAGTGTATAAGTAAATAAATCTATTTTAATATTTTATATAAAAGTATATAATAAATGGATCTTTATCATAACAGAGCTATACATTTTAATATTTATAATATTTATATTAAAGAAACTTTTCATTTACATTTTAAAATGTATATATAGCTTTGATTTTTGGACTAGGAAAAGACGGGCATCTTGATAAAATATTATTTTAAAAATATATTATTTTAAAAATATTAAAGAATCTGTTTTTAATACATTATTAGTGCACCTTAGATTCTAATTCCGAAAATTTTACTATTTTCATAAAATATGTTCTACTGTCTACATTTTGTGCGGCCGCAAACCGCTTTAGTGCTAAATCAGTCTATGTGCATGTTGAAATTAAAATTATAAATTATTTATTATATTTGAAACATTTCGTCATTTTTTTATAAACCGATAAACCTGATGTATATAGAGTGTCACTCACGATCAAATTGAAATTTCCCTTTTAATCATTTTTTCAAGCATTTTATTTAGGAATATGAAAAGAAAATTATTTTTTCATCAGTAAAATTTTGAGAAAGAAATTAAGGTATAAAATAAAATTTTTGTAAAATATAAATCGTTTTCATATTCATTTCAAAGTAATAAATTTGAGAATTTCTCACGGCTATCTGTGGGAAATGCTAGCATATGAGCTGACATAAAAAGTTCAAATATATATACATATATATATATATATATATATATATATATATATATATATATATATATATATATATATATATATATATGTATATATTTATATATATTAAAGTATAATATATATAGTATTTGGAAGATTTGTCCGGCATTTAATTAGTACTGATTTTCTGTTGTAGAATTCAAAAATACTTACTATTTTCGGTCCCTGGATTCTTTTGTGTTTATAAGATGTTTACATTTCTATGCGTAATTTAAATTATTTTGAATTTTAATTTTTGTTCTTTATTTTATAAAGATCGGTAAGTTTACAAAAAAAAAAAAAAAACATAAAATTAAAAGTTTCAACAAAAAATTACTTATTAATGTGTAATAATATACAAAATAGAAAAAATCTTTAATTTAAATATATAACGTCACCAAAAATTCAGACGGCCCTATTTAGCATTTGCAAACATTTGCAGGAACCTAGTTAAAATGAGGATATATTCGAGGTGTACTTTAAATGACATTGAGCAAAATTTAAGTTCATTGACTTTTTCATCGTTTATTGAATTTTAGAAATTTTTGAAATTACTACTTTTAAGCTCTGTCAGCAATAAGTTACAATGACATTATCTAAGCCTCTGCAAGTCTTCAGGGAATATTGATGTCTAACTAATATTTTTTTTGTCCAATATAATTTTTAATTTTATTTTTTATTTGTATTCATCGGTTCTTGTGAAACCTAATTGCATTTTTCCTGGGAATATTTTTTTTTTATGAGCCAACTTAATATTTATATTTATTTTTATATAAATATATAATATATATTTATTGCATGTTTATAGCAAAAAAATGATATGTTTGTTAAAAAGACAAAAACGGAAAAAAAATTTTAAGCTTTCGCTTGGTTATAAAAAAAAAAAAAAAAAAATAAAAATAATCTATTATATAAATGTTATAGTTCATTCCAGAGAAAAATAAAAAATTATATTTCCTTGGAAAATATTTCAAATTCATTTTTTATTTTAATACAAAAGCATTTATACGCTTGAGAGAGAAAATAAGTAAGAACCATAATAACTTTTTAATTATTTTGAAACACAAATAAATACAACAATCACCTATTTAAAATGCACTAAAAAACAGAAAAGAAATAAACGTAAAAATAATAATGAGTATGTTTTACCAGTTGCTGTGGTGTTGGTTGATACTTAAAATTACTTTTAGTGTATTAAAAAAATTATAATAAATGTGGGTATAATATATAAATTATTATGAAACTATTTTTCACGAATCTCTATTTAATAGATTTAACGCGTAATACAATTTAATTATTTTTTTTTGTGTGTTTAAACATATGGCAAGTACTTTATCATTTTTTATTATTTTGTACATAAGTAAGTGGTTTTTTATTTCTTTTATTTAACTAAGTGTTTGTTTGTATGTATATATATATATATATATGTATGTATATGTGTATGTTTATACTATAACGTGTAGCTTTTTGTAAGCTGTATTTTGTGTTTTTTATTCCATTGTTTTTCTGTTTTATTTTTTGTTTTTACTTATTAAGGTTTATTGTTGGGATTATAATCATATCCATCCTCTAGCCATTATAACAAGAGGTGGGAGTTGGGTAGCTGAAACAAAAATACAAATAAAAATAATGAAATAAACAAAAAAAAAAAGAATTAATGTAAAGAGTTACACTGACAAATTATGAATGCAAAAAACATACAAACAATTTGTTGAAATTGTCGCTTACAATTATAATTGTAATCGTGAAAACAGTTAAAATAATGTCACTCGCATGTCAGCTCGACAAAATACATCTACACTTACACACATTGTATATAAGTAAGTTTGCATGTTTGTATTAGTGAATTTTTTTTTTGGTTGTTGCTTTTGAACCCGTACAAAAATGTGTTTTTTACTTTGGAAGGTACATAGAAGAGGAAGTAATATTTACACGATTAAAGAATTACACTCGAGAAATTTATATAGTTGGAGTTAGAAAAATTAAAAACAAATCTCAATATCTCAGGTGAATGTATCGAGATCTGGTAACTGGAAAATATGAAAATTTTCTTTAAAATTTCATAATTTTTTGTACAATCGAAGAAAAAAAAAAATTAAACTGACTTTTCTGAACTACTAATCTGATCGAATTGAAATGTATGTAGAGACCTAAGATGTTGAGGAGGATCGAGGATTTCAGAAAAATGATGTTTTAGTCACCCTGTTATATACGGTATGAACACCCTGTAATCAAAGATAAACACCTTGAGCAAAAAAAAAAAAAAACAATTTTTATGGCTCGTAACTTTTACAAAGTTCGATGATTTTATCTAATAGAGTAAATATATATATATATATATATATATATATATATATTTATGTTTGAATTTTGAGTTTTGCTATTCTACATTTACTTTTTTTATGGTTTTTCTCGTGATTACTTTCCATAATATTTAAACGAAGACATTTTTTAAAAAAATCTGAAAATTCACAATATATTTCAAAATAATGTGTTGATTTTTTTTAAATTATCTCAATTCGTCTAGCTGCATAGTGGGATAATTTTTGTCATTTTTTGTTCATAAATCTGTAACTTTTTAAACTTTAATCATATAAAAATTTATCATATTTAGAGGAATGAAAATAGGCAATTGGCCTAAAAAATTAGCGTAAATACGTTAAATAAACTATGATGATAATAGAACACTATTTTAGGTTAAAAGTTAACTTTCCAAAAAGACATTCAAACGGACATAATATGGCCGTCACATTATTTCACAATAATCGGTAGTAAATTATGTACTATTTAACATTTTCTTCTTCAGCTCCATAAAAACCTTGATTTTATTGGACTAATTGAATTCTGAGATATTAATAAATAAGTTGTGATAATGTTAATAAATTTGTGATAAGTAAAATAAGTTTATTTGAAGTAATTCAATTTTCAATAAAAAAAAAAAAAATATATAAAATAAAATACATATTTATTTAGTAGAAAAATGCGTAGATACTAAGTATTTTTATTATTTTTTTTTTAATAACTCTGAAACCAATTGAGTACTCATGATGAAAGTTTACAGAACTATTATGGTTATAATATCATATCACATCACTCACATATCTATCATGTTATTTTAAATCATTTTGGTGTTAAAATTACGTCCGTTCTTAGGTCCGGAGCAGAGACACTGCTTAGTTTAAAATTTTAAAAGTTTTCGAAAAACTTTTATGATCAGCTCGTATTCTAGCATTTCCCTCAGAGAGCTGTGAGAAATTTTCAAATTTAACACTTTGAAATGAATATGAAAACGATTTATTTTTTACAAAAATTTAGTCTTATGCCTTAATTTCTTTCCCAAAATTTTACTGATGAAGAAATACTTTTCTTTTCATATTCCCAAATAAAATGCTTCAAAAATGATTAAAAAGGAAATTTCAATTTGATCGAGAGTAACACTCTATATTCAGCAGGTTCATAGGCCTAAAAAAAAGGAAATGACGAAATTTTTCAAATATAATAAATAATTTAAATTTCAACATACACATAGACTGATTTAGTAATCAAGCGGTTCGCGGCCGCTCAAAATGTGGAAAGTAGAACATATTTTATAAAAAGAGTAAAATTTTCAGAATCATATTTCTTAAGTGCACGAAAAACATATTAAAATTAACTTTTTTAATTTTATTTTTAAAATAATATATTAGCAAGACCTGTAGTCATTTATGATCCAAAAATCATTTTGATAGCTTTAGCGTGTAATTTTTTATACATTTTCAAATCTAAACGAAATTTCTCTTTAAAATTATAAATATTAAAATGTTTAATTTTTTATTATGAAGATCCATTTGTTGCATTAAAACTTTAAAAAAGACTTTTTTACCTATATAAATGTCTATATAGCTCATTAAATATAACAAATATAGAGGCCTAAATGCAGACATCTCTTGCAAAATTGTTAAAAGTTTAATTTAATCTCGGGCAATGTCCATTACCCGCATTAAAAGAAATTTAATCAGATCGTTTTTTGTTTAAAATACTGAAATTTTTATTGTAAAGTAAATAAGTACACTTACTTTTCAAATATTTTTTTTAAGAATTTTAAAATGTTATAGATTCTGAACTTCTGAAATAAAATCGCTAAAATTCGTGAAAAATAAAAAAAGGTTAAATACAAAAATAAAAACAAAACAAATCTCGCTCTTAAAATTCTTTAGAGAAGAGAGAGCGAATAAAACTCTAAGTAATTGTAATAAATTTCTTTCGTTTTGAGGATTTATTTCAGTTTGAAGATTTTTTTTCGTTCCATAGTTTTGCCCGATTTGGATTTTTTATTTTATCATCTTTTGCCTTTTTATGTTTTTTCTTTTGTTTTGTCGATTTTTTAATTTTGTCGATTTTTCCGTTTCGGAGTTTATTTTCCTATTTGCGATTTTTTCCGTTTTGGCGATTTTTTTGAGGATTTATTCCAGTTTGAAAATTTTTTTTCGTTCCATAGTTTTACCCGATTTGGTTTTTTTTTTATTTTATCACCTTCTGCCTTTTGATGTTTTTTCTTTTGTTTTGCTTATTTTTTAATTTTGTAGAATTTTCCGTTTTGGTTATTATTTTCCTATTTACGATTTTTTCCGTTTTGGCGATTTCTTTTTTAATTATGCGGACTTTTTTTATTTTTGCTTTTTTGTGTTGCTTTTTCATTTTACGTTATTTTTATTCGTTTTAGCGCTTTTTTCCTTAAGAGTTTTTTTCATTTTGAGACTTTTATTTTGCTGTTTTTTCCATTTTTGCATTTTTTTCATTTTAGCGTTTTTTTTTAATTTTGGCGACACCTTATGTTTTCTTAATTCAGAAAATAACTTTTGTATTCCTTAAAAGGTGGAAATCACATAATAACTTTTAATTATGCTAGAAATAGTAATAATTATCACTAAGGTTATTTTGGCACAAAAAATATAAAAGTGAAAATTTAATCCTCTGACTTTTATGAAAAAACCCACAGTTAAGGTCACTGGTTTTAAATATCGCAAGTAAAATTATTTTTAATAAAAATGTTTATTTGCAAAAATATCATCTTTCAAAAAGAAACACAAATTGTTTACTTTTTCTACTTTGTTTCTCATAATGCATAAGGCTCTGAAAAAAAAAAAAAAAATAAACAAAGTAATTCAAAGTATTAAAATTTCTTCTATTTTGTTTATAACTTCTCTCTTACAAATCTCTCAATTAAAAGTGGAACAAAACAGATCTTTTTGAACTTCTGTCGCCAAATTGCTAATCAGAAATCGTTTAATTTAAATTTTATTTGGTTTTTTTTTAAGGACAAAATAAAACAATTAACAAAAATTTTAGTGTCGTATAATTTTTAGTGTTTAAAATTTCATAAAATTTATATATGTAAATTTAGCTTCAAAAAAGCCAGTGATAATTGCAGTAACTAATAGAAATTGAATAGAAAATTAAATTGTAATTAAAATTGCATTTTTGTGACCTATATACATATATACATACATACATAGATACATACATACATACGTACACATATATACATATATCTCCATTTTATAATAACAACTTTAAAAATTTATTAACATTTATTAAAAAGATAAAAATAATTCTAACATTGTATAAAAATATTTGTTCTCTTATACTATGTTTCCACTGAGTTGAAATCAAAATACCTGAAAGCGTTTCTACTGTCTTGACTTGCTTTTGCATTGTCAAATTTTCAAGCGAAATCCTGACATTTCTCAATATAAGTTGAAGTTGAATTTATAAATTAAGGCCCTTCGTTTTGCTAGATCGTATTTTTCCACAAAAACCTATTTTATAAAATTTTTAAAATTAGCCAAATAAATCGCCAAAAAAATTTCCATGTCACCAAACGGAAAATTTAGTCGCCAAAAGCAATTAAAAAGCGCCACGTTTGACGAAAAGTCATCACGTCTGACAGCCCTGGAACAAAATTTCAATTCACCGTTATATTATTGAGTAATTCCATTTTAAATTTTAAAAGTTTTGACCTCTCTGAAATTTTCTCTGTAACAAGTACACCGCTAAGGTTTCCTACCAAAAAAAAAAAAAAAAAAAAAAAATATTAAAAAAGTTGAAGATGGACTTTTTTTAGATACACGTCACTAAAGAAAATTCTTACAAAAAAAAATATTTTAATAAAAATATTTTAAAAATTATTATATGTCGTCTTAAAATACAAGCATTCACAAATCCCCGGCAAAAAAAACTTTTTTGATATCTTTTATATAACAAAAGTTATGGCCATTTTAATAAATATGTTAATCACTTTCAGAGCTATAGAGTTGCCATAGTTCTCAAAAAAAAAAAAAAAAAAAAAAAAAAATAAGAAATTTCATTTTACATGCCTCTGTATACTCTTCTACATCAAATTTTATCTAAATCGGTAAACATTTTTTAAATTTAAAATGGAATTACTCTATTACAACTTGTTTACTGCCAGTTTTTATAACACGAGCGCAAAAACGAGTCGTCTTACTTACATTTAAAACAAAAACAAAATTCAAAAATTGTTTTTGTTTTAAATGTAAGTTAGACGAGTCGTTTTTGTGCTCGTGTTATAAAAACAGGCAGTTAGTTTATTTTTGCAAAGAAATAACAACAATGACTCTGATTTGAATTGAGAGAGTTGGCAGAGAGTCATGAGAAATAGAAGAAAAGAATTTAATAATTTGAGACACTCTTTTGTTTGTGGCTTATACACATATATGTGAGTTTTTTTATATGTATTATTAGCAACTTTTACCGCTTATAATTTCTGAAATACTGTTCGGGTTTCAATAAATATTTTAATATATTTTGTACATTTATGAGAAAATACCTTTCTAATGATATACTATTATATGTATATTTATACGAGTACATTTACATGTTCAATTGATATAAACTTTGCTATATCCATCTGTCTGTTAGAAACATTTTGACTTCCAAACTACTAGCCCAAATTCAATGAAATAAAACATAGTTTTCTTTAAAATTTTGCTATTTATAACCAGCAAAATCAGTTCAGTAGAAAAAAATATATAGAAAAAAAAAGCTCTGGAACAATTTCATAAATATTTTAATTTTTTATATGATCTTAAAACTAGTGAGCGGAATTAAATAAAATTGATTTAGGATATTTGATTTTTTCATTATATAGAATTTTTTTTATCTGTTCTCAAAAAAAGAAAACTCTCTGAGTGTGTTATCCCATAAGTTTAAAGAAATGAATAACTTTGTCTGTCTATCTGCGTATTTTATTCTTTATGTATTTATGTATTTAATTCTTTGTACAAGTATGTGTTTAACATACAAAATTTGTTCAATTCATTTTACTTTTTCTCATACTCCCATCGCGTATCACTCGTTGTGTCTTTACAACTTAACTCGATTTGTCGTCTCTCTTTTTATTTTTCTTCTTGATTCGAAACTTTCGGATGCGGTACAGTGAGCGGTGTGGTTTTGTTTCAAGTCAATGTTTTATGGCTTTTTATGTTTTCTTCAAACGACGACAGCAATTGTTCCCATGCGAGACATTCATTTGCAAAATCGCAGTAACTGCCAAAAATTCTAACAGCCAAAGCAAGAAGAATATGGAGAAAAAAAAAAAAAATCATGATAGAAACAAAAACATCAACTTTTACATTTTTTGTTTTGCCAAGAGCTGTTAGTAATTTAATCTTTGGCCAATACTTTTACCCATAGATTTTTGTTTGTAATTTTTTGTTGCTCAACGATCCGTTCACATATTTATTGTTTTAATTTTTTTTTTTGTATATGTTTTATTATTATTACTGCGAATCATTAAAAGTATTTTGCAGGAATGGTTATGGATATTAGAATCATGAAATATTATACAAAGAAAATATCAGGTGCTGTGTTTTTTTTTTTTAGCTTGATATATGTTGTAATATTAATGGATAAAAGTTATATATGCTTTATATATTTAATATTAAGCTTAAAAACAGCTGCTTAGTTAAATATATTTTAAAGGTTAAAACGTGGCATATTTATTTCCACATAAATTTATAATTCGCTCAGAGCTTAAGAATTCAATATATAAGATTTTAAGTAGCCTATAAATTGAAAATTTGACTTTAATATTAAGCAATTAAAATTCAAAGGAAACATTTCAATGAATTAGAAAATATAGTGAAAAATTTCAATTAAATCAGCGCCACAAATTACACAAATATATTTTACATAATGTTAAGACTTCTACTAAATATATTAATATATTAATATTCAATCAATTTTATATCAAAATTAGTCCATTTTGTTTGTAAAAATGCTGTTATTGGTTAAGTTCAGCAAGTCAGTTAAGATATTAAATTTAAAACTATATTAGTGCTAAAAATGTCTGGTATACATATATTAGCAAGTTTGTATATTTGTATTTTGTTAGTATTTCCTGTTGCATTTTTTTTTTTTTTTTTGTTATAAGAATAGAAGTAAATATTCTTTTTAACTAAATAAAATATTTGTTAAATACTTCAAAATAATAGAAATATGCTTATTTTATTCCTATTATATAATAGGGGGATATTGTATAAAAATATCAATAAGGCTACAACTAATGTTCTTAAACAATAAATGGGAAAACAAAACAAAAACATATTTTTAGTTAAAATATTCTCAGCTAACAAAATATGAACATATATAGAAAACATGTAAAGCATTAAGCAGATAGACTCTTGCTTAAAAGTAAATGTAAGTTAACCCAGCCAACGATTTTATTAACAATAATTTTTGTTTGAAATTTTTTTTTTACACAAAAACAAATTTAAAATTTAAAACACATTTTAGAAATAAAATTTATATAAAAACGTTTTAAATTTCAAAGTTGTTTGTGAACTTAGAAAAAATTAAAAATAAATTAAAATAAAAAAATAAATTGAAATAAAACAATAAATTAAAAAAAAAAAAAAAATCATCTACTCCAGTACTAGACAGATTTATAATTTTTTGGTCAGAATTTACAGAAAAGTATTCCCATACACCAGATTTCTTTATATTTTTCTGATTTTGTCAAAATTTCTAAGTATACTAGTACTGGAACATAGTTAATTATATAAATTAAAATTAAATTAAATTAATTTTTTAAAAGCTACAGATGTTTCTTAATTGGGATTTAACTGGATTTAATCTTAACTTAAATGTTCTCTGGGTTATTTACGCATTAAATAATATTTTCAAGGATGTAGAAAAAAAAACAACTAGGAAAAAACCATTGTTTGCTTTGGTTTTTAGTTACAAATTTCAAATATTATTCAACCGAATATGAACACATACTACACAATGTACCCACGTATACACGCACATATGCTCAATATTTTAAGGTGCAACATAAAAGCAAACCTTAAAAGTGAACTGCATATAAATTATCTTTTTTCTTATGAAACATCTTTTTGTTCAAGTTCATAATTAAAAAGTTCATAATTAAAAAAAAAAAATAATTATACTTTTATTGATTTGATTTAAAAAATTAAGTCAAATTCAAACCAGAAATTTCGAAATTGAAATCCATTTTCAGTGCATTTTTACATAGTTATTTCTTTCCACTTTTTCTGAATTTTTGAAAGAAATTGCAACAGAATTTTTAGTAAAAGGTCCGAAGTTCACTTTGAAATATTTGAGTCGAGGTATAATTAGAAATAATAGTTTTTATAAGAATATTCGCACAGTTATCAAAGACTAAATGTGATCGAATAATTGAAAAGAAAGAGTTATAGTGTGATCGTTTTTAAAATCTGAATTTTTTGGAAATTTTCAAAAAATTTTTATTTTTTTTTTCGGAATTTACAACAACTTTTTTTTGGGAAATTTTCTATAAAAAGAAATTGTTTGGAATATTTTTTATAAACAGAAAATTTTTCAAAATTTTTAAAAAAAGGAAATTTGCCAGAAATTTTCTATAGAAGAAAATTTATAGAATATTTTCTACAAATGGGAAATTTATCGAAAATTTTTTATAACAAAGAAAATTTATTGCAAATTTTCGGTTACAAAGAAAATTTATTGAAATTCTTCGATAACAAAGAAAATTTATCGAAAATTTTCTATAACAAAGAAAATTTATCGAAAATTTTCTATAACAAAGAAAATTTATCGGAAATTTTCCACGAAAAAGAAAATTTATCGAAAATTATCTGTGAAAAAGAAAATATATGAAAAATTTTCTATAAAAAAAATTATCAAACATTTTCTATAAACAAGAAAGTTTTCTATAAAAAATGAAATTTTCTATAACAAAGAAAATTTATTAATTCCTATAGAAAAAAAATTTTTCGAACAGATCCTATAGAAAAGAAAATTTGTCGAAAATTTTCTATAAAAAGGAAAATTTATCGAAAATATTCTAAGGGAAAGAAAACTTACAGAAAATTTTCTATAGAAAAGGAAATCTTAGAAAATTTTTTATATGAAAGAAAAGTTATCGAACATTTCCTATAGAAAGGAAAATCTGTCGACCATTTTCTGTGGAGAGAAAATTTATCGAAAATTTTCTATACAAAGATAATTTATCGCAAATTTTCTTTAGAAAGACAATTTATCGAAAATTTTCTATGAAAGAAAATGTATCGAAAATTTTCTGTGAAAAAGAAAATATATGAAAAATTTTCCATAAAAAAAATTATTAAACATTTTGTTATAAACAAGAAAATTTTCTATAAAAAATGAAATTTTCGATAACAAAGAAAATTTATTAATTCCTATAGAAAAAAATTTTTCGAAGAAATCCTATAGAAAAGAAAATTTATTGAAAATTTTCTATAAAAAGGAAAATTTATCGAAAAAAAAGAAAACTTACAGAAAATTTTCTATAGGAAAGAAAATCTTAGAAAATTTTTATATGAAAGAAAAGTTATCGAACATTTCCTATAGAAAAGGAAATCTGTCGACCACTTTCTATGGAAAGAAAATTTATCAAAAAGTTTCTATAGAAAGACAATTTATCGAAAATTTTCTTTAGAAAGACAATTTATCGAAAATTTTCTTTAGAAAGACAATTTATCGAAAATTTTCTTTAGAAAGACAATTTATCGAAAATTTTCTTTAGAAAGACAATTTATCGAAAATTTTCTTTAGAAAGACAATTTATCGAAAATTTTCTATGAAAGTAAATGTATCGAAAATTTCCTATAGAAAGACAATTTATCGAAAATTTTCTGTAGAAAGACAATTTATCGAAAATTTTCTATAGAAAGACAATTTATCGAAAATTTTCTATAGAAAGACAATTTATCGAAAATTTTCTATAGAAAGACAATTTATCGAAAATTTTCTATAGAAAGACAATTTATCGAAAATTTTCTATAGAAAGACAATTTATCGAAAATTTTCTATAGAAAGACAATTTATCGAAAATTTTCTATAAAAGAAAATTTATCGAAAATTTTCTATAAAAGAAAATTTATCGAAAATTTTCTATAAAAGAAAATTTATCGAAAATTTTCTATAAAAGAAAATTTATCGGAAATTTTTTATAAAAACAAAATTTATCGGAAATTTTCTATGAAAGGAAAATCTATCGAAAATTTTCTATAAAGAGAAAAATTATAGAAAATTTCCTATAAAAGTAAAATTTATTGGAGATTTTCTATAACAGAAAAATTTATCGAAAATTTTCTATAAAAAGAAAATTTATCGGAAATTTTCCATAAAGCGTAAATTTATCAAAAATTTTCCCTAAAAGGAAAATTTATAAAAATTTTTTTCTAAAAGGAGAATTTATCGAAAATTTTCTATTATATATATATATATATATATATATATATATATATATATATATATATATATATATATATATATACATATATATATATATATATATATATATATATATATTTACATTATATTATATTATATATATATATATTTATATTATATTATATTATATATATATATATTTTTTTTTTTTTTTGGAAAAATACATTTTTTTCAAAATTCTTTACATTTCTCCAAAAAAAAAAAAAATCGAGAATACTCTATTAAAAGAAATTTTACAAAAAAAAAAAAAAAATTGTGAAACACAAATTTTATATAAATAGAAAATTGAATAAAAAATGACTATATTTTTAAAATTTATAAAATTTTTTCTATAAATTGAAAAATATTCGGCACTTTTTACTTGATTTTAATTTATTTGAAATTAATGAAATTTAAAATTTATTATTCTATTCTTTAAGAAATAAAATACTGAATGTACGAATATATTAAACATTTCACGAAATTTCTCACAAACATAAAATCTAGCAAAATTTTCAATTAGTATAAAATTTATTGCCACTTGAAACTAAAATTTATTGATTTGTTTTTAAATAGAAAATAAACATATCGAAAATTGTTTAAAATAAAAAGAAAATTTAAATTTCTATAATAAGATGAATATATAAAATGATTAAAAAGTTTACATATTACAAAGTTTCCACGAAGCTGTCCCCAGATTAAAATTAAAATCCTCTATTCGGAAGTAATTGTCTCATCTGGCTACGCTACACGTACAATATAAAGTCAAAACCAAAGTCGTAGTCAAGATAATTGTCAAAATAATAGCCATATTTAATCTTTAATCAATAGTTAATGTCAAAGACAAAGTCACAGTTAAACTCGTATTCAATGACATATTTGAAGTCATAGTCATAATTTGTCATATTGTAGTTATAATATTGCTAAAGCTATAGCCATAGTTAAAATCATATTTGTAATCAAAGTCAAAATCATAGTTACATACACAGTCAAATTCATAATCATAATCGAAGTCAGAGTTTCTGACAAATCTACCTTCAAATTCATATTCCAAGTTATGGTCGAAGTTATAGTCAAAACTTTAGCCGAGTTATAGTATTTCTCATTATCTCAAGTCTTTATCAAATTCAGTCATTATTAAAGTAATAAATAAAAAAAAAAAAATCTAAAATTTTGAACTTAAGTAATTTATCAATAGCTCCCTAATAAACCTACACACACATTCATATTTCAATTCTTGTATATATATATGTGTAGTTGTACAAACCATTGGCATGTGTGGATAACAACATAGACAAATCTGGAGAAACAAAAAGATTATAATCCTTATCATGTGCTTCCATAAATGTTAAAAGATGCTTTTGATTGTGTTCATATTAAAGAAAACTCACACATATGTTATTTTTTAAGTAAACTATAAAAATGGTTAGTAAACGTGTGTATGTGTGTTTGTGTGTAAGTTTAAGTTTGTGTTAACTAAACAAAAGGCCATCATTGAAAAGGGCAAAGTTTTTGGATAAATAAGAAAAACAACAGCAATAGTAAAGTAACTACAACAAAATCAAAACAATTTAAGAAATTTGTTAAAAAGCTATCGTCAACATTCTAAAGAGCAAACAACAATATTCAACAAAACAATGAAAATAAAAGGAAATATATCCAATGCACTATGGGATGAGATTACTTACACATATGCCCTAAGAGGACTTGTGTTAGTCAGATAGTCTCCTGGTGGGGGGGGGGGGGGGCGTTAACTACTAACTAGTACAAGTTCAAATCAACTTGTAGACAAGAAAATATGATATTTATTGTTAGAGTTTTGGGATCTTAAAGAAAATACATAAGGAAACAATTTGGTTGAGTAATTTTTTTTTGTTGAAAATTTACAAATGGTTAAATTTTAATAAATTAAGAATTTATTTATTTATTGCTTTCATAATAAAAATTTTAAATTTACCAAAGCTTAATAGGATTTTTTTCTTAAACATTTAATTAATAAAAGCTTTATAAATTTAAAATTTTTTCGTTATGAAAAATGCCTTTAGAATTTATTTATTTATAAATATTAAGAATTTAGAATTTCAAGTTGTATAAAGCTAAAATTTTGTAATTTCTAAAACAATCGTTTTGTGTTATACCTTTTTCTTTGAATTTAATTTTGGCCAACAAAAGAAATCTAAAAACAAAAACATAAAAATTAAATTAAAAAGACGGTTTGCCGTTAATTAAGTTAGTCTGGGGGAAACACATACACAGAAAAACTATGTTTTCTTTTCATTTATTTTGTGTGCGATAAGCCGCAAGTTTTCAATACTTTGTGGCATTTATAGGTGGAGTTGTATCGCAGTGCTGTGTTTTAAGAATGAACCTTTCGAATATAGAAAACTATACGAAATGTAGTTTTTGGCCCCATGGGGTATTTGAATACTTTATACACCAGTGAGTGCATGCCATGCTAAACAGAAGTTTTAACAAGTTTTCTTTTCCAGTTAGTTTTTTTTTTATTTTTTTATTGTTTTGCCTTTTGGTTTATTTGCAAAACTTTGGAATTGGCCTTGATAAACATTAGCCAACCTTCATCTGCTCTTACCATTAACACATACAACACTTGCTAGTACCTTAACCCACCTACATACACTCAGGCGTGTACTTTTTTTAATTTTTTTTTGGTTTTTATTTTATTATTATTTCTGTTTTTTTTTTCATTCGTTTTTACTTTTTGGTTGCTTGTTTAATTTTGTAACTTTTGCCACTGTTGCATTGTTTTGCAGCAGCTAGAAGTACTTTGTATTAACATACAATACCAAGTAAAACATATACATACATACAACCAAATACACACATATATTAAATTAATGTTGTATATATGCATAAGCCTAAAACCACAGCATACACACAACATGTTGCAACTGGCTGTTTAGTTGCCTGACTGGCTGCCTGGCTTTAGCTCTGACTGGCAACTTAAAAAATACAAACGAGAAGTATGCGGGTGAAAAGTAAAAGAAAAAAGTACACCGTACCGTAAGCGACTACTAAAAACATAACCACACAATATGCTAAACCGGAAATTGTGTGTGGTGGTGGCATGGCTGAATTTTTCTGCTGCTATTGCTGATGTTGTTGCTGCTACAATTTCAATTCTTATAGCTGTTATTGCTATTACGATTTAGGTTTACATAAACCAATACAAAGTATGGCATAATCGGAAAAGGTCTGCTCTTTTTTTTTGGTTTTGATACTTTTTTTCGCTTGTTGTATTTTTCTCTGTACTTATTTTTTTGTACAGAGGTTGATTTGCTTGACTCCTTTAGCATGACAACAGGTACTTGTACATGTATTCATATGCATACAGACTCATATATGTATGTAAAAATATACATTGTCTACATAATCACATTGAGACAGAATTATTAAAACCGCAGCTCTAAACTGTGCACAATGAAACAAATATGAAAAAGTTTTACTAATGTATGAGCATATTTGTATGAGGATCTGCTATTTTACTTATAAGGGCGCTACAGAAAATTGATTTGTTTTAAAATTGTTTTGTTGAAAGTTTTATAATGATATTTTTTCAACATTTATAAAGTTGTAGCCAACGTTAAAGTCATATTCAAAATTATAGTCAGTTTCAAAGTCACAGTCAAATTCTAAGTTATAGTAAAAATCGTAGTCAACGTCATAGTCAAAATCATAGTCAAAGTCATAGTCATATCAATAGTCAAACGCATAGCACATTCAAAGTTATAGTATAAGCCGCAGTCAAAATCATAGTTTCAATCATAGTTATAGTAATATTAATGATCATAGTTATAGACAAAGTTATAGTCAAAATAAAATTCGTAGAAATAGTCAAAATCATATCAAAGTCATAGCAAATGGTCAAAGTTATAGTTACAGTCAAAGCCATAGTCATAGATAAACTTATAGTCAAAGTAAAATTCGTAGTCATAGTTAAAGTCATAGACAAAGTCATTGTCGAACTTAGTTAAATTAGCTAAATTCATAGCAAATTTCATAGTCAAAGTCATAGTCTTATTCATAGTCAAAATCGTAGTCAAATTCATAATATAAGACATAGTCATAATAATATCAAACTCATAGTTATAGTCACAATTATAGTTAATACCTTAATCGAAGTAATAGTTTTAGTTAAAATCTAGTCATAGTTAAAACTAAGGTCTAAGTTATGATTAAAGTAAGAGTCAAAGTGAAGGTAATAGTCATAGTCGCAGTGAAGGTATTATTCAAAGGCACAGTTAAAACTACAGTCAAGGTTTAAGTCATAGTCAAATTCAGAGTTAGTCAAAATAAATTATTGTTAAAGTCATAGTTATAGCAAAATTTTTCTTTACAGCAATAAAAAAAAGTCATGATAGCTTTACTCCAATTGAATTGAATTGAAATAGTATTTTAATTCAAGTCCCAGTCAAAGTCGTAGTAAAACACGTAGTAAAATTTTTATTCGAATTCCTTGCAAAGTCGTTGTCAATATCATAGTCATAAGCAAATTTGACTTACGATTAAAGTCATAACCAAATTCTTAGTTAAACTCAATATCAAAAGTATTAGTATTAGTAAGTCACTGTCAGTAATACATATTTTATATTCCTAAATCCGAAAAAAAATCTAATAAAATTTTTAATAAAACATTTAAATGTACCCTAATGCATATCTACATCAATGGTCCATGACATTGCTGAATGTGTCTGTGCTTGGCATGTGTTCATGACAAAGTATTAGTGTTCACGAAGCAACAAATTGAAATCCTTTCTCAGAAAAAAAAAACACACACGAAAAAATAAACTAAAGGCTGAATTTAAACAAGATTTCATGGGCTGATTTTGAGGTTAAAAATTCAATATTGTTAATCTACCGACAAAAGACAAATGATTAGTATTTGAACAAAGATACACACAAGCAACAATTTTTGGCAGTCACTTAAAACAACAAAAATTATATTAAAGATTTTAAAATATAATTTAAGTTTAGAAAATTACTAAAACATATCTGCAATATTTTCTTTACTTTAATAAAATTTTAAAGCCATTTCATTTTAACTTAAAGAAATCTTTACAACTTAACGTTTATATTTCAAACATCTTTTTATTTCATATAATTCTAAGTAGATAAATATTGATGGTGGTATAACCGCTACAACTTTAATATAGTAAATTGATGCTAAATTCAATTGTCTTCGCTTAAATATTAAAGTCGTCCACTTGTTGTTACTTAATGTGTGAGTCTTATTTATAGTCAATGTGTTGTGTTGTATTGTACTCGTATTGTGGCTGAATAAAGCCAGTGGTCTCAAAAACCACTAAAAATGGTCATCAAAGCTAAATTTAAGACTTCACGTTTACAGATTTTATATCATTTTTGTCTGTCCAATTTTCATTTATCTTAAGCAATAAAATCAGTAATTCTATCATCAATGTATTCGTACATACGGCACAATAGACAATCTATGTTGAGTAAATACACATATATATATATATATATATATATATATATATATATATATATATATATATATATATGAATGTATGTGTAAGGAGGTGTGAACCCAGCAAACATGCAAATTTGATTATATAATTGAGGTTGGTTTGTTGACAAATAAATTAAAAATGTTTTTAGGTGGTGAGTTGGTATTGGTATTTATAAACTTAAATTTATAGAGAATCAAAACGTAATATCTATTTTTATTTTGTTTATATTCATGTGGCTGGGTAAGGGATTTCCTTTCTTTATATATAGATATAACAATGACTTTGATGTGTTGTAATGTATTAGCAGATGTATGCAGGGTTTTCAGTTTTTGATAAGAGATATTGAATTATTTAAAAAATCATTTAAGGCATGAGAGTTACAAAGTTCCTTTTTATTAAAAATGTATACCTTTTTTGTTTAAATATTTCAAAATGACAGTTTTTTAATATTTTATGAAATTCATATTGCAACATACATCTTTATACTTTATATATTGGAAAATATATAAAATTTTTTCCTCCACGATATATTTAAAATAGGGTGATCGACATAATTTTCCAACCGGTTTAAAAATTTTTTTCGGTTAAAGTACTACTTTCTGAATAGACCGATTTTTTTAACCAAAAAAAGAAAAACGAAGTTTTAAAAATAACTTTTTATTTCAAAAAACAAATAAAAATAAATACTAATATTTAAGAATATTTTTAATAGTATTGGGTATATTTTAACTGATTAAAATTAATAAAGTCTAATTTTTTATTATGTTTTTTATAATATAGTTTAAGGCTAAATTGAAAATAATTCTGTTAGTTTAAACAAATAATTATCCAGTAAAAAATGGAGCTTCGAATCTAGTTGTAAGAGGGAAAATTAAAATAACGCTTCCATTTTCTCTTGCATGGAATGATAGTGGATTTGACCATGCGACCATTCTGGGATTCCTTAATAGCATTCCTAGCAGTAACGATTATTGCATCCCCATACCCTTTCCTGGCAGAGACTTCTTAGTATCAATCTCAAATGCTCCAGAATTAAGAACTGGTTCAGTTGAGTTTTATACTGACGGGTAAAATCTGCTGAAGGGTTTGGGGCAGTGGGGGAGTGTCTATAATCTGGTTTGTCGGAAAAACATTTCCTTCAAATTGCCAGATCAGTGCAGCATTCTTCAAGCAGAGATCTCGGCCATAAAGAGGGCGGTGAACTGGTTAATGTACTACAGGGTATTCGAAGCGGATATCCAAATCCGTACAGACAGTCAAGCCGCGATTAAATCGCTTTCGGGTATCTTTTCAATATCCAGATTGGCACATGAATATCGGACATAACTGAATAAAATAGCGAGATACTCAAACCTGAAGCTAGTCTGGGTTAGGGATCATTCAAGCATCCTGAGTTATTTTATTGCGAATGTACTCTTTTTCCACGTGAAGATACGGTTCAACTGATTGGAGTACTACTTCCGGCCTGCAGATCAATAATTCTGCAGAACTCATCGAGGATTGCACAAGATAGATGGACAAATGAATTCACATGTTCAACCTCGAGGCAAGTATGGCCCCATTATGATGAATCTTGATCTAACTTCATCATGGGACTACCGAGGCATCGACTGAGAATTCTGGTAGCCGTTGACACAGGGCATTGGATTGCAGATGAGCATGCTAGGAGATTAGGGCTCCCTTTTAACGACTTCTGTAGAAGTTTTCGGGATGAGGAAGAGGAGGAAATGGTGGAGCATCTTTTATGCTACCTTCCCACTCTTACTGAGATCATGACTGCTAATTTTGGAAGTCCGTTCGTGCATATATTATCAGATCTCTCTGATATTGACATCAGATGGATCAATTCTTTTATGCATGCGTCGGGTTGGTTTGTTTCAAACGCTGTTACGGATACGTGAGTTAGCAACACAAGATCCCTCAGCGTTTTACAACGGGACCAAATTGGACCCAAGTGAGCTGTCTCTTATTGATTCGACAGCTGCTCTCAGAATCTAATCTAACCTTCCTTCATTTCCCCTTATGAATGTCACGAATTTTATATGGTGAGTTACCAGTTGTAAGTAATTTTCCCGCTCTTTTCAATGCTAAGAAAACGAATATTTTAATTATAGTTAGCATCTAGATAGCTTAACGTTTTAGTTTTAAGTTTTGCTTTTTACTTATACACCTACATACCATACAATTAAGATTTTCTTCGGTTACGTTAGGGAATCGCAATAACAGGGCTGTTAGATTTTTCACCCAACGTGAGATTTTTAATTGCTTTTGTTGACTGAATTTTCCGTTTGCCAACATGGCGATTTTTTAACGAGTTGTTTGGCTAGTTTTTAAGATTTGAGAAAGAGGTATTTGTGGAGAAAATTTATTAAATTTTCTTACTAAAAATCGACTATTTTTAGTATTTGCATGTCTAGAAAAATGCAGAGCGTTAATTTGTATATAGCTTTAAATTAGTTTATGAAATTTTATCTCAGAAAATATAGTTGATATTTTATTTTCAAACATTTTTCAAATATATTAAAGTTATTAATGGTTTCGGTCACAATGAAATAAAAACGCTCATGTGTAAACTAGTTCTTTGAAAAACTTTAAAACGTAATGTCTATATTGAATATTTTTTTTTTTTTTTTTATCGAGACGAACGTCAGAATTGACCTGAGTTTATGGAAGGTGGCAACAGTTACACAAAAACAACATCAAGACGAATTCATTAATATTTTTTTATATTAATAATCAGCTATTTAACTGAGGTTACCTTATATAGATTCGCACTAATTTTGACTTTGATAAAAATTTGTCTAGTATAGACAACATTCAATAGTACCAATGTTTTTATATAATTGGTTTGCTTTGCGTAAAGTGCGGTAAAATATAACAACGTACAAAAATACGAGAATACAAAAGTCCAAAAGAAATAAAACATCAACCTTGCAAACATTTGAAAGATATCTTCCCAGAAGAAATTCAAGCAATAGCTGCTTATTTTTATTATTTGGACGAAAATAGTCTAATATTGCATTTTTATCAGCATAAAGAAACAATAACAAAAAATGTATAAAATTAAAATTTTTTTATTATTTTTGTCCTTAGAATATCGCCTTTTTTTCAGTAAGGTGATTATCACCTCTACAATAAATTGATGATATCCCATTGAGATCATCTGGAAGAAATAAATGCAATACTTTTAATTTTCAGCAAAACTTTTTCAGTTGTCGAAAATTTTTTCAAAAATGAAAAAATATTGAAGAAATATGTTTGTATTTTAGCCAAAAAAAAAAAGGATATTTTATGTGAGCTTTTTAGTTTTCGTGTTTTATAATGTTAAGATTTATGTGCAAGCATGCTTTAAAAGATGTAAAAGTTTTCTTTATTATATTATTTCAAGGTTTATCTAATGATAATTTTTCTACATTTTCCAGAAGATTATCTAAAGGTATCTTTTTTTTCAACTAGATGATTATCTAGCAATTTCACCTATTTTTCTTTCAGGCGTATTAATTTCCCACTGCTTAGATATAGCTCCTGTGATGCACAATCTCTCCCGATGGGGGAAACTTCCCCAATACGTATATGATTATTGCGGTAATAAAATTTTTTTCTAAGCAATACCAATTCGAATCACTTTCGTATTTTATTTACTTGTAGGGTAACTGTTTTAAAAATTTGTACATGGATGTAATTTCCAAGGAAATTAACTATTGGATTTCTAGTCGGTTTCAATTATAATAATATCAGGATTAAAAGTTTTGAATTTATGATTTCAAAGTAAATTTGGATTTTTATATATTTTATTTTACTTATTGGCCACAGGTGTAATATAAGTTCCTTTCCCAAATTTTTATGTTCGTACACAGTGGAGTATGGTATCATATAGTCGGTCTTTCTTCTCGTTTTTCTCTGCATTCATATTGTACGCATCTTCTGTTATCTTTGATCATAGAAAAAAAAAAATTATTTTCAATTAGCAAATAAAAAATTTAAAGTTAAATTCTTATCAATATTAAAATTCTTATACGTGAACCCTACAAGTTTTCAGTTCCTGTTATTTTATTTTTATTTTTAAGTTACATACCTATAAACTTGCACACGTAAATTAAAAATAGCAAAATAACATATGTATCCATTTTATTAAAGCCGACATTTATAGGTTCATACATTTATATCTAGCTATCCATCTGTCGCTCGTATGTTTTTTTTTGTATCTTTTCCACAGAGTAAATTGAGTAGTGAGTATCTACATGCATACATACATACATACATACCTACATACATACCTACATACATACAAAAATACATCTATAAAAATAAAGACAACTAAGTAAGTCATCCATATGATCCCAATGCTCTATAAATGTGTTTTTATTATTGTTTATTATGTCGTGACCACATAAATGCAATACAAGAGCTCATTCGACTTTTTTTTTTATAAATATATTATTCGAGGTATAAAATTGTTCTTATTACCGCTACTCTATAGCTATGTGTCATTCTGCTACCGCCAATTCTCATTTATTTGCTTTGAGTATGTGAGTGAAAAATAATTACAGCTGGGCAGAAGGCCGTAAAATTGTTGTCTGTATGTGGGTGTATGTGTGTGTGTGTGTGTCAGTGTACTGGCGGGAGAAAGTAAAAACGTGAACAAATAAAATTCGTATGTTTTCAGACTTAATATTTTATTATTGTTGTAAGAACATATACACATACAAATCAAGTGAGATGGCGATAAAAGGACTTACAAATATAAATTTATATATATATATATGTGAATGTATGTGTGTATAAGTAGAATATACCACGACAATAAAACAACAATAAAGGATATTATTAAATGATACAGCTTACAAACAGCAGGAAACTTTTGTACGGAGATTATTTATGTATTATGTAATGGGTCTAATTAAATATTACTTACTCTTTTAAGGTCTGGGAATAGCTAAAATAATAGGTATGTTGGTTTCAATTATTTATTACAAAACCAAATAATATGATACTAAATAATTTATATAAAAAAGTAATGTCGGATTTAATGATTCATTAAAAAGAAGTAAAATAAATTTTTTTCAACGTCAAATGCAGCCCTTTTTTAATCATCAGCAATATTTTTTTCCTCTTGTTGTTTATACTTAATGTTGTTGTAAATTAATGTAAAAATAAATAGACATGAAAACAAACAAGCGAGCAACAAAGTCAAAACTAATTTGCTCAGATTTTCAGAGAATTTCAAAACATGTTGATCTGCTGATGCCATTACCACCTCTAGAACATCGAAAAAATTGCACTAGTATATACATATTAATTACTGCAATTGTATCCTTGCGTTGCTTATATTGTTTGTCTCTTTGTTTGTTTGCATGCCAGTGCATTTATGACAACCATAAACACCAATTTGCACAGCACAGAGGGTGATTACAAACTGCATGCATACACTCTCCCACGCACACACTCACTTACTTATAAACCTATAATGCTACAAGTATCAAACCAGCATTGTGTAAATGTATATAATGAAAGTGTGCGCTACTGAGTGTATGTTTGTGTGTGTGTGTATAAGCCATGTTGCTTTAAATCCTTAAACCATGCATAAGAATACACTTCTTTTGCATATAAATATATATTCTTTATACAACCATAACAACAAAAGCAGCTGTAAAATAAGATTGAAAAATTTTTATTTCTTTTTTTTAGTAAAAAAGAGTTAAATTGAAAAAAATACCATCCTTACGTAGAGAAAAAAATATAAGACGTTGTGTTGTTAAAGGGAAAAGGAACCAGAAAAGAATAACGTATTTAACATGTTAATACACGCAGCAGAAATGTAAACTTCAGCACCAGAGGGAAATGTGTGTAAGTGTATGTATGAGGAATATTGTACCCTATAAAAAAGTAGAACTGTCCTTATTAAAAACATATATTTAAAGAAACCAACCCACGTACTGGTTTTGCTATTGAGCTGCATTTTTATAAACCAGCGAACAAATTATAATTAATTTCATTGATAATATGAAATTATGAGCAATGTAATGGATTTGAAGACACTTTTGTAATAAAATGGAGTCATATTATTTTTTACTGATTTAGCCTTAACGACATGTAATTGATTTAAATAGTAACAATTTATCAAAGTTGTTATTTAAAATTTTACGTATGAGTAATATTAATTTATATAATATTACTCATACAGTAGGAATAGTTGTCGGGGTTCATAGACACAAATTTTTCGTGTTGCAATTCTGAGTTCGTAGGAGAGAGAGAGAAAGAGAGAGAGAGAGAGAGAGAGAAGAAGAAATGAATACGAGGCTTTTACATTATCTTTACCTCTCTTGCCTACAAAGTCAGAATTTCAGCAAGAAAAATATGGGGAGATAGCAAGCATTTTCAAATACGCACCGAACATCACCATCTTCGATTTCGAAATTTTTATCAAATTTTTATTTTGTTTATCGACTTTGATTCTGTCCTATTGAATCAGTCCCGCGAACTGTCATATGACCTGTCCCAAGGTGCTACTTTAATTTAAGTATAAACTGGAGTTACAACGGACACCCTGTTTTTCTAGTATTTGGTCCATAATTTTTTATTTACAAACCGATTTTACTCATTTTCAATATCAAATAAACTTTATATATGGGTAAATATTTAAGCCAGATTTCGTTCCTCTAGGATATTCGCACCAAGCACTGCATTCAAAAGAAATAAGGACAGGCGGATGTAGATCGTTAAACCGTCTTAGATGTCTACGAGGACTCAAAATATATAAAATTTATGGGGTCTTATTTCGACATGTTACACACGGAGTGACAAACCTAATATACCCTCTATAATTCTTTTACGGTGGGTATAAAAAAATCGGGAAATTTAAAAGAAAATTGGTGGCAATTGCAGTAATGGATCAGCTCTTCAGTACCGATTGAGTACCAAATACACCTTATTCATCACCAAAGTTCCAGTTGAGAAACAGA
Source organism: Protocalliphora azurea (assembly GCA_932274085.1). Lineage (NCBI taxonomy): Eukaryota > Metazoa > Arthropoda > Insecta > Diptera > Calliphoridae > Protocalliphora > Protocalliphora azurea. The sequence goes on from OW026520.1 coordinate 153,149,382, forward strand.
TGACACCACCACACTCACTAAAATTAAAAAAAATAAAAAATAAATCAAAAAATCAATAAATAAATAAAAAATAAGTAAAAATATTTCAAAAAATAACTATTTTCAAAACGATTCACAGTGAACTAAGCCTATATATATATATATATATATATATATATATATATATATAAACTAAAACATTATAAGAGTACATATATCTGTGCAATACAGAAACAAATATTATTATGATATTTTTTGTAAAAATTATAGGATAATTCCAAAAAATTTCGACCCAGGTCAAATTTTTACCATCACCGATTTTAATGAAATTCAGTAAATATTATCTCTTAAGCTGCATCTTATCGCTAACGGTTCATATTCTGTGAACTTCTAAATTTGGACACCGCGAGCTTTTTTTTTGTCAAAAATTAGCAAAAATTACTTTTACGTGTATTATCAGATTTCAGCAAATTTGGTATCAATAGAAAGGACTGAGATTCTTCTTTATCACAAAGTCATAAGAACTAAATATCTTCCTGATTCAAGGACCTCTAAAATGAAAAAAAATATCTGTAATCCTTGGATATCCTGTAAAAGAGTCTTTTAATTTTCATTATCTTTTATGTGCATTATCAGATTTCAGCAATGTTGATATCATTGGAAAGGACTGAGATTCTTTTTTATCATAAAGTAATAACAATTAAACATCTTCCTGGCGCAAGAACCACTAAAATGCAAAAATATCTTTCATCCTTGGATATAATAAAAAAGAGTCTTTTAATTTTTATTATTTTTCACACGAAGTTTACTATCAATTTTTCGTTGTAGTGTAAAAATTATAAATAAGATAATAATGGGATCAGAAGTTACAACAATTTTTCTTTACATTCAAATAGATCGGTTGGGAGGGTAAAAGAGAAAGAAGAAATGTTATCATCTTCTTTTTACAATTAGTTCAAAGCAGTTTTATTTTCATTTTTAATTAGTTGGTATTCAGGTCTTTAAAAGCTAACTTTTTTAAAATTTAAATGAGGGGTTCTTAGCCTATGTCTTATGAAGACAAAAACACCGCCCCAAACCCTGAGCACGGTCGGAAGAATAGGTAGCGTAGTCTTCTAACAGATAGGACATGAAGCTTGAACCGTTGCATAAATTTAATGGCACACATTTTCTGTAAGATGTTAAGTGGTTTGATATACTTATTCATATTTTAATATAAGAAATTATTATTTATTGAAATAATTCGTATATATATAGCACATTTCTGATCCCGAAAAGATAAATTGATATTACTTTAGAAGATTTAGGAACACATTAACAGACCTTTAACCCACTGTAACCTACTTTACAAAATTCGCCGAATTATTTGCGATGATTTTAAAGATTATTTACCAAAATTTGAAGCATGAGGTTACAAAGACAGAATCTACTGAAATTGATCATGATTGGTCCATTGTTTCACTTGTACCCCATACAACGTTTTTCCTCAAAATAGTGGTTTAACGCATATAAATATCTGAAATATGTCGTATTTAGGTAATGTAAACATACATAAGTTTTGTACAAATATGGTTTGGCTACCAATCCAAAATCGGTCCCTGATTGATTATATCTTTCATGTAGATTCCGCAGTCTAAAAATTACTTAAAAGCACCTAAATTCCATATTAACATGAATACAAAATTTTTATTTATTTGAATTGTATATAAGTATAAATTATCATACACAATTTCAGAATAATAGTTGCATAAATGAACATATTTCCCAAATTATTCCCATAACCGAAAATCAATTGAACTTGCATAAATCTCGCATAAAGATCAATATCGAGAAAAAATTTAACAAAGTTAAATTTTGTACAAGTATAGATTTTTCCACTAAATTTCTTAATGATCGGTCCATAATTGACCATGGGTCCTGTATAGCTCACATTTTCAAAAAATACTTTAACGTGCATAAATGTCACATAAATGTCAATATCGAAATAAACTTTTACATAAACAATTTCCACATAGGCTAAAAATGATTATAATAAATTTCATAAGAATCATCCACAATTGACCATAGGTGCCATATAAGAACCTCTCCCGATAATCATTTTAGCGACTACGCATAAGCCTGTAGGGTATTATATGATGGATTTTGACCAATACTGCTTTTTTTTTTCTTTTATATTTGTTTTGATACTAAATTTAAAACAAAAGTATCAGAACACTTAAAAATGTGTTTACTTTTTAGTAAGATTATGCTTACTGCTATAGACAAACTGTTTTGACTTCTGATGTCATTGAGGTCCCATTTGGAAATTTTTACGCTACAAATGTTGATTGATTATAAATAAAAAATAATGGAAATTAAAAAGACCCTTGTGTAGGATATCCTAGGATAAAAGATATCTTTTCATTTTAGAGATCCTTGCGGCAGGAATGATATAAAAATTTTGTTAAAATCAGATAATGCAAATAAAAGTTATTATTATTATTATTATTATTATTATTATTATTATTATTATTATTATTTAGCCTTAAATTTTATTAATTTTTGACGAAAATACGCAAGGTGAACACAATTTAGAGGTCCATAAAATATAAACGATATACAATGGATTCATAAAAAAATAAATAAAAAATAGGAGAAATCTTACATCATTGTGTACGAGCATAAAAATTCGGGAAGGGGACTTATTTTATACCTGTGGCCAATTTTACTAAATGTAAAATAAAATATACAAATACAGAATAATACGTTGATGCTAACATCCAGATGATTTAATTTAATTTTATATGGGAGATATGGTAAATTATGGACAATGTTGTTTCTACTTACATAAAATTTATTTGTGTCGAATATTAACTTGATACTAATATTCGTATGGGACTTACGCACGTTAAAGTGATATGTGGTAGCTATGGTCAATTGTGGACCGACCGTCATAAAATTAGGTACAAAGATTAGTACTTTTTTTCAAATTTTATTATAAAATAAACAATATTACAATTTAACCTCAGCGCCAGATTGGCATTATAGAGGCTTGTTGGCAAAATTTTAACAAAAGTATTAAAAAAATATTTATAATAAATAATAATTTACAATTTCAACGTGTATATCAAACATACCAATAAACATTATATCAGAAGCTCATCAACATTTTGAGATAAACAAATTTTTAAATAAGATTTAAACTGCGATAGGCTTGAGGCTTGTTTAATATTATGTTTCAAGTTATTATATTCTCTACAACCAGAGTGTTCAAGTCGTTGCTTAGTTGTTTTAGATTGACAAAAAATTATTCTTAAATTGTCACGATTTCTTGTGTTGAAGGTATACTGATTCCCTGTGGGAATTGTATGGTATGATGCCCAATACAATTAAGACATTTAAACATGTGTAGTAATAAATGAAACTTATAGAGCCCTTAAATTGGAAAAATAGTGGGAAAAACGTCCCTGAATGAAATAACAGTTGGAAACTGGCTGGGCAAGTTAGCTACACTTTTTAATGCTTTGTTCTGCATACTCTGAAGCGATTTAAACTCTGTAGTTTTTTTGAATCCATATATTAATGAAAGGTAATTACAATGACTTTGAACCAAAGCTTGATAAATTAAAAATTTGGTTTTTTTTATCGAACTTGTTTCTAAACTTTTATATTAAGCCTAAGGCAGGAGAAAGTTTTACCTTAAGGTTCCTAATGTGCTGATCCCACATAAGATTTCCCTGCAAACATATACCCAAATATTCAACAAATGAAACCTTCCGAACTTCATTTCCATCAACAAAAATACTAAAATCATTACTAAAACCAAAGTGTGGTTTAAACCTTATAAGTTTCGTCCTTGCAGGATTTAAAAAAAGCTTACTAATACAAAGATATTCCGAAACTAATGAAGCATCTCTTTCCATATACGGCTTTAATGCAGTTTCATGTTTATAATGATAAAATATACTAATATCATCAGCAAATATAAAAATTTTCCCTGTCAAGTTTAAATTTTTTAAATCACTGATGTATATTGAAAAGAATAAAGTACCTAGAACACTTCCCTGAGGAACTCCATGTACGACATTCCGCAGATTACTCTTATTTTTACTTGAACAGAAACTTTTTATAGTTATTTTTAAGGCATTCCGAGGGGTCATTAGTATAGCTGAAGCCTATTGAAATTGGTTGTAATGGACCGATAATAACTAATTTCAATGGGATTTTTTGTTGTATCATAAAATTCCCACGTGTCAAATTTCACTTAATTATCTCTAATATTGCCACCCGTCCAGCCAGCTACACGAACGGACCAGCATCGTTAGGTCGATTTAAAAAGTGATTTTGAGTTGTTCGGTATACTTTAAAGTGGGTGTTGGATAACTTTTTCTATGCGTTACAAATATCAGCACAAACGCATAATACCCCAACCACCTATGGTATTGTAGGGTATAAAAATCGAATATATAAAATTTTTAAAACTATAATTTTGGGTCGAAATTTTTTGGAATAACCCTACATAAATATAAATTATTTATTTCTTTTTTTTGTTATTCAGTGTTGCCATAGTTTTTATTAGTTATAATAAAAATGATTAACTTAACTACATTTTTGTAAACTTTTATACCTTTTAATTATATTTATTTTATTTGTTTTTATAAAGATCAGTTATTACAGATATGTAGTTATTACAAAATTTTACTAGTATGTGTTAGTTTTCTGAATTACTAAACCTTTAAATAGCATTATTCGCAATCATCTTTTAATACGAAATTATTGGTTTAGCAAGGGTTATTGATACTGTTGCTTTTATTTGTTGAGGTATTTACTTTGATAGTTTTTCTAATAAAATCACAATTGCTGTTGGTTGTTTTGCAAAGACATTCTAAAGTATCCTCAGAATTCATATTTTACAATTATTCATCTGTAATGCACTGTAGCTTTAATATTTTGCATGGATAAATCAAAAAACTTGAAAAATTTAATTTGATATTCTGACCAAAGTTACATAATTATTTTTACAATGTAAAAGTATATGATTCAAATTGTACATCTTTATTTCTTGTTGGACTTTTAATATATCTTATTAATAAAAACACTTTAATATAAAAGACTGAATTTTTGCTCATTTTTTTTTCTTTTCCAAAATAGTTTTTTGTTACCTTTCAGAATTTTTGTATTTCGGCTTAGGTTCATTGAATAATTGTGGAAGAGTACATTGTTAAAGTTTTATTGGACACTCGGCAGAATATAATGCATTTTCTAGTCCGCCACGACCATTATCAGCACTCTTCAGCATTCCACCGTGGTGTTCTCTGTAAACATCATCTATTTAACTAATAATTTCTTGGGAAATGGAATCCTTAACTTATTTTCCCTATATGTTATTAAATAAGAGGAATGGTTTACGATAAAGCTTTTTACAATTATTTTGTATTCTCCTTTTTAAATTATTGTTGTTTCTATAATTAAAGCTACCAGTTAGGTACTAAATCAAGCAACGTATAATTGTTATTGTTTAGCCACTTATTAAGTAGCAATGAACAATGTTGTTTTTACTTGATTTGTTTCTTCTGTTTGTTTTCTATTTTTAGAAATACTTAACAGTGGAGCCAAATAAAACTTTTTTACACCGTGCCTTGTGTTTGGACTAATTTGTTCATAATTTTTTGTTGAACTTTTTTTATAGATTTCTTTTAGAATTTTTGTATTTCGGCTTAATTATTCAATGAACTTGAGCCAAAATAAAAAAAAAATTAAAAAAAAAAACTAAAAAAAAGCTATAAAAAAATTTCAACAAAAAAACTATAAAAAATTTTTTTGTTACCTTAAATTTCAGAAATTCCTTGACTTTAGAGTCGTCCTATTTTATACAGACTAGTTGCACAATAAAAGGCAAAACATATATTGAAAGGGATCGATTTAGCTACTATTTGATTTTAATTTTGTTATTAAATTCTAAATTATTTTTTTTCCACTAGACAGTTCCTTGTGCATCCCAATCTTTAGATAAGTTCAATTCCAAAAATATGCAACAATTTTCGATTTTTTTGTTGCTGCAAGGGAGTACTCAATCAATTTAGATATACGTAATTATGAACATCTAAATAAATAAATAATTTTTTTTTATTAACTTCAATTCTCGAGAAGATCACTATATAGAAAAATTTGTAAAGTATTTTAATAAAATAGGAAAAAATTTGAATTAAATTAATTTCCAAGTTTTATTTAAATAATTTTTTAGACCGCTCACTAGTTTCGGAAATAATTAAATGGTTATGATAAAAAAAAAAAAAAAATAATTTATAGTTCTTCAAAAACTCGAAAACCATTAATTACTCTTACTATTTCTTACAATTCTATTATCCTAATTATAAATAACAAATTTATCAGAGACATTGAGGCTTCGGAAAGTTTATTATAACTAAGAAACGGATGGGTTGATATCCATAGAGATATCTCTATTTTCACTTCACACCTTATAAAAAGTCACAATTAATACACATGACGCACAAAATGATAAACTTATATCCTTCGAACATAATAAGTCATATGCCATTTAAATCAATAATTTAAATAACTGATCAATTCATTAATTTGCCACTTTATGTACAAAGGATAAAAATTAAAATATATATCGACTCTAAAACAGAAGCTTTATAACATAACCTTCAAAAGCCAATATTAGATATTGCTTTTATAATTTCTAACAAATATTTTCTTTTAACCATTAACTTTATTTATTTGTAATTTGAGAGGATATATTTAATATTTTATAAAAATATTTAATAAAAATTCAGCAATAATATTTTCCTGTTTCTTGTTATTTTTACCAAAAAAATATTGATTGTTTAACAATATAAACTAAATTTCTCCTAACGATTTTTTCTTAATCTAATTTTAAATATTTATTTTCATTCAATAATTAAAATCTCATGTTTGATCCATAAATAAAATAAACATTTAATATATCAATTTTGTAGGTATTATAAATAAATTTCTAAAGAAAACAAATTTTCTATCAAATAATGACAAAACATTCACTAGTAGCTACCTACCTATTTAAAAATAAAAAATAAAAAAATGCCGAAAGGTTTATTAAATTTAATATGTTTTTAATTAAAATCTTAATTGAAGATTAAAATATAGTTTTTTTTTTCTTTTGGATATTTATTTTCAATTTCAATGATTCAATGTACGATGGGAAATATGAAGTATGTTATACCGTATCTATCAGTAAGTGAGCAAATGTACGATTTAGATGAAATAGGTATGTGTACTTATAATATATAAATATATATTAGGGTGGTCCCGTTTGTATGAATTGAAACTAAGATAACGATGTTCCCTGCACAAATAAAAATTAGGCGTTTTAAATTATGTTGAAACAAATCGTATTGAATTGAAGTGAAGAGTTTTTAAATTATGTTGAAATTAATTGGAGCTTTTGAATCTTATTGACAACGATCGAGTTATTAAAAGAAGAGAGCTTTAAATTATGTCGATAACGATCATGTTGAATCAAAATGAAGAGTTTTCAAATTATGTTGATATTGATCGTGTTAAAATTAATAGATGCTTTTCTATGATGCCGTTGTTAAAACTTTTCATTCTGAAATTATCCTTTCGTGAGCTGTATAAATAAAAAGTGTCCCTTTTCGGTTTTTTTCGTTTTTTTTTATAATTCTGCAAAATGAGATATTAATACGATTTATTATTTAAATGGAAAGTTATAGGTTTTTTATACTAAAATTAAAAATAAACTTTTTAAAATTCATGAAAAAATTTTCTTATTTATTATTTACTAATAAATAAATAATAAATAAGAAAATTTTTTTATAAAATCTGTAATTTAATTTATGTCGGCTATAATCTTTTGAAATATAAGTGTTCATATATTAATATGCACCACTTCATGTGCCATGTAGAACAACACTCCGTCAAGGAAATGTTTCTCCTTTTCAGTTTACATCATAGAAATTATGTATTAAATAGTCCATTAGTCAGATCATTAAATTACTTTAAGTCTTAAAATAATAATCATATTTTAGATTTTACTGCAACAGAAACTGATTTTCATAACTTTATACTTCAGAATATGGAACAATTATAATTAGAAAAAAATAAAAATAAATAATTTTTTATAATTTCTTGTTTATATTCATCATTAGACTGTAAAGAATACTGTTCTTTAAACTTATGTAAATAAATAAATAACTAAATATGTCTTTGTATTTAATTTTAAACACTTGTCTAAAATAATAAACCTTTTTGAATTCCTTTTAATTTCGGAGACATTAAAAGAAATTATTTTTCAATATACTTCTTAAAAATACAATTTTTTTGTTATTTATGAATGTATGTTAATGTGTAGGAATGCGAAAATTGAGTGGTGCAAACAAATTGTATTATTTAAAAAACACCTTATATAAACCTCATTTTAAAATGCAAATATAAATAATACAAATATTTCAACACCTACTGTCCAAACTAATTGGACACTTAAATTATATTCATTATAATTTTTATATTAATTTATTTTTATTTTTATTTATTTTTAATTACAATACAATTACAAATTATATTCCAATTCTAACCGAGCGGAGTAACGAAGACCATCATACCTTGTTGTAGTGAAACAGACCAAAGTCTCTGGTGGGAATCGAACTCGCAATCCCCAGACTGACAGACTAGCTCACTATCAACTAGGCTATCGGGGCACCAATTTTTTTTTATTAATTAGTACACCAATTGATATAAGACAAGTATTTTTAAGTGTACTTTATATCAATTGGCAGCACTTTTAGTACACTGTAAAGAAAATGTTATTGGAAAAAAAACCGAAATTTATTGGTAATCTTAATGCTAATTACGAGGGCGGATCAATATTTCCGTGACTTTTCGAACTTCCCTCGTTGTTATATGAAATTCAACACTATTCCCATCAAGTAACATCTGTTACTAGACTACTGTCAAATTTTGATCAAGTGTCGTCATTTACTTTGCGTTTAATAGCTGTTCAAAACATACAACCTCGTGTATTTTTCTAAAAATGGAAAAAAGTGAATTTCGTGTGCTCATTAAACATTATATTTTGCGAACAAAAAAACGTCAATCTCACCGAGGAAAAGCTCGATAAATACTATGGGGACTCTGCATCATCGATTTCAATGGTAAAAAAGTGGTTTACTGACTTTCGTTGTGGTGGCACAAGTACAAATGACGCTGAAAGTTCTGGACGGCCAATTGAGGTCAATACACCCGAAAATGTCAAAAAACAAATCCACTATATGGTGTTGGCCGAACGAAGAGTAAAAGTGTGTGAAATTGTTGATGCCATAGGCATTTCATATGGCAGTGTGGTTTCGATTTTAAATGATCAGTTTAAGAAAGTTGTCAGCAAGATGGGTGTCGCGTTTGCTCTCAATTGACCATAAACGTAAACGTGTGACAAATTCAAAGGATTGTTTGGAATCCGCATTCCGAATTATTTTTTGTGGCGTTTTGTAACGGTGGTTGAAACGTGGATCGATTAATGTACTCCGGAGATCAAGCAGCAGTCTAAGCAATGGGTTTCTCCGGGTGAACCTGCTCCGAAGAAGGCCAAGGTAAGTTTATCGGACAATAAGGTGATGGCAACAGTTGTTCGGGATGCACGCTTGATAATTCACATCGATTACCTTCAAAAAGGAAAAACAATAAACGGCGAATATTATGCCAACTTATTAGACCGATTTAATGAGGTTTTAAAAAGAAAATTACCTCATATGGCCAATAAAAAAGTTATTTTTCATAAAGATAATGCACGGGTGTATACGTGTGCAGTCTCAATATCAAAACTCTATGAATTGGGCTACGAATTGGTACCTCATCCGCCATATTCTCCGGATTTAGCCCCTAGTGACTACTTCCTGTTTCCAAACTTAAAGAAATGGCTCGGTGGAAAGAGATTCAGCTCCAAAGATGAAATTATTGACCAAACAAATGCTTATTTTAAGGACCTCGATAAATTCTTTTTTTTTTTTGGAAGGTATACAAAAACTGAAGAGACGTTGGACTAGGTGTATTGAGTTAAAAAGAGATTATGTTGAAAAATAAATTTTTGTTTTGTAAAAAAAACTGTATTTCATTCAAAAAGTCACGGACTTATTGATCGGGACTCGTATTATTGTTGTCACGAAGAAAAAGGTGTCACTTTTTACCAGTCCATCGAGAAGATCACTTCATCTATAATTAATTATCTTAACTTAAAACTAAAAGTATACTTAGCGCAACCTGAAATTGTTAAGTACAATATACTAAAAAATTAAATTGAAATCAACAGCAAGTACATCTCATTTTATAAAAGTAAGCCAAAGAAAGGTGAGTTTGTTTTTATGCAACAATAGCCAGCTACCCTATGGATAATAACCCTAATATTGTTATTGTTTTTTCTTATCCCTACAATTGTAATTACTCCTATATGAGTAATTATAATTAAATATTTTCTTATAGATTGGCCCTTTTAATAATTACATCCCACCGTATCTGCCATCGTCTATAAGAAATCCTGCAACAAGATCCCTAAGTTTGTTCACCTACAAATAGTTAAAACATAATATTGTGTTAATAATAATTAAAAATTAAACATTTAAAAATACTCTTGATTTACATTTTTTTTTTCATAGACTTTTCTTTATCGAAAAAATTTTCTTCACATGAAAATTTGTTGACAAACATTTTGCGAAAAATATTGAAAAAACGAGCAGATTTTAAGTGAAGTAATGAAAATTTTACATTTTTTTCATAGATATTTGAATGTTTTAAAAAAAATAAGATGAAAGTAATAAAATGTAATCCCTTAGGAGTTATACCGAAATATATTTTTTTATTTTTAAAAATACTTCTTAGCATAATTTTTGTGGGTATTTCATTCAAACGTAATTTAATTCGTTGTTTATTAATAGACGTATAGTGTTTTATATCATTAAAAAGCTAATAAAAATAAGCGTATTTTGATGTAAGACTCATTTAAATTTATTTCATACAGAAATATCTGTATATAAAAGAAAATATATTTCGAAAAATTCGAATAAAATTTGAACAAGTTCAAATTAAAAAGAAGAAAAAACCATTTCGGTGTAACTACTGGAGGATTATATTGCATTATTTTTGCCTTTTTTTTTTTGAAATACAGTGCAAGCTGTGTATTCGCGATTAACCATTATCGCGACGGCTTAATTTTTCAAATTGTAGGTTCTATAAGCGTGACAGTTTCGCGACTTTTATCTATTTTTTTTAATATGATTACAATGTCTATAAATAAAAAATAGAAATCCCCGTCTTTTGGCATATTAACTTTTTTTGGTGATTTTGATCTTCAATTTTGTCAGTTTATTCATGTCATTTAAACAGGATAACATGCCCTTAAATGTTTTACAAATTATAATTTAGGTAAAAAACGAAGATTTTTCAACTATTGGTACACTTGTAGCTCAGATTGCTGCAGAATATCTTTTCACGAATACTGACATAAAAAACTGGACTAAAGAAGAATTGCTGGTGGAAAGTAATGAGAAGCAAATGGAGTTACAGATACGATAGTGGTCACGAAGAAAACAAAATTAAAGTGGACGATTGTACAACATCGATAAACATATGCATACAATGGGCTTTGGAAAATGATAAGCCGACGACAGCACTATATGAACTACGTGATTCGTCTGTTATTTTAAAAAATAATTTGCCAAAAAAGCAACTCAAAATCACCAATTTCTTTAAAAATGTTTAAAATGTAAATATATCAATAAAAACAATTCTAATTTTAAAAATTACATAAAATTTTTCAATAAAATTTTGGGTTCTGTTATCGCGAAAATTCAGTTTGAAATATCCATTTTTTTTAAATATTGCAAAATTTCGAACTCATTTGGACCTGGTTCTAAATTCTAATTATGTTGTTAAATGTATGTACCAAAGGTCTTTCTTGTGATACCAAATTTTCATATTGTTCCTTTGGCAGAAATATGAAAAAAAAAATCAGAGAAAACTGAAAAAACGACTTCCTTTCATTTTGATCCAGTTAACGAATAGATAATATCAAGACGAAAATTTTAATAAATAAAATAAATTACCTTAGTATAATATAAATTTTCATTTGAGCTGGAAACATTGATACTTTACATTTTAGGGCCACCCTAATATACATACATGTAGGTATGTTAGTATGTTCAGGAATGGATGTTCATTGTCAACAATTTAAATTCTAAAAATACAACACTTTGCCGGTTAACAAGTATGAAAGACAAACACTTTTACGTATGCATATATGTATATATATACACATATTAAGAGTAATATGTGTGTATATATATGCATGTATAATATTAAACCTGTATTAACATACTAACACATGCATTTTACAATAAAATAAATTGCAGATAAATATTGTATGTATGTAGATGTGTATCTTTTCTTTATTGGAACGTTACTTGCATGAATTTGCAATGTGTATAAGTGTTTACAGCTTTATAAACATACATACACACAAGCACATACATATACACTTAAATACATGGACATTTGCATTTTATTCTTCAGTATAAATTGAGTATATATTGATAAACTAGTATTTTCTATGATTGTATGTGTACTGTTCCTGTTGCTGTTAAAGTACTAATGTGTGTGTATATGTGTAAAAATATTCTTAGGACATCCTTTAGATCCTTTTAAATGCAGCTATGCCATAGTTTAGCTTATTCAAGCGCAAAGTGATTGTTGCATACTTGAATCATTTGCTATGTAAGTATACGTGTGTGTATGTAATTATGAGTGTATGCATTAGGAAGGTAACTTGTGAAAAATATTTTACTTTTTATACACTTCACCACAAGTGTAAATGGAGTATATAAGTTTGTCATTCCATTTGTTATTTCTAAAATATTCACCTAATACCACAAAAGGTATTTATTTTCCGCATTTTTATTGATAGGGAAGTCGACAAAACGATGTTCGGCTTCTTGAATTAACCATATCGGTCCATAAACAGCTGAGTTATTGGCAAAAGTCTAAAAAGATTATTAAACATATACACACACAAACATATATAAGAAGCCAATCAGTGTTGCCAGCTTAGCCTTTTTAAGGCTAAATGTAACCTTTTTATTTTGTTTTTAACCTCAAAATTTTCGTCTTAGCCTCTAGATTTTTTTCTAGCCCTTTTTCATTATCAAAATTGCCTTAAAAAGACTAAAATATTAGTATTTCAACAATGAAGAAAATAGTTTCCTATTTGCTACTACTAATTTTATTTTTAATGAATCATCCATTTTAGCATTTTTGTGTATTTAACAAAAATGTTCTCTTGCGGAGCTTTATTCTCCAAATCAATAATAACTTAAATAATTTTATGGACCTACTCTATATTATTATATATAATTATTTTTAAATGCACTTCATTAACCATAGAATTATTTATGAATAATTATTTATAATAACAAAATTCTCATAAAACGAAAAAGCACCTAAAAATTTGGATATGCTTAATTAAGAAGGAATTATAATTCTAAATTGACGACAAATCACTGCAAACAATTGAGTAATTTTTCATATGAAACATAACCCAAATTTGTATATGAATTTTTTGAACGATTTTTTGCTGGTTCATTTTGCTGACAGCCGTCATATATTTTATTTTTAAATTTATTATTTATATCTTCAAAAAATCTTAAAACTAATGGAAACGTGAGAAAATAAGTTCTAGAACTGAAACATAGCTTTTTTTCTGGCCTTATTTTTTAAGGCATTTAGGATTTGCTCTCATTTTTGTCTTCAGAATTCTTCTTTGCGTTCCTATCTGATACCTTTTGCGCTTTAAAAGTCTTAAGTCCAATATTGGATTTAACTTTGCGCACATTCGCATCCGGAAATATTTAGAATACTTCTGAAGCACTGCTACATCATTTTGGCTTTGTATTCGTTTTGTGGTCTTTTATTTTTTCTGTTCCAGGTTGTCGATCAATTTTAAGATCATTTTTCAACTTTCTTACCACTCTAGAAATTAATTATCTGCTGGCACGTACTCCCTTCAAATTTTTTCATATTTTTATAATTTGGATGAGTTTACTAGAATTCAAATTTTTTTATGTGTTTCATTATGAGCAAACACATAAAATATTTTTGAAATTCACATCATTATAAAATCTGGAGTATTTTTCAAAGATATATTGATCACAAAAAGAAAAAAAAAAGTTGTCACCAAACAAAGTTATGTACAGATATAAGTGTTAAATTGTATTAGAACGCACATTATTTTCCAGAACTATTTATAATTTCTATTATAATATTTGTTAATCATTATACCCTACACCACTATAGGTGGTTGGGGTATTATGCTTTTGTGCTGATGTTTGTAAAGCACAGAAAAAAAATCATCCAACACCCACCTTAAAGTATAACAAACGATTCAGAATCACTTTTTGAGTCGATCTAACAATGTCTGTCAGTCCGTCCGTCTAGCTGCCTGGAAGGCTCGCTGGACGGCTGGCTGGTTGTCCATGTAAATATTGTGCACATTGAAATTGGTTATAATCGGTCCACTATTTCATCTAGCCCCCATAAAAATGTCCTCCCGGAATAGGAGTTTAACTATTATAGATGCCTTAAATATTGTTATACTTTAATGAAGATCGGTTCATAATTAACCATAGCTCCCATATAAGCCCCTTTTCCGAAAATTACTTTAACGTGCATAAATCACATAAACATGTTAGTATCAAGTTTATATTCGATAAAAAATAAATTTTATATAAGTAAAATTCACAGTGACAAATTTTATGAGGGTCGCTCAATAATTAACTATAGCTCCCATATAAGCCCACTTTTGAAAGTCACCCTAAAGTGCATAAATTTATGTAAATGTTATTTGTATATTTTATTTTATACTTAATAAAAGTATCGGTCCACAATTGTCCACATATCTAATATAAGACCCCTTCACGAATTTTGATGGACATAAACACACCGACTATATCTTTCTTACTTGTTTTCTTTGTTAAAAATATTACATAAGATTCAATTTACTTTTTGCCATTGGATCTATTTGGTGCATGTATAACAATGGTTCTCAAATGGTGGATAAGGACATTTGTGGAGGTCACAAAGAGATCCTGAAAAATATTCACTTGAACCCTTCTAATATAATGTCTAAGGAATTTGTTACTTTGAACACTTGGAACAAACACAAATATACACAAACTTTATCCAACAAGCCGTAGAGTTAAAGTACATACAGACACACACTCTTAGCTATCAATACAATTTCACTTTAAGTATGATTTTTTGTAATTGTTGGCAGTGTTGCCAGGAGATAAGAAAAAGAAGGGCTAAATTGAACTTTCAAAAAAGGTCAAAGAAGGCTAAATGCTCTAAAAAATAAGGCCAGATAAAAGTTTTTTTTAAATCAGGAAACTTTTTTTCCGTTCTCATTAATTTTTGAAAAATGTCTGAAGAAATTATAATAAATTTATACATAACATAAATAAAAAAAAAACAAAAAGAAATCCATTATATAAATTAGGGTTATATTTCCTATGAAAAATTACCCAATCTTTTGAAGTGATTTTTCGTCAGTTTTCAACTATAATTCCTTTTTGAATAAGCATTTTCAAATTTTTGGTGATTTTGCTTATTAGTAAGATCTTTTTTAAATTACTTACCTAAATGGTTTCTATTATAGATGAAATATATTGAAAAATAATTTTAATTATTGATTTAGTAAGTCCACAAAATTAGCTAAGACACAGGTGAAATTTTTTATTAAATATAAATACACAAAAATGCTTAAATGGAGGATTCTGTAAGTACTTATAAAATTAATTATAGTAAATAAAAAATAATTTTCTTCGTTGTTGAAATTCCAAAAGTTCAGCCTTTTTAAACAATTTTAAAATTAAAAACAGAAACCCAGAAGCTAAAATGAAAATTTTGAGGCTAAAAGCAAAATAAAAAGGCTAGATTTAACCTTAAAAAGGCTAAAATGGCAACACTGATTATTGGTATGATTGTGTGTGAGTGTGCATGAGTGTCTATAAGAATAAATGTGTACTTCATTGACTGCAATTTGACGCAGTAAATTTTATCACCTAAATATCAATGCATACTAATAATGTTTTCCTTCTACTACATTTATATGTATGTGTAAGTGTATGCATGCGAATGAGTGTTATCCAATTTTTTACTTAATATCAACATCATCAGCATCACTATTAATATCATCTCTTGCTTCAACGTAAAATTTATATTGAGTTGTTGTTCTAGAATGGATGATGATTATTCTGAAAAATTTTCGTTTAGCATTTAGTTACTTGGGATGTTGTTAGGCAATATTGACATATTTGAACAACTACTGGAACAAAAATTGCACTGAAAATTGAAGTCTATAAAAAAAATTTTGTTTTTTTTTTTATTAGCCATCATTATTGTGTTAGTGTTTATGGCATAAAAATAAAACATTGTGTGTTGTTTTGAGTGTAGTGCAGTAAATTTGATCTTGTTGTTTCTGTTGTGTGAATGTGAATATGTGTGTGTGTGTTTTTTTTTTTTTTTTGTTGGATGTACAACATTCTCTAGTGAATCGTTTAGAATTTTAATATTGCTAGTCATCTATTTTTGCTATTAAAGTTGTTGCTATTTTTTTTTTTGTTGATAGTGTTGCGTGTTAGTGATAGTGTGTATGTTTGAATATATATATATATTTTTTATTCAGCATACTTAATGAATACACGCTCTATTGGGTATCTATAGGATACGTGTTAATTTACATTGAAAATCCATTGGCTTTAACTACATACATATATGTATATGTGTATTTAGTAATGATAAACTAAAGTATTCCGTAATGGCCAAGGACACATGTACACCTACTTACTCTCCACTCTTTGAGTATAATCAATGGGTGATGGCTCATTAGCATTTTTTGTTTGTACTGTTGCAAGACAATTAAGCGTTTTTATTTATTCTCAATCTCTCTCTCTCTCTCTTTTCCTCTCCTTCCTTCTAAATTGGTCACTTATTTGCTCCGGTTTGTTTAGTTTTTGCTGCTAGAAAATCTAATTTTCTAATTTAGTTGCAACGTATAGTAGATAAATTGTCGACCGATTATTTGTTTAATGAATGCCAACGTTTAGAGTCATATAGGAATTAAACAAATGGTATAAGTGGCTATGAATAGCAGGTAAATGATTTGAAGAGATGTTATTTCAGAAATTCGTTTAATGAGAAGGAACTAAACTACATTTAATAAACATTAACTTATATATGCACATACATAAGTAATAAAATAAATTCCTATTAACGTTTTCAATGGAAATGTTTTATTACAACTAATGTGTTGAAATTATAATAAAAGTTGATAATTATCTTCAATATAATATTGTCATATAAAAGTATAACAATATTTATTGTGACAATTAAAATAACTTAGAATAATCTATTATTTTATTGTAAATATATATTTATTTTACTGTTTATAAGAAAAGTTAATATATTTTGAGATTTTTTCTCTTGACCTATATAAATAATTCTATTTGTATCTAGAAATTTTAAACTAGATTAAAAAGTGTTTAAATCAAAAACCTTAATTGTTATAAAATTTACTTTTAACTACACTACTTCAATTATACTTAACATATATAAAACACGTAATAAAATAACTAATTACATGGTGCTACAAAATAAAAAAAAATTAAGTACACTTCAAATGTAATATAGTGTAATTTGTAGGTATGGGTAAGTAGATTATTAAACCATTTTTAGAATTTTCAATGTAACCACAAAATCGGAATGCCTGCTGTCCAATTCAAATTTTTTAAATGGCATTTGAAAGAAAAGATTTTAGCATTTCTAAAAGTGTATAGGGAATTTTCTTTTTAAAGTCAAACTGAAACCTCAAATATATTTTTTTTAATTTTGATTTTTTTAAATAACTTTTGACGCAATTGTATTAACAACACTAGCTGGAGTAAAGCAGCAAAAACTCAAAACCTGAAATGGTAAAAAAAACGGGAAAGAAAGATATAGTCGGTCCAGTCCGGTTATATGACACATCATTGTGTACGAGCATAAAAATTCGGGTAGGGAACTTATATTGTACCTGTGACCAATTTTATTAAATTTAAAATAAAATATACTAATATAGAATAATGCATTGATACTAACATCCAGATAATTTTATGCACTTTAGAGCGATTCTAGAAAGTGGGCTTATATGGGAGCTATGGTAAATTAAGAACCAATTCTCATAAAATTTGCCAGTGTTATTTCTATTTATATAAAACTTATTTGTGTCGAATATTAACTTGATAATAACATTCACATTGGATTTATGCACGTTAAAGTGATTTTCGGAAGAAGGGTTTTTATATGGGAGATATGGTCAATTGTGAACCGATCTTCATACAATTTCACACAAAGATTGATACTTGTTCAAAACTTCTTTGAAAAGAATTTCATTAAAATATTCTTATTTGTGAGGCATTTTTGAGTGTTAAAAATCTTTTCCGGGGGGCATTTGTATTGTATTTGTATGGGGGGGGGGGGGGAGGGAGGGTGCTAGGTGAAGAAATGGACCGATTACAATCAATTTCAACAGGCTTCGTCATTTTATCATAAAAGTTCCATGTGCCAAATTTCATTGAATTATCTTCAAATGTGGAAAACAAACTTTAAAGACCAAATATATTAAAGAACAAACAAGTTATGCATTTTTCAACCATATTTGTATGAAGCATGTTTATTTGTAATATTTTGTTGCTATGGAAATAATAATATTAATATGGTTTAAAAACAAAGTAGAATAATAATATTCAATTTTTATAGAAATAAAATTATACTTTTTATTGTAATAAAATTTGGTTTCTGGTAAAACTATTGAAAAACATGAAATTTTGGTAGTCAACTATATTAAAATTTTGACTGAATGTAAACATTTTATGATAAAACTGAAACAAAAACATTGTTATCATGAACACAATGTTATAAAATTTAATGAAAGTTAACAATGTTGTTGTTAAATGTATTAAGGTAATATGGTTAGTGTAGCCGAAGATAATAGAGATCATGGTGATTTTTTAACATTTCATTAAATAAATTCTAATCAGCAAAGTATGAGTAGATTTTTTCGTTTTTTAGTTTTATAAAATTTATTGATATACTTTTAATGTGACGAAAAGACTAAAGTGATATCAATGGACAAGAAATTATCGTCTATATTATGGTAGTTAAAACTCAGAAATATAAAAAAAGTTTAAAGTTCTATTTTAAGTTCGATATCAAAAATAAATGCACATATGAAACCAATATGTTTTATAATAGTGAAGATAATCGGGACTATAATTCCGAATTAAACTACTCTTGGAGTATCGAATAAAAACCAAAGTGTACATAGATTTTTGATATATATATATATATATTCGTTTTATTTACAATATATATATATATATATATATATATATATATATATATATATATATATATATATATTTTTTTTTTTTTTTTTGTTAATTGAATTTAATTCCCTCATGTATTTTTCACATCAAACCACCAAAAAAAAAAATCTATAAATGATATATTAAAAGTTGCATATATTAATTATACAACTACAAAGTAACTTTTTCAATGACAAAAATACACACTCAAAAATGTTAAAAGTTGTCACTTGGGATAATACTAGGTGGAGATAGGTATACATTTTCACCGATTTTAGTTAGCGCCTTGCGTGTGCTTCGACGATTTTTGAGTATTAAAGACACCGCGATCTCAGGCGGTGAATACTTTTTATGCAATTTCTTTTGTTTAAAACCATTCTTCGCTTAAATAAAATAGAATAGATGTTGTTATCTATATATATAAAACAGGATGTGTATACATACACATAACGTATGGACTTCAAAACGGCTGGGCCGTTTTTGATGAAATTTTCAGGGATATTTTTGAGAATATTCAGGATAATTTTCAGAATATTCAGGCGGGTGACACTGTGAAGTCTGATATTTGATTTTCGGTCTGCAGGCGGAGGGGCGTGGCAAAATCCAATTTTCATATTGCACCACCAATGACATATACATATATTTATTTTTTTTTTGCTTTTTTTATTTTATTTTTTTGTCATGTTTTTCAAAACGAGATATCAAACTCTTAAATCGCTTATGTAGTTCCGAAGATATTTTCAAAAACCTATGTTAATAATGATTCAATATCAAAATTTTAAAACCTTCGGAATGTTGCATTCATAAATCCGAGTTTTCGTTTTATTTACAAAATATTTAATATTTAATCGTGTGGTAATACAACACTATTGTTTACTTAGGGCCAGCAACGCGGACCGGGTCAGCTAGTTATAAATATAATTTCACATCAAATTTCGAATCGATTTTAAATAGTCATAACATTTTTGCAAATTAATATTTTATTGCGCCACAATGATTTTAAAATAAAACATGGAAATCTTTTTCGATCATGCGCTTCTTTAGCTTCACTGAAATTACGCTGTTGAGTGTGCCTAAAAAAGTTTGAGAACCCCTTATATAGCTCAAACTAGAGTTTTCATACGAACAGTAATTATATTTTTTATTTTTTTCGAACAAACAAAATTTTTAAATTTGGAATAAAAAATTATTCGATCGATTTTTAGCGATTAATCGAATAATTTTTCAAAACGAGTTTTTGTTAAATTATGCCTTTTTGAAATTATACGTGTAAAAAATGTTGTTTAGAATGGAAAACACTGTTGGAAATGATTGAAAATTTCGTTAGGATATATACATAAATGTGTAAACCACCACGTTTTAATAGATTTCGGGTTAAGGCTATTCACAGACACTGAATTATTTGGGGGAAAAAATATAGAATAACTTTTATAAAGATTTAATCAAACGTCTTAAAATTAGAATAAAAGGGAAACGTGTAAGTTATTATGAAATTGGAGAAAATTTCCAGCGCATATTATTTTCTTTTAATATTCATCAAAAAGTGAAACAAAAGTATATGCAAATGCTTTATTTTTAAGAATTTCTCATTTATTATTTATTATTGTAATAATTCAATTGATGTAGAAATAACAGAAGATTCTGAAATGTATAACGATGGTTTGCTAACTGAACTCAATTAATCGATAATTAATATCAAAAAATAATAAAAAGAAGATTTTAGCAATAGTGATAATCATTGATTTAGAAAAATCTATAAAATCTAACAGAATAACTAGATTTGATTTTAATGCTACGTATTGCTACCATCAATAGTAAGGGAAAGAATTTTTCCACACATCTGTTTTTATAAAAAAAAAACAAATCGTTTTAAATCTGCAATGCTCAGTTTTTGAACACTTTTGTGTTCTATATTAATGAATTGTTATTTTTAGGTTTATCTTAAGTTAGCAAAAGCAAAAAGTGATTTAAAAAAATAATAGTTTTAGCATTTTTTAAACTTGCAAATAATTATTCGAACAATATATTTTTTTCTATATTAATTCGATTAATCGAAGAAGATTCAAATTTTATTCGATCACACGAATAATTAAAAAAATTATGAAATTTTATTCAATCAACTGTAATTTCGAACTGTTTAAAATTCCAATCTCAAACATAATTGCAAGGGATATAAACCTCCATTCTTTATATTACAATACTCGATACGGCGCAAATTTTCTATTCGAAAAACTGCAAAAATTAAAATTTTGAAAATTTTGGTTTCAACCCTGTCAATGATAGACTGATTAAACACGATTTGAATAATTTCTACAATTGTTTGTAGTTTACATTAGAGGAATTAGACACATGTGCTAAAATCCGCGATTACAGGAATCAAAAGAAGGAAAAAAACTTGATATTTTCAAACACTTTATTTTTTATACTCTACATCACCATAGGTGGTTTGGGTACTATGCGTTTGTGCAGATGTTTCTAACGCATAGAAAAAGTAAATCAATGGACTCAGATTCACTTTTTAAATTGATCTAACGATGTCAGTCCATCCGTCTGGCTGGCTATCCATGCAATAATGTTAAAAAATTAAAATCATCTTTATTATCTTCGGCTACACTAACCATATTGTATTACTTTTAATACATGGTTACGGCATTATTGTCCTCATTGTTTATTTTCATTAATTTTTATAATAATCTGTTCATGATAATAATGTTTTTGTTTCAGTTTTATTATAAAATGTTTATATTCCGTAAAAATTTTAATATAGTTGACTACAAAAATTTTATGTTTTTGAAAATTCTCGAAAATAAAAATCTACTTGAAAAGAGTGTAACCATTTTAACATTTTTGCTGCTAAATTTACCATTTTTTACACCGATTTAACCGAAAATTTTTCATTTAGTATTTGGCATATTTTTTTTTAGCAGTTTTTAATAATATATTTAGCATTTTGTAGTATTTTTTAAAATAAATATAAAATTGAAATATTGAAATTAAATATTTATGTTAATAAGGTACGTGGCAAAATTATAAAGTAGCTTTTTTTTTGTTCCGTGTACAAAAAAGATCAATGGTTATTTGATGGTGCTGCTGGATAAAAGGTGTTTCTACAACCGTTTGGTATCACGAAAATGTGAACTTTTCAATGACTCAAAACTATGAGGTCAATAAAATATTTTTCCATTAAAAACATATTTTAAAAAAATCTAAATAAAATTAAATTAACATTGAAAATGGAAAAACGTTCAGATTGTTGCATAACATACACTCTAAGATCCTAAAAACAGCTCTAAGTATACCTACTACCAATGATGTTCAGCCTTTTAATGGTAAGAAAGTAGTTGGTAACCATCTCTGCTATTCCAAACTACACATTTTCGTTAAAGGGAATAGTGGGTCTAAATTATCATCAACATAGCTTGAAATTCTAAGGATTTTACATAAAATTTTATCTTTTTAATAATATATGGATTCCTCTATTAAATCTCTTTTATAGGGTAACGGGCTATTGGAACCATCAGAAATAATTTTTTATCTAAAGAAAAAGGAAATTCTTAGTGATAATTTTGGTAATATAATAAAAAGAGATCATAACACTTATTATTTATAATCATATATATTTTTAGATCTGACCATACGTACCAATGCTAATATGTTGCTCTTACATTATGGTCACTACAACTATATTTTTTCTCTGCGTGTAGTTAATACACATCTCGTAATTTTTTATCTATTATTGAAAATAGAATTTGGCAATTTTTGTAGCCTTTTGCCTTAAACCTCAAAAAGTCATTTACACGAACAGATTATGTTTCATTTGAGCCAGTTAATATTGGTACAAAATAGCGTTAAAATTTTTTTGAACACATCCTCATCCTTATATCCTCATATACACATTTTTATATTTATTTCAAAACTGTGTAAAGTATTAAGAACACTAGCAAGATTTTTTAATCTTATTTTTGGAATATTTAGCTATTGCTGACACACGCTTTATTAAAAACATATTTTTTCTTGTTTTTGCCAAATACTATATTTTATTAGGAGTAAAATTACCTGGTAAAATTGGATTAAAATAGTAGAATATATAAATTTTTTTCGAAGTTGTAAAACATAAGAAAATATGGTATTTGGAAGGAATATGATAAAACATGTTTTTAATAAAATGTGAGTCAAAAATGGCTCTAAAATCTAAAAAAATAAGAAGTT
The DNA here is from genome assembly GCA_932274085.1 of Protocalliphora azurea. Taxonomy (NCBI): domain Eukaryota; kingdom Metazoa; phylum Arthropoda; class Insecta; order Diptera; family Calliphoridae; genus Protocalliphora; species Protocalliphora azurea. Next base: position 153,173,012 of record OW026520.1, read on the forward strand.
AAGTTTGGGGTATTAATATCTCTTACATTTTTGCTATGAATATAAATGTGTTTATTATTCTTAAAAAGTGTAAACTCTTTTATCCTTAATGCTATTTAAAAAATTTAAATTTGATAACTGGCATTCGAAATAAATATTTTTAAATCTGCGAAAAATAGTTTTTTTTATATATAACTACCAATTATTGGGGGCATATAGGAAATTCTTAAAGTGCTATAATAATCTAACCATAGCTACAAACTACATTATATTACATTTTAAGTGCTTTCTTTGACTGCAACACCGTGTTATTTGTCAAATTTGAAACTATACATCTTTTTCTTTTTTTATTTTTATTTTTTTATATTTAACGCATAACTTTCTCTATGATCGCAAATTTGGTTAAGTAATCTGTTTGTTTACATAACAGGAAACAAAACCAAACACAATATAAACAAAACATACAAGTACAATGTACACGCACACATACACTTGCATAATAAAACCAAATGAAAATAAACATTGAAAATTATTTATAAATTAAAAACATACATCGATTTACAAACAATTATATGCATACATTTATAAACACTTAGATATAAACCCGCATACATACAAATTTGATTTGTAATTGTCAAACATCTGCACAATGTACATCTTTAACAATTAAAATTAAATTTATAGTTAGAGTTCAAAGTTTTCTTTTTATTTTAAAGATTACTTTCTCTACTGTAAGGTATAAGAAACCATATTAACAAGATTTAAGTATCTTGTTAACAAAAGTTATTTTGGCATTAGGATAATTTCAAAATAAATGACATAGGCAGAACATCAATGGAAGAAAAAACTGGAAAGTATGACAATATAAGAAAAACACCTTCTGTCAGTTTAATACATGAATAGAAAAGTTTTTGATTTAAAAATTATTTAAACTTCGACTTAATATAATTTTAGTAGTATTGAAAATGTTGGATTTTTAAAATAGTTTCCAGATTTGAAGCAAATATTTGTTCTTATTAAATAAGTTTTTTAATAACGAAATTGATTAGCAAACTAAAATGAATAACATTAATTTTAATTTGATAAAACTTTTAAGAAAGATAATTACTTGATATATTGAAATGGTAATTTTTTGTATTTTGTAAGAAATTGGTTTATGATAGTTTTAGTAATTTTAAATAATTTAAATAAGTAAAAAAGTTCAATTAATTGTGCGGCTTCTCATATGTTCTTGGGGAAAATACATTTAAAATTTAAATGAAAATTTTGATGCGAATGCTTAAGAAGCCTTCAATGTTTAGTTTCTAGATTTCTAGATCTTCACTAGCATACGCAGAGAAAAAATGTAGTTGTGTTGACCATAATCTGAGAGCATCATATTATGTTTTGTAAATTATTTATTGTCACAGCTAAAGGTAGATATAATTATAAATAATAATTGTTGTGATTATATTTCATCATATTGTGTTCGATTTTATGGTTCGGTTTGTCATGTTACTTTCGAATTTTTCGTACTATTATACCATCATAATACATTATCATCCCATTCTATAAGATTATGATTTCATTTTAATATATTATTACACTTTATCATATTATTATACCGTCATATCATGATATGATTTCATTTTATTATATTATTATTTTATCTTAACATATATTAAAATAAAACATATTAATTTAAAATTGTTTTTCTTATAAATTATTTATTGAGTCCATTACATTTGTTTCAAAATAATGAATCACACCAAATATAACAAAATCTTATATAATTATGTTAATTCATGTACAAACTAAATGAGAATTATAATGAAGATGGAAAACAAACGTTAGAAACATAATATATTCAAAAACAAACAAGTTACGAATTTTCTAACCTTATTTATAAATTTTATTGTTATGGAAGTAATCATATAAATATGGTTTGAAAACAAAGTATGGTTGAAAAATATAGAAAATATTGCTAATATTTAATGATTGTAGAAATAATAATATTTTTTATATTAATAAAATGTTGTTTCTGGTAAAAATATTCAACAATATAAAATTTTTATAGTCAACTATATTAAAATTTTGATTGAATATAAACATTGAATGATAAAACTGAAACAAAGACATTGTTATCATGAACGCAGTATTAATAAAATTAATGAAAATTAACAATGAGAACATAATATTGTTGCATAATAATGTTGTAGCCGTAATCATGTTTTTTTTTCTCTGCGTGCAGTTTTACTAAGCGGCTCACCCAATGTATCAGTAATATTAACTATAAATAAATAATAATGCTCATACGTTGTAGTGCCTACTAAGATTGCCCTTTGTAGAATACACGTGGTATGAGTAACATTATTTATAATTAATATTACGCATACGTACCCATTTTTGCTTTTGAAATGTTGAGCAATAAAGTCAATCGCAATTTTTTTTAGTAAATCTTTAGCTCCTAAACTGCTTGTCGAATAGGACTAAAATGTATTAAAAATTTATTGAGAAGGCTTTTAGAAAAATTATCTCATTGCGAGATGAATTAATTGCAGGATATCAGTTTGTGAATTTAAAAAAAGAATTAAACAATTTTAAGTAAAAACTGCTTGTCTCTTATAGTTAAAAAGACATTACGCTTAAATTTTTAATTTTTGGCATTAACTTTTTTTGTTTTTTGTAAATAATACTGTTAAAAAATGGATAAAACTCGGTAGGGTTTGCACTTAGTTTTATGGAGTGATTTGACTCGTTTTATATTTCAGAAAAATATAAAAATTAGTATTTTTTCTAAAAGAAAAATTTCATTTTAGGAAAAAAAAAAATAGTGTGAACATCTTTTCGGTCAAAAAGTTCATAGTTATTGCAATTTTCAAAGATACATATTTTAAATTTTCTTCTGATTTTTAATTAATTAAAAGAATGATAACAAAATCAGTGGAAAATGTTGAGCTATATATGAAAAAAAACTGAACCAAAATCTTGCAAAATTAAAATAGTTGAAATTTCAAATGCAAATAACTAGAAAACAATAAGAGATATGTAGCACATAGAAGTATACTTTTCATAGGGCTTAGCGATGGCTTTAAGAATATTGAATTTGGATAGAAAACAAATATTTGGCAAGCCGTTAAAAATTTTATATTAATGAGATACCCTATTTTGAGGAGTCTAACTGACCTCCTTTCAAACTTGAAATAAACTAAATAACATTATTCTCACAAAATTATAACATTGTATATTCAAAACCTACAGACAAACTTATGCTTGTTTCAAATCTTTATCTATTTTTATTTTCTAATTTTCCAAATAGTGCTGGTGTTAACAAATAATGTGTAACAACTAAGAACACTGTCAAATTGGATCGTGTACTACTTCGTCACGCCTCACATTGGGGTAAAGAGATCGAAATTGAAGTTTAATTCAGGTTAAGATGACACTAATATTTTAATGCTATTTTTTTTAATTTTATATTGATCAATAATTAAAAGAAAAAAAATGAATTTTTGGAAATTTAAAATTTTCTCTTGAAAAAATTCTGATGTGCGTCCAATTGTTTGTTAATTTTAATCATAAAGTTCAAATAAAACATAACATTAATAAAAGATGACCGGAATAAGCTAGAATTAAAGCTAAATCAACTACTTGTACATTTCTTCCCCAGATTTTTATGATGTATCATTTTATATAAAACTTAATTGCTAACTAGATCAATTTTCCATTTTCTTAGGTATGACTTCTGAAAAGAATTTCAAAGTAATTTTAGGAAAATTTTGGTGGTAAATCTTTATATGAATTAAAAATTAATAACAAAAATTTAAAACTGCTTGGGCCTTCTTAACTTGGATCCAATTCTTTTACAATTGCCACCAAGAAAACATAAAATTTCATATTCTAATACTAAATTTTAATGTCAATTATATTCTTCACTGAAATTGGACCTATCATTGAATCAAAATCAAATATTAAAATTCGTAAATGTTTTATTGAAAAAAAATTATTTTTTTCCTATTAAAATATTTTTAATATTTATGAATTTGAATATTTAAAAACTTTAATATGTTTTAATATATTGTTTTAAGTAAAACAATAAAAATAATATTTAGTTTTTAGTAGATATTCAAACAATATTTATTTTTGAATCAATAAAATTTTTAATAAAAATGTATATTTTTTTTAAATCTTGCATATCTTACATTTAAATTGTGAAAAAATAATCTAAAAATTGTGTAAATTCGGTATAGAATTCATGAAAGGATACGATATATTAAGTGCAATGTTGGTATTTTATAAAATTAGTAAAAATGATGCATAAATAAGGCAATAATAAAATGTTGATCCTTTGACGCTTCTTTCACGTTTTATAAATTACCAAATTGACCTATAAAGAGACATCAATTCGTTTAACATTAGTTCCAATTGATAACAACTTACAAAGTTTCCCAGTCTACAAGAAGTACTTGCAGAATTGTTGTGTGTAAATCAAACAACAGTTTCGAGACATGTAAAAGTAATTTGTTCATTCAAAAGCAATGAAATTAGTTGTCACGGGAAAAGAAGTCTTAGCATGTCTGAAATGCGCCACAAAACCAAATCGTTTTTGTATAGAAATTTTACGGACGTTGAAAAGTGGATACATTATGATACTTCAAAGCGCAAAATTATTTATGAAACCCAAACAACCAGGAAAAACCGGACAAAACAATTAAGAGAAATCTGTATCGAACACAATCGATTCCTTTGAAGAGAACATAGAACGATAAACTGTTCGTGCAGGTATCTCTAAGGATAGACATTTCTAAATTAACTCAGAGGATAATATGGATATGGGATAATAAAACAATACTTCTTACGTATAGTTATTTTATGAGTTAGATTACATTTATCATCCGAATGATACATAAATTTTAATCGTTATTTGGAAAATCTGTAGAGAAATATCTTCAAATGTTGGATTTCATACTTTTTGATTTCCTCATTTTTATAATTTTATTTTTTTGTTTTACTGAAATTGTCAGAAATACATAAAATTGTTTTTATTTTGCGTAATGGTTTTAAAATTATTAACCAATAAAACATATAAAATTTTATTTACAACCAAATAATGATTTATTAAAAAATATAATTTTTTCTTTACAAAATTCTGGGTAGCTTAATTAACTAACACTCTGGGGATCTCAAATCATGCTTCCTGTTCTGGTTGGTTCAATTGTAATGAAAAATTTCTAAATCTAGTCCGAAAATGTTATAAATGCTGTTGCATGTCACGAGTATCATCAAGATCTTTTTATGGCATTCTTTGTTATAATTGTTCGAATTTATTCAGACTAAAGAAGCAAAACAATCACTTATCTCGCAGTATTTTGGGTAAATTTGTAATACGACAAATTATTTTGTAAATTATTATTGTTTTTAGTTCACTACTTCTATTCATTGCCATATTCTCAATTATTCGCTATACAAAATTTGTACCCTGGAGCATGAGACAAGCTAACAATAGTGTATGTTTTCCAGGCTAATATAACATATTTAAAATATTTTAATTTTTTGTTATTATTAAGGAGCTTTGATTATTCTTTACCTCAGAATTCTTCTCAGCTTTGTTAACCTAGGCATAGCTTTAACACAGCTCATATTTGGTTCTGGAGAAATGAACACAACATGCTCTTACGTGGCCCAACATATTTGACATAGCGCTGAGGATCTTCTCTGCTTTTTTCGGCTTAGAATTATTTCTTGTGGCTTTTTATTTTTCTGAGCTACGTTTAATCTCATTCTTTCGGTTCTTGTTAAGCTTTTTTATTACCTGAAATTTAATACTTTTGTCAAGGTTTACTCAATTAACGTTTTGTAGTAAGTTCAAAAAAGTATTTAAAAATCAAATTTTATTTTTTATATTTTTTTACTGCCGAGACTGTCGAGAATTTGATCTGCTGTTAAACCTGCCCTGTAAACATGTCTCTAGAATATACTGATTGTAATCTAGTTAAAATTATTATTATATATATGTGTATATATAGATATTTGTTTATTTATTATTCGAAAAGTAATTTAAATTCACAATACTTTGAATATTTTTGTAATTGGATTGAAGTATTTAATATTGTTAGCATATTTGTTTTCGCTCAGAGTGGGTAAGTTCCGGATAAGTTCTCTTCAAATTGTTATGTATTTTGGCGTCCACATATAACATAAAAATACCTTGTTTGAAACGACATTTTGACTATGTACGCCATCAACAGGACTGGTAAGAAGTGTTTCTTCTCAGACACAGATCTTATAGTTACACTTGAGAATATCTGTAAGGCTACTTCGAATTTTTGGGAATGTAATAGCCACCGAACTAAAAATTAAACCAATTTGTGGGTCTTCTTGTTGAAAATAACTTTATTTCTGAGATCTTCTTTCTCCGGAACTTTATTTGTTTGAAAATTTTCCTTTTTTTATATTTTTATTATCTAATTTATTTCCTGTAATGTTTTTAATTTATACAAAAATATTAAACAAATTTATTACGTTTTAATTGTGAACCCCGAATTACTCTATTTTTACCGAACTAGTACAACAAATTTTTAATTGTAACCCATAACATCTTTTATATTTTTGAAAATAAAATTGATAATATTATAATTGGATTTACATAACTGAATTTTCTATTGGGGGAAATACAATTTTATTCCAGCTATAGTAAAATTTTACAAATATAAAAAATCTCTTAGATCTCTCAGCTTTATTTTATTCAAAGGGAGTATTTGAACCATTTTCTAAGCTAATTTTTTTTCTATGTTTAGGATTTTGTTCATTAAAAGTTCAATTCTCCTTAAGTTTTCTCAAGATGTAAATGACAAAACTTCTAAACACTAAGACAGTTAGGACCTTAATAAAGCATAAGCCATTCTACATTTTATGTTAGAAGATGAATACATATTTAGAAAATACAAACAACGTAGTGTAAAATTAATGGTGGGAGATATTTTATTAAAATGAGATGCGTAACAAGGTTTGTCATCAAGCGTGATATTTAGGACTTTCATTTTATCTACGCACTCAATACGTTCTCCATTTATCTGAACTGAAAAATTATTAGGAAGCGAACTACCAGAAATTAATGAAATTTAAAAACAATTTTACTTTTGGCAAGTTAAATTTTTGATTTCTTAATTGTATTATTGCTTTGTGGAAATGAATATTAAATAAGTTGCGCTTCGAAAATATTCTCTGTTATAAAACAAAATTATTAAGATGAGAGTTTTTTTCACTGAAAACACAACATGTTTCAGTTCTTTTGAGACAGGCAATAAAACTGTAAAAATATATGTAAATGTTAAAGCCTTAAAATTTAACTGAGGATTTTAGAACAATTAATAAAACCAATTCTAAATATTTTGCAGAATATTGTTTTATATATCTAAATTAGAAAGTTTTAATTAATAATGTAAGATGAAGATAAAATGGAAATAAAACGACAAGAAAAACTATTTGTATTGAGACTTAAAGGCAGCACTTCCTAACTCTAAGGGTGTGTTAGTGAAAAAGTAGCTGGCTTTAATTATATGTTAGTAGCAAAAATTTAATTGTAATGTAATAAACATATTTTAGAATTCAATTTGGTTGACAATACTAAATATTGAAACTTAATTTCTGAAACAAAATATCAGAAATGAATAAAAGAAATATTTTTTATTTGTACGAATTGGACCCATTTTCAAAATAAAAGTGAGCTAATGGTATTCCAAAAATTTATAAAATAGCAAATACGATGGCAAAGGTTTGAAATATGATGACTTTAACGTTTATTATTAAACGTGTTTCTCAAACTTGTTTCAAATGTAGGTAGAGATTTAAATTTTAAGTTTAATTTCAAATTGAGAAATATTTGAAAACAAATGTTTGAAAATTTGTCAAATGTTGTTATTGAATCATTTTCAAATCTAAAGATAACTTTAGGAATATTTGAGAAATAGTGTAGTCTTAATTTGATAATTAATGTCATTATCAAATTATTCATAAATATAAAGAGAAAAGTTATTATCAAACATTATTATCAAATCAATATATATATTAAATTATTTAATCACATAGTTTTCAATTAATAAATACGTATATTGATATTGCTAAAATAAAATTAAAAGTCTATACAAAAGAAAACTTTACAAAAATCTTAAAAATGTAAATTACTTATGTTTATATTCCAATCCATATTTGAAAAGAGTTTATGAAGTACATTTAGCAACGGTTTTATTATAATAGCATTTCTCAATTTGACCACTAATTCCAATTTTTGTTGAAACAGCTATTATTTTCAAGTTATTTTCAAATAATTCTCAAATGTTTGAAATTTGAGAAAGGACTTGATTTCAAATCACTCTCAATTTGATATCAAACATTTGTGTTTGCTGGGAAAGTAAGTTCTCTCACAATTCACATACCACCCATATATGAGGGAGACAAATGTTACCAGAAAAGTGTCGGTCTACTTTGTGTAGTACCATAGATTAGGGTTTATTTTCTTTTTAATTTAATTTTTTTAATTTTTGGCATAAAAAACTAATTGTCCTGAAAATCTGAAATATACAGTTTTAAGTATAACTTACAATAAGTAATTATTTTATTTGTATGAAATATTTAAAATTGTTTAAATCTTGAAAGATCGATCATACCATAGAATACAACAAGAAGTTTATGTGAGAGAAAAAAGAAACTAATTCAGTGTTTTTGAAAATTCTAATTGTTTTCTATGAATCATATTATTATTATTTTATTTTATAATATTATTTTATTTTTTGTTAAATAATTATGACGTATATTGTTGTTTAATATTCTTTATAAGAATATAGTACTTTTTTTCTTATAATTTAGGTTTTTAAATATGAGAAATTCAATTTAGCGGAAATCCCGGGAATTCCTAGAAAATGTCACTGTAAACCTCAAACCCAAGTCGAAACCCTATTTTTAGAGAAAATTTGTTTGGAGCCTAGGTTATAATAAGTAAACTTTGTCAACTAATTTGAACAAAGTTCGTTGCTGCATCATATAAAGCCAAATTTCATTCAATTATCTTTAAGTTTAATAAGAACGGACAGACAGATGGACGGATATCGAAAAAAATCAACGAAAAACACACTGTGGTACTCCGTTATTGACTAACGCAAATTTTTTTGGGTATGTACCGTAGGGTTAAGTTCCATTCCAATAAATTTTAAAATTAGGGTATTTTGAAACAATTTTCAAAAAAAGAAAAAATAATAATAATAATAAAAATATTTCGAAAAAAACAAGATTTTTAAATACTTGAGGAAAAACACATTAAAATACCTGAAATAGATGGTACCATTTTAAAATTTTGATTTAGCAAACTTTTTATTTAAAAAAGGAACACCTAAGGTTTATGAAATTTAATTCATTTTGTAATTTCAATATCTAAAAAAATTTTAACTTTTACAGTTTAGTACAAAAAAAAAAAAAAAAAAAAAAAACAACGCAATCTAGACTAATGATTTTTATTGTTATTGATACATAATTTTGCTTGTTTTTATTCTCTACTCAGTTTTATTCCGAAAGAATCGAGAATTAATCGAGTGATTTAAATTTAAACATCTCGAGTGAAATAGTTAAAAATAAAATACTTTTACTTTTGTTAACTTTTCTAAATTTGCTAATTTATTTTACTTTTTTCAGAGATTACCTTTAGTCTACACGTATGTAGACATTTTTGTGTTGGCAGTTGTCATATTCTATCTCACTCTCTCTCTTTAAAATGTCACATATGGACTAACAAGAAATCTATTGCGCAATCTATGTCGCAATAAATGTTTTAACATAAAGTTCTCTTTTAAAATTTTTGGTCCTTTTAACAAAAAGAAAAGTGCAAAATAATTAATTTTATTTTGAAAAGACAAATAAAGAATAAAAAATACGAAATAGATTAAAAATTTCGATAAAAAAAGACAATTTAAGATATAAATTTCTTATGCACGTATCCTACACCCCTTAAGACAAAGTTGGAAATACAATTGTTTTCCCGTTATTCTAATTTAAGAAATGAAAATGTCTTCGCGTAGACGCAGAGTAAAGCTGTGTTCATATTTGGCAAATATTTTATCAAAATTGCGTGACCACTAGTTTTATAAAAATATTGTTTGCTGTTCTTTGATCTTGCAAATGTTTTGTAAGAGAAAACAGTGTTAAACAAAATTTGATAAAATGCCAGAGATAAGTAAAAATGATAAGTAAAAATTCGCTTCCCTTAAAAAAGAGAATTTAGGGAAATATTTCACATAGTGGTTACGTCATTTTGGTAAAATATTTGAATATTCTGAACGTACCTTAAGGCTTTTAGTTTTGGTTGTTCGATTTTTTTTTTAGTTTGTTGGAAATTGGTAAATTTTCAAAAAAAGAAAAATAAAAAAAAAAAAAAAAACAAGAAATAGTGCAGTTTTCGAATTTTAGTTATTTTTCAGTAAATTTCCCTTTTTCTAGCATTTATAATTTTTTGCCTTGAAATTAAATTTAATATATAGTACTTTTTTAATATTTAGTATATTTAAAATTGGCACTTTTTTTTATTAACAAATGTCTTTTATTTCTTAATTAAAAACGCTAGCTGTTTTGAGTTATTCCTTTCTAAAAATATTTTAAAACACTTTTATTTAGTTATTTATTACACTAAGGGATGTAAGTCCATGAATAATATTGACACTTATAATGGAATTTAGATGAAAGTCATCTAAGGAAATTTGGTGCAAGCGATTTTTTAGATGGGTCAGTATTAGACTATATGTTGCGGGTATACTGATGAAACCTTTAAAGAAAGAACACAAATTTCTCATAAATTTATAATTTTTAGACCCAGCGAAAAATTATTCGTGGTGGGTTAGATTATTATAGGGTTATAAGAATATCGATTTAGTGATATAGTAGCAATTTTTAATTAAATAACAAATGAGATTGGTTACGAATTATATAAAGCTTTGAAAACCTCATCTGGTGGCTTATTATAATGGGCTGTAATAAGGTTTATATTTTCGGAATGCAGTTTAGGTATCTTTTCAAATTCATTAATTTTATTTATTTTAATATTTAGGTTTTATATACAACTTTACAAAGAAAACTTTAGTTTATAAGTTTAAAACTTTGTATGAAAGAAGATGAACTGGTTTAGTTGAAATTATATTCAGGAATGATTTTTCATTTTACTAAAGATAATTGTTAAGCCTTGCTTGACATAACAAATTTTCTATGTGTATAACTTCGAATATAATTTTAAAACAATTCACAGTAATTTGAGTTATTTATGACAGTATTTTTAAGTACAGTTCTGCTTATAATTATTGATACAGTATAAAATTTGAATATTAAAATAGAAATATGATATTTAGTATAAATTTCGTATGGAATTTTATACACCACCAACCTGTTTAAAGATAAGAAATAGAACGACTTAAAAAAATATTAATAGAACGTGGTAGTTTCTATAGTTACTATAATCGATTGCGCTCATATAAACTAATCTTTTATTTTAATTCACCTCTCACTTGCTTGGTATAAAATTAGTTCGTAGTCAAGTAATAAATTTATTCACCTTAGACACAAACTTAAAAAGTGTAAAGAAAGCTTAAGGCTTAAATGTTTAAATTTCTGTTAGAAGTTTATTTGTTATAAAAAATATATTTTATTGTAAGACTAGGTACTTCTAAAACCTTGTATAGTAATCTTAACAATTATAAAAATTGAACTTTAGAAAAAATACACTTAAGTCCTTTGTAAGTTTGTCAAATATTTATGCAAAGATTTGAATTTATATTAGTCTCTTTGCAAATGTGTAATCAGATTGTGTAAATCAGATTATTTGTATGCATTTATCTGTACATCCATGTAATTACGCATATTTGTTTCTATATATAAATATAGGTTCACAAAGGTACAAATAAATTTATTAATATACCTATACACCACATATATACACACATACATGTTTACCTTAATATTCTAATATATTTATATGTTATTGGCTTGTAATTGTGTTTGATGTCCTCAGCAGGAAAACCCAGCTGGAAAAAGAAAGGTCATAGTTACATTCTAAAATGGTTTATTTAACAGCCATAAGGCATGTCACTTGTATTAAAACTTTTTTTCATGGCGCGTTATTAGAGGCAAGGCCTTCCCTTCTCCCTTCCAAAAAGAAGCGAGAAGGCAAGAACTTGCTCTCTTATGTAAAATGCTATTACAAATGAGTCTGAAATTGAATTAAAAAAGACATGCGGGCTACATTCATTAACGACATTTAAAAGTAGGCTAAATGATTTTGATCTTGATTTTGAGAAAGTTAATAAGTGAGTGATACACCCTCTACTACGCATCTGATGAAAGGGAAACAAGAATGGTATTGGATTTTATTTTGAAAAAAGCCTAGGCTTTCTTTGAGGAATTTTCATAGAAGGCAAAGCGGAATGTGTTTAAAATTGCTTCAAAAAGATATGGAGGCATTCACAAAGACCTACAGGGATGGAACACTAGTATATTTTCCTGTTGGGAATATGTTATTGCTTCATCGCCGCAGGCCTCTATGAATGCCTGCATAACTTTTCGTAGATATTTTAAACACATTCCGCTTTGCCTTTTATGAAAATTTCTCAAAGAAAACCTAGGCCTCCTTAAAAAGAAAATCCGATACCTTTCTTGTTTTCCTTTCATCAGATGCAAAGTAGAGGGTGTATCACAGTAGAGGATGTATTTTTATTTGCGAGATTTGCAAAGCTCAAAATCATTTAGTCTTCTTTTTAAATATTGTTGCTTTTTAAATTCAATTTCGGACTGTTTTGTAATAGCATATTAATTTAAGAGCAAATCCTTTTCTTCTCACTTCTTTTTAGCCTTCAGTGAACCATCGTGTAAAAAAGAAAGAATGTTGGAATACGAGTGGCATATCTTGTGGCTGCTAAATAAGGTGTTTTAGAATATCTCTTTAGTCCTTCTTTTTCCGGCTGGGTCTGTAAGTTATTAGTTGTATTTGTGGTTGTTGTTTAGCTGGTTACTTACATGGTTCTGTGTTGGTGTTTCTATGTATATTTGTTTCTATATATTTGTTTGTCTGTTTGTTTGTTTTTCTACATTGAATTTTATATTACCTTGGCTAATAATCATGTTAAGCAAATGTTTGCCAAATATGCGGTAACATTATTTAACTGACAAACACAAAATCGTATTTACGTTTAAACACACATACACACACGTACACATAGTAATAACCTTACTTTATAATAATGGGCTGCAACAATACAACAGCAAAAAAAAAAAAAAAAAAATAACATTTGTGTAAGGTAAGCGTACAAATAAAACATAACATGTTTTTAAACTAAATATAGTAAAACTAAATTAACTACTTGTAGTATTACTTCTTCAAAATTTTCTGACATGATTTTATATAAAAATTAACTGCTAACTAGATAAATTTTAATTTGTTTAGCTATGACATCTGAAAAAAATTTTAAAGTTTTCTATAAGAATTTAAAAATAAAACTCACAATTGAGCACAGTTGGGGCCTTCTTAAATTCGCTTTTAACTTGAATCCAATTCCTTTATAATTGCCAAAATTTTTGGTATTTTTATATGTGACGATATATTGTTATATTTTGGTTTATATATGGTACTGTATGGATTCAATCGTTTGCAATATATGGATATATAAGTGGTAAAATATATGAACTATTTTGTTATATATAGAAATATACATGTAAAATTTTTATCATATATGGTTTTATATATAAAATCAATTTTCATATACAAAACGATATATTGCATATTAAATCAAACACAAAATGCAATATAACTCTTAAACTAATAAAGGTGCACAAAAATGTAGTTCATGACATTTTATTATCTATAAATGTTATATTAGCATCAAAACACGTACGATGCTTTTTCTAAGAAAAACTGTAAAAAAGCCATATTTTCCCTATATAAAATAACCATACAAATTCTGCTGGTACGATGTATTGGGCTTCAAAGATTTTTCGCTGTAAAGTGTTCGAATTTCACCCGAATTTTTCAGTTTTAGTTTTTATTTATTTTATTAGCAGCGAGTAGCAAAATATTGTAAAAAAATTTAAAAAACTATTGCCGCAGTCAAAAGTTATAGGCATTTAAACTTTGAAAAAAGTCGATTTTTTTCCGCTTTTCTTGCCAAAATAGTGGTCACATTATTTTTCTGTTATATACATATTTTCTTAAGTAGAATATACAGTATTTACATTTTTCTAAAGCATAACTAAATGCAAAATATTTTAAAGGAAAACTAATTTAGAAAATATATTCCCTCGAGCACCTGGGTCTCCCGAACTAGACTTATTTTTTCTATAAATAAACAAGTTTGCAATTGTAAATTTACTTCTTGTCTCTGTTTGGCAGTACCAAAGCAGAGTTTGAGGACAATAATTATACATCAGCAGAATGGAATACGTATTTTCCGTGCCGCTACACACTTCATTAGCATTCGTGGTATTTTATCCATTTTGGTTTCATTGAATCCTAAACAATAAATTTCTAATTTTTATCTTAATTTCTCAAATTGCAAAGCTGGAATCAAAAATATTTACTATTTTTTATAAGCTTAAATATGTTTTTAATTCTTTGGTAATAGAAATGTTTGTTCCCCGATATCGGTTGGGAAAATATAGAAAAAAATATCCATTTTTATAAATTCTTGACAATTTCTTGGGAATTGCGGGATTTCTGTTGATAAATCCAAAAAAAGTCAATAAGACTTTAAATTAAGCAACAAAAAATCTACTCATGTGTAATTTAAAAATTTTCACTAAGAATAATTTTATAATTTTACTGCATAATTAAAAATAAATAATATGTACAAAATCTCAAATCAATTGGTATTTTGTATCTTATTTCAAACTTTTGAAGACTTTTTCTAAAAATTTAGGAAAAAGGTTTGATTTGAGATTTTGTGCATATTATTCACTTTCAATTATGCAATAAATTTTTTTTAGTGGATATGTTTTAATGAAATTTTACACCTGAGTAGATGTTTTGATGCTTAGTTTCAAGTGTTATTCACTTTTTTAATTTTATCAACAGAAATCCTGCAGTTCCCAAAAAACTTTCAATAATTTTCAAAAATTGGATTTATTTTATCCTTATTTGTTATATATTCCTAACCAACGTTGGAGAACAAAAATTTCTATTAACAAAGAATTAAAAAATAAATAAATATTTTTGATATTTTTTATAGATCTCCACCAGCAGAATCCTCTCATATAAAAATTTTTCAAATCGGTTGAGATATAACTAATCAGGATCGTTTTGAGAAATTTTCATATATGAGGTGTCTAATTTCAGGACTTTGTGGAACCGCCTCCGGTAGGTCTATAGGGTCCAAACATAAAACTTTGGATCGCACATTGTGCAACGTGCCATTATGCAGCCAAACATGTATGGAATAGCTCTTAGGAGTTTCTCTACTTTTTGGGCTTGGAATCAGAGACCTGATTCCTTGTGTTAAAAAGCTTCAGCGGTGGCAGCTTAAAATCGTCTATCAGCCGGCTGAAATTACACATATTTTTTTCTAATTAAAAATAATATGTATTCTTACCCCAATGATTAAAATTGTTCCTAAAAATAGAAATACGATAATTTTTTTTAGCGAAAGTATAAACGGAATTATTAATTTATTGAAAATATTTTTAAGGAACAATATGTAGTGATCTAAGGATATATTTGAATATTTTACATAAAATATTAGAATAATTATTTGTATATTAGAATGAGAAATGATATGCTCCGATATAAAAACATATCAGTTATTAAGGTAAAAATGTAAAATAAATAATGGAATTTATATTAATTACTTTGATAATTCTCAACCACATATCGCTCATTTGGTGCAACGTTATTAGTAAAAGAAAACCAAATTTCGACTTAATATTACTAGTGAATAGTGGGGATTTATTAGCTGACAATACATTGTGTACAAGTTTTTTTAGATTTCTCGCAGGACGACGATCAAGGCTCATTAAAATTTATTAGCAAACTATTTTTTTTTACAATATTAACATGAAAAATAATCAATTATGTCATTAAAAATACTTGTTTGATTTATAATTAATTGAAGTTAAAAATCATGGAAATATTGTTCATATTTGTAATGAATCATTGTAATGCTTTAATATACGCTGATGATGCGATTTTCTAGAAAGTGCACTTCAATGCTACACTATTTCCTGGACGGGTATCAACTAGAGTTAGTTGGAGAATTTCTGGATCTTGGTATTCTACTTGATCCTAAGTTAGATTTCTACAAGCATATTACAATGATGATAAATAAAGATCGTGGTGTGCTTGCTTATATTAAACGATGGTCTAAAGAGTTTACAGATCCCAATGTTACGAAACAACTATACACATCTCTAGTAAGACCAATTTTGGAGTATGGGTCTATTGTCTGGGATCCTCAAATTAATATGCACATAGACCGAATAGAATCTGTTCAAAAGCAGTTTCTCTTATTTTGCCTGAGGACCTCATTTGGTCGTTATTCTGGGAATCTTCCTTCGTATACTGCGAGGTTATCATTAATTAAACTACCTACCTTAAAAAGCCGAAGGACTATGCTAAATGTGGCATTTTTAATTAATTTTATTAATGGTGGTGTGCTCTCCGACTTTCTTCTTCATAACATAAGTTTTAATATTCCACTACGTTTTACCCGACACCTAATACCTCTGCACCTTCCTGTTGTTCAAACAAATTATGCTGATGCTGATCCTTTGAGGAGAATATGCAAAAATTTCAATGAGTTGTATAGCTTAATCGATTTTTCTATTAATGTAAATGTAATTAAACGCATTATTATCGTGTTTTAAATACTTAATATGACTTAACAATTTTTTTTTTTTCATTAATAATGCCTTTATATAAAATTTTGTAATATATAGTAGTCTTTAAGGATTCATATCCATAGATTTAATCAAAAATAAATAAAAAAATAAATAAAAAAAATTTTAAATACAGCATAAATGTCAAAAAGTGAAATAAAATAACAAAAAAGTTTCGTTTTTAATATATTTCTCCAAATTTAATAAATTTAAAATTTAAAAACGGCGGCTGTTTTTAAGCCGATTTAAGCCAAAAATTTTACGGCGGCGGCGGCTTCCAAATTTTTGTCGGCGACTAGGCTTAGCCGGATTTCATTCGTTCGGCTTAATT
The DNA here is from genome assembly GCA_932274085.1 of Protocalliphora azurea. Lineage (NCBI taxonomy): Eukaryota > Metazoa > Arthropoda > Insecta > Diptera > Calliphoridae > Protocalliphora > Protocalliphora azurea. Next base: position 153,190,191 of record OW026520.1, read on the forward strand.
CTCTGTTTGAAATTCATTGCTGTGACTTTTTCTTTTTTTGAACCAATTTTCATCTCTTTTTCTAGGTCCTTGTTAAGATATTTTATTACCCTGGAATAAAATACTTTTTCAAAATTTATTCAATCAATATTTTCTAGTATGTTAAAAAAGTTGTTAAAAAAAATTCAAATTTTATTTTGTAAAATTTTATTTGACTGTCATCTGAATGCGGATAAACGACCAAATTTCAAGAATTCGATAATCTGTTGTCTCTAGTAGATATTGTTATCAAGAGAGATATTGAAAAATAAATTTTGTTAGAGTTATTATGAAAATGTTGTGTTATGTTTTATTCGAATGAACACTTTATTTGTGTATAAACCTTTTTTTGTTAGTGCCTATTAAAATGGCTATAAAAATTATTTAATTTTTTCCATAATAAAATTCTGAAAAAGAAATTTTTATGTTGTAAAAAATGTGTTTTTTTTTGCTCTTTTAGTCACGTAATATTATTGCATTTAAATGATGTTGTTGTAATCATACATTTACGTTCACTCAACCATACTAACATACACACATAAAATGAATAATGCACCAATATAAATGAACACAAACACAGATACGATAGAAAAAAAAAAACACAATACAAAACTTTTTACTATTCACATTTGTTTGTAACATTTAAACTTTTGGCTGGGGGAGGAAGAGAAATTTGTCATCTGTTTCTAGTTTGTGGTAAATAAACTCGTTTGTATTGTTATTTATGTATTTTAACAAAATATTCGAATATTGTTTTAATATGAATTCATACAAAACATTCAATACATTCTCAGTAAAATGGGCATTTGCTTGAGGTATATTTTCAATTGATGTACCTATACACAAACGAACATATACGAACGTGTGTATATGTGTGCATATATATGAGTGTGTAGTCAAGCGTATAATTGCCTGTGAACTATCGAAATAATTTGCAATTTAATGTTGCAACTAATGGCAATAGATGTATGGGTACATACATTTCTAACTTTTCCCCATATTTTATTATTGTTGTTGCTGTTGTTATAATACATTGCCACTATTGTTGTTGTTGTTGTTGTCTAAAGTGCTTTTCACAATTAAACCATTTAAGCGTTATGCTCGCCCAGAATTGCAATTTTTAACAGAAGTTCAACTAAAAACCAGTAAATTTAACACAAAATGTATTATAATTTGTTGTTATTGCTGTTACTGTTCTTTTGTTAGAAAAAAAAAGAAAATATTTTCCAAATATGATTTTCTAACTTTGGCTACATGCCTGCAAGTTTTCAAATTATTTTAACTGGAGTTTTTTTTTCAAATTTTTTTCTCCTCTAAGTAGTTGTTGGGTTTTTTTATCCGATTTGATTTTACATTCAGCATAATTGCGTTTTTACTTTTCCCTTTAGGTTTGCTGACTACATGCTGATTTTTATTTTAATTTATTAACAACATGTACTCACTTAGTTACTTGTGTATTTTTGTAAAGTAAAATGTGTACAATTGCACACATATTGTAGGGGAAAGTGGGGTGTTATGGCGTAGGGAGTTATGAAGAAAATTTTACTTTCTTTGCGTATTTTTAATCTTTTTTTTTTTTTTTTTTAAAGGTTACTGGTAAATATTTGTCATTATTACACTACATTTGTAAATTATATTTCATCCATGAAATCACTGATTTTATTGCTTTTCAAGCTCAAGTAAATAAAATATACTTAAAAAGTTTTTTTTTTAAGTGCTGATGTTTCTGAGGAAATTAGTCAAATCATTTTCAGGTCGGTGAATACAAAATTGAAAACTTTATTTTGCACATATTTTAACAGCAAAAGATTTTTATCCCAAAAAATAATGAGTTTTTAGATCTCTACTTGATGTAAAAATTATGTAATTTTGGCATTGTGTTAAAAATGTGTTGGGGTAAAGTTGGATGTATAATTTTATAAATTTTCCACTAATTTTTTTGCAAGTATGTTGAAAATTCGTATTGTCTTTAATTCAATGATTTGATTGATTTGAATAATGTAAGAAAATCTAATAAAATAGATTGAAAGTGTGATGCCTTAGTAAAAGCAGTAGAACATATGAAAATTGGAAATAACTTAATAAACTTCAGAGCGATAAGGAAAAATTCCAGAACTATTATATACCATTACATTAGCCTATAAAATGAAGAAAATCTGAATTTAAAAATCTCGGAAATAGTGGCTACTGTAAATATATACGCTAGATATGATAAAAATAATATATAAAAAAATATTATAGCAATTTATTACACCTGTAAAAGAGTAATTCTATTTTATATTTAAAAAATTTTAACCCTTGGGTACCGATACAGAGAATACAGAGGCATGTAAAATGAATTTTTATCATTTTTATTTTTAAAACTGTGGTATATATATAGCTTTGAAAGTGATTAACGAATTTTAGTATTTAAATAGTCATGACTTTTTTTATATAAATGATATCAAAATATTTCTTTTGCTGTGGATTTATCAAAGCTTGTATTTTAAGATGTCACATAAAAAGTTTTGAAAATATCTTTATTAACTAATTTTTTTGTAAGAATTTTCTTTAGTGGCGTGTACATAAAAAAGTCTATCTTTAATTTTTTTTGTTTTGTTTTTTGGTAGGAACTTTATCGGTATACTTGCTAAAGAGAAAATTTCAGAGAGGCCAAAATTTTTAAATTTTAAAACGAGAATTAACTGCATATTTTTATAAATTTTGTTTTATTATTTTCTATTAGTTTTATCAGTTATTACCAATCTGTTTTCACCATATATTCGGTTGATCTTGTAAATATAAAAATCGTTTAAAAATATTTAATAAACACTAAATAACTTTAAATTTGTCATTTCAAGTGCTTTCCACTTTACCCCAACATTTCCCTTTTTATTCCAAAAAGCAAAAAAAAAAAAAAAAACTGAATTGAAAAAATGTACGTAAAATATTAGACAATAATCCGTTCTATATAACAGTTTCATTGGATTATTCAAAAGATTATTGGTTTGTATTTTATTGAAGTTAAATTAAAGTACGCTCTACTTTGCCCCAATCTTCCCCATATATTTATTATTTCATTTCCTCTTGTTTTTCTCAATTCATTTGTTCAACGACAACGATGAGAAACAGGTGTTATTTCATACAACAAATGTGCTTAATTGACTGTGAGTGCATTAAGTACACTCTAAAAGCAACAAAACGTATACAAGAAAACTCATACTTAATCATATGTACATACATATGCATATAAATGCATAAATATACATATGTGCTCATATATATATTTACTATAAGGTGTTTTTGTGTGAAAAGTAGTAGAAACTTAAATTATACTCGTTTATTTCTTGTAAATTACATTAGTTTTTTATAAATTGTTTTAGTGTATGTGACCATAAATTATCAATTACATTTACATATGTATTCATTTTACTTTTACCTACACATATATTAAACGTTAATATGTTAGCACAATTACTTATACCGCAAACATTTAGCACGGGATTTATGTTAAAAAATACTTAGCACTTATTTACATTAAAATTAGAGCAAAAATTTACTACAAATATTAAAAGCAAATAATGTGTAAGTGAGTATCTCAAGATAGGCGAGAAAGTTAAAATGTAGGCCAAATTTTTTACAATTTTTCGTAGAAAAATTACACTGTGTTTTAAATTTTCAGTAAACTTAAAATTTTGAGTTACTTATATTTAAAAAACTATTACTGTTTTAATCCTAAATCTGTTAGTGTTTTGCTGATTTTTTGAATTTTAAACTATTTTGGGAAAGAAAATATAAATCTAATTATAACTACTTCAAATAGTAAAGGCAAATTTTAAGTAATATTTTCTACTTTAGCAGTAATTTCTTACATATTTTTCTACAACAGCATAGTGGTACGAAAATGCAACTGACCTCATCTAACATTTCGAAAGTTCAATAAACGAAGAAAAAGAACTGATTAAATAAAAAATGTGAGTAAATAAACTTCTATTTTCATATCTATAATTTTTAAAGTAATCTTATATATTTTTTTAATATTACTAAGAAAATTTGCACTTTGCGATCACAAATTAATTTGATAAGTTTTAGACGCCTCCAATCGAATGCTTTTGAATTTTCCCAGGAAAAGCCTTTTGGTTCTTGGTAATGGCAACTACTTATTAAGGTAGTTTCTTGGTAACAAGGCATCATTATTATTTGCCTACTCAATATTACATATATATAATAGTATAATAGTATAATAGTATAATAGTATAATAGTATAATAGTATAATAGTATAATAGTATAATAGTATAATAGTATAATAGTATAATAGTATAATAGTATAATAGTATAATAGTATAATAGTATAATAGTATAATAGTATAATAGTATAATAGTATAATAGCATAATAGTATAATAGTATAATAGTATAATAGTATAATAGTATAATAGCACAGTAACAACCAGAAAGTTGTTAGTTCAACCCCATTTTGATGCTGTTATTTTTTTAAGCAAAATGTCTAAAAATATATTTTATAATAAAATAAGTAAGAAAGGTATAGTCGGTCAAGTCCGACCATATGATACCCCACATCATTTTCTATGTCCATCAAAATTCGTGGAGGAGTCCTTTATTAGACATGTGGGCAATTGTGGGCCGGTACTTTTACTAAATGTAAAATAAAATATATGAATACATAATATTACGTTAATACTAGCATTTATTTGCATTTATATACTTTAGCGTAACTACCGAAAGTAGGCTTATAAGGGGGCTATGGTAAACTATGGAGCGATCCTCATAAAGAGGGTTTTATATAGAAGCTATGGTCAATTATAGACCGATCTTTATGAAATTTGGCACAAATATTATACTTATATAAAACTTCCTTATACTGAACTAAAGGTATTTATGATCGTTAAACCCCTATTCCGGGGTTGAATTACCTTTATTTTCAAATTCAAAACTATGCCTTTTTCCCAGCCAAAAGACTCTAATATAACAATTTTATTTTTCATATGCTTTCATAATTTAAAAGTAAGCTGAATATTTTTTTAACAAACAAATGTTTCTCAAATATTTTCAAACTGCTTCTCTACAAATGTTGAAATATACTTGAATTAAACACGAAAAATATTTTTTGTTTTCTAAAAATTTTTAAAACTGAAATTATTCATGCATAAATGATAGATTGATATTTTTCTACAATAGCTGAAAAGGAAATTTTGCATTCATCATTTCAAACATATTGTTCGTCATATTTTATAGACCATAATAGCAGTTTTTGTCCATTTTATTGCGATACAGTTGCGTAAAAATTTTCTTTAATATACTATATGTATAATATTTTATTTTGTGAAGAAACATGTCTAAGTTTTAAATATTTTAAAGAAAAGAATTAAAGCTTTTCAAATGTGAAAAATATTTGAATATTGTATAAATAATAATGGAAAAAAATATAAAATAAACTGAATATAAAAAACTTAACTTTATACTTAATAATTACTTGAAAATTTTATAAAAATCCTATGAGTGTTAGGTTCTATAGGAAATTTTTGAAATTTTTTTGTTTAATTCGTAACATATACTTTTTGCAATTTGAGAAATTTCCAAATGTTGAATCAACGTTTATTGGAATGTATGTATAATATTTAATTTTTCGAACAAATATGTAGTTTTAAACTTTTTTACGAAAAAAAAAAGAAAAAAAAATGTAAAGCTTTTTCATTTGTGAAAAACATTTGCATATTTTCTTATTAACAAGAGAAAAATTATAAATTAAAATGAGTATAAAAAAAACGTAACTTTATACTTTACTTTCACTTGAACATTTTACAAAAATCTTTTTATTTTATTTTATGCAAAATTTTTTAAATTTTCTTGTTTACATCATATCTTACATATTTTATAGCTTCAAATACAATTTGAGAAATATAGTGGAGATTGGGGTAAAGTGGAGCATACTTTAATCTAACTTCAATAAAAAACCAAAAAATAACCTTTTCAACCCTAAAATTTATATAATATATTAAGATTTATTTTATCTTTGAATTATTTATTTTATTTTTTGAATCAACCATTTTTTAGTAAAATGGAAAATGTTGTGGAAAGTAGTAGAAATTGCAAATATATAAATATATTTAACATTTATTAAATATATTTAAATAATTTTTGCGTTTATTAGGTTACTCAAGCATAAAAAATTCAAGTAAATTATGACTACAGATTAATAATAACTGATGAAACTACTACAAAATAATAAAACAAAATTTATTAAAAAAATCGGCTATTTCGTCAGCTCATATTTGGAATAACCTCAGTCAAAGGTAAAATAAATTGCTATAAATTTTTGCACACTTTAAGTGCACAGACGATTTGCTTGAGTTTTTACTACATCCACTTGTTCTGGGATTTTTAAATCAAGATTTTCTTTCTTTAATAGGCTAATGTAATTTTACATGGTGGTTCTAGGAATTTTTGATATTATCGCTCTGGAGTTTTTTTTTTTATTATTTCCAATTTTCATATGTTCTATTGCTTTTAATAAGGCATCACATTTTTGGTTTATTTTATTAGATTTTCTTACATACATATGTTCAAATTATTGAATTGAAAACAATAAGAATTTTCAACAAACTTGCAAAAAAGTGGGTAGAAAATTTTTAAAATTATACATTCATCTTTATCCCAATATATTTTAACCACATTACCCCAATTCCATAATTTTTATTTTAAGTAGAGTTTTAAAAAAGCGTTTATGTTTTATGTGTAAAATAAAGTATTTAATTTTGTATACACCGATTTCAAAACGTGTTTGATTTGGATCTTCTTCTTAGAAATATTAGTCAGCACTTAAAAAATATGTTTTAATATATTTTGTTTGCTTGATCTGGAAGGGCAATAATATCAGAGGTTTGAAATATAATTTAGAAATGTAGTATAAAAATGGCAGACATTTGCCACCAGTATTCTTTGCAAAAAATTAAAAATACGCGAAAAAAATAAAATTTTTTCATTACCCCATATGCCCACTTTCTCTTACTATTTACTAAGAATTTTTTCGGTTTGAATCGATGTGTATAGGGAATTTATTAAATATTTGCTTTATTTCAATAAATTCTAAAAGTTCGATGGGATAGAATTAAATAACAGACAGTTTAAGTAAATAACTTTTATCACACTGCACAGTGGGATAGAATAAAAATTTTTAAGAAATCAATCTACAACTTCTAATCGGCTGGTTGAATTGACGTAAAAGTTCACATGGGCGTATCAGAGGAGTGTAAAATTTTTAGCTTAGAGTGGGTCCTACATATCCCTTTAGGAGCGCAACTATTGGGGTTCAAAATATGGTAACTCTGACATAGAAAATTTTTAGCCCCTTTTTGTTTCTTATTGGATTTGTCCTTAATACCCTCGATAGGACCTATGGAAAATATACTGGCATATTTATATATTAAAGTTTTCAAGTTATATGCATTTGAAATTTCAACTATATCAATTTTGCCAAAGTTGAAGAACAAAATTATTTATCGAATAAAAAATCTTAAAGTCGATATCTCCAAAATTAACCGATTTTGAAACTGAAAATTAAAAAAAATAATTATTTTCTGCATTTTTTTGGCCGAAAAAGTGTGTGCAATTTTTTTTCTCTAAAATTAAATTTTCTTTAAGAACATGCAATAGTTTTATAATTTTCTGTAAGGTATTTTAACAGAAATGATTTCAAATTTAAAAACAAACTCAAACACCTAACTGAACTAAGTACAGACCCTCCGGAATTTGACCTATTTTATATAAATTTTTTTCTTTAATTTAGCCTACATGTTCTGAAATCCTAAAAGCTAGTTCTACAAATAAAATACCTTGATGGTAACCTTGTTGTGTTGCAATTAGCTCACTGATGGCATTTTCCAAACCTGCAATAAATATGGACTCAATGGGCAAAATTCCAAAAATTCCATTTTTGGGATTTTCGTCGGTGTTCAGGGAATTGTGGGATTCCATTAAAAAAAAATTCTTAAATTTTTTTACACTTTACCATTTCAAATGATAAAGTCAATAATCACAGAAAATTTCATTAAAATATCTTAACAAACCAGGATTTTATTAGGAATTAAATATTTATATATAATTTTCTGAAAGGTATTTTAACAGAAATGATTTCAAATTTAAAAACAAACTAAAACACCTTACTGAACTAAGTACAGACCCTCCGGAATTTGACCTATTTTATATAAATTTTTTTCTTTAATTTAGCCTATATGTTCTGAAATCCTAAAAGCTAGTTCTACAAATACAATACCTTGATGGTAACCTTGATGTGTTGCAAAGAGCTTACTGATGGCATTTTACAAACCTACAGTAAATGTGGACTTAATGGGAAAAATTCCAAAATATTCCATTTTTGGGATTTTCGTCGGTGTTTAGGGAATTGTGGGATTCCTTTAAAAATTTAAAAAATTTTTTTTTCAAATGATAAAGTCAATAATCACAGAAAATTTCGATAAGATATCTTAACAAACCAGGATTTTATTAGGAATTAAATATTTATAGTTTAACCAAAAAACAATTTTTTATAAAATGTTACTTTAGTTTCAAAAATTGGAAAAACTATGGACTTAATTTTTTTAAATAAGCTACTCTGTCTAGCTGACATAATTTTTAATTCCAGACAAAGCTCGATATTACAAATACCAATATAATGAAAATCCTATATAACGAATGAGCAAATATTTACATTAGATAACTTATATACCGAATGAAGAACGAATTTTACCCCTGATATAACAAATTTGAAGAAAAAATGTTTCTAAGTTGTTAAAATATTAAAAATATCTGCTTCGAACAATTTTCGTTATGTTGTGTAAAGTCAAAATGATAAATTTAAGGCATTTTTAAAATTTTTTAAATTTTATTTGTTATGCTAAATTTGTGGAATTATTTTCGATTTAGAAAAATAAATTACAACCCATTAAAATTTAATTCGAAAATAGATAAATTTGTTGATTTCTTTCAAAATTTAATAAAAAATATATTAAAAATTTAAGTCCAATATAACGTATATTCCTTTTCAACGAAAAGATTTGACATTATATAAATTGTTTAATCGAGCTTCGACTGTATATATAAAAAGATTTAGGTCACTATCTTTTATTGGGCCAAAACTACGCCACTTTAGAATTTAATATTTCAAGAAAAATATTGAAAAAACTGGAGCAAAACTGAACTGGATTTTGTAAAATTGAGACAGTAGAAATTTCAAATGCAAATAATTTAAAAACTATAGTAATTAAATATCACATCGGATAAGAAAACAAAAATTTGGCAAGCTGCCTCTGCTATGTCTATTTAAAATCATATGTAAATCCACCCAGGCAGTTAGAAGTTACAGATTTATTTCCAAAAAATTTCGATTATGCCCTACTAAGCACCATTATAGCCGTTCTTGCATCTAACTAGACTTTAATTCAAATATAAAGAAAACTATTTACCATAAAAGAAATTTCAATATATTTCGTCTAGACTAAATTAAAAGCTCTTTGAAACTTTAATGTTCTTATTCACAATTAAATTTCAAAAATATTAGTCTTTAATAAAAGGAAGTTTTCATACAAAATTCAAACTTATCAAACTCTAATAAATTTAAAATTATGAATAAAGGTACATTCACAGTAGTCAAATATTTCATCAAAATGACGTAACCACTTTATAAAATATTTTCTAATTTTTCTTTTTTGATGGAAAAACAATTTTTACTTATAACTAACCACAGCTTACATTTTCTTCGAATTTGTTTGACGTTCCTTTCTCTTGCAAGATCAAACAGCGGCAAGCAATATTTTTGTAAAACTAGTGGTCATGCAATTTTGATCAAATATTTGCCAAATGTGAACATAGCTTATGGCTTTAAATATTTTATTTCAGTATCCTTATTGGTACTTAATTTAATAAGTTTTATTAACCTTTAATATACTTATTTGAGCAATTTTTAGAAGAAATTTCAATGAAATTTCCAGACTGACATGCGATTTTTACACATTAGTTAAGATAAACATTTTTTTCGATTTTCTTGTTTCGTTGTTTACTTTTTTTTGTCATTGAAAACCGCAGCACTTAATTTTTACGAAAAAGTTCATTCATTTGGAAAAGTTTATAAAATTTAATGATTGGTAAAGCTAAAATTTCTCGTTGTCATCAAAATGTATTTATTGTAAAGGAGGCAGAAAAAAAAAAAAATTAAAATGAAAATGAAAATTGGTCTATCTACACATCAGTAAACAAACACACAGTTTCAAACAACCATATACTAACTAACAGCCAACAAATGTCACAAATACTACAAAGGGGAGATTTTGTCGATAAACACTCACATTAATGACTCTGGGTTTTTTTCTTTTATTATTTTTTATACTTCTTAGCCACCCTACAAACTGTATGAAATATCAATAAATTTTTATTAAAAGCGTTTTGGTTTGTTAACAAACGAAATGAATTGATATAATAGTTCTTAAGTTGTCATAATAAAATTAAATTTGAAATAAAAATTTTTAAATTTCAAATGTTCTCCAACACAGATTATTATATAATTAGAATAAACATCTTCTTCTTTGGTAAGAGTTTTTGTCGTTTTAACTCAGCTACTACTTAATTTAATTTCTCATTTTTTATCTATTTTGTTTTGTTTGTTTTAAGATCAATAATATTCATTCGTGGCTTTAATTAAGTTTTATGGTGACATTAAAAATAATGTACCAACATTTTTAGTTTTCATTGTTTGGCAAAAAATCACAAAGTAACAAAAAATTAAAAAAAAAAAAAACTGTCCCTTACTCACAACGTAGAAGACAATGGCAAAATGAACCAAAAAAAAAAAAAAAAAGAAAATTTGAAAAAGTCCCTTATAGCTGTACAGTTTATTGAAAGTTAGATTAACAAATTTTACGATCAAATATAGAACTTTCGCGCTATTCGTTATTTGTCCAGTCTCTATAACACTTAAATTTTATAAACAAGTTAACAGTAACAGCACCAGCAACAATGAAAAAAAACAAAAGAAAAATGAGACAACAACAAAATAAGAGGGAACTAAAACAAAAAGTAAAACCCATTAAACACAAAATATAGTTAACCAAATTGGTCAAAGTTTCGAAAATTTAAAGCTTTGTATTTTTAACATAACCATTCGCGAACAATTATGTATTCGTAAATTCTAGAATTCTTACTCATATTTCATCACATTCTTATTCACATTCATAAATGTTTTCCTTTTATCCCAAGACAATTTTTAAAAGCTATCAATTTAACTCCTTTAAAATCGCTTCCGAAATGATAATAATAATGTCTAACATTTAATATTTAGCACTAAATAATTAAATATTTAATATATAGTACTTAATATTAAATATAAAATAATAATTATTAAAATTTAATATTTAATATTAAATATTTAATTTTTAAAATTTAATATGTAATATTTAACATTTTATATTAAATATTAAATAATAAATGTTAAATATTAAATATTATAAATTAAATATTAGTATTAAATTTTTAATATTAAAAAAATATTCATATTAAATATTTAATATTAAGATTACTTTATATTAAATATTTAATAAAATAAAAGTTAAAGGTTAATTCCCAGTTACAAAGTGTTAGTTAACAAAAATTCGACTAGACAAATTCTTCTTTTCTCGACCGGATGTATACGATTATTCGACTAACTGGGTTTACAAATGTATTTGTTAAAACTAACTATTAGGATTCAATCCGCTGAGATAAATTTTTCGAATCTCAGTCTTCTAACTATAGGTTTCTGACAACAAAATATAACTCGATGAGTAAAGTGCTTCAACTCTAAATCGGCTAACTAGGATCGTATGGGCTACGCTAATACTAAATACTATACAGCGAAATAACTGCTCTCGTTCGGTTAGCTACGGGTTTTTGGCTCAAAATACAATCCGACGAGATAAATTCTTCGGCTATCGGTTGGCTAACTACAAGCTTCGTTCTCAAAATACAATCCGACGAGATAAACTCTTCTGCTCTCAGTTGGCTTACTAACATCGTGTGAGTTACGCTAAATCATGAATACAATCTGACGAGATAAATTCTTCGGCTCTCGGTCAGCTAACTACAGATTTCGTCCTCAAAATACAATCCGATGTGATAAATGCTTGGGCTCTCAGTTGGCTTACTAACATAGTGTGAGTTACGCTAAATCATGAATACAATCTGACGAGATAAATTCTTCGGCTCTCGGTCGGCTAACTACAGGTTTCGTCCTCAAAATACAATCTGATGTGATAAATCCTTCGACTCTTAGTCGGATAAATAAGATCTCAGTCGGATAACTAAATCCTAAATACAATCCGTTGAGATAAATTCTTCGACTCTCGGTCGACTAGCTATAGCTTTTGTGTAAAAGATACAATCCAATGCGATAAATGATCCGTCTCTCAGTCGGCTAACTACAGTAAATACTAAATATAATCCTACGAGATAAATTCTTCGACTCTCGGTCGGTAAAGTACAGATTTCATCTATAAGATACAATCCGATGAGATAAATTCTTCAGTTTTCAATCGGCTAACTACGATGATACTAATATGATTCGACGAGATAAATTCGGCTAACTACGTATTCGGAAGAAAGAACTACGATCGTGTCTGGTGATTCTTTGATACCTAAGAGAAAAGTATAACCAGATTGGTACTACGGTTCTTGCTCCCATTTGTCGTCAAAATCTCTATTACTTATGTTTAAATATATATAAATTAAATGAGAATTATAACTTCTTTTATTGTATTATAACTACTAAAGTATTTTCAATATGTTAATATGTTTGTGGTATATTTGTAGCTACGCGTTGCATATTAAATATTAAATACAAAATATTAATCATTAAATATTTAATATTAAATACTAAAAATTCAAAAAATTGAATGTTAGATATTTAATACTTAATATTAAATATTAGGTACTAAATATCTAATTAATTTTTAATTTTTAATATTTATTATTAAATATTTTATATTTTATATCTAATATTTAATATCTAATTCTAAATATTTAATATTTAATATTTAATTTTTAATATTAAATATTTAATAATTAATTCTTGATATTAAAGATTTAGTATTTCATTTTTAATATTTAATATTCAATATTTAATATTTAACATTAAATGTTAATTACTAATATTTAAATATAAAATGTTAGAAATTATATATTTATTATTAAATACTAAATGTTTAATTTTTAATACTTAATATTTAATATTAAATGTGTAATATTTATTATTTAATATTAAATATTGAATTTTTAATATTTAATATTTAGTATGTATTTTTGCTTATGATATTAACCAGCGTTTTAGATATTCTATTTTCTATTTTTATTCCCCTTAGTATTCTGATATTAAAACATTCGTTATTCGTTCTTTATTCACTTTAGCCTTCATAAATTCTCAAATATTTGGTCAATAGGGTATTTATTTAAATTATACGTGTTAGTATGTTGGTGTATAAAGTATATATTAATATAACAACGAAAAAAAATAAAAAAAAAAAAAATAAAAACTCAATTGGTTTCTTGAATACTTTCGAAACAAAAAATATATATTACTTTCGAGGTGCGCGGTGTTGGTGATTACGTTGGCACAAGGTATAGAATATAAAACACACAATAACACCAAAAGTTTTTTATTTTAAGCTAAAACTCTCTTATTGTTATAATCATCAGTGATATGATGTTCATTAATGTTATCACCAACATCGTCATTATTAACATCATAATTATGGTCGTCATCATTATCATCGTCGACATCAAAATTACTTAAGAGAAAATAAAAATAAGAATAAACAAAAAACAATTCTTGCATTTTAAACAGTTTGTCCTTTTTTTGCTTTTTATGTTTCTGTTTTTTTTCTCCTTTTCTTGTTAAGCATAAATGCCAGCATATCTTTTAAACAATTTAAACATGTCCTGGAGAATTGAAAACGCTTCCTGTAACATTTAAAACAGTCGTTTGACATTATTTAATATGCCGTGAAATGTAAAAAGAATTGTACTTAAAGGTAATAAATTAAAAAAGGTAAAAAAGAAGAAAATATAATAAATAATGTAAGTATAAAAAAAGTCCTGTAATCAAATTATTGTCTTTGAGATATTTAGAGGGTATTTAGGAGCTTTTGTTTCTTAATAAGGATTGTATCTTGTTCGGTAAGAACAAGCCTAAATATTAAATAATTTAAAATAATATTTTTAAATTTTCTAGTCATTGTGTGATTGTCAATTTTAGGAAATTTTTCCATGATTTCCACAATTATTATAATGATTATTGTTACTTCATATAAAATGTATTAAGATCTAAACTATTAATTTAATATAATGGTTATTGAAATAAAAATAAAATTGCCACAAAATGTTATATTATTATTGCCTCTACTTATTTTTTAAGAACCATAACCACTTAAGTCAACCATCATACTTCAATAAATATTTCTGGCATTGTTGTTTGTATATAATTCAATGAAAGATATTCTGTAAACCGAAAGTGTTAATAAGACTCAACAGTTGTAACAAACCGCAGAGGAATGGATGTCTGTCAATCTATTTTCACAACCTCTTTAATGTAATTCTCAATTGCTGGCTGCAAGATGCGTTTTTTTTCGGAGCAATAATGTAAATGTGACAAAAAAGGAATGGCAAACTGAAAATAAGAAAAATAGTTTGAACGACCATGAAAAATTACTTTTGGTCGTCTTACAAATATCCATAACTAATAATAGTTTTCTCTCTCTTTCTCTCATTCTCATTTATTCTTCAGACAACTGGCTCTATAATATTATAACATTTTGGTAATCTTTGTTCTTCGTCGCAATGCTGCTATAATATTTCTTGGCAAGTAAGAAGCTATCAAACTGTTACAAAACTATAATGTGCCGAAACTATGCTGAGTAGAGCAGAAACTGAAGAGAATGGAATGGAATTCATTATTTTACCATTGACACTTGTGTTTAACCTATTTATGCTGATTTTACGACATACCATAAATAAAGCGAAAAGCAATTGGGATTTGGTCATGAATGCGCAAATACATACTTTTACGTTTGTAGTTAAAAAAAACCAGGACACAGCTCAGATGTTTATTTCTACACACACACACACATAAACACACAGAAAAACATATCTATACTATGCTGAAGGTTTATAGGTATCTCTGTGTGTATTTTGTAATTTTTAATACATTTTATTTATTTTGTATTTTTTCAACATTCACACAAATAGTTGGTTTGGTTGAGTTGTCTGAATGACTGTGTTACAGACTCTGACTGACAAGCAGGCTGGTACATTGGGTGGATCCATGCTGGATGTTGGAATTGTTTATTTTGTTGATGATTGTGTGACGATGTCAGCGGTGATGGTGATTGTTGTAATAGAGTTGGTGCTGGTGATGATGATATTATTCGTAATGTAGCCCACTATAAAGGCTTCAGTTTTGGAACACAAAAAAAAAAAAAGATGCAGTAAAACCATGAAAAATAGACTAAAAAAAACTAAAAACCTAAAAAAAAAATTATTAAATTAAAAAATATTAAAAATTCTTTCCATTAATAAAAATTTAAAAACTTGATCTCAGAAACTTTTCAAATAAATACAAATGAACACACCTGAACACATTCAATTTTTTCAAGCTTAGACTGTTGTTATACACCCCACAAATAGCTGTAGCAGTTTTCATATAAATGTAAGTTTATATAGTAGTTGGCATTACAAAAAATAAAATAATAAATATAAAAAACCAACAAATAATGCGACACTTTTTAACTGTCGGTTTGGCTTGTATTCTTTAATTCATTGCTCACCAAAAAGTAGAGGTGTTGATACAGTCAGCCAGAAACCATTAAAATTTGTTTAATATATATATATATATATAATAGCAGATTTTTTTTCTTAATTTTTGTTTTGTTACGGTTATAAAATATATTGGATTATACCAGCTCATTTGTAACTACATAAATTTTCACAAATGTATTTTAAATATTTTTATGTGTGTGCACAAAAACGAAATATATCCTTTGACCATACATAAGGTTGCAGTATTTAGTAAAAGGCTCAAAAATGAAAAAAAAAGAAAAATGAATTTTTTATTTAACGTGAAATATATTCAGCAAAATTGTAATTAGCAAAATATTTGAAAAAAAGTGTTCACGAAATTAGCTTATTTTTTTTAAAACTACGTAGTATTTAATGAATTATGAAGAATTTTAATTTTCTTCGAAATTTTTGTTAAAAAATCGATTTTGGTATAATACATGGTTGATTACAAATTTTTATATGAGACATAAATGACCACGAAATTAGCTCAAATTCGAAAAAAAGATATTTTAACAAGTTATAAAGGATTTTAGTTTTCATTAAAATTTTTGTTAAAAAATTAGATTTGTTTTTCCATAAGACATAAGTGATTGTATAAGACATAAGCCTATTTTCTCAAAAGATGCAGTATTTTACTAGTTATTATAAAGGATTTTAGTTTTCATTCCAATTTTTGATAAAAAAAAATCGATTTTTGTTATAAGATGTAAATGATCATGGAAATAGCTTATTTTATCAAAAAAGCAGTGTTTGGCGAGTTATGAAAGAATTTAAGTTTTCATCAAAATTTTGACTAAATGGCAGATTTTTGGTATGAGCAGTGTTGCCAAAAGCTAAGTTGGGAAAAGTGCTAGAGTTTACTAAGAAAATGTTAGAAAGTCCTAAAAATAAAAAAGATGCTAGATAAAAGTGCTAAGAACAGAAACTGTTTTTATTTGCAAAAAATAACAGATATACAATTTATTTTCAGAGTTAAAGCTGAAAAAGCATAAAAGAAAATAATAAAAAAATACATTCTGAAATTTATTCTTTTAAAATTCAACAAAAGTTATGAGTGGATTTTCAATTCTAATTTTATCATAAGGTATGCAAGTACATGTAACTGAATTATACTATTATACGTATTCCAAATAACATATAGGTTAACATTTTGAAGAACTAAAATTTTCTTTAACCAATATTTTAGTTTTAAAATCTCATTTACTATTAAAAATCAGACACAATATAAACACTACAATCTGGATAATTGCAGACCCCAATCCGTCTTATCGACTTCTGTGGATTATCAGGACTTATTTCTAGTAGAGTTTAAAATATATCTTTTATTTAATATGTGAAACACGTAGAGTATCAAGTTCAAACTTTTCGTCAAATAATATTTCATATTTTAAGTTTTTTTTTGTAAAAAAAAGAAGAATTTTATGAAGAAGCATTTATTTTACAATGAAGAAATTCCACTAGAATCAACTCCTACATAATAATTTTTCATTTCTTATTGTATTTTCCAACTTTTATTAAAATTTTAATAAGAAAGGAATTATATTATTTAACTCGGATTATAGAGTTATGGAATAGAAAGTTAGGAAATTCCGTCCGGATTAGCGAATAATCTTTATTATCGAGTTCATACTATATTCATGAAATTGCTTAAAAAAATGTAAATGTACTCTTTAAATGAGTGAAATCAATTTCTTTTTTAAATTCGAGTTTTTAAGTAAGTAAATGATATTCAAATATTCACCCCAAAATCAATATTTAGCAGAAAATAAAATTGTCGAAAAAAAAAGACTAAAAAATGTAACGAAATACTCACAATAATATTTCAAAAACTAAAATAAGATATCATAGGTCTGTTAAATTATCTAATTTTAAGCAAATGTTTAAATATAACCATATATATATATATATATATATATATATATATATATAATGACATTATTTTCAAACTAATAATTTTGTCTACAATTAGGCTTAAATTTTGGATTAATAATTGGGAAGTTAAAGATCCATAATATTATATTATGATATTTTAAATTGAGTAAAAATTTGTTTAATTATATCTAAATATTTAAATTTTCAAGAAGGTTAGAAATTAATTACATTTTTGCTTTATTTTGGAGTTGGATAGTTCATGACCGAACTAGTTCAATTCAACGATTCACTCAACTGAGCGAAGTGAACTATTTATCTTTCTGAGCGCTTTCAGCTTAATACTGCGCTATTATTGCAAAACAGCTCATTATGGAAAATGTTTACTACAAATCATTGGAATAATGAGCTGTTTCATTGAAAGTCAACTGAGCGAATGAACTAAAAGAGCGAACTACTTTAATGGAGTGAGGTTAGCCAAAAAAGAAAAAAAAAAATATCAGTTCATTGAGCTAATAAACGGAACTCTAATTCAGTTGCATTAAGAACAAAATTTCAAATAATATTTAAAAACAAGTTAGTGTTAGTGTGTGAAAATAAAATACGTTACCTGGATGTAATTACAAATATAATTACTTACACTATATCCGTGTAAAAAGAATTTGCATTTTCATATAAAGTTGAAATAGAATCAAGATTATATAAATCCTTATATCCTTATATATATTATTATTATTATATGGTTTGTTTATTTTTTTGTTTGTTCGTTTGTGTGTCAATCAGGTCTAAACTGATTTTCACGACATTTGACATACAGATAGTCAGAGATGATTATAGGTTTTGTTAGATCTGGATTGAACGTCACACCCACATTTTACGCTTACTTAAAAAAATCAATTTTTCACGTTATTAATGAAGCTATTTATATGAAATTTGATGCACAAATAGTGCTGGTACTGTAGAATGTTATATCTTATGTTAGGAACTAATACAGTGAAAGCCCTCAATTTTCGTGGGAACCTTTATTCTATCATATCACATTGATGAAATAAAATAGGAGGAGTTATAGCCTCCATACAAAAAAAGTATGAATTTTCTCACCTAAAGGACTAAAAGATCTAAAATGAGTCTTAAAAAAATTTTAAAGTAATTTTCACATCAAATTTCGAATAATGTGAATAGGTTCATGGGGTTAGTAGCTTCCATATAAAGTAAATATTAGTTATATCATCATAAAGGGTGATGAAGCGCACCGGTAAAAGCTAGCAAATAACAAATTTAATACATTGGAATTTTAAAAAAGTTAACACATATTTTAAGAAGATATAATCACTTCTGTACAAAACAAATAGTTTATAGAGGTAAGACAACATTAAATTAAAAAAGGGCAAGGAGTAGAATTTATGGACCGATTTGACTAATTTAAAAAATCGAAATTCGAAAAAATATTTGTAATAGATTTATGCAAAAATGAGACCCACAGCTTATATAATAATGCGTTTTGGCCTATAACTCAGTTAATACTGGATCTACTTAGTTCAATTTTTCAACACAAAAATTCCTAAAAAAATTTTTCTCTGAAAGAACGTACATAAGTGTTTCAAAAAGTAAAAAAAAAACAAATGTGCCTTTGTTGATTGTAGTTTTTCAGTTCCCACGAAAACAACTACTATAAGGGAAGCAGATATTAAATAAATAAAAAAAACAAGAAAAAATTTGTGATCGATGTATAAGGCCTAGACCATAGGTTATCTATGACTCGGTCAAAAAAGCATTTTGGCCGATAACTCTGTAATTGAAGGACTGACTGATTTCATTTATTCAGCAGAAAAATTCAGAAAATTTTCGCGAGAATCGGTTCGAAATCGGTATCTCCGCTATTTTTAAATCAGTCTTTCCTAGTTTCAATAGAAAAGTAAAAGCTCTGGAAAGAACTTTTGATCTTTTAATATATCATATTATATATATATATACATATACATATATATGAAAAAAACCCATATCCTCTATAAGAGCTCCAAAAAATCTAATAACGCATTTTGGCCTATAACTCTGTTAATACTGGTTCTACTTAGTACATTTCTTCAACGAAGAACGAAGTATTTAGTTTACATGGGTGCTTCAAAAAGTTGAAAATATGAATTAGCCTATTGTTGTTGTTTTCCAGTACCCATGAAAACAACAACTATAAGGGAAGCAGACATTAAATAAAAAAAAAAAAACAGATTTACCAATAACTCGTTTGTTTATGAACGGATTTGGTTGATTTAAAAAACCAAAATTAATGAAAAATATTTTTAATCGATTTATACAAGAACTAAATCCATCATTTCTTATAAGGATCCGGAAAATATCAACTTTTTGCTCTCCGACGAAAATTGTGGAAATTATAAACAGAATGACATGTTAACCTTATAACCTATACACCTGTGGTGAAGGGTATAATTAATAAATTATTTTATCATAATTATTTCTTATAACAAAAGAATTATATTTAATTAATTGACAAAATTTTATTTGATACGTTAACTACTTGTTATTGTATTGGTTTTTACAAAGTTTATTTTTATTAATTGCCATCGTTGAAAACAGCAAATTTTAATAGCGGTTTTAATTTTTAGAAAAAGTAATAATACAAATTAATAAAAAATACTAAGAAAAAATGCCAAAAATAATTCGAAACCTGCTGAAAGAAATTTTAGATGCTAGATTAACTTTTTTTCGTACTAAATTAGTTTAAAATATGATAAATTTAGTAATAAAAGTGTTAAATTGGCAACACTGGTTATGAGATATAGTTGATCAAGAAATTAGCTTATTTTCTTGAAAAACTCAATATTTAAGGAGTTATAAAGGATTTTAGCATTAATCGAAATTTTGAGTAAAAAATAGATTTTTAATAAGAGACATAGGGGATCATAAAATTATTTTATATCCTTAAAAAAACACAGTATTTAACGAGCTATAAGGGATTTTAGTTTGCATTAAAATTTTTGTTAAACATGGATTTTTGGCATAAGACATACTTGTTCGAGAAATTAGCTTATTTTCTCAAAAATCGTCGTATTTAACCAGTAATAAAGGATTTTAGTTTTCATTAAAATTTTGAATGGAAAATCAATTTTTGTTATGAGACATAGGTGATCACTAAATTACCATATTTTCTCGAAAAATGCAGTATTTAATGACTTATAAAGGCCTTTAGTTTTCTGCGAAATTTTTTTCTAAAAAAGAAGATTAATCTATCAAAGAAAAGTGAAGTTTAAATGGGACTGAATATAATTGCATTTGTAAGGCCTTATACAAATATTGTTTATTTTTATCTTAGCATTTTGTGTTTAAATTGAGGCCATTTGTATGTATTAGATATAATTCCAAGATACTTTTTTAATAATGTAAAATTGCTTAATACTCTCTATCTTTTATTTCAATCCATCTTTATGGTATTGTAATTTTTTCTTATTCTAATATTAATTCAAACAAATGCAAAATAAACATTAGAGGTGTGAAAAGAACTAATATACACAATCTTACTTTCTTTATAGGGTTAAATACATTCTTACATATATTTGTCAACAGTCATTTGTGGACTTTAAACACCCCAACGTATTTTCTCATTTACTCATATACAGTACATTTATCTTCATAGGTACACTACATGGGTAAACTAAGTAAACATTTTAGTAGGTATTGAATAGAAAATCTTTGTTCTCATGTTCCTTGCAATTTAATTGCATTCACGTTTAAGATGTTGTAGTAGGGAATATAAAGATGAATGGTAAATGGAAAAAATGTAAAAGAATAAAAAGAAAAAAAAAAAAAAATTACAGCATACATACTTGATGCACTTTATCAACTAGATCACTTCGATAGAAACTAATTTCCTTAGAGAACAATTCATCTTCTTAAAATGAAAGAAAGGTAAAGCAAACTCTTTACTTAATTTTTCTTATATGTTGTTTTTTTTTTTTTTTTTTGTTTTCTTATATATTCAGGGCTGTTGTTTGTTTTTAGATAAAAGAATAGACGAATGGAATAAACTAAGCTCAAGTAGTTGAAAAAAAGCAAGAAAAGAGAGAAAAAATAATGAAAATGGCCTTTAGAAGAATGGCTTGTTTGGTAACTTGGTTGGCAGTTGGTTTGGTTTGTAAAATGTGTTCACTTGAGTTAGTTTATTTGATTTTGTTCGCCATTTAAAGTGTGAATGTAGCTGAGCCAACAAGCAAGTGAGTGCATGTGTTTGTATGTATGTATGTATGTTGTTTTTGGGTAAACACAATAAATGCTTCATGCAGTATTCAGGAAGTAATCAAGACTCTAATCGTTGTTTACCATCATAATTTGCATAAGACACTTCTTTAATCTCACTGTATATTTTACGATATACATATGTATGTTGTTTATTTATAAGCATATAAGTGACTAAACATTTGTGTTTGTGCAAATATCTGTATGTAAGTATTATAAGGACATTAATGGTTTTATATGAACCTCCGTTATACTTACTCTCTTTTGTTTTTCTATAGAATATATATATTTTTTTGGTGTTTTTTTTTTGTCTCCTAAAGCAAATTTGTTCTCTATACACATATATCATGAATTCCACGAAAGCACACATAAAAAAGTACAATTTTTGAACTCATGTCTTTTAATTTTTTTTCATATTTACAAAGTGATTCTCTATGAATCTAATAAAACTAATCAAAAAATATCCCAAACTGTATAAAAAATTAAAAAAAAAAAGATTCTATATTCCATAGTTCTTATCAGATTTTCATTATTTATAATGCATTAGATTTCTACATTTGCCGTCTTTTAAAATAAATTTATTAAATGATTTTTGTTTTTTACTAAATGTATTTTAAGTGCAAATGCATTTTTGAAATTGTTCTCCCCTTACAATTTCATTTCGTATTAAAAACTGAATAAGTAGTTCAATTGAGAGCTTTTTTGCAATGGCAATATTAATTATTATTTATTAATTTTTAGAAAAAAATAGCTACACTTTTTGTCATACAGAAATTTACTTTTTTAAATATTTTAATGTTTTGTACATTTTACGCAAATTGTGTATAACTTGAAATATATAAAACTACATACATATGTGAATGGTAGATTTAATTGATTTAAAAATTTATATTTACTTTAAGTTAATAAACCAAAAATAATATTTAAGTTATAAATTGCATTGCATTTTAAATTTTTTTTGGCGTAAAAAAATATTTAAAAAATATTTTATTGAAATTTTCAAATTATGCTAATTATTTAACTTTATTTGAAATTGGGTTGTCATTCGAACAGAAATTATTTAATTATTCAAGGAACAAAATTTTTATTCATAGAATAAAAAATTATTCGATCTATTTTTAATCATTAATCGAATAATCAAATAATTTTCAAAAATGAGATTTTGTTAAATTATTATGCCTTTTTGAAATTATAAGTGTAAAAGCTATTGTTTCGTTGGAAAACCCAGTTGAAAATTATTGAAAATTTCCTTAGGATATATAAACTTGTAAACCACGTTTTAATAGATTTTGGGTTAGAGCCTTTAACGGACACTGATGTCTCAGTATTATTTGGGAAAAAATAGAATATATTTTCTAAAGACTTAATCAAACGTTTTAAATAATAAAAGGGAAACGTATAAGTTATAATAAAATTCTGGAAAATTTTTAGCTCATATTAATTTAACGAAAAGTGAAACAAAAGTATATGCAAATGCTTTATTTTTAAGAATTTTTCATTAATTATTTATTTAAAAAATTATTTTAATAATTCAGGTGATATGGAAATAACCGAAGGTTCTGAAATGAAAAACGATGATTTGAACTGAACGAGAAAAAAGATAAAATCGGTAAAGACGGCAATATAATACTCTACATCATAAATATTCGGGAAGGGAACTTTTATTACACCTGTGGTCAATTTTGCTAAATGTAAAATAAAATATATAAATACAGAATAATGCGTTTATACTAACATCTAGATGATTTTTTGCATTTTAGGGCAGTTCTTGGAAATGGGTTTATATGGGAGCTGTGGTAAATTATAGACAGATTGTCATAAAATTTGGCAATATTGTTTCTACGTACATAAAACTTATTCGTGTCGAATATTCCATACTAATATTTGTATGGAAATTATTCACGTTAAAATGATTTTCGGAAGAGGGGTTTATATGAGAGCTATGGTCAGTTTTGGACTGACCTTCAAAAATTTGGTACAAAGATTGATACTTGTAGAGAACTTCATTAAAATATTCTTAATTTTAAGTAATTTTTGAGTGTTTAAACTCTATTCCGGTGGAACATTTGTATGAGGGCTAAGTGAAATAATGGACCCCTCACAAGCAATTTCATTGAGCTTTGTCCTTATATCATAAAAGTCCCACATGCCAAATTTCATTGAATTGTCTTTAAAAGTGCAATCCGTACCTTGTGCACAAAGTTTACATGGACAGTGAGCCAGCCATCCAGCCACGCAGACGGAAGGACGGACATCGTTAGATCGATTTAAAAAGTAATTATGAGCTGATTAGTATACTTTAAGATGGTTGTTGGATAACTTTTGCTATGCGTTACAAACATCAGTGGTGTAGGGTATAATAATATCAAAAAAAAAAAAAAAATTAGCAATATTGATGATGATGAAAAATCTATAAAGAATAGAAAAACTGGATTTACTTTTAATGCTGTGAATTGCCATCATCAATTGTAAGTGGACGGATTTTTTTTCACAAAAAAAAAAAAAAAACGATAATCGTTTTAAAGCCAAAATTCTTAATTATTTATTTTATGAATGGGTATTTTTGGATATTTTTTGTTCTATGTTAATGAAAAAGTAAAAATTGATTTAAAAAATACTAGTTTTTGCATTTTTTAAACTTGTAATTAATTATTCGAACACTATATTTTATTCTTTATTCATTCGATAATTCGAAGAAAATTCAAATTTTATACGATCACGCTACTAATTAAAATAATTATTAAATTTTATTCGATTATCTTCAATGTCGAATAATTAGCAAACCCTAATTTGGATACATATTTTCCCAATTTTTTTTTAAATAAACCATAAAATTTGGTTAAAAATGTGTTTGTTTTTAGTACAAAACCTAGAAGTATTTGAATAAGTGAATTTGTTTTTATATGGGAAATTTGTTGGTGTTTTTTAGTAAAAAAAAAAAAATATTAAAAATACTATAGCTTATCATTATAAAAATTCAAACTGAATTGTTAACTTAATATAAAAAGCTTTAAGTTATTTACGAAAATTAAAAATCGAAGGGGGAGAAAATTTTAAAAAATGCAGCCAAAAAATACATTTGCATTATAAACGCATTTTTTAAAAATTGATTTCTTTTTCTAATTTTGATATTAAAACAGGAATCAATTGCCTTTCTAATCACTTTTAAATCATCTATGGTGAAACTAAACTTCAAAAGATATGTTTAATTAAAATTACATACAAAGTGAGATAATTTAATTTTTTTACGAAATGTAAAATATAAATAAAATCGCAAGTTTTTTGAAATTTCAAAAATATATAGCATGCAATTACCAAATATGAACAAAATTTGGTCTTTTTCATATGTGATGTCTCATGGAATTCATGATATATATAAAACATGTACATAAATGTTTATCCTTGTGTCCATGTGTGTGTTTATTTGGTTGAATAAGTGTAAGTGTTTTTATTTTATGTACTTGCATGAATAAACATGCATGTATTGTGGAAAATATAAAAAGCCAAAAGAAAGATAATGAAAAATAAACCAAACAAATACATTTTAGATAAATTGGTCTTTTTTTTTTCGTATGTATGAGTACAAACATACATATGTATATGTGTGTATATATAAAATGTTTTTAAAACCATCTACATTTTCTTATTCATCGCCATATTATATTATAAGACAATTTGTTCCAACATGCATAGCTAAAGTCCCTTGTGGTTTTCTTTTTCAAGCAACATTCATAGATGTACATATCTTAAAGATTGAGCAACCAGCAAGTAGTAAAAGGAGAAACAAAGAAAATGAAGATGAGAAGACTTTGTGGTTTTCTCACAATTGCTTTAGATTTGTTTCCTTTCTTGGATTTTCATAAAGCTGCACTAAATATCACTTGTTTATTAGCCTGGCATCTGTAATAATTCAACAGCTGCACGCTAAACAAAGTAACGTTTAGTCATCCAAAGAACATGCATACAAACCAGCAAACGAACCTAGAACTGAAAGAACCATCATGCTAACAATAAACAAACCAGTAAACGAACAATGTATCCAACAACACAAAAAACTGCCAGAAGATGTCCCTTTTGTTTTACTATTTACACCTTATAAAATTTTGATGAATTTCATTTCTAAGTTTTTTGGTTTAGCTTGTTGGTGGATGAGGTAACCTGAATGCAAACTATAAGTACATGCCTGTATGCTCTTTGAATATGATGCAATACCAGCAAACCATTGGGGCAAGATGTATAAGTATTTAGGGACTTGTAAGCAGTGTTGCCAGTTTTGCATTGTTAAGGCCAAATCTAGCCTTTTTATTGTGCCTTTAGTTTCAAAATTTTCGTTTTAGCTTCTAGATTTTTTTTAGTCTCTTTTGAATTCTTTAAATTGCCTTAAAAAGGCTAAAATTATAGCATTTCAACAAAGAAGCAAATAATTTCTTATATACTTTTACTAATTATATTTTACATAATTATCCATTTAAGGATTTTTTCGAGATTATTTATATCTAACAAAAATTTTCGTTTGCGGCGCTTCATACTCCAAATCAAATATAACTTAATTTATTTTTTTGACTTACTTAATCAATTGTTACAATTATTTTTTAATGAAGTCCCTTAACCATAGAAACTATTTATAAATACATATATTTAAACAAATCCTATATAAAAATCGACCGAAAATTTGGAAATAATTAATCAAAAAAGTAATAAGTATAATTCAAAAGTGACAAAAAATCACATTGGGTAGGTAACTTTTCATATGAAATATAATCCAAATTTGTATGGGAATTTTGTGGGCGATTTTTCATAGATCATTTTGCTGACAGCCGTCTATGTTTTATTTTTAATTTTACAGTATCTTCAAAAAATATAAAAAACTAATGAGAAAAAAAGTAAAGATATTTTTTTTAAATAAACAAATTTTAGCCTTTTTTCGGCCTTATTTTTTGGGTCGTTTCACCTTTTCTGGCTTTTTTTAAAGTCCAAAAAGGGGCTAACTCTTTTTTCTCACCCACTGGCAACACTGTTTGTAACAAAGCTAAACAATGTAATGATATATATATGTGTATAAGTATACATATATAAGGATAGGTGACATCTTTTCCGTCTTTTGCTAGTATTTGTTAAGGATTGTTCTGATAAAAAAAAAAAAAAAAAAATAAGAAAAAACGGTTTGTTTATTCACTTACATTGAAAAAAGATGCAAATTGTCTTCCATCCAAACCGTTTCACATATTTTAGTTGGATGTTGTCTGTAGTTTGTGTATATATCTGAGCGCATGTGAAAAAGTTTCGTATAAGACAGGTGTTGTTTAAAGTGAATTGCGTTGTACAGTGTTTTAAGTGGACAAAGATTATACAAAGTTTTTCACAAAACCTTGAAAGCCTTATTGGTATGAATTTTGGATTTCATCTGTAGTAATCATTATGTGGAAAATCTGTACGTTCCATTGGCCACAAGTTTGATTTTTTGGCAAAAAGTCCAGTTTAGGCAAAGAAAAAAATCTATGCAGATTTGTAATCCGAAGACTTTGGATTTTATGCCTATAAATTGTTGTATTAATGCGGCTTACCGTTTCTTAACAGTAAGAAGACAAAATCAAAATATCATATTTTTACTGAAACATTTTTTGTATTATAAATAGTGTATATAGTTCATAAATACTGAAAAAATATTACAAAATGGTCTCAGGTATAAGAGGTGAAAAAAAATATCTAAACGAAATAAAACATTGTGGAATTATAAGCCCATTTCTTATAAAATAATAATCCTTCTACTCCTAACACACAAATTTTAAAAACCTAATGCCATGGAATGCCAAAGGATATTCTCATAGTAAAACAAGTAAGAAGGATATAGTCGGTCAAGCCCGACCATACAATACCGTTATGTATGTCCATCAAAATTCGTGGAAGGGTCTTATATTAGATATGTGGACTATTGTGCACCGATACTTTTACTAAGTGTAAAATATAATATACGAATATTACATTAATGCTAACATTTATATGAATTTATGCACTTTAGGATGATTTTCAAAAGTGGGATTATATGGGAGCTATGGTAAGTTATGGATCGATCCTCATAAAATTTGTCACTGTGATTTCTACTTATATAAAACTTATTTGTATAGAATATAAACTTGATACTAGCATGAGTATGTGATTTACGTACGTAAAAGTGATTTCCGGATGATGGTTTAATATGGACCGAACCTCATGAAATGCGGCACAAAGTTTGATACTTATACAAGACTTTGTTACACCGAATTTCATTAGAATATTGTAATATTTGTGGCATTTATGATCGTTAAACCCCTATTCGGGGAGGACATTTGTATGGACCGATCATAACCAATTTCCTTGTGTCATGAAACCCCTTCGGGCCAAATTTCATTCAATTATCTTCAAAATTGCGACCAGTACTTTGTGCACAAGGTTTACATGGACTGCCAGCGGCCAGCCAGGCGGGCGGACGGACAACGTTAGATCGACTCAAAAAGTGATTCTGAGTTGTTTGGTATATTTTAAGGTGGGTGTTGGATGATTTTTTCTGTGTCACGGCGGCTTGTCTTCTTGGATTAAATCTTTTCCTTGATGTATAGCTCATACGTGGTAGAGAAAATCCTGTCATGTTACACTCTAAGATAACTTCGGTCTTAGAGAGCGTAACAGTATGGCAGGTATCAAATGGTGCACCATTGCCTGGACTTGTCTGTGGGTCTATAATGGGAGAAAAGGACCTTCGTGTCCTGACCAGAGACTTAACACAATCTGGTACCACGGGAGCCAGCAGCCCCTGGTATGGCAACACCTGATTGTCGGTGTTGTCGTACTGGACTGGCTGTTGGAGAGGCCCTTCGGGGAGTCACATGGTGGCTAAACCGCAGGAAGGATTTTATAGTCCCGATGTGGTGTTGCATAGCAACACAGGTCGCCAATAGTGGGGCAGGAGGTTAGATAGCTCCAACTCCTAAGCAAGGGGGAGTGGACTTATCCAGACAATGAGTCTCTCAAATTGCCATGTGTTCTTAATAGGCACATGGGGGCGTCGGTTGGTGCATTATACCTCACCCAGTGGTAAGACTACCGTGGGGTTAGGCCGTCATGGCAGGTACCCACGTAAATCTTGACCACATCTTGACCACATCTGTGTGTTACAAACGTCAACACAAATACATAATACCCCAACCACCTATGGTGTTGTAGGGTATAATGATTACCAAAATTATCGAAATTATAAGTGGTTTTGGAAAAAGTGTGCGTTCTAATAAAATATAACACATATTTTTGTATATATCTTTGTCTGGTGACAATTTGTTTTTCCTTTTGTGATCAATATATCTTTGAAAAATACTCCAGATTTTATAATGATGCGAAAAAAATACGAAAAAGTATTTTGTGTGTTTAGTTCACAATGAAGAGTCAAAGAGAATTACATAGAAAATGTTGAAGCTGTTAAAACGCATCGAAATTGTTTTAAAAAAAATTTGAAAAAGAGCTACGTGTAAGCAGAGAATTAGTTTCTAGAGTGGTAAGAAAGTTAAACAATGACCTTAGAATTGATCGATAACCTGGAACATAAAATACCACAAAACGTATACAAAGCCAAAAAGATGAAGCAGTTCTTAATAATTATTCCAAACATTTTTGGATGCGAATGTGCCAATATTGGACTTAAAACTTTTAAAATGCAAAATGTATCAGATAGGAACGCAAAGAAAAATGCTAAAGCTAAAAAGAGAGCAAAGATCCTAAATTTTTTTTAAGTTTGAATGATGCAATGGTTGATGAAATGTGCGTCATTTCTGACTTCTCACAGCTTCCTGGAAAAATGTTTTATGTAGCGGATATTAGACGAAATATTCCAAAAGTTTACCGTATCAAAAACCAATAAAAATTTCCCAAAAAGTTTCTTGGTTGGCAAGTCATATGCACCTGTGGTGAAAGAAGTGAATCGTATGTAACATCGTGCATAATAAGCTCTGCTATTAATATCAAGGAGAGTCTACAAAGAAGATTGTTTCAATTTGTAAGAAAACGTAGAATCTCAGCATTCTTTTGGCATGATTTGGCATCGTGCCATTACAGTAAATCTATTTTAGAATAATTTTTAATTTTGTTCCGAAAAATTCCAACCCTCTTAACGCCAAGAACTTCAGCCAATTAAATTAAGAAAGACTAATACTCCGCCAAAAATATTGACAAATTTTGAACGAAAGTGGATAGCTGGTTCCAAAAAAGTAACGCAATGTACAATCGAATTAATAAGTTAGGGTGTTTCATAGAAAATAAAAAAAATTCATATTTAATCATTAATTTATCCTTTATTGTTATACGTTATAAATCTGTAGAAAAAAAAAACTAAAATATATAGTTTCATTCATAATTATCACTAATTCCAGTCAATTTTTATATACAAACTTGTGTGTTATATCTTATTCGTATGCATTCTTCATAAAGTACAGACTTTTCAAAACGATGGTCATTTTCACAGAAATAAAAATAAATAATTTTTTCAATCTCATTGTTTTTAAAATATACACCCGAGAAATAATGATCACAATCATGTTCAAAATGATACCATTCAGTGTCAATATTGAATCAGACATGTGAGTGTTAAATCTTAAAATGGCGGGTTCAAATCTGCAATGGAAATTTGTTAACGCAATGGTACCAAATTTAAGCTAAATTTGTATCGAAATGAACACGACAGTAATTGAATTTGATACCACATAGGTGTGGACTTAAAATTGATTTTTAAGCACAACCTTATTTGGAATTAATTAAAACCAGTTATGTTTGTTTTATATTTTTCATTATATTTATTATAAGTATTATTATAAAAAGTATAAAAATATTGTTAAATAAAATATGATTATAATTTTAACTCTTTTTTTCAATCAAAATTTTCGTTCTGAATTCCAGCATCCCTTAAGTCGTTCATACCTAAATAGGACAAACACTTAAAAGTCACAAGAAGATGAGAGCTATTTATATTTTATGTTAATGTTAGATTTAATTTTTAAACTCACCTATTAAATAAACAAGAATAGATGACATATTTATTTCTTCCAGGAATTGATGGAATTGTTTGTCGTCACTAGAATCTACTGCTTCTTTGTCAGTGGAAGAAATTGTGCAACCAGAATTTTCAATAAATTTCACTTTGCCACATATTCTCGAGAAAGAATTTTCTTTTTATCACAATCATTATTTTTATAATTTTTTCGTAAATAATAAATTTTGACGCACATCTTCACGCATCTACAACCGCAATTTAATATCAACACTGTAAGAAAACCAAACCGAACAAAACTTCCATCGTATTAAGCTGGCAATATAAATGACGGCGGTGACTTTTTCAGTTACAGATAATGTACGATTCGAAAACTGAAATGGAAATAAATATGCAGTTTCAAAACGAATAGCTCGACCTGAACGAAATTTCACATGATGATAGCAGGGATATATATAAGCTTAAGTTTTGTACTATATAGGCCTAATAGGGGTGGGTCTACAAAGTTCCAAATTTGGTCACTTCAAGTTTTAAAATAATCGATCCCGATTTTATATACCTGAACCCATTTAAAACACTAATATATGAGTAAAATCATCCAGCCGAGAACTACAATAAACGCTGCCGTATATATAGATTATCTCCCTTAGTTTAACAGATATTTGGCTTTGCATTATAAAATTATTGTTTCTGACATAACGTTACTAAGGTTTTCGCTGTTTTTGTATTTAGTCAACAGTAAATTACAAAAATGTGTAGAAAAGCGATAATGAATCAATCTTTACGAAATCATAAGCATTTCAAGTTTGAATTTAAAAAATAAGAAATTAGAAATCCGAAAATCTAAATAAACGTTTAAAAAATCTGACTTTTTAATAAATACTGTATCATAAATAACTGAAGGCATATTATTCGTGCATCAAAAGTTATGTGAAAGAAATCTCATGCATTGTGACGCAAAGCATCGGCGGATATTTCGAAAACATTATATATTAATTTCGTACACATATGTTAACAAGTTAAAAACGAAAGTTTTTGAAAAATAGATAACTCGTGAGGTAATTTTTCTCTCAGCGTAAAAAAATGATTTAAAATATATCCCGAATAATTACCAAATTCCACGGAAAAACAAAAGTAAAGTTTTAAAGATGTATTTTTTTAACTTTAAAACTTTATCTATAAAACTTTACAGACATTGATAGGAATTTTTGCAACAAAACAAAACGGTTCTAAAACCCAATTTTTAAGCAAATAATTCATTACATTTCGTCGTTGCGCTAACGAAAAGTCTTATACGTAATTTTTCACTTATAACACAATCTAATTTATTTATCTTTTTGACTTAAAAATCTATTTTTAAATATCTGTATTATTCCTGAGTGCCATCAAAAGAATTCATATAACATTGTATAGCCTTTCATCCAAAAAAGTAACTTGTTTCTGCTTTCCTGAAAAGTGTTGAGAAACCTTTAACATAAAACAATATTTTTTTTCGATTTCAGCTAGTGTATTCAAAAAACCGACATCTTCAAAAAACCGGTTTTCGAATTATTTGAAAAATAGCTTTTCTAAAATAACCGGTTTTGAATTTTGCTAAAAAAACTGATTTTACTTAAAGAACTGGTTTCAGTTAAAAATACAAATAATATTAAAACGTTTACAATTTTTACTAAAGAAAATACTCCCACCAAAAACTTTGCTTTCCTGGTAAGCTTATTTTTTGCCTGAATAACTAGTTATTTTTGTTCGAGTTGTGCACAAATTCATATAGTTATTTTTTGACTCTAGGGATACTCAAAAATAAAAATATTCAGTCAGTTAGATTTGAACTTGGACACAAATTAAACGTTTTTAATGATTAACGTTTTACTCAGTACACCATTTCGCATTTAATTTTCTAAGTGACAAAAACTTTTTTTAGTATAAAATATCTTTTTAGACATTTTGTTATAAAAAACTAGCAGCATCACAATGGGATTGAACCAACAACCTTCTGGTTTCTAAACCAGCGCTTTAGCAAACTCATCCACGTGTTTGCTATATTACTGTGCTATTATGCTATTGAATACTTATTTACAGAATAGGCAAATTCTCATTACCGAGAAACTACTTTAATAAGTAGTTACCATTAACGAAAACCAAAAAGTTTTTACTGGGCGCTTATAGTGCATGTCATTTGTAATGATAAAAAATATAAAAATTAAAAGTCATATCACTCTTCTGCAGCTAAAAAATTTAGTATTTTTTAGAAGGGGAAAATATTTTTTGTGAAAAATGTCAAAACTAAAATTGATTTTTTACCTAGATCTTGTTAATAAAATAAATTAAAAAATTTACTTTAAATTAAAAAAAATATAAAAATCTCAGTTCTCAGTACGTATGTTTTTGCCAGTGTTACCAGTTCAGCCTTTTTAGGGCTAAATCTAGCTTTTTTATTTTGCTTTTGCCTCATATATATTAATATCATTAACCACAGCAATTATTTATAAACATAATTTGAACGACTTCTTATAAAAGCGAAAAATTACCTAAAGACTTAAAATTGCTAAACCAAAAAGAATAATTAAAAATGTTGAAAAATCACTTCCAAACATTAGGTAATTTTTCATATTAATTATAATCCAAATTTGTATGGAAATTTTTTGGGCAATTTTTCATGTAGGTAATTTTACTCTTTTATTTATAAATTTGTTACAATACCTTTAAAAAATATAAAAAAACTAATGAGAGCGAGCAGAAAAAAAATAAGTTTCTCAATAAAAAAAAATTTAGCCTTTTTTTTTAAGTTGAATTTTGCCTCTTTTTTTCGGCTCGTGGCAACACTGGCTATTACTGAAATCACAAATTAGAAATTTTAAATAACTAAACTTAAAGCTTTAATAGATCATATTGCATATGAGAAACACTTTCAAAGTGTGGCCTTTTTTTAAGTTGAATTTTGCTTCTTTTTTTCTCGGCTCGTGGCAACACTGGCTATTACTCAAATAACAAATTAGAAATTTTAAATAACTAAACTTAAAGCTTTATTAGATCATATTGCATATGAGAAACACTTTCAAAATGTGGCCTTTTTTTAAGTTGAATTTTGCCTCTTTTTTTCTCGGCTCGTGGCAACACTGGCTATTACTGAAATCATAAATTAGAAATTTTAAATAACTAAACTTAAAGCTTTATTAGATCATATTGCATATGAGAAACACTTTCAAAATGTGGCCTTTTTTTAAGTTGAATTTTGCCTCTCTTTTTCTCGGCTCGTGGCAACACTGGCTATTAATCAATTCAGAAATTAGAAATTTTAAATAACTAAACTTAAAGCTTTATTAGATCATATTGTATATGAGAAACACTTTCAAAATTTAGCCTTTTTTAAGTTGAATTTTGCCTCTTTTTTTCGGCTTGTGGCAACACCGGCTATTACTGAAATCACAAATTAGAAATTTTAAATAACTAAACTTAAAGCTTTATTAGATCATATTGCATGTGAGAAACACTTTCAAAATGTGGCCTTTTTTTAAGTTGAATTTTGCCTCTTTTTTTCTCGGCTCGTGGCAACACTGGCTATTACTCAAATCACAAATTAGAAATTTTAAATAACTAAACTTAAAGCTTTATTAGATCATAACGTATATGAGAAACACTTTCAAATAATATAAATTTAAAATTTAAATTTGTGTGAAAACTATTAAAAAAACACTTAAAAAATTTTTTTAAATCTTCATACAAAATTTATTTTCAAACAATTTGATTTTTATAATGAATTGGATCCTAAGTAAGCTGCCAAGAGTAAATATAAAAAATTGGAAACATGAGTTACTTAAGTAAAAACATGAAAGAAAAAACATTTCATAGAAAACCTATTAACCGACTGAAAAACACCGCCTTATCGAATAGTTTGAAAATAAAAATTATTTGAACTGGTCGGTTTTTTTTAATAAGAAAAACCTGTTAACCGGTTTGCAGTTTGGGCTTTTAAATACACTAATTTCATCAGCACATTTATACTAAGTATGTCCTTCAATCGAATTGACTTAAAAACGAAATATGAATTTTGTTTTTATTATAGACTCATATATTTTTATATATGGTTATGTATGTAAATATATATAAGTATATATGGTTCCATATATGAAAAGTATGCAGTAATATTTGCAATAAGAGATTCATATATTAAATCGTATATGAATAATATAATTTTTATTGATATATGGTATCATATATGACATAATTTTTCAAATATGAATACATATATGATCTACACCAAAAATGCTCTTTCGATGACGATCCTTTTTTTATTTTTTTATTTATTTTTTATTTAAGTTCCAACTTCTTCTTAGAAACGATATCTATCATTTTACTAAAAATTAGTAGAATTAATAAAATATGTTACCCTTTTAACCTTGCATCTAATTGATTTTATATAACTATATATCGTTAACTAATTTAATTATTTCAATGATATTTCATTCATACAACACATAGATTTGAATACTAAATAAATTGGTTGGTGCCTTTGATAAGGAGTGTTTTTGAATTTAATAAAAGCAAGAATTTTATAAAAATAAAATTTTTATAAAATTAGAAATATAAAATATCAGACGAAACTTTAATAAAATTCTTTTTTATAAATTTTTGGTTCTTGTATCATTATAAGAAAGTCCCTCTGGTCAATTATTATATTCAAAAGAAGGTATTTATTCATGGAAATATATTTGATCAATATCTTATAGAGCTTGATATTATTGTATTTTATAAGGATGTTGCAAATTTAGTAAGGACAGTTTAAAAATTCAAAGTGAAAGCAAGTAAGCAACAATCTCAGTTTTTTAAGATGTCAATCGGTTACACGTTGGATTCCAGAGAAGGTAAGTACGTAAACCATTTTGATAAATATAGTCTCATTTCTTTCTGTACTAAATGTATGTATGTGGGTCTATTGGAAATTAAGTTACCAAGAGCAATTAAGTCACGAATAGCAATACTTTTTGTACAAGTGAAAAATATTTATTTTATATGTATGTTCTTTTTATTTTTTAATAAAATTTATAATAAAAAAAATATTTTAATAATCATACACAATAAGACTTTAAATATATATCAATAAATATATGGATATATGTATATGATCATATGTTTCCATACACTCTAAATTTTCGAATTCAAATATACATGGATCACAATAGATATTGTATATATGATTCATAAATATTTGTTATAGCTGGGAAGTTACATTCATTTTGTACAATCTTTGTATATAAAACTATTTTTCCATTCCCGTTTCCTGGGAAGTTAAAAAGTCCGTAATCGTAATTTACGTTCTCAGTCTAACTTCTGTAAAAGCAAACTTGATACATGAAGTTCTTTAGTTTCACTAGATTTAGATTAAAGATCTTTGATTTTATACAATTTAAATAATAGTCAACAATATCTTATACTTGGAATAATTAATAATTAAATATGAAGTTGTGGGCATATATAGAGGTGACTAAATTAAGTTATTTGAGCAAACTGGGTTAATAGCTTTACTAAAATCATAGGGAAGATGAGGTACATCAAACCATTAATTTGTAATGAATTGGTTGCTAATAGATCTAGATTTGAATTATTATTTGGCTCTTATCGCCTTAAACGAGAAAGTGGGATGAATATTCCCGGATTCTTCAAACTTGGATCATTTTTAATAAAATGATAAAGAGCTTTAAACACTGTTCAATGTCTTGAAATGATAAAAGACTCATACGTAAATGAGAATAGTCAGGCAGGGAGAACGTCAGTAAAACTGACTATACATACGCAAATCAGCAAGTGTGTGAGTGACTGCATGCATATATATGTGTAAGCGAGTTTAAGTTTGCAGAATTATTTATATCATAAAATTGTGAAATTTGCCTTGAAGCAAATTGGATATCTAAGATTGTTTTATGAAGATAAAACGCTGTCGTTGTTTAAATTATGAAAAGCGACAAAGAAAGTTTATTTATGATTTTTCCAAAAACAAAAAATGATTTAAGTTTTTAAGTATTTTGTTTTGTTTAAAAGTATGAATTAAAAGTTTATTGTTTTAATTTATGAGCAGCAAAAAAATAACTAAATAAAAGATATCTTACATAATGTTTAAAGAAATTGTTCAACTTAAAAACAATAAAACTTATGGCATTGCCAAATGTTTTCAAATTTAGTAAATATGCTTTTATGTTAGTTTTTTTTTCTCTCTCATTGGCCAATAATTCACTCTTCGTTCAAATTTAGTTACATGCCTTTCGAGCAAAGCAAGAAAATCACTAAATAAATAAAAAAAAAGAATAGAAAAACACAAACTAAAAATAACTTAAAATCATCCAAAAGAGGGTTATATTGTATGGAGTTCAGTTCAGTTAAGTTTGTTATAATCCTCGTTATACACTTTAGACCCCAAGTGACCTTTATTTTTTCTTTTTTTTTTTTTCAACAACAGCATTTTGTTGTTGCTGTTACTAGACTTTTTTTCCTGTTCATTTTAGTTAAAGTTGGTTTGTAGATCTTGTAGGGATTCCAACAACTAAACCTACCAAACAACAAATACTCATAGAATTGGTTCATTCAGGCGAATGTTAACACTTGCTCAGGTGGAAAAATTGCAGTGTCATATTACCGTTTTGCCCTCTTATAACTAAAATTGGAAAGAATGAAAAAAAAAATTAAACTGCACTCAGATAACTACCTTTGTACCTGGATATTCATGTAGTCTTTTATAGATACATAGATACTCATATAGACATACAAGACTGCCAAGAAATCGTCAATCATTCAGAAAAGTAGATGAGACCATTGAAGCACAAAATACACAGTAGCCAACGTTAAAGGATACAAATACACTCACACACACATATACATACAAAGGAAAATCTAATACTGAAAACTAAAAAGTTGTAAAAAATTCTTTAAAGTTGTAAAGTGGAGAAGTAGAAAAAGAAGAACATGAAAAAAGTAATCAAAGTCGGTGGGAAAAAGTTATTTTTGCGAAAAAAAAAGTTTAGTTAAATTTTTGTTACTTTTTATAGAAAAACTAAAAGAATAAGAAAAACCCTTAGTTATATTTATGAAAATATGAGTTTGTGAGTGTATGAGTAGAGCAAATGTCATTTATTTTGCTATAAATGATATTTATAGATTTTCTTCTTGTCTTTCTACTTTTATTGTAACTGTAGCAGATATGGAAAATTCAGCACTAAATGAGCTATAATAATTAAAATTCGAATTTTGTAATATAACACAATTTTTAGAATAATTAATACTCACTTAAGATAAAATATGAAAATTCACACTTCTATTATTAAAATAAAGTAAAAAATTTCAAACTGCATTTTTATAATTACTATAAATTTTAGAAGATATTTTGTCAATTGGAAATTGTGTTCAAATTTTTCAAGATTGTACTAATTTTAATTAAAATTATTAATAATTATAATTTTAGTATACATTTTCTTACTTCCATGAAGTATTTTTTATTTTTTGGATTTATAAATTTGGAAAATAATTGTAAGTTTTTTGAAACAAATATTACGAAACAATTTAAGAAAATTCATACATACTAGCGTATAAGTCTGCCAATGCCAAAATAAAAAAAAATTAAAATAAGTCTTTTATTTTATTTTAGTAATATAATTTTGAAACTATGAAATAAAATAATTAGAAGAATCAATATTAATTTTTTTAATTTTAATTTTTTTTTAACTTTTTAATTAATTTTTTTTAGTTCGAAGTCCTAAGACTTGGTTTAAGGAATCCGAAAAAAATAATTAGCATCATTTATGTTATTTTTAAAATTTATTTTCAAAATTTAAACTAAATTAAGTTGTATTATGAAGTATTTCAAACCTGATCTTATATTATTAAAATTTTAGAAAAAGATGTTATTTTATTTGTGAAAACTCTGTATTTTTATAAAATTCTAAAATGTATATATGAAACTACAAATTTTCAAAAGAAGATTAAACATGAAATTTTATTGAAAACTATATTATATTCTTTTACTATTATTTTATAATATAATTCAAAAATTTTATATAAAATTCTAACTATTCGAATATATGTTTATTGAAACTTACGTGGTTAGAATCTGCTGGGTACCTGGCCATTGTAATGTGTCTGGTAATGAACTAGCAAGGCAAGGCAAGGCGCAGCAATGGAGGAGAGGAAACCACCGTGAAACTCCCGCTGAGTTTCTACTTTGGGAAGACCAATTCGGCTTGGGAGAGTAGAGTGGACTGTAAAGTGTCTAGGTCGATATGGCCGGTACTCGACAGGACAGACACAGGCACTCTTCGGGGTTTGAGTAGGAGGAGTTTAAGGATCATGATAGGGACCATAATAGGGAAGATGAGGTCTAAATGGGACGCTAGCAATTCCGACTTTTGTAGAATGTGTGGGGACGTCGACGAGACCCAGTCTATTGAGCACATTATGTGCCACTGTTCACGACTGCAGCATCGTAGGATGAAATGGCTGGGTAGTCAATTTCTCGACGGGCTAAGTGACGTTCGGCACTTGGAACTTGTAGACGTCATAGGCTTCGTCATGGAAATAGACTGTCTAAGGAGGGAGTCAGGGATACATCCCTAGGGGGATTATCAACATTGCTAATCCTCTTCTATGATTCTTGTCTATGATTCTTGCCTTTTTTCGTTTCTTATTCTTATTCTTTCTATTCTATAGTTTTTCAAATGAAGGGACTCACAATGGACCGAGATCGGTTTCTGGGTGGAGATGTGGTACATTTGGTATCACGTCAACCTTCTCTATCTATACATCTATCTATATACCTATTTATCTATCTATCTATCTATCTATCTATCTCGGCGTTTTAATAAAATTCAAAAACTTAATAATTCGAAAACGAATAAAGGTTTTTAAAAATTCCATTTTATTGAAAATTATAAAAAAAGTATTTTTTATGGTATTTTTACAACACAATTCTGAAATTGGAAATAAAATTCAAAATTTTCGAAGATGAACAAATATTCTTAAATATTCGATGTTTATTTGTGTATGTTAAAAAGAAATTAAAACTGTATTCGAAATTGGAAATTTTTAAACTTATTCGATCATAGCCAATTTTCAATAAAAAATTTAAATTAATAGATTTAGTATTAATTATATTATTCATGAAATTCAGATCACTGTACCAAATCTCAAGATTCGTAGATATTTTCGAGCTTTTTGATTATTGGAAATTTCAAAAAAAATAATAAATTTTTTTAATTAATGTGTTTGGTATGGTTTATGCTATATTTTCAAAATTATTTCTGTTTTATAATGTTCAAAAATTTGAAGTTATTTTGGAGTTTTTTTTGAAAATAAAAGAATAAAAAATTGTTTAATTTAATTAATTGTTTAAATTAACATTTTCAAAAATGTCCAAAGGTATATTAAAAGTTCTAGAATCCTTGTTTATTTAAATTTTGTTTGCTTCTTAGCCTTCTTCAAATTTTTAGATTTATGTACGGTTTGAAAAATAAGTTCAAGTTATTCGAACATGTGCAAATATTATTTGTATTATTTTTAAATGTATTTTCAAAACTTTTAATTTTGTTTTTCGAATTTTATAAATTTCGAAAATTCTAGCACTTAAGATATTAAAAATTAAATTAATAACATATTTTTAATTTTATTTATTATACATACTTAGAAAAAATAATAATTCAAAAATGTTCAAATATTATCATTACGTTTTTAAAATTTTAACCGATTTAAAAAATTCGAAAAAGCTCTATTAATTTCGAATTTTTGAAAATGAAAATATAAATAAGTATTTTTTTTTAATTTAGATTGATTATAACTATTTTTGCTTATTTCGGAAATGTTAAAAATCGATGTTTTTTAAAAAAATCGATTTTTCGAACTCATGTCCGAATTTTTCGAATATAAATTAAATTGAGTACAAAAGGAAGATATCAATATTTTCTTCAATTATAATTAATTGTTCTATTTTCTCTGTTCTCGAAATTTTAACCATTTTGGAGTTCTTGAAAATTCGAAATTTTGCTTGATTTTTTTTTAATAACAAATATATATTTTTAAAAATTTAAAAAAATACATATTTTAGTTTATTTTCTAATTTTTTAAATATTTCTGTTTCATTTATAAATATTTTTAAAGTTCGAAATTATATTTGAACTTTTATAAAACATTACTTATCAAATTTTTACTTAAACTTAAAGCTTTATTATTATTATATTAATGTTTGTATGAAAAGAATGTCCAATTTGTCTAACTTTAGAATTAAACTTTGGGTAAAAAATTGATGCCTTTCAGTTATTACCTTCGAACATGAATTTTTTTTAAATTTTTTTAAGTGATCCGAGTGGATTCAACACACAATTTTGGACAGACTATTTATAAAAAACGAGATTTTTTTTTTCTTTTATCCTGAATGCAACATATAAATCTAATAACAACTGTAGAAAAATCACCATTAACCGCTTAATTATTTAATTAGGTTATGTTAAAGTTACCGATGCGGTCGAAAGTGACAATTATCGGTCAAGACTCCGGTTCCCATATAAGACCCCACCCCAAAAATATGTACCTAAACGAAAACAAAAAAAAAAAAATTGCCGTCGGTGAGACTCGAACTTAGAAACACACTAACCATTCGTTTTTACTGACTCCATCTCGCACATAGCAGCCTAAGCTATATTTAGTTTAAAATATCTTTTTAAAACATTTTGTTATAAAAAACTAACAGCTTCAGAATGGGGTTGAACCAAACACCTTCTGGTTGTTAATCCGGCGTTCTAGCCAACTCATCCACGTGATTGCAGTATTACTGTTCTATTATACTACTGAGTACTTATTAATGTAATACAGAGTAGGCAAATAATAATGACGCCTCATTACCAAGAAACTACTTTAATAAGT
This sequence comes from Protocalliphora azurea, assembly GCA_932274085.1. Taxonomy (NCBI): domain Eukaryota; kingdom Metazoa; phylum Arthropoda; class Insecta; order Diptera; family Calliphoridae; genus Protocalliphora; species Protocalliphora azurea. The sequence goes on from OW026520.1 coordinate 153,232,087, forward strand.
AGTTGCTTTTACCGAAAACCAAAAAGTTTTTGCTGGGAGAATGCTGTAGTGAAGCATATATGGGAATAAAACTTAGCGTTCAACTTATCTTTTACTTTAATTATTATGTTAATATTTTCAAACTCTACAAAAGTAATAACACTAATATTTCAAGATTTATCCTTCCCATCCCTGTTTTATGTGGCAAAAGACACTGGACTCAAACAGAACAGACATAAAAGAGAAAACAAACCACAATCTATATATCCATTTATTTTTCATTTCTTCGAGGCCAGTCCATAGATTTTTTTCCTTATTTCACTTATAGTTTTTTTTTTTTTTTTTTTGCCACCACGTACACACTTTTATACACAAATGCTGTTCTTTCAGTTCAAAACTAAAATATTTTCAAACTTGAGTTCAGTTGGAATTTCATTTCCAATTTCATATTGGTCTCACGTGCAACAACTGTAAAATTTTGGCAGTTGTTACAATGAAATTCAAAAATGAATATCGATACAAGCTGTCAATTGTGTATAAATATTCGATTCTTTGTATTAGTCTATGTATGTATATGTGTGTGATTGTATTTGTATTTGAGTAAAAATCTTGGTGTGTATGTTTATGTGGACGGCGTTGATGACGACGTTTAAAACTTGCTCTGGTTATTCTTAACATTATTGTAGTCATTGTTGTTTGTTATTAGTGTTGAAACAGTCATCTGAAGAATGAAAGAAAAAAAGAAAAAACACAATCTGATACACCAAACACGATTTTCATAATGGCAACGTTTAGTGCAAATTGTTCACCAACCACAGAAACACAAACACACCCAAAAAGAAAAAAAGTAAAACGTCCAAACGAACACTAGAATTGATATCAACAACAAGCAGCAATAGCAACAGTATGTACGAGCATTGTAATAGCAACAAAGACAAAAACAAAACAAAATATATATATATATATATATATTTATATATATATATATATATATATATATATATACATATATTATCGCTTAGAAAGTATGTAACTTGACTCTCAATTAGGAAATTGGAAAAATTGTGATTGTGTGTCGCTGATATGTGTAAATGGAAAGGGAACGTGTTTTTTGATGGGGTTTGAGCAGCGTTTCATTTAACTGCTTCTCGGGGATTATCATACTCATATATTGCCAAAAAAGAAAAAAAAAATACACACACATACACACACTAATGGATATATAAAACCACACTTACGTACACATATAAAAACAGAGATTTTATTACAAAACAGTGTAAAGTTAAATGTAAAGAATTCAACAAAAATGTTGCTCTAATGTTTTTAAATTTTGACACAATTTTAAAATTGTTACCACAAATTTAAAATAGTGGAAATATAATATTTTAGTTATATGTATAATTCTTACTTCAATATTGTATTTAAAAAAAAAATATTTCTTCTAGCTGTCACTATTATAAACGTCACTGTATTTTAGTAAGCCATAACATTAATTCATGTTAATATTAATATCGTGTTATACCATGATGAAAAAATACATATAACACAACTACACAACTACACATCAATACTTTCATGTATAGTAAGTATGATTATAATTTTACCACAAACACACTTGCAGCAACATTAAGTTACTCAACATTAAAACTCAGCACGACCATTTTATTGGTGGTATCTATCTGTATATTTTGCTCTAGAATTTCATTAAAATCATCTTGAGTTTTACTTCAATTTTCTTTTTTTATTTTTTTATTTTTTTTCATAAGTTTGATTTGTGCGATTGTTTTGACATTCGATACACGAACTTTCTTGATAACTTATTCATATGCGAGTTAGATATTATAAATTTTAACGTGTTTTTTTTTTTGTAATTGTATCGCAGAAATGCAAATTCAATTATCAACTTAAGCCCCAAAGGAAATCAATATTTTGGCATTTATTGATGTGTATCTAATAGATGATTATTTGTTGGTGGCTATTACCAGAGCAGTTTAGTAATAATAACAATAAAAAGATAATTTTTTTGTTAGAGATTTATTAAAAGAGAATGTTAATTCAAATTGAAAAAATATTGCTAATTTCTGATATAAGGAAAATTAAAATGTTTAATTGAAAAGTTGTTTTTTTTTTAATAATGGAAGGGTAGAAGGAGATCATACGTCTCTATTTTTAAGTGCTCTATACTCATAAACGATGTTTTTGAAATCACATTTCTCAACTGATTTGAGTTTCGAATAAAAAATTTTCGTAACAAATATGTTCGAGAAAATGTCGAGAATTATATTAATTACGAATGTTGGTAGCAATGAAATTTTCTCGGTAATTTCACGTTAGTAAACATTCGCATAATTTTCGAGAATTTTAAAAATATTGATATCGCAATATTGAACTTATCTAAATGAAATATCGAAACTAAATGTTTCGAGAAATTGTCCAATCCACTAAATAAAAAAGCCACGTATTTTATTGTTTGTGCATGTAAAAGACTAAAACAAAGAGAATGTAGTGTCATTCTGGAGTCATAGCGATCGGTTGTAAAATGTAAAAATAAATATATGATGTTAGTTAAATTTGCAGCAATTTTTAATAAAATAATAATAATGATAATGATAATAATAATAATAAAATAACAAAATTTTAGAAAAGAAAAAAATTTAGAAAAGATTTAAACATTTTTAAAACAATTTCTAACGCCAATGACGTTTTTAATCTTCAGGAGGATTTAGATAGGGTGAGTTCTTGGTCAGTGCGTAATGGTTTACCTTTGAATTTAAACAAATGTTTTTCTATGACTTATCATAAATGTTGTAATATTGTTATATCTCGATATAGAATACATCAACATTTTCTATCATCCGTGGATGAAATTTTAGATTTAGGGGTATTATTTGATAAAAAATTATCATTTAATAATCACTTAAATTATATTATACCTAAAGCTTATTCAATGTTAAGTTTTTTATGCCGTAATTCTTATAATTTTGGTTATTACACAAAAAAAGTTCTATATACATCCTTTGTGAGATCTAGATTAGAATAAGCTTAATTTATCTGGAGCCCTTGTACTCAATTACACACAAATAGAATTGAAAAAATTCAAGTAAAATTTATAAAGTTTGCTCTTTCATTTTTAAATTTTTCATTTGTAAACCCTCAAATTACGATTCCTACATATCCTGATAAGTGTATCTTGATTTCTATGAAAACTTTAGAAACAAGATGTAAATTTTTTTCTGTATATTTCCTATATTCTATAATTCGTAGATTAATTGATTGTCCTGATTTGCTTCATACTATAGAACTATATGTAACTCCTAGGCCTCTAATTCAAAATAATTATATCTTTTATATAGATATTCATAGAACAACATATGCTTTGAATGATATATATGTTTCAGATTAATTCAGAAAATTTTGCACGAAAAGATGTGGATTTGAGCAACAGGAAAATTAATAATATTAAAAAAAAATATTGACTCCTCTGGGCGAAGTTGAAAGTTGGATAATATACTTTTAATATTAACACTCTTAAGCTACGTTCAGACTAGTCAAATATTTAACCAAAATGACGTAACCACTATATAAAATATTTAATAATTTCACTTTTTTTAATGGGAAATGATTTTATATTTATCAATAATCATAGCCGACATTTTATCGAATTTTATTTGATGCTATTTTCAGTTTGCAACTTTTGGTATTTATAAATATGTCATGTAAAAAATATATTAAGAAAAATATTTGCAAAATATTAAAAAATTGCAATTTAAAAATACTCTAAAATTATTTCAATTTTGAAAATAAAAAAATTTTTTAGAACTGAATTTGTGATTTAGCTGAATTCAAAAAACTACTTCATATATTAGAATACTATGGACAATCAGTTTGCACTTTTTTAGGCGCCTTTCATATATATAAGTTTTCTTATTCTCTTCTATTCTATTGTTTTTTCTTACACAGAAAAAATAAAAATAGATTTTAATTACGAAATTGCTTACTTTAATCAAAATTTTAATTGATTTTGCTCCAATCATTATGATATACTTAAATATTACTTAAATGAATTTAATTGATTTTTTCAATAATTTCAATTTAATTTTAAATCAAATAAATTTTTTCATGATTGGAAATTTGATTGAAATGAATTAAAATATTTATTGACAAATTTCAAATATTCCCAAGATAGCAAAATATTCCCTCGTTTAAAAATACAACATTCACAACAATATTATAACATTAGAAACATTTAGTGATAAGAGAAAGCTTATACATAACATTATCAAAATTTATAACAAAACTTACATATAATACATTGTTTTTTTTAAACTTTCGAAGTGGGTATTACCATTTTAGTCAACTCCAATTAAAGCAACTCTAATCCCCATATGGACGTTAACATCCCTGCGTGATGCATCTAAAATAAAACCGGAGAAAATAATATATAGACACATGTTACCAAAACGTATATTTACCACATTTTATGCAGACATAAATTCTTTTTTTTCTGGATTGGTTAAAATTCGCATAAAGCCAGAAATTTTCAAAATTCAAAATATGTTTGATATTAATATTTTTCCTAACAAGTCATTTATATCAAACACAAAGTACTAGTTTCTAGTTGGTTTTTCTATACAAACCAAAAACTATTTTCTATAAGTTTTTCTCGAAAACCAAATGAAAACTACTAAAATAATTATTTATGAAACAGCCTGTTCAACTTATTTCCTAAAATTGAGCTGTCATTCCAATAGATATTTTGAAGTTTTAAGAATCATTTTCATTTGTTAATACATTTTTCACAATAAATGTATGTTAAAAATCGTTTTAGTACAAAATCCAAATCAAATATAAATGAATATAGAAAATTTCAAGAAATATTTAATTCAACGAAACAAGACAATGTGGATTTTAATTTTTGGTTCTTACAAAAACCGGTTAGCAATTTTTATTTTTAATTTAAATTTTCAAATCAATGGGAATTTTGTTGTTTTTTTTTATATTTTATTTTACATTTCAATTTTGAAATAATATATTTTTCTTCTTCCTTTTTAAATTTAAAAATTGTTAAAAATGTAATTATATTAATTAATAATTTTATTGAATTCCAATTAAGAATTAAATAAAAAATTTATTGAAAAATTATTTCGTTTAATTTTTGCTGTATTTATTTGGGATTAAGTCATAGCCACAATACAATATATAATCTTTTATTGCCGCGAAATATTTGTAATTTTGGAAAAGTTTTAAAGAGCTAAATACTCGATTTTTAATTTTCTGAGCTATTTTTGTTGTTGAAGAACTAAGATGCTTAAGGATGTGAAAACTTAAAAAAAGTTCCAATTCCAATATTTTAATACTTACATAGTTTATAGCAATATTCTGAAAAGCAACATATAATCTACAACGTATTAAAACTTTTTTTCCTGTATTAATTTTACTTTATGTTTTTTTTTTACCCACTGTGCATCGAAGAAGTTGAAAGTTGGCCAGAATATTGTAAATAATATTTCACGTTTATTTTTTTTATCAAGTTGTAATCTTATAGAAAAAAAAACTTTAATAAAAATTGTTCTACAAAATTACCTATGTGAAGTTTCGTTTAATTCCTTTAAAATGAATCAAAACTTTCATACTTTTTGATTAGTAATCCTATTCACAAGAAGACAAATTTTGTTGAAATATTAAGACATGACGACAAAGTTTATGAAAATCAAATAGGTAATTTAGTCAGCGCAGAGACGATAATTTCCCAAACTACATTCCCCTAAAACTTCATAAATTTTAAAAATATTATAATATTATAACATAAAATATCCTATTCAATAATCTTACAAATCCTCACAATATATTCGCAGCACAAATAAGTAGAGGTAATTTTTAAGGAAGCGCTTTATCATTAGTTCCGAATTTTTAATAATTTTGTGTGTTCTTCTGTTAAAAAACTAATATAAACAGTATCCAAAAACGATTCTGCTATAAAACGTTGATTACTGATTCCTGTTTTTACTTATACTTGTCACCAAAAAAAAAAAAAATGTTTTAAAAAATTAAAAATAATATTTTATATAATTTTTTCATTAAAAAATATTTCATTTTGTGTAAAAATTAAAACTGCCCAGCAAAAACTTTTTGGTTTTCGGTAATAACAACTACTTATTAAAGTAGTTCCTTGGTAATGAGGCGACATTATTATTTGCCTACTCTGTATTACATTAATAAGTACTCAATAGTATAATAGCACAGTAATACTGCAATCACGTGGATGAGTTGGCTAGAGCGCCGGATTAACAACCAGAAGGTTGTTGGTTCAACCCCATTCTCAAGCTGTTAGTTTTTTATAACAAAATGTCTAAAAAGATATTTTAAACTAAATAGAATTTTTGTCGCTTAGGATCGTATGTGCGAGATGGTGTACTGAGTAAGACGTCGGTCAGTAAAAACGAATGGTTAGTGTGTGTCCAAGTTCGAGTCTCACTGACGGCAAAATTTTTTTGTTTTCGTTTATATAATTATTTTTGAGTACCCCTAGAGTCAAAAAATAACTACATGAATTTGTGGACAACTCGAACAAAAATAACTAGTTATTTGGGCAAAAAATAAGTAGTTTATTTTGATATCCAATTATACCTGCTAGCTTACCAGGAAAGCAAAGTTTTGCTGGGTGATTTCATTGCACTGACATAAAGGATATCCAAAGAGTTAATTTTAAATGACATGTGAACAGCAAAGAGGTATCAGATAACATATTCCAAATGACAAACCTATGTTAAACTCATTGAAAATAATCAAAATTTGCACAGCTCCTGAGTTACAAATGCAGGATTTTATTGACTTCTAAGGATTTATTTTTACATGGAATATCTTGAGTATGTTAGAAGTTCTCAGCATTTAAAAAAGTAACTGCCAAAACAAGGCAAAATACATTTGTTTACTGTAATACCTTTGGAGTAAATAAAGGAGGTAGAGAAGCTCACTGGTTTAGCTTAGTTATACTGCATCAATTGCTAATAAGAAATGAACATTATTCATTCATATTTGGAATCAGTTTTCATGTAATGTAAAAATTGTATGGAAATTCAAAATTACTGACTCCGGTCAAATTTCTTCAGGCTATGACCTGAAAAATTTTAAATATAGATTTTAAGTATATTTTTGATAAATAATGTTAATATTTGGACCTAAAAAAATTTTAAATGAATAAAGGTATTCCAATGAGTTTTTGGCGCAACACAGAAATAAAAAACTCCCACGTTTTTCGTAGCAAAATACCAAAAATCCCAATACAGGTATGTTTAAAAACTTGACTTTTTAATAAAAATAATCGCTCAGCCGTTGTAAAATTTGTGGCTCAAAAATATATTTTTTGTCTGTTTTACTAATATATGCGGTTATATAGCCAATATATGTTTTTGTTGATATTGGCTTTGACTTTTGAGAATTTTACTAAAAAAATTTTAAAAACTTTTTCGAAATTTTCACAGTAGTGAGTTATGCTATTTCATTAGAAATTTTTCCCTCTTGTTTTATAAATTTTGAGACAATGTATTGCGTTGTCTGTTTCGGGAACATCAACAAGATTTACCGTATAATACGCATAAATACAACAAATATTAATCCCTATTTCAAAATTTGTATTTCATTGAGGTGCACACAGATCCAAAAAAACCCAAAGAATTAAAAAAAAAAAAATAATAATAAATAATTTTGTCTTCAAAATTTTACTACCCTGTTAGTAACTGTCGAAAGTCTTCGCATCAATAAAGCAAGTGTAGAATGTATTAACAATTTTCGATTAGTTCATATATTATATATATCGCATGAGATAATAAAGTATAAACGCACGAACAAAAAGTGTAGAAGAATAAAATAAGGTGGGGATTTTAATTTTAGCCCTTTTTCTAAGTTTTCTAAGTAAATTTGAACAGCAATCGTGATTATAAAATGAAACCTGTGGTGCTAAAATTTTTTACTCTATTAGTTTCAAATCTTGTAAGATCTGTAACTCATTTGTTGAAAATACTATTACCACAAAATTTGTTAAAGATTAAAAAATAAATATATATATATATATATATATATATATATATATATATATATATATTAAAAATGTGTGCACTGAATAGTTCGACTTATTTCAATTATATGTAAAGAGAATTGTCAAAGTGAAAAAAATTATCTGTCATTTTTATTGCTTCCAATTTTTAATCATGTAATTTTATTTTTTGGGCTCTTTTTCTGAGAAGAATTACATAAAAACTTAAATAAAATGCTGCTAGAAACCAGTTAATCACCTCCAAAAGTACTGGTTTTGAAAAATCAGAAAATTAAAGAAAAACAGAAAAAAGAAAAACGGAAAACGATTTATCGATTTTCGGTTTTGGTTTTGGATACTCTGCTATTTGAGATAATTTTTCCTACACGATCGAATTCCTAAAATGACATTTTTGTATCATAAAATTGTGACTATTGGGAAACTAAGTTTGTAAAGCAATTAAAGTTTAAATTAATATTTGCAATGTGTGCATAATTTATAAATATTAATAATACTTTAAATGCCGTTTAAGTGTTTGAGATATACTTGTAAAGTTAAAAAATATTTCAAAAAGGAAACCAAGCAAAGGAATTGAAGTAATAAGTTATGCTAACTCCTTTTTTTTATTCACACATAAGTTATTTGTTTGATTTCCTTAGACATTCAATAAATCTTAAAAATGTCTCTTAAGAAAACTTTTGAGAAAATATATCTAAGTATGTATGTAAGATTTATTTCTTTTACTAAATATTTAAGTGCACTTAATGTGCACTTGTTATTTGTAGCCCCTTAACTTCAACAGGATTTTAAATCACAAAATTTCACTAGAACCAATGACTAATATCATAAATTTCTGGGCTCTTTTATTATTTCTCTTCCGTCAAGTTTTCGTTTTTATTTTTATTATTTTTTTTTTTTTTTTGCTTCTATTATTATATTTGCTTTCTTAAGCGAATATAGCAAAGGAATGTAAGTAAATAACTTAAATATCTTCTTGCGTCTTATTAAAAGCGTTTTTTCTTGTTTTTTTTTTTTTAAGTACAATTATGTGTCATGACTAGTTACATGTTTAAGCCACACAACTATACAAACATAAAATTTGTATAAAATTTATAAATATAAAAAAAAAACTTTATATTTACTGCATACACATGCATTCATACATATGTATATAAGTTGCAGAAATTGTTAGCTCACAGACAGAAGGAAAGAAAGGCAGGCAGACAGACAGACAAACAGACATTAGAACACTAGGATGTTGTCGTATGTAAATGTCTAATTTTCTTACAACTCGACGGTTATGTTATGTGCTTGACTATGTAGAATATTGTGTTGCTTTTCTAAGTATACACATATACATACACACACACATACATTGAAATATTCATGCCAGAATGTGTGTATGTAGATTTTACGAAATTTGCATAAAGTTCTCGTAACAAACATTACAGTTATATTTGAGTGCACATATACAAATTACAACAATATAATATGAGAACAAAGAACAAAAAAATTTACTAAAATTTATACAAACACACTTATCTTTGTATGAGAACGAGGTTTACTAGTTATGTTTTAAGTTAAATATAATCAAAACAAGTAGATTAGTGAAACAACTAAACACTAGTTATAACTCGATCATATAGGATCATTAATAGTTCACTTAAAGTAAATTTCTTCTAAAAAGTAATCAAAGGAAAGAGCTTTAAAGAAAGTGAAATGAAAATATTAAAAATTTGACAATTTTAACAATGATCAGAAAATAGTTACCCTCGCATGTATATTTATAAGTAAATTTGTATGTTTTTATATGTAAATTTTTGCATACCATTCTACTCTTATGCGTTTGTTGGCATTTGCTAATAAATTCCTTGTTTTCTTGTTTGTTTTCATGTCTTAAATTTATACACGCGAGAATTTCATACCCAAAATACACATTCAGTTGTATGTGTATATACATAAGTACGCATACAACTCACTAGACTATGTTTTAAATATTGTACGTTTACAATAGTTTAAGTTTAAGGACTCGCTGATGGAGAGTACGATGTTACACAAATCCATTCATATAGAACAGCACGCAGTGGGGCCAATCACAAAATTGTTGATAATAAATCTGTATCCCCTGGTCGGATCGATTTGAAATGTGTGGGAAAGTTGTAGAGGAGGATCTTAGCTTTCAGAAAAATCATTCTGTAATTACTTTGTAATAATACCTGCCCACTTCGAGTATATAACAGTTTAAAAAATTTTTTTATTCTAATAAATTCATCTAAGCTATCGTTAAAAAGATATTTACCCTGGAATTTGGAATTTTTGATTTTTTGTCTCGAGTTTATTTCATTTTTCGGGTATAAGACCTGAGGTATATAGGTAAACGTTTTTTTTTTTTTTTGTTAATATTCTGTAATTTCCAATACATTTTGAAATAATATGCTGAAAAAAATTGTAGATTATCTTTAATTCAAGTTTAGCACTCTGACCTTAGTTTGAAAAATCTTTTTTACAAAAATATGGTACAATTCTTTTACATTTTGCTCAAAGTTTTGTTAATAAGAAATATTGTCTGTGTATATTTCAAATGAAAAGGCTTTATAAATAGTTAATAAAAAATATGTTAAATTGATTTATATTTATATCCTTAATCCGGCATTGTTCGAAAATGATGAATTATAGAAAAAAAATATTTTTATCGATTTATAAAAAAATATAGTGCGAGTTTTTTTTTTAAACTTATTGATGCTGTTAAATTACAAAGTATATTTAGATCGATTTGGTACTAAACTGCTTTACGCCTGGCCAAAAACGGTTGCAGGGGTGCAGATTTTATGAAAAATAAAAATTTCTTTCAAATTGCATAAAAAACATATTAGCATTATAGTTTTACTATTCTTTCCCAGCAAAAACTTTGCTTTCTTGGTAAGCTAGCAGGTATAATTGGAAACAAAAATAAACTACTTATTTTTTGCCTGAATAACTATGTATTTTTGTTCGACTTGTCCACAAATGCATGTACTTATTTTTTGATTCTCGGGGTACTCAAAAATATGCAGCTAAAGGAAAAAAAAACAAAAAAATTTTGCCGTCAGTGAGACTCGAACTTGGACACACACTAATCATTCATTTTTACTGACCGACGTCTTACCCAGTACACCATTTCGCACATACGATCATAAGCGACAAAAACTCTATTTAGTTTAAAATATCTTTTAAGACATTTTGTTCTAAAAAACTAACAGCTTCAGAATGGGGTTGAGCCAACAACCTTCTGGTTGTTAATCCGGCGCTCTAGCCAACTCATCCACGTGATTGCAGCTATTATACTATTGAATACTTATTAATGTAATACAGAGTAGGCAAATAATAATGACGCCCTATTACCAAGAAACTACTTTAATAAGTAGTTCTTATTACCGAAAACCAAAAAGTTTTTGCTGGGTTCTTATGTATTATGTATGAAATAAAAATAAATTTCTTTCATTCAATTTTGGCAATTATTCAAAAATAAACAACATTTAATAAATTTAATCGATTATTATTATATTATATTATTGTTATTATTATTTTTATTTTCAATTTGTTTTAATATTATTTATATTTGAAGAATTGCCAAAAATTGGTTGTTAGAGCCATTTGCCCGATTTTTTCAGAAAACGAAAGACTGATATTTGTTTTATAAAATACATAAGAAATAATAGTAAAAATATCGTATAGTGTGTCTTCTAGAAACGGTTTATTGCCAGATCTATCTAAATGTATTTTGTTTTTTAACGGAATCAATAAATGTAAAAAGCTCGAGTTGCATTTCTTTTTATTAATACCATTTTCGACCAATGCTGGATGTAGGATGCAAATCTAAAAAATCTTTATTAACTATTAGTGAAGCCTCGTCTTTTGAAATATGTAAAGAAAAGTATTTTTGTTAACAAAACTTAAAAAAATTACAGAATATTTTTAAAAAATATTTAACTCAAATACCTTAGGTCTTATTGCAGAACAACGAAATAACGCCGAGAAAAAAATCAAAAATCCAAAATTCAAGCGTAGCTTGTACAATTCGGTCCGAGTAGTTTATGAGATACAGATTTATTACCACAAATTTTGTGATTCGTCTCACTGTACAGCAGTATGTAACAACAATTGTAATTCGCTCTTTGCTGACTTTTGTTACAAAACTAGAAAAATACTGAAACTATATGCGATTACTTAAAATGTAAGAACACAAACACCACTTAACTAAAATAAAATTTTGTGTACCCTATAGTAAAATATCCTCTATGACAGGTAAATCTGTAAAACCAACAGCAAGTGTTTTCAACAGCATCTCTATAAACTTCTAACTTAAAAAGAAATTTTTAATTAAAATATCTTTTGGAACTTCCCAGCAAAGTTACCCGGTAAGCCAAAAAATTATATTGCAAAATTTGGTAACTACTTACAATTCAGGTGAAAAACACATTAAATTTGTATGGAAATGTCCAAAAATGCATAGGTCCCCATTATTAAAGTACTTATTTAAAACAGTCAAATAAGTAGTTAATCGAATAGTATAAAACTACAAAATTACTAAAAAATACTATAAAAAAATATAAAAGTAACCAAACTATATACCTATAGTTAAACTAAAAGTAGTTATTACTATTCTTTCATTCATAATACTCATTACTAGCATGTTATTATTTATCTCTTTTAAATAATAATATAAATCTCTTATTATTTCATTGCTATTAAGTAGTTATTTCACATTTTAAAATAATGAGATAAATAAGAACCACTAATTACTTTGTAACGTATGAAATAACTACTACCCATTACCAAAATTTCTAAAAACTTTGCTGGGTTGTAACATCGTTTAACATTTACTTTCAATAGTTTATATTCTCTTTTATTTCTTTTGATTTTATTAAATCTCTGGGGCTCAAAGTTAAAAGAATAATTGATAACAAACAAATTAAATTACAATGAAATCAGTTGCAGCGATTTTAAATTTATCGCTAGCTATCGGGTAACTGTCATCCACTAAATGAACACTTTAAATCATCCCAACATCTTATCCCTTTTCCCCATACAGTAAATGTCAGTTCCTTTTGAAAATGTTGAGAGAAGATCAGGACGCCTCACGACGGCGAAACGAACTCATAATTTTTTCGAGTACACAGAGGATGTTAAAATTAAGAAAAAAAAAATGAAGTGAATTCCAACAACAGCAGCATTTGCTGTTGTTGTTACTGTGTTTTCGCCGTTACTGTTGATAATGTCGTTGTCATTGTTTAACAGACTGAACATTTGTCGTGTTTTGTATCGTAGTCTCTTTACTCTTTACACAATGTTGAGATTTTTTTCGCGCCTTTTGTGATTTTTTTCTTTTCTTTTATTGTTGCTGTTTTTGAAATTTCTTTTTTTATATTTTTTTTTGCATTTTGTATTTTGCTTTCTTGTAAATGTTTTTGTTTTAAAGGCTGCCGCAGGGTATGGAAATTTTTCTGTGCAAGTTGTAGGTATTGTTGCACATTTTACAGTTATGAAATATATAAATTTTTTTTTAAATATAAATCGTTGTATGTACATGTCGCCAGTGAGCTCATGAAAAGCCATACAGAATTAAATATTAATCATTTTTATAACTACAGAACTAATACATATTTTTGAAAATATATTAAAATTGAAAATATACAACCGGTAAAATTTTGGGATAATGCAGTAAAAATATTCCGTAAATAGGATTTTTTATCAGCACATCAACGATATTCACTTATTTATAGCAACATCGTATGTGTATTAAGTAATATGTTTTAATGTTGTAAAAAGGTATATATGTCAATGTAACAATTACTTAGAAAAAAAAAAAATAAATAAATAATAATAATATAAATTGTGTTCATGTAAAAATTTAAATAATTTTATTTAATGGAATTATGTTTATGAATTTTTCTATATGTTTAACAATTAAATCTATTGAAAAAATAGTAAAAAAAAGTTAAAGTCTTGAGGACAATATATATATATATATATATATTGCTTTCCTGGTAAGTTAGCAGGTATAATTGGAAACTAAAATAAACTATTTATTTTTTGCCTGAATAACCGGTTATTTTTGTTCGAGTTGTCCACAAATTCATGTAGTTATTTTTTGACTCAAAAATATGTACCTAAACGAAAACAAACTTGGACACACACTAACCATTCGTTTTTACTGACTAACGTCTTACTCAGTACACCATCTCGCACATAGCATCCTAAGCGACAAAAACTCTTTTTAGTTTAAAATATCTTTTTAAAACATTTTGTTATAAAAAACTAACAGCTTGAGAATGGGGTTGAACCAACAACGTTTTGGTTGTTAAACCTGCGCCCTAGCCAACTCATCCACGTGATTGCAGTATTACTGTGCTATTATACTATTGAGTACTTATTAATGGAATACAGAGTACGCAAATAATAATGACGCCTCATTACCAAGAAACTACTTTAATAAGTAGTTGTTATTACCGAAAACCAAAAAGCTTTTGCTGAGTGTTTAACGTTAAAAAAAAATATTCTTAAAAATCCGCAGTTATCCCTTTTTGAATACAAAAATTTTACTTATCTAATATTATTTTTAAATTAAACATTATAACAAGAAAAAATTGCCTCAATAATTCCAACGCATAATGGAACTGTAAGGGTAGTCTAACAAAACCGCCAAAGGGTTTTTCAAAGTTAGTTCGAAATTTGGTTTTATGGCCTCTTGAAGTTTGAATTTTTCGAACCCCCTGACCGATTAAAATTAAATATGGCACATATGTATATCTTTGAAGGAAGTACTGGCTGGATACCACGTCCAATTTTTTTACAAAAAGCAAAGTTATAAAGTGTAGAGTGATATTGTTTCTCAATGTCCAGAGAGCAGTTCTCCTGTATAACTCTAACACCGAAAATTTAAACTTGTAGAAAAAAAAATCAAAATTATGAAAAAACCATAGTTTGTATCAATCAAATTTTTCTAATTTTTCAACTCTGAAGAACTGTAGCCAATTACCTTAAAAACCGTGGACCACAAAACTTTGCAATTTGATTTGCTTATAGTGTTATTAATAAAATGTTAGTAGCCATTTGAACTAAAAGAAAATGGAAATTATTATAGCATTAACTCGGTTTCATAGATTTTAAAATTTATGCGCCATATATATATTTTAAAGTATATATATAAATACATATATACATTTAGTCACTAATTAAACATTATGAACGGTTAGTGCTACCCCCATTTCAAAAAAAAAAAAAAAAAAAATTGCTTTCTTATTTATTAAACTAATTTTTATATGCTTCTTGTTTTTTACTTTCATCACCAAATAAGCCAATTGTCAATGTTGACGTATTAGTAATTTATGGGCTTTAATAGCTAAATATAGAAATCATATGCTTAGATATATTAAATAATAAAACACATAAAATTTGCAAACAATTTGCATAAATTAAACTATTTATTTTAAGATATATCAAGTTTAAGTGAGGAGTGCGCGCGAAAAAATAAGTGTATATAATTCAGCTTACAAAAATTAAACCAATGGGTTAATCTTTTTGAAATTTTGCCTTCTTAGTTTTGAATTTAAAATTTTGAATTTAAAATAAAAATAAAATTTTTATTAGTTTTTACTAAAATATTTAATGCTTTCTGGAATATCCTAAATGTAAGTTTTGTTATGCTTTCGATTACTGCACTACATTCTTAACTTTATTTTATGTTTTACTCATCTATAAGAGTTCTTAAAATATTTTATGACTATGAACCATTACCTGTAAACCAAATAGAGTTCTGAACAGTTTACTGGTTTGGTCTACAGCAGCACTATTTGCTTGATACCACTCAGTTACTTTTTGTTTTCATAATAATAAGAAGAGAGATGAGGCCAAACTAATTAGAATTATTTATTTTTCTAATGATGGCAAGGAATCTTATCTAACTGCCTTTATCTGATACAATTCCCATAGCATCTGTGATATAGAATTCATGACCAGGATATTGTATAGAGTCCGCAAGTACTTACTTTATATTACCCTTTAGGCAGCTTTCATATTATTGAAAAAACAAATTATCTCAATAATTTCCGTCCTCTATTTTGCCTTCATATTTTTTCTAGCTTTTCTATTAGGAACTTTTTTTACTTTTTACATCTTCAATCTACCTTCTTTAAACTTTTCTGATTAAAGATACTGAGTAATGTAATAAATATCTAGAGATGTAGAGATTTCCCCGTACACGTATTATTTTGTTTGCGATCCTGCAGTCTATAAATCAACTTTTTTTTCGGTTGGCTGGATTCTCTTTGGTGACTATAAACTCCTTGTATTTTTTATGACTCCAAAAATTGAATTTCCCACATGCACTCTTAGCAATTGTGTTATATGATGGACATGTATTTTAGTTATAAATTTGAATTATGCATTTGCATGAATTCTGTTCCATTTTCATTTTAAGAAAAACTAATTAGGCTATTACAGCATAGTTACTGAGAATAATAGAAAATATAAACAAGTTAAGTTATAAGCCTTAAAGTGTAAGCCGATTATTTCATGCGCAGTCCTTAATTTATACATTAATTAATAACAACAATTTGAATTAAAATTTAAAACTTAAATCAATTTTCAAATTTAATCAAAATATAATTACCTAAAATGGAAGCAGACTTAGCTGTTATTCAGACTTTTTATTTATTTATTTATTTTGTTTTGGTACTTCTTAAAATAATAAAACGAATAAGTAATATGGTGATGTTGAATATAACAAAAGAAAACAATCTTCTTGTATTAAAATACTTTAATTAAATAATATTTTTATTTAAGCGTTTTACTTTTTTTCATATGTGGTTTTAATTTTTTCTTTCTAAGAGCAAAACGCTTGATTTTCTTATGGCAATTGATTTAAAGATGTGGTCTTTTTTCCACAAAAAATATTTATTAATATTCCTCTTTTCTCAAAAATAACCAGCTGCATTTAAACAATCATGTTTTCAAACTAATTTCTTTAACGAACTCCTGTAATAGGATTTGTTTTTGTAAAGTAGAAAATAAACTGTATGAAAACCTTAACGCCATCAAGCAGTGATATAAAAGCTGTGCAGTGCCATGCTACACAATGTAATGCAGTGAAATATAAGAACAATTTAGTAACACGCACTTGTCACAGACTTGTGGGATTTATGGTATGAGTACGATTTTTTTACATAGAAAAGTTAGTGATGCAATAAATACATACTCCCGCACACATATATGTATTCACTGAAACGTACACATAAGTAGACACTATTGCACACTCTATTAAATTTTCTCACAAAACAGACATCATCTGCGTTTGTTTGTTATTGTTGGTTTCATTTAAAACGTACTCGTATATCTATTGTTGTTGTTGTTGTTGTTGTTGTTGTAAATTTCAATAACAAAATCCTTCTGGCATCTCACATTTACACAAACATTTGGGGAAAAAAGAGAAAAGAACGCATAAGCAAACACGCATAGCATTTAAAAAAATAAAAAATTTACATTAAAAAAAAAAAAGAAACCTCAGAAACAGGTGAAACAGACAGATAAGAAAGATAACAAGGCTAGCAAGAATTTAATTAAAATTTTATATATACAGAAGACTATATTTTATCTTTTTTAATATTCCTTGAATTTTTCAGATTTTATTAAATATCAGTAGGCTTCCAAAATTTACATACTGAAATGTTAACAGGTTTATAATATAATCCCGCCATGAGATTATTGAGAATTTTTATACTTTTCTCATATAAAACTATTTTTCTGAATAAATCTATTTTTAACACTTTTCATTACCACTGTTTTCATTTTTATATATAAAATCTATATGTTATTGTATGTATGTATGTATGTATGTATGTATGTATGTATGTATATTGATAAAATAATATATATTCTTGTAAATGAAATGTATATTCAAAGGCACGTAAAAATATAAACGAACGAACGCCCTTCACCTACATTTGAGATATGTATAAAAAAGCTCATAAAAAAATAAAAAAAAAAAAATAAAATGTGTGAATGAGCAAGTTTGTGCCTGCACGTTTCCAAATGAAATGTGCAACACGAAATATATTTTGTAAAACTAAATAAGCGAGACAAGAGGATGTGCAACGTACACTACATTGTACTCTCCGTTATGCAACAAACGCAATGTAAAAAAAAAGAAAAAATAATAATAATAACAATAAAACTTTCTTTGAATGGTTGGGGGTGTTGATTGCTTCACAGGATTTCTTTTCCTTTTACATTATCTTGTAAGATTACTTAATGACTTGTATTCGTGTCCTTAGATATATTTGCATGTAAGTATATTTATGTGTTCGTAAATACATACATACATACATACATACATGTACTATATATATATAAACTTTTATAAAGATTTGTAACGTAATCAAATACAAGATTTTATCGGTTGACTGTTTTGTTAAGATTATTTTATGTTGTGCCAAGTACTTGGGGTAAATGTTTAGAAAATATTTATGGTAAGTATTGGTATATTGATATAAGTATAAGACAAAGGAAACACAGAACAAAAAAAAAGGTATTTTTTTCTTTTTGATGAATGTGTTGATACAGCTCTAATCTCATAAATTTCATTTTATTAATTGATCGAGATTAACCGTTATATAGAAAATTAATTTGGGCATATTCGAAAACTATATGCTGGTTTTAGTTCAATTAAGCAAAAACATTATACCTATATAATTTCTTAAACTGCACAAAGAAAAAAGATTCATAATGATAACCAGTGTTGCCAGCAGGTGAGAAAAGAAGAGGCTAAATTGGAATTTACAAAAAGGTCAGAAAAGGCTACTTGCCATAAAAAAAGGTCAGAAAAAAGCTGATAATTTTTTTTTTATTTTTTTGTTCTCATTAACTTTAACTATTTTTTTAAGATATTGTAATAAGCTTTTAAATAAAACACAGAACAGAAGCCAAATATATATATAAATAAATATATATGTACATATATATATAATGTATGTATAATATACAAAATCCTTAAACGGATGACTTTGTAAAGATAAAATTATTAAAAGAATAAGAAGTTATTTTCTTCTTTGTTGAAATACAAAAGTTTTAGCCTTTTTAAGGAAATTTTAAGAATCAAAAAATGTTAGAAGCTAATTAAAAACTTTTGAGCCTAAAATCAAGATAAAAAGGCTAGATTTAAACTCAAAAACACTGGTGACAACCGAATTTTTTGCCAATCGAGTTTTGACGGTTCTATGTACTATCAGCTAATTTCATTGCAATTGCCGTATTTTTCGATTTTCAATAACGAATTATTGACTCACTGAGATTAAAAATTAGCTTGTAATAGTCGAATTTATCATCACATAAATCGATTACACCTATCGAATATTTCGATATCTATAGAAATGTTTACACAATAATTTAGAAAGAATACGATGTTTTCCAGAAAAATATGAATAAAAAAAAAAAAATACTGGTATAAAAAAATGTTACAATTGATTATGTTCATACATACAATCTCATAGATACTCGTACTTGACAGGGTTGGTAATTCTAAATTTTGTTATTCTTTCTTAATAAAGATGTAACATATATGTATCTTCTCTTCCCAAAACCTAGAAGATAATTAAAATACAATATAATAAAAATCAATACATTTTTATACATAAAGTTATACTCATATATATTAGCATGCTTTATTAGCACAACTCATAGAGTGCCATTATTCCTAATAGTCCTATGGTATGACCGAGGGTAATTTTTTATTACAGATATACATATAAGATCATAAAAAAATTACACTAACATACATGTATATCTTAAAACACACTTTAGCTTACCTTTATTATATATCCTGTTCAGCATTATAAATAGTCTGTTGACATTTAGTTTTTTTTTTCTTAACTTTAATATTTAAAATTAAATTCATTTTTTATTTTATTTTATTTTATTTGTAAATATTTTTTAAATTTACTTTATAACGTCAAAAATAATCTACCAGCTTTTCTATCATTATACAAAATATTTCTCAGTTGAAAATACCAAATTTATTTTCAAAAAACTTGCGATTTTATTCACGTTTATAATTTCGCAAAAAATTAAAATGCTTCACTTTGTATGTAATTTTAATTATACATATCTTCTAAAGTTAATGTCCGATTTGATTGATTTAATAGTCGTTAGAAAGGCAATTAATTTCCCTTTTAATATCAGAATTAGAAAAAAAAGTAAAAAAAATTAATTTATAACGCAAGTGCATTTTTTGTATGCATTTTTGAAAATTTTCTCTCCTTCGATTATTATTTTCTTAAATAAACTTAAGACTTGTTATATTAACTTAACAATTCACTTAAAGTATTCACTTAAAGTTTCTTTTGTAAGGAGAAGATTTAGTATTTTTATTTGTTTATTTATTTTTTTTCTAAAAAGCACCAACAAATTTTTCCGTACAAAATCTCATTTATTCAAATTTTTTTGTTTGGATAAAAAACATAAAATTATTTTAACCAAATTTTTTGGTTTATCTATAAAAAATTGGGAAAATATGCATCCATATAAAGTTATATATAAATAGTTAGCATAATTTTAAAATTTTTATGAAATAGAGAGTGAGATCGAAACAATAATTAATTTTCTTTTTTTATCTAGGTTTCTTTGAAGAATATGTCAGTTGTTATTTTTAATGACAAACATGTTGATTTGTTATGAGTTTGACCAAAATGGGTGACAAAAAGAAGTACATGCTATAGTTATTAAAAATATTCAAAAACAAAATCCAAGTTGGTCCTGCAAAAAATTGGCCAAAGAATTAAATGTCTACCGTCAAACGGTTTCCAATATTATTAAACAATATCAGGAAAATTTTACTATTGATAGGAAAAAAAATTTCCACATGGTAGTGAGAAGGCCAAGAAAACTGAAAGCTCCAAACTCATCTGATAAAAAAGCAGCTGACTATTGGTCTGACTATTTGGTGCGAAAGACGGGAATACTGTAAAAAATTTAGAAGCCAAAAATACTCATGTTGTATAATGCACGACAAAAAGTATGCACTGCAAGATTTTTCGCCGCTTCCGGGTCAAAATTTTTATGTTGCAAATGCTCCAGGAAATAAGTAAGCTTTATATAGTTCAAATCATTTGTTACAGTGGACTATATAAGTATCGAAATATACATCAAAGAATGTTTGAAAAAAGCTTTCTTCCTTTCATAAGAGAGCACAATGTATCCACATATTTTTGGCCCGATTTGGTATTATGTCAATACGGAAAGAAAGCTCTGGATTGGTACCAAAATAATAGCATAATTTTTATACCAAGAGATGTAAATCCTTGTCCAAATCTAAGACCAATTGAAGAGCATGAAAAAGTTGTCCCAAAATATCGAAGATTTTAAAGGTAGATGGGCAAACTGTTCCAAAAAAAGTAACCGAAACAACTATTAAATCTTTTGTGGAAGGGTTACCAAAAAAGGTCCACGAGTTCATAAGTAGCGGTTAGAACTATGAAAGTTATATTTTTCTGCGACCTGTAATATGATATCAATTAAATTAAAAAAAAAAAACAAAATTTTAAGATTAACCGTATCCAAATTATTAAATTTTATTATGTTAAGATTTTTTCTGATCTCACTCTTTATCTTTTTAATAAATTTTTGTTGAGGAAATTCTGCAAAATATGCAGTTAAAAAATTGCAAATGCATTGATTCATTTAATGCAATTTATAACTAAAATGTTATTTCTGAACTATTTAGATTAAACCAAATATACCACAAAATATTTTCTAAATTAAATCTGTCACTTATGTATGCGTGTAGCTTTTTTTATGTTTTAATTTGTTTGCACTGTTTGCATAAAAGGTACAAAAACACTAAAATATTTAAAAAGGTAATTTTTTGTATGAAAAAATGTAGGTAATTTTTTCTAAAAATTATTACAAATAGTTTAATCAATAAACCACTTTCTAATATAAGACAAAAAAATTTTACAAATAAATATTGTAGGGAGATAACAATTTAAAAAATTAATCAGAAAAATGAAATACCGAATAATGTGTTGATACTAACATCTAGATTAGAGTATGGACCGATTCTCATAAAATTTGGCAATGTTGTTTCTAATTACATAAAACTTCTTCATGTCGAATATTAACTTGATACTAACACTCGTATGGGATTTATGCACGTTAAAGTGATTTTCGGAAGAGGGCTTTATTGTGGACCGATCTTCAAAAAATTTAGTACAGAAGTTTTTTGCACAGAATTTCTTTAACATATTCTTATTTTTAAGGCATTTTTGAGTGTTTAAACTCTATACCGTTGCGATATTTGTATGGGGACTATGTGATATAATGGACCGATTACAACCAATTTCAACAGATTTCTCCTTGTATCATAAAATTATCTTTCAAATTGCGACGCGTACCAGCCAGCCGTCCAGCCAGACGGACGGACAGATGGACATCGTTAGATCAATTTAAAAAGTTATACTGAGTCGATTGGTATACTGTAAGGTGGGTGTTGGATAACTCTTTCTATGCGTTACAAACATCAGCATAAACGCATAATACCCCAAGCTCCTATGGTGGTGTAGGGTATAATCAATTCTGCTAGGTGTTTTATCTTTTAAATGATAAAAATTTTTGCGTTTATTTTTCAAAATAGTTAAAATTTAAAATTAAAAAAAGCGCGATAATATTTTTTTCTTTATTTGTGTAGTGCATTAATTTCCAATTATAAGGAATAAGGAATTTGTATTATCCTGCAGGAACAAAGAAATAATTTTAAGTATTTATGGTTCAAATTTAATTAAACATAACATTTTGTTTAAATATTTCCCAAAAAAAAAAGTTTGTTTGTTAAGGAGTGTACAAGTAGTCCAAAACACACTATCAATCTAAGGAATTCGTTTTAACTTGCATTTTTTAACCTATTTTTTTTATGTCTTCTTTGATAAATAATTATGTATAGATTACGGTTTTTAATATTTTGTTACATAACAAAGTAATTGGTAGCTAAGTTTTTCTAAAAACTGTAAATTGAACCATATTCTTCCTATATAAACGCACTATAGAAACTTCAGGTCCGATGCGTCACGATTTAACGATATCCGCTTTCACTAATATTTTACACAATATCTTTCTACAATCCAATGAACAAATCTAGTGAGAGTTACGGTCAAAATTCAAAAGTCGGTAAATTTTGGTGCAGTCTGCTGTCTACGTAAATCTTTTTAACAAAGTATAAGTCGAAATTTAAAGATATCTTCGTTAAATTTTGTACGAATTTTTGCACAATTCACTTTAACCCTTAAATTTGAGTGAAACACATTTTTTGCGGTACATAATTGATAAAAAAAGAAAAATAGAAAGTAACAATAAATTTATTTTTCTTTTTTTATTTTATTTTATATGAATCAGATAGCAAACTATTTCTTCATAAACTAAACAATACACAGTTTCAAATATGCTGACTGCAATATTTTAGGATCTGTTAATATTGGATAAGAATATTATGTGATTAAATTATTATAACAGAAAAAAAAAAATGGTTGATTCATATATGCATCACGGCGTACTAAAGGGTTACGTGCATAAATCTCACAAAAATGTTAGCAGCAAGTTAATATTTGATGTTAACAGCAAGAAAACGGAAATAGATCTATCAGATCCGAAAATCACCCTTTAGTGCACAAATATTAGTAGCAACATAATATTCTGTATATTTTATTTTACAATTGGCCACAGGTCTAATATAAGACCCCTAACGAATTTTGATGCACATACCCAATGGTATAGAATATCATATGGTCGAACTTGACCGACTATATCTTTCTATCTTGCTTTTTCCCCGATTTTTTAATCTTTAATATATATATTTTTTATTTTTTTTTCTCAAAATTCCCTATAGATAGTTTTTGCGAAATTTTAGTCTTTTTAGGTCAGACAGACAGACAGAGATGGCTCATCGTAATCTATTTCAAATTTGTCGGTTTCTAATAAAGGATTTTATCCTTTTTACTTGAGGGAAATACCATATGTAATGAAATTAAGACAAAAAATACTTTAAAAACTTTATATGTATAGAGTCCATTTTAAGTAGATTTTACAACAGTTTTAATGTGATTGTTAAAATTGAAATTCTTTTACCTTAAAAGGTCTTTAAGATTTTGATAACCACTAAGTTCAAAAGACATTAATTTTTATATTTCAAACTATCAATTATAAACTTTAAAATGACATTTGTAAGAACAAGGGTTTGAATAAATTTGTTTTTTTCCTACATAAACTAAGTAAAAAAAATACCTACACATTGTCACCTAAAATGCAAAAGGCCTTAACTACACTTTTTATATTTCCACTGCAGAAGCAAAAAACATTATGAAAATAAAAAAGACCATAACCACAATTTAATTTTTTTCTTTCAATTTAAACAATTAAGAAAAAAAAATCGCTCTTGAACGAACATTTTTTTTGAATGAATCTAATTTTACGGCTAATATTGATATAATTTTTTAAGTTATGAACATGAAACTTTTTTGATTTTTTGAGTTTTTAGGTCCTTTTGCACTTTAGGTGACGACATATTGCTAGACATATAGAGGCCTAAAACATTGCAAATAGCAATTGTATAAAACAAATCTTGGGACCAAACAAAAACTTTAACCAAGTGCGAAGGGATTCAAATGAAATCTAACCACGATTTTAGCCACAAAAGTTTTTGGCTTAAGGAATTTAGAACATAAGCAATAAGAGTAATGTATTAGAAAAGTTCAAAAGACTTTGGCAAACATTTTTTGATATTTATGAAAACGTTCAACATTTACTATATATGACTTAAATACAAAAATGGAGAAAAAAAAAAACAACTATAAACTAAATCACAATTCTTGAGTTCGTTCACATAATGGTAGCAATTGAAGTTGAGCAAAATAAGAATTTAGCTGTTGCACAGTGGTACTAAAACACTACCTTTTTTTTGGGGGCAATAATTCTGTAACTTGTGAACCGTTGAAAGCATCTTAATAAAATTTCACCTGGCTACAGACGAGGTATTTTCGAGTTTACTTGAAGGAACACAGATTCCTAGAGGGTCAGGAGTGGGGTGGCTAGACCACCAAATTTAGTATGCAAGGTTTTTAAAAGATTGCTAAAAATGCATTTATGATTTGAGAAAAAAAAAGTTTATATACATATGTATATAGTCCTTGTAAATCCATATAAAAAATGCATACATGTGTAGATTATCTCTTCTAGTTTGGGAGATATTTAAGTCGAAATAAATTTTTCACTCATTTTTAGCCTCATTTTTTTAAGTTTTTTAAACAAACTTGACGCTTTAATTTGGGCCCTTAAATTTTTTTAAAATATCCATCAGATTTTTTAGTAAAATTCTAAATAATATTCCTCTAAAAACCTTATAAATATATCCATCTGATAAAAAGTTATAATAATTTGAAGTGAAAACTTAAACAAAAAATCGCAATTTTGGGGATATTATCTAAAATATTCTTTTTGTTCCGGACTACACAATTTTTGTAGTGTTTTCAAAATAAATCTTAAAATAAAATAAATTTATGTAAAGTAAAAGCCGAGGCCAAACTTTTCAATTTTGTCTCTTTTTTTTTTTTTGTAAAATTCTCAAATGCCGAAGCCGAGATCAACCAAAAAAAAAAAAAAAAAAAAAAAAAATACAGTGGCTATATACCCCCATATGCAAGCAGAAGTATAAAGATTTTATGAAAGTATTTTGCATCATACAAAACATTGGAACATGAAAAATTGGAAATAGAGAAAATACATTAAAAGTGGACAAATTTCTTTAAACCATGATCTGAAAAACTTAAAATTTAAATTTTAAGTATATTTTTTAGAAATAATGTTAATATTTTCACCTAAATAAAATTTAAACATGTAGAGATATTCAAAATAAATTTTTACTTTAAACTTTTACTTTTACTTTTTTACTTTAAAATCAGAGAATTAAAAACACACTTATCGTTTTGTAAACAATACCCAAAATTCCAGCCTGGAGGAAAGAGTTTTAAAAATTGACTTTTTCCTTTCTGCGTTCGGCAGAAAATACTCTTTGTGTGTTTATCTAACGTATAAAGGTATTTAGTTAACGTAGTTTTTCTTTGATTTGAGAATTTTATGAACTAATTAAAAAAAAATATATAATAATAAAATTGAGAAAGTTTGGTCAGGGCTTGTGGAGAAACCTTTGCCCTAAGCATATTTGGGTTTACTTTATACATATCTACAATAAGATTCCTTTTGAAAGCATTAAAAAAATTATATGGGTCAGGACAAAAAACAAATTTTATAAGGAAAAAAATATTGCACTTTTTTCAAAACCTCACACCCCCCCCCCCCAAAAAAAAACATAAATAAAAAATTTGATTTTTTTTTAAGTTCCAACTTCAGATTAATATAACTTTTTGCCGAGTATGCATATTTAAATAATTCTTGCAGCAATATTATTTGGAATTATGTAAGAAATCTCATAAATATTAGAAAAATTAGGGCCAATATTGAGCCCGCCAAGTTAAAAAAATAACCTCAAAAAAGCGAATATAAAAATGAGTGAAAAAATTTATTTTGGCCTAAATATTTCTTAAATTAAAAAGATTAAAAATAACCAACACTTGTAAGCATGTTTTTTGAAAAGATTTACAAAGACTATCAATATTTAAATTTTTTTTCCATCAAATCATAAATTAATTTTTTTGGCCATTTTTTTTTTTTGAAATTGCGTACCCAAGATGACCAAATTTGGAGGAGGTCTAACCACTATCCCCTGATCCGCTAGGAATTTGTGCTCTTTCAAATCAACTCGAAAACACCTTGTCTCTGGCCAGGTAAAATTACATTGAGTTTCATTCTTAGCATTTCTTGTGTAAACTTTACGGGCCATGTACCCCCACAGATTCTCAATTGCATTTAAATCCGGACTGCAAGCCAGGAAGTCTAATAGTGGAATGCTATATTCACTGTTTAGATTGGTTCGAGGCATGGATTGCAGCGTTATCCTGTTGGAATATGCAATTTTCATCCATTTTTTCATCCATAAATGAGGAAGAGCGTCTTCCAACAGTTAATTATAAATTGTTCAAAAAATATTTTTGATTTTCCTGCAACAGAAAAAGCTGCCCAAACCATAACGCTGCTCAACCGAAATTGTGTTTCGACATACGAATTTCGTTCGACATCAAATCATGCCAATAGCAAAAATATGAATCAGAACTTTCCAAATTGAATTTCTTTTCATCAGAAAAGATTACCTTAATCCACTCATCTGCCCATTTCATGTATTTGCGCAAAAATTTTAAACGATTTTCCTTATGATACTGTTTTAATCTTGGCCTACATTTTGGTTTCTTTCATTTTATGTTAAGATGTGCTCACAAAATGTGTGCAACATGTTTGGAGGTGAAAGGTAGATGAAGTTTACTTTTTGTTTGTATAGCATTTAATTTTATTTAATTTTTGATTACCTTTTGTTGGTTTCCGCACTCCGTATTACTGCCTCTTCTTAAGAAAACCTCGAAAAACTCCTTCCGAACGGTTAATTTTTCGTCCAATTTCTCTATTAGAACAGCCTTGATCGCGAAGAAATTGAATTTTGATTTTTTCCTGGTCTGTAAAAAAAGTTCCTTTAAGCTGGTGAAATTTCCCAATATTTCCAACGGTTCACAAGTTACAGAGTTATTTGCAAAAAAATAACGTTTTGGAACCACTGTGTGTTGTTTGTCTTATATAAGAATGTGTAAGTAAATGTTTGTGACCATATATGTGAGAGATATTCTAACACTCATATGTATGTGTATGTATATTAAATACGTGTTTCATTAACACTTATACATACACACATGTCTTCAAAGCAATATAATGACAAAGTTTAAAGAAAAAGTTGTTGAAAATATATATATATATATATAAAAAGAACAAAATATAAGAAAAATATGAGTAAGGAAAAAAACTTTTACAATTTACCTAACTGCGATAATAAGATTTCACGTGTCTGATGTCATTTTAAGCCGTGATTTTTATTTTACCTTTTTTTTTCATTTATTTTTTGCTACTTTCACATTTGAACATAAAATTTGTTCCAGCTATTTTTGTCTTATTTCTTATAACTTATACACATGCAAACACATATGTATGTGAGAAGAAAAGTACTTAGAAAGAAATAAATGTATGTATGTGTAATACTTAGGGTTATATGTCAGAATATTTGAGAATGTGTATAAGTATTTGTTAACGCTGTCTGTTTCTGTTTAAATTATAGCACTATCACTTATATGAGTGTTAAATAAAACCCAAACATTGAAAAGAGAATTGGACCTTTAAATCCCCTCCAAAAAAGAACCCTCTAAGGTGAACCGAAAGCACAAAAACAAAAAATATATTACTGAAAAGGTGAATACGAAATAAACTTGTTTACATATACAATTTTGACTATATGTATGTGTACATTTTTTTATATATAAAAAAGAAAATAAGAAAAAAAAACCTCAAAAAGTTTTGTGCTTCTTTATGTTTAGTGTCATTTATTGTTGTTTCTTTTCATGTTATGTATCTGTTTCGAAATGGTTTGGAAATTCTTGAGTAAAAGTTTAAACTGCAACGCAAAAGGTAAGCAAAAGTTATTTCCATTTAATTTTGTTCCACTAAGAGATAACCTTTTTTTTGCGTAGCTTGTCTCTTTGCTTAATACAGCAAGGATTTAGTTGTATCGAAAAGAATATTAAAGTTTTGTGTACATATTTTATGTCAGCTATATAGAGATAACTACTGTATGTTTGTATTATGTATGTTTCTATATCTTATGACTTTGAAGAAGAATAAATTAAATTGTCATTTGTGGCAGTTTATTAATATGTATTTAGTAAAACATTTTTTAGTTTAATTTTAAAAATCATTTCTTGAAGCAGATTATGGTTAAAAGCTTTACGAATCAGCGTTGCTAGAAGTAAATAGTAGACTGGCTGCAATTTGTAGGAGGAAAATTGAATATATTATAACTAAAAGGTGGTAAGTATTTTTGTAAATACGAGTAATATGGGGCAACAAATTGAAAACTTTTTTCAGCAGCAGGAATTTCTCAGTCAATTTTGTTATACATGATCATATAGTTCTGGACTTATAAATCAAGTTTTTTGAAATGATTAGTATACGAGAGAAGTTTTACCACATAATGCAGTATACTTCGATAATGATTTACTCAAAATTAATAAAGATAATTTATTTTAAAATTATGAAAAAAAGTAAATAATAATAAATAAATAAAATTAAATAATTTTATTTACAAATATCAAAAATATATTTCAAAAGTAGTTAGGAAAATCAATTTTTTTTTTTCAACATATAATTGACATTTATACATGGATTTTAATGAAATGTTTCTCCGTTTAGTTTTAAGATTACAGCTTCATAGTAAAAGAGAAAATATATTTCTTTTATTATTAATTTCTGTCAGTTTTTGCTTTTTTTAAATTTTGTTTGAAAAACCAAAATTTTTAAATTTTATTTTTTGTTTAAGTTTTTAAGTTTTGTTTAAGTAGATAAGTAAGTGAGGCTAACATGACTGGGAGATAATCTGATTTAGAAATTTTGTTGTAATTTATTAGATCAAATTAGATATTTCATTCTCTAGTGTAATATTCTAGTTGGTTTTACTTCATCAAGTTTCTGTAATACAAATTATCTCGAAAACTTAAGTCAATTAAGAAAGTGATTTATAGATTTAGAAGTCCGTAATAATAATGTGTAAACAAACTAAGTGAGAAAATCTGTGCCATAAAGTCAATTTTGCCGTGTGTAATTTTTTGTATCATTTCTAAATGAAATACCTTAAATTTATTGTGATTAAACTTGACTTAATTATTGCTTTTAATGAAAATCACACAGAAAAAATTATGGCTAAAATATTTTTCGATAAATCATTATTTGATTGTAAATAAAATTTTATAAAAAAAAAATGTATTAGATTTTAATATTATGTTTTATTGGTTGAAAATGATTTTAAAGCCAATACAGAAAACAAAAGCAATTTTATGTTTTTGACAATTAAGTAAAATAAAAAATAAAATTATAAAAATAAGGAAATAAAAAAAAAAAAAAAAAATATGCAATCCAACATTTGAAGACATTTGAAAGTAAGTTATCCTTATTTAATTACAGATTTTTTTAATAACGTTCAAAATTTATGTATCTTTCAGATGATGAATATATTCTAATCCATAAAATAACTATACAGAAATAATATTGTTTTATTAACCCCTATTCATATTATCTTGTGAGTTAATTTAGAAATGTCTGAACAGTTTTTCGTTCTATGCTCTCTTCAAACGAATCGATTGTGTTCGATACAGATCTCAGGTGATCGTTTCATCTGAATTTGTTTGGTTGTCCGCGTTTCATAAACGATTTTGTTCAAATTGTGTTTTCGATGAAAAAACAAATTGGCTTTGTGGCGCATTTTAGACATACTTCTTACTTCTTTTTTCGATATTTCTGGCCCTCTTCTACCCTGGTACCTAATTTCATTGCTTTTGAATGAACTCAGTGCTTTTACATGTCTGGAAACTGTTGTTTGATTTACACACAACAATTCTGCAAGCACTTCTTGCAGACTTGGGAACTTTGTGCCAATCTACCATTCTTCATTTTCAAAAATTTTTGACTGGCCCGAACGCTCCTTATCATGCACATCGAAATCACCTTCTAAGACAAGTAAGTTGTTGTCAATTGAAACTAACGTTAAATTTTAATAACGATTGGATTTCTTTTTTTTTAGGTCGATTTGGTAATTTATAAAACGTGAAAGAAGCGTCAATTTTTATTAAAAATTTTACTGATTCAAAAATAAATATTGTTTAAATATCTACTGAAAACTAAATATTATTTTAATTGTTTTACTTAAAAAAATCTATTAAACCATATGAAAATTTTTAAATATTTAAATTTATAAATATAAAATTTATAAAATTTATTATTTTTTTTTTAATAAAAGTTATACTAATTTGAATATTTGATTTTGCAAATTCAGTGATAGGTCCGATTTCAGTAAAAAATATAACTGATTTTATAAATTTAGTAATTTTATTTTTTCTGTGCAGCTCTTTGCTGGAAAACATAATATTTAATTTTTGGTAATTTTTGAATTTTTAAGATTTTTTTAAAACGAAATTGTTATGCCAATTTGTTTGCTTTGCAAGAATTTGTTAAATATTTTCGAAATAATTGAAAAGATTTAAAAATTATTTTAGTTAATTTGAAGGTAATTTGAATTACAATATTTTGGTATTCAAATATCTAGTTATTACTGAGGCAAGTTTGTCTTTTTAGGTTATATATTCGCAAACTATGAGCTAAATTCAACCTAGAAGTCTAGCTTCCTTCTTGCTTAAACTCTGGTGAGAATCACTGATATTCATATTATAATGTAGATCGTAAAATCTTGTCTCAACATATCCATACCAAGGAAAAAATTTTCAAAATTGCACTACACCCGATCCTTCTTCGCTGGAACTTGACGATTAATGTGCCACACAAGAATTCACTCTGTAACAGGGTATATAATAGACATTGTAGGTTTGGAGGTATTTATCATCTCATAAAGATTTAAGACCTGAAATCGCTAGAAAAAAAACGGGAAACAAAAAATAATCTTAAAGTGAACCGCAAGAATCTGGATATCATTGCGAACAAAAAGTTATCATTGGAATTTGAACATACAGCGGTAGGAGAAATCATCATATATTTTTATGAGTTTGAAAAAAGTGAAAAATTCTTACTTTAAAATTTTCTGCTTACGAATAGAAACACCTCAGTTGTAGTTTACCTAGATTTTCGCTAAGCGCTTATTGCAAAATTTGCCTTATTAATATAGTTTATATAAAGAACAACAAATTTGCCTGTAGTTGGCATATATTTCCCAATGTTCGGCAAGTTATGATTAAGCAAATAGAAACTCTATATTATGTGTCTTTTAACCTATAAAATGGGAATATTTAAAATTTTTTTATTGTAGAAAATTAGTTTTACTGTTAACTTGAGCGCATCAAAACTCATGCCTAAGAATACACCTTAGAGTGTCCCGGTTAACTCCTTTTTTTTAAAAATGATGTAGGAATACAATTCAAACTCTGCCGAAAAATGAGTTAATTACAGAAAAATATTAAATAATCTTAAAAATTAAACTTCATTTCTCTATCAGCGATTGAAAATCGTGATTTAGGTGCATCTTGTCCAAAAAAGGACTAAGAGATTTATATCGAAATATGTCTCAAAATGTTCCTAATTTGAGGATATTATGTAAAAAATAATTTAAAAATTTCCAATAGCCCTTTCATGTCCAATATTGAGTAAACGTTGTCTTTACCATTTAGCTTAAAAATTACTTAGAATGGTTTTCTAAAATTTAAAAAAAAAAAAAAAATACTTTAATTTTATTTAAATAAAAAGCAAAACAGCAACAAAATCTATTTAAAACTTCGGGAAACAGACAAGGAAAGTGAAATATATTAAAACAATATACAACCTTTCATTATGTGCTTCAGGACACGCTTCCTGGTACAATAATTAAAGTTCTTATAAAGAACAAACCAAATCACCTAGGACTTTGATATTGATATCAGTTATTATTTGCTCATAGATATAGATCACATGATTATAAAAAAGTCTAAATACCGAGAAAGATTTTGATCTACCTGATCATTTTTAAGGAGTTCTGGTGAGAAAAATTTTTTTAAATACTTTAAGATCGATCAGAGTTTAAGTAAAATCATTTTCAATATTTTATTCGCAAAAGGAAAAAAAGTATAAAATTTTGTTACTATTTTGCCCAAAAAAATATAATGGATATTCTTTCATAATAAGATCAAAATAAAAAATGTTTGAAATCAGTCTTAAGAAAAAAAAAAAAAAATAAATAATAATAAAAAATAAAAACAAAATGTGAAAAATTTTTGCCAAGAGTACGAGACTCATGAATTTTAATAGTTGGTAAGAAAATTAATATAACTTTTCCAATAGGCTGCATTTAAATTCTTTTAAAAGGCTCAATTTTAATCAAATGCGTTGATATAATTACTAAAAAAAATACTTTATATACTCATGAAAAAATATGCTAATTCGAGTTCTCTTGGTCTAGTAGTTTTAATAAAATAAGAATATGAAGCTGATGCCGACTTTAGGATTCTTGAGCAATTCTTTGCGAGCAATTAGATTTTTTCCACTTTTTTATTTTTAAAGTCGGCAGCCACCAAACTAAGAAGTACAATTCCATTTCACCACATTGTCCACATTAAAAACAATGTTTAAATAAATATGTATGTACTCTTAGGATATTTTATTGTTGAAATATAATATAAATTATTATAGGTAAAAAAATTAAAATTAAAATTGTTCTGTACACGTATACAGAATGAAGAAAGATGCTACAAAAGTATTCATCTAGAAAGAAGAATATATTTTCCATGCAAAATTGATCTAATGTTAATATTAGATAGTCGCTATTCTTATTTATTTATTTATGCAGAAAAATATACTGTATAAAATGATTTAGTTGATTTGTTAATTCCATTTTAAATTTTAAATTTATTATTAATTTATTAATAAAATAAACTTTCTAATTGGTTTTAATTTTATTTGACAAAAGTCGACAGTTCTTTAAAAAATAAAAAAAGGAAAAATATTTTCTAACAAAATAAATATATTTTTATAAAAAAATGTCGATTTCAAATCGATTGACCTTTTTGTGAGTTATTTAAAGGAAAACTAGTGTAGTGTATTGATTTTAGAGTGATATGAATTAAGAATTATTAGGTATGTACAAGATTTTAAAATTTGACAAGATTACTAATCATTCCGGTATTAATATTCAAAGATGTTCTCAATAAGGACCAGGTTTGCTTCAACATGCTGGTTTTTGAATAAAGATTTATATATAAAGAGTAAGTTCATACTGATTACTTTCATCATTTCTCCACACAGGCTGTCATATGTTATTTCATGTTTTTATTGGTATGTCATCCCCTAGGTTGCAAAGTCTACCTTAATGATAATTATAATAAGATGACCGCTTGTTATTAGAAATTTTCCCAGAAATCAAGTATAAGTATGAAGTAAATTTATTTAGAACATACTTCCGCGTATACATAACATATATCCGTTATACTACATACATTACACATGTTAAATTCTTTACATATGATACATTACATTACGTAGATTTGCACATATTTCGCTTTACGTACATTGTAATTGTAAAACAGTTTTTATTTTTACATTTGTAATAAATCATTAAATGATTTCAATAAAATTCTTCTATTATTATCCAGAGAGGTATTTATAAGCAATCGTATAGGTTTAATTAATTTTAGAATCAGTTCAATAAATATTCCAGTTGGTTTTAAATGAAAATTCAATTATAGTTGTTATTGTATCAATTAAAAAAATTAATTGAAACTTTAATGAAAAGCAATTATTTCAGTATCATTTTGGTGATTGATTGGAGCAAAATTATGTTAGCAATTTCGTAATTGAAGACTATTAATATATATATATATATATATATATATATATATATATATATATATATATCAAAAACTGCAAAAGAAATCAAGGTATTTCATACTAGTTTTCCAAACCAGGAAAACTTTTATATAAAATAGAAAATAATGTGTTTATAATAATTTTTTTTAGTTCGTGCATTCTTACGAAAACGTTTTTGTAGATAACTTTAGATTTTGAAATTTCTGAAAATTGTATAGTAATTTTTGCACATCATGCTTTCTAAAACAGTGTTATTAATCACAAAAATGATCAGCTGCCAGTTTTTTTTGTTAAAGCCGGGAAAAACCATCTAATCTAAAATGCAATTTTTTGTTAGGAATTGAATTCTTTGCTTATTTTACAAAAGAGGCAAAATTTTAGGTAAAAAAAAAGGAAAATATATTAAAATATATTTGAGTTTTTAAAATTTTCTTTATTAGATTAACCTTTTAATTAGTTATCAAAATATATTAGCTGCCAGTTTCTTTAATATATTAGAAAAAAAACTACCTTTCTTTTTTTTTATAAGGGAATTAGATTTTAAGTATTAATTTAAAAAATAGCAAATTTTATGTAAAATAATTTCCGCTTTTACTCAAAAATTCTGTTAATATTTTTCTTAGGGTAAGTAAGATACATATAGTTTGCCAGGCCCGATCATATGATACCCTACAATATTGTGTGTATGTCTTATATTGCATAAATATGTTTGGATAATTCTATAAAATATACGAATATTGATATTATGTTGATAGAACACTTATATAGGATTAATGCATTTTAGGGTGATTCCCAAAAATAGCCCTTATATGCAGGCTATGGTCAATTATGGACCAATCTTAATAAAATTTGGTATTGTCGTTTCTCATCATAGAAAATTTTTTGTATAAATATAAATTGATACTAACTTTAGTATAAGATTTATGTACGATAAAGTGATTTTCTGAAGAAGATTTTATATGGGAGCTAATGTAAATTATGGACCGATATTCATAAAATTGTTTTGATAGATTTTTGGTTATATAAAAAAAAATATTGCTATATTTAAGGCATTTATGGTAGCTAAATCTCCATTTCGAAATGACATTTGCATTTATGGTAGCTAAATCTCCATTCCGAAAGGACGGCTAGGTGAAATAGTGAACCGATCATGGTCAATTTCAATATGCTTCTTCCTTGTGGTATTAAAATCTCACGTCCCAAAATTCAACGAATTATCTTCAAAATGGCGACCTGTACTTTGTGCACAAAGTTTGCTTTGACAGCCAGTCAGACGGACGGATCGTTAGATCGGCTTAAAATGTTAATTTAAGCTGAGTTTAGGATAACATCAATCATAATATGATAGAATGCGATAATGATATAGTAAGATTATCCAATTATATGTTAAACTAGAATTGTAACATGAAAAAACAAACCATAAAATCGGACACAATATTTTAAAATAGAATTGTAATAATTATAACTTATAATCATTTATATTTTTCGCTGTGATCATATGTTACAATCATAATATGTTGCTCTTAGATTATGGTCACTACAACAATATTTTTTCTGTGCGTGTACCAAGTTGGAAAAAAATCCATTTATAATATTGTATTTTATCCTCTTTACTACCATTTTTAGTCATTTATTTCCCTTTCCTTTTTTCTACGCTTGAAAATTTTCAAAAATTCCTCCATAAGCGAAATTCCCTTAATCAGACATTACTGATTCAAAGATATTACTAAAAAAGAGATTCAAATGAATTGTTCTGCTATAAAGCGTTGAGCTTCGGTTGTTATTTTTACAAATACTATTTACTAAAAACAATTTATTTGTGTTGTTATTTATAACGCACATAAAAAATATTGCAACACCAGCTTAAAGCATACCAATCGACTCAGAAAGTATGTCTTCTTAACGATGTCCGTCCGCCTAAATGGCTTGCTGGCTATCTGTCCACGTTAACCTTGTGCACAGGGTCATAATTTTAAAGATAATTGGATGAAATTTGGTAGCTAGGATTATTTTAATGAAGTCTATTGAAATTGCTTATGATCGGTCCATTACTTTACACAGCTCTTATACAAATATTCTCCCGAAATCAGATTTTAATACTTATTGCTTTAATTATGTTACTATTTCAATAAAAGGCGGTACAAATACGTTGTATGTAAGTGTGAATTTTATAAAGATCGGTCTACACATAGTTCTCTTTTGAAAAAACTTTAACTCTTATAAGTTCCACATGACATAAATAAGTTCAATATGAGCAGAAATCATAGCTTCGAATTTAATAAAGATCGGTTTATAAATGGCCATAAATGGTATCATATTGTTGAGAATATTTTGTAGTATTAGGTCAAAAAATGCAATTTATTCATACAATGGCAGAAAGAGCTGATAAAATGAACTCTTTGCAAGAGAATTAAATCTACATTATGCTTCTAAATAACTATTTCAATAGAATAAGTACTGTAATTAATGTTATTGATATGTTTTGCATGTATTACTATTACTATTCGGTTAATCGAATAATTTTCTACTAGTCGATTATTAATCGATCAGCTTTTAACCTCGAATAATTATTTGTCGAATTAACCGATTAATATGAAATTCCGAATAATTGTATACCCTAATGGTTACTCCAGAACACCTGATCTATAACTATTACTCTAGGTTAACATTGTATTTCTTGCGGTTGTAATGCGACCTCTTCAGGGATACAATTGAAATCTTGAAAGATTGCACTAATAACGACTACTATAGAAGCTTGCATTATGAGAACGAGAATGAGTTGTTGTTCGCTTATTAATAATTGCTCTACAACGAAATATTATTACCAGTTAATTTCAAGTAACTCACGTTTCAAAGACCTTATTGTAATATAAATATGAACCAGAATAATGAATCAGGTAACTAGAATACACTGCTTTTCTATCAGATATACATTTTATTATATTTCTTCCGCATTCTGCAGTACCCTAACACAAACTCTTATAAATACCTTTAAATTGGAAAACTTCATTCTTAATTGTTAAAAAAAAACAACATTTGAAACAAATTAAAATAAAAGCCAAAACTTTTTACTAACAGTTTAAAAACAATTATAGTTAAAGAATTCTAATTAAATTGTTTTATGAATGACAAACTCAAATACACAAGTATAATGAATGCTGAAGTGTGCGTAAATACATGTTTAAGTAGCTGTGGCAGTAGCGGTGTATATGAAAGTGGTCAAACAGTTAGTCAGCATGCAGTTAAAACAACAACAGCAACATCAACTTGCGAGTAAAATGAAAAATGAAGAAATGAATCATTTAAAAGAAAAACTCTACTTTACAATGACAAGTGAATTGTTTTTATTTAGTTGTCGGACATGAAAAATGTTGTCATTTCAAACTGTTCACTTGAGTGTTTTTTTTTTTTTTTTTTTTACTATTTTTTTCTTAACTCTGAAATTATATTTAACAGTTTCTTTGTGGAAGTACTACTACTACTACACACTTACAAACTCATATTGTTTAACAAAAGAACACATACTGTGTGTATTCATTTTGTTGGCTACAACATTTGTCGTTATAAACGTGGCTGACTAGCTAAAAAGCTCAGTATCACAAAAGCTGTCAGAAATAGGGAGAAAAAAACACATAGAATAAGACTAGAGCATCCACTAAACAAAACACTATTAGCATGGTAAAATGGACAACTACAACTAAACAAGTTGGAATTCCCAGCAAACAAAATAATGCATACATAATGCTATTAAAAAAATCGAATTATTTGCGGAGCTGTGTTAACAGGAGATGAGAAGAAAAGAGGCTAAATTTAACTTTCAAAAAAGTCAAAAAGGTTCAAAAAAAAAGAAAGCCAGAAAATAATTACATATTTTCTTTTTTAATTTAAAAATTTATTTTTTCCCCGTTCTCATTACTTTTTGATATTTTTGCAAGCATATTTTAAACAATTTATAAATGAGACATAGAACGGCTGCCAGAAAAATTACCCAATAAAAAATCGCCCAAAAAATTATCATTTTGATTACATGAAGTTTTTTAATTTTGTTCATATCAAAAATTACCCAATGTTTTGAAGAGATTTTTCGTCATTTTTGAACTATAATTTCTTTTTGATTAAGCATTTATATTTTTTTCTTGGTGATTTTTCGCTTTTGTAAGAAATGAAATATATTAAAAATAATTATAATATTCGCTATATTAAGTCCATAAAATTAGTCAAGTCAGTTTTAATTTGGGGAATGAAGTGCCTCAGGTTATAATTTTTTTCAAAAATATAAATAATCTCGATTTTTGTGTGAATAAGTACATAAAAACTCTTAAATAAATGATTTTGTAAAAATAAAATTAGTAATAGCAAATAATAAATTGTTTTATTCGTGGTTAAAAAAACTAAAACTAGACTTTAGACTTTTTAAGACAATTTTGAAGAATCAAAAAAAAGCTAAAAAAAGCTAGAAGCTAGAACGAAAGTTCTGCGACAAAACAAAAAGGCTCGATTTAGCCTTAAAAAAGTTAAACTGGCAACACTGGTACGAAGAGGTACTTAAAAAAATTCACAGGGAAGTTATTAGAAAAATATTTTTCTTTTTAATTATACAGTGGAACACTGAATCTGCGCCACTGAATTTCTAAATCAATTTATTTACAATTTATGGAGTTCAAGGTCTATAAATTACTTTTGACACTAGTTATCTAAATAACAGTTAATTAGGTTCTTTCACATATTGCAACATAACGCGAGAAGGATTTGTCACATTTAGTTTAATAAATCTCTAAAAAATTATAATTGAAATTTTCTCAAAATCTTATTTACATTACTTTTAAAAATCTACATAACAGTTTCGAAGATATCAAAAAAGTTCGTTGAAAAAAAAATTCTTATAATATTTAAATTTTTTTTTCAAAAAAATCGTAAAATATCTAAAATTTCCAAAAATACTCCTTGCGTTCCTTAAGGTAAGTTCAGATTATGGAAATATTTGACACGAAATATTTCATCGTATTTTCCCGCAATTTTTGCGATTAAATTCACACCACGCTCATTTATTTGCCGTTTTTGTTTTTTTGTTTGATGAAACAGCTTTCAAATATCGTAAAATAGGAGAAGGGGAAAATAATTTAAACCTGTTCAGACTAGACACATATTATTTACTCAAAATTATTTGATTGAACTCACAACTACCATCAATTTATCTTACATAAATTATTAAATGAATTTATAGAAAAATCTCATTTTTTATTTTGTTTTAAACAATTTAGAATAATTTTCTGAGAGAATTTAGGAATATGTACATGTACAGATAATGTTTGTAGCGCGTTAATTTAATTTAAAGCAAAAATGCTATTTATTTTGAATATAAATATTTATAAAATTTACAAAGTAAAATATTTAGATAATAATCAATTAATCGCAAGATTTAAAAAATATATGCTTAAAATTTCTTTATAGGTAATATAAATTATACACAAATACAACCCTGTTTCCCATTCTCGTCATTTACAAAACAGCCCTGTCTTCACATAACAACACTGTTTTCTTTGCACGTCACTTAGCTGCATAAAAACTAATAAGTATTATTATGGTTAAATAATAAAAGATATTAATATATTTAAAGCTTTATTTAAAAAAAAAAGAACTAAATATTAATGGATGAAATATAATTTGCTCACTTCTTTTTTTACAAAAAAAAGACATTTTTTCAACTCCAGCCATTCAAGCATTAGCATTGTTTGCCACCGTTTGATATCACGTTTGTTTTGTAAGATTAAATAAAAATGTGCTCAAAATAGTTGGAAATATTTTACAGCTTATGTTCACACAATGTTCACACTAGTGGCATTTTTATTTAAGGGTAAATAGTTTTGTTTGTCTAAAATTAGCTGCTATCTTCTTTGAGCCGTAAATATATTTCCTGTTCATATTAGGCAAATCAAATATTTGCAAAAAATCGTTAAATATTAGCGTAATGTGAACTTAGTTTTAGTCATAAAGCTAAATATATTGTAAATAAAACTAGCTTTACTTCGTTGAAATCGGTGCATACATATCGACTT
The DNA here is from genome assembly GCA_932274085.1 of Protocalliphora azurea. NCBI lineage: Eukaryota > Metazoa > Arthropoda > Insecta > Diptera > Calliphoridae > Protocalliphora > Protocalliphora azurea. The sequence goes on from OW026520.1 coordinate 153,272,713, forward strand.
TATTACAATTAAGTGAAGGTATCTAATATCTAAACAATAAAATTATTTAGAAAAACAAAAAACATTTTATGGATCTATTTTAATAAACTGTAGTAGTTCGTTTCAATTTGAAACATATTCAGCTTTATGATATAAATAAAAAAAGAAAAGTTTTTTATCGTTTTTGATTTTTTTCACAAAAACTACTAATAAGAGAATTTCTTGACGAATTGCTTTATTTTTATTATTTATTTTTTGTGCTGGGATAAAGTAAAACTACAGTGGCAATGACAACAACAACAGTACAACAAACAATTTAAAAAATGAAATTAGAAAGCGCACAAAGACAAATGATATTCCAAAGCAGCATTTGTACGAGACCATAGTCACATTACTGAATAATACAAAAAATCAGTAGTATTTGAGTAAGAAAAAAAAAAATAAATAAATAAAAGCATACACAATGAAGGATATATCATAGTTAACGTGACCAAATATCCAACTTTAGACAGGATTATCCTACATTTTTAACTAAGATCCGGCATAAAATATTTTTTCCGCTTTTTATAAAAATAATCCCGTTTTTCTCACTTTAACAATTACCCATTATATTTCCACAAAATGTTTTCCAATATTTTTTAAGTGTAAATAAATATAGTTTGAAATTTTTTTCACTGGAAACTTTACACATTAATGAAATTGATATAAAGGGCATTTTCAAGGTAAACTTACTTGAAAAGCTGCTATTTTTTATATTTACATCGTTTTTGAAAATTAAAATTTTAAGCTTCCTGGTTAAATGTGAAAATCTCAAGTCTCGTACGTTTTGGCCAAGAAAATTATGGTGTATTTTTTTCACGGAATACGTTTAAAATGGTGGAAGAAATTTTATTCCTTTAGAGAAATTTTTAGGTGCGTTCTAGTGAAACTTATAAAGATGAAACTTAATTACTGCAAAAATATATCTTTTCAGTATTTTATTCACAAAAAGATAATAAGTATATCCTTTTATATTTTTGATAAAAAAAAAAAAAAAAACGAGAAAGTTAGATATAGTCGGTCGAGACCGATTATATTATACCCTATACCATTGTGTTTGAGCATAAAAATTCGGGTAGAGGACTTATATTACACCAATTACCAATTTTCTCTAAATGTAAAATAAAATATAAAAATACAGAATAATCAGTTGATACTAACATCTAAATGATTTTATTCACTTTAGGACGACTCCTGGAAGTGGGTTTATATGAGAGCTATGGTAACTTATGGACCGATTCTCATAAAAATTGGCAATGTTAGTTCTACTTTTATAGAACTTATTTGTGTCGAATATTAAATTGATACTAATATTCGTATGTGATTTATGCACGTTAAAGTGATTTTCGGAAGCTATAGTCAATTGTGGAACGATTTTCATAAAATTTTATACAAAGATTTATACTTATACAGAACTTCTTTGTACCGAATTTCATTAAAATATTCTTATTTATAAGGTATTTTTGAGTGTTTAAACTCTATTCCGGGGGGACATTTGTGTGGGGTCTTGATGAAACAATGGAGCGATCACAACCAATTTCAATAGGCTTTGTCCTTGTATCATAAAAGTCCCATGTGTCAAATTTAATTGAAGACAGACGGACGGACGGACATCGTTTGATCGATTTGAAATGATTCTGAGTCGATTGGTATACTTTAAGGTGGGTGTTAGATGATTTTTCTATGCAATACAGACATAAGTACAGACGCATAATAACACCTGTGGTGTAGGTTATAAAAATACCGAAATATTGTTATCACGATGCACTAAAAACTCTTCTTTTGGACCCAAATGATATAGAACTGAAGTCAAATTTTAAAAATTTTATATATATTTTTTTCGTATACAACTCATTAGAAGGATCTAACATGAATTTATTTATTCTTACTTAACTCAAATTTATAATTATTTGATTTCAAATGTCTTCACTAGTTTTTAATTTTATCCTGATTTGTTAATAGTATTTGATGTCGAATTGAGAAAATGCCATTTTCATTTATTTCTTTTAAGTATTTTTAGGTTTAATAATTATCTAAGAACAAATTGAGAAATTATAAAATTTCTCTTTAATGAATCACAATTTGAATTTAAACTTAAAATTCGACCTCGATTTTTTTTAATATTTAAAGAAACACATTGAAATTATCATATTTCAAGCGTTTGAGTTTTGTTACTCCAGATTTTCGTTGGTTCGTTCTGAAGTTGTTATATCGCAAATGGTTCGTAAATTTAGAGTTTGAGAGAACAGCTGATTCAAGTAGATTTAGATTTAAAATATAAAACGAAAATACCTCTTCTTTTACAAAATTTTTCAGCATCCGCTTTTACCATATTTTCTTTTTCAGAGTCCCACTACTTAATCGTTCAAGTCCCACTTTTTAACAAAAAACCCTCTGGTTACGTTAATCATGGTGAATATATTTACAAGCATATTTCAAATGGAGATGATGAAGTGACAAATTTATTACGCTGAAATGATTTTTAAGTCCATCCTCTTATGATTTAATCAACGATCATTAGGAAAGCTATCTAAAATTTCAATATTACTGACAAGGAAATATGTTTTGAGGTAGTTGGATTTTTTTTTAGAATTTTTGTATTCAGGCTTAAGTTCTTTGAATAATTTTAGAAGAATACATTGTAAACGTTTTATGGGTCTCTCGACAGAATGAAAGGAATTCTCTAGTCAGCCGGGACCGTCATCAGCGTTCCACCGTAGGATTCTGTATAAACATCATCTAATTAACTCACAACTTTTTTGGGAAATGGAATTTGTGACTTATTTTCCCTAGATGTTATTAAGTAAAACGAATGGTTTACGATAAGGCTTTTTTACAATTATTTTTGTATTCACCTTTTTCAATTATTATTGTTTATATGCTTAAAGCTACCAGTTAGGTAGCAAATGAAGCAATGTATAATTGTTATTGTTTAGCCACTTATAAAGTAGCAATGAAAGCATGTTGTTGTTGTTGTTTGTCTTGTCCCTTCTGTTTGTTTCTATTTTTAGAAATCCCTAGCAGGGGAGTCAAATAACAAATTTACATCATGCCCAGTGTGAAGGTTAATTAGTTGGAATTTTGTAATTTTACTCTGCTAGCATTTTCACGAGCACTGCTTTAATTAGTTTCTGTCATTTCCAAGCCTATGTTCACAGTTTACTGGTTCATATCTCTTTTGAAGCACCATAGGGAAGTTGTAATAGTAAATTGTCCTTGTTGTCTCTGCTTGGTGGTACCAAATTAGAGTTTGTAAATAAAAATATTAAAATGATATAAGGTACCTCCGTACGGTGGGAAGTGCTAGAATACGAGCTGATTATAAATATCTTTTTTACAGTTTTTTTTATTTTTATAACACATTATGAACTATTATATGAAAATATTGCATAATTCCAACCAATATAACTGTCCTAAAGTTATATTGGTTGCCAACAAAGAAGTTTTTTTGGAAAGTAGTGGCATTTTTTCGCATTCTAAAGTTTGTGGAATATAATTTATACCATTTTAGAAGGACAAATTTGCGAATATTTTATTTTTATTCATAAATTTAAAAATCGATAGAACCATGGGAAAAATTTTTGTTTTAATGGAATGCGTAATTATTGCTTCCTTTACCTTCACACTAAAATCAATATAAAATGAAAGATTGATATCCTGTTTATTGGATTTTTAAAACTTTATTTGCCGATATCTGCGGATGTACCAGAGGATAACATCATCTCTGCGCTGGAAATTCGAATATATAGTTTAAAATAACATGGCAAATATATATCTGATTGACTAGTATATCTAGTATAGCCCTGTCCATTTTCATCATGATCACGTAATTAATTTTGGAGTTATTATTAAAAATAACTTGGTATCTACACTTTTTTTGTACTTAATACTTTATGGCCTGATTCAGTACGACAATCAAATTGTTTGAAAATAAAATTTGTATGAAAATTACTCATTTTTTCAAATGTTTTTTGAGTAGTTTTCATACAAATTTTATTTTCAAACAATTTGATTGTCATACTGAATCAGGCCATTATTGATTTTTTTTAACTAAAACGGAATTACTTCAAATTAAACTTACTTATATTAAATTATATTATTTATAGCAACGTTTATATTAATATCTCAGAATACAATTAATTTATTAGAAGGAAAAAGGCATACGGAGCTGGAGAAGATAATGCAAAATAATACATAATTTACCACAGATAATTATAAAATCATATGGTGGCAACAATACGAGTACGTCTGTCCAGCTGTCCATCCAGAAAATTAACTTTTAACTCAAAATTATGTAATCAAGTAATAATAAATTTTAAATTTCAAAAGAATTTACCAAATTATTTGCTAATGGATTTAACTCATATTAACACGTAACACGAAAAATACTCTCAGGATTATTGGCGCAAATTTTGTTAATTTATTTTTAAAGATTAAAAAGTTACAGATTTATGAACAGTATATAACAAAAATTTCCCACCAATTTCGCCAACTAACTTGAAAATTAAGTTAAAATTTTTGTGGTTCTTATCGATTTTGTTTTACTTTATAGATGAACAAGCTTATAATTGGTACATAAGAATCCCCCTTTGGATCTTAAGCTAGACTCTTGACAATTCGGACCTAACCTATTCTACAGAAACTTTTCAAAAGGCTTTAAGGTATTTACTTACTGAACGTAAATTTTATAATATTCAAGCTATTTGGTCTTACCCATTTCACACAAATGCCGCAGGGGTGGGGTAATATTAGTATTAGATAGTATTAGTACTTTGATTACTTCGCAAATTCGGAAATTCATAAAAAAATAAAAAAATAAAAATAAGGATTTAAATTAAAGTCAACATATTTTAGTCTTGAGGATAACAGAAAGTTTACAAATATCGTTTATGGTTATGAGAAGAAAGCACTTTGGAAAATGTGGCGCAGGGCCCCCTTCTGCTCTAAGTTTTCTTTTTTTTTGTGATACAACACATTTTATCCACATTTATGGTGTCATTTCTAGTAGCACTAAAATAGCAATTGATATCCTATAAAAATATCGTTATTTTTTTAACAAAATTTTTCATGTTTTTGGAAATGTAAGAAAATATCTTCAGGGTTTTTAGCAAGTAGCAGAGTTAGGTTACTTCTAAGTGAATAAATCAATTCTCCTTTAAAAAATTTGTTACTAAAAATATAATTTATCTCTAAAACAATTAATTCTGAGTCACGAAAATTGTACCAACTCTTATCTAATACCAGCACATACATATTTTTCTAGCAATAAAAACAAATTTACAAAACAAATATACATACACTTCTAATGGTATACAGCAGACAAATACACATTATACATATTTTGTTAAAAAAAAGAGGGAAAGAGAATAATAAAAATTAAATATCTTAATTGTTGCTGTTTCTAAGCGTTAAACAATTTGTCTTCTTGTAAAGCAACAGCAAGATCTCAACACCCTACAAGACAGACATATGTCACTGAAATCTCAGCATATCTTGTTGCAATTGTATGTATTAAGTTTATATGTAGGGAATAATATTAATGTCCAAAACACACTCCATTAGCATTTAAATTATTATAGGAAGAACCATAGACAAGTTGTAATAAATTTTACAGATTTTACTAATTAACAAATTGTCAAAGAAATATGATAATAAACCTCTTCCAGGCCTTTTGACCTTTTCTCTATAATCATTATTTATAAACCTATATTATGTTTCAATTTAACAGAAGCTTTCACTTTTAAAAATTCAAAAATTTCTAAAGTAATTTTCTATGAATTCGCCTAACACCATTTTATAAAAATCTTAAATTTTTTTCTAGATTTCTTTTTAATTCGTTATTTTATACCTTCCATCTCTTATCTGTTTCATTACAACATTACTAACTAGTTTTAAGAAAAAATACTATACACATAACAGAAAAGAAAAGAAAAATAAACTTTTAAAAAATTGTAGTTTTCGCATAAAAGTATTTAAAGTTGTTACCATTCGTAAAGAAAGTAACCATCTATTCCGTCTCCATAGAAACGTTTAAAAACTACGTAACTATTAAAGTGGGCATTCGTTGCAAGAATAAAAATTGCAGCATAACAGAAAGTGGGATGTAATAGAAATTTAACGCTCTTCCTTTGCGTTAACAAGATTTAAATTAAAAGCATTTTTATATTCAACAAATAATAATGTTAAAAGAGTTTCGCTTTTTTTCTTTTATTGTGCTAATTGGTTTATATGTATGTTCAAAATTTAATCGCTCAATGTTGTACGAGAAAAACTTGGAAATAAAGTACAAATTGTATTGTTGTTGTTAACAATTTTATTGTTTTATTATTGTAATAAAAATGATAAAATTTTATATTATGAATACAAGGAAATAAAATTTTACTTTTGTTTTTTTTTCATGCGTTAAAAAAATATATTTCATATTTCAAGAGTTCTTTTAATTAAAAAGGATAATAATAATTAAATAAAATTAAAAAAATTAATAATATGAACTCGCTTATTTCGGGACCAAAAACATATTTTGGAGCAATAAGTCAATGAAAAATAAATCCTTTACAATTCGTTAAATACTACGTTTTTTGAGAAAATAAACTAATTTCGTGATCACTTATGTTTCGTAAAAATATTGATTTTTAAGTCAAAATTTCGATGAAAACTAAAATCTTTTATAACTCGCTTAATATTGCGCTTTTTGAGAAAATAAGCTAATTTCGTGATCACTCAAGTAACAAACCAAAAATCGTTTTTTAGGCGAAAATTTCGATGAAAACTAAAATTTTTTATAACTCACTCAATACTGCGTTTTTTGAGAAAATAAGCTAAATTTCTGATCTCTTATATTTCATACCAAATATTTATTTTTAGGCTAAAATTTCGATGAAAATTAAATCCTTTACAACTCGCTTAATACTGGGTTTTTTTATCGGTCCAAAAATACATAAAATGTGCCACTCCTACTGAAGACAAGAGGTTTCGAAAGGTGCCGTAAAATAAAAAATCGGATGCACTATGATAATCCAAATTGCGGCAAACAAGGCTACTGTTTGGAAGAAGATAAAGAAGTGGTTGGGAAGTTACCCCTTCTGATCACATTTTTTTTCAATTGAGAATTTAATATTTAACCTATTCACTTCAGAACGGGGTATCAAAAGTTAGATTGATTCATTTCTTGCTTAAAAAGTTAAACGCAGTTTTCAGGATGGAATCCATAATTGCTAGAAAGATGGAAGAGTCATAGATATCGATGGACAATACTTTGAATAAAATACCTTGTACCTTTAGCTTGAAATAAACATTAATTTTTATTAAAAAAAAACTATGTAAATTAATGCCAATATATATTTCTTGGCGACTCTGCAAAATTTTTTTAAGAGTTCTATATTTGTACTATTAAAGAATTCAAATATGTCTGGGGGTTCACAAGAAAATGCAAAATTCCTAAAAGGATCTAGAGCATCCCTTTATGAGGAAAACATTTTCTTCACTATTTTGCGGCTGTTCAATTTGCGCCATCTGCTTACTAGTTTATTCAAGAGCACTCAAGGATTTAATTTTCCCAACGACACTTCATAAAATAAGCTAATTTCGTGATCAATTTAGTATCGATATAAAAATTTATTTTTGAGTAAAATTTCGGTGAAAAATAAAATCCTTCACAACTCGCTAAATACTGCTTTTTTTCATAAAATAAGCTAATTTCGTGATCACTTTAGTATCGATACAAAAATTTATTTTTGGGTAAAATTTCGATGAAAAATAAAATTCTTCATAACTCTCTAAATACTGTTGTATTAATTTTGTATTATTAATATTCTTCTTTATAGAGTTTAAGGTTGATTAAATTTAGACCAATCTATAAAGAGAGATTAATTATAATTACTCATAAATAGAGTAATTATAATTGTGGGTTTAGGGAAGAAATAAAAGAAAGAAATGGGAATTTATATTTCTTTCAATTAGAGTTATAGAGAGATCTATTTATTTTCACCTTCATATTTCAGGGATGGTACAACTACAGGATGTAAAGTTGATTTATAATTTCTTCTTTTATTTTAAGTAATTTATGTTTAATACAAGAACTGAGTTAAATTCACAAGGGTAAGTAATAGACTCCAAGATGGTTGCAAAAGAAGTAAGTTATTAATTATAAGATTAGGTCTAATAAATTTCGGTTTTTTGACTATTTTGAGAGGGTTTCAATTTGGTCGTTCAGACGAGGGTTTGTCTAATCATGTTGGTCCATGCCACCAAAGGATGTTATGCGCCAGATCTTGAGGCTTCGAGCCACATGTTCCAAGATCTGCCGGATTATCATGGGTTGAAACATGATGCCATGATGCATTTGGAACCAAACGAGCAATACGATTTGCAACATAAGTTTCCCATGTAGAAGGGGGTTTAGAGAGCCATCCTAGGACTATTGAGGAGTCCGTCCACAGAAATATTTCTGCGTTTGTGAAATTTAGTGATGATGTTACATAATTCACTAGATTAGCTAATAATACTGCGCCGTTTTGTTCTAAGCGTGGGAGACACACAGTTAGAACAGGAGAATCCGTGAAGTTGAATTGAGTCTGCCGGCGTATATTGAAGCCATCTAGGAATGGAAATTGTTTCCATTTTTAAGAGATCTTGAACGAGACTGTTCCAGTTTTGTTGAGATTCTTATGAGATATCTTCATCCCAATTTAGCCCTTCTAAACTTCTAACTATCGGAGCAAGCCATTCCGCAGGATCAAAGAGTTTGGCAACAGAGGATAAAATTTGCCGTTTTGTGATCTTTGTGGACTGGACGACTGGAGAATAACTATAACCAAATGAGTCTTTGAGTGCATTCCAATTAATACCAAGAGTTTTGGTGGAACTTGATTCGCGAAAACGAAGAAATTCTAATCCTACAAGTCTACTTTTTGCAAATGGAATAGTAATTGCGGGTTATTTGCAGTTATTTTCTTAAGAGGTAATCCAGCTGATTTTAATGTATTAATGAGTTGAGTTTTGGGCGGATATTGTCTCTTCCAAAGAGAAACCTTCTGAGAGAATATCATCAACATATGTTTCTGAGCGCAAGATGAATATTGCTTTCGGATATTGAGATTCAGATTCAGATGTCAGTTGAAGAAGTATTCGAATTGCGAGATAAGGGGCGCATTTTACTCCAAAAGCAACAGTCTTTAACTGGTAATCTTTAATAGAGTCATCTTGTTGTTTTTGGAAAAGGATTCTCTGGAAGGGTCTATCAGCAGCATGTACTAGTATTTGGCGATACATCTTCTGTATATCACCATTGTACTACATATTTGTACTTTCTCCAATTGAGAATTATAGTTATCAAGTTGTTTTGTAATGTGGGACCAGTGTAAAGTACATCATTGAAAGATAAATGAGATTTTGTTTTTCTCGAGGCATTAAAAACGACTCTCACTTTGGTGGTTTTGTTTCGGGATGAACCACTGCTTGATGAGGTAAGTAAAATGAGTCGTATTTGCCTTGCGAAATAATTTCATGGGATTGAGTTTCTTCCATGTGATCAAGAATTAGATATTCATTTAGACTAATTTATTTTTTCATTAAATTTCGTGATTATTTATGTGTTATGCTAAAATTTTGATGAAAACTAAAACGTTTTCTCTCATGTTTAATGGTCTTAATAGTTATCTTATTTTATTTTAGTTCATGTATTTAATGTTTTATTCATGATAAAATTGTTTATAGTTTGATGTGTGAAAGTTAAAACCGTAATATTCAATTGACCATAATGCTACCAACAATTACAAAATTAAAACACAACAAAAAAGAAAAACTTTTAAAATTTTACAATAATTTTAAATAGTTATACTTTCACTTATAATTGAAATATAAAAAAATTCTTATTCATTGAGTGAACTCAAAAATAATTTACAAAACAATTTATTATAAATATGGCAATTTATAAAGTTTAATGTGAGCAATACTAAAGGAAAAATTTTACAAAAACAAAAAAGCTACTCGTATAGCAAAAATTATTTTAAAATGAAATTATTTATTTTCGTAGATTTATTTTTCAAGTATGTCAATTAATAGCAATTTAAACTTGTTAGTTTAATTGGATTTTAATTTTTTTTTTTGTTTTTTTTTTGTATGAATGTAAAGTAGAATTTTTCGCTTCTATAGCTACGAACATTAAAATAAAATAAATTTGCACATTATTGTAGTCGTGCAAGTGCAAGGATTGAATTGTAATTCTGATGGTAAATAAACACATATTTAAAGTCTTAATGGTAAAATGACCGCAAATATTATTCGTGCGTAAAATACAATCGATGATGATGTTGATGATAATGGGGACGACGATGACGACGACGATGATGCCCTCAAGTAATTAATTAACGCACGACTACTTACAAAATAAAAATACATATATTTACGCACATATGTACATTAGTGAAAACATTTTCATGCATACATTGACACACTCATTTATTAATGTATGACTGAATGAATTTTCCTTCATTTTCTCTCGCTTTCTAGTCAAGTGCTGCAAATAATTACGCGATTTAAGGGTGTGTGCGTGTATTTAATTATTAACAAAGATATTTTTTTGTAAGTTCGTGCGTATATGTTGTAGTATCCGTGAACAATTATTTTAAAAGGATGTTCAGGAAAATATTTGTAGCTTTTAAATTTAAACGAAGTTTTGAAAGTCAGAAAATTTTCCTTAAATCAGTACACTGATTTACTTTTTCATTTCTATATTGATAAAACATAAATATATACATTTAGCTGAATTTTAAATTTCGTAGCTAAATTTCACTTTCAATGTTAATATTACATCGCTTCTTAGCTTACAGATTAGCTTATCAAAATTCAAATTCATCTTTCGGAAAATATTAAAAAATTTCATTTTTGAATTTTAAAACCATTTTTATTTAATTGAGCTTAAAAAGTTTTTTATTATTATTTTCAAGCAAAATATTTATGTATAAAAATTTAAAATACTTCTTTAATAATAATTTGAAAATTGTCTTTGCTCTTTTAATTTTAAAATAATTTGCAAGACAAGAATGAATTGTTGTATAAGTTTTGAATTATTAATTTTTAATCAAATTGTTTAACTTTTCCGTTTACAGCCTTTAAAGTTAAAAAAAAAAACTGCGAAAGTATAAATAACTATTTAAAAAATCTCTACATACCCAAATAAACACAATAATAAAAAATCTTTGAAATTCATTAAAAAATCATAATTATGCGAGCTGAATACAGAAACAACAAAATCAACATTAAAAAAATATAAAATAAAAAAAAATAATATTGAGTATAATTGATTTTAAATTAACACGACGCTCAGCAACAGCACGAGTATGAGTTCAGGTATATAAAGCACAAATTACACAGAATTCTATATGAATAACAGTGTTTGACAGAAAATTATGTTACAAAGCATTTGTATTTCTGATATTAAATACATCAACCATTGAAAAGGTAAAATGATATGATCACCCTATACTCAGCAAACGGGGAACGTTTAAAAAGATTTGGATAAATGTATCAAATGTCGAAATATTTTTAAAGTATTTTTTTTTTTTTCTTAATAAAAAATTATTATTTTTATTTTTTCCCAAATTTAAAAGTATTTAAATTAGCATTCAAAAGAAAAACGCAAAGATTTCACTAAAATTAATAAAAAACACATGTGAGATATTTTCTTAAATTAATTTTTTAAAAATTAAATTTCCCTGGAAATTTTTACATCATTCCCCTATATATATTTTTACATCATTCCCCTATATTTACTGATATATACCAGCTAACTTACATCACCCAAGTACTGTAAATGCTTCCCTATGTAAACAGTAAGTACACTGTTAATGTAATTGTTTCTTTTTTTTTTATACCAAGAGAACATCGATATTTATTTTCATTACAGTTCACATCATTATTTAATTAAATTTGAGTTACCACGAATTTTTGCAATCCTTTCAACCAAGAAATAAATTTAAATATATACATTTACAATTACTTACATACATACACACACACACTCACATTTACAATATCAAGTTTATGAAAACATTTTTGTTTTCTACTAAATACAACGTTAAGTTAATATCTCAGAATTGTGCAACACGATATTTAACATTCGCTTAAATTTCCTACAAGCATTTCCGAAGAAATTGCAATGGAGTTGAACAAAGTATTTATGGGCTATAATGGAAGATGCCAGGTATGAAGCACAATTTAATTAGTAGTAGTTAGTTAATAATAATGAAAAAAGAGAATATAAAATATACGTCCTATTTTATATACTAAAATTTTAACATTGAAATCTGGTATCTATAAAAAGTTTAATGTCAAATTTTATTAATTATGAAATATTTAAACTCTAAAAAATAATTACAGACATTTTTTTTTTTAATTTTCTGGTCATAAATATCTCAAAAATATGTTTAATAAAATTTTTTAATATGAGCTCGATTATATTATTGACTTTATTTAAACCTTTATAAAATAATTAACTGATTATATTGATATGAGAATTTACTTAGGAGTATTACAACAATTAACATCTAAATAATTAAACAAGAAAACAGCTAATATCACAGTATTAACATATTGTCTACATTAGAGATTTTTTTTTATCAAGACAAACGTCAAACTTAACGCGAATTTGTGGAAGGTGGCAACAGTTGCACGAAACAACAATATGGCGTATTCATTATTGTTTTTTAACAACCAAAATAATAATCAACTGTTTAACTAAGGTTACCTTGTATATATTCGCACTGATTTTGACGTTTGTTTCGATATAAATTTGCCTAATGTAGACACTAGGTAAGGAAAAGTTATAAAAAAGAAATTTTACATACTTACCCCCTGTTTTTATAAAACGGACAAAAAATTTGTTACATAAAAATTGTTTGCCATTGTTTGTTCTTGCAAATGTGATTTACGATAAGTAAAAACATTTTCCAAATTGAAAGAAGAAATTAAGAGATATTATATTTAGTGGTTACATCTTTTTCGTCAAATATTTGACTAGTCTGAACATAGCTTAAGTTGTAAATTGTTTGTACAATTTAAAAATATTAAAATAATTAATTTATTTATTTATCTTTATATCTTTACAGACTAGCGATTTAAGTCTAATCGCAAAATTATAATAATTTATTTAACTGATTTTTAAACACATTTTTTTAATCAATAATATTTAGATATTTATAAAGATTATTAAATAAACTTATCGATTTAGTTATTTTTCCATTTCTACCATAATCAGTTCTATATGTATCAATATGAAAGAGATTGAATTCCTTAATGTTCTCTCAGGAACAGATATTTGAATACAATTGAATAGAATTAGACAATTAATATTGGCTGAAATAATTCCATGAAAAAATAATAATGAAGAAATTTTTCTTCGAATTTCTAACGATTTCATTGATATTCAGATACATCTATCTTCATAAGATGTAAGAGGTATTGAAAAATTTAAAAAAGAAAATACAAATTTTAAGACTTTATTTTGGACTTTTTCCAAACGATTCATGTGAATGTTAGAATTAGGACTCCAAATATACGATGCATATTCTAATATAGATCGGGCAAAAGCAGAAAATAATATTTTCTTATTGTGATAATCAAAATTGGTGGAATTTTGTTTTATAAAATTTAAGAGAGAGAGGGAGAGAGTAAGATAGAGGAATAATATAATTTAAATAATTTATAAAAGTAAGCTTATGATCAAAAATTACACCAAGTTCTAATATATTATCTACTAATTCTAAAATTTGATTTTGTATAACATATTGGATTTTGTTATGTTCACAACAAAAATGGCCTTCAAAATTATTGCATCGTTATATAGGCTTTCATATAAAAAATTATAATAAATAACAGTTAAACTCGAAAAATTTTAGAAAAAATTTATTTTTTCTAAAAGTTGTTTAAAAATTTTCTTTTAATATTTGACCAAGAAAAAAAAAAACACATATGTATACGGTTGAAAAGCTTGCTTCTTCTACTTCCCGAAGGATTTGAAAAAAGAAAATAAAGAAAAGAATAACAGAATTAGAAGTATGTTTATATAAGAGTCTACCCAAAAACAGTTTTTTTTCGCGAATAACTCGAAATTTTGAGGGTTGCAAATTTTTAAAACTGATCTATGATGTCCTCAAGAAGGCCTATAGCCAACACTGTGTCATTTCTCGAGTGATTTTTCACTGTAATTAATAAAAATTAAAATATTAGATGTGTTGGAAAAATGTTATCACAAGGGTTATCTAAAATATCTCAGCTGGAAAGTGAATTCTATTTGAACAATGCCAATGAACAGGGCCAATATTGACTATCATGATAGATATTCGGACGAAAAAATTGGTGCACATTTTTAAGGCTTATAAAATTTGCAATTCGTAAGAAAATTTGTGCCGTTATATTGCTGACACTTATCATTATTTACAGAAAAAAAATAAAAATATACTTCAGTTACGAAATTGCTTGCATTAATTAAATTTTTGTTTGATTTTGCTCCAATCAATAAAATGATAATATTAATTAAATGGAAAAAATTGAATTTTTTTAAAATTTTAATAAATTTTTTTATTACACTAATTATATTTATGATTGAAATGTTGCATAAATTTAAATAATATTAGTATTGTTTCAATACAATAATTAATTGAATCTGTGCTAATACATAGAAATGGTTCTTTAAATTAAAACTCACAATTTTGCGCTAAATTATTTATTTGAATATTGTAATTATTTAAAAAATACACAAAATTATTTCACATGTAATATATATAAACAAAATGTATATAATATTTGTAATACACGTAATGTATTATTTACTATGTATTATATAATTAATAAATATAATGTGGGTGATGTGTGTATTGTAGGTATTGTCTTAGTGGCAGTGTGTTTTCAATATAGTAGATACAAACTTGTGATTTTTCTCAAAAAAAATTATACTTGTCTCAAATAGCTCATCCTGGAAGGATGCACCATAAAAAGGATTTTGAATAACACTGATGGTACAATCTAGGGCACAACGCAACAATTTGGATATTAGACGACAGATTGTTTAAACAAATCCGGATATTAGTTTAGTCATTAATTTTCTTTACAAATCACGGTCATATCTATAACAACATCGTAAATATAAATCTATCTCATTAAACATAAAAAATCTTAATTACTTAAGAAATGAAGAATTCTGTATATATAATTTCCTTTGCCTTCTTTATATCTTTATGCATAATAAATGAATCTATTAACATATTTCTCTGTTAATATTTTTTTATACGTGAATGTCTGACTTCGGAAAAAATTTCCTCCTATCACCAGAAAACATAAAGTATTCCAATTTTTCTGGTCTAATCTCGCTTCCTGTCATCACCGAACTATATATTATTTTAAAGGTATAGAGTCTTACGAAAAAACAATTTAAAGATCACTGAATTTTCATAAAAAGAAAACATATAATTAAAATTTATTGACATTTTTCTATAAATAAAATATTTAAAGAATTCTTTAAGCATATGATATAAAATGGGATATATGAAATATGATATAAAATTCATCGAAAATTACCTATAAAAAAATTTATCCAGTTTTTATATTATTTATAAATTTGTCGAGAAAATTATTTAATTCAAAATTTATCTAATTATTTCTATAATTTTTCACAACAGGACCAAATTCGACCCAAGTCTCTTATTTACCAGACAGCTACCCTAAGAACCTTCTATAATTCAAAATTGATTGGATAGCGGAATTCGAAAATTTTTAAGTATTTTATATAAATAGAAAATGTGTTGACAATTATCGTAAAAAAAAAAATTATTGAAATTTTATTGGGCGAACCACGCTCACTTTACCAAGTTTAAATTGGTACTTAAACTATTTGTACAAAATTTCGTTGATATTTCTTATATCAACCTTATATGGAAGGTGGGCTGTTAACTGGACAGGTGACGTCCATTTTCGTTTTCCGAGTTTATATCGATCTCTGCACCATCTGTACAAAATTTCGTTGACATACGTGCTTTTGTTCAAGTGATATTAGCCGAAAAGTAAGAACTGAAGTTACAACTGACACCCTGTGTTTCTAGTGTTTGGCCCATAACTTTGTTGTTTATTAACCGATTTTTAAAATTTTACTTTATATAGAAGGTGGGCGATAAAGTGGGAAGACCACGCCCATTTTTTGTTTCTGAGTTTACATTGGTCCTTGAACTATTTGTACAAAATTTCATTGATGTTTCACCTTATATGAGAGGTGGGCTGCAAAGTGGACGCATCACTTCCATTTTTGGTTTCCGACTTTAAATCTATCCTCGAACAATCTGTATAAAATTTCGTATGCTTTTGTTTAACAGATATCAGCCGAAAAGTATGAACTGAAGAGACAACGGACACCCTGTGTTACTAGTATTTGACCCATAACTTTTGTTTTCATTAACCGATTGTGCCTATTTGCAATACCAAACAAATTTTATCCCCCTATTTGGCCTCCAAGAGCCCTAACCAGCTTTCACTAGAAAGAAGGACATAGCTAGATTGACTTAGAGATTCAGCAGGACTCAGAAATATATATTTCTTAAATGATTTTTTTGACATGTTTCACACGCAATGACAAACCCAGTATACCCCCCATATTTTTTATGGTGTATATAAAAAAAAGAACTTTGTAAATTAGCAATAAGCGATCAGAATTTATGGATAAATAAAATTTAATTCTTGCATCAGAAAAATATATTCCAAAATTTTTTCTTTTTGGTATGAATTTTTTAAAAAGCGAAATTTTGACGATGTATTAATAAAAGAATTCAATTGGTAGAAAAAAAAAAAATAATTATCAAATTACTTGAATATTTTTGTTGAATAATTTTACCTGTCACTATCTAAATTGGTGTGGAAAGCAGCTTGAAGTAAATTCTTTCAATTATTAAATTCTTTATATAAACACTTTATTAGTAGAACTCTGCATGTAAGAGGGATACATATTTCTTGAAAATTGTATAATTTTTTTCTGTTGAGATTTCAAAGAAAATTAAAATATTAATTTATTACAGAAAAGACTTGAACAAATATTTTAAATGCAATTATCTCGCTTTTGCATTAACTATAAAATATGCATGAGAGCTGTGGTGAGTGTGTGTATTTTTACTTTGATGTCTTTTAGGTAAAACGCACACACATAAACTGTTTTCAGATTTCATATCAACACAATTCTTTTTTACACAGAAAAAAAAAAATAAAAAATTGACTTCAATTACAAAATTGTTAATATTAATTAAATTTTTGTTTGATTTTGCTCTAATCACCAAAATGATATTATTAATTAACTAAAATAATTGCTTTTCATTAAAGTTTCAATTAATTTTTTAATTGATTCAACTTATAATTGATAAGATTTATGATTGAATTTTTGTTTAAAACTAAATAGAATATTTATTGATTTGATTCCAAAATTTATTAAATCTGTACATGTGAAATGTATGTAATATAATGGATATATGTTGTGTATATACGGAAGTATGTTCTAAATATATTTACTTCATACTTATACTTGATTGAAAATCTATAATAATAATCGGTTATTATCCCGGCGGTATGCTCCAGAAAGGGATAATAATTATCATTGAGGTAGATTTTACAACTTAGGAGATGACATACCAATTAAAACATTAAATAGCATATAACAGGCTGTCTGAAGAAATAGTGAAAGTAATCAATATGAACTTACTTTTATATAAATCTTCATCCAAAAAGCAGCATATTGATGCAAACCTGTTCCTTTTTAGGAACATGTTAGTACAATAATACCGGAATGATTAGTAATCTTGGCAAATCTTAAAATCTTATACATACCTAATAGTTCGTAATTCATATCATCCTTAAATCAGTACACGGCACTAGTTTTTCTTTAAATAGCTCACCTTTCCTTTTTTTATTTTTTAAAGAGCTCTTGTCAAATAAAATTAAAACCAATTAGAAAGTTTATTTTATTAATAAATAATTTTTATTAACTTTAAATTTATAATGAATTAACGAATTAATTAAACCATTTTATGCAATATTTTTTTTTTCTGTGTACATAAATATTTTCAAACAGATATTTGTTTACGTATATTTATTTACGTTGGGTAACACCATTTGTATATAGGAAAATTCGATTTACAATGATTTTAACTACAATGATAGTTTACTTTACTTTAAGATACCACATCTTAAAATCTTTGCCCTAAGTACTTTCAGAGAACTGGCTGAAACAATAAAAAAATTCCCTTTTTAGGTTCTTATCTTATAATTCTATCATAGTGTGATATGAATTTTTCTTATTGTATGAAAAATCGTTGAGAGATGTATATAATGGCAAAATTTAAGTCTTTGAAAAAATACTAAAAACCTAAAATTAATAAAATTTTTATATAAAAAGAACTGACGAAATTGATTTAAAACAAAATTTTAAATCTTTACACTAATATATCCAAACAACGTTTCGGTTTGTAACTAAAGCATTTCTATAGTTTCCATATAAGCTGATAATTCAAGATCATTTTCTTATGTCTACTTGCCATATCAAAAATATTATAAAAAAAAATCTTTAAAAAGTCCAGGTATAAGTCTCAAAGCTTTATCTCAGAGTGGTATCGAAGTTCTTTTCGGTCTATACAATGCCTGCATTCAATTTTGTTACTTTCCACTAGTTTGAAAAAATGCTAAAATTGTAGCTATACCAAAACCTGGAAAAAAATTCCAACAATCCTGATGTTTATGGAACAATAAGTATATTAAACACAATGAGTAAAATTCTAGAAAAGATAATCAAAGAGAGAATTGTAAATTTTATTGAGGATTATAATATACTTACAGTCCAACAATTCGGGTTAAGATCTGAACATAATTATTCGAATCAAAAACAAAAAAACAAAAACATATAAAAGAAAATTTTGAAGAGGGTAAGTCAACAGCTCTGATACGATTAGATATAAAATCAGCATTTGATTCAGTCTAGCATGATGCCCTTATTAACAAATTATTCACTTTAGATCTTGATCTTCATACCGCTAGGTAAATTAAAAGTTTTTTGACTAACGGCTCATTTAGAGTATATATCGGCGATAAATATTTCAATGGATATATTACAGCAGAATGCTCTCAAGGCTTTTGTCCCTTACCGATTCTCTCTTTTTACTTCATATTTTCCATCATTGAATGAATCTTAATCGTCAATATTCGTTGACGATATAGCTATTTTCAGCTGAAGTATCTTATCAGATGAAATCTTAAGTATTCTTCAAATATCTGTGAATGCTGTAATCAATTATTTTTAAAAATAGAAAATAGCTGTAATCCTTCAGAAACTCAAAGAGAATAGACATAAAGTCGGAAACCAAAAATGGGTGCGATCCGTCCACTTTCCAGCCCACCTCTCATATAAGGTGAAACATCTAAGAAATTTTATACAAATAGTTCAAGGACCAATGTAAACTCAGCAACAAAAAAAGGGCGTGGTCTGCATATTTTACCACCCACCTTCTATATAAGGTAAAATTTTAAAAAACGGTTAATAAGCAAAAAAATGATGGGCCAAACACTAGAAACACAGGGTGACAGTTCAAGAAGAAAAAACATTTTGTTTTTAGTGCAACGTAATATTACAGTTGACGGGGTGGATGTTTCATGGAACAGCCATTTAAAATATTTAGGAGTTATCTTGAATTTTCATACCCTATGCTTTTTAATGACCACATTAGCTACATTATTAATAAAGTAAACATAACTACTGAGATTCTATATACAATTATTAATAGAAAATCTAAGCTTAGTATTGAGAATAAATTAATAACTTTCGAAGTTATATTCCAAGCAATATTCTTTTAGGCAGCACCTGTATGCTATGACTCATCCGAATGTCATTTAAAGCATTTACAAGTAACTCAGAATAAACTTCTTAAAATCATCAATAATTTTCCACCGTATTTTTCTACGTCACATCTTCAAACGCTTTTATATATATTATTAGTAAGAACTATACTTCATAACTGAAAATTTTTTTAATAAGTTTGCAAATTCCTCGTATAACTACATTTCTTCCTTGCGTCCTTAAACGGTTTTCTTTTAATTATTAACTTTATCCCATTTTAATATAAATTTTTATTATTATTATTTTTTCTCTCTCTCTCTCTCTTTTGCTGGGTTTTGTAAATTTCTTCCCCGAAATTTATTAAAATCAGTTCCTAAGATATAATATTGTAAAAATTGCATTTGTTAAATTAAATTGTTGTATAGTTAAAGATCCAATTAAATAAATTAAATTAAATTAAATTACTGATAAAATTATGTACATGCTTTGACAAATTTTTTACCATAATTTCCTTAAATCTTGAAAGTTGACTGAAATCCTTATAATTTAATTAAATAATTCTTTAAAAAATTTAATTATTTTAAACTTCTGTATGTGTTTACTCCATTACCTTTATAAGAGTTCATCACTTTTACTTACAAATGGGGAAAAATACACGTAAAAATCATACTCAGCAGTACGTATGTTTAAGTGTGTTTGTGTGTGAGAAATAAGAGAAAAATAAAAATACCAGCATCATTTAATTACAGTTAAAATTGTAAAATTTAATTATTATTTTTTTTATTATTCATATGTGTGAGTTTTTATAAATGTACGCACAAGTATTTATATGACTTTAAATGCAGCGTGGAAATGTTTGCTGAATCATATTTTTTTTATGATTTTTCTCGGTATCATAAAGACAAACATGAATGCACACATAGACACAAATTTAACATATAAGCACTGCAAACATTTAGTGAAGTCTTTTTCGAAATAGCGCACTTCTTCGCTGCTCTTAGAAGTGCAATAGAAGATTTCTTTCAATTTTCCAACAACAAAATATATTACAATACGAATTGAATCTTCTAAACGTAACTTCTTTAATCACTATTAGAAAAACCAAAACACTATTTTTCAACACCTTTTCTAGCATTTGGAAGATTGTTTTTTATCAATCCAAATAATCTATCGAATTTGGCACTCTAAGATGATTAATAGTAGAATGTGCAAAACTTTACAAAAATAACACACATTAGATTCGAAATTTTATCATAAAATCATGATTTTGGCGATTGTTTACATTTCATAATAAAGAAATGAACAAGGAGAAACAATGTAATTTTGCTTAGTAAAAATATAAATTATGAAGTGATTAGAATGAAAAAATATTAATTGATTAACTAAAATTATTTATAAAAACTGATAGTGAAACAAAAATTCATAAGTTTTGCTTATAAAAGGAAAATTAAGAAAATAAGGTAAGCGTTTATCATAATTTAAAAGAGATTATCAATATTTCAACTAGTTCTGGGCAAGTGACTAAATTTAGGAAAACATTTTCATTTTCTATATAATCAAAATATGTTATTAACAATTTGAGGGCCAAAACATGGACAGAAAATTTTGTCTTATATAAAATTCTCAATAACTTAAATAACATTTTTTAAAAGTGTGGGAGTTTGACTTATATCCCAGCAAAAATTTTGCTTTCCTGGTATAATTGCTAGCAGGTATAATTGCAAACTAAAATAAACTATTTTTTGCCTGAATAACTAGTTATTTTTGTTCGAGTTGTCCACAAATTCATGTAGTTATTTTTTGACTCTAGGGGTACTCAAAAATATGTACCTAAACGGTAACAAAAATAAAAAAAAAAAACAGAAAAAGTTTGCCGTCAGTGAGACTCGAACTTGGACACAAACTAACCATTCGTTTTTAATTACTAACGTCTTATTTAGTACTCCATCTCGCACATAGCATCCTAAGCGATAAAAACCGTTTTTAGTTTAAAATACCTTTCTAGACATTTTGTTATAAAAGACTAACAGCTTCAGAATGGGGTTGAACCAACAACCCTCTGGTTGTTAATCCGGCACTCTAGCCAACTCGTCCACGTGATTGCAGTATTACTGTGCTATTACACTATTGAGAACTTATTAATGTAATACAGAGTAGGCAAATAATAATGACGCCTCATTACCAAGAAACTACTTTAATAAGTAGTTGTCATTACCGAAAACCAAAAAGTTTTTGCTGGGATATAACATGCTCGCAACAAAAGTCGCTAATTTTCTATAGAACAAAAAATTAAGAATATATTAAAAATTCAATTTTACAATTCTATTCTATGGATGCTTAAAATTTGTATATAAGCAATCAAAATTTTGGGAATGCATCGTATTAGAGTATCCGAAAAATATTTTAGCAGAGCTGAATTTTTGCATTTTAAATTTGAAAAGGAATTTATAGTTTTCAAAATTTTATTTATAATTTTTAAATTTTAAATTAATTTTTTTTTTCAAAGTTTGAAAAGAATTCAACAATAGTTATTGTTTTTAAATATTTTGAAGAAATTTTTTTTTTTTTGTTGTAATGCTTGAAATGTATGGAGTAGATTGTCGTAATTTCCGGTTAAGTAGCAGTATTTATTTCTGAGTTTCAAAAATCTTAAATATTGGCAAAAATTATTGAAAAAATTTTCAGGGCCAAGATGAGATTTAAATAATGATTTAAACTGGTACATCATCATTAAAATTTGTAATAGAGTATAGAAATAGTTAAAAGACCATAAAGTCTTTAATAAAAGAAATTTATAAAAATGGAAACATTTGAAAGAGAAATTAGAGAAAATTTGTTATAAATATTGTTTCAAATATTTCCAAAATTCTCAGTATTCAGCTATTTGTTGAGCGAGAAAGTATGATTTTAAGAAAGTATATGGTGTTCGCCTTATAAAAAGTGTAATACATTTGTTTTTTAATTACTTTTCTGTAGCAAAACTGGCGATTTAAAAAAAAAATTAACTAAAAAAATTTTATTTATTTTAATTACATAGAAAATTTAATAGAAAATTAAAATAAATAATAATGTAGTCTTGTAATATTTAGAAATCGTATATTACCGAAAAACATTGTGGAAATATTGAATTACACTTTTTATAATGCGAACATCGTATTTTTTCTAAAAATCATACATTGTCGCCGAACATAGTAATAACTGCAGAAAATTTTGCAAATATTCTAATAGATGTTAAATGTTCATTTGAATTTAAAATCTTTTTGCGTAATTAATTTCATTATTTTCTGTAATAAATACAAGGAAGTGTAATTTTTGTTATTTAAAAAATAAATTAGAACATTAATAATTATTCTTATTTTATTATTCTTATTTTATTATATATATATACTTTATTAAATTTTAAAGAAACAAATATTCTTTTCTAATTTTGTACTTAAAATATTTTTTTAGTATTCTTTTTTAATTTAATTTTTTTTATGTTAATTTGAATTGAAAATATTGTTGTGTTATTAATTTTATTGCTTTCCATAATAAATATCAGAAAGAGTTAATTTTGTGATTTAAAAATTTTTAATATTTTTACTTTTGATAATTCAAAATAGTTTTAAAATTCTGCAAATATTGCCATTAAGAAGTAGTTCCTTTTGAGTAACGCTTTAGTGGGGATTTGAAGATTCGAGTTAGTGACATTCAATACTGACTAAAGCGTTACTCAAAAGGAACTATCGCTTAGTGGCACGATTCTTCCCGAAGGGTGTAGCTAAGTAGATCAGAATTTGATAGTAAAAGCGATGCATATCAATTTCCTGGTGTGTCTATATAGTTACGCTTGCGATAAAAAAAATGTTTGCCGGGTATATATACAACTTATGCACTCATGCACAGACCCTGTAGTACCACTCGTAAATCAATCCATATAAACAGAGCGTAAAAAAAACAAAAATTACACACACTTACACACAAATAATTAAAAATGGTTGTCTTTTTTACATCGTTAACCACAGTAAGTCCAAGTAGTACGATCTGTTGTAATAATAAAAACAAAAACATAAAAAAAATCATATAAAAAAGAAATCTAATTAAAACACTTGAAATAATTGTACAACAACATTTTGTATTATACCCTGAGGTATAGTTGGTTGTTTGTTTGTATTTGTATGATACATTACTGCATAATTTTATAGGTGTTTAATAAGATTTACCAATATTTGGCTTATATGTTTCTTTGGTAGTGTGGGAAATTGAAAAAATAAACATTAAGAATAATGTCTATCAAGAACAATAATTAAAATGAAACAAATATAGCAGACATGCACAATAGGGGTATAACTTTTTTTTATTAAAAAAAAGCTATCACTTCACAGCCCATATTGTATTAACACTAAAAGCCATTTTCAGAAGTTATTTCTATGAAAAAACTTTCCGCACCCAACACAGAAAAAATAAAAAACGGATTTCAATTACGAAATTTATAATATTAATTAAAATTTTGTTTGAATTTTGCTTTAATCATCAAAATGATAATATTAATTAAGTGAAAATAATTGAATTTTTTACAAATTTTAATTATTTTTTTTAATTGAATTAATTACACTTATAACTAAAATTTTGTATAAAGTCAAGAAACATTTTTATTGAACCAGTTCAAAAATTAACTGAAAATAATAAAAATACAAAAGTTTCAAGTTTTTCTTTTATATTTTATCTGTAATAAAATGTATGCTAGTTAAGATATTATAACGAAATTTTCACAGATTGTAGACTTTAACATTTAAAGATTTTGATGGTTTCTGACGAAATTGGCGAAAATCCCAAAACGGTATTTTTTTTTTTAATTTTGTCTAGAAAGTCCACATTTATTGCAAGTCCGGTAAAACGAGCTTGCACACTTCTAAGAATGCATCAGGGTTTCCGAAATTGCATTCTGTTTGTAGATTTATGCTTTGAGATTTTAAGTTAAATGTAAATTAAATTTAAAATTTTGACACTAAATAGGTCAAGTTGCAGACGGTCTGCACTTAGCCCAATTACTTCAAAGTTATCTTCATGAAGATACATTTCAGAGAATCATAATATTGGTACATGTTCTTAAGAAAAATTTAATTTTATAGAAAAAAATAATTATTTATTTTTGGACTCGATAAAGCTTTGGATTTCAAATTATGGACTGCAAAAACAAATTTATTAAAATTTTGGATAATTAAGATAGTAGAAATTTTAAATGCAAACAATTCGAAAACTATAAAAGATAAATAGCTTATGCCAGCACAAAGCCTACGTGCATTAGGAGGATACAAAATCGTTCAAATCAGACAAGAAACAAAAATTCTCAGAGCTACCTAATTTGGACCAGCTTGCTGGTCCATAACTTTTATTATACAGAACCGAATTAGTTTTTTATGTAATAGTTTGCGTAGGAAATCAACAAACAATCTGCACAAACTTTTGTTTTATTCGGGTTAGTAATTTGGACATGAGAACGTTTCTTACGACAGATTAATATATCTAAATCAATCCAGATTTGCATATGAAGTAAGAATATATTTTTAAGGTATTTTAAATAATTTTTTTTTTTATTATTGAATACCGCTGAGTAATTTGCAAATTATTAAAAAACAAGCTAGAGTATTATGTTCGGCTGTGCCGAACATTTTATACCGTTCACCACCTTACCGACAAATGAACTACTAAATTTATATACATATATTTATAAATAGATACATGCTTATACAAAAAATAATGCTGGGTCATTGCAATGCTTCTATTTCTAACTAAAAAACGTTCAAAATTACATAAAAAATGATTGTGTATATATATATATATATAAAAACAAATACTTTATGTTTATACAAAAAACAACACTGAAATTGGTTGCAATGCTTTAATATATGTTTCTGTGTGCATAATTTTAACAATTTTTTCAGATTTTTACCTATTATAACTCGGTTGTTTATGGATCAATATGGTCAATTCAAAAAACCGAAATTTTAGAAAAATGTTTACAACAGATATGTACAAAAACGAATTCTGAAACTTATATAGAAACTTCATAAAGTTCAAAAATGTGTTTTCCGATTTTTATGTGCAAAAGTCGTTAGCTTACATAACTTTGGCGATAGCTCGGCCATTAATGTATCGATTTCGTTGATTTTTACTAGTATTATTCTAAAAAATATTCACTATAATTTAATGTACAATATATATATATATATATATATATATATATATATATATATATATATATATATATATATATATCCTATAACTCGATTTTTCTAAAAAGTGATTTCAATAGAACGGACAGCTGGAAAATGTATACTTTTAAGCATCTAGGATGAATATTATAGAAATTACAAATGGAATGACAAACTTATATATACCCTTCATAACTATGGTAAAGGGTATAAAAATCGCAATTTTGAACATATGGGTAGAAATTTATTCCACAACTTTTATTGTAATGAACCGATTCAGCTAATTTTACATAGCGAATGGCTTAGAGGATCAACAAACAATCTGAATAAATTTTTCTTAACTCGGGTTAGCAATTTGGATAAGAGAATCTTTATTTTTATTTTTATTTTATTTTTTTTGATGTTACACAAGCAATGAAAGGAAATATTTTTGGATAAAGATACTATACTTTCTTGAAATACAAACAATTGACCACCACGAGCTTAAAGTGTATAATTTTATTCACACATCTTAAGGTACAAAATGTAAATGTTAGTGGTTCTTCAATTACTTATACGTATCCCATTCCTACAACTTAGCGTATTCTAATTTGCTTTAGAAATTTACCTATTTATAAAAATTCATCAATGTTAAACTGGCCATAACTTTGTTTATGCAAAAATATACATATTAGTATTTTGCTAAAAGTAAATTTAGTTTTAATGTATACAATTTTATCGAAACACACATGTAAGGGAATTACTAATATATACACACACACACATAGGGAGAAACAGTATTATAAACACTAAGAGAATACTAGACAACTTTAGTACTAACAAATAGAGTATAATGAATTTGTGCATATATCAATTTATTTTATGATACTGAAAAAGATAAGAAAGTTGTTAAAGATTCCATTTAGGGAACCGTTTTACTTGGGCATAAATACTAACACACATACACATACATGAACTAACAGACATAATTATACAAACAAACATATATACATAAATATACAAAATAATTACATAAAAGTAAGCACATCATATAATTGCCATACTTGTGGTTGAAGATTTGAAAATACCCACACTATAACACTAACATATACATAGAAATATACTTATAAATATTTTTTGCCCCAAAACAACAATTACCAAACATGTAAGTCTACTTTGGAAACTATAAGGACATGTTATGTATGTTTTTATACATACTCGTACAAACATACATATATAAATATCATGTATGTAATTGTGTGTATTTTTTAGTGTGTTTAACTTGTATTTGTACATACTCTTACATGTACAGTATGTGTAATTTAACCAAACTAAAATATGTTTGTTTGTATTTATGTATGTGTAAAATACACTAAGAAAAAAAAAACCAAAACAACAATTACTACTTACATTTGCTATGAGTAACAACAAAATATTATTTAAAACAAGTAAATTTTTGTAAAATAATGAAAACAAAAAAATTTTAAATATATTTTAGAGATTTGTTAATTTTTTAAAACAAAATCTTGTTTACTACAAAATTATAATTCAATAAACAAATTATTATGATTATAATTGGAGTTGTTGGGTGCCAGCTAACATCTTTATCAAAATCATGAGATATCATAATGACTCTGTTAGTAATGTAGAATGACAGGCTAATTGAAAATGAAAATGAAAAAAGTTATCAGATCCACAAACTTTTTGTTAGGTTATTTTCATTTTTAAAATATATCGGTGACTAACAAATTAAAAGGTATTAACGATATATTTTTGTTTGAAATACAATTGTAGATATTTGATAACCTGATGAATTTGTCTTAAAGAATTTGGACAAAATATATAAAAATATTACCATAAGCAGGGTAACCAAAAATATGATATAAAAAAATATTTTTATACGCATAAAAAATGCTCTCGGAAAATATGCCTTCGAAATTTAAAAGACATGCTCTTCAAATATATTTCTTTTTGCTACATTTTAAATTAGCTACTATTCATACTAAAAATAATTTGATTTTTATCAGAAAGTTATTTTCTTTTTGCACTTAAAAACATTGAAAGCTAATACATTGTATCAGGAAATTATAGAATTTCTACCAATTTATAAGATGAAAATTATTGTGTAATCAGATGTAACAGTATTGCCAAATTGTGTAAAAAATTCGATTGTGTACAAATTATGCAAAATTGGTCTCCTAATTGCAAAATGTGCAAAATTATGCTCTTTAGTATAAAATATGCAAAAATTTGTCATTTAAATTACTAAAATATGCACTAAAATAAGGATTTTCTATAAAAATATTCCAAAATATACTGATAAGCTTAAAATAATTATAACTATGCTGTTATGACTAAAATATACATAACATATCGATGCCAGAATTCTTAGCATTTTCTGAAACAGATAAATAACCAAGAGTTCAGTTCATGTAAAGCTCAAGAAAAAATATGATATTACATATTTTTGATTGTCTGATCATGATGTTTGGGAGCAGAGACTTTTACGAGTAATAAATGTCTACTTTATGATGTCTTAAAGAAATTTCCAACTGAGGTTGATTTTCATGGTAGCTTACTGCTCGCAAACTGTCTAGTACAGTGTAAGTGACTACGTTTTGACATGACCATACAATTCGTCAGATGTGTTGTGTTGTGAAACCATACTGGTCCTATGATTTGGAGTACTTGATCCACCCTGTAGCTGTGACATATCTTAAAAGTTCATTTAGCCTTAACCTCGTCCAATAGATAGTTGTCTAGAAATCTCTCTCTGACACCGCAATGCAAATATTTAATCCAACAAGCTCATCTACCTGTTCATTACCAAAGCAATTTCTGGGAGCAAGGATACAAATTAAGGTAATATCCGAAAGTCAACTTGGCCTTGATAGCTCTTCACTTCATTGACTGATTAATAGAGACGTAGTAGCGTAAAACTTCAAAGACAGAAATGTCGCTTGGCTATCGACAAAAATTCCAATATTCCCTCAAATATTTCAGTCATAAAGTAAACTGCTTGTTTCCCAACTGGGGTATATAATAATAATATCGGAAAAAATGAGTATTAATAGAAAATATTTTAGCTGGGCAAGCATTTTAAACTTTTTTTATTTTAGAAAAAAATGCATTTTTGCCATATCAATCCATCAAAATCTGCTTGTTAGTTTTAGTGTTAGAAAAAGCATACAAAATGTATGAATTTGACTGGACTGCATATTTAGTATAAAGCTTCAAATTAAGGCAAATTTACCCCCTGTTTTTATAAAACGAACAAATTATATGGGAAAACAATTTTAATTAATTTATTTTTTTTTTGCGGAGTTCTCCTACTCAATTCAAATTATAATTGTTAACTTTTTATAAAAGTTTCTCACCGACATTAATAGTGAAAGATAACTATAAAAATATGTTTTGTCATGCCCAACATAAGGAAAAATTTATTGAAGGTTGAGGGGAGCAGACCTAAAAAGTCTCAAGCCATACTTATCTAACTAATGCACAGTGAGGCAGAAATGGAAATTCCTGGAAATAAATCTGTAACTTCTAATCGGCTAAAAATTTTCAACCGCTTGCCAAATTTTTGTTTCTTACCTGATTTCAAAGATTTTTATATTTTCTTAAAGCTTTCGATAAGGCCTATGAAAATGCGTGTATGTGCTATTTATCTTCAACAGTTTTCGAGTTATTTACGTCTGAAATTTCAACTGTTGGGTTATATACGGAAAAAACTAGATCAAGATCATGCAAAATTGAGACAGTTGAAATTTCAAAAGCAAATAGCTCGAAAATTGTAGTCAAATATAGTTTTTATTCGAGTTTACATTAAGTCCTTTTGGACGAGTCCAATTCAGTGCTATGTTTAAAGGAGCACACGAGCAAATGCTCTTAAAGATTAGCAAAATCAATCACTCCAGATTGAGCTTTCAAACTGTGAGGTTATGCTGTTGCATTATTTTTCAAAAACACTGAAAGAAATGTGCAATGAGATATGCAAAAGTGATTATTTGATAAATTTGATATATTTTTAATAATTTTTTTAAGAAAATTATTTTAATATTCATTTATAGTTTTCATTGCAGAAAATAAATTTTTTAAGAGCAATAGACTTCCTTTTTTAAAGCAAAATATTAAAATTATTAATTTTAAAATTTTTCCCATGTACAACATAAGAACGGGAGAGTTACACAGAATATACACAAATACCGAATGTAAATTTTAAGAGCGCCGCTGAGCTGGTTTAGAGCCACCTCCACCCATCTGTCAAATATATTTGTATCCTTTCCCCTTAGAAATATTAAAACTTCGTCCGCGTAACAGACTGGTTAAAGTCCTCCAGTGGTTTAGATCCTTACGAGACTAAGGATTATAGTATCCAATAGAAAAGGTGATAAGGGGTGGGATCGAAAAAATCTATACATACGTTTTGCTTCTCGACTTTTTTCGGAAGCATTTTTTTGGTCTAGTTATCTTTGAAAAATATGTCAGTTTTTAATGACAACCGTATTGATTTGCTATGAGTTTGATCAAAATGAGTGACGGAAAAGAAGTACGTGCTAAAATTGTTACAAATTTTCAAAAAAAAAAAAAAGAAACATCCAAATTGGTCCTAAAAAAAAGTGCCTAGAATTAAAGGTCTTGACGGCAGACCTGTTTCCAATGTTGCTAAACTGTATAAGGAGCATTTGACCATTGATAGGAAACCTAATTATGAAGAGGTCTAAATACGTTTGGTAGAAAAGCAGCCGGGTTAGCTCAGCGCTCTGACTATTTGGTGCGAAAAGTTAAAGCCAATACAGGCTTGAAAACATAAAAAATCCAAAAAAGTTCCAGACAGGAATGCTGCAAAAAATTTTAAAGCCAAGAATAGGGCACGGAAATTAAAATCAAATTTAATACAAAAATACTCATGTTGTATAATGGACGACGAAACGTATGTTCTGTCCTATTTTTCGCAGCTTCCGGGTCAAAAATTTTATGTTGCTAATGCTCGAGGAAATGTTGAAGATAAGTTTAGGATCCAAAAGCAGACAAAATTTCCAAAAAAAATTTCCGGGTATGGGAAGCTTTATGCAGTTGCGGCCAAAGAAACAAGTCATTCGTTACAGTGAGCTCCATAAATATCGAAATATACATCAAAAGATGTTTGCAAAAAATGCTTCTGCTTTTATAAGAGAGCACAATGTGTCCACATATTTTTGCCTCGATTTGGCATCATGTCACTATGGTAAAAAAGCTATGAAGTGTTACCAAAACAATAACATGGTTTTTGTACCAAGAGAGGTCAATCCTCAAAATTGTCCGCAGTGAAGACCAGTGTAGAGATGTGGGCTCTTGTGAAAAGAGAATTGTAAAGCACAAAAAGGTGTCCCAAAATACCATAGATTTTAAAAGGAGATGGGCATACTGTTCCAAAAAAGTGACTGAAACAATTATCAAATTTCTAATGGAAGGGTTACCAAAAAAGTTCATCGAGTTCATAAGTAGTGGTTAGAGCTATAAACGTTATATTTTCTCTGCGATCTGTAATATTATATTAATTAAGGTAAAAAATCAAAACTCTAAGATTAACCGTTTCCAAATTATTGAATTTTATATATGTTAAGATTTTTTCGATATCGGTCTTTAGTATGCTCACTGCGACCCACCACGTTGTATCTTATATCTGAGGTTTATGTAATTAATCCATCTGTTCTTTATTCTTTAGTTCTCAGAAGATATGACTTTCTGCTATCTTTCTGGTCCATTGCGTTTTCATAGGAGATAATGCACATTTAAATAAATAAACTTACTAGCAAAATATTTAGTACCAAAGTAATATAATTTTTAAACCAAAAATGGTCAATTACACAGCGCAAAAAGAAAAAAATTGCCTCAACAATTCCAACGCAAAATATGAGTCTGCCAGTAGTCTAGTAAAACTCCAAAAGGGTTTTTCAAAGTTAGTTCGAGTTTCAGTTTTATAGCTTCTTTAAGTTCGAATTTTTTGCAGCCTTTTCTTCAATATAATTTGAAATAAAAATTATTTAAATAATTTCATACAAATATTTTATGTTATTAGGCTAGATTTTTACTGGATACCACTCATTTTTGTGTCCACTTTTGTCATAATATTGTTTACTTTATTTGACTTGATATTATATCTAAACCTCTGAACCTATTAAAATGAAACTTGGTCCTTATCTGTATCTTAGAAGCAAGTGCTGACTTTTTTTAAGAAGGGTTGCTTTGCTTCTTGGTAAGCATATTTAAAATTTAAAAAACATTTTTTTGATGACGGCGGTAAAAAGTATCATAGAATAATTAATTTTTTTTTTTTTGTATGTCAAGTTTTATGTGAATTGTCCTAGCTTCATGAAGAAAGTAACAAAAGTGATTTTTACTCAGAATGGCCTAAAAACTTGTCGTAGCATCCAACTTATGTTTTAGTCCATAGTTTTTCCAAAAAAAAAAAAACACTAATGCACATTTGTGCTAAATTTCATTTGAACTTTCAAAAAACAACTGTTTAAAAAAGTGAGCGTGGCATTTTTATAAATTTTATAGCCTCTAGTTTCTTTTGAAAGTTGCACATTATATGTGCAAAATATGAGTTAATTCGGTTGAATAATATGACAAGTCATATATTACAAATAATCTTGTTATTAAAAGTGGGCGTAATACAAATTTATATCTATTTTAGCCGATTTCTTTTACGGGTTTTTCCCGTTTTGGCATTTTTTATTTTGTCGATTTTTTGTTATGGTAATTTTTTAGCATTTTTTAGTTTTAGCGATTTTTTCCCGTCTCGGAATTTTTTTTGCGATTTTTTGTTGTTTGGGAATTTGACAAAAAAATCACAGTATAATATATTATTTAGAAAACAAAAATAAAATATAAATCGTAACATATAAAAGCGAAAAAATATTCTTCCCGTTACACAACCTGATTTTAAATTTCCAAAAATAAAAGAACAATAATATATATATCTTTTTTTTCATAAAAATATACATTCATGCATAAGAAAACACCTTTCAAAATGTAAAGTAAATAAATCAAATCAAATTTTTTACTTCTTCTTCTTCTTTGTTGCTATTATGCTTAAACAAAAAATAAACAATATAATTCAGAGTATTAAACTCTTTTTTTATGTTTTCTTAAAACTCTCTAAATTTGTAGTAGAAAATAACGATGTAATACATCGTTATTATTTCGTTACAACTTGTGTAGTTTTTGTAAAGATATAACAACAATGATTTTGCTTTGAATAGAGAGAGTTCTATGATATGCATGAGAAATAAAAATGGGAGAGTTTAATAAATTGAGTCTCTCTTTTGTTTGAAGCTAATACACATACTACATATTATGACTTCTGAAACATGAGAAAATTCCTTTCTAACGTTATACTCGTATTTTTTTTTTTTTTACTAAAATCGTATATATACTGTGAACGTTAAAAGGATTACAGGAAAAGTGTTTGCCTATTAATAAAGATGGAATGGTAAAATAGGAAAGCTATAACGTGGTTTTGTCGTCGGCTGAGGTAACTTAGTGGCCTCCAGGGTCTACTTACGGATCCACAAACCTTAAGTAATAAGACGTTTGTTTTACCCTTTCTGAGGGGGGTTAAATAGTTTCTTTATTGAATACGTCAAGAATATTTCAAGTACAAAATATAAAGATATTTCGAGAGAATAATTTCTATAACTCCAATTCGGATACCACCGGCTTAATAAATGTTTCTGCATTTCCTTCTTCAGCAAGGCTTATTTCTGCTCTTCGGAGTATGTTAATATCGGTACGGTTGATCGGCTTAGATAATGTTTGTTTCGGTCATTCAGCTTATAGAAGCTCGGCTCGGTTAATTGACTTGTAATAGGCTCGGCTCAGCTATTCGACTTTGAACTTTCGGCTTCGACACTCTCTTAATTTCGACTTTGAACTCTCGGCTTCGACACACTCGGCTGTGAAACTGGTTCGGGTTAACGGCGGGATCGGTTTCTGGTTCAGGTGGCACCTTTGAAAGTCCATGGTTCGGTAGTAGAATTAAGTTCAGCGTCGTATGTTCGGCTTCGACACTCTCGGCTGTCAAACTGGTTCGGGTTTACGGCAGCATCAGTTTCTGGTTCCGGTGGCAGCGTCGGGTCCGAAGATTCTTGGCTGGGTAGTAGAATTAAGATCAACATCGTATGTTCGGCTTCGACACTTTTAGCTTTGACTTTGAACTTTCGGCTTCGACACTATCAGCTGTCAATCGGGTTCGGGTATTCGGCAGGATCGTATCTTTTTCTACAATACAGTAGGGGCGCTCAATGTATTTACCTATTACTAATAATTAGTAATTACCTATTACTAATAAAATATTCAATATATTAGTATGAAAAAGAAAATAATTAAAAATACATAAATAAAATAGTAAAGAAAAGGAAGAAATGTAATTTCATAAATTAATATATTAAGAAATATGTAAGTGAAAATAGTAGCATTGAGTGTACTTTTTCCACGTTACAAAGCTTTCGCAAAGGAAAGCCTAATTAACTTATATTTTGAAGGATTTAAATTAAATTTAATTGCTAAAAATATTTTTTTTTTTAATTTTCAATTTTTTTCGCATTACATCATTTAGTTTTAATTCCTCAATTCCTTTTTCTTAAGGTTGTTTTTTATTTATTTTTTATAAAGTCACTCTCGAATACAAAAATTGTCTCACGAATGAATTTAAATCCTAGTCCTGCGAATAGTTAATCTAATCTAAGATAAAATTTTTACTCTATAAAATAATAGGTAATTTTACAAATCATAAATGCATTAAAATTTACTGATTTGAATGTTTTTCATTTAGATACATACACAAAAACAAAAAAAAAAAAGAACAAAATTATATATTTAAAAAATTTTTCATAAATAAATTAAATCGAACATGACTTTTTTTCCCAAACTTTTTTTCATGAAAAGTGAAATTTTTGTTCATAGATATTACTAAATTGATCATAATGAAAATTTTCGTAATTTTGTAAAAATTTTGTTAAATCTTTGGTCTAGTTTTATTAGATTTGATTGCAAATGGTTTTTTTCAAAATTGAAAATATAAATGAAAATTTAAACAATTTATTTTAAGTATTCTTGACTTTCGATTCATTTCAAAAATGTAAAAAAGTGTTAATATTTAAGACATTATTCTTAAATATTATGAACTAAAATCAATGAAAGTAAAAATTCTTATATTTATGTACAAACTTTTTTCTGTGTAATAAAAAAAAAGCTATAAAATATCAAATGTTTAAGATTCCATAAAATCGAAATTATAACTAACTTTGTAAAAACCTTCATAGATTTTTTTAATCTAATATTATACTTTCATTTCGGTTTGTAATCATTCTGTCAATATTTAGAGAATCAAAATTTGTCGCATAGTGTTATTCAATAAAAATTAAAAATTTATTTGTTGCCAATATACAAAGTTAATTATCATTTAGCAATTTATTTACAGATTTTAGCAAATTAATTTCTATTTTGACTTGTCATATAATTAACTACAATTTATTTCCGCTGCATTTATTACAATCGAAAATATAATGAATAATAAAACATTTAGGGATTTACTAAGTTTGGTTTCAATTTGAAATGGTGGGTTTTCCTTTCATAAATAAAGAAACCCAGTTGGAAAGTTCTAGAATAATATAAAAAAATTTATATTATTCCATAATATAATATTTCTGCTGACTATATGCTAGGATTGTCCTATTACGTTTAATAATAATTTAATTCGATTGTACTCTATTGATTTCTTTTAATAAACAAAAAATATATAACATTTAAATAATATATTCCATATAAAGTTCGAAGACGTTATCAATAATGAGAAATTTCCAATTTGGAATGTTTTGTTTTGGTAGTGATTGTTCTTTAGTTTTCCTTAAAAGACATAGAAGTTTCCTTTTTGATGCCGCATCTGAGACTGAGGTTTCTTTGAGTGTAAAAGTAAAAAATTATTTACATATGTAGGTATTATTTACATATGTACTTTAATGTATTCATATGTATGTATAAAAACATTGATGTTTGTTTGTATGTATAACAGCCATAAATAAGTAAACTAATTGGTTACACTAGCAGTCAAATTTGGAAATATTTGTTTCTTTTTTTTTTTATAAATATGTTGAAAAGAAAAACAACTCTACCACTACGCATTTCTTTTCCTCTATATTTTTGTAACTACAATATTTATACTAAATACAACTAAGTATATGTGTGTGAGTTGTACACATACTACTAGACCATATATACATACATACATACATATGTATTTTAATCGTATACATATGAATTTCTGTATGTGTGTTGGTATATGTTGTTATCTTTATACCAGCTTGGTAATGTAATGATGCTGCAATTTAGAAACCATAATTGCAAATAGTTTCGCATTTCCTTAATTGTCATTGCTTACTTAAGATAAATTTAAGGCGTCCCTAAGAAACTATATTCCTATGAGTCCCTAGTTGCTACTGTTGCTGCTTTTTGCTGTTGAGTGTAAAAGATCAAGTGGAGTAAAGAAAAAAAAAAAAAAAAAAAGAGGATGCTATTTTAACTTTGACTAAAAGAGAAATTAGTGGTTTCCATGTACAATATTGGATTTCTTTCATAAATTTTATATATAAAAAAAAGTTGTTCTAATTTAGTTGGTGTGTTTTTTGTGTATATGTATACGAATAGTGGTAATATGATGTGTAGTAACTAATAATAGTTTTCAAAAATATTACAATTTTTATGCTGTTGTTGTTGTTTGCACTTAAAAGAATTTTAATTTTTCATCAACTCTTTAAATACATTTGTACGAAAAGAGTATATTTTGCAAAATTTTACTTACATATATATATGTATGTATATATGCATGTAAGTATGCATGTATGTAGGTATGTACGAATATACCCAGCGGTAAAAATATCAAGGCCTCCATAGTGCAGGTCTTGTAGAAGGTCTATTTACACCTTCTTTCTTGCCTTCTATAGTAAGGCCTTCAGGAATAACTCATCCTTGCCTTCAAAAATATCCGATAGAATTTTTAACTTCCCTTCTCTTAGTAGGAGAGTAAAAAGCTATATTTTTTTCAATATATTTCGTTTTAAGCAACAACAAAAGGAAGAAAGATTACAGTATTTTTTTGCTTTAAGGAAAACAAAACCATTCAAAAACCGTCACAAAAACAATAGCAATGCAGAAATTCAAAATAATAATAATCATAATAATAATAATAATAATAATAATAATAATAATAACAATAACAATAATAATAATAATAATAATAATAATAATAATAATAATAATAACAATAACAATAATAATAATAAGAATTCATTTAGTTTTGTTTAATATTTTGCTTGAGTTGGTTGTGTTTTTCCAAAATTAAATTAAATTTTCTAAAATTAAAATTAATTTTATTTTTTATTCATATTTTTTATTATAAATATTTTATTAAAAACTTAATTGTCTTATTATGTCTGTGTACTTTTGACAAAATAAATTGACAAAAACTTAAGCTTTTTTTCAGGAGAAAATTAAAAAAAAATCTACAATTTCTTTAAAAATGTAAATTTTTGGATAAATTGTCTTATCTCTACTTAAGATGCTTAATACAGAATTTTTGTTTTTTTTTTAATTTTAAACTTTTTCCAATAATTTAAAATAAAAATTTCTTATTTTATATAAATAAAAAAAATATTTCGTTAAATAGTGTAGAAGATCTTCTGACAGCTTTTCTTCAGAAGGTCTGTTTATAGCACTTCTTCAAAAGGACTTTTTATTCAAGAGATCTTTTAGAAGGGCCGCATTGGATCGCGAATATGTATGGCCTTGCTTTCAATGCCATCGCGCGTAAAAAAATACATGAACATGAAATGTAGGAAGAAGCTCTTATGGCTATAAAAAAGGCCTTCTGGAAGGGCTCTTTATCCCTTTTTTTTACCACTGTGTACCTGCAAATGTAATGTACGTACAATATTACACCGCAAAATAATTTGTCAAGTTTTATTACATTGAAACGACTCACAGAGAAATATATATTTGCACACACATACACAGTCACTATGACACGTGTTTATATGTATGCATTTGTTTAGTAGGAAGATCCATAAATTGGGTATTTCAAAGTTAATTTAGCAACATATTTTTGAGGAAAAAATTTTTAAATATTTATCGGTTTATAAAAAATTTTAATTAAATTGTATATTTATAAAAAAAAAGAAAATTTTAGGACAAAATTTTAACTTTTATGGAAATATTTATAAATAAATATTAATTATTTTTATAGGATGTTTTTCATAAAATTTTCTAATACAAACACAAATTTTTTTCTAAGCCTGATTAATTATGTATACGATTTTGTAGTCGGAGGACTATATTAAAATTAACTTTTCTTGTTGGACATAATAATGTCACTATAAAAATTTATAATGGCATAGCACAGATGTATTTAACACACTATTATAAACGTAATATCGTAAGAGATTTTCATCTTGAAATGAGTTACTAGTAATATTAGTATTAATAACAGTAACACGTCTTATTAAAAAATATTTTCATTTTTTATTTGAGGAAAATCATTAGAAGATATTTTATTTTAATTAAAA
Organism: Protocalliphora azurea; assembly: GCA_932274085.1. Classification (NCBI taxonomy): domain Eukaryota; kingdom Metazoa; phylum Arthropoda; class Insecta; order Diptera; family Calliphoridae; genus Protocalliphora; species Protocalliphora azurea. The sequence continues at coordinate 153,311,364 of OW026520.1, forward strand.
TTTACTACATATCAGAATGTTTTTAAATTAGTTTTTTAAGAGACATAAAGACAATTGAAATTTGTGTGAGACTAACTGATCATTTCAAAATGATATGATGATCTTATATTGTCCGTCCGAATGTCTTACTGAAAAATCTACACAAAAAAAAAAAAAAAAACGTAAAAAACTATTCTAACCGCCAAAAAATAATATAAAAAAATGTATAAATTTACACCTCTATTTACACCGAAATGATTATATCAATTAATAAAAATTATAGAAAATTAAAAAAACAAATCTTTTTTCCAATTAAATATTTTTGGGATTTTAATTATTAGAAAAAAAAAATATTAAATCAATTAAGTAGATGATTAAATCAAGCAAAGACATTAATTGAAAAAAATATACACATGTATATATATATAAATTTAATGTTTTCAATTTCGTCTCTGAACTAGCGTTTTTGTTATTTAGGGAAGTCGGCATCTTCATCGGTGGTGTCCCTAATATTGCCAATATTTATGGAACATTTTCAAATGTCTGGTTTTTAGGTTGCATTCATTATAGTTTCGAGCAAAAGCTGGAGAACAATGCAGTATTGAACAGATCTGAAACAGAAAAAGTGAAAACAGTACAATATTAACGTCGTATTTACAAATTGGTTATATATATATTGTACTTATCGGTCAACACCACATCAATTTTAGTTTCAGAGTCATTCATTTCTTTGAAAGCAAGACTTTTATTCATTAACTTCTATCAGTCATCTTAGGATTGTTGGAATTGGGTTATTGGTACATAAAATGTTATCACAAGTGAAAAGTTAAATATACATGAATACAATCCTAACTAAGTCATTCTTTCTGGAATAGATATGTCAGCGGAAAAGTCTATTACCACAAACAAATTCCAATCAGTCGCTGATAAAAGAGCAAATTATTGATATCTTTAATTTTTTTTTAACATTTGATCTTAAATTATTTAAAAACGTCATTCTTTTTTATCTTTGCTTTTCTCACATATTTAAAAAAAAATTAAAAAAAATATTGAACCATTTTGTCTTCTATTTAAATTTTTATAAAAAACCAAACAACAATCTTAATTGAAAAAATTTTGGTAATAAGTTTTTCTGTTTTTCGTTTACATACTTAGTTTTTCACTCCAAGTGGTTTTTCTTTACAAATTGGTGTTAGCGTTTATTTAATTAAGATTTGTATTAAAATATTTCTGAACAAGATTTTTAAATATATTTAATCAAAACAAAGACATGTTAAACTAAATAATTTATAATAAAAAGAAAAAATTTTCATACCATAATAATTGAGTAGTTTTTGTTTGGTTTTCAACAAAACTATACAAAATGGTTTTTGATTTATATGGAAAAGCTAAAAAAAAAATCATGTAGTTTTTCTATCAAAAATCGAATAAATCCAAAAACTACTAGTTTTTGTTTGGTGTAAACGTAGTACATAATTTGTTATTCTGCAATAATGTCAACTAATATTATGTTCACACACATTAGTTTTTGACTTGTTTTTTGAAAAACACCATGATATATGAGCAGTGATGTTCACACATCATTTTATTGTGTTTTTTCCTTTAGGACTGTTTTTCGTTTGCCAAAATATTTTCACAAATTTTTGGTTTAAAAAAAAACTTCACACACACACTTTTTAATTCAAAAAATAAAAAATTTTTAAAAATATAAAAATTATGAACAAATATAAATTTCATTCATAATTTTTATTTTTTTATTTTTAACCCGTTTGGCATTTTTTACAAATCCTTTTTTCAACAAATTTCTATGTACTAAAAATACTAAAAATTTCTTTCCTGTATAGAAATTTAGTATGTTTTTTGTGTGTTAAATAATTAAACAACTCGAATTGAGATGGTTTTTAACTTGGAAATATATGAAAAATCAAATGAATTTATTTGTGTTTTTTGAGAAAACGACGTTTTTCAAAAAAATTTCCATATGTGAACATAGCATAAGGTAAGGAAAGCTGACAATGATCATCAGTATAGTCGACTAACGTTGAACACTAAAAACTTGTCTCTCTCTTTCTCCCTCTCTCAAATACACTAAACGGTGCTACAAAGATCTCATGATGCAAAAATGGCTTGATAATAGCATAAAAATATTTTAAAATTTTAAATATATTAAACGAGAATTTACTTTCTTTTTCGGTCCCATCACAACAAGGACATCCTAATATACAGGTATTTACTGCAATGCAATAAGCATCATTTATTTGTATATGTATGTGTATGAATGCGTATATTTGTATCTGAGGTGGTACTATTGGTTGTGTTCGAAATCAATGGATAAATAAAACAACAGACAACGTATAAAACAAGCAGGAAAATGAAATAAACACACATGTACACAGACATTTCCTATAATGCAGTCATATACATACATATTTATTGTCTATATATATATATATATAGCAGAATATATATGCAAGAGAGTGTCCCGAGATATTGCTTTTAGGTGATTCTAAAAAAGGAAAAAGTAGAAAAAAATTCCACAAAAGAAATGATAACAATAATTATAGTAATAACGATAATAATAATAATAATAATAATAATAATAATAATATCAAAACTTCATCTTCAGCAAATTCAGTCCTAAAAGTGATCGAAAATACCGGTCTATTTAACAAGCTATTCTCATATATGAACCTCTTGTAAAGTGGATCGCAGTAGATAAGAAATATATGATCAATAAACTATAAATAATTAAAATATCTGTTTTCATTGCAATTACAAAGGTGTTACATGCAATTTATTGAGAGGCACAGAATACAATTTTTCACCTTGCAACTAAAGATCTATACCTTATTTCCACAGCAATCAATCTCTAAAGCGACAATAATATCAGCAATTGGATTAAGAAGATATGTCTTCCTTAAACCAACTTTCCGATGAAATGTCTCCTCACAAAGACTTTGTAATTACTGTGTAAGTCTTATTTCCTTTTAGAAAACAATGGAGACAATATACCTTTTAGAACACCAAAGTGTTCACCAATTGATCCAAAATGAACTGCAGTATTGGCTACGGGGTCTACTCCGTAGATTTTGGAATAAAACTCTCGTATCGTCTTCCTGTTGAAGCAATTGTATTTCACGCAGTGATTTTAGTATATCAGTCGATAGCTTCCATCACTTAAGTCTCACTCAACCATTTCTATTTTAGTCAATGTCAGACATTGCTGTTTTTGTAATTAATTCTTTAATTTTTGATATCATATTAACATTAACATTAATATTAACACTTTAAAACTCCAGAAAATCATTTTTGTTTTTATTATTACCCATTTGCCGTCATAATACTACAGATCAGAGATGATTTTGTTAAGCAAATCTTAAATATGTGTTAAAAACGCTTAGTTTTTCAACACTTTCTATTAATTTTTAATTTTTGAATACAAAATTTCTTCTATAAAGTTTACAGAAAAAAGATAGGCACCTTTATAAATTAGTATGTAAACAGTAAGAACTACACTGGTGCATATTCCTATAAACGCACATACATTTTTTTAATCAACTTACCAAAAATGGAGCTAAAAAATAACAAAGTTGCTACAAATTCATTTTTTAAATTATTTTTGATTTCACTTAAAAAATTAATAACAAAAAACTTAAAATGTACATTAAATTTTTTCCATTAGAATTTTAGTAATTTAATGCCATTTTTTATGGCATTTTCCTATATACTCATTTAAACTAATGAACCAATTTAGCATTATTTAATAATGTATTGATAAACCTTTGTTTTGGATGACTTCAAAAATTCGATCTGACATTGATTCGACTAATTTTTGAAGAAAATCACTGTTAATTTCTTTCCATGCTTGCTTAATTTATAGTCTGTGAATTTCCTGCATAAACTTTACGGTCCATGTACCCGCACGGATTCTCCATTGGATTTAAATCCGCACTGCAAGCCTCTCGATTTAGATTCGTTCAAGACATGGAATGTAGAGTTATCCTGTTGAAATATGCAATCTTCATCCATAAATGGGAGAAGAACATCTTCCAACAGTACATTATAAATTTCACTGTTCATTTTAGTTGGAACTAAACATATTTTTGATTTTTCTGCAGTAGAAAAGGCTACACAAACCATAACACTAACTCCACCGAAATTTCCTTTCGATTTTCGTTCGACCTCAAATTATGCCAACAGCAAGAATATAAATCGGGACCGTCCAAATTAAATTTCTTTTCATCAGAAAAGTTTGCTTTATTCCACTCATTTTCCATTTTAAACGATATTCCTTATGATGCTGCTTTAATATTGGCTTAAGTTTTGGTTTCTTCCATTTTATGTTACCATCTGTTCGAAAAATATGTGCAATACGTTTGGAAGTATCAGCAAGATCAAGTTTATTTTTTATTTCTGTAACATTTAATTTATTGCGGGTGGTTTCTTCTTTTATTTGACTTTTCTTTACCTTTTGTTGGTTTCCGCACTCCGTGTTTCTGCCCTTTCTTAAGAAAGCCTCCAATAACTTCTTTCGAACGGTTAATTAAATTTGAATTTTTTCCAGGTTTTTAAGAAATTTCCTTGGGCATCCTTTAAGCTGATGAAATTTTCTAATTAAAACAAAAATATTTTCAGTAAACTGAGATGTCATCAGGAACTTATCTTAAGTAAAACAAACAACTAAAACTGTTAAAATATTTTAATATTTTAATATTTTTTCTTTTTTTTCTGGAATTACTTTCTAGACAAATTTTTCTCGGCAGCGTTTATAAGAATATTCCACTGAAATGATTACCAATATATTCTGATTGCTAAATTAACACAACAAAAGCAAAAAGCAAATGTTTCTTACATAAAAAAGTACTGTTATATCGCGAGTTATTGCAACAATACAACATTGTTTTTGATTAAGAGAAGCGAATATATCTCAAAGAAGAACAAAAATTTTAAATGCGTTTATAAGAATATGCACGAGTGTAGTTGGCATCATATTTACCATTTTGTCTTGTTTTACGATTTTTTGCACTTTTTTAAGAAAATTAATTTTTTTCCAAATAAGTATTGGCAATTCTTATTTTTTACAAAGTACAAACCAATGAATAAAAATAAAAACATAGAAATTAATTTAACAATTTTTAATATAGTTATTTCCTGCATCATAATTATTGATCCCTAAAGTTAATTAAAGCCTTTAGGTATAGTTACAAATGAAACATGTACAAAATTCCTTTGCAATGATTTTTAAATCAAAAAAGCAAAATTAAAGCTAAAGTGTTATGGCACAAAATAAATGCTTTAAGTTGCTTTGATTTCCATCCGAACTATTATTTCAAAGGACAAAATATTATTTTTTCACTTTGATAATACTGGCCAAAAAAAGTGGTCAACGACCTCCATAGTGCGCTGATAGGGAACTGAAGATGAAGTTTTAAATATTTTCCTATATTCAACTCCTTGTTAACATACATCCCTTGAAAGGTCTTCCTACAAATTTTATTTTCAACGGGACACTCTAATGTGCATGTAGACGGAAGTGCAGTTTAAGAGTATGAGTATGAATGTATGTATGAGAGCTTTATATGAGTAAGAGTAAAAATATCATCAGTTCAGTTGAATTAAGTTGAATTCAGTTCAATTCGATTCGAATCGATTGCGGATAGGAGACATATAGCGTTGACAGTTTCATTAAAATTTTGCTTTTCCGCTAGCAATTTATTTGCATTACACACAAGTGACATTATAGTACAGAATTGAAACGACAGCTTCTGGAATTACCAATAAAACAAAAAATATATATCCATATATATATATTTAAACTCATACAGCAGCATTGAAGCAATATATCAGATATATCTGCAAAAAAAAAAAAAAATACTTACTTACATGCTGTGATACATATGTACAATTGTATGGATTTATATTTTTTATATAGCAATAAATACAAAAATAATATGTTCTCTCTATATGTTAACACTTACATTTACTAAAACATATACAGACATATAAACGCACTGTACGCAGAAAAAAAAATAGAGTTGTAGTTGCCATAATCAAAGAGCAACATATTATGAGTGGAACATAAATCCACAGCTAAAAATATATATGATATATAAATAATAGTAGTTATGATTCCATTCTATCATATTGTGTCTGATTTTATGGTTGGTGTTTTCATGTTATGATTCGATTTTTTTCATACTATTATACTATCTTACTATATCATTTTTCCATTCTATCAGATTATGTTTATAATTTTTGTTATATTATTTTTTCAGTTTATCATATAATCACCCCAACTTATTATATTATGATTAAATTTTATATTATTATTTCATCTTATCTTATTGTCGCATTCAAACATATTATTCCATTTTTAATACCATTATTCCATCTGATCATAGTATTATAACATCTTATCATATTGTGATTCTATTTCATCATGTTATTGCATCTTATCATATATTAAAATAATAGATATTAGTTCAAAACTATTATTTTTATAAATTACTTATTGAGTCTATTATATTGTTTTCAAAATGATAGATAAAATTGTTTATTAACCATAAAAAATTATTTAAATATTATTTGTTCATTAATTAATTTTATTTATTTTTAAAATATTTTTTAATAATTCAACGCTTTAATTGTAGTAAATCAATATCTTATATTGCTTGAAACACACTAAATATAACAAAACCTTGTGTTTTGTTATATTTTATTCACGTATAAACTAAATCAGAATTATAATGAAGATGGAAAACTAAAAAACAAAATATAATCAAAAACAAACAATTTATGAATTTTTCAACTGTATTTGTAAAAAGCATATTTATTTGTAACATTTTATTGCTATGAGAATAAAAATACTAATGTGGTTTGAAAACAAAATATGATTAAAAAACTAGGAAAAAGATTGACAACATTTAATGGTTGTATAAATAATAATATTTTTTATATTAATAAAATTTTGTTTCTGGTAAAAATATTTACAAACGTTAAATTTTTGTAGTCAACTATATAAAAAAATTTTTATTGAAAGTAAACACTGAATGGTAAAACTGGAACAAACACATTGTTATCATGAACATAGTATTATTAAAATTAATGAAAAATTAACAACGAGAACATAATATTGTTGTAGAGACAATGCGTTAAACATTTTTTTCTCTGCGTGTGTGACTCTTGCTAACATATTGCAGTTTTTTTTTTAATTTTTTTAATACAGGGTCTTTATAGTTTGTTAAAAATATTTTCGCTTATATTTACATATGTCATACTTAATTGACAATTATTTAAATTATTTTTAAAATTAGTTTAGTTTTAGATTTATTTGATTTCGTTTTATTTATATTTAGTTTTCATAACTTTTTTGATAGTAAAATGTTTGATTTGTAATTTTTAATTTTGCCAAACAAAACCTTTGAAACTTTAAAGTTTAACCCTGTAAATTGTTAGTATTTGTTAATAATTTCTGTACATATATGAGTGTATGTGTGCGGGAGTGTGTAAATATAAAGTCACACATTTATAATACAGAAAAACAAATCATCTGAGATTGAAATGTTATTGGTTTATTTTTGATATTTCCAGCAGTTGTTTTTTTGTTTTTGGTTTTGTTTTTAATATGACATCACTAGATAACTATTATTTGCACAAGGTGTCGTATGTCTGTTTGTCAGTCAGTGAGTGTATGAATAAGTGATAATGAGATGTTGTTACTTCATATTTGGTGTCATCAAGAGAGAAATAAATTTATTTAAATTTTATTTGATTATAGAAACGATTGATTTTTTTTAGTTAGAAACAAATAAATGACAAATACATTTACACTTTTTTTCCAACAAGAATTAAGCTGATTGTACATATTCTGCTATATTAAATATAGTGTCAACTGTTTTTGAATTTTCAACTAACAAAAGTTTCGTTACGAAAACTAACTAATGCTTTTATGTTGATGTTGATATGAAGAAAAAAAGCTATTAGTAACATGTTGTGGAAATACTAGCATAGTCACGTTTTTATGGGGTCAATTTTATAAAAGAAAAACATATCTACATATGCAAAAATTTGGCTCGTATAAGATGATGCATGATAAATATTGTTAATTTGGTTTAGTGTGTAATAAATTTACAATAAAAAGTTTTCAAATATATATCACAAAAAAATGAAATTTAAATTTGTCTAAGGATTTTGTTCAATTTCTCTTTTTGTGCCATTCTACTAAATATATACATAGGACTGCTCCAAAAAAAAGGCTGAATTTCGAATTTCCACCATAACTGCCCCTATGATTATTAATTATTATGAAGAAACATAAAACACTTGTAAGCGGCAGGCTAATACCATAAACTTTGTACGGTGCTTTTATATGTTTTCAGTTTTTTTTTTTAAGAATGTTGCTATTTTCAACATTTTAACATAGATTTTTTGTTACTATTTAACATTCAAGAGTACCGAAGTACTCCCTGAAGTCATTTGATACTGTAAAACGATTTGCTTGATATTCCACAATTCGAGTTAAAAAATTTTAAATGAAATATATTTTAGAGATATATAACTTTCTAATAAAAACCTATGTTTTTCTTAACACCTTTGATTTAAATTTACAATTGGTATTCAGAAGTATTAATTAAATTGCAATGAACACTATCTCTGATTAAAAGCTTATTTTTCGAGTTCCCAAAACATTAGATACGTAATTAGAATAATGCAAATAACTTTATAGGGCAAACAAATTACATTATGAAAGATTTGTTTTAATTTAGAGTATTTCCATATTATATTTAAAAATTTTGACCTCTCTGAAATTTTCTCTGTAGCCAGTATACCGTTAAGGCTTCCTAACAAAAAAAAAAAAAAATAAATAAATAAAAAAAATATAAAAAAATTAAAGACGGACTTTTTTAGATACAAGTCACTAAAGAAAATTCTTACAAAAAATACGTTAATAAAAATATTTTCAAAATTGTTATATGGCATCTTAAAATACAGGCTTTGATAAATCCACTCCAAGAAAAAGTTATTTTGATATCTTTTATATAACAAAAGTTATGACCATTTAAATAAATATGTTGTTCACTTCCAAAGCTAAAAAGTAGCCACAGTTCACAAAATAAAAATGAGAAAAATTCATTTTACATACCTATGTACCATCCTCTACACATGCACTAAATTTTCTCTAAATCGGTAAACAAGGGTCAAAATTTTTTAAACTTTAAAAGGAATTACTCTTAACATAATTGTAAACTCTAAACTATATGTACAATCATTACTAAAAATTACAAGTTTCTATGCTCTGTAAATCAAATTGAAATGAAAATATTCCGAATTTTAAATACATTAGATAATGAAAAATGTAGTGCTTGATTTACAAGGAACTGATATTGGACGACTTTTTTCTCCCTAAGTTTATTTCAATAACAGGACCACACTTTATTAAGATCTTCATATTTTACCATAATATTTAACCTGAATAAAATCATTTAATGAATTGGTATCCTATATTATCCTTCGCTTTAGATAAATAAACTATATTGTTTGATCTTTGAACTAAATAAAAATAAATAGCTGTCAAAAATTTGAATTATAGTACCCTGATGTTGAAAAAAGTAATATTTGAAATTTATTTTGATTTTTATTTTCTATTCCTCAGTAGAATTTGAAGGAGTAGTGTAATCTAGACTGAATTTCTATCAAACAACATCAAAATAGTTAAAATCAGTTAGAAAATATTAAAGTTGTTAAAAATTCCCCAATCATTAAGATATTTTAGAACACTTATGTAGCAACGTATGGGCAAATTTATAATTTTTTCAAAAAGTTTGAAATAAAATGCTATTTTATATCAAATTTGAACCATAATTACTAAAAAAAATAAGCTTTGACTCCTGCAGGATAATACGATCTCTTTTTATGCTGTAGCAAAAAAATTTGAATTTTATTAGAGCAGTTTCAAAACACTAGTTTCACTTTTTTAATTTTTTTAAATAAATTTCAAAAACATTAAGAAAAAACTATAACATTTTAGAGACCACATCACAGCAAGTTAAAATAAGAAAGAAGAAATTTATAAACACAACAAGCACGGTGCGGTAATATTTTTTGGCGATTCTTGTATTGTAAAATATATCTTTTTGTACTAGTATACAGATTAACGAAAATTATACCATTATAGAATAAAGTAGACTAAGAAATATATCCCGAAATTTCTAGTATATTTGAATAATGCTGAATATTAAAGCAAGATGGTCAAAAGTTAAATTTTGGAATATTTCATAATTTCAAACAAATTTTACCTTAGATTAGGTTAGATAGGTAGCATTAATGTAAACTATAAAGCTCATTTGGGTCCTATTAATCCCATTGTATTACCCTAATGGATCATGTGAATCTGTTTTCATATGTCCGAAAATATACCTTCAAAGCATTGATTTCTATAATAATTTTTGTTATGTTAGAATAACTTTACCTGACAAAACCAGTTAAGTATTATTTTCTTTGTTCATAATATCAGTTAATTAAATTTACTTTGCACATAATCAAGAATGGAGGGTGTTCCGAAAAATGTTTGCCCCAAATTTAGTTGGGAGTAAAAATTATATTACAGGCTGTAGATATCATCTATTTGCATTTGGCTATACTTTTGTAAAATTATATTAAAATATAGCTAACAATAAATTATATTTAGGTATATTCCCTTCCAAAAAATTTCAGATAATCCAAAATTTGAACTTCCTGCTTAAATAATTCGTTAAAAATTTCAGAATATATTTTCTGCAATCCATATTATTTTGTAATATTACAACTTTGGTTAATCTATATGCTAGTGCAAAAAAATTGGCTCTACAAAAAAAATCGCCAAGAAAAGGTTTTTGTCAAAGTCTGCAAAGTTCAAATTTAATAAAGCTTGAAAAGGAGATTATAGTATCCTGCAGAATTAAAAGCTTATTTTTATCTACTACGATTCAAATTTGACTTAAGATATGATTTTATTTCAACAATAGTAAAAAAAAATTTAAATTTGTCTATACGTGATCTAAAACATGTAAATAGTCTGGGGAATTTCTAATAACTTTAATGTTCTCTAAACCATTTTAACTTCTTTTATATTATCTGATAGACAATTACACCTGGATTACGGCTGCTTTATATTAAATTGCATAAAAAAGAGTTGATAAGAGCAAACTCAAAAAAAATAAAATGAAAAAGTAAAAATTTGTTCATATAAATGCACCCTACAAACTTTAGGGTCAATGCGGCAGGTGTTAGCGACATTCGATCACTCTAATATTTTACTCACTATATTTCTACACAAAAAAAAAGAACAATCCTAGAGGGAGTTACGGTCGAAAGTCGAAACTCGGCTTTTTAGGAGCAGACTAATGTATATACATATTTTTTTTATATTCACTTACACATCTGTATGTTTGGTATTGATAACAATTGATTGAAATGTGGTTAATTTGTCGCTTTATGTCACATTTCATTTAGTCAATTGTTTTTATTATACCCTTCACAACAGGTGTAATGGGTAATATAAGATTGGCATTCTGTTTGTAATTTCCACAATTTTCGTCAGAGAGCAAAAAAGTTTAAGATTCTAGATGCTTATAAGAAATGATGTCAATAGGAAAATGTATGTTCGTTTGTCCGTTGGTTATATATATATATATATATATATATATATATATATATATATCAATAGCATTTTTTTGACAGATCACGTGTGAGTCGTGTCATGCTGTCATGCTGTCAAGCTGTTGTTTAGCATTTCATAATGGAAAGACTTACGACTGAACAACGTTTACAAATCGTTTAACTTTATTATGAAAATTCACATTCGGTGAGGAATGTGTTTCGTGCACTTCGCTCAACTTATGGTCAACATAATCGGCCTACTGAGCGTACTATTCGCAACAACATCACCCATTTTGAGACCCAGCATTCATTATTGGATAACATTCGACCGAATGGACCACGTTCAGCATGCTGTGAAGAAAATATAGCGGCCGTAGCTGAGAGTGTACACGAAGACCGTGGAGAGTCGATTCGGCGCCGTTCGCAGCAACTCGAACTGACGTATGGAACGACTTGGCGCATTTTACCTCGAGATCTTAAATTGAAAGCGTACAAAATACAGCTTGTTCAACAACTGAAGCCGCTCCACCTTCCCAAGCGACTTCGCTTCGCTCTATGGGCTCTTCCAAGATGATGCGACGTTTTCGAGGCAAATTTTGTTCAGCGATGAGGCCCATTTCTGGCTCAATGGGTATGTAAACGAACAAAATTGCCACATTTGGGACGAAGGACAACCTGAAGAGATTCAAGAACTGGCACCTCAATCAGAAAAAACAACGGTTTGGTGTGGTTTCTGAGCCGGTGGCATCATGGGTTAATATTTCTTTAAAAATGATGCCGGTGCGAACGTAACCGTCAATGGCGACCGTTATCGTGCCATGATAACCAAATATTTGATGTCTGAAATTGAAGCTCGTGATCTCGGCGACATTTGGTTTTAGCATGACGACGCCCCTTCCCACACATCGCATCAATCAATTGATTTATTGAGATAAAACTCCGGTGAGCACATAATTTCATGTTTTGGGCCGGTCGATTGGCCACCAAGATCGTGTGATATCACACCGTTAGACTTTTTCCTGTGGGGATATGTAATTTCTAAAGTTTATGCGGATAAACTCGCTTCGATTCAGGCCTTGGAGGAAAAAATCACGCGTGTCATTCGCCAGTTACCAGTCAAAATTCTCAAACGAGTCATCTTTCTTAAATATGTGCGAACTTTTGTATAATTCCAAAGTATTAAATTTGTTATGTACTAGCATATGGGAGTTACTACTTCGCCTCGACCTATTTACCCTATTCGAAATTTGATATGAAAATTACTTTTAACTTTCCCTGTAATATTCCTTTGGATGAGAAAATTTGTATTTTTTTTTTTTTGTATGGAGGCTACGTATCTCCCTGGACCTATCGGTCCTATTCTCATTTCACCAGCACGATTTAATAGGATAAAATTTACTACGAAATTTAAGGTCTCTCAATGTAATAGCTCCTTAGATGAATATTTGCTTTATATAAACGGTACTACTAATCGGTTTATCCTTTTGAGAATTTTATAAGGGCAGGCATAATTATGAGCGCACCATCTGATAAAGATCAAGCATATCTATAACATTTTACAGAGTAAGAACTATTTGTTGGAAAAATTTCATATAAATGGCTTCATTTATAATTGAAAAAGTGTATTTTTTTAAAGTAGGCGTAAAATGTCTAGCAAAGCCTGTAACTATCTCTGGCACTGCCACTATCTGTGTCTCAAATTTCGTGAAAATAAGTTCAGCCGTTTAGACGTGATTGATACACAAACAAATTTACACATTATTTTTATAATATATGCATAGGGATATAAGGATTTATAAAATCTTGAATCTACTTCAGTTTTATATGAAAATGTACTCAAAATTTTTATTGTTCAAATGGACATAGTATAAATAAATATATTTGCAATTATATTCAATATAATGCATTTCATTTCCATTTAACATATCTCAATACGAGTGAAGGGTATATAAGATTCGGCCGAATATAGCTCTGTGATTTTTTATTTTTATTATTAATAAAATATTAATAAAAATATCCTTTATATACTTAAAATAATATTAAGTCACTTATTCCATTGATATGGTCTAGTGTGCTATTATTATTATTATTATATTTTTTATGTTAATATTAAGCAGAAATATATAAAAGTCATGCAATTAAATTAAAATTGATAAATATAATTCTATGGAATTTTTTATCAAGCAAACGAAAACTTATTAATTTCATTTTTCAATTATTATGAGTATCTTCTGATTAAGATAATATAAATAAATATATAAATATATATATATATATATATATATATATATATATATATATATATATATATGTATATATATATATGATGGATTTTTATTTTCTAATATAAATATATATTATGATGAAAAATTGAATATATTTTAAAATAAATATCAATATGAAAATAATTTCAAATTATTATTTTTTATTCATACTTTTGTTTTGTATTTTTTTTTTTTTTTTTTTTTTTTTTTGAAAAATATTTTTTACTATTTTACTTATTTAAATTTTGTATGGCTGTGTGTATTGTATTATTTATCAATGAAAGTTTTTTCTTTAGAATAGTTTTCATCAGATGAAAAGAGTTGAAAATAATATTCAAATTTTGTGATAAATATCACTAATGATATTAATATTTTTTGTTTTGATCAAAATGAAAAAAATAAAACTAATTTTTCGTTTCAATTAAAAAATTAATCAAATCAAGTAGATTGAATGAATTAAAATTTTAGATGAGAAATAAAATTCTACTTAAATTTTATTTTTATTTTATATTTTTTCTAGAGTGTATTTATTAAATTTAGATGCAAAGTGGAACAACTGTGTTAATTGAAAAATATACGTTAATATTTTTATACCCAACACCACCATAGGTTGTTATGCGTTTGTACTGATGTTTGTAACGCACAGAAAAAATCATCCAACACCCACCTTAAAGTATACCAATCGAGACGGAATCACGTTTTGAATCGATCTAATAATGTCCCTCCGTCCGTCCGTCTGGTTGGCTGGCTGGGCTGTCCATGTAAAACTTTTGTGTACAGGTCGCAATTTTGAAGATGATTCAATAAAATATGGCACTTTCATAACACATGGAAGAAGCCTATTAAAATTGGTGATGATCGATCCATTATTTCACCTAGCCTCCATACAAATGTAATCCCGGAATAGGGCTTTAGCGATCATAAATACTTTAAATATAGCAATATTTTAATGAAATTCGGTGTAAAGAAGTTTTGTATAAGTATCAATATTTGTGCCAAATTTCATGAAGACCGGTCCATAATTGACCCTATAAAATCCTCTTCCGAAAAACACTTTAACGTGTATAAATCGCATACAAATGTTAGTATCAGGTTTATATTCGACACAAATAAGTTTGATATAAATACAAATCACAGTGACAAACTTGAGGATAGCTCCTTAATTTACCATAGCTCCCATATAGGTCCACTTTCGGGAATCACAACAAAGTGCATAAATTCATATAAATGTTAGTATTAACGTAATATTCTTTATTCATATATTTTATTTTATACTTAGTAAAGGTATCGATCTAGAATTGTCCACATGTCTAATATAAGAACCCTGCACAATGGTGTGGGGTATCATATGACCGACTATATCTTTCCTACTTGTTTTTTTTTTGTGTGCTGATGAATTTTTATTATATTTTTGAACACCAAAGATTGTTTTTCGATTGAAATAAAAATAAAAAGTTAGTTTTAAGTATTAAAATCCAGTCTCTTTTTTTTATTATCAGATATTTGGGAATAATGGAAATACTTTAATGTTTTCAATATTAAAATAAAAAAAATATTAATAATTTTTATACACTACCTTCCACTTGAATAAGGAATAACATTTTTTTAACTTTAATTAAGTATATCCCCTAAACTAAAGTGCAGAAAAAAATAATTTTTTGCGCGACCAAATTTCAATGTGCTGGCTTTAATTTCCTGAAGAAGTAAAAAATATACATATTTTGTTATACTAAAATTATGCATTTCTTTAAAGACATGTATTTCTGTGGTACTTTTTCATGTGTCACTAAAAAAGGCATTTCTGACTTAAGAAATTATGATATTTACATTGAATATGAATTTAAATGCTATTATTGAAATATTTTACCTTGTTATACCCATAACGCAGACAACATTCATAAAATATTTTAAACAATAAAAATAAAACAAATAAATAAAAAACAATTCAGTGTATACATTTTCTGCTAAAACTATTTTTTTTTTTAATTTTCTTTCATTTGAAATGCAAAGAAAAAAGTTACCAATTACCCAAATAATTCATTAATTTAACAATTGTGTATAGTTGCACCTCTTATCACAATGTTTATATCAATTAAAAAATGTTTCCAACTAAAAAATTTATTACATCAATTAAGTAGATGATTGAATGAAATAAATATTGAAGTGAAAAAAAACTTATTTGAATTTTATTTTTACTATTTCTTTTATTTTATTTTTGATTGATTAATTAAATTTTGATGTAAAATGAAACAACTTTATTAATTGAAAAATATAAGGTAACACTTTTTTTCTATAAATATTTAAAAAATCTGTACCGTATATGTTCTCTTTAAATATATTTTGCATATTTAATGGAATCCTCGATCATAAAAAAATATATAAATTATATTTCTAATGAAAGAAAAATTTGGAATTAATGGCATAAAGTTATAGCACAAAATTTGGGTTTGCCAAATCTTATACATTTAAGTATTATAGTGCGAAAATATATATTGCAGTATTTCGATTTAGTAAATATCTTCAGCCAAGAAATATAAAAAACTGCAACTAAGGAGACTTGGGAAGGCATCCCAAGAATCGCATGTTAGAATTTAGTGACTTCTATGGTACGGAGGTATCGCGCAGCCATTGACAATAAAATTTTTTCTTTTTTAAATAAAAAATCTTTTTTTGCAAACTTAATGATGTGCTCGTAATTATACATATAGATAGTTTAAAAAACTAAATGTGTAAAGTTTGTTAACAAATAAATAATAATAATAGCAAATAAATAATAATAGTAAAATTAATTAAAAAGTCTATATAGTTTCATAAATACCCGTAATTATTTTGTGAAACTACTAACAAAATTTATATTTTTCCCTGTACTAATGCTAAAATCTTATTGGTTAAACGTGAATTGAATAAAATGTACAATATTTATCCAAAAAAAGTAAAAAAATAAATAATTTAATAACTTTTAATCTCGAACTAATCTTATTAAATGTATTGAAGATTGGAATTCAGTGTATTATATAAAATTAGAAATAGTTTTTGAAGTCTTTTGTGCAAAACCTTGTAAATTTAAATTTTCCGTTTCTGCATGGGAAAAAATTATAAAATGTTCCCGGTAATTCCTGAATTTTAAACCCTAAACATTAAGAATTTTGTCTTACAAGTCATCAAACGGCTCTGGCGAGTTTTTTCACTCCACGGAGTATATGCAACAATGTTAGTTTCTACGATACTTTAACACACCAAACAGTGACTTTTTCCTAATGAAAAAAATTCACAAGAAAGTGATTTTTTTATTTGTTTATTTTATATGTAACAATTTTGATAAAGCTTTTTTATCATCATCGTTAGTAACATTTTTCTGGTACAAGATGATATCTAATTTTACTTCCATTTACTGAACGATGAAATGGCAAACCAAACTTAATATCAATTTTTAACACTTTCTATTATTTCATACATCAGATCGTATAATCAAGAAAAATTTAAAAGAAAATTTAAAATCACTCATACCACTTATCATCTGCTTTATGAATTTATTTATAAAATTCCCATATGGATTATGAGTAATGTGAGTAATTTTTAATTATATCTTTTGCAAATAATTTGAAATGAACTAGAAAAAGTGAGAAATAGGGGGATTTTATTTTAAACTTTAATTAAGGAATGTTCGGATATGGCGAATCTTTTATACCCTTCACCAATTTATTAGCAACCAATTTATATTAAAAAATACATATAAAAAATATATATAAAATATATATATATATATATATATATATATATATATATATATACATATACATATATATATATATATATACATATACATATATATATATATATATATATATATATATATAATATATGATATACAAGCAATGCTTGCTTATAAGCTTACATATATTTATATATTTTTGTATCCATATGTAAACAAACTGACTGCATATACAAAAAACAACAATACCAAAAGTCATTATAATACTGCTGTTGTCAACAAAACTGCTTGCTTATACAAAAAACAACAACAACACTAATAGCCATTGCAGTGCTTCATATGAATGTTTGTTTGTATGTACAAATGACAATCACTGCTTGCGTATGCAAAAAAAATACTACTAAATTTATACATGTACATATGTTTGTATGTAGATACATGCTTATACAAAAGCAACAACAACACTAATAGGCACTAGCCGGAAAAAGAAGGGCTAAAGAGATATTCTAAAGTCATTTATTTAGGATCCATAATGCATGCCACTTACATTCCAACACTATTTATTTTTTATACCTCGGTTCATTGGTAGCTAGGCCTTCGCTTTTTCTTTCCAAAAAGAAACGAGAAGACAAGAACTCTTAAATAAATATTCTCTTTTACGTTCAATGCTAATAGAAAAAAGTCTGAAACCTGAACGACTAAACGATTAAAAATATCTCTATTTGTAAGGTGAAAATTAATATCTATAACACATTCAATGCAAGGAAAACAAGAATTAGCGTCGACTTTTTGTTTAAAAGAAGAAAAGGCTTTCTTTGAGGAATTTTCATAGAAAGCGAAATTGAATACGTTTAAAATTTTTTGGGAGAAGTGTGAAGACATTCACAAAGGCCTGCAGTGACGAACTATTAACATATTTTCCTACTGGGTACTGATTGCTTATACAAAAACAACAACAATTGAAGTCACTGCAATGCTTTTTATATATGTTAGTGTTTATCTTTAATATTTTTTTCAGATATTTGCCTATAACTTAGTTGTTTATGGACCGACAATGTTAATTTAAAAAACCGAAATTTTATAAAAATATTTATGACTGATCTACATAAAAACGAAATCCGTAGCTTAAACAAGGGCTTCAAACACAAAAAATGCATTTTGCCGGAAATTTGGTTATTGTTGGACCGATTAAGTTCATTTTTCTAGCATAAGAATTCAGAAAAAAATTCCAAATGTTTTTTCAAAAAGGAAATCTTTAGCTTATTTAAAAATCGAAAATCGGTTTAAAAAGAGTTATTTTTTTTGAAACTGTTTATATATACATATATATATACATATACATATATATATATATATATATATATATATATATATATATATATATATAAATGCGTTTTGCTCGATTTAGTTCATTTCTTAACCATATGAATTCAGAAAAAAAATTCCAAATATTCTTTCCAAAAAGGAAGTCTTTAGCTTATATACAGGCTTCAGGAAATCGAAAACCGGCTTAAAAACAGTTTTTTTTTGACATATCTCCGTCGTTTATCTGAACCTTGCTGAATTTCAATAGCAAAATTCTGGAAATGATTTCCGACCGTTCGTGGATCCTAAATAAAGGATATATATATATTGAAAAGTATAATAAATAAAAATAAGTATATTTGGGGAATAGCGGGTTGTCTTTTTTATGTTTTTTATATCTATTAAGCCAATAGATTTAATTTAACTGACATAAATACAAAAAAGTGAAAAATATTAAGAACGGCAAAAACATATAATATACTAAAAAATTTTATTACCTTATTTAAAGTTTTATAAAAATAAATTATTACCTTATATATTTCAATAAACGCAGTTTTAGTTTACATCAGAATTTAATTAATATATTCAAGCATAAAAAAACATAAAATAAAAATTGGCAAAATAAAAGTTAAGTACATTTTTTTTCGAATAAATTTTTTATTGGAGAAATAAGTTTCAAATAAAATTTCAATCATCTATTTGATTGATTTAATTAATTTTTTAATTGGAAAAATGTTTCTTTTTTATTTCTTTTTCATTTTTTACGGGTATTAGTATTTGAGAGGTGCAAATGTAAATAATGTATAATGGTGATTGGTGATTTTTTTCTGTGTAATATTTTTTTGTTCAATTTTTGTTTCTAAAAAATAAGTGTATATACAGGAAATTTCTTTCTCTTTCAATTTTATAACTGTTGTTGAAAATTTATTTATATTTCATGAAATTTGTAATTTAAATTTACCTAAAATCTAATTTTACTTGCACAGTTTTAATTACAGACTCTTTACATTTATTGCTTTACCAACAATTTTCCTTAAATATCAAATTTAAATTAACTCTTCTTATACTAAAGCATTTCATTTTCATAAAAATATTAATTTTAAATATTAATATTTCAAAAACAATACATCATCATTCTTTAGCTTCAATATCATGTTGCTTTTATACTAAATTGAAATATTTTAGTATTTAGCAAGAAAAAAATAACTAATGAGATTTTCTAACAATAAACAAATACCAAATATAATACCAGGCAACGTATAACCAACCATGACATACATACCGCCACTTGCGTTGTATTTTAAATGAAAAATTCCTTTTAAGAATTTGTTTTAAAATTGAAATTTGTTTCAGTTTAAAATTAGAGTAGACTAAACTAAAACAAATGCTGAAAATATTCTATATAGTGCTACTCTACTCTACATAACGATTAATATTTAAATTAAGCATATAAATCTTTTGTTTAGATTTTGGATCTTCTTTGAAGCAAAAAAAAAAAAAAAAAAATAAAAAGAAATAAAAATAAAAAAGAAAAAAAGAAGAAAAAAATATTTATACAATATTCAACCCAGTTATCAATAAACAATTTATATTGTATGGATTTGGTGCACAGCAAGTTTCTCATTCAATAAACAAGCGAGATTTTCATTAAATATTTACTTTTATTTTAAGAATTTTATTTTTTTTTTTTTTTCGTATCTACTCAACCCATACGTCTACAAATATAAAAATTTTTATGTATATATTCGTATTATATTTATTGTTTTGTTTTATTTCATAATAACTGAGTAAAATGAATCCACTAACAAAATCCCAAATAATCAACAACAGCATCAGCAACAGTAGCAGCAGCAAAACTTTATACCACCTTCCAAATATTAATGTACAAAACTCGTACAAGTATTAAACAAATTCCATAGAAAATTCAACATCAACAACAAAAACTGAACTACGAAAGTATTTTTCCATCATCACAGAAGTAGCAAAAATACACACCCATAGTATACACACGTATAGAATTCATTCATTCATTCATTCATTTTTTTTTTTTATTATTAAACTCTAAAAAGAGGGGATTGCGGGTGTCAAAATTAAACAAGTAAAATATAGAAAAAGAAAAATATTTAACAAATGGTGGAAATTATAGGGACACAAAATGAAAAAGTTTCTTAAAAATAAATTGATTATATTTTTATTTTTATTTTACAATATTCTGCTGGTATTTGTTTATTTGTTTGTGTGTGTGTGTATATATATAAGGAATTGACTGTAAGAGAAAGTTATTTAAAAATATATAAAAAAAAAAAGAATTTGTTTTAAATCTAATTTGTAAATTAACGTTAAAATAATTTGTAAAGTTATTTAAAGCAGACAAAAGTTATTTCAGCTGTTCACACAAATATGTATGAGTTTTTAAAAATATCAAGTTTGTAATGATTAATAAAATGAATTTAGCTGCATTACTTTATGAAATTTTAGATAGAATTTTAATGTAGAAGTTATCATAGAAATAATATTAAAAAGGAGATTAAAAGAAAAGCTGTTTACTATATAATTAAATTATATGAATTTTCTTTATTACATATTAGTTTTGGTTCGTTTAAGTACTGTTTTTCTAAACATAATTGGTGTGTGGAATACAATCGTAATTTATTTAGTGTAAGGAACCTCTAGGTTTGCAGCTGGGGTATACTCAGTCGTGTGCAAGGTTCTTACATAAAATAACAACATTTTTATTTAAATTCTACTCTTGTTGCTTTTATTACTTATCTTTTGACTTTATATAATATATATATATATTTCACAAACTTCTTTCTTTTTTGTTGATACAGTGCTGTTTCCTGAAGCCTCCGTGTTGCCTTGCCGGTTCTACACCTTCTATTTACTAGTTTCTACTGATTCTCACATCCTCTTAGATGTAATCCGAGATTTCTCTGGTCCCTGTATTTTCCGAGTGAAAACTTTTAAGAAAATATTCTATCACTTGGCCATGAGTAGTGCTTATTACCTACCACTTCAACCAGATTATAAATCTTGCTGAAGCATTTAATCTTACTGACTGTAAATCAGTCTACCCTGCGTTGAATTAATGTAATCAATTCAACCAACTTTACTTTTTCCCCCCTAATACTGCTCTGTTAGTTCTTTTATTTTTTTTATTATTAACCGACAACTCACCACGTCTGTTTTGTTCACTGTCCAGCATCAAAGAGAGAAAAGAGAAGAGATATTGTAACTTAACACTGGATTATATATACAATTCTTAAAACTAATATTATTGTTGTTTTCCTGAACTTTGTTCGAACCGATAACAGTATCATTGAACTGTGCGTAACAGTTTCATTGATCTGTATGTAAGTGTCTATGGCTTATTGTTTGTTTATTTTGTCTCCTTTTTGCCTGCTGTGTTTGAATCTTTCCTCTGCTTTTTTGCTCGCTACCACTATTACACTCCTATGTATTTCTGACTGCTGCCTCTCCTCTATACTGTTGTATTCTCGCTTATATCTCCGTGATTCGTCAGTTCTGCTACTCGCCCACTCAGCTGTGATGATGCAAGCATTGAAGCCTTCACTCGGCATTTCTCCCTGCTGCTTTCTACTGCTACTTCTGCCTGCTGCGTTTTCTCTTAGTTAACTTTTAAATGGCTAGCATGGCCATTTAAGGTAATACCCGCCACCTGACCCTGAACTTTGCCTTTTCCTTCGCTTTTCCTCCCTATCGACCTCCGGAACACTTTGTTCCATCTGTTTCCCCATCAACCTTCAGAACATTTGAAATTAAAAGAGTTACATAGGTGAATGTAATTCATTCCCAGTCTAGATGGATATAATCTATCTCCCGACCAATAAAACTCTAATTCTAGTTCCAGAAATTCATATATTAAAAACAAAAAAATTACATCACGAGACTACAATTCATTATGGTTTGGACTTAATTCACTTGAATTAAGTCCCCACATTAGAAAAAAATGATACTTTCTATAGTGAGGAAATGCTTCCTCCAGAATGTTTTTGTAAGTCGTTGCAGTCATTTTGTTGGATACAAAAACCAATTCTATGGTATCATAATACGAAATGGCACGAAATTGCAAATGCGGCTCAAAAATAATTCCTCCTTATTTAGGTCATGGAACCATCAATATTAAACTTTTTTTCATCGGAAGATACAACTTTAAACTATTTGTCGGACAATGTTATTGTATTTTTGGTAAACTGTAGACGTTGTGATTTGCGTTCTTCATTAAGTGATGGTTTTCGTCGGACTATGTATGGGCAGGACTTTTTTTGCACTGTTCTTAGACTGGCACTGACTCCACTTTTTTCACGTATTTTTGATACCGACATGGCAGAATTTGATGCAACTATAAGAATTTTTCGTCTTTCTTTTGGAGTTGTTGCCATTTTCTTCCGACCTTTCATATTTTTTCCATATCTTTCCACGTTATTTAAGTAATTGTACACAACTGTCTTTTCTTTATTAATGTTTATGGCTATTTGTACCGGATTCTGGCCCTGAGATTACAAAATCAGAATTTTTTCTTTTCAGAGTTATTAAGAGCCTTACCACGTGCCATTTTGAATAAAAACTATTTAAAAATTATCGAATTACAAATTCTCTAGCAGTTTATATTGAAAGAAATTCAAATCATAGCCTTCTTGCTTAATATTAAAAGAATTCCTTATTCAAGTGACACACGAAATAGTACCACAGAAATACATGTCTTTAAATAAATGCATAATTTTAGTATAACAAAATATGTATATTTTTTATTTCTTCAGGAAACTAAAGCCAACACTTTGAAATTTGGTTGAGCAAAAATATAAAATTTTTTCTGAACTTTAGTTTAGGAGATATACTTAATCACAGTTGAAGAAATGTGATTCCTTATTCAAGTGGCAGGCAGTGTATTTTAGTTTTACCTTCCGTCTGTTTCCAGCAATATATCCCCAGTTATATGTTTTCATAAAGGGTTATTAATAATTTAATATTTTCGGACACCCTAACATAAAGTAGGAAGAGATTTCTCGACAATATATTAAAAAAAAGGTAACTATTCTTACAGTTTCACAAAGACCTCTAAAAATATAGAGAGAGATAAAAATCGTCAAATCGAACAAATAATGAGCTATAACTCCGAAAGAAACTGATTTTTGTAGCCTTTATTCATAAATATCTCACGTAACATATATGCGATTATAGATGTCATTAAAATCGAATGAAAACTAATTACAAGAGTTAAATAAATTTACAAATTTTTTAAGATCCCATAGCATTTTTCCTAATGGGATTGTAGGCTTCAAAAAGTACTCCTCTGTTATTCTACTTTTGAACCCTCTGGGATGCCAAAGACATATGAGGTACTAATCTTGTGTTCTCCTCTTCTAAAACAGTCAAGTACTAACCCTAAATTATACTCCACGTGGACATCAAAATCAATCAGAAAAGCCACAGATTTTCTGATCATGGGCAGGAATGAAGACGGTGTAAATCTTCAACTGCTTAGATCAAAAAATCTTCATAAATTAGTGCTTTCAAAGCTGGACTATATCACTAGAAAACAATGTAACCATAAATATTTATACCCAACACTACCACAGGTAGTTGGGGTATTGTGCTGATATTTGTAAAGCATAGACAAATTTATCCAACACCCACCTTAAAGTATACCAATCGCCTCAGAATAATACCGTCCGTCCGTCTGGTTGGCTGGCTGTCCATGTAAATCTTGTGCACAAAGTGCGGGTCGTAATTTTAAAAATAATTCAATAAAATTTGGCATGTGGGACATTTATGATACATGGACGAAGGCTATTGAAATTGTTTGTGATAGGTCCATTATTTCACCTAGCCCCCATACAAATGTCCTCCCGGAAAAGAGGTTAAACACTCAAAAATGTCTTAAAAGTAAGAATATTTTAATAAAATTCGGTATAAAGAAATTCTGTACAAGTGTCAATCTTGTATCAAATTTTATGAAGATCGGCCCACAATTGACCATAGCTCCTATATAAACCCCTTTTCCGAAAATCACTTTAACGTGCATAATCCCATACGAATATTAATATCAAGTTTGACACAAATAAGTTTTATGTAAGTAAAAATAAAATTGCTAAATTTTATGAGAATCGGTATATAATTTACCATAGTTCTCATATAAACCCACCTTCAGGAGACACCATAAAGTGTATAAAATCACTTAGATGTTAGTATTTGTATATTTTAATTTATATTTAGTAAAATTAGCCACAGAACCTTCTTTCTCTTTTTTTTAAGTTTTGAAATTTTATATATATTTTTTATACACAGTTTTACTTTTTTAGTGATAAAACTTAGATATGCTAAAATATTTTGCGCAAATATTGCAAAATTTCAACCAGAAATGTTGGTACGATATTGGAAATATATATATTTTTAACATGAAACTCCAACATTTTCGAAGGCATTTTTTCTAATTTTTTGCTAAAAATAATTTATATTGTTTTTGATAAACAATTTTATGTACATTTTGTTTTCGGTCATAAGTTTTAAAAACAATTTAACTGGAATTGCAAATTATGCTTATATGTATACTATATGCAAGATATTTTGAATAAATAATTAATTTTTAATGGAATACAAATTTTTTTGCTCCATTTATCTTTGGGCTTACTTTAATATAAGGTGATCAGGAGATAATAATACTAATAATAAACGTTTTAAAAAATATCTCGAAAACTACTGATGCCATCATGCATTACCAAACAAGATATTGTTCATTATAGGACATTAAGTGATGATTTTATTGTATCCATCAGTATGTCATTGTGCAAAACTAACATTCTAACCCTGATTAGTCTTTTATTACATTGCTCAAATTAAATTCTATTTTGAAATTCTTTAAGATGGGAACTACAATTTTCCGATCCGCATTCCACTTAAATTTTATAAGTTTTTCAAATAGCATATTTTTTTTTAATGTAATGATAGCTTTAACTTATATCGAAAAATTTACACTTTTTATACCCTTCACCAGAGGTGTAAGGGATATATAAGTTTGTCATTACGATTGTATTTTCCAAAATTTTCGCCGATATTTATATTTTCTGGATCCTTATAAGAAATAATGTTATATATATATATATATTAAAAAAATCAAAAGTTCTTTCCAGAACTATCTCTTGCAACTCGGAAAAACGGTTCAAAAATAGCGGAGATATTTATAAAAAACGGATTTTCTAACAGATATTCGATTCGAGTCTTCAAACAATTTTTTTTTTTCTTTCAGTAATTTAATTTATTAAATCTTCACAAAAGTTAAGTGAACTAACAATATTTAATCAAATCTTAAATCTAAATCTTAATATCTATTTAGTCCAACCAACGTTAGACTACAAGCGATTTTAATGAATATGGTTTAACTTCAGCTCAGTTCTGCGGTGTTTATTCTTCTCAGTCGGATGCATAGATTACTTCTTAGTATGTTTCGTGCTAGTGGATTAGGATGTATTTCCAAATTTTTCAAGTATGCTACTGCATGTTCTTTTATAACATCTTTTACCAAAGGATCGTTTAGATCCTTATGTATGTTAGTATTTCTTACATACCAAGGGGCTGCGGTGATAGTCCGCAATATTTTGTTTTGCGTCTCTGTATTTTTTCAATATTTAATGCTAAGGCCGTACCCTATAACTGGATTCCAAAACTCCATATTGGCTTTAAAACTGAGTTATAGAGGAGTAGTTTGCAATCTAGACTGAGCACAGAATTTCTGCCAATTAGCCAATTTATTTGGAATCCTTTCAATTTGATTTGGATCAACTTTGCATCAATATGAAATTTCCAAGTAAGGGGTCGGTCGAGATGTATTCCGAGGTATTTAACCTCCGATTGCTGGAGTATTACCTGGTTATTTATAAGGATAGGTGGGCATGATTCCCTACGCAAGGTAAATGTTATATGTGTGCATTTTTGTTCATTTATTTTTATTTTCCATTTTTTTAGCCATCTCTCAATATCAACTATATGGTTCTGCAAAATTCGAGATGCCTCTTGTGGGCATTCATGGGTGCTTAAAATAGCTGTATCATCTGGGTTTGACTATTAGTTGGCATATCGGAGGTGTATATCAGGTATAACGCAGGGTCCAGTACACTACCATGGGGCACACCTGCTTTAATAGGCTGAGGGGTACTAAAAAAGTCACCTTCTTTAAGAATAAATTTCCGACCAGTTATATAGCTTTTTTAAATAATTTATGTATATTTATGGGTAAATTTTGTTCTATTTTATATAACAAGCCGTCATGCTATACTTTGTCAAAGGCTTGCGATACGTCAATGAAGAGAGCGGAACAATATTTCTTTTCTTCAAACGTTTCTTTTATAATATTTACAAGTCTGGATAGTACTGTGTTTTCTTCTAAATCCGAATTGATGATTGGGTATACATTGGCTTATTAGCGGGTATAGCTTGTTCATTAGGAGCTTCTCAAATAGCTTAGACATATTAGATAATAGACTTATGGGTCTATACGATTCTACTTTTGTGTGTTCTTTTCCTGGCTTAGGTATCATGGTAATCAGTGACTCCTTCCATTCTAGTGGATAATATTCAAGGCGTAATATAGCGTTAAAAATATAAAGTATTATTTTTAATGCTATCCGGGGTAGCTCTAAAAGCATCTGGTTACTGATTTTATCAATGCCAGGTGCCTTTTTGGGGTTTAAATCAACAATAATAGCCTTGTCGATCTCTCGAATCTCAAAGCGAAGGGGTTCGACTGCTCTGAAATGGAGCACAACAGGTGGCAACTCAATTATGTCATTTAATTCGTTCGGGGTGAATACATTCTTTAAATGATTAACAAAAAGATTCAAACAAAATCGAGTTATCGACCAAAATGCATTTCTGACTGATATCGAAGTCTTAAATAATCTATGGTCTTGGTACTTATATATCGATAATAAATATTTTTCTTCTTCTTTTTTATATACTTACTTAATGTCTGCTTCACTAATAGTTGTTTTCATGGGAACTGATAAACAACAACAATAAAAAGAGGCATATTTGGCTTTTTTTAATTTTGTAACACTTGTGTAAGTTAGAGAATTCGATATTTCACAGAAAAATTAGAAATTTTTTAGGAATTTTTGTATTGAAAAAATTAACTAAGGAGATCCAGTATTAACTGAGGTATAGGCCAAAATGCGTTATTAGATAAGCTATATAATCTGTGGGTCTCATTCTTTCACAAATCTATCACAAATATTTTTTTTCGAATTCTGATTTTTTAAATCAGTCAAAGAGCTCCATAAATCTTCCTTCATACCCTTTTGTAATTTAATATTTCCTTACATTTATAAACTATTTGTTCTGCATCGAAGAGATTATATCTTCCTGACGTTTCAAAATTTTAGATTTCTTTTTCAAAGTCAGGCTAAATTATAAACAAATTTGTCGAAGACTCTTCCCGAAATCGAAGTCGGGGACTACATTTCTTAAGTCATAAACCCTCGCAGTACACCACAGCGATGTGTTGAGTTTTAATATCTTTATTTCCTATGTAAAAACCCATAAGTAAAGCTAAATAATAATTTGTTATAAAGAATGTATTCATTCATTACATTCATGTATTCATGAATGTATTCATTCATTACATTCATTACAAAAAAAATTCTTGTCAAATTAATTTTTTTTTTTAATAATGAAAATTTTAATACTTTTTAAGAAAAACAGCTACAAGAAGCCCTAGGATACGAGCACAGGCTTAACGGTTTGTAGTCTAGAACACTTTCTCTAGACAATTCGTGCTCACAATATTTCAATAAAAAAAAATATTTATATATTATTGCATATGAAATAGAAGATATTATTCAATTTGGACAAATAAGATTGAAAAACATTTTGAAGCTGTTCTAAAAACCCGTTCATAACTCAGCCATTCCTGATAGGATTCCGCTGAGCTTCAATACCCAGATATTCGATCCTATATGCCAAATATGTGTCGAAAAAGAACTGTAATTGTTAGACTATGAGCTTCAAAAAATTCATTTCAACACACAGACGGACGGACAAATATTCTCAAAGGGTATAATAAGTGAAAGTTTCTTAAGCAACAGAGCAGGCGTATAGCCTGATAAAAAAGAAATGTTTTTTATCATTTTGATCTCTCAAAGTATTTGGCTAACGGGAGTGATACTTTTTTAAATTTTGACGTTTTTTTAAATTTTTCTCTCTAAATTTCTATTTTGAACTTGCATGTGCCCTGTACAAGTTATCCTAATGAAACGGTGATCTTTACATATGGGATAAGTTCTTTATTAAAATGTCAGAATTAAAACTTTGATCAATATCTTTGACATTTTGTCTTTTTTGTGGCAATAATTCAAAAAAATTTTCCGGAGATTACGTTTTACTTAAAGAGTGTACAACTTTAAGTATACAAAACTCAATACCTATTATGTTATTAAAAAATAAAATTTAATTTCTACATAAACTAGTTTTTGTGTGGAAACAGTTTTATGGATCTTTTTATCAAATATTATTAAAAATACAATAGTGTTTTTTTTAACACTTTAAAAAACTAATTGAAATACAAAAGTTTTAGAAGAAAGAATGTTTACAAAAATGTATTTAAAGATATATTTTCATTATAAATATATTTTTTAAAAGAATTTCAGCTTCAATAGATATTAATAATTGAAATATCATGGAAAAAATTATATATTTTTAATATTCTAAAGCCTAAAAATTTTCAACCATTTTATTAATTACATTTTTAAACCCACTGTACAAATTGCGTTATAATTTTCAACAGCATTATTTATACACACTCTAAAGTCAATTTGCCATGCATTATATTCTATTGATGGCTTAACTGTTCAAAGATTTGAAGCCAATATCTACCCCTCCTACACATTTACAACACAAAGACCTCATCAGCACGTTGCAAATTTATTCTCTAACATAACAAATGAAAGGTTTCCTTTACTACTTCTTCAATCTCCTTCGCTACAAATTTTTCTTCCTTTTTTTTAATTTTGTTTACTGTGCCACCATATTTAATTTTCAAGAGTATTGGTAGAGTCTTTCGATTTAATTTTAATTAGGTGCTATTCAATTTGTATACACACGCACACGTACAAATATTAAACATACCAACAAACACGGAGTCATCGTATATTAAATATTTGAAAATCATTTAGTTTTCCTTTACTATCAAAGGTTAGTGTAAAACTTAATTCCAATCTGCATCAAAATTGGAGAAAAGATTTGGTCTTTTTGTTGATAATGCTATTATTCTTTACCTTTGAGAAAAAAAGTTGATTTCAAATCACTCTCAAATTTTAAATCTAACCTTTGGTTTGCTGGTATAACACACCCAGCAAACCAAAGGTTTGATTTGAAATTTGAGAATGATTTGAAATTAAACTTTTTCTCAAATGTAAATATTTGAGAATGATGGAAGTTTTTTCTTCAGTTTTAATGAAGATTTTATATAAAGTCTGAGTTAACCTTTGATATCAAAGAAACGTTCCAACGTTTTCAATATAATGGCTCTGTGTTTGCTGGGCATATACATTTTGGAAAAAAATTTTTTGTTATATTTGTTTTTAATGGTATGTATGTGTGTATTAACAAAAAACAAACCCGAGTATAAAAACAACAACGAAGCAAAAGACTGAAGTAAAAATATAGAAATAAACTTTTTCAATGATATCCTAGTCTATCGTTATAGGTGTATGTGTGTATGTTTATGTATTGACTACATATTTCAGGGACAAGAGCAAAGAGTTTTGGTTTAAAGGAAGAAGAAATATTTTTGTGTATATTTACATGACAAACATCTATACACACGCTCTGAAATATACAATCGATGTTGGTCATGTTCTATCTAAAGAGTTCATTCATTCTTACGTTCGTTGGTTCTTTCATTCATTATAAATAGGCTGGCTGGCAGCGTATCTTTTTTTTTTGTCAGCATAAAGTCAAAACAAAAAAAAAAAAAAAAAAAAAATACTACAAATTAAATAAAAACCAGGCGGAGTTAGTGGGAGGAGTAGGGTGCAAAAGTAAAAGTGCCAGGCATTAATAACAATAATCACAAATTACTTATTCATAACTTTGAATTTCATAATTAATAAATAATTTTCATAATACTCGTATATATTTACAAATAATATATATCAGTACATTAAAATGTAAGTAAGCATTTGTTATTTGTTATTTTGTAACATTGTGAGTAATTAAGAAACAGAATTTCTTAATAGATTGTATTGTTTATTGAAAACAAATGGAAATTCTCGAAAAGAAAAACGAAACAAATAAGTACATGAATATGAAAATCTTTAAGGAAATTAAAATACAACAAGTAAAAGTAAACTATAGAAAATTAATGAAAATCTAGATTAATAAGAATTTAAATAAATATTTAGAGGGGAGCTCTATTAAGAAATCTGAGTATTAACTAAAATAGATAAATGAAACTTGCTTTCAAAGGTAATGAAATAGAAACACAAGAAAATAATTCAAATTTTAATTCTATTAAAAAAAAACATAATCCCTTCATTAATTATGCAAGTAGAAAATTATGGAATTTAAAATAAACTTGTCTAAAAGGAGAATTTTTTTAATACTTTTGAAATTTAAAACAAGTTTTTGTCTCCTTATAGACAAACTGCATTTCAATCTTTTTTCCTTTAAAGCCACAAAACTAGTAAAGAAAAAAAAACAAAAATAATAGCCCTGTAAGTAATCACTCGTTTTGAAAATTATTTACATGTAGAATTTGTATTCAAAGCATATGTATCATATTTCATATTTGTCCATAAATTAGACCACAAAACAAGACCAAAAAATAACAAGAAATAAAACCATACAATTTGCACAAAATAAAAAAAGGATTTTTCTTTCACTCTTTTGCTTCAGTATAGTAATGGTAATAGTTCATAAGAGTATGTAAAAATATATTTATTTGAAATATTCCTACAATAGAAATGAACATATCGGCTTTGTACTAACAAACGTTCCCCCTTTTAAAATATACCATAAATGTATTTAAATGCACATTTATGTTTAAAAGGGTTTCCATTACCTAAAATGAACAACACAAGTCATTAGGAAATTTTAAATAACCACATTTTAAGGGGGGGAGGGGTAGTATTAGTAAGACTTCATTAACGTTTACATTACCAAGTAACAGGAACTCGTAAATGTTCTTGAAAAATAAACGTAAATTGTTTAGTAAATTATTAAAAGAGCAATTTGTTTACATAATTAAATTCGTTTTAAGAAAAATCACTGTGGTAAAGGAATATAAATAAAAAAAAAAAAAAAGAATTAAGTTATTTAAATAAATATAAGGTTTATATTAGATTTTCTAAATTTAATGAGTATTAAAAAAAAATAAAAATTTCCTTAATAGTTATATTGATGAACCATTACGGCATCATTATAATTAAAATATTAATCAAATTATGTGTTTAAAATTGATAAAACGATAAATGAGGTTTAACAGAATACAACAACTAAATCATATAGCAGCAAATGTTTTTCTACCAAAAATGGCCATATTTTTATTCACATGATGAAGTTTTTAATAAACTGTTCTACGGCAGGAAATACGTTTCTCTTTATGCTTAATTACTTGAATAAATTGTAGACACACCTAGAAAAATATTGACAACATACGTGTACAAAATAAAGCCATTCGGAGTCTATATGTAATTATAGATATAAGTATATATAATTATATAAGTATATATAATTATTAAATAACATTTTAAGTGGGAAATTTCATCAGCTTTAAGGATGCCCAAAAAACTTTTCTTACCGACAAGGAAAAAAACTCAAATTCAGTTTGTTTTGTGATCACGGCAGTAAAATTTGATGAAAAATTAACCGTTTGGGCAGAAATACGGAGTGCGGAAACCAACAAAAAGTAATCAAAAATTAACAAAAAGTCAAATTAATAAAATAAAAAAAAGAAGCCACCACCCGCAATAAATTAAATGCCACAGTAATAAAAAATAAACTTGACCTTCCTGTCACTTCCAAACATGTTGCACACATTTTGCGAACAGATGGTAATTTAAAATGGAAAAAAATCAAAATATAAGCCAATGTTAAAAAAGCATCATTAGGAAAATCGTTTAAAATTTGCGGTCAAATACATGAAATGGACAGATGAGTGGCATAAAGTAATCTTTTCTGATGAAAATAAATTCAATTTGGGCGGTCCCAGCTCATTTTCTTGTTTTTGGCATGATTTGAAGTTGAACAAAATTCGTATGTCGAAACGTAAAATAGGTGGCGGCAGTGTTATGATTTGGGCAGTCTTTTCTGCTGCAGGAAAATCAAAAATATGTTTTATTCCAACTAAAATGAACAGTGCAAAATTATAATGAACAGTTGAAAGATACACTTCTCTTATTTATGATTGAAGATTGCATATTCTAATAGGATAACGATGCAATCCATGTCTCGAATCAATCTAAATTGTGGTTTAATGAACATAGTATTCCACTATTAGACTGAGTGGCTTGCAGTCTATATTTAAATCCAATGGAGAATCTGTGCGGGTACATGGGCCATAAAGTTTACACAAAATATGCACAGAATGAAACCATAGTGACAATAACGGAGTTAAAACTAAAAATTAAACAAGCCTGCGAAGAAATTGATAGTGATTTTCTTAAAAAATTAGTCGAATCAATGCTAGACCGAATTTTTGAAGTTATGCAAGAAAAAGTTTCATCAACATATCATTAATAATGTTAAATTATATCATTAGTTTAAGTGCTTATATGGGAAAATGCCATAAAAATGGCATTAAAGTACTAAAATTACAATGAAAAAAAAATTCAATGTTTATTTTAAGTTTTTTCTTATTAATAATAACAATAAGTAATTTAAAAAATTAATTTGTAGCACCTTAATTATTTTTTAGCGTTTATAGGAATATGCACCAGTGTATTAAAAGCTTGGCACTTGAACACGAATTTTGGTAAACTAAAAAACATGTTCCAAAATATAAACAACATACACGTATATACATATATATATATATATATATATATATATATATATATATATATAATAAAGATAAGAATTTTTAATAATTCAGGGACTTATATTTCTACATTAATACGAGGAAAAAATTGTTGTTGTACATTACTTTTTAAAACTAATAAATTAATTAGTGGAAAGATGTTTCTCAGACACAAAGAACATTGAGCATTTTTGTGTAAAAAGTTTGAAATTTAATACAACTAATACAACGTTATAAGCACAAACATTTTTAAAATTCTAATAGTAGAAAATTCAAATAAAAAATAAAAAATAATATTTATTTATAACTTTACTTTCCAGCTGGAAATTATGTCTAGTTTCATAGGTGATTCTTGAGGCACAAATAATTAGGTAATTATCAGGGCTGATACTTTTATGCAAATGTATGTTTTTAGTTAGCAACTGGAAATTAATATTGACCAATTATTTTTACGAATTACAGTATTTGCAAAAAAATGCCATCGATTTGTCAGTGCATATTTTTGCATACTTTAAGTTAAATGCATAATATTGCATTTTTTAAAGTGCATAAATTTTGCACATTTTACGATTTTTTTTTTATTTTTTTTTTACAAGCTCCTTTGAACATCTATGATGAAACCACAGATATCGAGGGATGATATATCGTTAATGTAATTGTGGGCCTAAACCAAAATGATTACCAAATGACTGTTGGAGCTTGACTTTAGAAGGTTCCCAAAAAACCTCAGGAATGGTCCTTTGCCAGATTTTTATTTCTCATCTGAATTCAAAGATTTTTATATATTCTTAAAACCGTCGGTAAGACCTTGAGATATTAAACTTCAAAGTGCCATAGTTTTGGTTCTGTAAAACGTATTATATTGATTTTTTTTTTTTTTTTTTGATCAGAATTAGCAGCTAGACAATGTAGTTTATTTTAAAAAAGTATAGTTCATATTTTTGCCGACATTTACAAATAAATAAAAACTTTAGTACAAAAATTAATTTTTTGAGGAAACCTTAAACATTTAATATTTAATAAAATCTCTATCAGATAAAATATCATAACGAAATTTTCGGTGGAGGTCAACTTTACTATTTAAAGTGGTAAATTTTTGTTAAAGCTCCATATTGAAGGATTAAAAGTTATACATTTATTTCCAAAATTTATCTGTACATTATTGAAATGGAAAAAACAAATCATGTCACAATTGCGCGTACCCTCAATGACTCAGTAAATTTATTAGGAGAAGATTTTGATAAAAACAAAATTCTCTCGTAGGTGTCAGATGTAGATGTTTAAGATGGAAAACACTCGGATGGTATTTTATCCAAAACTTATTGATATTACATGTTTTTCATACGGTTTATATCGTGTTGCTGAGGAAATAAGATGTAATTTTGAAAATGTAGATAAATTGATTTCTAATGGAAAAAATATTCATAAAGTCTTCATCTGTATTTTTGTATTTAGAAAAAAATTTCCAAATGTTCCTCTTCCACCATAACCAATAGTTACTAGATAGGTAACATGGTTAAAAGCTGCATAACACTAAATATGGAAAATATTTTAATCAATTTAAATATATAATGGATGAATTCAATGATTCATACGCATTTTAATTTAAAAAAGTTAAAGATATATGAAAAAAAAACGAATTTATAATCGAAATTATCACTCGATTACCAGGAATCAATTCACTAAATACCAAAATAAAATTAAATGATTATACGGTTAGTAAAATTAATATAGTAGAAGAATAAATATATTTTAACAAACTAAAGTAAAACTAAAAGGAAAAAAAAAAATAAAAATTAAAAAAATTCAAATAAAAAAAAAATAGAGTAAAACTGAATTATGTTCTCTCGAGTATGCTTTTGATACTTTTTCAATGTATAAAGGTTTTATTATTTGTACACAGAAAAAAATTAATTTCGTGTTCTGTTACTAAATTTATAAAATCAATTATAATTTTTTACTAAAATTGGACCTATCACTGAATTTGTAAAATCAAACATTCAAAATCGTAAAAGTTTTATAAAAAAAAATATTTTTTTTTTCTTATTAAAATATTTTTACTATTTACAAAATTGTATATTTGCAAATTCTGATAAAATTCGATAATGTTTTTAAATGAAACAGTAAAAACATCAAATATTTGTTTGAATTTTCAAACAATATTTATTTCTGAATTAATAAAATATTTAATAAAAATTATCGTATAAATTTTTATTATTATTTTTTTTTTTCAATTATTATATATTTTATTTTTAACTGAAAAAATAACAATCTGAAGTTAAATACTTGGAACTGTCATATTTTCATAGAAAATATTTATCCATATTTTTTATTTAAGAGCATTATTTTGCATATATTATACTTAAAAGCATAATTTTGCATATTTAACACTTAAGAGCATAATTTTGCACATTTAACATTTAAGAGCATAATCTTGTATATTTTGCACCCAACAGAATTTTTCACATAATTTGTCAGTGTTACTGAAATTTTCGCTTTGCTATAAATTAGACAGTTTTTGCTGCAATGTATTATCTTTGAATATTTTTAAGTGCAAAAAGAAAATATTTTGGATACTAATCTCCTAAACTGTC
Source organism: Protocalliphora azurea (assembly GCA_932274085.1). NCBI lineage: Eukaryota > Metazoa > Arthropoda > Insecta > Diptera > Calliphoridae > Protocalliphora > Protocalliphora azurea. The sequence goes on from OW026520.1 coordinate 153,347,886, forward strand.
CACAAATGAGGTGAACAACTTAAAAATAATAATATCTAAACTACTTAATCGAAAAGGAGCACAAATCTAAAATCCATTTCTAAATAACATTTAGAATATTACAAATGAACTAGCTCTTCAGCAGCTAATGTTATGTGTTATTTTTATAAATAATTTTAAACAAAATTATGAAAAAATTATAAATCTAATGCTTTTAGAAACCCTACAATACATAGACATATGTTTGAAAAAAAAAAAATACATATACAAACACTTTTACACAAACATAAAAGAATTGCAGACGGAGACAAACATGTATGTATGAACATTTAAAACACTTCCTTGTAAAATACATTTATGAAAACATAAATTATGATCCTATATTTTTTCGGTAAAAACCCATTTACATGAACAAAAAAAAAGATGAAAAAAAAAAATAAATTCGAAATGAAACAGACACAAAAACCAGCCCATTAATTTGAAACTCTTTTTCAATGAATAAAAAGAAAATAACAACGAAAAGAAAAAGAAAACTCCATAAAAAATGCAAGAATATTGAAAACGAATAAACTGGATGCTAAAGTTAACAAAAATGAAGAAAATATTTTCAAAGTTATTACATAACTATTCACTATCGAGCTGAAGGTAGTTGAAGAATAATTTTACAAATAAAGTGTGCGTTCGAATAAAATATAACACCACATTTTCGTAATAACTCTTACTGTCATTAAATATCTTTTTTCGATTTAAATATTTTATAGAATAATGTCAGATTTTGAGATAAAATTTGGTGCATATGTAGAGGAGGATTTTTCTCATTTTTGTTTTGAGAACTGTCACAACTCTGTAGCTTTGAAGGTGAAATATATTTATTTAAATGACCATAACTTTTGTTATATGAAAGATATCAAAATAATTTTTTCTGCAATAGATTTGCCAAAGCTTGTATTTTAAGATGCCATATAGAAATTTTGAAAATATTTTTATTAATATATTTTTTTTGTAAGAATTTTCTTTACACGTCACTAAGTCACTAAGAGTATCTAAAAAAGTTCATCTTTATTTTTTTTTATATTTTTTAGTAGAAAGCCTAATTGGTGCAGCTACAAAGAAAACTTCGGAGAGATCAAAATTTTTAAATGTAAAATGGAATTGCTCCCATGCTAAAGCTATGTCTAAGCTTTAGTCAATCAAATCTAAAAAAAAAAACTTAAACAACAAAGCTGGAAAGAACTCTGAGCCATAGAATGATCCTCAATAATAAAAAATTTAAATATTTGCAAAAGTGTTTTTAATATTTTCTGGCCAAATTTACAGCCGTATTTAAAAAGAAAAAATTAATTTATATATAAATCACAAACTAGCTAATACACAATTTATCCTTTAAAGTCTTTATTAAGAAAATCGTAATCAAAAAACTGTTTGATATCTATATTAACTAATAAACCGTTATTTGTTTATGTAAACAACCCTTCCCAGTTAAAATAATCTTAATCTTATTTATATTCAGACTTTAAATAATTTGCATATTAATCATAAATTTCAGTTAGTCTTCAGGAGAAAAAAGTATTAAAAAACTGTTTAGAAATATGAATATGTTTAGTAATATGAATTAAATTTTTTAATTATTTATATTAAAAATTATTTAATTGGGATGTTTGACGAAAGAATTTTTAGCGATATTTTACGTATTTCTACTTTACAAATTAGATTTAAAAATTTACAAAAATTGCTAACAATGTCAATTTCAGAAGATTTCAAATCTGCTTCATCACAAGTTACGGCAGAAATCTCAAGAGTTTATAAAGGTATTGCACCATTCTGGCGTCAAAATCCATAATTATTATGGTTTCGAGAATTGGTATCTCAATTCGGACACAACGAAATATCATACATTGGTTGGAATAATTGAAAACAGCATCCTGAACCATTGGCCTTGATAAACGAGTTTGTTGAATCTGAAGAAAACAGACTTCGCCAACTGCTAGAAGCTGTAAGTATAGGTGATAAAAAAAACCATCAAAAAAACTTTTAAGAGAGATGCGCTCACTGGTCTCTGGAAAGGTAGGTAGGTAGGTAGGTAGAGAAGGGTTGCAAATCACTCAGAAGAGTGCTTGTGCATCCACTCGGAGACCTAGAGGTCCATTGTGAGTCCCTTCGTAGAGAATATAGAAAGAATATAGAAAGAGAATATAGAAAGAAACTACAGACGAGTCATAGAAAAGACCAGGAAGGAAAATGATAGAGAAAAGCTGAGACCAAGAAAAGTATAGAAAAGAATAGAAAGAATCTGTAAAGGAAAAGTGCTTCCGCCCTAAATCGTTCGCTCTAAGCCAACGGCCCCCTCTTAGCCAGCCTATTCCCATGACGAATCCTATCGAGATCTATTCTCGATATACATTTTATATTCGTCAAGGAATCGACTGCCGAACCATTTCTGCCTACTTAGTTGTAGACATGGACGGTGACATATGATATGTTCCACCGTCTCTAGCTCCTCATTATCTTCGCACATTCTGCAAAGACCGGAGGAACCTCTATCCCAATTCCCTATCATTCCCCCTATGGGACAATGACCTGTCAGAATACCTATCATAGTCTTCAGGTTTTCCCTTTTCATGCTTAAAAGTAGATTTGTATCTGCTTTATCAAGTTTGGGCCATAGGACCCTTGATAATCTGCAGTCCGTTCTACGTTTCCATGCATGATTGGTTCTATCCCGAATCCATTTCCTAATTAACCTGAAGTAAAAGCCTAGAGGTGGTCTCACATCGCTTTCATTTGCAGTCCTATCCAAAGCTGAGCCGTTCCTAGCTAATTCGTCAGCTACCTCATTGCCATTTATCTCGTAATGACCCGGTACCCAGCAGAGTCTGATATGGTAGTTTCCCATCAATCTCCTAAGAGCCTTCTTACAATCGCTAACTAGCCTAGACTTGACAAATTGTCCTTTCAAGGCCTTCAGCGCCGCCTGACTATCTATATACAGAGTTACCTCTGTATTCACTTCAATGTTCCCTGCAATCAATTCTGTGGCCCTAAGAATACCTATAATTTCCGCCTGGAACACACTACAACTATCCGGGAGTCTATACGTTTTCCTGATGTTTTCCTCAACTAGATACACACCTGCATCAGCGCGTGTATCCATTTTGGATCCATCCGTGAAAACCGATACTCCACTGAATAGTTTCTCCCTATCTGACCATTGGTTCCTACTCGGGATTTTCCCCGAAATCGACCTCCGTACACATATAGTCCGTGGATCCAAAGGGAACCAGGGTATGTCCACCGAGATTAACCTCGTTTAAAAGTTTGGAATGTCCTATTCTGATTGATCCTGTAAGTCCTAGTTCACTAAGTCTAAGCAGGCTCCTTGCAGCCATTTCCATCACGAACTCCTCAATGGGTAGAAGATGCAGAATGATGTCAAGTGCCGCCTGAGGTGTGCTTCTTACGGCACCTTTTATTCCAATCGAAGCACATCTCTGGGCTTTAGACAAAAGATTCCTACGACTTCCTATTCTTTTCCTCCCACCAGACCAGACATCCATGCGTCAGAATTGGCCTCACCACCGAGGTGTAAATCCAATTTACTACCAACGGTTTGAGTCCCCAACTCTTACCTATGGAGTTCCTGCATGTGTAGTAGGCAGTGAGACCTCTTTTAAGCCTCTCCTGAGTGTTCCTTTTCCAAGATAATTTACTATCAAGAAACATACCAAGATATTTTGCTTCTTTTGCCAGTCTTAGTTCAGTTCCCCCTAGTTCCGGTAGCCTAAACTGGTGAAGTTGGCCAACAGACAAGTCTCCTATTCAAAACAAGGCACATTCTTTATTCCCCACTCAGAATCTACATAACTAGTCGAAATTAGTTCATTATTTCATCTCGTTCCCAAATAAATATTCCCTGGGAGTAATATTTTGAAGCTCAAATATCTTAAATACATACAGAATTCTGCACAAAAAAACATTTTTTTATCCTAAAATAAAATAAATAAAATATGGCATTCAGTTTCAAAAGAAACGCTAGGATCTCAAAAATCAATTAAGAGTATTTAAATCCCACATAAATGTTAGTATGTTAATAAAATTTGGCTCTAATAAGATTAATCATAGAACAACCATGACAACCATATAATACTCTCTCTGTGTCTATTACTTCAAGGCATATACGCAATGGTGAGGGATATCATGAGATCGGTCTTCACCGAGTATACATTTTTGTTTTCTTTTTTAATAGTAATTTATTTTGTAATTACAAGTATTTAGGTTGTTTGTTACATAGTTAGAACTTTCTCACAAAAATCTCTCAATTCATTTCACTTTTTGGTTAAATATTAGAAAATCTTTATATTTCCTATTGATTTAAATTGTTTTCCATCATTGTCAGTTAAAATTGGAAAGAGAAGTTACAGGAACTTTTAGTTTTAAAAGTATGATGCATTTTTTTAGCACACCTCCTTTTTTTAATTTTTATTATTGGCAAGATTAACAGAGTAAATAATATTTTTAAAACGAATAAAAATAAAATTTTGATTTAAAAAAAAGTAACCAAAATGGAAAAAATGTCGCCATCTCCATATTGGAAAATAAAATAACAAATTTTAGTTAAAAACTACCAAAACGGCAACACTGGTTCTAGTACTTTTTTGATGATAAATAGTTTTTTTATTAAATTTTTTTTTATTATTTATATTATGTAAATATAATTATATATAAATAAAATACTTTTATTTAATTTTCATTGGTTGTAATTATAAGTATCTGAATAACGAATATTCTGTGATAAAATCAACAGCACTATTTCATATTTGGTTTTGTTTACATTATTTTTGTTGAAATTTTGTTAAAATTTTACTAATTTAATTATTTTTTCTATTAAAATGAGTAATTTTTAACCCGGTATTGATATATGAGATTAGTGGCACCTTAATCTAAGACGTGCACTTATTAATGTGTTATTTGAAATTACATGAAAACTGGGTTACCGTTGAGAATTTTAAAAAAGTGTCCAAAAAGGGGATTTTATTTTTTTTTTTAAGGAGAAAACTTCTTCAATACCTAAAAAAGTCTCTAAGTTTTGTTTATTTATTAAAAACAAAACCAAAAATATAACATATTATGAAAAACTACTATATTCGATTTTATTACACAGAGAAAAAAATTCATATATTTGAAAAATTTTTCATAAATATTATAAATCGAACATGACTCTTTTCCCAAACTTTTTTCATAAAAAATAAAATTATGTTCATAGATATTATTAAATTGCACTTAATGATAATTTTATGAATTTTGCAAGAATGCTGCTAAAATTTAAATTTAGTTTTATTAGATTTGATTCAAATTCTAAGTAAAAATATTTATGCATGAAAATATTGACAATAAATCACTTTAAATGACAATTTTCCAATAAAAAGCTGTTAAAAAAAGTAAGGATTAGAAATTGGTTTAACTTTGCTGCCATTCTGTAGCACACGCATCTGCTGTGATCTTCTGCCCCCAATATGTACCTAAAAATATTTTAAAACCAAAAATTATGTAAAGAAAATTTCAAACATACATTTACAAATTGAAAATGTAAATGAAAATTTAAACAATTTGTTTCAGTCTTCTCTACTTTTAATTCGTTTCAAAAATGTTTAAAAGTGTTAATATTTAAGACATTATTCTTAAATATTATGAACTAAATCAATGAAAGTAAAAATTCTTATATTTACAGACAAATTATTTTCTGGGTAATAACAAAATAATTCATTTATAACAATTTTTATTATTGACAAAATTTAACATAAAATTCCCTTTTTATTAATTAAATCTCTGTGCTTTTGTACGATGTTTTCACAGAGACTCCTGTCTTACAAAAAATCCCCTTCTAACAAATTTAGAACTAAAAACATGGATTCAAAGTTGTTGACATTAAGTCTGTTGGACAATTTATTTTTCATTAGCGATAATTAAAAAGACTTTCTGCCGAGTTACTGCTAAGAGCCAAAGTAAAAATATAAATTAGGGTATAAGTACTCGTATTTATCAAATTTATATTTCAATTTTCTCAAACCGGTCCACAAATATTCGGCATTTTATGTTTTAAACAGCTGTTCATAAATACATAATGATTCGAGATATTTCAAATAATTTAGTTACTTGTCATTTAGCACATAGTCTTAAAAAGTCATCATTTACAGTTAACCCTCGATTTACGCGGCTTGTTGGGAACGGAGAAAGTACGTAAAACAAAGCGCGTAAAACAAGGTTCAAAATTAATACAAAATTATATTTTGAGACCAGAATTTCTATATATCGCATAAATTAAAGCACTAATTAAATAAAAAAAATGTTAGTTTGAGACCTAAAAATTGCGTTAAATTAAAACACATGAAATTATCAATTTTTTATATTGATTCTAATGGTTTTCTATATTTCAACATATAGGAACTTTTGGTATTGATTTTCATACCATCCTTTATTAATTGTTTTAAAATATGATGGAAATATTTTAGTGGCATTCAAATTACCTAAAGCAGATTCTCCTTGAATTAATCAACTTTATGAAAATGCTATTTATAGCCAAAAATTGAGGAATTCGTTTTCAGGTTCTTCCAAGTATTTTAAAACTCTTTTTTTAATCATATTATTTTTATTTTGTTTATATACTATTTTGCTAATCTGGTATATTCAAATTATAAGTGTATTGTGTTTTTTTCTATTAAATTGCCTCGAAATTCCTTTGTTTTGGACTATTTTTTAAAATATTTTCTTTGAAAAATATATTTTTTCAATAATCTTTTTTTCATCTGATTCAGTATGCAGTACCATATTTCGTGCAATTCAAAGTTTATCATTATTACTTAAAAGCGTTGTATCAAGTTCGCGTTAAATAAGAACGCGTATTTCAAGAAATGGTCACTATTATTGAATCGCGCGTAAATGAAGTATCGCGTAAAGCGAGGGTTACCAGTAGTTCCATTTTAAAAAAGGGGTCAAAAAGTGGTTGAAGATGCTTGAAAAAGGCAATTGGCAGGCAGCCGGAATGTTGATATTTTAATTCAAAACAAGAAAAATATACTTTTTTCTGTTTATATTTATGATTTTATTAAAAAGTAATTTAAATTCAACATACGTGCAGAAAATATTATCCTGTTCCAGAATTTAATTTATATGTTTCTGAATAACTATAGCATTTTTAAATTTCGGAACAAGTCTTAACATCCGAAATTAAAAAAAAATATTTTTTTTTTTATTTCTTGAAATATGTATGTAAAGGAAATAATCTTAAAGTAGTTTTGAATTAGTGTCGAACCTACTTTAAAGTATTTAAAGTTAACAATGGTTTACTAAAGGTATATTAAGCGAATCATCGTTATTGAATACAACTTGAAATAATTTTGCTTAACAATGGTAAGTAAAGCTGTATTAATTTTTTTTGGAATCAGGCTATTAGAATTTTGTCATTATAGTAGAAACACCCAGTTATTTGAACTACCCAGAATTTTGGCAATTGTAAAGAAATTGGATTCAAGTTAAAATCAAGTTTGAGAAGGGTGCAGCAGTGCTCAATTGTGATTATTACTTTTAAATTCTTAAATTTGGTAAAAGTACCTAAAAAAATTAAAAATAATCTAGTTAGCAATTGATTTTTATATAAAATGATATTATCAGAAAAATCTGTAGAGGAAATGCTACAAGCACTTGATTTAGTTTTAATCCTAACTATTCCCTTAATCATTTATTGAAAAAAGAACATGTTATGTTTTATTTGAACGCACACCTCATATAAATGATTTTAATTCTTTGTTTATAATTTAGAGGATTCAAGTGATAATTAAGATAGAGCTTTATTTTCTAATTCTTTAAACTTTTGCATATATTTTAAATACCTATAACTTAATATAGGGTATACATTTTAAAAAGTGAATTTTATTTATATACGGTCAAAGAAAAACATCATTAAGCCAAAGAATAGAAATAATGCCAACCAAGGTTGTGAAACCATTGAAACATTTATCATTTGAATGGGCCCCAAAATAAATACGCAAAAGACTTGGATAACCAGGACCTTTTAAGACCACAGAAATGAGAAAATAAAACTGATAAAAAGAGAAGGGGAGAAAAGTAAACACCAACCAAAAAACTTCCATTTCAACTTAACACGTTCACTTAAACTTAAAACTCTAAACATGCATCGCATTCAACTGACAAAAAAAGAATCATATAAAAAATTAAAAAAGTAGAAAAGTAAAAAATAACAGCAGCAGCCAAGAATAAGTTTTGAATAAGCTCAATGCACAATCATGCAACATCATGACATTTACATATACAAATACACACACACACACATGGTCATGCATGCATTAGAAAAAAACCATAACATTTTCAAATATTAAACCAAAAATATATGGTAATAGAGAAACAAACACAAAGAAAGAAAGAAAGATAATAAATAAATGACTAAAGAAGTAATAGCAACAGTCCAATATCCCTTGGGAAATAACTCAGACCTGTACTGGTGCACTGGTGATAGTGATGGTGGTGTGGTAAATGTCTTTGCTGGCACATCACGTTCGTTGTGACATGTGAATGCTATTCTATGTACATTTAATTTTGTTTATACAACTTTCTTTGTTTATTTGTTGCTGTCCCATTTATAGAGAGGATTTGACTGGAACTGTTTGCTATAAATGAATGTAAAAATTTGAATGTACATATGTATATAAACGATGATGTGAATATTTTTTGACTTTTACAAAAGACCAAAAACCAAACATAAAAAAAGAACAGAAATAAAATAGAAAACATTTACATTGAAAAAGTATCAAAATACATTTTAGATAACAAAAAAGAAAAACTTTAACAAAATAAAAAAAATAAAACTTTTCAAGTGTTGTAGCAAGAATCTAAAGACGCTGGCAACCAAGTAACTGCACTTTAAGCAAATGAAATTTGTGAAACTTAAATTTCTATACAAATTCACACTCACACATATAAATACACACATACAAACACGTATGCAAAGTTTTTTTGCACCCCATTTATTGGCAGACGGCACCAAACATTTATTTGGTTAGTATTGCCCGGTTTACTGCTGCTGCTGCTGCTGCTGATATTGGTTGCATTATATTCAACATCACATCCGGCGTGAAACTTAAAATCAAATTTGAAACATTTGGCCAAATCCCTTTTGGAAACTTTTAAATTTTTTACTTCGATATAAATTCTTAATACTTTTCTAGACTTTTTTTACTATATGAATACATGTTTTTTTCTTTCATTTCCTTTTGTGTGGCATAATGAATTTTATTGACACGACTAGTTGAACAAAATTATAAAGCTTACAGAAATTGCAGGGAATTCAATTTGAAATTCTCACAAGTATTTCCTCTTTTTTTTTAAATTATAAACATTTTTTAAATAAACATATAAAATGCTTAACCCAAGTTCCTCTTTGATCCAATTATAATTTGAGGAAATTAATGAGTAGTTGGTCCTGACTCTAGAATATTTAGTAATGGAAAGAATTGTTAGACATTTGAGACTCTTCAAAATTTATAATCAATATTTTCAATAAATATGCCTGCAACTCCCAGCATTTTTTTAATATATTTGAGAACGTCTAGAGCCTATGGAGCAACTTTAGCAAAAATCAATTAAAGAAAAAATATTTATTTATAGTTTTCCACAATCAAATAATAGTCATCTTATTAGTTTTGTTTAAATATTATACAATATTTAATTCATATAATAATGTTTTTAATATGTTTTTGTCATTAGATTCTAAAAAAAAAGTAAAATAATTTCTTGTCATTAAAAAAATAAAAATAATAATTTTATTGAAAAAGTTATTCAAAACAAAAATTTTATAAAAAATATTTAAAATAATGCTGTTCTTTATAACCATAGAATACTACTAGAAGTTTATGTGAGAGAAAAAAGAAACTAATTTAATTGTCAAAAACATAATTCATGCAGCAATAAAATACAAGTAGTCACATATATTTTATTTTTGTGTTTTGAAAAAAATCAGTCAATTTTGTGAAAATTTAATTTGAACTGCCACTCACATAAACTTCTAGTTGTATTCTATGTTTATAACTATCATCTTCCACGGCTATTATTGGGGAAGTTGAAATGGAATAAGACGAAAAGGAATGCAGTGTTCATCCAGTTGTATATATTTTTATGAAATTTTTTCTATATAAGTGCAAAGTGCATATTTAAAAAATAATTATTGTATGTTTTTCTTCATTATAAATTCCAGAGCTTTCTGAAGCTCCCAGACTACATAGAAAGTTAAAATTCAGCTTACTTTTTTCTAACTCTTCGCCTTATAAATCTTAAAGGAGCCGGACTTTGAAATTTCTATCAAGGAGCGGAGGTGTTCTAAGAATTTTTCTCTTTCGAGAGCCTTTTGAAGCTCCCAAACGAATTAAAAAAATTTAAATTTGGCCTACTTGTAATACTATTAGTACTACTACAAGTCCCCACGGTGCCAGATTTTGAAGTTTCTATCAAAAGGAGATACGCGAATTAATTTTTTATTTTCTGTAATATTTACAAAAGTAGATTTTGGGTTTAAAAAGTTTAAATTTTCTATAGTCATTGTTTGCTACCGGAAACCGGTTTTGAATTTTTATCAGGGAGGAATGCCGACTAATTTATATGAAATCTTCTTCTTGTTTTTATATTAAAAATTTTTAAGTATGATTCACCATCAAATTCTAATGGATTCAAATCTTTGAATTTCGATTTGGGAGAGGAAAAATGTTAAGAAGTTGTTCATAAATTTTTTAAAAGATTTTTAAAATTTTTCTATTATTATATTGAAAATTTTCCTGGCATTGGCAGCAGCATTACCGTTGAGAATTTTTAAAAAGTGTTCAAAAAGAGGACTTCAAAAAATAAAGTTTCCAAAAAAGGAATTTTTAGATAAAAGGGGACAATTGCTTCAATAACTAAGAAACTTGATAACTTGAAACTTGATACTTGATAAAAACGAAAACAAAAAAATTGTATTTTAAGGAAAACTACTAAACTCATTTTTATTATTAAAAAAAATAATTTTTAATAATTAATTTTTATTATGGCGAAAATAAAAATTTTTTCATAAAAATAATTAACATTTTATAAATATGAAATATTAAAATTCTGTACTTTTGTATGAGGTATTCACTCGGACTCCAGTTCTACAAATCCCCTTCTAACAAATTTAGGACTGAAAGCATAGAGTCACAAGTGCTGTCAATTTATTTATCATTAGTGATAATTTAGAAAAAAAAGGCGTTTCGTCGAGTAACTGCTACGAACAAAAGTAAAAATATAAAATAGGATATAAGTATTTTAATTTTCCCAATCTGTCCAAAAAGATTCTGCATTTGATGTTTTAAATAGTTGTTCATAAAATTTTTAATTTTCAACAGTTTTAGTTGATTAAAAAATTCTTTTTTACACTTTTTGCATATACTGTGAAACATTCTCAAAATAATTAGTTTCTTCGTTGGAATTAATATATAGCTGGTTGAGATATTTCAAACAACTTAGTTTCTTGACATTTATCACACAGTCTCAAAAAGGCGCAGTTTAGTTCCATTTGAAAAAAGGGTCAAAAAGTGGCTAGGTGGTTGAAAAAGGGGCAGTTGGCGACTAAATTCACCAAATGGTAACGCTGATTGGCAGGCTTGTATGCTTTATATGGTTAAAGAATTTTATTAAAAATAAATATATATTAATTGATTAAATCTATACGATGAATATTTGATTGAGAAAATTAAGTACCGCAGGCAAAAATTTTTATTAAATAAAAATAATTTAAAATTTTTGTGTGAATTAATACATCAAATTGTAAAAAAAATAAAATGTAAAAATAAAATTAGTAAAAGCGAATAAGATAATATTTTCTTCTTTGCTGAAATACCAAAATTTTACACTTTTTAAGGCAACGAAAATTTTGAGGCTAAAATCAAAATACAAAGTTTAGATTTACCAAAAAGGCTAATCTGGTAACACTGATGGTAATATCGCGATAATATCAAATATACATGTGTTATACAAAAATATAAATTACATTATCAAATCTTATGAGAACCGGTAGATAATTTTCCGTATGTCCCATAAAACCTTCTCCGAAAATATTAAAAATGCATGGTGTAGAATATCAAATGATCGAACTTGACCTACCAAATGTTGTTTACTTGATTTTTTGAATAAATTAACTAAAATTATTAACAAAATTGCATCAAAAGGTCATCTTGTTATATTATTTAAATGATGGATATATGTACTTTTACATGTTCTTACTTTGATGCATTAAAACTCATAGGATAATACATTTTTTTTGCAATATGAGTATATATTACATAAACTGGAAATGTCTTCTTTCCCTTCAAAAATTTGTGTATCATTCTAGTAATGGATTGTACACGCAGAGAAAAAATATAGTTATAGTGACTATAATCTAAGAGTAACATATAATGATTGGAACATAATAATAATAATAATAATAATAATAATTTTGTCCAATTTTATGTTTTGTTGTTTTTTTTTAAGTTATGATTCTAGTTTTACATATAATTTAACAAACTTATGACATCATTATGCCATTCTATCAGATTATGATTTGATGTTATTTTATTATTATTCTATCTTATGTTATTGTACCACATTGTCATATTATAATTTCATTTTACCATATTATTATATAGTTATCTATAAAATCTTATCATATTATTATTTTATTTTGTCTTATTATTATTCCATCTTATCATATATTAAAATAAAACGTATTAATACAAAATGATTTTAAAAAATTTTTTATTGAATATAATAGAGAAAAAAAGTCAACCAAATATTTATTTTTTCATGAAATATAAGTATTTGTACCACCATATGTGGTTCAAATGTAACATATGTTTTTTTAGTTAAACCCTTTAATGGTAACTAATCAATATCTTATAGAGCTTGAACCAAACCGAGTATAACTAAACCATGTCTATTTATATTTATTCATATATAAACTAAATGAGAATTACAACGAATTTAGAAAACAACCATTAAAAACAAAGTATATTTAAAAACAAACATGTTATTATATTTATTTGAAACATTTTATTGTCATGGAAATAATAATATTAATATGATTCAAAAACAGAGTATGGTTTAAGAACAAGAAAAAAGACTGCAAATATTTAATGGCTATAGAAGTAATGATATTTTTCATTTTTCAATTTTTGCAGTCAACCGTATTAAACAAAAACATTTTTATCATGAAAACAGAGTTATTAAAATTCAGGAAAATTAACAATGAGAACATAATATTGTTATAGTGATAATGCTGTAACCATGTTTTTTTTTTCTCTGTGTGTACTATATTTATTCAAAAACACCTAAAAATCCAAAATCATGTTTTTACAGTATTTTTTTTTTTTTTTTTCGATGAACTTGTCGTTTTTTTTAAAGTATTTTTGTATAAAAAGATGCAAACTGGTTATTAAAGTAATGTTATGCAAAAACGCATTTTGAAAAACTAGGTGTGTGTATACGCCCTTACACGCGTCCACGATTTATTTATATTCATTTTGAATCAAAAATTAAAATGATATTTTTAAATCTAAGTAAATCATTTCGTATTTTTGCTAACCATTATTTTGCAATATATTAATGGACGAATACAGTGATGCCAGATAAAAATACCTCCATTTAGTAAAAAAAGATAATTTCTTTTTTCTATTTTCAGAAAAATGTTTACCTCCAATTTTCCCACCTTTTTAAAATCGCTTTTTCTAATAAAAATATAAAATTGTTTACTAAAAATACATCAAAGATTTGCATAAATATAGTTTTTGTTTGTAATGTAATAAAAAATATACAAAAGATATTTTAAACGAAAAACGAGAACACTGAAAATATCCATTCGGCAAATTAGAATATAAATCTTAAATAAGTGTGATAATATTATATTTTTTCTTTATTTATTTAAATTTTTTTTGTAATTTTTTGAGAAAAATTTAAACATATTAAACATAGAATACAACTGGAAGTTTAAGTGAGAGCCATTTCGAAATTAATTTTCAAAAAAAATTACTATTTTTTTTCAAAACACAAAAACAAAATATATGTGACTACATGTATTTTGTTGTTGCTTGAATTAGGTTTTTGACTTTTAAATCATGTTTTTTCTCTCACATAAATATCTATTTATTAATCTATGATATTAAAAATTCTCCTTATTTTGAAATAAATGAAATTCAATCTCTTTTTTCACTTCGGCTTTAATTTTCTTTAAAAGTTCCCTCAAAAATGTAAAATTCTCTCTATCTGACATCACTAAAAGAATGCCTCTATATTGTATTAATATTAAACTTGTACACTGTGTAGCAGGTTGCTTTTTTATATTTTTTTTCTTATCCTGAACTCAACTTGCTCTACACACACACACACACACCAGAATCCCAAACGAAAACAGCAATAGAGTGAAAGTATAAAAAGAAATAAAAATGAATATAGAAAATAACAAGAAAAAAAAATAATTCTATTATATTGTCCTTTTGTGGGCTTTTTCTTGTGTGAATGCCTTTGCAAAGAAATGGACCAATAAATCACGGCAAATGCCAAACTACTATAGCCTTCTTTTTATGTTCATACGTATCGGTATTAAAATAAGGGCAACAACAAAAAAAAATAACAGAAAATCATGTCTAAGAAACAACATGTGTGTGAGAGTGTGAGTAAAGAAATAAGGAAACATTAAAATGGAAAATGTAGGTATTTGTGTGAGTATGCATAATTTTTGAACAAGCTTTTAAAAAATAGTTGTTTTCTGGTCTGGCTTCATGCCATCGTAGCCACGTACTTTGGTCCGGTTGAGTTTGGTTGGCTCGTTAAGAGCGTCAAAGAACAAACTTCAAAAATATTTTTAGTACCTTCTTTGGTTTTTTATTTCATGCAGCCTGCAAGTAGGGATCTAAGCAAGTAAGTAAAGTTGGTCTGTGGGTTTGAGTTTTTATAGGAATTGATATAAAAATATATAAAAAATAAGCCAGAAACTATAAGATTTTCTTTTTTATATAAATTTACAACTTAAATTTTTTGTGTTAATTTTAATTCTTACACACCGGAAAAAGATCGATTGAAAAACGGTTGGAATTGTTAAAATTTAATGGTATAGAATGAAAATTAATTCGAAATATTAAAAAAAAATTATATTTCAAAAGGTTTTTAACTTTTAGTGCAGCAAAATCATATTAAAAATTATTTTGAAGTTCCAATAACTATCGGATTAGTTTACGTAAACAATATGTATCCAATTACAATTTATTTTATAAATTCAGTACAAATAATCAATATTTATTATCGTTATATTAATGATTGTTAGTGGTTATAATCAAAAATTCATTTGTATTAGAATTATTTATTTCAAAACCATCTTTTCAGATGTATTGACTGACATTTATTTAAACTAATTTCAAAAGTTTGGTTGTGGTAAATAATAAATAAATTCGAAAATATCAATTATCGAAACTAAAAAAATAAATGTGAAAAACATAGTAAAATGATCGGAATAAAAGCAGGTTCACCGTTACGCACAAAAAATGAAAAAATAAAAATGAAGTTCAGTTACGAAATTATTTATATTGATTAAATTTTTAATTGTTTTTGCTGCAATCACTAAAACGATAATATTAATTAATTGAGAATAATTGATTTATTGGTTTAAATTTCAATTAATTTTTTAATCAAATTAATGAAAAATTTGATTAAATGTTTGACTAAAATCAACTAAAAAATTTACTAATACAATTATATAGTTAATTAAATAAATAAAAAAAATTTTAATTTTAATTAAATAAATAAAAAAAATTTATTTTAATTAAATAAATAAAAAAAATTAAACGAAAGAAATAATAAAACTTCAAATTCGATAGGAGGAAGTGAAACTTGGTACATAGTTACATCTTGCATGTATAAGACATCTTGATATCACCGATAATTACGTATAAATAGGTTTTATAAAACCAATGTTCCAATAAACACTTTCATATAATCCTATCAGAGCGGCTTTACGACCAAGGATGAAATACCAATAAAAATATTAAAAAAATATGATAGATATTTGAACAAATTATTAAAGACAATTAATATGAACTGACCTTTTACATACAAATAATCTTTTATAGAACAACTTTGACACAAACTTGGGATCTTGAAATTAAATATAACTCCCGGTAACAAGGATTGGAACATATCAAAAGGCATAAAAACGATTAAAAATCTTATCGTAAATATATTTAAAATTCGTACCTACCAAATGATTATATATTAAGTGCGCCTCCGAAAATTGAGCAAATCTTTACAAGGTGTTTATATTTCGTATTACAGTTTTT
This sequence comes from Protocalliphora azurea, assembly GCA_932274085.1. NCBI lineage: Eukaryota > Metazoa > Arthropoda > Insecta > Diptera > Calliphoridae > Protocalliphora > Protocalliphora azurea. Next base: position 153,364,244 of record OW026520.1, read on the forward strand.
TAAACGATAGAATGAGCCCAAATAATTGAAAATTTATTTCAATTTATTTTGTTTTTATATTTTTTTATTGACAAGTGTTCCTTTTCCTGTATATTTTTTAAAAACTGTGGATTTTTGCCAAAAGCCTTTAAACCAATTAGAGAGTTAATTACATTTATTAATAATATAATTAAATTTCAATATAAAATGAATTAATACTTTAATTAAAAAATTATTTGGAATAATATATATATATTATATATATATAATATATATATATATATATTTATATATATATTCAACTTCTCTATAATGTAGAAGAAAATCATAACATCTATTTCAATTTTTTTTCAGTTTTTTCCATCAAATACAAATATTTTTAGTTTACTTTTTTGAGCACTTATGAAGGCGAAATAATAATAGGTTCCTTGTAATTTTAATGAAATTTTCACGTAAAATTTAAATTCAAGTTATTTAACAAGATGTTGCAATTACTTTAGGTAGCAATTGATTTCGTTCAAACTTTTTTGATTGAAGCTTGAGGAAATTTTAAAAATTGTTCAAGTAAATACCCTTTTTTAAAGAAAGGTGATGAAAAATTATTTTATTTTAAGATTTAATGTTTTTAAATAGTGGTGTAGTATACAAAATTGATGGAAATTTATACATGATCAAAAAACAATGAGAATTACAACAAATTAAGATATAATTTAAATTTTTACTTGATTCCAAAAATAACCTCAAAAGTGAATTAATTACATCTCTCAAAGATGCATCTTATTCATCAAAAAATAATCAATATTGATTTTGTGTATGCTCCAGAAGGGTTCACGAAGTTAACTAGGCGCAAATGGGTCTTATTGAGCTTAGAAACAAAAGATTTTTAAAGCAAAAAATCTATGTCATAGTTTATCTAGAAAAACATGCAGAGAAATGTAAGAATCTAGAAAGGGTTCTTTTTATTATTAAAAAATTTGGTCCGTAGTATAAATAAATACGAATTTAGATAAAGTTAGTTTTTTTGAATAATTTTATTAGTGTTAGCAAAAATTTGCTTTTTGTGAAAAACCGTTTGATAATTCTTTCACTAATTACTGAAAAATAAATTCTTAGTCTTCTTTCTTATAAAAACAAATAAAGCTGATTCATGATTTGCAACTAAAATAAATTTCGACTCCATACAATTCGAAATGTCATGAATTTTTCGCCCGGAATCGGTTTTTGAAGTTTGTCAGTATTAATATTAGTGCTACATTTAGCCTTATTAAAAAAATTATTTTATAATTTATTTTACTATTCTATTCTGGATTTCAAAAAAAAAAAAAAAAAAAATGTTTTTGTATAAAATTTTAATGATAATTGTCACATAAAAAAAAGCACTTGACAACAGCTAATAACTGACAATTATTATGAATTCGAAAATACCATTGTTAATTTACCATTTAAATTTATTATTACGTTATTTAAAAGCAACTGAACTTAAATTATTTAACTTTTTTTAGAGTTTTTTTTAAAGGAGATTTCCTCAAATAATTTTTAAAAATTACTCACAGTTTCCACAAATCAAATTTTGTTACCAAAAATTGTTACAAAAAAATATTTTTTCAAATAACTAAAATAAAATTTTGTTCACTTTACTCTTTGAATTTTACCTGAAAATTTCATTATAATTACAATGAACTTATTATCTTTTCGCCTTTATAAATGATCAAAAAGAAGAAAACCTAAAATTTCTGTATTTAATGAAGAAAAAATTCAAAAATACTTTATAATATATTTTTTAATTTTCTACTGCATAACACTGAAAACTGAATCATAAAACCTGATTTTTATTGGTGAACCTATTTTTATTTCGGTCACTGTATCATAAAAGGTTAAAAATAAATATTTTACCCCAGGTTTACAACTGAGATAATGCCGGCACAAGAGAGTAACAATTCTTTTATATTATGTTAAATCTTAAATAAGTGACACATTTATTCTAATAAACCTATAAGATAGCATTATTTTCAATCACTTGCAGTGTAAACATGTCCTTTTTATTTATGAAATTCGCACTTTTTTTAGCAAAATTTTTATAAAATGTAAAACAATCATTAAAACAAAACAAAATTGCAAAAAAAAATGTTTTTTAAGTAATTTCCATAATAGACACGCGCACACATAAACAAATTTTCGTATATGTGTATTTTTTGACAGTTAATCTTATAAGATAGTTATATAGATAAATCTCATCACAATAGTCTCATAATAATTCTAATATTTTAATTTACACCTGAGATAATTTTTTCAGAGAGTGAATTTTATGCTCTTTGATGTAAAAATCTTTCATATTTTGTTACGTGTATATATCCTGTTATGAATAAAAGCAACCAATTTAAATTATGCTCTTTATAATTCCAGATAAAAAAAAGGGCACAATTTGAGATCTACAAATAATTTAAGCAATAAAGATAACTTGGTTTCTAAATCAGGTGTAAGTCATCTGTATTTAAAAATACATACATACATACATACATACAAACATACATACATACATACATACTTACATACAAACGTACATACATACATACATACAAACATACATACATACGCATGTATATTTTTTATAACAGTTTCTTTCAACCCCATTTCTATATTCTATATCTCTATTCTATGTGGGTTTTAAGCAACAATCAAAAGTATAGTTTATACAAAAAATGCTTTAACTAAGAGTTCATGAGAAAACTACTTTAAAAGAGAAGGTAGAACTGTCATATTTCTAGAGCAAGATGCCGTTGATTTTTTACTCCGTATTGTTCCAAAATGAACCTCATTTCAGTTTTAAAGTTAAATATGTCAAGTAAATCATGAGCGGAATATTAATGAAAATTGCTTTAACTTTTAAGTATTCATATTTGTAATTATTTTGGTGCAATATTATGTAAAAAATTATTTGACTAATAAAGAAATAAAATTAAAATTTTATCATCCTTATTTTTCCATCGAATAATTTGATGCCAAGAGCCATTTTTTCCGTTGAATTTTTAGTTGTAACTACTAATAATTTCAGCAGTTTCAACCGAATTAATTAGTATTTGCAAACGAATTTAGACGATAGTGGACACAAAAATAGTGGATTGGCAAAAAATTCGATCATAACAACGAAACTCTATTCCCTGTGTAGTAGTTTTTAGTTAGAAGTGTGTTTGAAGTTCGTTATTGCTCATATGTTAACGTTTAATTTATTTTATTTCATTTACGATTTTTTTTTTCATCATTTAACATTGAACACCTATACATGTATGCCTGTTTGTAAAAGTTTTTTTCTTATGTCTATGTATGTGTATGTTCGTAAAAATAACTACTAATACACAAAAGCCAGCATCAAACATTCTAAGTATTTGCAAAACTATTCATTCTTTTCAGATTTTTGGTATTTTCTTATATTACTACCTTTATATTATATAAATTTCATTCTTTTACATAACTGTCTTTAATGCTAAACAAATAATAATGGTAGTAGTACTTTTCAATTGAGCTCCAACTGCCCAAATATTTCTATGGTCGAATAAAAATAAAAAACACTCTAGTCTACTCTAAAAGTAAACATTTTTAAATTCTTTGCATGGGATTTATAGTGCATGTAATATTATGTCCTTTACTGTTTAAGACTCTAATAAAGCAGCCATATGTTTGTTATTGAGTGTTTATGGTCACAACACTACATGAATTTTTCTGTTTATGTATTTCGTAAGAATGCATGTATTTAGAATGTGTTCATGTATGTGATCACTAGTGATTTCAAGTTATTTAGATGTTTTTCTATTTAAGATATGAACTAACACTAACACATCTACATAAATAGGTATAGAAGAAGTAAAACTATTAAGATGTTTTTGAATTTCAATATAAATTTAGTGTATCTGTTGTAAAACATCTACATTATTTGGAAACATACTTTGTGCAACAATGTATGTATGTAGAATGTTGCATAGTATGTATATTAGGCTGCAAATGAAATTATATAAAATAAAATTTATTCAATTAGAAAATTTATTGCCATTAATCTTTGCCAATTTCAAAGTTTGAAATAAATCATTAATAAAAACTTAAGTTTGATAAACAACTAAACAATTATAACACCTTGTGACAGTAATTTTCACACATGAAAAACTCGATCGATATAAGAGAAACTAGAGAATATACGCAATAGAACTACGTACTCAGTTTTTTTTTCAAGACTTCAAATTTCGAAAATTTCGGATACACATTAAAAAAAAAAATTATAAAATATATACGAATATTATATCAACCCAATATGGGTGTCAAATGAAAGCTATGAATCCCTGCAATATACTAATATTTTTTATTAAAATGTTTCAGCACAAAATCCTTTTACTATTTACTTTCAAATGTATATCAGCCTGTAACAATAATTTTCTTACGTAAAAAAATCATTACATGTATAAGACAAGAGACCATTCATGGTAAAACTATGTAGCCAGTTTTTCTATGGGATATTTAATTTCCTTACAAAAGGACTTCAACGTTTTAAAAGCTGCGTAATTTTCAAAATTATAAAATATTTACGAAGATTATACCGACCCAATATGAATGTCAACTGAAATATTATCAAGTTTATATTCGACACCCTTGCGCATAGCTTTCCAATGAAGGGACTCACAATGGACCAAGATCGGTTTCTGGGTGGAGATGTGGTATATTTGGTATCACGTCAACCTTCTCTATATATCTATCTTATATTCGACATAAATAAGTTTTATATAAGTAGAAATCTCAGTAACAAATTTTATGAGGATCGCTCCATAATTTACCATAGCTCCCATATAAGCCCACTTTCGGGAATAACCCTAAAGTGTATAAACTCATATAAATGTTAGTATTAACGTAATATTCTGTATTTGTATATTTTATTTTACACTTAATAAAATTATCGGTCCACAACTGTATAAGACCCCTTAACGATTTTTGGTGGACATACACAAATGTGTGGATTGTCATATAGTCGGGCTTGACCGACTTTATCTTTTTACTTGTTTTTCAAGGTACTAATAAGCAACAAAATTATAAATAAAGCGCTATACACCTTCCCTGAATTTAGCAGCATTTTTGGCGGTTAAAATTTTTAATTATATATCAGAATATATTTAATTTTTTTTTTACAAAATTTAAACTTATTTTTATATAGTAAATATAATTTAATGAACTAAATATTTTGAATATTCATAATATTCTACTTAAAAAAAATGAAAATAATAATAATAATAATTTGTGTAGCAATTTTTTAATTCTTTATTTTAAAAGCACCCTAATATATGAAATTTACTCTGAAACTATTTTATAGTTTTATCAGAAATTAATTTATATTTAAACATAAATGAAACAAAACTAAGCTAAGTGAAATTCAGAAAATAAATCTATTTTAATTAAGAAGTGTGTCTTTTAAAGGGCCCCTGCAGTGAAATTTAAATTCTTTTAAATTTAACACTTATAATGAATTGTTAGCTTAGAAATGAAAAACAAAAACAGGTTAAGATTTTCTTTATTTTTAACTTATTTTATTAATCCCTAATTAATTCATTCATATTACGTTATGTATCTATTTGCCATAAAGCGAAGAAACTTCTTATGTTAACTATTCTATCACATATATCAGTTTCGCAATTTTTTAACTTTTTAATGAAACAATTTTTTAGTTAAATATTCTAAATTCATTAGCTAAAAAAATTCGTTTTTTCTATGATCGTTAAAATGATTGATAGTTAAATATAAACATCGGCAAACTAACTTCATAAAATAGTTCTAGTAAAACCATGAAGATAATGCAGATAACAATAATTCTGGGACAAGGTATTTTTCAGTCAATTAAGGTACCCCCGATTATGAAGTTTTAAGTTGAATCTTTTTTGAATGGAACATAGTTCTAGATAAACTCTAGCTCTCCAGATAAACTCTTATATATAAAATAGAAAGTCTGCACTACATCTAATTTAATCTGCCCGATAGCATGACGATGCCCTTTTTTCTCCTTCAAAATAAAGCCGAATATGTAATAAATGACGTTAGCTACATTCCATTAAAATCGATGCAATTATTTTTCATTAATAAATGATAACAAATGAATGAAATTTATTTACACGAATAACAAAATCGTGTCAATAAGAGAAAAAAATATTATTATTAAAGTTTAGTCTTTGTAAGGCTAAATCTACACAGAAAAAAATATGATGAATATTTTTTTTATTAAATCGTTATTTGACTTTGGAAAACAAATTTATTAAAAAAATGTTTAATTTGAATACTTTGTTTTATTAGGTAAAATAATTTTTGAAATCGACATAGAAACCAAAAAAAAAAAAAAAAAAAATAAATAAATAAAAGAAAATCAAAAAAAGAGGGAAAATGACAGTTTCAGTAATTATGATTTTGATTAAAAATTTTTCGGAATCAAAAAAAACCAAACAAAAGCAATAAGAAGATGTCAACATAATTTGAAGACTCCCGGAGGTAACTAAGATTAAATTTAGAAAATGCAGTAACAATTTTGCAAATATTTTTATTTTGATATCTAAATACTATTTATACAAAGGCGGATTAATAAGTTCCTGACTTTTCGAACTTCCCTCGTAGTTATATGAAATGCAACACTATTCCCATCAAGTATCATCTGTCGCCATTTATTTTGCGTTTAACAGCTGTTAAAAACATACAACCTCGTGTATTTTTCTAAAAATGGAAAAAAGTGAATTTCGAGTGTTCATTATCCATTATTTTTTGCGAAAAAAAACCGTCAATCAAACCAAGGAAAAGCTCGATAAATACCATGGGAACTCTTGACCATCGATTTCAATGGTAAAAAAGTGGTTTACTGACTTTCGTTGTGGTCGCACAAGTACAAATAACGCTGAACGTTCTGGACGGCCAATTGAAGTCAGTACTCCCGAAAATGTCGAAAAAATCCACGATATGATGTTGGCCGACCGAAGAGTAAAAGTGCGTGAGATTGTTGATGCCATAGGCATTTCATATGGCAGTGTGGTTTCGATTTTAAATGATCAGCTGGGTTTAAGAAAGTTGTCTGCAAGATGGGTGCCGCGTTTGCTCTCAATTGACCATAAACGTTAACGTGTGACAAATTCAAAGGATTGCTTGGACTTATTTAACTGCAATCCGAATGAGTTTTTGCAGCGTTTTATAACTGAGGATGAAACATGGATCCATTACTGTACTCCAGAGACCAAGCAGCATTCTAAACAATGGATACCTCCGGATGAACCTGCTCCGAAGAAGGCCAAGGTAAGTTTGTCGGCCAATAAGGTGATGGCAACAGTTTTTTGGAATGCACGCTTAATAATCCACATCGATTACCTTCAAGAGGGAAAAGCAATAAACGGCGAATATTATGCCAACTTACTAGACCGATTTAATGAGGATTTAAAAAGAAAACGACACCATATGGCCAAGAAAAAAGTTCTTTTTCATCAAGCTAATGCACGGGTGCACACATGTGCAGTCTCGATGGCAAAACTCTATGAATTGGTCTACGAATTGGTACCTCATCCGCCATATTCTCTTAGTGACTACTACCTATTTCCAAACCTAAAAAAATGGCTCGGTGGAAAGAGATTCAGCTCCAACGATGAAATTATTGACCAAACAAATGCCAATTTTAAGGATCTCGATAAATCCTATATTTTACGCAAAGTAAATGACGGCATTTGCTCAAAATTTTACAGTAGTCTATTAACAGGTGGTACTTGATGGAAATAGTGTAGCATTTCATATAACTACGAGAGAAGTTCGAAAAGTCACGCACTTATTGATCCGCCCTCGTATCACATCAATATACATACATAACTTCAAAACTGGCTTGGTCATAGTTTTGGTCTTGCAATATTTTTTCATTAAAATAAGATAATTTGGAAATGGAACTTCCACAACGGTAGCTGCACATTGATCAGGTCAATAAACTCTTAATATTGGTTTAGCAAATACAGGTTTGATATTCTTTAGGATATAATACAATATATACATATGTAAAAGATTTTGATATTTTAATTTGGATATAAATTAAAAAAATATATATATATATTTCTTATCTTTTCAGCAAATTATTTTAATATTAAATTAGGTCATAGCTCTACATCTCGGGTAATAATAGAATCAGGATTTATCATTAAAACTAAATTGTTTTATTACATTGATCATCTGTGAGATTATATCGATCCTCTGGTTTAACATAAAATTGGGCTTTTAAAATTAAGATCAAGTTGGACTATATAAAGTCCTTATAAATAAATAAAAAATGTTTATTTTAAAATATGTTTTTTAACATTGATTTTATTGATTTTAAAATAATTTTATTTGAATATTTACTCATAAATTTTGTTTACCGTTTTTATTAAAAAAAATTGTTGAATTTTTTATAATTTTCAAACATCATGTTTAATAGTATTTAAATAAATATTTTAATAAGAAAAATTTTATTACTTTTTTCAATAACTCATTTACGAATTTAAATGTTTGGTTTTACTAATTTCGTGATAGGTCCGATTTCAGTAAAAAAAAATATATTTGAGTTTATAAATTTAGTAACAGAATACGAAATTTAATTTTTTCTGTGTAAACTTTTTATTTTGCTTTTAGAAACAAAGTTTTCGTTTTAGCTTCTGGCTTTTTGTCTAGTCTTTTTGATTCTTGAAATTGCCTTAAAAAGGCTAAACGAAGAAAATAATTTATTATTTGCTATTACTAATTTTATTTTATAGAATCATCCACTTAAGCATTTTTGTGTATTATTTCGCAAAAAAAAAATCGAAACTTTTATATTTAACAAACATTTTCGCCTGCGGCGCTTCATTCTTCAAAACAATAAATAACAACTAATTTTATGGAGTTATTAAATCGATTATTATAATTATAATTATTATTTTTTTTTTAACATAATTCACAGCAATAGAAACTACTTGTAAATATAAATTTGAAAATATTCCTATAACAGTGAAAAAACACCCAAAAATTAAATAGTTTCAGAGTAAATTTCATATATTAGGGTGCTTTTAAAATAAGAATTAAAAAACTTTCACCCAAATTATTATTATTTTTTTTAATATAATATCATAAATATTCAAATATTTCGTTCACGAAATTAAATTTATCATATAAAAATTTAAATATTTCCTCGTACTTAAATATAATTAAAAAATTTAACCGAAATATAGTAGGGTAGAATCGCAAAAAAACCCGCGCTTTAAAAAGGAATTATGGCTCGAGAATTACAAAAAATCATTTCAAATCAATTCTCGTATGAAATTTAACCCAAAATTTGTGCTGGCATTTTTTTGGGTGATTTTTATTAGTTCATTTTGCTAGCAACTGTCCTATGTTTTATTTATAAATTTATTACAATATCTTGATGAAAAACTAATGAGACTGGAAAAAAATAAGTTTTTAAATTTAAAAGAAAAATTTAATGTTTTCTGGCCTTATTTTTTGGGTCATTTAGTCTTTTCCGACTTTTTTTTAATGTTCAATTCATTTCTTTTTTTTCCAACCTCCTGGCAACACTGATGGTAAAAAAAATCGACATTTATGTACTGATTTTAATGAAATATTGGTCACTTATTTAATAAAGAAAAAACGGATTTTTATTAAAAACTTTTATTATATGTGAACATTTAAATTTTAAGTGAAAATTTAAATTTTGAGTGAAACTTTGAATTTTTAGTGAAACTATGAACTTTTAGCTTCAATTTAATAAAAATTTAAATTTTAAGTGAAAATTTGATATTATTTTGAAAAGCTTTTAGTATAAACTTTGGATGTTTAGGAAGAATTTTTAATGAAAATTTTGAATTTTTGGTGAAAAATTAAAAAAATTTTTGTAAAAAGTTTCGATTTTTAGGAAAAATTTTAATGCAAATTTAAAATTTTTTGTGAAAATTATATTTTTAAGTGAAAAAAGTAAATTTTCAGTGAATACTTTAATATTTAAAAGAAAACTTGATTTTAAATAAAAAGTTTTAGTAAAAATTTAAATTTTATATAAAAATTTGAATTATAAGCAGTGATGCCAGGAGGTGAAAAAAAGAAGGAAAAGTTAGATTTTAAAAAAGTCAGAGGTTTAGTGTACCCAAAAATAAGAACAGAAAAAATATAATATATTTTTTATTTAAAAACTTATTTCTTATTATTATTTTTTTTTTTTCTCTCATTAATTTCCAAATATATATATTATTGCAATAAGTCTTTAAACAAAACGCAGAACAATCAATAAAGTGATCCAATGAAAAATCGCTCACAAAATTCTTATACAAATTTGGGTTATATTTCATATGAGAAATGATCTAATGTTTTAAAGTGATTTTTCGTCATTTTTGAATTATAATTCCTTTTACGTTTTTATAATTTCTTTTTTAATTATATTCATAAAAAGTTTATATGTTTAATGAAGTTTATTAAAAAATAATTATCATAGTTAATTAAGTAAGTCAATAAAATAGTCTGATTTGTAGAATGATGCATCGCAGCCGAAAATTTTTGTAAAATATAAATAATCTCGATTTTTTGTGCGAATTAATATACAAAAATGCTTAAATGAATGATTCTGTAAAAATAAAATTATTAAAAGCAAATAAGAAATTATTTTCTATGTTGAAATGCTAAAATTTTAGCCTTTTTAAGATAATTTTAAAAATCAAAAAGCTAGAAGCTAAAGCGAAAAATTTGAGGCTAAAAGCAAAATAAGAATTCTAGATTTAGCCTCAAGTAGGATAAACTGACAAAACTGATTACAAGTGAAAATTATAATTTGTAAGTGAAAATTATAATTTTTATTGGAAATTTAAATTTTTAATAAAAGTTCAGATTTTTAGTTAACTTTTTGGATTTTTAGTGAAAATTTTAATTTTAAGAAAAAAAAAGAATAATATTTAGACCACAATTTTGTACACAGAAATAAAATATTACCGTATATTTTTCAATTAACAGAGTTTGATTACAATATTGTCTACTGTATGTAAATTCTTCTTATAGATGATGACGAAGAGGAGGTTGTTGAAGAAAAAAGGGGGTTGTCAATCTATTATTGGAAATGAATTATAATTACTCTTTTGATAAGAGTAATTATAATTGAGGGGTTTTGGGAATAAAGAAAAATAGGGAATAGTGGTGTAGCTGGTTTTTATTACAACAAGTTCTCACCTTTTCTTGCAGGGAAAATCCAGGAATGAGGTATGAATCCTTTTGTTTTCAGTTCAATTTCAGTTTTTATAACAAAAGGTTTATTTTCTTAGATTTAGGTAAACTTAGGTTAAGGTAAGTATTAGGAATTAGCTCGTCACGGCTCTATGCTAAGTATAAGACATCAAGATGATAAGTGACTTTAAAAAGTCACGTTTTTAAAAGCCTTCTTTTGGGTTTCTGTCAAACCTTCGGGCTTTTAAGGAAAACCGATAACATTACTTTTTGTTATTAAAAAAATTAACTTATGGCATTATTAGATTATTTAGTTCTTAGTAGCATACACTGCAAATAATTATCTTATATTGATTTCTTATAATTAATATAAAAATTATAATTTAAGTGTCCAACTTGATTGGAAACAGTTGTTTCATTTTGCATCAAAATTTAAGAAACATATTCCAGTAGGTGTAAAACAAAAATAAAATTAAAAAAATTTTATTCCTCATTTAAACTTTTAATCCATTAATTGATTGATGTGATACATTTTTTAATCATATAAAGAACTTTTTATTATTTCTTCCCTAAAAATAAAATAAAACGTACAAAACTTTTACAAAACATCGGATTAGAAATAAATTAAAGAAAATATACATACTTATGAGTGGTTTAAAAAAAAATGCTTACAGTCGAATAATAATTAAAAAATTAATAAATATTTAAAAGAATGTCATAATGGATCTTAGGATCCGTATCTGAAACTTAAACTCAAATAGAAAATCTTGGATTTTTTTCATCCATATTTTCATCCTTAATCCTTTGTAACATCAACAGGATTTACTAATAGCAACGATGGGGTATCTAATTAGTTATCTAGCTACGACGGATAATCAAAGACAATTCTGGCAAAGTTAATCCTTCGAATCTCAGTCAGAAATATGTTAACTGCTGAATGAAATCCAACGAGACAAATTAAGCATTTTGCTCTTGATCAGGAGTATACTACTTTCTACAGATTAACTATTTGTATATAATCCGATTAGATAAATTCTTAAGCTCTAAACTCGCTTGCTAGAACTTACTGTGGCTCTCACTGGTTTCGGCTACAAAACATGATCCATTGAGATGAATACTTCCGCTCTCAGTCGGCGATATAGGATTGTATGGACTAAATGCATTCCGGACTGAAAAATTCCTCGACTCTCGTTCGATTAACCACAGATACAAATGCAACTTAGACTACAATTCGGCGGTATAAAGTAGTCTTTACAAAGTTTTTAATAAATCAGCTCTGAATTCATAAGATGGATTGTGTAAATTATTATTAAATTATTATTAAAATTAATGCTAATTGTATGACATTTTATCATGAAATAATCAATATGTAAAGTTAGTATGTAAAACCTTGCACACAAAACTGCTATTTATAAATTTTCTGGTCCTTAAGACTAAACATTAATCTACAATATAAAACAACATTAGAAAAATAAAACAAACTCGTAAGCCATAAGAATACTCTAAAGTTTGTGTGTGTGTGCGTAAATATAATAGAATTGTTTTTGTCCCTTAAGAGTATTTAGTAATTTAATCCACAATATTTAAAACAAGCTTTTTTTAGAGTATGTGTGTATGTATGTATAAACAAATGCAGACTTTCATTTTACGAAATATTTAATTTTAATGTCATTTTAATATATTAATTAAAAATTTTATTTTATTATACCATAAACCTTAACATTGGTTGTTGCTGTTTGCTTTTATTGTTGATGTTACAAAATAAAATAAACACATACATACTCACATCAGACTTATAGAAGTATAATGGAAAATTTAATTTATACAGGATTATCTAGCCAAGCATGCATCCGTAATATTTACAAATACAAACGTATGTATGTCTATAATAATAATTATAAATAATAGGCAAACATATATGTTGTAATACCTTTTACGGTCACACAATACATCCGATTTTAATAAAAAAAATAAAATAAAATAAAATAAAATAAATATACCAAGAAAGGCATTTTCCCATAGATGTGTAGAATATAAATTTTGTTAAAGTATTTTAAAAGTTATAGGCGGTAATACTCACTTATAGTATGTGTATAAGCCTCAAACAAAAGAGCGTCTTAAACTATTAAACTCTTATCTATTTTATTTCTCATGTCTCTCAAACAATTCTCTGAATTCAAAGCAGGTCATTGTTGTTATATTTTACAAAAATAATTTGCGCAATTTAGACAAGTTATAATAATGGTGAATTAGAGACTTTTCCACTTTTAATTGAGGGATTTGTAAGCGAAGAGCGATACACGTTTATCATTTTATTTTATTTTTTTTTTTCTGAGCATTATTACTTATGAGCAGTGTTGCCAGTTTACCCTTTTTATTTTGCTTTTAGTCTCAAATTTTCGTTTTAACTCCTAGCCTTTTTCCTACCCTTTGTTGATTCACAAAATTGCCTTAAAAAGGCAAAAATATTACTATTTCAACAACGAAGAAAATAATTTATTATTATCTACTGCTAATTTTATTTTGACATAATCATTTATTTAAATATTTTTGTGCAATTATTCGTACAAAAAATCTATATTTTTTTTACAGTTAACAAAAATTTTCTTCTGCGGCGCTTCATTATCCAAATCAAGAACAACTAATATACTAAAATTCCAATATGTTATTTTATGCAATTACTAAATCGAATGTTATTATTGTTATTATTATTATTATTATTATTATTATTATATTCGGGACATTTTTTGACCTTTCTTAAAGGTGAATTTAGTCTCTTTTTTCTCGGCTTCTGGCATCACTGATTATGAGAAACAGTAGAAAAAGCAAACAATTAAAACACCTTTTAAGTTTTGTATTTGTTTTTATACTGTTCCTTTATATTTTTAGCAAATGCACATTTTCACTTTATTGTCCTTTTATTTTCGATAACTAAAATCAGAAACCTTAACTATCATAAAAATTTGAAGATTTTATTTTCACTTTTATATTCTTTGAGCCAAAATAACTATTATTTGATGATTTTTATTTTTTCAATGGAATATAAAAATTATTTTTCGATTTTTATTGATAGTATTATTAATAACAAATAAATTTCCAAACGAAAAAAGCGCTAAAATTAAACAAGTTGCAAAAACAAATTAAGAAAATTCAATAAAAGTCACTGAAACGAAAAAACCCGCAAAAACAGAAAAAATCGCCAAATGGGAAAAAACTTCAAAATGTAAAAAAATCGATAAAATGCAAAAAAATGGAAAAACGAAAAAATCGCAAAATGAGAAAATCGCCAAGAAGACAAAAAACGCCAAAATGTCAAAAATATAAAAAAGAAAAAAAAACAGAATAGAGTTAATTGGTAGCATTTTCTGAAATAAATTTTTCATACACAAAACTTTTTTATTTCAATACGAGGGGTAGCTGAGCGCCCCAAGTATACTCTAGTAATTATATAAATATGTAAAAATTTTACTTACCACTCTATAATGTGTTATACGATCGGCATTATATGTCACTTGCAAAAATAGAAATCTAGAAATAAAAAAAAAAAAATACAGAAAATTTAAAGGAATTAAAATACTTCGAACGTGTAGATAGATAAAGAGATATATAAATGGCCTAGTATTTAGGTATAAAATTAAACTACAACAAAAAAAATCTCATCACTTAAGCCTCTTTGCGTAGATTAATTTAAAGACAATGAGGTGTTATATTCTAATTTCCCAATGACATTATATCTGCCCGTAAGCCATACAAAACAACACAACAATAACATCATCAACAGCAATAGGATACAAAAATAGATGCGCAACAGAGCGTGTAATTGTTTTGACTGGCAAAACATGTTGACCGAAAATTCATGCAACATCCTGACACTCAAAATTCTTACAAACACATGTACAATGCATGTATAAGAACCCTGCCAACATTTGCTATCGAAATTTGAACTATGAAAATGTTATATCATTTTCTTATCAAAGTATAAACACCGTTCGGGAAGAAATCTGCCGCAGTTGTAATACTTTTTAGATGACACAATTTAGTGCATTCTTTGGGTGTCGAAATGTTATCATTTAGAAGTGTAAAAAAGTACATAAAGTATCGAAATTTAATCGCTTTTTTATAATAAAAATGTTTTTAATACAGTTGGAATATTTCTAGTAAACTTTAAACCAAAATAATAACTCACTATATGTTTGAATTAAATATGAAATATTTAGTAATAAAAATCAATAATTAAATTTGAACAAATTTTTATATTAACAACATTGATACTGGGCGAAATCATGTCGTTGTTGTTCTATACTCTGGAATGTAAATAATCGCCCAAGTCAATTTTTTTAGATCATAATTTGATACTAATGTGTTTTGTATTATTGTAAATTTTTGAATTCTCTACTGTTGAACTTCCAAGAGTGTCAAAAAGGATACTTTTTAGTGGATGGATGAAAAACTCTCTTCCAAATGCTGGCAGGGTACTTTTGTTTTTACATTAACAAAGTTTGTTAAATGAAAATGAATATGTATGTGTGAATGTGTTTGTTTATAAACACAAACAGGTATGGAAAATATTTGTAAATAGCGTCTTATTGTCCCAGCTTTGACAAACTGATATATATCTCTCTCTTGTTTATATATATATATATATATATATATATATATTTATAAAGATTTAAATAACAAATTTAGCTAGCAACTGCAAGAAATCATTGGACGTTATATATTTTAATAAGATATACTCTTACATTCAAATGGTAATAATGTGAAAGGAAGTATAATATCTATTATAACATCTACATTAATACAAATACTCTACTATACTTTGTTTTTATTTGTATGTAAATATATAATAAAATTTATAAATATTTATTCATAAGTAAACAAACATTTCTCGAAGAAGAAGATACCAGTAGCTTACAAAGAAAATTAAACAAACTATTATTCTAAAACAGGAATATTAATTGTGTTAGAATTTTTTCTGCTAATTGGCCCACAAAAACAAAAAATTTAACTTAAGTATTGATATTACGATCAATACGATATACAGATCAATAAGTCCGTGACTTTTCGAACTTCACTCGTAGTTATATGATATGCAAAACTATTCCCATCAAGTACCACCTATTATTAGACTACTGTCAAATTTTGAGCAAGTGTCGTCATTTACTTTGCGTAAAAAATAGGATTTTTCGAGGTGCTTAAAATATCCATTTGTTTGGTCAATAGTTTCATCGTTGGAGCTGAATCTCCTTCCACCGAGCCATTTCTTCAGGTTTGGAAATAGGAAGTAGTCACTAGGGGAATATGGTGGATAAGGTACCAATTTGTAGCCCAATTCATAGAGCTTTGCCATTGAGACTGCACATGTGTGCACTTGTGCATTAGCTTGATGAAAAAGAACTTTTTTTTGGCCATATGGGGTCGTTTTCTTTTTAAATCCTCATTAAATCGGCCTAATAAGTTGGCATAATATTCGCCGTTTATTGGTTTTCCCTTTTGAAGGTAATGGATTTGGATTATCCCGCGTGGCATTCCAAAAAACTGTTGCCATCACCTTATTGGCCGACAAACTTACCTTGGCCTTCTTCGGAATAGGTTCACTCGTAAAAACCCATTGTTTTGGTCTGCTGCTTAGTCTCCGGAGTACAGTAATGGATCCACGTTTCATGCACAGTTACAAAATTCCGCAAAAACTCATTCCGATTGCGGCTAAACAACTCCAAACAACCCTTTGAAGTTGTCACACGTTTACGTTTACGAGCAAATGCGGCTCCCGTCTTGCAGACAACTTTCTTAAACCCAGATTATCATTAAAATCGAAAATAATACTGCCATATGAAATGCCTATGACATCAACAATCTCACGCACTTTTACTCTTCGGTCGGCCAATACCATATCGTGGATTTTTTTCGACATTTTCGGGAATACTGACCTCAATTGGCCGTCCAGAACGTTCAGCGTCATTTGTACTTGTGCAAAAACAACGAAAGTCAGTAAACCACTTTTTTTACCATTCAAATCGATGGTGCAGAGTCCTCATAGTTTTTATCGATTTTTTCCTTGCTTTGATTGACGGTTTTTTTTTTGCAAAAAATAATGTTTAATGAGCACTCGAAATTCACTTTTTTCCATTTTTAGAAAAATACACGAATTTGTATGTTTTAAACAGCTGTTAAACGCAAAGTAAATGACGACACTTGCTCAAAATTTGACAGAAGTCTATTAACAGGTAGTACCAACAAGTTTTTGTTTCGGTATAAACGACATATTAATAAAAATATTAATTTATATAATTATTTTTTAAGCAATTATGAGTTTCAAAAAAGAAACAAGAAAATTGTGACAGTTTTCTAAAAAAAATAATAATTAAACAAAAATAGAAAAAGCTTAATACACATACAAATATTTTCAAGAATATTGCAAGAATGAATAATTTCCAACTTCCTGTTATTTTTGGAAATTGCTGAAACTACACAAAAAAATATATATAACTTGATTTTTCTTAATACATCATTATTTGGTTTAAAATAAAATTTTATCAAAATAATTGTTTAGGTTTCAACGAAACTAAAATGGATAAGACACTCCGAATGCTGATGAAGTGTGTAGCGGTACAGTAAATACGTATTCCATTCTGCTGTTGTCCAATCATAGTCCACAAACTCTGCTTTGGTATTGCCAAACAGAGACAACAATTCAATTTACGATTTAATTTTATTGGTTAACCAATAAAATTCAAAACCAATATAAAAATTAAAACAATTTCCTGCATTTTGATAATTTCAGAAAAAACAAAAATTAATTAATACAAATTGTGAAACAAAAAAATATAAAATCCAACATTTGAAAGCTCTTAATGGTAAGTTATCTGAATTTTCGTACATGTTTTTGTAATATTTATAATAATTGACATTTATATACTTATGTACGTATCTTCTAGATGATCCAAAAATAAATGAGTCGACGCAACAATGCCACCGTATGTGTGGTTGAGCGGCTTGCTACCTCTTTATATAAATCTTGCGCGTAAAAATCACACTTCTGATTTTCTGTCTTTAACAGATACCAAAGTTGCATTTTAGCTAATGTTAGATTTTTTTCTTAACTTCAACATTTGGGTAAGTTCTTAGAAGATGTAACATATCCAAGTCAAAAACGAACATTTCACATTTATATGTTGCTTGATTCAGAACTCTTGGTATCCTGAGGCCAAAATCGTTTGTAAACCAACACCGAAGCTAGAGGAAGTAGAGGGAGTTATAACAAATCTTCACTTGGATGATTTCCATCTTTTAGGATATTTTAAATTGCATACATATACATTGTTGTTTGCATACATATACAAATAATCATAATTAATCTTAACACTATAACTGGTTCAATTACAGTTTTATGCAGATATTGGGGGTCTTAAAAGAAACATGAAGACGCAATGCATTCCGCTTAAAAATCTTCCTAAACTGTAAATGGTAAGTTGAACTATTTTTAATTTTAATAACGATTGGACTTCCCATTTAGGTTGATTCTATCATAAATGGAATTTCGAAGAAGTTTCAAATAAATTTGCAACATTGTTTTCTTTTGGTTCATATATGTATTTGTCAAAAATGTTACTTTAGTTAGTTAGTTTTATTCTACACGAACATATCTCTTCAATCATTCAATACCGAATTAACATTTTACATGTTAACCATAACATTAACATTTTTGTATTAAAAGAAAAAAATGCAATAATTGTAAAAAGCTATAATTTTGTTATACTGCTTTAAAAAAAATATTATTAAATATTTTATAAAATCCACTAAGAACTAACTATTATTTTTATCAGTTTTTTCATAAATAGTTTTTGAATTTTATGAGAATTTTCAAACACTAAAATTTATAATAGCAAAAATATTTTAAGAAAAAAAAAATGAAAATTTTTTAAATAAAACGTTTACGATTTTGAATATTTGATTTTACTAATTTAGTGATAGGTTCGATTTTAGTAAAAAATATAATTGGTTTTATAAATTTAGCAATGGAATACGAAATTTAATTTTTTCTGTGTAATAGGAAATAGGGCAAATGTGAAGTTTTCCTCAAATGTTAACGTATAAAATTTTATAATGAATTTGTGTTAACAAATCGATTTTTTTTTTGTCTGTCATTATACTCGTTAGAATAAAATTTAAGTAAAATAATAAATGCGGTTTAAAACGTGAAAAAAAAAGAAATTTAAATATTTTTTCTAATTATGTAACGAACCTTGTAAGCCGAGAGTTCTACCCCAGCATAAGGTGGAAATATATCGTTACAGATTAATATTATTTAAAAATCATGCTTAGGTATATTGTACGAATTATGATAATGATCTAATACTCTGAATATATTTTTTTATTTTTATTATTTATATTATATTGAGTTATATTAGATTTAAATAATAATACTCATATGAACCGTTAATTCTTTCAATCAGAAAAGTGTTAAACAAAAATAAAAAATAGAAATTGAAGTTTTTATTGTTAATGATTTAAAACTTATAAATAGCAGAATAGTCCCTGAGGTAAAGGGGAAGATGTATTATCCTAGAGACAACTTGGCAATGGTTACCAACATTCCGTCTATATTAGAAGTAGTTTATGTAACTACTTATTTATTACTTATTTAGTTTAGTAACTACTTATTTATAACCAGATATGTAATTAATTGAGTTAAAACCAAATATGATAATCAATGTAAGATACTTCGATACCTGTTTATAATTTCATGTTGAACCTTAAAGTTTGAAGACATTAGTTTAATACGTTAAAAATTTTGAAATATCTTTTTTATAATTTTTATTACCTTGTTATGTTTTAATTTTTAAAAATCCAAAAAAAAAAAAAAAAATACTCCACAACGCAAAAATCACCAAAAAAAAAAATACTTTTTGCCGAAAAACGCAAAATTTAAATCTAAGGCACGCCGAATTTATGAGAGATATCAACGTTTTTTCAACCTTTTTGAAATTCGTTTAACAAAATTTTGAAAAAAATTTAAATTGCTGATTTAAAACACCCATAATAAAAATCAACGCTTTTTAATAAATCAAGAAAATATCATCCTGCATGACTCAAAGCTTTTTTCAGTAATTATGGTTTCAATTTAACTTCAAATAGCATTTTAATTCAAAATTTCTAAAAAAGTTAAAAAAGTACGTTGCTTATACGAAATTATTATAAATTTCAATAAATAAAAAATATGTTAATGGTCTAGGAAATTTCTAATAACTCTAATAGTTTCTAACCGATTTCAACTTTTTTTTTATAATATTTGATAGATAATTATGTCTAAATTATGGCTACTTAAATTAAGTTGTAAAAGAGAGTTGCTAATACTAAATTTTTTAAAAAGCTATGAAAAAGTCAAAAAATGCACCCTACATTCTTCAGGGTATATGCAGCAAGTGTCAGCTACAAACGATCACTCTAATATTTTGCACACTATATTTCTACATAAAAAAAACAATAGGGCTCCCCCTATTACGGTCGAAAGTAAGTTTTTGTTTCAGAGCAGAGTAGTCCTAAAAGTTAAACAGATTTTGAAATTATGTTGAACTTTTGTTGTAACTTTTGAATTTTGAAATTCTTGGGGAATATTATATTATAATTCCTGCACTGAAAATTTTAGCTAAGAGTTCACTTATAAAAAAAAATGGAATATATTTGCAACATCAAAACACTATTTATTTAAGAACTATACAAAGGTTTAAAATTTTTACCTTATACTCCTTTTTCTTGACAACAGTTGTATAGATTTAAATAATTCACTTCATAATTACATACATTGAGAAAGAGTGATTATGTACTCATATGTAGGTAAGTATTATATAGTAGTTAGGGTATGTGTAAGTATATTTAAAATATTTATATATTATAAACTTTTATTAAATTAACATAATTCTATACAAATCTTTAATTACACTTTCATATGGGAGCATACAATAACAATACTCTTCTACATATACACACATATGCACATATGAGGATAAGGATATATATTAATAAACAAACAATAAACTATAGATATATACATATGTATTAGGGTATCCAATTATTTGGATTTTCAAATTAATTGATTATTTATACAAATAATTATTCAAGGTTGAAAGCTGATCGGTTATTAATCAGTTAATGGCATATTATTCGCTTAACCGAATAGACTTAATACTGCATATAAAACATATAAATAACACTAATTATAGTATTAAATATATTTAAAAAGTTATTTAGAAACATAAAATAGATCAAATTATTTACAAAGGCTTCATCTTATCAGATCTTTCGCTCATTTGTATAAAAAAGAATGTATTTTTTTTACAAAATATATACTACAAAATATACTCCTAATTAGCTTTTCTTAATAAATCAGCCTTTTAAATATAACTCTCTTTATCTTCTGTATGAGAGAAGGATTTTTGTCATAAAAGTCAAAATTAATATTGGTATTTTTACGTATATTTTGTTGATGAAATTTAAAACTTTTTTAATTTTTTTATTTTTTATTTTTTTATTTACTTTACTTCAAACTATGTTTTACAATTACACAAGTTATAAATTATAATCTTTCATGTCACATTTTATTAAACATCCAAAGAAGTCAATAAAATCCTGAAATTATGATTCAGAAGAAGAGCAATCATTTCGAATAATTTCTAATGATTTTTAATATTTTCATTGAAGGATGTTTTATTTTTGATACCTACGCACTAAATAGGAAGTCATGTTTACGATTTCATGCAAAATTGCAATGAATAATAGAAAAGTCAACTAGAAGATCAACTCCCTCTAAAAAAACCTAACTTAGCTGTCCAAAAAACCTTTTATATCTGTTAACATAATTTTCTATAAAACACAAAAAAATTAAATTTCGTATTCTATTACTAAATTTATAAAGTCAGTTATTTTTTTTAATGAAATCGGACCTATCACTGAATTTGTAAAATCAAACATTCAAATTTGGAAATATTTTATTGAAAAAATATATTTTTTTCATATTAAAATATTTTTACTATTTATGAATTTGAATATTTTAAAATTTTCATAAATTCCAATTAATTTTTTCAATAAAATCTATAAAAATAATATTTTTTTTTTTTTTTTATAAATTTTCAAACAATCAGGTATGTCACAGAAGAAAAATTCGTACGAAAGTGAAAATGAAAACGAAAAAATTTTTCGTTTTCAATCCACTTTAAAATGTTAAAGTGAAATCGATATTTTCACAGCTTTACAGATAAAAAAAGCACAAAAATTTAATGAAAATAAACAATGAATTATTCATTTATTAATTTCACTTAAAAAAAATCTAATTTTATCCAAAAATTAATAATTTTCTTAAATTTAATTTTTATTGGCCAAAAAAATGTGAAAATAGATAATTTCGTGCTACCAATAAAGTTTTTTTTCATAGTTACCATATGTATTTAAGAAAAATGTAAACAAATACGATTTGGTAACATCATTTACGAATACAAACAAAAGAAAATTAGTAAAAAGTCAGTTTCTTTAAATTTAAATGACAATTTTTTTCAAATTTAAATTTAATTTATCATTTTGTTACTCAAATATGTAAGTATTTATAAATTAGACAAAATTACATCACTTTAAAGTACTACTTTTCGTTCCAAAGGGGTAAAAACAAAAATTCCAAGCAGGATAAAATTTTTATTGATTTTATGGAAACGCCAGGGGATATGTAAAAGGCGATAAGATTGTTGTAGATTCGTTATAGTCTGATTTGACTTAGGAACTAAACAGATTAGGGCCATCTTATAAAGATGTTAAGGAGTGGAAAAAGACCTGGGTCGATTGGAAAACCAACATAAAGCGAAAAATGTCCCACAAGTAAAAAGAAAAATGCTTCTTAGAATACTTTATTTCTTCATTGGACATTTTCAATTTAATCCAGTGCGGACATATGTATATTTTCCTCAATAGCATTCAAAATTCTTCATAATATTGTCCATAATATTCGCCCCATACTTATGTTTACATCTCATCCGATGACGCCTTGGTAGGATCCAGTTGCCAAAAAACGAAGTGCTGTTGCTAATTGTATAATTGCCGGTATTGAAGAACGTTGCAGCGATGGTTCAATTCTTTCTAATATCATAACAAAAGCTTCTTTGTTTAATCGGTACTAACTGATGAAACTATAAATAAAAATTAGTAAATATTATAATCTCTGTAAATACATAGTTTAAATTATTTTACTTACATTAAACTTTAATAAGACAAAGGATCTGATGCGTTCCTTAATGATTTTCGGCTCAGTTTTTTAAGGAAATGTTCATTTCTTATTTCTTCTAATACAGCCATTGTGGCATATTTAAAATCCTATAAAACTATTTTGTTTACACTTTTGAAATTAACTTTTTAATAGTAAACACAAATATCACTTTTATTTCATTTGTTGATGCCACATTTTCTTGAGGAAAAATGTGTTTTTAATTTCTTTCGGATTTGCAAAAACGTATTAAAGCTGAAGAAGCAAAACAAAAACATTACGAATTCGACTATACAAAAATTTTTACTTCCGAAAAATTTCCGTGACAGACCTGAATATTTATTTCGAAATGAATAAAATGTTTAATAAGAATTTTTAAAAAGCAATATTACAGTGCTTTTTTTATTTATTGTATTATTTATTTTGCAGATGTAGATTGTGGGAAATAATGTAATAATTGTGATAGAATGTTAATGTCATTACTATTAGCATTATTTAAAGAAACACATTCATATAATCAATAACATTTTAATTTTTTGTAACTTCATCTTTCCATCAATACTCGTAAACAGACCGTCCTAAGTAAAAGAAACACAAAAGTTATTAAAAATTAAATAAAGACATTTATGTAATATTACTTACCGATTGCAATTTAGGGATTTTTTTTAAAGTTTCACATATCCTTTTGTTAATTCCTTTAGTTTCAATAAAACTATCTAGAGATTATCTATTAGAATTGATAAATGAATTTAGTTTAAGTATAGACATGTATGTTATGGCACCAAAAAAGGGAACTTCTGGTGTTCAAATCATTTAAACGTTTGCAAACTTATTGTTTTTCGTAAAGTTCTCATTGAAGCCTTTAAAAAAATAGTTTCAGCTTAAAACTTCTTTTCTTCACTAAGATCATCTCTGTTAGAATTATTAAATTATGAATCTTTTTTATTCTCATAAAAAAACAAGTGATAAATATAAAATCAGTCTAGCCCGACAATATGTTGACCTACACCATTATATTGTATGTGACCCGTGTCCAATTATGGGCCGATATTTATATTAAGCTTAGTGTATATTTCTATTAAACATACGTATGTTATTTATACACAATAGGGTGATTCCCGTGCCTTATAGAGAGCTGTGCTCAATAATGAACCGATCCCAATAAAATTTAGTACCGTTTTTTCTATTTATATAATACTGATTTGTATACAATATTACCCTGTTACTGACATTTTTAGGGGATTTATACCCCTTAAAGTGATTTTCTAAACAAGGTTTTGTATGGGAACTTTTGTCAATTATGGACCGATCTCTATGATAGTTAAACCTCTATTCCAAGAGGATATTTGTAAGTGGGCTAGAGCTAGTTGAAATAATGGACCAATCAAAACCAATAAAAATCTGTATATTAAATTTCATAACATTATTTTCAAAATTGTGACTTGCAGTCACAGAAAATGATTCTAAGCCATTTAGTATAAACTAAGGTGGGTCTTAGAACAATACATCACCATAATACATCCCCACCTATGGTGGTATACTTCCGAAAAATTTTATAAATACGTCAACAGCCAATATTTTACATGCTCAATTTTTATTACATATCACATTTCCAAATTTTTCATATATCGGTTTAATTTTAATTGTAGGGCAAATATGAGAACCTCTCTGAATATATCTTTGCAGTTTTTTTGGAATGTCAATAGCCAAGTTTGAACAAATATAACGTTCTCACTTGTGCTGTTGTGTCCTACTGCAGGAATATTTTGCGAAATTACTAGTAAGGGATTAAGAGTACCAAAATATTCGCAGATATGACTATAATTTAGCTATTAATATAACACAAGGATTATATATTGACAGAAATTGATAACCCGATTAACAAGACGATATGTAGAAAATAATAAAACAATAATATTTGCAAATGATTTGCGATGTTTGTAGATGAGCTTGCATTATTTAATCCATATCTTACTATCTAAAAGAAGATATATTTATACCAATCAATATATTTACAATTCTTTAGGAAGATGAAGGCAACTTACCATAGGAAGTCTTCAAATATAGGATTTCACGATTTTTCTTTAAAATATTTATATTTTCTTTTTTTTTTTAATTTTATATTGAAAGTGTCAAAATCATAAAAAAATATTTTTTTTATATTGGTTTTCAAATGAATTAAAATCAATAAAACAAAATCAAACACTTTTTTTATAAAATTTTATTTAAAATCAAATAATGAATTATTTAAAAAAAATTCTAGCCACAATTTTTTCTGTGAACTAATATCTACATGTAAAGTAAGTAATTTTGTTTAATTATTTTGTAATTTTTATTGAACTTCCCAGCAAAAACTGCTTTCCTAGTAAGCTAGCAGGTATAATTGGAAACAAAAATAAACTACTTATTTTTTGCCTGAATAACTAGTTATTTTTGTTCGACTTGTCCACAAATTCATGTAGTTATTTTTTGACTCTAGGGGTACTAAAAAATATGTACCCAAACGAAAACAAAAATAAAAAACAAACAAAAAAATTCTTCCGTCAGTGAGACTCGAACTTGGACAAAAACTAACCATTCGTTTTTACTGACTAACGTCTTACTGAGTACACCATCTCGCACATAGCGACAAAAACTCTATTTAGTTTAAAATATCTTTTTAGACATTTTGTTATAAAAAACTAACAGCTTCAAAATGGGATTGAACCAACAACCTTCTGGTTGTTAATCCGGCGCTCTAGCCAACTCATCCACGTGATTGCAGTATTACTGTGCTATTATACTATTGAGTACTTATTAATGTAATACAGAGTAGGCAAATAATAATGTCGCCCCATTACCAAGAAACTACTTTAATAAGTAGTTGTTATTACCGAAAACCAAAAAGTTTTTGCTGGGTTTTTATAGACTTTTAGAATTTCGTAAATTTATTCGGGCTCAAGTTCATTGAATAATTGTAAAAGAATACATTGTTTAAAGAGTATTGAACACTCGGCAGAATTGAATGCAAAATGGAATGTATGATGGTCGTGGCTGACTAGAAAATACATTCCATTCTGCCTAGTGTCCAAAAAACATTTACAATGTATTTTTCTACAATTATTCAATGAATGGGAGTAATTTGGTTTTAGTGAGCGAATTAAAAGAGTTGATCTTCTAGTTGGTTTTTCTAGGCAATGAACATCTAAATTCTTTTTTTATCGGCTTTTAATTTTTATATAAACCAATTAATCTTCTAATAAAAGATTATGCATAACATAACTTTTCATTTGTTTAAAACATTTCTTTTTAGTAACAAGTATTTTGCAAAAATAACAACCGAATATCATTGTTTTATAGCAGAAAAAATCATTTAAATCTCTTTTTTTTAATAATATCTGTGGATGCTGTTTGTATTACTTATTAAGCACAAGAAAACATACACTAATTTATACTTTGAAAGTAATGAAGAGGTACTTTCCGAAAAATTGCTAATTTATTTTTATTGGAATATAACAGTTATTTAAAAAAAGATGTAAATGACATAAATTTATCTTAAAAGGTTTTTTTAATCTATAACACAGAAGACTAAATTTCGGTTAATCGGTTATTCGACACAAATTATTCGGTTTATTCGTTATTCGAAATTAGACTATTTTAAATTATACGAACACTTATTCGACCAAAATTAATCGGATAACCGAATAATGGTTAATCGATTGGATACCCTAGTATGTATACAAGTATGAACATATAGCATACCGGCTTAAATTAAAGCTTCAAGTCTTTGGTAGGGAAAAAAGTGCTAATTTGTTCATCTTTTTTTTTTTGCATAATTTATTTTCATTGAAAATATTTATGTTGTCCTCCCTGCTATAACTTTATCTGCACTTATGCGTATTTACATATGTACATTATATATACCTATACACATACTCACTTTTAGACAGAAATAATAAATATGATCAGGCAGGTTTATATACAAACAGGAGGAGTAGGTATGTGTGTATAAATACATTTATGTACAAACATATGTAAATACATAAATATACATTTTAAATCGCAACACACTTCCGTTCAATGCTTAATTCATCCGTTTGGTGTTGTTCAGTTTGTTGGAGGGGAGGGTTTTTAGTTTTTACAATCTCAATTATTTTTACGCCCATCGTAAGCACTTCGCTCCCTCCCATCCCCTCTTTCTAACATATGCCCATGGTGGGTATTGAAAGTAGTTTATTTGTCTGAAATGGTATGACGCTGCTGTTTGTTGTAGTTGTTGTTGCTTTATTGTTGGCTCATTACAATTGGACTTGATGTAAAGTTAAATGGCTGGTATGGAATTCCACACTTCTAAACACTCTATAAATTATGCTACTAATGAAAGGTCCTTGTTTCGTATTCAGATAATTAATTTGTGAGAATAAGAGGAGCACAAATACTCACATACATACACATAACAAACTATTCATACATACACATACAGTACATACATGTATATGTATAATACACATATGTAAGTAAAAAGTGTGCACGAAAAAATTAGTGCATACAATTTAGTTTATGAAAATAATACCAATGCACTATGGGAAATACTAGAATACGAGCTGATTATAAAAATTTTCTTTAAATTTATGAAATTTTATAAAATGTCTAATTTATTGTAAA
Organism: Protocalliphora azurea; assembly: GCA_932274085.1. Classification (NCBI taxonomy): domain Eukaryota; kingdom Metazoa; phylum Arthropoda; class Insecta; order Diptera; family Calliphoridae; genus Protocalliphora; species Protocalliphora azurea. The sequence continues at coordinate 153,392,313 of OW026520.1, forward strand.
GATAACATATAGTGAACTATTGTGTGAAAATATTGCAGAATTGCTACTAATATAAATGTTCTAAATTACTCACAAAAGTTTAGTACATTTGAAACAAATAATTTTTGACAAAAAGTCAGCACATTTTAAAGAATATTATTTTCGCTTTTTAAATTTTGTGGAATAAAATTTATACCACGTTTGATAGAAAACTATGCGTAGATCTTATTTTTAAATATAAATTTCAAAAATAATAGAAACTTGGTTAACATTCTTGTTCAGATTACATCAGGCGCGGATCCATGGGGAGGGGGGGGGGGAAGAAAATTTACCCCCAAAATGAGTTTTTTCAACTAAGAAAAATGAAACATGTGGAAAAATTTGCAAAGGGAAAAGAAAAAAAAATTATTTTGAAAAAAATTAGTTTTTCATAAATAGAAAAAGAAATGATGAATTTATTCTTAATATTGTCTATCCAAAAATTTGCATCTTCCTTCGAAAATTTTTAAGTAAATGAATAGGTTGTAAAAATTGGCACTTTTTTAATAAAAAAATGTGGGAAATATAAATTTCGATCTCCCTAAAATTTTAATTTTTTTTAGATGCAGTTATATTCATGTTTTTAAATTTAAAAGAAAAAGTAATTTTTTTTATTCATTTTTAGTAAAAATATTTAACAATTGCTGAAATGCCCTCCATAAGAGAAGAGCTTTATTGTATTTTTAACTACCTTTTTGTTGGAGGGTACCAATTAGACAACCTCTGTGAGATATCTGACACTAGACTCAGTAACATCATTAAATATCTCAATGCTACAGGCTGGATCTAATTATTTATGTTCTCATTGTTCTTCCCTACACTTCCATCTCATTACAGACTCAATACAACTCATTCACCTGGCGAGTAGTGTGGTTCCATCAAAACGGATTCTAACGAGTCTATTTGATTGCCCGTAAGGTTACGGGCTACCACGTAAACCAACCAAACAACTTTTTTGTTGGGAGAAATAAACTGTTTTTTAAACTGTATCTTATTTTTCATTCAACTTTAAATACATTTAAAATGAACAGAGTTTTGGATAGTTTAATGAATTAGCCCCCTTTGGTACATAACAGCACCATTTATTTGATACCACTCTGTTATATTCTTATTGTTGCATTGAGAAGAGAGATGAGACCAAACAAATCAGAATTCGTTGTGGCTTCTAACTATCACTAGGAACGAATTATTTCTGGCAGCACTCATTTGAGAACATTTCTCTATTAAAAGTGTCATTTGTTCTGAATGAAGTGCTTTTTCCCCACACGTTCAAATGTCCCGCCAGACCAAAAGTTAATTGGATTTTTTTTTTATATTTTGCATTTTTTACGATTTTTATTGTTTACTTTTGATTTACTGTTTACTTAAAATTTAAAGATTGAGTCGCATTCCATCCAAAAATGTAGAGATTTTCACATAAACTTTTTTTCAGTTATCGACGGCGCAACCAAAAATATGCAGCATATCTTTGAAAATCTTCATCCTAATAGCACGTATTTGCATATTTTATACTTAAGAGCATAATTCTGCATATATTGCACCCAATATACTTTTTTATATAATTTACCATTAGTAAAATTTTCGTTTTACTCTCACAAATATTTGTTTAAATCCGATTCCCTAATATTTTTCATTATATGAATTAATAAAAATTTTGTAATTTCCTAACACAATGTACTAGTTTTGAATGAGTCTAAGAGCAAAAAAAGAAAATATTTTTTAAGTAATTTCTAATAAAAATCAAATTGTTTTAGCATGAGTATTAAAAAATCTTTAATTTTTCCAGAAATAAATAATAATTTTGTGTTTTTTTTATTTCATTTTAAGGGTATATTTTCCGATTTTAAAAGCACTTTTTATGTGCTTACACTTATTTTAGACATATGTTTAGTTGCCCTGGTTATGCAGATTCTTTTCGGTGATAGTGAACTCTTTGTATTTTTTATGAATCAAGAAAGCTGTATTTCTCGACTCATCTGTGTTCCTGCTTTATAACCTCAACATGTGTTTGGATAACAAATTTGAATTATGGGCACAGTGGGGCTGATTGCAAAAATTTTATTAATATATCTGTATCTCCTAAACTACTAAACTGATCAAATTGAAATATATGAGAGAGTTTTAGAGTATGACCTAAGCTTTCAGAAAAATTTCCAGAAATCATATCTTCTACAAACTAAGTCCGATTATAAAGATTTTTATATTTTCGTAAAGTGCTTGGCGAGACTAAAATTAGCTAAAAACTAGTTCTCACTTCTAAGTTTTTCCTTACAGATAGAAAGGTATTTACGTTTGATTTTTTTAATTTTGTTGCCACGACTTTATATCGTTTTTCGAGAGTAAGACCTGAAATATATGAGGGAAAATTTTCTTGAAAATATTCTGTGATTTCTAATAAAGTCTGAAATAATAAAGTGAAAAAATATTTTAGTTACCTCAATTCGTCTAGTCGCGAAAAATGTACACATTCGTCCCTCTAAAATTAATATGAAAAATTCCTATTTTTTGCAAAAATATTGAAAAATTTTTTCACTTTTTCCCCAAAGTCTCGATAATAATTTTTTTTTTTCTTTACATATTTCAAAGTGTTAGAAAAGGAAAGAAATTTAAAAGATATATTTTTTTAATTTAATTTTACACCCTACGCGTACGTATATTGATCTACAAAAAATGTTATGCAAGTTTCTTTTAAATTTATTAACGTTGTTCAATTATGCAGTATGTTTAGATCGAGTTGGCACTAAACTGCAAAAAAACGAATGCAGCAGTGCAGATTTTATGAAAAAAGGTTAATTTAACCAATGACTTTCTCTTTTTTTATATTTTTATTATAATTTCTTATTCATTGTATAAAATAGGTATCAGTCTTTCATTCCACCAAAAATCATTTAAATACTTTCAACAACCAATTTTTGACAATTTTTCAAAATTCAAGTATGATTTCTTAAAACTTATTTATACAAGAGGTGGTAAAATTTTACACCCTGCGACTTATCTCGTGTTATAACAAAGTGGTTAGGATATACTTTTTCTGAAAGCCTAAGTCCTCTTCTATAACTCTTCCATACATTTCAATTCGATCCGACCAGTAGTTTAGGAGATATATATTTATTACCAAAATTTTTGCGTTCGGCCACACTGTGATGTGTCTGAACGAATTTTGCTAATTTTAATTTTACGAAAAACTACAACAAAATTTAGCACATATTTGCTGAGAATAATAGAAAATGAAAGAAAGTTAATGATACTAAATTTTTTCACGCACAATAAAAGTTGTAAGCATTAAACTGTGCACGGATCTTTTTGTGCGCAGTCCATATTTATGTGTGCGTATGTATTTGTATGTGTTTATACCATAAATGGAAGAGATAAAACTCCTGCAGTTACTTATACATACATACATCCAAACATACGTACATACATACAGACAGACATACATACATACATTCATACACATTCATATAACAACATAGCCTGCATCTTTCTGTATGATACTGGTTTGTATAGAATCATTATGTTACATTTTTTTTAAAAAAATAGTAGAAAAAATAAATCTATAACAAGATTCTTTTCATTCTTGTATGTTTGAGCTCCATATTGTACAAAAACTATTACTTCTATGTTTTTAATACTTGTATCTATAAATGTGTATATATAAGTGTTTATGTAGAATCCTTTGGCTTTTGTAGGTGTATTGGTCAAATGCCTCTCTCAACACTAAACAGGAAAACCTAGGAATATTTAGAACATTGAATTATATATAACCAGATGCATGCACTTACTCATTCTTTACAAACGTTCTCCATTCATAGTGCTATGTAGTATGCATGTGTTTGACAGGTATAAAACCCCAATAAAGTTTTTTATTTTCTCTTTTTTTTTTTTTTTTTTTTTTTTGTTCTTTAAAAGAAAAACAGATTATTTGTTGTATGAGTATGAGTATTTAATACACAGACCTGTGAAATAAATTGTTTGTATTAATTTGGTCAATTTTAAACATTTATACAAGTGCTGACTATACACATACATGTATTCTCTACTACATACACATATGTATAACAACAATGTTTTTGTACAATGTTGTATAAATACTATACACGAGAACAATGTACCAACCACACTTAACAATACGGTCGTTTGTATAAGAAACTTGTCAGTTGCTGTTTCTGAGTTGGTCGGTGTCTGTGTCTGATTAGGATTATGGTTTCAAATAAAATAAAACAAAACAGTATAGAAACTTAATAGAACTTAACTGAACTCAGTTGAGTTTTAGTTGAATTGTATTTGAGCTGAACTATACAAATAGGTTAAGTACAATCGAAAAATATATGAGGCAATTAATTGTGAATGTGAATGGTGTCACAGCTATTATATGCTTTTTATAAAACATTTCTCTTCTACTCATTTTACACATTTCATTACATTTGTTTTTTTCTTTTTTTCTGGTGTTTGTACACAACTGTATATGTGTGTGTTTTGCAACAAAACTGATGACGAAGGTAAAGTACCTACATGCGTGGCTGACAGGAAAACTCTTTAGAAATTGAAAAGAAAATGAAAAAATATATGTGCAAATTAATAAAGCAACAACAATTAGGCTTTGACACATTTTTTTTATGCCCTGATGTATTTACATAAAGTTAACATCACAGCAAAAAAACGATCAAGTGCTTTTAAAAACGAAACATTTTTATCACTTCAAGAGCAGAATTAAGTGCATATTTTATGCTTTTTTGAAAGTTATTAATAACTGCTTCCAAAAAAGTGAAAACAAGTACATTTCTAACGGAAAAAAAGCAATAATTTCTAAGCAAATTAAAATTTCTTAAATTTTGCAGTATTTTTATTATCTTTTAATAAGGCTAGAGCATAATTTTTATTAAAAAATTAAATAAACACAGTTTTAACAGAAGTACTTCGACAGCAATGAACAATAAGTACATAAGACGAACATCTTACCAATGACAATCATGGGAACTTCTGCAGCTCTTTTTCAACACTATATGCTTCCTTCCATCAACAACACAATGTTCAAATCATGTCTTTTTCAGCTCTTTTTTAGTTTCTTTTTTTTTTTTGCTGAGATAAAGTTCTAAAAATATAAAGTGAAAAGGTGAATAGAAATTGAAATATTTTTGGGATTTTATTTTTATAAATATGGGACAGGATTAAAAAATTAAAAAAGCACTTTATTAATTCAGAATTTAAAAGTCTGTTTTCAAAGGTTTTAAATTTTTAATTTTTTATAATGAAAAATGTAAACGCAAAACTAAGCTATCATAGCAAGCAGCTTCCTTAAAAACAAAAAACACTAACAACTGATAGCTTCTGATGACCACTAAATTTATATGTCCATCCTTGTTGCCAGGGGTAGATTGGAAAAAGTTAAAGATTTTTGTTAAAAATATTACAAGTTTTCTAAAAAGTTACATTTTCAGAATGGCCAATAGGTACTTACTTTTATATAAAATTTGGAAGAAAATAATCGACCTTAATTTTTAAACAATATTGGTAAAGATTCAGCAGTAAAAATTAATGCGCGCTCGCTCATAGTTTACGAGTTATGGACCGCTAAAATTCTGATACATTTTTCTGAATATCTTTACTAATACACATGGGTTTCAGATTATATTAAAAGTATAAAAATACCTTTCTAATGATATATAACAATTAAATAAATCTTTAAGAAGAAAAATTACACTTTTTTTGATTTCCAAAAAAGTTTATTCGGCAAAATGTTCGATATACATAGAGTCAAAAGTCCTTAAGGATGGCCAAAGGCGGGCAACAGAGAAACAATGCTGGAATCTCGATTTGTTCCAAAATTTGCTTTAAAAGGTTCATATTTTTTTGGCACTCAAACGGTTACGATGATCTGATTTTATTAGTTTTATTGACTAAATATAAATATATGCATTTTAAAATACGTATTGCTTTTTTATATTATTAAACAATGACAATAGTCGTCGGCACTTAAATAAGGATATAGTCCTAATATCTTGTTATCGAGAAGAATATTGTTAAAAGCAAATGTTATATTTTAATTTATATAACAAAGACTTTACTTTGTTATGTGTGATAATTCATCTGGATATTTTTTTACATGACAAAAATTTTTACAAATTTAATTTTTAACCAATTCAGGAGCACATTACTTAAAGCTTCTACACTGTCTTTTTCAAAAAAATGAAAAAAAGTACTTTTTTATATTTTGGATTCTAATACGGGTTTTAATGAAAATATACTTTTTAGTTTAGTTACTTTTTGTGTAATTTTATAGACCGAAAATGTATTTAAAAAATGAAATATGTAATTTTATCTACCACTTACAAGAAAAGAACAAACTTTGTTCTCTGCAACAAAAGCGATGTGCTAGGAGGTAAACTTCCTTTGCAATGCTTTTTATATGTGTTTGTGTGTGTATATTTTTAATATTTCTTTTTCAGATTTTTACCTATAACTCGTTTGATTATAGATCGATATGGTTAATTCAAAAAACAGAAATTTAAAAAAAATATTTACAACAGATTTGTACAAAAGCGAATTCTGAAGGCTGACAAAGTTCAAAAATGCGCTTTGACCGATATATCAATTATTAATGAACCTATTTTGTTTATTGCTTCCACAAAAACATTCCAAAAAAAATTCTGAATTTTCTGTGCAAAAACGAAGTCTATGACTTATATAGAGATTTAGAAAAGTCGAAAACAAGTACTTTTTAAACCTCTTTTCGTTTCTTGGCGATATCTCGTCTATTAATGGGTCGATTTTGTTGTATTTTATTAGTGTCATTCTGAGGAATATTCCCTATAATTCGATGTATAAAACATATATATACGATAACTGGGGCTTTTTAAAAACTGATTTCAATAGACAGAAGAACATCCTTATATCGACTTCCCCATCAATAACAAAACAGAAAATATATATTTTTTGGGATCTTAGTTAAATAGTGCAGAAATTACAAACGGTTTGACAAACTTATATATACCCTTTACACCTATAGTGAAGGGTATAAAAGAAATTTTCTAATATCATTTCATAATTTTTAAAATTCAAAATTATATTTTCTTCGAAATTCAAATTATTTATCAAATTAGTATTTTTGTTTCATATTTAATTTAGTTTAAATTTAAAAATCTTAAATTTTCTTTTATCAAAATATTTGATTTATTTTTTCCCCACTTTTAATTAATAAATTAAATTAAATAATAAATATCGAATGTTAATATCATATATTTCTAAAATTTAAAATAATGAATATTTGAAAAATATTTGAAAAATTCTTTTCTAATTATGTGAATAAATTCCTCTTCTTATTACTTATTAATCAAACCGTTGACTTTTGAGAAGAAGATACATTTTCTAACCCCTTTGGAACTCAGAATACGTTACAATTTTAAAAGTAACTGATTAAAAATAAAATCTACCAAATAACTAAAATAACTTTAAAACTTTAAAATTTCTTTTAAATACTGACACAAGTAAGTATCTATGCGAGTCCAAAGAGGTCTAATTGTTTTCAATATTATCCCCTTTATATATAAAACAGTCGTTTGCAAATAGAAATCATATTAACAAATATAGTGGGAATCGCCCAATTATACACGTTAAAGGCTTATCGTACAAAATGTTATAAAACTCGGCCAAGTTAATTCGAAATTTTTATATAAATACAATCTTGCTTATTTTTAACCCTAAAATGAATTAATCAAATTATTAAAATTTTTACTGAATTTCAAGCTTTTTTCTGAGAACATAAATAATAGTAAATTTGTATTGTTGACTTTTAAATGTAAAATAATCTTTAAATAAATGGTCTTCGCGATTCCCCTAAAAAATTTTACAGACTCGCTGTAGTTGTGAATCCGATTTCGGAATCGTTGTTATAAAGTATGGGTTTCTTTAATCAGTCAATTACTGTTAAACTTTAACTTACAACAGTTTCTTTTTAAACATTTGCCTTCGATTACAAAAAATAAAAATAATATATATATATATATATATATATATATATATATATATATATATATATATATATATATATATATATATAAGACTTAATAATCACTATATATATTCTAATAAAATATATAACCGTTTAATTAACTTTTCACTAAATATCATTAACCTCTTGCAGATAAAGTCAACTGAAGGTCAGCTATTAATGCGTGTGAGAATATTTGAAAAATAACCCTATTTAAGCACCAGAAACCTGAACTTGAATTAATTAATGTCATTATGTTTTCTTTACTTAGAACGCGTATCAATTATAAATAAAAACTCACAAACTGAACAAAATTTTTATCATGAATATAACAAAAAAGAAGTTTCATGAAATTATTTACCACTAAAATAGTACAAATTCTTCGAACACACACAGCTTACAAATTCGTATTAATTATAGTCAAGTAATGGTGGAAAAAATTATTCAAAAATGTTCAATAAAAATTAGTAGATATTGATAGGAATACAGAGAGCAAAAGAAGAGGCAGACAGACAGAAAGACGGACATTTAGTTACCGCATCCGAAAGGAAGCAGAGGCAATAACATTAACATCATTCTCATCTAATGATTAGAAACATTCTAGTAATGTGTTTGTATATGTGTGAGTTTTTGTCATTGTATGTGTGCATGTGTATTAATTGAAGTTTGTGTATGCAAAGGGAATACATATTATCATTAAAGCTGGAATCAATAACATTATTTCATTATGGGCCATTGTGCACTGGTTGTTTTTAGAAGGAAATGTAAGTATTTACAAATACACACATATACTAATGTATAAGTACTTTTATATTTATGCATAAATGTGTGTATGTATTTGTATAAAAAAATAGTATCATTGACAGCAACAACAACAGTAGCAATAGTCGTTCATACCAATGGTAATGACACCAAATTGTTGTTGAATTATAAATAAACACTCAGATAAACATACAAATATACCAAAAATACATAGTAGGTGGCCACCAAAATGAACATTATATTAATGAGAATTATAGTAAAGATTATATTTTAATTAAATTTTAGAAAAATACTGAACAAGTTTTTAGTTAAATATTCATAGTTTTTTCTTAAGTCCTTGTAATAATTTCAATTTCAAAAATGAAAAATTTTGAATTTTTTAAATTAAAACGTCACTAATTTTTTTATTATAAATTTGTAATAAATAAACATTTTTGAAATTTTTATTGCTAATTTTAAATTATGAAAGTATTAAAAATTGAAATAATTGAAATAATTAAGAAAAGTCAAACAAAATTCGATTTCCTTTTAAATGTTAAAAAATTTATATTATAGGATGATTTTTAGAAATTTAGAAAACTCGAAAACAGTTTCGAAATTTTGTAATTTTTTAAAATAAGAATTTATAAGAAATATATGTTTCTAAAAGGTTAAACTAATTTTTAAATTATCTTTGTAGCTCAAAATTGCATAATTTTTCTTTAAGTAAATTTCAAATTCAGTTTTTATTTAAATATTCTAAAAAACTTTAACATTATTGGCATTTACAGAGAAATCAATATATGAATAAGAACTGTTGACTTAATAGCTTATACACCTCATGGGATCAAGGTTGGCATAATTGGTTCGAAAATATTTGATTTTTAAAGGAGTATAATTTCTAGTTGGAGGAGAATTAATTGAACCGTTTACTAAATTTATTACAAATGAAATATTCATATATTTTCTCCTACTTTCAAGAGTAGGGAGATCAATAAGCTGTAATCGATTTTCATATGATGATAAAGCAGAGTCCAAACAATGGGTTTCTCCGGGTGAACCTGCTCTTAAGAAGGCCAAGGTAAGTTTGTCGACCAATAAGTGATGGCAACAGTTTTTTGGGATGCACGGGGGGATAATCCACATCGATTACCTTCAAAAGGGAAAAAAATAAACAGCGAATATTATGCAAACTTATTAGACCGATTTAATGAGGATTTAAAAAGAAAACGACCCCATATGGCCAAGAAAAAAGTTCTTCTTCATCAAGGTAATGCACGTGTGCAGTCTCAATGGCAAAACTCTATGAATTAGGCTACGAATTGGTACCTCATCCAACATATTCTCCAGCTTTAGCCCCTAGTGACTACTTCCTATTTCCATACCTAAAAAAATGGCTCGTTGGAAAGAGATTCAGCTCCAACGATGAAATTATTGACCAAAAAAATGTCTATTTTAAGGTTTAAGGACCTCGACAAATCCTATTTTTTACGCAAAGTAAATGACAACACTTGCTCAAAATTTGGCAATAGTCTATTAACAGGTGGTACTTGATGAGAATAGTGTTACATTTCATATAACTACGAGGGAAGTTCGAAAAGTCACGGTCTTATTGATCCGCCCTAGTAATATTAGGATTCCATGAAAGATTACGAAGACAAAATAAGAGAAATTGTTTCTGGACCGATTCAATTTTCTTTATATGAACTTCATATTGAGGTTTCCAGATCATTGGAAGCATATTCAAGGATTGGTCTTACCAGAGATGTGAATAATTGCTTGATTAAACTCTCTTCCCCAGCGCTTGAGGAAACCTATAACTAATTTTACTTTATTAACGATTTGCGAAACGTGGGAATTGAAGGTTAGTTTACAATCAAGCAACACACGCAGATCAAGAAATTCTTCGATTAGATCAAGTTGATATTAATTTATTTTGTATCTACAAAGTGCTGGACTTCTTTTGTAGAACATCGTATCTTTACACTTTTTTTAAATTCCGATCCATCAGATTCATCATACAACAATCATAAAGATTGTCAAGATCTGATTGGAGTAAGGAACATTGACAGGAATAGTTAAAGCTATGGAATAGCTTTACATCATCAGCATACATTAATATTCTAGAATTCTTAATGCAAGCTGATAAATCATTTATAAATATTAGGAATAATAAGGAACCGAGATAATTACCTTGCGGAACACCGGATGAAACAGGAATGGTTTTCGATATACATTCTCTAAATAATACACATTGGTATCTATTTTTAAGCTATGTGGAAATCCATTTAAGAAAGACAGGAGAAAATCCGAGTTTATCCAATTTGAAAAATATTTGATTTACTTTATCGAAAGCTTTAATGAAATCTGTATATATTGTGTCTGTCTGTAAAACGTAATCAAATGCAGTTATAACTGAGGTTGTGAACTCTAAAAGGTTAGTAGTAGTGCAACATTCTTTTTTAAATCCATGCTGAAATGATGAAAGATAACAAAGAACTTGATGCGAAACAATTTCAGTAACTATCTTTTAGAAAATTTTTGGAATAACACTCAATTTAGCAATACCTCTATAATTAGAAATATTAGATCTGCTTCCGGATTCAAACAATAATATAAGCTTTCTTTAAAAAATCTTAAAACAAAATAATAAATCTTTCAAAAGTTGGTAAAAAATTTAAATTTATATTCGAATTGTGTATAAAAAGATTCACAAGCATTTTTAATAGATTCAAGTTTTCTAGGTTTCCAAATTAAATTAAAAAAGAAATTTTTTTAAATTATTTATTTTTTGTAATTTAAAATGTTTATTATTACAACCTACACCACCAAAGATGGGGTGGCTATTATGCGATTGCTCTGGTGTTTGCAACAACCGAATATACTGGTCTAAGATCCACCTTAATGTATACTAATTAGCTTCGAATCATTTCCTAAGTCGATTTAACTATATCCGTCCGTCCGTCCGTCCATCTGTCAGACCGTACGTCCATATAACTCTTGTAATCAAAGTACAGGTCGCAATTTTTAAACTAGTTAAACGAAATTTAACACAGATATTTTCTATGGTCCAAAGAGGAAGTCTGTTGAAATTGGTTGAGATCGGTCTATTGTTTCATCTAGCCCCCATATAAATGCCCACTCGGTATAGGGGTTTAACGATCATAAATCTCCCACATATAAAAATATTTTAATGAAATTTTGCACATATACGTTTTGTATAAATAGAAAACTGTGTGCCGAATTTCGTTAAGGTCGGTCAATGATTGATCATAGCTCCCATATTAACCCCTCTTTACAAAATCACTTAAAGGGGTATAAATCTCATAAAAATGATAGTATCAGGGTAATATTTGACACCAAACTTTATACGGATACCAAACTTTATGGGGATAGGCCCAAAATTGACAATAGCTACAGCTTCCACATAAATAACTTAATATAATGCATATGTAAGCTCCATAGCAATATACAATACGATTAAAACAAGTATCGATCCTCAATTGGCCACAGGTTTCATATAAAACCCTTCCCCGAATTTTGATGTATATACCCAATGCCTCATATGGACATCTAGTTTCCACGTTAACAAACTAAAACAAATTAATTTATATATTATTTTTGACCTCTAAGCCGTTGCTATGGACTCCTAGGGGTCCGCGGACCCCCAATTGGGAACCCATGGTATAGGGTATCATATGGTGGTGCTAGGCCGACTATAGATTTCTTACTTGTTTTTTATTTTAAACTTTTGTGAGAATTTTGAAAACATAACATAAACTGGAATTTCAATAAATTTATATAATTTTGAATTCGACATACAAAAACCTTCTCAAATATAAGGAAATCGATGAATTATAAAAATTCATTGTTTATTTCGAATTAACAGTCCTTGGAAAAGTATTCAACAATTGTATAAATTTATTTTTATTCTAAGCTTTTGAGAGAATTTCGAAAAACCTGACATAAATTTGAATTTCAAAAAATTTTAAATTCCAAATGCTAAAGCTGTTATAAATTTAATGAATTTTGAAAATATGCAATTAAATTAAAATAAATTTTTTAATTTCATAATTAAAGGAATTTAACATATTTCAATAAATATTAAATAATTTGCAAATATTTAATATTTATTGAAATGCAAATTTAAATAATTTGCAAATTTAAAAATTTTTCAAAATTTAAGAAAATTAATGAATTTCGAAATTTTTTTTAAATTCGAATTAAAAGTCTGAACAGGAGAAATTTGAAAAAAATATTTTGTTTGCTTTTATATATGTGAAGTTTCGAAAATTTAATATAAATTCTAAATCAAATTCATTTAAAATTTCAAATGCTAAATCAGATTAATTGAATTTCTAAAAAAGAAATAGGTAACTAGAATTCTAAGCTTAAATTCAAACTTAAATTGAAAATTATTTCTTAAATTAGAAATTAGGAGAATTAAGTATATTTGATACTAAATAATTTCGAATTCAAAGTATAAAACGCTTTCCAAATTTAAGTCAATTATTAATTAATTCGAAAAGTTAATTATGATATAATTTTAATAATTTTCTGAAACAAAAATTAAAGGATTATTTCATTTTAATCGTGTTATTCATAAAATAAAGATTTTTACTTTTTTGTTTATGTTTAATTTAAAAAAAAAAAAAATTGCTTATTATTTTATTTAAGTAAATTTTTTTTATACTATTTTTAAATTAGAATTTTTTCTTGGAATTTTTAATTAGAATATAATGAAATAGCTAAAGAAAAAATATTTAGAAATTGTAAAACAAAACATATTAAATTTTCGTTTAATTTAGAAATTTTTAAATTTATTTTTTAACACCATCCTAATAGTTGAAATGATAGTTTGAATAGACTTATATTAAACACAGGAACGTTTAACCATATACACACTCATACAATTAAATGAAAATACCCAGCAAGCACATCAGTATGATCATAAATTAAATAAAACTTAAAGGTCATAGGTTATATATTTAAGCTTTAAAAATGTAAGAATAATAATGTCACCACAAATATTTGAGATTTTATTGAAATTTTACATTTAATAACTAATAATAAGCACTGTGTTTGCTAGGAAATTAAATCTTTTGAAAAACTAAAGTTTTTTTAAACTTTTTTTTAATCCTTAAAATAAGAATGCTTTATTACATAAAGAAATATTTATTATCACGTGTTACACATTTGACATTTAATTTCATTTCAAAACATTTTCATTTTGAATTCAAAACATAATGTTTGCTGAGTATTTCATACAAACACACAAACACTTACATTATAAATATGTAAGTGAGTATGTATGCGTATGGATTTATGTATTTTAAGCGAAAATACGGTAAAATTGTATGCAAATCCTAGAGTAGCAGAAAAAAAAAACAAATTTTATAAAATGAAGCGACATTAAACGACATAAAACAAAGCAGCAACATAATAAAACATCCATTTATTCTTAATGCCGGCAATTTCAGTTGCACTAAATCCACTCAAAGTCAGCCAACCAACCAGGCTGCCAAGCCACGTAGTTTTTTTTCAGTTTTAGTCCTTTTTTGTCGTCTGTATTTTTAAATTTTTTGGTTTATTTGTGGCGCCAAATCAAAAGAGGAAGTACAAAACTCTGACTGTGTATTTTTTTTTTACTTTTTGCAGTAGATCAAAATGACGAGCCTGGTGATGATTAATACATACATATATATATATATATAGTTACAAATATATACATGTGTATATGTGTTTTTATATATGTATGTGTATTATGGTTTATTTTGCCTGCTGTAAAATTCATTGCACATCAACTTAATATAGGATTGAGTGCTAGAGCGTTTATGGCAATCTCGCGGTAAACGCGTGTCGCCATAATTTATCCTTAAACTTTTTTAATGCTGGCAATACTGTGCTATTTTTACTTCTGAAAAAGGCCAAATAGATGTTGTTGCTGATGATGATGCTGACAATTCTTAAAATAAATCGACGGATGTTTACTTTTATTTCATTTCTTATCAAATTGACAATTGACATTATTTTGTTAAATTTATTTCTGTTGCTTGTCTTTTGCTTTTGCCTTCTGCTACTATAACATAATACTTCATCGTGTTGTTTCTTTACTTCTTTTTTTTACTATTCCCTCATTTTACACTTCAAATGCTTATCCGTCTGATTTGAAAAACTTTAAGTTACTTGTTTTATTTTCAAGTGTAAACCTAAAGCCAAAGACAGCATGTTGCCATTCACCACCATAAGCTTCATCATGATTTTCTTACTTTAAGTCAAAACTTCATTGCCAAATGCTTAGCATTGATACTTTGTATAGAAAAGAAAATAACTTTTGATGATAATGAAGTATTTCCCAAAGGAAGCATTCAGTATCCGTCTTCAGTTGAAGCAGTAAACGAAAAAAAAAAATTATTTAAATGATGCCGTTTTTATCTTTTGTTGTGAATGAGGAACACGTACTCAAAGCAAAGTGACAAAATATATTGGAATTGTAGGAATTGTGGTAGGAAGAAAAATGTTTACTCCAACTACGAGTACTAACAATCCAATGACATTGCTATAATAAATGCAGAAGCAGGGGCAGTGGAAGAGGGAGAGACAGAAAATGATGTGATTTCAAACTTAAGAAAAAAAAAACAACAAATTGTTAGCAGCATTGTCATCAATTGTAACTGTTTTAGATTTAAAATAAATTTACCACCACATTGATTATACTTAGTTTAAATGGATTACGTTTATATAACAATAGTTGTGCTATTATTATCAAATATTGCACTTTCTAATTTGTCTTATCTCTCAACTACTACAACTAAGCCAAAGACGACAGCGATTATACACTTGACTATATAGATTTGTCTATCGCTTTTATATTGACAAATACAAATATTTATCAAACGATTGGTCAAAATTATTACTATGCATACTGGGCCAGGATCCTTGAATTTTGGTCATAACTAGCATACTTGGTTTATGTTAAAAATAAATTTTACTTATAAGGAACTTGGGGACGCTGATTACGATGATTTAAAATTTCTACCAATTACATATAATTTTGTTTAATGTTTTTAAATTCAGGCTTGAAAACAGTTTTATATAATTTCAAGATGTTTTTATTTCCAAGAATTATCAAAGAATTTATTTTCAGATTAACGCCATATTGGATTCCACATTTTTTTTACTTTTAATATTTCATGTAAACAACAATAATCGGGGTGCCTGATAGGTTATATGGTAGCAGTGTTGCTAAAACCCCAATGGGAAAAAGTGCTAGACTTTGTAACAGATTAATATATTGTAAGTGCTTTAGTAGATACAATACAATAAGATAATTAATAATTCTCATTTAGTTTATATAAATTTAAACGTAAATAATCGAGATTGGGACGATACTTTTGAGCAAGAACCGAAGTACCGATTAGGTTAGTGATTCCGAGGTGGTGCAAGAAAACCAAAGTACCGATCTTGTTATACGTTGCTCTTAGGGGTCAAAGTATCACCAGACACGACCAAAGTTCATTCTTCCGAACCGTAGCCGAATCCGCAGTTAGCCGACCGAAAGTCAAAGAATTTATCTCATCGGATGGCAGTAGTAACACCGTCGTTAGCCGATTGAGAGCTGAAGAATTTATTTCATCGGATCGTATTTGTAGGCCATACCTTGTAGTTAGCCGACCGAGAGCCGAAGAATTTATCTCGTCGAATTGCATTTAGTTTACTGAGTAGCTCATACGATACTAACTAGCCGATCGAGAGCCGAAGAATTTATCTCATCCGATCGTAGTAATATCATTGTAGTTAACCGATTGAGAGCTGAAGCATTTATCTCATCGGATTATATATTGTAGACGAAACTCATAGTTAGCCGACCAAAAGCCAAAGAATTTATCTCGTCAGATTGTATTTTAAGACAAAAACCTGTAGCTTACCGAGCCGAAGAATTTATCTCGTCGAATTATATTTTGAGACAAAAACCTGTAGCTAACCGAACGAGAGCCGAAGCATTTATCTCGCCGAATAGTATTTAGTATAACTTAGCCCATACGATTCTAGATAGCCGATTGAGAATTGAAGAACCCAACTCATCGAATTATATTTTGTAGTCAGAAACCTATAGTTAGTTTTTCAAAAAGCATTTGTAAACCCAGTTAGTTATATAATCATAGACATCCGGTCGAAAGCAGAAGAATTTGTCTCGTCGCATTTATCTTCGTTAACTAATACATTCTAACCGAGAATTAACTTTGCCAACACTGCTCTTTTCTCTCGTAGCAAGGTACCATTTCTTCGTTGTTCGTGTCACGAAGGAACAAGGAAGCCCTGTGGTAACAGTCAAAAGAAGCAGACCTTTGAAGAAACTGGACAGACTAAGTATACCCCAGCTGAAAACAAAAACTGCATTACAACTTTACAAAGAAAAATACTAGAAAATGCTAAAAATAAAAAAATGCTAGAAAAAAGTGCTAAGAATGTTTTTCATTTTTTAATTTTTATTTTTTAATATTGGAAAAAAAAGAGATATATTATTTATTTTCATGTTTAAAACTTAAGAAATATTAAAGAAAATAATAAGAACATATTCTGAAATTGATTACTTAGAAACTAGAAAGTAATAAAATTAAAGTTAAACAAAAATTATGAGTGAGTTTTTAAAAATTGTTATACCAAATAATATAGAGGCTAACATTTTGACCAACTAATATCGAAATCTTTTGCCAAAAATTTAATTTTTCAAATTTAATTTATATAAAATGTGAAACACTTAGGGGATAAGACAATTCACTTTATCTAAAAACAAATTTGTTTGTACTCTTTTTACTGAAGAATTTTTGGGAAAAGTTTTAAATGAAAATGAAGAAATTCAACTGCAATCTATTCCTCTGTCATAATTATAACATAATTCTTATTATATTCTCTAAGCTAAACTGTAATTTCAATAAAATTTTGTTATTCAATCCTGAATATACTAGAGAATGGGATGAGTTAGGAAATGCCGTCCATATTAGCGAGTAATCCGGATTATCGAGTTTAAACTCTATTTATGAAATTGCTAAGTTTCCAATATAATTTTGTTTTTAAATGAACCAAATAAATTTATTATTAAATATGAATTTTTAGCTGAGAAAATGTTGATCAAATAAAATAATAATTTTAACCAAATAGACTTTTAACGAAAAACAAATATTTAAAGTTTGTCTCTAATAAATGCTCTGATTTTTAGTCTTCAAAAAATATTATTTAAATTTGTAACAAAATAATCACAAGAACTATTACTTAAAAAAAAATTGTTCTTCATATAATATTTTAAAAAACAATGCTGCTATTTTGAATTGGGTAATAAGTTGTTTAATTATATATAAATATTAAAATTTTCAAGAATATAGAAATCATTTCTAATTTTGATTTATTTTAATTTACGAAATCAACTTAGTTACGTTTACAATTTTTACAACTATATTGCAACTTTAGTTGTAAAAATTAATAAATTATTTCATCGTGATTATTTTTTAAAACAAAAGAATTATAGTTTACTTAATTGTGGAAAAAGTTCAACATATTTTAAAACCCACAATTTCTCGAAAATTTAAGATTGAAAAAAAAATTTAAAAGTGAAGATTCCATAAATTCAATTTGCGTAAATTACAAGTTTCATAAGTCTTCGCTATACCATATTATGAAGCAAGAATTCGATAGTGAATGGAATGAAGGGGATAACATGGCCTTAAATTTTTTACAAAATATAATTCAGTAAGAAAACGAAGATCTTTCAACTATTGATACACTTGTAGCTCAAATTGTTACGATACATCTTTTCATGAATGCTGACATATTGGATTCAAGAAGAATTTCATGTGAAAAGTAATGAGGAGTAAATAGAATTATCAGATACGGTATCGGAAGATTTATACGGTAGTCGTCATGAAGTAAACAAAATTAAAGTGGACGATTGTAAAACATCGATAAACCTATGCATACAATTTGCTTTGGAAAATTATAAGCCCAAAACAGCACTATATGCACTATGTAATTCAGTAGTTATTTTGAAACATAATTTGCCAAGAAAGCAACTCAAAATCTCCAATTTCTTTAAAAATGTTTAAAATGTAAATATATCAATAAGAACAATTCTAATTCTAATTTTAAAAAGTACATACAATTTTTAAACAAAGTTTTGGGTGCTGTTATCGCAAAAAATCAGTTTTCGCGCCAGATGAGGTTTTTAATTAGTCGCAAAAATCGAGCTTGCATTGCATATATAGGTTTTGCAAATTTATCTAATGCCACTAGAGTACAAATCTGTATATTTTTCCTTTGCCTGCAATGAACATTTTGCTAAAAAAAATTCAACTTGTAACCCATAGTGCAATAGCAAAAGAAATTCGAAAAAAAAACCGAAAACTATACAAATATTTAACAACGATTTTTTTTTTTTTTTGCAATCTCTCAATCAGAAATTAAAGAATAAGACTTCATTTGTTTCTACTTTTCCTTTTGCTATTTTTGCGAAAACATAAAGGATAGAAGAGGTCTAGGTAATAAATCAAATTTTAGTAGATTCAGATCGTTTGTACAGGATCGAATTGAATTAAATCATGTCAATAGTATCTTAAATAATGATTAATCACTTTGTCAATCTGTACACTGTTGGCCATTAATAAATGCCAGCACGTATATACTTTTCTACTAGCAACTATGAAAGCGTCTCCTATAATGCAGCATAAAAAGAAACAGAATAATGAAAACAGAACAAAAAATGTGACAAATACAAAAAAGTATATATAAAGAATTTTACTTAAACCCACACACACTCTAACATGAACACGTATGTACATATACACATAAATTAATCTATAGACACATTTCATCTATATTTTTTTACAAGTGGAAAAATTCTTGCGAAAAATATTGACCACATTATGCGACAATATGTATAAACGTAAGAACGATTGGTCCGTTAGTTGTTATTTTATTTCAGCCTAAAGGTATTTGTATAAGTGTGTGTAACTTTAGAACTGAGTGCTACATATTTCATATTTTCTTGTTTGTCATTCCCATAACAGGAGACTTTTTTTTTTTCTTTCTAGTTTAGGTTATTTCTTTTTATGAGCTTTTGTGGCTAAATGGAAAAATTCTTTTTGTCACATACACTAAACAACCTACACACATATTCATATGTGTAAAAGTATAAATGATTAATGATTAATTTTTTATATATATGTGTGTGTGTTTTAATATGGTTTTCTCTATTTGTATTGATTAAGAATTAATCGATTATTCAATTAATTTAATTCAATCAATTTATTTTGTGAGATTTAGTGAAAAAAATAAAAATAAAATAAAAGTATTAATAAATAATATTTTATTTATACTTCTGGGAAGACGAAAGACTGGGTAAATGTAACAGAAATTTAGTTTTCAAATGAAATTAAAGGTAATTCTATTATTCTATAAAAGTTAGGTTTTTACATAAATAATTATAAATTAAAAAAATATATATTTAATCGTTTACATATGTATAAATAAAAGAATTAAAAAAAAACGACCATTTTATTTTTTAAAAAATTTATAATTTTTTTATGAAAATTTTTAAATAATAATTTCACTCTGTTACAGTGAAAAAGCACTTAAGAAATAGCATAGCGTATTTTTAGTGCTTCTTGAGGACATAATAAATCAGTTTTAAAATTTCTCAATATACACTTAGTTATGCTCCAAAAAATGTAATTAAATTATTTTTTTACTCACCATCAAAAAAATAAGGTAGGTATATTGAGTTTGTCATTCCGTATACGAAATGTCAAAATTTTCGTCTAAAATCTCAGTATATGGGACATAGATTACAACTAGAAGTGTATGTGAAAGACAAAAACCTAATTCGGTTGTCAAAAATCTAATTCATGCAACAATAAAATACATGTAGTACACATATATTTTGCTTTTGTGTTTTGAAAAAAGTGAGTAAAATTTTTGAAAATTTAGTTTGAACTGCCTGCCTGCAACATAAACTTCTAGTTGTATTCTATGATATTAACAAAAAATGCTTAACCTCGCTGAAACTGAATTTAATGCCTAATAAGTTTTATGGTAATACTATTTTAAACAAACGGATAACAGATCTAAATCCACAAAACTTAAAACTAATAGAGTACAACATTTTAGCCTCACAGATTTCAATATATGATCATAATTGTTGCTCAAAATTCAAAAACTTAGAAAAAAGGCTTAAAATTACTTACGTTTTTGCCATTCTTCTACACTTTTTGTTCGTAAGTTTATAATTTTTGATCTCATTGAACCTTATACACACTAATAAGACTTTGTAGATAAATTCCACAGCTCTTTTGCTATTGTGCGGACTTTAAACAGTTACATGTAGAGTAGTCGAATCTTAATGACAAAATTTTTTAATTTTTTGGGCGGGGTCTGTGTGCCCCTCAACGGAATGCAAATTTTTGAAACAGGGATTGATATACGTTGTAATTGTGAGTACTTTGCACCGCATCCCTTTAATATGTCCTAAATAGTCAACTTAGTAGATAGTCTCAAAGTTTGGAAAACAATAGCAAAAACAAAAAAAAAGAGTTTTTCACGTGGCACATTCACAGTCGCAAATGGAATAGCAGGGATTACTGCGTGAACTTGTTTTGTTGTTATTTTACAAAATAAAATCGAATGAGCATTAAAATTAAATTTAACAAAATAATTTTATAGACTTTGTGAAAATTACGAAAAATTTGCACTTTTTGTTTTTGTACTTTTATATAGCAAATTGTAATTTGTATAAATCTTGGATATATATAGATATAAAGACGGCGATAAACATAGTTGATCGAGACTATAAATTTAAGTCAAATATCGTTGATAGTTGGAAATGGAACACTTATGTCAAAACAGCTTTTGATAAGGCACAACGCATGAACAGCACGAAATTGACCTTAATGGCATAATTAAGTGATTCTGTATATACATATATATACGAGGGCGAATCAATAAGTCCAATTAATATAATAATAATCAATAATTTTCGAACTGCCGTCGTAGTTATATGAAACGCAACACTATTCCCATTAAGTACTACCTGTTAATAGACTACTATCAAATTTTGAGCAAAAAATTGAAGAACAGATGCTCGTTTTGAGGCTTCTGCAAACCAAAATGTGTCCCATCCACACAGCCAACGACTATTAGAAAAAGATAATACATACATATGTGAAGAAATGACGTCTTGCATATATATACATACCTCCTGGAATATTATATTTTGCCATGAAATACTCCTTGCAAGCGTCACTATTTCTAGGGTTAAATTGAATAAATTGGCCATATAGGTTACGTTTCATTTCATCCATTACACGATTAGTGATTTTACATATAGCACTTTGACTTATGCCAATTAAGAAATCATTTCCAACAGTGTGCTTAAAACCTCCGGATGCCAACAATGATAATGTTGGCGCCAACTGAATTTTTGGTGCAACCATGGTGGAAAGTATCCCCTCAAACTATAACTGCCCAAGAACATAATTAAATGCTTCCTTTGTGAGCCTAAAACGTCTTTTGAATCTAGAAAAACACATGCATTAATACATATTTATGTATGTAATTATTTATACTTACTCATTGTTTGTCAATCTTAAGGGGTCGGAGGAGTTTCTTATTTGTTTCCTTATGACATTAATGTTTTCAATCTTGTCAGAATCAGAAGACGACGAGTAAAAAAACACAATGGAATCCATTTTTAAATTAAAATTATATCTTTAAAAAGTTGTGTTATTTTTTTGCACAACCATATGTGTTGTAATACGTACTTAGTTAAGTTTTTTACAACACTGAAGCAATGAATCGATTCGATTCGTATCGAGTACCACCATTAGAAAATTTTTCACTGTCGAAATAAATTTCGATTCGAAAACAATTTCGATCAGAATTAGCCCCCTGAAGTATTTAAGGGAAAAATCTACTACAAATATTTTGCAATTTCTACTATATTACAAAATAATATGCCGAAAAGAGTTTTTGATTATCTCAATTCGTCTAATCGTGAAAAATGTTCAAAATCAGCATTCTGAAATTAGAATGAAAAATGGCTATTTTTTCCACAAAAATAAAGTACAATTCTTTCTCAGACTTTTTTTAATTAAAAATCTTTTTCTTTACATATTTAAAAACACAAGGCTTCATAAATGTTTAGTAAGGAAATTTCAAATTGATTTAGATCTGCACCCTGGAGGACGCATTCATCGAAAATGGTAAATTTTAGAAAATAATTTCATTTCAAACAAAAAAAAAAAATGTCATGTTAGTTGCCTTTTTAATTTACTAATGCTGTTAAATTATAAAATATATTAAGATCGATTTGCCACTAAATTGCTTCCTACAAAGCAATATCGAATGCATGTCTACAGATTTTATGCAAAAAGTAAACTTTTTAAAAGACTTATATTAAATTGCACAAAAAAATATGTTAGTACCATATTTTTGCAATTATTATTTATGTATTATACAAAATAGATATCAGTCTTTGACTCCTCAAAAAATCGTTCTAACAGCTTCATCAACAAATTTTTGCAACTTTTCAAAGTTAAATAGTATTAAAAAAAAATAAATAAAATAAAAACCAAAAAAAAATATATTTTTTAAAACTAAACTTCGCCTAGTTTTCAAAGATTTATAAAATATTAAAATAATATAAAAATAGACTTATTTACCAATTTAATATATAATATACTTATATAGGTTGTTTTCAAAAAGATAGTAAAGCGTGATCCATATTGAGTTTTCCTACATTTTAAAGAAAAAAACACAAAAAATTCAAATTTAATGGGAAATATTTATTATCATTTGAAAGATCATTCTTTGGGACTTATTTTTTGAAGATTATGTCTATCAAATGTTGGCCGTTGCTACGTCGCAGATGGTCCATGCGTTGAGTCCAATTTTCTATGACTCGTTCGAGCATTTCGACTGGTAACTAGCGAATGACACGCGTGATGTTTTCCACCAAAGCCTGAATCGAAGCGGGTTTGTCCACATAAACTTTAGACTTTACATATCCCCACAGGAAAAAGTCTAACGGTGTGATATCACACGATCTTGGTGGTCAATCGACCGGCCCAAAATGTGAAATTATGTGCTCACCAAAGTGTTCTCTCAATAATTCTATTGATTGATGCGATGTATGGGAAGTGGCGTCGTCTTGCTGAAACCAAATGTCGCCGAGATTACGAGCTTCAATTTCAGGCATCAAATAGTCGGTTATCATGGCACGATAACGGTCGCCATTGACGGTTACGTTCGCACCGGCATCATTTTTAAAGAAATATGGACCGATGATTCCACCGGAACACAAACCATACCAAACCATTGTTTTTTCTGGATGAAGTGGCAGTTCTTGAAGCTCTTCAGGTTGCACTTCATCCCAAATGCGGCAATTTTGTTTGTTTACCTACCCATTGAGCCAGAAATGGACCTCATCGCTAAACAAAATTTGCCTCGAAAACGTCGGATCTTCTTGGAACTTTTCAAGAGCCCATAGAGCGAAACGATGTCGCTTGCGAAGGTCGAGCGGCTTCAGTTATTGCACAAGCAGTATTTTGTACGCTTTCAATTTAATATCTCTACGTAAAATGCGCCAAGTCGTTCCATACGTCATTCCGTGTTTCTGCGAACGGCGCCGAATCGACTCTCCACGGTCTTCGTGTGCACTCTCAGCTACGGCGCTATATTTTATTCACAGCGTGCTGGACGTGTCTATTCGGTCGAATATTATCCAGTAATTAATGCTGGGTCTCAAAATGGGTGATGGTTTTGCGAATAGTACGCTCAGTAGGCCGATTATGTATGTTTTTGTGCAATTAAAAAAGGTCTTTTGAAAGGTTGAATTTTTCATAAAATCTGCACTCCTATATTCGTTTTTGGCCGGGTGGAAAGCACTTTAGCTTCAAATTCATATAAAAATAGTAATTGTTCATACTAATTTGAGAGTGACGAAAATTTTTTACGGCTAGACGAATTAAGATAATCAAAAAATTTTTTCAGTGCATTATTTCGGAATGTATTTAAATTATTCCTCATACAGCTCAGGATTTTTTCCCGAAAAACGAAATAAAGTCGAGGCAAAAAATCAAAAATCAAAATTCAAGAGTAAGTATCTTTTTAACTATAAGAGAAAACTTATCGGAGTGAGCATGTTTTTTTTCCTTATATCGCCACTTTATAGAAATATAAAAATGTTTGAAATCGAACTGGATTTTTTATTCTTTTGCATACTCGAGACTACAAGATGATTTTTCTGAAAGCATAGATCCTCCTTTATAACTCCCATACTCCCATTTCAATTCGATCCGATACATAGATACAGATACAGATTTATTACCAGGAATTTTACGATTGGACCCTCTGTGTGCTCTCCTTTTAGTTTAATTATAATATAGTATACTTGTTATAATTAATTGATATTACTTATACGTTGTCAGACTAAATTTCCGTACCACATAAGAATTTTTTAAAATACATTTTGAAAGAAAAATCAAAACTTTTACTGGACACAATATAGTAGGCATATTATTTTCAACATTTGATAGGGAACTGAAGCTGAATTATTTAAATTTCTCTAGTTTCTAAATTTTCCTTATTATTTTTAAAACTTACCTATTTTTCCTGTAACTTTGGTACCTTCCTGAAAGTAAAAACTACTTATAAATTGTTAACAATTTGTTAACGAAAAAGAAAAAAGAAAAAATACCAAACAGCTTTCTATTAAGCAAAAATAAATTTACAAAAATAGGAGAGATGGGGTAAACTGGAGCATACTTTAATTTTATTATAATAAAGTACCAAACAATAAACTTTTATACTCTCCTATTAAACTGTTATATAGAATGGATTGTTGTCTAATGTTCTGCATAAAATAATAAAATTATTTTATTAAACAGTTATTTCTTATATTTAGTATAATGTAATTCATAAGTGTAATAAATTACTGTAATTTTTCACACATTAAGTGCGCAGACCATTTTCATGAGTTTTATCAAAACTTGTGTGTATTTTTACAGCATCCACTATTTCAGCGATTTTTAAATCCAGTTTTTCTTTTAATAAGCTAATGTAATGGTACAAGTTGGTTCTATGAATTTTGAATCTCATCGCTGTGGAGTTTATTGAGTTAATTCCAATTTTCCTATATTCTATGGCTTTAACTAAAGCATCATATTTTTTATCTGTTTTAATAAATTTTCTTCAATATTTTCATATCACTGGTGATTAAGCCAATTATTTACTATATATTCAGTAAAACTGCGAAAAAAAATTGTTGAAAATTTGCTAAATTATACATCGCATTTTAAAACAACTTATTTTTCCCATAGTACCATAATTACATAAATTTTACATCAAGTAGAGATCTGACAAATCATTATGTTTTTCGTATTAAATATATGTGGAAAATATATTATTCATTTTTGTATTCACCGATTTGAAAATGATATTAATTTACATGACTTCCTCAGAAACATCAACACTTAAAAAAAACTTTTCAAGTATATTTTATTTGTTTGTACTCGAAAAGCGATAAAATCATTTAGAAATGTAGTACAATAATGACAAACATTTACCAGTAACATTTCTTTTTTTGAAAAAAAGATTAAAAATATACAAAAAAGTAAAACTTTTTTTCATTACTCCATATACCATAATACCCCAATTTCCCCCATAAAATTTAACTATCAAATTTAAAATTTTTTCTTGCAATTTAGTTTTACCAAAGTTTTATCTCTGAAAATCTGAATTTACAAAAATTATACCCTAAAGAATTATGCGCCTGAAACTAGTTCTTAGATGAATTTTTATGTGTCTAACTTTTGCTATTTTGAACTAAGTTAGATTTTTCAATTCCTCAATCAGTCACACTTCCATTAAGTTCAATTACTTTCTGTTAAATGTAAATTTTATTACGACTTAAATTTTCAGATTTCCTTTAAAAACATTCATTATTTTCGTTTAACTTATTCCATTTTAATAAACGATTTTCTTTAACTTCATTTTCTGGTATATTTTCTGGTATTATATATAGCAAAATGTTCTTGTTTTTATTGTTCTTTTAAAGTACCACGAAAAGAATTGTTAAGCATTCCTGTTAGTCGTTATCAGAAGCTTTAAAATATTTTTTGGTGTCCTGCAGCGAGAAACACCCACCCACTCTGATATAATGCGATACATTTGGTAGTTGGTATTTCAATTTCATCTTAACACAACTGGTTATAAAACGTAATACACTCAAACACATTTACACACACATACACACACATACAGATATACACAATCCTATTTTGTACGCTTTTATTTTGTAGTAAATACTATAAACATTTCATTATACAATATATGAAAATAGCAACAAAAAAACCAACTACAAAAAAAAAATATATATATACATAAATAAAAACTATAATATAAAAATAAAAGAAAAACGATGGTATAAAATCCGCTTTTTCACATATATTGTAATGTTAAATTCGTAACAAAATGTTACGACTTTTTATACTTTCTACACGCCACTTATTCACAGATTCACATATGCATACATATAAGCACGTTTCAACTTATAGAAGAATTTAACCACACACACAGACATACATACATACATACATACATCCATACACATGTGAAATATTACAAAAATATAGAAAAACCAAACATATTTATTTCAAAAACCATTTTCATTTTAAAATCATTTCTCACATTCAATTCTTCTTGTTGAGGATTTTTGTATTATTTTTTTTTTCTTTTCTTATACCAAAAATTGCAGCAGTGGCAGTAGCAGTAGCAAGAGCAAAGCGCATTTAAATGCACTTTGCACTACACAAAAAAATCATACACATATACATACAACATTTTCTTTTTAATGTTACCATAGTAAAAAGCTTTTCAAACCGACTAAAAACCAACTTGCCCCAAAAAAAAAGAGCAAGAAATATATATATATGTATTTAAGTTTATGTATGTATGTGTATACGAATAACAAAAATAATAACAACAACAGAAATAAATACAAGAAAAATCAATTCAGTGTATAAGTGTATTGGTGTATGAATGTTTGTCGAAATGTGTTGAGAAAAGTTCAAAAAGATGATGGAAAAACCGGGCACAATTGATAAGGAGCTAAACTATGAAATAATTTTAAAGAAATTTTAATCTTTTTTTTTAAATAATTTATTTTTATTTGTTTATTTACAAATTTTATTAAATATTTACAAAATTATGAAAATTTACTTAAAAGTACTACAACAATTGATTATCATAATAATTGAATAACGAGACTTTTATTATCACAGTAGTTAAGGAAAATTAGTGTTAAAAAACCTTCAATGTAAAAAACCTTCGATGTGCAGAAATTTTAATCTTTTCCTTTAAATGGAATGAAAATTTTACTAAAAATAACATAGCTGTGCCGAATCTTATATACCCTTCACATGTATTGAGATAAAGTAAATGAAAATGAAATTCACGTCTAAACGGCCGAATCGATTTTCACGAAATTTGTCAACCAGATAGTACCAGTGACGAAGGTGGTTATAGGCTATGCTAGATCTTGATCGGAAGTCACACCCACATTTTACACCTACTTAAAGAAAAAGAAAGAAAAACATCTTCTCAATTTTGCGCGTTATTAATGAAGCTACTTACATGAAATTTGACGCACAGATAGTGCTTGCACTATTTTGGATTTTGACCGGATTCCACGTAAATATCTTACGTTCACTGTTTTTAAATTCTCAAAAGGATGAACGGACTTACTCAAAATTTTCACAGCATTATCTTGTGCGTTCCTAAATTTAAATTCATATCTAAGGAACTATTACTGTAAGATCGCTCAATTTTCGTGGAAACCTTTATCTTATCATTTCACATTGATGAAATTAAAATACGATCGATAGTTCTAGGGACAGAGGTAGCCCCCATACAAAGAAAATATAAACTTTCTCATTTAAAGGACTATGACAGTGAAACTCTTAAAAAGTTTAAAAAGTAATTTTCATTTCAAATTTCGAATAGGGTGAATAGGTTCAGGGGGACCTATCAAATAGTTAGATATTAGTTATCGCATCAAATATTAAATATTAAAAAATAAATTGAATACTTTGGAATTCTATGAAAGTTCAAATATCTTGAGTAAAATTTAACCGATTTAAAAAACCGAAATTCGGAAAAAGTCTTTTTGATTTATGCCAGAACGAGATCAATAGCTTTTATAAGAGCTTGAAAAAAAATATAATAACAGGTTTGTTAACGCTGTAGTTCATGTGTGTGAAAGAACGAAGTTTCTAGCTTTGAGAAAACCAAATATTCATTACTTTATTGTTGTTATTGTTTTTCAGTACCCATGAAAACAACAACTATAAGAGAATCAGATATTAAATAAATAAATAACTCGGTTGTATGTGAACCGATTTGTTTGATTCTAAAAACTAATATGCAAGAAAAATATTTGTGATCACCCTATATAAGAACCAAGTTACTAACTGTACCAATTGAGTTTGTTGCTTCAGCATAAAATTGAGAACAATTTTCTGACTTTTTTTTTTGCAAAAATGAAGTCTTTAGCTTATATGGGGGCTTTAGAAAATTGAAAACCGATTTGAAAAATGTTTTTTAATATCTTCCCAAAATTTGAGTTGTCTTTTCTGAGTTTCGAACGATATTTATACCATTTTTTAGTTGAGAAAAAATATATCTACGCCATTTAAGTTCTCGAAAGGATTTTTGATCGGCGGGCTTCATAAGTCATTTCAACGTACGGAGGGACGGATGAATATCGTCCTATCGACATCATTTTTTTATAAAGATCCAAAAAATATAAACTTTTTTTGTTTTCCGACGAAAATTTTGGAAATTACAAACTTTACCCTTTACACCTATAGTGAAGGGTACGAAACTGGGAACAACATTTTAAAAATTATATTAAATTAGTTAATAGAAATTAATAAATTATTTAACTCCTTCTTGAATAGCCTTTAGAATCCCCTACGAAAAATAAATGTACTTATTTTATTACAAATTTTCTACAAATACGTATTTAATTCTAAACTGTCAAGTTCTTACATAAAATTATAAAATTACTTGTTACGTTGATACATAATGTATGCATTTTAAAAGTTAAATAATGTTCAATTAACCCACTGACTGGTAAATAAATATTTTGCTTATTTCTTGTTTGGCACACAAAACATAAAAACTCAAGTTTATATAAGTTCCTTCACACAAACACTTATAAACATGAATTCTACTTAAAAATCTACAATCAGACTGGCAGTGCTGAAGGCAACATTAGAAAATTAGAGTGAAATTTGAAGCCAAACTTTAATACATGCTATTTGAGTTGTTTTTCATTTTAACAATTAAAATTTTTCTTCTTTAGATTTAAAATTCGTATTACATTTCAACATAATATCCTGAAAAAGTAAAACCATTTGGTCTTAATATAGACAACGTTATATTGAATATTGATACTCATAGATTCGTATGACTTTTACATGATTTCTTCATCCAGTTGGCTCAAAAATATATGTACATGTTCTGGAGATCAAGGAAGTTTTCATAAAAAAATTATAAGATTTTTGAATTTTCAATACAAATTTAGGAGAAATATTTTCTGAAATCTTAAATTTACATTTAACTTAAAATAATCATTTATTTCACTTCAAATAAAATAATATAAAATTTGGTTTAAAATCCAATTTTTTTATTTGGTTAACGAACTGTCGGGTTTTTCAAAATGTTCATTTTTCGAATGTCGAGTAGACGGGTTTTTTTAAACACAAAAAAATCAGTTTTAAAACACAAACACAAAAATTAGATTTTTCACTAAAAAATCGATTTTTCATAAAAAATTTGATTTTTAACTAAAAACCAATTTTTTGCTATTAAATTTTTAGAAAAATATTCGACTTGAAACCAAAATTCAATTTTTTACTAAAACTTCGATTTTTTCTAAAAATTCCATTTTTTTACTAAAAATTCCATATTTTTACTAAAAATTCCATTTTTTTACTAAAAATTCTATTTTGTTTACTAAAAATTCTATTTTCTACTAAAATATCGATTTTTTAAAAATTTTGAGAGAAAATTTTTAATTTATCCAACTTAAATTAAATTTTAATAATTTTGTTTTCTTAATATATATTTTAAATCGCATATTTCCTCTGTTCTAATGATAATTTTCTCATATTTATCTTTTCGTTCCAGGACTTTACCAGCAATAAAAGCAACTACTATACCCATCCCCTTCCTTCAGCGACCAAGAAAATTCAAAGTTTTACTAAAAATTCAAAATTTTACTAAAAATTCAAAATTTCACTAAAAAATCAAATTTTCACCAAAAAAAAAAAAACAATTATTTAAAAATTAAAATTTTCATTAAAAATTACAATTTTATTAAAAAAATTCAAAAAAAAAACAATTATTTACTAGAAATTGGATTTTTCACAAAAATTCTGAAATATAATTTTCACTAAAAATCCGATTATTCGCAAAAATTCAAATTTATTCAGAAATTTTTAACTCCATAAAAAATTCAAATTTTCACTAAAAACTGATTTTTCATTAAAAATTTGATTTTTCACTAAAAATTTAATTTTTCACTAAAAATCCCTTTATTCACTACAAATTTAAATTCTCACTAGAAATTTGTCTGCACTTGAAATCTGATTTTTCACTAAAAATTGAATTTTTCAACACAAATTAAAAAAAAAATCGATTTATCAATAACAGCAAGTAAAAAACTTACAGTCGGTCTTACCCGACAATATGAAATTATTCACTATTGCGTCAAAATGATTTTCGAGATTTTCAGAAATGACCTTATATGAGACCTATGGTCAATTATGAATTGATCCTTAAGAATCCTTGGTGCAATGATTTCTGCTTATATAAAACTTATGCCAAATATTACCATAATAATATAATTTATGTGGTATTTATGGAAGATATGCTTAATTATGGTTTTATGAGATTTCGTTTTCTAATTCACTATTATATAAAATTTATTTGTACCAAATTTTATTGAAATAGTGATATAATAAGGCATTTATGAGTACTAATACCCTTATAATGAACCGATAATATTCAATTTCAATATAGTGTGTCGTTATACCAAAATATTTATATGTTTCAAATTTCATTAAATTATCCTTAAAATTATTACTTTCACTTTGTACACGAGTTATACATGGACTGACTACCAGCCAGCCGGACAGCGAGGCCACCTGCCAGATGGACGGACATTGTTAAGTCGACTCAGAAAGTATTTCTGCTAAAAGTTATATTAAATTCAAACGCGTAATTGAGTGTCACTTGATTCCGATATAATCTATAATAATAGCTGTAAATAAGTATACATCTTCACCGATACAAATCAGCGCCTTGGGTGTGCCGCGACGATTTTTGAAATGCTAAAGACATCGCGATTTCAGGTCATGAATACTTTTTATGCAGTTTTTTTTTTTTTTTTTTTTTTTTTGCTGAAACCAATTTTTAGCTTAACTAAAACAGAATAAATATAATTTTATATGAAATTAAAAACTGTAGTATAAAGTGCGAAAATTTTTAGATCGATTTTAAAAACTTACAACATTTTTGCAAATTAATATTTTATCGCATCACAATGATTTTTGCAATTTCCAAAGTCTTTTTGATAAGGCGATACTTCAGCTTCACTGAAATTACATTATGAGTGTGCCTCGCAAAAACAGACATATCCTAGAGACATTCACGTTTTTTCTCTCAAAGTTTGGGCATCACATGTAGCGCTGCTATTGAGGGCCTATTAACCAGATGTATCTCAAACGATTTAAGAGCAATAAACCTCCATTCTAGAATTAGAATTAGAATAGAATTGAAAAACTATAAAAAATAAAAATCTTGTAAATGTTGGTTTCACCACTTGTCCACAATATAATTCAACACTGGTTAACGATAGACTGATTGAATACAATTTCGTCTATTTCTATAAGTATTTATAGTTCCCATTAGAGGCGTTGGACACATATGCTAAAATCCGAAATTACAGAAATCAAAAGAAAAAAAATTGTTATTTTCAAACATTTCACTTAAACTTTAAAAAACTAATTGTTAAAAAGTGGACGTGGCATTTTTAATAATTATTTATTATATATATATAGGATATAAAATTAATAAAAATGCCACGCCCACTTTTTTAGCAATTATTTTTTTTTTAATTGCAAATGAAAGTTAGCACATATAACTTATATTTGTTGGAGAAAACTTTGGCCTATAATATAAGTTAGATGCCACGCGCAGTTTTTAGCCCACTTTAAGTAGAAAACAGTCTTGCTATTTTTTGGTTGGTACTAAAAGAATTAACATAAAATTTTACACACACAATTAAGAAAACATATTATAGTTTATAAAATTAAATTTGTATGGGTGCCCCACCTCTATTTTGCCCACTTTTATTATTGATACTGATTATGAATTTTACACTAGCTTACTAAGAAGAAAAAGTGGGCATGGCATCCAGTCAAGTATATAGAAAATTTCTTTAAAGAACTTCTATATTTTTTCCTTTATTTAGTTTTTTTTTATAATATATTTTTTCATAAATGATGGCAGCCTTGTTTGAAGAAAACATAAAATATAATAGAATACAACTAGAAGTTTATGTAAAAGTCAAAAACCTAATTCATGCAACAAAAAAAAAAAATACATGAACTCATATATATTTTGTTTTTGTGTTTTGAAAAAAATTAGCAATTTTTATTTATTTTTTTTTTTTTTTTTTTTTTTTTTTGAAAATTTAGTTGGAAGTGCCTCTTACATAAACTTCTAATTGTATTCTATGTAGAATATCGTCCAAAAGTTAAAATAAATTTTATTTTAATGTCTTATCGATCAACGGGAATATAATGTCAAATTTGTATGGAATTGTCGTTGCCGTCGACATACTTCCACATCGTAAATTATATCTATTTGTGTTGCAAATACTAATCATTACACTTCTAGAACTTCAATAGGAGAACTTAAATCCACCAAAAACTATCTGGCATACGACTTTACAAGGTAATTTTGTATTCTATAAATATTTTTGATATGGACTTCCCAAAGAATATTCTTGTTTAGTTTGCCAATTTTTTACAATGAAAAATAACTCATTTATGGAAATAAAGTATGTAATATTATGTTACCAACTAAGGGCGATAATACAACAACCATAGAATCAAGAAATCAAAGAATCACGAAATTACACATATTTTACATAAAAATTTGTTTCCTCATAATCAAACATAATTGAAAGCGTCAAATGGTTTTAATTTTAATGATTCACAATAAATTAAATTCTTCCAAACGATTTTTTTTTTTTTTTGAAATTGGTTGTATGTTCTGTATAATTCAATTGAATTTTCGCTATATGAAAAGAATTTAAAATAGCCTTGGAACCTCGTAAATTCGATTGGCAAAAATTTGGTTGCCACAACAAATCTGCTTGTTTTGTGTACAGATCTATACTTCAAATTTAACAAGGACCATAATTACAAATGCCCGCATACAAGATTTCACTTAAGCGTGTTAACTACATTTTAGCATATATGTAGTTAATTCGGCCTGTATTAGACCATCGCTCCCATAACTTTTTTGAGGCAAATTTAGCCAATATACTATTAAAAACAAATTATCAGGAAATATATTACTTTTTGTAATATCCAAACTCATTTATGATTTCTAAACGAAATAAATTTATGAAAACCTTCAAAACAAAATCAATTTATTGTCATTTTTTTAATGACAAACTTTAGTTTATAACACAGCTGTTTAGGAAAGATTCAAAAGAATATTAAACTTTATGAGATATCGGCTAAATATTACAGAAAATATTAAAAAATAAATAAAAGTAATCGTTTTATTTAAAAATATAAAAAAAAAAACTGGAATACAATTGAACTGTATCTTTGTTAATATATAAGCTCCATATTTTTTTTTTTTTTCTTTCCTATAAGCATTTTTTTGGTTTGTTAATCTAGATCAGTGATCGGCACCTGTAGCCAACGGGGGGACGAGTGCTTTTTAATTAACACCACAACAAAGAGCATACAAAAATTATTATATTTTATGCTTGCTGTTAACAAGGTGCGCAAAACAGATTCAAAATAAAGAACAAAAGAAAAGAAAACACATCAATACATTCAAATTTTATCGCCTCTATAACCTGGTTAAATAGCACCAGATCTCATATTCAACAAAATTTTAAATCACAACGATTTTAAAAATATTTTAAATATTAAGTTTGTGATTGTCACTTATTATATTTTAAAGAAAAATTTTAATAATGTTCGAATTTAATTTTAATCTAAATAGATCATTTTAGAAAAAGACATTTGGAAATCCTTATTATCATGGCATGTTTTTTCTTTCTTTGCACTCATCTTGTATTTGTATTACATTATTAGCTTTTATTGGATCGTGATTTTAATATGAAATACAATGACAAAATTTTACTCCCTTTTAAAAATAGTAATTTCGAATATATAGCGTTCTTATAATAATGTAATTAAAACATTAGTTAAATAATTTATTCACAAACAATTTTCCATTACTATTATTTCTCTCACCTCTGCCAGCACACGTACACAAAAAAAAACCAGCAACAACTTATATATGTTTATAAATATGTCTGTGATATAGCTGCTTTATGTTTTCAACTATTCCAATTCCTTTAACGCAAATAAGAAACAACTATTTTTAGAGGAAAAATACAAAAATATAAAGAAGAAAAAAGAAAATAAGTGAACAAAAAATACAACAAGTATAAAGTTAAAAGAATGATTGCCGGTCGATAACACTGAATCTTGAAGCTTAGTAACATGGCAGCCACAATGAAATAATGAAAGAAGTTAAGCGGAGTCAAGCTCAAATGAAATTTCTTTTAGCTTAAGAACTAAAAAACACTATCACACTTACACACACACACAACTATGCACTCAAATACATAACAGATGGCAAAATTGCAATACTAAAACCAATGCACGAATAACAAACACTTAACCACAAACACAAGGCTTTAATATGAATACGACGAGAAATATGTATATGGGGAATTCTCTTTTTAAGTTTACCTTTAAGAAACCGAACTTAAACCTCAAATATTTTTATATCCATCATCAAAAAATGGATTTTTTTTGTCATTCCGTGTGTAACATGTCGGAAAAAGATTATTTAGGACCCCATACAGTATATATACGAGGGCGGATCAATAAGTCGAACTTCCGTCGTAGTTATATAAAATGCAACACTATTCTCATTAAGTACCACCTGCTAATAGACTACTGTAAAATTTTGAGCAAGTTTGGTGGTACTTGATGGGAATAGTGTTCCATTTCATATAACTACGAGGGAAGTTCGAAAAGTCACGGACTTATTGATCGGCCCCCGTATTATGGGTCCTGATAAGATTCTTAGTCGATCGATCTATCCGTCTGTCTGTTGAAAGCAGGATGGGGCTCGAGAGGATTATTTAAGGGGACGAAATTCGGCTCAACTATTTATCTTTGAGTATCTGGGTTGGGTTTCTTAAGCACAGTCAAACGGGTTTTCGTTGTTTGGCATTCGATAATTTTGCATCTAACCCCCGCATTGACTAAGTGTTTGTTGTCGTCTAACTGTATCGTGTTACGTTTTGTCAAGGCTTACATTTATCACATGCAATCGATTTTGTTAACATAATTTTTATAAGACTGGATTTGGTGTAGTACCACAAAAAACTGAGATTGATATTGTTGGATACCATTAAACTCAGGAAGCTGAATACGGCAATTCTAGGTCTAGATCGAGTGGATGTTTTGTAAAGTAGGCTTCTTTTGGTTATACACCCTGGCAATATGTTAGCAGAAAGTTACGCCATTTAAACTTTTGAAATCCCAAAAAAAGCTATGAGCCAAATACTAGAAATACAGGGTGTCCATTATAAATCCAATTTCATACTTTTCCACCAGTATCTCTTACAAAAAAGCATATACGACAACATTTTGTACAGAGAGTTCAGGGATCGATATAAACTCGAAACCAAAAATGGGTATGTTCCGCCCACTTTATCACCCACCTCCCATATAAAGTGAAATTTTAAAAAATTGCAGATGGTGGGTATATAGATTTAGCCAGGCCGAATATAATATTCTCACCAGTTTTTAATTTAATTTTTTTAAACTAACTTTTGATGCAATTATATTAATAATATTTCGTGAAGTGAAACAACAAAAATTCAAGATCTGACATGGTTGTTTACGGTACCGGCATAAACAACCTTTTGATACCTGTAATCGCAGATTTTAGCATATGTGTCCAATTCTTCTAATGTAAACTACAAACACTTGTGGAAATAGGCCAACTTGTGTTCAATTTATGAGTAGTTGGCCAGTATTAAAATATATTGTGGACATATTTTCAAAATCTTAACTTTTTTTTCTCTTTTTCGAATAGAAAATTTGCACCCTTTCTATTATTGCGAAATAAAAAATGGGGTTTTATTGCTCTTGTAATTGTGAATCGTTTAAGATACATCCCTCAACAGCACCGTTATAGGGGGTGACCAAACTTAGGGCGAAAAAACGTGAATGGCTCTAAGAGGTGCCTTTTTCACGAAGCACACTCACAGCGTAATTTCAATGAAGCTAAAGTATTGCGTAATCAAAAAAGGGTTCCAAATTACATTTTAAAATAGTTGTGGCGCAATAAAGTATTAAATTGCAAAGACATTATTACTCTTTAAAATCGATCTAAAAAATTGCGTACTTTACATTAGCATTTCTTTACATTTTATGTGAAATTATATTTATAATAAATTTTGTTTTAGTTGAGCGAAAAATGGGTTTCAACAAAAAACCTCCATAAAAAGTATTTATGACCTGAGGTCGCTGTGTATTGTTTTATATCCTATAATATAATAAATAATTAATAAAAGTGCCACGCCCACTTTTTTAGCATATGTGTCTAACTCCTCTAATGGGAACTACAAATACTTATAGAAATAGGCGAAATTGTATTCAATCAGTCTGTCGTTAACCAGTGTTGAATTATATTGTGGACAAGTGGTGAAACAAACATTTAAAGTTTTTCAATTAGAAAATTTGCGCCGTTTCTAGTTCTAGAATGGAGGTTTATTACTCTTAAATCGTTTGAAATACATCTTGTTAATATGCCTTCAGTAGCAGAGCTACAGGGGGTGCCCAAACTTTGAGAGAAAAAACGTGAATGTCTCTAGGAGATGCCTTTTTTTTCAAGGCACACTGACAATGTAATTTCAGTGAAGCTGAAGTATCGCCTTATCAAAAAGACTTTCCAAATTGCAAAAATCATTATGATGCGATGAAATATTAATTTGCAAAAATGTTATAAGTCTTTAAAATCGAACTAAAATTTTGCGTACTTTATACTACAGTTTTTTAATTTCATATAAAATTATATTTATTCTGTTTTAGTTAAGCTAAAAATTGGTTTCAGCAAAAAAAAAAACTGCATAAAAAGTATTCATGACCTGAAATCGCGATGTCTTTAGCATTTCAAAAATCGTCGAGGCACACCCAAGGCGCTGATTTGTATCAGTGAAGATGTATACTAATTTGCAGCTATTATTATAGATTATGTCGGAATCAAGTGACACTCAAAATTAATTACGCGTTTGCATTTAAAGCAACTTTTAATATTTTTGGGTGTGTATTTTTGTCATTAAAAAATTAGTTTTATAGTTATATAATTAATATATGCAACTTTTTATTTATTAACAAAATTTAAAGTGTTTTTTGTGGTTAGAAGTGAAAAATACATCAGCGAATTAAATTCAATTAAAAACAAGAAAGAAAAATATAGTCAGTCAAGACCGACTATGTATTACCCTAGACCATTTTGTACGAGCATAAAAATTCGGCCAATTTTAATAAATGTAAAATAAAATATACAAATACAGAATAATGCGTTGTCACTAACATCTAGATGATTTTATGCACTTTAGGGCGATTCCTGGAAATGGGTTTATATAGGAGCTATGGTAAATTATGGAAAGATTATCATAACATTTGGCAATGTTGTTTCTCATAAAACTTATTTGTGCAGAATATTAACATGATACTAACATCCGTATGGGATTTATGAACGTTAAAGTGATTTTCGAAAGAGGGGTTTATATGAAAGCTATGATCAATCTAGCTACAACCGATCTTCATAAAATTTGGTACAAAGATTGCTACTTGTACAGAACTTCTTTGCACCGAATTTTATTAAAATATTCTTATTTTTAAGGCATTTTTGAGTGTTTAAACTCTATTCCAGGGGATATTTGTATGGAGACTAGGTGAAATAATGGACCGATCACAACCAATTTTAATAGGCTTTGTCCTTGTATCCTAAAAGCTCCACGTGCCAAATTTTCGTTGAATTAACTTTAAAATTGTGATCCGTACTTTTGTGCACAATGTTTAAATGGACAGTCAGCCAGCCAGCCGTCCAACTACCCAGAAGGACGAACACACATTGCTAGATTCGATTGGTATACTTTAAGGTGGGTGTTGGATAATTTTTTCTACGCGTTGCAAACATCAGCACAAACGCATAATATCCCAACCACCTATGGCGGTGTAGGTTATAAGAATATCGAAAATCTATGTACACTTTGTTTTTTGCTGCATGTTATAAAGGAACGTTTAAATAGATTTGTGGTTGCGTTTATGTTCAATAATATAAAACTTACCGAACCTCCTTTAATTTGTATTCTATTTACGTCCGTGTATGTTACATATGTGCATTCATTATTGATATAGGACTTAAAATTGAATTTATACAATACATTTAAACTTCTAAATTCTACCTACCATAACAAAAACGATCATTTCTTGTCAACTAATATTATTTAAAAAAAATTCCTTATTGTATAATCTTTGCATACTTTGTTGATTAAAATTTGTTTAATGAAATGCTAAAAACAAATCACTAAGTTCACGATTATCTTCGGTGTCACCAACAATATCGTATCACTTTTAATTTGTATTTTAGACATATTGGTGTAGATTACATACTTGTGGTAATTTTTTAAATGTTGTTGAAAATAGACTTTTAAAAATTTTTTTTAATTTTTTTATCTCAAAGCTCCATAACACTAACGTCGCACACTGGGGATTTTTGTATGAAGGTGAGGAAAAAAATATATTTGTCAAAAAATGTAGTGATTTCATCACAAATTTAGTTTTATTTTTATAGTAATACACAAAAGTAATCAAAATAAAGAAAGTTAGAGAAACGTATATCGTTACCTATAATGTAAAAAGCCCTAACTAACAAAAAAATTTAAATGATTTTTTTTTTAATTTTTAATTTATTATTTATTTTAAATCTATTTTTAATTTATTATTCTAAAAGAAGCTTAACTTCGTCGCTTAAATCACTATGCTTTTTCTGGCTAAATGAAGGAGTCAAATGTGAGATCATGGGATCTAATGTTACCATCATTCGGTGCATAATATCTTCGTTCGTGGCAATTCGACTGTATTTTCTGGAGAGTTTAAGGCGATATTTTTTATAGTCTTTGTTACGACTTTCCTGAGCCTCTTCGGATAGGAAAAATACAGGAAAAATACACTTTTCAATTATATCTTTTCCATGAATCAGAATTTTGTGGAGTGTAGATGGCATATTGTACCACTCGTACAGTGCAACAAACTCTTTTGCCGCCTCCAGACAAAAATCACCAAATTTTTTCGGATCTACTGCCTCGGTAATTGTTATAGCTTCGAGAATTATTGAAAACCTCTTACTTATATCTTCATCTAGACCCGTGATTTCGAAAATCAAAGCAGAATTAGCAAAGAATCTTCGTGACGTATTATCTGAATTTGTCGTACCAGAGCCTTGCTTAACAGTATCAACCTGTATTCCAATTTTCTCTTTAATTTCACGCTTTATCAAACATTTTCGGGCTTCTTTTATCGGACGAGTATTTGAGTCGACTCTTCCACGTTTAAATTCAATATTGTAAGCTACATGCAAAAGACACTCCATCAGCTTAATACGCGCATGAAGTGGTGACATACTAAATCGCAGTGTTTGTTCTTTTACGGGCATAGCTTGAACTTCTTCGATTTTATTCATCTTGGATGTTGTGGCTCCACAAATAAAACAAGAAGATGCTGCTGGTGTTTCTGTTACTGATTGTGCTGTCTTGCCGTCAATCATTGTAAAATATAATTCATTTTTTACTTTAAAGTTACGATTATTTACTGTTAACTCAAATTCTTTTAGTTGAGATATCTCCTCATTGACTCTTCTCTTTTCTTCTCGTATAATTTGAGATGTCTACAATACTGTATGGAAGAAGATTTATTGTTGTTCCATACCCGTATTTTTCTTTTGTAAGTTCAAGCTTTATAAACATCCCCAAAGTTTTTAATGTACAAATTTTGTGGTTGGTTTTTGAAATTTGTGCATATCTCGAGCAAATTTTTGAAATTCATAACTTTACTTAATTGTGAATAAAAGCGAAACGCGTTCATCGATTTTCATGATTTATGTCTCATTTTGTTCAGAGATTATGCGACATTACGTGAAAGTAATAGAACTTGACACGTTTTACCGTTTTGGATTTTTTATGAATTAAAAAAAAATTAAATTTTTTAGGCAAAAAATATTTTTTTTTTTTTTTTTCTTCATACATTTATTTATAACTGCGAAACTGTTGCTTGTGTAGCGAAACGTCATATAAACAGATGAAAGTAATTGTAATTCTTGATTTTTCTAAATTTGTTTCAACAAAATCCGACTAGTGGTTCTCGAGTTATGTTAAACAAAAAAGCCTTATCAGAATTAAGGTCCAGAATCAATCAGCTGAAAAAATGTTGTACTGTGTAATGCAACAAATTGAGAGGTGGCACTTGGTGGCACTTGAAATTGATTAAAAATGTAAAAACAGATATGAGACAATATATTAGTAGTGATTTCCAATTGTGTCAAAGTAAGGCTAAAATTGCAGGTCCAAATGTATGGAGAAAAAGGGGATTTTTGTTATATATTCACAAAAATAAACAAACAAAAAATTTAAGTCTCTGCAGAGTTTATTTTTTCAATTTTAGTATACTGAAATATCCTACTTTAAATAAAAAACAAAAAGAAAAACGTTAGCTCACATAATAAAATAATATCGATTTTAAATTCTTGGCTTAAATTAAGTTGGTTCGGTAAAACATACAAGTACTGAGTTTGAGACGGATATAAAAAAAAACTGGCATTCAGATCGTAGTAATTCTTTTTGATTTGATTGTACCATTTAGTCTAAAATTTCAAAATATCACTGCATATTGCATGAAGAGTATGTTGACAATTTGACTTCTTCCCGCGAAATCCCCAGTGTGTGTCGTTCACTAAAAATCATGCACGCGAACAGATTTGTGTTTCATTAAAGCCAGCTAATATTGGTTGATGTGTCATTAAAAAGTCCGCCACAGCGTCTTGTCTTCTCGGAGATTCCTCCCTCCTTGATGTATAGCTTATCCGTGGTAGAGAAAATCCTGTCTTTCTGCTTCTCTAAATTGACATTGCTTTTTTAGAGTTAGTTATGTTAGACAGGATACAAAAGGTCTAACAGTACCTTGAATTTCTTGGGTTTAGAAACTGTAGAGCGCAAGCAAGGTCTTACCTAGGACTAAAAAGTAGGGAACCGGCTGCCCCAAGGATCAACAACCATTTGCAGTGGTTTTTGGTTCTTGGCCGGTTGTTGGTGAGGTCCCGCAAGGGAGCACGTAGTGGCTTACGGTTTCAGTCGTGTTGTCTGTTACTTGTAACAGTAACACGGTCACAATTGTGACAGGGGTACTAGATAGCCCCACACTTAAGCGAAATGGAACGATGCGACCAAGAAAAGCGAATTGTTTAGTTGCTACCTGTATGTGTTGCGGCATACGGCGGCGTTGGTCGGCGCATTATTCTCACCCAGTGCTAAGACCACCGTGAGGTTAGGCCGTTATGGCAGGTACTCACGATAATCTTGATCACATCTGTCATTAAAAAGTTTTCAGATTTTTTTTGAAACCCAAAAGTAAACGAATTTAAAGAAATGCTCATATATGAGTGTATAAATCAGTAAGTGTTTTTGTTTTAAAAGAAGGTTGGTGGAGAGATAGAGGGAGAGAGTGTGGCAGGAAGAGAATGCATTGACGGAAAAAGGTTTTTGCTGGCATTTTAACCTTGTTATATAGAGTTTTCAGTATCTTCTATTAGGAAAACTGATGTTGAGTTATGACTTTATATCAATTTAATGCGGTACTTATCAGTCATTGTCAAACAGTCATTCCGTCAGCCATCTAGCTATTTTAATTTTTGTACGTTATTGAAAAACTACTATTGCTACTGCTACCATAAGGGAAAACTAAATGCCAAAAAATAAAAGATTGCACAATCGTTCACGTTACCACTGCCACTAGTAGAACTATCAACACCATTCCCACTTTGACACAGCAATCAACAGCACACCAAACAATTTTGTACAAAAAACTATTTTCTCTTTCTTTAGCCCAATTCGACTGCTGCTGTTGTTGTATTTCATCAAATAAATTTATTATTCAGTTTTA
The DNA here is from genome assembly GCA_932274085.1 of Protocalliphora azurea. Taxonomy (NCBI): domain Eukaryota; kingdom Metazoa; phylum Arthropoda; class Insecta; order Diptera; family Calliphoridae; genus Protocalliphora; species Protocalliphora azurea. The sequence continues at coordinate 153,435,669 of OW026520.1, forward strand.
CTTTATCGTTTAAGAATATATTTAGTAGTACACAACGTTACTTGATGATGTATGAGTAAATACTCGTATATGTACATTTTTACATATTTGTTGGAATGCGTATATTTGAGGATGTGTGTGTGTGTGTGTTTGTATATATGGTTGGTGTTTGTCTTAAGAATAGTAAGTAATCGTGGAGTGGGTGTATTCAGTATATGTCTGTGTTCTATGAGTAATTTCCTTGAATTTATTTTCAGTTTTTTTTTTTTTTGTTTTTGCTTTCTTGCTTTATTTTCCTTATGTTTTCTTGTGGCTTTACGGTTCACAGACTTTGATGCTATTTATTTATGAATCTGTGAATAAAAAGGGGAAGTAAAAAATAACTACAAAAAATTATTTTAAATTAAGCATTGAGCATCTTATGCAAAACGTACGTACACTGATGTAAGGAACCCAATTTATAAACTCCCATATTCACACACTTTCGGTAGTTGGGAATGCAAATTTACTTACACACATAATCCTTTGCATTCCTATGTATGTATTGTTTTGAAATAATCCAAGTTTATTCTTCTTTGTTTTACAGCATTAAAAAAAATATTATTTTAAATAGTTTCTCATATATAGAAAATACTTTGGACTTGACCTTCTAAATCACTCATCAATTTAATGCAATTTCAATAGTTTTTCAGTGCAGCAGTGAAACAGCACAAAACATTGTTTAATCAATTGATTATAACATCTCACCACTCACTCAGTTGGTTTAACTGAAAAAAAGATAGACTCACACACACAAATTTCCAGTGGCATCATGTTTAATTTGAAATTTTGCTTTTACCTGATGAATGACGACTAAAAGTCGTCATATTACTATTTAATGTTTGTGAAAAAGTATAAGAGAGAGTGTTGTCCATGGGTGCATGCCAGGCTGTGTTAAACACATGTTCAGCGTTCATGTTAACATTGCCAATAAAATGCAAACGCATAAATCAAAAATATAAATCTGTTTTTGAATCCAACTTCTCTTCCTGCTGGATTTTAACCATTACCACTCATTTATACAACACCCAGTAAACATATTAATTTGAAATCAAACATTCCCCCAAAATTTCACGCACTTGAGAAGGATTTAAAAATATTTTCAAAAAGTGTTATTTTATCTTAAATTTTTATGAAAATTTTAAAGTGTGGCTTGACAGTGATTCCGGTTAGATTTAGCGCATTTTTAATAGTTCAAAACACGAAAAATATTTTTTAGCCCGAAACTAAAAAACGCGCAAATTTAGCGCTTTTAATAATTTTTGTTTAGCTCTCTTAGCGCTTTTTGTTTGAGTAATTTTTTTATGGCGTATTATTGATTTTGCTCAGTATTTAATTAATTTATTTCGACAATATAAATAATATTTCACATCTTAATGTTTGTACTAAGTTCTGAAAATATTTTTTTTTATTTTGAGATGTAGTTTTAATTTGTTCACCTTTTTTGCGCTTTTTCACAAAACATGTCTTTTCAATAATTTCTGCTCGTTTGTGTTCCCAACAATTGACATCACTGTGATTTGATATTATATTTAATTTGATTCCTCTTTAATTTTTCCCAAGTTTAACTTTATGTTTGCTGGGTACTTACACATTTATTTATGTATGATTGTTGTGTTTCATTCATTTATATTTATGTTTGCTTTCAATTAAAGTTAAGAGAGTTGAGTTATGTTGAATACTGTATATAACGATCATCAGACATCGATTACCCGCAGCTTTTCAAACCATTTCAATACAAAATAATAAATGAAGCGAATGGGATTTTCGTCTTAAGCTAGATTTTTTTTCAATTGCACGAATTCGTATGAGAAGTAAAAAAGAAAAACAAAATATATATGAGTGTGACAGATATAGTTCTGTTGGAACTTATAAGACAAATTTTTTGTGCGTTAACGAAAAGTCCTTTATGTAATATTGCAACACTTTTTTTAATTTTTATTTTATTTCAAATATTTGGATAAATTCCAATACACAGTGGGATGGAATCGAAAATTTTTAGAAATAAATCTGTAACTTCTAATCGACTGGTTGGATTTACATGCAATTTCACACAAACGTAGCAAAGCGGTGTACAATTTTAAGTTTTGCCCCACGTACCCTTCAGAACGGAGCTGTTGTAGATCGAAATAGGGTACCTCTGACATGGAAAAATTTTAATCGCTTGCCAAATAGTTGCCTCTTATCCGATTGCAAATATTTTTGGTAAGGCCTACGAATTATGTGCATTTGAAATTTCAAGACCTCATATAAAAGATCTGGAAGCAGATTCGAGTTTAGCTCATCAAATTCCGTCTAGTCCACCTATTTTTGTCTAAAGAAAGAATATTGTTGGCTCATCAGTGTATCTCTAAATAATTGTAAGTATACATGGGTACTTTCCTTCTGTGGAGACGACAGATTTTCAACTAGCGCGTCCCCAAGAAATCTTGTGGATTAAATGCTAAGAATACAAAATGGCTCTTCTGCATAGTGGGGTACGTACAATACCATTCAAGGCTTTATTCGTTCTAATAAACTGAATCCCAGTGAATCTAATTGCCAAACAAATCGCCATCATGTCGGCGACTAGGCTCAGTACTATAGGTGCACGGAACGGTAGGAGCTATGGCCCTGAGACCATTTAAGAAATTTCGGATGACATTCCTGACAATATTTTTGTATTCCCAAACCCAGATGCTTCTCACTTTCAATCTCAGTGGGATCGATTGAGGTTTACACTGATGCATCCAAATCTTTTGAAGGGATTGTGGGAGGTGGGTTTATTCCAGCATATAGGAGGAACGTCTCCTTTAATCACTGCACTGCTCTTCAAGCCGAGATCTCAGCCATTAGGAGAGCGGTGAATTGGCTAATGTACTAAGGATTATTTGGAGTGGATATTCAAATTTTTACCGATAGTCAACCCACGATTAAGACTATTCGACAGCCAGGTTGGTACTTGAATGCCGAATACCTTTAAATCATATGGCAAAACATTCGAACCTAGAGTTAATCTGGGCAAGGGGTCAGTCAAGTACCCCGGAAAATCTTATTACGAATGAGTTAGCCAGAGCTGGTTCCCTTCTTCAAAATGAACCAACTAGTTGGCATATCGCTGTCATCTTGCAGATAAATGGTACTGCAGTACTTGTCGAGAATAGCTCAACAAAGATGAACAAATGAGTTTGCATGTTCTATCTCGAGACAGAAATGTCCCCAGTACGATCAAAAACGGTCAAGTTTCATTCTGGGATTGCCAAGGCGTCAACTTGTATCCATTATTACCGAACACTGGATTGTTGGCGCACACGCTAGGAGACTAGGACTCCCTTTTAACGACTATTGTGGAAGCTGCTTTTACGAGAAGGAGAGAGTAGAACATTTACTTTGTCACTCTCCTGCTCTTGCAAATATAAGAACTGCTGAATTAGGTAGTCGATATATGCACAGATTATCTGATCTCTCTGCATTTGATGTCAGAGAAATCAGATCTTTTACTCGTGCGTTAGTTTGGTTCAATTCAGTATGTGAATATGTGAAAACAGATTCACATGATCCATTAGGGTAACACAAGGGGGACAATAGGCTGTATGGTTTACATTTACAGCTACCCATCTAACCTAGCCTAATCTAGGTTATATGGGTGAAATTGTTAATGAAATTAACATAAACATAAATTTTGTTGACACATAGCTTATTTTTTTCATAACACTACCAGCTTTATGCTAAAGGTAAAAACGGAAACATTTTTGCCGTTCTCACTTTTTAAAAGAACTTTTAAAGAAAAAATCTTCAGTTTTGCAAGAGAAAAATATTTTAAGCACTATTTTCTAAATAACTCTGAAAATATTGAGCATATAGAAAAAAATTATATCAGAGAGGCTTGAAGACATAATGACATAATGAAGACATAAATCGTAAACACTTTAGTTATGGTGAATATACTCGTGTAAAGGACTTATCATAGGCGAAATATTAGATACTCCCATAAAATGAAATCCAGACCTAATTGAAAAAACTGAAAGCAGATTCCATATTCATGTTTAGCACAACAAAATCCATATAGTCCAACTATTCGCCTATAGGAGCGGATTTTTTTTACCGATCAGTGTAGTTTTCACTTGTCTCAAACAAGCTCTGATTATATGACTTTATTTAGGCTGCTAGCAAAATTACCCAATGCAAAATCGCCCAAAGAATGACCATACAAATTTGGGTTATATTTTATATGAAAAATTACCCAAAATTTTGTGATGATTTTTCTTCATTTTTGGGCTATAATTCGTTTTTGATAGAACAGTGATTTTTAGCTTTTATAATTTTTACAAAATGCATGAGAAAGTAAAGTAAACAGACATTATATTCAGAAAAATATTAACTTAGCAAAGTTGAAAACCCCTGCAACCGTACAGTGGAGCCAATCCCAAAATTTTGGTTAAAATTTGTATCTCCTAAACTGCTGCTTGGATCGAAATGAAATGTATGGAAAACTTGTAGAGGAGAACCTAAGCTTTCAGAAAAATTATGTTGTGGTCCCCTGTAATAATAAAAGAGATAAGCTACAGGGTTAAAAATTTGACCACCTCGAGTATGTAAAAGTTTGAAAAATTGTACAAATCAAATTCGATTTGTTAACAAAACTTTGAAAATAAGTAAAAGTATTGTACAATCTGTATGTAAAAGAATAGCAATTTCTCATACTGATTTCCGAGCGCTGACTTTGGATATTTTTCACGGCCAGACAAATTGAAATAATCCAAAAATATATGCAGCATATTATTTCGGAATGTATTAGAAATTATAGTTTATTAAAAAAAATCCTCTTTATGTGTAAGGAATAATTCCCGAAAAATTAAATAAAAACTAGATAAAAAAGCAAAAAATAAAAATTCAAGCGTAAATATCTTTTTAACTGTAAATGGTAACTTAGATCAAGATGATTTTTCTTTATCTCTCCAACACTTTACAGAAATACAAAAATCTTGGAAATCGGACTTGATTTAGAGCTGTTACGATTTTTTGAAACATTTATATACACGCGGTGATAAACTTAGGCAGTCTGTATTATTACAGGATTACTACAAGATAATTTTTCTGAAAGTTTAGATCCTCCTCTACAACTTTTCAATACATTCCAATTCAATCTGATCAGAACTTTAGGAGACAAAGATTTATTACCAAAAATTTTCAATTGGCCCCACTTTAAAAAAATTCCCATAAAAATTTGGGAGATTTTTCCATCATTTTTGGGCTATAATCCAGTTTTATATTTTGTTTACCACATGCACGAGAAAAAAAGTAAAACAGTCATCTTATTCAGGAAAAGTTTGATTTAGTGAAGCCGTGTTTTGAAATATGCCAGAGTTGAAAACCCCTATGTTCATTCTGAGTATGGCTGATTTTGTCTAGAAATTTTATCATATATTGTACATTGCATGGACATTCGATGTGGGTGATTTTTCATAAATATTTGAACATTTTTTCACTTTTTGGGCAAAGTTTCCATTTTTTTATTTTCGGGTAATTTTTCATTTTTTTTTTTTTTTTTTTTTTTTTTTGAAAATTTTTGATTTAGGCGATTTTTTTCTATATTTTCTTTGGGCAATTTTGATTTGGGTCATTTTGCTTTTTCAAGTTTTTTTTTTTTGTTTTGGTTAAAATTCCTTTTTTATTTTTAGACAATGCTTCATTCCTCTTGAATGATTTTTCGTTTTGACGAATTTTCTATATTAGCTTTGAGGGATTTTTGCGAAGTTTAGTAGTAAATCTTTATGAAATCTTTAACAAGTTTATTTTAAAAGTACCAAAATGTTTAAACCAGGAACTTTATGAGCTATAGCCGTCAATCTACATTAGTCTCAAGCAAGTTTATACTTTAGGATTTTTTTTTTTTAATCACAATCAAGCTTCAAACAGAATATTTTTTAAAGTCTTAAACGAGAAACAAATGTTTAAATTTTTAAAATAAATCATATCAATTTCCCAGAAAATACGTCATCTTATAAAATTTCCATTATGTGTTTTTTTCTTTTAAGCATAAAACTTTCCGTAATATAAAAAGTTATATTTTTAAAATAAAATATAAATCTTTGCAATTATATTTATAAATATGTTCGTATATTCGTATGTAAACCCTCCAGATTTATTTGCTGTAGATTTCGTCTTGCCAACAACGTTTAATCAATGTAATAAAATTCTGTTTTTCCATTTTTAAAGCAAATTGAAATGGTATAAAAATATATATTTACTGCTTGACTTTATGGCAGAATAAGTTCTGTGCTTCGTTTTTTTTTTTTTTTTTTCTATTTTTATAATTTTTCCACACTTTAACGTAATAAACATATTGAAAATTTAACCCAATTCACGAGCAAATGATTACACGTACCACATAAAATAAAAAAAAAATAAACTGAAAAAAAATATATATAACGAAATATATATATGTATATATATATACATATACACAGAATTCAGCACTAATTAAAATACTAGCTTGTGGCACTTTTCACGCCATCATCACGTTAAGCAATGTTGGAAATTAGCGTGCCACATACACTCATACACACTCACTTACAATCATACCTATATTTAGTATAATATTTAAACTGAAACAACAAAAAGAATAAATAACACAAAAAAAAAACGACAAAAAAACTGAAAAAGTAACAAAAAAAATAGTAGGAGCAAAAAACTTCATGCCAATCTCATACAATCCTACACCTACTATATTTAATATTAAATAAAATTGTTTAATATGGTTGTGTGTATATATGTATGTATGTATGTTATGTATGTATTATATGTAAAAAATGTTACTTAGAGTCGATTGATAGGACGGACATTTTTAGTTAGTTGATGATGGCAACGTTTGTAATGGTCATTCGTTAATGGCTACAAATGAAATAACAAACAAAAATTTACATAAAGTTAGATTTTATTAAAGTTCAAATACTAAAAAAACAATTACAGTTACTGCTGCAACAAAAACAACAACAATAATATTAAAATAACAACAAATAACAAAAAAGAAATAATAAAACATAAATTAACATACAATAACAAACCAAGTAAAACGAAGGAAAACGAAGGAAAAGAAAAAAGAGAACAAACAAAAACAATCCGAATGTGAAGTTAAAATATTAATAATTCACTTGTAGTTATTTAATTGGACCAAAAATTGTTACAATGAAAGCGGCATTTCAAACTACAGAGTTTGTGTTTATGTGCAAATAAGTGTTTACATAAAAGTGCGTGCCTTCAAACACTAAACATTTGTATGATTGCACAAAACGCAAAAATGAAACAAAAACAAAAACAAAAAATAGTACTCGTATATAACCAGACAATCAAGCACTCACTAGGTCAGCCAACCAACTAGCCAGCCATCCATTCATCCATCTAAGCAATCAACAAATTTTGTTGTAAATGTTTGTTTGTCTAAATAATATGAATTTAACGGATACTAAATATGTTTCTGCCAAAAAAAAAAAAAAAACAACAAAATGAGAAATTATATATAAAAGTTGTCCTGGGAATTAGAACAAACACACATACATTAAAGTGCATCGATTTATATGAGGACAAAAACGTTGCAAATGTACGCCCCTAAAATTAAAGACTGATATATTGTAAACTAATCCCCAAAATATTTCGGTTCAATTATTTTGTTCTCGTAAGCTGGAACCTTTTGGTAAATACTTCCAAAAATATAGTTTTCGATAAACAGTGTAAGTACAGAATTCCTAAATTTTTGTCAAAAAGTTTACAATACGTAGGCACCTGTCCACTAATACGTAATCAGCAAAAAAAAATTTAATTATTTTTCATTCTCTTGAAATGAAGATTGTAGTAAAATTTTCTACAATTTTTTTTAAATACTATTTTATTAAAGTTTGAATATGTCGAACATTTTCTATTGTAATTTAGATTTTACAGCAACATTGGAATGGTCTTATTCAGTACTGTTGAGATATATATCCATTTAACACTTTAGCAGTGTTGCCAGTTTAGCCTTTTTAAGGCAAAATCTAACTTTTTATACCCTACACCACCATAGATGTTTGCGGTATTATGCGTTGGTGCTGACTTTTATAACGCATAGAAAAAGTTATCCATCACCCACCATAAAGTATACCAATCGTCTCATAATTAGCTTTTAAATCGATCTAACGATGTCCGTCCGTCAGCCTGGCTGACTGTTCATGTAAACCTAATTCAATGAAATTTGGCACGTAAGACTTTTATGCTACAGGAACGAAAACTATTGACCTTTAATAGAAACTGCAAAAAATATTTTCTTTTTTCACTTAAAAACATTCATTCAGGAAATTACAGAATTTCTAATAATTTAAAAAAAAAAACTTTATTAGGGAATTGGATTTTAACAAACGTATGTGACAGTAAAAAGGAAATTGCATAAATGGCAAATTATGTAACAAATGCTATTAGGTGCAAATATGCAAAATATTTCTCTTAAGTGTAAAATGTATAAAATTATGCTCTTTAGTGTAATATGTGCAAAATTATATTCTTTACTAAAAAAATATGCAAAAATATGTTATTTAAACATCTAAAATATGCCCTAAAATATGCTGCTTAGTCCAAAATATGAAAAACTATGCTATTAGCACCATAGTAAGCAAAAATATGCTGTAACAAAACTGTCTGAAACGGATAAATAACTTATATTTTGCTTCATTTGAAATACTAAACTAAACCCAAATCATGCTTTTTGTAAGGATTATTATCATGAGAAGCCAGGTTTAGATGACTATATTTCCCAAACCAATACCGACATTCATTTAATTTTTTCAGAAAAATATTTCTAAACTTGTCTGTTACAACCCAGAAAAAACTTTTTTGTTGTCGGTAATGGCAACTACTTATTAAAGTAGTTTCTTGGTAATTAGGCGACATTATTATTTGCCAACTCTATATTACATAAATAAGTACTCAATAGTATAATAGCACAGTAATATTGCAATCAAGTGGGTGAGTTGGCTAGAGCGCTAGTTTTTTTATAAATAAATGTGTAGTTGTAATTTTTATTTACTTAAAACCCCACACACACATATATATATATATATAAATATATATATATATATATATATATATATATGCTATTTACGAAATAGTACAAATAAATTTTTTTCAGTGTACTTCGATAAATATTAAAGATACACCAATTGTTAATACAGTAATAGCTGATTGCATTTTGAAAGTTCTATGAAATTACGTTATTTTGGCTTCGACAAAAAAACTCTGTTTTTAAAGTTCCTATTTTACACTTCCATAAGTTTTCGCTCACTAATAAAAATTATAAATTTTTCATGCATAAATATAGGTTTATAAATTCACAAAACGATATTCGTGTCAGAATAAGGAAATTATCTAAATATTTTTTGTCAAAATTTTTAAATTCCTTATATATTTATATTGCAAATAAGTAACGACTAATTGTAAATGTTTAAATTTATTGTCATTTTCTTTTTAAAAATTTCAACTTTTATGTAACTTTTTTTTTTTTTTTTTTTTGATTTCTTTAAAAATATATGTTCTTTAAGGTAAAAGGAGATATCTCATTTTACAATCACTCAAAAAATGAAAACAAAAAAACTTATTAAACATTTTCCATAATACTTTTTATATCTTATTTAGTGCATACTTCTTGGCTTCAAGAAATAAAAATATATGGAAAGTTTAACGTCAACTAAAATGCAAGAGGCCGTAACCACACTTTTTAATTTTTTACAACAGAAGCTTTTTAAGTTTTTGCTTTAAAATTAAGCAATTAAGTAAAGATTTTTCAATACTTGACTTAAAATAAAAATACATATACCATAAAACGGTCTTCAAACCAAAATTTTCTTAAATGGTAAAAATTTTACGACTATTTCGTTTATGAAATTAATGTTACAGCCTATTAAGTTTCGTTAAAATTTATGTAATTTTTGAAAATATAATTATGACATTTTTTGTGTAGATGTTTTGGGTCAGTGTATTATAATCCAGTAAAAAAACAACTTTCTTTTTCTGACTAGTTACGGCCCTTTGCATTTTAGGTGATAAAATAAAATAATTCGTACAGTTTTTCTCCAATTTTAAAATATTTGATCTTGTTACATCAATATCAATATATATATATATATATATATATATATATATATATAAACAACTTTTTGACACTTTTGCACTGCCTAATCCAATAATGAATAAAGTGTTGAAAGGTAAAATTTTTAAAACCAAAAAAAATAAAATTCCAAAAAATTAATCTTCATAAGTTCGCTTCTTGATCGAAATAGAAAATCAGTTTCCGGTAAGATAAGCAAATAATAAGTATAACAAATTTAAATTTTTTTAAACAAAAACCGACTTCAAAATGTACAATAATAAAATAAAAAAGTAATATACAAGTCTCCACTCCCCGATATAAATTTTAAAATCTAGCTCCGTTAAGATTTGTAGGACTAAAAGTTTTATAAGTAAGCCGTATTTTAATTTTCTGTTAGCTCCAGAAACTTTATAAAGAGAAAACAGACTTAGGAAATTATATAAAAGTCTGCGTATCTCCGCACCCTGAAAGAAATTTTAAGATCAGGCTCCGTTAGATTCTATAGGATAAATAGTTTTATAAGTAAGCTGAATTTAAATTTTCTACATCGTCTGGGAACTTTAGCTGAATTTAAATTTTCTACATCGTCTGGGAGCTTTAGAAAGTTCTAGAAAAAGAAAACAGGCTTAGGAAGTTATATGTATAAATTGGCATATCTCCGCATTATGAAAGAAATTTTAAAATGAGGCTCCGTTAGATCCTGTAGGATGAATAGTTTTATAAATAAGCCGAATTTAAATTTTCTACGTCGCCTGGAAGTTTCAGGAAGTTCTAGAAAAAGAAAATAGGCTTAGGAAAATATATATAAATCCGCGTATCTTTTAAAATATGGCTTTATTAAGTTTTTTAGTAAGATTTGTAGGCCGAATAGTTTTATATCAATCAATTCTATACCTCATCAGGGAGCTTAAGAAAGCTCTAGGAAGTAAAAAATGCTTCTCTGACAGAAATTTCAAAGTCTGGTTCCATTAGAATTGGTATGATCAATTAGTTATATAAGTGAGTTTAAATTTCCTTCATAAAGCTCTGGAAATAGAAAAAATGCTTAGAAAATTACATATAAATTCGGTTAACTCCGCTCAATGATATAAATCTCAAAATCTCAATCTGTTAGGATTTATTCGACAAATAGTTTTATAAGTAAGCCGACTTTAAACTTTCCACGAGGTTCGGGAGCTTCAAAAAGCTCTAGAAAGGGAAAACATGCTTAGGAAATTGTATAGATTTATACAAAATTGTAGTTAAATTCGCAAAAAGAACTCTTATATTTTCCACCAAAATTCATTTCTTTCTTTAAAATCTGAGCCCTTCTAATATATTCCACACTCTGACTATTTGTATATAAAAAATATAAATAAACAAATGCATTACAAAAGCAACAAGGACAACAACAACAACAAAATGACAAAATAATTGGTATTTACATTAAACAATCATAAATTTTTGAAAATAATGGCCATAGAATACAATTAGAAGTTTATGCGAGAGGCAGTTCAAAATAAATTTTCATAAAATTTACTCATTTCTTTTTTCAAACACACAAAAACAAAATATATGTGACTACACGTATTTTGTTGTTGCATGAATTAGGTTTTAGACAACTGAATTAGCTTTTAGTCTCTCACATAAACATCTAGTTGTATTCTATGATAATGGCCCTCATATTTATTAAAGGTAGAAAAACAACAGCAACAACAAGAACGAAAAAATGCCAAGAAAATAAATAAACAATAGACAGAAAACAAAAACAAAGAAATGACTGTTATTTGCCAAAAAAAAAAAGATGGGGAAAAATAGAAATGACAAGCTAACAATATCTAAGAAAAACAAAAAAAACATAAGAGCAATGCAAGAATAAAGACAAAACGTTTGTAGAAAAAATTTAAGCATAAAAACAGTGGTTTATAAGAATTATTTGATTTTTACTGGACTCAAACAATCCCTTAGCAATTTTTTATAATTCCCTAACGTTTTGTTACCAAAATATAATTATATTGAACCGTTTGTGAATTTATGGCAGCAATGGTTTGAAGTTTAAAATCAGCCGGACTACTGTGTATCTAAACATATAACTTACTTGAAGTAAAGACCATCATACTATCAGCTAAAGTCTTATGGAAAGACGATAATAGAATACCAATTGAGTAGCTACCATACCTACAAAAACAACAACAGTAGCAGCAGCAGCTTTAAAAATAAAAAAAAAAAAAACACTGTAACAAAGAAAACAAAAATTGTTAGAAAAACGCAAAAAACTCGTAAATATGCCATAAATAGCACTATAAATGAACATTGTTGGCAAATGTATGATTACACCCTTGATGAGGAGAAGGAGAAGGAGATAAGAGTAACTAAATTTAACGTACAAACAAAAAGAGGCAGGAGACAGGTAGTACCTACAATGTATATGTATATAAACACAATGTTAAACGACCAAATCGTGCAAAGTGTCAAAAAAATAAAAAATAAAAAAAAAACATAAATTGTAGGCAAACAACAAAACAGTACAGAAAGGACAACACAACATACAAATACACTAGAATAAAAAATATTTATATATATATTTGTACAAGAAAATATTTCCTTAACCATAATAGAAAACAGTCAACGTTAAAGACACAAGCTGAGAAAAAAAGGAACTTGCTCAAATAAGAAATAAGAAAAAAAAAATTAAAAATGAAAAACGAAAACATTATTGTACAAATATTTGAAAGCTTAACGAGGACACTGCAGAACATAATGTAAACGTTGTTGTATATATTTTTAAAATTTTTCTACAGCTACTATTAGTTTTTCTATTCTGCTTTCATTTTTTTTTGTGTTTATTCATTTCTTCCGTTCATTTGCCGCGACAAATTCATCTTTATTTGATTTATTAGAAAATTTTCACCAACGTTGAAAAAAGCAAAAAAATAAAAAAAAACTTGAATAAAATTTTGAAGACTTGAAAAGAAATTGAGGAAAACAACATACATATTATACATTTAAACATATACACATACATTCACAATAAAAACACATGCATTTACAAACCCACATACATATGTATGCACTAATACATATAAATTGTAGATATAAAATCAAATACCCATACACCATTCAATTTTATACGATTTCATTCATTCACTCACTCATTCAAAACGAACAATCAACGGCAAGCAGTGTTTCCACCTGATGGGTTATGAACACATATTGAGGATTTTGAAGTTCATTTGGAAACAGATTTCGTACAATATATCATTTAAAAAAAATATTTGATAAATTTCCTACAGAAATTTATTGAAAATTTCCTACAGATAGAAATTTATCAAAAGTTTCATATACAAAGGAAATTTCTATAGGAAATGTTCAATTAATTTTCCTATAGGAAATATTAATAAACTTTTTTTCTATAGGAAATTTTTATAAATTTCTTCTCTATAGGAAATTTTCGAAAAATTTCCTTTCTATAGGAAATTTTCAATAAATTTCGCTTCTATAGGAAATTTTCTATAAATTTCCTTTCTGTATACAATTTTTAATTAAATTTTTCTACATAAATTTTCCGATTCATTTTTCTCTACAGGAAATTTTAATAAATTTTCTCTCTGTAGAAAATTCCCGAAAAATGTCCTTGCTATAAGAAATTTTTAATAAATTTCCTTGCGATAGGAAATTTTTAAGAAATTTCATTTCTATAGGAAATTTTCAAAAAAAAAATATATCTTTCCTACAGTAAAATTTCAATAAATTTCCCTTCTATGGTAAATAGATTTCCTTTCTATAGGAAATTTTCAATAAAACACTTTTCTATAGAAAATTTTTAATAAATTTCCTTCCTTAAAAATTTTCAATAAATTTCCTTTCCATAGGAAATTTTTAACAAATTTCCTTGCCATAGGAAATTTTCAATTTATTTCCTTTCTAAAGAAAATTTTCCAAAAATTTCATCAATAGGATATTTTCAATAAATTTTCTTTTTATAGGAAATTCTCAATAAATGTCCTCTCTATAGAAAGTTTTAAATAAATTTACAATTAATTTTCTTTCCGTAGGAAATTTTCAATAAATTTTCTTTCAATACGAAATTTTCAATAAATTTCCTTTCAATAAATTATTATTTTATAAGAATTTCCCTTTTATACAAAATTTTTCAATAAATTTCCTTTCTATAGAAAATTTTCCATAAATTTCCTTTCTATAGGAAATTTTCAATAAAACGCCTTTCTACAGAAAATTTGCAATAAACTTCCTTTCATAAAATTTTTTAATAAATTTCCTTTCTATAGGAAATTTTTAACAAATTTCCTTGCCATAGGAAATTTTCAATTAATTTCCTTGCTATAGGAAATTTACAATTAATTTCCTTTCTTAAGGAAATTTTCAATTAATTTCCTTTCTAAAGGGAATTTTCAAAAATTTTCAATTATAGGAAATTCTCAATAAATGAAATCTATGAAATTTTAAAATAATTTTCAATAAATTTCCTTTCTGTAGGAAAATTTCTATAAATTCCATTTCAGTACGAAATTTTCAATAAATTTTCTTTCAATAGGAAATTTTCAAAAAATTTTACTTCAGAAGGCATTTTTGAATAAATTTCTCTTCAAAATTAAATATTTCATAAATTTCCATTTTATAAGAGTTTACCTTTTATACAAAAGTTTTCAATAAATTTCCTTTCTATGGGAAATTTTCAATAAATTTCCTTTCAATAGCAAATTTTCAATAAATTTTCTTTCTACAGGAAATTTTTAACAAATTTCCTTGCTATAGGAAATTTTCATTAAAATTCCATTCTAAAATAAATTTTCAATAAATTTCCTATCAATACGAAATTTTCAATAAATCTCCCTTCGATACGAAATTTTCAATAAATTACCTTGCAATAGGAAATTTCCAAAAATTTTCCTGTAATATGAAATTTTCAATAAATTTCCTCTCAATAGGAAATTTTCCATAAATTACCATTTTATATGAATTTCCCTTTTATACGAAACTTTAAATTTTCCTTTCATATGAAATTTTAGCTAAATTTTCTTTTCATGTGAAATTTTTGTTAAATTTTCTTTTTATGTAAAATTTTCGCTAAATTTTCTTTTCATAGAAAATTTTCGTAAAACTTTCTTTTCATAAAAAATTTTCGTTAAATTTTTGTTAAATTTTTTTGAAAAAATTTGCGATAAATTTTCCTTTTAGAGAAAACTTACAATAAATTTTCTTTTTATAGAGAATTTGCGATAAAATTTATTTTTATAGAAAATTCGCGATAAATTTTCCTTTTATAAAAAATTGCTATAAATTTTTGTCTGCAGAAAATTTGCGGTAAATTTTTGTTCTAAAGAAAATTTGCAATAAAGATTCTTTTTATATAAGATTTGTGATAAATGTTCCTCTTATGGAAAATTTGTGATAAATTTTCTTTTACAGAAAATTTTAGATAAATTTTCTATTTACTAAAAATTTGCGACATATTTTCCTGTTTTAGAAAATTTCAAACAAAATTTTTGTCTACAAATAAATTTTCCTTTCGTAGAAAATTTGCGATAAATTTTTTCTACAGAAAATTTGCTGTTTTTTTTCTAAATAAAATTGGCAATAAGTTTTATTTTTAGAAAAATTTTCGCTAAAATTTCGTTTAATAGACAATTGGAGATACATTGGGAATTTTCGGGGATTCGACGTAATATTTTTCTGATAGTATTGAAAGGAACCACCCACACTTCGTCATATAAATTCTTAAATCTGAAAAAACACTACACATACAAATATACAAATACAAACAGTTGTTTAACATTTTGATGTAGTTATTTGATAAAGAATGAACGTAAGAAAAAACAAAACAAAAATCAATGGCTAGAAAAACAATACAAATACGGAAAAAAATAACGGCAAAAAAAATATAAATAAATATAACATGAAAAATAGTGAATGTGATGCAGAGACTGAGAGGAAGTCGAAATGTTTATGCATGTGTGTTTAGGGTTTGTGTGTTCACTAAATGAACTCTACAGAAAACTGGTTATTTGCAAATGAAAACAAAACATTCAAACATACAAACAAATACATATACATATGTATATACAATACATCTACGAAAAAAAAGTTGTTTCTCGCTTGAATGCTTAAAAAATTTTCAAACTCAATTTGATTATTTTTGTTTTAAATGGTTTTTAAATTTTGTTTTTCTTCTTTAATTTTTTTTCACTCCTTTTTCTTTGTATTTTTTTTTTCCTACTTTTATTCTTGCCATCCATCGAGCCCTTTGTCTGGTGTCTCGCATTTTACTTTTTTTTATAATTTTTATTTCTATATTCCATCCATGGCCACTTGAGTAATTGGAGCAAGTGTCAATATATCTGGGTATTATTGTGGACACACACAAGTTGAGGTTTATTTTTCTAGCAAAGACCAAACACAAAAAAAAAGACGAAAAAAATTACAAAAAAATAGAATAACAAATATATTGACAATAGTCAAGTTAATAAAATATGGGCCATTTCACGTTGTCCTAATAAAAAGAATATAAAATAAAATAGAACTAAAGTAGAACTGGGTTTTGTATCATATTACGGAAACCTTTTTCCTTAAGACACTAAAGCGATTAAGTTTAACAATTTTCTTTTGAATATAATTTGATTGACTTGATTCATTTAGCCTCTTCTTTTTACTATTATGCTTAAAAGAAATTTAAGCATAACAACTTTTTTAAAATGTTAATGATTATTCATCAAAAAGCAAGGTTTTATACTACAGGTTTATAACAAACAATTAAGCCAAAGATAATCAAGAAATCATATCTTAAAAAATATTTTTATACTTTTTCTATTTTGTTACAAAGACAATACTAAAAGGCTTTAATTTAAGCTCAAATGATTCTAGAAATAGATTCATAAATGTAAAAGAAATAAAAATAAATCTTCACATTTCTTTTAAATACAAAAATCTTTAAAAATAACAGATAAATTAAAATGCCAAAGAAAATAATTTATAAATCCAGCATCCTATTTTAACTCAAATTCAGTTAAATATTTGTTCTAAAAAAATGTTCATTTCTATATTTTCATTTTTAAATTTGTTCATGCATTATAATTTCAATAATCTGATATCTGCTACTCTACAACATTATTGGTTTTCAAGCCACAACTATCAGCTAACCTGTGAAATGTGCTCTTTTTCCATTATAAAGCACACACGAAAAAAAATCAAATTTTAATGAAAAATATTAAACATTTTTTTTAAATTAAATTTTGTTTGTTTTCAATAATTATATTAAACAAAAAATGCAAATAAAAAACTTTAATACTTCGCTACCAATTCAATTGCAAAATATTCATTTTTTTTTCTCGATTCACACTAAAAATGAATTGGAAATGAAATCAACAAATAAATGTGTCCCCTGCTCCCACACATGCAATTGTTGGTAATACACATGTGAATAAAAGTTTTGTAAAGCGATGTGTGTGTTTTGTGAATGAATTTGTATGTGTATATGTTTGTAGTACGTACAAATTAAAAACTGTGAAAATTGCGCGAAGCACCATAAAATGCAAACGGAAGTTTCAAATTGCATGCCACATCCGGTTTGCTTTACATATATACACTAATACAGAATACAATGTGTTTTTTTTAGTTTTAGCTCAGCTCAGTTCTATTCTGTACAGTAGTCGGAACCGACAACTATGTGTTTGTATATATTAGTCCATTATATGAATGGTATGATGTGGTTGGTTGGCTGCATAAATGCAAACATATATTAACACTAAGGAGGCACCATTTTCGCTTTATATGAGTTTTCATTTAACTCACGTTGAGCCCCAGTTTACAACTATTTCAAATCTAATTCAATTCTAATTCCATTTTAAAACTGTTCAAGTTCAGCTTTCAATTCTAATTCAATTTTAAAACTGTTCAAGTTCCGCTTTACTTTTAGCTTAGTTCAGTTCTAGTTCAGTACTAGTTCAGTTTTAGTTCAGTTACAGTTCAGTTCTAGTTCAGTCTTAGTTGAATTCTCATTGAATTCTAGATCAGTTCTAGTTCTCTTCTAGTGCAGTTCCAATTCAGCTCTAGTTCAGTTCTAGTTCAATTCTAGCTCAGTTTTAGTGTAAACTAGTTAAGTTCTAGTTTAGTGCTACTTGAGTTCTACTTTAGTTCTAGATCAGTTCTAGTTCTATTTTAGTTCAGTTTTAGTTCAGTTCTAATTCAATTTTAAATCTTTCTAGTTCTGTTCTAGTTTAGTTCTAGTTCAGTTCTAGTTCATTTCAAGTTCAGTTCTATTTCAGTTCTAGTTCAGTTCTACTTCAGTTCATTCATTACAATGCTAGTTCAGTTCTAATCCAGTTCTAGTCTAATTCCAATTCAATTCCAAATCAGTTTTTTTCATTTCTAGTTTAATTCTAATTTAGTTCAAGTTCAGTTTTTTTCAGTTCTAGTTCAGTTCTAGGTTAATTCTAATTCAGTTTTAAATTTGTTCAAGTTCAGTTGTGATTAAATTTTAATCCAATTCGATTTCAGTTCAAATTAAATTTCAATTTAGTTCCAGTTCAATTCTAGTTCATTTCTAGTTCAGTTTTAATACAGTTCTAGTTCAGCTCTAGTCTTATTCTAGTTTAATTCTAATTCAGTTTCGAATCAATTCCTTTTCATTACTAACTTAATTCTAGTTCAGTTATAGTCTATTTTTAAAACAGTTTCAGTTCACTTTTAAATCAGCTCCAATTCAGTTCTAGATCTATTCTACTTTCTTTCTAAATAGTTTTTAAATGATTAACTTTACAGTTCT
Source organism: Protocalliphora azurea (assembly GCA_932274085.1). Lineage (NCBI taxonomy): Eukaryota > Metazoa > Arthropoda > Insecta > Diptera > Calliphoridae > Protocalliphora > Protocalliphora azurea. The sequence goes on from OW026520.1 coordinate 153,454,541, forward strand.
TTAGATAAATCTAATTCAATTGCAGTTTAAAATCCGACGCCTTACTAATGTTCAGTTATTCATTTTTTTTAATTTTTTTTTTATTGTTTTAATTTGCTTCGTGAATTGTATGGAGTAAATGTTAATTTGAATATCTTTAAATGGGTGTTTGAGAGGAGACTCTTAAAAACCTTCTACCATTTCAGTTTATTATATTTAGTTTTTTATTCTTTCACTTTTTTTGCGATACCTCTTTTTTTTGCTCCATACTGCCATATACTTTATTATTTCCGTTTTTTATTTGTTTTAGTGTTAAAAACAGTGAACACAGAACAAACAAAAAAAAAATGAAACAAAAACATTTATATGCACAATAGTAGTTAGTAACTACAATTGTGTAACTGTATAAGTAGACAATTTAAATTGAGTTGCATGAATGTTTGTTTGTAGCTTACATTCATGCAAAAATTTACATACACACAAAAAACACTCAGTCAGACACACATATTGGTAACAGTGGGGTTGCTTGTAAATGCAAATGTTATGTTGTGCTGTTGGCAATTTTATGTAAGCATTTTGCTATTTTACTTGACTACATACACCAATATAGCCAACAAAATCCATCAAAAGTAACAAAAAAAAAAACAACAACAACTAACATAAAAATACTATAAATATAACAACAACAACTGGAAAACTAAATAGGTGTCCACACCATTCAGTCAGTGAGCCAACCAGCCAGCAATAGTACAACTACTCTAAGAGTGATGATCATCATAATGAACCCATGGGCATTTATATTTATTGACCATCACACACAGTGAGAATTGATTAACAAAAAACAGCAACAACTATTACAATAATAATAGCAGCAGTATGTATGTAGTGTAGTAAAATACAACAAGAACTATGTAGAAATATAAAATAAATTATTTACAATTTAAGTTTGTTTTTTTTTTTTACTTATTTATGTATGTGTATGTGTGCGTATGTGCTATTTCACAACAAAATCAATATTTATATAAAATACTATTTACTTTGTATAAAAATACAACTACTAAAGCGATCAAAAAAAAAAAAAAAAGAAAATCATCCACCAGCAGATGCAACAGAGTTTGGAAAAAAAAATACATATACAAACATTGTTTCTAAAATAAATTATAACACTTTAATAGAGTTTTTAAACCGCAATATAAATATTTATATTGTATTATTTTTATATGAATAAATTTTTTATCACTAGTTTTTCTATTTATTTCCTATGGCCTTTAGGTTTATAAATAAGTAAAGATATAAATAAAAATTAGTTTTTATCAATAAAATATGAATGAACACAAGGGCACTAAGTAAAAAGTAATAAATACAGCTTCCCGAGAATTTAATATAACGAAAAATTTGTATTAGTAAAAAACTAAATTGTTTTATATTAACATAGTTATATATTTGAGTAGTAGAAATAATAATTTGCTATATGGAAATTTAGAATTTTGTGTACTTTCCTGAAAATATCATGCATTTTATGAAAGAGTAATACAAATGGCTGTTAACAGGTTTGGCAGATTAATTTTGTGCCTCTGTATAATAATTTTTATTGGGTTTTTTTGAGAAAAAATAAAAAATAACATGTTTGAAGTTCCGTATAATTTTTAGGGATTCTAATTTGCTATTTATACTTATAAATTCAGCTACAACAAAGCCAATAATAATTACAGTAGATAATAGGAACTGAAACACATTTTTTGTAATCTCTTTTACGCTGGCACTATAAATAAAATTCACTTTTTTCCATTTTTAGAAAAATACACGAGGTTGCATATTTTGAACAGCTGTTAAACGTAAAGTAAATGACGACACTTGCTCAAAATTTGACAGTAGTATATTAACAGGTGATACTTGATGGAAATAGTGTTGCAGTTCGAAAAGTCACGGACTTATTGATACGCCCTCGTATTTACTAAAAATCTGACTTTTTACTAAGAATTTCATTTTTTCACAAGAAATTTCATTTTTCACTAGAAATCGGGTTCTTCACTTTAAATCTGGTTCTTTACCAAAAATTGATTTATCAATAAAACCAAGTAAAAAAAATATAGTCGGTCAAGCCTGAGACTACGATATCATAATTGCGTTGGAGGCTCAAAATGATTTTCTAGTTCTTCGTAAATTTCTTCATATGGCCAATTATGGATCGATCTATAATTTCTGCGCAAAAGAATTATTAAGCTCTACAAATATAGTTATTCTTTTCCTGGTCTTTTTCCAATCCTGGGAAATCGGGATTGATTTTTAAGTTTCTCGGGATCCCGAAGACTCCCTTTAAAAATAAATAATTAAAAATTTTGAAATATTTATAGGATAATTCAATGAAATGAAAGATAAAAAATTTTAAAATAAATTAATTAGTCATAAAATGATAAACTAGTTCAGTTCTTTTTGGAATATTGACATTTTTAAAATTAAATGAAAGTCTTCCGAAAGTCGAATTTTTATTTTGGTTTTCATATTGTCCTGTGGGTAAAACTTCCCTCAATATTTTTACGAAAGTAAACTTGTTGTTAAAAGAGCCACAAAGAAATTTACAGATTTCTGAAGCCCTATTGTTTCCATGTTTATAAGCCATTTCTATGAATATTGATTTTTCTTATGCAAAAATATAAATTAAGTTTCTTCTATTTTTATGCTGCATTATTAATCTAGAGCTAAGAAAAACCTGAGCTCTAATTTAATTTACATCATATTCAGTTCTTGGACAAGTGGACCTTTTAAATTATATGGTGAACTTTTTGCATTGAATATCATAAAAAATTCCTTATACAGTTAATAGTTTGGATACTTTTAGGCCCACGTTTCCACGGGTGCTTTAAAAATGTTTGTTGTTATTTAAGGATTCCAGACATTTTACTTCATACTAATACTTATTTTTGATTTCAATGCAGAATCAATTGTTTCTTTCTAAAATATTCCCATACAAATAAAAAAAAGCTTTCTTATTCAAAGGATCGCCCACATAATAAATCATAACTTTATTTCTTTAAAATGATAAAATATTTCTTTGTGTATAGAAAGTTAGTACACAGGAAAAATTATCCCAAATTTTTATTAACATGATTAATTAATTTTATATTGATATTTAATTATATTATTAATTAATGTAATTAACTTTCTAATTGGTTTAAAATCATTTGACAAAAATTGACAGCTCATGAAAAATATAAAGAAAAAAGAAGAAAAACGTTTTTCAACCATTTTCAACTATTTGGGTTGGTGTTTAAAGTATAATTATTTGGTAAGTACGAATTTTAAATATTTGATAAGATTATTAATCTTTTGATGCTATTATAGATCAGTGTTGCCAGGAGGTTTGAAAAAAAAGATTAATTGTATTTTAAAAAGAAAACGAAGAAGGCTAAATTACCCAAAAAAAATAAGGCCAGAAAAGCTAATATTTTTTTTATTTAAAAGCTAATTTTTATTTTTTTATCCTCATTAGTTTTTGATATTTTTTTAAATATACCGTAAATTTAAAAATAAACCATAGAACGGCTGTCAGCAGAATGATACAATGAAAAATCACCCAAAAAAATCCCATACAAATTTGGGATACATTTCATATGAAAAATTACCTATCCAATGTTTTGAAGTAATTTTACATCATTTTTGAATTATAATTAATATTGTGTGTTTTTTTTTTTTTTTTTTTTTTTTTTTGACTAATCATTTCCAAATTTTGGGGTGAGTTTTTATTTTTATTAGATTTTTTTTAGATTTATGTAGGAAATGAGGGGAAAGGTAGGAGGAGATCACGTAGATTGACAAGTTAGGGATTGACTTTTAGTAGGTTGGGTTTAGGACGAAAGGAACATGACGGAATAGGGACAGTGATATAAAAGACCGACGTTACGGACAAAATATAGAGAGTGTTTTGAGTTATTGTGGCGAACGTTTAACAACTAATAAAATTATTTTCTTATCTTGCTAATGTTATTTTTAAGTATTAAAAATGTGTAAATATTGTAAAATAGATAATTAGTGTATGAATAAATATTATAATGAATTTAGAGTGAACTGTGTTTTAAATTGGAGAGAAAAGCAGAAGTATCTAAAGTGTTCAACAAAACGTTTTTCAAATTCTACAATTGGGGGCTCAACCGGGATGATCTCACTGAGCCAGTGAAATAAAAAGTATTCATTAAAATACTTTGATTACTACAATATTCGGCAAAATATTGTATACTAACACAGTGAGTCAAAGTGAGATGAAGAGAGAGTTGCAGCTGATAAAGTGAAAAATAACTGTCGATGACAACACAGAAGAGGGGAAGCCAACAACAACATCACGGTGAACGATATGCTGTACAACAACAACTTAAGAAGTGATTTGCAATAGATGTGAGTGTTGTGACCAAAAAATTTTCCTGCATAGATGGCGCATAGAGTTTAATGAGCTGTTTGGGTGCTATATGCTTATTAATAGAGGGCGCTGCTGAGCTGAACGTGTGAAGAAGGTGTATTTTGTGTATGCGACCTATGAACGCTGAGCATAGGAGAAAGAGTTGCAGAATATACGCTTATGGTGTGTTGAGTGAAGGGGTGAGAAAGCAGAGAGTACGTTTTGCTACAACGAAGCGTGAGTGTATCTGAAGTACCGCCCAGAGGAGAAATTTTGTGTTGTGATATATTATCGTGTTTTAATTTCATATCGTTCGCAGGGAAATTGTTTGTGTAGAATTGAAGTGCACGTGCAGATTGTGTACGCACTTGTTAATTTTTTTTTTGTGTGTGTTTTTTTTTGGAAGACCGTTAGGTCAATTTTTATGCATTGTGCTCAGCATATAGTTGTTTGTGTTTGTTGTTGAAGATTTTTTTTTTTTGGTGGAATTTGCAGCTGCAAGTATTTGATTGTGTTGTCTGTGGTCCGTTAGGTCAGTTTTGTTTTTTTTTTTTTTGTAAAAGGGTCGAGAATTGCGTAGTTTGTTTTATTAATTGTGTGTAATTGTTGTTGTCTGTTTTTGGGATTTTGTGTGCATATTGTTTTGATATTTTAATTTTGTCCGTTTTTTGTTTTTATATTTTGTGGCTTGTGCGCACGTGCGACATCTGTCCGTTAGTTTTTTTTTTTTTTTTTTTTTTTTTTTTGTGTTTTGATACAAAAAGGTTTACTTGCATATTTAATTGCGTATCAGGATCACTTGTTTGTGTTATTGCTGTGTGCATTTTTTTTTATTTTATTTATTTGGGTTTTATTTTTAGTTTTGGGATTTTGCGACGTGCAATATTGTATGGATACATATTGTTACGTGTACATTTTTATATATTTTTATTTTTTATTTTTGAATTTATTTTTTTAAGGCTTTAATTTCTTTTGTTTACTTTTATTTTTTATAAACCTTTTTTTTATTTTTTTTTCTTTTGAGATGGAACTTAGTGACATTTTGACATTGACGATAGAGGGGCTGAGGGAAAAGCTGGGTGAATTAGGACTTTCGACGGACGGTAGTAAATCTGGTTTGCAGGAACGATTGATTAGACACTTCCAAACCCCTAGTACTGCGGATGATGATAATTCTGAGTACGGAGAAGCGGCTTCAGGTGGTCGGCGCGCGGAGGTGTATCATCATGGGCCGTCAACCTTTACCTTGAGGGATATTGAGGAAACTTTGTCGAAATTCTCAGGAGAAGGCCAGCCGGAGGTTAACCAGTGGCTCCGTGACTTTGAAGATTGTGCCCATACAGTGAGGTGGAACGAACTGCAGAAATATATTTACGCCAGGCAGTTACTAACAGGTGCTGCGAAGATGTTTGTTCGAAGCCAAACTTCTGTTCGTGATTGGCCATCCCTGAAAACTTCATTGTGCAACGAGTTTGGGGTGCAGTTGTCCTCGATAGAAGTACATAGATTGTTGAAAGGCCGTAGAAAGAAATCAACAGAGAGCTTCCGCGAATACCTCTATGCTCTGATGGAGATTGGTGCACCAATTAGCTTGGATCAGGAGAGCACTATAGAATATTTCATCGAGGGTATCCCGGACTCAAAGGTCAATAAATCGATTTTATATCAAGCTATAGATATAAACGATTTAAAGGCCAAAATAAAGGTATACGAAAAGATAAATGGGTCAGTGCATCAATCAGCTTCGAAAGGTTTCCGTCCAAAGCAGGAGCAGACCAATATATTAAATCAACCTCAAGGTGAGAAGCGGTGTTTCAAATGTGGTGACAAAGGACATTTGGCGAATAAATGTAAAACTGATGGTGTAATATGCTACAAGTGCAAAGAGTTGGGGCATAAAAGTTTCGAATGCAAGAAGAACGTAAAGGATGGAAATGTAAAGGTTATGAAGAAGGAAGAAAATAATGTCCAGACACTGTCATCATTATCTTCGCATAGGATATTTAAAAGCATCATTGTTCATGATCGTGAAATCATGGCAATTATTGATACTGGCAGCGACATAAGTTGTTTACGCAAGGAGCTATGGAAGATGATGGGCGATGTTAAGTTGAGTTCTGAAACCAAAACGTTGACGGGAATAGGCCAAAAGGATATAACGACTCTTGGCTGTTTTTCTACTAATGTTAATCTTGACGGAATTTTCGTTACTATAACATTTCATGTTGTTGAGGATCAGGACATTTTATATCCTGCTGTTATTGGTAATGACGTTCTAGAATACGTGAACATGACCATTACAAGTGATAATGTGAAATTCTGCTCAACAATCTCCAATACAGAGTCTAAAGTTGAAGGTGGATACAATAATTTAACCTTACAAGATGTCTTTAGAGAATTAGCAAATATTAATACCATAGGCCAAATAGGTGACTTAAAAGTATATGATCAAATAGAGTTGGATCATTTACACAACGAAGAAAGAGTGCAGATACTGAAAATGTTAGAGAACTACAAACCTGAGAAGCCAGACATATTTCCAGTCAAGATGAAGATTTTACTCAGCGATGAAGTTCCAGTTTGGCACCGCCCAAGAAGGATGTCGTTTGTAGATCAGCAGACCGTAGACCAACAAGTAAAGGAATGGCTGAAGGAGGGTATTATAAGACCAAGTTATTCCCAATATTCTTCTCCTGTGGTTCTAGTATCGAAGAAAGATGGTTCTAAAAGACTTTGCTGTGATTATCGCCGACTTAATGAGAAGATAATAAGAGACAATTTCCCAATGGTAATGATAGATGACATTCTGCAACGTTTACAAGAGTGCAAGGTTTTTACAACACTGGATTTGCGAAATGGATTCTTCCATGTGCCTGTAGAAGAGGATTCCAGGAAGTACACAGCTTTTGTTACTCATAATGGCCAGTACGAATTTTTGTATGTTCCTTTCGGTATATCCAATTCCCCAGCTGTTTTTTGTCGTTACATTTCTGCAATTTTCCATGATTTGATAAGGGATGGAACACTTGTTGTATATATGGACGATATGGTAATACCGTCAAAGGACAGAGCGGAAGGTCTTTTGAAGTTACGAAAAGTTTTACAAGTTGCAGCATCAAACGGGCTTGATATAAAATGGAGCAAATGTCAGTTTCTAAGGGAGAAGATAACATTCCTTGGTTATATAATAGAGAATTCAACAATACTACCATCAGAGGAGAAGACAGCAGCTGTGGAAAATTTTCCATTACTGAGAGATAGAAAATCTATTCAACGGTTCCTTGGTCTTACATCATATTTTCGAAGGTTTATACCTAATTATGCCATAGTGGCTAAACCGCTTTCTGATTTATTACGGAAGAATGTTCAATTCAAGATGGGTGATGAACAAATAGTGGCGTTTCAACAATTAAAATCTTCCCTCGTTAGTGCTCCTGTATTGAAATTGTATAATCCTAAGGCAGCAACTGAGATACACACCGATGCTAGTATGTATGGTTATGGGGGTGTTCTTCTACAAAAGAACTCCGAGGACCAACAATGGCATCCCATAGAATTTATGAGTCGCAAAACTACCCCTGCTGAAGAGAAGTACCATTCGTATGAATTAGAGGTTTTGGCCATAATTGAGGCTTTGAAGAAATGGCGAATATACGTGATGGGTATAAGAATAAAAATTGTAACTGATTGTAACGCTTTTACAATGACAATGCGAAAACAAGATGTTCCATTAAGAGTATCTAGGTGGGCGCTTTTTCTACAGCAATTTGATTACGTAATTGAGCATAGATCTGGATCAAAAATGCGTCATGTAGATGCATTAAGTCGCGTTTCATGCTTGCTGATGGAAGACTCATTGCGACATCGAATAAAAGAGGCACAACTACAAGACGAGTGGAACAAAGCAGTTCGTGAAATTCTACAAAATAGTTGTTATGAAGACTACTACCTAAAATACGATATTTTGCACAAGGACTCTGGTAAAGAGTTAATAGTGATACCAGCAAATATGGAGAAAGAGATTATAGAAATGGCGCATCGACAAGGGCATTTTGCAGCACGGAAGACTCAAGATCTGGTAGAGAGAACTTTTTATATTCCTAATTTGAGTAAAAAGTGTGAGAATATAGTTAAAAGCTGTATAGAATGTATTATGGCTAATACTAAAGCGGGACGTCAAGAAGGATTTCTCAACCCTATAGATAAAACAGATAAACCGTTGATGACGTATCACTTGGATCATGTTGGGCCAATGGAGACAACTTATAAGCAGTATAATCATATTTTAGTGGTGGTAGATGCTTTTTCCAAATTTGTTTGGCTGTATCCAACAAAAAGTACGGGAACTCAAGAGGTTGCTGATCGTCTTCGGAAGCAGTCTGTGATATTTGGAAATCCATTCAGGATGATTACAGATCGGGGCACAGCATTCACATCAAATATGTTTAAGGAATATTGCGAAGAAGAAGGTATACAACACTTACTAATAGCAACGGGAGTACCTAGAGGAAATGGTCAGGTTGAGAGGATCCACAAAATTATTGTGCCAATGTTGACTAAATTATGTATCGAGCGTCCTCAAAATTGGTACAGGTATGTTGATCGTGTACAGCAAGTTATAAATAACACAACGTCGAGAAGTACAGGAAACACTCCATTTAGAATATTAACTGGCTTAAATATGAGAATTAAAGAAAATCCTGATATTCGAGCAGCTCTAGAAGAAATAGCGGTCTATGAATTGGAACAAGAACGTGATATTTTACGAGAAGAAGCTAGGGAGAACATCCAAAGAATACAGCAGGAGAATAAGCGAAATTACGACAAGAATCGTGTCTTAGAGAGGCAGTATAATGTCAATGATCTGGTCGCCATTAAGCGCACACAGTTCGGTACCGGCTTAAAGCTCAAACCTAAATTCTTAGGTCCATATAAGGTCATCAAGAAACTGAATCACGGACGTTACGAGGTCGAGAAGGTTGGTGAATTTGAAGGTTCCAGTAGGTGCACATCTGTCGCTGAGTACATGAAGCCGTGGGGTTCTACATTCGGGTCGAATGTAAGGTCAGGAGGGCCGAATGTAGGAAATGAGGGGAAAGGTAGGAGGAGATCACGTAGATTGACAAGTTAGGGATTGACTTTTAGTAGGTTGGGTTTAGGACGAAAGGAACATGACGGAATAGGGACAGTGATATAAAAGACCGACGTTACGGACAAAATATAGAGAGTGTTTTGAGTTATTGTGGCGAACGTTTAACAACTAATAAAATTATTTTCTTATCTTGCTAATGTTATTTTTAAGTATTAAAAATGTGTAAATATTGTAAAATAGATAATTAGTGTATGAATAAATATTATAATGAATTTAGAGTGAACTGTGTTTTAAATTGGAGAGAAAAGCAGAAGTATCTAAAGTGTTCAACAAAACGTTTTTCAAATTCTACATTTATGTATTCATAAATAGTTTCTATGGTTAATAAACTTTATTAAAATGTAATTATAATAATTGATTAAGTAAGTCCATAAAGTGAGTTATGTTACATTTGATTTGGATAATGAAGCGATGCAGGCGAAAATTTTTCGTAAATTAGCTCGAATTTTTGTGCAAACTGATACACAAAAATGCTTAAATGGAAGATTCTGTAAAAATAAAATTACTAAAATCACATAAGAAAATTAATTAGAAACAAAAATAAACTAATTATTTTTTTGCTTGAAATTCATGTAGTTATTTTTAGACTCTAAGGATACTCAAAAAATATGTACCTAAACAAAGATAAAAAACAAAAAAATTTTGCCGTCAGTGAGATTTGAACTTGGATACAAATTAACCATTCTTTTTAGACATTTTATTATAAAAAACTAACAGCATCAGAATGGCTTTGAATCAACAACCTTCTGGTTGCGAATACTAGCCAACTCTTCCAAGTGATTGCAATATTACTGTGCTATTATACTATTGAGTATTTATTTGTGTAATACAGAGTAGGCAAACAATAATGACACCTCATTATCGAGAAACTTCTTTAATAAGTAGTTGTCATTACCGAAAACCAAAAACTTTTTGCTGGGTATTTTTGTATTCTTTGTTGAAATGCTAAAATTTTAGCCTTTTTATTGCAATTCAAAGAATCAAAAGAAGGCTAGGAAAAAGCTATAGGCTAAAGCAAAATTTTTTAGGAGAAAAGCAAAATATAAAGACTAAATTGACAACACTGCTCGTCATGGATACCAGAGCTTAAATTCAATTTCAAGATCCCAGTTTGTTTAAAGCTAATTATATTTCAAAAATAACTTTTAAAATGATCAATTAAAAATTACTTCAATACGATATATTTAATATATTTCTCAATCTTCAACCTTGTTGCTGCAACTCAAGCTCCTCAACGATAACATGGTATCCATTAAAGTTAAATTAAAATACCAAATACTTTGGTTTTCTTACTTTTTTTATAAAATCAAATTTGAAAAACTTTTCATGAGATATAAAAAAAAAATATCCTCAAAATGTCAAAATGTGATCTAAAAGTGTTAAATATGCTCTTAAAATAGCAAAGAATGTGATAAATATGCACTAAATATCGCTATGTACAAAAATATGCCGTTAAGGGTAAAATATGCAAAAATATGCACATACAAATCGATGTCAAAATGTTTTATTTGTTCTGAAATTGATAAACATTTTATCGGTGGCTTCATACAATATCCAAGAAAAAACATGTAATTGCTTTTTTTGTGGTTTCCCTGTTGATAAAATATTTAGGTTTAATTATTTCATTCACGTGAGCAGGACAATTTTTAAAATACCACCAAAATTACACAATTTTTTAACTTTTGGTCAAAAAAAAATTACAACATGTAATAGAAAACTGATGTTTAATACATAAAGAGTAAAAAGATTTTTAAAATTAGTTTTCATTCTCGAGAAATTTAAATATTAGTAATTTTTTTATGATTTTATTTTAAATACTATTTTATTAAAATTTTAATATTTTTGACATTATTTATATTTTAGGGTATCATTGGAGTGGTTTCCTTCAATACTATGAATTAACTTAACCCATTAGTTGCGCTAGTAATATTTTGGAATTCCGGTCCATAATTGATTAAGTTAATTTTTATGTCAAATAAATGGCTAGTTAAGAAAATAAATGTCACAACGAAAAAATAATAATAAAAAAAAGTAAATGTCATCATGAAAACCATAAATTCTTGTAAAATAGTGTCTAAATTTTAAAAATCTCTTTGTTTCGACTACTATTGTGGTTTTAAAGGAACATCTATATTTAAGTATAATAAATACCTTCAGGTGACTTATTTGCAAAAATTGCTAATATTACCTTTTTGGGAATTAAATGCATAAAATTGACTCTCTTACTGTTAAAGGGTTAATTACGTTTAATCTTCAATAGCATCAGGATAGACCATTCTAATGTTACATTGTATGTTGAAAAATGTAGCAAATATATAAAGTTATATGTTTGAATAAAGAAAATATAAGAAAAAAAAAACTTTAATAAAATCTTAATATACCTCGACTGAAAGGAAATATAACAATTATTTAAATGAAGTCGCCTTGGGCAATAATTTTCCCCCCAAGCCCTATCCAAATGTTGTCAATTTTGAAAAAGTTTTTTAAATATTTTTTGTAATTTTTTTTTTTTTTTTTTTTGTAAAATTCTCCAATGTTAAAGCCGAAATCAACAAAATATTATATTGGCTATGTGCCCCTATATGTTAGTCATACACACAAAAAGGGTTTTCTGAGGTAATATTCTTTTACAACGACTGGGTGATAATTTAAATAAAAAAAGTCAATTTTTGAAACAAGTTTTCCCTGGACTGGAATATTGGATATTTTGGTAACATAAAGTACTTCCACTTTGGGCATTTTATTTATGTCCAATCATTAAGAAATGAAGAAATTTTACCGCATTTAATTTATTACTATTAGCTGTAATTCTTCACAATCTTATGAGTCCGGACATACTAAACACTTATATATGCAGCTTACAACTGAACGATAAAAATAAGAATAAGCCTTGCAAGTTTGGGCAATATTTTATATTTTTGTATGAAAAATTTAGACATGTTCGAAGTCCAAGCGCAATGTAAAGATAACAGAGGGAGTAAGCATTGAATTGCTGCTTGTGCCGTTTTTACATTTTTCATAAAATACGTGGGAAAAGCGCTAAAAGTTTTTGTTAGCTGTAAACAAAAATATAAATACTTTATGCCAGTATTTGATATCATTGGAAACCCTAGAATATGGAGAATTATAATAAGTGAAAATATATTTAGGCGTAGAAATTTTTCCATACCATGACCCGAAAAATTTTAAAATTTGGATTTTAATTATACTTTTGAGAAATAATGTTAATATTTATACCTAAATAAAATTTCAACTAGTAGAGGAATTTCAATGAAATTCTAGCACAATACAGGCAAACATGTTCTCAAAGCAGCGAATTAAAAATACTTCCACTTTTTCGTACGAAAATACCCGAAATCTCTATATGGGGAAAACTTATTTCAAAAATTTACGTTTTGCATTAAAATTATCACCCAGCCGTTGTAAAAGTCACAGCTCGGAAAATATTTTTTGTGTGTTTAACCAACATATGGGGGTATATAGCCAATATATTTGTTTGTTGATCTCGGCTTTGACGTTTGAGAAGATTACAAAAAAAATTAAATTTTTTTTTTCAAAACAAAGTTTGACATAGACAAAGTTTGGATAGAGCTTGGAAAGAAACCATTGGCCAAAGCGCCTCCGATTTTGCTCTACAGGCTTTCATGTTACGATTTCTTTTGAAGCCATTACAAAAATTATGGAGTTCAGAACAAAAAAAAATAGAAGTGAAAGATAATATTCTTTCACTTCTAAAATAACTCAAAAATGTTTATTTTTTTAAATTTCCATTTTAGATTAATATAACTTTTTACCGGATGGATATATTTATATGGTTCTTCCAGCAATAGTCTTTCGAATTTTGTAAGAAATCTAGTGGATATTTCCAAAAGAATTTACAGCCCAAATTAAGTGCCCCTTAAAAAAAAGGCAAAAATGAGGGTAACATTTGCTTTGACCTAAATATATTTTAAAATAAAAGAATATATAAACATGGTTTTTGTAAAGATTTACAAGGACTACCCATATGTAGCTTTCTTACATTCAAGTCATAAATGAATTTTTGGCGAATTAAAAAATATACATATCCAAGGTGACCAACTTTGGAGGTCTACCGTCTATTCTCCAGGGGCCTGTGCATCTTCAAATCAACTTGAGAACTCTTTTGCTGTAACCATGTGAAATTTGTGTTTTGAGACCACTGTAAAACATGGCTCACTATGTTGTCTCTAAAAGAATTAATTTCCTTTTATATAAAGTTACTTCCATATACTTATTTAAACTTAATTTTAAAAATCATGAAACTATTTTAACTTTTTTCTCAAAAAGTATGATTAATATAAATTCGAGTTAAATATTAATCATACGCACTGAATAATGCAATGAATTCACTTAAACTTTACAAAACAAAGCTTATGCTTTATTACATACATTTTAAAGTTGATCTTAAAGCAGGATAATTAATTTTGTTGAAGAAATAATAAATACAAATTTTTAATTTGGCAATTTTCATGACACTTAATTAAAATTTTTATATTTACCTATTTTTCTTAAAGTTTGTAAAATAAAATATTTTATATTTTAATCTAATATTAAAACTTTGTATTCCTTAGTCTTGTTATACAATAAAATTTCAAAAAGTACATAAGTATTTTTTACCAGGAAAGAACTACTCAATCGGGTAGACTGACTACAACTAAAACCAAGGAGCAGCTTAAACTTTTAGAGATATTAAATAAAAACACAAATTGAGTTAAGCTGTATACATAAAATCCTTCATATAATATATTTGCAACGGTTATAGCAAAATAAAAGCCACTTTAATATTTAATTTTATGAAAAAATAAATAAATAGATAAATAAATAAAAAGAACTTATTTTGTAACAATGAATAAAAAAGAAAATCAAATGGAAATAAAATATAATAAAAAAAAAACGAAGCGAATATAATAAGAAAATAAAAAATAAAATAGCTCAATGCGAATTGATACCAAGTTAAACATGAAAATCCCATATCATAGCATTCATACAAATAAACAAATAAATTTATGCTAATCGGCTTTTTTCTTAAATTTCATCCAAAATCCACCTTCTACCAGCAGCGCCACCATACAGCATACCATGTTTGTCATACCATACATTCTTAACAACAATTCCAATGCCACCACCCACCACAAACAATGTAACAAAAACGAATTGTTGTCTCTAAAGTATTTACACCACAAATGTAATGAATTGTAGAATAAACGATAAATTCGAAATGTACTTTTACATTGAGTCGTATACACAGTAAAAAGTATATAGACAGACGGATGGACAGACATACAAAAATACAGTTTTTCAAGTGTTGTAATAAAATTTGGATTTTCTTCTTTGATTTTTATTTAAATAATGATTTACGAGCATTCCAAAGTTCTAAAGGCATACATTAAGCTTACACACACACACACACTTACACACTTATATTCTTAGTATAGAACAACATTCCATTTACTATAAATTAATGTATTTATGTGTGGTGGGTGGTGTTGGAATGGTGTTGGGGTGGTGTTGGGGTGGTGTGTTTTTATCATTACTGATGACTGGTGTTTAGTGTAAATCAACTCTTGTACATTATTTTATTATGCAAATTCCCACATAAAGTTCAAACAGTTCAATTCATGTTAATCAGTTCGTCAGCCATTTGAATCATACATTCATTCAGGCACTCGCTTATTTATCCAAACATATAGACAATTATTCATTCATTCATTCACTCACTCATTCAGCCAGTATCTGTGATTATAGATTAACGTTTGTTTGTTATTTTTATTTTTTAAATAAAATATAAAATAAAATAAAAACTAACAAAAACATTTCAGAGGCCATAAAGCCAGTCTACTAGGAAATTATCTACATATATAGTAAATGGATAAATTCTTTATCTTTTATATACACATTTACTTATATATATATATTCTCACATATATGGGCCATTACCAAAAATTTTTAATCCAGCTGAAACTGAATTTAATCCTTAAAATATTTTGTGGTAATACTATTTTAAATTACTATTAAGTTACAGATCTGAACTCACAACACTTGTAAACTAATAGAGTGAAAAGTTTTACAGCTATAGGATTGCATGATTGCACAGTGGAGCAGAATAGAAAATTTTTGAAAATAAACCTGTAACTTCTAATTGGCTGTTTGTATTTACATAAAATATCACATAGGGGTAGCAGAGGAGTGTACAATTTTAAACCTGGAGGTATGACCCCACAAGAGTGGAGCTATGGAGGCATAAAAAAGGGTACCTCTGACGTTATGCTATTTTTTTCGATTTCAAATATTGGTTTACATCTTTTTAAAGCCCTTAATAAAGCCTATAAAAACATGTTTACTTGTGCTATTAATCTCTTATAGTTTACGAGTTATTTGCATTTGAAATTTTAACTATCTCAATTTTGCCAGCTTTTGGTCCAGTTTCTTTTTTTTTATTAAGTTTTGTTTTTATTTTATTTATTTTTCCGAACTTACTAAAGAACAAAATTAAGTATTGAACAAAGAGAATTTGAAGTTGATATCTTAAACGAGTTAAAAAATAAAGGATTTTAAATTTGAAAATTGCAAAAATTAAGATCTTTTGTGATTTTTGGCCGAAAAAGTGCCTACGCTATTTTTTCTCTAAAATGTAATTTTCTTTAATAGCAAAGAATAATTGTATAATTTTCTTTAAGATATTTTCACAAGGATGATTTTAAAATAGAAGACAATAAGCCGAGACCGCTTGGGCTATTGTTTTCCATTTTATAAAGTATACACCCAAAAAAGTTTTGACTTTAGTCTATATAAAATCCCATGAATCTACAAAAAGAATGCTTCTTCAGAATTTACAATGTGTTCTTAAGAGTTTGCAATCGCTACCTCTGGAACACTGGAAAAATGTAAATTTTATGAGCGAAAAAGTGAGAAATACCATTTTTTGATTTTAGGCGTTTTTTTTTTTTTGGAATTGTAGGATTCCTTTAACAAAACTCTTAAAGTTTTTTTTATATTTTATCATTTTAAATAATAAAATCTGCAGTCACCGAAAATTTCGTTGTTATATGCTTAATAATAAAGATTTTATTATGGATAAAACTTTAATAGTTTCTTCCAAAACCAATTTTTTATACAAATTTTACTTTATTTGCAAAAATCTTAAAAGTATGAAGTTGTTTTTTTTTCAAATAAAAATTTTTCATTTGAACAAAAATATAGAAAAAATTCTTTATTATAAATAAAAATATTGAAGTCAACATCTTTTATAGAACCGAAATTGCGCTGCTTTAAAGTTTCGATTCTGTCCCACTGTGGATTGTTGATCAAAGTTCAAAAACTTTGAAAAAGTGCTAATAAAAATAACGTAACTTTTTCCTATTCTTTTATACCAATCGAACTTTGTGGGTTAATTTGGCACTTTCTTTGCTATTCTGCAGACTTTCAGATGTGCTACAGATTTACGTGGATACCTGCCTTGACGGCCTAACCCCACGGTGGTCTTAGCGACAGGTGAATTATAATGCGCCAACCAACGCCCCCATATGCTGTTACACATACAGGTTGTAACAAATAACTAATTTTCTGGCCAAGATACTTCCCCTTGCTGAGGGTTCGGAGCTACCCTCTCCTGATCACCCTTGTGATTGCGTTACTGCGTAGCAGTCAACACATGACCATAACCACCACGTAACCCCCTATTAATAACCAGCCAAGAGACCGTTTGGTTTGGCGCCTGTGACCTTGGGGACGCCGGTTCCCATGGCACCTACTTTTAAGTTCTAAGAGGCCTCGAACTTGCGTTCTGCCAAATTCAGAAGCCTGAAAATTCTTAGGTCCTGGTGCACCCCTTCTGTCTCCTGTCTAACTAGGAAATCTTAGAGAGTAGAGAAATAGGAATTTATTCTACCATGTATGAGCTATACATCAAGGATGAGACTTTTAACAGTTACATACAGGGTAGTGAAATTTTGATGACAAGTTTTTATTTTTTTTTTTTTTTTTTGTTTTTTTGGACAGAGTCTGTGCGCTCCTCAACGGAATATAAATTTTGAGACAGTGATTGATACTTGTTATAATTATGCATATCTTGCGTTATATCTCGTTGATATGCCCTTAATAGTCAATAAAGTAGATAGTCTCAAAGTTTAGAAAGCAAGGGGGAGCATATAAAAAAAATCAGTTTTTCGCTAGGTATATTCACAGTTTCTAATGGAATATCATGGATTAATGTGTGAATTAGATTTTTGTTATTTTACACATTAAAATCGAAGGAGCATTAAAAATAAATTTAATAAAAAAATTTTATGAACTTATTGACAATTACGCGAACATTGCACTTTTTATTTTTGTATTTGGAACAACGATAAATAAATTTAAGTCAAATGTTGTTAATAGTTGCAAATGGGACACATTAATCAAACAAGATTTTGCATATTGGCCATAATTGGTAAAATTAGGTGGTGTTTGTAATGCTTAACAGAAATATACAGGCGCATCAAAAAATTTCGAAAGATAAAAATCTTATGAACCAAGAAAATTTAAATAAATAAAAAATAGCATTTCTTTGCAATAAACTCTAATAAAATATATTTTCGTATAATACATGGAGAAATGACTTAAGATACGTTTAGACTAGTCAAATATTTGACCAAATTACATAAGCATTATATGAAATATTTCCTAATTTCACTTTTTTTAGTGGGAAAACATATTTTACTTATCACTAATCACAGCTGATATTTTATCGAACTTTTTTTGACGCTGTTTTCTCTTACAAAACATTTGCAAGATCAAACAACAGCCAACATTTTGTTAAAACTAGATGTCAAGCAATTTTGAACAAATATTTGCCAAATGTGAACATAGCTGTATATTAGAACCCCATTTCAGGAAAAATTTTTAAAAATCACGATCACCTGGAAACTCTAAAATATGCTATTATATGCTATATGCAAATTTTATTTAAATTACTCGGTAGATTTTGATATTACGCATAATTTTTACCAGAATTATACATAAACTTCTAGTGCGTAAAAATGTTTATATGTTCAAATTAAAACCGTTATAACTTTCGTGCCCCTGAACGAAATGATTAACGCTAACTGTTTCTACATGCATTCAAGTCACTATATTTTTATACAAATGGATTATGCCATTTTCAATAAAATCAAAAATTTTTGTTAATGGCCCACGTATAAGTATATAATATACATTTGTAGTTACGTTGTGCCTTTTACATTAGCAAACTGCCAAAAGGCATTATTGTGTATATGATTTGTAATTTAAACCTTTACTTTTTTACTGTTCTTGTTATATTTTTTTCCTCATTTCTTGCCTTCTGGCTTACAATAATCATTTCTTCTTTTTTTATTTTTAACATTCTCATTTTCTTGTTTTATTTTAAATCGTAAATCAGTGTTATAATCATCACCAAACCCTCAACGAATAACAAGAAAAGGCAAACTTAACTCCCCAAGGACACTGGTCAGCATTTTTCCAATATCGAGATTAACATTGAAAACAAAATGTATGTGTTTCAATACTTGAAACCAAATAAAAACTTTTTCACCAATTTCTCGTGTAAAATCACATTTTAATGTTATTCGTTATGGTATTTGCTTATAATGTACACACAGAAAAATAATTGCTTGAAAAACGATTAAAATAATAGCATAATTTTAAGCAAATAGCGGAATATACTATTCAGACTATTAAAAAATTTTTTAATTAAAATATTGTTTAACATTTTTGAATGAAGAATCATATTTATAATGAAAATACAATTTCCATATCAATTTTGTTAATTTACGTAAATAAATTTAACATTAGTTTGAAATCGTATTAAATCATTAAATTTCAAACCAAAAATATTCTTTCGGTTATGTGCAATAAGAATTCGATTGCTAGATACTAAATTTTACTTTAAAAACAATATTTTATCATAATTATCCAGCAAAAACTTTGCTTTCCTGGTAAGCTAGCAGATATAATTGGGGACAATAATAAACTTCTTATTTTTTTGCTGTATAACTTCGAGTTTTCGACAAAGTCATGTAGTTATTTTTAGACTCTAGGAATACTCAGAAATATATACCTAAACAAAAATAAAAATAAAAAAAAAATTTGCCATTAGTCAAATTTGAACTTGGACACAAATTAACCATTCCTTTTTAATGACTAACGTCCTACTCAGTACACCATCTCGCACTTAATTGTCTAAGTAACAAAAACTGTTTTTAATATAAAATATCTTTTTATACATTTTGCTATAAAAAAACTATCAGCATCAGAATGGGCTTGAATCAACAACCTTCTGCTTGCTACTCTAGCGCTCTAGCCAACTCATCTATGTGATTTCAATATTACTATTGAGTACTTATTTAAGTAATACATAGTAGTCAAATAATAATGAAGCCTCATTACTGAGAAACTACTTTAATAAATAGTTGTCATTACCGAAAACCAAGAAGTTTTTGCTTGGTAAGAATTTAAAGAAAATTTCTTAACCAATAAGCAGTCAAAAAATTAAGATTCAAGTACTTGAAATTTTATTTGAATTCAGCTTGAATTTCAATTTCTTAAGCGTTTTTCAAGTAAGAACCTAAAATTCTGTTTAAAAATTTTGCTTATTGTCAAAAAATTGAAAATCAAATTTGTGGGAAAGCAAAAATAAAAAAAAAGTACATGATAAAAATTCTACTTTTGTTTTAATTATCTGTTTATTATTAA
This sequence comes from Protocalliphora azurea, assembly GCA_932274085.1. Classification (NCBI taxonomy): domain Eukaryota; kingdom Metazoa; phylum Arthropoda; class Insecta; order Diptera; family Calliphoridae; genus Protocalliphora; species Protocalliphora azurea. The sequence continues at coordinate 153,474,793 of OW026520.1, forward strand.
TAAAGAATGTTCACTATAAGAAAAGCATATGCTTTTTTCCAGCCGAAGATATTACATTCATTCAAGAACAATCAAAATTTTGATTCTCAAGCGGAATGTATACAATAATCATAAACAAGTTGTGCTAATGTATTAAATTTCGTCTTAATATTTTTATGAAATGTATTTTTATATTTCTTTATATTGAACATTTAAATTAATTTTGTAAAATAAAAATTGCAAAAAAAATTAAACAAATGTATGTTTATTTTGAGTTCATAACAATTAATATAAATTTAGCTTCAATTGTACTGTTACCAAAGGCTTAATTTATATTGTGTTTTCAAGCTTGAATTCAATTATTTGTTTGATTGGAATTTCACTGTGAATCAATGCCTGAAAGTGAATGTGGTAACATTGTTATGTTCAACTTGAATTCAAGTTTTCTTTTCACTGGAGTATTCTATTGAATAAAAGTATAGTAGAACTGTAATTCAACACTTGCAACTTGAATTAATAACTGGAAATAAACTCTTTTTGCACTTGAATTCTAGGCAAAATGCTTATTGGTTAAAGACAAATGATTTTTGTGTCACTTGTGGGAAAACGAACGAACATAAAACTTATATAAAATGATTAAAAATGATTAAAAAATAAAAATAATTAAAAATAAAATTTTGTGCAAAATTAAGTGAAAAAAATTCAAATTTAAAAAAATAAATCTGCAGGAATAAAAAAAGAAGGAAAACTATTAATTTCTTATTTATAATTCAAATATTTTGCTGATGCGCTATCAATAAATTTAATTTACCAATATTTTGATTGGATCATCTGTCATTTGGCTTTAATAAAAAAAAAATTAGTATTTTTTTTTCTTTCCCGACAAGTTATTCTCAGAACTTTTCCTCGAAGCATTGTCGATTTATAAAAATTAAAAAATCATACATTATAACCCAATAAGCATATAATACCGACCCATTTGTCAAATAGTTGAACATCCGTTTTGTTTGGGCTACCAGATTGAGCGACGCTGGTATCTGGTGGAAGTCGGGCGAAAGCTCGCCAGATGGGGTGGAGTTCTTGCTCACCTGGTGTCCAGTAGCCGGGTACACAAAAAAATACACCAGCGAAAATGAAGATGAACATAATAAAAAAATAAAATTTTATATGGGGACTCGTAGTGAGCTATGTTCACACTCTTGCATAGTTTTATTAGTTATATGAAGCTTGCAGGATTCTCTCTCCTTCTAACCGGCAGATTTTGCGCTAGTAAACAAGTTTGCAATAGTAAATTGCCTTGTTGTCCCTGTTTGGCAGCACCAAAGCTGAGGTTGTGGACTACAATTAGACACCAGCAGAATGAAATATGTATTTTCTGTGCCGCTACACACTTCATCAGCATTCGTGGTGCCGAGATAAATTATCTCTCCCACAAGGGTATAAAAGTGTCATATCCCTGGCAGCCTGATACCTAATTTGATTACCTTCCTTCCAATCACTTACCTTTACTTACCTTAAAAATTCTTTTACTACATATTTAAAAAAGTGCTAAAATTTTATTAATTTTAAAAAGTTTAATAATTTCAGGAAAATTATTAACAAAAAATTGACAAAAAAGAATATTTAATTTTAAAATTTAATTGTATCTAATTTATTACTAATTTTACTTTTTTTTTAGTTTTTGTATCAGAAAATTCAAATTTAATGGGGAATATTTATTATCATTTGAAAGAACATTCTTTGGCATTTATTTTTTGAAGATTATGTCTATCAAATGTTGGCCATTGCTACGTCGCAGATAGTCCATCCGTTGAGTCCAACTTTCGATGACTCCTTCGAGCATTTCGACTGGTAACTGGCGAATGACACGCGTGGTGTTTTCCTCCAAGGCATGAATGTCAGCATAACCTTTAGACTTTACATATCCCCACAGGAAAAAGTCTAACGGTGTGATAACACACGATCTTGGTGGCCAATCGACCGGCCCAAAACGTGAAATTATGTGCTCACCGAAGTTTTCTCTCAATAAATCCATTAATTGATGCGATGTGTGGGAAGTGGCGTCGTCTTGCGGCAATTTTGTTTGTTTACATATCCATTGAGCCAGAATTGGGCCTCATCGCTGAACAAAATTTGTCTCGAAAACGTCGGATCTTCTTGGAACTTTTCAAGAGCCCATAGAGCGAAGCGATGTCGCTTGGGAAAGTCGAGCGGCTTCAGTTGTTGCACAAGCTATATTTTGTACGCTTTCAATTTCAAATCTCGACGTAAAATGCGCCAAGTCGTTCCATACGTCAGTCCGAGTTGCTGCGAACGGTGCCGAATCGACACTCCACGGTCTTCGTGTACACTCTCAGCTACGGCCGCTATATTTTCTTCACAGCGTGCTGGACGTGGTCTATTCGGTCGAATATTATCCAATAATGAATGCTGGGTCTCAAAATGGGTGATGGTGTTGCGAATAGTATGCTCAGTAGGCCGATTATGTTGACCATAAGTTGAGCAAAGTGCACGAAACACATTCCTCACAGAACGTGAATTTTCGTAATTTTCGTTGAACGATTTGTAAACGTTGTTCAGGCGTAAGTCTTTCCATTATGAAATGCCAAACAACACGTGATCTGTCAAAAAAAGGCTATTGAAAAAAGTATGTCTACTTGAATCACCCATTATTTTATTTACTTTGCGCGTTTTGTTTTTATTTCTTTTCATTAAGCTTTTTTCTTCTTTTTTGTTAGATTTATTTCATTTTTATTTTTAGGTTAAACATTTATTTTTATATTCATACATTTAGGATTCTAGGCTTCTTTTTCTCTTGGACAATCTTTAGGTCTGAGCTCAACCCTAACTCCTCACATGTTTTTCCTACGAAAATTTTGCAAACGGACTGATATATCACCGGTAAGCTACGTACATAAATACTTTCATTTAGCAAAAATAACCCTGTTATTTTTTTTTTAACTGTCCCATTAGTATTGTTGTCCGGGTATCACTCTTAATGCCTAGAAAAACCTTTTATCTAGCACCACTGTTTATATAGTGCTATGCAACTTCTCCAGCGGTGAATGACTGACCAGTCACGAGTGGCTGATAATCAATGGCAGCATGATTTTATTTTTTAATATTGGTGTATGTTCAGTTTTTGTTTCATTTATTTTAAGTTTGAATTAGTTTTAAGTTTTAACTAGTCCTTTTTTAAATTTCAATTTTAATTTAATAAACTCTAGCCACTTTTAAACATTGTTGGTGTATTTTATTTTATTTTTCAATATCGCTATATTCCAACAAAAATAAATAGAAGTCATTTTTAAGGAAGTACTTTTTCATTGCTTTCAAAGTTACAGTAAGTGTACGGTTCATGTGCTTAAGAAGTTATATAAACATCTTACAAAGATGTTATTAAAAAGCGATTCAGATAAACGTTTGCGATACGAAAATATTGTTATGCATACTTCTTTTTAATAAAAAAATATTTGGTTTATATAAAAATTAAAAGTAATTTAATTAAACTGATAAGAAAGTTCATAAAAACAATCAATTTTACATGACATCGTGAAAATGGCATCATACTCAGGGAATAGGTATCCAAAGAGAAAACATCTTCCAATGACAAGCCTATATTAAAGTCATTAGAAATTATCCGAATTTGCACTACTTCTGGATCTCAAGTTCAGGATCTTATTAACTTCTTTGGATCTTCTTTCTTGTTTTTGCTGAGACCTAATTAATAATATCGACTCCCAGCCACAACTTTATGGTTACTAAAAGTCAATGTTAATAAATGAAATTATCAGTAGCTATTAATGAATTGTAAGATAGTAGGTGTAACCAAACAAATTCGATTGACACAAAAATCCAGTTGCCTCAACGAAACTGTTTTCTCTGTGTATGTAGTATGTTTTTTAGGGTGTTTACTTTAGACCATAAACTTAAAAACATAAATATTTGTAAAAACATAAAAAAAAGGAGAAAATCGGGGAAAACTTTTAAACATGCCACAAAAATATGAAAGCTGTAAATCAAAGTCTATTTTAACTTTTAACCCTTCACCAAACCTTACTCATTGATCCACTTAAGGATACAATATAATGATGAACACATGCTATAAAATAATTCCATCGAAAAAAGAAAGAGAAAAACCCTTACAAAGCTTAAATTTAAGTGCTTGCTTTGAAATACAAGACAAATATATTATTGGTGATTTAAAGATTCAGTAAGATTTTTACTTTAGAATAAAAGCATTACAAAAAAAAAAAAAAAAACAAAAAGAAACTGTAATGCATTTTTAATATTCTTAGTTTTTTTTTAACTAAAATATTACATATTAATATTATAGAATGCTGAATTATAACTATAATTGTTTAAAATTAGTCAAATATGTAAAGTAAAGTATGCGTTCGAATAAAACATAAAACAAAATTTTCGTAATAACTCTTGCTGCCGCACAGTGGGGTCAAACGCAAATTTTTTGGTAATAAATCTGAATCTCTGGTCGGATCAAATTGAAATGTATGGAAGAATTGTAGAGGAGGACCTGAGCTTTCAGGAAAATCATCTTGTAGTCACCCTGTGATAACAAGAGATAAGCTACAGGGTGTCAAAGTTGACTACCTCGAGTATGTAAAAGTTAAAAAAAATCGTAACTTGTACAAATGAAGTCCGATTTTAAAGATTTTTATATTTCTGGAAAGTGCTTGGCAAGATAAAGAAAAAATAAACTTACTCATCTAAGTTATCTCTTACAGTTAAAAAGATATTTACGCTTGAATTTTGAATTTTTGATTTCTTGGCTCGACTTTCTTTCGTTTTTCGGGAATAAGTCCGGAGATATATGAGGTAAAAATTTTTTAAAAATATTCTGTAATTTGCTACATATTTCAAAATAATATGCTGAAAGAATTTTTGGATTATCTCAATTCGTCTAGACGTGAAAAATATTCAAAGTCAGCACTCTGAAATTGGCATGAAAAATGGCTATTTTTTTTACAAAAATATAGTACAATTTATTCACTTTTTTCTCAAAGTTCCGTTAATAAAAAAATGTTTTCCTTATTAATTTCAAAAGATAAGGCTTCATAAATGGTTAATAAAGAAATTTTGAATTGATTTAAGTTTGCACCCTACATCCAGCATTGCCCGAAAATTGTCAACTTTAAAAAATAGTTTCATTTTTATCGATTAATAAAAAAAAATTTCACGCGAGCTTTTTTAAATTTGGTACCCATATTTTTTATAGAAATAGATTTAGAATGATCTAACACTAAACTGCTTCCCGCCCGGCCAAAAACGAATGCAGGAGTGGAGATTTTATGTTAAAAGTCAATTTTTTTAACGACTATTTTTAAAAGCATATTAACATAATATTTTTAACATTATTTCTTATGTAGTGTATAAAACACAAATCAAGCTTTCATTTCTAAAAAAATCAATAAAATAGCTCCATTAACCTATTTTTGGTAATTTTTCAAAAATAATTTTTTTTTAAACAGCTGAAAATCCAAAAAAAATTAATTTTTTTAATACAACTCCACTAATTTTACAAGTAGTTTAAAAGTGTTAAAAGAATATAAAAATAGACTTATTTACCAATTCAACGATATACAAAATGTTGATATTGGTCATTTAATAATAGTAATATAATGGCCTCAAAACTACCAAGTCACGTCAAAAGTTGCAAAATTCACTATTTTGTTCCGTATTTCCATATGTGTGTATACGTAACACTCAACTGCATTGCTTATTTTTGTTACGAGATAATAATATTTATTAATGAATTTATTTAAAGTGTTCATAATTTTTTTCTACTGAAAAGTTTTTTAAAATTACCTAAGTACATAAATAAGTATATTTTCCTTCGTTTTTTATTACATTTTTTTAAGTTTTTAAATAATTTACCGTTAATTTTAAATATCTTTCTTGATTACAACATATTCTAGAGACATGACAGCAGCAAATCGAATTCTTGAAAACCAGTCGCTTGTCCGCATGTCAAAGAAAAATGTACAAAATAATATTTAATTTTTTAGGTTATACCTAATCCTTCAAAGCAAAGATATTTAAATAATAAAGCTAAGAAGATCTCTAAAGCAAAGAATTATCAAAGCTGCTCAATAATAAAAAAATAAAAATATTTTCAACACTTTGCATTAACCTCAAAAAAGCTACATTATTGCTGACTTTTTCATGTTCCTAGGTACAAGTTTTGTATATCAAATACAGTACACGCTCGGAAATTCGAACCATTTTGTTTTTAGGACGATTCGAATTTCCGAATTATTCGAATTTCTGGACGGTTTTTTTTATACAAAAATTTAGATAAATTTGACCATAAAGATATAAAAAACTATGTTTTTTTTCATTTTAGTTTATTTAACATAAAAGCTATAAAATACTTAACGAAATATAAAAAAAAAATAACAATTCAGTTCACTTGACTTTAGTATGTTTAATATAAATAGTATACCTTTAACTAAATTAAAAAAGAAAAATTTTTAAGAAAAGTTAAAATATTACACATTTTGAATTCTCACTCAGTCTTTGTTAATCATATATTCAGTAATATTGGTCTGTTTTTTAGGTTTTTGTATTTCCGACAAAACAATATCATTACGGAGATCTAGAAGATTTGACAAGCGTTTAGTGGAAAATAATACACTGCTTTTTATTAAATTATTAAATTATTTACACTTGCAGTAGCTACGGAATAAGAAATATTAGGTGGAACTTCCACATCACTATCTACATCCGTGTCTAAAGACAAAACTTTCACTGTCAAATATATGGAAAGGTTCATTCTCAAAGGCATCTTTATTTTGATTTTGATTTATTTGGACAACCTCATTATAGTCCTGATCTTTTTCCAGCAATTGTGATAGAGGCACATCATCATCACTATCGTATTCGTCAGAGTCCCAATTGAACAACTTTGAACAAGAATTTTTTAAAACTGTTTGCGTAACTTTATCCATAGCATTCTTTAATAAAATTATTGCTTCTTTAATTGAATGAAATTTTAAATTTTTGTTCACCATTCTCAGCAATTAGTTTGGCTAGCAATTTATTTCTATAAATAAGTTTGGTTAGCTTTTAACTATTTTATTGGATTTTGGTCCATGAATTGCAGCGCTGCTGTAATATTTGGTGGAAAGAAGTATGCCACTATATTTCCATCTTCAATTTGCATTCCCTCAATGGGTAAGTGGACGGAGCAGTTGTCAATAAGTAAGAGGGCTTTTCGAGACAAATTATTTTCCTCTGAAAAACGAGTCACCTATTAAAAAATATTTTAGAATTATGGAACTTATAAATATGTAGGTATAAATAACGTTTGCACTTACATACTTCATTAATAAAGATCTTATGAAACCAGTCATAAAAAGTCCGACATGTCATCCAAGCATTTTTTGAAAAACCGTAATGTAGTGGGTTGTTAAATTTTTTGAAACACCTTGGATTTTGGCTTTTCCAATAACCAATGGCAACAACTTACAGAAACCATCAAAATTTGCTCCAAGTAAGATATATATTCTTTCTTTTTGGGTTTTGTGTCCCGGAGCACTTTTTTCGGAAGCTAAAACATATGTTCTATCTGGCAGGCAGCTGTAATATAGCCCAGTCTCGTTGACATTATATATTTGAGATTTCACTAGGCCTATTTCTGCGATTTTAGTCTATGAATAAAAGGAGTGACTGAATTAGTTTCGCTGGATAAAATCTCATCACTCATTTTTAAAATGCGAATTCCATGGCGCTTTTTAAATTTATTAAACCATTTATCGCTTGCCCGAAAGTCATTCTCAGCTTTATCGGGATATTCTTGCCTGAAAATTACTTTAGCTCTCCCTTAATATGGGTCCATTAACTGTCGCCTTTTTTTCATGTTGATTAAGAAACCACTCATATAGACGACTTTCCATTTTCGAATATTCAGCACTATGTAAAGTTTTATTTTTTTATTTTTTATTGGATACGTGTTGATAAGAAGATAAGAAGTAGTTACATTAAAGTCCAGTGCTAAACACTTTCCTTGAACACCTTTATCAATCTTTTCCAATATTTTTAATTTGTCTTGTAAAGACAAAATGTTTTTCTTGCGTTTGTTTGGCATTTCTAGTCCACTTTCTTATTTTAATAAATGTTAAACCGTATACATATACAAACACCAAAAAACTGACTTTTAAACTCTAACAACATCAACAAGATCTATAAATCATCTATTAAAATGCGATTCCCCTTTTTACTTTGTATTTGGTTAAACTAAATTGTCCAAATTTTAGTGTTTACAATAAAAAAGAAAAAATCGCTCGGAAATTCGAATTTTGAATTCTAATTTTAGAGCGCCAAATGTAATGAAATTACTGATTCGAATTTCTGGAAATTCGAATTTCTGAGAGTCGAATTTCTGAGCGTCTACTGTAATTGAGAAAATAGCCCTGAGTTGTATCGAGTAAAAAAAAAATAATAATAAAAATTAATATCTCCAAAAACGTTGTTTTTAAAATTCTTTAAAAATTTTATAATGTTAACATAACCCTTCGCTATACTCGGGCAAAATTTTTGTTGAACACTCCTTTAGTTTAGAATCAAATAATAAAATGTAAAGTAAAGTAAAGTAAAGTAAAGTAAATTTTTATTATAAAATTTCACTTTTTTTTAATAAGAGCTCATAAAAAACATATTCAGAAAAAAAATTACTATTACGAAATTGCTTATATCAATTAAAATTTTGTTTGATTTTGCTCCAATCATTAAAATGATGGTATTAATTAGCAAAATAATGGTTTTTTGTTTAAATTTTCATTAATTTTTTTAATCACGCATTAATTTCTTTAATACACGTATTTTTGGAATTTTTCTTTTGCTTTTGACAATAAATATATAAAATTGGTTTCAAAATATGTATTTCAATATTTGAAATATTATTTAAATAATTTTTAATATTTAATATTAAGAACAAATATATGTAGTACCCAATTGGGTGTATGGTCTTGAAAATAATAAATTTATTCCTAATTAACTAGAAGGTTCGATAAAAGCTTTCATTTTTACGGAATGTTTCAACGAAGAGAATAAACAATTTCTGCGAAATAACTAAAATACAGATAGTTAAAAAATGACTTCAAATAGTTGCTGTGTACTTACACATTGTACGAGAATAGTTATTCAAAGTGAAGTTAAATGCATTATGATACACGATACATGCATATATATCTATATATATTGAAAGCGTATAAAATACAGCTTGTGCAACAACTGAAGCCGCTCGACCTTCCCAAGCAACATCGCTTCGCTCTATAGGCTCTTGAAAAGTTCCAAGAAGATCCGACGTTTTCGAGGCAAATTTTATTCAGCGATGAGGCCCATTTCTGGCTCAATGGATATGTAAACAAACAAAATTGCCGCAAGACGATGCCACTTCCCACACATCGCATCAATCAATGGATTTATTGAGAAAATACTTTGGTGAGCATATAATTTCACGTTTTGGGCCGGTCAATTGGCCACCAAGATCGTGTGATATCACACCGTTAGACTTTTGCCTGTGGGTATATGTAAAGTCTAAAGTTTATGCGGACAAACCCGTTCGAATCAGGCCTTGGAGAAAAACATCATGCGTGTCATTCGCCAGTTACCAGTCGAAATGCTCGAACGAGTCATAGAAAATTATACTCAACGGATGGACCATTTGCGACGTAGCAATGGCCAACATTTGATAGACATAATCTTCAAAAAATAAATGCCAAAGAATGTTCTTTTAAATGATAATAAACATTCCCCATTAAATTTGAATTTTTTGTATTTTTTTCTTTAAAAAAGTGGGGAACCTTGAAATGGATCACGCTTTATATATATCGACTTCTTGGTAAATCTGTCCATCCTATTCTCATTTTATTAATGCGATATGATAGAATAAAGTTTACCACGAAATTTGAGGGCTCTCACAGTAATAGTTCCTTAGATATGCCATAACGAATATTTACTTAATATGGGGGGGCACTACACCCCCTGCTCCTATTTTAAGCTAATTGGTTCAACAGTTAAAGAGTTTTAAAAAATGGGCATAAAATATGGCTATGAAATCCGATCAAGATCCAACACAACCTATAACATTCTACAGTGCCAGCACTATCTGTGCTTCAAATTTGATGTAAATGGCTTCATTAATAACGTGTAAAAAAAGGTAAATATATTTGTAACTAAGATTCGATACAGCCGAATATAACACTCTCAAATGACTTTTTTTATTATTTTTTAAATAATTTTACCTTTTAATATCTTAAACATTATTCACCATCAAATTTGGTAGAGGAAAATCGTCAAAAAATTGTTCATATATTTTATTTAAAAAAGACTTTTGGATTTTTTTTTTCTTTTTTTATTATCAGTGTTACTGTTGAGAATTTTTAAAAAGTGTCCAAAAAGGGTATTTCAAAAATAAAGCTGCCAACTGTTTTCATGCTTGAAAAAACTTCTTAAGATTTGTTTGTTTAATAAAAATAAAAAGAAAAAAATGCATTTTAAGAAAAACTATAAAATTAAATTCTATATAAATAACAAAATAATTTTTTTATTATAATTTTTACTATTGCAAACACAAAGATTATACGCTGTTATTTTATATTTTACATACAAAAAAATAGCTTTTTACCATATTTTGCTTCATAACTACTAAACCAAAAAAGTGTCCAACTTAAATTTTTGCGTTAGTATAGAATAGAGTTAAGCTATCAATACATAATTTTTCCTTAAATTTTAAAATATCGTTTTTTGAGATATTCAGCTTTGATCTTTACATCATCGATTTTGTACTTTGAACTTTCGAAGTAAATAAATTTTATATATGCCATTTTTAAGGCGATATCTTTTCTATTAAATGAAATAAAAACAAGTAAGGAAGACCATTGTGTTTGTCCATCAAAATTCGTGGAGAGGTCTTATATTAAACATGTGGAAAATTATGGACCTATAATTTCACTAAGTGTAAAATAAAATATACGAATAAAGAATATTACTTTAATATTAACATTTATATGAATTTATGCACTTTAGGCTAATTATTTTCTGTGCGTTACAAACATCAGCACAAACGCATAATACTCCAACCACCTTTGACGGTGGAGGGTAAAATTAGAAGTCCTCAATGTATAGTTTAGAAATAAGGAGCATGTACACTAGGGTTATAACTTTTTTTGGAGCTCAAAATACCATAGCATTACCTTATAGTCAATATTTTCCTAATAATAAAAACCGAAAAATTTTCACGCAGTGAACGCGATCTCTAAAATACTTTTGTAATTTTTTTTTAATATATTTATTTAAAAAGTTATTATATTAAGTTCAAAATATTTAAATGGTAGAACTAACGTAGATCAAAATTATTTTGTTTTCCACCTAAATAAAAAGAATATTGTGATATGGACAAGTATTTCGAAGAAAATTATTTAGAACTTATTGGTCAACGAAAAATATTTAAAAATCTGATTAGAAACTAATTTAAATAATTTTAGCATATATTTTGTGTCAAATTGGTTGGCAAAAATTTTAAATTATAACTTACATCATAAAATGCCAAGAAGTTTAAGAATGCCATCAATAAAAATACAACTAATTTGTAATATTTTGTTTATAAGGTTTATACTAACATCGCGATTTCGCAGAAATTGCATAGAAAAATTTTGTAAAACTATTTTGTATCAAAGAAGAGACTAAAACGTGATAAAAACTTAAATATTTTTTTAACTTTAATTAATTATATCTCCTAAACTAAAGTTCAGAAAAAATTAATTTTTGCGCAACCAAATTTCAAAGTGTTGGCTTTAGTTTCCTGAAGAAATAAAAAATATACATAATTTGTTATACTAAAATTATGCATTTATTTAAAGACATGTATTTCTGTGATACTATTTCGTGTGTCACTTGAATAAGAAATATTTTAAAATTAAGCAAACCGTAATTTATTTTTAAATTTTAGGTTATAAAAATGTAAGTTATTATCTTCTAGCATTCAATTGGTAATGATTACAGCCACCATTTTTAGAAATAACCTCAAAAATGCGATTTGGCATCGACTTGTATAATGACTCTAAGTAAGTTAGCGAAATTTAACTCCATGATTCCGTTATTGCATCCTTTAAGGATTCTATCGTCTCAAATTGTTTTCCCCCTTCGTAAACTTTTCTTGCAAGCCAACCCCAGACATCTTCCATTGGATTCAGGTCTGGTGAATATGGGGGCCAATCCAAAAGTTGAACATCTTGTTGATTAATCCATTGTTTTACTGCTCTGGCGGTATGAATCAAAGAGTTGTCGTGTTGGTACGTCCAAGGTATGGGTCCAAAGAAATCATTAACTTTTGGAAATGCTTCCTCCAGAATATTTTTGTAAGTCGTTGCAGTCATTTTGTTGGATACAAAAACCAATTCTATGGCACCATAATACGAAATGGCACCCGAAACCATTATTCCGCCCTCTTGGCTGTGCCTGTAGCTCAAAAATAATTCCTCCTTATTTAGGTCATGGAAGTAATAGTTATACCCGTCGAGACTATCAATATTAAACTCTTTTTTCATCGGGAAATACAACTTTAAACCATTTGTCGGACCATGTCATTGTATTTTTGGCAAACTGTAGACGTTGTGATTTGCGATTTTCATTAAGTGGTGTTTTTTTTGCAGTTTTCGTCGGACTATTTATAGGCACGACTTTAAAATACGTTGCACTGTTCTTAGACTGGCACTGACTCCACTTTTTCACGTATTTTTGATACCGACATGGCAGAATTTGATGCAATTCTAAGAATTTTTCGTCTTTCTTTTTTCTTTGTTTTTTTCCATATCTTTCCACGTTATTTAAATAATTGTACACAACTGTCTTTCCTCTATTAATGTTTTTGGCTATTTGGACCTGATTCTGACCTTGAGATTTCAAAATTAGAATTTTTTTCTTTTTCAGAGTTATTAAGAACCTTACCACGTCCAATTTTGAATAAAAACTATTTAAAAACTATCAAATTAAAAATTCTCCAGCCGTTTATATTGAAAGAAATTCAAATCATAGCCTTCCTGATTAATATTAAAAGAATTCCTTATTCAAGTGACACACGAAAAAGTAGTTAGTTTGGGAGATATACTTAATTAAAGTTAAAAAAATGTGATTCCTTATTCTAGTGGCAGGCAGCGTATTTCGAACCTAGCATAATATCATCTATAAAAAATGTACATTAGAGTTATAACCTTTTGCAGTTTTTGCAAATGTACACTTTTGGGAAAAATTCGACATTTTTTTCATTTTTAAAACGTCATATTTTTAGACCGGAAAGGATCTTCAGTCTGAAAGTTAGTAATTTGAGCAATACTTGCCATAGGTTAATATCTGATTGCCTATTTTTTATCCATTTTGATATATAATCACTCTAATTCCTCCCAAAAAAAAGTAGTATTATAAACATTTATTTTATTTCTTAAATTTTCTTTATCATTTTTATATAAAAATCGATTTTTGTTATGAAAAATAATTATTCCCAAATTTCTCTTTCAAAAGATTAAAATTAAAATACGCACATATACGCATTAAATACATAACACACACACAGACACATGTAAATTAAAAAACAAATTTAAATGCATTTAGTTGTATAAAATTTTGTATATCTTACTTAACACAAAAGCACCACTTGTATCTTTATCCCTTCACAAACACATACTTTTAAATCTTTTCATACATGTATGTAAATCTACTTGAATGTCTGTCCATTTGACATTCGAATTAGTTACACACCTTTATAACCATAAGTCAAAAAATTGACATTTATCCTTAGAACAAAAGGTACAACTCATAGAGATACACAACCAAACAAATAAAATTTAAAAAGAAACCAAAAGAGAAGAGTTAAAAAGAGAGCAAGGATTAATGTATGTCCGTATATTCAGAAGAGTGTAAAAAGTAGAAAATAGTAAATTTATAATCTAGACGACAATAGAACAAGAACAAAATTCATTGTTTTAGTATGTGAATATTTTTTTTGTTGCTATTATTGCTATTGTTTGATTTGTGGTTGTGTTGATGTTTGTATTTGTGTTTAAGTGGTGTTCTGTTCTGTTCTGTTCTGTATTGCATGTGTGTACCAAAAGTATTAGTAATGTTTGCATTAAAAGGAATCTACTAAATCTAAAAAATACAAAAGGTATAGCAAAAGGTTTCCTGTTGAAGGCCATTCATACTTACATACAAACATATTCATTGTATAACCATATATATGTAAATATTCATATAGTAAATGCGCGTACTACTACAGGTAGAATAACTGTCTATATGAGTTAAAATATTTGTATGTGTGAGTGTCTGTATATACAAATGTTACGTTTATATTTATACCTACATATGTGTGTAGATTGGTGGGTAAGTGTTTTCATATGTATTTAAACAAACATGAAATGATGAATGATTTTATGGTTTGTTTGGCCTGATTTTAATTTTTTCTGCTTTTGCTTCTTCTTCTTCTTCCTCCACTTTTCCTACTTTATTTTTACTTATTCATACAAACTTGCTTATATGTACATGTCGATTTTGAAGGAGTGTTATGATGTAAGAAAATGTATACATAAAACTAAAATAAAAACTAAAATAGCAAAAAACGAAAAAAATGGTTTTATGTTTGCATAAGAAATTGGATTTTTGCATTAGTTATGCAAAGGAGAAGTTTAATTTCTCGACCAAAAATTAAATCGAAAATTTTATACTTACAACTGCAAGAAGAAAAATTTATTTCTTTTTTGTTTTCATTTCTATTTTTTTTTTTTTTTTCTTTACTTATTTCCAAAAAAAAAAAGTTGTAAGAGCTTTTAAAAGCAATAATTGATGTTCCGTAGAGTCCTAGAAGTGGTATGTATGCATTTATGTGCATATAGGGCACAAATAAATTTTTTATAGTACACACACACAGTCACACATAAACAAAGGCACATATGGGAAATTCTCTTTTTACATTTACCTTTTAAAAACTGACCTTAATTAAACCTCAAATATTTTTTTTTAACTTACGTCTTTTTCAATTAACGTTTGATGCAATTATATTAAAAAAAATCAATATCTGAAATCGTTCCACTTGGGCAAGCACTCAAAGTTAAAAAATCAAAAAAAAAAAAAAAATGTTTGAAAATAATATTTTTTTTTCTTTTGATTGCTGCATTCGCGGAATTTATGGTAATTGTCCTATTCTTTAAATTTAGCCTATAAGCATTTGTAGAAAAAGACTAGCGTGTATCATGGAACCAAAATTTTCAATATTTAAAATGTTTGCAGATTTTCGATTAGAAAATTTGCGTCGTTTCGAGTATTGCAAAATAATGTATGAAGGTTTTTGGTCTTGTCATTATGCGTCACTTGAGATACATCACTTTAATGTGTCTTCAATGGTAACGCTATAGCGGGTTCCCAAACTAGGGGAGAAAAAACGTGAAAGGCTGCAAGAGGTGCCCTTTTCGCGAAGCACACTCACAGCGTAATTTCAATGAAGCTAAAGTATCGCGTGATAAAAAAGTTTGCAAATTACAGTTGCTAGCATAAAAAATCAACACTATGCGTTGTGATTTCTATATAGTGATAACCAGCACGCAGAGAAAAAATATGGTTGTGATTAGCATAATCTAAGAACAACATATTATGATTGGAAAAATATGAATATGATAAACATCATTACTTCAACAACCATTATATATTTGCAGTCTTTTCCTTGTTCTTAAACTATATTTTGTTTTTAAATCATATTAATATTATTATTCCCATGACAATAAAATGTTTCAAATAAATATAATACTTATCCTTTTGACAAACTTAGTGGAAAAATTTATAACTTGTTGGTTTTTTGCGTTTAAATATATTTTGTTTTTAATGTTTGTTTACCAACTTCATTGTAATTCTCATTTAGTTTGTATCTAAATAAATATAAATAGACAAAATTTGGTTATACTCGGTGTGATCGTGGTACAAATGAATATAATTAATGAACAAATAATATGTAAATATATATATATATATTTTTCTTATGAACACTTTTCTCTATTATTTTCAATAAAAAAATTTATAAAAACAATTTTTTAGTAAAACTCGTATGTTTTATTTTAATATATGATAAGATGAAATAATAATATGAGAAAATGAAATAATAATACATATGATAAGGTTGGATAACTATGAGATAACATGGAATAATAATATGATAAAATGGAATAGTAATATGAAAAATGGCATAATAATATTATAAAATGGAAACATAGTATGATAATGTGGTATAATAATATAATAAGATAGTATACTAATATAATAACATCAAATCATAATCTGATAGAATGGGATAATGATAAGATAAGATTGTTCAATTATATGAAAAAGCAAACCATAAAATCGGATACAATATGACAAAATTGAATCATAATAATTATTACTTATAATCATAATAAGCAAGCCTGGGAAGTAATTGACAGTGATTTTCTTCAAAACTTAGTCGTATCAATGCCAGACCGAATTTTTGAAGTTATCCATAACAAAGGTTCATCGACACATTATTAATAATGTTAAATTGGTTCATTAGTTTAAGTGCATATATAGGAAAAAAATTTAATGTATATTCTAAGTTTTTGTTATTAATTTTTTAAGTGAAATCAATAATTAATTTAAAAAATTAATTTGTAGCTCCTATTTTAGTATCATTTTTGGTAAGTTGATTAAAAAAAAATTATGTGCGTTTATAAGAATATGCACCAATGTATTGTTAAAAATAATTATGTAAACTTTTTGTCTAAAACCTTACTGTGTTTCATTAAAGCAGCTAATGTTGGTACTAAATAGCGTTGATATGCCATTAAAATATTTTTCAAAAAAAAATTTTTTTTTTTTGAACTCCAAAAGTAAAAGAGTTTGAAGAAATGCCTATATACATGCCCCTATATAACTAAAATATGATGCCAAGCTGAAAAAAAAATAACTGAAAAGTGGATTAGTTTTGTTTCTTGTAACAAAAAGTGCATGTAAGTAATATATTCATGTACATATGTATGTATGTATGAATGTAAATACATTAGGCCGTTCCAAAAAATTATTTAGGATTTTGTTTGAATTGTTTTGTATAAAAATTTATTTTTTTTTTTTTTTTTAGAACTTAAGAAATTACAGACTGAGCTTATTTCATGAAAATTCAAAATTTATCGAGTCATAATAACTTGAAAATTAAACCATCACTAACAAGTAAGAAAATATTATCGGTAAAACCAGAATATATGATACCCTACACCACTCTATATGTGCTTCGAAATTTGGGGAAGGGTCTTATTTGGGACTTTTGTGTATAATTGTGTACCGATACTTGTATTAAGTGTAATGTATATTTCTATTAAACATATGTAAACATAATATTATATTCATACTAATATATATATGCATTTTAGGATAATACCCGGAACTAGATCTTATATGGGAGTTATGGTCAATTATAGACTGATCCACACAAAATTTGACAATGTTGTTTTTGCATATACTATTACCGGAATTATTTCAATATCCTACTTTTTTACTGCCTCCTCACTTGATTCTGATGTTTTTACCAAACAATATGTCGTATTGCTTAGATGTTTCCGACTTTGTTCTTGTCTACATTTCTTCATCCATCATCCTTCATCCTTTTGTCTTCATCTATAAATTAGCCCTGTTGCTCTGATGACTGCTGTGTTCCTGTTTTAAATAATCATCATCCCGATGTCTTCACCTAAAAAATTGCCGTATTGTTTAGATGATTCTTAACGTATTCCCATCTCCATTTCTTCGTTCTATATCTTGATGTCTTCACCTATAAATAGCCCTGTTGCTTTGGTGTTTGCTGTGTCTCTGTTTAAAATTTAAAATAATCACAGTTCTTGATGTCTTATTACTTATTATTTTCTGAATTCCTGACTACAATAACATTATGTTCGTAATATTGTTTGGCTGTTGTTTCTATATCACCTGTTTATAATCTTACAATGTTCCTGATTAATTGCTGTTACCAACTGTTCCAGATTTAGTTTATATTATTTATACATAATTTTATTTTATTGCTCCTAGATGTTTTTTTATTTTCTTTGTACTTTAATACGTTTTTTCAATGATTAAATGTTCTTTTTATAATTATTTTTTGTTATTATTGCTGTTATTATTTTTATTATTATTTTTTTTTTAATATATTTTACTTGAAATAATTTTTTCTTTATTTGTTTAGTAGAATTTATTTAATATTGTTTTTTTTTTTTCTCTCTCTCTAAATAAATGTTTTTCATCCTGATGTTCTTTATTAATTTTTTTTTCTACGAGTATGTTTATTATTATTTATAGTATTTTTATTATGTAGTCTATATTATAGATATTAAATTAAATTTTTTTAATTAGAGTATAAGATTACCAGCTGATGCAATATAACTGTAGTTGTGTGCGTAAGTAAATAAATATATGAAACTTATTTGTATCAAACATGAACTTAATACTAAAATTTCTGTGAGATTTATGCATATTAAAGTTGTTTTTGGAGGAGAGGTTTATATGGGAGCCGTTGTTAATTACACCGGCCGGCGGAAAAAAATGTATGGTCCACCTTAAAAAAAAAACTTGTATGTGGACTAGATGTAATTTGACCTGATAACATGAATCTGCTTTCCGTTATTTTTTTTTTTTTTTTTTTTGCATCAGGTCGAAATTTGATAACTCTAGAACGGGTTGTCCGATATAGACTGTTGAAACACCAAAAGATTTAGACAAAAATTATCTTTAAGTCATCATAACATTATTATTTCTTTTAACTTCTCAACAGTTTTTGAGTTATCCAGAAATTACTGTCGGAAAAAAAATAAATTAAAGAAAAAAATTTCTTTTAAGAAATGAAATCAGCAAAAATCTGCAGCTTTTAATTCTTTATTATAAATACTATCAATAAAATACGCCATATACAGTGGTTTCCCGGTTTAACGAATACTCAGTTTAACGAATTCGTGTTTTAACACATGACCAAAATTTTTCCATTAGTACTTGATATAACGAATTTTTTCAAAAATGTGATTTGAAAACCACTCTATCATAAAAATTGATATACAAATCTTAATTTTACTCACAATTAAGTAAAAATACCCATGTATACCTACAATCAAGTAGACACACGGTGGTCAAAAAAAAAATTTTGTTCTTCTTAAACAAAAATGGGTTGACGTGCTAAATACGAATGTGCCTAGAGTTTTTTTTTTCTATCATATCTTGATTTTTTTATGAGCGTTTCTAATATTTCGACAATAATTACAATTACAAAAAAATTAGTATTTTATTTTTCTTTTTTTTTTTTTTTTTTTTGAAAATTTAGTTCCTAGTTCCTCTCACATAAACTTCTAGTTGTATTCTATGCCCCAATTTTTATAGCTCCAATTAAAAAAATCATACTAAAAAATATTAAACTATTTTTTGCTAATATGATTTTTATAAATGATAGTTCGGGGCATAGAATACAACCAGAAGTTTATGTGAGAGGCACTTCGAGCTAAATTTTCGAAAAAAAAAAATCCTCATTTTTTTTCAAAACACAAAAACAAATAATATATGACTACATGTATTTTGATGTTGCATGAATTAGGATTTTGAAAACTGGATTACGTTTTTGTCTCTCACATAAACTTCTAGTTGTATTCTATGCCCCGAACTATCATTTATAAAAATCATATTAGCAAAAAATAGTTTAATATTTTTTAGTATGATTTTTTTTAATTGGAGCTATAAAAAACTTTTTTTCATTTCTCTTTTTAAATTAACATGATAAATATATATTTACAAATCCACATATAATGCTTATAATCATCCCAAGATGTTAAATTTGGTGTCACTGCTTCTATATCAATCTTCCGCCTATTACAATATGAATCATCACACTCATTTTTAAAGAACCTTAACACCTTATGTAATAGGAATATTCGTAGGAACATTAATATTTTCGTCGATAATTAAGTGATAATTTTGTCATTCAATTGCATGTCTTTCATTCTTTTTGGCCCTTTTAAATGTGAGACTCTGACACTTGACATTAATCTGGTCTGAGTTCCTCAGTATAGAGATTACTACGATATGGAATGGTCAAAATGTTTAAACAGTAATTGGAATAACATTTAAAGACCAATGACAGTGCTAATGGGTTCCTGGTTTTCATATATGTATTTTTATTTTTAGTAAAAATATATATTTTAACCGGTAACACATGTCCCCGCGCAGAGTCTGTGGGACCAAAATTTATACAACTTTTATAACTAATATTATTTAATAAACTAATATAATTTTTATATTTTTATAAATAATTAAACAAAATCTTTTATATTTAACATGTCGAACTCTAGATAATCCAAATTACATACTCAAGTATTTACCTTATTTAATCTCATAATGGCAATGTTTTTAATAAAATTTTATAAATGACCATCAAATTTATGAAATTTTATTTAAACGCTTATCATGTTTCCAAAAACGATTTTTAGCTGATTCCTTTTGTGGTTTGATTGCTTCCCTACGAGCAAAATAATACGAAAATGATTCGAATTCGTATTGCTGAAAAGAAAAAAATTATTGCCGTAATTATCATATTCGTATTGCGGAAGTTTCCCTCATCGGGAGAAATTGTGCCTCATACAACAAAAAATTTATAAAACTAAAATTTTTATTATTTTTTCCTCAAAATATCGTCCTTTTTCAATAAGGTGATTATCACCTTCTCAATAAATTGATGCTAAACCATTGAGATCATCTGGAAGAAATTAATGCAATACTTTTATTTTTCAATCAAACTTTTTTTTTTTGTTGGCGAAAAATTGTTCAAAAATGAAAAAATATTGAAGAAATTTGTTTGTCTTTAAGCAAAAAATGAATATTTTATGTGAGCGTTTCAGTTTTCTTACTTTATGATGTTAAGATTTATGCGCATGCATTCTTTACAAGATGTAAAAGATTTCCTTATATTATTTCAAGATTTATTTAGTGATAATTTTGTAGAAGATTATCTAGCCATATTTCTTATTTTGCTTCCAGGCGTATTGATTTCTAATTGCTTATATATATCGCCTGTGATACAATCTATTCCGATAGGGAAAACTTCCGCAATGCGAATATGATTATTGCAACAATAAAAGCAATACGAATTTGAATCAGTTTCGTATTATTTTACTTATATCGAATACATAAAAATAAAATATGTGTTAGTAATAACAAAAAATTATATAAATGAAATTTAATTAATAAAAATAAAATTTACACCAAAATGTAATACATATAAACGCGCTGGTCTAACAGACCCATATACTATGCATATGTTAACACATGCCGCTCGCACGAGCTTTTTCATGACACTAAAATGAAGCTAAAAATTAATGCTGAAGATACTTTTATTCCCAATATGCTGACGTTTTCCGTTCACAACAAAATAACGCAAAAGTTAAAGGGGTTTAATTGAAAGTCTTCACATCGATCCAAATACTGAATTTTGTTCATTTTAGGATACCACATTTTTCTATAAATTAAGAATTAGTAGGTCTATCCTAATATACATAAGCCCTTCGTCTATATGTCTATATATGAAAGACAAGCGCATCGATAATAATATATGGTCACAAATACACATACATACATATAAATGTAAAGCTGCTTTCGTTGTTTTTGTAGTTATAAAAAAAAGGAACCTAAGGAACACCAATAAATAAATTACTTTTCACATACAATCATACAAATGATAAAAGTATGCAAACATATAGAGAAAAAGAGTCTATATCTACATTTATAAATTAAGAATGTTGTTCTATTCTGTAGCCTTCTAGAAAAGCAAAATCCAAACAGAAAACAAAATTGCCAAAAATTGAACACAAAATAAAAATTGAAACTTTCATAATAAATGTTCCAGCTACTGGACATCAACCAAAACATATATACATATATACTTAACTAACTATACAAACTAAAATAGCTTCTGAAGTATAAGTATAAATGAGTATGTGTATATGTAGTATGTGTGTGTGTGTATGTGTTTGTGTATGTTTATACTATTTAATGTATAAGAGGCTAAGAATGTTATAACTCGTGCAAGGATGATTTGATGAGTTGCCAAGGGCCAAAAAGTCAAACACTAACTAAAGTCGCCCACAAATGAATTCTAACTAATACTTTTCCACTCACCCATAGCATTATAAATGGTACCATCAGCAGCATCAGCAGTAGCAATCGAAGCATCCTCAGTATCAGTTATAACAACACCAACAACACTAATACCTTTACTTTTTCTCCACATTATTGCTGTTAACAATGCAATGAAGAAATGTATGTATGTATGTATGTATGTGTATATAAGTGTTTGAATGTGTTAGTGTTAATATATGTGTTTATTCTATAGTTCTGTGAAAGTTGAAAGAAAACAAAAAAACAAATCAGTATGGTATTCATAATGAATGCTGCTGTTGTTGTTATTATTGTATAATTGTAAGCGAGTAGAGCAGCAAGAAATACATGAAAATGTATTGCATGGCAAACATCACTCATCATCATCAAAATCAACTTTAGTCAACGGTTTGTTGTAACTATGTCTGAATATATATATTTGTCTGTCCATTTATTATTTGCTGTATGTTTGTCTGTACGTACGTATGTGTGTATGCTCCTACATTGGTACATATTTGCTTCAAGCATAAAAGTCAAACAAATAGTAACTAAGAGCAGAATATTGCACACCATTGCCAATCGAATGTAATGAATTCTCAATTGGACCGAATAAGAATGAAGCAAATACTCAAAATGTTCGCTATTTAATAAACACGAATGAACGGACTTTGTTTTCTATATGTTAAAAGGCCCTATGAGTGTTTGATGAGAAATAAAGGGTTTGTATAGAGAGAAATTGTTTTCGAAATATTTGACTAAATGTTAAAAAATAATAAAGTTTAGAGTAAGTGAAACTCTTTTTTTTAAATTAATGCCTTTTAAAAATTGGCACTTATTATTATTTTTTTTTTAATTAGTATTTATTTATAAGTACTATTTTGAAAATGGTACATTTTGAAAAATTGTGAATTTTTGGTAATTTATTATTTATACCTAAATCACCATAGGTGCTGATGTTTGTAATGCATAGAAAAAGTTATCCAACACACACCTTAAAGTATATCAATCGACTCAGAATCACTTTTTAATCGTCCTAACGATGTACGCCCTTCCGTCTGGCTAGTTGTCCATGTAAACCTTGTGCCAAAAATAAACCCCTCTTCCGAAAATCAGTTTAACGTGGATCCCATACGAATGTTTGTATCAAGTTTGTATTCGACACAGAAAAGTTTTATTTAAGTAGAAACAACATTGCAAAATTTTATGAGAATCGGTCCATAATTAACCATAGTCCCCATATAAATCCAATTCCAGGAATCGCCCTGAAGTGCATAAAATCATCTAGATGTTAGTATCAATGCATTATTCTATATTTGTATATTTTAATTTAAATTTAGTAAAATTGGCCACAGGTATAATTTAAGTTCCCTTTCCGAATTTTTATACTCGTACACAATGGTGTAGGGTATCATATAGTCGGCCTTCACCCCCTAAATCTTTCTCGTTTTTTTATTATTATTTACAATGGGTAAATTTTTAAAACTAAAGCTTTGATCTTTTAGAAAATTGTTATTTTTGAAAATTTGTATTTTTCAGAAATTGCAGGTACTTTTTAAAAATTATAATTTTTTTAAAAAATTTTCATTTTTTTAAATTTTCTTTAGTTTTTTTTTTAATTTTCTAAAATTGGTACTTTTTCCAAATTGATTTTTTTTAATTTTTGCTTTTGAGCAAATGAGTATGGTTTTGAAATTTTGACCTTTTTTAAATGTTTGTATTTTTAAAAAATTAGTACTTAACGAAAATATACTCTTTCTTTAATTTTGATTGAATTTTTGTTCATTTTAAAAAAATGTTAAATTAATTTTTATATAATTATTAGTTATTTCTTTCTTTTTGTACTTTTTTGTAAAATAGTTTTCTTTTTTTTTTTTGAAAATTAATACTTTTAAATTTGACTTCCTAAAAATTAAGTCTTTTGAAAAAAATTGTTTCAAGTTTGAAAAATTAGTAGGAACTTATTTTGAAAATTTTAAATTTTTTAATAATACTCTACTCTTTTTCTTTTTTTACTGTTATTTTATAAAAAGATTGTATATCGAAACAAATTTGGGAAACGAACACGTCCCTCAGTTATAGGGGTCACTCAAAAAGTTGATTCAAACAGACAGAATAAAGGACAAATATATTATATATAAGCAATTTTTGGGCTAAGCGTGTCCCTTAACTATTAGTGACATTCGGGATGTTGATTTTGAACGACAGACAGAAGGATAAACGTTTAGACGTTTGAGGGGTACAAAAAGAACTAAAACTCTATTTTTTTTATTTCGTTTTTTATAAAAAACGATACATTTTCAAAAAATAATATATTTTCAAAAAAGTAAAAAAGACCAAATTCTTAAAAAAAATAAAAAATTAATAAAATATTTTTTTTTTATTTCAAACCTTCAAGAAGGCCATTTCAAATACGTTCCTGCTTCATATATGTATCACACTTCCTTTATTTTAAATAATATTGTTTTGTATGGCAAAAGTATATATTGATATGTTTTAATATGGTAGCCACACACACATATTCATCTATACAATCACATAATAATAAACAATTTCGATTCCAACTTCACCAACATAAATACAAACAAAAACTGTAGCAATAATGTTTAAAAAAAAGCAACAATGACACTTTTGGCCTCAATACCAGAATGAAAAGTGCCTTTAGCATCAACAAACATCAAGATTCATTCCCGTATATACCAACACATACATACAAATATACATACAGTTAAAAACATTTTATACAAGGACCAAATACAAATTGCTGTTGGTAAGTTGGCAACGTTGTAATCGTCGTCATCCAACTCTGAGTTTTAATATTGCAACTTTTTTAATTATTTCCTTTCTTTAACGTTTTTTTTTTTTTTTTTCTTCAACAATGAATACATCGCAGCTCAACCAACCGCCCAAGCTTCCCCTCGCAAAATTCATTTGCACCCTTCTCTTTTATTCTCTTGTATATATTCCCTTTTCTATTTTAATCATTCTTTGGTAAATGTAACAATGTATGTTTATATATAAAACAGTATGGGATTGCGAATATTTTCAACGTTTCAATATCGATTGATTTGCGTTGATTTCATTGTTGTTGCTACTCGTGTTTTCGTTGTTGTTGCTGTTGAAATAAAAGCAAACAGTGTGTTGAATAATCTTTCAATACTTTAGCTATTGTAACTATTGTTGGCATAGTTGTTGTAATTGTTGTGATTGTTGCTGTTGTAAGTGTTGTTGTTTTTGTTAATACCGTTCATAGCATTCTGTTGTTATTACTGTTACTAGTGCCACTTCTACTCTCCAATACTCTTAATAAAACAACAACGAAATACATTCCCATTTCAATTTCTATAGTCAAACACATACACTCACTTTATTAATACTGCATACTCTTACACACACATACACACATACACACATTTTTGCCATTTTAGCCATTTTCAATTTTAATCGACTCCGTTAAATTGTCATGTATTGAGTTGTACTATTGTAATTATTTGGCCATTGCTTCTCCTTTTTGTTTTGTACCTTCATTAATGTGCACCGCTATCTTTCGTGATGTACTACCAAAAAATCGTGAACCAAAATCTCTTCCCCTTCCCCTACTCTTTCTGCGAATCCTTTACCCTCTGAATATTGTTTGTCCTCATCTAAATTGTTGAGATTCTTTATTGTCTTCATTTTAGTTTTTTTTTCGTTGAATTTTCTTTTTTGTCACGCCCATGAGAACTAAAGTTTTTTGATTATTATTTTTTGTTTGTATATTTTCTCTTAAGACTACTAAAAACTAAATTTCTAAATGTCAATTTAACTGCTAGAGTGTTTTTAAAGACTGTTTTTTGGAAACTTCAATTTGAACAATAGTGACTGCGTTATGTTAAAGTTTTTGCAGCATTAGAAAATTGCTGCGCTAATAATCGCTTAAAGGTTTGCCAATCAACCAAATGAACAGAACAGTGGTCAATTGGCCAGGAATATGGCAAGTGAATTTAAAAAGAAAGGAAAATTCATGATTATATCGCTTAATTAAAAATTAAGTTAAGGGTGAGATATATTTAGTTTAAGCGTTGCCGTATAATTTTTTTATTGTAACTTACTCGAAAACAATTTCTGATTAAGGAGAGTATTTACAAAATAAGGTCTAATATGTTGGCATTTTTTTGTGTTTTCAAAATCTGGCAAATATTGGAAAATTTTGTGAAAAAAGAAAATTGAAAAAATAAATAAAATTACTTATAATAGAACAAATTAATTTTCTTTATTTACAATCTACCATCTGCGTATAAACAGTGAGTTCTTTATTTACAAATAACTTTAGTCGCAAATAAGAACTTTACATTAAGTAATATTTTAGAACTATCTTATCTCTTTAAAAACTTTACTTTATTTTGCTAAAGTGTGCGTTCGAATAAAACATAACACAACATTTTCGTAATAACTCTTACTGCCGCACAGTGGTCCCAAAACGCTGTTTTGGAAATAATTCTTTAACTTGCGATCCGTCTGAGATATCTAAATAAAATTTCAAAAAGTCAGAGCTAAGGTATTTTCTAGTTGCTTTGAAGAAGCACAGCTTAATAGCTGGTCATGCGGATAGAAGGTAGACCACCAAATTTGCTAATCACGGGTATGTAATTTTTTTTTTAAATTCGCTAAATATTCATTTATGATTTGAATGTAAAAAAAATTTTACATTTAGGTAGTCCTTATAAATCTTTGCAAAAAAAAATACTTGTAGGTTTTATCTTTTAGTTTAAGAGATATCAAGGTCGAAGTAAATTTTACTCTCATTTTTGGCCTAGTCTTTTTTTTATGTATTAGGACCTAATTTTTTTTAAATTTCAGTAGATTTCTTACAAAATTCTAAATTATATTGCAGAAGTATCATATAAATATATCTATTTGATAAAAAGTTATATTAATCTGAAATTGAAACTCTAAAAAAATCCACACTTTTGGTTATTTTCCATAAAGCTTGTAATATTATTTCACTTTTAAAATACATATTTTTTCAGGTCTACATAATCTCTGTAATGGTTTGAAGAGAAATATTAACGCATATGCGCGTAAAGGAAAATCGGAAGCGCTTTGGGTAACGGTTTCCCCCAGGTCTTATTCAAACTCTGGAAATTTTGAAAAGGTTGCTTACATTTTTTTTGTAAAATAGGCTTAATATCTCTATAACTGATATGCGTATTAATAAATAATGTGAGTATATGTTTGGTTAGTTTCTTAGGGCAGCTATCTAGTCAATAAGAGACAGTTCACTTTACTCAATTTGGTCCCATTGTGAAACCCTGAGGGATCATGTGTTGCTAACTCACGTGTCCATAACAGCATTCAAAACGAACCAACACGACGCATGTATGAAAGAATTGATCCATCTGATGTCAATATCAGAGAGATCTGATAATATATGCACAAACGGACTTCCAAAATTAGCAGGCCTGATCTCAACAAGAGTGAGACAGTGGCATAAAAGATGCTCCACCCTTTTCCTCCTCTTTGTCATACTGACAACTTCTACAAAAGTCATTAAAAGGGAACCCTAGTCTCCTAGCATGCGCAACAGCAATCCAGTGCTTTGTGACAATGGCTACCAGAATTCTCAGCTGATGCCTCGGTAGTCCTATGATAAAGTTAGATCGAGATTCATCTAATAGGGCCATATTTGCCTCGAGGTTGAACATGTGGTTTCATTTATCCATCTATCTTGAGCTATCCTCGATAAGTTCCGCAGAATTATTGATCTGCAGGCCGAAATCGGTACTCCAACCAGTTGGTCCATATCTTTACCTCGAGTGCTAGTGCATCCGCAATAAAATTACCCGGGGTGTTTGAATGATCCCTAACTCAGACCACCTCCAGGTTTGAATGTCTCGCCATCTTATTCAGAGATTTTCGGCATTCATGTACCAATCTAGATGTCGAAAATACACCCGAGAGCGATTTAATCGCGGCCTGATTGTCTGTGCAGATTTGGATATCCGCTCTGAATACCCTATAGTATATTAACCAGTTCACCGACCTCTTTATGGCCGAGATCTCTGCTTGAAGAATGTTGCAGTGATCTGGAAAATTAAAGGAAATGTTTTTCCTACAAAACAGGAATATAAACCTCAACTGAAACAGCTCTTAGTTCTGGAGCAGTTGAGATTGATACTGAGAAGTCTCTGCCAAGAAAGGGTATGTGGATGCAATAATCGATATTGCTAGAAATGCTATAAAGGAATCCCAGAATGGCCGCTTGGGCGAATCCACTATTTTATGTACCTATAGTCCTAAGCTTTGTCGCCGTCATAATGGCGATCTGTTTGGCCATGAGATCCACCGGTAACCAATTCATTATTTATTTATTTGTTTATTTATTTATTAGTTTCAGTCTATGGATACAATATTATCCTTACAGACATCAATGATAATTTAATATACATAATTAAATTAATGTTTTAAACAAACTGTTTAACAAATTTTTAAATTCAAAATTTTATATACTTAAGTCTAATTCATTAGAATATTTATTGTATAATCTCATAGCCTTTATTAAAGGTTCATTCAAAGCATATGCTGTTCTATGAATATCTATATAAAAGATATAATTATTTTGAGGCCTAGGAGGTACATATAGTTTTATGGTATGAAGCAAATCAGGACAATCAATTAATCCACGAATTATAGAATATAGGAAATATACAGAAGAAATTTTACGTCATTGTCGTTAGAAATTGTTTTAAAAATTTTTAAATCATCAGCATATAATAAATAATGAGACTTTCTGAAACATAGGTCAATGTCATTAATAAATATGTTAAATAACAGAGGACCCAAAACACTACCTTGTGGAATACTAGAAGTAGGAATAAATGATGTAGTACAAACACCATCAAGAGAAACTACGGATTGTCTATCCGACAAGTAATAACGAAACCAAGATAACATTCGGGAATAAACGCCCAATTTATATAATTTTAATAATAAAAGTTCATGTCGTACTCGGTCAAATGCCTTAGCAAAGTCCGTATAAATCGCATCAATCTGCAAACGATCTTCAAAACTATCAACACAATACTTGGTAAAAACAGACAAATTAGTACAGGTTGATCTTGCAGTCATAAATCCATGTTGAGATAAAGAAATATGCCTCTTTACATTGAAGTAAAGCTTATGATAAACAATATGTTCAAGAATTTTTGAAATATTAGTTAATTTGGAAATTGGTCTATAATTAATGACATTATTTTTATCACCAGATTTATAAATAGGCAAAATTGTAGTAAATTTCCTCTTTTTAATAAAATAGCCATTGCATTTCAATGGTATTCATAATGAAGGAGGACATTTCTTTATTAAAAAAGCTGGTGAACCATCATTATGAACCTTAAATGAATTAGAAAGCCTAACAATACCTTCTGCAATATCTTCTTCAGATAGTTGCAAATTACTGAAATCCATAATGGTGTTTATTTCATTTAAATCAAAATTATCATACTGTAAATTTTCATCATTAAAATTGGAGTTAAAATAAAATGCGAACAAATTCAGTGAATCAATTAGATCATTTGAAGTTAAGTTATTATAGTTCATACATAAAGGGATGTAAGAACAATTTCTTTTAGAATTTATAAAAGTCCAAATCGTTTTGGATTGTACTTTAAGTCGGTATTAAGACTCATAATATACTGATTGTATAGAAATTTATTGAGAAAATTAAATTCTTTTTCGAATCTAAGAAACTTTTATTTATAAACATTATTATTTGTGGAATTATATTTTTTGTAATATTAGAACAAATAAGGCTTTCGACAGAGTTGTACGAGGCGTTCCTGTTATGAGTAGCGCTGAACTAGGCAGTATCCTATTGAAGGTTCCCTATATTATTGCTCCATACATAAGTATGGGCTTAATCACCGTGTCGAAGATCCATTTCGTATTCCTGGGATTTATTCCGCAAGAATTAAATGTGAGTTTAACATGAAAGCAATTTTAATTTGAATTTGTTGATATTTTTTTGGAACCAAATCAGACAAATCAGTCTTCGAGATATGCTTCAATATATGATGCAACATCGTTAACTTTACAAATAGCAGTTTATTGCGAAAATCACAATTAATTCAAAAATAGTAGCTTATAGGCCTAATACTTCATAATAACATATATCCGAATTGACTAAGAATTCCCGTGCCGTACACGCAGAGAATAAACATGATTACAACATTACCACTACAAAAATATTATGTTCTCATTGTTAATTTTGTTGAATTTTCTGTGTTAATTATAACAATGATTTTGATTTAGTTTTGAAATTTAATGTTTACACTTAATAATAATTTTAATATGATTAACTGCAAAAATTACATGTTTTTAAATATTTTTAGCAAAAACAAAATTTTGTTAATATGAAACATATCATTACTTCTACAATCATTAAATATTTACAGTCTTTTTCCTTGTTCTTAAAGCATATTTTGTTTTTAAATCATATTAATATTAATATTCCTATAACAATAAAATGTTACAAATAAATAGAATACTTATCCTATTCACAAACTTAGTGGAAAACTTCACTACTTTTTGTTTTTAAATATATATATATTTATTTAAATATTTGTTTTCCAACATCAATCTAATTCTCATTTAGTTTATATATGAGTAAATGTAAATAGACAAGATTTGGTTGTACTCGTTGCGATTAAAACAATATAAGATATCTTCCATTTGAACCACATATGATGGTTATGGAATATAACTTATAATATATAAATATTATATATATTTATATTGGCTAATGAACACATTTCTATAATAATAATTTTTATTAATATATGATAAGATTGGATAACTATATAATTACGTAAAGTAATAATATGATAAAATGGAATCATAATATGACAATATGGTATAATAATATAATAAGATTGTTCAATTATATGTAAAACTATAATCATAACATGAAAAAACTAACCATAAAATCGGATACAATATGACAAAATGGAATCATAATAATTATTACTTTTAATTCTTTCTAATTTTTGCTGTGATCATATATGTACTAATCATAATATGTTGCTCTTAGATTATGGTTACTACAACTATATTTTTTCTCTGCGTGTAGGGTCAATGTGTATCTATGTAATTTTTAATACCAAAATTCCAAGGACCTTTTCGGATATGTTGATGTATCTGTTCAAAAAAATATACTTTCCTATGGTTAGTACCACTGTGGTTCTCTTAAAATTAACACCCTTGAAGTAAGCATTTATCAAAGAGTTTAAAGACATAGTTCTCATTTATCCAGCCCAAAATAGTAAACACAAAATGTTGTAGCCTCAACACACCACTCAAAGAATAAAGATAGCCTAATGAGTTTTTTACTATTTTCTTTTTTATAGAATATTATATTAAAAAGAAAAAAATATATTAAAATTTTTGATTACTAAAGTAATTAAGATATTTAAACTTTAACATTTTCTGAACACTTACACAAGATTCAATATATTTAATATAAAAATATATCTAACAAATACTTTTAATAAAATAAAAAAAATATAACAAAAATAATGGCCTTAAGAACAAAATTAGTACAGGTTACGTCAAAGCATGGCTTGGCCGCGTGAATGAAATCTAAGTACCTATTTTGCAAGGACAAATATCTTGTGGAAAAATACCAAAAATTTTGCTTAATCTTTAAAAAGGAAATAAATTACAATACTAATAATTTCTTATTATTTTCCTAGTAATTTCTAAGGAGTATTTATTACAATAAATTTATAAATATAATTCATATAAAACCAACTTTACCACATACATTTCAAATTATATTTTTTTCTCTTTTTTTTGCGATAACTTTCAGAAAAAAAATTTGTCTTAACCGTTTGCTAAGGATTTCAATTTTTTAGCAATTTTTTATTTGATTTTATTATTTTGTTTTTTTTTTTTTCTTTTGTTCGCAAAAGTAAACGATTTCCACTATTTATGTTTGTTGTAGTCGTAAGTGCAGACACATTTTGCACATAAAAATCAACGTTAGATAGAAGTGAAATAGTGCTTGAATGAATTGCTTATTGAGCACCTTGAGCACGAAATAAGCATTGAATATGTTTCGATTGTATCACATACACACACACACACATATATACCATTGCTTTGAAAAATAAAAAAAAAAAATTAAATATTTGTAAAGCAAAAATTTATTTGTTTTGTTGCTGTTATTGCATTTGAGCAAAAGATTTCAACCATGATTTCCATAGAATATATATTCAACAAAACTTTTTATCTGGTTATGTGTTTGTACTAACAAAAGAGACCAGCCATTTAGTTTATTTTTAAAAATTTAAATACATTTTTTTTTTTTTTCTACAAAACACACACCTACACAAATAAAAACTAATAAATAAATAGCGATAAGCAAAAAAAGAATAAATAAAAAGCCCTTTTATTATTCAAACAAATACTTACTTATGGCTTTTAGAAAAAGAAAATTTGCTGCTTTTAAGTCTTCTATCGCTTCTTGCAGATCTTTAAATCAAATTTAAAATTGATAAAATATAAATTGGAATTTTATTGCTTTCAAGATCATATCGCATTCCCAAATCTCTAAAATATGACTACGTCAATGTCAATATTTTTTCAATATTTTTCGTTTTTATTTTTTTAATAATAAGGGTATTCATTAAAACTTGCAAAACCCTGGTAAACTGTGCAATATGTACAAGTTTGCACAGTCGCAAATGCACTGTCTAAAATTGTATGGAAAATCATTTGCACAACACTTATAAGTTTGCGCAACTATTTAGACTCGCAAACTTGCGCTGTTTAATTGTGCATTTATAAATCAGCTGTCTTTTGTTTATATTTAAACATTGTCAATAATTGCGATGTAAAAAATTATAGTTAAGTTAATTATAATAAAATCATTGTATTTATTTTTAATTTTAACAAAATTATTCAAATATTTGCAATGATTTCTTATTTTTTTATCCACCACATATCAAAAGTGGGTTCATGTAGCGTAAATTCGCACAATTGTATAAAAGGGGAAACTTGCATTTAAATGAGTACCCTTAATATATATTTTTTATATACATATATGGGATATTCTCTTTTTACATTTACCCTTAAGAAACCAACCTTACAACTCAAATATTTGTTTTTAATTCTGATTTATTTAATTAATTTTTAATGCAATTATGTTAACAACACTTTGTGGAGTAAAACAACAAAAATTCAAGACCAATAATGGTATTTTGAAAATTGTGGTACCGGCATACAGTCAAATTTAAATGATCCCAAACAAGTGTTTGAAAATAACAAGATTTTTTTTTTTTTTTTTTTTTTTTTTTTTTTTTTGATTACTGTAATCGCTGATTTTAGCATACGTGTCCAATTCCTCTAATGTAAACTACAAACACTTGTATAAATAGGGCAACTTGTGTTCAATCAATATATTGTTGACCAGTGTTAAATTATATTGTGGACAAGTTTATTTTTAAAATTTCAAATTTTTGCAGTTTTTTGGTTAGCAAATTGGCGCCGTTTCGAGTATTGCAAGATAAAGAATTGCTCTTGTAAATATGAGTCACATCTCGTTAATGTGCCCTCAACAGAAACGCTACACGAGGTGTCCAAAGTAAGAAAGGAATAGCAGCAAGAGATGCCTTTTTCGCGAGGCACACTCACAGTCTAATGTCAATGAAGCTAAAATATTGCATGATCAAAATTACATTTAAAATCATTATGGCGCGAAAAGATATTAATTTTTATAAATCTTTATAAATGGTCTTTAACCTCGGTATATCCCGTAGATACCGAGGTACCCAGGTACCTTTTTTAAGTTTAAAATGCTCGCATTTCTTTAATAATGAACATATAGTCACGAAATTTCAGATTGTCCCAATTAAAGTGTTTCTAAAGTTTCGAAACTTATGAAAATCCAATTTTGTTAACTTGGTATATATATAAAATGACTTTAAAGTTGACACCTACGAGAGTCAATACCCATGGTACTTGGGTACCCCCATATAATTTCCATGTGTTTTGCACTACAATTAACTTTCCTTGGCAGTAATTATGATTTTTATTGCCTTTTGCTTCATTTAAAGTTAAAATTACTAATTATTTTAGTTTAAACTAATGAATAAGCCTGTCATTGTCAGGAAAAGTGTATAAAATCTGGATAAGAAAAATCTGTTTCATAAGCAATCAAATTTTAAACTTTCTAGGTTATTTAGAAGCTACATAAAACATACTACCTCGTGTATTTTTCTAAAAATGGACAAAAGTGAATTTCGAGTGATCATTAAACATTATTATTTTTTTTTTTTTTTTTTTTGTGAAAAAAAATCCGTCAATCAAACCAAGAAAAAGCTCGCTAAATAATATGGGGACTCTGCAACATCGATTTCAATGGTAAAAAAAAAGTGGCTTACTGACTTTCGTTGTAGTCGCACAAGTACAAATGACGCTGAACGTTCTGGACGGCCAATTGAGGTCAGTACACCCGAAAATGTCGAAGAAGTCCACGATATGGTGTTGGCCGACCGAAGAGTAAAAGTGCGTGTGATTGTTGATACCATAGGCATTTCATATGTCAGTGTGTTTTGATTTTAAATGATCAACTGGATTTAAGAAAGTTGTCTGCAAGATAGGTGCCGCGTTTGCTCTCAATTGACCATAAACGTAAACGTGTGACAACTTCAAAGGATTGTTTGGAGTTGTTTAACCGCAATCCGAATGAGTTTTTGCGGCGTTTTGTAACTGTGAATAAAACGTGGATCCATTACTGTACTCTGGAGACCAAGCAGCAATCTAAATAATGGGTTTCTCCGGGTGAACCTGCTCCGAAGAAGGCCAAGGTAAGTTTGTCGACCAATAAGGTGATGGCAACAGTTTTTTGGGATGCACGCGGGATAATCCACATCCTTTACTTTCAAAAGGGAAAAACAATAAACGGCGAATATTATGCCAACTTATTAGACCGATTTAATGAGAATTTCAAAAGAAAACGACACCATATGGCCAAGAAAAAAGTTCTTTTTCATCAAGATAATTCACGGGTGCACACGTGTGCAGTCTCAATGGCAAAACTCTATGAATTGGGCTACGAATTGGTACCTCATCCGCCATATTATCCGGATTTAGCCCCTAGTGACTACTTTCTATTTCCAAACCTAAAGAAATGGCTCGGTGGAAATAGATTCAGCTCCAATTATTGACCAAACAAATGCCTATTTTAAGGGCCTCGAAAAATTCTATTTTTTACGCAAAGTAAATGACGACACTTGATCAAAATTTGACAGTAGTCTATTAACAGGTGGTACTTGATGGGAATAGTGTTGAATTTCATAACTTGAGGGAAGTTCAAAATGTCACGAACTTATTGATCCGCCCTCGTACTTTGTAGAATCTTACATGTACAAAAAAAAAATAGTGTGTATCAATAATAATTTATGCACTTTATAATGATTTTCAGAAGTGGGCCTTACATGGGAGCTGTGGATTTTTGAGGACTAAACCTCAAAAAAAATTGGCTAATGTGCCTTTTTACGTTTGTAAAAATTATTTTATAAAATTAAATGGGGTTTTTAGCGTATATAAAACTTTTATATGTACTGAATTATGTAATATTAAAAAAAAAATTATGAGCGTCGAAACCCTATTCGAGGGGATAATTTGTATGGGGTTTAGATTATAACAATTCACCATTGTAAACTAATTTGAGCAGAGTTCGTTGCTGCATCATATAAGCCAAATTTCATTCAATTATCTTGAAAATTGTGACTTTCAGCTTTATTCAAAGTTTAATATGGACGGACAGGCGGACGGACGGACAGACATCCTGGACATACTCAAACAAGTTTTTTCTACGTGTATTTACCAGTTTACTTTTAGCTTTATAACTAACTAAATAATACTAATAAATAATTAACATAAAATTATATTTTTTTCGTAGCCGGTATCCAGGTACCCCTAGTATTGACTAGAGTATTCAATAATTCGGGTTCTTATATTAATCGACAAACAATTATTCGGGATTAAAAGTTAACCCGATTAATGGCAAATTATTCGATCAACCAAATAGTCTTAGTAATACATATAATAACAATAAAATTAGTATTTAATATATTGATAGAGTTATTTAGAAACATAATATTGATAAAACACTTTTATAGAGGATTCATCTTATCAGTTCTTTTGCCTATTTGCATCAAAAATTGAATTTAATTTACAAAATCAGTGTTTTCAACTTTTGCTGTATGAGAATGTTTTTTTTTTTGTCATATATTTAGATTTTAATATTAGTATTTTTACATATATTTTGTTCATGAAAATTTAAATTTTTATTACTTATATAAGCTATATTTTTTTAATTGCTATTTACACAAGCTTAAGTATTTACGATGTTAGAATATTTTAATCCTTTCATGTCACATGTTATTAAACATTCTATCCCAATATAAAAACAAAAAAACATTCAGAATTATTTTTTATCGGTGCAAAAATTTGTTTTAATTTTTATATAAGCCCACATTCTTAACAAAAACAAGTAAGAAAGATATAGTCGATCAAGCCCGACCATATGATACCCAACAATAATTTGTATGTCCATTAAAATTCGTGGAGGAGTCTTATATTAGACATGTGGACAATT
Source organism: Protocalliphora azurea (assembly GCA_932274085.1). Classification (NCBI taxonomy): domain Eukaryota; kingdom Metazoa; phylum Arthropoda; class Insecta; order Diptera; family Calliphoridae; genus Protocalliphora; species Protocalliphora azurea. The sequence goes on from OW026520.1 coordinate 153,511,601, forward strand.
GTGGACCGATACATTTACTAAGTGTAAAATAAAATATATGAATACAGAATATTACGTTAATACTAACACTTATATGAATTTATGCACTTTAGAGTGAATCCCAAAAGTGGGCTTATATAGGAGCTATGGTAAATTATGAAGCGATACTCATAAAATTTGTCACTGTGATTTCTACTTATATAAAACTGATTTATGTTGAATATAATCTTGATACTAATAAGTGCATGTGATTTATGCACGCTAAAATGATTTTCGGAAGAGAGTTTTATATGAAAGCTATGATCAATTAAGGACCGATCTTCATGAAATTTGCCAAAAAGATTGATACTTACACAAAACTTTCTTATACCGAATTTCAATAAAATTTAATTTTTTTGAATTTAAGATCATTAACCCCCTATTCCGGGAGGACAATTGTATGGGGAACAGGTGAAATAATGGACCAATCATAACCAATTTCAATAGACTTTGTCCTTGTGTCATGAAGGTCCTACGTGCCAAATTTCATTGAATTATCTTCAAAATTCCGAGCTGTATTTTGTGCTCAAGGTTACATGGACAGTCAGCCAGCCGTCCAGCCAGACGTACGGACGGACACCATTAGATCGACTCAAGAAGTAATTCCGAGTCGATTGGTATACTTTAAGGCGGATGTTGGATGATTTTTTCTGTGCATTACAAACATCAGCATAAACGCATAATACTCCAACCACCTAAGGTGGTGTGAAGTATAAATATGCATAACATTACTTTTTTATTTGTTTAAAACAGTTCTTTTTAGTAACTAAATTTCAGTTAATCGGTTATTACGTTTATTCGTTATTCGAAAACATACAAAATATACAATTTTAAATCATAAGAACAAAATTAATCAAACCGAATGACGGTTAATTGATTGGATACCCTAGTATTGACTAACGTTAATTTTTTATGGTTAATATTTCATAAATTGTCGAGGCACACCCATCTGTAGCTGTTACGATAGCTTATATTGGAATCAAGTGGCACTCAAAAATACGCAAAATTACGTATTTTCGAGATTTCGGCCGAAATCAAGTTGAAATTACGTAATTTCCCATACATTTTGACACTTGCGAAATTACATAATTTTGTGGAATTTCGGCGAAATTACATTGAAATTACGATGCCCATTTCCGTGCAACTCTGTACATGGTTGAAAAAAATACCTTTTTTCAACTATGTACTGCATGTTTCAACCGTGAGAAGAAGAAAAAACAATTCACAGCTGATCTTAAATTTAAACACAAATCTTAAAATTAATTATTAAAGTGATTTTGCAAAATGAAACCTATCCATTTTACATTTTTAATTGTTGCAAATTAATAATTTCCAATTTAGTAAGTAATTGTTTCTTATTTGTTTCCATTTCAAAATACTTTATTTACTCCCTATAACAATTTAAAATGTAAACAATAAGTATCAGCTGTTCACGAAATTACATCAAATGTCATCTAGCCAGTATGAACACTCTAGATTTCATTCGTAATTGCGACATGAAATTTCGTAATTTCGCGCCGGTCTGAACAAGGCTTTACGCGTTTCTATTTAATGCAACTTAAAAAATTTTTTTAGGTGCATTTTTGTTATTAAAAATTTAATTTCTAGTTATATAATTAATATTTGCAACTTTTTATTTATTTATATCATTTGAAAAAAAAAATTTTGTTAGATCAAATAATTCAATTCAATAAAAAAAAGATATCAAAAATCCATGTACACATGGTTCTTTACTCAACATTCTAATGGGAGACTTAAATAGATATATGATCACGATTAGGTTCACTAATATAAAACTTATCGAAGATTCATTAATTTGTATTTTGTATACCTTTGCGTAGGTTACATACTTAGCAAAAACTTTTTGATTTGTCATTACCAACAACTACTTATTAAAGCAGTTACTTGGTAATGAGACGTCATTATTATTTGCCTACTCTGTATTACATAAATAAGTACTCAATAGTATAACAGCACAGTAATACTGCAATCACGTGGATCAGTTCGCTGGATTAACAACCAGAAGATTGTTGGTTCAACCCCATTCTGATGCTGTTAGTTTTTTTTAACAAAAATATTTTATACTAAAAAAAATTTTTATCACTTGAAAAATAAAGTGCGAGATGGTGTACTGAGTAAGACCTTAGTCATTAAAAACGAATTGTTAATTTGTGCCCAAGTTTAAAACTCACTAATGGAAAAATTTTTTTGTTTTTTATTTTTTTATTTTTATTTTCGTTTAGCTGCATATTTTTGAGTACCCTTGGAGTCTAAAAATAACTACATGAATTTATGGACAACTCAAACAAAAATAACTAGTTATTCAGGCAAAATATAAATAGTTTGTTTTTGTTTCTAATTCTACCAGGTAGCTTAACAGGAAAGCAAGGTTTTTGCTGGCTATATACATTTAAATTCATATCGGGCTTGAAATGTAATTTTAAAAAATTTTTTTAAATTTTAGATTTTTAACTACCATAATATTAACGGTCAGTTTTTGTACATTAATATCATTTTTTCATTGCAAATTATTAAAAATATATCAACAAATTTTATAAAATGAAAGCCGAAAAACAAATTTTTAATGAAATTTTAAAAAAGGTCATTATGATCACGATTATCTGCGACGTCATCAACTATATCGTATCACTTTTAATTTGTATTTTAGTCAAATTGATGTGGGTTACATACGTAGGATAATTTTTTAAATGTTGTTGAAAATAGAATTTTGGCTTAATCCTCCATAATGCTGACGACGTTCGCTAAAAGTCATTCACTCGAAAAGATTTGTGTTTCATTAAAACCAGCTAATATTGGTACTAAATAGCGTTGATGTGCCATTAAAAAATGTTCAAATTTTTTTAACCCCAAAAGTAAACGAGTTTAAAGAAATACCCATATACTCATGCGTGTCTCTTTAACTTGAAATATTCTCGTTGCCATAAATATTTTTATGCTTATAAATATATAAAGAAAGTATTTGTATATAGCTTTCAATACAACATATAAAACGATGTCAAAATGCCAACATAAGAAGGAAACTCATGTTGTCAACACAACCAAAGTTTGTGTGTTATTCTTTATACTAGATGGATGAAAGACAGAATGAATGGATGTATTCGTATAAAATGGATGAATGAATGGTTCAATGTATATGTATGTGTTTTTATACACTTTCATAAATGTTTTTGTCATTGTGTACTTACAGGTGAATGTGTTTTTTATAGAGAGGGATCAGAAGGAAACAAAATGAAAATAAAAGGTGCATTAGTGTGCTTCAATACTGGATATTAAAAAACTTTTAGTCCTAAATATAATTCAGAGAGTAAGGAGAAGTAATAAGAAAAGCCTGTTTTAATTTTTAAAAAATGCTTACAACGAAAATATTTAGCTATTTGGAAATCAACAATTTTTCAGAGGTTGGTCTAGATTTTATACGATAATATTGTTTGATTGTACCATTTAAAATCATACCTAAGATTTTAAGTAAAACAGAGTGATGAAGTTAAGAAAAATGGCAATTAATTAAAAATTTAAAGTCAATGTTTTAAAAAAAAATAATTGATTCTAGGTAAAGATTAAAGGTAGATAAGACGCTGTTTACATATAGTGCGCCGATATAGTCACAGGTTCCTTTGTCATTGTTAATTCCAGTTGTAACAATTGAAAATCTAAATTTTTCAGAACAAAACAAACGAACTAAAATGGAATTACTAAACATTTATTTAAAATAAAATTTAATATTCCCTACACAGGGGGACAATCTTTATTTCTTTATTTTTTTATTTATTTTTTTAGCACAGGATTTCTCAAACCTTTGTGTTGAAGCCTACAAATTACTTTTTTTTTTTGAATTGACACTAGTTTTCGAGATACAAATTTGTATGTAGAATTGAAGAGGTTGCTCCATATATTGCGGTATATTTTGAGAAAAATTTATCCCATTTCGCTATATAAAATTTCAAAAAAAAATCGAATTCAAATCACCTATAAAATGTACTTTCTTTTTTTAATCTGTCAAACAGTTTAGGACAGAGGTACTCAAGCAAATGCTTCATGATCCCCTTGAAACTTTACCACCTGAAACCTAACACAAATTTTAAGTAACAAATAAGCAAAACACTTGAAACATTTTAAGAAATATTTCTGAGATTTAAATACTTTTAAACAAAACAGATCTAATAAGTTATATAATTTGATAAATAACTACAATTAAACTGTTAACAAACTAAAATTTGGCTCATGGATGTGCTTTGGTGGATAGTCGTTAGTATACTGGAATTTTGTCAACAAATCTCTCTTTTAGAAGTGTTTAATTTTAAACCCTTTAAATGTCAAATGGTAGATAGATTTACGGGGAAATTATGGTACTTTTTTAAATTGTTAAATTTTTAGAGTTGGATTTATTTTTCGCAAAATATTTTATTTGTTAATTAGAATACAATTACAAATTATATTCTAGTTTTAAGCGAACGAAATAACGAAAACTATATGCTCATTATAGCGAAAACTGATCAGAGAGTCTGGCGGTTAAACTATTACCAAGTCGCCCACCGGGGCATCCGCAAAAAATTTTTTTTTATAATATTATGCCCAAACATTTTTAAATGTTTTATGCTTCAGGCAAGAAATCAATAATTTTTTTTTTACTTTATTTTCATTCTAATCAATTAAATTTTTGTTTGGTTTTTAATTTTTTTAATTTTTTTTTTTAACAGTTTAGAAAAAAACACAATAAAAAAATGAGCAAGTGCTTCTAGAAAAGAACATTGTCACTACTTCAAAAGTAGATCATTTACTTTGCGTTTAACGGCTGTTCAAAACATACAACCTCGTTTATTTTTCTAAAAATGGAAAAAAGTGAATTTCGAGTGCTTATTAAACATTATTTTTTGCGAGAAAAAAACCGTCAGTCAAACCAAGGAAAAGCTCGATAAATACTATGCGGACTCTGCACCATCGATTTCAATGCTAAAAAAAATGCTTTACTGACTTTCGTTGTGGTCGCACAAGTACAAATGACGCTGAACGTTCTGGACGGCCAATTGAGGTCAGTACACCCGAAAATGTCGAAAAAATCCACGATATTGTGTTGGCCGACCGAAGAGTAAAAGTGTGTGAGATTGTTAATGCCCTAGGCATTTCATATGGCAGTGTGGTTTTAAGAAAGTTGTCTGCAAGATGGGTGCCACGTTTGCTGTTAATTGATTGTTTGGAGTTGTTTAACCGCAATTCGAATGAGTTTTTGCGGCGTTTTGTAACTGTGGATGAAACATGGATCCAGATGCACTCCGGAGACCATTAAGCAGTCTAAACAATGGGTTTCACCGGGTAAACCTGCTCCGAAGAAGACCAAGGCAAGTTTGTCGGCTAACAGATGATGGCAGCCACCTCCGGTGGAAAGAGATTCAATTCCAACGATAAAATTATTGACCAAACAAACTTTAAGGACCTCGAAAAATCCTACTTTTTGGAAGGGATACAAAAACTGGAGATACTTTAGACTAAATTTATTGAGTTAAAAGGAAATGATGTTGAAAAATAAGTGTTTGTATGGCAAAAAAAAAACTGTGTTTCATTCAAAAAGTCACGGACTTATTGATCCATATAAATTTATATTTTTTTGAAATTATTAATAACTCATTCCAAAAAAGTGAACATAAAAAAAGGAAAAAGTTAATACTTTTTAAAAAGCATTAAATTCTACAAATTCAAAAATATTTTTATTATCTTTTAATAAAGTTAAAACTGAACTTTTATTAAAAAATTTTTTAAATAAAGTTTTAAGAAAAGTACTTTAAAAGCATAAAAAAGTACATCCTACTAATAACAACCATGTATTAAAAAAACAACTTCTTCAGACATTTTTCAGCACTAAGTGCTTCATTCCAATGACAACGCAATACTAAAATCATGATTTTTTTAGTTCTTTGTTTACTGTGAAGTCATCTGAGAACTAGTCTTCAGAGAAATGATATAGAAGTAATACAGCTTCAGTTCTTCAACACGAGTTTCGAAAAACATACTGTAAAAGAATTTTTAAATCACAATATGGTTCTACTCTATGAGTAGAAAAACTGATTACGACTTTATTACTTCTAAGAATTCTATCCTATATCCCAGTAAAAACTTAACATCCAGTATTAAAAGCAATAGCTTCCTGTATGCATTACTTATTAGTACTTATATATGTAGTTTTTAGTAAACATGTCTAGAAAATCTAACTAAAAAATCAGTACTAAAACTCAAAGATGGTTCAACTCTCAACTGATGCAGATAAATCTTTTTTTAATAAATAATTTAATAAATAATATTTGTATCCGTATATGAAAACCACTTTTTAGCACATAAAAATACAAGTCGATTGTGGTGTAGTTAACAAGACAGGAGACTAACAAACATAAGCAGTATTGTGCTACGTAGGTTCAAATCTTAACCGAACCAAATGTTTTTTTCTTGTGAGTAAACAAATCAGCATCCAACACAACTGTTCTAGTACCCAAATATAAACGGGAAAAATTTTGAATATCGCGAACAAAATTCATTAGTTATAAGACCAAAAGAGGAAGCTGCTTTTATATTATTTTCGCTTACAAAACACGTTATTTAATAGGCGAAGTTTTTGCTGGATATTTAAAGTAGTTCTGATTACAGCAGCTCTAGAACTAATAATTTGACCCATGTTCAACATTTTTTGTTTATTTTTTATTTTTTTATTTATTTTTTTTTTTTTTTTTTTTTGATAACGGTACTTTTTTAGGTTGTCCATTAAAGTATCCCGCTGAATAAAAAATTGTATGAAGTTCAGTCAAATAATATTGCTGGGCTAAATACTGTAAAAATAATAAAGAATGAAATTTGTTGGGCTAAATGGGCATAGTTCATAATATTGAGCCAGTTATGAAAAGATATAAAAAATAGGTCTGTAAACTGTAATTTTTTACATCACACATAAAGAAAACAATATTCCAAAAGTTTTTACAATTAATCTGTTATTTCGTTTCATACGAAAATTTAATTAACTTGACTAATATTTTAATTCATAATAATTTTTATTTTTCAATAACTATCAATTCATTAAAATTTAAAATTAAAAATTCAATTATTTTGAAATAAATGTAAGCATTTTTATATAACAGTAAACAATTTAATTCATGTATTTCATATTTCCTCAAAATTTTTTTATTATTTTTGAGTCATCGCCGCCATTTACTTTTTTGGTGCGTTCTGAAGGGATGCTTGCTACTGTCTGATGACTAATTATAAATACTTTAATATTATATTTTCTTTATGAAAAAAAGAGGGCCTAGTGTATTCAGATTAGTGTAATAATTCTGATTGATGGGGTTTCGGCAGTGATCGGTATTTGGAATGTATAAACTTGGAACACAAAAGTATTTGTATTGCCGATTGGCGTAATATTACCAAGTAAGTATAATATATATAGTGATTTTATAGAAAGCAAATATTTACCATATACTTCGAATACTATTTCAGTGTTTATCAATTCAAATACCCAAAATGTCGCACTTGCTGAATACTATGATAAAGACGTTAATGTACAAAATGAAAATCTTGGTGTTGCAGTTTATCCGGAATATAGAAAGATGTCTACCGAAAGAGAATAAATGCCCCAACGGCTACTCCAGGGAATATGTCGACCCGAGAGCACAAGGTTAAGGTAAAGCTACCAAGAACATACATACATAATTTAATGAATTCAATTCAAAGATTACCCGCATTTCATTTATTTGTGTCTTTTTATGTGTATTTTTTTTAATACATATTTTAGTTAAAATTTAAAATTTTTTTTTTTTGAATATTGTTCTAAATCAATTAATTTCATGAAGGATTCAATTAATTCCTTAATTAAGTTTTAGTAAAATTCCAAACATAAAAATATTTGATTTGATTTAAAAAAATGAATTTGAATTTTCACTTAATTAATATTATCATTTTGGTGATTGGTGCAAAATCAAACAAAAATTTATATTACTTAAATTAAGCAATTTCATAATTGAAATCAATTTTTATTTTTTTCTGTGCGTGGAAAAATATTTCGATACATTTACAAAATATATGAAAATTTCATACTTTTGTTTCTTTTACGATTTTTTTTTACGAATAATAATGATTTTTTTGACCTATTAAGCTCATCAATAAGCATCGTTTGAATGGTCTTCCTATATCAAAATCTCAAAAAAAAAAAAACTTTTTCACGGAAAAATTTGTTTCCCATTTTTTTAGGAAATTTAAGTTTTGTTTCTTTTTAAGAAAAAAAAAAATAATTTTAATTAGTAATTTATTTGAAATTATACATTTTAAAGATTAGATATTGAGTAGCTTTGAAAAATGTTTATATTTTGAAAGTGTTAAATTAAAAGAAGAAAGAAAAAATATTTCAAATAAAAATAATCTCAGAAATGATATGAAAAATCTCCCAAAATGATTTATGAGTAAAATAATACCTTTTTACTTATGGATATCAAAATATAAGGCTTTATATAGCTAATAATTTGAAATTGATTGTGACTAGGGTTCTTTCTCCCGAAAGCGGGTACAATAAAAATTAATTTCTCGATAATTCTCGGGAAACTTCTAACACTTTAGATATAAAAAATGGACCTGATTTCTTATAAAGATATTTTTTTTTAATAAAACAGAACGAAACATTATAAATTGTACTAAATTAACGAAAACTGAAATTATATAAAAATACAACACCATTTCTAAGATTAAAAAAATGTAAACATTTTATATAAATAAAATTAGTACCTTTTGTAGTTTATGTTAAAAACTGTTTCTCAGATTTTTACATTGTTGTATTTTTTATGTTAAAAACTTTTTAAAAATATACCCTAAACTATTGGATAAATTTCCTTATAAATAGTTTGCCCTTTATTTCCACTTTATTTCTCTAATTTACATTATTATTATTTTTTTTTTTTTTATTTAACTAATTTTTAAATTAGTTTGCAACAACGTTTTTTTGGATCAATCATAATGTTTAAAAATAATCTCATATACATATGAATATAACATGAAATTAGTATTTTGAAGTTATAACATTTACAGATACATTGTTTGGATAAGAGATGCTGTTTAAAAAAAGTGTTAGAATGAAAAATCTCCCAATCAAGTAATTTCTTTATAATAGTGAGTATTTTCGAAGTTCAACTTTTTTAATATTCATTTCCACAAATCTATCATAGGTTTAACTTGTAAATAAAATAAAAAATTAAAATACTTTTAATTTTATTTCCATTTTTTATTTCTAATTTAAAATATTTGTTAACCAATTTATTAATTTGTAAATATAAACATTAAGGATTTTTATTTATACTAAATCAAATGAATTTTTATATAATTTTGTATCTAATTGAACAAAATAAATTAAAAAAGAAAATATTTTATTTAATTAAAAGTGAGACATATATTATTTACAAAAAGATAACCAAATTTTTTTTTTATATTTAAATATTCCAACTTAGAATAAAACTATGTTCACATTTGACAAATATTTGATCAAAATTGCGTGAGCACTAGTTTTATAAAAATATTGTTTGATCTTGTAAATGTTTTGCAAGAGAAAACAATGTCAAACAAAATTCTATAAAATGTCAGCTATGATTAATTATAAATAAAAAATCATTTCCCATTAAAAAAAAAAAGAGAAATTAGGAAATATTTTATATAGTCATTTTGGTCAAATATTTGACTAGTCTGTACGTACCTTAATATTCATATGTTATTTGTTTAATACAAAAAAGTTCAACAAGTTCTTTCTTAGAATTTTTATTTGAAAACAATATATTCAAATCGAAAAATTTCAAATAAATATTTTGATATTTTATTAAAAAAAAAAAATAAATAAAAAAATAAAAAATTCAAATAAATAAATTTATTCAGCCACAAGAGGTGTAAATAAAAAAAATCATTTAATTTCTTCAATTATTTATGTTAAAAAGAATAACGTAGCGATGTTCTAGAAGTTTTTTCAACAAATAATGTTCCTTGTGATTTCTTCGACTGTTGCAAAAAATTTGTACAGGAGAATTTAATCACTAGAATCGGGTAAATAGAGTGACCAATAGTCATCGAAATAAACTTATTTAAACGTATTAAATAATTACAGTATTAAAATTAATATTCTTTATTTTTTTTTTTCCAAAATATATTCAAACAAATTTATGTTGAATAAAAATATTCAAAAATTTTCTATGAAGTAGAAAAAAAAATATGTCAAATCAGATTTTATTTTTTTTTTTTTTTTTTTCAAATTTTATTGTAAAATAAACAATATTACAATTTCACCTCAGCGCCAGATTGGCATTATAGAGGCTTGTTGGCAAAATTTTAACAAAAGTATTAAAAAAATATTTATAATAAATAATAATTTACAATTTTAACGTGTATATCAAACATTACCAATAGACATTATATCAGAAGCTCATCAACATGTTGAGATAAAAAAAATTTTAAATAAGATTTAAACTGCTATAGACTTGAGGCTTGTTTAATATTATGTGGCAAGTTTTAGATTAGCAAAAAATTATTCTTAAATTGTCATGATTTCTTGTGTTGAAGGTATCCTGATTTCGTGTGAATTGTATGGTATGATGCCCAATACAATTAAGACATTTAAACATGTACAGTAATAACTGAAATTTATAGAGCCCGTAAATTGGGAAGACAGTGGGAAAAACGACCCTGAATAAAATAACAGTTGGAAACCGGCTGGGCAAGTTAGCTACACTTTTTAATGCTTTGTTCTGCATTCTCTGAAGCGATTTAAACTCTGTAGTTTTTTCGAATCCATATATAAATACAAGATAATTACAATGACTTTGAATCAAAGCTTGATAAATTAAAAATTTGGTTTTTTTTATCAAACTTGTTTCTAAACTTATATATTAAGCCTGAGGCAGGAGAAAGTTTTACCTTAAGATTCCTAATATGCTGATCCCACATAAGATTTCCCTGCAAACATATACCCAAATATTCAACAGATGAAACCTTCCGAACTTCATTTCCATCAACAAAAATACTAAAATCATTACTAAAACCAAAGTGTGCTTTAAACCTTATAAGTTTCGTCTTTGCAGGATTTAAAAAAAGCTTATTAATACGAAGATATTCCGAAACTAATGAATCATCTCTTTCCATATACGGCTTTAATACAGTTTCATGTTTATAATGATAAAGTATACTAATATCACCAGCAAATATAAAAATGTTCCCTGTCAAGTTTAAATTTTTTAAATATTGAAAACAATAAAGGGCCTACAACACTTCCCTGAGGAACTCCATGTACGACATTCCACAGATTACTCTTATTTTCCTTAACTTGAACAAATTGTCTTAATTTTTAAAATAGGAAATAAAATAAAGAATAATTGTATTCAAGCTAAAGAAATAAGATTTATTTTCAAATTAGTTGAAGACTATAGAATTTGATTAAAAAATTGATAAAAGAATATTCGAACAATTCTGTTCAAAAATATTCTAAATTTTAAAAAAATTTCCGGCAATTCCCAGACCCTAAACCCTAATTGTAACTCACTAAAATAGCACTTCATATTTTGGTAACAATGCTAAGATTATAAAAAAAGGCTGGTCTATAGTCAAGACGTGAGACTTTGATTTATATTTGAATAAAAGCATTTTACTAAAAGTTAAAAAAAAATCGCAAATTTATTCAGGATTAAAATTTTTATAAAAGTAAAAAATTCGACAAATTACTTTAAATGTTAATATCTCTTTAAGATATAAATAGATTTTAATGATTTCATTATTTTTAATTGTATTAATGAAAATTCGTGAGCAGACCAATCAAATGTATATATCATCACCCAAAATGCAAAAAGCCATAACCACACTTTTTCATTTTTTTTTTTTTACAGCAGAAGGAAAAGCCATTATGAAAATGCAAAAGGCCGTAACCACTGAAGCCTATTTAAAGGCAATAATGCAAAGGCAATTTGTTTATTTAAATTTGAACTCACAATGCATTTGCAATTTTATAATGCATTTTTGAAAAATTTCTAGCCCTTCGACTTTATTGTTCATTTAGTAAGTTTAATAGTTATATAATTACTACAAAATGTAATAATAATTGTTGTGGGAAAAGGTGGTCTACTATTTTTAATATTTGTTTTTTAGAAAGTTTTTATAACTCTCAAACTATACATTGGATTTTATTGATTTATAAACTTGTACTGGTTTTTAATAGTGGACCATTTTGTCCCAGAATTCTTGGTAAACATTATAATTTTTTTAATACCAGAGGTAGACAAAAGTTGAAAGGGTAGAAATTTTTCAAAAGTGCATCTTGGAATTGCATTTGCATTATAAATGCATTTTTAAGTGATAATATTATTTTTAAGTAACTGTGTTTAAAGAGAACATATTCATCTTCTATATATAATTTAAATCATTAAAATCCGTTTACAGCTTATAGAGATATTGTTGTTATTTTTTTGTACTCAGAAAAAAATAAAAGTGGACTTCAATTACCAAATTGCTTATATTAATTAAATTTTTGTTTAATTTTGCTCCAATCAACAAAATGATAATATTAATTATTTAAAATAATTGATTTTGGCATAAATTTGAATTAATTCTTTTAATCAAAATAATTAGAATTATGATTGGGTTTTTGCCTAAAATCAACTAAAATTTGTGTTGATTCAATTCTACAATTAATTAAATCTCTCTTTCAAAAAAAAATTCACGAACTTAAACATAGTTATTTATTGAATTATTAGAAATATTTAAATAATGCAATACAAATAAAATTAAACCAGTAAAATATTAAAACAACAAACTTGATTGTGGAAAAGAAAGCTTGCTACATATATAGTTTCATCTTAGCATCAACATCCTTTATCTATAAAGTTATATGTCAAGTTTCCTTCCACTACATTTTTGTATTTTACACTTATTTAACTAGATTTTACAATAAAGTATGCAGTGTATGTATAATTTAAAATCTGTGTAATATAATTCACTATAATGATTATAAATTGTATAAATTTTAAAGTATATAATGTTTATATTTATATTTAATTACCGAAGACTTAACATAAAAGCATTAATATCTGCGGAACGTTCCAATTAAGATCATAACAATACTACAAATGTCTGAAAAAATCATCAAAAGCAATCAATATGAATTGACCTCATATACATATATAAATAATCTTTCATAGAACAACTTTGAAACAAATTGGTTCTTGAAATTGAATATAATCTCCGATACTAATGACGGAAGTTTCTACAATAATATCGAAAGATTCATAATCTCATCAAATATTTAAAATTCGTACTTAACAAATATTTATACATTAAACACGTCACCGAGGACTGAGGAAATATTTCGTATTACTATTTTTTAATAATATATTGAGCACAAACAGTTGAAAATTGTAGCAAATTGAATTAAAGTTATTTTATTTTTATATTTTTGATTGACACATTTTTCTTTTTTTCTTTATATTTTTTAACAGCTGTCGATTAAAGAATGTTAAATTAATTATAAAGTTAATTACATTTATGAATAATTTAATTCAATATAAAGTTAATTATTAATTTTATTAAAAAAATATTTGAGATTATTTTTTCTGTGTACACACATTTTTGATTTTTTTTACTTTTCAAAAAATTAAAATCGTGAATTAATTCTCGTTTTTCAAAATTCAAAAAAATAAAAATGGAGATATTAAAATGGCTGCTTTGCGTATGCCAAATATTAACCAAATCCATGACGTGAACCATTTATATTATTTTTAATTGTAATAACGAAAATTCGTAAGCAGAACTATCAAATATATATATCGTCACCCAAAATGCAAAAGGCTGTAACCACAATTTTGATTTTTTTTTTTTTAAATTAATCAATTAATTAAAATTTTTCAATCGTTCAGTTGAAACAAAAAAAGATAGAGCGTAAAACACTCTTCAAGCCAATGCTTTCTTAAATGGAACTGATTTTAGGACTGTTTAGCTTATGAAATTGATTTTATGGCTTTTTGACTTTTGTTAATATTATTTGTCATGCGAATCTGAAACTTTTTTGTAGATGTACTTTGGATCAGAACATCGTAATTCAATAAAAGATTCAGTCATTACGGCGTTTGGCATTTTAAACACAATTTTTATTGGAGAATCCTTAAATTATTTAATACTTTCTATTATTATTCTATATTTAGTATTTTTATTTCATTTTATTATTATTATTATTATTATTATTTGTAACACCACCTTAATATTCTTCTAAAAATCCTCCAAAAAAGTATTTGACATTTAAGTACAAACACTGTTTGTATGCATCGTTAAGCAGTAACAAAAATGCTACGTTATTGATTTTACTTACTACTAGAAGCATATAAAACATACCCAAAAAAGGATTTCTGGCAAGATCAAAATATTTATAAACACAATCAAAAATTGAAAACGTTTCAAAACGAGTTTAAAAAAGAAAAGAATCTGAAAATATAAAAAAATGATATGTAAGTATAAATAAGCAAATGCACTCACTACCTCATTCCCACGTAGTCATAAACTACGCAGCCCAAAATAATGACAAACGTTGATCGATACAACAGGAAATCAATTCCAGTAATAATGTCGTTATGATTACGTGAGGGAAGTGAACATATGTATGTAACTATGTATTAATTCATACACTCTTATTTCACGATACAGTTTTCTTTGCTATCTACCAATTTTTATTCCTTTTATACAGCAGCAACAAAGTAGCAAAAAAAATGTAATTTCTTTAAAATAAGAAATTCATTCCTTCATTTAGTCATTCTTTCATGTATGTTTTGTGCTTTTTTTTCATCCTTATATTCTGGATCTCGAAATACTTGTTTGTGAGTGTATACAATTGTACTCGAGAAAAAGGGAGATTTATCGTTGATGCACTTTTTTGCCAACTCTTTTTCCCTTCTTTCATTTTAAATGTTATTTTTTTGTACAGAATAAAAATACTTAAAATATTGAAAAACATTTTTAGTGAAAATAAAAAAAAAGATTTTTCTTATAATAAAATATAGCATAATACAGATTTCGATATACTAGAATGCATAAAACTTGACAATATACAATTTGTGTTTACATTCTCACAACTAGTACACATGAATATATGTACTCGTATGTAGTAAGAGTTACATGACTAAGGAAGAAAAACTAGAAATTTTTTTAATTCTACTAGATGAAACTCCGAAGTTTAGCAAAAATCTGTAATATATTAGAAATCTATAGTCTACAGCCCTATAGTATCGACTATAGTCTTGACTACAGTATAGTCTAATGTCTCTACTATAGTACGAGTATAGTTCATAGTCTCGACTGTAGACTTACCTATAGTATTGACTATAGTATTGACTATAGTACAGTCAATAGTCTTGACTATAATATATTCTGTAGACTTGGCTATAGTATAATCTATAGTAATAGCTACAGTATTGTCTACAGATTTGACTATAGTATACTATATAGTCTTGACTATAGTATAATCTTTAGTATTGAATATAGTATAATCTATAGTCTTGACTATAGTATAGTCTATAGTCTTTACTATAGTATAGTCTATAGTCTTTACTATATTATATTCTATAGTCTTGACTATAGTATAGTCTATAGTCTTGACTATAGTATATTCTATAGTCTTGACTATAGTACAGCCTATAGTCTTGACTATAGTATAGCCTATAGTCTTGGTTATAATATAGCCTACAGTATTGACTATAATATAGTCCATAGTCTTGACTATACTATAGTCTATAGTCTTAACTATAGTATAGTCTATAGTCTTAACTATAGTATACTCTATAGTATTGTCTATATATAATCTATAGTATTAAATATAGTATAATCAATAGTCTTGACTATAGTATAGTCTATAGTTTTGACTATAGAATACTCTATCGTCTTGTCTATAGTATAGTCTATAGTCTTGACTATAGTATATTCTATAGTCTTGACTATAGTATAGTCTATAGTCTTGGCTATAATATAGATTACAGTATTGACTATAATATAGTCTATAGTCTTGACTATAGTATAGTTTATAGTCTTGACTATAGTATAGTCTATAGTCTTAACTATAGTTTAGTCTATAGTCACAACTATAGTATAGTCTACTGTATTGTCTATAGTATAATCTATAGTATTGAATATAGTATAATCTATAGTCTTTACTATAGTATAGTCTATAGTCTTAGCTATAATATAATCTATAGTATTGACTATAGTATAGTTTATATTCTTGACTATAGCATGGTCTATAGTGTTGAGTATAGTATGGTCTTGGCTATAGTGTAGTCTATAGTCTTGACTATAGTATATTCTGTACTCTTGACTGTAGTATAATCTGTAGTCTTAACTACAGTATAGTCTGTAGTCTTAACCATAGTGTAGTCTATAGTCTTGATTATAACATGGTCTATACTAATGACTATAGTATAGTTTATAATACTGACTATAGTATAGGGTATAGTTACGACTAAAATTTAGTACATAGTGTCGACTATAGCCTTGATTATAGTCTCGAATATAGTCTTGACTATCTAGTCTATGATCTCGAAAATAGTTTTAACTATAGTATATTCTCTTGACCATTGTATAGCTTATAGTCTTGACTATAGTCTAGATTATAGTCACGGCAATGTTCTGTTCTATAGTTTAGTCTATAGCCTCGACTATAGTTTTGACTATAGTACATTCTATAGTCCTGACTATTGTCCATAGTCTTGACTATAGTTATGTCTATAGTCCCGACTGTAGTCGGGTCTCGACTATAATATAGTCAAGTCCATATTCTAGCCTATAGTCGTCTCTATAACCTAGTCTATAGTCTTGATTCATTCGAGTCTAAAACTTTCTCTATTCATTTCAATCTTACTATACATGTTAAAATATTTTCGATTGTGATACCTTGTCATAGACAACAAGCAATAAAAATGCAACAATTTCTAACAAATACATGCTTGTATTTTTATCACAAGAAATATAAATAAAATATAAATAAAATATATTGTAACAAAAATAACAACTTTGCAAAATTTTCCTAAACCACTGAAAACTTGTTAACAAAACAACTATATCAGAATCACTATTTCTTGTAATGGAAGATTTTAATTTAGGTTTGGAATTTTGGGAAAAAAAGTAAAGTTGGTTTAATTTTGGAAATTAAACTAAATAAAAAGTAAATTGTGGTCAAATCTTAATTGTTGTTTAGTTATTGTAGAATTTTCTATGTGTTGCAAAAAACATCGATATATATATCAAAATAGAAAAATAATACCTACAAATATAGCATGCTACATGTTAAAGTTTCTTTGAATTAACTCGTTTCCTTAACAAAAACAGCACATGCACTCAAACACACACATTATTGAGTGGATGTCCTTTCGTATAAATGCATGTTTTTTTTATTTTAGTAGAAATATGCAAAAAGTAACATCCATTGGTATTAATTGGTATTCAATATACATGTTGCTGTCAATTTAAGTAAAGAAGACCTAAAAAAAATAAAAGAAGAAAAGAAAAACTATATATACATAGGTTTTTTATATATATTTTATATCAATTGACCAAGTCAACTGCTATCAAAAGAGCAGGACAATAAAGAAAAAAGTCAACAAATACTTATGCACTTGCATTCATTCACATTTTTAAACATACAGGCTCACATTCATCCAGAAACATACATGAATGCTTTCAGAAAGGACAACATTATTTTATATATTGATTGTATGATTGTATATGTATGTAAATGATTGTATAACTATATGTATATTTAACTTAAAAATCTTTTTGCAAATATTCCTACTCCTTGCTACTAAATAATTTCAATAATGTTCATTTTCTATGGTTATTTTATGAACAAAATCATGATGGCTACAAGTATATTTTTATTATGAAACATTTTTCCTTCATTTTTAGGAACGAATCTCCGTTTGGAATTTGTTATATTTTTTTTTTTTTTTTTTATTGGATTTTTTAATTTTCATTTACACATACGAAATTACAAATAAACAATATATAATAATTTTGTGAATTTAGGGCAGAGATTGGAATTGTTTAATTTGTAACATTTATAGGGGTTAAATAAAGAGTGCGCACAAAAAAATTAGTGCATACAAATCTGGTTATAAAAATTAAATCTATGGGTGAGTCTTTTTGAAGTTAAGTTTTTTTTTAGTTTTAAATTTCTAAGAATTATAAAATTGAAAAATTACCCGGCTAGCTTTGCTGCCACCTTCGTTGTGGATATTACACAATTTAATAAGATAGAAATTCTCTCAAATTGTTAAGTTTTTTAGTTCTTTAGATATGCCAAATATATATTTACTCAGTATAGGAGCCTTCATTTCCCCGATAACTATCCAGACTTCCTGTTTTTCTCTCATAATCACACCGAATTTTCCCCTTTTTTCTGTCTAATTTTAAAGTAACCTTTAAAATTAGACATTGTAGTTAAAAATACAACAATTGGAAAAGTTTTTTATTGGTACAAAAGATACTTAGGGTACCAAAAGATGGCAACATTTATGTTTTACCATTATAATTTTCATAAAGTACCAAACGCCTGTCTGTTCTTTTGTTTTTTTTTTTTATTGTTTATTTATTTTTTTTTTTTTTTGCAAAAGAAGATATAAAGTTATCAAGACGACAAGACTCAATTTTTATAGGCTTTTATGTCGGCGTTAACAACAAACAAGTGATTTGGTTAGAACAGAACCAAAAACTTTTTCCACACAAAAAGCCCCGTTTTGTTGGAATGTGATACGATTTCAAAATTTATTTCTGTGTATGTCTTTTAGTTTAGAAGATTAGTAGAGTGTTAATAAAGTACCAAAACAACAATTTTTACACTCTAAATGTTCGAAGGGCCAAAAAGTATAAAATTATTTTATTTAGTAAAGAAGATAATTTGTTTTTTTCCTGTGTTTATGAGCTCAAAAAGTTGATAAAACAAATAGTAACACAAAATCATATGTATATCATTAAATCGTTGTTTCTATGTGCAATTACAAGAACAGATAGTACCATAAAGTGCCCGCTTGTAAGTTCTCATCCACATAGGATCATATATTATTAATTTCAGGTTTCTGGATTAATTATTACAAAAGAAAATCCAAAAAGTACCACTTGAAGATCAGAAGAGTATCAAAAAGTCTGCTTTTGTGAATTATTACCCACAAAGGACCATGTATCTTTAGTTTCATGTTTAGCAAATTTAAAATGTGTCATTAAAAAAACAAAAGTATACCACAAAGTCTGCTCTTGTGAATTATTGCCTACATAGGACCATATTTCTAGGTTCAATATTATAGAAAATTTAAAAAGTACCATTAGAAGACCAAAAAAGTACTACATGACATTCTCACATACATGGAACCACAAAAGCCCCCTAGTAAATTTCTACCCAAATAGGACAATGTATATTTAATTTCATGTTTCTGTGCTATTCATTAAAAAAATTCAAATACCTTTACATTCAAATACCATTAGAGTACCATTAGAGGAACACAAAATGCCCCCTCAGGGATTCTTATTCACTTAGAACCATATATTTTTAATTTAAATTTTCTAGCTCAGTAATAGAAAATGCAAAAAAGTATCGTTAGAAGAAGGAAAAAGTACCAAAAAGTCCCTTAATATATGATTTTATTCACTCGGGATCATTTATGTTTAATTTCATGCTTCTACGTTTAATATTATAAAAAAATTCAAAAAGTACCATTAGAAAAACAAAAAGGCATAAGAGCATTTATCTTTGATTTCATATTTCTAGATTTAATACTATAGAAAATTCGAAGTGTCACTATAAGCAAAAAAGTACCAAGTTCCCTTTTCCGTTTTAGAACGGATCTGTTATATGTGAAATTTCACAAATATAATTCAAACATTTAAAATCAGCCTTCAATTACTTAAGAAAACTTATATTTAAAAAAGTACCAAACTATTTACCCGAATGACGACTGAACTGAACTGAATCAATCCTTAAAATCCTTATCAAAACTTGCCCCATAAGTTTTGAATAAAATGCATTTTCCATTTTTTAACCCCTTTTGGTGCTTCTTTTCCCCCGAAGAATGTAAAAAAAAAAATTATTCCAAAAAATTTCAAAATTGTGATGGGATCTCGTAATAAAGCATTCATATGTATATAAATAGAAAAACATATTTTATTAAAAAGTACCAAAAATATGTACGATTTTTACCTCTTAAGCGTTCGGGTTTTGAAAAAGTACCAAACTTATGTTTTTCATTCTTTGATAAGTTACGAATATGCTGTAAATTTTATTTCTATGTTTACTGGTTTGAAAGATATATGGGCGTCAAAAAAGTACCAAAATACAGTTTTTACCCGTTTACTCCTTTAAAGACAGGAATGTGACTCAGTAACGTTACTCTTTTATATATATAGAATAGATAAAATTATAAAATTATCAAATTATAAAATTACAAAACTATAAAATTGTTAAATCATAAAATTATACAATTATAAAATTACAAAACTATGAAATTATAAAATAAACAAATTATAAAATTATAATATTATAAAATTATAAAACTATAAAACTATAAAATTATTAAATCATAAAATTATAAAATTTTAGAATTATAAAATTATAATATAAACAAATTATAAAATTATTAAATCATAAAATTATACTAACTTTTCCATGGAAAGTAAAAGTTATAATCCTTTAAGAGTGCACCAGTTTTTTTCGTGCGCACTCCCTACAAGTACAATATATTATTTAAATAAAATTAATTACTTTTCTTTATAAGAAAACCAAATAAATGTATATTTTATTGTTATTTAAAGCTAAAGCTCAATATAACGAATTTTTATAATCCAGTTAGTTGTACCAATTAAAAAGGAAAACTTGTAAAAAGAATCTAAACCAAATCTTATAAACATTTAGATTGTATTTTTGTATTTGTAATGTCCCCATAATACTTTTAGTGATAATCAGCTCAATGTATTGCTAATCTTATAAGAGAAAAGGACATTTGCTACAAATAACAAACAAAATACAAATAGCATTTGCCAAAAAAAAAAATATATATATATGGAATAATAGCAAGATAAAACGGACTTTAGAATACCCTATTGTTATACAAATAAAAACTATTGCTCTAGTTTATTATTTTAAAGCTTTAGTGATCTTATAATGATCATAATTCCATATTCATAAACACATGTGATTTTTCTTGGGAAATATTTTCTGATTCTAATTTAAAGTCATTGTTGACCATCAAAAACTTAGATACTTCTTCATCCTCTTACTTTATACCCTACATGTTTACAATTTCGTCGTTTTAGTTAATTTCTTTTATTTTTATTGCTGAACACAATAAGAGTCGACGATAAGTTAAGCACTAATTAAATGATTCAATGATTTTCTGTTCTTTTTTTTTTCATTACATTTTATTTCATTTTCATTTCGTTTTTGTTGTTGTTTTTTTATTATTCTGTTTTCTAATTCCTTTTTATTGTTTTGTATGTTCTTTCAATTGCTTTTATGTGCAAACAAGCAGTTTTAATGTAACTCCTTCAATTACTTGCACGACATGAGCCTTAGTGTGTGTTCAAATAGATTTGACTGCCAGTCGACATTCACATAAGGTGGTACGATGTGTTACCACCTCTCAAATCTACAAACTTCCTTCCTAATTCCCCCCCATCTACACCCAATTAATAAAGAGCTGCAAAAAGTTTTGTGGATTGATTAAACTATTTATTTTCATAAGACTAAATTAAAACAATTATATGTTATTTTCCATGTATCTCTTTTCTTTAGCATTTCTCTATGTGATCTATGTTAGGAGATATAACTCAGACCTTTAAATAGTCTGATTTACTACTTAAAGCTTTGGTATTAACCGTAAAGAAAAAAAACCTATTCAATTGAATGTCATTTAAAATGAAAAAAAAAAGAAAAATTTGGTTGCTCATTTAATCTTTAACTATTAGAATTAATGTCCTGTCCACTATGATTGTTGGCCATTTTGGTGTACTGTGTATTAAGAGAGAAGGGGTGTGATCATGTGTGTGTGTATGTGTTAACTTGCACAAGTGTTAATTGAATTTTATTAGCAAATATTCATTCATGTGGTTTGTTGCAATATAAAAAAAAATGTGCAATGAAGTTGTCTGTATTTTTAGTAAAGGACATTTTGTTAAATTAGAAAATGAAATAGGCAACGGGACAATTAAATTATTAGTAACTAATAATTTAATTAAATATAATTTAAATTGAAATAAACCGAAAAGAAAATTTACTGAAAATTTTCTATATAAAAAGAAAATTTAAAAAAAAATTATAACAAGAAATTTTAATGAAAATTTTATAATAAAAGAAATTTTAAAGAAAAATTTCTATGAGAAGAAATTTTAACGAAAATTGTCCATAAAAAAAATTTTAACTTTATATGGAATTTCCTCTACAAAAAAAAAAATTTTACGAAAATTTGCTATAAAAGAAAATCTAACGAACATTTTCTTTGAAAGAGATAAAACAAATTTATCAAGAATATCTTATAAAAGGAAATTTATCAACAACTTTCAATAGAAAGAAATAATTATCGAAAATTTCCTGTAGAAAGAAATTTATCAAAAATTTCTTATAAAAGGAATTTTATAAAAAATATCTTATAGAAGGAATTTTAACAAAAACTTTCAATAGAAAGAAATAATTATCGAAAATTTCCTGTAGAAAGAAATTTATCAAAAATTTCTTATAAAAGGAATTTTATAAAAAATATCTTATAAAAGGAATTTTAACAAAACTTTCTTATAAAAGAAATTTATCCAAAATTTCCTATAAGAGGAAATTATTCAAGGATTTCATATAAAAGAAATTTATCAAAAACTTCCTAAACGTAAAAATTTATCAAAAATTTCCCATAAAATGAAATTTGTCAAAAATTTCCTATAAAATTAACTTTATCAAAAATTTCCTATAAAATTAACTTGATTAAAAATTTCCTATGAAAGGAAATTTATCAAAAATTTCCTCTGAAAGGAAATTTATCAAAAATATCCCATGAAAGGAAATTTATCAAAAATTTCCTATGAAAGCAAATTTATCAAAAACTTCCTATGAAAGGAAATTTATCAAAATTTTCTATCAAAGGAAATTTATCGAAAATTTCCTATAAAAGGAAATTTATCAAATATCTATAGAGAAGGAAATTTATTAAAAATTTCCTATTAAAATAAATTACTCAAAAACTTCCTAAAAGAAAAAACTTTATAAAAGGAAATTTATAAAAAAATATCCTATAAAAGAAAATTTATAAAAAATATCCTATAAAACGAAATTTGTAAAAAATATCCTATAAAAGTAAAATTATAAAAAAAATCCCATAAAAAGAAATTTATTAAAAATTTCTTAGAAAATGACTTTTATCAAAAATTTCCTATAAAAGGAAATTCGTCAAAAATGTATATAAATGGAATTTTATCAAAAACTTCATAAAAGAGAATAAATCCTATAAAAGGAAATTTATAAAAAACATGCTATAAAAGGAAATTTGTAAAAAATATCCTATAAAAAGAAAACTATAAAAAATCCTATAAAAGGGAATTTCTTAAAAATACTCTATAAAAGGAAACTTATCAAAAACTTCATATAGAAAGATGTTTATCAAAAATTTCTTATGAAAGGAATTTTATGGAAAATTTCTTATAAAAAAAAATTATCAAAAATTTCTTATAAAAATAAATTTATCAAAAATTTCCTATAAAAGGAAATTTACCTAAAATTTCCTATAAATGGAAATTTCTTAAAATACCCTATAAAAGGAAACTTATCAAAAACTTCATATAGAAAGATATTTATAAAAAATTTCTTATGAAAGGAATTTTATGGAAAATTTCTTATAAAAAGAAATTTATCAAAAGTTTCTTATAAAAGGAAATTTATCAAAAATTTCCTGTAAAAGGAAATTTACCAAAAATTTGCTATAAAGGAAATTTGTCAAAATTTCATGTAAAAGGAAATTTGCTAAAAATTTCCTATAAAGGGAAATTTGCTAAAAATTCCCTATAAAAGGAAACTTATTAAAAATTTCCTATAAAAAGAAATTTATCAAAAATTTTCTACAAAAGGAAAATTATAAAAAGAAAATCCTATAAAAGGAAATTTGTTTAAAATATCCTATAAAAGGAAACTTATCAAAAATTTCTTATAGAAAGAAATTTATCAAAATTTTCCTATAAAGGGAAATTTATCAGAAATTTTCTATAAAAGGAAAATTATCAAAAATTTCCTATAAAAACGAATTTATCGAAAATTTGCTGTTAAAATAAAAGAACATTTTATGAAAAACTTCCTAGAAAAGGAAATTTATCAAGCATTTCCAATAAAAGGAAATTTATCAAAATCTTCCAACAAAAGGAAATTTGTCGTAAATTTTCTGTATAAGAAAATATATCAAAAATTTCCTATATAAGAAAATTTTTCGAAAATTTTCCATAGTTTCTTATAAAAGAAAATATATCAAGAATTTCCCATAGAAAGTAATTTATCAGAAATTTCCTATAAACGAAAGTTTATAAAAAAAAAAAATCTATAAACGGAAATTTATCAAAATTTCATGTAAAAGTAAATTTGCTAAAAATTATTAAAAATTTCCTATCAAAAGAAATTTATGAAAAATTTACCATAAAGGAAAAAAGTTCATCAAAAATTTCCAATTAAGGAAAATTTATCAAAAATTTCCTATAAATGGAAATTTACTAAAAATTTCAAAAAATCAAAAATTTCCTATAAACAGAAATTTATCAAAATTTTCCTATAAAAGAAAAATTATAAAAAGAAAATTCCAAAAAGGAAATTTGTTTAAAATATCCTATAAAATGAAACTTATCAAAAACTTCTTATAGAAAGAATTTTATCAAAATTTTCCTATAAAGGGAAATTTATCAAAAATTGACTCTTAAAGTAAAATTTATGAAAAATTTACCACTGAAGGAAAATTTATGAAAAACTTTCTAGAAAATAAAATTTACCAAGCATTTCCAATAAAAAGAAATTTATCAAAAATTTGCAATAAAATTAAATTTATCGTTAATTTTCTGTATGAGAAAATGTATCGAAAATTTCCTATATAAGAAAATTTTTCAAAATTTTCTTTAAAAGAAAATTTCTCAAAAAAAGAAAATATATCAAGAATTTCCCATACAAAGTAATCTATCTATATCCTATAAACGAAATTTTATAAAAAAAATCTATAAACGTAAATTTATCAAAAATTTCCTATAGAAGGAAGTTTATCAAAAATTTCCCATAAAGGAAAATTTATCAAAAATTTCATGGAAAAGGAAATTTACCAAAAATTTAATAGAAAAGAATATTTATCAAAAATTTCCTATTAAAGGAAGTTTATCAAAAATGTCCTATTAAAGGAAATTCGACAAAAATATGATATAAAAAGAAATTTATTAAAAATTTCATAGAAAATATTAAAGAAAATTTATCAAAAATTTCCTATAAAAGAAAAATTTATCAAAAATTTCCTATTAAAGGGAATTTATCAAAAATTTCTCATAAAAAGAAATTTTAAAAATAGATTCGTATAAACAGAGAATTTCACATAAATATTCTATAAAATATTAATTTGTTCAAGTTTATTTGAAACCCAGATGGACTTATAGTTTATTTAAGTCAAAAAAAGTTAATAAATGGACAATTGTCTAATACCAAAAAAAAAAAACATAATAATTAACAAATTTCAAAACCAAATTGTTTGTCTATGTATATGTATGTGTTTGCTGCGTACAGTGTCAATGTTAACACGTGTCTACAAGGAAGTCACAAATGGTGTGATTTCAATTAATGTTTACCACCAAGGAATAAAAAAATGTAAAGCCAGAAAAAAAAGAGAACAGTAAAGCAGTTGTCTAACAAAATGTTTGGCGATACGAGCTGGTAGTATAGAATAGTATTTTGACATAAAGTATTTTGTATTTTATTCTTTTCTAATTTTTACATGGTGTGATTTTTATGCGAATTTTATTTCTAAATATTTTTTTAGTTTCGATTGTGTTTGGTTGAGGTTGAAGCTTTTTATTTTTATTTTTACGTTTTTATGAAGTACACTGCGAGTGGGTAGTATTCTATTGTTATTTTTTCAATTTTTTTTTTTTTTTTTTTCGTTTCTGGTATTTTTGTACAATTTGTTTTTTATTTTTTTTTTTTTTTTTTCTTTAATTTTGTATTATAAAATACTAAAGCAGCAAAAGTAGTAGTACATAGTAGAAGTAGTAGTACTGATGTCCTTGCCTAGTTTTTTTTTCGTCTTCTTCAGTATTTTTCCTGTTTAATGTCGCCTGCTGTTGCTCAAGTGTCATAAAAACTGACACTTGTTTTTATGCGATGTTTTTATTTTGTGTTACGTTGTTTACAATTCGTGTTAAAATGTTTTTATACACAAAAGCAAAAAGATGACGAATAAAAAAAAATCACAAAAAATACAACTAGAATGATGATGAAAAATAAAAAAGTGGAAAAACCATTTTTAAATGGCATAGATGCCAAGTGCTTGTGCCTAGTAGCGGTGGTTGGTAGTGGTGGTATTGTTGATAGTGATGACTTCTTGTTGCCCGTTCTAGTTTATTTTTGCTCTTGGGGTTAGAGAAATGAAAATTCTTCTTTATAAGTTTTGGCTCGTTAAAGCAGGCGTTTGTTTTTTCATTGTTGTTTAGTCTCAATAGTAAAAAAAAAAAAAATAGAAAACAAAAAAGTCTAAGTAAGAGCGAAATTTTCAACTACTACCGAGCTTTGAAGAATTTCTTTACCACAACACTACTACAGTTTTTCGGTTCTTTTTATTACTTTTTATTTTGCCGTTTTTTTTTTTTTAATTTCTTTTCTAAATCATAAAAAAGAATAAACTTGTGTAGTTTTTGGTTTAAGGCTTATTTATAAAATATCCTGCAAATGACATACTACACTACACCAATAGCTAACAGCCAACAAAATACCAACACCAACATCGACATCGACAAAAACCAAACAAATAGTGTAGTGGAAAAAAGCAAATACAAACAAAAATATTTAGAAAATAATGCTGACTGGGTGAAATTTTTATAGATTGTTATGAACACACTAACACATAGGAATGCATACATACATACATACATACATTTATATGTGTGTAATAGGGTATTGCACATAAAAATAATTTGAAAATTTTTAAAAGCTAAGTATAATACCGCCTCAAAGTTACTTGAAGCTTCTTAGATCCATTGTGATCCCTAACTAGACTTGGACTGTATTGGCGCAGAAATTTTGGTAGCCAGCTACCTGGATTAATTGAGTAACAGAGTCTTCAGGATGATCGTTTAACAAAAGAAAACTTCCGACTACTTTAACACGATTACTATCACCACGGATTTTGCACTGTTCTTTTGAAAGGACAATTGTATAAATTCTTGTTCAAACTGAAGGAATTTAAAACAATTTAAAAAAAACTGTTCCCAGAATTGTTCCAGATCCTTATATATATTTAATTTTTTATTTATTTATTTATTTTTTGTTTTTTTTTTTTTGGCTCTATGAGTGTGAAAAACAAATTTTAAAAAATAGGCGGAAAAATACACAAAAATGCATTATTAATTTAAAAAATTGTGGATTTTATAACCTGAAGACAAATTTTGTCTCTTTTGCTCTAAGGCCTCCAATTTACTAGAAAAATACATTAAAAAAAATATTGTGAACACGATTACTATCACCACGGATTTTGCACTGTTCTTTTGAAAGAACAGTAGTATAAATTCTTATTCAAACTGAAGGAATTTAAACCAAATTAAAAAAAAACAGTTCCGAGAATTGTTCCAAATCCTTATCATTAACTTTACCAAAGGTTTTAAAGACCTCTATCAAGATTATATATTTAATTTTTTATTTATTTATTTATTTATTCATAAATTTCTTGCTCTGTGAGTGTGAAAAACAAATTTTAAAAATAGACGGAAAAATGTCAAAAAATCCATTATTAATTTATAAAATTGTGGATTTTATAACCTGAAGACAAATTTTGTTTCTTTTGCTCTAAGGCCTATAATTTGCAAGAAAAATACATTTAAAAAAAATATTGTGAAATGGTAGAGAGCTAACCTGACTGTGTGGGGGTTGCAGGTTCGATTCCTGCAAGATCCCCACAGTGCTTTGTTCCCATACAACGATGGGACAAAAACAGAAGGAGTTGTAGTAGAAAATTGAAACTTGATAAGCATATTACTTTGGACTTAAGTCGAATAAATATGAAGTTTTGAAAAAATCGTCCATCTCTCTGAAATCCTGAAATTAAAAAACCAAGTTTCATCCAAAATACCTGCCTGAACTTTCGTTCAGCCATTAAAAATAGATTGTTTAAAAGTCTGGTAATTTATTTTTAGTCAGAGTAAGGACACACCTACCTACCATATAACCTGAAATTAAGAAACGGATTTACTGATTTACTGCTCGAATACAGGTCGGAAATTTACTAAAATTTGTGACTGCAGTTAAATATAGATTATATATGAGCCTGCCAATTTTAATTTGAATTGGACAAGAACACCCCTACCTCATATATCCTGAAATAAGAAAAACAAATTTTTGGCTAAAATATCGTTCTGATTTTTTTCTTTTTTTTAATGGAAGGAGGCATCGCAGAAAATTTAACCTTTGCATATATATTGCTTTAACCTGAAAGTAAATATATGCTAAGACTTAAAAAAATCTGAGCAAGGACACGCTTATCTTGCATATATCCTTAAATTATAAAAACGCATTTTCTTCTAAAATATCGGTCAAAATAGAATCAAAATTTGCAATAGTCATTGGAAATATTTTTTATGGGTTAGACAATATTTAATTTAATCTTAGCAAAGGCATATCTACTTCCCCCAGCCCTATCATTTTCTAATATTATTTTAATTTCTACCCCTACATTTTCCCTTCAGGAACTAATTAATTTGCCCATTTCCGGTTTAAAATTTTTATTTTTTTTACTTTTCAATATTGTATTAAATTTTAAAATAATATGGATTTAACTTCACAAAATATTTCAACATAAGGAATTCTTAGACTTTTGTGTTAGAAAAACAAATTAGGAAATTTTTAAAATTAATTTATTTTTTAGTTGTGGCAAAAAGTTGGAAATAATTCTTCTTTTATATATTAAAAAACAATATTAAATTAAAGCATCAAGCAAAAAAGATTTTATAATTTTTTATATATATTTTTTTTTAATATTCAATTACATAATTTTTGTATAAAAATTTTAAAATGAACCATAATTAGCGCCATCTTGAATATTTTTATTGAGTCCAAAAATTATAGTTTTCCCTTTGTTAGTGTTTTCTGAAATTTCGAAAAAAAAATTTTATTATTTTTTATTTTAATTTAACAAAATAAATTACGTTAATGTTAAGAACTATTTAAAATTGAAGTAAAAATACGAATTCCGACACTATTTCAATATAACTCTTTTTTAAAGTTGTGGCAAAATATAGGCACTAATTATTGTTTTAATCTGTTAAATAATTGTAAAAAATTAAATAAACCGTAAACAAATATTTTTTTATAATTCTTTTTATATCCTTCATCAAATTTAATTAATTTTTAGGTTTTACATAAAAAATATGTATAAATTTCTGCAATGAAATATATCTATTTAAAACACTACATTTTTAAAATAATAATACTTTTAATTTATAAACATACTGAAGTATTGAAAAAAATTTAACCTCGATGCATTTTATCGAAAAATGAATTTTTGACAATTTTTTTCCTAAAATAGTTTCAGATCACTTTTTTTCATAATTGCGTAAAATTCTGTGAATTTAGCGACCTCTCGTAGCCACAAAAATTATTATTTCTGAAAAAAGTCTTCTAAAATTATATGATTTATGTTATCACCTTTCTAAAAATGTATGTTTGAACACAATTTAAATAAATTTTTGATTCTATGGGACAAATCACAGTGAGGTAGTTCGTTATTTTGATTGTTTAAATACGCAGCAAAAACTTTGCTTTCCTGGTAAGCTAGAAGGTATAATTGGAAACAAAAATAAACTACTTATTTTTTGCCTGAATAACTAGTTATTTCTGTTCGAGTTGTCCACAAATTCATGTAGTTATTTTTTGACTCTAGGGGTACTAAAAAATATGTACCCAAACGAAAACAAAAATAAAAAAAAACAAAAAAATTTGCCGTCAGTGAGACTCGAACTTGGACACAAATTAACCATTCGTTTCTACTGACTAACGTCTTACTCAGTACACCATCTCGCACATAACAGCCTAAGCGACAAAAATTCTATTTAGTTTAAAATATCTATTTAGACATTTTGTTATAAAAAACTAACAGCTTCAGAATGGGGTTTGAACCAACAACCTTCTGGTTGTTAATCTGGCGCTCTAGCCAACTCATCCACGTGATTGCAATATTACTGTCGTATTATACTATTGAGTACTTATTAATGTAATACAGAGTAGGCAAATAATAATGACGCCTCATTACCAAGAACTACTTTAATAAGTAGTTGCTATTACCGAAAACCAAAAAGTTTTTGCTGGGTAAGTTAGTGTAGAAACTGCAATTGTATTTAAATGGATAAATAAATAAAGTTTTCTTCAAAGAATTTTATTTTAGCGAAAAATTCGAAGTTAAAATTTAAAAGAAAATAAAAAACCATTTTGGTATGACTGCGGATGATTGTATTATTTCAGTGTTATTTCGTCAAATATTTCTATGCTAAAAATTTAACTACGTAAATTTTTCATTGAAAATTCAAAAAAGCCTTTTTTATTTTGATCCAGCTCGCGTAAGGATAATGCTAAAGTGAAATTCTTGAGAAATAATATCTAACAGTTAAGTAAGTTTTCATTTAAACTTGAGCACAATGGTGATAATCGCAAGATTTTTGGTAATAAATTTGTATTACTGGTCGGATGGGATTGAAATATATGGAAAAATAGAGGACGGCTTAGGCTTTCATAATGAACATTTTTTAGTCACCATATGATAAAACGAGATAAGCTACAGGGTGTCAAAGTATGTAAAAGTTTTAAAAATCATAAGTTTCACAAATCAGTCCTGTTAATATAATTACGCTTGAATTTTAAATGTTTGATTTTTTGGCTCGACTTTATTTCTTTCGGAAATAATTCCTGAGGTATATGAGGACATTTTTTTAGTATTCTATAATTTCTAATACATTAAAATATAATAAGCAGAAAAAGTCTTTTAATTACCTCAATTCGTCTAGCCGTGAAAAATGCCCAAAATCAGCACCCTGAAATTAGCATGAAAAATGACATTTTTTCACAAAAAAAAAACAGTACAATTCTTGCACTTTTTATATTTTTTTATATAGTTTTTTAATAAAAAAAAATCGTTCGTTCAATAATAAAGAAATTATAAATCGATTTAGATTTTCACCCTACATCCAGCATTGGCCGAAAAGGGAGAATTTTAGAAAAAAAAATTATGTTTATCTATTAATAAAAAAAAATGTTACGCAAGTTTTTTTTTAAATCTACTGACGCTGTTTATTTAAAAGATATATTTGGACCACTTGGGCACCAAACTGCTTCCCGAGCAGCCAAAAACGGAAGCAGTAGTGGAGATTTTATGAAAACAAAATCAACTTTTCAAAAGACTTCTTTTAAATTGCACAAAAAAAATTTATTACTACAGTATTTTTACCGTTTTATATAAAACGCATATTAATCTTTTATTCCTGAAAAAAATGTTTAAATAGTTTCAATAATAAATTTTTGTAAATTTTTAAAAAATAAATAATTTTGAAAAAATTAAAAACCAAAAAAAAAATATTTTTTTTTTAAACAAAACACCGTTTACTTTAAAAAAAAAACGTATGAAATATTAAAAGTTTACACTCTTTAGTAGTCTTATTTACTAGTTCACTGATATATAATATGTCTATATAGATCATTTTAAAAAGATAATATAATGGCCTCAAAACTTACAACTCGTATCAAAACTCACAAAATTCGCAATTTTATTATGTTTTTCCACATGTGCGTATACACAACACACAATTATACTGGCACGTGTTGTTTGTGTAACGAGATAATATTTGTAATAATCGATTAAATTTATTAAATGTAGTATATTTTTTAAAAATTACCAAAAATTGCTTATTAAAGACTTTTAAAAGAATTTTGGAGGTATGAAAGATTAATATTTATTTCATACAATGCATAATAAAATTTATACTCCTGCTGTCGTTTTTGGATGGGCGGGTAGCTGTTTAATGTCAAAATGATTCAAATATATTTTTTTAAATAAACAGTTTCAATAAATTTAAAAACAAAAATCGCGTGAAATTTTTTATTAATCGATAAACATAAATTATTTTTTTAAATTCACCTTTTTCAACCAATGCTGGATTTATGGTGCACATCTACATTGATTTAAAATTTCCTTATTAATCATTTATGAAGCCTTGTCTTTTGAAATATGTAAAGAAAAAAATCTTTTTAATGTGTTTAAGTTCATTGAATAATTGTAAAAGAATACATTGTAAAAGTTTTATTGGACAGTCGGCAGAATGGAATGCATTTTCTAGTCCGCCACGACCGTCATCAGCACTCTTCTAAATTCTAGATTCTAAAAAGAATCTTTTTGTTAAAAAAAAAAAAAAAGTGAGAAAAAAGTAAATGAATTGTACCATATTTTTGCTAAAAAAATGCCATTTTTCATACTAATTTCAGAGAGCTGACTTTGAAAATTTTTCACGGCTAGACGAATTGAGATAAGCAAAAAAAATTTTTTTTCATATTATTTTCAAACGTATTAGAAATTACAGAATATTTTTAAAAAATTGTTCCCTTATATACCTCATGATTTATTCCCCAAAAAACAAAAAAGTCGAGGGAAAGAAAATCTAAAATCGAAAATTTAAACGTAAATATCTTAACGGCCTTGATTTGTTGAACTGACAATTTTTTAAACTTTTACATACTTGAGGTGGTCAAATTTGACACCCTGTAGCCTATCTCGTGTTATTGCATGATGATTAAAAAATAATTTCCTTGAAAGCCCAAGTCCTCTGCTATAACTTTCCCATACATTTCTGTTCGTTCCGATCAATTGTTTAGAAAATACAGACTTGTTAAAAAAATTATTTCTCTTCGAAAAAAAAAAACTTTTAAAATTATACTTAAATTACATTGATTTTCGAAAGTAATTTCTTTCGAATCAAACTTATTGGGATTACCCTAAAGTTCATATATATTTTCATATCTTTTATAAATAAATAAACAACAATAAAAAAACTTAAAAACTATTTCACTAACTTACGTAGAGCAAGCTTAAGTCTATATCCATTGCAAATAAAAAATAAGTAAAAACCTATTGCGGCTTTGCCAAAATTTAATTTCTTGTTTGTTTTTTTTTTTTACAATAAGAAAACACATATACACACACAACCAAGTTCTTAGAAAGGCAAATATTATTTAAGTATATAACTAAAAAAAATAATCCCAAGAAATTCGGTTTATCGCAAATTCTAATAGGCAGTCAGACAGACAGACATAGTGGCTGTTATACTCAGGATAAGAAAAGAATCTTTGATTTTCATTTCAATTAAATAGCCATTTAGCGAAACTAAATGAACTTCTAAATCTATTTTGTGTTATTTCATTTTATTTAGCATTAAGCCTTTTATAAGTATGTATGCATGTATAAGAGAGTATTATTGTTATCGTGTGTCTGTGTATGTGTTTTAGCGAGAATAAAATAGAAGAGATTCTAGCTGCCCTATAACCAATTTGGCAAGTCAACATCATGCCAATTTTAACTACCTCTGGCGTTTGTTGTTATCTAATCTAGTATTGCTACAAAAAAACTGCTAAAATACACACACTTACCAATATACACATTAAAACTGATACATACATACTAACAGACAAACTGACATTTAGAGAAAAGGCCTCCTTAATTCCTAGCGAGCTTAAATACAAACAGCCTCAAAGTGTAATTTATTGCCATTTTCTCTAACCGCAAGGATACTTAAACATATCCCTTACCACACACAACAACAATAATAAAATCTAACACTCACACTTACACACAGATTTAAACAAAAATTTAAGAGAGAAACCAACAAAAAACCCCAAAAAAAACAAAAAAAAAAAATAGCAAAAGAATTAACAACAAAAACCTTGTTTTTAGCCAGTATTTTAATTGAATTTCTTTTACAGACAATTTCGAATGTAAGTAAGTAGGAACGAATGTGGCTATTTTTGTTTTTTTTTTTTTTTCTATTTTACTTGTCGTTTATACTTTAAAGAATTCCTAATTAGTTTTTAATACACATATTCGTCTTCGACATACCAGCGAGCTTAAGTACTTTTGAGTTTTGTAATTTTCAAGAGATGGAGGCGTATATTTTCAAGTACTTAGGTATTGTATATGTTTTATCTTTAAATACTTAATTTAATTATCAATTGTCGATAATCAGCCGCATTTTATTATTTTGCCATTTTAATTTCTTTTTTAACTTTATTTTGTCTTATTACTTTTCAAATAAAAATAAAACTTTAGGGCCTCCTGCAATTGAAATCTGTTGAAACGTACACAAAAGTTTTTGCAATTAAGTATTTTATTATATTTACTTTACTTTATACTTTTCTTTCCCTTACTTTTAATTTCATTTTAATTATAATACAAAAATTATTTGGTGAAACAATTACAGGTATTAAACGTTTTAACTGTCATTCAAAAAAAGAACAAAAAGAAAGGGAATTATTCTTTTTTTTGCCTTTAATGGTCACTTTGTACTATTAACCACCCACTGGTTATGTAGATTTAATTTATTGAAGTAATTTTTGGTTTTATTATAAAACCTAAAAGAAATGTTTAAACTTTTATTTCTTTTAAGTTTAAAACATTTATTAGTTAAAGTAGAGGTTTTTGCGTGTTTATAACTTTAAGAAAATTTTTGAATTTTTAAACTTGAATATTTTACTGTTAGTTATGTGTGCGTGTGTGTTAATATATTTTTTTTTTTTTTTTGTATCCTTAAGAAACTTGGTTTGTATGCGTGTCAAAAAGAAAATGAGTAGAAAAAAATCAATACTTCAAAACATGACCACAAAGCATTTTCCATTACATGTTTTGTTCAGTTTCAATTTGCGTGCTGTTAATTGTATCGACTTGTAATGAATGGAGGATTTCCTCTTCTAGTTTTCAAATCTGAAATTTTTTTACAGTACGGGTCGGGTTGGTTGGATTACAATATGAGCACAAATTATTGGAAATATTTGATTTTTTTCTATTATACATTTGTGTTTTCTATAATATTTATCTGAAATACAATAAAGTAAATAATTATATTGTGGGTCATTATTTGTAGAATATAATGTAATCGAAATAACAATGTTCATATCTCCCTACATCTGTATGTTGAAATCAACTTTCCAAAGGTCTATGATAACTGATAGGATGTATATGGAAATATTGGATAAAGAACTTTATTCTATTGAAAATCATCGTAATTGGTATAGAAATAAATGATTGAACTATAAACATAAAAAGGATTTTGTTTCGAAAATTTCGACTTTAAGTACTCTTAAATAACTTAAGGGCTTTGTTGTTTCACATATTAAAAAAAATAAAACCTTTAACTAAAGCAACTAAAAGAAAAAAAAATCACTAAAAAATCAAAACTTACAAAATTAAAAACCGATTTTTAATATAAAAAATACAAAAAAAAACAAAATAAAAGCAATTAAAAAAATCTAATTTTGATCAAAAAACCGAATTTTAAACAGAAAAATATGTAAAAATGTATAGTGCATAATTGTAGAAAAAGGTGCTATAGAAAAGAATCTCTGAAACTTAAAAAATAGCAAAAAAAAAACTGCTAAAACTAAAAAACGTCAAAAATTAAAAAAGATATATAAAAAGTCGTCAGTTTGACGATTTTTTTTACTTCTTGACGTTCTTTAGTTTTAGCGATTTTTTACCTTTGAAACTTAAAAAATAGCGAAAAAAACTGCTATAACTAAAAAACCTCAAAAATTAAAAAAATTATCTAAAAGTCGTCAGTTTGAAGTTTTTTTTAAATTTTTGACGTTTTTAAGTTTTAGCGATTTTTTATGTTTCATGCTCTGGAAAAAAATCTCTGAAACTTAAAAAATAGCGAAAAAAAACTGTTTAAACTAAAAGACGTCAAAAATTAAAAAAGATATATAAAAAGTCGTCAGTTTGACGATTTTTTTTTTTAGTTTTTGACGTTTTTTAGTTTTAGCGATTTTTTATCTCTGAAACTTAAAAAATAGCGAAAAAAACTGCTAAAACTAAAAAACGTCAAAAATTAAAAAAGATATCTAAAAGTCATCAGTTTGAGGAATTTTTTTAATTTTTGACGTTTTTTAGTTTTAGCGATTTTTTATGTTTTATGCTCTGGAAAAAATCTCTGAAACTTAAAAAATAGCGAAAAAAAACTGCTAAAACCAAAAATCGTCAAAAATTAAAAAAGATATCTAAAAGTCGTCAGTTTGACGTTTTTTTTTTTTAATTTTTGAAGTGTTTTTAGTTTTAGCTATTTTTTATGTTTCAGAGATTTTTTTCCAGAGCACCCTGGATATAAACAATAACAAAAATACCATACAAAAATAAAAATTGATTTCAATTACGAAGTTGCTATTATAGATTAAAATTTTGTTTTATTTTGCATCAATCATCAAAATTATAATATCAATTAAGAAAAAATAATTGATATTACCGTAAATTTCTATTATTTTCATAATCCAATAAATTTTATTTATATAATTGAAATTTTATATAAAATTTAGAAAAATATTGATTGATATAAGTGAAGAATTAATCTTTACTTTTTCCAAAACATACTCCTACCAAATAAAATATTTATTGCAAAATTATAATTTTGTTGAAAAACTTTTACAACAAGACACTTAAATAAATGTGTATTTGAATGTGAAGTACTGAATAACAGACATTTGAAATTAATGTATATAAATTTCGGACTTAATTTATGGCATGTAATAGGTATATGTCCGGGTATGTAGTTCGAAAGTTCAAAAATGTACTTATACCTATTTCACAGAAAGTTCAGATAAAGTGTTCCTCAATAATAAAGGAGATGACGCATCTATAATGGAATTATAGTCATATCATGCGAATTAAAAAAGTTTAAAAAATAATGAATACCTACTTAAATTTATGGAAATGTATAGCTCCCTGATATAGGTCCGTCATCCGTCATCAATCTTCTATGGGATCCGTTTTGGCGTGAAGTTTCAATGGAAGGGACTAAACATTTTACAACTCCACTTTACATCTAATAAACTTACACAACGCGAGAAACATTTAATGATATTTCTATGATGTCTTTTTCTAAATCTTGCAAAATTATTTTTTTTTTAAATTTTACAGAAGCATGTAATTTTTTGACGCTCTAGTTTTGGCGGGAATATCTGCATTAAAACAGGAACAATTAATAAATTATGTTACGAACATACAAAGCAAATACTTAACCCTGTTAGATTAAACCGCCAAGAAAGTCGAAAGTTTGTTACATTTTATATAAATTTAATTTTTATGTGAATTTTTTCCATTTTATTTTTTTATATGTATTTTTCTGAGAATTATCAATTGTTTTCATTTTTTCAAATGTTCATATAAGTCATAACATAATAACAGAATGTAGAATCATTAAAAATTATGTTCTCATTTAATTTTACCCTGGAGTGTCAAACAAGAAAATATTTAAAAATGAATTAAAACAAAAAAAGTAAATAAAGCAAATTAAACATTTTTTGTTAAAGAATTTTGTTTTAAGATTCTGTGATTCTACGCCCACTGCCACCAAATTTGAAACCAATGTAAAGACCTTGACATTGGGATATAACTATTGGACCAGTCATAACATGGTCTTTGAACTTATCGTCTGGCTCATTATAAGATGTGTTCTGGCTCAACTTTGGAAGGGGGATTTAACGTAAGCAATGCTTGCAGGCATTGTTTAAATTTTAAGATATTTTGTGGTTTGTGTTGTGGTTGTTACGAAAATATTCTGCCAAAGCGAATGGCAAAATATAGCAGGAAAGCTATTGGTGTTTGGAAAGTTTTGTAATCTACACAATAACTTAATATTATTTTGCTGAAAAATTGCAACAACATGTATTTTTTTCCATAATAAAGGAATTCAAATATAAAGAAAAGCATTTTAAAGATTTTTATTTCTCGTATTTATTTTTATTTTTTTTATTGTTAAAATTGTACTTGACATAACAAGAATTAAAATTGACAACTCTGCCTTCTACCTTCTGCGATTCTACTTTCTGTAGATATAAGTCAAAGTAGTTCCAAAATAAATATGTTAATTAATAATTTTTATTAAAGTTTATTAAAAAAAATGACGACCATAGAAAATATGCTTCCATGAGGAGTAATAGGTAGAGCAAATTAGTCATTCACGTTTTATAGGCAAGAAATCTTGCTGCAAAATGTAGTATAAGTTAAGTCTCCAACTTGCCTCATTTTTAAAGTTGCAAAAATCTAGAATTTCGCAATCAACCCTTATAAAATCATAGGAAAATGAGGTATTAGGAGTAAATGTGGAGGAAAAATTTGTAGTAAATCTTAAAAATGGTAACATATTTAAAATCGCGCTGACAGAAAATGCGTAAACATCAAAAGTTTGAAAACAATAAAAATAAAAACTTATAGAACAAAGTCAACAAAAGTTAGAAAAAAAATACTACAACGTGAATAATTTCGCTTAATTCTTACTCCTAAACTAATGACTAAATGTAATAAAAAAAGTTAAATAAAATATTTCCATCACATCACACTTTTAACCCATTGTTGACCAAAGGAAATATGTACCTCTAAGAAATTTTTAAATTATATGATTTTCTGGTTAATATGTAGAGTAGATTAAGGATTCGTACTTTATAGAAAAGGACTAATGCAATAAAAGTATAGAACATGGCATGTTTTTAACTTGCCCTATATAGCCCCTAGATGTCTTTAAAATGGTCAAAATCGCCAAAAATATGAGAGCAGTAAGCGTTGAACAAGGGGAGCTTTTTTTTACCAAAACACTATTACTAAGGGATTATATCAAGTCATATGGGACTCTACAATGCAAACAGACTATTGTTGCTTCTTATTGTTATTTAAATTGAGATTTTTATTTTTTTCAAACGTTTGATGTCCACGCATTTTCTGTCAGTGTGATTTTAAAACTTTTACCATTTTTGAGATATACGGACATGTTTTAGTTATATGAAATACAAACTTTCCCTAAACACCTACTCCTAATACCTCATTTTTCGATGATTTTATAAGGGTTAATTGAGATGTTCTTGATTCTTAAAACTTTAAATACTTCTAGGGACTATGTGTTGCAAGTTGAAGACTTGACCATTTCCTATCTAGCATCTTTTTCTGTTTACAAAATATGGGTAAATAATTTGCTCTATTTAGAAAAATATATAACCTAAAAACTCCACCAAGAAACATATTATCTTTGGTCGTCAATGGGTTAAAATTTTGACGTGATGGAAAAGTTTCATTCAACTTTATACACTATATCAAGCCAAAGAAATAAGAATTTCTCAGAATTATTCCCGATATAAATATTTTTTGTGATTTTGTTGACCTGTGTAATTTTTTTGTATTTGTAATTACAAAATACATACATATAAAATCTAGTCATCTTATAAAGGCAGAATTTTTGGGAGGACGTTTCAAATTCAAACTTGGTCGCTTTCATGTAGTATCTCTTAATAACTGTACATATTGCAATAACTGTACATATCGGCATTTACAACTGTTTAAAAAATATTATTCGGTTAGCTTAACTTCATAATATACATATATACTAGTGTAAATCGGAAATCGGAAACCTGGTTAACCGGTTTTTCATTTTAAGAAACAGACCGGTTTCAAATAATCTTTATTTCCAGTCTGTTAGACTTGTTGTTTTCGACCGGTCAACTTTTTTTACTTTTTATTAAAACATTTTATAATTCTCATTTATAATATTTTCTCAGGAAATCTTATTTAGGTCCTGATTCAGTACAACAATCAAATTGTTTGAAAATTAAATTCGTATGAAAATGACTAATTTTTTCAAATGTTTTTTTTTTTTTTTTTTTTCTTAGTTTTCATAAACATTATAAAGGGCGATTCAAGTAGAGATACTATTTTCAATAGCCTTTTTTTGACAGATCACGTGTGAGTCGTGTCATGCTGACATGTTATTTTTGTTTACTATTTTTTGGCATTTCATAATGGAAAGACTTACGCCTGAACAACGTTTACAAATCGTTCAACTTTATTACGAAAATTCACGTGAGGAATGTGTTTCGTGCATTTCGCTCAACTTATGGTCAACATAATCGGCCTACTGAGCGTACTATTCGCAACATCATCACCCATTTTGAGACCCAGCATTCATTATTGGATAATATTCGACGGAATAGACCACGTCCAACAGGCTGTGAAGAAAATTTAGCGGCCGTAGCTGAGGGTCTACACGAAGACCGTGGAGAGTCGATTCGGCGCCGTTCGCAGCAACTCGGACTGACGTATGGAACGACTTGACGCATTTTACGTCGAGATCTTAAA
The DNA here is from genome assembly GCA_932274085.1 of Protocalliphora azurea. Taxonomy (NCBI): domain Eukaryota; kingdom Metazoa; phylum Arthropoda; class Insecta; order Diptera; family Calliphoridae; genus Protocalliphora; species Protocalliphora azurea. Next base: position 153,552,274 of record OW026520.1, read on the forward strand.
TTGAAAGCGTACAAAATACAACTTGTGCAACAACTGAAGCCGCTCGACCTTCCCAAGCGACATCGCTTCGCTCTATGGGCAAATTTTGTTCAGCGATGAGGCCCATTTCTGGCTCAATTTGTAGGTAAACAAACAAAATTGCGGCATTTAGGACGAAGAACAACCTGAAGAGATTCAAAAACTGCCCCTTCATTCAGAAAAAACAACGGTTTGGTGTGGTTTGTGGACCGGTGGAATCATCGGTCCATATTTCTTTAAAAATGATGCCGGTGCGAACATAACCGTCAATGGCGACCGTTATCGTGCCATGATAACCGACTATTTGATGCCTGAAATTGAAGCTCGTGATCTCGGCGACATTTGGTTTCAGCAAGACGACGCCACTTCCCACACATTGCATCAATCATTGGATTTATTGAGAGAACACTTCGGTAAGCAAATAATTTCACGTTTTGGGCTGGTCGATTGGCTACCAAGATCGTGTGATATCACACCGTTAGACTTTTTCCTTTGGGGATATGTAAAGTCTAAAGTTTATGCGGACAAACCCGTTCGATTCAGGCCTTGGAGAAAAACATCATGCGTGTCATTCGCCAGTTACCAGTCGAAATGCTCGAACGAGTCATAGAAAATTAGACTCAACGGTTGGACCATCTGCGACGTAGCAACGGCCAACATTTGATAGACATAATCTTCAAAAAATAAAATGCCAAAGAATGTTCTTTCAAATGATAATAAACATTCCCCATTAAATTTGAATTTTCTGTGTTTTTTTCTTTAAAAAAGTAGCGAACCTCGAAATGGATCACCCATTATTTCCAAAAACAATTCGCTTGTTTTCTGGAAGTATTTCTCATTCTAAACGCTGTATTTTCACATTTACATTATGCTCAGATAAAGTTCCAAGTAATGTTTTTTTTTTAATTTGATACCGCCTGAAAACAGATGCTGAAACTAATTTTATTATCAAAATCTAGGTAAAAAAAGCCAATTTAAGTTTAAACGTTTATAACAAGAAATTTAAAAGATTTCCAATCAAAATAAAAAGAATTTCATGAGTTGGATGAATCTTTATTAGAACTCGGTTCAAATCATACATAATATTTAGAGTATTAACCAGTGTTACCAGTTTAGCCTTTTGAGGTTAAATCTAGCCTTTTTATTTTGCTTTTAGCCTCAAAATTTTCGTTTTATGTTCTAGCTTTTTTGATTTTTAAAATTACCTTAAAAATGCTAAAATTTTAGATTTTTCAACAAAGAAGAAAATAATTTCTTATTTGCTTTTACGAATTTTATTTTTAAAGAATCATCCATTTAAGCGTTTTTGTGTATTAATTCGCACAAAAAATCTAGATTACTTATATTGAACAAAAAATTTCGCCTGCGGCGCTTCATTATATAATTCAAACATAACTTAACTATTTTATTGATTTATTTAATCAATTATTTGAATTACTTCTTAATAAACTTTATTAACCATAGAAACTATTTATGAATATAATTAAAAAAAAAATATTATAAAAGTGAAAAAGGAATTTTAATTCAAAAATGACGAAAATCACTTCAAAACATTAGGTTATTTCCCATAGGAAATATAAGACAAATTTGGGTTTGGGTTATTTAGCCTTTTCTGACCTTTTTTAATGTCCATTTAGCCTCTTTTTTCTCACCTTCTGGCAACACTGGTATTAACCTTAGTTGTAGGAGATCAATATGTTTTGTGTGTACTTTCTCCAGTAAAAATAATAAGAAATTTTTTAAAGTAAAACCGTATTCGAAACCGATTTAAAAAAATATATTTTTCGAATAACTCGAAAACTAGTTTTCGGAAAAAGTCGGTTTTTTGAATACACTAGTATGTACATTAGGCTAGTCCAAATAACAAAAATGTGTATATACTTCTATACTATACACCACCACCAAGTGGTTGGGATTTTTATTTAAAAAAATATTATCTACTGCTAAAAATCATATGTGTGTATGAATATAAAGTAAAGCATTTATTTTATTGGTCCGTCTAGAGCAATCTATTTCCCAAATCATTAACTGACCAGAATTCCATAACGTCTTGCATACATATAAGAGAAGTGAAAGAGTTGCCTATTTCTAAATCTGTAATAAAGCGGATAACTTTGTAGAACCTTTTATAATACTACAAGACCTGAATTTCTTACCGTGGCAATATGAAAGCAGACATTAGGACCACAAGGGTTTCAAAAATTCCTTGGATTGCCATGATTACGATCCGATAAAAAAAGTGGAAATATTTTGCTTGACATGGATGCGAAGTTCATGCAACGTCACCAGAATATAAATCAATATTGATGATGATAAAGATATAAAAATCATATACTTTTATTAGAGGTTTATTTAATAAAATTTAAAGTATTGAATTCTTTAACAGGAATGATTTATTCTTGAGAGGCAATTGAAATCAATCATATATTTATCCAATTGAAAAAAGGACATCTCTGGAAATACTCATACTGATTAATTTTAATTTCACTTTATAATGAAGCACTTACAATAACACAGTATATCGTCAATATTAACCATTTTTAATATATTTGCTCCATTTGCAAAAACATTTCTCATTTCCTTTTGTATTTTCTCATTTGTTTTCCTTTCATATTTTATTAATTTATTAAAAATGTCAAAAGCAGTAAAAAATTATTTATTCAATATAAATATCTTTCGTTTGTTGATAATGAAGTGTTTTTCCATTTGTTATTGTAACCGAATTTTAGTAATTATCATATAACTGAAAATATAGTTATTATTTACATAAATTATAATAACAAAAATAATTTTTCAATTACAAATACAGTTGCTTCTCTTGAATTTACTTAATTTATTTCAAAAAATTTAAATTGGTTACATTAATTAATGAAAAAGTTGTAAGAAGCTTATTTTTAATATATTTACATATTTACAGCTATTAAAAACGAAAAACTCTTGTACAAATAAAACTTTCATTGCTGTAATAAAATATTGATATATTTTATCAAATATCCGTGTTTATAACTATTTTCCAATTAATCTTTTTTCTGTCGGTAGCAATGTTTACTTACACGGAACTACGAGGGCGGATCAATATTTCGGTGACTTTTCGAACTTCCCCTAGTTATATGAAATGCAACACTATTCCCATCAAATTTTGAAAGATAAAAACTTTATGGACCAAAAAAAATGTTATTGGGTTACAAAAGGATTATAATATTAAATAACATTTCTTTATAATAAACTCTAATAAAATATATTTTGGTATAATAAATGAAGAAATAATTTAGATTCGATAACAATTTTTCGCAAAATTTTTAAGAATCGCGATTTTTATTATAAAGAACATTTTTTAAATTTTACTCGGAAACCTTAAAATATGCCGCACTAATACCATCAAACAATGAAAATATCATAAACTTTATTTGAACAACTCAGTAGGCTTTCACATTGCGCATAATAATAAAATTGTAGTTTGTAAAAATTTTGATATATTCACGGACTTATTAACGCGAACTGATTCTATATACATTCAAGTTATTTTATATTTATACAAATAGATTTTAATATGTCATCGAAAAAAAAAAAACAATAATAATTTTTTAGAAGGCCTAAAATCAAAAATTTTTGATAATGGCCCATTTATATTTTTCCAATAAAAGATTTAGTTGAAATTTGTGCATTTTATCTAGAGACGCGTTGGCGAATCTTCCATTAATTATTGAATCGGATTAAGCAAAATTTCAACAATAAATATAATTGATGTAACAATAAAATTAACTAAAATCGATCCAAAAAATCTAATAATTTCTCTTATCATTTTGATGACTGGAACAAAATCAAATAAAAATTTAATAAGGGTGTGAAGATAAATATGTCCTACACAAATGTTAAATACGCTCCACACGCTGTTAATTGATTTTTATAAATGAACAAAATTATTTTTTAATAAAAAAACTGTATCAAAATTTAATTTTAAATAAAAAAATGAAAATGGATTTAGAAAACACAGTAAAATACAAAATTATAAAAAGAAATTGTCGAATATATCATTCTACACATAAATTTTCTTTGAAAAAAAGTCGAAAATTTCAAGTGTTGAGAGCAAACATGAATCGGGTAAGCGGAAGAGTGGAAGTAGCTCAGGACTAGTAGACTCGAGAAATGTATGTTCTATGTCCAGATTCCATTTGGGATACGAGATATATAATTTTTAAAAATATATTTTTTCACTATGAAAATATGGAAAAATGTGGATTTTTCAAGTGGTTCCAATGGACATAAGGAGCAGATATCAATCAGGTAAGCGGACGAGTGGGAGTTTTCCGGGACTAGTAGATTCCAGAAATGTATGTTCTATGTCCAGATTCCATCTGAGGTCAGAGATAAATAATGTTGAAAAATGTATTTTTTCACTATGAAAATATGAAAAAATGTGGAATTTTCAAAAGGCTCCAATAGATATAAAGAGTAGAAATGAATCAGGTAAACGGAAAAGTACGATTAGCATAGGACTAGTAGATTTCAGAAGCGTATGTCCTATGTCCAGATTCCATTCGGGATCTAAGATATATAATTTTGAAAAATGTATTTTTTCACTATGAAAATATAGAAAACTTTACAATTTTCAAAACGCTCCAATGGATATAAGAAGTAGACATGAATCGGATAAGCGGAAAAATGGGAGTAGCCTAGGATTGGTAGATTCAAGAAATGTATGACATATGTCTAGATTCTATCTGTAATCAGAGACAAATAATTTTGAAAAATGTATTTTTCACTATGAAAATATGGAAAAATGTGCAAATTTTCAAAAGGCTCCAATGGATATAAGCAGTACACATGAATCAAGTAAACGGATGAATAATAATCTTATGTCCAGATTCCATCTGAGGTCAGAGATAAATAATTTTAAAAAATGTATTTTTTCACTATGAAAATATGGAAAAATGTGCAATTTTCAAAAGGCTCCAATGGATATAAGGAGTACACATGAATCAGGTAAGCGAAAGCATGGGAATAGCCAAGCTCTGGTGGATTCCAGAAATGTATGTTCTATGTTCAGATTCCATCTGGCATCAGAAATAAAGAATTTTGAAAAATGTAGTTCTTCACTATGAAAATATGGAAAAATGTGGATTTTTCAAGTGACTCCAATGGACATAAAGGTGTGAAAATAAATACGTCAATTAAATACGTCCAACACAAATTATATATCTCTGATCACAGATGGATACAAAAAAAGAATCTCTGGAATTTACTTGTCCCCGCTACTCCCACTCTTCCGCTTACAAAATTCACTCGAAAATTCTACTTTTCTTCCATATTTTCATAGTGAAAAAAACTTGTTTTCAAAGTTACATATCTCTGAATACACATGGCTGGAATCTGCTAATCCTAGGCCACTTCCAGTTTCCCAATTACCCGATTCATATCTTCTCCCAACAACCATTAAAGCGACTTCAAAATTTCCATTTTTGTTCAAATATATTTTATGTATAAAGTCGCAAATTCGATTATTTTTTTACAATTTTGTATTGTAATATATTTTATAATTATATTTTTATTTCTTTATTTAAAATTTCATTTTTATGTAGTTTATTTTTTAATAAATTTTTTTTTTTCTTTAGAAAAACGTTTAAAACAGCACAACAAAAAATATTAAATACGCTTCACACGTATTTAATATTTGTGTCGAATGTATTTATCTTCACACCATTAAATTTAATTAATTTGAGAACTTGAAGCTCAAACTTAGAAAACTGCCAGCCGATTGTATGTACGTTGTAATATTGTTGCATACGATTTACTATATATTGCGGAAATCTGCAAGTTTTATAAGAAACTTATAAAACCTTTATTATGCCGAGTCCATAAAACTAGGATTTTGGTAGAAGGACATACAAAATTGACATAATGTATATTAAAAGGACAGATGACTTATGGCCTGAATCTTTTGTATAATCAACGGATATCCTATTTAATACTCATTTCCAATCTGGTACATTTTTGACTGAAAGGAAATTGTGCCACAGTAGACACTCTACGATATTGAAGATGTAATAACATTTGTGGAGAAAATCTTACAGGTAATTGATAGCATTTCAAATCACATGAGATCTGTATCATTCCATGTCTACCAAGAATTATTGAAATCCGTGTTTATCTCAATCGTATTCCGGTTAGATGGAGGAGAGTGAAGCAACTTTTCATAGTAAAATCGAAAAAAATATATGATAATACAACAAAAAATCCCACCCAATAGGATGATCTTAATAAAAACGATAGAAAAACATGTTGATTCAATACCGATTGATTCGGACCGATAATTTCCAATTACAAAAATCTCCATCCTTAATCTTAAAAATTCAGATATTGATTATGGCTCTGAGAATAGCATAAGGTGGTAGTTTGAAAAATTTATTTTTATTTCTTATTACTTTTTCCCTAATCATTACGTTGTAATACCTAGAACACTTACTGTTTAACATATGTACTGCCTGTTAATATTTTTTTTTTTTTTTTTTCTATGTTCCATTAGAAATTCACAAACAGCACATACATATAAGACATATGCACTTAGCGTGTATTTAGGAGTACCGACAAATACATACACTTACACACAAACGTACAACTTATTCACTTGTATGCATATGTGGGTCGATAGAAGAAGAAAAAAAAACAGGAGAACTAAAACAAAAAAAAACACAACTTTAAATAAAAATTGGTACATACTGGTAGTTTAACACGAAACAATTTATGTATGTAAGTATTTGAAGATAATTAGCATTTTCTACCACAACAACTAACATGTCGTCTACACACACACTTACATATAATATATGTATATAAACATACATATAAACCCGGCAAACATTTTCTATTGCAGAAGTCATTAAGAAGAGTCTTACAAAAGTTGAAATTCATCGCCTCTTCAAATGCTATGGATCCACGCCTGTTCAGGTTCCAATGTAGGTTAATTCAAAAATGATTTTTTTTATTCCTTATATGTCATTTACACCAAACAAAATCTAGTGGTTTTTCGCTAAATTTGGTTTTTGATAGAAAAAAAAACTACATAATTTTCTTATATGCAGTTTATACCAAAGAAAAACTACTAGTTTTTGGACTCTAGCGGTTTTTGATTAAAAAACTACAATCAAATTTCTAGTTTTTCCATAAAAATCAAAAACCATTTTCAACTAGTTTTTATGAAAAACTACATAAATGCTGCTAAAATATCTATTTATGAAACATCCTGTTCATCTAATTTCACAATACTAAGCTTTCATATAGGACAGAAAAATTTATGTTCTATTATTTTTTTGAGTGAAGTCATCTGTTTTAAAAAAATTTTAAATCAATTAAATTATAATATTGCTAAAAATGGTTTAAAAAATAAAACGAAGTCAAATATAAGGATAAAACAAATAAATCAAGAATTCTTCGCGTCAACAGAAACTACGTAGGGTTGAAAAAAGATATGTAAACGAATCGGTTTTTGAAATTTAGTTTTCACAAAAACCAATTATTTTTATTTTGGTGTAAACGTGTTATTAAGTTTTTTCATACAAATCAAAAACCATTTTCATGTAGTTTTCATTGAAAACCAAATAAAAACTACTAAAATAATCTAAATCTAAAATAGTCTATTTGATAGTATAGACTATAGTCTAGTTTATAAAATAGACTATAGTCTAGTTGATAGTATAGACTATAGTCTAGTTGATAGTATAGACTATATTCTAGTTGATAGTATAGACTATAGTCTAGTTGATAGTATAGACTATAGTCTAGTTGATAATAGACTATATTCTAATTCATAGAATAGACTATAGTCTAGTTTATAGAACAGACCATAGTCCAGTTTATAGAACATACTATAGTCTATTTTATAGAATAGATTATAGTCTAGTTTATAGAATAGACTATAGTCTAATTTATAGAATAGGCTATAGTCTAGTTTATAGAATAGACTATAGTCTAGTTTATAGAATAGACTATAGTCTAGTTTATAGAATAGACTGTAATCTAATTTATAGAATAGACTATAGTCTAGTTTATAGAATAGACTATACTCTAATTTATAGAATAAACTATAATCTAGTTTATAGAATAGACTATAGTCTAGTAGATAGTATAGTCTATTTTATAGAATAGATTATAGCCTAGTTTATAGAATAAAATATAGTCTAGTTTATAGAAATAGACCATAGTCTGGTTTATAAAATGGACTGTAGTCTAGTTTATAGAATAGACTATAGTCTATTTTATAGAATAGACTATAGTATAGTTTATAGAATAAACTATAGCCTAGTTTATAGAATAAAATATAGTCTAGTTTATAGAATAGACTATAGTCTAATTTATGGAATAGACTATAGTCTAGTTTATAGAATAAAACATAGTCTAGTTTATAGAATAGACTATAGTCTAGTTTATAGACTAAACTATATAGTATAGTTTGTTCTATAAACTAGACTATAGTCTAGTTTATAGAATAGAATCTCTGAGAATGAGTGGCTAGGTAGTCATATGTCATCAGCATAGTCTAGGTCTTCCAACCGTTCTTGTAAGCCCCACAAAGATAGGGGTATTACTCTTATGATGGCTTGTTGCCCTCTGCATCACAGCATCGAGGTCGCAGTTAAAAAGTAGAGGTAATAAGACGAAACCTTATCTAACTCCAGTTTTCACCGTGATCCTATTGCTCAATTTTTTTTTTCATACAACACACGGAAAGTGACATTCTTGTACAGCGCTTTGATTAGCCTTGTTTGTTTTTCGGGGACACCCTTACATACCAGAGAGTTCCATATAGCGTTATGGTTGATTGTGTCAAAGGTCTATAAAAATGAGGTATAATGGTGACCTCTATTCCATTGATTGCTCAACGATAATCCTAAGACTGTTTATATGGTCAACACAAGATTTTCCGGAGCGAAAGCCAGCATGCTCATTTCTGAGTGATAGGGAAATTGTTGTCGAGAGTCTTTTGTTTAAAATATGAGCAATTACCATATTTACCATGCTTAGCAAGATTATGCCTCTCCAATTCTTCCTGTTGATCAAATCACCTAGTCAGGTGAAGATTCATGGGTCCAAAACGCCCTAATAGTGGGTTCCAGCAGTCGTGCACTGATTTTAATTAATTAATTTAACTTATCTCAGGGCAATCAGTAGAGATGTCGGCATTGGGTGTATGTGAAGCACATCTGCAAATAGGTTAACATTAACAATGGATGTTGATAGCATGCCGGAGTAAAAGCTCTTCCATAGTATAACCTGTTGGGTTTTTGATGCTACAAGGCTTTCCGGTCGATTATTTCGATCATTTCTACTTGTCAGCTTGTTAAAAGATATATACATGTCCCTTCAGTAGCTGCTCAAAGTTCATTCGCTATGTTGTTGATTGAATTCCATTTATCTCTTCTGGCACTGCGTTTTACCTCAGAATTAAGGCGGTTGTATAGTTACTGTTGCTGGTGTTTAACAGCGCACTTTGCGACCTTCCTCTGCTAAATTAAGTTCCTCGTAGCATTGCTAATCTAGTCACTAAAAAGTGACGTCCGGATGATTGTCAACAAATTTATCTTCCAAATGTTTGTAGGGAGTCCAAAGTGCACATACATACATATGTGAATTTAGTTGAAAACAAAAGAATTAAGTTTGTAACAAAAAGTACTACATTTTTATCTACTTACGTAATACATACTTACATATATTGTGTATAAGTTTGTAGTATATAGATATGTAGATATCTACACCTGTATATTTTTTTATATATGTAAAACGTTCTTCAAGTGGTTGTATGAAGGTGTTTTAATAAAACTCTGGTAAAGAATAATTCAATTTTGCTATAAGTGTTATTTTCTCTTTTGTAGAAAATAATACAACTTTAAATATTTTCAATGGTTGTGAACATTAAATCAGAATAGACTAAAAACAAAAGAGATTTAATTTACCAAGAAAACACATTGAAGGAAAAAAAACACAACTACCAAATGAAAACCATTGAATAGATTAGACAAATAAAAAAAAATAAAGCAAAACAATACTTAAAAATACATAGAAAATAATTACCTAAATTTAAACCATACAAGTACGAATAACGAACACGTATGTACTATATGAAAACAAACACATATATTAACACAAATCAGTGGTCTACATGTAAATAGTTTTCTACACTAAAACCCATCAGCAAGTCCTTCAAAAAAAAAAAAAAAATCATATTTTTGTACAGAGAAGTCTCTTTTTGTAGGTTGGTCTTGTAGGCCAAAGTCTACTTGTTTGTGTTTAAACAATAAAACATGGTTGGTGGGTATAAATAAACTAATCTCATTTTCCTTCTAATATCCCTTAAACACGCAAATCATAAATAAACTAATGATATTATGACCGCAAAATATAAACTTATTTTTCAAATTTTCTTATTTTCACAACTACAAAGTCTAAATGTAAAAATAATTATACACACACTCACACACATACACACACAAACATTTATATATATTTATTTTTATTTTTAATTTAAATCATAGAAAAAGTAAGGAAATACTACAAGTACTCATATGTATGTGTACATTTGAAGCCTTGTTGTGTTGATATAAATATAAACGTGTTATCTCTTTTACGGGCCACCATGGAAATACTTTGTTTACTAGTTTGTGATTGATGGAATCACAACTAACTATGGATTAGTATTGTGTGTGTTTAGGCTAATACAAACACATACATTTATAAGAGTACCTTTGTATGTATTTTTAGCTTAACATGCATTAAGTACATGACATCACATTTAAAAGTTTGTAATTGAGTTTATAATAATGTGTTTGTTTCATCAACAGGTATTAAATACAAATATGCTGCCTTCAGTACGATCAACAAAATTCAGTTTTTATTTTTAATAGATTTTTTTGGGGAGTTTCTTTTTTAAAATTAAAGATTTATTTAATTTCCTCAAGCATTTAGGAGAGCTTGTTTGCAATATTTTAATATTTTATTTTTAGACTTGAGCTTGAAATAAAAAATTATATAAAATTTAAAAGTCTTTGTATTTGAAAAATTTTTACTGTAATTGTGCAAAGGGAAATTTTAAGTAAAATTTTCGGAAAGTTTTATTTAAAGCCGAAATAAAATTAAAGTTGAATAGGCTTCAGTTTAAGTTCAATTCTAATTCAAAATTAATTTAGTTATAGTTCTAGTTCTGTTATAGTTCAGTTCCAGTTTAGTTCTAATTCAATTCTATTTCAGTTTTAGTTCATTTTTAGTTCATCTCCAAATCAATTCTAGTTTCAGTTCGTTTTTATGTTCAAATTAGTTGTACTTCAGTTCTAGTTCAGTTTTAGTTCATCTCCAAATCAGTTCTACTTTCGTTTCAGTTTATTTTCAAATTATTTCTAGTTCAGTTCCAGTCTATTTCTAGTTCAGTTATAGTTCAGTTCCAGTTCAGTTCCAGTTCAATTCTACTTCAGTTCTAGTTTAGTTTTAGTTCATCTCCAAATCAATTCTAGTTTCAGTTCGTTTCATTTTCAAGTTAGTTCTAGTTCAGTTCCAGTTCAGTTCTAGTTCAGTTTTGGTTTATCTCCAAATCAGTTCTATTTTAGTTTACGTTCAATTATAGTTTACGTCTAGTTCAGTTCTACTTCAGTTCTAGTTTAGTTTTAGTTCATCTCCAAATCAATTCTAGTTTCAGTTCGTTTCATTTTCAAGTTAGTTCTAGTTCAGTTCCAGTTCAGTTCCAGTTCAGTTTTGGTTTATCTCCAAATCGGTTCTACTTTCGTTTCAGTTAATTTTCATATTATTTCTAGTTCAGTTCCAGTCTATTTCTAGTTATGGTTCAGTTCCAGTTCAGTTCAATTCTACTTCAATTCTAGTTCAGTTTTAGTTCATCTCCAAATCAATTCTATTTTCAGTTCGTTTTCATTTTCAAGTTAGTTCTAGTTCAGTTCTAGTTTAGTTCTAGTTCAGTTCTAGTTCAGTTCTAACTCAGTTTTGCTCCAAATCAGTTCTACTTTCATTTCAGTTCATTTTCAAATTATTTCTAGTTCAGTTCCATTCTATTTCTAGATCAGTTATAGTATTAATTCTAGTTCAGTTCTAGTTCAGTTCTAGTTTAGTTCTAGTTTAGTTCTAGTTCAATTCTAGTTTAGTTCTAATTCAGTTCTATTTCAGTCCTAGTTCAATATTCTTTCAGTTCTATTTCAGTTCCAGTTCAGTTTTAGTTCAGCCCTAGATCAGTTCTATCTTAATTCTACTTCAGTTATAGTTTTGTACTTGTTAAAGTGACTTTAACCATGAGTATTTTGTAATGCATTAAAAATTTATTTAAAATCTTAATCTTAATAGCTAAAAACTAAAATCTAAAATTAAAATAGTATACATGTGTCGTGAATTAAATCTTTATCTTAACTTTAAATAAGACTCCTTTGGACCAATTTTTATTATGCATATAAGTTTGAAAGACAGTGGTTGGTTGCTTTTAAATATAAGCTGCACATCTAAATATTAAAGAACAATTAAATTGAAGTGAAATACATTTTTATTACTATAATAAAATCATGTTCAACTAAGTTTGAACAGTCCTGGTTCAGTTTTAATTCAGTTATAGTTTTGTTCTTGAGTTCTAATTATTATATCTCTTTTATTTCGGCAACAATTTTTCCAAATTTAAATTTTTCCTCCCACTCAAAATTTGTTTAACAAAAATTATAATAAGTCAATCACTAATAAAAGTATGTTAAATTTTTTACCATCTGCACTTTGTATTTAATTGTTTTGGTTTCCACTTCCTTTCCATAATTTCTCTACATTTTTCACATTCTCTATGTTTAATGACACTCGTTTTATTGTTGACAAACAAACTTCAAAATGCATTATTTCCGAACTCAATAAATATAAATCAAAATAGTCATTTAAAACTAGAGGTTATTATTGTTAATTAATATTTGTCAACTTTTACTAAATCATAGTTTTCGTCATTCACTTTGCACACTTCTTATTCAGCTTATTCTTCACAATTTTGTACTTTTTTTTTTTGCTGGTGGTCTCAACGAATAAATTAAAGGAGACATTATAAAAACGGATAAAAAAAAATGCAAAATAGAAAAATATTCAGTTAATAAATTCTTCTTTGTCACTCATTTTAAATGTAAATTTAAAAAATAAAAATATATGTATATATATATATATATATATATATAACGGAAATTAGTGCGATGGACATTTGAAGTGTGCTAAGAGTATATTGTAATATTACTCGTATTGCTCGTACTACTAAGTGACAGGAAATATTTGTAATAAACCTAAATATTGTTAGTATTAGTACGGTGCTTAAAGTTAGAAAATAATAATACTAAATATATGTATGTAATACTTAATAGCAATAGTGATACAATCATAATCCTTATTTCATAACTGCAGGAGTGTTACCAGCAGAGACTTAAATTTATGGAGTACTTAAAACAAAATATCAAAAATAACAGCAACAACAACGACAACAGCTACAAGTATTAGAAATTTAATATTAAACTAAAGAGTGCCTTCTTAGCAAAACTGAAGAAAAAAAATTCTAAAAGGAAAATAATAAATAAATACATGAAGTTTTCTTTCTAAATATTGTTGTAGTTGACACAAAAAAAACAAACAACCAACTAAACGAACGAATAATCAGTATGAAAAGGAAAAAAAACCTCTTTGTTCACTTTACTTAAATTTAGTTAATTTTTTTTTTCTAGAGTTTGGGTTTAAGTTTGCTTTATGGGCATCATTATTAATACTACTGGTGGAAATAATAAACTCATTTCACTTATTTTACTTAAATTCTTCTTCCCTGTTTTTATAGAGCGTTAGTTTAGGTTAAGCTTTTTCTTACGTTCTTTTTTTCCAGATTTTATTTTCTTGTTTTATTTTAAGGTTATTACTACTGCGACAACACATAATTTAAAAACAAATAGAGGAAGTGAAGTATCATAAAAATTCTAATGAAGTTTTTATATTCCAATATTATCCTCCCCTTTTGTTTGCTGTTTTCGTTGAATAATTTAGGAATTATGAGTATTTGTGTGTGTGTATGTGTGATAAGATCTGTTATGAACAAGAGTTTACGAATAAAATCATAATAAACCCTTTTTTAAACTGTTCCATTATGATAGCAACACTGAGGAGTAAAAAGGTGCAAAGGCTACATATGTTTATAAATTTAATTTATAAGAAAAATGTCAAAATTAGTGAATCAAAACTGAAGTGAAACTTTAATAAAACTAAACCAATAAAATCTGAACTAAAACTGAACAAGAACTAATTTAAAACTGAACTAGAACTGAAAAAGAGATGAAATATAACTAAACTGGAAATGAAATGGAAATGAACTAGAACCGAACTAGAATTGAGCTAGAACTGAAATAGAACTGCATTGTAGCTGAAATAGAACTAAACTACAATTGAACCAGAACTGACAATAACCGACTAGAACTGAACTTAACTGAAGTAGTTGACTTGGAACTGAATTAAAATTGAATTAGAACTGAACTAGATCTAAATGAACTAGAAATAGAATTTAATTAGAATTGAACTAGAACTGAAATAGAACTGAATTAGAACTGAACTATAAATGAACTAGAACTGAATTAGAATTGCACTTGCATTGAATTAGTATTTAACTTGAACTGAACTAGAGATCATGTAGAACTTAATTAAAACTGAACTAGAACTGAACTACAATTGAACTAGAGCTGAATTAGAATTGCACTTGCATTGAATTAGTATTTAACTTGAACTGAACTAGAGATCATGTAGAACTTAATTAAAACTGAACTAGAACTGAACTAGAATTGAACTAGAACTTAACTAGGATTTAACTAGAATTACACTTGAACAGAAATAGAACTGAACTAGAACTGAACTAGAATTGAACTAGAACTGAATTAGAATTGCACTTGCATTGAACTAGTATTAACTTTAACTAGAGATCATGTAAAACTGAACTAGAACTGAACTAAAACTGAACTAGAACTAAACTACTATTGAACTAGATCTGAACTAGAATTGAACTAGCATTCAACTAGAATTGAATTAGAATTGAACTTGAACTGAACTAGAGCTCATTTAGAACTTAACTAAAATTGAACTAGAACTGAACTAGAACCGAAAAAGAATTGAACTAGAACAGAACTAGAGCTTAACTAGGATTGAACTAGAATTAAACTAGAACTGAAATGGAACTGAACTAAAGCTGAACTAGAACTGAACTAGAATTGAATTAGAACAGAACTAGAAGTAAACTAGAACTGAATTAGAACTGATCTATAACTGAACTAAAACTGAACTAGAATTGAACTAGAACTGAAATAGAATAGAATTAAACTGAAATAGAACTGAACTAGAAGTGAACTAGAACTGAACTAGAATTGAAATGGAACTGAACCAGAACTGAATTAGAATTGAACTAGCATTGAACTAGAGCTCATTTAGAACTTAATTAAATCTAAACAAGAACTGAAGTAGACTTAAACTAGAATTGAGCCAGAACTGAACTAGAACTTAACTAGGATTGAACTAGAATTAAACTAGAACTGAAATAGAACTGAACTAGAATTGAACAGAACTGTATTAGAACTGAACTAGAAGCGAACTAGAACTAGAAAGAACAAAACATATTAAATATAAAAAGCAATATCTCTGCAACTGTGGCAATTAATTTCATCAACAACAAAAACGTTTTGAAAGAAACAGATCACACATATAATACACGACGCAGAGCACAAAGGCGATTCAATGTTGACCGATTCTCCAATGAATATGGAAGAAACAAACTAACCGTAATTTTACCAACAATACTTAACAAAATTCCTATAGACATTATCAGTACAGAAAACGAGCACACAAGAAAAAAAACCCATAAAAAACGTTTTGATCAGTTCGCCATGAATACACAAATAATTAATTTACTATTTATTTTTATTTTCCTGCTGTCAAGCCAAAAGGCTTAGCGGGTATATAATTAAAAAAATAAATTATTGTTAATTCTGGAATCTATATAATATTGATAAAATATATGTATGTAATAATAATATTTATAAATTAAAGCAAAAAAACAAAAAAAAAACTAGAACCTAACTTGAACTAGAATTGAAATGCTAAATAATTCAAGCAAATATTGCTAAATACGTTCTTCTTTTGCCCTTCACTGTATTCTCCTCATGCTTGTCATATTTTCTTTGTTATTTTGGTTAAAGACAATATTCTGCTTCGTTTATGAAATAATCCCATATTATGTTTAAAGATAATATGACAAGAGTTTTAAAAACAACTAGTATTTAGTTTTTTGATATCTTTGTTGCTGTTTCAGCTGACATTGTTGTTATTGTTGTTGTCATCGGTATTGTTCTTGTCAATTTCAGTATACTCGCTGAAATGTAACCATACTTAAGATTCGTGCTGATTTCCCAAAAATAAAAAATAAAATAAAATTGTTTAGAAGAAAATTAAAACAACAACTAATGTAAACACACAGTAAAACACAAAGCAACAGAATGTCACAGCAGCAGCAGCAACAACAAACAAAAAAGTTGTTTGTATACTTTTCAAAACTTATTGTTAGTAAGTAGTAGTGAAGTGCCACTTTGCGTATGAGTATTGTCAATTGCAAAAGATGGTAGAAAATAACAACAAAAAAAAACAAAAATAAAAATACACACTACTTAATACAAATACACTAAGCAAAACAAAAAAAAAAACAAAGAATAGAAATAATAAAAAATAAATAAAAGAAGAAATATAAAGAATGAAAAGTTTTACTTTTACAAGTGAAACACTTGGGAAAAACAACATCAAGTTTTTGGTGTAAATTGTAATACAATATCTTGAGTTAAGTACAAGCAGCTAGTTTTAATGCCATATTAGTTGCACTCGTCATGTCCAAACGCATCTATTGTAATATACAGCCAACAAACATACCATTGAAAAACCTTCAACCATCCATCCTATTCCATACAGCAGCCTTCTTATCCAAATGGTCGCCATAATATTTAGGCAGCCAAGCAAGAAACTAACTACCAACTACCCAACCAAAAATGAAAAACGAAAAAAAAACAAAAAAGAAAAGCAACTGCAAGTTTATTTCTTACTTTTTAAACACTTGTCGCACTGCAGTTTCGGAAAAGCAAAAATGAAAGAAAGCAGCAGCAGTATCAACAGCAATAACAACAAAAATAACAACAACAATAATATTCAAGTATAGAAAATACAATTACCAATTATGACGACGATAGAGAAAAGAGAAAAACTTTTTCGATTCTTAACTTGTTGTAAACACGAAAAGTTTAGTTTTTTATTATTTTTCTTTTTTTTCATCTTCAATATTTTCTTCATACTGGTAATGTTGTTGTTGTTGTTGTTGTTGACTGTATACTTCTGCTTTTGTAATTCTTTTGTTTTTCCTCATCATCAACTACATTGTTGTGTTATTTGTCGCTTTTCGTTTTATATTTTTTTTCCCACCGCACTATGGCTTCAAATGGCTCAAAAATGGCAATTAATTGAAATTTGAAAATTAAATTTTTATAACAATATTTGATGTCTGCTGAAACAAGATAAAATTTTGCATCACTAATCATCTGTATGGTTCAGTTTATCTGTACTGAGCTATCAAAGTTGGCAATATATTGGAATTTTCGTGCACAGTGGGAAAAATCGAAATTTTGTTGAAATATATATTCATTTAAGCTGTCTAAAAATTGAACTTTTACGATGAAATAAAATATTGCATGTAAATAGTTTTAATTTTTAATAATTTTTTTAAGAAGTCCAAATTTGGGATATTTTTCATATTTGATGGACCAGATCTTTTATATTGAGCTTAGTGGTGTATATTGAAAAAAGTAAACATTTTTAGCTTGTATATAATATATTTCACTTTATTTTAAACAATTTAAGTCCTTGGAGGACAATTATTTAGCAAAATCATCATATGACTGTTTCAATGGCAATAAAATATGAAACTTTGATTTGAGTTCCCTAGCGAATTGTGTTTTGGATATTAAAAATATATATTGCAAACTACCAGAGTGATTGGGTATCTTGAAACCGTTCTGAAACGGATCTGAAGTTGATCCATTTATTTATATGGGCTCTCCTGGTAGACTAGCGGGTATAATTGGATACAGAAATATACTACTTATTTTTTACCTGAATTTTTGTTCGAGTTGTCCTTCATGTAGTTATTTTTAGACTCTAGGGGTACTCAAAAATATGTACCTAAACGAAAATAAAAATAAAAAAACAAAAAAATTTTTCCGTCAGTGAGATTTGAACTTGGACACAAATTAGCCATTCGTTTTTAATGACTAACGTCCTACTCGCACTTGATTTTCTTAGTGACAAATGCTTTTTTTAGTATAAAATATCTTTTTAGACATTTTGTTATAAAAAAACTAACAGCATCAGAATGGGGTTGAACCAACAACCTTCTGGTTTCACGTGATTTCAGTATTACTGTGCTATTATACTATTGAGTACTTATTTATGCCATACAGAGTAGGAAAATAATAATGACGCCTCATTACCGAGAAACTACATTAATAAGTAGTTGCCATTACCGAATACAATTTTTGCATTTTGTTTTAACAAAATTGAAAAAATGATATATTCATTCCACGAGCACGCAGAGAAAAAATGTAGTTGTAGTGACCATAATCTAAGAGCAACATATTATGATTGAAACATATGACCACAGCAAAAATAGAAATGATTATTACTAATAATTATTATGATTCCATTTTTCTCATGTTATGATTATAGTTTTACATATAACTGATCAATCTTATTATACAATTATACCATATTTTCATATTATGATTTATCGTATTATTACCTCACGTTATCATATAGCTATTAAATCCTATCATATTAGTAATTCGTATTGTTATTCCATTTTGTCATATATTAATAAAAATTATTGTCATTTTTATAAAATTCTTATTAAGAAATTATATATCTATATATCCATATATATGAGTATGAATAATAAGACTATATTACATTATTGTTGTATATATATATATATATATATATATATAGTCTTATTAGTCATACTCATTTGTACCACCATATGTGGTTCAAATGCAAGATTCTTAAATTGTGTAACCAAACCTTGTCTATTTATATTTATTCATATATAAACTAAATGAGAATTGCATTGAAGATAGAAAATAAATATTAAAAAAATGTATATATTTAAAAACAAACAAGTATTGAAGTTTTCTACTAAGTTTGTGAAAAGGATAACTATTATATTTATTTGTAACATTTTATTATTATAGGAATCATAATATTAATATGGTTTAAAAACAGAATATCATTTAAGAACAAGGAAAAGAGCTGCCTATATTTAATGGTTGGTAGAAGTAATGATATGTTTCCTATTAACAAAATTTTATTTCTGGTAAAAATATTTAAAAACATATAATTTTTGCAGTCAATCATATTAAATTTCTTGTTGAGTGTAAACATTAAATGACGAAATTGAATCAAAGTCACAGTTGTCATGAATACAAAGTTATTAAAATTCAATAAAATTAACAATGAGAACATAATATTGTTGTAGTGATAATGCTGTAACCATGTTTTTCTCTGTGTGAGAGACTTAAAAAAATGTCCATTTAAAAAAAAAAAAAAAATTCATCAAATTTTGTTCATATTTGGTGCGCTTATGACCTATGGAGCCATCTAGTCTTTCGCATTATTATTATTTTGCAGTTTATTTTTATTTATTTTTTTAAAGTACGGAACTCGAATTTTATGATTCTAATGAAAGTCAATTGAAACCTGTTTAAAGGCAATAATGCAATTGTTTGCAGTTTTACAATTCATTTTTGACAAATTTCTACCCCTTTGATTTTAATGTTAATTTAATATGTTTAAAAGCAATATCTTTACTACAAATTCCAATAATAAATGTTCTCGGACAAGGTACATTTTTAATATGTACAAATTATATTTGTACATTTAAGTCAAATCACCAAATGTAGTTATCGTTATACAATTATTATAATTAATAATTTTTTTCCTCGTAGACACTTCATATTTGAATTTGAATTAACTAAATATAACTGAATATTTAAAATTAAATTATAATACTCATCACACCTAATATGGTAGATTTAATGAAGGTTGCCCGCACTGTAAATTTAACAGTCTCTGCAGCCTTTCCATTTACAGAATGGAAATATTACAGAAAATAAATAATAAATCTGCGCATCTCCGCTCTCTGATAGAAATTTTAAAATCTAACTCTGTTAGAGTTTGTGGAAGGATTAGTTTTATAAATAAAAGCAAATATTTGCAAAAGTCGTCAAATATTAGCGTAGTGTGAACTTAGCTTAAAAACTCTATTGACAAAATATTTGAAAGAATGATTCTCTCTAGAATAAATGTTCTTATTGAAAACAAAAAATATAATTAATAAAGAACAGTTTGGCTTTCGTCAACAACATTTAACAGTCAAACCATCAGCCTTCGTAGCTGTAAAAATAAATTACAGTTTGCTTAGATTTAAAATATTCCTTATTCAAGTGACACACGAAATAGTACCACAGAAATACATGTCTAATTTTAGTATAACAAAATATGTATATTTTTATTTCTTCAGGAAACTAAAGCTAACACTTTGAAATTTGATTGCGCAAAAACTTATTTTTTTTTTTCTGAACTTTAGTTTGGGAGATATACTTAATTAAAGTTAAAAAAATGTGATACCTTATTCAAGTGGCAGGCAGTGTATGGGCGCTAAGGACTCAAATACTTTTTATATTTTTCAATAACAATGTTGTTGACATAAAATATTTGGAAAATTTATTTTATCTCAATATTCACATCTATCCAAATGAAAAAGCCCTTAAGTCCATATTTCGATAGGATTTTTGTATAGGAGCTATATAAATAATAAATCGATTTGAATCAAATTTTCCTACAGTGAATGATTAAATCAATATAAACATATATGAAAAAATTTGTTAAGTTATTTTAAGAAGTGGCAACTGTACTTTAACCAAAAATGTTGTTAATTAATGACAGATAGACGAGCGGACACTGGCTTAAGAACAAAAAAATCCCAAATTAATAAAACAAAATACAAAGTAAGTTATTTTTAACATTTAATGAATTAAGTATAATTTTTCATTCCATTGAGACCATTGTGCACCATCAAGTGTAGCAATAGTTAGTTAAAGATTTTCTAAACATATTGTAATACAAAATGCTGTGTTTATGCCACAACTAACACATAGGTCAAAGGTTCATATTCCCTTAGTGGCTTAATGCCTTGTAAGTAAAAAACTAAAAAAAAAACACTAAGAAAGAAAACTGAACCAAGAACCAACAGAAACAAATAAGTAAACAACTATTTGCACTCATAAACACAATTGCTGGGGAATTTATTGCTCACCTTAAGTCAAGAGGGAAATTAAATAAATAGAAAGAGTAAACGAACGAACGAATGGCCAAAGAAAAATTGAGTAAAATTTCAATAAAAATATAGTCTTAGAAAAAGGTATGATTATCATCTCAAATTCATAAATAATACAATATATATTAAAGAGATTATTCCTTTTTGAGTATAACGATAATAAAAATCACAAAGTTTTATTTTTATATCCACCATCAGAAAATGATGGAGAGTATGGAGATTTTGAAATTCCGTGCATAAAATGCCGAAGTAATCGTCTAAGACCCCATAAAGTATATATATTCTGGGACCTCGTAAAATTCTAAGACGATATAACGATATCCGTCTGTCTGCTGAAAGCAAAATAGGACTCGAGGCGGACATCCTAGGAAACGAAATTTGGCTCAAATATTTGTCTTATCGGTTTATATAAAATCGGTTTATAAACAAAAAAGTTATGGTCTAAATACTAAAAAAACAGGGTGTCCGTCATAACTCCAGTTTATACTTTTCGATCGATATCGTTTACAAAAAATCATGTACATTAACGACATTTTGCATTTGGATCTAGGCTTTGCAAGTTGATTATAATCGTAATGAAAATTACGATTAATCACATCATTTAATCGTAATCGAAAACACAGAATAGCCATATATAGCGTTAAGGTTGAGAATTTTTAGAAAGAGTCCAAAAAGGGGATCTTTTGAAAAAAGAGGGGCCAAATGCTTCAATATCTAAAAAGAACCTTAAAATTTGTTTATTTGATAAAAACAAAAACCAAAAAATATTGTATTTTAAAGAAATTTTTTATTTTATTTATTTATTTTAAATTAAATTTTACTACTAACAGAATAATTTATTTATAATAATTTTTATTATTGCAAAAATAAAAATCTATTCATAAAAATAGTTGACATGAAATTCTTTTTATTAATTAAACTTCTATACTTTTGTACGAGGTCTTCACTTAGACTCAAGTCTTACAAATCCCCTTCTAACAAATTTAGGACTGAAATCGTGGAATCAATAGTTTAGACCTTAAGTCTGTTGGACAATTTATTTTTCATTAGAGATAATTTAAAAAAAAAGACGTACCGCCGAGGCACTGCTATGAGCCAAAGTAAAAAATATAAATTAGGATATTATTCTTAATCAAATCTATTTTTTAATTTTTCCAATCCGGTACAAAAAGATTCAGCTTTTGATGTTTTAAATAGCTGTTCCTAAACTTTAACATTAGCTTTAGTTTTTTTTTTTTAGTTTATTTATAAATTCTCCGGGTCTTTTTTACATCACTATATTGTGAAACACTATCAAAATATTTAAGTTCTTCGCTGGAATTAATGGTTTGAGATATTTCAAACAACTTAGGTCCTCGTCATTTAGCACATAGTCTTAAAAAGTCGCCATTTAGTTCCTATTTCAAAATATGGGGCCAAAAAAAGTTGCCAGATGTTTGAAAAAGGGGCAATTGGCGACTAAAGTCAGCAAACGATAACGTCGGTTACATAAGTATTTATTATATTTCACACATGGATATTAATATTTAATTAAAATAAATAGATCACTAGATGGTAAAATTGATTTGGATAGTTTTCAAAAGTCCAATTTGCTTAATTTTAAAATTAACTAACATTAAGACGAAGATTAAAAATAGTAATACGTTTTTCCACTGCTTGCATGATTTTTTATTTTAAATGTCAAGTAAAAATCACTTCCAATACCATAAAAATTTAGTACTAAATTCTAATTAAATCCTATATTTATTGAAATTCAAAATGTGAAGAAAACTATGTATTCAATCAGTCAATTTTTAGTAAAAATGTAAGAAGAATATTTCTTGAGCACCCAAGTATTGTAAGCATTTTTAATTCCGAATAAATTATTATTATTATTAATTACACAGGTCAACACTAAAAAAATATTGTGAAAAATATGTTTTAGATACTGTAGGTATGGTCATTCCAATCACCTGGAACATTTCAGTTTTTCTCCATCACGTCACATTTTTAACCCATTGACGACCTAAGAAAATATCCTTCTCGATATAATTTTTTTTTTTCTATTCTTTTGTTGATTTTGTTATTTAAATTTGGATTTTTCATTTTTAAACATTTGATGGCCAGGCATTTTCTGTCAGTGCGATTTTAAAAAAATTTTTTTTATCAAATATAAATTTGCCCTCTATACCCACTCCATGCACCTAATTTTTTCATGGCTTTATAAGGGTTAATTGAGAAATTCTTGATTTTTACAATTTTAAAGACTAAGGTCTATGAGTGGCAAGTTGGAGACTTTACTTATACTAGATTTTTGTAGCACAATTTTTTGCCTGTAAAACATGAGTGAATAATTGGCTCTACCTATTAATTAGATAAGCATATTTTCTTTTTTTTTTTTTTTGTCAATGGGTTAAAAGTGTGATGTGATGAAAACGTTTTATTTAACTTTCTAAACTACATCAGTCTAAGGAATAAGAATTTCGCAGAATTATTCGCGCTATAATTTTTTTGTTTTTGTGAGATTTTGTTGACCTTTGTTATTATTAATTATTCAGAATGTAATTTGTTTCTAATTTTTTATTGACTGTTAATTAAATTTGATTTTTTTTCAAACTTTTGATGTCTAATAATTTTATCTTTTTTGGAACCAAACAGGCCAGAAACTCTAACTTTAAGCACATTCAACTATTTAATACAAGGAAAAGTTCGAGAATATGTCAAAACCTTTTGAATTACTTTTTTTTGTCTTCCGATTCTGCTCTAACATCGATAAGAAATAAGTGAAATACTACAAATAATATAATGTACGAAAACGATGATATACAGGAGGTTCTTGATACATTGGATGTAATTGAATATTTTGTTTAAATAAAATGAAGTATACTGAAATAAATAACATATACTTTTTACGGTTTTTATTAAGTATAGTTATTTTCAGCAATATAAATCTAAAGCCAATATTTATTGGCTAATATCCGAGGCGATCAATTTCGTAGGTCTTCCCCCTGCCCCCCTGTCTCAGCAATATCTGTGTATAATTTCATTGAAATATATTTAACAGTTCAAAAGTTACACAAAATTATTAAAAACGAGAAAAACAGATATAGTCGGTCAAGTTTGACTATATGATACCCTACACCATTACGTGTAGGGTATGCATAAAATTCGAAAGGGGGACTTATATTAAACCTGTGGCCAATTTTACTAAATGTAAAATAAAATATACAAATACAGAATAATGCGTTGATCTAGATGATTTTATGCACTTTGGGACGATTCCTGGAGGTGGGTTTATGGTGGGAGCTATGGTAAATTATGGACCGGTTCTCATAAAATTTGGTAATGTTGTGTCTACTTACATAAAACTTATTTGTGTCGAATATTAACTTGATATTAACATTCGTATGAGATTTATGCAAGTTAAAGTAATTTTCGGAAGAGGGGTTTATATGGGAGTTATGATCAGTTGTGGACCGATCTTCATAAAATTTGGTACAAAGATTGATACTTGTACAGAACTTTATTTCAGGCATTCTTATTTCTAAGGCATTTTTGTATGTTTAAACTCTATTCCGGAGGGACATCTGTAGGGGGGCTAGGTGAAATAATAGACCAATCACAACCAATTTCAATAGGCTTCTTCCTTGTATCATAAAAGACCCACATGCCAAATTTCATTGAATTATCTTTAAAATTGCGACCCACACTTTATGCACAAGGTTTACATGGACAGTCGTCCAGCCAGCCAGACGGACGGACGGACATCGTTAGATCGATTTAAAAAGTGATTCTGAGTCGATTGGTATAATTTAAGATGAGTGTTAGATAACTTATTTCAATATTCACCTTGTATGAAATTTGGGCAGATCACGTCCATTTTTGCTTTCCGAAACAAAATTCTCCCTCTTCCCAGCCCCAAATCCTATCCAGCTTTTAACAGACAGACGGACGGACGGACATACTTAGATCGATTTTGAATTTTATGGGGATTCAAAATATATACAAATACCTTATGGGATTTTAGAAGAATATTCTGACATGTTTTGATGGTGGATATAAAGATAAAGAAAATAATAACAGAATTAGAAAAACACTAATACAAGAGTCTATCGAAAAGCAATTTTTTTAACATAACTAAGGGTACGTTCAGTCTAGTCAAATATTTGACCAAAATGATGTAACCACTACATAAAATATTTCCTAATTTCTGGAAAACGATTTTTTACTTATCATTAATCAAAGCTGACATTTTATAGAATTTTTTTTATGCTATTTTCTCTTACAAAATATTTGCAAGATCAAACAAAGACAAACAATATTTTTATAACATTAGTGGTCACGCAATTTTGATCAAATGTTTGCCAAATGTGAACATAACTAAACGTTTTGAGGGTGCATTGAAAAATTTTAAAACCAACTTATGATGTTCTCAAGAATGCTACGTTATTTCTTGAGTGATTTTTCACTGTAGCAGAGTCAAATTAAAATTTTCCATAGAAAAACGATATTTTTCTTAAAAATATAAAGGACCAATGATT
Source organism: Protocalliphora azurea (assembly GCA_932274085.1). Lineage (NCBI taxonomy): Eukaryota > Metazoa > Arthropoda > Insecta > Diptera > Calliphoridae > Protocalliphora > Protocalliphora azurea. Next base: position 153,578,260 of record OW026520.1, read on the forward strand.
AAACATCCTTTCTTATTTATTTATTTATTTATTTATGGAGATATAAACGGTTTAATATATTTTCTTGAAATTTATAAATAAATAGAAACCTAACCGTTATGTACACAAATATGGGCAATGAAATAGAAAATCTCTTTTTTTATAAAATTATCTTTAATTTCATATGAAAACTAAATTTCTTATATTTCCCAGGAGTACAAATAACAAATTATTTATTAATACTTTTATTTTTTTTTTTTTTGCTTCTTTTTTCACTAAATGTCACAAAATAAATTGTTCGAATTAAATTAATTGAATAATCGATTAATTCTTAATCAATACAAATAGATAAAGCTATATTAAAACACTTACACAAACACATATAACAAATTATAATCATTTATACTTTTACACCCACACAAACACATACACATAACAAATTATAATCATTTATACTTTTACACATATGAACATGCGTGTAATTTAACAACTATTAAATCTTGGACCACAACTCCTCCTAGAATAGTTGTCTTTGTTGGAAAAAGATATTGTGTGATATATAAGTGAAATCGGATATTATTAACCCGTGTCGCAGCGGACATAAAGTTTTCAAATGTGTCTTTTTTTACAATTTTTTAGAAAAATTTAGCTTTTAAATAATTTGTTTTGTAACTAAATGTTAAAAAATCGTATTATGCATAATTATCTATCAAAAATGTTCAAGTTATTACGAATTCCCCAGACTTTTAATGTGTTTTAGAGCACTTGTATCAGCAATACACAAATTTTTAATTTTTTGATAAATGCTCAGTAAAAAAAAGATCATCCAAAGAAGTTAATAAAATCCTTAAATTATGATCCAGAAGTAGTGCAAATTCGGATCATTTGCAATGAATTTAACATAGGCTTGTGATTGAAAAATGTTCCCTTTTTTTATACCTATTTACTGAGTAGAAAGTCAAGTTCACGATGTTGTATAAAATTGGTTTTAATTTACTTTTTTATCAATTCAAGGAAATTGCTTTTAATTTTTATTTAAAATAAATATTTTTTATTAAAAAAAATATGCATAACAATATTTTTCATTTGATTAAAACAGTTAATATTAAGTAAGAAATATTTGTAAGAATTTACCTGAATCGCTTTTTAATAACTCCTTTGGATGATGTTTATATAACTTCTTAGGCACAAGAAACCATACACTTAAAGAAACTTTGGAAGTAATGAAAAAGTACTTCCTTAAAAATGACTTCTAATTATTTTTGCTGGGTGTTTAAATAAAATGCTATTTTTAATTAAATTTGAACCATAATTACTGAAAAACGAGTTTTTTTGCAGGATAATTGAAATCCCTTTCCATGCTTGGTTAAAAAGTATTAATTTTATTGAAGGCTGCTTCACAACTCCAATTTCAAACTTTTAAAAAATTTGTTAAAAAAAATGCAAAAAACTTCAAATAAAACTCTGCATATTTGAAGACAACACCATAGAAAATAAATTTAAAAAAGAATTAAGTCAATACCTTGTATGACTAAGCCATACCTGCGATTTAAATTTTGCGGATTTCGGCAAAAATATATTTTTTGCAATTCTTAAATTATAAAGACAATTTTTTTTAACAGATAATAATTCTGTTTAGTCTTAATAAACAGAATTATTATTACAGCAAAAGATAAAAATGTCTCAAAAAATATATTCTGAAGTTTCTGAGATAATTCTACAAGGATAATGTTTAAAAATCGAAGGTCAAAGGTCAAAATTTTGAATATTTAAAAGTTTTAAGGAATATATAACAAAAACTTATTCATTTTTAGCTGGATTTCGATAAAATTTTGTAAAAATATAACTAAAAGATCTTCGTTGATATGTGCAGTAAAAAAGGCAAATTTAACCCTTAAGTGTGCTTGGGGTCAGCATTTTTTTTTAACTCACCAATTCTTAACTATTCGTGAAGTAAGTTTTATTAATTAACATCATAGACAAATAAAAGGATAATTATCTCACTCTGACAAATAAATTCACATTAAACCATTAAGATTCCTCACAGACATCATTGCATCCAAATCCAGATAATAAAACATATTTGAAATATTTAAAATTTATACTTTTGACCTTCTTATTTTAAAGGTTATTCTTTTCCAATTTTTTTTTTTAAACTTTAGAATATATTGTCCGAGATATGGTTTATCTTACTGTGTAATACATTTCTTTAGTCTTAATATCAGTTCACAAAAAAATTGACTTTATAACTAAAAAACTACAAAGATGTATTTTTGCCGAAATTCGCAAAATTCATATCGCAGGTACGGCTTAGTTGTACAAGGTATTGTCTTAATTATTTTTTAAATTTATTTCCAGTGGTGTTGTCTATAAATCCGTTTAGCTTTATTTGAACTGTTTTTTAATTATTTTAACAAAATTTTTAAAAGTTTGAAATTGAAGTTCTGAAGCAGCCTTCATAAAAATCAATGCTTTTTAACCAAAGGAAAGGGATTTAAATTATCCAGCACAAACATAAACTTATTTTTCAATAACTATGGTTCAAATTTAATAAAATATAATATTTTATTTAAAAATTTACCAAAAAATCAAACATTTGTTTGAATACTGATTACACAAGTGCTTTAAAACACATCAAAGGTCTGGGAAATTTGTAATAACTTTAACATTTTTTGGTTACAAAACAAATTACTTAAAAGCTAAAAACTTTTTAAAAACTGTAAAAAAGACACATTTTTCCCATATAAACGCACTTTATAAACTTTAGGTCTGATGTGTTACAGCCAAAATTCAAAAATCAGTAAATTTTGGTTTAACGTAGGTGTTTTAGTAAGAAAAAATTTCCATTTAGCCAGAAAAGTTCATAAAAAGAAATAACCTAAACTAAAAAGAAAAAAAGTTTCCTATTATTGGAATGGTAAACAAGAAAATATGAAATATGTAGCACTCAGTTATAAAGTTACACACACCAACACAAATACCTTTAGGCTGAAACAAACTAACAACTAACGAACCAATCGTTCTTACATTTATGCATACTGTCGCATAATGTGGTCAATATTTTTCGCAAGAATATTTCAACTTATAAAAAAATATAGAGGGAATGTAGATTTATTTATGTATATGTACATATGTGTTCCTGTAAGAGTGTATGTGGGTTTAAGTAAAAAGTTTTATATCTACTAACATTACTTTTTTGTATTTGTCACATTTTTTTTCCTGTTTTCATTATTCTGTTTGTTTTTATGCTGAATTATAGGAGACGCTTTCATAGTTGCTAGTAGAAAAGTATATACGTGCTGGCATTTATTAATGGCCAACAGTGTACAGATTGACAAAGTGATTAATCATTATTTAAGATACTGTTGACATGATTTAATTCAATTCGATCCTGTATAAACGTTCCGAATCTATTAAAATTTGATTTATTACCTAGACTTCTTACATTCTCTATGTTTTAGCAAATATCTCAAAAGGAAAAGAACAAACAAATGAAGTCTTATTCTTTAATTTCTGATTGAGAAATTACGAAACAAAAAAAAATCGTTCTTAAATATTTATATTATTTTAATTTTTTTTTCGATTTTCTATTGCTATTGCACTCTGGGTTACAAGTTCGATATTTTTGACAAAAAGTCCATTTCAGATAGAGAGGAAACATTTAAACGGATTTTTAATCTAGAGGCTTTAGATAATTTTGCAAGTCCTTAAACTTTATTTATCTATTTATTTATTTCTTTGTTTGTTTATTTATTTACCTATCTATCTATCTATTTATTTATTTTCTTTTTTATTTATTTACTTATTGATTCATCTATCTATATATTTATTTATTTTTTTAATTATCTATCTATCTATCTATCTATCTATCTATTCACTTATTTATCTATCTATCTATCTATCTTTCTATCTATTTATTTATTTATTCGTTTGCTTATTTGTCTATCTATCTATTTATCTATCTATATATTTATTTACTAATATATCTCTCTATCTATCTATCTATCTATCTATCTGTCTATCTATTTATCTATCTATATATTTATTCACATATATATCTCTATATCTATCTATCTATCCATCAATATATTTATTTACTTATTTATTTATTTATTTGTTTATTTACTTACTTATTTATCTATCTTTCTATATATGTATATGTATAGATAGATCTATTTATCTATCTTCCTATCTATTTATTTATTTATTCGTTTGCTTATTTGTCTATCTATCTATCTATCTATTTATTTATCTATCTATATATTTATTTACTTATATATTTCTCTATCTACCTATCTATCTACCTATCTATCTATCTATTTATCTATCTATCTATTCACTTATTTATCTATCTATCTATCTTTCTATTTATTTTTTTATTTATTCGTTTGCTTATTTGTCTATCTATCTATCTATTTATCTATCTATGTATTTATTTACTTATATATCTCTCTATCTATCTATCTATCTATCTATCCATCAATATATGTATTTACTTATTTATTTATTTATTTGTTTATTTACTTATTTATTTATCTATCTTTCTATATATATATCTATCTATCTATCTATAAGTACCGAGTATTTGGTAGGCATCTAACCCACGACCCCCTGCCTGATATACAGGCTCACTATCAAGTAACCTATCAGGGTACTCCGACTATTGTTATTTACATGAAATGTTATTTTTTTCTAATTATAACCAAAATTCATGATCGTAGCCCAGTGTAGTTTGCCTTTGTTACAATTTTGACAAATCGTTTGATAAATATTTGTACTTGCCATAGAGAAATGATGGACAAATCTATATAGTCAAGTATGTAATCGATGTCGTCGTTAGCTTAGTTGTAGTAATTGAGATAAAACAAATTAGAAAGTGCAATATTTGAAAATAATAGTACAACTATTGTTGTATTTCATAAACGTAATCCATTTAAACTAAGTATAACCAATATATCGGTAAATTTGTGTTAAATCTGAAACAACTACAATTTGGTACCCACCATCAAAAAATTATGGGGGTAATATTGGTTTGTTATTCTAAATATCATCTAAGGCTGCATAAAGTATATATATTCTGGGTGATCGTGAAAATCTAAGACGATATAACTTGTCCGTCCATCCTTCTATCTGTCTGTTGAAAGCAGGATAGGACTCGGGACGGACATCCTATGGGGAACAAAATTTGGCTTATATAAGGTATATTTTGTGTTGAAAATGAGCTAAATCGGTTCAAAAACGAAAGAGTTATGGACAACATACTAGAAAAACAGGGTATCTGTCGTAACTCCAGTTTATATTTTTCGGCCGGTATCTGTTACAAAAAGGTATGTACATCAACAAGTTTTTGCACAAATAGTTCAAAAATCAATGTAAACTCAGAAACAAAAAAGTAGATTCGGCCAAGCTGAATATAGCATTCTCACTAGTTTTAAATAGCTTAAGGATATAATTTAAGAAAGCATTTATATTCACGTAAAAAGAAGAGCAGGTGTCTTGGTTCTAAAGCATTACAATTATATTATTTTTGATTTATTATAAAAATAAACCTTATCCTAATTATATGTGCTCAACAACTGTGCTATATAACGTGGACTATTAGTGAAACCAAGAAGCAACAATAACCGAACTAATTTTTTTACAATTGTATAATCTAGCTTTTTATCACTGCTAAAAATGGAATTGTAACAAATTAATTTTAATGGATTTTTTTAGTAAGTATTTGGGATAAGTGTCCCAAAGTTCGACATGTAGTCAACAATTTTTAATAAGAATGGCTACTAATAGAAAGGGTGATGCAAGTAGAGATACTTTTTTCAATAGCCTTTTTTTGACAGATCACGTGTGAGTCGTGTCATGAAAAGACTTACGCCTGAACAACGTTTACAAATCGTTCAACTTTATTACGAAAATTCACGTTCTGTGAGGAATGTGTTTCGTGCACTTCGCTCAACTTATGGTCAACATAATCGGCCTACTGAGCGTACTATTCGCAATACCAGCACCCATTTTGAAACCCAGCATTCATTATTGGATAATATTCGACCGAATAGACCACGTCCAGCACGCTGTGAAGAAAATATATCGACCGTAGCTAATAGTGTACACGAAGACCGTGGAGAGCCGATTCAGCGCCGTAAGCAGCAACTCGGACTGACATATGGAACGACTTGGCGCATTTTACGTCGAGATCTTAAATTGAAAGCGTACAAAATACAGCTTGTGCAACAACTGAAGCCGCTCGACCTTCAAAAGCGACATCGCTTCGCTTTATGGGCTCTTGAAAAGTTCCAAGAAGATCCGACGTTTTCGAGGCAAATTTTGTTCAGCGATGAGGCCCATTTCTGACTCAATGGGTATGTAAACAAACAAAATTGCCGCAATTGGGACGATGAGCAACATGAAGAGATTCAAGAACTGCAACTTCATCCAGAAAAATCAACGTTTTGGTGTGGTTTGTGGGCCGGTGGAATCATCGGTCCATATTCCTTTAAAAATGACTATTTGATGCCTGAAATTGGAGCTCGTGATCTCGGCGACATTTGGTTTCAGCAAGACGACGACACTTCCCACGCATCGCATCAATCAATGGATTTATTGAGAGAACACTTCGGTGAGCACATAATTTCACGTTTTGGGCCGGTCGATTGGCTACCAAGATCGTGTGATATCACACCGTTAGACTTTTTCCTGTGGGGATATGTAAAGTCTAAAGTTTATGCGGACAAACCTGCTTCGATTCAGGCCTTGGAGAAAAACATCATGCGTGTCATTCGCCAGTTACCAGTCGAAATTCTCGAACGAGTGATCGAAAATTGGACTCAACGGATGGACCATCTGCGACGTAGCAACGGCCAACATTTGATAGACATAATCTTCAAAAAATAAATGCCAAAGAATGTTCTTTCAAATGATAATAAACATTCCCCATTAAATTTGAATTTTCTGTGTTTGATTATGCGATGGAAATTGTACGAATATGTCTGCAACAATTCACAAAATCCCTTATTATGGAGAAGATATCATTAAGCATCATTTAGTACTACTTGGAAATCTATCAGATAAAGCCTAAGAAGAAAGAAATAAGGACTACAGATTTTACAGAGAACATAATACCAGAAAAATATCACGAAATTTTACAAATGAAGATCTATTTAATATATTACTGGTAACCTCAGATCCGCTCATCTCTAGCATTCGAAGTCAATGAGGAGTAGAAGATAGGGATTTAGATGGACAGAAATAATATAGAACTAAATACGAAATATTTGCAGACTATTATTCAAACGCATGAATAGTAATTATAATTTTCTTTTATTGTCACTTAAATAAAAAAAAATAAAACAAACATTAAAAAACTTTTAGTTATTATAAAAATTAAAAATTTGTGTCCTTAATATTATTTAAATAAAAAACAAAATAAACATTAAAAAATAATTTTTTGTCTAAAATAACCGGTTCTAGTAGACCTATTCTAGTATTGATAAACTGGGGACCTGTTCACAAAGTTATCCTGGGTATTTTATAAGCAAAGTTGATTCAAAAAACAAACAAAAATCTCATTTTCGTATAAAATGCTATAAAAAATTAAAAGTTCAACTTTATATTTAAATTTCTCAACAACTGCTAAACCGATTTTAATGGAATTGAAACTGAACTAAAACTCAAGAAAATATCGAAATATATAGTCGGTCAAGACCGGCTATATGATACCCTACATCATTATGCACGAGCTTTAGGCTTGTACATATCAGGAAGGGGACTTAAATTTTACCTGTGTAAAATTTTACTAAATGTAAAATAAAATATGCAAATACAGAATAATGCGTTGAAACTAACATCTAGATGATTTTATGCACTTTAGGGCGATTCCTGGAAATGGGTTTATATGGGAGCTATGGTAAATTATGGACCGATTCTCATAAAATTTGGCAATATTGTTTCTACTTACATAAAACTTATTTGTGTCAAATATTAACTTGATATTAATATTCGTATGGGATTTATGTAAATTAAAGTAATTTGGGATTTACATATATGGGAGCTATGATCAATTGTGGACCGATCTTCATAAAATTTGGTACAAAGATTGATACTTACATAAGACTTCTTTGTAATATTCATGAGAATATTCTTATTTTTAAGGCATTTTTGAGGGTTTAAACTCTATTCCGGGGGGACAGTTTTATGGGGCTAGGTGAAATAATTTACCAATCAAAACCAATTTCAATAGGCTTCATGTCGCATGTGCCAAATTACATTGAGTTATCTTTAAAATTGCAACCCCAACTTTGTGCTCAAGGATTACATGTACAGCCAGCCAGACGGATATCGTTAGATCGATTTAGAAAGTGATTCTGAGTCGATTGGTATACTTTGAGGTGGGTGTTGGATAAGTTCTTCTAAGCGTTAAAAACATTAGCACAAACGCATGATACCCCAACTACCTATAAAAATTGTAAAATATTTCTATTGATTCAAAAGTTACAGAGTTTTGACCGATGAAAAGCTATTCTGAACCACTGTGTGACGGTGGTTTAACATAAAAAAAAAATTATTTATAAATTCAGAAGGTATTTATTTGACGTACTAATGATCTAATTATTACAAAAAAATTATAAATAATGCGCTATTCCCCTTCCCTGAATTAAGCGTCATGTTTAACGTTTCTAACCCATTATACGTTCGTCCATCTAGTCTGACTAATTTTTAATACACATAATTTAATAAAATTTAATAGATTAGATTATTTTAGCACAAAAACTATTTCCATTGATTTTGGTTATAATCGGTCAGTAATTTCCTCTAGACCCCACATAAAATTACTCCCGGAATGAGGCTCTAACACTTGTAAATAATTTATAAATATAATAATAATAAATTCTAAAAATATCATTCAAGAAACAATTCATAAACGATTATGACCTTTTAATGAACTAGACCATTACTTATTTATTTGTTTTTAAATCCCATAGCAGCTTATTTAGTCAGCCAAATTAACAATATTGCTCTTGAGAAAAAAAAAACAATTCTCGATTGGTTTTATTTGTTCATAAAACCCATATTTAACTGCTTTTGATAAACAATTTTAATTAAATATTAAAAAAAAATCCCCTCTAATATAATTTAAAACTTCAATCAGAAATTTTAATAAAAATCGCCCCTAAAATGGACATTGATTTGTTTAAAACTAACCCCGAAGGCAAATGCATCAGCATTGTTTTACTTGAAAGCAATTTCTTTTAACAAAAAAGTAATAATTGATTCATGGTTAATGTATAAAACGGGTTACTTACATAGTGTCTATATTAGACAATTTTTTTTATCAAGACAAATGTCAAAAGTAATGCGAATTTATGGAAGGTGTCAACAGTTGCACAAAAGCAACAATATGGCGAATTCATTAATGTGTTTTATAAAAACAGTTTGACAGCTGCAACAAAAAAAATTTATAAATAATCAGCTGTTTAACTGAGGTTACCTTGCATAGACGTTTGTCTTGATAAAATTTTGTCTAATATAGACACTACATTAAGAAACATTATTTTTTTTTTAAGAATTTTCTTATTTATCTTGGTCCCTTTTGTGTCCTGTTCTATTCTTACATCTTTTCATTATATTTTCATATGTATTAGATTCCAAGGATTAACAGCAATATTGTTCATTTTACGCTTATTACATTTTTTAATGTCGATTATTAACGCAAAATATTTAAAATGCAGCCCGCAGCAGGGAAACTCATTCAATTTCTGTGGCATTTTTTTCTGCTACTTTTTTTGCTGTAAGTATTGCTGCTGCTGTTGATTTGCTAGCTACCAACTTTTAGCAAAAGAAAATATGTCCTTTTACTCAAGGATGCTAAAACGTTTACAAAAAATAAAAGGAAAGAACAAAATAAATAAAACAAAAATTAAGTATTAAACTCTTTTTAAAAGAAACTTGGAATTTTCTTTATTTTTTTAATGACAAAATTAAAAAATGTTGTAAAAATTGTGGTTTGTAAAAGGAAAAAAAACACAAGAAAATAATAAGAGAATTTTCCAATTAAGCATTGAGATTTAAATTCAAAGTAATTTCCTAAATTATTACATTTAATGTTAAAGTTTTATGTCATTATCTTATTTTCTTTTTATTGAATGAAAGCTTTTTTGTTGCTTTATAAAGAAAGATATTAACAAATTCTTGGAGTTGCTGTCTGTTTTAAATGCAGTAACTACAATAAAGTTTTAGAAATTAAAAATCAAAAAGTTACACGTGCGTGTATGTTACATTTTGTTACAAGTAAAAAGTTGTTACTGATAGCCAGTGTTGCCAGGAGCCGAGAAAAAAGAGGCTAAATTCAAAAAGGTCAAAAATGGTCCCAAAAAATGGCCAGAAAAAAGTTAAAATTTTATCTTTAATTTTAAAGCTTATTTTTTCTCGTTCTCATTAGTTTTTTTTCGATTTTTTATAGATATTGTAATAAATTTATAAATAAAACATAAAACAGCTGTCAGTAAAATGAACCAAATGAAAAATCGCTCAAAAAATTCCCATACATATTTTGGTTATATTTCATATGAAAAATTACCTAATGTTTTAAAGTGATCAAATAAAATATAATTATAATAATCGATTTAGCAAATCCATCAAATTAGTTTTTAGTATTTTAATATATTAGTTGTTTTTGATTTGGATAGTGAAGAGCGGTCGGAGAAAAGTTTTTTTAAATATAAAAACATAGATTTTTTGTGCGAATAAATACATAAAAATACTTAAATGAATGAATCTGTAAAAATAAAATTAGTATTAAAAAGTAAGAAATTAATGATACATGGTGGATCAACTCTACAGGATACAAAAATCCGCTTTCATTGGCATTGCAGGTGCATTACGTACTAGTTCATCAGAAGCTCTGAACACTATATTGCACCTAACACCTATAGACCTACACGTTATTGAATCAGCAGTCAATAGTACGATAAGATTATCTGCAACGGAAAGCTGGATATCAAGAACGTATGGTCACGGGAGGATATTAAGTTTAATACCCCCGCAATTCAATCAACTTACTGAATACATGATTCCCCAGATGGACTTCGGAAATACTATGAAAGTCCTATCCTGGAACTAGGATATACACTGACGGCTCAAAGATGAACTGCGGTGTCGACTCTGGTGTCTTCTCTAACGATCTTGGAATTAGACACTCATATAAACTCCCTAACGAGGCAAGCGTATTCCAAGCGGAAATACTAGCGGTCAGGGAATTTTGGTTTATTTGTCGACAGTCAAGCGGCAATACTATCGCTCAAATCACCTAAAACTATCTCTATTCTAATCAGACAGTGTAAAGAGGAACTGCTAGGACTAAGTCGACTGTATGACATTACTATAGTCTGGGTGCCTGCGCATAGGGATTACTATGGTAATGAACGGGCAGACGAATTAGCCCGGGCAGGCTCTGCTATGAATGCCTCCTTATCGGTTTCTGTCGCAATCCCGTTAGGAACAGTTAAAATCAGAATCCAAAAACACTTTCTAGAAAAGGCGAAAAATAGATAGCGAAATCTGGACAAATGTAACGAAAAACGCTCTATGCAACTCATTGGCTACAAACGTAAAGACATCTCGAGACTAATAGCATTGTTTACAGGTCACTGGACGATCGGGAAACATGCAAGCAGACTTGGTCTCCCTTACAATGAATATTGTCGTAGTTGTGGCAATCGCTGGAAGGAGGAGACAATATATCATCTTCTATGTGAATGCCCAACCTTGAACACAATCAGACATAAATTTCTGGGAATGTGCCAATTAGACAACCTCTGTGAGATATCTGGCACTAGACTCAGTGACATTATTAAATATCTTAATGCTCCAGGCTGGATCTAATTAATTTATGCTCTCATTGTTCTTCCCTACACTTCTATCTCATTTCAGACTCAGTACAACTCATTCATCTGGCGAGTAGTGTGGTCCCATCAAAACGGATTCTAACGAGTCTAATTGATTGCCCGTAAGGTTACGGGCTACCACGTAAACCAACCAACCAAAGAAATTATTTGTTTCATTGCTGAAATAGTAATATTTCAGCCTTTTTAAGGGAATCTTAAGAATCAAGCAAAGATAGAAAAAAGTCTAGAAGCTAAAACAAAAAATTTTGAGACTAAAAGCAAAATAAAAAGGTTAGATTTAGCCTTAAAAAGGCTAAACTGGCAACACTGCTAGAAGCATTGTCCATGTAGCAGCATCATCTTTGCGTTTACGATTTTTATCTGAAAATCTATTCAACCATCGGTTTTTTTTTTACAATGAACTGAAAATGTAAGTATATGTATAATTGTGGTATTTTATTTCCGTGTATTTGTATATTATGGCTGTCTATTTAAAGTTTTTTTCTTTAAATTCATTGATTTCAGTGATTCCCAAAACAGCTTGATATTTTAAATATTTCTTAGAAATAATATCAAAAATTATTCATTCGTGCTTAATTTGAGGTAATAAACGCAACAAACAGAAGAAATAAAAACTATTAACAAATGAGCCTTAACCGCCAAAATATCATAAAAGAAAAAATTTTTGAAATTTCTATTTTTGATGAAAATCTTCAAATCAGAATAATTTACATCATCTGTCGAAATTTTATATTAATTATTTTGTGTATAACTAAAAAACATTTTTTATTAGTTGGTTCCCAGAAAAAACTTTTTGCTTTTTGGTAATGGCAACCACTTATTAAAGTAGTTTTTCAGTAATGAGGTGTCATTATTATTTGCCTATTCTGTATTATATAAATAAGTACTCAATAGAATAACAGCACGGTAATATTGCAGTTACGTTGATGAGTTGGCTAGAGCGCTGGATTAGCAACCAAAAGGTTGTTGGTTTAACCCCATTCTGATGCTGTTAGTTTTTTACAACAACACGTCTAAAAAGATATTTTATAATATAAAAGTTTTTGTCACTTAGAAAACTAAGTGCGAGGTGGTGTACTGAGTAAGACGATAGTCTTTAAAAATGAATGTTTAATTTGTATCCGATTTCAAATCTCACTGACGCCAAATTTATATATATATATATATATATATATTTTCGTTTAGGTACATTATTTTTTGCAAAAAAACCGTCAATCAAACCAAGGAAAAGCTCTGCACCATCGATTTCATTGATAAAAAAAGGTGGTTTACTGACTTTCGTAGTTGTGTAATGGCAATCCGAATGAGTTTTTGTTGCGTTTTGTAACTGTGGATGAAACATGGATCCATTACAATGGGTTTCTTCGGGTGAACCTGCTCCGAAGAAGGCGGAGGTAAATTTGTCGGCCAATAACGTGATGGCAACATCAATTACCTTCAAAATAGGAAACCAATGCCAACTTATTAGACCGATTTAATTAGGATTTAAAAAGAAACCGACATCATATTGCCAAGAGTAAAGTTCTTTTTCATCAAGATAATGCACGGGTGCACACGTGTGCAGTCTCAATGGCAAAACTCTATGAATTGGGCTACGAATTGGTACATCGTCAGCCATATTCTCCGGATTTAGCCCCTAATGACTACTTCCTATTTCTAAACCTAAAGAAATAGCTCGGTGAAAAGAGATTCAGCTCCAACGATGAAATTATTGACCAAACAAATCCGTATTTTAAGGACCTCGAAAAATCCTATTTTTTACACAAAGTAAATGACGACACTTGCTCAAAATTTAACAGTAATCTATTAACAGGTGGTACTTGATGGAAATAGTGTTGCATTCCATATAACTACGAAGGAGGGCGGACTTATTGATCCGCCCTCGTACTTAAACTTTTCATACGTTTTTAGTTTTGCTAAAGTGTGTTTCAAATAAGGCATAAAGTGATTTGCTTAAAAAATATATTAAAAATAATTTTATGAAGTTTTGAATTTCTTAAATAATTGTTTGAGTGTTTAAACGATTTGAAAGATTGACGTCTCCTTTTATTGTAAATGAAATAGCATTTAAAATTTTGTATGTTTAGTGTTATTTTGAAATAGAAAAGCAAATTTAATTAAAAATTTAATAAATTACTTTTAATAAATAAAATTTAAAAGGTATGTTCTTTTGCTTTCTTCATTCAATTAAGTTCAGAATTGACTTAAAATTTAGGTAGCGAAGAGATCCTTAGTGCACAAAGTATCATCGAAACGTTTTATTTTTTTTTTTTTTTTTTTAATATCTCAAACTTTTCAGTGTATTTCGAATTTTTGAAAATTTATTAGTTTTTTACGTTTGACAATTTTGTTGTTTTTCTTAAAATTGCTTACTTTTTACTAGTAATGAAAAGTAATGGAGCAAAGCTATTATTAACTGAAATCAAATAAAAATAAAATATTTATTTTATTTTTGTAAAAAATATCGATTTTTGGTATGGTTACCTTTATCAGATTAGTTCCAAATTTTTGCATCAGTAAGTTTTTTATATTAAAGAATATAATTAGATTTATTTAAATATTATGGATATTATAAGTATTAAAACCTACATAGCTCAACCTTTCGTGTTTTTCAGTCATGCATTTTAATTAATTTCATTAAAATGCATTTATTTGTTTGAGCATTTCAATGCTTTAGAGGATAAAATTTTAATCTTTATATAATTTTTTAATAAAAAAATTATGCATAACATAAGAAAACGTACACTTGATGATACTTTGAAAGTAATGAAAAATTACTTCCTTATAAATGACTTTTATTCATTTTAAAAAAGGGAACGAAGTTGACATAAATTTATCTTAAAAATAAAAAAATGTTTTAAATTTATAATTCCAGAAAACTAAAATTCGGTTAATCGATTATTTGATACAAATTATTTGTTTTATTTATTATTCGGAAATAGACAATTTTAAATTATTCGAACAGTTAATCAACCAAAATTAGTCGTATAACCGAATGACGGTTAATCGATTGCATACTCTAGTTAATACTAACAATAAAATGAAAATATTAAGTCAAATTTATTATACAATTATCGTACAATATAATTGTACAATATTTCAAAAACGCCTAACTTGAAAACTTCAACTCATTTTTGGTGCATAAGCTCTTTTAATGATCACGAAAACGTTATATAATATTTTTTTATAATTTTTATGGCCTCTACTCGGTTATGTGATGTAAATTTTGGATATTTGCAAAATTCCAAAAAGTTATACCTTTAACGAACACACTTTCTATTAATAAATATATAAATATTTTAAAAACGTAATCATTCTTGAATTTTTTTTTTTTTTTTAGAAAATGAGTAAAAAAATATATAATTTTTTGGAAAATTCCCAGGAAAATATGTATTAGTTTTACAACTAGTTCCAGAACGTATGAAATTGATGTTACGAACTAAGATTTTTGTTTAAAATTGTTACCTCCAGAAACAGTTCTGTAAAAGTGTTACCTAGCTAGTACCCATTCTATGGAAAGGTTCTAGAACTAGTTCTTTAATCAATGATTTTTGTTCGAAATTGTCACATTCAGAACTTGTTCTATAGCAGTGTTAAGAAACGGTTTCAACGCCTGTTTTTTAATTTTTATTCTAATGAGACACTTTCCTAAAGGCCACTTATAAAATTAATTTAATTTTGTTAAACTCTTCTGCTTTTTTTTTTTGGATTTTTTGGAAATTCTTTATTCAAGTTTTTTAAACAGTTGTAAGAAGTCAACTGTTATGATTATAATTTTCATATTTATTATTATTTATGACCATGAACATTTCTGCAGTAAAACTTTTTACAGCAACATCATTTCTCTGAACAAATTACTGGTCTCACAGAAGTGTTGTAGAAGTCCCGGGAACTCCAGCATTCAAAACCCTACCTACAACTCAAATGTTGCTATAATGTTGTTTGATTGCCATGTCTAACTTTTTGGGGACTCGAAGAATCAGTTTTTAATGAGAGATAGTTTTCGCTACAATTTCATCATTACTTCTGAACAGTGTTGTCAGATGAGCGGATTTGACAATTTGGGGAGGTATTTGGGGATTTTCATAAAATATGTGGATTCTTTATTAAATAAAATTAAAGTTATCTCTTATTTAGTTTATTTCCAAATAAAGTTATTTGTAAATACTGAACTCACAGTTTATACGCAGATATTACATTCTAAATAAAAATAATATTTTTTTCTTTTACAAATATTTTTTTATAATTTTTCATTTTCCCCACAATATTTTTTTCATTTTTGAAAGCACAAAAAAAAATTTTAAAAAGGCAACATTTTAGGTCTTATTTGTATGCAAATAATTTCTTTAATCAGGAATTGTTTTCATGAGTTAGTAAATTTTCAATTTATTTCGCTAAATTCTTAATTTATACAAACTATATACTTTATAGTTTCTTCTTAACTAAAACTAAAAAAAAAATTAAATTATGTGCTATTTATGCTAAAAATAACTTGTTTTTTTAACAATTGATAACAAATATTTTATTTTTTCACCTAAAAACCTTCAAAACTAATACAGGAAATTCCAACATTTATATAAATTTTTAAGAAAAAGTTATTACGTTATTGAATTTGAAAAACGTAACAATTTGATAGTAGATAGAAAATTTTATTAATGGAAAATTATATCAAAAAAATCTATTGGGTGCAAAATATGCAAAATTTATCAATTAAGCGTAAAATATGTGAAATTGTGCTCTTTAGTGTAACAAATATGTTAGGTATGAAATATGCAAAAATATGTCATTTAAATTGCCAAAATATGCTCTAAAATAAGAATATTTTATGAAAATATGACAAAATATGATGCTAAGTCCAAAATATGCAAAAATGTGTATATGCATATATAATTATCTGAAACGGATGAATCAAACCTATAGTTTGATTCATTTGAAGCACAAGAAAAAATATGATTGTGTATAATTTTGGCCCCCTCGCGAAAATTATTCACGCCAAAGGATTTTAAACGCTGAAGTATAACTTTTTGTTCGTTCAAAGCGCTATCAATGTGCTAAGAAAGAAAAGTCAGAAAAAATTTTAATTAAATTTTAAAAGTTTTATGTTTTGTCCATATATAAAATATATACTGATATATGAATATATATATATATATATATATATATATATATATTCATATTGGGAAATTCTATTTTTAATGGACTAGTACTAAAAAGGATCAATGACTTCCACTTTGAAAATGCGATTGCGAAAACCATTGTAAAGTGCATAAATTAGTATTGGTAGACACTATGTTTTTTGTATACGTAAGATTTTAAAAAGTATAAATTGTAATTTTAAACTTTACAACATGAGTTTATCCACAATAAAGCATATAAGAAACTCTCCAAAGATCGATCAAGTACGACTATAACGTTTTTAATGGACTAGTACTAAAAAGGATCAATGAGTTCCACTTGGAAAATGCGATTGATGAATAAAAGAAAATTATAAAATTGTATTTGAGATTACTGACTGCGGCTTTTTGCGATCTTTTAAAATATTTGAAAATATGCGCGATACCTCATATTAGTAATTTGTTAAAAATTATTTAAAAATTTTATAGCACTTGATAAAAATTTATTTTACAAATATTTCACTAAGACTAGATCTGCCATGCCTATCTCCAAAGTATTCTTTATTTTAATAAAATTTATAAAAGTATGTCTGTAATTGATCCTACACGCCCATTTTTAGTGAGAATGTTTACGGTCTCGTCTACCAACAGAATATAAAATTTCAGTCAAGAGTGGATTTTTATCGTTCTAAAACTTCCAAATGTGGCATTGTGCGTTGCATTGGGAACTCTTCTAAGAATTTCTCATATGTTCGCTTTTTGATATTTTCATAATACTTTTCTTTGCCTAAGGCATCATGTCATTAATACAGACAGACTAAAATTTTTGTATTGTAATAGCAAAATAAAATTTATTAATAATATTTTTTGCATGTTTCTTTTTTTTTAATTTATCTCAATTCTTTTCAGCCTTTGTTACATTATATAATCAGCATATTGGAAAAAAAGTCTGCTTTTATATTTCTACTATTTCATTCATTTTTCCTCAGTTACAAATATTATATAACATGTTAATGCTAATAAGTAACTCTATATTAAAGTTTTGAATAAATAACCAACACAATGATTAGGAACCTCAATTATTTCAATCTAAATATATTAACATACTTCTACTTATATAAGCCAACAAAATCACACATACACATACACATACACATACACATACACATACAAAGATTTACAAATACCGCGTGCGCCATCATTAAAACTGAAAACTAAGAGGCCTGTACCAACCGGTAATTGAATTAGTCATCTTGTTTTTTAATGTTTATGTCATTTGTCATTATGGAAAATTGAAAGCGCAAAATGAGACTCTTGTATATGAGAATGTTTGCCAGCTTATCTGGCTGCCTAGCTGTTTGTCTGCCTAGCAGTCTATATCTGTGTTTGGAGTAGGTAGATGATGAGAATATTTACAGTTGAACATTAACAGCAAAAGACTTCAAACAAAATGATTTTTTTTTTTCTATATTTTTTTCTTTTCATTATTTTCTCATCACACAGAGCATATTTAATATCTTGTATCAATGTTTTACTTACTATTTAGAGATACAACTCGATGATTAAGTGCTTCTACTGAAGTTTCATCTTTTTTTTCCCCACCCCCTTACACGTCACTACTCTTCATCTGTCTTTGTCTACGTTCCTGTAGCTGTCACTGTAGCTGTTTATAAATCTGTTTCGAAATTGTTTTAAATAACTTTTTCATCTTCTATTACAGTCGGTTGTTGTTGTTGCTCTTGTGTTTGTTGTCGTTGGGAGATAATAACAAAAGTTACAACAAAAAGACCACGGTCAGGTGGTAGAGGGAAGTGTAAAACGGTATGCGGCTCCTCGTTACGGAAGTTGTTCAGTTGTAAAGAGTTTTTAGGTAAATTGCAATATTTGCCTTTGGTTTTTATTCTATGTCTATAAGTATATAAAGATCTTTTTCCCATTAAAAAGACAAAATGAAAACAAAATCGTCATTTGAGCTGGGTAAATACCAACGAAAAAAAAAGTAAAACATAAAACTTAATTCAGAGCCAGTGCGAGTAGTTTTAATTTTTTTGTATTGAGTAAATAAAAGATTAGAGGGCGTTTCTTAAAATTAAAAATTACCTTTATGAGAATTAATGAAAGATATTTTGATAATTATTTTTCTTATACTCAAGTTTTATTTTATTTTATTTTATTTTTTTTCTTTTTTATAGTAAAGTACGAAACTGTTGAAAGCGAAAATCAAGTAATGCGGTGGTTCACTTTTACTGCGCTTAATCCTACGATACATACTCAAAAAATTTATGTTAATTAATACCCGCAGCACCCGTGTACCTTAGTGTGTTTTTCGTTGATTTTTTACAAAAAAATTATAATTTGATATTATTTATTTATTAAGATTATTTAATTAACTATAAAGATAAAAGCAAACTGTTGAAAGCACATACAATGTTTGAGTGTGTTTACGATGTCCACCTGTCCGTCCGTCCATATCAAACTTCTAACGAAGCTGCAGATCGCAATTTTTAGGATAATTTGAATTAAATTTGCCTTTACATGATGTAGCAATGAATTCTTTTCAATATTGCTTACAGTGGTTATATTCAAATTTTCTCCTAAAATAGGGTTCCAACGCTCATAATTCTTTTCAATATTACATAATTCGGTACATATAAAAGTTTTATATACGTTAAAAACACCATATCATTTTATAAAATAATTTATATAAAAATAAAAAAACACAGTATCAAATTTTTATGAATTTCGCTCTACAATAAAACATATAAAGGGATCACAATGGACGTGATGGTCTCTGGGTGGAAGCGTGAATACGCCGCCCTTTTTAACCTAACCTAACCTAAGCATATAAGAAACTCTCCAAAGATCGATTAAGTACGACTGTAACGTTCTTACAATCATAAAGAATGTTGCCAGCGATGGCACTGACTTGATCCACAATTGAGCATAATTACCATATAAGATCCTCACCGAAAATCGTTTAAGCCCGACTATAGCTTTCTTAAAATCCTAGATAATTTTATCAGTGATGACACAGCGTCCTGTCAAGTTTGGAGCTACAATATCAAAAGTTTGCATGACCTGGCACGAATAGCGGAAATAATATCGACCGCTTGAGCTTTTGTATTATATTTTAGAGTAGAAGTGTTGGATATTTTTACATGACATATAAAACAAGTAAGAATGTTATATTCGGCTTGGCCCAATCTATGTATCCACCATTTACAGTTTTCTAAAATTTCACCTTATATGGAAGATGGGCGGTAAAGTGGGCGGACCAAGTCATTTTTTTGTTTTCAAATTAACATTGGTCGTTGAACTATTGGTGCCAAATGCCGTTTTTTGTAAAAGATATCAGCCGGAAAGTATAAACTGGAGTTATGACGGACATCCTGTTTTTCTAGTATTTGGTCTATACCTTTTGGTCCATACATTTTTTGAGCTAAATTTCGTCTCTCTAAGATGCCCACCCCTATCCATATTCTGCTTTCAACAAACAGACAAACGGACGGTCTTCGTCCGAACAATCATCTAAGGCCCCATAAAGTACATTATTTCGACATGTTACAAACGGAATAATAAACCCAATATATCCCAATATAATAAACGCAATATTATAAAAACTAAAGAGATTTCACAAAAACCACAGCCATTATTTAAATATGTAAAAATGGCTAAAATGTGCATCATCGTTGTCATAATCATAAAGACTGGCATAAAATATTTATAATGAAAAATGTTTGTAAGTTGTCCTACTTATATTTTCTTTTAATCATATTTTTGAAGCTCCCAAAAGAGCCAAGAAAGTTCAAAATTACTTCAAATCCTAAAGGAGCCAGGTTTTTTACAATGATACTTTTGCCTGACATGGACAGGCTTATTCACTATTTAAACCAAGAAATGTCAAATTTTAACCTTAAGTGAATCAAAAGGCAATAAAAGTATTAAATACTGCAAAGAAAAGTTAATTGTAGTGCAAAACACATCCAAATTATATGGGGGTACCGGGGTATCCTGTACCTGATTTCTGTAACTATGTGAGAAATTATCTATTCGAAAAAATAATACTCATCATGTATAACATAGAGTGAGTAAGTGTAAAAGTAAATCAGTAATTTTTTGTTTACTTCAAAAGGATTCAGTAAAGAATACAAAGAATGGAAGGAAACTCTCTTTTGTACAACAACAACAATTCTCTCTCTTCTGTGTAAATTCAACACACTTATGAGAGAGAAAAAATAAAACTTCCCTTTAAAATTTAAAGAAAATTACACTTGCGACACATTTTATCACTAGCACACAATATTTTTTATTATTTTTTCAAGCACATTTATTCCATTTTAACTCGCGTAATACGAATAATTTTCACAAACCGACTTTTTTATATATTTTTAACAATACTTTTTTATATATTTATTTTATAAAATAATTTTAAATTATTTTCATATTCATCAACAAAAAGCCAAAATATCTAATTATATTTATATTTGTGGATATAATCCGCATTAAGAGGTTAATAATTTTTTTAATACTCTTTTGTGCAACTATGTGTGTATGATTTGTGATGAAAGTGTTTCAGCACAAATACTTATTAACT
Source organism: Protocalliphora azurea (assembly GCA_932274085.1). Taxonomy (NCBI): domain Eukaryota; kingdom Metazoa; phylum Arthropoda; class Insecta; order Diptera; family Calliphoridae; genus Protocalliphora; species Protocalliphora azurea. The sequence goes on from OW026520.1 coordinate 153,599,844, forward strand.
ATTACAAACTAACTATTTACAAATAATAAAATGATGCCATTTTAAATTTCTTTTTTTTTCAAAAATGTGATAAATATTGAAAAATATTGTGGAAAAAAGAAAAACTAAAAAAAAAAGAAAATTACTTTTAAAAGAAAAATATAGTTTTTCTTTATTTACAACATACAATCTGCATATAAACTGTGTGTTCAGTATTTACAAATAACTTTATTTGTAAATAAGTATAAACTAAGTAAGTGTGTATAAACTAAGTAACTACTACTAGGTACTGGGTATTGACTTCAGCAGGCGTCAAATTTAAAGCCATTTTATAATAGACTAAGTTACCAGAATTCGGGTTTCTTCAGCTTAATCGCGGCAATCTGAAGTTTCGTGACTATATCTTCATTATTAAAAAGATGCGTTTTAAAGTCAAAAAAGGTACCCGGGTATATACCGTAAGTCATAGAATACAGCTAGAAGTTTATGTGAGAGGCAGTTCAAAATAAATTTTCAAAAAATGTAATAATTTTTTTCAAAATAAAAACGCAAAATATATGCGACTACATATATTTTGTTGTTGCATGAATTAGGTTTTTGACAACAGAATTAGGTTTTTGTCTCTCACATAAAGTTCTAGTTGTATTCTATGCCTTAAGGTTTATAGAATGTTTAGTGTAAGGCAGAATGTCTGGTTTATTTCAAAATGAAACAAAGTGCTCTGAAATTGTTTAAAGGATAAATAAATTTTAAATAATATCTATATAAACTATTAAATAATGTAAAAAGAAAATAGCAAGAAGAACGAGTATATTAAAATTACACTGCTCGGTAGAAAAATCCTCCCTTAAACAAGAATAGGTGGACTTGATGAAATTAGACATGCTCAGTTTTTTTCTATCAGATTCTGATTTTTTTATGGGCATATCTAATATTTAACCCTTAATAAGGTTATTACATTTTATATTACATATATTGTACCACACTTTTCTTATTTTTCTTATATTTAGCTATCTTTCTTTCCAATCTTTTGCTTTATTCTACTAGGATTTTCCTCTTTATTCATCTATCAGCTTTCTCTGTTATTTATAAAGGGATCACAATGAACCAAACGGTCTCTGGGTGGAGACGTGAAGACGCCGCCCTTTTTAATCTAACCTAACCTAACCTATTTTGTACCATAACTAGGGCACAGTTTGTCGAGATAACGAACTTTAAAAAAAATTAAGATTTTTGTAAAAAAATACCACAATTTCAAAAAACCGGAAAAAATTCCAAAAATGGATTTTTTTTTAATTTTTTTCTTAAAGTCCACATTTGTTACAGGTCTAAAAAAAGCTATTGACTAACTCTTTAGAACGCATTAAAGTTTTCGCAACTGCATTCTGTTTGTAGATTCAAGCTTTGGTATTTTAGAACATTTCGGCAAAATTCAAAATTTTTATATAAAATAGATCAAATTCGGGATAGTCTATACTTAGTTCTATTGGGTGCTTGGACTTGTTTTTATTTCTAAAGTGATTTCTGTGAAGATGCCTTTCCAAAACGTATAAAATCATTATATGTTCCAAAGAAATATTTTATTTTAGAGAAAAAAAGAATGTAAATACTTTTTCGGCAAAAAAAATCCTAATTTTAACAATTTTCAAATTCGGAATTTATCAAATAGTACGTGGAACCGACAGAATTCGATTGAAAAAAAGTTCGGTAATATTAATGTTGTACAACTATTTTTATACACTACAATAAAACTTTATTATATATTTATTATATATATATATATATATATATATATATATATATATATATTATATTTTCAACAAAACAAGGAGCATAAGGTAATTTAAAAATACCAGGAATTCTCGGGAACACGATTTTTTCATTACCGTTTACCGGGGAGTTGAAAAGTCCAGGAATTACCATACCCTGGTATTCATATTCGTTTGTCGTAATATTATTCAACTCCATGTGAACCTTTACTTTACAATTTTGGTATAAATAACACAGGTCAACAAAATCGCAAAAAACTATAGCTCGAAATATTCTGCGAAATAATGAGGAATAAGAAATTCCTTAGACTTAATACATTGATATATTGCAGAAAGATAAATGAAATTGTCCCATCACGTCACACTTTTAACCCATTGACGACCAAAGAAAGTGTGCCTCTCTGAGGAGTTTTTAGGTTATATAATTTTCTATGAAAAATGTAGAGCAAATTATTCACTCATGTTTTATAGGCAAAAATGCTACAAAAATTTAGTATAAGTGAAGCCTTCAATTTGACACAATTCATAAATTTCTCAATTAACCCTCATAAAACCATGGAAAAATACGAAATTTAAATAACAAAGTGAACAAAATAATAAAAATAATTATCGTCCATATTCTGCATTTCAAAGTAATTCGAAATCGAAAATGGAAATGAAATACATTTATCGTTTTTAGTGTGTTCTGTAAATTGAATTAAATTATATTCGATTTCATTTTAATTTTGTTCTAATTAATTGACAGTAACTGATTTTAATAAAAATATTTAAATACAATTTTTTCTTTAGATTTATAAAAACAAAAAAGATTTTTTCAATTATAATTTGTGCAACTCTTCAATAGTGGTTCCATTTCAATAAAATTGAGTACAAGATCTTCCTTTAATATGTAGATTTGTACATACATACTTACTTCTATATTTTGCGTTACAAATTGTTATTTATATGGAGGACTTATACTATTTGAGAAGAACCTATTTTATGAAGAAGAACTTATACTATTTGATTTAGGATCACTTTGTGAATTAATTTAAGGATATCTGTCTTTCCCTTAGGCAGCCTGGCTATTTAAGTAATCCTTGTTCGCAAAGACCATTATTTATTTCATTTAGCATTTAATTAGCATTATTTTTCATTTTTTCTTATAATAGAAAGAAGCAATAGTCTGTGAGCATAGCAGAATTCCATACGACTTGATATACATAATCTCTCAATAATAGCGACTTGGTGAAAAATCTTTCATATTTTCGGAGATTTTAACAATTTTAAAATTTAATTTCTGGGGGCTATGTAGGACAAGTTATAGACATGGCATACTCTACACTTTTGTTACACTATTCCTTCTCTATAAAAAACGGATGATTATTTTGCTCTACCTACCAGAAAATTATATAACCTAAAAATTTTTTAGGGGTACTTATTTAGTCGTCAATGGGTTAAAAGTGCACTTTCTGCATTATATTTAGTCTAACGATTAAGAATTACGCGGAATTATTCACCATGTAATTTTTTTTCTAATTTTTTGTTGATTTTATTATTATACCCTACACCACTATAGGTGGTTGGGATACTATACGTTTGTGCTGATGTTTGTAACGTATAGAAAAAGTTATCCTACACCCAGTTTATAGTGTGCCAATTGACTCAGAAGCATTTTTTAAATCGATCTAACGATATCCGTCCGTCCGTCTGTCTGGCCGGCTATTCATGTAAACCTTGTGCACAAAGTACAAGTCGCAATTTTTAAAAATAATTCAATTAAATTTGGCTCGTGGGACTTTTATGATCATGGACGAAGCCTACTGAAATTGATTGTGATCGGTCTATTATTTCATCTAACCTTCATATAAATGTCCCTCCGAATAGATGTCTTAAAAGTAAGAATACTTTAATAAAATTCGGTGCAAAGAAGTTCTGTATAAGTATCAAACTTTTTACTAATTTTATGAAGATCGACCATAACTCTCATATAAGCCCCTCTTCCAAAAATCAATTTAACGTACATAAATCCCATAAGTTTTATGTAAGTAGAAACAACATTGCCAAATTTTATGATAATCGGTCCATAATTTACCATAGCTCCCACATAAACCCACTTCCAGGAATCGCCTTAAAGTGCATAAAATCATCTAGATGTTAGTATCAACGCATTATTCGGTATTTGTATATTTTATTTAAAATTTAGTAAAATTGGCCACAGGTGTAATATAAGTACACAATGGTGTAGGGTATCAACTAGTCGGTCTTGACCGACTATATATTTCTTTCTCGTTTAAATTTGGAATTTCATTTTTTTCAAACTTTCGATGTATACGCATTTTCTGTCAGTGCGATTTTAATAATTTTACCATTTTTCAGATCTACGATCATGTGTTAGTTATACCAAATACAAATTTACAAATACAACATCCACTTCTTTCCACACAATTTTCCATGATTTTATGAGGGTTAATAGAGAAATTTTTGATTTTTACAACTTTAAAGACTTCCAGAGGCTATGTGTAACAAGTCGGAGACTTGACTTGTATTACGTTTTTATAGCATCATTTCATGACTATAAAATATGAATGACTTATTTGCTCTACATATTACCTAGAAAATTATATAATCTAAAAACTCCTCAGGGAAGGATATTCTTTTGGTCGTCAATGGGTTAAAAATGTGACGTGATAGGGAAAAACCAAAATGTTCCTGGTGATTAGAATGACCAATATATTACAATATATTTTTCAGTCTTGACCTGTGTAATTAGTCACATTTTCACTAAAATTTGAAACATTGCTTTTAATTATTTCCCATTAGATATATTACCTTATATTTATGTCTAAACAATAACTAATTAAAACACATGTAATTTTTTTTAAATATTTCGATATGATCTTTTTTTCAAAGCTCATATATTGTTTTAAAGTTTATATATGCATTTATTTATTTTTCTTCTCTTATTAGGTTCTTTTTCTTTTTTTCTTTCATTGTCTTTTTTTTTATTGAATAACAAAAAGTCTTTAATTTTAACTTATACAATGTATGAGTACTTACTTAACTATATGTATGTATTTCTTTATGTATACATATACATACATACTTAACTAAGTATGCATTCTATTATCCTTACATTCTGCTGTACATTTCACACTTACATTTACATGTTTTATTTGTTTTTTTTTAGATTTTTTTCTTTTTTTGATTTGTTTTTTTTTTTTTTTTTTTTTTTGTGAATTTAATTTGTTTTGTTTTAAATACAATATTATAAGTAGAATACTTGTACGTAGGTATAATTGTAATTACTTATAATTAACTTATTTAATAATGTAACAAAAATTGTTCAGTTCAAATCGTCAAATATCATTGAACTAAGTATGAGAAGTGTTTGTAGTTGTTTGTAAATATGTATGTATTTGTATGTATTTGGAGGGTTTCAAAAGAAAAAGTTGAAAATGTTTAAAATTGTAATAAGAAGTTTGTTTTTATTTGTGGTAAATTTATAATAAACAAGTTTAAGTTTTAAAAAAGTGTAAGTTTTTAGGATCAAATTGTATAAACTTTTTTTCCATAATTTTTGATGTTTCTGAAATGTGTTCTCAGAAAATAATATGAAATGAAAGGAATAATATAATAATTTGTCGAATTTTTTATATTTGTGTTAGCTTAAGTATAATCCCAAAGATTACTTTATGGTCATTCGAACCTTTTTAACAAAATGTAAATAATTTGTTTGTTAAAATAATGTAAACTTTAATATATATGAAACCCTACTAATGTTAGTACATATGTCTGTATGTTTATGTATAGAGTAATTATGTAATATGTGTTTGTTTGTATGTCTGTCTGTCTTTCTGTATGTTATTTGTCAATATTGTAATTATATGTATGTGTGTATAAATATGTGTATGAATATGTAATTATACAAGTAAAGAAAGGTCTGTATTTAACTATATTTACTATTTACAGATATGTAATGTGTACATAAGAGTATGTACGTACATATGTATGTATGCATGTATGTATGTTAGTGTATATGTATGTATATATGTACGTATGTATGTATGTTGGTATGTATGTATGTTTTTAAAATGATTTTTAGGTTATGTATGTATTATATACTGTTGGTAGATTTCCACATATGTTTGTTTCAACAAATATTCATCTATTTTTAAATGTAAATGAGAAAATTTTTTGTTCTACAAATTAATGTCAAGGTAAAGTTGATTGATGCCTTTAAAATTAAAAAGAAGAAATAACATGTGTTTTTAATTTTCTTTTTTGGAAAATTTACTTTTTTCATATGTAAGTTTGTGTAATGAAGAAACAAATATTAAGAGAAAAACTTTTTCTATTAGTAAATTGCAATTTTAAGAAATTAATCAAAATATGTTTCAAGTTCATGATAATTTGAAGGCAAAGAAAAGTGTAAAAAGAAAACAATTACTTATTACAACCCTTTGAGGTGTATAATTTTTTTCTAATGCCTTGAAAGGAAAAATAATATGACATTAACTTTCTATGAAAGATTTAAATAAAAATCAGAAAATAATGAACATATGATAAAAAATTAAAAAAAAAAAACAAAACCTGACATGCTCACGGCGGCATGAAATATTACCAAAAAAAAAAAAAAAAGAAATCACCTCTATTTTTTAACAAAGACAATTACCTATTTATACCAATTATAAGTCCCTCAAATAAAAAAAAGAAATAAAAAATACCCAAAAATTCTTTAACCTAAAATTTATTTATAAACAAAGTCCTACAAAACCTCATAATATAAAATTTCAATTAACACTTAATTAAAATTTATATAGAAAAGTTCAAAAGGTCATTGTTATGTATGCTAAACTGTATAAGTGTCATACTAAAACGGTTATATGTCCCTCCTCCAAGTTTATGGAAATAAAGTTATTCTACATTCCTTCTTTTTGTTTTTGCATTATACTTATAAGAAATGTGAAAATGAACTTTGACCTTACAACTTAAATCAAAATATTGTAAAAGAAAACAAACTTAATACTTTTTCAAAGCTGAAGGTTAAGTTATGAAAATTAAATAATTTAAACCTTTGACAACTTAAATTAACCTTTAATAACACAAATTAAGAAATATTGAAGAAGAATATATTGGTTTTAATTAGTTTAATCATCTTTGCAAATTGGTACCTTACTCGAGGCAAAATATTTAAGAAATTTCAAAAGTGAGAGAGAGACTTATAAAAATTGAAGGTTACTTTAGGTCAGTTTAAGAATATTCTAGCTTAGTAATGGGAAATAGAAATTATAAAATGGTACTGAAATCAAAGGAAAATGGTACCTTTTTAAGATTTGAAGTATTAAATTTTCCATCCCTATTCCTGTTAGCTCCAAAGCAGCATACATCAATATCGCTATTTGCAATTTGCATTTCAAACGTTTAAATTGTTTTAACATTTGAACCTAGTGGACCGGTAACCATAAGGGCCAATATATTTTTCATTCCGTTTGCTATTTTTTTTTTTTTTTTTTTTTTTTTTGATTAGAGATTGTCAATTTTGAGATATTTATTGGTATGTTGAAATTGATGTTTCTAAGGTTCTCCATAACTTACGAAAATGGGTAATACTTTAGTATATCAAATAAACAGTCGAGAAATTTCCTATTTGAATTAAACAAAATCGGTATATAAATAGCGGAATTATAAGCGAAAAATCCAAACGGCCAGAAATTTTTTGAGAAAACTTGATTAAAAGAAAATAGATAATAGATTATTTTCGTATTTTTTATGCAAATCCGTCGAAAATATTCTCTTAATATTCTCGCAAAAAAAATGTTTCCGATGTTAAAACAAAAACCAATTTTTTCCCAAATAATTTCAAAAATTAAGTTCTCATAAAAAGAAGTGATTTTCATTAAAAAAAGAACCAAATTTGCTTAAAAAACCGATTTTTTACAAAATACCTAATTTTATTAAAAAGAAAAGATTAAAAAGAAAAAAAAATGATTATCACTAAAAATCCACATTTTCATATATAAAATTTTACTGTAAAATCCATTTTCTCTAAAAATTCTGATTTTTTACTAAATTCAGCAAAAACACAAATTTTCACTAAAAATTAAAATTTTCATTAAAAATTCAAAATTTCACTAAAAATTCAAATTTTCACTAAACATTCAAATTTTCACTAAAAGTTAAAATTTTCATAAAAAAATGTTATTTTATTTTTTTTTTTTTTTAATAAATAAAAGCCATTTTCGCTAAAATTGTTATTTTCAACAAAAATTGTAATTTGTTGTAATTTTCCATAATCACCATTAGTAAGTGTTTCTGGAAAATCTTTTTTTTTTTCTTTTTGAAATTAGATTTTTAAATAAAAAATATGAACAAATCAAATTTTTTATAAAAATTCGGTTTTTAGTGAAAATTTGGGAAATTAAAATTTTTAGCGAAAATTAGAAATTTTTGTAAGAATTTGAGTTTTTAGTGAAAATTAAAATTTTTCTAAAAACCCAAATTTATATTAAAAATGTTCACTAAAATTTCAAATTTCACTCAAAATTCGAAATTCTACTAAAAATTCGAAGTTTTACTAAAAAATTTCGTAATTTTGCTAAAAGTTGGAAATTTCAATAAAAACTCAATATTTCAAATTTTTTGCTAAAAGCTGAAATTTTCACTTAAAATCTAATTTTTACTAAAAGTTAAAATTTTCACAAATAATTCGAAATTCCACTAGAAATTCAAATTTTCATTAAAAATTCGAAAAAAGAATCATATTTTTTGCAAAATTCAAATTTTTTGCTAAAAAATTTTAATTTTCATCAAAATCCTGATTATTTCGAGTTAACATCGATCCTTGAACTGTTTGTACAAAATTTCATTCTCTTTCATGCTTTTGCTTAAGAGACATCGGCGGAAAAGTTTGAACTGGAGTTACAACGGACACTAATCTTGTTTAGTTTTTGGCCCATAACTTATTTGCTTATTAAGCAATTTTACCCATTTTCAATACCATATAAATCTTATATAAGGAAAATACTTGTACCAAATTTTGTCCCCCACGGTGGCCCGCTCTATGCCCTATCCTTCTTTTAATAGACACATAGGCGGACAAACGGACGGACATGGCTAGATCGTCATAGATTTTCCTGAGAACCCAAAATATACATGTATACTTTATAGGATCTTAGAAGATTGTACAACAACTAACAAACTCGTAGAAAATAATTCCAAAAGACCTTACCTAACCCATTACAATTACATTTTAATATTAATTCTCTTACTCAAAAGTAGGAATAAAATGTTTCAATTACTTTTAGCAAATTTTCATTAACACTCAATTAGTAAAATTTAAGGAAAACTGTTCATATTCATTTCAACAATCAAATCTCATATACAATCTTTACAACCCACATTGGGGTCAAACGCAAATTTTTTGGTAATAATGCTAATATGCTTTTAATATGCTTTTAAAAATAGTCGTTAAAAAAACTGATTTTTAACATAAAATCTCCACTCCTGCATTCGTTTTTGGCCGGGCGGGAAGCAGTTTAGTGTTAGATCATTCTAAATCTATTTCTATAAAAAATATGGGTACCAAATTTAAAAAAGCTCGCGTGACATTTTTTTTTTATTAATCGATAAAAATGAAACTATTTTTTAAAATTGACAATTTTCGGCCAATGCTGGATGTTGGGTGCAAACTTAAATCAATTCAAAATTTCTTTGTTAACCATTTATGAAGCCTTTGAGAAAAAAGTGAATGAATTGTACTATATTTTTGTAAAAAAATAGCCATTTTTCATGCCAATTTCAGAGTGCTGACTTTGAATATTTTTCACGTCTAGACGAATTGAGATAATCCAAAAATTCTTTCAGCATATTATTTTGAAATATGTAGAAAATTACAGAACATTTTTAAAAAATTTTTACCTCATATATCTCCGGACTTATTCACGAAAAACGAAAGAAAGTCGAGCCAAAAAATCAAAAATTCAAAATTCAAGCGTAAATATCTTTTTAACTGTAAGAGATAACTTAGATGAGTAAGTTCATTTTTTCTTTATCTTGCCAAGTACTTTCCAGAAATGTAAAAATCTTTAAAATCGGACTTCATTTGTACAAGTTACGATTTTTTTTAACTTTTACATACTCGAGGTAGTCAACTTTGACACCCTGTAGCTTATCTCATGTTATCACAGGGTGACTACAAGATGATTTTTCTGAAAGCTTAGGTCCTCCTCTACAACTCTTCCATACATTTCAATTTGATCTGAACAGTAGTTTAGGAGATTCAGATTTATTACCAAAAAATTTGCGTTTGACCCCACTGTGAACAAATGACTAATGAACAAATTTTTGTCCAATCTTCTAACTCTTTTCTACTTACACCACAAATAATGATTAATACAAAATCTATTTATATTAATATTAATTGCAAACATTAAACAACGTAATACTCATTTAGAATAAATAATATAAAATACATTATTATTTATTAACACAAATAAAACTCTAAATATCAGCACTACAACTTCAATTTAACTCATAAAACAGACAGATATTTATTGGAAAATATGTCCAAGTGAAACAAACCATGATTTACTTTTAATATTTGTAAAATTAATATAAATATACATATGTATGTGTCATACACTCACACATATTTAAATTTATTTTAAAATAACAATAACAATAATAATGATTGTAAAAATATTAATTTGCATAAATTTGTTTTAATTAAATAAGTTAAATAAAATACTATTTACTATCCAATACATAAAAATGAAAACATATTCTATAATACTCGTAATTATTTGTCAGTTATTTTAATTGCAAACAAAAATTTATGCATTTTATTTCATTTTATACATTTCTACATTTGTCTGGAGATTTTTTTGCTGCAAATAGGCAGAAGAGTGAGTAGAATATGTATGTATGTATGTATGTATGTATGTATGTTGGCGTTTAAATATTATTGGACTGATGTTTAATTAAATATAATAATTTCATTAATTAACTCTAAATAATGTATTTTTAACCCCAACTGACTAAAGCTGCTGGAGAGTTTTGCTAATTGGGTATGAATGTTTGCTTTTTTATTTTTTTTTTAATAATATTTTTTTTAATTATTAACAAATGAAAATAGTTAATAATAAAGATTTATTTTATCAAATGTTTTGAATTAATGTATGTGATTATTTTTTTAAAAGCTGTAAATCTTTTTATAAAATTGTTTATGTGTTTTTTTTTTCTTTTTTAATATTGTATTTTAGTGGTTTTAATATTTATGTTAATAAAACAGGCTTTTTTAAACAGTACGGGGTTATTTCCCATAATTAATATACTTGGAAAAATATATATGATGAACATAAAAAAAAATTTTTAAATTTTGAGTAAAAATATTTAAAAAAATGTTTTTCTTCTGACACGAACGTCAATTTGTGGTATTAGTTAACCAATATTTATGCGTGCAAAGTGTGTTCGAGTTATTAATTTTTATCACTAATCACTATCACTAAATTTTTAATATTTATCAAAGTACACTGAAAAATACATTTTTAATTAATTTTATTTAATTAATTTTAATTTATTTAATTAATTTTAATTTTATAAACAGCAAAAATGTTTTTTTTTAATCTCTAAAAATAGTGAATAATAATAGACATATTTTGGGAAATTTTTCTGAAAAAATCAGATGAATATCTGTACTGGTTTGAAAGTATAGTAAAGTGAATTTTCGCAAAATGTTGAACAAGTATCTTGTTTAGTGATAAATTTTATATGGAAAAATAATTTTTATTAATTTAAAATTCGAACTATAATACGAAATACTTGGGGCAGATTCTTGCAGTTAAGAATATCTTTTTAATAAATGACTCGGTGGCGTCATTTATTAAAAAATTGTGTTTCTGATATTTTGGGCAATTTCTATAAAAACGGTTTTTGTCAGTAGCAAAAAGCATGTATTTTGCAAACATTTACGCCAATTATATGAAAGTTTGTGATGATGGTATTTCATGCCTGTTTTCCTGACATCAATGTGGTATATCTCAAACTATAGAAAATTACTTCGTCTTTCAAATTTTGTTCTCTAAATTTAATTTTACTAATGCGCGCTAATTTTACATCAGAAAAATTGCAAAATTTAAAAAAAATCTTCAATTTTTGGTTTAATTTAACTTTTTACCAGATAGCAAAACGTTTGTTTGCAATAAAACATATGAATTTCTAGAGTTTGTCTCTCAATAGTTTGAATCTAAAAGACATAAATTGTCAGTGCGAAACTGAAATAAATCAAAAACTCTTGAAAGTTTCAACTCAATTTTTTTATAATTTTTTTAGGTTTAAATGGCCTTGAGATTTTGGGTGAATTATTTAAAATTTTGGATTTCTTAGTTATTTTGTAAGGTCTACCAAAATTCATCAAGAGTTTTACTGTCTTTAAAACAAACTTTAGAAATACAAGACACATAAAGTCGGATTCAAAGAGTTTCGAAAATTTTTGAAATTCCTCATATATAAACGTATTAGTGTCATTAATAGTAAACAAATATTTAATTAAATTCAAATACTGAAGGAAAATTTTCGAAATTTTAAAATCTCTTGGAAAGCAATCAGGCGAAAATTTCAAAATGTTGACCTATAAAAAGCCAATATTAGAATCCCAGTAACAAAAATGAAAAAGTCGTCATTTTAGCATTAGGTTGTCATTGGAAGAAAGTGCTTAGTACTGATAAAAGCTGCACCACTTTTTATGCTTCTTGTTCATTGCTTTTTAAGAATTTCTCCTAAAATTATGTTTATGAAATATTTTAATAAAAATTCTGTTTTAGCCTTATTAAGAGATTATAAAAATAATTTTAAAGTAATAAAATTTTACTTTTATTAGAAATTATTAACCTAATTTCCTGCAAAAAAATACATTTATTTTCACTTTTTGGCAGTAATTATTAATAACTTTCAAAACAGCACAAAATATGCACTTAGTTCTACCATTGATGTGGTGAAAATGTTACTTTTTGGAAGCACTTGATCGTTTTCTTCTTTTTTTTTTTTTGCTGCAATATTAATTCGAATGATTTTAAAAATAATAAAGATTATTTTACTTTTCAAATCATTTCTCAATAAAAAATAAATATTTATGGATTATGTCAATTTAATTTCCACTTGTTATTTAAAAATCTCACATTAAGACGTTAAAAATGGTATTACAATGATTGGTTTTTGTGAACATATTATAGTATATTATAATTAAAATTGGACAATATTATAGTATCAGCGGTTCCTTGCCGTTTTATATATTAGCTACTAATACGTTTTCTATTAGCACGAATCAGTATTGTTACTCGTATAGTATTTTACCGATGTTACAAAAACGGTTGGGATCACATTGAAAATTTGCGTTGATGTTTTTTGACACCACTTGTTCACAAATTTTAAACAAACAGAATTGAACACATAATGTTATCAATTAATTCAACACAACTATGGTGATATTTTGATACACATGCGGTTATTCCCCGTGTAGGGGTTGATACACTATTGACATTGAATTGTGTTATTTTTGTACTCGGATTTGATCGATATTTTTTTAGTTGCAAATCGAATTTAAATCTTTTATTAGTTCATAAGTCATTTGAACTATACATTTTGGAAGACTACCATAAATATAACATAAATTGAAGTTACAACCTTTTATATGAAGGTGTGTTCCAATTATTGATAAGGAAAACTAAATTAAAGTTAAATGTTATAAATACACAAAAATCTGAAACAAGTTTTCTTCTCTCAAATACTTGAGCCTATTCCGCAACTAACATTAGCCCATTTAGGTAAAAAAAAAAACAATTTAATAATAGTACTTTTTATTTATTCATACCGGAAAAAAACAATTGAACAAGAAATATTGATTTTTCATTTTTAATGATAAAAAGTATAAATCATTGTAATTTATTAAATGATTTTTGTCCTTATGAAGTTTGATAAAAATCATATAATAAATAAATGACATTTGGTATTTAATGACATAAATAAGACTAAAAATCTGCCAGTCACACGATGATAGAGCGAAAAATTAGTCGAAAAACATTTATGGAAAACACTAAGTTTTTGTTAATTACACAGAAAAAGGCAACCAATCACCAAAATAATTCATTAAATTCAAAATTGTTTAAATTTGCACCTCTCACCAAAATGATTTAATCAACTACTAATAACTGTAAAAAATGAAGGATAGAAAAATTTTTCCAATTTAAAAATTTATTAAATCAATCATGTACATGATTGAATGAATTAAAAATTTAAATTTACTATTTATTTTATTTTATTTTATTTTATTTATGTTTGATGTGTGTGAAGATAAATTTTAAAAATTATAACCCCAGACGCAAACCATGTTAGTTAATAGAGGTCTGTTAACTCGTTAACATAGTTCTGTTAAGCATGAAAAAATTGATAAATTCAATACAAATGGAATTAGGAACACATTCTTGGACCAAATGGGTCTAGAAAACCGTTACCATTAGGAAATATACTCACATATCTTAAATTCAGGCAACTTTATCAGAATTAGCTTTAAATCATGAATTTGACGATCATTCAAAATTTGGGATTCTGAGTGGGATGAATCCAGATTCCAGGGAAACAAGGCAACGTGGGCGGACAAAACTTTATGGAGACGATAGATAAGTTATCTCACTGTGTCCTCCACTTTTCAAATCCTTTAGCAGTGTGAGTTGGAAGGAGTTATACAAATTTTTCAAAAATTTAAAATTTGGGGGTCTCAGTGGGATGAATCCAGATTCCAGGGAAACAAGGCAACGTGGGCGGAAAAAAATTTTTGAAGATAATAGATAAGGTATCCCTCTATGTCCTTCAATTTTCAGATCCTTTAACAGTGTGATTTGGAAGGAGTTTCATCCCACTCAGAATCCCAAATTTTAAATTTTTGAAAACTTTGTATATTTCCTAATGGTAACGGTTTTCTGGATCCATTTTTATGGAATATATCAGTTTTTCCATGCTTTACACAGCTATGTTAACGAGTTAACAGACCTCTGTTAACTAACATGGCTTGCGTCTAGGGTTATAAATTTTAAAATTTATCTTCACACACATTTATGTTTGAATGTATTAATTAAATTTTGTTGTAAATAAATGTATTAATTGAAAAATATAAGATAATATTTTTTTCTGTGCATTTTCGAATTATTTCCACAGAAATTTAATATATTTTTGTTAATAATTTTATTATTTGTTTTATAATATTTAAATGAGATACATTCACTTGATTGTGATAAATTATAGCTTGTTTTACTTGCAACATGTACCGCTTTATTAAGTCAAATCAAATGATTCTTCTCATGATATATTGCAATATGTAGCGCAGCATCATTAGTTCTTTACATATATAACGATTTATCTCGAGAACTAGACTCAATTCAAAAAAAGTAATTCTTAGACATAGAACTCCATAATCAAGTGTATCTAAATCGAGTGTTAAATCCCGTGCTGCAGAATTAATGTTGCATTATTTCGATGATTTTCATTTCATCTCGTGCTTTTCAAATTAATTTGAATTATATTAAGTCATCTTTCTAGATTTTTAGTAGTTTGAGTAATATTTCAGAAAACGAGAAGGACTTATACAAATTTATGATGATTAGCAGGGGACGGATTTTCATGTATTTATTTGTTCAAATATCTTTAAATATTAAAAAAAAAGTTTTTTAATATTAAATCATACCATAAAAATCATTCAACTTTTCCAAAGCTTTTTAAAAATGTGAAAATAATATTGTTAATATTTTACTGCATCCAAACAAGCTTTTACGGAGGAAATGGTAAATAGGAATAACTTTCATTTAACTTTAGTTACAAGGTTTACATGAACATACAGGCGGACTAACGGACATTGCTAAATCGACTCAGATAATGATGCTTATTTTTTTTAGAACTATTAATATGCAATTTTATATAAAATATAACAAAAAATGCATTTTCAATTAAATATGCAAATGCACCAACAAATCGATGCAAATTATTATAAAAATAGTGCGATGCATATAGATAAGTACCAGGACAACCAAAAATATGTCAAAAAAATTTTTATGCCCATAAAAAATTCTCTTAAAATTTAAAAATATGCTCTTAAAATGAAAATAATATTCTCTTAAAATATTTTTTTTTTTCTAGTCAACTTTTGTATTATCTACTATTCATGTTAAAAATAACTTCATTTTTATTAGAAATTTCTAAAAAATATTTTATTTTTGCACTTAAAAATATTCAAAGTAAAAACATTGTATCAGCAAATTACAAAATGTTTATAACATGAAAATTATTAGTAAATCGGATTTGAAAAAACATTGTCGCTAATGGCAAATTATATAAAAATGCTATTGGTTACAAAATATGCAATATTATGAACTTAAGTACAAAATATCCAAAAATATGCCATTTAAGTTGCTAAAATATACTCCAAAATAAGGATTTACTATGAAAATATAACAAAATATGCTGCTAAACCAAAAATATTGAAATATTGCTATTAGTATCGAAATATGCAAAAATATGCGAAAATTCTTAATTCTTAAAATTGTAAGACATGGATAAATAGCTAACAGTTTGGTTCATTTGAAACTCAGGAAAAAATATGATTTTGCATATTTTTGCTTGTCCTGATAATTATTTTAGTTAGTTTTTCAATGATTAAGAATAAGCACGCATTTGCATGAAAATCCGCCCCCTAATATATATAATTTGCAGATTTAGGACTTTTTTTATCGAGTATTAGTATTATGGTTTTTAATAAAATAAAATTTTATAAAATTAATCTACAGTTTATTAAAATAATAAATAGTTCAATTCCATTTCTGTTATAACACTTCTATGCATACGAATAATTCCTTTTATAATACCTACTATGACAATAAATAAATTTAAAAAAAAACATAGGCAGATTAACAAGTTCTATATTAATGAATAATATTAAAGTTTGACCTTAAGTATGTGATTTAATTATATAGCAAAAACTTTATTTGTATAACCTCCCATAACCGTTTCTGCTATTTTTTCATTACTTTATATTACTGAAATATTTTTTTTTTCAGTTCATAATAAAATAAATCGTATGATTTTAAAAACAAAACTTTTTCATAATTTAATTTTTTTGATAATAGTTTTTAAAATCATTGATATTGTCACTAAAAACGTAACCAAGTTTGGACATACTTTTATTACAATACTTTCTAATATATTTTCTTCTTCGAGTTCTACCTTAGTAGTCATAAAAATGGACACATAGACAGTCGGAGGTTTGAGTAAAAAATATATATGTACATATTTTATTTAAGTTACTTGTTTATATATCTTCAAAGGAATAAATTATTAAAAGTTAATCGTTTTACCTTGAAAATGCCATAAAATTGTTTACAAAGTATACGAAAGTATAAGTAAAATAAAAATCATTGAAAAGATAATATTGTGAACTTGAGTTTAATTATTCATATATGACAAACTCTACTCTATTTAATACATTTTTCCATCAATCAATCTTTACTTAAAATATAAAAGTTTTTAATAAATAAAATCTGTCATACGTTTTATCAATGTTCGTCCACTTATACCAGGAGGATGCACTAAGGTTTAATATAAGTTTATACAATAAACATTAGGGTAGTAATGGTTTATATGGACAAATTATAATAAAGAATATTTTCAAAATTAAAAAAATTCAAAGATATATAAATTTGTATATTCAAGTCTATAATTAATTAATTAATTAATTAATTAACGGTTAATTGCTTAATTATTTGTTACACAAGTTTTTCTTTGAATTTAAACCGATGATACATTATCTATTTTGAATAAACTACATATAAAATTTTGAATCGTAATATGAAAATATTTTGATCAAGAACACCCTAATATTTACGTACTTCAACCTTAAAGCACAATCTTGCAGCTTTTCAATTTATGGAAAATACTTGGTAAAAAACTTTCGTAAAAGTTGTTATGCTCTTCAAATAGTTTAATTTTTTTTTTTTGGAAAATGTCCATAAATGACACGTCAAAACAAAACCAAAAACAAAATAAAAAAGCACAGAGGGAAAAACTTTTTTTAAGGCTGTAAATAGGAAACTTTCACATGCCAGAATATACCTTGGGCTACAAATTAAGTCAGTTACAATGTGTTTACGGTTTGATAAACTTCAAACGTTTGATTTAAAACATTAAACTTTATTGTGCGAATGAGAAACATACACACAAACATTTTAGTGGAGAATATTTTAGTACCAACAAATTTCTACTTTCGTATAATGTCATGCATGGTTAACGAATGTTTTGTTGTTTTTTGGTTAAATGTACACAGAAAAAAAAAAATAAATCCAAAATTGACAACAATTTTATTTTATCAATATAAAAATGTATTTGATTAAAATTATAGTCAAGTTGATAAAATATTTAATCAAAAAACTAGTTGAAAAAAGACTTGAAAAAAGATTAATCAGTTCAAAATTAAACATTTTTTTAATTGGTTAACAACATTTGTTATCGTTTTAATTGAATTGATAAAAAATATTGAGGAAAGAAAGCAGCCAACAAATAATTTTGATAAACAAATTGTCAGTTTTAAGTTAGTTTTGACTAAAGAATTAGTTAATTGGATTAAATAAATGTTTTGTTACAAAAACAAATGTACATATGTACATATTATGTATGTGTCCAAGATCATGTCAAAACAAGATGAATGTAAAATGATCAATTTCTGGTTTATGTTTAAGGCCCAATCAGTGAACAACAAATCATCGTATCGCTATCAGATGTTTCGACCTGCTTTATGTAGATGTGATTAAGTAGCTATTGACACAAAAATTATGGGTAGCGTATCGCAAAAACCTATAGAAAATAGATTTTTCACTAAAAATAATAATAATAATTATTTGACTTTGCTAATAATTTTCCAAATACATAGAATTTAAAATATTATTTTCCAAAGTTTTGACATGGATAAATGAAATTGATATTCATTTGGAATCGTATAACCTCAGGAATTCTTCAATACTGACAAAAAACACATTTCAAGAAGTATTTTCGAGTTAGAAAAAGAATCAAAAATCTTGTGGAATTTGGTAAGATTAAATATTTCTTTTATTTTTACAAATCCAGAAAATTATTCTGGAATCATTTACATATTTCGAAGTGGAAATATTAGCTATGAAGAAGTAGATTTGTATTGGAGAAAATGTTTTCAATATAGATTTCTCTATTTAAATTTGTTTTCGTATTTAGCCTGAAGTTTTTTGAAGAGTCCGATTTATTTTACACTTTATACAACGTTTTTTATGCATTTAATGCAGCCAAAAAATAGTTAATAGTATTTGAGGTTATAAATGAAATTGTGAATTTAAAATGTAATAAGAAACATTACAGATTATATATAATATAGAAATATAAATTATATTTTATATTCGAATACAATATATGAATATGAATATTGATGTTAATTAAATTCATTACATAGTTCTAAGTTATGTTTTATTTTGTATGTATAATAATGTTGATATATATTTTATTATAATATAACGTTTTAATATTGTATATATTAATATATTATTTCAAGAAATAAAAAAAATAAAATAATTTTAAGAAACTTTAGTCTTTTCTGGTGGTGAGTAAAAATCATTGATAAAACTTTTAATTGAAAATAAATTAAAATCCAACGAGAAAAACTTTTAATCAAATTAATGTAATCTTTAGTTGAAAAAATTTTTTTTGTCAAAATCCTGTTAAGTATTTAAAAAACCAGTTGACAAAAATAATAAATTTATTAGTCAATATGACAAAAACCTTTATAGGCTAGAAATTTAAAAATTTTTTGTTTGGATTTTTGCATTTTTTACTTTTATTTTTTTCTGTGTAATGAATTCTTGTTTCTTTATTTTCTCTTGTAGTTGAGTTTATAAATTGATGAAGGAAATGTATATATGTATGTATGTATGTAATATTTTTATGGATTTATTTACAAAACAGGTGAATGTGTTTCACAAATCAACATAACAGATGTACATATTTAGATTTTTTTAAAGGTAATGAATGAATAAAGTAGGTAAACAGAATAATTTGGAGCAAACAAATGCATACATATATACATACATACATACATACATACATACATACATAAATACATACATACATACATACATACATAAATACATACATATATACATACATACATACATACATACACACATACATACATACATACATACATAAATACATACATACATACATACAAACATACATGCATACATAAATTTCGAATTTTACAAACTTATAAAAAAATTGAAATAAATAAAACATAATTAAAAAGAATTATTAAATTTAATAATTTTTGCACTTATTAGAAATTTCAAGTTTTAAATTCTAAAATATTCAAATTATTAATTTATCAAATTTATAAAAAAAAGAATAATAATTCTTAAAAAAAATTCATTAATTAAAAAAAAGTGGTAATTTCTACAATTTGAAGCTCTGTTCGTAAATTCGAATTCGAAATTTCATTTCCAAAAATTCTTAAATAATTACTAAAATTCTATAGAATGACTCTCAAATTAATATAAACAAAATAATATATGGATTCTTATAATTTTAAACTGTATTCGAAAATTCGAAATTAAATTTTATTTTTCAAACAACTTCGAAAAAAGTTACAATTTCGGCTGAAATTTTTTTAAATTAATATAAATTAAATAAAACATTTATTTTTATAGTTTTAAGCTAAGTTTGAAAATTATAACTTAAATTTAAACTTTCAAATATTCCCGAAGAAATTCTTAAATTTCAAAAGAATTTAGTCATTATGTTATACTACTTTATTAAAAGTGTTATAAATGAATTAAAACATTAATTTTATTTAATTTTAAGCTAAATTCGAAAATTCTAACTTGAACTTTAATTTACAAACATTCCAAAAGAAAAGGCTAAATTTCGAAAGGGTGTTATTAAATTTTTAAAAGCGAATTATAATGCTATAAGTTTAAGCTAAATTCTAACTTTATTTTTAATTGCAACATCCTGAAAATAATTGCAATAAGCATACATTTTTATAATTGTAATCTATGTTCGAAAATTCGAAGAGAAATTTTTTGGTTCCAAAAATTCCAAAAGAAATATTCTAAAAACACGATTCTTATAATTTTAAACTGTATCCCAAAATTCGAATTTGATTTAGAACTTCGAAAAACATTTCGAAATAGTTTAAAATTCGTCAAAACTTTTTTGAAAGTAAAAAAATATTAAATAAAATATTGAGTTTTATCAGAAATATAAAACTTTAACTCAAGAGGGATGCGGCACAGGTATGTAAATTAAATGATTGAAATAAAACAAAATAAAAAAGGTTAACTCAACTTTTTTTGCAAAATTTGAAAAAATGATAATGGAAAAAAAGAATGGCCAGATTTATAGGTTTATAAAATTTTCACTATATAAATCTGATGAAAATATCCATTGCTCAAACTCACAAAAAGATTCACTAGATTTGATTTCGCCTTATCTTACTTGGTTAAATGAAAGGTACGAGTAATATTTATAATCAAATTGAACAATTCTTAGTTCAGCCAATGTTTGATCTAAATCAATTTGAAGACCACCTACATAGGGATTTTAATATAAACAATTTTAATTCGAAAATGATTGAATTATAATTGAATTATATTGAATTCCATAACAATAAAATGTTACAAATAAATACAATAGAAATAATTTTTACAAATAATGTTGAAAAATTTATAACTTGTTTGTTTCTAAATATATTTTGTTTTCAATGTTTGTTTTTCAACTTCATTATAATTCCCATTTAGTTTATATATGAAGAAATATAAATAGGCAAGGTTCGTATATATTTGGTGTGATTCAGAGAATATGAGACAGGGATGGAAAAGTTGATACTATAGTACTTTTTGATATTATTTAATATTCGAAAGTGCCGAAGCACTCCCTCGAGTCATTTGATACTATCTAACGATTAGCTTGATATTCCACAATTCGATTAAAAATTTTTAAATGAAAATATATTTTGGAGATACATATATAATTTTCGAATAGATACCTATGTTTCTCTTAGCGCCTTTGATTTAGATTTACAAAACAGTACTGCCAGAAAAATTTTGCCTCACGTCCGCAAATCCGAAGCTAAGGATCCCCAAAAATCCCCATTTTAAAATGTAAATCCCTAATTTTGTCTCCAAAATTTCTTAATATAAAATTAAGCTTTTTAAATTGAAAATGTATTTAAAAATTTCTATAATCATTAAAAATATTTTACAAAGAGAAATTTAACGAACATTATTTTTAAAATAAATTTCTTATAAAAAGATAAATAAAAAGAAGAAAAAAAGAAAATTTGTCAAAAATTCCTAAAAAAAGGGCATTTAATGAAAATTTGTTTATAATAAAAACAATTATCGAAGATTTGCTAAAAAAAAAAGATCATTTTTGAAACATTTTCTATAAAAAGAAAATATTAAGAACATTTTTCCATAAAAGAAAATTTATCAAAAATTTCGTCTAAAAAGAAAATATATTGAATTTTTCTATGAATTGAAAATTTACCGAAAGCCATGAGAGCTTAATGTTTTGAAATAAGTTAAACAGACTGTTTCATATATTACGTTTATACACAGTTCATATTTGCAAATGAAATGTGTAATGCATTGCAGTATATTTTTTTATTTTTTGTAACTCACGAATTATCTTTGGTTTATTGTCATTCAAACTCAATGGGAACCAAGAGAGCTATATTTTAGTTTCCAACTAAAAAAAACTAATACGTTACATCGAGTCTATACTAGAAAAATTTTTATCAAGGCAAACGTCAAAATTTTATTTTAATTTAATTTTATCATTGCTAAACATTTGCGTAGTGTTGACTGAATTTGTCAGTATTATTTCAGCGTTAAAACAAAATTGTCAGCGCTCGAGTATTGACAACTTTATCTTGACATTTTGATATTACTTGACGCTATTTTGATTTTTATTGATACTTTACACATGGTTTATTATGACATAAAGATAAAAAAATATATGTAGTTCAGACAAAAATTTGACGTTTATCTTGATAAATCTTTGTCTAATATAGACTCGACGTTAATATTTTGTTGACAAACATATTGTTTCGTCTACCTACTTTAAATATGTATATGTATTATTTTTAAGTGTTAAGATCACATACTCGAATCATTTTCTCTTTATGTCTGATATGTTTATGTGTGTAATTGATATGTGGTTTTTTGCTTTTGTGTCTGTGTAATCGTTTGGATTTCCCTTTGAAATCATAATGTTTTAAACAAATTTTAGTTTGTATTAATGTCTTTTTTTTAGTCTTCTTTAGCACTGGAAGATGATAATTTACAATTTTAACTTAACTTATATTTAATTAAATATTTTATATTTATAATAATGTGCAGTTATTAGCTACAAAATTTATATATAAATAAAATTAATCAATAAATACAAAAATTGAATAAATATACATTTTACAAGATACAAACATTTTTTTTTTTTTTTTGGGGGGGGGGGGGCAATTAAGATGTATGTATGTTTTATTTTTTTTTTTTTTTTTTTTGTGAATTAATTAACCTTTTTACAGCCATAAAATATTTGCATAATTTCCTCTAGAATTTTGGATTTAAAGAGGAGATGTTGTTGTTTGCTGGTGAAGAAATTATTTTTAAAAATTTTACATTAACTGCTGGTTTATATTTTTTGCATTTATTTTATCCTAATGTGTTTTTAATTTAGGGTAATTAATTCATTTTTGTTTTTTATTATTATTATTTTTTATATATTTTTTTTTTCTTGTATTATACAAAATTATTATCTATTTACGCATACACTATCACAATCCTGTTGACACGCTATAAAAGCGTATCTTTTCTTTATTTTTTTATTTTTTCTTATTATTTGTAATCTTTAGTCAGTCCAAAATCCTTAAATGAGATGGTTGATGAAAGAGATTATGAGAATGATGTTAAAGATGAGAATGATGACCATGATGATACTTATTTTTAGAGATTATTGCTTATACAAGTATCATATTTAATTGATGATGAAGTAGATGCAACTAAATTCAGTCAGGCGCAAATGAGATACTGCGAAAACATCATCTAACTTCTTTGACAAAGCGTAATTTGAATTGTTGTTTTTTTTTTGTTTTATCTATTTCTTTTATTTTAAGTTTTCATTTTGTTTTTTTTTTTTTTTTTTTTTTTTGTTGCTTAACTTGTACAGTAGGAAAGTTGAGTTAAAGTTTTTTTTTTTATTTTGTTTTATTTCAATCATTTAGTTTACACATCTGTGCCGCATCCCTCTTGATAGCCTTCATCCGGTGAATTACGACTCGTACTAATTAAGGCTCTTTTAATGGCGGTTACAGGTGGCAGCACAGGTACTCCTCCTTTTTGCCACACTCGTATCGTTTTGGCATTAACCGAGTTTGGATTTTGTAAGACATTATTATGTACTGGTGAACTACGCGAACTATTGGCATCAAAACTGGTGGTGGGCCTTTGTCTTGGCAACGTTCGACTTGTAAAGGGAGGACTATTTGTACTGCTGGAATTACTGGTCATTAGAGTAGCTCTACTCAAAGGATTGCTATGACTTGTACGCCCTAAAGTACCACCCAGTAGCTGTTTTTGTAAAGAATTCATTTGCATATGATGATTAAGTTGTAGTTCAGCACCAGGCACTACTGGCAAACCATAATCGTTGGGATAACCTCCCATTACTAGGCCAGAACCTGAATTGGAGAGATTAGTAGTGGTGGTAGAGGCGGTAGATTCTGTATTAATATTACCACTGCCTTCATTGGAAGGTAGATTGTGATTAAAGCTGGTGCGAGGAAAAGTTTTACTAAAATTATCATTACTCGAGCTGCCATCATGCATATCATAAAGTTGCGTGGCATCCATTATGGGAGTTTTATCGGAATAACGTCTTAGGAACAAATCGTCTGCCGAAGAGGTACAGGTTACTGAAGTGATGTCTTCCCATAGACCAGAAGGATATAAAGAATCACAGCCTCCTGCTCTTTTATATTCCCCATTTGTTGTTAAACCCGCCAGTTCAGTAGCCAAAGCTTTGGTCAAAATGGGAGGAATTTTAAGATCAGAGAATTCTTCTCCCTCGAAACGTTTGGTATCATTTATTAAATCTGGATTATTTCCCGCGGAAGCTGTAGGGGAAATAAAACAAGGAGCTGTAACCAAAATACTACCCGCCTTATCATAACTACTGGTGGCATAAGCCATATCCGTTAAACGTGGCGGCTTTTGCAAGGGATTAGCATTTTCCGTGCCCGCATTATCTATATGTACTGTTTCATCTGTTAGTATTTTCCCTTCACCGGTTGTTGCACCCGAAGTATTGACCGAGCCATTAACTTGTGCCTTATTTATAATCATATTTTGTTGATTTATACTGGTAATAACTTCCATATGGTTGGGAGTTTTAGTGGCATTATAAGGTTCCCTCTTTAATCTCATAATCAAGAACATAACAAAGATTAAAACAAATAATATAAGTACAACTAGAGCAGCGCTTAGGCCCACAATTTGACCACTACCCAAAGAAGCCATACCAGCAGCACGCATTTTAACATGTAAAGTAAAATTGGCCTCGGAAGAACCAGCCCTATTTTCAGCCACACAAAAGAATTCACTAGAATCGATTTCCTGGGCATTAGTTAGTACTAAACGTGATGTTTTCTCAAAGCCCCCATGTTCGAAAATATGTAGTCTTTGATGAGAACTAAAGGCAGTGTTGTTGGTGAGTAAACGACCATTCCAATACCAATTAACTGTAGGAGCTGGTATAGCTTTGGCTCTACATAATATAGAAGCATTTTCACCCATAGTGGCCTCAACGTAATGATTAGAGGGTAAAATTTCAGGCTTACAGGCAAAATCATCTATACTGAGTTCAGCAAAAGTTTGATCTAAAACTCTTTCGGGACCTCCGGCACATACGGGAGCCACTGGATAGGGTATATTTTTTTGCATTAACCATAATTTGGCTTCACGAAGTCTACAATCACACATCCAGGGATTGTCATGTAACTCTATGCCATGTAAGCGACTTAAGGTCTCTATAGTCTTGGGCACCAATTCACTTAGTTTATTGCCATTCAAACGTAATAAAGTGAGACCCTCTAAACCCTCAAAGGCCTGTGGAGCTATCTGTTGAATATCGCAATGTGATAAATCCAGTTTATGAAGAGCCGGTGTATCCGCAAAGGCATTGGGTAACACTTTTTGTATACGATTCGAAGCTAAAGTTAAATCTCTTAAAGAAGATATATAGCTAAGAGCCATGGAGGGTATTGAAGCCAAAAGATTTTGTGACAAATCTAATTCGACCAGATTTGTTAGACCCTTAAAGGTTTGTGACTCAATATGTTCTATGCGGCAATTGCGCAAATACAATTTTTGTAAATTCAATAGATTGGAACGTACAAATTGTTCATTGAGCAATGTCTGCAATCTATTCCCCGACATATCCAAGACCTGGGTAGAGGGATCTATATTCTCGGGAATTCTGGCCAGTAATCTATCAATGCATTCCACAGTTTGTTTACCCCCTTTCCACTTGCAAGCACACACCGTTTGACAGGTACTCATCTGTTGATGATTAACTATTAAAGTGTTATCTCCCCCAGCAGTCTGTTGCCTATCGGGTTCATTAAATGGATCCAAATATTCCTCTGATATAGAGGGATTATCAATCATGGCATAAAGATTACTGCTAATATTATCCAATTGTTGTACTTTGCGATGACGTGCATTAGCTGCTTGAACAATTGCATCGGTGGGATGAGATGTAGCTACAATATCTGTGGGATGGTGGTAAGATGAGCCACCAACACCAGCATAGTGTTTCACTTTCTGAGCACGACCGTAATGTGACGAAGAGAACACAGTCGGTGTTAAATGCAAAACTAGCAGATGAATTAAAAATGTCATTTCGTAAACTTTTTTTGACATTTTTTTTTTTTTTCGTTTTTATTTTACTTTAGTTATTTTATTTGTTTTAGCAAATTGTATAATCTCTTAATGGTAATAACTAAAAAAAAGAAAAACTTTGTTGCTTGGAATTTCGTGTTTGAATTTAATTTAGGCAAGTCACATGCAAATTTAGTTTTAATAATTTATAGATTTTAAGAAACATTTTTATAACTTTAAGTATTTTTTTATATTCATTTACATTTTCTATTAATATTCATTATTTTTCTCTTATTTTTTGGATTTATAAATTTGAGCAGATTTTCTTTATTTTTAAATTCTTTTTAAATCAAATTTCTTTTTTCTTTTAGTTAATTGCTTCTTATTGTTAACAAATTACACTCATTATCTTAGAGACATTTTAATATTAGAATAAATATTGTAATTTATTTGTTAATATGCTTGTTTTGTTAATTAAATATAAATTCTTATTGCTGTTGTTGTTGTATTTGCTGTAGTTGTTTTTGTTTAGTGTAATATCGCCTTTGATTGACCTGGTAACGGTAATTAAATACAATCACTTTTTTCCAATATTCTTCAATAATCATCATAGTAACACTGAAACATACAAACAAACTCACGCACTTATTTACACACTTTGCATGTTTTTTTTACTTTTACAACTATCAATACACAAACATTTGAAATTTATTTTTATTTTATTTTTGCTTATAATTCTTCTGATACTTCTTTTTTACGCAATTTCAATTAATTTATGCCAAATCCGATTTGATGTTCTTTCAACCGTATCCTGATTTTTGTTGTTGTTGATGTTGATGTTATTTTTCGTTAACGTATTCCGTTATGTATTTGATTTTATTGAGTTAATTGATATGCATGATTAATTGCGTTTTCTTTTTTATTTATTTATTAATTCTCTAATTCGTTTTAAATTATTTTTTATTTATTATCTTTAGGTTTTTTTTTATTGCGCTATTTATTAATTATTTTTATTTGAAATTTTTTTTCTATTAGTTTAGCTTTAAGTTAAATATTTTAAATATTTTCATTAATAGATTTGTATACAATTATAAACAACCAACCATCGGCCACGACAAATCGAAATGAACTGAAGACGACAGACTCAAGGCAATAGCTAAGAGGAAACGTTTTGCTTCGTTTCATTTCTTAATTTTCGACCAGTCATGCTCAGTACAGCAAATGTACTCAAAGTTTAAAGAATTGAGTAGTAAGAAAACTTGCAAAAGAGAGTTTTACTTTGTTGATTTTTCCAGTCAACATGTTGCTATACACAAAAGTGTTGGGTGGTTGTTTTGTATTAAGGCAGAGGGATATTTGGAACTATTAGTAGGATATAGGATATGGTTATCTCTCTAGAGAGTATTGATATTTTTCCAATGGGCCCACGATTCCAAGAAACTGAGCTGAGCTGCTACTACAAAATGATACCAAAAATCCGTAGGACACATTGAAATTGGCCTAGTACATAAATATGTTGAGGGTATCATAGAGACACTGACTATATACTCAGCATAAATTAGGAGTTATAAGATCTATGCGAAATCAGTATGCATTAAGTCTATTGATTAATCTTGACCTTAGACATGTCAGTACTAAGCTTATTTTCCGCGACAGATTCTTCCCGTTTTCTGCGATAGGCAACCTCCTAGTACAACATTCACTTGGTAATTTTAACCAGGGAATTGATATCGTATATATGAATGTCATTCAAAGCTGTCATTTATGTGCTGCAATCCATCTTACTCATACACTTCTTTCCTGGCATGTGTGATATTGCAATTTAGATAATGCCTCAGGTGACATTTCAAGAAATCATATTGTGTTCATATTGTGTTCATTTCCTCATGTAGATGGTGGATCGAAGTACTTTGTAGGCTGCTACACTTTGGCAGTCTTGGGTATCACAGACCGACACATCTTTTTGTATGCAGCTAACTAGGTTTATTTATTCATATACAGACCGATTACGCTCATATAGTGAAGAATGTTTAATCAATCAATTCGAATCAACTTTCACTTTCACCACAATATACTAGATAAGGTCATCAGAATTTCGGAATAAGAAGGTATCAAAGTCAACCTGTCAATAGATGAGAATGGAATCTGTGTGTGAGACCGGAATGGTTCATGTTCGCGTCAGAGTTTTCTTAGTCCTTCGAAATCTGTTGACAAAGAAATTATTGTAAAACATTCATAATTGGTAAGCCGTCCTAATACTAAAGTAGCTACGTGATTAGTTTTTTAAATAAGCAAACGGCAAATTTCTTTAAAGTTGTTCGGTCCAGTATAACTATTAAGAGATTTAGCTTAATCTACATATACTTTTGATTGCTCTTTTAATTTGGCCTCATAAGCTTAGATCCATATTTTGGTCACCGTTACGATCTTATGGATTATAATCGAGTTTTTTTTAACATTTCGCATTCAAAGACGTTAAGAATATCAAACCTAAAATGTTATATTTAATGTCACAAAGCTGAAACTATTTAACATCACTATTTTGCATTGCATTTTTCTAAATATTCCTTACCGATGTAGATTACATTTACTTACTTCCCTGTAAATTCTCAAAATGTTATTTTCCTGTTATTAAACAATTTTACAAAAACAAATAACATTAATTTCGATTTTTAATCTACTTATTCTACATTTCCTACTAACTAAAATTTAGAAAAAGTCACTTAAAAGTTAGTTTTTGGATAAATATAGAGTTACCAAACAAAAAATTTTACAAAAACAAATAACATTAAATTCGATTTTCGACCTTCTGAAAGTAAAAAAACCATTGCTTTTAAATTAAAAACAAAAAATATGGGGAAGACAATGGTACTTAGTTGGCGTGTTACTTTCAAAGGCAATCAATCGATTTTTTAAAAATTTTAAGAAAGCTTCTTAAAATTAAAATAAATAAAAAAAGAAAAAAAAGGAGTGATAAAGTGAGGTAAAAATAATATATATATAAAGTGAATGTTGTTTAAAATGAAATATTGTGAAAACAAATTTGAAAGAAATTTTAAATTAAATTAATTAACAAATAAATGTTATTCCGTAAAACGAAACGAAAATTCATTTTAACAATTTACTTTAAAAACAATAAATAAATTTGGATTTATTTCTTGTTTTCAATAATATAAAATTTCGAAATAAATTTGCGTTTTGCTCATAAAAATATGTATATTTTTTAGTGAAGTTGTTAGGGGTTTCGAAATCAAAAATATCCTGTTCCAATTATATTTCCATAATTTTTTTTACTAAGGTACTAAGGTTGTTTTAATTTTCTTGTTTCTCATGAATTATTATTTCATATCTGCGGTAAAAAATTCTGCTCCTCCACCATGTTTTGACACGATTCTTTTTTCGATCTTTTTTTTTTTTTTTTTTTTTTTTTTGAAAAAATCTCTAACTTCTAATCGCCTGACTGGATTTACCAAAATTTCACATAGAAGTAGCAGAGGAGCGTATAATTTTTAATTTGGATGGGGGCTTCATATGCCCTTCAGGAGTATATGGTGCATATAGGGCTTAAAATAGGTTACCTCTGACATAGAAAATATTTCATCGCTTGCCAATTTTTTTGTTTCCTATCCGATTTCAAATATTTTACATATTATTAAACTTTAAACTAGCGTAATTTCTGTTCTGTAAAAGATATTGACTTAAATTTTTATCTACATAATGATGAATTATGTTAGCTAAGTAACATAGTTTTCGAAGAAACTATAAATATTATATCTGTAATAAAATCTTTTTTGTAAAAAACTTCAAGATTTTTGTAGAAGGAATCTCATTTCACATTTTCGCCTACAAATTTACATTTTTCTGGAGATTATGATTCAAAACCCTTAAAAACATATTATGGATTCCTATAATTCAAGAAGACCTATAACGTATGATAAGTCATTTTTCGAGTGATTTTTCGTTGTAGCAGAGTGTATTATTTCCTAAATATGAAAATTTTAGGTATAGGTCTGTTGTGGTAAATTTCCTATACCATCCCTTTCCCCGTGAATTCGCGCCTGATTTCAATACTTATTTTTTTTTTTATCAACAATTTGGTGTAATTTTATATCTAATAATTCTTCTCTTAAATTGAATATTTAAGTCAGATTTTCCTAAGCACAACTAAAACCGATTTTGAATAACCCTAAATGACTTTAATTCGTCACACAAAAAAGCACTTAATAGTGTCATTAAATAAGTATCAAAACTGCGATACAGTTTTGCCCGAACGATGACTCTTCTTCGATAGGAAAATAAATTCTTTTTCTTTTACTATTTTAAAGTAAATATGGATATTATTTAGTCAAAGTTTGGATAGTAATGTTGATAGTATTAAGTTAGAATTTCTGTTCCTCAAAATGACTCCAATTTGACGCATAAAAAAGCACTTAATAGTGCCATTAAAAAAGTATTAGAACTGCTGCACACTTCTTCCCGCACGGTGACTCTTCTTGGATAAGAAAATTATATCATATTCGACTGTTAAAAATAACTTGAGGTTACTCTTTAGTGCAAATTCGGATAGAAAATGTTGGCAGGGTTCTTACATATTTTCATGTTCACATATACATAAGTCTTGGTTTAACTGTATTGTTATTCAGGGATATCTATCATTTTTGAACCAAACTTTACCTTCTGAATTCCAGTTTCTTTTAGAGAAGGTCTCTGATCGGAAAATATTTATAATATTTCAAGTTCAGCGAAACCGAGATAAGATCAAAAGGCATATCAGGTAATATGATGATTAACGTTAACGCTACTTGGGTAATAAGGTGCTTTATTTTGCTTAAACTTCGAATTGTTGGTAAAATTTCGAATTTTTGGTGAAATACCAAATTTAGCAAAATTTTAAATTTTTGGTGAAATTTCTAATTTTCAATGAAATTTCGAATTTTTTAGTAAAATGTCGATTTTTTTTTTTAATTTAAAATTTTTGATTACAATTCGGATTTTTTTTTTAAATTTCGATAATTTCAACTTTAATTTACTAAATATTAAATATCAATTTTTCCTGCAAAAAAAATTTGAGTTTGCTGTTAGTTAAGTACAGCTAGTTTATTCTCTCTTTAATTTGTGGTTAAAACATACTTCACATACATTTTTGGTTAAGGAATTAAAATGGAGTATATTTTTTCACTATTCTGTTAAAAATCTTCTAATTCTTAATTTAAATTAGTTAATGATTTCATTAGATAGAAAATTAGGAAAAAATGAACTTAAATCTATTCCCAGCATATGAACTTTACGATTATAAACAAAACTATAAGAAAGCAAATTTAAAATAACAATTTTCATGTATAAATTTCAAGAAATTAAATGTTTGTTATAATTTTATCATTGTTACAATCCAATATAACGATATCGAAACGATATCATCTAGGTGATAAAAATTATCACTAGTGATAATTGTTTTCAAATCTAAAACGATAGTTTTCACGGACTAAAATGCACCTTTCCTTATGATATAATTTTCGCATAAAATTATGATATCGCTTTCTATATCGCAATTTCGAAAAATAACGATAGTAAAATCGTTATGATCCACATTTTGTTCTGAATGCTATTTAATACCAAAATTATGGTCTTATATATATAAATATATATATAGTATATCGAGAGCCTATATTCAAAACCCTCTATCTCAGGATTTCATGAAACTGCGTTTTTAATGCCATTATATTCCATATAGCAAAGCTCATGTATGATATAAATTTTAAATATTCATAGTTTTTTTCAACGTTTTTGTATCCCTTAAATAAATATTGTAAAAGAAAAATTTTTGAATACGTGCAAAATAAGAGAAATAAATAGTTTTTTCTCTTCTGAAACGTTATGTTTTTTGAGATAGAGTGTTTTGAATATAGTCATTCGATATAAGGATTTAAATGCAATTTTGTTTAGAATAAAATGAGATATCTCTGTTTAAAATCCATTAAAAACTTAAAGAGTTATTAAACATTTTCTAAAGTTTTACGTTTAAGATAAAGTATTTTATTTTGTTTTATTTGGTGCATACTTTTTGGGGCATTAATGGAAATTGCATGGAAAATTTAAGTTATTCTAGATAAAATCGAATAAGTTCTACAGCTTTTGCCCAATTTGAAAAGGACCAAAAATGTCTTTAAAAATGATTGCATCGTTCCATAGATTTTTAAAGAAAAGTTTATAATAAATTACAGTTAAATTCAATAATTCTGTAAAAACATTTTTTGTTTCTGATTACTCTTACTATACCCGAGAATTGGTCAATGAGACCAAACATCCATATTTGTGTTATTTTTTTTTTTTTTTTTTTGTAAGCGGAAAACGTCAACTTATTGGGATTAAAAATATCTTCATCATTAATTTTTAGCTTCATTTTAGCGAGCGGCACGCGGGCTATATGGGTTTGTCAGAACGGCACGGGTATTGTTTTTATATTTTTGTGTAAATTTTATTTTTAGTGGTTTAAATTTATTTACATCGCAAATTCCATGAAAGAATGCCCGAAAAAGAGCATTTTTTACCTGGTGTCTTTCAATTTCCATAAAAATTTGTATGCACTCCACTCCATTAAATCATTTATAGCTTTTGTATTTTCTCAAAATCCAAACAAATTGCAAAAGTTTAGATAATTAAAATTCACAGAGCCTTCTCAAAGATATTGATATTTTAAGTTACATACTTTTGAAATTGTTTTGGTTTATGACAAAGTCCCAAAGCAAAATAAATCGTAAGTTTTCACGAATCGCGAAACTGATATATATATATATATACATATATCATCTATTTGTGTGTAAAATTTTACGAAAATTGAAAGACACTCGCTAAATTTTTCGAATTGTCGATATATTATTTTTTATTATTAAGACATATTTCATTTTCACATATTCCAAACAATCAAACCAAAAAAAGCCAAATCAGCCAAAAATCGTTTTTGGAAGCATGATAAAGCCCTAAGTAAAATTTCATAAATGACCACCAAAATAGCCATGAACCAAACCTGTCTTTATAACATTAAATAAGGCTTGAAGTATGTAATTTGGTTTATGGTAAGTCCGACATGTTTATTTCCAATAAAAGATTTTGTTTTATGGTTTAATACAAGTTTTTATAGCAATAAATATAAACATTATATTAATTAAATATAATATTTATTATATAATATTTATTATATAAGTTATAAAAATGTTTGTCCCATAGACCTTGCGAGGATATAGGTGTTACTCATTTTGGCGCGGGTATACCTTACTTAAAAAGTTTGATTCCTTATGGAAACTCTCCTCACTTCAACAATTTGTTATTTTGTTAAACAAGTAATTAATCATGATGTAAAACATCACAGCAATATTTGCTGCTAAAATTTGAGTTGATATGCAACATCACAACATTGTTTACAAAATTTCCAATGAAATATGTTGTTGTCTACTAAAACAAAATTCGCAATATTTAATTTCAGCTTAAAATGTATCACCAGCATTAATTTTAGAGTATTCCTCAAATAACTACTATAAGAGTTTGTGGTTACTTAATGCTGGGAGCAAAACTTTTTATTCAGTTGTTGCCAAAATAGAAGTATCAAAAAAAAAAAAAGCGAAAAGAAAAACTAAACCAAACTAAACTATAATAAGACGAAGAAGTATTATTCAATGCGAGTATGCTCTTCGACTAAAAATGTTGTTTTCTTGACAACTAGGCTAATCGATTTATAACATTTTCCCTAAAAAAAAGAAAAAAATGGGAAAAAATATGTTGAAACAGCAGCTACAGCAACACACACACACACACACTCGGTATACAAATTAAGGGAATAATTTTTTTAAGAATGAATGATTTTTATAAATCAATATGACGAAGTCTACATGAATAAAGGAAAAATATTTGATGAAGCATCATATCATCAGCATACTAAAATTTTCATATAAATACAAATATATATATATATATATATATATATATATATATATATATATATATATATATACTAATCAAAATTCGCAACATATATACATATATATATATATATATATGTGTGTGTGTGTTTGTATGTGTATATATAATTTATGAATAAGTTGTCGGTGTCTGTCAACTTTGTTTTCAACATTAATGTTCTTATAAACGCAACCACTTCTTTCCTGATTATTTTATTTTTTACTCATTCATTCATATTGACATTTATTATGCAATTGAAATTATTTTTATTATTAAATTTATTTCAACATTAACTACCATTGCGACAAACACGTAAATAGAAAAATTACATACATATAGATTCATATGCACGAATACTTATGCACACTTTAATAGTGTATTAGTGTATATAAGGCTATTCCAGAAAAAAAAAAAAAAATAAAAATAAATAAAAGTAATTGAACCGTAACTTTCCATTGATTTTGAAAATGAGCTGTCAGCAGAAAACTTATTTCTTGATTTATTTACTAACAGTTGAGGACAAAATACTTAAGTTGAAATTTTCTCTTGCATAACTTTTATAGCATATATAACAAACTTCTTAGTAATCAATAGAGCAATTAAAATTAAAAATACATGAAAAATATCACATTATGTTAAATTTCAATACGTTAAATTTAGGTCATTATATCCAAACCCTGCCAACATTTTCTATCCAGATTTGAATTAAAGCGACGCTTCATGTAGTTAATAATAGTCGAATATGATATCATTTTCTTATCGAAGAAGAGTTTTAATAATTTATAGATGACACTATTTAATGCATTCCTCGTGTGTCGAAATTCTATCACCTAGAAGTGTACAAATACATCAAGAAAGTATCGAAATATAATCACTTTTGTAAAATAAATAGTTGGAATATTTCTAGTAAATCTTTTTAATTATAATTAAGCTAAATGCTTACCTAATACACTGCCTGCCACTTGAATAAGGAATCACAGTTTTTTAACTTTAATTAAGTATATCTCCTAAACTAAAGTTCAGAAAAAAATAAGTTTTTGCGTAACCAAATTTCAAAGTGTTGGCTTTAGTTTCCTGAAGAAATAAAAAATATACATATTTTGTTATACTAAAATTATGCATTTATTTAAAGACATGTATTTCTGTGGTACTATTTCGTGTGTCACTTGAATGAGAAATTCTTTAAATATTAATCAGGAAGGCTATGATTTGAATTTCTTTCAATATAAACGGGTAGAGAATTTTTAATTTGATAGTTTTTAAAGTTTGTATTCAAAATGGGACGTGGTAAGGTTCTTAATAACTCTGAAAAAGAAAAAATTCTGATTTTGAAATCTCAGGGTCAGAATCCGGTCCAAATAGCCAAAAACATAAATAGAGGAAAGACAGTTGTATACAATTATTTAAATAACGTGGAAAGATATGAACAAAACATGAAAGGGTGGAAGAAAATGGCAACAACTCCAAAAGAAAGACGAAAAATTCTTAGAATTGCATCAAATTCTGCCATATCGGTAGCAAAAATACGTGAAAAGGTGGAGTCAGTGCCAGTATAAGAACAATGCATTTTAAAGTCGTACCCATACATAGTCCGACAAAAACTGCAAAAAAAACCACAACGCAAATCACAACGTCTACAGTTTGCCAAAAATACAATGACATTGTCCGACAAATGGTTTAAAGTTATATTTTCCGATGAAAAAAGAGTTTAATATTGATAGTCCCGACGGGTATAACAATTACTTCTATGACCTAAAAGAGGAGGAATTATTTTTGAGCTGCAGACACAGACGAGAGGGCGGAATAATTGTATGGGGTGCCATTTCGTATTATGGTACCATAGAATTCGTTTTTGTATCCAACAAAATGACTGCAACGACTTACAAAAACATTCTGGAGGAAGCATTTCCAAAATTAAATGATTTTTTTGGACCCATACCTTGGACGTATCAACACTACAACGCTAAGATACGTACCGCCAGAGCAGTAAAACAATGGATTAATCAACAAAGTGTTCAACTTTTGGGATTAGCCCCCATATTCACCAGACCTGAATCCAATGGAAAATGTCTGGGGTTGGCTTGCAAGACGCTAGAATCCTTAAAGGATGCAATAACGGAAGCATGGAGTTCAATTTCGCTAAATTACTTAGAGTCATTATACAAGTCGATGCCAAATCGCATTTTGGAGGTTATTTCTAAAAATGGTGGCAGTATTCATTACTAATTGAATGCTAGAAGATAATAACTTTCATTTTTATAACCTAAAATTTAAAAATAAATTATAGTTTGCTTAGTTTTAAAATATTCCTTATTCAAGTGACACACGAAAAAGTACCGCAGAAATACATGTCTTCAAATAAATTCATAATTTTAGAATAACAAAAAATGTATATTTTTTATTTCTTCAGGAAATTTGGTTGCACAAAAAATTATTTTTTTCTGAACTTTAGTTTAGGAGATATACTTAATTAAAGTTAAAAAAATATGATTCCTTATTCAAGTGGCAGGTAGTGTATTCAAACACACTATAATAACTCACTGTAACTTTAAACTAAACTATAACTTTAAATTAAATATGAAATATTTAAAGGCAAAAATCACTAATTGAAAATTAAAATTTTTTTATATTAAAACATTTTTTATTCAACACTTAAACAATAACATTAATCACTTTAATATGTCGTGCTAGTTCTTTTTCATCGCTGTGGAATGTAAACAATCTCCCAAGTCAAGTTTTTTAGATCAAAATTCTATACTAAAGTGTTTTGTTATTGCAAATTTGTCTATTTTCTACTTTTGAACATCCAGGAGTGACAGGGAATACTTATATCAAATTTTCATGTGTATATTTTCAGAACATGTAAAAAGAATGTAAATTTACAAAATATTACAAAGTTGCTATGAATTTGAATAAATAGCAACAGATATGAACAAAATTGCAAATTTTATTTGGATACCCTAACCTACATGTTTTTTTTTTTATTTTCATTTTGTAATAGTGCACACATATTTACATATGTTTAAAAGTTAGTGTTTTGTATATCTATGTGTATGTGTGTAAGTGTATCTAAGTATATTGTACCTACAAATGCACTGATACGTAACATCTTTAGATAGTTACGCTTTCTTAATGCTGCGCCACATCATGTCACTTTTAAATTACATGTTGTTGAAAATTATTTCTTCAATTTTTGTTTTTTTTTTTTTGTGTTTTTTAATTTCTTGTTTATTGCAATTTTAGTCAATGACAGACGGATAGACGGATGGAGTTTTGAATATTTATAGCAGGAACGTCCTTTAAAGCCAGTGTTTCCAATTATCACTTTTAGTGCTAGATCTAGCAATTTTTAAACTCATTTAGCATGAAAAAAAATGAATCTAGCTCCTGGCACTTTTTCTAGAACTTCACGAATTATGTTTAGAACTTTTTGTTTTTTTGTAAATATAAACACTGTTGTTTGTAACGATGGTAACTAATGCGATCTAAACAGTTAACCTATCAAATAAATTTTTGGCAGTTAAGTAAACTATAATTCTTTTGTTATAGAAATAATTATGATAAAACAACTTATTAAGAGCTGAAAAAGTCATAATTTTAAGATTGTGTTGTTATTGCAAGGAAGCACTTAGTGCTGAAACAGAGCTGCAAAGTTTTTCCTTAACCCATAGTTGTCATTGGTAGGAGTTTCTTTTTTATGCTTCTTGTTCATTGCTTTTAAAGTACTTCTCTTAAAACTATATTTATAAAATTTTTTAATAAAAATATGGTTTTAGCTTTATTAATAGATAATAAAAATACTTTTCAAATTTATGAAATTTTTATCTTCTTAAAAATTATTCACCTATATTCACAGAAAAAATTTTGTGCATAAATATAAGAATTTACTTTTATCGATTTTACTTCATAATATTTAAAAATAATCTCTTTTTACATTTTTTCAAATGAATCAAATATCAAGAAGACTGAAAAAAAAATTTTTAAATCTTCATTTGCATTTTCAATTTGTAAAGAATTTTTGAAATTTTCTTCGGAAAATTTTGAGTTTTTAATGATTTTTAGCTATATTTTGGAACAAAACAAAAGTGTTTTTTATTAAAATGATTTCTTAACATTATTTTTTGCAGATTTTCTTTGGAATGTTGCCATTTTAAGGCGTTTTTTGTTATTATTTGCATGTATAACTATTTTCAATTACCATTTGCAATCAAATCTAATAATACTAAACCAAAGATTTAACAAAATTTTTGCAAAAATACTAAAATTTTCATTATAAACATTTTAATAATATCTATGAACAAAATTTTATTTTTTATGAAAAAAGTTTGGGAAAAAAGTCATGTTTGGAATTTTCACTTTCAAAAAAGTGCAAAATATGCAACTTTTGAAGTGGTGAAAAAGTTCTTTTTTACAAGCACCTGCTATTTTTTTTTTTTTTTTTTTTGCTGGATAGTTTACAATTTAGAACGTAATTGAATCGATATATTTATACATAATTAAATAACTTTTTACCAAATTTAAAACATCATAATATGACATTATGAGCCGTTAACTTATCAAATTTTAATCCAAAGTTAAAGCCTAATTGTAGACAAAATAATTAGTTTGTGTGAAAAGAATGTCATTTTATATATGGTTATGCTTTAACTCTTGTTTAAAATTTTATAAGTTAAATATTATTTCATTTTGTTACATTTTTAAATCATTTTTTTTTTGAAGAAAAACTTTTTCTAAAATTTTATTTTTTTCTAAATTTTTATTAAATCTGTTTATTTATTTATTTAAAATAATTTTTTTAATATTATTTGAATAGCAATTACTTAAGCTATGTTCACATTAGGCAAATATTTGAGTAAAATTTTGTAACCACTAGTTTTACAGAAATATTGTTTACCGTTGTTTGATCTTGCAAATATAAAATGTCAACTATGATTAGTAAAAAATATTTCCATTAAAAAAGAAAAATTAGAAAATATTTTATATAGTGATTATGTCATTTTGATCAAATATTTGACTAGTGTGAAACTATCTTTAGTTAAAAATTCGAATTTTAATAAAAAAAACTTTATTTAGTTCATTGGAAAAGAAACATTTTTTAAACAATTTCATGAATATAATATAATCAACCGAACTGAAGTCGTATTGCCAGATGGCAACTGACAACTGAAAGGGCTTAACATAGATTAATAACTAGATACTTATGTGAGGGAAAAAAAACCTGATTCAGTTGTCAAAAACCTAATTCATGCAACAAATTTTGATTTTGTGTTTTGAAAAAAATGAGTAATTTTTTGAAAATTTAGTTCGAAGTACCTCTCACATGAACTTCTAGTTATATTCTATGGCTTTTAACTTCAGTTTCCACATAGGCAACTACACGTTTCTGGTTGATGAAAGTTTTTTAAAACAAAAAATTTAAAGCTAAATATTTTTTTAAGAGTTAATAATTTTAAGGAATTAATAGATCAAATACCAATTCTATAATTTAAAA
Source organism: Protocalliphora azurea (assembly GCA_932274085.1). NCBI lineage: Eukaryota > Metazoa > Arthropoda > Insecta > Diptera > Calliphoridae > Protocalliphora > Protocalliphora azurea. Next base: position 153,640,010 of record OW026520.1, read on the forward strand.
GCACTTGAATTCATGAAAAAGCTAGGAAATTGGATGCAACACTAATTCAAGAGGCATCTAAAAGTGATTTTGTATGTTTAAAATGCGGGTTCAATATCACAAGCGATGTTGTTTGGATGAGAAGATCTATTATGATTATCTTCTCCATCTGGGGAAATCTATACCAAAAAGGTATATTTGGTGAATTCTGAAGAGTGTTATCTATTGTAAATTATCACGGAAGATCTGTAACAAAAACAATTGATCCGTTTAAAGAAAGCGTCGAATGAAAAACACAAAAATTCATTTTCATTTTCGTTTTTTTTACATTATTTGTTTATTTACACTTATTTCAGTTGCTGAACTTTCAAAATAGTGTAGGTTGCCTTGCCATAACTCTATATTATTCGTATTAAATAATAAAAAGTTCTTTCTTATTAAAATTTTAGCATAACTTGGAAAATATAATAAGAAATGATATAATTATAATGTAAGAGTTTATTCTAGTTGAATTCCTTCTTCAGTCAAAAGAGTACAAACAAATTTGTTTTTTTTTTTCCTTTTAGATAAAAAAAACTTAAAATATGAAATATTATTACACAAAATTTAAACTTGATATTCCAAGTGTTTCATATATTAAATAAAAGATGTATTTTAATAGTTTCTTTTTAAAGAAATTGGACCAGAAAAAAGACTCGATAATCAGCATAATTCGACAATACGAATTGTAGTCTGCAATAACTATCAAGATTCTTAAACTTTCGGTAAAAGAAAGAAGATTTGAGTTCATCAAAATGTTAACCTATATATTACTTGGATTACGTATAACACTATAATCCAGATAAAACTTACTTGGATAACATGATAAAATTAGAATTTTTAAAAATCCACCGATAAATTTTGTTTAATTTCTCAAGAATGAATTTCAGAATGTATTTTTATTATTTTCTTTAAAGTACTTTTAGCTTTAAATCTGAAAATAAATAATATATCTCTTTTTTAGAAATACAAACGGTTTTGTGCTTAACACTTTTTCTGGCATTTTTTTTTAGCATTTTCTAGCATTTTTCTCTGTAAATTCTAGCACTTTTTCCAACATTGTGTACAGCTAAAATATTTTAATGGGAAAAATAATTTTATTTTTTTTAAATTTATATGACAATAAAAAACACTATGATATAATTTTCTCAATCATTATAATCAGTTTTAAAAATTTTCAATATACGCTCAAAATTTTGAGTTATGCTTAAAAACTCTGTTATTCTTTTGTAAATTTTTTCTTTAAACCTTTTTTTTTTTTGGAAAATAAAAAAATTAGGCTTTTTAAACTTATATTTTTATGTTTTGGTTAAATTTTTAAACATTAAAAAAATAAAATTTTTCTACAATTTTTCTACAATTTTTCGGGTTTAATTGCAATTTGTCATAATTTTTCTATAAAAGCCTACGCAATGATAATATAATAATTTTTAAAGACATTTTTTTTTTTGTAGGTAAATAAATTTAATATTCAATTTAATTTTTTCATACATTTCCCGAAAAGTATGCAGCAAATAAAGAATAAAATAAAATACTTTTTTTGTCCTAAAATATATGAACAATTTATTGATAAACTTTAGAAAATGTTTGTGTTTTTAAATGATTTGATTCTAAGCAAAATTACATTTAAATATTTATGTACCTTCAAATATGTTTAGTTTTAAAGAAAAAAATTAAATAAAAAATTACATCAGTTGAAATTTTGAGAAAAAAAATTAAATTTGGGTAAAAATTTTTTAATAAATTTGTTGCTTAGGTTTCCAAGTAAAAACGATATCAATAGTGCTAATGAAGTGTATTACGGTACAGAAAGTACGTAGTCTATTCTTCTGGTGTATAATTATTCCACATTTTTTCATTGGTAAGGCAAAACAGAGAAAAGTAAAGGCAAAAGGCAATTAACGATTGTAATTGCCTTTAGTGATAAATTCAAGGCACAAGTTGTTATTCTAAACTGCAGATACTATAATTAAAAAAAATATATTTTATCGAATTTTACCGTAAAATAAATTTTTTACATTTTGTACAAAAAAAAAAGAAAAAAGAATTTTTCAAATTATATATTTTCTGGCAGCAGAATAAGAAAAAAATATTTAGACATGAGCTTAAAATCTTAATTTTTACAAAAAAAATGTTTTTTTTTCAAAATTATTGAAAAATGCTACTTATAATATAATAACACTATATTTTGTGCTTATTAGTAATTACTATCAAAAACAGGGGAAATAAATATATTTTTTGCAGGAAAAAAGTTTAATAATTTCCAAGAAATAAAAAGTTCACAATTCAAAATTGTTTTTATCATCTTTTAATAAGGCTAAAATACAAATTTTACCAAAAAAAAAAAACTTATAAACATAGTTTTAAGAGAAGCAATGGACAAGAAGCATAAAAGAAGAATATCTTACCAATAACAACCATGGCTTAAAAAAAAGTTCTGCAGCTCTTTTTCTGCAATAAGTACTTCCTTCCAATAACAACACAATGTTAAAATCATGAATTTTTCAGTTCTTTTTTTTTAGTTATTCTTTTATATAACCACATTCTTATCTATGTATGTAAGTAATAAACGTTAAAAAAGCACCTTGCAAAAGCAACAAACAATCAAACATTTTGGTAACACATGTGAGACTACATAAATAAAGATTATAAGAAATTTAAAAAAACATACCTTTGCTTTGCCAATTGGCATATTAGACAATTTTTTAACTCAAATTTTTAACATATTTTCATTTCATTTTAATTTCATTATTTTCTTATATAAAAATTTTAACTTTTTTACTTATACACACACGTACACTTGTTGACTTGCACTTGCTTTTAGTTAGCTATATTATATTGCACAAATTTCATATTAAATTTTAAGAAAAACAATAAAATTGTTTAATATTTACATACTTATTGCTAAGTTTTTAATTTTGTGCAAACTGTATAGCTCTTAACTTTAATTTAATACCATTAATTTGCTATTTAATATCAATATAAAGAATTTTTCATTTATACCGGCAAAATGAAACCGCGGCACAAAGTCCTGCGCCGAACAATTTTAACGGCGACGGCGGCTTTTAAAAATAATTGGCGCCCCGAATCAGGTCTCTGCCGCGGAAACTAAATAACAAACAGGAACTGGCAAAATGGTAGCGAAGAAACAAAATGGTATTAAAATAGAGTTGTGTTCATATGACATGGTAATGCCAGATCTTATTGACAGAGAATCATTGCTTTCAGATAAAAAAGTCAGCATTAATTTTGTTGTAAAGAACTTTTTGGGAAAATTAATCTTAGTCTACAATAAATAAAATTTTTAATAAAAAGACAACTTTACATCTAAATTTCTCATGTACGTTTTCTTCACCCCTTAACATAAAGTTGGAACTAAAGTTGGGTACTCGTTGAGCTCCCTAACTCACTTAAAATAGTAAATATTTCCTATACTGTTATTCGACTGCAAATATTTAAATATCAATTGAAAGCTCTCGAATGAACATTTATAAAAAGATAATTAATTTTTTATAAAAGTTCCTTTAACATAATTTTTATAATATTTTTAAATTTCTAATGTATGGTATTTTTTTTATTTCTTTTTTTAATAACGGCGGAAGGGTACGTCCAAAAGCTGCTTCGTTACATAATTTTCCTTTTTACCCAATTTTTTTAATAACAACATTTTTTTTTTTTTTTTTAATATGAGTTTCTTAGGAAAATAAGATTTTCAGTAGCCTATAACTTCGAAATTATTCAGTTTGACTCAAAAATTTTACATAATTATTTTCAGCGTTAAAACTATCAATGGTAGAAAAAAAAACGAAGCTGAGTCTGAACATTTAATTCAAGTCTAAAATTGTTTTCCCGTTATTCTGCCGACGTTATTTCTTATGTTAAGAAATAAAAATTCAACAATTAAAATTATCAACGTTCTGAAATTAATTACTCTACGTCTACTCAAAGAATTCGCACGGTGTTAATACCGATTTCCATTCAATAGTAAACATATTGAAGCTAAGGTGGTCAAAAAATAGATCAAAATATTGGTAATTGCGAGCGTGGCATGCTGTTAAGGACAAATATTTTATGTTATTTTATAAAAAAAAAAAAATGATTTTTGTAAATTTAATCAAAAGTAAATTATAATTACTCGCAAACTATTATCGATAATTGGCTGCATTTTTGCATGATATATCCTGCATTTGGTATGATGTATCCCTGTCAATTTTTACTTTCTGTGTAATTAGATATTTTCTCAGGTAATATATTTTAGTCAAATTAGAATTTTAGTGGAATATAATTTTTGAGGGTCTTTTGTATTTTACCTATTTTTATCCCTTTTTAGTTTGTAGCACTTTTTATTGTACTTATGCTACTTAGGAACATAGTATACGTTCAAAAAAAGTAAACTTATATTCATGCAGCATCAAAATACAATTGGACTTGATAAATAAATAACTGATTTCGTCTACTATCATTTAAAGGAAATGATTTGAAAAAATATGGAAACTCAATGTTAGGTTATGTTAAAAAGGGCCGCGTCTTTACACCTCCACCTTGAGACCATTCGGTCCATTGTGATTCCTTTATAAAAAACAGAGAAAGCTGATAGATGAAGAAAGAGAAAAATCCTAGTAGAATAAGGCAAAAGATTGAAAATAAAGATAGCTAAATATAAGAAAAGTGTGGAACATAATATCCATCAGATCAACCCTGACTACTTCTAAGACACTTTATTCCCATTACGAATCCTATAAGGGTGCCGAGTTCTCCATCCGCAACCTCCTCTAGTTCGTGCAAAGTATGGCTCCTAAACCACCTCAGTCTACTTCGCTGAAGCCCTAGACAATGTGACAGAGTATGTGCTCCACTGTCTCTAGCTCCTCCACATCATCACAGGTCCTGCAAAAATCTGACACGTCAGTATCCCACTTATTGGTCATATTCCCTATTGCAAGGTGACCAGTAATCATGCCAACAATGATCCTTAGATTCCCACGACTCATGCTCAGAAGATGCTTCGAATCTGCTGGTTTAAGACTAGGCCATAACAACTCCGAGCCCTTACGAGCTAGCTCAACGGCTATTTCATTGCCGAGAATATCGCAGTGACCAGGAACCCAAAAGTCTTATTCTGTAGGCATCCATTAGCCTTCTAAATTCTTTCCTACACTCCAGCACTAACCTGGACCTGACACAATAACTTGTGATTGCCATCAGTGCTGCCTGACTATCCACATAGATAGTTACGTCAGTGTCCCTCTCAACATTCTCCTCCAGTAATCAAAGGGTTTTTTAAATGCCTAGAATTTCTGCCTGGGAAACGCTGCAGCTATCAGACAATTTAAAAGATCGTTTGATATCTATTCCCATGAAGTAAACACCCGCCCTGTGCCTACTTTCATCTTCGAGCCATATGGAAACTGAAAGTTAACTCACTTTTGCAAATGGGGATGTGATGGTTTTTCTGGACAAGCAATATGTATGTAAAAATACTTCAGACACAGATATGTTCATGGTGTCATTTGTACCATTGCAACTGATAAAAAAAATTGGAAGACTTAGAATCTTCGATTAGTATAATGCAAACAAAGAATATTTGGAAAAATCAAACTCCATCTTTTACGAAATACTGCAGACCAATTAAATTTGATCTTAAAAAGGAAACTCATAATGCCTTTGAAAAAGAAGTCAGTGATATTGGAACCCAAATTGCAACACTACAGCTATTCGAATTAGAGATTGACGGAAACACAATTGAAGTAAGCTACCAATTAGTGCTAACGAAGATAGATGGAAAAGTAGGCCAGGCTTTGAATTACACAAAGGCTTTATCCAGCTAAATTATATGTCAAACCACATCAAGCCATTTGAGCCAAGTCCCGGAAAAATCATTAGATAATACTGATGCATCTGAATTTGGATTATCACCGCTACATACAAGAATACGATTCATGGAACACATACTAAAAATTAGTTATGATTTGAATTTTAAACCTATAGGATCAATAAGAAACAACTACACCAATAGGGAGTTAAAAGGTTTAAAAAAGAAACAAGTTCAGGACGAATTTCTCAAATATAGGTTGATTATAGATCAACCAAAACAAGGATCAGCCAATACGAATAATGGGAACACAACAAGAAGGCGCTTTTCAGATCCCGAAAGAGCATTTGAAATAACACGTGTTGATATAAATCTTTCAAGATTTAAAAGAATTACCGATATACTTGTGTACAAATTATGCGAAGGAAACTGCACGAATATATACAACCAAATATCTATGGAGAAATATGTCTGCTACAGTTCCAAAAATTTTTTATCATGATGTATATGTCATTAAACATCACTCAGTACCACTTGGAGATCTATCAGAGGAAGTCCAAGAAAAAATGAATGAGGATTATAGATTTTATAGAGAGCACAATACCAAAAAATGTCATGAAATTCTACAAATGAAGATCTATTTAATATGTTACTGGCAACATCAGATCTGCTTATTTGTAGCATTCGAAGTCAATGAAAAGAAGAACATCCGGATTTAAATGAAGAAGCAAAAGGACTGCTAGAGAACAGAAACTAAATATGGAATATTTTCAGTCTATTTTAAAACCGAATGAATAATAATTATATTTTTTTTTTTCTTTTATTGTTATTTAAGTAAAAAATAAAATAAACATTAAAAAACTTTTAGTTATTGTAAAAAATTAAATTTTTTGTCCTTAATGTTATTTAAATAAAAAAAAAACAAAATAAACATTAAAAATCGTAATTTTTTGTCTAAAATAACTATTCTAGAATTGATAAATTATTATGCTGGGTATTATAAAAACGTTTTTTAACTGCTCTCGTATAAATCGTTTGCATCTCAGGCTATTTCAGTAACAATTTTAAACCATATGAATCGCTTATGTTCAAAGAAGTCTAAATCCGATTCAACTACAACTTTTGGGAAAAATCTACTTACATATCAAAATTGTAAAATTATAAAATTCTCTTTGTTTGTTGTTAAATAATTTTTATTAATTCAATAATTTCTCTATTTACACCTTCAGTGGATAACCAAACAACTTTGCACTTAAAACGTTTGTCTTTTTCAATCAGTTGCTCAAACTGTCTTAGACCACCACCAACACCGAAATAATAAATTTTTGCTGCCACCAAAACCACACCATTTGGTTTAAGTTTATCATATAAACAATTGAGTAATTTCTGCTGATTCTGGGGATTATATATAGTTTCGGAAGTTAAAATGATGTCAAAATTTTCATCATTTTTAGTGAATTCCGTCCATTTGCACCAGTCACCAGAAAAGAAACGTGCATTTTTTTCTACTTTATCAATATCGTAAGATTCCTCATCGTGCTCATTTTCCTTGGTATTAACAGAGTTTAGCAAAACATTTGGCAGGGTAATCTTTTCCAAGACATCTTTGTTCTATAAAAAATATAAGATAAAGTTTTATATTTTTACATTAACCATAATTTATTTTCAACTTACATAATCTTGAAATGTCACTTTTGCTCCTTTTATAAATGCATAAATACCCAATAATCCCGAGCCACAACCTAAATCTAAAACTTGTGTTTTATTCCACTTATCAGCGTTATAATTTTCTGCTAAATATTTTAATAAATCATCAGTACATTCCCATATTTTTGCACCACCCTCGTATACTCCGGGTATTAAATCAGAATGTTGTTCGTCGGCTTTTTTAATATCCAAATCGCTATTGTCATGGTATTTAATATCTTCCAAAAGGAATGCGGATACCATATGTATTATGTGAACATCATCAATAACCTTTTGTGTTGAGTTTAATTTGCAAACATCAAAATTTTCTAATATTTTCTTGGAAAGTAAAATTTCTTCAGAATCATACCATTCAATGAAGGCATCTGTGGTTGAACTAAAAATTAGATTAAAATTGGTTTTATAAAAAATGCAAATTTATTAAATACTTACGAGGTATCTCTGTTTGTGGAAACTTCTTTATCCACAAAGGGACTTTCTATTTCAATTTCTTCTACTTGAAAATCAAATTTAAACATTGTTAAAATAAAATTTCCTAAAACTAATAATAATCAGACTTTGTTATGTTTCAATTCCTTGATGTTTCCACGTGCATATTACACATGTACATAAAAGCTACAAACTGTTTTGTATACAAAAGCTTAATGCTGTGCCTCTTAAAAAATATATAAAATTGAAGCAAAAACTAATAAAAATTACTAGTTGTTATAATAAATTAATTATATTTTATAATTTTGAAGTAATTTTTCTATATTTGTGTACAAATACTCGTTATTTTACTTTATTTTAAAATACAGACATAAATAAGCTTGGCATCACTTATATTAAGTATTTTTGATTTGCCATACATATGTCAAATTTTAATCAATTGTCAAAAAAGGAATAGGCTGGCAACGAAACATTTGCAAGAAATTGACTTTTTTCAGAAAAAAATACTTTAATATTAAATTTTAATTTGTTTAAAGCCTAATCTAATAGAAAAAACTATGACAGATCCTTATGGTGAAGTAAGTTTGTAACAACTAACATAAAAATTATTGTGTTAATTAAATTGCACTGTAAATTTTAGATGCAAGCAAATATGCCGCCAGGTACCAGCGGCATAGTGCCGCCACCACCAATTATGCCAGGACCACCACCCGTTTTGCGGCCCCCGCCTGTGGTAATGCCTAATGTAGTTAATAATTTTCCTAATCAACCTCCAGCCATGCCACCACGCCAACCCTGGCCAAACCCCCCTCCAGCTGTAGAAGCAAATAAGGGGCCGCCAACGCAACCTCCACCAATAAATGAAGTCAATTCGAACGGTAATACGGAGAGTAACGATAACATCTCAAATGGCATTAGCCCGGAAGAGACTAAAGAGAAAAAGCCCACAGAAGTGGTATTACCCAAGGCATTAGAAGATGTTTTGGCTTTAAAAGATCAAAGAGCGGCTGAATTTAATGTAAATTCTGACGATTTTACTAACAATGATGCTAGTGGCCAATTGGTGAATGATTATGATGCTGGTGATGATTCGGAAGAAGAGGGCGACTTTCAAACAAATGGCGGTGTAATACCTAAGCCAGGAAAACTTAGTAAAGTTGAGAAAAACAAAAAGAAAAAAAGACGCAAGAAGTTGAATAAAAAACTCAAAAAACAACAAGAACAAACAAGAGCCGAGGAACGTAACAAGGCGGAGGAAACTGCTGAAGACAATGAGGAAACGGCTGAAAAATCCAAAAATAAAGAAGATACTGCAGAGGACAATGAAAAACAACAAGGAGCAAAAGAAAAGCAAATGGATTCGTCAAAGGAAAACTCTGCGCAGGATAATACTGCAGAAGCGGGAGATGATGTCACAATAGAGTAAGACTTTAAATAAATGCTGTAGAAAAGTTTTCACATATTAAATTTGTTTTCAGATATGTCCCGGAAAAAATTACCATTGCCGATTTGGCTCCCATGTACCGACAATTTTATCGTGTGTTTGAAATATTTAAATTAGAAAATAAACCCAAGGTTTCAGAAAAAGACAAAAATGCCACGGAGGGCACTGAAGGCAAAGCCAACCAAAAGAATTTAGCCAATAAGCAGCAGGAAGAAGGTGAAGAAGAAGATTTAGATGAAGAAAATAAAGATGATAAGGAAAAACTTTCGAAACGTAAACTCAAAAAATTAACACGTCTTAGTGTGGCAGAATTGAAGCAACTGGTATCTCGACCGGATGTAGTAGAAATGCATGATGTTACTGCCCGAGATCCCAAATTGCTGGTACAATTGAAAGCCTATAGAAATACGGTACAAGTACCTCGTCATTGGTGTTTTAAACGTAAATATCTGCAGGGCAAGAGAGGTATTGAAAAGCCTCCCTTTGATTTGCCAGCATTTATTAAAAAGACTGGTATTATGGAAATGCGTGAGTCGTTGCAGGAAAAAGATGATGCAAAGTCACTGAAATCTAAAATGCGCGAAAGAGTGCGGCCGAAAATGGGTAAAATAGATATAGATTATCAAAAGTTACATGATGCTTTCTTCAAATGGCAAACAAAGCCACGTATGACTATTCATGGCGATCTCTACTATGAAGGTAAGGAATTTGAAACGCGTTTAAAGGAGAAGAAACCTGGAGATTTGTCAGAAGAATTGCGCATTGCTTTGGGTATGCCAGTGGGACCTAATGCTCATAAAATTCCTCCACCATGGTTAATTGCTCAGCAACGTTATGGTCCACCACCATCTTATCCCAATCTAAAAATTCCAGGCCTTAATGCTCCTATACCGGATGGTTGTTCATTTGGTTATCATGCTGGTGGTTGGGGTAAACCTCCTGTAGATGAAACTGGTAAACCGTTATATGGTGATGTCTTTGGTACCAATATTATTGATATGGATGTAAGTATATTTTGTTTTGCATTAAAAATTAACATTAAACTTTATTATTTTAATTTATATGTAGAATGGCGTTGATGAAGGCGATATTGAAAGAAATCAATGGGGTGAATTGGAATCTGAATCGGAAGAATCCTCTGATGAAGAGGAGGAAGAGGGAGAAGACATGGCTAATCCAGTGGATGAAAGTGGTTTGGTTACTCCGGCCGAAGGCTTAGTAACACCATCTGGTCTCACAAGTGTACCAGCGGGAATGGAAACTCCCGAAAATATTGAATTGCGTAAAAAGAAAATTGAACAAGAAATGGAAGAGTAAGTATTTACGAAAATTATTGTAAAACCAATTTTAATTTTCCTTTATTTTACAGCAATGAAACCCCTGTCTTGTATCATGTTCTTCCCGAAAAACGTACGGATCGTATTGGAGCTTCTATGATGGCCTCTACTCATGTCTATGATGTAGGCAGTGTTAAACAGACCACCACAAGAGCGGCCGTAACCGCCGATCGTGAGGGTACAGTAGAATTAGCTTTAGATCCTTCTGAATTAGATTTGGATAATGAAGCAATGGCCCAACGTTACGAACAACAAATGCGTGAACAACAGAATCATCTACAAAAAGAGGATCTTTCCGATATGTTGGCCGAGCATGTGGCTCGTCAAAAATCAAAACGTAAACGTCAACAAGCCGATCCAGCCAAGACCACGAAAAAATATAAGGAATTCAAATTTTAGATTGTTCTTGTTTGTAAAAAAAGTCTTGTGAAGTAAGTTTAATTTAAAATCAATCATTTATCCCAAAACTTTCAATTCAATTTTTTTTAATAAAAACAAAATACGTCACATTTAGCTGAAGATCTTTATAGTGACGGGGAATAAAAAAAGTAATAAAGTTTTCAATAACATTTCCACAAAAAACATGTTTGTTTGTATGTATGTGTTTGTATTTACCTTAAAATACTTTTTTTAATTTGTTTAAGCTGAACTACGTAATTCTTTTTTGAATTTCATTTTACTTGGCTTTTTAAAGTTTGTAAAAATATAAATTAACAAAATATTATTACAAAACTAAAAAGAGAAAAGCGAAATCATTATAAATTCTTTAGTTAAAATATAAACTAAAAATTATTAAGAAACGATAATCAAACATTCAAAGTAAAAGATCAAAAATTATTGCAAAAAGCACACATACTATACACACAGTAAATAGTTCAGTTTCTTGTTTGTCCATATCAAAGAATAATATAATAAAAAAAAGATCCTAAATAGTTGTAAACCTAAAGAGTAATTTGATTTATACAGTATTCAATCAATCATTCATTCACTTAATCATTCTTCCATCTGTTCGTTTAATTGTGCCAATAATGCTGCTCGTTTCGATTCAAGTTCTGATTCACTTAAAGCCTGTTCATCGCCATCGTTTCGTGGACTTGAGGGTGAATGTCCTACATCTGAATTATTACTAGCAATTGGGCTGAGTGGTGTAGTCGAACGTTGTTTATCATGATGTCTTCGTTCTTTATCCTTTTTGTTCTTTTTATCTTTCTTCTTTTTCTTGCTGGGAGCTGAACAAAATTCTTCAATTGTCATAGCTGATGGTGAAGCGCCATCAATGGAGTGTGGTCGTTCAGATTCACAGGAAGACTGATAATATGAAAAGGGTTTTAAATAATTTTTAATACGATTTTTAAACTGTTATACTACTTACATCTCTGGAAGATTTTTTGTTCTTTCTCTTTTTTTTCTTTTTGGAAATTCTATCGCTTTCCTTGCTAAGACTTGAGCTAACTGAGAGCTGTAAAAATCAAAGAAAGAAAAATAATCATTATTCTTGAAATTTAAAAAAAAAAAAACAGATACAATGAACGTCAGGATAAAAGCATTAGTAAAACAATTGTTATCGATCTTTTTTTTAGTAAAAATTTTTATTGATCTTTTTTTTAGTAAAAGTTGTTATCGATCTTTTTTATTAAAGAAAATTTTATCGATAATGTTATCAATAACTTCTTTTAGTAAAAGAATTATTATCGATAACTTTTTTAGTGAAAAAATTATCAACAACTTTTTTATTAAAAAATTTGTTATCAAAAACTTTTAGTAAAAAAATGGTCTCTTTTTTTAGAATAAAATGTTTACGATAACTTTTTAAATAGGGAAATTATAAACTTTTTTTTAGAAAAAAAAATATAGATTTTTTAGCAAAACAATTGTTATCGATAACATTTTTCAGTAAAAAATTGTTATCAGTAACTTTTTTTTAATAAAAAAAAATTATCGATAACTTTTTAGTAAAAAATTTTTATCGATAACTTTTTTTGCAAAAAATTGTAATTGATTTTAGTAAAAAATTCTTAGTGAAAACATTTTTAATAAAAGTTGTAATCGATCATTTTTTATTAAAAAAAAATTGTTATCGATAACTTTTTTATAAAGAAATTGTTAACGATAACTCTTCTAGTAACAAAAGTTGTTATCGTAAAAAAATTGTAGTCTATAACTGTTTTTAGTAAAAATATTCTGAGAAGGTTTTATTGATTTTAAGTTTTTTGATTTTTATTTAAAAAGAAAATCAAATTTATTGGTTATTTTTTATTTTTATTTTTCGCTTGACTTTTAATGATCATTTTATTTTTTTTTTTCTCACAAAAATAACACATATGTTCCGAAATGATTTTTAGTAAAAAAAAAAATACTTTTCTTCTCATTTTTTTTTTTAAATTTATATTTTGTTTTTTTTTTTTGCAAAAAGTTTTTTTTTCAAAAAATATATTTTTTTAATCAAATTTTTTATATATGTTTTAAAATTTCGATTACGGTTCTGGGTAAAAATATATCATTAAAAAGTTAAGTTTGTGACTTAAGAAAGCACAAAATTTAATTGAATTGACCACTTACCGATCTTGATCGTGATTTTTTCTTACGGCTTCTTTCAATTTCCATGGGATCATTTTCAATATCGGATCTCGAACTTGAACGTAAACGTTTCTTGTGTTTTTTATTCTTTTTCGATTTCTTTGATCTGGAATGATGATGTGTGCAAGCATCTTCACTTTCTCTTACAAAATCTTCCCAAATTTTATGCACACCCACTTCCTTCTCATAAATGGCAAACGCCTCTAAATGTTCTACCAACTTTTGGGCCGATTCATAAGGTTCATGAGGTGAAACATTAGCCTCCAACCAGGCTGCCTTAATTTCATTTTCTAGTTTACGCAAACGTTTCGTTTCCTCTTTCAAACGTTCTTTTTCAATGGCCTCAGCTTTTTCTAGCAAAGCATTGTAGGTAAGTTTAACATTGCCCGCATCCAAGGTAGCAGAACGTTTATCCTCACATACCACAGTGGCGAAATCTTCAAATGTTGTATTAGCCTTAACGCTGAAATCTTTTTCTTTAAGAATTTCTCGAATAATTTTCTTTTCATCATGATAACGAGCTTTCAAATCTTCTACATAAAATTTGAAAAGATCCAACGGTGTAGAACCATTTTGACCCAGCATGGCGGAGAAACGTATGTCGGCTGATATGATAGGATATAATTCCACCCACAAGGACATTGAGGTCAGTTTACCTTCTTCATGCAATGAATCCAGTAATGTTAGGAAATTATCGCGGTTCTTACGTTGTTGTCTTTTTAAACGTTTCTTTTCTCTTTCCTTTTCTTCCTCTTCTTCCCGTTCCAAAGTTCTGATATGTTCTTCAAAAACTATCAGTGCATCTTCCTTATCCATACCCAAAAGATTGACATCATTTTTAAAAGCCGAATTTTCTAGCAACATAACTTGAGCTTCTGCCCATGTTGTGGAATATGTTATTGTGGTCATAGATTCTAGCAATTCACCTAATACTTTCATATTGCGTTTTTTCATCATACGTGCTTCTTCCTTTTCCCGTTTGGCTAAATTGAAAATGCAATCATCATAAATGTCTCGTCTATCCTGTTCGGGCACGGAAGTCCAAATTTTATTATTGGCAAATATTTCGTCACATTTGTAGTATTTCAAAGTTGAGTTCATTTTGTCTGTAGTCATAAGAAACTTTTCCAAATCTTCTTTGGCTTTTTTAGCCCTTAGACGCGCTTCTTCTTTTTCGTCTTTTAGCTTTTGTGTTTTATATGCATTAAATGTTTGTTTCTTTTCGTTTAGATTTTTAAAGGAATTATAACGGGGATCTTTGGAAATAATCTTGACACATTGATCCCAATTGGCATTGGAAGGTACGTTCTTTTCACGTAGCAATTCTTTAAAAGCTTCTATAGCTTCTTTTTTGTCTTTGAATACCAGTTTTGGCTCTTCCGCAACTTCTTTTTTGTCTAAAAGGAAACATTTTTAAAAGTAAAGTACAAATTCGTTTAATGGCGTATAATACTTACTTTCTTTGTCCTCTTTATTGGATGAAGGTATCTCTATTGAAGCCAAGGTGGCTGCCATGGCCTGGTCTAAGGCAGAAGAGGAATTTTCATTACTACCCGGCGTTAAGGGAGAATGAATATCAGGGGTATGTATTTTGGGCACCGTGGGCAATGTAGCGGGTAATATATTGGCCAAGGCAGCCGGAGGAACTATACCAGCCAAACTTGAGGAAGTCATAGCAGCTACTGCCTTAGCAGCGGCGGCAGCTCTGTTAAAATAACAACAAACACATTAGACTTTCAAAATGTTTTATTTATAGCAAATAACTTACTCTTCTGCCTTTACTTTCGATTGCATTTCTAAAAATTCTGGCGGTGGCTCCCATCTGGACTCTTTCGTTGTTACATTATGATAATAAACCTTACCAGCATCTGAGCGGTATTCCTTCCATGGGCATTGATGTTTTAAACGTTCTATGGGATTCATTAATGCTTCCGGTTTTTCCCAAGAACTTTGTTTAGTGATATTATTGTAAAAATATGGTCTTCCATCTGGTGCTTTATGTTCGGTCCACTCGGTATTAGGTGGTACAGAACCAAAAGCTGCCGCCAATTCAGCAGGCGGAGGTCCCCCAAAACCAGGTGGTGGTATATTAAATTGGGGCACTATGGCCGGTGGAAATCCTAAACCGCCAATAGTCGGTGGCACTGCTGGGGCTCCAGCAGTTGGTGGTACATTCATTTTTTACTTAATTTTCTCTTTTGCCAGCACTTAAAATTATTATAAATTTTACAATATTTTACTACTCTCACAGACTATGTTGGTTTTTTCTTATCATAACCTCAATGCCAGGAGAAAATCTTATTTCTTATGTTTGTGTATAAGGCCAAAAAATTAAACACAATTAATTCTTTTTTTATTTAAAAAAATTTTGAAAAGCCCAACAAATTTTCTAAATTTTTAAAAGATATTTTCTTTTTTTGTGGAAAATACAGCACAAAACTTTTCTGATGCGGTACTTTCTCACGGCTTTAAAAAAAACTACATGTCAATAAGAGAGAATACTATGCCATCAAAAACAGGGATGTTGTAGACAATATTCTGACATTAGTTTTTGGTGATGCCATATTAATTTTTTTCATTAAACTTAGTGAAAAATTATATGTCTAAAAATTTTATTGATAATCTTAATGTGGCAATATTATTAAATGTTACCGGATATTGACTAACAAAACCTTTGTTAATATGGCAGTATTAGTACAATGTGCGCGAAAATAATTTTATCTGTTGTAAACTTATAAATTTTCTGTTAAAAAATAACATTTTGTCAAAATACTGTTATTTATTAAGTATAAATAGTGAAAATAAGGTACGTAAATGAATTTCATAACTTAAGCACTTATTTTATCAACTTAGCAATACTAAATCAAAATACCGGTGTAGGAACTAAAATTGTAGAGGCTTTTTAATAACACAAAAGAATATAAATTTGAGGTTTAAAATTTTATTTCATGGTAAGAAAGCTAAAGAATTTTATGTGGAAATATAACAGCATATAATATATGACCATAAATTATAAATACACAGGTATACAAGGTTTTAGATTACAGCAACAAAACATGGCTTGTAAGATTATTAAGGGCACTGAATTCAAGTCTTCACTCGTTTTTTTCAAAATTGGTTTTAGTTTTCGAGATATTAACAAAAGTATTTTTTTACTTCATTTGAGTTTTGAAAACCAATTCATTCAAGAAAAAGTGATTAATCGAAATTGTAGAGATGTCAAATTGATTCATGTGTATCGTTTGGAATCTGTTTCACACATTAGATCCAACAGTAGACACGTCAAAAAATCCTTGGTATTACGTTCCGAATTTTGCCAAATTTTACTGTATTTGTTATCCTTTTTCGATACTCCGATTACCGAGATTGTTGTAAATAAAATTTTCGAATTCTCCCACTGTTAGAGATTTCTTCGGTTACTAATTATTCGAAATCAAAGTTGATACATATATATCTTCTTTAATTTTTTCATTCAAGGCTGTGTTTTAAAGAATTCTTAATATGAAGAGGAGCTCTGAAATGTATGCTGTAATCTTATAAGTGGAAAAAAGGTGACGTTTTGTTTTCACCACAAATGACATTGAACGGTTTATTCATGAAATCAAATAAATCGTTTAATTAAATACTGAATTATACGTTATTTTTCTATTGAAAATCGGGTATAGTACATAATTTTTGGTTCCGCTTATATTGAAGTTTGTAGAGTACTTGTATCTGCAATCATGACTAACTCTGCTAACTGCTTTCATTTATTTATGTACAATATATGTAATATAAAGCCTTATTGGCCAAAATAACAATACTACATAACAGCTAAAATAATACCTGAGAGATATTAAACTATATTCGAAAATATTAATACAAAAATATATTATATATAGTTTTAAAAATATATATGTATATCAAAAAAATCAAATTCATCGGCTCCCAACCATAAAAAAGTTAATTAGGAGCAATATTAAAAATCAGTGGCAAATCAAAAATATATAAAAATAAAATATAAATAAATAATAAATTTAAATCACGAATTATATCATTTAGTTCAGATAATCAAACAAACGTATTTAAATTCAGCGCCCCAAATTACATTAAAATTAGTTCTCATCTGCTCAGATTAAAAAGTTAAATCGAATTTGTAAACTTGTCCTATTGTTAAACTAGAACGTTAGTTTGTTATGGTGATAAAAATAAATGTTATAAAAATTGTAATTGATTAACAAATAGACGTCTGCCAAAGGTTTGTTTTAAACCAAATTAAAAAATAATTTCTTCAGAGAAATCTACATATCTGTTTACAAAATCGTACATTTTAAATTTATTTTATAAATAAAAAGAAAAACACTTCATTTAATTTTAAATCCATTTTTATTTTTTTTTTCTCAATTAATCACATACATTGTACTTGTTGATAACGTAAACATGCCCCTATATTATCTTCTGGGCTTCCCTTACCGGCTCCATCACCAAAATGTATGCCCACATAAAATGGCGTAACGGTGGATTCAATGCGACAAGGCCAAATACCATTAGAACAGAATTGCATACCACAGTGGACAGGTTCACAACCTGGTAACGGTCCTAAACCAGTTCCAATGAAATCCTCTATAATACAGGGCATTGTTATACGATCTCTACAATTACTATAAAATTGTCTCGTCTGTCTTTCATTTAATTGTTTCATTTGTCTGCTAGAGCGAAATCCAAAATCAAAGGCACTTCTTAAGAAACCTAATAAATCAAAGCCGCCTCTGGTAGGCCGGGGTCTACGAGATACATTAGAAGATGAGGCTGTAGGTCTGAAACGTGTATTGGTGTCAACGTCATCTCCAGAACCCTCAACATCATCACTTAAAGGAGAAGATGTTGTGGAGATTGTTGTGGATTCTGTTGGTGCTGGTGTTGCAGGGTTAGAGCTTGAGGAAATTTCTTGAGCATCATCAGCCAACGTGGTGGATGTTGAGGGGTCCAGAGCTGTTGCTAAATGTTAATATTATAAATTAAATTTGATTTACTATTTTTAAATTTGATTTATTATACTTGTACTCTCTGACACACTACTGGCTGCTGCTGTTGTTATTGTGGTGACCGGTGTTGTCGAACTTACAGCCTGTTGTTGAGTAACAGAGCTGCTTGTAAACATTGTTGTAGTTGTTATGCCCGTTTGGTCAATAGAAGGGTCATCTTGTAAAACTTGCATTTGTGGAGGATTCATTTGTGCATTCATTTGTGCATTCATTTGTGGATTCGTTCCACTACCGCCATTTACAGTATCATCATTTTGCACTAAATTGTCTATACCATTACTACCCATAAATTGATTATTCAAACTACTAAACATTCCTGGAGATGAACTAGGACCTATTCGAAATGATTCTTCATCACAGGGTTGATAGACAATCGAACACATATCCATCTCCTGTCTCATACATATGCGATAATTTTGATTTGCCAAATGACGACCATTATCGGCAAAGTTGAAAGTCTGAAATTAAGAATATAAATTTATTTGCAATTTCGACATCAAAAATAATTTTTCTATTACCTGAAATACGCCCTCTGTTCCGGTGAAATATTGTAAACAACCTGCGGGAGCTCTCTGGCTAAAGGGAATTTGTGCAATACGTATTTCCCATAATCTTGTTGGTAAGAATCTGGACGTGAAATTCAATTTTATATCAATTTCCATAGTAGTATCATTGGTATTATTACGACCAGGGTATAAATCTTCATAACGCAATGGTTTCAACGAACCATATAAAGTGTGACGAGGCAACATTCGTCCACCTACATCATAATACACTGGAAAAAAGAAGATATTTAAAAAAATATAAATAAATTAAATTTTTTTCTTATAGATCTTTAAAGAATTTATAAGAGATTATCTCCCATTATTGACGAAAATATCTGCCTATATGTTTGTTTCATACATAAAATCAGAAAAATTCGTCCTTAAATAGGGGAGATATAAGTACTTTTACAGATCTGTCGGAATTTTTATTTATAAATCGAAAAAGGAACCAATTTTCAAAATGGTACAAATTCTCAAAAAAATAATAATAAATAAATAATAATAAAATAATTTTCTTTATTGAAAAGTACAAATTTTAGTAATAATTAAAAAACATTTTTTTAAAGTACCATTTAAAATAAACAAATTTTTTGATAAAAGAAAAAATTACAAATAGTACCAGTATTAGAAAGAAGTACCAATTAAAAAAAGGAATATTTTTAAACATGTTTTGAGAAAATTAAATATTAAAAAAGTACTACTATTAAAAAGGTACCAATTTTCAAAAAATTAAAAAAAAAATCGAGAATAAATAAATAATTTTTTTTAAATACCATTATAAAGAACATACATTAAAAAAGCACAAAAGACCAATTTTCAGAGATACAAATTCTCAAGAATTTTTTTTATAAAAAAAAGTAATAATTTTAGTAGAAATTAAAAAAATGTATACAAATTTTTAAAAAGTAAAACTTAAAATAAAAGATTCATTTGAAAAATTATTTGAGAAAGTAAAATTTAAAAAATTAACAGTTTTTCAAAAAAGTTAAAAATTTTCGAAAAAGTACTGGTTTAAAATAAGGAGCAATTATCAAAGGATAAACAAAGAATTTTTCTAAAAAATTACCTATATCCAAAAAACATAAATGTTAAAAAAATATACATCAACATTAAAAAAGTACCAACAATCAACAAAACCAATTTTCTAAATTTTTCTCATTAACCAAAAGTCCAAAAATAGAATTGAAAATCTATTCAAAAAGTAACTATTTTTCAAAAAAGTATTAACTTTTTAAATAACAATATTAAAAACAAAGAAAAAATCCAAGTTTTTAAATCTCATTCTCAAAAAACGTAATGGGTTTTTTTTTCAAAAAGTAAAAATTATTTACCAATTTTAGTACTAATTAAAATAATCAAGAACGTATGGGCACGCGAGGATATTAAGTTTAATACCCCCGCAATTCAATCAATTTACTGACTATATGATTCCCCAGTTGGACTTCGGAAATACTATAAAAGTCCTATTCCCCACCAGGAGTGAATGGAGAAGGGGAAATCTTCTTGAACAATATGGAACGAGGATATACACTGACGGCTCAAAGATGAACTGCTGTGTCGGCTCTGGTGTCTTCTCTAACGATCTTGGAATTAGACACGAAATACTAGCGGTCAGGGAAGCGTGTAAACTAATTCGCGATAGAAATATTCAAGGGAATATTGGTTTATTTGTCGACAGTCAAGCGGCAATACTATCGCTCAAATCACCTAAAACTACCTCTATTCTAGTCAGACAGTGTAAAGAGGAACTGCTAGGACTAAGTCGACTGTATGACATTACTATAGTCTGGGTTCCTGCGCATAGGGATTACTATGGTAATGAACGGGCAGACGAATTAGCCCGGACAGGCTCTGCTATGAATGCCTCCTTATCGGTTTCTGTCGCAATCCCGTTAGGAACAGTCAAAAGCAGAATCCAAAAACACTTTCTAGAAAAGGCGACAAATAGATGGCGAAATCTGGACAAATGTAGAGTCGCGAAAGAAACGTGGCTACAAACGTAAAGACATCTCGAGACTAATAGAATTGTTTACAGGTCACTGGACGATCGGGAAACATGCAAGCAGACTTGGTCTCTCTTACAATGAATATTGTCGTAGTTGTGGCAATCGCGGGAAGGAGGAGACAGTATATCATCTTCTATGTGAATACCCAACCTTGAACACAATCAGACATAAATTTCTGGGAAGGTACCAATTAGACAACCTCTGTGAGATATCTGACACTAGACTCAGTGACATTATTAAATATCTTAATGCTACAGGCTGGATCTAATTAATTTATGTTCTCATTGTTCTATCTCATTTCAGACTCAGTACAACTCATTCACTTGGCGAGTAGTGTGGTCCCATCAAAACGGATTATAACGAGTCTAATTGATTGCCCGTAAGGTTACGGGCTACCACGTAAACCAACCAACCAAAATAAAAAAATATACTTTTTTTAAGTACTATTTTTCTTCAAATAGCACTAATTTTCAAAAAAATAAATAATAAAAATAAAAATAAAATTTTTTTAAAAAAAGTACCAAAAACTAGTACAGTTTAACTAACCCATTTTTAAAAAGTTCCCATTAAAAAAATATTAAAAAAAGATAAATTAAAAAAAAATATACTAACATTCTATAATACTACCTATTTAAAAAAAGTACCAATAAATCTTCCCTTTTTCAAAAACATACGTTACTTTTTTTTTAGTTATTTTCGAAAAAGTAAAAATTATTTACCAATTTTGTTTTTAATTTAAGTACTAACTTTTTCAAATAACACTAATTTTCAAAACAATTGTTTTTATTGAAAAAAGTGCCAAAAAGGTAAACATTTTCAAAACTATTTTTTAATTATTTTTCAAAAAAGTATTAATTTTTTAAATAACAATATTAAAAGCCAAAAAAAAAATCCATAAAATTATAACAATTATCCCATTTTCAAAAAACGTAATGGTTATTTTCAAAAAAGTAAAAATCATTTACCAATTTTAGTACTAATTAAAATATAAAAATATATATATATTTTTTAAGTACCAAAAATTAAAATTTTTTAAAAATAGTACCAAAAAGTACTAGTTTAAAAAAAAGGAAACATTTTTAAAAAGTTACCTTATAAAAAAATTAAAAAAAAAAATAAATAAAAAAAACAATATTATACTACCATTTTTTAAAGCTCCAATATGTATATAAAAAAAAATTTAACAAAGTACTCATTTTAATTAACTTTCACCAAAAGTAACCCCCCCCCCCCCCCTCCCAAAAAATGGTACCAATTAAAAACATTAAAATATATTTTTTCAAAATACAGGTTTTCTCAAAAAGCACTAATTTTACAAATAATGGTGTCTATTCTTGAAAACGCGTCGAAGAAGTGAAATTTTCCATTAAAACAAAAACAAAGTTTAAAAAATTGTTTTTGTTTACCATATATTTTTAAAATGTAATAAATGTGAGAACTTTAACGCGTTTCTCTCTCTTTTAAAAACGGTAAATTCCATTTTAGGAATGTTCAGTAAACAAAAACAATTCTTTAAACTTTGTTTTTGTTTTAATGGAAATTTTCACTTCTTCGTCGCGTTTTCAAGAATAGATACCAATATCTCCTTTATGCAACACTACATATATGAAAAAAGTTCTAACTTTCAAAGAAAAAATAAAATTAAAAAAAATAATGCTAATATTAAAAGAAGTATCAACATTTCAAAAAACCACCAATTTTTCAAAAAATTTACCAATATAGATATAAAAACTATATTTTTAAAAACAGTATTAATAAAGTTAAAATTTTCGAAAGGAAGACTGGTTTTTGAAAAGAAACTACTTTTAAAGAAAAAAACTATAATTTAAAAAATACCAATTTGTAAAAAAGCTAACTTAAAAAAAGCAATATTAAAAAGGTTAAATTTTGAAAAAAATACCAATTTTCAACAAAACTACCAATTTTTTAAATAAAAAGGCTAATATGGATATGAAAAAATGACATTTAAAAAAATAAAGTTAAAATTTTCATAAAAGTTAATTTTTACAAAAATATTTTAATGTTCTAGAATAGTAGCAATTTTCAACATTAAGAAATTTGAAAAATTTTCAAAAAAAAAAAATGCTACAGTAATCATATAATAATTTCAAAACTTACTATGCTGTCCACTATTCTGGCCACACAAAGAAATCGTACCTCCAGGGCCACCAGAAACACTAAAGACATCACCATCGCATACACCATTACGACGATTAGGTTGACCCAATATAAAATGATAAAAATCAATGCGCAATTGACTTATGTCATCATTCATTAGTTTAATTTTTAAACTACAATTAGTGACATTGTTGGGCATAAAACTAGGAAAATTAGGAGACACCAAATAAGTAATATTATTGCTAATGGTTTCATTGCAATTAGCGATGACTACAAAAATAATTAAAAAAGAAATATATATATTTTTTTTTTTTTTTGAAGGTTTAAATTAACATTAAATATATCACTTACAAATACAACAAACACCAAAACCTAAAGCACATTCACCCTTGGCCTCGCCACCTTTATTACGACACTCATAAGCATTAAAACAAGTGCCAGTACGACGACCATCGTCCGATAAACATTCGCCATCAACAGGAACCGGAAATAAATGTATAACTGCAAAAAAACATTACAAATAAACTATTATATAATGCTTAATAGATATATTACTTAATAATCTCTACCTTTACTTTGCCTTTTCGTGTCATTGGCAAAATTCTTCGTCTCTTTCAAATCAATATCATTTAGCGCCAAATTTCTTAAAAATTGTCTAGAACTAAAATCAATAATATCTTCATACAATTCCTGTTTTGTGTCAACAGACATTTCGTCATTTTCCTCATACTCTTTGTGCCTTAAATATCGTTTATCATCATTCCAAATATCATGATGTTTCATTGGAGGCCAAACGGCATGATTAAGTTTAACAGACGTTGTTCTATTATCACTAACAGCATGAGGCGCCGCTCTTACTACAGTAGCTGTTATCAACAACAACGACGTCATACCTAAGAGTACAAATATTTTTATGCACTTTTCTAACGTTGCTATTGTCTTTTTTGTTGCTTTCTTTTTTAAAGGAACACTAATTATTTTATAGTCAATATCGCCGTTAAAGTAGCTGCCACTTTGCCTAACAAACACTTTCATTATCATCATTTTATTGTAATTTATTTTATTTTTATTTTAATTTTCTAATACTTAATAAAATTTTTATTGTATATTTTAGGTGATTTTAGGTGATATTGTGTTGTTTTCAGGTCATTACACTTTGGCTTAGAAAATCTTTTTGAACAAATTTAAGCATTTTTTCCTTCTTCTTTTCTGTTTTGATTTTATTTATTACAAACTTTTTTTCAAATCTTTTTTTAAGTGTTTAGGTTTTCTACCCTAACTTTGTGTTTCAATGACAATGTTAAAGTAGTTAAAGAATATGTTTGTTTGTTTGTTTTTTTTTTCGTTCCCCAGCATGTGCTCTCCGTCTTAAAGTTTAAAACAAAATAAGTCTAGGCAGGTAAATCTTACTAATTCAATGCTGCACGAATGTTTAGTTTGTTATTTTGTCTTGGACAAGTTTTAAAATGTTGCAAAATTACTTTAATCGAAGAGAGAGTTTGTTGTAGTTGGTATTTTAAATAAAGTGTGCAAAATTTCTTTCAAATAATTTTCAATTTTAATTTACTGAAAATATTATTTCCTCTCTTTGGAAAATGATCAATACTGCTATGAGAAAATTAAATTGAAACGAAAAAGAAATTGAAAATAATGCTTTAAGTGTGTTATTAAACTTAATATATCGTAATAGAGTTTTTATTTTCAATATGAGTAATTGATAATTATGTAGTTGGAAACTTATTAAGGTTTTTAGAAATGACAAGATTTTAATAAATCAAAGAAAAGAATGGGGATCCATAAAAGAGTTATATATACAAAATATTTTGTATAATGGATTCAAAAAAAAAGGAAAGTACTTGATCAAATTATTTAAAAAAATAATTACGACTCTGGCTTAACAAGAAATTAGCTAAGAGAATTACAAGCATGAAAAATTATAAAATATTCTGAGAAGAGCTCAAAATAATTCAAACTCAATTAGCAGGTACAATTTATGTATTGTTTTTATAGAAACAATTGAAGCCAATTTTGAAATGTAATTAAGTGAAATCCAAAAGGTTCTATATGGACGTTTTGTTTCTATAATTTTTCATAGTTATAAGTCACAACTTTTCTTTGACTAAAGCACAAAGAATAGTTAATAAAAAGTGGAAAACGCAAAGGTGAAGTTTTACAAAAACAGTAAGATCGGAGACAAGTTCAAAATGTGGGACACTAGATTTAAGTTAATAAAAAAATAAAAAATAAAATAAATAAAAAAAAATAAAAACTCTTGAAAGGAAGGAAGGTTTTTTGATAAAATTTTATAAATAATAATTTAATTCTTCTGTGACCCCATAAAATATTCTGGGTTCTTATAGGTAGGAGAGTTGAATAAAAATGTAATTTTAACAGACAATATATCGGAAGTCCATCACGGCTTTTAAAATAATTGATTAAAAAAATTGAAATAATCAGCAAAATCATGCCATAAAAATATGAAAATGAAATTCGAAATTTTTTATTACCAATTTTATTATTGGAAAGGAAACCAAAGAAATAAGAATTCTAGTTACTTTTGTTTCACTATAAGTTTGGGGTTTGGACCACACACACACACATATATATATATATATATATATATATATATATATATATATATATATAATTAATTTAAAGAATCAAAGTATATATATATATGTGTGTGTGTGTGTGTATATATAAATTTGGGGAATTCTCTTTTTATGTTTAATTTTAAGAAACCGGCCTTAAACCTCAAATATTTTTTTTAAACTTTGATTCTTTAAATTAACCTTTGATACAATACTTGGTGGAATAAAACAGTAAAACAGCCTCAAATGGTTGCATGTAGTACCGGCAATCACTCCAAGAAAAATGTTTGCAAATAGCAAGAGTTTTTCTTTCTTTTGATTCCTGTAATCGCGGATTTTAGCATATGAGTCCAATTTCTCTAAGGTAAACTACAAACACTTGTTGAAATAGGCCAACTTATGTTCAATCACTGTATCGTTGACCAGTGTTAAATTATATTGTGGACAAGTAGTGAAACCAAATTTTCAAACTTTTACTTTTTTGCAGTTTTTCGATTAGAAAATTTGCGCCGTTAATGAAATTTGTTAATGAAAGTCTAACATAAATGATTAACTGGCGAATAATATTACTTGTCATTTCGTTACCTATTAACTGTGAAGAAGCTAACTATATGAGTAATTTTTTCTACTATTTATATTTTGATCGCTAATTTTAGCTCGTGGGAAGGTAAAGGCATAATATAATAATGTATAATAATCTTTATAATAAGAAAATTCATTTAAAATATTTCGCGAAAAAATGCGGAAGAGGTATTGAGTTGGGATCTTGTTCATATGATTCACGTTTAATTATGCAATAAAATTTTTATTAATGGATAACTTTGAATAAAATTGTACACCTGAGTAGATTTTTTGATGCTAATTTCAAGCGTTTTTAGATTTATCAACAAAAATCCCGCAATTCACAAAAAACTATAGAAAAATGTCCAAAAATAGAATTTTTTACCTTTTTTGCAATATCTTTCCAACCGATATCGGGGAGCAAAAATTTTTATTACAAAAAAAAAATTGAAAATACATTGGACTAAACAAAAGGATTTCAGAAATTATGGCGAAAATTCTAAAAATAGGTCAATTTTGAAAACCTTGGTTCTTGCAAAAATCAATTTTAGTTTTTTTTTTTTATGAAATATTTTGTGTTCAGTTATCTTTCAATAAAATATAAATATTATATATGTTATATTTAAGAAAAATTTTATATAACAGAAAAAGAATGTCAACTCATTTTTTAAAAAAAAAAAAAAAAAAAAAAAAAAAAAACGGGAAAGAATCGACTTAAATGCTTATAAATTTCAACCCCGTGAATAATTTTTCAAAGTTCCAAAAATTTGGGTGAAATTTGGACTCGCTGTAGTGAAAAACCTTCGCCAAGACAGACTAAAAAGTAAAAATTTTAATTTTTGAAGCCTAATATCTCTTAAACCAAAAGAGACAAGATATGCATATGATGATGTTTTTTGTAGAGCTCGACCAGCAGAATCTTCCTATATAAAAATCTTTCAAATCGCTTCAGATATAAGGAATGAGGATATAAAAAAAAATTTTATACCCGAGATGTCCAACTTTGAGACTCTGTGGACACCTCTACTATCATTATGTGAAATTTCTTTGAAATCGGAACAGCCGTTTCGAAATTCCATAATTATTTCCATTTAATTTTTTGAATCGCACACTGTGTACCGGGGGAAAAGTATGAACTGAAGCTACGACATTGTTTGTTAAGCGATTTGTTCCATTTTCAATACCAAACAAACCTTTTATAAGAGAAATATTTTAACCAAATTTTGTTCTTCTTGGTGGTGCGCCTTAAGCTCTATTCTCCTTTCTATAGACAGACGGACGGATATAGTTATATATAATTTATGGAATCTTGGACGAATATTTCGACATGTTACACACGTAGTGACAAACCCTTTTTTTGATGTTGGGTATAAAAACGATTTTATTTTCACTAAAAGCCGACTCTTTTTTTTCCTATAAAAAATTTTCTCACTAAAAACAGACTTTAAACTAAATTGTGTTTCCAAACAAAAAAAAATTGCTTAAAAAAATCGATTTTTAATTAAAAAATAAATAAAATCAATTTTCACAAAAAAATCTAAATTGTCACTCCCAGAACTAGTTAAGTGGAGGTCTTACCTAGCCAGTATCCATTCGTTTTTCGTTTCCTGGCAACACTGATTATAAGTGTACTTTCTTTAAAATAATAACCAATCATTTCATAAAATTATAATCATTTTTAATATATTTTTATTTTTAATAAAAACCGGTTAACCGGTTTTCTGAAAATATGGGTTTTTCGAATACACTAATTGAAACTAACAGCTTTCTTTCCGCTTAAACCATTGACTTTCAGCCAGAATCAAATCATCACGGGACAAAATACTTCACTTTATAATTAAACAATGCACATAGGGACTGATATAACGAGAGTAGTAGCAATAAATAAAACATTCAAAATACACACTTTTTTGATCATTCTAATAAAGTCATAATAAATACATTTGTATATTTAATGTAATATAATATGTTATGCTAATTTTAATTTTCACAAATTTTTGATGGTCTAAATTTTATTTGTACATTAGAGTTATGTACATTAGAGTTATAAATTTTTGCAACTTTCGCAAATATCCAAAATACCATAGCAAGGCCTTGTAAAGCATTGAAAGGTATAATGAAATGTGACATTAAAATTTTTTTTGTTGATGTCATTGCTTTGGGATCAAAAATTTTATAATTTCCAATAAATTATATAAGTTTCGATCGCTTTTCTGTGTCGTCTACTATATAAAATCGTTTGCCTGTATATTATAAAGAAAGTAATTAATTTAATTTTTTTAATTTTTAACTGCATTTTCCACTAAATATTTAAAGTTTCGATATTTTATGATGCAACTTTAAATGGAAAATCTTTGAAATGAATGGAACGGCTCTAGTTCTTTAAATCAATTAATTTAATTATTTTCTTTATTTAATTTGTTTGTGTTTTTTTACAGTTCTAGGAAGCAGTTTGGGAAGCAGTTATAAATTCAGAGAAGTGATGAAGAAGTAACACAGAACTAGCTCTTAAGCAATAGTTCTCAAAAACGTTATTTAACACAAATTTAGAATAAAAATTCGGTTCTACTAGAATTTATTGCGAATCTGTAGTGATTCTGATTGCACTAGTTCTGGAACTAATTATTTTAGAACAAGTTCTAAAAAATTATCTTTTATATGAAAAATCTGATTTATAATAAAAAATCGAGAACTAAATTTTTTTCACTAAAATCTCAAGAGCAATTTTTCACTAAAAAAAACTGAATTTTCAGTACCAAATTAACTTCACGAAAAAAATACTATTTTTCTTTAAAAACAAAATATTAGCTTTTCAATAAAAGGGTGATTTTACACTAAGAACCGATTTTTCACAAAAAGTCAAATTTTCATAAAAACAAAAGTGATTTCGTTGATATATATATATATATATATATATATATTTTTTTTTTTTTTTTTTCTTGAACTCTAAATGTTGCAGCTACTAGGCTAAGAAAATGTCAGGGTATTAATTCCAAAGAAGCGTTCTCTGCAAAATTTTTACGTAGAAAGCTAGATTTCCCGAAATCAGCTCCCTGAGTTTACTGGTCCCCATCAATATCAATCTGATTTTTATGTGGTACTCCACCAAATCCAATCTTGTAAAAGTTATGTTATCAACGTCGATTGCATGTGACAAATGTAAGCTTCGCAAAATTTTCAAAGACCAAACCCGCCTGACAGTATTTAAAAAATAATTACAACGACGCGAGAGTTGTTCCCCAACCTAGAACTACATTACGAATGATTTTTCACTCTTTAACAGACATGTCAGCTACGTATTTTTGGATGCAGTCATATTGAGCAAATATTTAACAAAATAAACGTGAACACATTTAAAATGCCATTATTATATTACATTTACTATTCAAAAACAAATTTTTAATCTAAAATACATTTTATATTTTGTGCCAAACGGTGGCAAATTATGTAGGAAAGTAAATTTTTGACAGTTATGAGGTGAATAAAATTCCATTATATGCTATATGAATTTTTGACAAAGGAACATAAAATAAATAGTAAAATAAAAAAAATTAAAAAAAAATTTGTGCATTTTAATATTTATGTTATAAAATTTTTATTTTTTCATAATAACAAATAATAATTTAAATTTTCTAAAAGTTTAGTGATGTTTTGACAAATTCGTCAATTGTCAAAATTTTACATGGAAAAAAGTTTTCATTTGGCACAGTAAAACTATAAAAATTTTTTTTACCACAGTTAGATAAAAATTTTCCTTAGTAATTTGCTACCGTTCATCAGCTTTTTAAATATAAAAGTTATTTGTGTTAATTATTATTTTAAAATATTTATTTTGTGAGGTATTTGCCTAATGTGACTGCCGCATATTATAATTTTGTTTATGTAATCAAAAATTAATTACATTAAAGACTTTTTAATTTCAAAGTGCGTGGATTGGAAACGCCTATATATCCCCAATATGGAAACGCCTATTGATGTCAAATATTTTATCTTTAGTCGGACATCCGAACGGACATAATTAAAATATCATTAAGTTTTCAAATAATGCAAAGAGGAGAAGAATTTTATTTTGCATATTGTCTATTATTACTCATAATATGTTCTTCATTTATTCCAGATTTTTAACCAAAAGCGTCCCAGTAATTAAAATATTTTCATACAATTTTTAAATTAAATATATATATATTTTTTTTAAAGAAATTTCTTACTATTCATATGAGCCACAATTTAAACACAAATATATCAGCCACAATTTAAACAAATTATGTGTTTATTTTGTCTGTGTTCACACAAGGCAATTTTTCTTGCTGAAATTCTAATTTTTTGTAAGAGCGAGCGAGTGGGAATATAATAAAGGGTAAAAACTTGCTTGTATTTTAATCAGGGCAATTAAAGTAAACATTTGCTAAAGTAAAGTTTTGTGTGTGAACGTAAATGCAAGTTTAAAAGAAAAAATATAAAATTTTCAGAAAGAAAAATTGCTGCGTCTAAACTAGTTTTTTATGGATTATTAAAAACCCTAAAAATATTATAAAATATTTGTCAAAAAGAGATTTTTTAATCCTAAACTTATAATGCAATATTAGCAATGAAAGCAGCACTTGATACATAATAAACAGATCATTCAAACAAAAAAGTAAAATATGAATAACCGTTTCAACAAGCCTCATAAGAATAAAATAAAAATAACAACAGATTAAGAAATCAATATAAACACTTAAATTAATCGATTTTTAAATGTTTCGCTTTTTTTGATAACTTACTTCCAAGGAAAAGTACATAATGCGTCGCTTAAATTTTATACATCTTTCAAATTTGAAAATTTTCACAATTTGAGTAAAATTATAGACATAACGAATACTTTTGTATTATTTTATTATTACTAAATACATTCTTCTTTAAAGTTTTGATTCATTTGTAGTTAATTATAGCAGAACTTGGATCAGAAATTATAAAACTATTTGATACACTGTCGGACAAAATAAAGTGCAATTTTCTCTTCATATTTACTTCATAATAATTGTATTCTAGAAGTATTATGGGCTATTTTATTGATGTGCAGGTATTTGTCGTTTTAATGTCGTTTTTTTCTTTTTTGATTTAATCAACAAAAGAAGTTTTTGAATTATTTGCATTTCGTGTTTGGGGCAAAAGCTTTCTGTTGGTCGTGGATTTGGTGCGACAAAGTCATACTTTACTAACTTGTTTAACTTGGCTTCAAATTTCAAATGAAACGTAAAATTAAAAAAATTAATATCGCGGTTCTCGCCAAAAGAGAATTAGTTGCATTATTCAAAGAGATAAAGAAAGAAGTTGTTGCCAGGGGTAGCTTGGAAAAAGGTTTTTGGTTTTTGTCAAAAAGGTTACTTTTTCGGAATTTGAAAAAATAAATGGCCAACACGTACCCATTTTCTATACAAAACTTTGGGTATAAATTGAGATCACCAGCACACTTGACTTTTATATAATTTTGGTAATGATTCAGTAGTACTCTTAGTTTACGAGTTATGGGCCTCTAAAGTTTTGATATATTTTTCTGAATATAATTATTAATACACAAGCGATTTAAATTACGTAAAACTATCTTTTTAATTATATAAAACATGACCATATTCAAGAAATCTTTAAGAGGATAAGTGGCATTTTTATTGATATTACGGGTACTTACAAAAGTTTTTGATTTCCAAAAAAAAGTTTATTCAGCAAAGTCGGTGTTTGACATACAAGAAGAGAAATTATTTGAGCCCTGCAGAAGGTCGGCAACACAGAGAAGCCTTTATTAACGTTAAAAAAATGTTTTAATTTCAACTTAAAATGCGAAAGTAGTAACTTTTAAAAGGTCCATATTTTTGATATTCAATCGGTTACGATGATCTGATTTTATAAATTTCGTTGACTTAATATTCTCTAAACATATCAATTTTAAAATACGTATTGCTTTTTTATATTGTTGAACAATGACAATAGACGTCAGCACTTGAATTAGTATATAGTCCTAATGCTGCCAAAATTGTCCCGTGAATAAAATTTTTTAAATTAGGAAATTCATTTAATAAATCACTCGTGCCCCTTTAGACCAAAATATTGGGCCTTAATTACCTTAACTACTTTTATTATTATTAAAATCAAATGTAATATTTTAATTTATATAACAAATACACTATTTTCTTAAGTGTGATAATTCATCAGGATATTTCTTATACGAACAAAACTTTACGAAATTTTTCATTTGCACAAATTTAGTTTTTAATCAATTTAAAAGCACATTACTTAAATCTTCTACACTGAGTCTTTCTCAAAAAATCGAAAAAATCTCTTTTATAGTTTGTAATACTGTTTTTAGTGAAAATATAGCTAAAGTTACTTTTTGTGTAATTTTGTAGACCGAAAATGTATTAAAGAAACGAAATAATGTCATCTGGCACGAAAATCAGAAGATTGCCAAGAGCAAGAAAATAATATATTTCAAATTTTGTTCTCTTCAACAGAAATGTAGCACATCACTAATAAATTTTGAAAAAGTCGCAAAAAAATTGTTTCAAATGTTAGATTTATGTAGCTCAATTATATAATTTCTGTAAATAGTACTTAATTTTATTGAATGGATCAAAATTTACGAAAATGCCGTTAAAACAAAAAATTATACATGTTACGTGGAGCGTTGAAAAGTTACGAAAAATGTAACAAATATAACCAAACGGCAACACCAATAGTTATAACAATTTTTACTCTTAATATCAAGAGAAAGCTCAAACATATTCTAAGCAAAAGTCAGTAATATAATAAAACGACTCGTAATGAAAAAATAATCGTTAAAGTCCCAGAATCATTCTAAAATAAAGTTATTTTGATAATGAATCAAAATTTTATTAAAAAAATTCTAAAAACCGAAAAGAGTTATTTTCAAACAAGGAAAAGGATAAAATTGTAACTTTTTTCTACTGCTGGTATTTTCTTAGCATTGGGTCTTTTGAAACCTATTTGTTTGAACCTTATCTGGACAGTTAGGATAGTAATAATTAAAATTACTTCTTCCTTTATCCCTCTGCTTACTTTAATGAGTTTCCTTTAGCGAAAATTGCTATGTCGTTAGTCTTAAGGTTTCCGCTCCTTCAATTTCTTCTAATTTTCATTCAAATTTACAATTTTGCATAACTAAATAGTTCTTTAGCCTTAGATAAAGATAAATATTTTAATTTCACTTCATTATCCCAAACTGGAATCAAGAAATCTTTCAAATTTTTCAAATATAATAATAAATTGAATAGAATTTAATGGATGGAATAATTAAATTGAGCATTTTTTAAGCATCTACCTTCCATTATGTAACAATAATTAGGAAAATTGGTAGCCAAATTAAAGAATTCAATATAGTGTCACTTTTTTCTGTTGCACAAAATCCACGACCAACACAACACTTTTATCCCAAATTTTAATTGCAATTAATTCAAAAATTTCTTTTATTTATTAAATTAAATGACAAATACGTGGACACCAATGATGTACTTAGAAGACAATTATTATTAAGTAAATAGCAAGTGTAGGAAATCTCACTTTATTTTGTCCGACAGTGTACATTAGAAAAGTAATAAAACCATTTTAAGTGTTAAATTTGTTCGCTTTTTACTCTTTTATTTTTTGAAACACAAATAGCAACCGTTGAAAAATTATATTTTATGGTTTTACAGTATTAAAGCCATACTATTATTAAAAAAATTTGATTGTGTTTTTTACATCAATTTAAAAGTTATAATTCTTAAAATTTTATAACCGTGACAAATGAGAGTTGTAAAGTAGAAAGGTTTATTAACAATTTTTTAAAATTGTTAAACAAAAATCTTAAAGTAATCATTTTTTTCACTAATATCTTGGTTATTTGAAGAAAATAAAAGACTTAAAACTCAACTTTTATTAAATTTTAGACGAAAATGTTTTATAATTCATACATACATATATCTACAAACTAAATTATTATTTTATTTTATTTATTATTATTTTTTTACATAAATTTGAAATTTTTAATAAAATCGAATTTAAATTTTAAAACAAAAGACTTAAGCCACAAACCTTTTATTAAGATACATTATTTTATGAAATCAAAAGACTTAAGACACAAACTTTAATTAAATTTTATTTAAAATAAATTACTATTTTTATATTTCTTTAAATCTCAATAAAATTTTGTTAAAATTGTTTAAACAAAAGCCTTTATTTAGCCACAAACTGTTTATTAATCTATCAGCCAACCCGGCAAACCTTGTTTCGCCATACAATTTATTTCTAGTGAAAATGTTGCTTTTTAATTAAAAAATAACGAATGTATTGTAAGTGCATGGAGATGGATGGGCGGGCTTTTAACTTTTTTTTGCATTATTTTACTCCCTAAATGTTAAAATGTATAGCCTTTAGTTCCTTCAATACTTGAAACTATCATCGGATAACTAATTAATTAAGAAGACATGGATAGGGGGAGCTTTTAATCATTTTGCCCTATTTATATAAATGTATATCTTTAAATTTCTTTCACGTGTTGCAATGTCTGCATGCCAAATTTTAAGAAAACCGGTTAATTAGTTAAAAAGATATAGGGAGGGAGAGCTTTTACCCCTCTTGCCCTATTTCCCGTCCTATACAATAAAAGTTATAGGCTTTAGTTTCTTCCAGATGCTACACTATTTACCTGCCAAATTTCAAGAAAATCTGTTGATTAATTAAAAAGATATAGGGAGGGTGAGCTTTTGTCCTATTTTGCGCCCTAAATAATAAAACTTATAAGCTATATAGGCTATTGCCTGCCAAAGTAGCTTTTAGCCTTTGTGTCCCATTTTACGCCCTCTGGCTATTCTCATCCCTAACAAATACACATACAAAATTTCATAAAAATCGGTCAATCCGTTTCGGAGGAGTTCAATTACAAACACCGTGAGACGAGAATTTTATAGATTACTTATTTCAAAAATACAAAATACAAAAGACTTAAGACAAAAACTCTAACTAAATAGAAGAATTTTGTACTTAATTCCCATTTCTTTAAATAAGGTTCTTATTATTGTTTTTCTTTTAATTTCTTCTTCATTATTACATTAAGAATTTTATAAATCTTGCTCCATTTTATTTGAAGTTTAAATTTCAGTTGTATTTTCAATTATCCACAGTGAAAAAAGTACTCATAGATAATATAATATTCTCTAAATAGCATAAAATCCGACTGCAATAATCAATAAGACGATAAATACTATAACACTCCAGTCATATGTTCTACATTTAAGGCTATAATAATGTTTTTGTTTATGGTTTGGCTGCAACAAAAGCAGAAAAATCTAAACAAAACCTATTTTTCTATTATTTATCTATGTCAACTTGACCACATTCGCGAGATTCACTACAAAGCATCAATAGTGTAAAACAGTACAAAATTGCACTGTAAATCTACTCGATACGGACGATGCAAAATAAACTTTCATTCCATGGTCTTGTTATAATAACAAGTTGTTTAACCTGATTTTCCCCGCCATCCATGACATCTTGTTGTGCTGTTTGTGTGAATGGCAATGACAAAAAATTTAAGAAAATAAATAAATATATATATATATATATATATATATATATATATATATATATATATATATTTATATATATATATATAAACACAGAATGAGAACACAAAAGATAATAAATACCAATAAATATATATTACATACATAGATATGTTAGTAAGTTTTATTTAAATGTTAAATGATTTCAAAAAAGTAACGTACAAAAACTAAAAATTGTAATACTGCCGCCTATAATGAATGAAATTTTTGGTGGAGGGTAATACACAAAAAAAAAAAAAAATAGAGAGAAAGAAAGATCTTGAATTCATATAAGCAGCTTTTGTGTTATATTATACTTCGTAGTGAATGAAATTACATTGTTGGTAAAATTATTGTATATACAGCATATGTGGGAACATCCGTTGCTGCCTAAAAGTTCATAAGAAAAATGCAACAATAAAGAAGAAATAACAAGAAAAAAAATAAACAATCAATGAAAGTAAAACTTATAAAAATTCAAACAAATTGTTGTTATAACAATGAAATGAAAATAAAAAGCATTGAGAAAATAATCTAGCAATTATTACGACGTTCGATGTGTGATTACTACACACTAACTCTAACTCTTTGCACTCCATTGTATGTAATTAAATGTTATACGAGTTTGGAGGGGAAAGAAATACTTTGAAAAAAGAAAAGTGGGAAATCAAAAGACTATGTTTTAGCTTGCATGATATCTACAAAGAAACATATGTCGTATTAGCATGAAATGATGATAATTTAAAACTAAAGAGCACACAATATTCATTGACATTTATAAATGAATAAAGTGCATAAATTAGGTTTTTTTTTCAAATTATTTTTAAAAAAATTTTTATCTTCAGAAAAAACTGTAAAACTCAATACAAATACAAAAACTAAAGAAAATAGTTTTAGAAATTATTAAAAAAATATGTTTGAATAGATAACCAATTAGCAATTAGTAATTATGTTACCAAATTCGCTCTGCTGTAACATTATTATTCTCTTGAAAATTACACAGGGAAAACACTTTCGTTGTGGTAACCGAATTTCTTGCAGGAAGCAATTCACAATTCGATTGAAATAATCGAATTTATATGGTGCTCCTAAGTATTTATACCCTACACCACCATATCTGGTTGGGGTATTATGCGTTTGTGCTGATGTTTGCAATGCATAGAAAAAGTTATCCAACGTTCATCTTAAAATATATCAATCAACTCAGAATCACTTTTTAAATCGACCTAACGATGACCGTCCGTCCGTCTGGCTGGCTATCTGTCCATGTTAGACTTGTGCACAAAATACGAGTCGCAGTTTTAAAGATAATTAAACGAAATTTTGCACGTAGGACTTTTATGATACAAGAACGAAGTCTATTGAAATTGGTTGTGATTGGTCCATTATTTCACCTAGCCCTCATACAAACGTCTCCTCGGAATATAGTTTAAACACTCAAAAATGCCTTAAAAATAAAAATATTTTAATGAAGTTCGGTGCAAAGAAGTTTTATACAAGTATCAATCTTTGTACCAAATTTTATGAAGATCGATCCACAATTGATCATAGTTCCCATATAAACCCCTCTTCCGGAAATCACTTTAACGTGCAGAAATCCCATACGAATGTTAATATCAAATTAATATTCGACACAAATAAGTTTTATGTAAGTAGAAATAATATTGCCAAATTTTATGAGAATCGGTCCATAATTTACCATAGCTCCCATATAAACCCACTTTCAGGAATCGCCCTAAAATGCATAAAATCATCTAGATGTTAGTATCAACGCATTATTTTGTATTTCTATATTTTATTTTACATTTAGTAAAATTGGCCATAGGTTTAATAAGTTCCCTTCCCTAATTTTTACACTCGTTCGCAATGGTGTAGGGTATCTTTCTTCCACGTATTTTTTTTTTTTTTTTTTTTTTTTGTTGGTTAATGAATTATTCTTAATAAAAAATTTATAAAAAAATATATTTTTATTATTAATACGTTTTATTTTAATATATGATAAGATGGAATAATAATATGAATAAATGAAATAATAATATGATAAGATTGGATAAATATATGATAACATGGGATAATAATATGATAAAAAATAGTAATATAAAGAATTGTATAAAATGGTATAATTATATGACAATGTGGTATAATAATATAATAAGATGGAATAATAATATAATAACATCAAATCATAATCTGGTAGAATGTGTTAATGATGTAGTAAGACTGTTCAATTACATGTAAAACTAGAACCATAACATGAAAAAACAAACCATAGAATTAAATACAATATGACAAAATGGAATCATAATAATTACTACTTTTAATCATTTCTACTTTTCGCTACGATCATATGTTCCAATCATAATATGTTGCTCTTAGATTATGGTCACTACAACTATATTTTATCTCTACGTGGTGTAAATTCGAATTTTTATGTTCGTACACAATGGTCTTGACTGACTATATTCTTATTTCTCATCATCTATAAAGCTATTGCAAATTAATTTCACAATAACTGACATTTCCTTTTAATAATTGTTTTTATTTATATTTTATTTACAAATGAAAGAACAAATTTATAAATTAAAATATATAAACAAAAACTTTTTAAATATTAATATGAAATTTTACATTAATGATACGTTGGAGTCTGCTTCGCGCATTCCAGGTATTTTCTATGAAATATTCATCATATCAAGTCATAGAAAAATACAATAACTTTTTGGAAAATAAGGTCTTTTATAAGAAATAACATTTATATCCAATAACATCGCAGTAATAGATATTCAAATGAGTCATGATTATCTGCAGAGGCATTAGTCATTGCAGGTTCCACCAAAAAAGGTCCTAAAAAACTTTAAAGTATGAATTTCAAAAACGAAAATAATATAATAACTCAAATACATACATATATGCATACATACATACATACATATATACATACATACATACATAATTTATTTCAAACAAATAAATGCTTACCAATTTTGTTAAGATTCTGCTTATCCGTTTTGGTTACCGTTTCTTATGACTCTCTTTTGGTAGAATTTTAACTTACTTTTTTATTTCTATTGCAACCAATATTTTATCTTTATTTAGTCGGTTGTGTATACCAAATTGCATTTTTATTATTATTATCGAATTTTTTTACAAAATAAGGGATTGCTGCAACCGAAAATTTAGTTACAGTTTAAAACATCGTAACAGAACCATATTTATGATTACCACAACCAATGATTAACTCGAAAATCAGAAATTAACTCGGTTGTGTTCGCCGAATTTGTAGAATTAATTTTACGAATTTATAAAATGATTGAATGGACTGACACAACATTATAGTTAAGTCTTTAGGGTTCTAAATAAAGAAACTCTAATAAATGTATAAATTATTAGTAACTATTATTAAATATAAATTTATTTTATTGCGTATTTATTATGGTAATCATTTTTCAAACTATATTTTTTCTGTGTGTATATAATATGGTCACACAATAATTAAAAAAAAAATCGGGAAACCCTCTAAATTTTGGTATATTGCTAGAAAACGTTTTGAGTGTAGCTCCTGCCATAAAAAATAATTAGAAGTCGAACTCCTTTAATTCGCTCAGCAAAAAAAATGCTCTTTTCACACGTATAAATTAGTTCTAAAGAAAATTCTACTAACACATGCAAAGAGTTCGTTTTTTTAGAGCAAGTTGAACTTCTTGGTGTTTTCTATGGTTCCTGCAATAAAGACACAATTGTAGATTTTAAATTAATTTAAAAAATAAAAAAAACTCTCTCCCTTTAAAAAGCTTTAGCTTAAGTTTTAGTTTTTTATTTATGAGCCCATTTATTTTGGGTATTTTCCCCGCGAAAAAATTGCTGCAAATTTTAAGTTTAAGAAGAAAAGTTGGGTATCGTCGCAAAGCTAGAAATTTCATGATATTTTTTTAAATTTATTTTTTTTTAAGTTTCACAAAATAAATTCAAATTTATAAACTTGAGAGAGCTTCGAAGCAACTTTAAAAGAAAATATTATGAAATAAACGTTAAAATAAATTCTAGCAAAATTTTTCAATGGTTGAAATTAAAAAAATTTTTTGAGACATAAATCGGTTTTAAATATGCACAAAATCTAATTTCTACCTGTTGAATTTAATTCACTGATAGGTTAAAACCTGTCATGGAGACCGGTTCGGGAATTTTTTCTGAAGACCTTTCGTTATCTCTAAGACTAACTGATGCATTTGCAGTATCGATGTTTCTAGGTCAAATGAAAATTTACTTCATTCTAAGAAATTATTTCTCAACATTTTTATTCTGGTATTATCTTTTCGTGAGCTGGATCAAAATGGAAAAAGTATTTTTTTAATGTTTTTTTTTATTTTTTCACACTTCTGCCAAAGAAACAATATGAAAACTTGTTATTGTAAGATATGCCTTTGGAACGCGCACACCAATGTACAGTATTCGAGATGGAGGTATATGCTATAACTATAGCTGATAAACGAATTAACGAGCTTATAAGCGCCAACACTTGACTATTATGTGAATAGACAGGCCGCAATCAAGTCTTTATCGATACTCGACTGCAATTAATCTATAATCTATATCTAGGCCGACAAAATATAAAATTAGTTTGAATACTAAGCCATAAGGACATTCTTGAAAAGGAAATGGTGGAATAGGGAATTGGGTGCTAAAGCAAAGATCACGTAAGCTGCAGAATATCTCATATATCTTGAAAATCATTTCTTTCAGAATCTAGATTACTTAGTAGTAGTAGTAGTGAATTAAAGTGTGGGTTTATCCTTTTAATTTTAGAGAATCACATTGAGCCAAATGTGGTTTCCGAAGAAAATCAATTTTTAAAAAATTAAAACAAAAATAATTTTTGAGTTTTTTTTTAAATCATTTTTTTTATTGAAAATCCATTTATAAATGAAAAATCTTTTTTCAATAATATTTTTTTTTTCTTTTTTGAAAATACTTTTTTTTTTAATTTAAAGTTTCATTTTTGGTGAAAGGTTATTTCTTTTTGTGGTGAAAATTGTTTTTTATGAAATTTTTATAAAAATTCAATTTGAAAAAAATATGTTTTTAATGAAGGATGGTGAAAAGTGTTTTTTTTTTTAGTGAAAATTATTATTATCATTATTAAATACTTTTTAATTATTTTTTTTTCTTGAGTAAAAAAAATTTTTTGATAAAAAACTAATAGTATTCCCTACAATTGGACATTTGAAAAAAAAAGAAAAAACTTCTTCCCCTGTCTGCTCTTCTGCCTTCTGAATATTTCTTATTCATTCTCCTGAAAGTGCAAGTGATCAAGTGAAAAAACTTTTTTTTAATTTATTCTTGTATTTATTTTAAAATGTTTTGTTTTTATTTTAGATGGTTATAAAAATAAAAAGATTTTTTTTTTCAATAATAAATTAATAAAAAAAAAAATACATACGAAAAGATTTAAAAAAGTTAAATTTTTAGTAAAACTAAATAAATGTACATTAGTAAACATTAAGTCAAATTTATATATTTTTTCAAATATATAATTGATTAAAGTCTTCACGAATAGATAAAAGAGTATTAGTTAATAACTTACATAAATGAAAAAATGTAAAGCTTATATAAAACACATAAAGGTTAAAAATCAGGAATAGAAAATTTCACTGACATTCCCAAAATTTCGTACAATTAACTGTGCTTTTATCGGAAGCAAATCTGTAGCTAAAAATTTGCTTGCCGATTAAAGTGAAATTAAGAAATTTAGGAGTGTCATTAGTTTGTCTATGTATGCTCAAATGGAAATCTATCAAAAACCTGAAAATTCTTATTGATTATAAATATTTTGAAAAAATTACATTGTTAAATTAGTGCATAAAGAAAGAAAATGGGAAATTAAATATTTTGTACAAATGCTACTAAAAACTACAGGGGAGGCCAGAAATGCAAAACGTATACAAAATTGCAACATAAATTTTTCTCCAAAAGAAAAAATTAAGTTCAATTCGGACAATGATACGTTAATGCATTCCATTATATATTTGCCAATGTGATGTTTTAATGATTGTGCTTTTAGTTAATTTTATTTCTTATTCTAAAGTGTCTCCAAGGCTGTTGGTCCATTTGGACTACCCTCCAATTTTCGCCAAACAACATTGCACATTTCTCTTACCAAGGCTTTTTCACCATCATCCATTTGATCTATAGTTTGTCCCGTTAAATTGCCTAATCTATCGCGTTCCAATTGCTCTCGTACTTCTAAGACTTGTAAGGCTCGTACTACAGCTTCTGGACGACCAGAAATTGGATCCAATAAACCATCGGTAAGAGCAGAAGATGTTTGTTGGTTTGATTTTTGGTTGTGGGTTGTTGATGTTGCAGATAAATGTGGCGGTGGTTGTGGAAGTTGTGTTTGACGACGTTGCTGTAAAGGACTTAGTATATTTGCTGTGGGTGTAGGTGTTGTTGATGTAGTCTTGGTATCATTACGTTCTTTTTCCAGTTGTTGTATGCGTCGTTCTAGTGATCGTACATATTGTAGGGTTTGATCTTGTAGTGTTGAGCGTAAATGTAAATCCTGTAATGAAAGGAAAATTGAAATTGAATTAAATTTTTTATATGAGTGTTGCAAAAGAGATTTTAAAGTTGCCTGAATAATAATTTTTATTTCCAAAATTGTTTTATTATATTTCGATTATATATTAAGTTTAGTTTAGA
The DNA here is from genome assembly GCA_932274085.1 of Protocalliphora azurea. Classification (NCBI taxonomy): domain Eukaryota; kingdom Metazoa; phylum Arthropoda; class Insecta; order Diptera; family Calliphoridae; genus Protocalliphora; species Protocalliphora azurea. The sequence goes on from OW026520.1 coordinate 153,682,453, forward strand.
CTATAATTCGACCAAATGTATGGAAATAAAAAATTTTTCTTTCGACATGGGACAAGACTATAGTTTAGACTGTACATAGTTTCGACTATAGTTTCAGCTATAGTTTCGACTATAGTTTTGGTAAAAGTTTAGACTATTAGCTTTACTATAATTTAGACTTAGGCTATAGACAACACTATAATTTAGACTATAGTTTAGACTTTAGACTATAGTTACGACTATAATTACGACTATAGATTCGACTATAGTTTTGACTATAGTTTAGACTATAGCCTAGACTATAGTTCAGATTATAGTTTACTATAGTCTACACTATAACCTATAATATAGTCTATACTGTAGTTTAGACTATAGTTTAGACTTAAGTTTAGACTTTTCGACTATAGTTTAGACTACATTTTAGACAATAGCTTAGACTATAGTTTAGGTTATAGTTTCGACTTTACTTTTTTAAATAAATTGTTAAATTTAAAAAAAAAAGCTATAGATTAGGCTATAGTTTAGACTATACTTTAGACTATAGTTTAGACTATAGTTTGGCTACAGTTTCGACTATAGATTCAACTATATTTTCAACTATAGCTTCGACTATAGTTTTGACTATAATTTCGACTATAGTTTTGACTATAGTTTAAACTATAATTTTGACTATAGTTTCAACTATAGTTTTGACTATAGTTTCGAATATAGTTTTGACTATAGTTTCGACTATAGTTTTGACTATAGTTTTCACTATAGTTTCGAATATAGTTTCGAATATAGTTTCGACAATATTTTCGACTATACTTTCGACCATAGTTTGGACTTTAGGCAATGGTTTAGACCATACTTTTGACTAAAGCTTAGACTCTAAACTATACTATTGTTTGGAAAAAATTCACTTAAACTTACCGGCAATTGACTTTCATAATTTCTCAAGGCTGTCATATTTTCATCAGCATTCGTACTTGAACTAGAGCCATCACCATCATCTCTTAGGGTATTACGCGTACTCGCTCCACAATTAACACAAATTGAGTTGGCCGCTATGTGGGCTCGTTCCTCATCCAAATACAGGCATAATTCCTTTAATTCCAAATTATCAGTAATCAATTCCTGTTGCTTATCGTCCAATTGGCGCAATTTATTCTGAAATAAATAGCAAGAAAAAATTTATCGTAAATTTAATTTAAATTTAAAACTAATTTAAAAATATAAACCCACCTGATAAGCTGCCACTTCTTGTCTCATAACACTTGCTGTATATCTACCAAATCTCTGCCATTCTCTAGCCAATTTTCTACCCTTCTGACGATCATCATCCAAAAAACAACACAGATCTCTTAATTCTTGATTATCATCCATTAATCTTTGATTTTGTTCTTTAAGTGAACGTAACTCGTTGATTAACGATTGTAATTGACGATTTTGTTCGGCTGTTAAACGACCAGCTGAGGGCGGTATAACACCCGTACCGCTAGATGTAACCGAAGCATTTGGTGAAGGATGATCTTGATCGGGTTTTCGTACAAATTTTAACATATCCTGATGCTGTTGTTGATGTTGCTGTTGTTCGATCGATGTTTGATGTTGTGTCGTATGACCGTTTGTAGATGATGTTTGTTGATTGACACCACTTCTTAATCTTTGTTGCTGTTGTTGTAATTGAGTTTGATGATTACTTTGTTGTCTTTGTTGTAGAGAGTAGCGTGTTGAATTTGTGGGATTTTTCAAAGAATCTGGTATAAAAACACTGGAAAGTTGTGGAATATCTGGTGGATATTTAAGATTATTTAAATGATTCCCTGAAGTTTCAGATGAAAAATAGGATGGATAAGCAAATTTTGAACCGTTAGTTAATCTTTGTTGGGTATTTATATTTTTCAAAATACCTGTCGTAGTATTTGAATTACTTTGTGGTTGTGGTGGAGGTTGATAACGTGGTGGAATAGAATGGGCAGGAGCTTTTAGACTGTTACCAGCAGATTTAAGACTTTGCAAATGATAAAAATTTCTTCGTGTTACAGGATTTTCTGAACCTACTGCTGTAGTTGTTGTTGCTGTTGTTTGTGTTGTAATATTTGTTGCCGCCGTGGATTGAGCGTTACGTTGTTGCCCCTGTGAGGATGGCTGGTGTATGGTTGCTACGGTTTGCAATTGATTTGCTTGCGTTGGTACTGAAACCGTTGACGTTGTCGAATTTAATAACGTTATGGTTTGTTGTTGCTGCTGTTGTTGTTGCTGTAACGACACAGAAGGTATTAACGAACGTTTTTGATGTTGTTGCGTTGCTTGCAATTTTGTGCTGGCTGTTGCTAATTTAGAGGAATGTTGTTGTTGTTGTTGATTTTGCTGTGCTGCATGTACACTATTATATGCTTTTTGTAATTGGCTTTCCTGCTCCTGTTGATAACTATGATGCGTTTGGTTACGGTGGGGATTAGGTGTTAAGGATTTACTTTGTGTATGTGTAGTGGCTCCTGCGGTAGTTGAGTTTGACGGATTAGAATTAGAATTAGTGTTATTCGCACTAACAATCAAATTTCCATTAATTTTATGTGAATTACTAACGGCTGACATTGTCTTTGTCGTCGCTTTGCCAGCTGTGATGTCATAAAGCAATAGTGCTGTTTAAATCAAGAGGATTTTCAAGCAAGGAAAATCCATTTTAAAGTATTTTATTGAAAAACATTATTTTAATGTTATTCAGTACATGCAATCGCCTTGTAAGCCAAAGAAGAATGAGTCTGCAAAATATAATTATGTAATTAGCATTTTATTTTTATTTTTTTTTTTTTTACTTCTTTTTCATCTCATATTTCAATTTATTTGAAACTTTAAAAAATTTATTGTTTGCAAATTTGTTCAGTTGTATTTCTTGCACGCATGCCTACATTTATACAGTGGAGGTCAAAATAAAACTAATTTTTTACATAATTTTTTATTCACACTTTAATATTAAGGAAGAGATTAAAGACACAATTTTATAAATAATAAAAAATAATTTTTATTAAAAAGTCCCTCAAAATTTTGATGAATTCTAACATTTAATTTTTTGCATTTTTTTAAACGACACTGTTGTGTTCATGTTAAACTTTATAATTTATTTAACTCCAATTTTTTTACTATTACATATTTAGTTTATTGTAATTAAATTGTCATCATGACTTTACTTTTACATACATATAAATATATTCATATTCATACATGCAAGTAAGTATGTATTTACTTTAAATAGTAGAAAGTGAAATAAAATACATATTGCACGTAATGGTTGTGACACTACTCAAGTAAAGCCAACCATAAAAATTAGGTTGACAAACTATAATGTTCCACAATTTTTTTTTTTTTTTTCTTTTCTTTGTCTGAACAAAATAAAAATCCCAACTGTGGCTTGAAATATTGTAAAACAAAACACTTAATTTTTAAAACTATTAAGAAAATTGCCAAAATTAATTTAAAGCAAAAATTTCACTAAGTTATGAACTAACACATTTGTTAGACCCAAAAGTACACAAGATTGGAAAAAAATAAAATTTTTATTACTATATAATATAACATAAAAATTACTTGATATGTAAAGATAAAAGACGACTTAAAAAACGGCATACTACTACAAATTAAAAAAAAAAAATAACATTTTTATTATGTACTTATTATGTACCTATGCATGTTTTTTAAGCCCTTTTTAAGATGTTTAAATTTACAAGAGTTGAAAATGTATCTGAAGATTGTTTTAAACAGAAGCTTAGCTGCGGGATTTTTAAAGTGGTACAATTGGTACTTTTTTTTTTTTGCTACATTTGGAAAAACGTATAAAGAGAAATGTTAATATAATTTTAAAATTTGTGGGTAATTTCTAGAATATTCATCTGAGACTTAAAGGTTTAAGGAAACGAAACAACGATGTTTGTCTTTCTGTCCGTCTCTTAAAATCAACTTTAGCGCGATAACTGTGATAATAGTTTTCGGTCCATGAATGGATTAATTATTGTATATCTAAAGAATTAGTACAATGAAAGTTTTGTGGAAATAATTTTGTTTTCAAGGAAAAGGCCGGGTATGCCCAAGGAAATTTAGCACCCATATATAATATTATCGTATCAATGGCGAACCACACCGGATTAGGCAATTTTTTATTAAAAGAAACTAATATTTCTCAAGCAATTTACGATTTTTCACTAAAAACCGATTTTTCATAAAAAAAAGAAAAGATTTTTCACTAAAACCAATTTTATACAAAAAAAAACATGATTTTTCATCAAAAACTGATTTTACACTAAAAAATAGGATTTTTGACTAAATATACGATTTTTCACTAAAAGTACGATTTTTAATAAAAATATGATTTTTACCAAAAATTACGATTTTCACAAAAAAATATGATTTTTACTAAAAATACGATTTTTACCAAAAATTACAATTTTCACAAAAAAACGATTTTTTACTAAAAATACGATTTTTCACTAAAAATATAATTTTTCATAAATAATTAATTTACGATTTTTCACTAAAAACCGATTTTTCATAAAAAAAAACGATTTTTCACTAAAACAAATTTTATAAAAAAAAAAAACATGATTTTTCATCAAAAACTGATTTCACACTAAAAAATAGGATTTTTGACTAAATATACGATTTTTGGCTAAAAATACGATTTTTTACTAAAAAATACGATTTTTCACTAAAAATGCGAGTTTTAATAAAAATACGATTTTCAAAAAAAATGCGAGTTTTAATAAAAATACGATTTTCAAAAAAAATATGATTTTTACTAAAAATACGATTTTTACCAAAAATTACGATTTTCACAAAAAAACGATTTTTTTTACTAAAAATACGATTTTTCACTAAAAATATAATTTTTCATTAAAAACCGGATTTTTTATTAAAAATAACACTATTTTTTTATATATTTTTTAAAATACGATTTTCACAAAAAACCCGATTTTTTTTCACTAAAACACAATCTTTCAAAAAAAAAAAAAATACTATTCACTATTTAGTGTTTAAAAAAGAAAGGGTTTACAGCATAATAAGGTGCAAGATATGTAAGATTCGATAGTCGTATATAGAGCTCTAACTTTTTTATATCTAACATCCACAAAAACAAAAAAAAAAAATGATAGTCCTCTGGATTCTAATGAAAGTCTATGATGATTTTGCAATGTCCGTCTATCCATCTGTCTGTTGAAAGTTAAATAGTGACTGAGGGGGATTTCATAGGAAAAATTTTTTTTCTCAATTATTCCTCTCTTATAAAAGCTTAAATTTTAAATTAGGGTGTCGCAAAAAACGGTTTCAGATGCGAATTTAACAAAAAATAATCACTTGAATCCAAATGAAATTAAGTCGTAGTGCTTCTATTAATTTACAATAAAAATAGATTAACAAATTCGAGCTTTTTGATTATCTTTCTCTCTCAACTATGAATGTCTTCTAGATATTGAAATTGATCGCCAACGTTAAATTATAATAAAAAATCTATGCTATTGAGAAGAAGTGTTCTTCGTGGAATAAAATTTCTCTAATATCTTCGAGAACTTGAAATTGATCACTAATCAAATAGACAAACTTTAACTTAAATTATTAGATTTTCTTTCCACTCAAAGAAATTAAAATAAGATTTACTTAATACATTTTATTTAAATTGCTTATATCCTTATTAAACATTTCTTAAACATTTTTTATTATGTATTTTGAAAGATCTTTTAGAAATTATACAGATGACATTGAAATTTTACTTTTGCAACAAGACGTAAAAATAATTGTCTTTCAAATATTTGATAGAATAATTTCTCTCATTTGTACAAGCATAGTTTGCCGAGCACTGTTCTAAAACATTGATCGGCGCAAAGAGAAGTTGGTTGGTTAGTGTTGGCGGATTTGTTTAAAATTGAATTTTTTATTTTCTCATGTTCTTTTTTAGAACAATTATTAGAATTAGCGTTCTTAATAAAATTATATATAAATTTATTTAAAATAAAAGTTTTTCAGAAAATTTTTCAGAATCATTAAGAATATGAATTAAATTTTTTTTAGATAAATTTGTGCTGAAAATTTTGAAAACATTTACTTTCTCAGACAATAAAAACTTTTGGTTGGGCTTTTATTTAGCTCAACATGAAATATTCATTCGAACATTTCCTCGACAATCTCTTTTATAACATTTCTATCCAGGAAACTGCAAAAACTCTACAAAGGAGTTTTAATAAATACTATTTTTTACTAAACCTAGACTTTTAATTTAAATCGGATTTTTTTTTTTTTTTTTTTTTTTTTGTTTAAAACTTTTAGTGCAAGATGTACTTTTTTTGCTTTGGATTAGTTCTTTTTTAAGAACCCTATACAGCTATAGTATAGAAACTAAAGTTTTGGACAGAAAAACTTATTGTGACTTTAGTACAATTTCGACCAAAAAGGTATAATTTGTTATTTGTTTATTTGTTATTCAATTTAGTACATTTTACATTGTAGTAAGTATAACAAAGAAAATTACATTTATCATCCTTGGAGCTATGTGAGATTTGTTTATTTATTTTGAATGTTTACGCTCTTTCTACATACACTGTGATTGATGCCTGAGATCAGTAAGATTTAACCTCAAATAGAGAATTTTTAACTTTCGTTTGGAAACAAATTTTGGTGGGAAGAGGTTTATTTATCTCTTTCTAGGTTTCTAGTGAACAATTTTATATATTTTTTTAGTATAAAATTTTCTATAAAATTTTTTTTGATATAAATATTTAGCTACAATTTTTATTGAAAATGTTCGATCATTTTTTTAATGAACATTTTTGATCAGTTTTCTTTTAACAATGATTTTATTTATTATGAAATAAAATAAATTCTAATACAAATATTTTAGAGACGAACAGTTCCAATTTTTGTTAAAATGGAATTTTTATGGACAAAGTTTTTCTGGAAATACTAGCAGAATTTTTTTTATTAAAAAAACATTTTAAGCTGAAATTGATAAAGAACAATGAACAAAACGATATTGGATATTTTAAATATCAAACTTTAAAGACGCTGAAATTATAAATACCGACACAGAAAGGTGAAGATTACTTACATTTCTAAACTTCCAGAAGGCTTAAAAATCGAAAGTTTTAAATAAGGTTCGCTTATAAAGACCCTTTCAACTTTTCGTTTATAATATTATGCTTTGCATTGGGCAAAAACCTCTAATACTAACAATGAGACAAATACCAAAAAGTACAATTCTTAATTCACCTTAGTTTCAAAATTGATACAGAATATTGAAGCTGGATAAAAGGAGAGGGACGAGCGAAATAAATAAACAACTCAACTGTAACCATGTGAAAAGTCATCATCACAAAAGTTACAATATTTATACAACAACTACTACATCATCATCGTCATCATCATCTCAACGCCACAAAACACAAATCTAAATCTGTCAAGGGATCGAGATGTGCCGCCGCCACACAAATTGCAAAATATCAACCAAAACAAAGTAAGAAAAATATAGTCGGTCAAGCCCGATCGTATGATACATTACACCATTGTGAATATGCATCAAAATTAGGAAAGGGGTCTTATATTAGACCTGTGGCAAATTGTGTAGCGATACTTTTACTAAGTGTAAAATAAAATATACGAATACAAAATATTACATTAGCAATAACATTTATATAAATTTATGCACTTTAGGGTGATTGTCGAAAGTAAGCTTATAAGGGAGCTAAGGTAAATTATGGAGCGGTCCTCATAAAATTTTTCACTGCGATTTCTACTTGTATAAAACTTATTTGTGTCGAATATTAACTTGACACTAACATTTGTATGTGATTTATGCACGTTAAATTGATTTTCGGAAGAAGAGTTTATATGGGAGCTATGATCAATTATGGACCGATCTTTATTTGGTACAAAGATTAATACTTATACAAAACTTTATTACAGCGAATTATACAAAACTTTATTACATCGGGAGGACATTTGTATAGGAAATAATGGACCGATCATAACCAAGGTTTACATGGACAGCCAGCCAGCCGACCAAACGGATGGACGGACATCGTTAAAATTACTTAGAAAGTGATACTGAGTCGAACGACATACTTTAAAATGTAGATACGAAGATTTTTTCTGTGCGTTACAAACATCAACACAAACTCATAATACTCAACCATCTATGGTGGTGTAGGGTATAAAAATTCCAGCAAAAAAAATCACTACACACAAGCAAAGTACATAAACCAACCAAACAAATAAAATAATACTGAAAATCGAATCGAAATAACGCCAAAAATAACTTCGTGTGTCTGAGTTACGGTTAATGAGCAGTAATGCTACATTGATTACCCGGCTTGACTTAAAGGCATACAGTTTCGTGTGTATGATTTTCAATATAAGTACAACTGACTACGAGTAGTTAAAGTTGTTTTCAGTAATAGTAGTAGTACGGAAATGTGAAAAAAGATATTATAAGAAATCAAAAAAAAAAAAAAACCAACAAAACAAACCCCAAAAAATGTTGTTCACATAATGTCAAAAACAAAAGAAAACAATCGAAATAAAAGTACATACTCTTAAACATACTTTATTACACAGATCTGTTTATATGTATGTACATAGCTAATGTACAGATCAAAAAAAAGAATGTATGTTTATATGAATGTGTTAATATAAGTATTTTAACGTGTCTGAAATTCTTTGATCATGGTTCTTATTGAGTGGGATTTTTTTTTATTTTTTATTTTTTTACTTTGTTTGTTTTGTATTAACCAAGTAAAGATTTTGATTGGTCTGATATTCATATTATTAAAGATTTAGCAATGGGGAGAAGAATTATACAATTTATATATAAGTATATACCTCCAAACAGATACTATTACATATAGAAATGTTTTTAGACATGAAAAGGAAATAAATTTTACCAAATTTGGTTTCTTTTTAATGCAATTTATGTATTATTTATGGCCCTTATAGCTAAATAAACCGATAAAGTGCTGTTCCCACAACAATTGTAACTTCACTCCGGAACGACACAAATTTAACTTTACATAAATTTCATGATTCGATAAAATCCGTTGTTTTTCACTATTTATACAGATCTTTATATGAAATCTATAATGTGGATTTTTCACCCTTTTTAAAAAAATTTACAAAAATAACAAAAGAGACATAATTGTTTTTAAATTGTATAATGGCTCTTCATTCAACAATCCATGAAAGTGGAATTTAATTTAACGAAAAAAGCAGCAAGATAATAAACACACATGCGTTTTTTTATTACAAAAACTAATTTTTTGTTTATAACTAAAGCTCAAGGTTAAAAATTATAGCTTTAATTTTTAATTGTTTGAATTAAATTTCAATGACGGTTGTTTGGTATCTGTGTAATAAATAAATAAATAAATAATAAGTAGTAAAAAATAATGGAATTGGAAATTATTGAAAAAAGAAATAAATTGCTAGCAAGTAATAAAATAGCATAAAATGAATATATAAGGCTTCCTTATTAATTAAAGAATAAATTTTAACTTGGTAATATATGTATCAAGGCATATTAACCAAAGTAATATCAATTCGGAGAGAATTTTTTGTTAAAATTTTTTTATGTATGGAATTCTACGTTATTAACAACTGTTAAGAGAGAAAAATTTATTTTTTTTACATAGAGTTTGACAGTTTTAACTAGCAAAACAATAATCAGCTATTTATTTAACACTATCTTATACGTAATTATATAATGATATGTATATGTATTTAATCAGATAAAGAATTTATTTTCAGACATATACTTTTAACGTTTAAAAGACGATTAATGTTTGGCAGCCATTAAGCAAATTGAGTACTTAAATTATAGTGTTTTTTAATTACTAAAAAAGCACGTATTCACACAACTTTATTTAAGTTATAAAAATATCAACAAAACGACTTTCATTTAATTTCTGTTCGCACCAATAATTTTTGATTATGTCTTACGAGAGTTATAACAAAAGAGTTTATGAATTTATACTACATATGAACTTGTACAAATAGTTACAGCTAAAGGTTATAGAACATTGGTCGGCACCCTCAGAGGTAGAAAAGCATTCGACATTTTTATTTACTCTAGAAAAACATTAATAAAGAGCGTTAGAATTCATAATAAGCAAACAAATCTCACAACAGAGAGCTTAAGAATATATTGATTTCAATTTTAAACAGACCCGTCAATACATTGCAATTTTTAGGTCCTCTCATTGTGCCGCTCCATGTTATAGATCAATGACTTTTTCATTCTTTAATATAATCGCTTAAACATGAAACAACTGTGATTTCAACGGGAACTGAAAAATTTCTTAGAGTAGGTGACCAACACCGTTTTAAAGATTAAAACCTTCTAAATTTAATTATTTTCAATTTTTTTTAAGCTGGAAATAGTAAGCACCAGGGACAGGAAGTTAATGCATTTTAGGCGCTAAAAATGTTAAAACATGCAACAAAAAAATATGGACTTATTTTTTAACTATTATTAAGTAAAAAACATAAATTTTGAATTCACCCTCACTTTAAATTTTGTGATTATTTCTAAAAAAGTGAAAAAACAAGATATTTTTAACAATAGAAAAGGTTAATAATTTTAATATCATTAAATAAGGTTAAAACAGAGTTTTAATTAAAAAATTTTGTAAACATAGTTTTAAGAAAAGTACTTCAAAAACAATGAACAAGAAGCATAAAAGAAGAACATCCTACCAATAACAACCATGGGTTAAAAAAGAACTTCTGCTGCTCTTTTTCAGCACTAAGTACTTCCTTCCAATGACAACACAATGTTAAAATCATAACTTTTTCAGCTCTTTTTCAGTTCTTTTTCTTTTTCTAGGTATTAATAAATATTTTTATTTACATACATACATAGATCGAGAGAGTTTGCTCTTTATTTTGAAATGTAAAATTTAGCCTATTCGACATTAACAGATGTGTTGAGTGTATTTTGAAATGATTTTGATTATATTGTGAAAAGCGTTTATTTTGTGTTCATCTGAATCTAAAATTGCAACAGCTTATTTCGATGTCTGTTGTCTCTATGATAGATTAATTTTTCTAAAATAATATTAAGTTTTATAAAACTTATTTTTCTCTCAGACGGAATATTCTCATTGATAGATTCTTTAAAAACTTAATCGAGACATGGTTATTTTATAAAAACAAAACACTTTGAAAACGAATGTTTCATATGCATATATGAACTTATTTGGTATTTTTTAGGTCGATCTATCAAAAGTTCACAGAATTTTTTTTCTACACAAAAAATAATTTTAAATTGCAATTTTTCACGAAATATTACACAAAATTATGCAAAAACATGAATTTTTAATTGATATATTTCGGTGAAAATGAGTTTTCAAAAAATTGTTTCTTTTTTTTTTGTTGGTAATTTTTTTAATGTAACTTTTTTTCAAATTGGTTCAATTATATAAATTAGAACACTTTTGAAATTTTATATTTTATGGAAATATTGAAAATTGACACTTTTTTTAATTGTAATTTTTAAAAAATTTATATTCACTTTTTAAAAGTTTTTATTTTTTTAACAAAAAAAAATTGGCCATTTTTAAAATTAAACATATTTTTAATAGGAACTTCTTTGAAATTTGATATCATTTTAAAAATGGTATACTTATTTTGAAAATGAGATTTCTTTTGGAAAATTCGAAATTTGTATTTTCTGTTGTTTTTTTTTTATAATATTTATTTCCCATTTTATGAATTCTCACTTCATATAATGGCTTTTGTACCGAATTAAAAAGTTACATCAAAATTGACATAAATTAGTTCTGCATTTAATATGGCTAATTTTATAGTTAATACAAAGTTTATTTTTAAAAAAGTTCCACTTAAATAATGAAAAAGGAAAAAGTACCATTTTTTTCTTTGTTTAATTTTTACTCAAATAAAAGAAGACATGCCAATTTAAATGTTTCTAGATTTAATAGTTTAATAATATTACACAAAAATATGCAAAAACATGAATTTTCAATAAAATATGCAGAAATATGCATTAACAAATCGATGTAATTTTAAAGCAAATTCCCTGATTCGGAAGAATATTTAGTTTTCACTAGGAACCTCTCATTATATTCGAGTTAGACGCGGCGTTTATGTGCCAGAAAACATATTTAAATAAAAATATGTTTACAACAATTTTAATGTGAAAGATGGATTTCGTTAAATCATATCCAGAGTGTTTTGAAAATTTCAAAAGAAATGTTAAAATTATATCAACAGTTTCTACTCTTGAGAGGCACTTCCTTAAATTATAATGTATAAGCACCTTTTGATTGAGTTATCCCAGTTTGACGCCTGCTTTCAATATAAAAATGCTTCCAAAGACTTTAACTACTATGTTATTATCCAGGGAGTGTGGTAACTAAATTCAATATTTGTGTCAGTGTATTCATTTGATGAAGTATTTTTAGCTCGTATTAAATCTTAAGAGTTTGAAGAATTATTCGGTAGCAAAAATTGATATTAAAAATTTGAGAATTGAATCTATATTTAATTTTAAAATAGCCAAAGTCGGTGTCTAACAGACTAACTGTCTGAAATAGCTGAATCTAAGTGCTTGAAATTTTTTTCTTTCCCCACTATGAAGGCATTTCTGGAAAATCGAATACTTAAAGGATAAAAAATATAAAAGCAAGTAAACTATTTACTTGTTAAATAATATAAAAAATTTAAAACATGAGTTCATCTGTAGAATTTATTAAAGATGAGCTTGAGCTCATTTCAAAATTTCTCTTATCAAAAATATATAAATTTATTATTTAAAATTTATTTTATTATTTAATTTTTTTTTTAAATTTCCAACAAATAATTAAAGCTTTGTTTATTTTTAATTGTATCTGGTTCTGGTACTTTTCTTATAATATATTTTTCTGCTAATTTTAAGTCCCATGGAATATATGAAGAAATATAATGGGGGAAATTCGAGATAACTGTTTGGCACTTTTTTACAACATAATGAAGACAAATTAGAACAGTACTTTTTGGTTCCTAATAGGGCTTTTTTAACTACTTAAACTAATAAATCTAAAAACATACAAATTAGCATGTCTTGCTTTATTTGAACTAAAAATTAAACAAAGAAATAAATAGTACTTTTTCATTATTTAAGTAGAACTTTTTTAAAAATAAGCTTTGTATTAACTGTAAAATTAGCCATATTAAATGCAGAACTAAGTAAAAATTTATGAATTGTATTTTATGATAATTTTGATGTAATTTTTTAATTCGGTACAAAAGCCTCTACATGGAGTGAGAATTCATAAAATGAGAAGTAAATATTATCCAAAGAAAAAGAAAAACAAATACAACAGAAAATACAAATTTCGAATTTTCCAAAGGAAATCCTATTTTTAAAATAAGTATACCATTTTTAAAAAGATGTCAAATTTTAAATAAGTTCCCATTAAAAATATATTTAATTTTAAAAAAGTATAAATTTTTAAGAAACACCTATTAATTTTTTTAAAAATTACAATTAAAACAAATGCGAATTTTCAATCTTTCCATAAAAAGATAAAATTTCAAAATTGTACTAATTTATAAAATTGAACCAATTTTAAAAAATTGAAATTAAAAAATTATCAACAAAAAAAAACAATTTTGTAAAAAAGTAGCAATTTTTTAAAAATACCTTTTCACAAAAATATAATAATTAAAAAAATATCAAAATTCTCATTTTCAAAAAAAAAAAAAAATTTTGAACATTTTTAAAAGAATTAAAAAGTACCAATATTAAAAAATCCTTAAGTACAAATTTTCAGTTAAAACAAAATCAATTTTCCAAAAAGTATTAATTTAGATAAATTGAAAATATGACTCTATTAAAAAATACAAATTTTCAAGATAAAGAAGTGCCAATTAAAAAAAAAAAAAAGTTAATTTTATACAAATATACACAGATTTTTAAAATGTTGCGAGTTTTAAAATGGCGGCAATTAAAAATATTTAAAATAAAATAAAAACTAAATTTTTCAAATGGTACCAATTTTGGAAAAGAAGTTATTTAAAAATAACTAATTTTCAGAATAGCAAACAAATGTAAATTGTAAAGCGATTTTCAGTACAGTATCTATTTTCCAAAAAGTATCAATATTTCAAAGTACTAAGAAGCTAAGTACCACCAAATTTGCAAAAAAGTAATAATAAAAAAAGGTTTAGAAATTTGAAAAAAGTAGAAATTTTCCGAAAAAATAAAATGCACGAAAAGTCGCACTTTTTGAAAAAAGTACAAATTTTAAATTACAAGGCAAATTTAAAAAAAAAATTCTTATGTTCGAAAAGTATGAATTAAAAAAACTACTAGTTTTCAAAAAAGCAGAAAATAAAAAAACTAATTTCTACAGAAGCATCAATTTTTTAAAAGAACTTATTTTAAAAATGTACTGATTCAAAAATTAAACAAATTATGTAGTACTAATTTTCAAAAAAGTACCAATTGTCGAGAAAGTACTTACATATTAAAAAAAAAAAAATATATATATATATATATATATATATATATATATATATAACAAAAAAGTACCAATTTTTAAAAAGCAAAAAACACAGTATAGATTTTCAAAAAAAAGTACCAACTCCGAATTAGAGAATTACCTTTGAAGGTATATTTTAAAAAAGTGGAGGGAAAATTTAAAAATTTTAAGTCCAAAGGAAGTATATTTCATTAAATTAGAACTTAACTAACAATTAACAATCATTTTCTCTAAACTTTAGTTCAAGCCCCCTTAAATATTTAAATTCTAAAAAAAATATCATTATTTAAGAAACAGTGTTGGCGAAAATCTTATAAAATGTTACAATTCAATCAATATTTCAAAGAACACATAAAAAAAATTAATTAAAAATCTAAATTACGTGGGCGCCTACTTTTAAGTACCATTTTGCATATAAAGCAAATAGGTTCTACAATTTAATAAGTCTAAGTAATACGTACAAATATATATATATATATATATATATATATATATATGTCTAAGATCAATTTGAAAATATATTTACTCTTATGTATAGATATTTAGATACCACTTTAATTTTGAATTCATGTACCATTAAGTGTGTATAAAATTTCTGTATAAGTACTTCTTAGTCAATTTACATTGGTACAATATTTAACTATTAACAAACTATCATATATAGTAATTTTTAGTACATACGTATGAACATTAGGTTGGCCCCAAAATCAAAGGTATCTGTATTCCCAACACAAATTGATATTTACTTAATTTTAAGATACCGTTTTTTTTCCAAATTTTCGTTTTTTTAAGAGCTGAATCAGAATGAAAAATATTTTTTATAAAGAATTACAGAATTACAAACATATTTGGAAATAGTTGGAAAATTTAGTCTTAAACACTTTTCGTACGATATCCAAATTTTATATTGATATTTTAGCACAAATATGAAGAAAATTAAAAAAACGTAGAAAGGACCATTTTCATTATAATCCGGCTCAAAAAGAAAGTCAGGACGAAAATTTTAAGAAGTAGTAGCTTAAAATTAAATAAATTAAATTTTCATTTTAGTCCAGCTCGCGATATGATCAGTATCTTTCAAGGTTGGAAACCGAAATGAATAACGGTATCGATAACGGTATGGGTATAAATTTATTTTTATTTCGGTAACGGTAACGGTATCGGTAACGGTATTTTAAATTATATCGGTATCGGTATACCGGTACCGAAACTAAAATACCGGTATATACCGTTATTATTAAAGACAGAGCAAAGACATTAAAGAGTTAAATCTTCTATTTATTTTCAATTAAATTTCATTAAATAAAACTTTGAATTGAATATTTTTATATTATATATCACTTTAAGACATGAATATTCCTTGCAGTTTGATTTTTGTGGCGGTTCAAAGTAAACATTTTTCTGATTTTTTAAATACATGAAATTTAACACCATATATCTTTGGACCTAGTTTCAATTCAAATAAACTGAATAAAATTTTATAATTTTCGCCTAATAGTTTAAATGGCGTAGCTATCTGCTAACATATTGCCAGGTCGTTCATTCCAGAAGAAGATTCCTTCGCAAATCATCCACTCGATCAATATCTTTGTATAGAAGGCTAAACTTTCCGAGTTAAGTTCCCCGAGTAATGTTAAAATCGATGGCATGTGACAAATGTAAAAGCCTCGACAAACTGTAATGCAGCTGTATTTAAGACATAATTGACTTGTTCCCCAACCCAGAACGACTTTACGACTCATATCATGAACGTATAAGAATTACACTATAAAAGAACGTGTAGATTAGATTAGTGGATTAAAATATAAAAATAAAAAAATTAAAAAAATTTATAAAAGAGGGTTAAGAATGAGCAGAATTTTGAATTCTTAGAAAAGAACCAAATCTAAACTAGATAGGAAAAGAAGCCAGAATAACGTAGTAGTTTTTAAGCCTAATATAAGTAGTTAAAATTTATGCGTAAAAGTTGTTAAAAATAGATCAAAATTAAGGGTCGTTGTCTCAAAAAACGGAGATGTCATGGAAAATTTTTATTTCTCTATATACTTGAGAGTATAAAGTTCTCAAAAGCTGAAGAACGCAAAAAAAAAAATGAATAAATAAATAAATTGTGACCCAAAAACATTCCAGAATGAGGTCTTTCTGTTTGGAGCGCGTTTGGATAACTTTGGGTAGCTTAGCAAGTTCGTCGAACTCACCTACCATATCTAGCACAAAGGATATGAATTACGTAAAATTATTTGCCGCTTTTGCCACTCTACCATTTTATTGACTTGTGTTAAGAATTTTTAGAAATCTATATACCAAAAAAAAAAAAAAACCTTAACATATTTTAGACGAAATAAAGTAAAGAACTCAGGTTACATTTTTTTAATATTTCTCCTGTACGGATCGTTTTAGGAATTCTATTGAAACAAAGATATAAATAATAAAAGCACCTTAAAAACAAGATTCAAAAAATATTACTTTAAATAACCTCTCATTATTAAAATTAATTTCATCTTTCTTAAAGCAAGTAAATTTATATGAGAAATAATTTTACAAAACATATTACATAGAAAATAGTATATTTTAAAATACCGAAACTAAAATACCGGTATATACCGGTATTGAGGAAACGGTATTTGAATACCGGTATTTTTAGAAAATAATAATTTCGGTAACGGTATCGGTTACGGTAACTAATTTTAAACGATATTTAATCGGTATCGGTTTCCAACCTTGGTATCTTTAAATGAAATAAAGTAAATTTACATTTGAGCTGGGAATCTCGATACATTACATTTTGAGGCCACCCTAATATGTAGATATTTTACTCGTACTAATCATACTGTTTGTATGTGGTAACTTTCGATTTTGTAAACCAGTAGTTGGAGATTTTAAATTGTTTTGCCATTTAGCTTTATGCTGTAGTTTCGTTAGGGTATATTCCATTAGTTAAATCATTTGTTAATGTTAATGGAGAATTAATTAGGGATTTAAAAGCCCCAACCAAATCTAAACGTATTTAAAGATCCATTTATTTATAAAATGTTTTTAAAGTTATTTAAAGATCAAGTTAAAAAGTAATAGTGTTAAGATCTTCTGCTAAGTCTCTTCTAACTAATAATAATTTTCTTTTATAAAGTGTAGTTGTGATTCAAGCCGTCTTTGTCCAATTAATTTCTTTTTGATTGTTCTAATGTTTTGTTGTGCCTGGGTGTTTTCGCAAATACATTTAAGATAATTTTTTTTTAACAATTTGCCGGTTTTAAATTGTAATAGCGTTGTTTTATTATTTGTTTTCTTTTCATTTTGTATTATGTAAATGATTAATTGTCTGCTAGGTTTTAATTTTTTTTTTTTTGTCTACTTTGCTTAAATAAATGATTCTTTTGTTGGTTTGTATTTATGGGCTGGTTCCGGTCTCATGACTAAGTGTGTTTAATTCAATCTTTCAGTATATTTTCAGCAAGATTTTCTTCATTATAGAATTATGCGTAGCCGAAATATTTATGTGTTTTTTTTTTAACTCTTAAAATATTTTTATTATTTTAACCATATGGTTTTGTTTTCTTTACATGTCACGTGCAACTTAATCTTGTTATTATTTTAAAGCGTATTTTTTCTCATTTTTGAAAAAAAAAATGATTTAGACCTTACAAAATGATAAATGTTTATAATCGTTTTAAGCTGAGAAAAGTTTCTGTAACAAATACTGAGTTAAAATGAACGTAAAGAATTATTTTTAAAAATTTTCAAAACGAAACTAAAGCACAAAAAAAAACGCCCAAAAGGCTTAAGAAAAAAGAAACATGAAACTCTTTTGTTTAACTGTTAGGATGATCCCAACAAACACAGAGTCATCATATTTCAAACGTTTAAAAAATTATGTCTTTTTTTCCTGGATATTAAAGGTTAATTCAAACCATGCTTCAAATTTTCGTCATAATTGGAGAAAAATTTCACCTTTTTATTAAGAATGTCATTAAGCTGAAATCATTATCAAATCATTCTCCAACATTTACATTTGAGAAAAAAAAATTGATTTCAAATCACTCTTAAATTTTAAATTAAATCTGTGGTTTGCTGGGATAACTTTAAAAACAGCAACATTTTTTATTTTTTTATGTTTTTGTTTATATGTTTTGTTATTCATTCACAGATATATAGATATATGTTTATATAGTTGGTTATGTTGTAGATATGTTTGCTTTTTTGTATTGTTTATAGTTTGTTGGGTTTCATTCATGAAATGCTATACTATTATACATCGTTTTAACTGAATCATCATCGTCATCCTCATCACGGATTGTCATACAAAGTCAACACCGTCTTGTATCATTTGTCATTTGATCGAACCATGAAGGCAACAAACAACACCAACAAAATAAACCAGGAATGTTTTTGTGTTATTATTTTCATTTTATATATATATATATTTTTTTTTTTCAACTTCAAATCACTCTTCACTGACTGACTGAATTTGTGAGTGACATATTGCATTTTGTATTGAATCTTATAGAAGCAAAAAAAAAAAAAGCTTTTGCAATGTTTCGTCGTTGTATGATGCATACAATTTTCAAAACAGATTCATTGTGATCAAAACAACGAGTTAATGGAGCATTAAGGAAACTGATCAATGTATAAAATGATGTGCGCCTTTGAGAGTATCTGTGTATTTGTGTTCAACTGAGTAGGTGGAAAGACTTAGTGTCACATTTCCGGCGCTTGTGGGAGTTTTTTTTCTACAATAAAAAAATATAACTTACATAAATTTTTACGTCCATCATATCTCATTTTATATGAATATTTTGTTTTTTTTTATAGACTATTTTTTATTGAAAATCTATACACAAAAGCTTTTACTTATGTAGAAGATTTGTTAAAAAAAAATACCTTAACTACAATTGTATCTAATTTCTAATTGTAAAGCTATCATATTTTTAGTTTTAATTTAAATTACAATTCTTATTAATCTACTTAATATTTATTTTCAAATATAAGAAATAAATATCAATAATGTTTCTGTAAAATATATTTTCGTATTATTGTTTACAAAGTTATAAACTCTATTATTAATTGACGGAAATAAAAGCGGCTTATATCATACAATTAATTTAAAAAAAAAAAAAACTATCTATAATTCTTCCGTTTTAAGAAGAAACATTGTTGTAAATGGAACAAATAATTGGTTCCAGTATGATTCATAATAAAAGTAACTTACATATATGATACAGAAAGAATATATTAGGTTAACGAAAGACTTATTTACCCTAATGTACTACATTTACAGTTTGTTTGTCGATATGATTGGCGAACGTATCAAATTAAGTGTTATTTGATTTCTGTCCCTGTTAAGTATTTCTAAAAAATAGAAAACAAACAGAAGGGACAAATCAAAATAACAACATTGTTCATTGCTACTTAATAAGTTGCTAAACAATAACAAATCCATACATTGCTGATTTACTACCTGGTTGGTAACTTTAAGCATATAAACAATAATAATTGAAAAAAAAGGAGAATACAAAATAATTGTAAAAAGTTTTATCGTAAACCATTTGTGTTGCTTAATAACATATAGGGAAAAATAAGTTACAGATTCTAAACAAGTTTGCATCCGGTTCGAAGGACCATAAACAAGTTTGAAATCGTAAATTGCCTTGTTGTCTCTTTTTGGTAGTACCAAAGCAGAGTTTGTGGATTATACGTATTTTCTGTGCCGCTACACACTTCGTCAGCATTCGTGGTGTCTTAACTATTTTGATTTCATTGAAACCTAAACAGATTCCATTTCCCAAAAGTTGTAAGTTAAATAGATGATGTTTACAGAGAACACCACGGTGGGACGCTGAAGAGTGCTGATGAAGGTCGTGGCGGACCAGAAAATGCATTCCATTCTGCCGAGTGTCCAACAAAACTTTTACACTGTATTCTTCTACAATTATTCAATGAACTTAAGTCGAACATGCAAAAATTCTAAAAAAAAACAATTTGAGTTATCTCTAAAATTTGAAAAAATGCTTATATATATATATATATATATATATATATATATATTCTCAAGATATTATCCGAGAATTTAAATTCATAAAACTGTTATTTAAGTTAATCAGTCCATTTTTCCCCAAAAAAGGCAATTCCTAAAACAACGCTTCATTCGACAAACTTTTTAGTTTTTGCTGAACTTGAAAATTAATAAATAATAATAATAGTAATAATAATAATAATAATAATAATAATTATAATAATAATAATAGTAGCATGTATTTTTTCAGGTTATTAAGTAGTACAAACACAATAGTTTTTGTACCATGGCAGATCAATCCTCCAAAATGTCCGGAGCTAAAACCAGTGGAGAGATATTGGGCTTCTGTGAAAAGAGAATTGAAGAGCTCAAAAAAGGTGTTACAAAATATGTAAGATTTTAAAAGGAGATGGGCAAACTATTCGAAAAAAGTGACTGAAACAACTATTAAATCTCTAATGGAAGGGTTACCAAAAACGTCCACAAGTTCATAAGCATATTATATTTTTCTGCGATCTGTAATATAATATCATTTAAATAAAAAAAAATCAAAACTCTAAGATCAACCGTTTCCAAATTATTGAATTTTATATATGTTAAGGTTTTTTCGATCTCACTTCTTATTTTGCACTTTCTTGGAAGTTAATTATAATGACTTCCAAAAAACTGAAAACAAATGCATTTTAGCAAGAAAATTTTTTGTTATTTCTCAGAAAATTACAATTTGATTAATTTAAAATTATTTTTAATATCTTTTAACAAAGCTAAAATATTATTTTGATTAACAAATTGTATAAACACACCTCTGTGGGGAGAACTTGGAAAGCAGTTATTAGGAATCATAAAAAAAGTACATCCTGACAATGAAAACCATGACCCAGCAAGAAAAGGAACTTCCAAAAAAGTGAAAAATATATAGAATTACTATTATGATATGCTGAAAAAGAGCTCCAGAAGCAATGATTTAAAGCACTTTTTTATGATACTTTTTCATTATTTCCAACAGTGTACGCTTAAAGTAATTACACGCTGTTACAGTGAAAAATCTCTGAAAAATGATATAGTGTAGTTTATATTCCTTCTTAAGGACATCATACACCCTTAAAATTTCGTGTTATACGCAAAAAACTGTTTTTGTATAAATATTGTATAAATGTATTTCAATTCTGTTTTTCTATTATTGTTCATTTTTCCTTTTTAAACTTCTTTGAAAAGTAAAAGGAACAGGCTTTTCAACCGTATGCAGTTGGTTTATTTTGAACAAATATTAAAAAGAAATTTTCAAACAAATTCCAAAAAAAAATAAAATTTTTCCAAAAATTTTCGAGTTTAACTGCGATTTATTAAAATTTTTTCTATAAATAAAAGCATAAGCAACAATACGATAATTTTTAAGATCACTTTTGTTGTGAACATAACCAAATTTAACATTTTTATTCGATTTTAACTGTAATAGCTTACATAGTGTCTACATTAGAGATTTTTTTTATCATGACAAACGTCAAACTTAACGCGAATTTGTGTGAGGTGACAACAGTTGCAAAAAACAGCAATATGGCGTATTCATAATTGTTTTTTATTTATGCAGTTTGACAACTGTAACAACCAATATAATAATCAGCTGTTTAACTAAGGTTACCTTATATTCGCATTGATTTTGACGTTTGTTTTCATAAAAATTTGCCTAATGTAGACAAATCCTCAAAAGTAAAAACCAAGTAAAAAAATATAAAAAAATATTTTTTCTTAAAATATATAAAGAATTTTTTAATAAAGTTTAAAAAATGCTTAATTACGTTTTGAGTTTTTCTAAATAAAATAAAATTTCAAACTTTGTAAACAAATATGTGCAGGGCAGAAAAATATCCCAAGACGCGGTAAAAAGCGCCAAATTGAACCATATTCACTAGCTTTGGTTCAATTTACCGCTTTTTATCTAGTTTATTAAATTCAAATCTAAATCTTATATAAAGTAACAACTTAAACATTAATTATAAGGTTGACATTTGTTATTTTTTTTTTATATTTTAACTTCAGCAGTGAATTATATTTCAAATCAAAATTTAAAATTGCTGTATAAGTAGGCGGTAAAATTTTTTGTATATTTAAAATTCCAGATTCATAAGATATTATCCAAGAATTTTTTCCCAAAAAAAGGCAATTCCTAAAACAACGCTTCATTCGGCAAACGTTTAATTTAGTTATAATAATAATAGTAATAATAATAATAATAATAATAATAATAATAATAATAATACTAATAATAATAATAATAATAATAATAATAATACTAATAATAATTATAATAATAATAATAATAATAATACTAATAATAATAGTAATAATAATAATAATAATAATACTAATAATAATAGTAATAATAATAATAATAATAATAATAATAATAATAATACTAATAATAATAATAATAATAATAATAATAATAATAATACTAATAATAATAATAATACTAATAATAATAATAATAATAATAATAATAATAATAATAATAATAATAATAATACTAATAATAATAATAATAATAATAATAATAATAATAATAATACTAATAATAATAATAATAATAATAATAATAATAATAATAGTAATAATAATGCTCTATGCTAGAAAATGTTTTTTCTCTTGTGAGAAAAATACTTATTTCTGTTGTGGGAAATGAAAACTTTACAAAATATTGACAAATTAAAATTTTATTATTAAAAAAAGGCATAAATCAAGATTACCAGAACACTTGATTTTTAAATAATTTTGATAATGATTCAGTAGCATTTTTATTTGTGATTAAAGCAGTGTAAAAAATTTTACCCGCTCGCTCTTAGTTTACGAGTTATGGGTACTTGAAGTTATAATATACAAATGCAATTTTCTCCTTCCTGCTGTAATGAATATGAACAATATGGATATCATAGGAAAGGTCTTGAAGAAACCTTTCGATTCATATATAAAATGTGCCAAATCATTAACCCATGGTGAGACAATATGATATTTTATTACTTTCAAGGAAGAAGGAGAAAATAGCGTTCTTACATCATAACTTAAAGTACCTATAACTCGAAAACTAACAGAGAGCGGAAAAAATGTTTTATGTAACTTTTTTTTAACCAAAAATAGTGCTTTTGCCGAAAAGAAAATTTGATAAAAAACCAACAGTGCCGGTAATCTTGATTTGTTCCATTATTTCTATCAATTATAAAATGTCGAAAAATTTATAATTTTGTCGAAAATTCTACTAGCCTTATGAGCTAGTAAAATTTTGCTCGACTTATTTTTTACGAAAAAGATTAATTTTCTACCGTTTCACACAGACCCTAAGATACTATTTTTTACTAGTTAATATGGAAGTAAAAACATGTTCTTAATCTATATATCACTAAAGTAAAATGCGACTTTTGGTTTGTTGACAACGCTGAACAAGGTAGTGGTAGTTCGGAGAGGATTTTTGATTTTGTATATATATAGAGTTTGACATTATTGGCAATTGTTAAGAGAGAACGAGAGATTGAAACTAATTTTTTACATAGAGTTTGACAGTTTTAACCATCAAAATATAATCAGCTTTTCTTCTAACACTACCTTATAAATAATTATACCTTATTATTTTTATGTCATGATATGTACTTAATTTATTCTCGCTTTAGCTAAAAACAAATTATAAATTATTTTATTAAAATGTATGTATTTCCATTTTTATCTTCAATTTTATTTCTCTAATACAATCAATTGCAATCTATGAAGGAAATAATGTTTATTTAATAGAATATCAACATAACTGAAGCCACAGTACGATCATCTATTTATCTAAATCTATACATACATATATACATTTATACCGTAAAAAGTGTTAAAGATGTATGTTTATATGCTTCCGTTACCGCTATTGTTATTATTGTTTTGTTTTTTAAACCGGGATTTATTATTGATATGCAAGTAAGACATATTGTCTTTATAAAATGTATCTTTATGTATCTTTTAGATTCGTAATAACGACAATACGGCAAAAATATAAGATTATTAAAAGAAATAGTAGTAATAAAAACTTAAAAGCAAAAAATATATAAAATAAAATAAAAACAAAGCGGTTTGTTGTATTGAGAAATTGTTCTACATAAACAACTTTGTTTAATGTTAGATTTCAGCACAAAACTGAAGAACTTGTTTTCATTTTTTTATTTCTACTTCGTCAAGATAGTAAATGAAGTAAAACTTTAGAAATTAGAAAGCACATGCTTTTGCTGTCATAAGTGGAAGAAATCATATATATATTTTGTTTTTTTTCTTAGGTTTCATTTGGCTTCAAAAATATTTTTTAATCGTTATTAAATATGTATATGAAAATATGTTTTATTTCTTATAAGTTATATTATTAAAATTCCTTAGACCTATAAGATATTTTTATTTAAAATTTTAATTTGTTTAATTTAACTTGGTTTATCTTTTGTAGTTTAAACAAGTTTTAAAAGAATTTTAATTTGTTTAAAAACAAACTAAGGAATTCGAATTTGAAATAAATTTCGCTTAACTTAATTTATGTAGCAAAATTGTCGTTATAAATTATTTAATTATTAGTGCAGGCACCTATTTCTTTTGTTTAACAAAAGTCATATTATTTGATAATTTAACAGAAAAAACAATTCATTTTACATATTTTTTTAAATGCTATTTTAAAAATCTTGCTTCATTAAAAGCAAAATAATTTGAAGAGAAACATGTTCATAAGAGTATGTGAGCAGAAAAGAAAGTTTTACTATTATTTCATTGACAAATACAACAAGAAACGCAGCAACTAACGAACAAGATAGATAAAGATAAAAGAAGGTTAAAAAACAAAACAATTAGTTTTTGTTTTTTTTTTTACAGTTACAAAGACTGTGGCATACCCTGCACAATAGGTGAAGTATTACTTATGAAAAATAAATAAATAAATAAATAAAGTAAAAAAATATTTAAATATTCATTAATATTGTGTAATGACTTGAATATAGCAATTTAGTGGAAATAAATATGTTGGCAGTCGTTTAATTAGACATAATATTTAGTTTTCTTCATATATTTTTTGTGAAAATTCGTATTTTTAGAAGAAAATTCATTTATGTCATCTCTCACTATGGCGAGCTACGAAAAAGTTGAAAAGACCAGTTAAAAGTAGACCTCCTCTACTTAATACAAATGGAGGCTGGGCACGAAATGATAGCAAAAAAGGGAATCTGTTT
Organism: Protocalliphora azurea; assembly: GCA_932274085.1. Lineage (NCBI taxonomy): Eukaryota > Metazoa > Arthropoda > Insecta > Diptera > Calliphoridae > Protocalliphora > Protocalliphora azurea. The sequence goes on from OW026520.1 coordinate 153,708,174, forward strand.
GTTAGTCATCTAAAGAACGTGTTTTCCCCAAATTTATCAGATGACATAATGGAGTTGCCACCTGTTGTACCCCTTTTTAGTGTAGTTGAACCCTTTTTTTGAGATTCGAGAGATCGACAACTCCAAAAAAGCACCTGGTATTAACAAAATCAGTAACAAGATTCTTTTGGAGCTACCCCGGATAGCAATAAGAATAATACTTTTTATTTTTAATACTATATTATGCCTTGAATATTATCCACCAGAATGGAAGGTCTCATTGATTACAATAATACCTAAGCCAGGAAAAGATTACACTAAAGTAGAATCGTATAGGCCTATTAGCCCGTTGTCTAATATATCAAAGCTGTTTGAGAAGCTATTAATGAAAAAGTTGAAACCAATAGTGAATCGTTTCGATTATATTCCAACACATCAATTTGGTTTTCGAGAAAAACAAAGCACCATAGAACAAACTCACAGACTTATAAATGTTATATCTAAGACGTTTGAAGAAAATTGTTCTGCTCTCTTTATTGACGTTTCTCAAGTCTTCGATAAAGTATGGCACGAAGGATTATTATTTAAAATTAAACAATATTTACCCACAAATACGCATAAGCTGCTGGAAAGCTATTTAACTCATCAAATGTTTGTTCTTCAAGCTCACCACAGTCCATTGAAGCTGATGTACCCCAAGGCAGTATACTGGGTCCCTTTTTATATTAAATATACACTTCTGATATGCCAACTAATAGTCGAACCTATATATCAACATTTGCAGATGACACAGCTATTCTAGGCGTTCATGAAAACCCCCAAGAAGCATCAAACTCTTGCAAGATCCTATACTCTATTTAGAAAAATAGTTGAAGCAATGGAAAATAAAAGTGAATGAACAAAAATGTATACATATTACCTTCACGTTGCGGAGAGATTCGTGCCCCCCAATCCTGTTAAATAATCAGATTATACCCCAAAAAATGGAAGTAAAATATCTTGGTATGCATCTAGATCGACGGCTTACTATGGTTAACCTTCCCAAGCGACATCGCTTCGTGCTATGGGCTCTTGAAAAGTTCCAAGAAGATCCGACGTTTTCGAGGCAAATTTTGTTTAGCGATGAGGCCCATTTCTGGCTCAATGGGTATGTAAACTAACAAAATTGCCGCATTTGGGACTAAGAGCAACCTGAAGAGATTCAAGAACTGCCACTTCATCCAGAAAAAACAACGGTTTGGTGTGGTTTGTGAGCCGGTGGAATCATCGGTCCAAATTTCAATAAAAATAATGCCGGTGCGAACGTAACCGTCAATGGCGACCGTTATCGTGCCATGATAACCGACTATTAGATGCCTGAAATTGAAGCTCTTGATCTCGGCGACATTTGGTTTCAGCAAGACGGCGCCACTTCCCACACAACGCATCAATCAATGAATTTATTTAGAGAACACTTCGGTGAGCACATAATTTCACGTTTTGGGCCGGTTGATTGGCCACCAAGATCGTGTGATATCACACCGTTAGACTTTTTCCTGTGGGGATATGTAAAGTCTAAAGTTTATGCAGACAAACCCGCTTCGATTCAGGCCTTGGAGGAAAACACCACGCGTGTCATTCGCTTATTGGTAGTAATTTAGAATTAAGTCTAGACTGCAAACGTTAAGCTATAACTCAATTATAAAGCCAATATGGTGCTATGCTATCCAACTATGGGGCACGGCCTTAGCTTCAAATGTTGGAAAAATTCTAAGACTCTAAAATAAAATACTACGTATGTGAAAAATGAAAACATTCACAAGAACCTTAATGTTCCTCTTGCCAAAGATGAAATAAAAAAACACGCAGAATCGTATTTGAGGAAGCTTGAAGTACACCCTAACCCGCTTGCTCGAAACATAATGAGAAGCGATGGCTACAACCGTTTGAGAAGAAGGAACACAACGGATCTCCGCCTAAGCTAAACCCTTTGATTACATATAGTTTTTCGTCCGGCAGTGGTTGGACTTAATATAAATTAAGATTTAGAGTTAAGATTTGAGTACTTATTGTTAGTTCATTTAATTTTGTGAAGATTCAAGAAATAAATTTAGATAAAAAAAAAATTATGTCATCAAAATTATTTTTTATTCCATTCTTTTTTTTTGGTGAACTTTGATTTTGCTTTTTCGTTAAATTCATTTTGTGTTTAATTTGCTTTTAATAAAATATTTTTTATTTTTATTTTTTTTTTCATTTTTTTATTTTATTTTTTTTAAAAAATGAATTTGAATTTGATGTTTTTATCAAAATTCTGTTTTTTAACGAAAACCCTTTTCTTTTTAAAAATTCACTTTTTTCGGGATTTGTTGTGATTGAAACTTGTTATAATTTATTGTTGAAAATATTTTTGTTAAAAACCCTATTTTTTATAAAGATTTTTTGTCAGGGTTTAGGCAAAAATCATTTTTTAGTGAAAATGATTCTTTAAAGTGGGAAATCATTTTTTAAAATTCCATTTTTTAATGGAAAATCCGGTTTTTAGATAAAAATTATCTTCTTTAGAAAAGAAAACCGTTTTATATAGAAAAATTTTGATTTTTTTTTTAATTCGATTTCTTTATGTAAATTTACTTTTTTGGTAAAACCCCATTTTTGAAAATTTTTTTCTGTCAGTGTTTGGTCTTTTATGAGAAATTAAGTTTTTGGTAAAAATATTTTTGTTTTTGTGATAATTATTATTATTTTATTTTATTTTTTTTTTTCGAAAATTCTGCTTTTTAGTGCAAACCAAGTTTTTGAGTATAAATTCTTTTTTTTTTTTTTTTTTTTTTGTTTGCGAAAATTTGGTTTTTGAATAAAAAATTTGATTTTTGATAAAAATAAGTTTTTTGAAAATTTATTTTTTGCTGAAAAGGATTTTTAAATTCAGATTTTAAAGGAAATTCCGTTTCTTTGGAAAAAAAATCCGTTTTCTGCAGAAAATTTAAGATTTCTGTGGAACCCGTTTTTTGAGTATTTAATATTTAATTTTAAAAATCTATTTTAGACGTATTTGTTGCCTTTTCGGAAGAATTTGATTTATGGTACAAATAAGCTTTTGATATTGATTTGATTTTTGATAAAATACAGATTTTTTGAAAATTAGTATTATTATTATTTGGTGAAAAAGATTCGGATTTTTTTCTATGAAAATTCAGCTTTTTATTGAAAATCCATTTTTTGTCTGAAAATTGACTTTCGACTTTTTATTGAAATCCGTTTTTGGATGAAAATTAATTTTTCTGAAATATTTGATAAACGAAAAAATGCGAGATTTTTTTAAACCCCGTTTTTTTGTAAAAATTAGATCTTGTTTTGATTAAATTAAATTTTTTGTGAAACTTTTTTCTTTTCATTTTCACGGTTTAGTGGTGAAAATTTGGTATTGTTTCAAATATTTATTTTTTAAGAAAAGCCGGGAATTTACTGAAATTTGGGTTTTTTTTTGGGAAAATTATGTTTTTAGGATATAAGTAGTTTTTTTTAACAATTTCAATTAAAATAAAAACTGGATTTTCAGTGATTTGTTTTTTTTTTTTTTTAGTAAGAAAAAAATTATTTTTCATAATTTACAATTTATTTGAGTTATTTATTTAAAATAATTTTTATTTTAAGAATTCTTTATTACTTTATATTATTTTTTATTTTTCGTTTTTTTATAATTAAAAAATATATATTAATTTAAACATTTTTTTCGAATTCTAAAAATGTTTTAATAAATGTTCATTTTTTGAAATCATTTTCAAGTTCTTTTAGTATCTCTGAAATGTTATTTTTATAACCCAGGAAAAAATGTATTACAACTAGTTCCAGAACGCATGAAAATAGCCTGTACTATTTCTACATTGGCGTTACGACCAATGATATTTGTTTGAAATTGTCACTTCCAGAATTAGTTCTGTATAAGTGTTACCTAGCTAGTACCCATTCTATCAAAAGGGTCTAGAACTAGTTCTTTAATCAATAATCTTTTTAATTTTTTATTCTAATGAGCCATTTTCTAAATGCCACTTTTTAAATCAATTTAATTTAGTTAAACTTGCTTTTTTTAATCTTTTGGAATATTTGATATTATTCATGTTTTTTAAAAAGTTCTAGTAAGTCATTTGGGAACTAGTAATTTGTTCAGAGAAGTTATGTTGAACTCAAAGAATTAGTTCTTAAGCACTAGTTCTCAAAAACATTCATTTAGAATCACAATAAGGTACTACTCCATGAGTGCCAGAATTGGTTGCGACCACACTAGTTCTAAGGATGTTATTAAAGAATCTGAAGTCTTTCTTTTGATTACACCAGTTCTAGAATTAATGATTTTAGAACAAATTCTAAAATTTTTTTCGTTGAATTTTCAATTTATTTCAAATTTTTTTATTATAATAATATTATTTTTTTAAACAATTTATTTCAAATTTTAAAAATTTTAAAATATTTTTCATTTTCAAAAGTTGTCAATCGTTTTGAAATTTTTTTATAATTTTTATAATTTTTTTTTTTTTTGTAATTTTTAATCTCAAATTTTTAAAATTATTAATTAAATTAAAAATTTTTATTTTAATATTTTGTGCTGCACATTTTAATTTTTATATTTTTTTTTTTTTTTTTAAATTTGCCTTTTGTTAAAGAAAGATTTTTTTCGAAAACTCCACTTTTAAAAATATTTTCACAACACAATTCACAACCTCTGTCGTATTGTTGTATCAGTGTGTCAAACAAATTCATTGAAATCAAAAACAAATTAATTTAAAAATTTTTACGATATACAATTATACAACGATACGACAGTGATTGTGAATTGGACAAATATATAAAGAAAATTTACAAAATAAATACTCCAAATAAGTCTTCGGACATACCTTTTTTTCAAAATATAAATATGAATTTATTTTTAAGTTTTTTTTTTTTTATTACAATTATAAACTGGGAAGACTATAACATAAAATAAAAATGTACACACAACTTTGAATGCTTTAAATCTGCGAAGAGTCCACTAACTTCGAATAATTTCTAAAATTAATACATTAAACTTCTCAAAGACTGTTCGATCTAAAAGGACTTTCATTCCTTAAATTTAACTTTTTCTCCCTCGTAAAGAAATATGTAATCAAAATATGGTATTTTGGTACTCTGTACAGATTTTATTTCAAAAAATATTTGTGGTTTCTCTGCAACAACCTGTTAAACAGTCGCAACACCCAACAATAAATACATGTAAGATGAGAATGCACATCTGCAGCACAAAGTCACCAGCAAAAATTGTAAATAACAAGCCCTTTCTTTCTTTTATACTCTATCAATGACATGTAAAGCCATAAAGTCCACGCACTTTAAAACCCCAAACAACAAAACAGCATCTTCAACCACACATCATCATCAACTTATCATCCAAAGTTGTTGAAAAATAACTAAAATTCAAAATTTCTCGTTTCTTATTTTTTCTTTTTAATTTAATTTCAGTTACAGCTTAATATGCAAAGTTCGATGCCGTTTATTTGATTTGATTGTGATTATTTTTTTTTGTTTTTTTTTCTGTTTATTTTGTATTTAAATGTTAAATTTTATACCATCTTAAAATCATAGGGAATAGATTAATTTCATCATTTCGTTTGTAACACCTTTCACTTGGTGGATTTTGTCGCTTTTAGTAGATTTAGATGGTGTAATTTTAAGTGAAAGAAATTTCCCCAAACATTTTGTTTACAAATTAATTTACATAAACATATTTATATAGCTACACAAATACATACATATGTATGTTAATTAAGTGGGCTGTAATATTTATTTTGGGGTTTTGTTATTTAAAGTTAAATAAAATTTTAAAACTAAATTTTAGGAATGTAAACGCTTGCAAAAATTTAGTAAAAATATATACAAATTTATTTCAAAATAAAATCATTCATATCCGATTTTTTAGAAACTTAGGGTCTGATTCAGTACAACAATATTTTTCAAAATAAAAATATGTATGAAAACTGTTCAAAACACATTTTTACAAATTTATAATTTTGAAATTTTTGCGTATTTTAGCACAAAAACATATTCAAACATTTTATTCATTTTTAACATCCACAATATGTTTGAACATTAAACTTCGAAGGAGCGTAGTTTTGTTTATATAAAAGATATTGGTTTCAGTCTTATTATATATAATTAAGAATTACATCAGCTAGACAATATAATTTAATTGAAAAAAAATGAAATCCATAGGACTTAAAAACGGCTAAAATCTTTTTTTTACCCATAATGTTAACATTTGCTGCAGGTCTGAAAAAAGGCATTGGTAAACTTTTTAAAACATATCAGAATTTCCGAAACAGCATTCTGTTTGTAGATTTTTGCTTTATAATTTTAGAACATATAGACTAAAGTTAGCCCTATAGGGTCATGGATATAATTTAATATTTTAAAATTTTCTCTGTGAAGATACCTTTCAAGTATAAAAATATTATATGATTTTAAGAAAAACTTTGTTTTAGAAAAAAAAGAATGACATTTTTTCTTCCAAGAAAAAAATAGTAATTTTTGCAAATTTTCAAAATCAAAATGGTTTATTTTGGACTCGGTAAAAATTTTCTTTAGATAGGAAGATAATTTTGTTCTTTAACTAACTAAAAATTTAACAAAATCGGTCAGTAATGTTAGGTTATATGTATATGGAAAACAACTGAACCAAGAACTTGCAAAATTTAGAAAGTTGAAATTTCGAAAGGAAATAAATGGAAAACTAGACATAAATAGCACATATGTTTTTCGTATGCCTTATCCAGGGCTTTAAGAAGTTGTAAAAGTATTTGGAATCGGATAAGAAACAAATATTTTGCAATCGTTTAAAAATTTTCTATATCAGCGGTACCCTACTTTGAACACCTAATGCTCTTCTCTTTAGGGATCTATGGGCCCTCTTCAAAACATAAAAACTTGCACTTTTCTGCTACGCCTATGTGAATCCAAACAGATAATTTGAAGTTAGAGATTTATTTTAATTTTCGATTCTTCCCAAAATGAAAATATGCCCCTATTTTGGAAATTTCAGCCAGGTAAATATGTCAAACACACCACAAAATATGTATATGTTTTAATGAGGGCTATCCAACCAAAGGGGGTTATATTGTGTATTTCAATTCGAAAGAAATTGAAATGGCCAGGTTGGTTATTGTGAAAAGCATTAACATTCAATAAAAAAAAAATAAAAATAAAAAAAAAATTTAGTTACAACATAAAGCCCCAGATTTTAATTCCATAGAAAATTTATCAAAAAAATATAAATCTCAAAACATGGGCTTGAAATTGTAGCACAAAAATGGATTTATCTGCGTATTATTTAAATATAAAAGGAAATAATTACCAATTTAATTAAATCAATGCACCTTCACTTAGAACTATTGAGTCAATAAAACGAACAGGAAGTTTTAGAACAGTTTAAGAAGAACAGTTTAAGTTTCCATGGATTTGCAAATTTCATGAAATTGAATACCTTTAAAAATATATTTATATAATATAAAAACAATTGCTTGGATTTTCAACTTATTAGAATAAATGAATATTTGGAAAAGTTCTCATGCTTTAAAAGAAAACCAAGGATGATAATTATATGAACAAATAAAATTAAGTATAATATTTTAACTCAACAATCCTTTCTCAATTGTAAAATAAATTAGCCAGCCGACAAATATAAAATCCTTTTAAACCTATTAATTAAAATTTAACTAAAGAAATCCCATAAATAATAAAAAAATAGAACTCACTTACCTGTTTAAATCAGAAATAAGAAATAATAAACCAAGAACAAAATTAACGAAATTCCTTGTCGTGTTCCCAGAGATCCCTAAACTAGGTGCTGGCAATGATGATGATTACAATGTTGCTGTTGTTGTAGAATTTTGTAGAATGTTTTTTTTTTTATGTGATTTGCTTGTATAACAAGTAATTTGGAATTTATTGTTCCCTGCTCCTTTCTACTTTATCTCATTCACTCTTTTGTTTCATGTTCTTTACAGGTCGCTCGTTTTTTTTAGACTTTTCAATGCCAACATACAGTCGGTCCTTCCTTACGTCTTTAAAGTGGTTTAAAATTTTTCTATATTTAAGGAATTTTCTTTAGACGACTTCAAGTTTTTTTTTTAATGCACAATATTTTTATATATATGTTTTTTCATTAAGGGGTTAAGTTCTTTTTTAGAATACGAAATTTTGTAATTGAAATATATTATGACATCTAGATACCTATTATTTAAACAGGAAATAATTTTTGGCTACCACAATATTTGCTATAACACTATAATACACCAACATTTAACACAAACATTTACTTAAGATGAAATACTGAACTCAACACGATCATCTCACGTATTAAACAACAACAAAAATATGTACTAAAAAAGCATCAACATTCCAAAAGGTATTTTTTTGTATTATAATACAAATAGTATGTACCAATGTAGTATATTTACTCTGGACCAAACCACGCAATTACCAGCTAAGTAATTATAAACAAAGTATGTACTACGTGAATGTTTATTTTTTGTTTTATTCTACTAATTATATATATATATATATATATATATATATATATATACTCCAATTGGTAGACAGACACACTTTTTGTTTTTTGGTTATACAATAAATTCTGGTGTTCTAAATATAGCACCAATGAAGAATTTTATTTTAACCGAAAAAAAAAAAAAATAAAATTTATTATTCTGTTTACTTTACTTTTTGCAGACGTTATTTTTTTGCCCCGTTTGTGTGTGTACCTAGTATGTATCTTTACATTTATATTTTCGTTTTATTATTATTTTTTTATTGTTGTATATAATCGTGTTTGAATGTAGTTGTTCAAACCTCAATCGGGATTGAATTGCGCTCTTTATACTCTTTTTTTAATAATTTTTATTTTTTGTTATTCACCTTTTACGCATTCGTACGTTGTGATCTATCCGATATTAAAGCCGTCACGATCTTAAACGTTGCGCGATCATTGCTGAGTAGTAACTGAGTTTGGAAGCCAAGAAGTATCTCAAACTAGTTGCAAACTAATTTTCTACATTCGGCTGAGACGGAGAGATTGAAGATACATTTACTTTGTACTCAATATTGTGTTAAAAGTACCAAAATACAATAGCCGTTAGAAAATTACATATTTGAAAAATTAACACAATAATACTAAAAATAAAAGCTTTTTAGATGTTTTTATATTAAAGGAAATAATTTTGGAAGATTTAATTTATAATTTTGTTAAAAACTCTATGGTACTTTTAAATAACATAAATTTAAAATGAATAATAGCTATATATTGTTGCTACATTCATAGGCAATTCATAAAAAATTGAAATATGCGTTAGGAGTTAACGTGCAGAATTATACATGGTAACTTTAACGTCGATAAAAGTGCTCCCAATTTATGAACAGAAATACAATTATGCGCAAAGCTGTCAAATTTTTTGCATTTCATTATTTTTATCTCGTTCATTTACTCATAGCAATTTAACTGTTTGTTCGAAAATGTTGCTAGATAAAATGTTGTAAATATATACAAAAAACGTTTTTCCTTTATCAGATTTTAATGTAAAGTAACTTTTTTTAATTTTACAGAAATGTTCGTTGTAACATTTATCCACTATTTTATGAAAATATTTAAAATATTTTATGAACTGATTGATAGTAATTTAATTTTTTAAGATATCAACGTTACTTTTTACCCCAAATCTACAATTGAGATTAACGCTGATATTATAGGTGATATAACGCCGGCAGAAGAGAGTAAACATTTTGTTTATATAATGTTAAATCATGAATAAGGGGTACACGTATTCTAATAAATTCTATAAGATATCATTTTTTTCAATCAGTCACAGAATAAACATGTCCTTTTTATTTAAGAAATTCGCAGTTTTTAGCACAAATTTTATAAAAATGTTTATTAAAATTAAAAAAAAAAAACATTAAAATGAAACAGTTTTACAAAAAACGTTATTTTTTTGTAATTTCCAAAATACACATGCACACACACAAACAAACTTTCGTATATGTGTTTTTTTTTTTTGACAGTTCATCTTATAAGATAGTTGTGAAGAGAAATCTCACAATACTTCTTATAATACTAAAATTTGAATCTACATGTGAGATAATTCTCTTATAGAGCGAATTTGACATTATTTGACAGAAAAATATTGCATATTTTGTTATGTTTGGATGGGCTGTTAAGAGATAAGACTGGTAACAGTGAAAATATTTTAAAATAAGATAAATTCTCTTATTCTCTGACCCAAATATTACCACTTACGTAAACATTTAAACATAACATAGTTTAATTAGTTAAAATTGTGTCTGTAAACTTTACTTAGTTCTGAGTTTAGTAAAATATATCAAGAATTTATGTAAATTATATCAGGGTATTATTATCTATTAACATATGAGAAATAAATGATACATAAAAGAAATAATTATGAAAAAAATAGTTCAAATAAAAATTGTTTTTAATGGGTAAAGTTTTTCATAGTCTACTCATATTTATTAGTTTGTGTTCTTATTGCAGCTGTCTAGTCAATTAAAGACAGCTCACTTGTGTCCAATTTAGTCCCGTTGTGACATACTCATAATTATTGGTCTATTACAAAAATTTTTCAAACATCTAAGTCTTAGAGGTCCCCTTGTGCCGCTCTTAAGCCGATTCCATTACACCATTTATAAGTTAAACTTCCCAATTATTATAAATATCTACTGTGCGAAAAATTTTTTTCATTTGTTCAAAAAAATATGTGAGGTATTATATTTTTTTTCGCCATGATGAAAAAATTTAAAATAAATATCAGTATGAAAAAATTTTCAAATGATTGTTTTTTTTTTAATTCATACTTTTGTCTTTATTTCAAAAAATATTTTCTACCATTTTATTTATTTGGATTTTATATATATTGTGTGAATACATTTTTTTATTCAATTGTTGTTGTTTAAAATAATTTTCTACTTTTGTAACAAATATCACAAATGAAATTTATATTTTTTATTTCGATCAAAATAAAAAATTAAACTATTAATAAAAAAATAAAAAAAATTATGATAAATTTTTATCATTTTTTTAACATCAAAGATTGTTTTTCGATTGAAATAAAAATAAAAAGCTGTTTTTTTCTAGAATTAGTTTTTATCTTAAACATTATTTTCTTCTGACATAAATATATCTAAACACATATTAAAGGAAGTTGTCAAATTGCTTCATTTGGCAACACATGCTATGATATTTGACAAAGGTAATAAACTTGGCAGTACTTAAAAAACGACAAAATAATTTTTGTAGTATTTCTACGAAATTTATCAATTAAAACACAATTAAGAGTCAAATTATTAAATTAAACTTAGAACTGAGTTTTCCTTAAACTATAACAATAATATTGAACATTTTTATTAATTTAATTTTAAACAAATATATTTTAAATTCATTTTTCTATAACATTCGTTGTCAACACTGGGCGTTTTTACACTGTAAATGTCGGCTTTTTTATTACTTCATTTTCATGTCAAAGAAAATTCTCAGTTCAAAACGAAATCTACGAGGAAAAAGATCAAATAAAAATTGGTGTGGTAGAATTTTGCTGTAATTAAAACGAGTTTAGAAAAAAACAAACAATTAATTATTGCTGTAACTATTTTTTTTATTGTAATTGAAGTGTGGTTAACAAATGATATTTCAATTAGAAAACATTTAAATTAAATGGTAATTAATAAAATAAGATAAAAATGTTCTAATTTTATTAAGAAAATAAATGTAAAAAGAAAAAAGCGCGCTCGAAAAAATCTTTTAATTATTTTTGCATAATTAAAATTGGCTATAAATAAACTTAGTGGCTTTGGTATTATTTTTGCAAATCTACATAAATAAGAATAATTCAGTGACTCATAAATAAACTATAATAAAAATAAAAAGAAGCAATTGAAAAGTAAACGTCATCGACCATTATGTTATTTATTTTTTTAAGTTGTATTGGAAGCGTCCTCGACGCTCTTACTTTTTTTTGTATTTTCTTTACTTTGGTTGTTGTTTGTGCATTTCATTAAAACAATAAAAAAAAGTTATTTTATTATCACATCCATAGGGTAAAGATGTTGCGGTTGTGTGAGTGTACCAGCATTTGCATTTTTTCCATTTCAGTGCTTGAAATCAAAACAAAACATAAAAAATACTCTTTTATAATAAAAACTATATAAAAATATTCTGCTTGTAATTGCTAAATTTATTAAAATGTTTTTTATGAACATAAATAACACATGCAATATGCATAAATTAATAATGTCATTTTGCTTTTTTTATGTTAATATAGAAGTGGGTGTGGTCTTTTAAATATTTTTATATTTTTTTGTTATTTATTTTTTAGTGGTGTTTTGTTTAGAAAGCGGAAACTTACGCATTTACATTAAAAAGAACAAAATTATTAAAAACCAAGGTACGTTTCAAATGAATTTGTATAAGCTTGCTTTTTACACTTGCATAAATATACACACACAAGCACACATGCATTTAGGCATAACTTATTATTTTTGAATTTTGTTTTCTTTCGTTATTCGTCATGACACTTTTTGGTACTTTTTCCCATTTCTGGCACCTGTTGCTGCTTGATTACATTTTTTTTGTTTGTTTTGTTTATTTTATTACACATTACATTTTGCCGTATCTCCTTTTAACAACATTCTTTCTGTTATTTTGAAAAGAGGTCTGCGCATTTTTGTTTCTTAATTCTTATGCTAAAAGATTTTCTTATGTCAAGGTCATTGCAGATTTGTTAGTGTAATTTTCCCATAAATTTTTATTATTTATAGAAAAGGTACTACATACGTATGTACATACGTACATAAATACGAGTCATATGTCTCTAGTTATTAGTACTAATTATAATGAGACGAATGATTGAGGGAAGTGATAATTCTTTGAATTTACTTAAATTATATTAAAGATCCAAATTTAAATAAATTATTAAGATAATTTGTTAGTTTTGTTTCTTCGTGTCAATTTTTTTTACCCATTTATTATTGATTATGAAAAACTTGCTTACCTAAATATTTGCTGCAGAAACCTTTTAACTGCTAAACAATTGTGGATTATACCTACAAATTGTTATTATAGTAAAATAAATAAGTTTTTAAACTCGTTTTTTCTCTTAAAATGTTAATTACATTCAAAGTATTTTTAAAAAATGTTAAATTATTTTTTAATGAATGCTTAGAATAGTAAAGATTCTTTAAATTATTTGGTCAAGTAGATATGAACATAAAAGAATAATATAATTCAATAAATTTCAGATAAATAAAAAATTCAATAAAATAATATAGATTCAAAATCGATACATTGTGGAAATCATAAATTTTTTTACATCAAATATGTTGTCTTCCGGGGGTCCTTTTTAAAACTAAAATCTAGATAAGTTAGAAAAGAAAAATACATATTACTGAAATACATATTACTGAAATACATATTACTGAAAACGGGTTTAGAAATACATATTATTGAATATGGGATTAGAAAAATGTCAATTAATTACGTACGTCTTTAATCATATATAAATTGAAAATATTAATATTTGATTAAAGGCGGACCTGATTAATTGGCATTAATTAATTATCCGAATATTAAAATATTTTTGAAGATAATTCTTTATTGTATAATATACCTCGAAGTTTCTTTTTATGAAATCAATCTCCTTGGCTTTACAGATCTTAATATATTAACCAATAAATGCAGTCAAATCAGAATTTTTAAAAGTTAATAATTCGCCACAAATTGAATTTGATCCTTAAAAATTTTTTCTTCGAAAAATTTTTGGCCATAGATTAACAAGCAGATATTTATGTGAGAGAAAAAAACTTGATTCACTTGTAAAAAACTTAATTCATGCAACAACAAAATACATAGTCACATATATTTTGCTTTTGTGTTTTGAAAAAAATTAGTAATTTTGTTGAAAATTTAGTTTGAAGTACCTCTCAAATAAACTTCTAGTTGTAGTCTATGCTTTTAGCATTAATTTTTGAACTTTTTCTATCAATGGATTTATATCTATCAAAAAAAAAAAAAATAATCTTTTTGACACTCATGGACATCTAAGCTAAAATATAAATAATTTTGTGGTGGTGTATATGTATATTGAAATATTCCAAGAAATTACAAAAATTGTTTTAAGGTAGTTCGTCTTTTATTAATATTTTGAAGAATCTAGAAGTCCGATTTTCATAAAATTTTCATAATATAAAGACATTTGGGCATACAAAATTGATAGCAAAAAATATTTATCATAAGTACACTGTTTTTAACCAGCGCCAAAAGTTTTGTTTCGCATAGTTTATATAAAATCTTTTGTATATATTATTATTATTATTATTATTATTATTATTATTATTATTATTATTATTATTATCATTATTAATATTATTATTCTTATTATTATTATTATTATTATTATTATTATTATTATAATTATTATTATTATTCTCTTGTTTTTAATTAAAAAATTTGCATAACATAAAGATATCTTATAAAGAATTTAATTTTTATGAAGATAGAATTATTTATACCGGGTCCAAATTTGTGTCATTTAACAAAAGATATCTCAATCAGTAAGTTATATGCTTGAAATTGTCAGATGCAAATTGCAAAAGATCGTTGCAATTTTTATATCAACTAAAGCCGCAAAACTTATAATAAGCAATATTATCGCATAAAGTTTTTGTTGCATATTAAGAATTACTTAAGCTATTAAAAATATATTCTGAATCATATGGATTATTTAAATAGAATTGGAATAAAATACTAACTTCGCTTTATTATAAAATCTTGCATTTTGCGAATTTACATAAATTAAAACCTAATATTTTTATTATTACTTTAAATTCAATATATTAACCTAAATTATATTAAAAATAAAATAATTCTAAAAAATTGTTTAAAGACAAACAAAAAGTAATTGCGAAAAAAGACACTGTACTGTGGTGGATGGATGAATGGCTGTTTAGTGGGTAAGCACCAATAAGTCAACATAAAAAATTGTGTACTTGTTGTTGGTGCTGTTGTTATTTCTTGTGGTGTACGAGTATGTATGTAACTAGCAAAATTCGATAGCAGACAGACAAGTTTTATGAAAACCAGTTTCTTTGAATAGATTAAATAAAACTCAATTGAATAGAAAATAGCAGTATTATTTAGGATTTTCTTTTCTTTTTTTAGTCTATTTAGAGATTCTAAATAGATTTTTTCCAACTACAATACATTCAAACAAACATGTTTTAATAAAACTATGTGGTTAAAGTATAAATTAAATCAAATCTTTTACAACGCCTACAGTTGTAATATTTCTGTTTATACAAGTAATTTAGCCTACAGTTTTTTTGTTGTTACCATTAGTTTATTCCTTAAATTATTTATATGACTAATGGTTTTATTTCTTTCTATTTTGTTTTTTCTTTCTAGTAATAATAGTTAACACTGCCATTATTTTATTAAATCTCTTATTGAGATAATAAACAAAGAAAAGTTATATTTTACTGAATAGAACTGGAATTGACAACATGTTGAAATTTATACGTGGCAAAGGACAACAACCTTCGGCCGAAAGGCAACGTTTGCAAAAGGAGTTATTTTCATATAAAAAGGTAAGTTTTGAAATGATTAATATTTAACATTTTTTTTAATTTTTTGTATTAAGAATAGATTTAAGTTAATATTTTGATATAGAAAATTTTGAATTCTATAGGCTAATTTTATTTTTATAGGAAACTGGATAAATTTTGTTTATAGAAATTTTTCTTTTTATAAGGAATTTTCGATAAATTTTCTCGATAACTATCCTTTTTACAGTAAATTTACGATAACTTTTTTTATATGAAATTTTTGATAAATTTTCTATATTTTTGATAAATTTTATTTTTATAGAAAATTTTCGATTAATTTTCTTTTTATAAGAAATTTTCTATTATAGACAATTACGTAAGATAATTTTCGATAAATTTTCTTTTTATGGAAAATTTTCGAATTTTTTTTATAGAAAATTTTCGATAAATTTTCTTTTTATAGAAAATTTTCGATAAATTTTCTTTTTATAGAAAATTTTCGATAAATTTTCTTTTTATAGAAAATTTTCGATTAATTTTCTTTTTATAGAAAATTTTCGATAAATTTTCTTTTTATAGAAAATTTTTGATAAATTTTCTATTTATAGAAAATTTTTGATAAATTTTCTATTTATAGAAAATTTTTGATAAATTTTCTATTTATAGAAAATTTTCTTTTTATAGAAAATTTTCGATAAATTTTCTTTTTATAGAAAATTTTCGATATATTTTCTTTTTATAGAAAATTTTCGATATATTTTCTTTTTATAGAAAATTTTCGATATATTTTCTTTTTATAGAAAATATTCGATAAATTAGCTTTTTATAGAAAATCTTCGATAAATTAGCTTTTTATGGAAAATTTTCGATAAATTTTCTTTTTATAGAAAATTTTCGATAAATTAGCTTTTTATAGAAAATTTTCGATAAAATTTCTTTTTATAGAAAATTTTCTAAAAATTTTTTTTATAGCAAATTTTCTACAAATATTTATTATAGAAAATTTTCTACAAATATTTTTTATAGAAAATTTTCGACAAATTTTCTTTCTATAAAAAAATATTTGACAAGTTTTCTTTTCATAGAAAATTTTTGACAAGTTTTCTTTTTATAGAAAATTTTCAATAAATTTTTCTTTTTATAGAAAATTTTCGATAAATTTTCCTTTTTATAGAAAGAATTTTTTAAATAAAATTTCTTTTTCTTTTTTTTTTTTTTGACCTAAATTTTTTTAAAATGTTAATTTGATCCAATTATGCAGTTTTATTTCAAATTAAAATTTGGCGGGAATTATGAACTATTACCTAAGAATTAAAAAAAATCGAAATTTGAATTTGATTGTCAAAGACCTAATTTTATTTTGGTTATGTTCATTTTTTCAAACTAGATACAACAGCAGCTTATATTATCTTATCATATTGATGTAAACGTGCTATTGCCATTAACGCTAGTGTTGTTATCAAAATGTTTCCATTCATTTTTTCGAAACAACCACTGTGTTCTAAATAATATAATACTACTCACCACTCATATAACCGTATTAATGACTTCATTTTCAGTATTTTCTTATCGTTTTTCATTTAATGCGCCACACATAATACCATAAAATTTCGATTTCTAAAAAATATATGATATATACCTATTATATACCATACAATTGTGCAGTATTTTCAGAATATTTTGTTGTTCATTATCTTCTTATCAGTAACACCATTTCACTATATTTACTTGACTTTGTTTTTTAATTTCGAAATAATTTTTGTACATTGGTAAATGTTTGTTTTCTTTTATTTTTTATCATGGCTAAAACATGTAATGAGATCACTTTTAAAGATACTTTTTCTTTCAAAACTATCATTAGAAATTATATAATTAATAAGAATAATAAAAAAAAAAAAACAATACACTTCACTCGTATTGACAGCAGTTGTTATGCCGGTCGGTATTGGCTGGAATTAAGGCAAAACAAGTTTTGCAACATTTTTACTATTATAAATGCAGCAGATACATAAATATTTACTACAATTTCATACTTTATTTGTATAATATTTAAAATACTTTTACAAAACCAAATATTCAATTTCATGTTGGCATGTTTAAAAAAGAAAAAAAGTATGTAAAATGTTACGTGTGGGCGTTAGATGTTTTTGCTTTTTAAACACTTTTGAATTTTGTAGAGAAAAAGATAGTTGTATGAGAAAAAAAAAAAAGAAATGTTTTTTATTAGTTTCTTCATCGAAGGGTGATTAGGTTGAATTAAAGAAAGGTGTGGTTGTCTTCGTCTAGTTTAGTGTTTACTTTCGATAACAAATTCATTAAGCGTTTGCGTGCAATATATCCATATTCATAAATTTGTTTTCTTTACCAACACACAAACGAATGTAAATAGTATATCATCAGAACTTTTTTTGTGGTTTTCTTCCGGCAAATTTGTATTTTTTCTTTTCTATAAATTTAAAGTTATAACGTGAATCACATAATTAATTTGGGATGGTTATTTAGTCTGTATGTAAGTTAGATTTTTTTTCTACTGACCAATATGTATTTGTATAGAAAAACCGTTGTAATAATTTGAATATATTTTAGATTTGTTTTCCAAAATATTTCATGACTAACACTTGCTATATTTTTTGGCTAAAATAATCTATTCTTTTGTCATTATTTATTAGGTGGGACAGATCTTTTTATTGTATATGTGTGTAAAATGTATCAAATATTTTAAGCATAAATTAAATTATCAAAAATTAAAAAAAAAAAAAATAACGGCAGCAATAAAAAATATGGCACGTGATATTTATACTTACATATATGACATCATCACTATTATTATTGTTGGCTTTGCAACTGAAAATATATCCATCTATATTTTCTTCTGTTTTATGTTATATGTAGTAATGACAATGCCTTTTGTTTGATTAGTTTTCATATGTTTACATATATTTACATTTTCCGGATGTATAAAATGTTTTACCATTTCCGTTACTTCTTCAATACTTTTCAAAAAAGTTTCAAGTAGCTGGAGAACAGCTAACAAATGTTTATTAGTGTAAGGGCGTTTTTTTCTGTTTTTATTCTATAAATATGATCAATTGGTTAAAGGCGTCTCTGCTACTAACTCAAGTGATTTCATTTTTGTAAATAAATTATTTCATATTTTGCTTTTCTATTCAACTTATTTATAAATTACAAAAAGAAAAAAGAAAAAAATATGTTAAGAAAGCATTTTTATTGAGTGCGTTGTTGAATATGATGTCAATCATTATTTGTATATATTGATTTATGAATTTTGTATTGCATTTTTTTTTTTTCAATTATGTTTGTTTTGCTCCATATTCTTTAATCAATTTGATACTTATGACACAATTATTGTTTGCTTTTTTTTTATTACTGTGGTTATATAGAGTTACACTTATTTTATGATATTGTATTTATGACTACATTTGTTTGCTTTATTTTCTTTATTTATTATTTTATCTAATTTACTGTAAAATAATATACAATTTTTGCAATTATTAAAAACTATTATGTTTGAAGTTTAAATAAAGTGTAATGGCTCAAACGACATTTTATTATTTTCTAGAAGTATTTGGCTTTTGAAGTTTTTACGACAGTAATCTAGCCAAAATTGTGTAAATACAATTACAGGTTCAATAATGAAAGCATTCTAATGATGTACAATTTATGGCCCTCAATTTACGAAAAAAATAAATAAATTAAAAAATAAATAAATAAATAAATAAAAATAAAATATGAGATTAATTTTATTATTTATTATTATAATTTTTTTAATATATATTTCTCCCCAAAAAATATATATTCTGAGAAATGCGCACGAACAAACAACTGCATATTTAAGGCTTACAACTTTTACAATACGTAATATTAGCACCGCATAGACGGATCTAAGATGGCCCCCTCGAGTATGAAAAATTAAAAAAAAAATCTTAACTTCAACAAGTAAGATTTCAAGTTAGATTTCAAAGATTTAAAAACCTTTATAAAGAGCTAGAAGACATGCGTTTATTCGCTTATGACATCTCTTATGGTTAAAAATAATTTCCGTAATATAAAAAATGTTCATTAGATTGAAAGTTGTTTGTACCCTACGTTCAGCATTGGTCGGAAATGCTGAAATTTAGAAGGAAATTTCAAGTTCATATACATTTATAAATTATTTTTTGCCACTAAAATTTTTGTGTACCAAATCATTTTGATAGCTTTAGCGGGTAGTTTTTTTTCTTTTTTTTTTTTTTGTTTTTTAAGTAAACATTTCCTAACTTTGCCAACTATCTCTCACCTATCGTTTTTTTTAATGAAAATTTTTCTAACTTTGACTTAAATATTAATTCAAGACATGGTTTTTTTCAAAAAAAGTACGCGTGGCACTCATAGAAGATACTTTTTTTAATTTTTTTTCTTTCCTTTTTTATTATTATTTGTTATTTTAAATTTATATGTAAGTTTATTTTAAGCGTTTTTTTTTCTTAATATATGTAAGCTCCGGGAGCAAAGGCGTAATTATTTGTATGTAAAACCTATTTGTTTTAAACTTAGTATAATGAATTGTAAAATCATTGTGCTATAAATATTTACTGTACTTTTTGATAATACACTAGTCTTAAGAAATTTTTATTAATTTTTTTAGTTTAATATAAATATGAACTTTTAAACTTTTATTGTTCAATAAATATTAAAATTAACAGTAAAAATTATAAATTCTAAAATTGACAATTTTTAAGCAAAACTTCTAATTTTTAAGTATGTAAAAGAGATAAACATAAAAAATAGACATATTTACCTATCCACTGATATACATATTGTCTACATAACTTTACAAATGAAGCAAATATAACAATTTCAATCTACTTATCTCGGTAAGGAATTCTATGGGAAATGTATCAGATAAATATCGTGAAAAAAAATCAAAATTCTCTAAAGAATTTTTGGTCTGGCTAATTATTGTAGAATATGTAAAGTTTTGTTTTTAAGTAAAAATATGCAAAAATATGATATTTAAATTTGCTAAAATATGCTTTAAAATAAAGATGAAAATATGACCAAAATGCAAAAGTATGATGTAAAAATCGATGCCAAAATATTTAAAATTGCCTGAAACTGATAAATAACTAACAGTTCAGTTCATTTGAAGCACAGGGATAAATATTATATTACATATTTTTGGTTGTCCATGTTCACAACTAATTGTTCTTTTGACATTATAATATATGTGAATGAGTTTTTGGGAAAAAATTTCTTTCTATCGTTAGAAAGCATCCTAATCTCGTTTGCTGTCGTTACAGCAAAAAACAAATTAAGTGATATCAAACAAATCTGAATTGGCTCCATTTGGCACTGGTATGTTTCACTAAATTGTCCAGAACTTTGTCCATAAAAAAATATCATTAACATAATAAAAGTTTTTTGTGGAAGGTATTCCAGAAAATACTAAATATTTCATGAAAAACAGATAAAAAAAATGTTTCCTCTAAATTTAAAAGTTGAGTATAATAATCCTCAATAAAAACAAAATTTCAAAAAGATTAATCCTTAAGATAAGTATAGTTATGTATATGCATTAATTTTTTCATGCTTACTCTTATATACATATATGTATCTCAATTTCTTATACTCTTTAAAAACATTTTATAGTGCAATTTCAGTCTATTTTTCTTTATTAATATATTAACACATTTTTTTTTTTTTTTTGAATTTTCAGTGGAATCAATTGTCTTACCTTTAAAATTTATGGGCGTAACGTTAAAAATTATAAATGATATTATTCTATTGAGAATAATAAACATAAATTTGTCTTAATTTAATGCTTTATTCTTCTTGAGAAATTCTTTAAGCAATTATAAGTCTTACAATTATATGTACTTATGCACAATGTTTTTTGTCTACTACAACAAAAAATAGGCAAATGACCTCATCAATTTAAAATGTTCAACTCTTGAAATAATATGAAATTTCATGACTATCATCATCATCCATCTGTATTCTTATTTAAATTAATGAAGATGGAATTGTGAACAAACTATAAACATATGCGTGTACTACTGCATACAAATAAAAAGCAATTTAAAAAAAATGTAGAATATGTTGCAGTCATTTCTTACTAAACTATATACTTGAAAAGTACATTACACAAAAAGCAATTTTAAGATGCTAAATAAGGCCTAAGAAAAAATTCTCTTTATATAGAATAACCTATTAATGATTTGTATATAATGTTGTGTATAAAAAATAGAAATGAATTATTACATACAATTAAACAGGAAATAACTTGCATATAATTAATTCTAATTCTAAATTATGACAAATATAAAATTTGCGGTTTGAATATTTATAAATTTATTGTTAACCAGTTAACCAGTTCTAGCAAACCCAAGAAATTAGTCTAAATTGTAATATTGTGCAAAACAATAGTCATAAATTAATAAAACAAAAATTGGACAAAAATATTTTCATTATCTTATCATCTACAATATGTGTACATGTAAAAGATCTAACGGGAAGGAGTTTTTTTGTATACACAAAGTTATAGCAGTATCGACTTTATTTATATTCATTTGTTATCAGAGTAACAGGTACACTGCAGGTTTTTATACATATTTTTTGTGATAAGAGAGAGAATAGCCGTGATAACATCCAAAATCTAAAATAAACAGTCATTTAAAATAAACCACCATTAAGTCAATAAGTAAAACATAAAATGATTAATATAAATTGAATTGATAAGATTTAAAAACAAAACAAAAAATGTAATAATAAACCTTACATAAAATATTAAATATTTACAATTAATGGCATCACATATAATATCGAGCATAAAAAATGCAACACTAGACTACACGATCGCATTTATTATTGGGGCTGTAACGTTATTAAATTAGCCAATTTTGTTGTGATTTTATTCTTTGTGGTTCTAACTAACTA
Organism: Protocalliphora azurea; assembly: GCA_932274085.1. Lineage (NCBI taxonomy): Eukaryota > Metazoa > Arthropoda > Insecta > Diptera > Calliphoridae > Protocalliphora > Protocalliphora azurea. Next base: position 153,730,701 of record OW026520.1, read on the forward strand.
TTGTATATTATTTTGTTCCAAATTGTTGTACATAGGAATAGTTATTATAAATTTTGTTAAATCGGTTGTAAATTAATGCGAGCAAAAAAAGAAAAAATAGAATTTTTTAAATTTTGATAAAAATATTGTTTGAAAAATGCTGAAAACTATAATTTTATTACATTACCATCAATTACTACCAATACACATAAATTTAAGGTCATTTTAACTACAAAGGATATTCCTGATATTAAAAAAACACTCTTTATCCATTCTTTTTAATAATTTATGAATATTTTAGAATAACATTATAATGACGGTACTGAAATAATATTGATGTGTAGTTCTAATACGAGAATTCTTAAAAATTATCTTAGATACACAATATTGAAACGATCATGCATGAAACAGTAGATACTTGATATTATGGATATGGAACAGTAGATACTTGATATTACTCGAATGAATGTGTCTATTTAAAGCTACTACGGCCACCAATCGTTGATTTAATGATATTAATATGGTAACGGGAAACCCTTCTAACATACCACTAAAATCAAACTAGCAACTTTACTTTTCCTTAAATAATAACTTCCAATAGTAGAAAAGTGCAACAGTCCAATAACCACGAAGGATGAAATTTTAATTATTTGACATATGAAGAGTGCCAAAATAGGTATAATTCCTAATTGTCTTCCCCTGTGTTAGAATTTGTTCCAAAACCAAAATCAAGGGATATTTGAACATTATTGCGCTATCGGGCATTAAAAATGTAAATTTTTACATCGTATAATTGCGAAAAATTATAGTTACCTGTTCGATTTCATCGTAATAACTATCGAAACTGATCGCGTTGTTTCGGTCCAAAGCTCTTATACAATTATGAATTATCAAATTTAGCCAAACTATCATGAATATTGCTTTTTCATAGAGAATTTTTTTAAGATTTCATACTAATAAAAAAATAAATAAATAATAATATCAAAAATATCAATCACTATGGAAAAATTTCCAAAATAGTTAAGAAAAATAGCAAAATTTTATAGAAAGTGAGATTATTTTCTAATATTTCATATATTTTCTGTAGATTTCATATATTTTAGTCTATATCAAAGAATAACAATTCATGATACTTTTCCAATTTTATTTTTTTATCAAAACTTAAAAAAATCATGTTGATTTGTTTAGAGTTACACTTTTTTTGCTCGCTCAAATCTACAACTGCTATTGCTAAACGTTTTATAATTTTCCTTACGTACAAAAATATTCGACAAAACTATATACAACAAGAGATTATGGCCAAAAATTATAAAGTCATAAATGGTTTACATTCATAAAAAGTCTTATAAGAACTTATTAACGTTAAAAATTCTTGAAGAATAATTTACTTTTAATAATAAGTATGAACATTAATTAAGCTTATTTGAATCATTTCTAAAAATGCACTTAAATTTATGTAATATCTTTAAGAGATTTTAAAATTACTTTAAATGGCAATTGTTCTAACAATATTATTTTAATTATTATTATTGTTATTATTATTATTTTTTTTCTTTTTTGTTTATTTAATAATCAATTATTTAACAGAAATCATAATGTCTGCAATATACTCACTACTAGGGTGGTCCGACATTTTATGAGGGAAACAAAAGTGTATCGCACATTTAAACGTACTTGAAATTATGAATGGGGCCATCATTTAGAATATATTTGCAAAATTTCAACTTCCTACGATGATTGGGTCAGGAGCACCCTCATAACATATGTATGATATACATCAAACAATAGCTAATAAAAAATTATTATACCCATATTTCGTAATTTTCCCAAAAAAGTTAATATGAACAAAAAAGGACATTTTACTTAAAAATTTTTAGTAAAGTTTTACTTTTTATTTCTACGAAAATTTTTTAATATTTCTTATTTTTATTAAAATTACGATTTTATACTTCCTGTTAGCTATTTTTGAAAAATTAAAAAATTTTTCTGCAGCTATCGTTTAATATATAAATCATTGATATTGTTGTGAGAAAAAAAGTTTTTAAATTTGTTCTAGGATCATCGACGGAAATGGTCTTGTACCATCCTATTTCAATCATCGTAGGAGGTTGAAATTTGGCCTAGTTGTTCTAAATGACATCCGCTTTCATAATTTTAGGTCAACTTCAGCTCTTATGGTTGGTAATTTAATTTTCTATTTGCTCTTATGATTTAAATTTTCCAACATGATTTTTGTAGCAATTATTCAATTCAATCAGTATGTGTTATTCAAAACTCGACCCATATACACACAACTATTGACCTTAAATTAGAAAATTTATGTTTAAGAAAAATTTCTAAATAGCTTTTTTTCAATAAAAAAGAAAAAAAAAATACTTTGGTTTGATTTTGTAATACACCAAGTCCAATTTCAGAAATTTCTATTTATGTCTCAGAAATTTTCATTTATAATTTAGAAACTTCTAATTATATTTCAGAACTTTCTAATTAGATTTTTGAAATTTCTAATTGTTCTATTTGTAGTTTAGAAAATTCTAAATGTAATTTAGAAATTTCTAATCGTATTATTTTCTATGAAAAAATTACTAAATAAAATTGGAAATTTCTTAAATAAAAATGGAATGCAACGTATGACGAAATTTATCGATAGGCTGTTATATTTTTTAGCTTTTAAAATATATCGAGCTATGTAGTATAATTCGTAGAAGTACCGAAATCAACAATCAACATTTTTTACAGACTCAAAAAGTTAAACTTTTCTTCCAAAATTAATAATTTTCGACCTCTGCTGGATGTAGGGTGAACATACAAAACTTTTCAAAATTACTATTACACGTTTTCTTAAGGTGTAGACTTTCAAAAAATCAGAAAATATAGAATTTCCTTAACAATTAAATATCGAATTTCCTTAACAAATTAAACAAAATTAAAATATATATCCTTTTGTCAAACAATTGCAATTTTTGAGTGTCGTTTCAAAATTTTGACTTTAAAAATTTTTTTCTAGTTATCGGTTTGAGATAATTAAAAAATTTTTTCTTTAGCATAGTTCAAAAAATTGTATAGAATTTCACTGTTTTTTGAAAAATTTTCGAAATTGCAAAAAGTCAAGACCAGAAATGAGAAATTGAATTTTTATCATATATTTTTTTAACCATAACAGATAATTTAGTATAACATGCATGTTTTTTTTCTTTGTCTTGCTTAGAAGAATTCAGAAATGTAAAATAATTTACAAAAGTTACAAGCTCATTTTCACTCGAGGTGATCAAGTTTGATACACTGTAGCGTTCGTCCTCCAGCTACACACTCCAACAAACAATATTATGAAAGCCTAACTCCTCCCCCCTAATGTGCATTGTTGGAATAAATTAAATTATCTCTACTGAAAAATTTCCCAGCCGTCATTCCTCTAAAATTTAATAAATAAACGATTATCGAACAATCTGCGAATGGATTTTGCTTATATTGAACAATATTATGGAAAATATTCTCAGGAAATGACAAAAATTGTTCAGTGTATTATGGATTCCATTACTTTTTACTGTATATTCATCTCAGAGGGAGATTAGTACTATAGGAAGTAATTATGACGATTCTAGGGAATACGGACTATGCCAGTAATTTTTCCTGACTGGTGAATCGCGATACCTACTTCGAATATATTAATGCATTTAGGTGAGGTTTACACGGATGGGATAAATGTTCTCTTACTATAACTGGCTTCCCTTGGGACATATCAGAACCATTTTTCTAATACCACTTAACCACTTTTTTGTTGTAATGATGAGAAGAGTAATCAGGTCAGAAAAATTGGAATTCGTTGTACTTTCTATTGATGGAAGGGAATATTTTCCGAGAGTACTCATTTGCATAAATTTCTCTGTTAAAAGTACCATTTGTTATGAATAAAGCGACAGTTTTTTGATTTTTTTTACACGATGTGTATCTGCTACATTTCCCATAACATCTTTGACACGAAATTCCTGGCCAGGATGTTGTAAAAAGTTTGACAGTACATACTTAAGTCACTCTTAAAACCCGTGAGCTTGAATGGCATTGAGACATTATAACCTTCAGCTTATCTGAGTGCAGTGGCAGAAATCACAAAGTGGCCGATCAGCTGGTTGACGTGATGTAGATCAATCATCTGCTTTATTTAACGAAGCCGGTCTCTTTTTCAATGATTTCTGTAGGGGTTGTCTTAGTTACTTTATCACTTCTTTTGCAACTGTCATATTTTTACCGTCCTGCACTTACTGTTGTTTTTGGAATCGCTTCCTGTATGCCTTGGCAGATCTTTTGATATTGATATCAAGAAGTTAATTTCGTTTTTACATATGAATACCTGGTTGGATTGACGTTGACCTAAGAAAGGACAAAAGTCTTGCTCTTACATATCTTATTTTAGTAACCAACAGGAAAAAGATTTTTCGTTCAAAGATCCTGTTTTCAGAAAAAAATTTGTTTTACCTAAAACCGCAATTATCAAAAAAAAAAAAAAAAAATGGATTTTCTTAATTTCATTCCAATACTTTTAACAAATATGTATGTAATATAAATCCAAATTGACCTCATTACGTTACTATAATGAGTTGTCTAACTATAATGAGTTATCTAACCTTTTTTTTAGTAAAAAATATTTAACAGAGTGACATGAATATCCTTAATATTACCTTTATAAATTAATAATTATATTTAAAAAATATATATATATTTTAATACTTCGCAACAAGCAGAGTAAAAAAATAACTTATAAGCACTGAATAAAAGAGTTGCTATGTTTATTGAACAACTGACAACTACTCTAAAGTTTATTTGCCAAATTAGGTTTCAACAGTCCATAACAATAACATAGAGCAAAATAGTAAATCACAACTGGTTTGTACCAAAAAAAAAAAAAAAAATCTACATTTAAACTTTACTCTTTTTCTCCGAGAGATAATCTTGCAAGAAATGATTGAGTGAGTCTAGTTTGAATGTATCTACTTGAATTGCGATCTATAATAGCTTAGCTATGAGCAAAGTTTGGAAGTGGAAGTTTGAGTTAAAATACACTAACAAACAACTCTAAGTTTTTAAACTTTAAAAAGAAAATGAAAGAATAATTACTAGATGTTTATATATGTGTATTTAGTTACATACATAAGTATGCAACAAACTACTACAATTTACAATTTAACTATAATAAACAACATTATGGTTTTCGGTAAAAGCATTTTATTACCTTTTTTCATTTCTTCTATACGACTCAAATGATTTTTGTTAGTGGGGCTTTTTAGTTTTGTATCATAAACCATGCGAATCAGTTAAACAATGTTATTTTATACAGAAGGTTTTTATAATATATTACGTTTTGTCGCTGGTGATGGAGAAGATGCTAACGGCGGTCATAGAGTTCAAAAGGTACATCAACTATTACTATATTAATAAGTAGATATATATTATTACATCGAATGTATATTTTTTATAATGAAAGTTTTGTACATAAAAAAATTTTAATTTGATTTTCAATTTTACTACTACGTTTTGCTGCAAAGTGAAAAAGTGAAAACCATAATTTGATATAACTTTAAAAAATGGTCAACTAATTTGACTGTTACTTACTAATGACTTCTTGTCATTATTAATTTAAAGAAGGGTTTCATAGTTAAAATTGGACAATCATATATTATTTCCTTCAATTTACATTTTTTGCTACTATTAAAGTTCATTTTTATAAATTTTAGCGTCATTATGCTTAACTAGAACAAGTTGTATGTATGTAATGTCGTATATATACAAAGAATATAGTATATTTAATTTTATATATATAAATAAGAAATGAAAAGATTTGTTGTTTTAAGTTTTACTGTGATTCTATTTCAATTCTTGTTTAACGTTCATTTATATTTCTTTTTCGGAATTAGTGCAGAACGGTAAAAAATTATCATATATGCTTGTAATTTAAAATAAACATACATAAATAAACTTTAATTTTCTCTTCCCTTTACAGACCACTCAACATGGATTTCCACACAAACCATCAACATTGGCTTATGATCCGGTATCGAAATTAATGGCTATTGGTACACAAACAGGAGCGGTGAAAGTCTTTGGACAGCCAGGTGTAGAATTTTATGGCCAACATACATTTGTTAATAATTCTGGAGCTGAGCTTAATATACAATTAATTGAGTGGGTATATGGTACTGGTAGATTATTGTCTCTAACGGCCGCCAATCAGTTAATATTATGGGAACCATCTGGTGCAACTTTGGTGGCTATTAAAGTATTACCTTTTGATGGCAAATTGAAAAAAGTATCATCTCTCTGTTGTTCGCTTAACAAAGATATTGTATGGATTGGTACTGAAGGTGGTAATGTTTATCAATTCGATTTACAAACGTTTGCGGTAAGAGAACCAGTAATCTACCATGATGTGGTATTGGAACAAATACCACCGTCTTATAAATTAAATCCTGGCGCAATTGAAGCTATACGCCAACTACCCAATGAGCGCAATAAATTGTTAATTGCTTATAACAGAGGTTTGTGTGTTTTGTGGGACTTGGAGACATCATCGGTAGTTAAAACCTATATAGCACCTGGTCATGGTCAAAGTGTGGGGCTGTTTGTTAATGCTAGTGGTTCTCAATTTACCTGGTATCATGCTGATGGCTCTTTTGCTACTTGGAACTTAAATAATTCAGATCCACCTAAAAATGTTAATTATGTACCATATGGTCCAGATCCTTGCAAGAGTATAAATCGTTTATATAAGGGTAAAAGAGGGTGAGTAGATGTAAAGAAATTTTATTTATTCTGATTACAATACTAAGAACAAATTTTATATTTTAAGAAATTTTTGGTACAATTAAAAAAATTAAGTTGTATCAAAGCTTAGAAGAAAAAAGCAATAATCGCTCTTTTTCAACCCACAGATCTGCAGAACTTTCCGTATTTTCCGGTGGTATGCCTAGATCTGCATACGGTGATCATAACTGTATATCAATACATGCCTCAGATGGCAATAAAGTATGTTTAGATTTTACATCTAAAGTTATAGATTTCTTTGTCACCTATAAAGACGAAACCGACAACGCTGATGTCCTTATTGTTCTTCTGGAAGAAGAATTCTGTGCTTACGATCTAACAGATCCGAAAGTTCCACCTATTAAGGCTCCCTATTTGCATTCTGTTCATGCTTCAGCCGTAACATGCAATTACTTGTCATCACAAGTAAGTGGAGAAGTTTATGAGAAAATTGTAAAAGCAGGTGAAGAACAAGATCAACATTATAGTTCTGTGGAATGGCCTATTAATGGTGGTACATTACCTGAACTTGACGGTGATGAGAATGAAACAAATCCTCCAGAATATGAGATATTGCTGACGGGTCATGAAGATGGTTCGGTAAAGTTTTGGGATTGTACTGGTGTGGTTTTGAAACCGATTTATAATTTTAAAACTGCTGGACTATTTGGGTGAGTACAAATGATAAACAGTATTGTTAATAAGTTATAAAAAGAAGCAACAAAAAGAAAATATGTTCCAGGTAAAGAAAATACTCTAAAAGGGATGTAAAACAATATATCGTTTTTAGTCTTTATAGTTTTTGAAAATTTAGCCATTTAGTTCGAATTTAAAAGTCTAAAAAATCTAGACTAATTTGAAGTTCTTTCGATTTTATTCATATTATACTAATTTCTTCCCTTCTATTAGTCATGAAAATCAAGATGATGTACTAGTTGAAAACTCTGAACCTTTGGATGAATCGGAACCACCCTTCCGAAAAGCTGGTTTATTTGATCCCTATTCAGATGATCCTCGCTTGGCAGTAAAGAAAATTGCTTTGTGTCCCAAAACTGGGCAACTAATTGTGGGTGGTACTGCTGGACAAATTATTATTGCCCATTTCGAAAGCGATGAAGAGAATAAAACACCTTTAAAGATCAGTTCTATGAATTTAGTTAGTGATCGTGATGGTTTTGTTTGGAAGGGACATGATCAACTGAATGTGCGCAGTAATCTATTGGAAACTAATGCAGAACCTGTTGGAGATGAAGGCGTTCATATAACGGGAGTTTTGCAAGTATTACCTCCGGCCAGCATTACATGTTTAGCTTTAGAAGCTGCTTGGGGTTTAGTGGCTGGTGGTACGGCTCATGGTTTAGTGTTATTCGATTTTAATAATTTCCTACCGGTGTTCCATCGTTGCACGTTAAATCCTAACGGTAAGTTTATTTACAATATTTAACCCCAATGTATGAAACAATAATAATACATTTTAACAGATCTTACTGGCGCTGGTGAACAATTGTCTCGTCGTAAATCATTTAAGAAATCCTTAAGAGAATCATTCCGTAAATTAAGAAAGGGACGCTCAACTCGCAATAATCCCTCCAATCAAGTACCCACCACAGTAAGTTATAACTTGTTAAAATTTATATATTTATTAACTATTTGTTTTTATTTCCTTAAAGCTTGAAGCCCGTCCTGTGGAACGCCAGGTAGAAGCTAGATCTTCTGCTGATGATGGCATGGGCTCTATGGTGCGTTGCTTAATTTTTGCCAAGACTTATATAACAAATGGTAGGTTATTTCTATTATTTTCTTTTATAAAATACTAAATTTTTTACCAAAAGTAAACATTACATCACCCACCTTGTGGTCGGCCACCAATGCTAGTACGGTTTCAGTTTTCTTATTACATTTGCCACCCTCGCAAACTGCCGCTACTACTGTTCCTCCAACAGGCGGAGATTCGTCACCCGTACCACCACGTCGTGTTTCTGCACAGTTAGCCAAAGAAATTCAACTTAAGCATAGAGCTCCTGTGGTAGGTATTGCTGTCATTGATGCTACAGGTTGTCCGGTTGAACAATTAGGCGTTGGCAATGGTACACAACCCCATCGTGTTCTTATTGCCTCAGAAGAACAGTTTAAGGTATTCTCTCTGCCTCAACTGAAACCCATTAACAAATATAAATTGACTGCAAATGAGGGAGCTCGTGTAAGGCGTATACATTTTGGTTCTTTCTCATGTCGTGTACCTAGCGAGATTATACAAGGTGCTATGGCCAATAGCTCGCCAACAAAATCTACTCGTTCACAAGAGAACAATGAAAATGCAAATACAAGTTTGGCTTCTGTGGGCGGAGGGGTAGGAGAGCATTACCAGGAAATGGCTTTAATATGTCTAACAAATTTGGGCGATATTATGGTACTTTCCGTGCCCGAATTAAAGAGACAATTAAATGCTGCTGCCGTTAGAAGAGAGGATATTAAGTAAGCTTATGTTTTATTTAAACAAAATAAAATTATTAAATTAAAAAATGTTTATTTACAGCGGTATTTCCTCTTTATGTTTCACAAATGCTGGCGAAGCCTTATACATGATGTCTTCCTCAGAGCTACAACGCATATCATTGGCCACCTCAAAAATTGTCAACCCTGAGGGCACTGTAACCCTAGAACCCCTGCAAACAATTGAATCTGCAAATAACGATCCCGCTGATCAGACTTCAGTTAAAGATGAAGGTGATGCTGAAGTTCCTACAGCTACCAAACGTACTGTTACCGTTACCTCTGCCACTACTTCAGCGAAAACTAGTGATCATGATCATACCTCTGGCCTAACTAATGGTGTGGCCGAGGGTAATTCTCCCAATCGAGCTAATGATACTATTTCTAGTTCAATGGGTGACATTACCGTGGACTCTGTTAGAGATCATTTGAATGCTACGACAACCACATTATGTTCTACCACCACCGAAGAGACAGTTGGTAAGTAAAGTTTTATTTTTTTTTTTATTTTTATAGATGTATCACCTTGGTTACTTATTTTAGTTTTTGCTATGAAAGTATAAAATTAATCACAATTTTTCACATATTTCGTTAATAATTGCATGTTTTACCACTTTATAAAACACATACATTTTTTTATCTTACTAAAACGTTCATTGATTTTGAATTAATTAATTGAAATAATTACACCTTACCTTTCAAAATGTTTGTAATTTGTATAACATTCACCTATTACATTCCTTTTAGGTTCCAATGTAGTGCTAAAAGGTAGAAGAATAAAGACAACGTATTCCGTCCGTTTGTCTTCTGTACATAAATTGAAATTATCGTTCCGACTTTTTATAACCAAATACAAAAGCAGCGGAATCATTTTTTTTAAATTTTATAATAATTTTGTTGGAAAAAATATTTTAATTTAAAAAATGTGCATTTAAGAAAGTTAAAAACACCTAGAAATTGGTGGAAACTACCAATTTTTAAAAAGTACCAATTTTGAAACAATTTTTTAAAAAATTATTAAAAAATGTGGCAATTAAAAAAAAAATACATTTTCACAAAAAATACATGTTTCAAGAGAAAGTGCCATTGGTAATAATTTCAAAAAAAAAAAAAAAAATGTACCAATACTTAATTTTTAAAAAATAGTTTTCAAAAAATAGTACCAAGAAAAAGTGTCATTAGTACTAATTTTCAAAAAAAGTTCCTATGCTTAATTTTTAAAAATTGTCATTTTTACTTAAGGAAAAAAACTGGGAACCCGAGTTGAAATCATCGTTCCGACTTTTTAAAGTCCAAATACAAAAACTGCAGACTCTGCAGATTTTACACAATTTTAAATGGAAAAAATTACTTTAATTAAAAAAAAGTAAAAAAGCACCAATTTTCCAAAAGCTACCGGATTTAAAAAAGTACCAAATTTTAAATAATTTTTAAAAAATATAAATTTTCAAAAAAAAAAAAAAAAAATACAAAATTTCGATAGAACAAAAATTAAAAATTTTTGAAAATTAGTATCAGTTTTTAAATTTTCAAAAAATATCATTTTCAATTTTAAAAAAGTCAATTAAAAAAATACTCGAATTTTCGAAGAAGAACTACTAACTATTAGAAAAGGTTCATTTTTTTTAAGCAACCAACAAAAAATGTATTAAATTAAAAAAAAAAAATAAAAATACATAAATTAAAAAAAACGAAAAAGGCGGCATAGTCGGTCAAGACCGACTATATGATACCTTACAACATTGTGTACGATCTTAAAAATTCGGGAAGGGGACTTATATATAGATACAGAATAATGCTTTGATACTATCATCTAGATGATTTTATGTACTTTAGGGCGATTCCTGGAAGTTGGTTTATATGGGAGCTATGGTAAATTATGGACCTAATCTCAAAATATTTGGCAATGTTGTTTCTATTTACATAAAACTTATTTGTGTCGAATATTAACTTGATACTAACATTCGTATGAGATTTATACAAGTTAGAGTAATTTTCGGAGGAGGAGTTATATGGGAGCTATGATCAATTGTGGACCGATCTTCATAAAATTTGGTACAAGGATGGGTACTTGTACAGAACTTCTTTGTATCGAATTTCGTTAAAATGTTCTTATTTTAAAGTATTTTTGAGTGTTCAAACTCATAAAATGAGTTTATTAGTATCAATTTTGAAAAATTGTCCTTTTCGTTTTTAAAAAAGTCAATTTAAAAAAAATCGGTACCAATTTTCCAATAAAAATATAATAAAAAGTAACGAAAAAAATATACTAAATTAAAAAATAAAAAAAGTATCTAAACAATTTTACAAAAATAAAAATAAATTAAAAAATATATATTAAAAAAAGTACCGTTCCCAAAATTTAAAAGATTTTCATTTTTTTAAAGAATATTTTCTAAAAAGAATAAATTAAAAATAAATAAGGCAATAAAATGAAAAGGACTAATTTTTGAAAATTTTCCAATGTTGCAAACAAAAAATAATATTTCAGATAATATTCACTATTGAAAATAAAAAAAAAAAAAATTAAAAAAAATAAATAATAATAATAATAATAATGATTATAAATATTAACAAATAATAAACTTTTTAGTAAATTTTCACATTTACACAATCTAGATTCGTAATTATGCAATCAGTTTCACTTCAAGAGCATCCATACTTACATCATACAATTCCTTGAGGCAACATTTTCAAGAGCATTTCATAAAAGAAATCTTAATTAAATGTTAATAATTAAATCTACATACATCTTTACATTTATTTTATTTGTTTTTTATTATTTTTTTTCTTTAATTATGACTTCATTCATACGATATTGGTATTTAAAGTATTTATTTCTTTATTTATTCTTTGCTGTTGTTGTTACTTACACTTCACATAATTTGCTTTACAGGTAGCGGTAGAAGAATGATTTAATTGTTTTAATATAAATACAAATATTTTCTCTGCATGCTAAATTTTGTTTTAAGTTTACATTACAATCTTTTAAGGTAATAATGAATTTCATTTTTTTTTTGCGATTTTATTTTTAAATAGATTTTGATAACTAGCTAAAAAACACTTACTATAATTGATTTATGAATTAATATTTTCAATTTCCCTTCTTACACAAATAGGCCGTCTATCAGTTATGAGTACACAGACAAATCAAACGCTAACTAGTGTTAATATGAAGGATATAAACGATTTCAGTATACCCAATTTAATGGATTTAGCACCCTTAAGGTAAGTTGAAAATAAATGAAAATTTTAAAATGTTTTAAAGTTTATGAAGAACTATCAATATCATGTGAAAGCTTTTTAAAGTTGGATTTAAATGAAAAATCATACTTTTGAAGAGATTTTCGCACTAGTTACAAATTTAGTTAAAAATTTTTGTTTTTGAAAGCGATGAGTAAGATTGTCTTAAATGATAAGATTTTAATTCCCTCTGAAGAAGAAAATTTTCATTAAAAATTTTGTTCTGTTTTTCTTTTTTTTTACCCTTTTAGTAATACCACTGAAACCAGCACAAGTTCGGTAGTAATAAAATCCGTAATTACCAGCATTTCTCACGAAAAAACAAATGGTGAAGCCGAAGTTATAACTACAAAAACTACAACCCACGAAGAAAGTCAATTCTAAAATGACAAGAACAAATAATATTACATAATACATATAATAGCGCACTGCACTTTAGAGATTTAAAACGATTAAACAAACAAACAAACAACTCACCCTCGTTTGACGCATGCATGGATATTTGTTTGTATGTTTAAGTTCTTTTTCCTTTGTTTATGTTTCTTCTATTTTCTCTGTTTATTTTATATGAAATCTATCGTCTTTAGATTTTCTGTTACAACTATGTTGAATTCTATAGTATTTAGTTTTACGCTTTAGTTTTTAATTTCTCTGTCCATTTTGATTAGTTCTTTAGGTTTTCTTTCAAATTCGTATTTTATTTCATAAATAACGGAAAACGGCCGTTAAAAATATATATACTTTTTATATAATCTTTATTCATAACTTTTGTACACATCTAAATTTATTTTTTTTTCTATTTTTTACCTTTTGCTTTTATTTCTATTTAAAACAAAAGAAGCACATTTCACTTGAAACATTATTTTATAAAAAAGAACATTTTATTTTAAAAGAAATTTAATTCTAACGTAAAAAAATGAGCATTTATCACAAAAAAAAAAAAAAAAAATCATTATAAAAACAACTTAAAGTACAACTCCGCAATTGCCTTATGTAATTTTTTTAAAAAACAATTTTAAAATATTAATTAATAATTAAATACGACAATATGCAATTGTTTGTACTTTTTTTCCATAGTTTATGTAAAAAATATTGTCTCGTTGCATATTATTCTTTTTTAGTATTGTACACCGAGCCTCATTTAGAAGTTTCACTATGTGTATGCATTTCAAAATTATTATTTCTTTTTTACCATATTTACTAAATCAAACATATTTTTATATAAATATAAATGTATATCGTTAAAATAACTAAAATCAATTTGTATGTGGAATAATATTTTTGGAATTTTTATATATTTAAAATATAATTTTTTATATTTATATTTAAAAAATAAAAAAAAAAATCGTTAAAACCCCCAAAATAATGCAAAATTTTTTATATGTGATATGTTTAAGTTAGTTATTAAAAATATCTAACGGTAATTAAATTTAAGTTCTCTGGACATCAAACTCAAATTTCATATAAGGTGAGCTCTGAGATGTGTTTGGTAATTGCAATGGAGGTGCAAGAACAAGCATGTCATTTAAAATTTTAGAAAACTATTTGTTGAGAAAACTAACGGAATAAAGCTTCAAGTTCTAGGTAAGTAAATCTGTGATAAAGAGATATAAGTAATGAAATGGACCCATCAGCTAAATTTTTATAAAAATAAAGAAATTCATCAAATCCAGATTAAAAGAATTAAGTTCAAATTTCAGGTATACACTTAAAAATGTATTCCAATTATAAACTTAAAAAACGATTCCTTAGTGAGAATATCTACATATCGTCACCTAAAATGCAAAAGGCCGTAATCACTAAAAAATCGAATGTTGGTTTTTTACTGGATTATAATGTATTGACCCAAACTACATCTGAAAAAAATTCATATTCTTATCTTCAAAAACGATATCAACATTGACAAAAGTCAAAAGGCCGTAACATCAACTCCATAAACGAAACAGTCGTAAAATTTATTCCATTCAAGAAAAATTTTGGTTTGAAGTGTTTATTATGCTTTATCTACTTTTGCTTTAAGTGAACGATTAACAATATTCACTTTTTTTCAATTTCAATATCAATTCTAATTACTTATTTGTCTTAAGATGTAATGAGTTTAGCAACTATGTTCCTCTTCTATTGGGTATTGAATTTTAGATTTTAATATGTACAAATAATTAAAGTTAACATTTGATTTCAAGAAAAAATATACAAAACTTATTTAAAGGAGATTTGGATAAGAACAAACTATACTACTGTTAAAATTACGATGACAAAAGATCATTGGTGTGATGGTGTTGTGAAGATAAGCATCTTGTCAGTCTTTCAAGTCTATCATAAACGAGGTCGTTATATAGGTGACGGGTGCAGAGTAGTGCCACGGTAAATTAAATACCATCTTAAGGAGTTGATTTTGTGCTACTTGGAGCTTATTTATATGACATTTAGCAGACGAAAACCAAACAGGTGCATCATAAAACATAACTGGATGAAAAATTTACTTGATAATGATTTTTTTATTGACAATATTTAGTTTATTAGAGGATATACAATTCTATATTAGTTTATTAATTTTCTTTATAACATATGAAATATGACAGATAAAGTTGGCCTTGGTGTCCAGGATCACGCCAAGATATTTCACGTTATTTTTCCATGGTATGTCGATATTCATAAATCGGAACAATCTTTGAGGAGTAAAGCAGTCTTTTCATTTTCTGGAGAAATAAATAGCTTGAGTTTTTTCGGGATTTATCAATATTTTTCATTTATTGAAATAAGTTTTCATCCAGCAAGAGCAAAATGTAAATTCGTAATTATATCGTTTGAATACGTTTCTGAGCAAAGTATAGATGTATCGTATGCAAAAATTGACATTATGCAATTATTATATTGAGGAACGTCAGCAGTAAATATATTGCATAATATTGGAGATAAGCATGAGCCTTGAGGGCAGCCAGCATTAATGGAAATCCTTTGAGAAGAGGTTTTACCCAAGTAGATGGTGAAATACCTGTTTTGTAAAAAACTTAGTATGATCTTTATGATTTCAGTTGGAAAATTAAATTGTTTTAATTTGAAAATTAAGCCGTGATGTCAAACTGAATCGAATGCAGCTTTTATATACCAGTGGATTCAGCAACATTTAAATTATTTCTTACCAGATTGCTAATTTTAATTAAAGGCTGTGAAGTGTTGTGCTCGCTTCTAAAGCCAAGTTGTAAATTTTTACTTAATTTTTTAACTTTAAAGTAAATAAAAAACTAAAAATTGTTGTTACGGCCTTTCGGATTTTCAGTGTTTCTTGCTTCTGCTGTAAAAAATTAAAAAGCGTGTTTACGGCCATTTGCATTTTAGGTGACGATATGCATATTTTTATGTAAATACTGGCATTCTAACTGATTTGTTTTAGTATTAATTTCATTTAAAAGTATACAAAAAATGTAAAAAGTAAAAGTAAACATCGACCATTGCTGCTATTAAATGCTTCCAAGTAAAGGCAAATAAGCATTGGAAAAACTTTTAATTCTATGGCTGACATTCAGGTATGTTATGAAAATCGAACATGTTTTATAGCTTTCACTAATTGAGTTTTTAATTTCTTCTATTTTCATATGGATCCTATTAAATCATATATTTATATTCTGGATTCTTTTAGGTAGGGGAAATCCTACTAACGTTATAAGTATATCTGTCCGCCAGTATGTGCTGATATGTTTCCGAAGGCTGATATGAATATTTTTATGAAATTTCGCTATTGAATTTCATAAAAATTAGTTGAAAATGACTTAGTAGTTTCTAAAAAAGCACTAATAACAAGAAAAAGTACTAATTAAAGAAAAAAGATGCCTATTTTGAATACAAGTAACAATTTTAAAAAAAGTTTTTGAAACCAATAACAATTTTCAAAAAAGTATAATTTTTCAACCAAATATTCCAAAAAGTACTATCGTTAAAAAAAACTGTTCCAGAATGCATGAAAATTGAGTGTAAAATTTTTTGATCGAAATTGCCATTCCCCGAACTAGTTCGGTTGAAGTGTTTCTAAAACTAGTTCCTTTATCAGTGATTTTTGTTTGAAATTGTCAAATTCAAAACTAGTTCTATAAAAGCATTAGCAAATGGTACAAGAAACACCAAGAATTTTTGATTAATTTTATTTTTCATTGTAGTCAATTTAGATTTGTTAAGTTCGTGTTTTTTAAGTTTTTTAAACAGTTCTAGGAAGGGATGTAGAAGTTAAGGTGTGCGTTCAAATAAAATATATATATATATATTTTTTTAATAAAAGCTGAGCGGATAAACTACTTGTAGCATTTCTTCTACAGATTTTTCTGATATATCATTTTATGTAAAAATTAATTGCTAACTAGATTATTTTTCATGATTAAAACTTCTGAAAAAAATTTAAAATATCTTTAGGAAATTTTTCGCGGTACCTCTCTATAAGAATATAAAATTAATAATCATAATTGAGCACTGTTGCGGCTTTCTTAAATTGCCAAAATTCTGAGCAGTTTAAATAACTAGTACCCACAGGGACCAATTCTTGGTACTTCTACTGTAACGACAAAATTCTAAATTTGGCCAGTAAATATTAAAAACGCTATTGCATGTCACGAGCGTCATCAATATCTTTTTATGACACTCTTTTTTAAAATTATTCAAGTTTATTCAGACTAAAGAAGAAAATGTTTTTCAAATGTTTATTGTTTTTAGTTCGATACAATTCAGGACCAATATCTCGGTTATTCGGTATACAAAACTTGTACCTTGGAACACTAGAAAAGTCAGCAAAAACATATGTTTTTCAGGTTAATACAAAATATTGAAAATATTTTTATTTTTTTATAATTTAAGAGCTTTAATTATTCTTTGCCTCAGTTATTTTCAGCTATGTTATTTAATTTTTTTTTAGCTTTGATTTACTAAAGTTTGGCCTTAAAGGCTTTGTGTTACTTGAAAATAAAAATTAGGCCTAGCTTTAACATGGCTAATATATGATTTTGAAGAAATTAACATAACGTGACATTACGCGGCCGAACATGTTTGGCATTACTCTTAGGGGCATCTCTACTTTTTGCACTTGGAATTCATTATAGTGACTTTTTTTTGAACCAAATTTCATTTCATTCCTTAGGTCTTTTTTTATTACCCTGAAAATTGTCAAACTAAATTAACATTTTCTAGTAAGTTCAAAAAAAGTTAAAAAAAAAACAAATTTTATTTTGTACATTTTTCTTTGACTTTTATCTGCATGCGAACAAAGATTTTAAGAATTCGATCTGCTGTTAAATCTGACATGTCTCTAGCAGATATTGTAATCAAGAAAAATATTTAAAATTAACGTAAATATTGTGAAATTGTTATTCGAACGCACACTTTATATAGAATTCCGTGAAACCAATATAGAATCATGAGTGCTATTAAAGAATCTTAAGTGGTTCGGATTACTCCAATTCTAGAAATAATGATTTTAGACAAGGTAATTAGTTCCAAAACTAGTGTAATCGTAATATTTACAAAGTAAAGATTTTCTTAACCCCAGGTCTACAACTGAGATTAACGCTGATATAATATGTGAGATAACGCCGGCAGAGGAGAGTAACCATTTTAATAAATTCTATAAGATATCATTACTTTCAATCAGTCACAGAGTAAACATGTCGTTTTTATTTAAGCAATTCGCACTTTTTTAGTACAATTTCTATAAAAATGTTATTTAACATGTAAAACAATCAATAAAAGGGAAAAATTTTGCAAAAAAACATTGTTTTTCAGTAATTTCCAAAATACACATAAACACACACAAACAAACTTTCGTATATGTGTATTTTTTTGATTGTTCATCTTATAAGATGGTTGTGTAGAGAAATTTCTTCAAAATGGTCTCATAATACATCTTATAATACTAATATTTGAATCTACACGTGGAATAATTCTCTCAGAGAGCGAATTTGACTCTCTCTGACTCAAAAATCTTACATATTATGTTACGTCTAGACGGGCTGTAAATTAGCATTTTGTTAATATATATTGGTGATTTTATTTTTTTAATTTTCAAGATTTAAAAAAATCTTTGGTTTAAAAAAATTATTTAAAAAAAGTAAAATACTGAAATCTATGTTAAAGATTATACATCTCTAATTTGTGAATTGTTTAATTGAAAAAATACTTTAATTCTATTTTTAAACTTGTGAACAAATTATTGTAAGTAAAATTTTTTATTATTCTACACCCTATAAATTTGATTCACTTTATATACTCATTTATATTGTTATTTTGTCTTATACATATCTATGTGTTTTTATTTTTGACCTTAACCACAACGTAAATATCATGATATACAACACAAATTTTGCAACAAATTATTTAATATATTTTCATTTACATTTTCACCAAAACACCATAATGTTTAATTTTAAATATTCATACAAAAATAGTCTTAATATCTTGACTGGGGAATACATTCACGACGACATTCTTCATAGGTGAGAAAATTATTTTGTGTAGCTCCACAACCCGAATAATAAAAACTTACACAATTGTTGGATTTTTCATCATAAGCATAACGTAACATTTTGCCACGACAAACACCGGGTGCCTTTGGTTCCAAACAAGCTGCAATACAAAACGGCACACAAACAAATTAACACAATAATAAACAAAACGTAGGAACAACAATATCTTTAAAATATAATAACATACATTTGCTAGTAGTTTTATCACTGAGCGTTGATTCAATTTGCATGGGCCTAACAAGACACCAAATTAAAGCGTTTGTTAGGCAAAATATAATTAAAGATGATTTGAATTTCATGCCTTAACGTGTTTGTTTTTCTTTTTTTAAGGGATTCTATTTTGAATGCTGTGTGGATAAGATTACAACAGTAATTAATAGTTATTTTGCTTGTGAATCTTGAATTTAACCGTTCTTTTTGTTTTACCTTGTCGTTTGCTTAACACTGAAATAATGATAATTGAATTTTGTTTAAGTATAGAATACCTACATACGTGTCTTTTGCAATTATTTAAAAAATAAATCAAAAAAATTAAGTCTGTTTTTTAATGTTAAAGTGAAAGATGAAAAAAAAACAATATTTGTTTTTCTATACAAAAGTCACGTAGATGAGGGGCGGAGGTGATAGAAGCAACTGAAATGTTACACGATATAAAATATCTCTTATCATTGATATCACTTCAAGATATCTCAAAAGATGTTCGTTTGCTATTTTAGTATTTATTTCTCACCCAATTTACACCCTACGCTCTATATGTAGTTTAGTGAATGGAATATAATTTTAACAAATTATTAAGTTAATAGAATAATAATTTTAATTTTTAATTTAATATACTTATTAGGACTTTTATTTGCCAAAAATTTAATAAATGCGTAAGGAACTTGAAATACACATTATTAAATTTAAGATGATTTGAAAGCATTTTAATATCATCGATCTCTTCGAGTATTTAAAATCCGTATATGATGTACATAATAAAATGAAGCATATTTTAAGGCGGAATTTGTAATAATGTAATATATGTAGGTCACCCTGTGTTACATTAAAGGATAAGTAGATAAGTACGTTATCTTCGCATAAAATGCAAAGGGCCGTAACCACACTAAGCCAAAAACATTATGAAAACGACTACAATTTTTTTATCTTTCACTTAAAGCAAAAATAAAGCATAAAACACATTAAACCGAATTTTTCTTAAGTGGAACAAATTTTAAGACTGTTTCGTTTATGAAATTGATGTTAAGGCCTTTTGACTTTTGTTAATATTAATGTCATTTTTGTTGACGTTATAGTCAGCCGTGCCACATACACAGTTTTTCAAAACTTTTTATTTTGCAAGTAATTTTGAAGGTTGTTAAGCCAATTCACTTTATCAGACTAAGTTCTTAAAGACTTTTTGCGTTTTCTTTTTTGAAAAAAGATGTTACCTTATTACTGAGTAACAGTATTTAAAGATTAAAATGGTATAATATGATTACAATAGAACAAAAATGTGTGACCAATTCTGTAATTGTGTTATTTGTTGAAGTATTTATAAGTAAAAATTAACCGAAGGAAATCCGATTTTTGCTTAAATTTGGAAATTTTGCTGAGACTTGTATTATTGATGAAATTACAATTGCTTGAAATTTCTATTTTTTCGGATTTATTGTTAAAATTTTAAATTTTTAGTAATAATTTGGATTTTGGGTGAATTTACGGTCTTTTGGTGAAATTTGGATTTTTTGTGAATGTTAGATTTTTGATTTTTTTTTGCAAAATTTTGAATTTTGGTGAAATCTCGGATTGATTAGATTTTCAATTTCTAACTTTTAGTGAAATTTAATTTTTTTTTAAATATTGAATTTTTCATAATTTGGTGGAACCACGAGTTGAACCTCCTTCTTTCAGGTAGTGAAAAGTATCGCTGAAGACTTCGTTGGTGATAAATACAAGATACGTGCAGTGTATGTATATGTATCAGATACTCGACCCCAAGGTGTTTATACATCAGCATGCATATACCGTCTGGGCCAATCAACTTGGATGGCTTGGCAGCGTTGATGGTCTCTGCAATTTTGGTTTGTGTGATGTGTTCTGCCGTGTCCTTGACTGGAAGATTGTGCAGTTTGCAAACAATCCTTTTTCATATGATCTAACCATCTCTTCCACTTATTCACATTTACTAATCTGGCAATATCACTGTTCAGCTCTGAGATCTTAGGGTTGATAGTTAGTTATTCTTTATAATTGTTCAAAGTTTCACACATTTTGGAGTACTAGTTAAAATTTTCTATTTAAATTAGCATTTACTTTAAGATCAGTACGAAATCCATACATACTATTTTTAATTTTTTACAAAAATGGTATAGACTTGGTATATACTTTATTCCTCTTGATACAATTTAATTAATTTTAAATTTGCAAAAAGCATAGGAAAACAACAAACAATCTAGGAATTCAATTCGGGTTAGTGGTTTGGACGTAAAAATATTTTTCACAGACGTACAGTGGGTTGAGCGCTACCCATTTTGGCGCTTAATTAAATATGAATTAATAGTAGAAATTTTATATACTGTTCACGATTTATATAAAATTCAAAATTCAGATAAAATTTATACAGAAAAAATTTAATATATTTTATGTCGATTTTCATAAAATATTTTTTTAGAAAAATATATTTGAAATTCACAAGGATATAAGAGGATACAAATTTTAAAGGACAATATTTGCAATTTTTCTCCTGATGACTCTCCTTATAAACTATGTTTTAAAATATTTGAATTGAAAAACGGAGACTCAGTTTTTTAAAACTTTTAGAATACACAACTTTTTACAAAATTTTAATCAAATTTTTAATAAAGATTTATTATAGTTAGGGTGGTCCAATATCGTATGAAGAAAATCAAAAAGATTTAAACGTACCTCAAATTATGAAAGGGGACATCCTTTAGAATATCTCTGCATATTTTCAACTTCCTATGGTAATTGGAACAAGATGCTAGACGGCCTTTTCCAAATTTTAAATTTCAATTAAGCGCCAGTTTTAGTACATTTGAACCCACTTAGAGACGGAGGGAAAACCAGAATCAACTCAGAATCGGGACAATTTGACTTAAATTGTTAGGATACATATGAATATTTTAGTAATATTCAGTTTTTTGAGAATTTATTATTTTCTTTATTATTTTTACAAGAAAAATTATGTGTTGTAAAAATAAGTTCTTCTTATATATATTATACATATTTAAAAATAATCAAAAATATATAATTTGTTAAATTCAAATTTCTTAAAAAAGCCATTTTAACCTTCTAATGTGTACATTTTATAAAAATATTTTTTTTTTTTTTTTGAGCAAAAATTAACAAATCAAAATTAATATTTTTCATAACGTATTTAATTTTTTTCTGATTTAAATTACATTCTAATATTGCATTAAAAGGTAAGATTTTATATCTAATAGTTTATTGCATCCATTCTTTAAAAAAGTTGGAAGACATTTTAATTTATACTTCTAATTGAGAAAATAAAAAAAAAACAAATACATTTTGTATGTATATGTACATCTTAATTACAAAAATATGGCTTTAGAAAAATAAATCCGTTTTGTTTTTTTGTTTGTTATAAGTTTAGAAATCTTTATCCCAGCCTGTAACATCATCTGGTGGTGGTCCTTCTGGATCGGGTGGATAATCATCAAAGTTAGTAGTATCTGTAACACTTCTGACGGTAGGTTTAATGGGAGGTTCCAGGGTGCGATTTTGTAGACCCCACCAGTAGAAACCATCAAACCATCTGGAAATGGAGTAAAAGGAGTATTTGTTATTAATTAGGTAAAGTTAAGTAATAACTAAAAGCTACTGAAACAGGTAATCTAGCACAGAATGTGATTAAAGTTTTTTAAGTTGAAAAATTTGCAGTTCATACTATTGAGTCCAAAAATAAAAAAAAATTGAAATGTATATTTGAAATGTACATTCTTAATATCAACAGTGTTTATTCTTAGAATTGGAAGTTATGTCAGCTTTAAACTTGTGTAAATTATTTATAAACAAATGACTTGATTGCCTAACTCATAAAAAGTTTAAAGAAAATCCGTCCAAAATTGAAAATGTGAAATTGTTTATAAAATCCAATAAAAATTATTAGTTCTGTTCCAGTATTTGTCAGATTTATTGGTTTTAGTCAGAAATTATCAGAAAAACAACAAAATACATAGAAATTCACTGTACTGCAAAACTTTCCAATAAATTCTGACTAAAACTTGTGAATTTGCAAAGTAGTGGAACTGAGCTAATTTTTGGTATGAGAAATCCAAAAAACTAAAATTCCAAATTACTTGGAAACTATTGAAAAATCCTGTGATCACTTTTAAATTTTTACAAGAGTAATTTCGTATAAAATTTAAATAATCCATCACTTACTTATGTTTTTGTATCTCACTTATTCCACCACGCTGATAACCCAATCTTTCTGCGGGATTATCTCTGCATAATTTCTTTATAAGATTGCGGGCATTGCTAGTAATGTTACGGGGGAATTCAATGGCATCGATACCTTTTAATATTATATTATATGTTCTCATGGGATCAGAGCCAGTGAAAGGAGGTGTACCTATAAATATGGATTTTTTTTTTCATTTAGGGGAATAATTTAAAAGAATTTTTGTAAAACGTTCATACCTGTTAACAACTCAAACATCAAAACACCCAAAGACCAATAATCAGCACTTATGTCATGACCTCTATTTAAAATCACTTCTGGCGCCACATATTCCGGTGTTCCACAGAATGTCCAAGTCTTACGACCCGATTGCAATTTCTTGGCAAAACCAAAATCAACCAATTTAACATAACCCTTTTCATCCAACAGCAGATTTTCCGGTTTTAAATCTCTGTAGATGATATTGCGTGAGTGCAGATAATCAAAAGCCTCCACAACACAAGCCGTATAGAATCTAGTGGTAGAATCATCAAAATTGCCTTTGTCGCGTAAAATTGTCCACAATTCACCACCCAGACAACTTTCCATAAGCATGTAAAGATATTTTTTGTCTTTAAAGGTTTTAAAGAGTTTGACAATAAATTGACAATTTGCCTCGCCCATAATTTCCTTCTCCGACATGATATGTTGCTGTTGACGTGTCTCAACAATTTGAGCTTTTTTCATTTGTTTCAAAGCAAACGAGCGATTAGTATCACCATTAATTTGAACCAATTCAACACGACCAAAACCTCCAACACCCAAGGTAGCAATGACACGCAGGTCGGTAAGATTAACATCGCAGAATTCTTCATTGATCCTGTAATTAGAAGATAAATAGGAAAGTTAAAAATTTGTTGGTATTTTAATAAATATTTTTAATAAATATTACTTACTTTCTTCTTTCAAGGGTTCCTTCGTCATCATAGCGATGTTTAATTTCATCTAAATTCGATATTAGTTGATTAAATGTTTCGCGATCAATAACCAAGCAGGTAACACCTTCGGGAGAATCGCAAATAATATTGGCTGTGCGCAAATCATCCCTATTGCAAAAAATAAATTATGAAATTACTAAATGTCTTGTTGTCGTACTACACAGAGTTATAGATATTAATTAAAATTTAATTTATATTATTCTACTTACCCTTGTAAGGCTTTCTCTCCAAAGAAATCTCCTTTTGTTAAAGTACGTATAAACTTCTCTTCCTGGGTATTGGGCAGCTTAATTGTTACTCTAACCTGACCCTTTGAAATGATAAAGAATGTATCTCCTCTAGCTCCTTGTCGTACAATATAATCACCCTGTTGATAATGGGTTTCTTCCAAGACATCCGATATTTTTATAAGAGTATCTTCCTGAAGATTTTTAAATATGGGCACACTGTATTTGGACAGGAAGAAGACATCATTAAAAGAGGAAATTAAATTTTGAAATAAAGTAAGCAACATAAAAAACAATATAAAAGTAAAATAAAAATATATATATTTTTTTCCTGCACATAACATTATCTCATTCATAGACAACATCCTCAGTCATCGAACTTTTTCTATTTCAAGACCATCATCACATGAAGCATCATTGAAAACGCGGATGGATGGATAGATGGCTAGATCATTGTGCAAGTTTTTATTTTATATTTTTATCAAACAGAAATGAGAGAAAGTTTTATTTGTAAACAATTTCAAACATCATTGCCACCAATAACTAACTACACGATGCTGAATATGGTTGGGCTGGTTCAGACTGGTTGTATTCGTTGTCGTGGTGGTGTTACTTGTAGGCCTTTAAGCAAACAGCCAAAACAAGCAAATATTTTAAAACACACATTGATTTTAAGTAGTAAAGTAATAATAATCATAATCATAGTGCTGTTTAGGGTAGTGACGATGGTGGCAATGTTATAATTCATATTGCAGTGACGAGATACAACAAACGATGAGCATGACCACCACCAACCACAACTTTTTTTTACAAACCTCACGTTATTATTATTACTTTTTTTTCTTTATTGCTTTTTTTTTCTACAAATGTAGCAATAAATGTATAATGTTTTTATTGCTTTTTATTAATTGCTCAAGTTATTTGTATATGGAAAATTATTATTATTTTTTCATGTCTTTAACAACAACAACATATATAACATTCCCTATTAGTTGTTGGTTTAGCTATCTATTTATTTGCTTGTTTATATTTGTACATACAAACATAAATATGTATGTAGTTACGAGTACATATGTGAATACATTTATTTGTATTATAGGAGTATTTAGTGCCAAGTTACTAAGTATGCTTGTCTAATTTAGCAAAATTTGATTTCACTTTTATAATTTTTTGTCGTTGTTGTAATTGTTAGGAAAAAAAATATGAAATACGGATAAGTAGACAGAAAACACCTTAATAAATAAACACATAAAATAGAGATTTAATGCAATCACATTAAAATGCCGCATTTTGATGAAAAAGATTTTGATTTTATCTATTAACGAGGGGAAATTAAAATGTTATTGCCCTAGGTAACCCCAGGTCTACAACTGAGATTAACGTTGATATAATATGTGAGATAACGCCGACAGAAGAGAGTAACTATTTTGTTTATATTATGTTAAATATTAAATAAGGAATACACGTATTCTAATAAATCCTATAAGACACGAGTATCATTATTTTCAATCAGTCACAGAGTAAACATGTCCTTTTTATTTAAGAAGTTAGCACTTTTTTAGCACAATTTTTTATAAAAAGATTTTTTTTAAATGTAAAACATTCAGTAAAAGGAAACAATTTTAGTAATTTCCAAAATACGCATGCACACACACAGACAAACTTTTGTATATGTGTATTTTTTGACAGTTCATCTTATAAGATAGTTATGAAGAGAAATATCATAACACTTCCTATAATACTAATATTTGAATCTACACGTGAGATAATTCTCTCAGAGAGCGAATTTGACACTCTCTGATAAAAAAACTTCTTACATATTCTGTTACGTCCCAGAAAAAACTTTTTCGTTTTCGGTAATGACACCTAGTTATTAAATTAGTTTTCCGGTAATGAGGCGTCATTATTACTTGCCTACTCTATATTACATAAATAAGTACTCAATAGTATAATTGCACAGTAATATTGCAATCACGTGGATGAGTTGGCTAGAGTGCTGGATTAGCAACCAGAAAGTTGTTGGTTCAACCCCATTCTGATGCTGTTATTTTTTTTATAACAAAATGTCTAAAAAGATATCTTATACTAAAATAAGTTTTTGTCACTTAGAAAATTTAGTGCGAGATGGTGTACGAGCAAGACGTTAGTCATTAAAAACGAACGGTTAATTTGTCTCAAAGTTGAAATCTCATTGACGGCAAAATTCGTTGGTTTTTTTATTTTTATTTTCATTTAGGTACATATTTTTGAGTACCCCTGAAGTCTAAAAATAATTACATGAATTTGTGGACAACTCGAATAAAAATAACTAATTATTCAAGCAAAAAATAAGTAGTTCATTTTTTTCCAATTATAGCTGCTACCTTACCAGGAAAGCAAAGTTTTTGCTGAGGTGTAGATGGTCTGTAAGAAAACATTTAATAGCTTATTCACTATTTTACTCTTTTATGGATAAACATTCCACTTTTCAAAGAATTTTGCTGTAATAGTTTTCCTTTCTACTTAATCATCTATAAATGATAACCCTTTTTGAGAATCTATTTAATTCGTAAAATCTGATGCAGGATGCCTTCTAATTTATCAAGATCAATTTTAACATTATTATAATCACATAACTCTCTATATTATTTTCATAGCACAATTGTGCTGGCCAGGGTTGATAAATTCAGCACAATTGTACTTTTTTTCATTACAATTTGGTCTTCAAAAGTACTGCAGTAATCCAATGATCCATAAAGTAAAATCTATGAAATTAGTGGCCAAACATTAAGAATTCAAATTAGGTAAGTTAAACGTCAGGCTCAAGTCTATGTGTTCACTACTGTTTAATTACTCCGAATAAAATCTTTCCATTTCCGCTAAAATATAATATAGTGATTTTATTTAAGGATATTTTAATTACCGTAAGAGAAGCGTGTCCAAAGGGCCGAATAGGGTTTCAGATTTTTATTTTTTTTTTTAATCTCTCTCACCAAATTGTTAATCAGAAATCTCCAAATTAATACAAAAAATCAGAGTTTCGTATTACTAAGCATATAAATAATTTGAAGGCATTTTACATTCATAATTTGGAAAAATTAAAAAATAATTTCTTAATTTTTCCTAATATTTTATACGTAAGTACAGTTTACATATTTTTTTTTTTTTTTTGGAAGGAAATTTAAAATTTAAATTCACTTCCAACATCAATTGTAAAAAATAAAAAAAATAATATATATTTAAAGATTGTGTTTATCGGAAAATTATTATACAATTGATGAAATATATATTTCTTTTTGCGATACGATCACAAAAAATCACTTCGCCGCTAAATGAAATATAGAGATCTTTACTCCACTTTTGCCAAAAATAATAATAATAATAATCATAATCGAGAAATCTGACAGCACTGGTGTCGGACAGTGGCACAGCATACGATATATCTATGTTGTGTTCGATCTATAATTGTATTTGACCTACAATAATTAGCTTTAAAGCTATCTTGTTTTCTAATTTCTCAAGATATTTTATTTTATTATTTCTCATAGTTAAACAAATTTAAAAACACATTTTATTATCCTTCAAATAACATGATCCAATAATATTTATATACGTTTTATCTTCAACTTTCTGAATGTTTTAGGTACAAATTAGCCTTAATAATTCTTAAAATTTTAAGTGTTGACATTCAATGGTTAGAAAAATTTCCGTAAAATCCCTTATTTCCCAACTGTGAATAATTTTGTATAATTTTAATACAATTAGCCCCAGAAAAGTATAATTTTTATTCGAGTTTGTACAATATTGAAACTCGCATTTATCATCCCTGGTGTTGGCTAAGTTCAGTCGTATTGATACGCTCTTTCATTTGGTTGTTGCTGAGAGTGCAAAGAGTATAAAATGCACCGAAAAAAATTTATGGAAATAAATTGTTTGGTAATTAATAACTAGGGGGCGGATTTAATGCATGTTTTTTTTTTTTTGGAACATTTAAAAACTATCTTACGTGGTTTCCAATAAAAATTAAAAATAACATCGATTTGTTAGTAAATATTTTTAAATTTTTTCACTTTTTAAATTTTTTGTTAAAATTTTCCTATTTTATTTTTCATTTTAAGATAAATTGTTAGGGGAGGATTTTAATAAAAATCAAACTCTCTTAAATTCAGTTATAATTTAACTTTTTTTAATTCGCAAAAAAGTTGGTACATTTTTGACAGGGAAAATATTTTCTTTGTGGAAACGCTGGATTCGACATCAATAGTTGTTTCAATAAAAAGGAAAATTTATTGTCTAATTGAGAAATGTCTTTATTAAATAATTTCTTTAAATAAAATGTAAATGGATACTACATGTCGAACACAATGGTAATAGAGTTTGTAAACTCTTTGTTATTATCTCATAGCTCTAATGAGTCCAATCGACAAATTGTTTCCAAAAAAGTCGACAAAATCTAGGACATGGAATATACTGATTGAACAGTGAAAATGTTCAAGATTGCTGATGCCATAAAAATATTATGTGGCTCTGTGGTTTCGACCCAAGCTGAGTTTATTGGCTACGAATTGATTTACAATTTGCTAACCAATTCTGTGGCGTGTTCAAGGAAAGTTCGATTCAATTTTATCAATTGTGTTTGATGAAATGGCCTTCTTATGTTTAGCCAGGATCCTTCTCCAATAATACTTCCAAATTTGCCCCATCGTAGATTTTCGGTTGTTAAACTTATAAAATCATTTTACACAATTAAACCGAGAATGTTTATCTCAATCAAATTCATAATTTCTTGAATGCACATTATCATTATAAAACTTAAGCTTGGTGCCTTTGTCGATAGAGTACAAATTCCGACAGTGAATAACAACCTAAAGATTTTTTTCACCTCCTATGCTTATACCACCACATTCACGCTTAAATTGCGGCAGCACATGTGGCATGAAAAAGAACCCTTTTAACTATTGGTCAGTGAACGAAATGCAGCTTGAGGCTGGTTGCAAACAACATATTCACATCATTTACATTAGGAAGGGAAGATTTTTTCGGTTAATTAATGTAATGTTATGTTGACAAAGCAGTTTCTCCGAGGATGATATCGAAGGAGATATCCAAACTTTACCATCACCCATTTGAAGTTTACCCTGAGAGAAGCCAAAAATGATTTTCGCATATACGAGAACACATGGACTTACACATGGACTTGACCTCCATGCCGAACTCCCAGACAAGCAATCGCTGCGTTTCAGTTGCAGATTTCTTCAAATTAAAGAAGTAAATCAAAAGTTCCTGCAAATGGCGCTTATTCGTTTCAACTCAATATTTTCTCACGAAAAAAGAAAAAATGATATGATGCAGACATAACCGATTATTAAAAGAATCGCCAAAAGATTAATATCAGTAATATTCTAAATGTTGGATTTTATTTCAGATATTGTAGAAATATAGAAAACGTATTATAAGGTCGATTTCGATTTATTGTGTTTACAAAGTTTGCATACTCAGAAAAATGGGCAAAATGAAGCCAATACTCAGAGGTGAGTATTTTTAAGGTAATAAGATCTTATATGCTTCGCTAACTGATCTGATGTGAGATTTACATTAACTAAAACGATTAGCAAAGATGACCGCATCATGGTTGCAGGAGTAAAAAGTATTTGACAATGTTAATGTAAACGGGACTAAAATTCAAGCATTATTCCGGATTCTCAAGAAGAAGATAACATTTAATTCAGTGCTGTATTATGTAATAGAGTAATTAGTAATAGAGATGTATTTAGTTGCAAAACTACGACAAGTACGAGTACCAAGAAAGAAGGGCGAATACACAAACATTTTGAGAAAATCGAAAAATACTACCGATTATTTTGGTACACGTATATATTGAGTTCCTACCCAGTAAAAACTTTGCTTTCCTGGTAAGCTAGCAGGTATAATTGGAAACAAAAATTAACTATTTATTTTTTGGTTGAATAACTAGTTATTTTTGTTCGAGTTGTAACCATTTTAAATCATGTAGTTATTTTTAGACTCTAGGTGCTCAAAAATATGTACATAAACGAAAATAAAAATAAAAAAAAAAAAAACAAAAAAATTTTGCCCTCAGTGAGATTTGAACTTGGACACAAGTTAACCAATCGTTTTTAATGACTAACGTCTTACTCACTACATCATCTCGCACTTCATTCAGCGAAAAAACTCTTTTTAGTTTCAAATATCTTTTTAGACATTTTGTTTAAAAAAAAAAACTATTAGCATCAATGGGGTTGAATCAACAACTTTCTGGTTGTTAATACAGCGCTCTAGCCAACTGATCCATGTGATTGCAATATTACTATGCTATTATACTATTGAGTACATATTTATGTAATATAGAGTAGGCAAATAATAATGACGCCTCATTACCAAGAAACTACTTTAATAAGTAGTTGCCATTACTGAGAACCAAAAAGTTTTTGCTGGGTATTGTTTGACTTTAATTGCGATTAATCACTTTTTATTTAATAAATTGGTTATAAGATATCAAACATAGAAAACAATTTGTTGATATTACGAAAAATAGAATCAATTTATCCCTTAATAGGAGACATTTACCCCACTAACTTACTCTCAAAGCTCTATTTTTCTATTCTATAATTATGTAATGCAAAACACAACTTACCTCTTAAGAAAATCTGTATACTCTGCTTGTCGTATTAAACCAGTACGCATCATAATAGTTTGGAAACATTGACGTTCAATAGCCCATAGTTTACACTCCGAAATAGCTGTTATAGTTGCTGTACGTTGGCAATTATATAAAATGGCCAATTCACCCAAAACTTTAGCTCCCGATAAAGTGGATAAATATTTACCCTCGCGGGAAACTTCCACGCGGCCCTCTAGAAGAATGAAACAAAAATTTATTGAGTAAAGAAAATAAATATTTTGATAGAATAATAAGAATAATAAAGAATTGTTTATAATATTGTTAAGCCAAAAAGTTAATTAAATCTCACCATCAGAAAGTTCATTATCCTCATTATTTATCGTTTCTAAATCTTGGTCTTTAAGATTACCAGTACGCCTTTTTCTAGCATACGTATGTATAGGTACTATTAGCCGCGGTCTGGGTATAACAAATTGATCATTTAATTTTTGAGAGCCTCTAGAACTGGCATTAGATGATTGAGCTGATGATGTAGAGGAATCACTATTTTGACGAGAGTGTAGAGTAGCAGAATATTTAGAATTTACATTAAGATTTTCAAATGTATCCGTTAGATGAGAAACGTTATTTTGAAAATCTTGCTTAATGTCCAACGATATTTTACGATGCCTGTTATTACTCTTGGATATTGTATTTATTGTATTGCCTTTGCTTTGATAATTATTGCTAATATCATTTTCTTGAGGGGAGTATGATGGAAATCTTACAGACTTGGAACGATTAACATTTGTCATAGAGCGAGGTTTTGGAATTGGTGTTGGCAACGTTTGAGTAACAGCTTTATTTTGGTCGTTAGTAGTAAAAGAACTTAAACTACTATCACAGTTATTGGCAGGTAACAATTTCTTCTTTTGGGCTTGTGGTTGTTTTAATATCACAGTTTGGTATTTTTCACTATCATTACCAATACTTGGATGAAATGATGATGATGATGAATGTTGAGTATTGTTAAGCCATGAATTATTCATGTGCGGTTTGTTAGGACGTGTATTATAAATCATGGTTTGTGACCTCTTTAAGGAGGGAGGTTTTATAGAAATTTGCTGCCTTGGTCTTTGCTGACGTTTTTCTATACCATAACCACTGGCCGATGAAATGTCGGGAGATTTCAGTTCTTCTTGTAATGATAAATCCTCTATGGATTTATCCCAATCATTATTAAGTTTAATAGTTTTACGTCTGAGTGTGGAAGGTTTATAACCATTAAGGTCCTTTAATGTATTTACTAAAGACTCATCTTTATTTTGACGTTCTAGGGCACGTATTTGTTCTAAATTCATTTGATATTTACTAAGAGTTGAAACTCCTTCTTTTAAGTAACTTCCACCACTATAAATTCCATTACTGGTGTTATGACTTTTTACAGAATGGGTATCTTCGGTTGAGGATTGATGTGAGTATTCATTTTTATTATTAGGTACATGTAGTGTGGCATTTGGTATGGAATCACTAGCTCTAGGTTGGCCAAAATTCTGATGAGCTTGATACCAATTCGCCTCATATAATTCCACCATGGCATTATTACGGTCTAGCGATAAACTTGCATCGACCGCTTTGCCAGGATAACGCTGAATTTTCATGTTTATCTTTTTCTTTTAGTTAAGGGGAATGATTGATCTCGTCTTACGATTTTAAAGTCATCATTTAATACAATTATTATTTATTTATTTTTATTAATTTGTAATAAATTTTTTCATCTTTTTATTTTTATTATTTTTAAGTAACGTTTATTAAATGCTTTTAAATTTAGGTTGTTACGCGAAATCGCTTTAGCTTCTACTACCAATGAGTACTTTGGAATTATTTGCTTTTACTATTAATCAGACACAGTCAATGAAAAAATAAATCAGCCAGCAACAAACAAAACGTACTTGCGTTTGTCTTAAAAAAAAAAAAAAACTTTATTTATTCATTTATGTTAGCATTCATTTTATTCCAATAATTGACGAGCACAACATACTAAAAAAATAAAAATAAATAAATATGTACAACCAAATAAAAACCTAAACAATATTTGCGTAATTGAAAACTTTATACACGTTCATTGATTGCATACTAAAATACATATCAGAGCTGTAAATGAATCATTCATTTTTAAATTAATTCGTGAATTATTCATGCACTGAATTAGCAAATTCTGAATTAATTCTTTTCACACAAAAAAATTAATTGAATGAAATTTGAATCAATTCAAATGAATTTGGTAAACATGAATTTCAATTCATTTCCAATTCAAATGAATTTGTCAAATGAATTGCAATTCGTTTCCAACTCAAACGAATTTTTAGAATAAATTGCAATTCGTTTCTAATTCAAGTGAAATTGTCAAAGTGAATTGCAATTCATTTCCAATTCATTTGAATTGAATTGATTGAAACTTGAATTGATTTTGTAAGAAAATCTACAGTAAGCATCACTGTCATTTTGTTATTCAACTATTTTTTTTATGTAAAAGCAAGCATTACTCTCGTTTTTTATATCACATAGTATAGTCCAAAGACAAAAATTCTTAGTTTAGAAATTCCCACGATATACTGGAATTGTCAGGTAGTGGCAGAATAGGAATTGAATTATTAGGTATCGGCGAAAATCCTATCAAAATGGGCAAATTTTGTTTATTTGCTAAAAGAAACTTTTTTATTTTTATCAAATAGTGTGAAAATATTATTAAAGATGTGCTTAACAATAATTTTTTGTTTAAATAATCTCATATTTGTATATTGTGGAGAATTTCTTTTTTTTTAATTTTTCAATTGAATTTTAAAGATTCTAGTAACTTTGAATCTCAACATAACATTCCATTTTTCATTCCCCCTAGATCTGCTCTTGAATTTGATTGATTGCAACTCATTTTTGATTTCATTCAATTGAATTGCAATTCAATGTTCTAATTTATTTGAATGAATTCAAAATCAATTTAATTCAAACGAATCGGAAGTGAATTGCAATTCACTTTAACAAATTCATTTGAATTGGAAACGAATTGCAATTAATTTTACAAATTCATTTGAATTGAAAACGAATTGCAACTCATTCTACAAATTCATTTGAATTGAAAATGAATTGAAATTCATTTCTGCCTAATTTGAATTGATTAAAATTTCATTAAATTCTTTTTTGTTGTGAAAAGAATAAATTCAAAATTTAGCTAATTCGTAACGAATTAAAATGAAAAAAGAATGATTCATTTACAGCTCTGATACATATCTACAAACTGATTGTTAAATTAAAATGTTTTTTCTTTTTTTTTTCAGTTTCATTAGCTTCTGCTTCTTTTGTTGTTTAGTTTTTATTTATTTACATAGTTTTTGTTTTCTATAATTTCTATTGTAAGTGTATAGGTGTAATTATTATTATTACAACATACTTATAGAGCAATTATTATAATAGCAACGCATCATCAATTTTACAAAAATAATAGGGCAAGGTGCTAAATTTATAGCTAGAGGAGTCTATTTATAGGCCTTTAATATAAGGGCCTTTCTAAAAGTCATATGGTTTTATAAAGACACAATTAATATTCTATAATGTCTTCCTTATTTAAGGCCTTCGACAAAACTTTAGCTTTCCCTTCTAAAAAATAGGTGCTTAAAAACCTATCTACATATATTTTCCTCTTCTAGCACAATCCTAGTAAGTAAAGGTGTGTACTTGATCACTCTTCATACTCATAGAAACATTAAATATATAAACTATTTAACAGCAGTAAAATTACAAAGAAACTGTTGCTCCTGAAATAATTTTATTTAAATTGTATTTACATATGATTGTGCTATGAATAGGGTTTTTTCTCGCATTTTTTTAAATTTCCGAGAACTCGATTTCGAGTTATCCACTCCAGGTAGTTACGAATTAATATTAATAAAAAGTGTGACTGAATTGGAACCGATTGTGTACTGCTGCCCAGAATAACAATTTAATAACTACAGTTACATTGCACTTTATTAGACGAATTCGAAGTTATTTAGCTCAATTATTAAAAAGAAAAATCTTCAGCAACTTTACAAACATGTAGAACTTTTTTTAATATATATTTTCCGGTATTTTAATAATTTCACTTCGATGAGTTTTCATCAATGTGGAAAAAATGTAGAGATCACTGATCTGTGAATGAATAAAGTTTTATAAGCTTTCGATATGTCTAATTTTCGCTAACTTTTTCTTTTTTTTCAATTTCAATAGCTAAATTCTTTGAAAAATTTTCGATATCTTAACTTAATTAAGATACATACAAATAAAACATAACATGCTTTTTTAATAAAAGATGAATGGAATAACTTTAAACTAAATCAACTACTTCCCAGCAAAACTAAATAGAAGTCATTTTTAAGGAAGTACCTTTTCATTACTTCCAAAATTTCAGTAAGTGTACAGTTTCTTGTGCTTAAGAACTTATATAAACCTCATCTAAAGATGTTATTAAAAAACGATTCAGATAATTATTCCGATATAAAACGTTGCTAATTTACTTTAACTTGTTACTTAATAATAACTATTTTAGTCAAATGAAAAATATTATTATGCATTTAATTTAAAAGTAATTTCCTCGAATTGATAAAAAATGTACATAAAAAATCAATATCGTGAACATGATTTCCTACTCAGTGAGAACATCTACCAATGATAAACTTTTGTTAAATTCATTGTAAATGATCCGAATTTGCACTAATTCCGGATCGCAGGTTCAGGATCTTTTTGACTTCTTTGAATGTTCTTTTTTTTGCTGGGTTGTAGCATTTCTTCTTCAGATTTTTCTGATGTATTGTTTTATATAAAAATTAATTGCTAACTATGTAGATTATTATTTTTAGATATGACTTCCGAAAAAAAATTTAAAGTACTTTTTTACGGTACCTCTCTATAAAAATTTAAAATTAATAATTAAAATTGACCACTGCTGGGGCCGTTTTTAAATTAATTTTTAACTTGGATCCAATTCCTTTACAATTGCCAAAAATCTGGGTAGTTTAAATAACTAATATTCTGTGGAACTAAAATAACATTTCCAATTCTAGGTGCTCCTACAAAATGTTAAAAACACTGTTGCATCTCATCAATGTCTTTTTGTGACACTATTCAGACTAAAGAAGCAGCAACGCAGTTAGATATCTTGTCGCATTTTCAGTAAAGTTTTATAAATTTTTATTGTTTATAGTTCGATACTATACACAACCATTTTCTCGATTATTCGGTATACAAAATTTGTATCTTGGAACATGACAGAACTCAGCTATATCGTATGTTTTACAATCTATTTAATATAAAATATTGAAAATATTTTTATTTTTTTATTATTTAAGATTTTTGATCATTCTTTGCCCCAGAGTTCTTCTCAGCTTTGTTATTTAAAATTACTTAAGCTTTGATTGACTAAAGCTTAGATATAGCTTTAACATGGTTCATATTTGATTTTGAAGAAATGAACACAATGTGCCCTTACGCGGTTAAAGAAAAAATTTGATACATTTTATTTTTACAAAAAATTTTCAATAAATTTTCTTTTTATAGGAAATTTTCAATAAATTTACATTGAAGGTAAATCTGCCATTAAAATATTTTGTAGATAAAAGTAAGAATTTTATATTTTTAAAAGGGGGGTTTTGTGGACATTGAGCTTCAGTTTGGGGACATGGGCAAGCATAAAATTTATGAGGTGCCAATTGAATATTACATATCTTTTGTTTAATAAAATGTAAACTTTTTACTCGAGTTTAGTTTTGATAGAATAAAATTTAATAATATTATTATTCGAGTCATCAATCGATTTTTAAAAATCCTTCGATTACTTGTAGGAATAATAAATGAAAGTTTTAATTCGAATAATCTAATAAAACACATTAAGATGAAAGAGAAAAATATATTGTCATAAAAATAAAGAATAATAAAATAAAAATTAACATAATTTCAAGTAAATTTATAAGATGTAAAAACTAGATCATTACTACAGTCATTTATGATATTTTTTTAAACTTTGCTAAATTACTAAAATATTGGAAAATTTAATCAAAATCTGTAAAACACCTCCTGCCGCACTATAAACCCCTTCCTGCAGTTTAGGTCCAAACCACAACCACCACGTGACTCCCCGAAGGGCCTCTCCAACAGCCAGTCCAGTACGACAACACCGACAAATCAGTGATGCCGTACCAGGGGCTACTGGCTCCCGTGGTACCAGATTGTGTTAAGTCTCTGGTCAGGCCCCGAAGGTCCTTTTCTCCCATTATAGACCCCAGACCAGTCCAGGCAATGGTGCACCTATATATACCTGCCAAACTGTTACGCTCTCTAGGACCGAAGCTATCCCCTAGAGTGTAACATGACAGGATTTTCTCTACCACGTATGGGCTTTACATCAAGAAAATATTTTATCCAAGAGGACAAGCCGCCGTGGCGGAGGAGTTTAGGACAAAAGACATCAGAAACCAGTTGAGTAAAACTGGAAGTTCAAGGTGAAGTCATGTCGGGAATGACTTTACATACCATTTATAAAATCGCCATCACTAATTATTGCTGACAATAAGGAGAACCTGATACAGAAAGCAAATTTTGCCACAACTCAGGTATTACTCTTACTGGTCCATGTTGGTACCAACATTTTATTCTTTGAATTGATCTCCATAAGGATACTTTTCAGAAAAGTATAAAATCTTTCTGTTTTTAAAGAAATTTTTTATTTAGAATGATTAATCAAGCTTTTTTGGCCAAAAATACTCTTAAATTCACTATTTCAAATTCAAAATGTTTATTTTTGAGGTTGGGAAAGATAACATGTAGGCTTTTTATATAGTTAATTATATTGTTGTTTAAACAAAGCAATAAATCAGATTCTGTAACACAGTAAAAGTTTGTTCAACTGTCTATAAGTAAACGTTAGAAATGTCACTTTATAATATCTTTGATTGTATTTTTGTAATCTTTGAAAGTACAACTGACTACCCTCTAGGATTGGAATAAATTCACAAATGTGCTTGATTGTAATATTTCCTTAAAAAACTTGAAAAGTATATAAGGGGATTGGAAAAATCTCTTATATATTTTTTATAGAAGACCTTCTAAGAAGATTAGAGTGTAGAATATCATAGTCAACAATAAAAGCCTGTAAAAAATATGTATATGACTATAGAATAAGGCCTTTTCGCAGGCCTTTATACCCTTCTTTTTAACACTGGGTAATTGTTTAGTGCATATTTTAGCATATACTTATGTGGGTTAGGAATTCTTTTCATTTACTTGTTATTATAAAAATTTCATTTTACAATTACTTATGTTGGAGATTATTTAATCGATTTAGATTGTAGGTGAAACTTAATAGCATTTTTGAAAATTTCTACACATTTTAAATTACAATAAAGAGTTAGTAATATTATGGAATTCCAAAATAAAACTCCACTTTTTTCAAAAGTTTTAAATCACAAAACAAAGATATCAAATTATTTTAATGCGAATTTGTATTTAATATAATAAATAAAAAAAAAAAAGAAAATAAATAATAGAGAGGAATATTTTAATAAAAATGCTAGAAATTAATTAGAGATTTATCTAGAACAAGTTTTTAGTGTTCTTCAAAATAAATCTAAATTCATTCATTTAAGAGATAATAACTTAAGGAAAATAGCTTCATTTAAATAAAAATGGATGATATAAATTTTAATAATAGTTTTCTAATCAAGCTGCGCTTATAACCTGCAAAAAATTGGCTTAATAAAAAAAACTATTTAATGAAATGAGTTGTTAGTTGATATATAGCAAAATCTGATAGGTGTTTATACCATTTATCAACTTTTACCATAATTCTATTTATAATATATTTTGCAGTCTTAAAATAGTATTTTATTACTATAACCTGCCGTTATTTAAAAATCTGTGAAAGTATTTAATTTATATAGAGCAGCGGTTCTCACAAGCCACAGCTTCATGACCCCATTGAGACATTAAAACTCGAGAACGATCTACCAAAATTTTTGTGTAATGAGTAAACTCCAAATCAAAGATTTGCCATATGATTTTAATGTTTGATATCAAATAAGTTTTTTTCCTAGTGATTTCTAAACTTGATATCAAACATTTCAAATCATTCTTATACCTAAAAATGAATTAATATTAAAGAGAAAATATTTGGTACTTGATATCTCTTATTATTCTTAAATTATTCAGAAACTTAAGTCAAAATTTCTAAATTTGATAAAATATTGAATTTTTTAGATTTAACATTTGTTGAAGTCTTATTAATAAATTATTTTAAAAATGTACTAGAGATTCGGTGTAATTTTTAAAATAAAAGGTGAAATTTGTAATTGACATTATACATAAAAAAGTTATAAATTTTTTTATTTTTTTTTTTTACAATTTTTTACTAATTGTAACTGAAATTTGCAAATCCGAATAGTTCTGGAATAAAACTAAAATTTATCATTTTTACTTTTAAAGCCACCTTTAAACTACATTTAAGAATAAAGTTTGAATCAGTTTGATAACTAATACACTATTATGTATTTGATATTTGAGAAAATGTTTAATTTGGTATCATCATCATACTTTCATATTAAAAAAATATATAAAAAACAAAAGGTGTTGTCGGTCTGGCTGCCCTGTGTTCCATTGTGAATAGACTGATTAAATAGGACATAATTGATTTAATCACTCACACTATATAATTATTCTTCTGTTTACTTTTGATCCCTAAATGAATTAATCAATTCGATCAAATGTTTAGTAAATTTCAAAATATTTTATGAAGTAAATTTATATTATTGGCTCTTAAATAAAAATGCTTTAAAATTTTGTGTTTAAGTAAATGGTCTCGCGACCTCCCCAAAATGTTTGTATAGACCCTTGTGGGTCGCGAACTCCCATTTGAGAACCCAGAACTCCCATTTGATATAAAGGTATCAAGTAAAATACCCAATAAACCAAACGATATTATAACGATATCGAAACGCTATTATCTATGTGATAAAAATTATCACTAGACATAATCGTTTTCGAATCTAAAACGATAGTTTTAACGGTCTAAATTGTACCTTTCCTTATAATAGATATATTTTGTTACTAACGTTCGTAGGGAATTTTATACAAAATTTAAACTTATATACGTTAGAAATTAACGTCGATAAAAGTGCTGCTTAACAAAGATACAATTATGAATTTATAAATGCAAGAAAATGAAAAAAAAAAAATGAAAATTAATTACTAATAAAAGAATAAATTTATTATTGTATATAGAAATATTTAAAGATTTCTTTGTACAATTTCTGATGGAATATTGAGTAATGCCAAATCGGATAAATTTCGTTTTTTTACTAACTATCAATGTTAGCACTCAACGGTAGCAACAAAACACAGCTAATATAGTTTTTCCATAAAATTATGATGTCGTTTTGGGTATTGTAATTTTGTTCTGAACGCGATTTAGTACATGCATTTTAATATACTAAATATAACTATAAACAACCATAATTAGCTAAAATAACAAAAAAAAAAAAATCCTAATTAAATATAAAACATATAAAAATCATTATACATAACATATTTTTTGCAAATATTACCAGTAATTATATTTGCACGGATGATATTTGTGTAATTACATACCTAAAAATTTGGTTTTACTATTAAAAATCTGTTAACTACTGATTTCTTTGTATTTGTGTGTTGAAAAAATGTTAAATTTTTATATTTTTATTTTGAAGTTTTTTCCAAATTTTTAGGTTATTCATTTTATTGGAAACAAATATTTCGAAATTTCGATTTCAAAATAATATCGTTTTCAGCAATACAATATAATATTATAATCGGCACATAATATGATATTGTTTTCGCTATCAGAACGTTCTTTGGTTTATTGGGATAATAATAAAATCCATATACATAAATAGTTCTTTAGAATTTCAAATAAACTTCAAAATTAAAAATTCTATAATGTATAATTAAAAATCATATTAAATAACAATAATCTGTTAAATCGTGTATAATTAATTTTAAATAGTAAACTGTAGACATATGTAAATACAAATTAACAAAAGTCATTTATTTTTCTATGTTTAAGACCCAAATTAACCATTTATAAGTACCTACATACCGTTTTATTATGTTTTACTTAATTAAACATTTGCATAAGATTAAAACTAGTACACAAACAACAAATTCATATTTAAAACAAGTTCTTAAAATACATTTTCATTATAAATACTCGCATAATGACTCGATTATGACTAATGCCCAATAATTACTGGACAACTGAGAGAGCGTTTTTTTTTTGTGGAGCAGGGATGTCAAATTTGGTGCAATTCGAAACTGAAAAGTACATTGGTATACCAATGACCAATTTGGTACAATTTAAATTTGTTTCTAATTTAATTTTTTTATAAAGTTGCTATAGGAAATTATCTTATTTAGAAACCAAATTTCAACTTTAATTGCCAAATTGTTTTAAAAATTTCAAATTAGTTAAGCCAAAGCACTATTATATTATACTCGATACCCAGTTTTAGCTTTTTATTTTAAAATAAAGTTCTTTTATCAGGGTCTCATAGATTTTTTAATATTTGGAGACATATTAGGTTTGTTTCCGTACTTTTTGGGTAAAATGCGGTAAAATGAGAAAAATACAACAAGTACGGGTGTACAAAAAACCAAATTGTTTACCCAGAAATAAAACATCAAAGTGTTTTAAAAATTCGTAAGTGAATGTAATTTTATTTTTCAGCATATATTAAATGAAACTATCCTGTTAGTAACAAAAACAAATAATTTTTTATTCATTTTATTTCAAATTTTTTATTGTATATTTTTATTTTTTAATTATTTGACAATTTACATAATCTATCCAAAGAAATATTCTGGGATGTTTCATGCAAAAAGAAGAAGAAGAAGAGCATTATTCTTTCAAAATAGCTCTCAATGGCAGAATTTTCGAGTACGAGAACCGCCTGCTCCCAACTTTGAGTACGGGAAGAAAGCTATTGTCATCAATAATTTGTATTAATAATATTAATTGTTTAATAAAAACTATGAAGAGATTAAGAAGGATATTTATGATTGGATTAAATAAGCATTTATTGCCATTATAATTCATCAAAAGATTAAATGTTAAATAATAAATTAAATAATAATAATTAAAAAAAAAAACGATATTAAACCGATTTGGGAGCACTTTATATTTATTTGTAAATTGAACTAATAAATTTACACGTTGTTATTTATGAAATTTAAAATTAACAAAATTTTTATTTGATTTTATTTTTTTTTTTAGATGTTTTCATTTCTAATCATTCTTATATTCATAATTGTATTTTTATTCATAACATGTACACTCCTATCGTACGGGTATATATATATATATATATATATATATATATATATATATATATATATATATTTAAATTTTGTATAAATTAACGTTCAAAACGTTAGCAACAAAACACAGTTACTATTTTCTTTATGTCAATGAAAATAACTTAAAAGTATTAGTTTATTTCGGAAGTTCTACAGCATTTCTTAACTTCAAGTGATAATTTTATAATAATTTTCTATTTTGGTACAATTGTGGCATAAAAAGTACAATTTTAACAGCTGTTTAAAATTTCAATTGACATCCCTGATACGAAGTATAAATGAAATAGCAAAGAC
This sequence comes from Protocalliphora azurea, assembly GCA_932274085.1. Taxonomy (NCBI): domain Eukaryota; kingdom Metazoa; phylum Arthropoda; class Insecta; order Diptera; family Calliphoridae; genus Protocalliphora; species Protocalliphora azurea. The sequence goes on from OW026520.1 coordinate 153,773,648, forward strand.
AACAATCACAACTGAATCAAATAAATTGCGAGTATAGTAGCGGCATCATGCAAGGTCAACAAGTCAGTTAAAACAAATGAAATGGACTAAGAGAAACTGAACGATCTGCAAAAAAAGAATAAAGAAACTGTGAATTTTTGAATTTAAAATAAAGGAAAATAAACAGGTTTCATGGTAACTTTTAGTGGAGACACATTTGAATCGGTGTGTAAGTATATGACTGCATCATTATGGTTATTAACGGTTCTTAAGTGTTGATTTTAGTTACGCTAGAGACGATTACTTAAATTAAGTATTCTTATGCAATAACTAAAAATAAATTACATTTAAATTTGTCATGTAGATAAGTCAGTATTTATGTATTTACTTGTAAACTTTAGATCCAGTTCACTAAGTTGGGGTTCAAAAATAATAAAGCTTGAAAATATTTGGAAGATATCTTCATATCTTTTTTAAGTTTTTTAAGTTATTAGAAGAATATATTTTTTTTGAATACAGCACCGGAGCCTCTTTAGAAGTTGAAGTGAAAAGTCTTCAATACTAATATGATCGATGCCACTTTTAGATAGGTTAGTGTTTTGTGGAAAGCAAACTTTGTATTCCATTTTGCTGTGCAAATGATTTGCATATATATATATATATATATATATATATATATATATATATGTTAAATAAATTCGAAGTTCTTAGCTTTCTTAAAAAATGATTTGCATATATATATATATGCAAATCATTTTTTAAAAAAGCCAAGAACTTCGAATTTATGTAACAAAATTCATAATCTAGAATTAATAAACCTAAACATGTTTTAATTTAACAATATTTCACATGGTGATTTTACATTATTTTTTACCGATAGATATTAAATATTTTTAGAACAATTGCTTTGAAAATACTTTAATTTTATACACGTAATTTAACCTAGACCGAAAAACAATCGCGATGGATTTCATAAAATTAACAGATTGGCGTTGGCGTTTATTTCAGGCCTAAATCTTTGCAGTGCAAAGTTGATTACAAAGAATTATAAGAACTTAAACGAATCCTTTGATCGTTTGTCTGATCACAAAATGATTTCAACATCTTTTTGTAATCGCGATCTTGTTGATGCAAATCACACGAATGTAATCCAGTAGAAAAAAGATGTACTAAAGAGCCCTTCTAAAATATTTTATTTACACAGAGTGAAGGCAAGGCCTTCTCCTTTTCAAAGGAAGAGAGTGAGGAAGGACTTCCTCAAATAAATTAGCTTGATTATGTGCAATGCTATATATATATATATATATATTAGGATCATATTATTAACATAATGAGAAATTTCATAACTTAATAAAATAGTACTTAGATCCCAATAAAAGAGGAGCAAAAATTAATAATGCATCTTTTAGAAAAAGAAGCCGCTTCTTTATTAGTACGGTTTTTATTATAAGCAAGATGGAATGTAGTTTGATTTTTTTAGAAAGGCCTCAACAGCAAAGGACTGTCATATTTTATCGCAGGATGTAGAATAATATTCATAAGGGGAAAACATTATTTTTTAACTATGCGAAATGTAGCGAACTTTAATGCTACTTCACAAAACGTCTAGCGATTATTGACAGAATCGATAAGCTTTGTCGCGGAAGATCGAATGTTTAATGAGATAACGTATACGAAATAAAATTACAACTAAATTTAAAATGTTGTAATTTTTCCAAATATTAACATAATTGTTAATTTCTTCTTTTCCAAATTATAACTTATAATGTCAGTTTTATATGTCCAAAATGTATATCCTTTATGTGCACTTTTGAAGTGGTCCTAAAGAAATTTTTCATCATGTGTATAAAAACTAGCTTTTCTTACCTCTCATTCGGTTAATATATACAAGATTATAAACACTTCTTTATTTAATAAAATTTGTTGAAGATTTTTAACTTGATTAAATTTGGAAATTAATAAAAAACTCAAAATTATACTGACAATATACCTCCATGTTTCTTCTTTTTAATTCAAAGCTTAATACGTATGGGATAAATACAAAAATAATCGAAAAAGTTACAAAATTTTTTTCCAGGTAGTTTTTCTTAAACTATATGTCCGATCTTTATAGCATTCCTATAATATTCTGAGAAGACATGTGGCCAAAATAATTGATGAAATGTCTTCATCATAATTACAATGTTTTTAACTCGCACGTTATGTGAAAGGAAAGCTAAAAACAAATTATCTTTTAATTTCAAACCTTAAATTATAGGATACAAAGGCTAGTGATCGTGGTCAATGATGCTACCTCTCCAATTGGTAGAAGGCAATAGATTTTGTTTGTTAATATAGCCGAAATATGAAATTGAGCCTCTCCAAGTTGATTTTTTAAATAAATTGGAGCTCCTGTATTGCCTAAACTTTGAAGCAAATAGTGAATTCCATACTGATCTTTAATCGCTCAGTTAATAAAACTAGAGAGCGCATAGTGATGTAAGATTCTTATTAGGCTATCGATTGAAATATTAAATTGTTGAGATTGATTTCAAGTTGAATTTCATAGAATGACTCGCACACATTCGTCCAAAGGAAATATATCTTTATTCTAACGCTTCGTAAAACGACGAGGATCTTGAGTTTTGTCTATTAGCAAAAGAATCTTTTAAAAATGGTAGACTTGTTTGTATAATTGAAACTTATTTTGAATACGTATGTACATTATTAAAATATATTTTGTTCGCTCGTTTATACTTTTTGATCTTATATAAACTAAACGGATAAATTGTATACCTTCTTTGTTGTTGTGCAGACTTTCAACATGCAGGGTAGTCAAATTTTGATGACAGAATTTAATTTTTATTTTTTTTTTTTTTTTTTTTTTGAGCGGGGTCTGTGTGCCCTTCAACGAAATAGGAATAGGAATCGATACTTGTTGTAATTATGAATATTTTGCGCTATATCTCGTAGATATGTCCCAAATAGTCAACCCAGTAGATAATTTCTAAGATTGGAAAACAAGAGGGAAAATATAAAAAAAGTAAGTTTTTCGCGAGATTCATTAACGGTCTCTAATGAAATAGCATGGATTACTCCGTGAACTTAGTTTTTAGTTATTTTACACAAAAAAAAAAATCGTAGGAGCATTAAAAATAAACTTAATAAAAAAAATTTATGGACTTTTGGTTGAAGTTTGTGATGTTTAACGGAAATGTAGAGGCGCATCAAAAATTTCTAAACACAAATCTTATGGTCAACAACAAAAAAAATCACTCGGGTTAAAAAAGGATCACATTATTAAATAATATAACATTTGGAGAAATAACTTAGATTCGATTCGCATTTTTCGTCAAATTTTAAAAAATCGTGATTTTTAGTATTTTGTATTTTTTTATTTTACTAAAAAACCTTAAAACGAAGCATATTTTAGGGCTTCCTAATACCATCAAACACTGAAAATATCAATCATTTCATTTAAAAAACTTAGTAGGTTTTGATGTTACGCGTAATTTTTAAAAGAATCATAAAAACTTCTAGTTTTGAAAAATGTTTACATGTTTAACTGAAAACCGCTATAACTTTCGCGCCCCCAGCATGAAATGATTTACACTAATGGATTTTAAAGTGCCATCGAAAAAAAAAATATATTTTTTGAAAGCCTAAAATCAAAAATGTTTGATAATGGCCCATATACATATGTAAATGTTTTTTGCAGCGGTAAAGTAATTAACCTGCTAATATTTAAAATAACAACATAAGGGTAATGATAGATCGTATTATCTCATTTGCAAAGTTTTATTGTTTTTCAAAAAAAAAAAAAAAAAAAAAAAAGCATAATGACTAAAAAGACCTTCAACATTTAGATAATATAAAAATGTTAAGACTTAAATGTCTTTATCCAAATAACCTTTATTACAACTGCTTGTAAATTAACGAACCAAAAATAAAAATAAAAAAATATAATCTATAAGTTTTAAGATTAAAAAAGTCAAAGGTCATCTATACGTTACACTCATATTTGAATTTATAAAGAACATACATATAAAGAGAGGGAGAACGAGACACATCTATTAGAAATTCTCAAATTTCTCTTTCTCAAGAAATTAATCATTTAAGTTATATTTATCAGCTTATAATAAACGAATTTCAATTCTCAATAGTTAAGTTTAGATTAAAGGGAAATTAAAAGAAAAAAAAATTAAACACACCTACAACACTATATGATCGTGTACAAACGGTACTAGCTAAACGCTGGTTTGTGTTATTGCGAAATTATCTTGTGCCGAAACATTATTAAATTTCCGTCCAATGACCGAAAAAAGTAAAGAAACCGGAATTTAAATGCTACAGTAAATAAAATTTTTAAAATGAAATATAAATCTATACAGCATTTGGTATTTTTACAGCAAATATCGGATTTTGTGAGCGATCTTACATGTTGAATATATTTTGTTGTCTTGAATGCTTTCGTGTAAAAGACAAAAGATTTGAAAACAAAAAACCCAATAATGAAAGAAGAATAAGAAGTATGAATAAATAGAAACAAGTAAATAGATAATAAGAAAACTAGGAAAAAAAAAGACATAAAAACACACATTACGTTTAACATCAAATCACTTTCACTTTTTTCGTTTTTCTTTTTAGTTTTCGCAAAGAATCAATTACCAGATCACAAACCAGAATACAAGTAAAGAATCAGAAACGTGTGGTGGTTGGTTGGTTAGTTGGTTTGAGTTGTTGATGTGATCATTTTCCAACCATGTCCAACATTTACTGAAAAGAATACTTTATAGATGAATAACAGCTGTTGCATGTGTTGAAGCCATAACGAATACACAGCAATAACAACAACTCAAGTAATAATAATAAACAACAATGAAGCTCAGAATTTTGAAATCAGGAAATTTTATACTTTAATTTAAATCAGCTGCAGGTATGTAATACGGTCTTATATATCGACATACATATCGTAAGTACATTCTTTTTTACAAAATATGTAAATGCACGTATTTAATATCACTCTTATTATACTCTTATGGGTACACAATTTTTGTTGTTGTTGCTATATATTTTCATTTAGCATTTTTATTAAAAATTCATTTTTATTTAATAAATTGAACCATATTTTCTTTTTTTTTTTTTTACATGGTATAATTAAATTTTACACAAACACTCAGACACATAAAATCACATTAAAAAATAAAAAATTATTTCAAGAAAACACTTTTAATATGATTTTTTTATTTTATTTCTTTTTATTATTATTTTTTGCTTCCGTAATAATTTTTTGTTCAGAAAATTTAATTCAATTGTTATTGTATTTCTTATAAGACAAAACTAATTACGATGGTAGCAAAAATTTTGTTTGGTGTAGCACTTTGAAACCGTTGTAGTATGTGCCCAGTCCGAAAACACGTTACTACTCATGCAAAGACCGTCTAACGACTGACTGACTAACTGATCGTATAATAAATACAACAGATGTATGGATGAGATACTGGTTGTAAACAACCAGAACTCTACTCTGCGAGTGCGAAGACAAGACGAGACAAGACAAAACATAACATAATATAATAACAATCACTGCGAATAAGTCATTTTTAATGCTGTTTTGCGTTTGTTTTGTTCGGTTTTAGAGAGACACAACCAGTATAGAGAAATCAATTGAGAATGAGTGAGACCCTCTTATTAACTGTGTCGGCGAGAAAAAACACAACAAAAAAACTTCTATAGAAAAAGAGAAAATGGAATTTTTAACCTTTAAAAGTAAAAATAAATTTTTCAGTCATGTACAAATAATAAATAACTAATGAGATCGTTTATATTTAATGCAATTTACTACATTTTCAGTTTTAAAAATGGCTCTTGGTAATATTGACGAAGCTCTGAAATTCGCTTTGTTGAATGAGTTTATTGAGTCTGAAACTGTAAGTATTGATGATGAAAAAATCATCAGCAGATGCGCTCACTGCCTCCCGGAAAACTTTCTGAAGACATACTCAAAACTTTATGGTTTTTTAAATACAATAGAAGTCATATTAGCAGTTAGCAGCGATTAAATTGGCATGCAGTCGCTTACAGCTATTGGATGTGTGTACTAGATTGCGTTAATTGTATTTTTTCAAGTGGTTCATTTTTACAACTATGTCACGTAGAAATACTGCTATTGGCCTTTCTTATTCAGCAAGGGGCATTCTACTGAGACTAAATAATATAGTTTTTTGAAGCTTTGAATAAAATTGTTGGTTAAAAACAGAATACTTATAATAACGACTTTTTATCATTAAATTTGGATGACCACATATCTTTTCATATTATTGTGAAAATTTTATCAAAACCGGACTTCTAGCTCCTTCAAAATATTAATATAAGAGAAAAAATTTATTTTTTCGATAGATACCCAGTAGGTGTAATTGGAAACAAAAATTAACTATCTATTTTTTGACTGAGTTGTCCACAAATTCACGTAGTTATGTTTAGACTCAAGGGGTACTAAACGGACCATTCGTTTTTAATGTCTTACTCACTACTTACTCACTACACCATCTCGCACCTTATTTTCTAATTGACAAAAACTTTTTTTAGTATAAAATATTTTTTTAGACATTTTATAAAAAAAAAAAAAAAAAAAAAAAAAAACAGCATCAGAATGCAAAAACCTTCTGATTGTTAATCCAGCGAGCGCTATAGCCAACTGATCCACGTGATTGCAATATTACTGTGCTATTATACTATTGAGTACATATTTATGTAATGTAGAGTAGGCAAATAATAATGATGCCTCATTACCAAGAAACTACTTTAATAAGTAGTTGCCATTACCGAGAACCAACAAGTTTTTGTTGGATATAAACCGATTGAAAGAAAAATGTTTATTAAAAGTCAATTTGTGGTAAAGTTTTAACTTTTCAAAATTCCGATTTGATTGCAGTTTTTGATTAATATATTACGCTGTGTAATGTAGAGGTGATGAATTTCATAAAAATATCGATCTAACTATCAATTATCTACTACATATATATTTTCTTAACTACTTTTGTATCAGGATAAAACGGCAAGATAATTTTAAGGGGTAAGAAAAATTTCTATATTAAATTAACGTGTTAAAATTAAAAATCTCCAAATAATTTTAAATTAAAATCGATTAAAAAGTTTTGACCAATTTAAACGGAGCAGAGTTTTTTCGACAAAATTCAAAGGTAAACTAGGATTTAACAACCGAATAACAAATTCGGAAAGTTCCAACATCGAGTTTTTAAGCTCATGATAAAAAGTCCTTAAGAAATTCTCCAAAATCATACAAAAGAGATTCAAATATTGGACATATAGAAACAACAAAAAAATTATCTTTCGAAAAAATAATAAAGGATTTGTGTTGGAGAAAATAGAAAATTGTTAATTTTGTTGCAATTTTATTCCGTATACGTTATTTTTTGGTGGAAGTAAGATCGAATTCGTAATACCAAATCGTCAATCTAGAAATTATACTCCTTTAAAAATAAAATATTTTCGAACCAATTATGCCAATTTTGATTTATTTAATAAAAAAGGTTATGGGGATCTTTTAGCAAAGGCAGCTTATCATGAATAGGTTAGATGATTTAAAAGTGGAGATTTCGGTGTGCTTGATGAGAAACATCAGAACTAGTCGAAAAAGTTTGATGCTTAAGAATTGGAGGGTTTGCTCTATCAACACTCATGCCAAAAACACAAGAAGTGCTTTCAGAATCTTTGGGTATAGCTCAAGCAAATAATTTTCAACGATTAATATCAGTTGGATTGATTCAAAAGCATGGAATTTGGGTGGCACAAAAACTGAAGCCAAGAAACGTCCAATGACGATTTTACATATCTGAATGCTGCTTCAGCGACATAAGGTGATGTTTTTTCTACATTGGATTGTTAAGGGCGATGACATGTGGATCCATTATGATAATTCAAAGTACAAAAAGTCGTGTGTGAAAGCCGGACAACCAGGAAAATCAGGAAAATCGAAACAAAGGTGAATTTTTCTATCGCCAATGTAATGTTCTGTTTTTGGAGGGATCAAAAGCGTGTCATCTATTATTAGCTATTAAAAACTTTGACCAAGATTCCTGTACCAATAGATATAGTTGAAGAGAGCATTGAGCGAAAAACTGGTGCAATATGCTACCAGAACAAAATTTTCTATCTTAGCCTTATATTACGCGACCTGTTAAAAACGATTTTGGAAAATAGTATATGGCAAATTCTTCTCCAACCGCTATATAGCTCAGACTGTTATTTATTTTATTCAAACCAGAATGCCCTAGCTGAAATTTTTGAAAAAACATACATTTTTCATTTAAAAAGATGAGAATAATAAAATTCATGATCAGTCTGATGCCGTGACCATAATCGGCGTTGTTTATAGTGATGAAAGAATAACTACTATAGAGAATAAAATTGCCAAACCTATTTGCAAAAAAATGCTTTATCTATTGGCAATAATCGACGTCATCAAAGCTCGTCAAGAAATGCATCACGCAAACGTGATCGTTCGTTACTTAAATAACCATTATGTTAATATCGTTATCTTTGCATCATAATAAATTTGGCTCCTGAGCGACTAAATACCAGTCATCCTGTTATTTCAAACCATGGAAAAACAATTAAGCTTTTGACCAACACATAAGTAGTATTTTCATTGAAGATGCCGAGTTGAAGTTCAGATATCTTATTGACACCAGTGCAGATTTATCTGTAGATTTATTTATCTGTCACAGATGAAAAAAAAACAAAGCCTCCTACATTTCTTCTTTATGCTACCTAAAACACAAAAATTTTAAAAATTGAAAAGAAATATTGGTATACGACGACGATTCATGTGACCATTTGTAATTGGATAATTGGATCAGACTTCCTTAAACATTATCAACTCTTAGCTGATATTTAAAAGTGACTGTTTGCTTGATTCCTCAACAAACCTCAAAGCATTTGGCATACATATGTTCTTTCCCACAAGATTTAACTCTTAGAAAAGTTTTAATCAGTCCTAACGGAATTCGCTGATGTTACCTTACCTACCGTTAAATTCTACACAGAACTCAGTAGCCCATCATATTGAAACAAATGGATCAATAGTATATGCAGAACCACATCGATAATTTTCAGAAAACTTTTAAATAGTTAAAGAAGAATTTGAATATATACCCAATCTTGAATTCGTTCACCATCTAAAAGCTGTTATGGTTCCAAAAGGTATCGAGATTTGGCCCTAGTTAGAAGACATTTTCACCATACTCTCTATGAAATGCTTAAAAGATTATTTCTTTAGAAGGCCTTTTGTAAAGCCCTTATTGAGAAATAAGTGTATAAAACTTACAACAAAGAGCTTAAGTAAAGAAAATTTTCAGTGAAGAAAGTGGGTTCATGACTTGCATCAATTTTAATCAAACATACTAATGCATTTAAATATAACATCAAGCTCTATATACAAAAATTTGAGTAAAAAATCCACTCCCATTTTCACCTTATAAATCCAACTTGAATAACACTTTGAGCTCTATAAGTCTCAATTTTATAAATATTTTTGTTAATAATGTGAAAGATGAGACCCCAGAATTTATAATTGAACTTTTGGAAAAGAAAATCGAGACTTTTTAAATGTATTTTTCATAAAGAGCAAAATGGATTGTGGTTTGAATTTTATTGAAAGGATAGTGAACGCGAAAGGTGAAATGAATAAAGAAGGACTATAATATTTTCCCTCTCGATTTCTTTACATCGATCAATTTCCAATAGATCTTCGCACCGGAACGACCCGAGCTCAACTCGGCCAAAGATTGTCAACCCAGCAACAGCTGTGTCAACCGGAAGTTTTTTGTTTCTCCACGGAAGAATATTCGACGATAACAGATCTGTTAAAACAACAAGCTTATGTTTCAAGATATTACAACTTCTGAGATATTATGAATTGATAACTTGTATCTGAGTTAAAAAAGCAAATTTAATAGAATAGTTTTTGCAATTAATAGAACTTTTCAAGTCTGAAAATGTTCACTGAATTCAATGGCGCTAATATTTTTTGCTATATAACCTTCTCACCATTTGAACACAGTATATGTAGGAATCTATTTTTAAATATTAAAATTAGTGTATTCAAAAACCGTCATTTTCAAAAAAATAAAAAAATAAAAAAAAAACGGATTTCGATTTGTTTGAAAATTTTCTTTTTTAAAAACCCGTATTTTTACTAAAGAAACTACACTTACAGTCCATGTCATTTTTACTAAAGAAACTACACTTATAGCCCATGTCATTTGTAATGACAAATAATATAAAAATAAAAAGTTATATTGCTCTTCTGCAGGTAGATTTTACCTTATTTTGGCTGAGGGAAATTTTTCTTATGACAAACGTCAAAACCTAAATTGACTTTACCAAGATTTTGTTAATAAAAATTAGTTTAAACCAAGTAAAAACTTTTTGGTTTTCGGTAATAACAACTACTTATTAAAGTAGTTTCTTGGTAACGAGGCGTCATTATCATTTGCCTAATCTGTATTACATTAATAAGTACTCAATAGTATAATAGCGCAGTAATACTGCAATCACGTGGATGAATTGGCTAGAGCGCCGGATTAAGCTTGTTGGTTCAACCCCATTCTGAAGCTGTTATTTTTTTTATAACAAAATGTCTAAAAAGATATTTTATACTAAAATAAGTTTTTGCCACTTAGAAAATTTAGTGCGATATGGTGTACTCAGTAAGACGTTAGTCAGTAAAAACGAATGGTTAGTGTGTGTCCAAGTTCGAGTCTCACTGACAGCAAAATTTTTTTGTTTTTTTTTATTTTTATTTTCGTTTAGGTACATATTTTTGAGTACCCCTAGAGTCAAAAAATAACTACATGAATTTGTGGACAAGTCGAACAAAAATAACTAGTTATTCAGGCAAAAAATAAGTAATTTATTTTTGTTTCCAATTATACCTGCTAGCTTACCAGGAAAGCAAAGTTTTTGCTGGGAAGCAAATAAAAAATATAAAAATCTCAGTTCTCAATACTCAAATCATAATTTAGAGATTTTAAAAAATTAAAACTTAGACCCTTATCAGACAAAAATGTAAATGAGAAATACTTTCAAATAATTTAGGACTTAATTCAATACAAGAGAATTGTTTACAAAGTCGTACAAAAATTACTCAAAAACTACTTGAAAAAAATTTTTAATTTTCTACAAATTTTATTTTCAAACAATTCGATTGTAGTAATGAATCGGGGTTAGATTAACCAACAGAAAAAACCGGCTGTCGAAGAGTTCGAAAAAAAAATTATTCGAAACCGGTAAGTTTTTTAAAAAGCAAAAATGTTTTTTAATTATGATTTAAGTCAACAGAAAAACCACTGTTAAATAGTATGAAGATCAGTCCATAATGGCTCACTTTTTAAAAATCATCAAACATATGTACACAAATAAATCACATACATTTCAAAATTAACATACATTTCAATAATATCAATAGAATATTTATAAGAGTTGAAGTGATTTTCAAAGGTGAATCCTTTACTACGATCTATTGTTATTATGGATGAACCCGAGAGAACATTTGTATGAGAGTAAGTGAACTATTCAACGATCACAATCAATTCCTGATCGTTATCTTCTTGGCGCAAAAAATATCGACTGATCGCACTTTTTACAGTTTAGACAACAATACTAACAGTCAAGATTTTTAAAAAATAAAATTTGATTCTAAAAAATACGTAAACAAGTTCAAAGTCTAAATATTTTAAATCTACCCAGATCAAAAATCATTCACTATATAAATTTATGATTAGTATGGCAAATTGAATATTATTGAAAGTAAAATTAAATGATCATTTTAAAAAACAAGAATTTTTGTTTGCTACTCATATTTTAATAACTTTTAAATGAAGTTAAAATCTTATATTTAATTTATCATCTGGCAACAATTTTTCAAACATAAACTTGCTATTATAGATAAAATGTTGCGGTTGGAGACGCAACATTTGTGTTGATCAAAATCAACACAAACTCTCTGTTATATAAGCCAAGAGAGCAGCTTTCGAGTTGCCATCATACAATAAAAAATATAAATAAAATGGAAAGTAACAAAGTTAATGCCCTAAGTTAAAGTCAATTGATAATAAAAAAGTACTCACTCATACGAGTACACATAAACAAAATAAGTATCTTAACAAACAATGAGTATAACAATAGGTGCAGTATGATTTTGGAATATATATAAAAACTTTTTGGCTTAACACAAACATAAATAAGAAAAAAAAAATAATGTTAAAAAATAAATTATAATTACTGACCTTCCATAACATAAACAATGCTACCAACATCACCCTCTTTGATAATAAGACTCTTTGCGGCATATTTAACTGGATACATGCAATCCACAATTTCACGTATTTGTGTGATATCGAGATTTTTCATAAAATCATTATCCAATATGGCAGACTTAATAATTTCACGGGATCTAAAAGTAAAAACAAAATAAATCGCAATTATTTAAAATTAAAAAAAAATTTAAACAGAATTTGTAATTAAATATAAATTTGAAATCTATATAAGTGTGACATTTCTTACTCTGCAGATTTCGGAATTTTCATTAATTTATCTTCAGCTTCTATTAAATCAATTAAAGGTTCTGCACTACAACCCTGACGTTTAATGCGTTTTGGTTCTGAAGTGGAGGGAAATACTCTTGTTGACTCCATGCCTATGGTACAATTGAAGTCATCACAGTCTGTCTTTTGATGTTGCAGAAAGACTTGTGTTAAGGGTTTAACCACTTGACGAAATTTATCAATTTCATTTTGTAACTCAACGACTAGAGCATCTTTGGTTTGACATTCTTCTTGTAGGCGTGCAATACTCTGACAAAAGAAACGATTACGTTCCTGGCATTCCAACAGAGCATTTTCCTTCTCTTGCAAAATTACACGTAAATGTTCAATAAGATCAGCCATTTGTTGATATTGATGTGACGATGACCTTGAAGAAGATCTTTGTGAATTTTGCTCTGTATGGTGATGATGATTATTTTTGATATCACTATCATGACCATCATAATGATCTAAATGTCGGTGCTCTGTTGATCTGTGTAAATTTGGAGTATCAGCATGATGAGATGATGAACAATTTAGTGGTTTGGGTTCTTGTAGCAGCTTTTTTAATTCTTCTATTTCATTGTCTTTATCACATAATTGCATATGCATAAAATGCAATTCATTGCGCAAATCTGTAATTTTATCTTCTATTTTACAATATTCTTTGGACGTATAACCATGACGCATTTGGCTGCCCATGATTGCTTATAGTAATTAACACATACACACATTCACTCAAAAGCCTACTGATCGTTGAAAATTAAATGAATTATTTTTAAGGGGTCTAAAAAATTTATTGAAAGGGAAAGTTATTATTTGTTATATTATTATTTTTTTATTTTTTAAGTTACGTGCTCCAAAGCACTACAGCCCCTTTTAAATAAACAAAAATAGTCTATATTTACACGATTACATGTTTGCGCTCCAATGCCTATATTTATGATTTACATGACTTGACTGTCGGTCGGTTTGTTGATTGGTTTGTATGTCTATCTGCTTTTAATCCGCTGACTATTGCATGTAAATTAACATGATAGAATTGTTTCCTTTGTATATATTTCAATGCCATTTAAGTTTGTTCAATGACAAAATTAAAGAAAACAGTAATAATAAAAGAAATAATACAAATGCCAACTGAATAACCATAAAAAATATTATTTAAAAAAAACAAGGCAAAAATATGCTCCGTTTCCAAGTTTGTATTAGTATTTGCTAAGTTTTACAGAGATTTGAAAATTTTGCTTTGGCGCAGTGACGTTTTAAATCAGTGGTCGGCACAAAGAGAACATATTATATTTATAAATGCACAACAAATAGCGAAGAAAATTGCAATTTTGAAGGCTATTTAGTTTTCTGTTTGCTTTCAGCGAAGTAGATTCACATAGTATTGTTATAAATTTTAAAAAGCTACAACAATATATCTTCTCTTTGTGCCGAACAATGTTTTACACTGAGAAAAACTACTACATGAACTATTTGAAACTCAGGACATTTTTGTAAGATAAAACTTTTGTAACTCTGTTTAACTACTCATTTCTTGTTGTTTCTGATCCCTAGCAAATAAGGAGCCTGCAATCAATTCAATGGAGAAAATTTTTTGAATTTAGATAGATTAAAACACTTTCAATTAGGACACTTTTTCGATTCAATTTAATAAAAATCTCATTGTGCCGTTCAATGGTTTACACTGAAAGAAAATATTAGAATATATTGTCATTTTTATAATCTAAATCTTTTTTTACTTTATTAAACTATTGATTAATATTTGAGTCTCTTTTACAATCTTTTCCAAATTCGGCCCCAGAGATTACGAAGCGATCGCTCCTTTTGATGAAAATACTTTTTTGGAGAAAGTATTTCATGATGCAGATTAATACACTTTCAATTTTGATATTAAGGCACTTTTTCGATTCAAAAACAATTCAATAAAAATTTCTTTATGGCGATCTATAGTTTACACTGAAAGACTACTAAAATTTGTGTTTCTCCAAATTTAAGTTGCGTTTTGATATTTAGACACTTTTCCAATTCAAAAATATTTAATTTAATAAAAATCACCCAAAGCCGATTGTTTCGTCAGAAATCTTTGATGCTGTATCAGATCAGATTATATCAGACCGTGTATAATATCATTGTAAAACAATTGCCACAATTTTCTTATCAGAAATATTATTAAAATTTATAAAAAACAAACGCCAAGCAAGAACATTTTCGCTTCCAAGATAATAAGATATCTGAAACTTTTTCTTAATGCAAAAGTTTTTGAACCACTTAAATATCCAATTCACGGACTATCTGTTACAAAATCCTGACTTCTTTTTACTCTGGCCCATAATAATTATTTGGTTGTTTGTTTATTTATTTACTTATTTATTTATTTTATTTTATGCTACAATACAATTACACGACCTCCAGCACACTGATAGACTACCAACAACCGGGGCAACCTTATTTGGAAATTAAAATTCTTCTCTTCTTAAATTTTTATAACACCCTCTCTTTGTGCCGATCAATGATTTAAAACAAATTCTTTGATCTTACATTATTTTAAAACAGTTATAAGCGCTCATATTATATGTACTATTATTATTATTATTATTATTATTATTATTATTATTATTATTATTATTTAATATTTTTGAACCAATTTTCGTTTATTTCATTATCCATGGATGTTAACGAAATATAGATCATTTTATTTGTAATAGATCAGATGACACTTTAATCTTACGATACTTGCAAAGAGTTTTGTCTTAAAGCTAAAGACTTAACGTTGTGTTAACAAAAATCAGTTAATAAACTGAAACTAAAGTATAATATGTAGTTCACTTTTCAGATGGAAAATATGAAGTACGCAAAACGTCAATGTTTCTTGCTAAATACTTCTGTCGCCATAATGAAAAAAGTAAATAAAATTAATTTGTTTTGACGATAATGATCGAATATTTAGTTATCGCTGTTTAATCGTTCAGAAATCAAAATAAAAATACAATAACTTCAATGTCACTGGCGTCATTCAGGGAGGTCGCTAAATTCAAAACAGTTGTAAAAACACACACAGTTTGTAATTAAAAGCTTAATGTACGCTTATCATGATCACTTTGAAGTTTGATGTGAGTACGATGTAATCGTTTGAGCAGCACACAAATAAAAACAAAACTGGGATTTTTTTTAAAGAAAACTTTTAAATTTTAAATAAAGCAAAATCAATGAATATTATTTTAATATTAAAATGTATTTCATTATAAAACTTTTAATATTTTTTTATATTATTTTAGTTTTTTACACACATTTGCTATTTTTATATTTTTATATTAATAAACTTTTACACGTTTGATTAAAATGTCTACATTTAATTGAAACAAAGTCCCAAATAAAAAAAATTAAAACATATAGAATAAATAATAGATATAGCCTTGCGTTTGATCAAAGTCTCGCGACGACCACGACAACCGCATTAGAGTATTCTTCCATGCATAACATAGCGACTCAAAGATTTTCTTTTCAATTCAATTTACACACAGAGAAAGAAGTTACAAACAATTTCCGTCCGTTTGTATAACCTACGATGGCTAATAATATAACTAATAAACTGACGACAAAAATTTTCGATTTACAATCAAATGGCAGCTAGAAATGTTTGCATGAAAAACAAACTGACACAAACCGCTGGCAAGCAAAAGCAAAATCCAATGTTTGTTGGTTCGTTAGCAGCCAATATCGTCGTTGTCAGTGTGCTTCAGGAGGAACGTGAGCAGAAAACATGAGGCTAAAAGGCATCACACATCTAAACATAAATAAAATTGTACATATGAATATACAAATGTGTACTATTAAATATTATTAATATACAATTTGTTTATTGTTCATGGTTTGTTTTTCGTTCGAAAATATGTACAGATTTTGTTAAAAACAAATTATTGTTTTGTACTTGTACGTAAAAATCACACAGATACTCATATCTATGAGTATGTAAGTAAACAAAATCAGCTGGTGTTTAAAATTTCGGCCTTTCGTGCATTTTTACAGCTCTCATCCCAGCAAAAAGCTTTTAACCGAAAAAAAGCTTTCAACCGAAAAAAAGCTTTTGTCAGCAGTATATTTTAAAGTTTAACGATCAAAAAACAACTCTGTACAATATTTATTTGGTCAATATATATCGATTATAATTTTTCCCTAAAAGTTTAAAATTGTAATAATGTTGTAAATAAATTTAAAATATCCTGATCTCTTGTATTTCCCACCAAATATCGATTATTATATGAAAAACAAAAAATATATTTTGTAGCCAAACGAGATCATGAAGAGCAAAAATGATGAGAATCTATGATCACTTATATTTCTCATCAAAAAACGATGAGAAACTAAAATCTCATTCTATATTTCTCATCAAAAAAAAAAAATTAAACTAGAGAAAAAGGGAAGAAAATCTGTGATCTGTAATTTTCTAATAAAAATCGATTTTTTGATATGAAAAACACAAATCTCATTTTATAAATAAGCTAAATGTGCTAGAGCAAAAATAATGAAAATCTGTGATCACTTATATTTCTTAAGAAAAATAAATTTTTTCTATGAAAATCTGAAATCTAATTTTATAACGAAACTGGAGGCACTACAGCAAAAATGATCAAAATGTAATTTATAAGGCGCTAGGGCAAATATATATATATTATATATTTCTGCAGATCAAAAAGTATGGAAATCTGTGATCACTTATATTTTTAAACAAATATACTCGTAAATTTTTTAGGCGCTAGAGCAAAAAAATAAAAATTTTTAATTACTTATGTATGAAAAATAAAAATATTTTTAATATGAAAATTTAAAATCTTACAAGGAAACTAGAGGCGCTAGAGCAAAAATAAGGAAAATCTGTGATCTCACCAAAATTTATTTTTTATATGAAAATCTAAGATCTTATTTTATAAGGAAACTAGAGGCCCTAGAGCGAAAAGAATGAAAGGATGTGATCACTTATATTTTTCACCAAAAATCGATTTTTTACATGAAAAACTAAAATCTCAATCTATAAGGAAATTTGAGACCTTATATCAAAAAGGATTTAAATAATGAAAGTCTTTGATCACTTATATTTCTCAGTTAACCGTTTTTTTTTTTTTTTTTATATAAAAATCGAAAACCTCATTTTATAAGGCGCTAGAGCAAAAATGATGAAAACCTGTGATCACTTATATTTGTTTTACCAAAAATCGATTTTTGCATGAAAATCCAAAATCTAATAAAATCTAAACTAGTGACGCTAAAGCCACTTATATTTCTTATTAAAATTCGATTTTTTTACGAAAATGTGAATCTTTAATTTTTTTTATATGAAAATTAAAAATCTCATTTTATAAGGAAACTTGAGGTGTTAGAACAAAAATAATTAAAATCTGTAATCAATTATATTTTTTTTTATTAAAAATTGATATTTTATATTAAAGTCTAAAATCTTATGTAATAAAGAAACTATAAGAGCTAGAGCAAAAAGGATGAAAATCTGTAATCATTTATATTTTTCAAAAAAATAAAAATCGATTTTTGTATGAGAACGGAACTAGGGACTCAAAAATAATGAAAATCTGTGATCACATATATTTTTCACTAAAAATTGATTTTTTATTTGAAAAACTTAAATCTCATTCTGATTCTATAAGAAAACAAAAGAAAATCTGTGATCACTTATATTTTTCAACAAAAATCGATCTTATATACTAAAATCTCATTTTACATGAAATTCTGTGATCATTTATATTTTTTCATCAAAAATTAATTTTTTTTATAAAAAACTAAAATCATGTTTCGTACCAAAAATCAATTTTTATGTAAAAAAAAAACAAAAATTGTGGCAACCGAATTTTTTGTCAATCGAATTTGGTACTATTCCACAATTGGATTGGATCTACTTGAACCATATGATACATGTAACTGAATTAAACAAAAGATTCGGTTGGAATGAATGGCACATTTGTATTTAATTCACAATAAAAGATACATTTTATTTATGTATGTTCTATTGTGTATTAAATACAAATACAAATTTACATACATATATAAATTAATAAAATACATTTATTTCAGCATTGGAAAAGGAATTGATTTTCGCAACACGGTGAACTCCATCCTTGGTAGTATTTACTGATTCTTGCGTTTGATCATTCAATTTTCCATTTGTTACGGTCAAGTTTCATGATTTCATCTTTTTGAATTTGGTTTGAGTATAATCTTACATAATTTTATTTGTGCATGGTGAGCAGCTGATTTGGGATTTGTTTTAAGGGAGATCAGGGAGCCATTGATTTTGAACTTTTTAAGGGACTTATTGTTATTTTGTCATTCTGGATTTTCAGTTGATATCAAAAGACGAAAAATAAATTTTATTAATTCGTTTTAGCAGACAAACTATGGGTGACGGAGCTATTCAATTACATTACCCAAAATTTTTGAACTCACATCCAGCGACATTTTTAATTTTATTTATTGTTTTGAAGTTTTATATTTCATTTTATAATTATTTTTTAGGAATATCAAAAATAGTTAAGAATTTCATATTTGTTTGTCGGTTGGGAATACCGAATTAAATGGATATATTAACTGAAAATATTTTTATTTACTTCAAGAAAATAATATGAACTAGTTTTAGATTATAACCACTAATAATAAGACTTACAACAGATAAATTAAATGGGGTTGTATTTGCCGAACACAGAAAAAATTATCTCTAATAATATTTTAATGAAATGATTAATTAACTTTATATTGAAATTTAATTATATAGTGTAATTAACTAATTAACAGCTTTTAGAATATATAAAGAAAAAATAAAAACGTAAATAAAAAATATAAAAATAAAATAACTTTAATTCAATTTCCGTTTGGGGTCAATCTATCGTTAAAAAAATAGTAATACGAAATATTTGCATGATTTCCTCAGCCTTCGGTGACGTGTTTAATATATAAATATTTGATAAGTATAATTTTTAAATATTTGGTAATATTATTAATCTTTCGATGCAATTGTAGATGCTCCTATCGTTAGTACCGAAGGTTATTCAATTTCAAGATCCCAATTTGTTTCGAAGCTGTTCTATGAAAGATTATTTATATATGCATATAAGGTCAGTTCATACTGATTGTTTTTAACGATTTGTTCAAACATCTGTCATATTGTTATTGGTATCTCGTCCTAAGTCACAAGGGCACTCAGATATGATCTTTACTGGAACGTCCCGCAGAGATTAGCGTTTTTATGTTAAGTTTTCGGAAATTAAATATAAATTGTATAAACATTACGTACTTTAAATGTATTATTAAGAGTACATATTTTACAATCATTATAGTGAAGTTTATTACATAGATTTTTACATTATACATACACTACATATATAAATTATTGTAAAATCTAGTGTAATAAGTATATAACAGCAAAATTTATTGGTGGGAAATAGTTATGTATTGACGTCTTTTAAATCCTTTTAAAAGTAACCGATAATCATATGTGAGCTTCATGAGAAACTCGAGGTCAAAGGTTACAAAAATATATTTCATACGTGATTATCGGTGATTTCAACAGGGTGTATATGACGCCAAGGTGAAACTATATATGCACCAAGTTTCATTTACCTCAATCAAGTTAGGAGTTTTAATATTTTTCTGGTTTAATTTTCAATAAATAATTATATTTAAATCCGTTTAATTAATTGTAGAATTGAATCAATAAAATTTTTAGTTGAATTTAGACAAACATCCAATAATAAATTTATTTAATTTGATTAAAAAAATAATAATTAAAATTTAAGCCAAATTCAATTATTCTAGTTAATTAGTATTATCATTCTGGTGATTGGAGCAAAATCAAACAAAAATTTTATTAATATAAGCAATTTCGTAATTGAAGTCCACTTTTATTTTTTCTGTGAATCTAATAAACACATTTTCAAAAATATATAATTCGATTAAATTGGCTGTATTAGAACAAGTTTATGATTTTTTAATTATAAGAATAAAATTTCGATTTACGTTATTAGATTTTACTAAGAGTAACCTTTTTCCAACTAATATTTTTCGATCAGTAACATAAGTGTTTGTTTTAAGTTTTTCTCAACTTATTATTGCAAATTTTTGGTTGTAATGATTTAAGCCTTATTTAATCACTATTCACTCTAAATGTATGTTTTTGGCCATATATTGAGAAATTTATTATAAGACGATCATTTTAATGAATAATTTGTCTAACAACTAAGATATAAATTTATCATATTTTTTTTACAAAGGAACATGTTTATTTTATTTTTTTAATTATCTACATCCGTTTAATTGTTTCATTGCAAGAATAATACGTGATACGCCAACTTCATCGTTTGAATTGACATCGAATTTTAACGATAAATCTAATGCTGCCAGTCGGTATTTGCCATGAAACACAAAATCAACATTTTAATCCACTTAAATAATTATATGTATCTAACTGTTAAGCTAAGCACATATCCCCATAACTCTTGTATAAGATTTTAAATATTTTTAACTTGAAATATGAAAACGTGCTTCCGAAATTGAAATTTTAACGATGCATTTGCAATTCCCAGCAGTTGTAGTTCACATATTTGCAAAAAAAATTATGCGTATTTATAAAATTTAATAATTTACCCAGTATGCGTCCAACAACGTACGCATTAAAACAACACCCAAATACTTGTAATTGAGACTTAAATAAAAGTAACTTGATTCAGCTGAAAATAATGGACAACAAACTTTGAAAATCTTAAGGAAAAAAATTTAAAAAAAAAATATTAAAACATGGAATGCGTGTGAAATGTATAATGTTATTTGTATGTTCGTTAACCTTTCACCATTTAACAGGGTATTCTGAATTATTCAGTCCATATGTGAGGAATTTAAGAAATGGGACGTATGCAATGAAGTGAATACAGGCGAATTTTTCCTTACAATTTTTTACAGTATAAATGTGTTGTAAAATGAAACTAAATTATAAATGATGATTTTACAAAATAATAATAATAATAATGTGAAGAGTATATTAAATTCGTTTAAAACGATTTTCTTTGTTTCTTAAACACTTATTCATGCTTCACATAGACTCTCTTTGTCATCGAAACTTGTTATAACTGGCCATTGAAAATTTGTTATCTCCAACAACTAAATTGACAACTTGCACACTTACGGTTAATTAAAAAATAAACACACAGACACAAATCAAAAAATCAACCAAAAAGTCCCAGATTACCAGTTAAAATCGAGATAGAAACATAGATAAAGTACATAGTTTTAAGTAGTATCTATAGCAAGGAATATAACTATAACCATAGTTAGTTATGAATTCAATATTTAATATACTCGTACCTACATACTTGAACGTTTAAAGTTAAACTGAGTATGTGTCAAATTTTTTAAACTTTATACATAACATTGCACGCACACGCTCATTGTCTACCATTTATGGTTCTAATTTGTATCCAAGTTAATTTGGAATTATGTATAACGGTAAAAAGAAACTGCAATCTTTAGGAAACTTAACAACAAAATAGCAGCCTTTTAAAAATAGCAGTAAATAAAAGAACACGCTTGAAATGCATAGTCTTTTCCAAAAATATTTCATTACAAATTTCCACATTTTTTATAAAACATTTTACTGAAGCAGCCTGAAAATAACCTTAACAGCTGAATTATAATCAGGGAAATCAAAAATATGCTCAAAAAAAGTGTTTTATGCGCATAAAAAAATCTAAAATGAGAAAATATGCCCATAAAATTAAAAAAACATGCTCGTTAAATATTTATTTTTTTATTTTTTTTTTTTGCTAAATTTTAAATTATCTACTATTCATGCGAAAAATAACTTGATCTTTATTAGTAGTTGCTAAGAAATATTTTCTTTTTGCACTTAAAAACATTCAAAGTTGATACATTGTATCTGGAAATTACAAAATTTCTATCAACTTATAAGATGAAAATTTTTAGGGAATCTGATTTGAAAAACGTATGTGATAGTAAAAAGAAAGTTTAGCTCATATAAAATTATGTAAAAAATTCTATTGGATGCAAAATATGCAAAATTTTTCTCTTAAGTGTAAAATATGCAAAAAATATGCTCTTTAGTGTAATATATGCAAAATTATGCTCTTTAGTGTAAAAATAAAATATGCAAAAAAATGGCATTTAAATTGCTAAAATATGCTCTAAATAAGGATTTCATATGGATATGACAAAATATGCCGCTAAGCGCAAAATATGCAAAAATATATGCAAATATATACTGTAACAAATCGATGCCAAAATTATTAAAATTAACAGTTTGGTTCATTTGAAGCTCAGGAAAAAAATATGATTTTGCATATTTTTGGTTGCCCTGAATATAGTTTTAGTTTTAACGATTTTTTCTCTATATTATGCTTAACATTTCAATTATTATTTTACGTGTGTCGTATGTAATATTTTATATATATATAATCTCGATTTAATTTTAATAAAAAAAAAACACACACATGGACACATAGTCTCAAATATTTATATTCAGTTGTGCCAGGAAAATAAACGCCAAGAACTTGTCAACATTTTAACATTTTGTTCTAGTTATCTATTACTTAGGGTATTCCAAAACGTTTAGTTGGGGATTTTTTTTTTTAGCAAAAATAATGACCAATAATTAAATTTTTTACAGATGTTAAAGAATATATTGAACAATTGTAAAATTGTGTTAAGGATAAGACATAAACTTTAGGCTTGCTTTAGACTTTGAACTTAACCATTCTGGTTGTATAAAAAAGATTGGCTGATAACTGAATTGTTACCAGCTGAAAATGATCAGTTGGAATTTATTTTCAGTAAATTACACACATATAATTAGTATCTAACAAATGTCCTGATACTTTGGCTCAAAAACCTTTAGGAAACGACCTGGTTAAGAATGGATATTGGTTGAAGAGTGAAGTGAGTGAGTGAATTTGCTGAGGTTAGAAAACTTTAATCCTCCATTGGCATTGAAAAAAAAACTTTAAAAAATATATGACATAAAACGACATTCTATATATCCTAGGATATCACTTAGCCTAAGATGGGGCCTAGGACGTATGATATCTATAGTTTATCACCAAAAAATCTATCCTTATATGCAAATTAAGTAAAATTATGAATAAAATTTATTTTTCTTATAAATGTCAATGTTGAAAGTGTTAAAAAAGCCATATATTTGAGTGATATTTTGCATTTGAAGAAAAATAAGAAATGAAAATTACGGAGAAGGCTGAAAGGCGGCTTTAAGAACATTGGCGCAGCTAGACAACATTTCTATAGCCCGCTCGATCAGTCAATGGAAAAACTTAGAAATCATAAAAGACAAATGGCTTAAAAAATATATAAACCAACAAAAAAAAAAAAAACATTTTATTTATGTAAAATTTAAATTTTCTGTAAGAAATATTTTTCTGATCCTGCTCTCTCTCTCTCTCTCTCTGTAGATTATAAATTTTATATACTTTTGTTAGGGTTTTTATTCCGAGGGTTCGCGGGATTTTTGTCAATTTTTTTATTGTCGGGAATCACGGGAATTAAAAATTATCAAAAATGTGAATTTTTACTATTTTAAGAATCAAAAATTGTATTAAAAAAAAAAAACGTTGATTGACCATAATCAAGCAAATATAAGGTTAGATGATTACATTGCACCCAGTTTGATGTAATTAATTCTAAAAAGTTTATTAAAATACCAGAAAAAAATAACTTTCGAATTTTGAAATACTGAAATGACAAAACTACATAAATATTTGAAAATTCTCTATGCTTAAAACCACTGCTATTAGAACACAAAACTTGGAAAACCTTGCCAATGTTAGATGATTTTTTATTTTGACCTTTCACCTTCAACAATTTTTACTCATTAATTTCCTATATTTAAGACTAAAAAAAAAGAAATATTATTTTTATGCTTCGAAGAAATTGATCGGGGTCTGAGTGAGACTTCGAAAAAAAAAAATATTCACGAAGACATGCATATTTATGGTTTCTTAAAAAATATCCTGTGGCTGTGACGAACGATATGAAGGATTCTTTCTTTAAATGTTTATTTTCAATGATGATACTTAAATAATAAAACATTTTTAGTTTTTTAAAAATAGATGTAGGTACGAATATATTTTTTAATATAACAATGAAAATGTATAAATGTAAATTTTATTTGTTACCCAACAGAAACATTTATTAAAAACGAGTTTTAATTTGAAATTGTAATTTACATAATTAAATTAAATAAAATTATTTTCAAATATATATTTTTATTTTAAAGTAGATAAAGTAGCTTTTTTGGTTTAGTTTTCATGCTTTTAAAATAATATTTTATTTTTCCCGAATACACGGGAATTCCCGGGAATGCCTTGAATAAAATCCCGATTCCCGGGAGCTGAAAAATATCGGGAAATAAAAAACCCTAATTTTATTTACAGCCTTAAACATAAAATTTTAAAAGTAAGATTCGACGCATTTTTTACACATATTTCTAGCAATAACTTTGAAATACATATAAATTTACACTTAGTTGTGAAAATGTTAAATCAAAAATGGATTATTGTGGTCTTTTTAGTACGGAAAATTGTGTCACCTACGTAATTTTCAAAATATTTGAAGCAAGATATAAAAATAAATTTTATTTTACGAACAAATAAAAAAATAAAAAATATTTACAAGAATCATAACAAAATATTTGAAAATATGTAATAATATTCAAAATTAAGTTTTTTTCCTATTTCCTTCTTATTCACTTATACATATTTTTTGAACAGAGATTAATGATCTCTACAAACCGGCAACTTGAATATTTCCAGGAATCCCAAGGAGTTTATGAAGGCATTTTGAAGGAACAGAGAATGAGAGACATGAAATTAAATAAATTGGAAGTGTGATCAAACTAATCAAAGACCATTTGACTAAATTATTGTTATAAGACTTTATTATTCTTCATCATTATCCTCTAATGGTCGAAACAAAATTTTATCAAATAAATTTATCGATTTAAGTCCAATTAAAAATATCGGACATTTTTTTGATGATTTAACTACCAAATGATTAGAATACGAAAAAAAAAAAAAAAAAATATTCAAATATAAATTATTTTTAAATTTTTTCTCAAAAGGATAAAAACAAAAAAATTATGTTCTGAGGCAGCCTTGACTTTTAAAGGGTTAAACATACCGATGATAGTTTAAAGAAAAATATTAGAAGTACTTATCATATAAATTGATAAAACGTCATTCTTTGTAACATGGTACACTTTTTATGATGAAATAAATCTAAATAAAAACACATACACAAACAATTCTTAAGTAACGTTAAAAAACATTTTTTTTTAACTGTAAATAAAATCGTTCAACATACTCCAGTAAAAACTTGATAGCCCGTTGTCTAAAATTTGGCCATTAAATGTTGGAGTGTCTACTTCGACGGGCGAAACACTCAATTTGATAATAAGGTATCATCATTAGGACGTAGTGCTTAGTGATCGAATAATACAGAACATATTTGACAGACCCCGCTAAAATAACATGCACTACAAAGACTTTCAACTTCGCTATGCACTTAGAAATTTTTTAAAGAATTTTTTTACGTATCAGAATCACTGCTGACTTTAACCCTCAGTTCCCATACCAAAAAAAAAAAAAAAATATATATTTTAGGAATTTTCTCAAGTTTCTGGTAATTTTCCTTATCGCAGATATTATGAAAAATGCAGCAGATAAATATCAATATTGACAATCCACTAAACCGTTTAGGAGTATGTCCTTTTAAACGATATTGATTTTTAGTAAAAACTATTAAAATGACACTAAAAGCCCAACAACAAATGAACTAGAGATAAAAAAAGTGGATTCATTTCAACAAAAAGGAAACTGATAACATAATAAAAACTCTTATGGAAAGTAATTCAGAAAAGATTAAGGCCCGGTTTTATACTGTTAGCTTAATGTATAATTAAGTGCAAACTTAGAAACATTTAAGTAAAAGCTCACACTTAAGTAATATTTCTTTTTACAGTTTAAAACTTAAGTTGACAAGAAAATAAGCCAAAAGCTTTAAGATTTTATGTGTTTGCATTAGGGTGGTTCAAATTTCCAAGAATTTTTCTTTAACTAAAAATCATAGTTATATTTTATTTATCCTAAAAGGTTTTCTCATAATAATGTTAATTTTTTTACTGAAAATATTTTAATATAGGCTAATATTTGCTTGTGATAATGACAAAAATCATTAAAAATATCAAAAATTTTTTTCACATATAATAAATAAAAAGACATACATTTTAAAAATTTAAATCAATTAAAAATATAAATAAATCTGCTGCTTATGAGCTGCGCAATTAATAAAGCAAAATATAAAACCCACACAGAAAAGATAAATTTAAATAGTTTCCTTTTTTTAAGCATTAAAAAAATTTAAATAATTTTATTAGATTTTGTATTTTTATTTATTTTTGTTTATTAAAAAAATAAATATTTTTAAAGACGTCTGACGTCTTTAGGAAAAACTTAAAGTGTGAGAAAAGACTACTTCATTTTTTAAATAAAAAACAATTTTTATAACTTAAGTACGATTTCTCCACTAAGTGAGCAGTATAAGACGGGGCCTAAATATTTCATTAAAGGCTAACAAAATATTAAGTACAAATTTGTAATCAATTATGGCCTAAAGGCCAGGTTATTAATATGTTGTAAATTAATAAAAAATAAATAAATAAAAACTTTTACACTTTTCTGCTCATTTTTATAAACAGAATTGCATGCACTAAATTTATCATGCGCACTCCTTAAATGATTAATAATATAATTATTATGCTAATTCAACAAAATGCCCACAACAGCTAATAAAAATACATTGTAATGAACAGCTATATTCCATATGGATACATGACACCTTTTGGAAATTTGCCAGGATCTAAACGGAATTTTGTGACAAATGTTTACAGATTTGTCAATGCATTAGCTATAATTTTCATATAAATTTATTTAGATTTTTTCACCTTTTACTAAAAAAAATTGTATTTAAAAAATGAGGTTTTAATTTTTTTAATGTATTAAAAATGTGTTTCTATGTTTTGCGAAAAGCTTAAAAAAATACTAAAATTATACATATTAAATATTTAGAAAAAAATTGTATTAATATTTACCATCAAAAAATTTTAGTTAAAAAAATTTTCTTCAAGATAGGACAAAAAAAATTTATTTATATTCGATTTTTCTTTATAATAAATACTGATTATCATATCCGGAGCCAAGATGAACAAAATGTAAAAATATTACTAGTTTTAAATAAAATATTAGTGATCACAGACAAAGGCCCATTTCTCATTTAAATGTGTATTGACAAATTTATATGGGTTTAAAGATTTTTTTTAAAAAACTTCATATAAAAAATCGATTTTTGGTTAGAAATATAAGTGATCACAGACAAAGGCCCATTTCTCATTTAAATGCATATTTACGAAGTTATGAGGGTTTAAAGATTTTTTACAAATTTCATATAAAGCTTTAAGCAAATTTTTTTATGTCTAATTATAAATCAAACCAGTTGATTATACAAACATTTAGGTGATAATTTTATAGCAATTTTTATACTATAAACCAAATTTTCCCACCGGAAAATTGAAAAAGAATCTCAAGAGAGAAGAAATTTTTTCATTTAATTGGACAACCTACTATCTATTTAATCTTATCTCATATTACACTAGAGATTTGCTCACTATTAAAATGCTAAGTTATTCATACTTTGTGTACAAGTTTTTTTTTATAATTTCCATAATCAAACGTTTTTCGGGCCAAATAAAATTTATTAGTTTACTTTATGACATTTGGTGCTAGAGTAAAATATTTATTATAAGTATTACAAACAATATTAAAACGTACATATTACATGCTAACTAAACTATAAATAAATTTATACATGCATTAAAAACATAAAATAATTAACATTACAACTAGGATTATATAAGAGTATATATTGAACATACATACTAATACTGAATATTCAAGACAATATACTGAGATTACACGTTACATGTGTTATTTTACAAGATAAAATATGTTTTCCGACGATACAATTAAGTAAATGATATGAACTAAACTAGTTAGTAAACGATGAATGAATGATGGTAATGTGAGAAATAACAAAACGGGTTAATTTAACCACAACTGAAGATGAAGTGAGATATTTTCTGGAACATTAATATTCTAAGAAAGAAATCGTTACAATACCAAGTAGGCATTTAATTAAATTAAACATTTAGACAATTAATTGTGTTGACATGGAGATATTTATGTCCCCAATGATTATAATATTTTAGTTAAACTATAATAACACATGTTCGACCACTGTATAACCACATAGAGATAAAAATGTTGTTTTTTTTTTTTTTAGGTGCAGTAGAATATGATAAGAACATTTTTGAATAATAATAAAATATACAGTTTTAATAAAAAATAATTAAAGCTGCATATATAATTTTATGAATTTTTAAATAATGAAACCTTCAACAACGAAAAATCAATTACTTCCTAATGGCTTATTAATAATGTCAAATATATTCTGTAATAAAATAACGTTAAACAATTTATTTCTAAACTTAAATCAATAAATTTCCTTTTGATAATATTGAAATATGTACCTATATACTCGTACATGCATATGTGTAACATAAAAAATGGCCAAGACAGTATAACTCCGCTGGCGGGACAACTACAACAAATTGCAAATAGTGCTATGGCAAAAAAAAAAAAAAAAAAAAAAATGCTGATCAAACGATTAATACAAAAAATAACAAATAACATTTGGAAAACTGGTTGAGCCTAATCTCCAGTGATTTAGTAGAAATCATAAACACTTTTTGTGGACATAGAAATTAATCTTAAGTTTATATTTTATATCCCACGATAACGCTCGCACACTCGCACACACAAACTGATGTAGTCAAATTTAAACTAAAATACCAGGCTCTGTTGTAAGTTAGTTGTTAAGGATATTCTGTTGAATTGTTGTAAAAAAAAACTGTTATAAATTATTCATGGTGGTTGGTGGGATATCATAATATTCATCGTCGTCGTAGTCATCGTTAATTCACATAAGTGCGTACTGTTATTGTGCCACACGTTTTGAACTCCTGTGGAGGTGTGGTTTTGTTAAATTGACTTTTAGTGGTCAATTGTAATTTAAAATTATAATTTTAGGGTAACATTTTGTTGGCACCCTACAGCTGCTCTTAAATATTAGTTTATGAATAGTATATTTTTTGTGAAAATTCTGCAATACAATTGAAAAGTCGAATTGTTGTGATGCATATTAGAACATATTTTTCACTAATATTAGATGTGAAGTATGTATATGAAAGGAGTTGATTACAAACATTTTTGTATAAGAATTAATTTTTATACAAAAATATATATTTTTTTAAAGGCCAATTCTTGTCATACATATATATTGATTGCCAGTAAACGCTTCCTTTTGCTTATGGACTTACAAAATTTCCAATGTATTTTATAGAAAGCTTTTTACAGCGACAAGCATTTGGTTCGTTTTAAGAATTTTCTTTAATTTATGGAATATCAGCTGAAAATGCAAAGAACCAATATAGGCCGAAAAGAAGGGGAAAAGCTTTAGAAAGATCTTGAAAACATATGTGGCTCGTTATTGAAGATAGAAAATAAGTATGTTGAATTCAAAGCTTCCAAAAAAAAAAAAAAAAAAAAAAAAA
This sequence comes from Protocalliphora azurea, assembly GCA_932274085.1. Classification (NCBI taxonomy): domain Eukaryota; kingdom Metazoa; phylum Arthropoda; class Insecta; order Diptera; family Calliphoridae; genus Protocalliphora; species Protocalliphora azurea. The sequence continues at coordinate 153,803,966 of OW026520.1, forward strand.
AAAAAAACAAAAACTATTTGTAACGATATACACGAATGTTTCGGGACAGGACTAACAATAAGGACAAATGCACTTTGGCTGAGTCTGTCACATCTACTATTTATTTTCAAGTTTCTATGATAAATATAGCATAAAACTTTATTATCCAAACGAGTGTTGAGCCTAATTTACGATTTTCATGATCTATGTCTCATTTTGTTTAAAGGTTATGTGACTTTACGTGAAAGTAATAGGACGACACTTTTCTTACCGTTTTGGATTTTTTATGAATTAAAAATAAAAAAATTCAATTTTTTAGGCAAAAAATAGTTTTTTTTTCATACATTTATTTATAACTGCGAAACTGTTGCTTATGTAGCGAAACGTTGTAGGAACAGATTAAAGGAATTGTAATTCCTAATTTTTTTAAATTTGTTTCAGCAAAATCGGACTGGTGGTTTTCTCGAGTTATGTCAAAAAAAAGACCACCAAAGGTCACAATTTCCCCTATATGATAGTTACTAACTTCAAATCGATATATCTCGATTCCTAGACGTGATCCAGCGAAACGCCGGGACACGTATAACTTCTTTTTTACCGATATAACATTTCCCGTTGGTTTCATCCCATCCCAATTTTGACTGTCGCATAGTGTTATTACAACAAATTTCTATTCAATAATGCATATTTTACATTTCATATTCCTCAAGTCAAAATCTAAATATATTAACATTTGGAACATCTTCTTTGCAAAATGACAAACATAAGTGTTAAACAAGTTTCATTTAGCCTTAGAGCAAAAAAAGCTACTAAAACCAACTACTAAATGATCACCAACGATTTATGCTGCCAACTACTAAATGATCAGCAACAATTTATGCAAAATCAGGTGATTTACACTCGACCAAACTTAAAAAATTCCAAATATTTTCCTACACATTTACATATTATTTAAAAAAAAAAATAAAATGCGGTCGATTTTGATGTTGAATTGAAATGCAAAATTTAAATAAATTATTAACACTGTACGTCAATTGCTATTAGTGTTGTTATTGTCTAGCAATAAAACAAAAAAAACAAAAAAAAAAAAAACATTTATGATTTATGCATAAGAAATGTCGCAATTATGTCCTGAGGACAAGTTAAGACACATCTGGATGTTATGCTAGAAAATAAAAATAAAAACTGGATTTGTAAACTTACAACACACCCATATATAAAAAGTTTAGATATGTACTCGTATGTTCAAATAACTATAAACATATAAACGAAAAGTATGCAAACGTATGCTATATTCTTATCAAAATATGCTATTCTACTGTCTTGGTTTATTGATTTATTGAATTTATTTTTTATCATTCACTATTTAACGAATATTTATCCACGTGTCATTTAAAAATATCCGCCTTTGTCGCATTATTTACCTTGGCAACATTGACCGTCATCATTGTCGTCCGTTTCTTTTTTTTTTTCTGCGAAATGAAATCGTCCAACTGTCAATATTGTTTGTTTACACACATGAAATGCTGATCTTTTAAGAATTCAAATAAAAACAAACAAAAAAAAAAAAAAAAAAAAATGAAATAAATAAATGAAGAAAACAAAAATAGGCGAAAATAGTCTTTAAAGTATTTATGAGTTTTATTCATTTGATTTAATATAGCTTGTAATAAAAAAATCAATTTGCAAGTGTCAAATTTATTACAAATACAAATAAATAAATAATTTATAGCTACAGTCATACAGTGACGTTAACAGGCATACAAACAATCATAGATACACTCACAGATAGACAGACAGCCCGATAGACCAACATGAACATGAAGTGTGAAACTTTAACATAGACAAAATTTGATGGAGTAAAAAAAAAGAAAACGTCACGTCAAAATATCTGACATTTAATTCAATTTTTGCTAACTATTGATTTTGTTTACTTTTTTCATTTGATTTTATTTTTTTTTATTTTTTTATTTTTTATTATTGCTTTTTTATTTTATTACCAAGAATTTCAATTTGAAAGGGAGGAGGTAATATTTACGCACCTTATTGAGAGCAATTTAGCTTAAATGCCTGAAATGACATGCAATAGATGGTTGGTTGGTAGAATGGATGTGTCTTTTTAAAAAATTCATAGTTTTGGAATAAAATATTACACTTATTTTTTGCTTACAATACAAATCACTTGTTGACAGACAGGGTGTGTGGACGCCTACATTCAAATAAACATATATATATACGAGTACATTGGGTTATAAGTGTTTATTTATGCACTTAAATTGTAAATATATTGCTAATAGAACGTACAAGAGACACAACGTACTCGTACTAACAAATGACGATATGAATGTATTGATGAATGAATGGATGAGTGGATGAATGAATACTACATATATAAATGCCTTAGTAGAGAGTTGAGATTTTAATGATTGTAATTAATAAAAATTAAAAACTTAAAAAACACAAAAATTGCTATCGAAAAATTATGTGTTTGATGTGGAGATAATTGCTTTGCTAAACAAATTGTAGTATTTATACGTCTATATTTTTTTTCTAAATTGTTGCAGTTTTTTGAATAATATATGGGACATTATCAAAAATTTTTGATCTGACTGAAACTGATTTCAATTCTTAATCAGCTTTTTAGTAAAACTGTCTTAAACAAACGGATTACAGATCTCAGAACTTACAAGACTTGAAAGTAATTTTAGCACCATAGGTTTCATTTTATAATCATGATTGTTATTCAAAGTTCAAAAACTTAGAAAAAAAGGCTAAAATTTACTTAACTTTTCCCCATAATTAATGTTCGCGCGTTTATACTTTTTGATCTCATGCGATCTTATATAAACTAATCGGACTTTCCTGATAAATTCTGCAAATTTCTAGTTCTGCAGACTTTCAACAGTTAAATACTGGGTAGTCAAATTTTTTAAAATAGGAGCTGTTACTTGTTGTAATTATGCGTATTTTGCGGCAATTGATAATCTCAAAGTTTGGAAAATAAGAGCAAAAATTTTTAAAAAATCAGTTTTTCGCGAGACACATTTACAGTTTCTAATGGAATAGCATGCATTACTGCGTGAACTTAGTTTTTTTGTTATTTTACACAATAAAATCGAAGGAGCAGAGCAGTAAATATAAATTTAATAAAAAAAATTTTATGGACTTTTCGAAAATTACGCAAAAATTGCACTTTCCGTTTTTGTATTTTTATATAGCAAATTGCAATTTCTACAAATCTTCCATATATAGATATAGGAATGGCAATAAATATCAATGATCGGAACCATAAATTTAAGTCAAATGTTGTTGATAGTTGAAAACGGGATACTTTTGTCAAAACAGATTTTGCTAAGGAACATCGCATGGACAGCTCGAAATTGACCATAATTGTCATAAATAGATGGAGTTTGTAATGCTTAACGAAAATCAACAAATTTCGAAAGACAAAAATTTTGTGGACGAAAAAATTCACTTCAGTTAAAAAAATAGCATTTCTTTGTAATAAACTCCAATCAAATATATTTTGGTATGATACATGAAGAAATAACTCAGATTCAATCGGCATTTTTCTAGCATTTTTTTTACTAGGAAACCTAAAATATTCCACACTAATACAATCGAAAATATTCTAAATTTTATTTAAATTTTTATTTAATTTTCATATTACGTGTAATTTTTACCAGAATCATATATAAACTTCTAGTTTGTAAAAATTTTTATATGTTCAACTTAAAACCCCTATAACTTTCATTCCCCCTGCACGAAATGATTAACGCGAACTGATTCTACAGTTGCTTTATATTTATACAAATGGATTTTAATGTGTCATAAAAAATTACAAAAAAAATTATTTTTTTTTTTTTTTTGAAGGTCTAAAATCAAAAATTTGTGATAATGACCCATATGTATTTGGGTGTTCTTAATAGGAAATTAAATTATAATTTACAAAACAATATTAGTTAACACTTTGATCTTAAAATACATAAAATTGGCTACTGCGTAATTTGTGTTGTAAAATTAAAATAAATTTGGAGATTCTTAAAAAGATAATAATAACACGCCGTTTACAGCACAATATTAATGAGAAATTTTACAAAAAAAAAAAAAATGTCTTTATTCTTTGCTTCCCCAATTTTGTTATTCATTTGTTAATTATTTTTTAACTCTTTTTGTAAGCAGAAGAAGCAGGCCTTTTAGTCGTATACATTTTTATAAGTTTTGGTCTAATATAATATTATATTATTATTAATGGACATAAATCTTAACATCATAAAGCACGAAAACTTAAACGCACATAAAATATCCATTTTCTGCTAAATGACAAACAAATTTCTTCAATATTTTTTCATTTTTGAAAAATTTTTCGACAACTGAAAAAATTGTAACTGAAAAATAAAAGTATTGCATTAATTTCTTTCAGATGATCTCAATGGGATATCATTAATTTATTGCGGAGGTGATAATGTCCTTACTGAAAAAGGGCGATATTTTGAGGATAAAAAAAATTAAAATTTTATTTATTTTTAGAAAAATATTAGAAAAATATTTCTTTAATATTTTCGTCCAAATAATAAAAAGAAGATATTGGGTAAATTGCTTCCAGGAAGATATCTTCCAAATGTTTATAGGGATAAAGACAAATTTTAAACATATAAAAAAATAAAATTTATTAACAATTTTTCAAGTTTAACTGTAATTTATTTATTTATTTATTTTTCTATAAAAGACCACACACATCAATGAAATAATTTTAAAACACAAAAAATTTTTTTTGTTTGTTTTAAAAATTAGACAAATTAGAATATCTACAATAACTTGCTAAAACTTTCCATACATTTATCATTTTTGCCTCAAAAAAATTAAAAATTTAAAACTGAACTTTTAGGAAAAAAAGAAAGATAATAAATTTAAAATTGTTGAATAAATAATTATTTATTTGGAGTATACATAATAAATCTTAATACAGTTCTTCTGATTTCTAAATTCTAACGACTGAGCACGAAGAAAATAGTGTACTGTTTAGGGCTTCTTACTTTTATTATGTGTGAAAAAATGTATACCGTTAACATGTTTATATTTGCTATTATTCTCTATAACTGCGTACTAAATTTTTTTGAAATAACATAATTAATTTCTCTTAAAATGAAGATTTAACAAAATTAATGAAAACTCATTATTAGAATTTATAATCAAAACACATGTCGACCATATAAAATATTTCCTAGGAATGCAGGTGAATTTGGAAATTCAATTTTCTTGAGTCATAAAAAATACATAGTGCATGATCACCGAAAAAAGTTGATTTACAGACTGTAGGATCGTAGACAAAAATAAAAAAACCGAATTTTGTGTGAAAGAAAGAAAAACCAAATATGACATGGATTACTGTTGTTGTTTTTCAGTGCCCATAAAAACAACAACTATATATGTAGAAAGGGACCATCATTAAATAATTAAAAAAAGATCTCCCAATAACTCGGTTGTTTATAGACCAATTTGGTTGATTAAAAAAAACCGAAATTTTAGAAAAATATTTATGACCCATGTAATGGGTGATTCAAGTAGAGATACTTTTTTCAATAGCCTTTCTTTGACAGATCACGTGTGAGTCGTGTCATGCTGTCATGTTATTTTTGTTTAGTATTGTTTGGCATTTCATAATGGAAACACTTACTACTGAACAACGTTTACAAATCGTTCAACTTTATTACGAAAATTCACGTTCTGTGAGGAATGTGTTTCGTGCACTTCGCTCTTCGCTTGTGGTCAACATAATCGGCCTACTGAGCGTACTATTCACAACACCATCACCCATTTTGAGACCCAGCATTCATTATTGGATAATATTCGACCGAATAGATCACGTCCAGCACGCTGTGAAGAAAATATATCGGCCGTAGCTGAGAGTGTACACGAAGACCGTGGAGAGTCGATTCGGCGCCGTTCGCAGCAACTCGGACTGACGTATGGAACGGCGCATTTTACGTCGAGATCTTAAATTGAAAGCGTACAAAATACAGCTTGTGCAACAACTGAAGCCACTCGACCTTCCCAAGCGACATCGCTTCGCTCTATGGGCTCTTGAAAAGTTTCAAGAAGATCCGGCTTTTTCCAAGGCAAATTTTGTTCAGCGATGAGGCCCATTTCTGGCTCAATGGGTATGTAAACAAACAAAATTGCCGCATTTGGGACGAAGAGCAACCTGAAGAGATTCAAAAACTGCCACTTCATCCAGAAAAAACAACGGCTTGATGTGGTTTGTGGGCCGGTGTAATCATCCGTACATATTTCTTTATCGTTATCGTGCCATGATAACCGACTATTTGATGCCTCAAATTGAAGCTCGTGATCTCGACGACATTTGGTTTCAGCAAGACGGCGCCACTTCCCACACATCGCGTCAATCAATAGATTTATTGAGAGAACACTTCGGTGAACACATAATTTCACGTTTTGGGACGGTCGATTGGCCACCAAGATCGTGTGATATCACACCGTTAGACTTTTTCCTGTGGGGATATGTAAAGTCTAATGTTTATGCGGACAAACCCGCTTCGATTCAGGCCTTGGAGGAAAACATCACACGTGTTATTCGCCAGTTACCAGTCGAAATGCTCGAACGAATAATCGAAAATTGTTGGACCCAACAGATGGACCATCTGCGACGTAGCAACGGCCAACATTTGAGAGACATAATCTTCAAAAAATAAATGCCAAAGAATGTTCTTTCAAATGATAATAAACATTCCCTATTAAATTTGGATTTTCTGTTTTTTTTTTTTTTTTTCTTTAAAAAAGTAGGGAACCTCGAAATGGATCACGCTTTATATGAAAACGATAAATTTTTTCACTGACATCTCGGATACTAATGAATCGATTGAGTTCATTTCTTCAGCACAAAAATTTCAAATTTTCTGTCAAAAAACGAAGTCTCTAGCTTATATAGGGACTTAGAAAAGTTGAAAACAAAAACGTTTTTTCGAAGGTATCTTCGGTTTTTTAGCTATATCTCGGCTATTTTTGGACTAACTAAGAGAAATTATGGACTATCTAAGAGAAATTCTCTGTAAATTGATGTATTTCCGATATTTGGGGCTTTTTTAAATTTGATTTCAACGGACAGACGGACAGACGGAGACTTGCAACATTATATCGACTTCTCTATCAATAAGGATCCATAATATATATACTTTTTGGGGTCTTATATGAATATTGTAGAATTACAAACGGAATGACAAACTTTTATATACCCTTTACACCTATAGTGAGGGATGTAATAAGTATAAGAATATTATAAAAGAGATACAGAATGATCAGAATGTAAGGCAATGGGATGGGCAGAAAAATCTTCCCTTAAACAAGAATCTGGTTTCCGTTTTTTTTTTCTATCGGATCTTAATTTTTTTTATGGGCATGTCTAATATTTCTCCCTTCTTAGTAACTCAATTCAGATAAATAAAACTTTAAAAGGTGACAACTAAAATTAATTTAAAGTTATCTTATTATTTTTTTTTTATCCGCTCAATAATTTCGGAGTTATTCGAAGTTGATTTTAGTCGGCATCTTTTGCAGTTTTATTTATGTAAATTAGAGAAACCGTTCTCGAGTTATACTTAAGTGACAGCCTAAAAAGAAAAACGGAAAGCAGATTCGTGTTAACCCCGTAACATTCTATTTACTCCACTTATTTTTGTTTAAAGGAGAAAAAAATGTATTTTTTTTGCCGACCATTTAGGATCGCAAAGAAAAAGGTTAAGGCTGCTACAAAATTAAATTAAAACATTTAATATTGTGTAAAGGATGTAAAATTTACTATTGAGATGTGCTGAAAAAGTGTTGTAGAAACAGTGATTTGAAGTTATAGTTGCTGTTCTTCTTTTTATGATCTCTATTCGTTACTTCGGAAGTTGTGTTCATAATGTAATTTTCATGTAAGTAATAACAATTTAGTTTAGATTTTATACAATCATATTGCTTCGAATAAGTACAATTTTTTCCTAAGTAGAGTTAGCTATTTACAAAATGTTTAACCTTTTAAACAATTCATACATTTTATAAGATATCAATTATTATTCTATATTTTGAAACATTTTCTTTGAAATAATAATTGATATCATTGTAGACAATAAACGCAAAATTAACCTTTTAAGTAGTATTGGGTTAAAATGACCTGTAAAAATTTTTGAATCATTTAAAATAATTCCAAAACTTTTTTTACATAAATAGTAAACATAAACAAAGTGTGAATTGAATCTTAAATAAAATAACAAAATGAACAATAACCATAAGGAAGTTCACTTTTTTGAAATATATATAAATATAGAATTTGTGGTTATTTATTTATTTGCTAAACAAATAAACATTTTAAAAGAAAATTACAAAAAAAAAAATAAATAAATAAAAAAATAAATATAGAGGTATAAAAGTTTTTTTTTTTTTTTTTTTTTTGATTATTTGCTGAAACATTTAAAAACAATTGATTTTTTTAACAAAAAATAAATAAAAAAATTTATGTGGCTAAATAAAAATACCACAAACACAAAAAAAAAACATAAATAGTAAATCGTGTTATTCAAAAAAAATTTGAAAGTAAATATATTTACTTATTAAGGAAATATAAATTTATACTGTAAATGAAATATCGTAATTTGTTCTATTTAACTAAGCAAGAAAACTCAAGATTACTAATATATTGAAGTTAATTACAAAACAAAATAATTAGAAAATATACACAGAAAAAATATAGTTAATTAGACGATTTGTCAAAATTTTAATTTGTTTCAATAATTTTTTTAATTGTTTCAATTACACCAAGTGACACTCATTTTCACACATGAAAAATCGATATATGCATGAAACTAGAGACCATACATAGTAAAACTGCGTAGTCAGTTTTGCTCCAAGACGTCAAATTTACTCTTAAAAGGACTTGAAAGTTTAGAAGGATGCACATTACAAAAAGTAGGTTATAAAATATTTACGAATATTATATCAACCCATTATGGGTATTATATGATAGTTACGAATCCCTACAACATAACAATATTTTTTATTTAAATTATGTAGCACAAAAAGTTAAAAAAATATCCTTTTGAAAATGTTAACTTTTACTATTTATTTCCACATGTATGTCAGCCTGCACATGAAGAAAATCGTTATATGGATAAAACTAGAGACCATCCACGGTAAAAATGTGTACAAAGATTTTCTTCAGCATCTCAAATTTCCTCTTAAGAGGACTTCAAAGTTTCGAAAGATGAGTAATTTTTAAGAAGATTATATCAATCCAATAACTATGTCAAATGAAAGCTACGAATCACTGCAACAGATCAGCATCTTTTATTTAAAGTTAAGAAAATATATTTTGAAAAATTTAACCCTTTAATATTATATTTTTTTTAGTCAGTTATATACTTTATATAAAAGATATTTTTATAACACTTTGTTCTGCTACATTTAAATATTGTCGTACTGGAGAAAAACTGACGATCATATATTTTAATATATGATCCACGTATGGGTTCATACATGGATTCGTATATGAACTTGTTATCAATATATGAATACATATATGAGAATATATATGATCATATCTTGTAATATATGGATTCATATATGTACTTTATTTTCATATATGATTTATATATAAAAAGACATTTTATATATGAAATCACATATGATCTTTTATTTTTAATTATAATACATATATGAAAACATATCTGCTTAAAACCTTTAAAGATAAATTCATATATTTATTGATATTTTATTAGATTTAAATAATGGTATATATTTATGTGCATAATATTATAAAAAAAAAAGGAAAAAAAAATATAAAATTTTGGTATTAATTATTTATTTGACTTTTCAAAACGCAGTATTAAATATTTGAAAAAAATTTTGCAAACTTATTGCAGAAACACTACTTCTTATGTCTTCAAAAAATCACACGTTTGCAACCCTGATAAAAACATCAAAAATATTTCAATTTAAACAAATATTTTATAAATAAAAATTCGACTTTTTTTTAAATTATTTAAAATATAATAAAAAAGCCAACAATTCTCAAAGTCCATCATGCAGTAAAAATGTTGATGAAAAGGTAAATAATATGTTTTCACTAATTTTCTTAAAATTATGCATTTTCAGACACGCAAAGAAATAGTATTGGTTCGGACAAATAATGAGTTGAAAAGGAAGCTACGAAAACATCTTTGTGGGCAAGCCTCAAAACCCCAAGGGGATGATTTCTCCAATGAATATGCAGTGAAGAATGGATGGATATCATAAATAAAACAATGATCCAAAAAATTTTCAAAATTAAACTTCACTTTAAAAATAATTTATGATTTATTTGAGTTTTGTGAATTTTTAAAAATCTGTTTAAAATTTTAATTATATTTTTAACAAAAAAAAAAAAAAAAATATAAGCAATTATCTTAATACAAAATAAAGTGTGCAAACATTTTCATTATAAATACGTATATAGCGGAAGTAAAATATGCATTTATTTGTATATAGAGGAATATATTAATATATATGGACAAATATATGATTATATACATATATATTTATATATCCTCAATTTTCGGATCCAAAGATATATGGAACTTCATATATTTATATATATGGAACATATATTTTATTTTTACTTGGGTATGTAGTTTTACTATGTATGGGTTCTAGTTTCATTCATATATCGATTTTCTAACACGGTGTTATTCGAATGACCAAATTTTAAGTTTTTCTATATTTTTATTTAAAAATAAAGCGATATGCCAGCTTTCAATTATATTTCTAATTGCATTAGTTAATTATTTAATTAAAAATAAATAAAAATTAAGTGATCAACTGAATAATTGAATATACAATTTTTTTTAATAGGCTGAATTTCTATTATTAAAATAATTGAGTATGTATCATTCCACAGTTGATGTTGATAAGGATTAGCTGCGCATTTATATATATCTATTAGATATATCGCACAGGTATATATATTTACATGTATTCTGTGAATTTTCATTAGGTAAAATATCTGAAAGAGTCAATTTGGAAGAGTACTTATACCGAATTCATTGATATTATATGTTGCTGTTAGGTATCACCGGAAAGGATACCTGTACATTGCCACTAGATCATAAATATATAAATTTTTAACCATCACGAATAGATAAATACATTTGTTAAATTTAGGTAAACACCATAAATGTTAACTAATAAAATACTTATTTTTAAAATATACATTTTTTGTTTGTTTTGTTATTTTAAATTCATTAATAGAAATATATGAATGCTTAGAAAAGGATAAAGATTTACTTAAATTTGGGAAATGTGGCAACGCTATTAAAAATAAAAAATTTTTATTAATTATTTTTATAAAAATATTTTGTGTATACATATTATTAAAAGTATACAGAAATATTCATAATTTTCTAAGTAATTATTCACGCAAAACTAAAGGCAAAAGTTGCAAGTTTGTAAAAATATAGTCATATATACAATAAATTGGAAATATAAAAGTTTAAACGCGCATATTTCTGAAATGAGGCATGATATTGACTTGAATCTTTTTGCAAAAGATCGGAAATTATATATGCTAAAGGATAAGCTTAATTTGGAATACATATTTTTAAAATTTCTTTAGCTATTTAGAAATAAACCAAACAAAAGGCCCAATTTGGGGTTTTTGGAGAAAATAAAATTTTTTTAATTGTAATAACATATTTATTTATAAAGATATCTTAATGAAATTTGCAAGAAATGTGGATCTTATTAATGTAAATAAAAGCGCATTAACCAAATTCAGGGCTAGGGTTTTCCTGAATTCCCAAAAAAACTAATCAAAATTCCAAAAATGGGATTTTTTACATTTATGGCTATAAAATCCACATTTTTCAGAAGGCCCGTAGATTTTGATTTAAAACTTTTAACAACATATTGAGGATTCTTATTCCGCTTGTCGATTCGTGCTTTGGGATTTGAGAAAAAATGGTCTAAAGTAAAAACTTTCATATAAAATGGGTCGAATTCGGGAGGGTGTGTACCATGACCAATTGAGTTATTGGGCTTGTTTTTTATCTTAAAGTCATCTCTGTGAAGTTGCCTTTCAGACGACAAAAAGTCGCCTTTTTTGGAATTTTCAAATTCAAAATCGTTTATTTTTGGACTCGGTAAAGATATCGACTTCATTTTTTTTTATTCAATAGACAATTTTGTTCTTTAACTAGATAGGAAAAAAACTAATAAAATCGGTCGGAAATACTAGAATATATATGAAAACAACTGGACCAAGAACATACAAAATTATGGTGCTTAAAAATTCAAACGCAAATAACTTGAAAACTATAAGAGATAAATAGGACATATAAGCATGTTTTTTATAGGTCTTATCAGGGCCTACAACAATATATAAAAATATTTGAAATAGGACGAGAAACAAAAATTTGGCAAGCGATTAAAAATTTTGTATGTCAGAGGTACCTAACTTTGAGCCCCCTTAGCTCCGCCTCCAACCAGCCGATCAGAAGTTACAGATTTATTTCCAAAAAATTTCGATTTTGCCCCACTGTGCATTCGTAATTGAAATTGAATTTTATATTCTTATATGTAAAATTGGAATTTCATTTGTTAGAAATTTCGTATTATAGAAATGTTTGAGTTTTTTTTAATCATTTTTGCCTGATTTCGTAAAATGGTTAAAAGCTTTTTAAAACAGTTTTCACTAAAAGAAAATATATCTGACAATTAGAGAAACAAAGGTTTATCTGTTATTCATCTGTTATGATTTATCAGTTCAGATTTGTCACACAAAAATCTTAATATTTAATATTTTAAATTTAAAATCATTTAATGTACTCACTTGTCATCTTTATCATATTTCGGAAACGTTACATTATCCAACAATACAGATGATTCACTCTGAGGCTCAGCTGAAATACCCTGAGCACGTTGACGTTGAAATGATTGACCAGATTTGCGAACACCACCCGAAGCACCAGCTCCACCACTAGCTACACCACCACACGGTGTTGTAGCACCACTACGTGAAAACGGAAAAACACTCTGAAATTTATCCAAATGAGATTTAAGTTCAGCTATTTCCGTATCTTTGTATTGTAGGGCACGTTGCATTTCTTGAATTTTGAAATCCTTTGCATGTATTATCTGCATGAGACGTTCCTCTTGAGGTGTGGCCGGCACATACGAACTACTTAGCAAATTAACACCGCCTGCTGTAGGATCCATGATCGAGGAAACAGAGGCTGTATTTGTTTGATTCGAAATACACAGACCCTGCATTTGTGCGGCTAAATTATATTTTTGTTGGGCGCAATAATCAGCAGTGGAATAGACAGCTGTCTGTTGACCGGCGGCGGTGGGTTGTATGACTATGGGATTGCCGGTGGGCGATGAGGCAAAAAGACCCTGTGTTTGGGCCTGTAATTGCTGGAGTTGCTGGTAACGTTGCTGTAGCTGTAACTCTTGTTGATGAAGAATATTGCGGGTTTGTAAATTTGGATCGGTATTGAGTTGTTGTGCTCCCGTCGGCACAGTACCGTAAATAAGCGTATGTGTTAACACGTCTGACGTATGTAAGGGCAATGATAAGCGTATACCTCCACCCGGTGAATTTGTGTCTATTAGCGTGCCACTTAGCGCTGGCAAATTATTGTTGTTCACTAGACCCAGTTCGGGTTGAAACTGTATGTTAGTATTCGGTTCTTGCTGCATTTTAGCTATTTTCTCTTCTTCGTTTATATTAACGACCGGACTCTCCGGTTCTTGTTCTTGTATTATCTGCTGCCGAAATCGCAGATCTTCTTCGTTGTGACGTAATTCACGCTGCTCGACGTTTACGTCGACGTTTTTATTGGGCTGATGATGATGATCTTGATTATTTAAATTTTCTTTTTGATCTCTTTTCACCAGTTGTTCTATTTCTACTTCTTCTCCTTTTCTTTTGTTGTTATCGCTAACAGCGTCTGTTGTTTTTGTTGCAAATGTTGCGTCAGGTATTGTTGTTGTTGTGGTGGTGGTGGTTTGAATTTGTGTTTTTTTGTCTAGGGGAAAAATTTCCTCCTTTACGCTTAAATGTTTTTCCAAAATATTTTTAGTTGACGTGGGTGTAGATAATGTGATTGAGTTTTTCTCTTGCGTTTTAAGAGAATTTAATAATAATATTTCACTATGACTCTGTTGTGTTTTTATTTGTTCTTTTTCTTTTCCCTGACACTTTCCTATTATATCTATTGAATTTGTTTGTTTATTTACGTTTCTATTATTGTTTATTATTGAGTGGGTCTGTTGATGTTGTGGATCTAGAGCATTTAATAAGGCACCATCGGTTGGCTCGACTGTCGCAACAGATCTGTGTACTATATTTAATGTTTCTATTTCGGTTTCAACTTTTGCTGTTGTATTTCTATTCGTTGTGCAAGAAGGAGTTGTTGTGATAACATTTGTTGGGGTATCAATTGTTGTTGTTGCTATGATTGTCGTTTTATTAACATTATTTGGATTGTTGAGGTTGTGGGTAGTAAATGTAGCATCGTTGGCTGTATTGTCTGATGAGGCTGGCCTCTGTCTAGCGAAGCACAGCCGATCAAAACAAATACGCATGCAAGCGATTTTGACGTTTAAACGCTGATGAGTTTATCAACAACACAAAAGCCCTGAAAAGAAAGTAAAACAAAAATAATAATAATAATAATGTTATCAGTAATTTTCCTGTTTTTTCCTATACATAGTACAATTATATATTATAGTTACAAATTATTTGCTATTTTGACCCATATTTGAATGTTTGTATTTACACGTTTAACTTATTATCTCTAAGTATTTAAATGCTTGTGTTTTTAATTAATTAGTGCGCTCAAGGAGAGGTTAAAATTGCAATAAAATATTCTACATTTAATTTCAAAGTTTAATGGTATTTACATTGTTTTCAAAAACGTAAATGTGGTTTTGATAAATTTACTTTGAAATATTTTCGCTGATAGAAAATTATGTCATGAAACCGAAATTATTTCAAAGAAAGAATTAAGTCAAGCATTACGAATAAGTCATCATTATCTTGAGCGGGTTGGTAAAATGGAAAAATATGTTTTAATGTATTTTTATTAAGCTTTGTTTTTATATTCATCATCAATAAAGATGAAAGCTGTATTGGGTTTCTCATTACTTGTGTAACATATGGAAATATTAGACTAACGCCCCGTAAAGTACATATATTGTATTCTGGGTCCTCATATGATTCTAAGTCGATCTAACTATGTCCGTTCGTCTGTCTCTTGAAAGCAAGATGGCGCTCGGGGCGAACTATCCAGAGGGACGAAATTTGGCTCAAATGTTTCTCTTATGAGGTTTATGTAGTATTGATAATAGGCAAATTCCGTTGACGAACAAAAAATTATATTAATAAAAACAAACTCGAAAACAAAAAAACTTTTAAACTTTGCTAAATACTAGAGCAGGCATTTCCAATAAAAATTTTATAAAAATGAATTCTAATTTCAGTTATCAGCTGATAAGGTCAATAGAAAGCAAATTGATGTTCAGTCCAGCTGCTAATTAAAAAATTAAAAAAAAAAAATAATAATTTATTATGATAATACATTTTTAATTAACTTATTTTTTCAGTATAAATCTAACAAATCCTCAATTCCACAATTTTACATTCTGTATTGTTCAAAGGTTATCCTTTTTTATATTTTTACTGATGAACCACTACTCAGATAATGGCCGCACTTTAGCAAATTTTACGCCAGTATATTGTTGTAAAGGCTTGCAAAACCCAACTCGTTCAGCAAGACAGTGCTGCGGCATATACTGTGCGTGAAACAATGGCTTTATTGATAAATCATTTTGGTGAGCAGGGAATTTGTGTACAGGACCTACCAACTAGCCGCCTATATTTTTTCTTTGGAGTTATATGAAGTCAAAAGTCTTCGTTGATAAATCAGTTGCGTTTTAAAACTTGGAAGCCAACATAGGGAGGATTTGAATTTTTTTAAATTGCAAGAACGACTTTTGCAGAAATCTCAACTCCGGAACAACCGGAATTACACTCGGTCATCGCATTGGATAACCTTTAGCACTGATAAAGACCAACACTTTTTCTATCGAGAAGTTACAAAATATACTTTGAACAAGTAAATAATATTAAATGGAAAGAATTGCCTTTTCTTTTCTGAATTTTGTAATATATATATCACCCATAAATACATAACACAGCATGAGAATTAATACAATATTTTTCCTCATTTCCCAATTTTAACAAATTACAAATAAACAAGTATGTGATTTAGAACTTCATTCTGAGAAGACCTTGGAAATATAAAGGGCCAGGCCTTTTCATTCTCTAAACCACAATTCCGAAAACAAAGCTAGCAATTCTCTCATAGAACGATATTTATTTAAAAAGATGGTAGTTACTATACTCTTCATAACTTCAAAGCATAAAGAACAAATTGCTACTGGGTGATAGTATGTATTCAGGGATGTTAGCTTTTCTCGTTATGATAAGTGTTTGACAATTTAAATAAAATTCTCTAATGAAGGGCGCTTCACCAATGCTGATGAACCAGCCAAGATTGGTTATTTACAAATTATTTTTATTTGCAAACAGCTGTCGTATAAACATAGTATATGTTGAGATCTGTTACAACTTTTTGCTTGGTTTTGTGGCAAGATTGAATTACATGCAAATATCTTGACCATCCTTGAAAGCACTGGAAATAAAATAATACTTTGTGTTTTCTAATGATAGGAAGAGAGGAACTCATTCATATTTCTGAGGAGACCTAAAATTTTTTCGACAAGTTGGATTGTTTTCACATGGTATTTATTTGCTAAATCTCACATAATATCTGCCCTGGATATTATATACTAAAGTATGTACTATTTATTGTTTCTTACACAGCATTCATAATTTTGAAAAATATTCATCTCAATAATTTTTGTCACTACATTTTTTAGAGTTACTATCAGGATCTGTTTTTAGTTTATGGGTCTTCGAGCAAGCTTTTTTAACTTTTCTAAGAAAAGCAACAAAGCAACTTACTAAATTAACTGATTTCCTGCCAAAAATATAGTGATTTTTTTTCCTTAAATTCGCATTATTTTGTTTACGGCCCTACAAATTCACTTTTTCTTCGACTACCAGGGTTTCCTCTGGTACTTTTTTATGACCCAAGTATCTGTATATCGCTACACACCTGTATTCTAAGCAGTTATTTTATATGCAATCAATGTTGTCAATTCAGCAATTTTTCGGCTAGATTTGGCGATATTTTTTAATCTAACTATAAAAAATGGCTAGATTGTATATATATATGTTAAAATTAAAAATCTTCAAATAATTTTAAACTAAAATGTATTAATAAGTTTTGAAGCAATTTAAATAGAGGAGAGTTTGTAGATTCCTATTGAAAAATTTCCAAGGTAAGGTAAACTAAAATATAATAGCCGATTAACAAGTTCGGAAAGTTCTAACATCAAGTTTTTAAACTCATGATAAAGAAGTACTTCACAAGTTCTCCAAAAGTGCACAAAATGTATCCAAATATTGAACATAGTCTTAGTTCACACACAGCAATTTTTCTTTTTTTTTTCTTTTGAACTTGCATTTACGTTCGCACACAAAATTTTACTTCAGCAATTCTTACGTTTGTTTTGTAGTACGAAAGTGAAAAACAAAACGAATTTCGAAATACTGGAAAGTTTGTACCCTTTCATGTTCCCTATCGCTCTCTCTCTCTTTCTCTCTCTCTCTCTCTCTCGCACACGATATTAGAATTTCAGCAAGAAAAATTGCCTTGTGTGAACTCAGACATATATAAACAACATCATAAATTATCTTTTGAACGAACAATATAAGATTTATGTTAATTTTTGGAGAAATTAGAACATTTTTAGTTTTGTTAAAATTTTTTCCATATATGTTATATGATAACATATATATGTACCAACTTTATGATAATTTTATTGATGTAGTAATTTCTAGCTATTTTTGTTTCTCAATCTAGTCAAAAAGAGTTAGCAACACTGGAGTAAATAGAAGCAAAAATTACCAAAAATCTAGTTAATATTAGTGAAATTAAAAGCAAATGGTAGTTCAGACGATGGCCTCAAATTGTATTTGATAGCTTTTCTATTAGGAACATGGAAGATTTCCTAACTTACAGGTACAGGCAAGTTTGTACCCTTTCATGTTCCCTCTCGCTCTCTCTCTCTCACACACGATATTAGAATTTCAGCAAGAAAAATTGCCTTGTGTGAACTCAGACATATATAAACAACATCATAAATAATCTTTTTCCATATGTTATATGATAACATATGTATGTACCAGCTTTATGGTAATTTTATTGATGTAGTAATTTCTAGCTATTTTTGTTTCTCAATCTAGTCAAAAAGAGTTAGCAACACTGGAGTAAATAGATGCAAAAATTACCAAAAATCTAGTTAATATTAGTGAAATTAAAAGCAAATGGTAGTTCAGACGATGACCTCAAATTGTATTTGATAGCTTTTCTATTAGGAACATGGAAGATTTCCTAACTTAAATATTGTTTGAAAAAATTCTTTATAAAGTTCTATTTAAATTTGAAGAGCAAAAATCGACAAAAAAAAAAAAACATTTAAAGTATTTGAGGTTAAATTATGTAACAAAAATATCACAACTTTATTAAGCAGATATTACATTTTTGAAACAAGCTGCTTTTTCAGTGAAGTTATTTCAAACATTTTAAATCATTCGATTTTAAACAATAGATTATTTTAAAATTTATAAATTCGATTCTATTATATTTACCAGTTTTCTTAAGGCCATTTACATATTTGTTTGTTATTTTGAACACTTTATTTAAACCAAGTAGTTTTTTTTTTTTTTTTTTTTTTTTTTTGTGGTAGGCCTGGTATAAAAAAAGTTTAGCCCCAAGTTAAACATTTATTATGTTTTAATTTTTATAAAATTTGTTCAAACTAAAAAACAATGAACACCAATCGTAGACTAATAAATAAATGAACTTAATTCTGATTGGGTGCAAAGGCAACAATTATTTTTATTTTAACTACATTTATACAATATAAATGGTGGGGTTATAAATATATGTTATGTGTATGTATTTATGTTTAAATTAGGGTATTAAAAATTATTAAATATTAATCGGTTAATCGATTTAGAAAATATTTAATGTATGAATTAAAATACATGTAAAGAATTTCTATAGGACATATCAGTTATTTAAATATTCATATTGAGGAACTCGTATAGTTTAGAAGTATAGTTTGGAAGTATCTAAACTAGTTAATAATTGTAGTTATAATTAATTTGAAAATTTGTAAATTTGCTTGGCTTATTAAAGTATTAATCGAGTTGAATATCAGTTTAATCGAATACCTTGACTCTAGTGTATTTGTTAGTGATCTTACTGTGTCACTGTGACCAAAACCAAAACTTTCGTTGCCTGTCGCTGTTGTCTCTAAACATTTTGTGGCCCAGTTAGTCTGTAATCGACCAACATGTTTATTCTCCGTACTCTAGACTATTTACAAGATAAACGCATAAGATGAATACATTTTATAATGTCGATACTGTTAAAAAAAAATTACTATTTGTGGCATACAACATACGAATTTATTTTTATGTATGATACATATTGTATGGATTTTATATATATATATATATATATATATATAATTTTTCAACTGCACGCATTTTATTTTTCTGAACCAGTAGGAGGGGGTTCATTCTTACACAATTTTGAATATATTTATTAACACGGATCGCGAAAAATTATTAATTTTTACAACAATTATCCACCATAAACGACTCAACATGTTGTACGTGTGCAGTTGTGGTGAGATGTGGCTTAAAAATTTACTAATAAAAAAACTAATAAAGTTTTTAATATGAATTTTATGCAAAAAAAAAATAATAATAAAAAATAAGTGTTAGAGGAGCATACACATGTTTAATGTACTAAACACAACCAGCAACAAAAATTATTAACATAAATATGGATGATAATGTCGCTGTTTGTAAAAATAAACATTAAAACACCTTGTAACTAGGGTTTGGGGTCCGAGAATTCCCGGGCGGGAAATTCCGGAATTTCCCATCAAAATACTCTCAAGAATGTTTTTAAAATTTTCCGGGAAAACGGGAAATTAAATATTCTCGTACTTTCAAAATTCTATAGCAAACATTTTGCTATTTTTAACACTTTATATCAATGAAAGATTGATGTTACTCTAAACATGGTACTTGCAGGAGTTTAACGCATATAATGCAACTAGAACGTTATTTGAGAGGAACGTTAATGTTGCATGAATTAGGTTTTTGACTATTGAATTAGGTTCTTTTCTCTCAGATACTACAGATATTTGTTTATTTATGGTTTAACGAATTTACTTATAAGTTGTTTCATATGAAATTTTAAATCAACTTTAGTTTTATTATAGATTTCATAGCTGTTCTTTGTGAATATTTTAAATCAAAATATTTCTTAAAAATAAATTATTTTTATATTTAATTTATATTTTTAAAAATAAAATAGTTTCAAATCATTTTGTACCCTTTATAATACAATTTTTAGTTACTTGAAATTAATTTGGAATAAAATTATTTAAATATTATTCCATTTGTTAACAAGTCAGATTAGAAAATATTTCAACAAAAAATATTCGAATATACTTTTATGAAATTTAAATCAAATTCCGAAATCTTCAACTAATTTGAAAATAAACTTTATTTCCTTAGCTTGAATAAAATTATTCTTTATTTTATTTCCTATTTTAAAAATTAAATAAAATCTGATTTGAAATATTTAATTTCTTTTTTTTTTATTCATATAAAATTTTTGAATATTTTTATTCAACATAAATTTCTTTAAATAATTTTAAATTTGTTTAGAAAAAGAAAAATAAGTAATATTCTTTTTAATACTGTAATTATTATTTAATACGTTTAAATCATAATTATTGGTCGCGACTCTAGTCATTAGATTCTCTTGTACAGATTTTTTTAAAGAGTCGGATAAACCGCAAGGATTATTATTTACTGAATAAAACTTCTGAAACAATCGCTACGTTATTATTTTTAATTTAAATAATTGAAAAAATTAAATGACTTTTTTTATTCAAACCTCTTGTGCCTGAATAATTTCATTTCTTTGATTTTTTTATAAAAATATTTATTTGAAATTTTTCTATTTCAATATATTGTTTTCAAACAAATATCCTAAGAACCTGTTGAACTTTTTTCTATTAAAAAAAAAACAAGGTTGGAATATTCAAATATAAAAAATTTGTTTATCTTTCTGTAAAACATATAAATTTCACTTTTGATTAAATGAAATATTTTCTTTTTTAAATTTATATTGTTCAATCAGATACAAAATTATATAAAAATTCATTTGATTTCGTATGAATAGAAATCCTTAATGTTTTTAATTAAAAACTAATAAATTGATTAAAAAATATTTTAAATTAGAAATAAAAAATGGGAATAAAATTAAAACTATTTTCATTTTTTATTTTATTCACAAAAGTAACACCTGTGACAGATTTGTAGAAATGAATATTAAATAAGTTTAACTTCGAAAAAACTCACTATTATATAAAAAAATTACTTTATTGGGAGATTTTTCATTCTAACACAACATTATTTTTCTTTTTGAAATAAAATCATTTATCCAAGCAATGGATCTCTAAATGTAGATGTAAATGTTATAACTTCAAAATACTTAAAAAACACGTTGTAATCTCATGTTGTATTCATACGTATATGAGATTATTTATGAACACTGTGATTGATCTTAAAAACGTTTCCAAATTTATGCTTAATTTAGTAAGAATTCGTTAAGAAAAAAAATGTTACGAGGGCGGATCAATATGTCCATGACTTTTCGAAATAGGAAGTAGTCACTAGGGGCTAAATCCGGAGAATATGGCGGACGAGGTGCCAATTCGTAGCCATTGAGACTGCGCACGTGTGCACCCATGCATTATCTTAATGAAAAAGAACTTTTTTCTTGGCCATATGGGGTCGTTTTCTTTTTAAATCCTCATTAAATCGGTCTAATAAGTTGACATAATATTCGCCGTTTATTGTTTTTCCCTTTCGAAGATAATCGATGTGGATTATCCCGCATGCATCCCAAAAAACTGTTGCCATCACCTTATTGGCCGACAAACTTACCTTGGCCTTCTTCGGAGCAGGTTCACCCGGAGAAAGCCATTGTTTATACTGCTGCTTGGTCTCCGGAGTACAGTAAAGGATCCATGTTTCATTCACAGTTACAAAACGCCGCAAAACCTCATTCGGATTGCGGTTAAACAACTCCAAATAATCCTTTGAAGTTGTCACACGTTTACTTTTATGGTCAATTGAAAGCAAACGCGGCACCCATCTTGCAGACAACTTTCTTAAACCCAGCTGATCATTTAAAATCGAAACCACACTGCCATATGAAATGCCTATGGCATCAATAATCTCTCGCACTTTTACTCTTCGTTCGGCCAACACCATATCATGGATTTTTTCGACATTTTCGGGTGTACTGACCTCAATTGGCCGTCCAGAACGTGCAGCGTCATTTGTACTTGTGCGACCACAACGAAAATCAGTAAACCACTTTTTACCATTGAAATCGATGGTGCAGAGACCCCATAGTATTTATAGTGCTTTTTCTTGGTTTGATTGACGGTTTTTTTTTTCGCAAAAAATAATATTTAATGATCACTCGAAATTCACTTTTTTTCCATATTTAGAAAAATACACGAGGTTGTATGTTCTGAACAGCTGTTAAAAAAATTTGCTCAAAATTTGACAGTAGTCTATTAACAGGTGGTACTTGATGGGAATAATGTTGCATTCCATATAACTATGTGGGAAGATCAAAAAGTCACGAACTTATTGATCCACCCTCGTATTTATAATGAAATTTATGCAATAGATTAGGGTATATTTTTAAAAAGTTTTAGTATCAAAAACACACACACACACACAATAATACAAAAATATGAGACACAGTTTTTTTTTAACATAAATTACGAAAGGTACTAATTTTATTTGTATAGAATATTTAAATTGTTTTAATCTTAGAAATAGCGTTATGCTTTTATGTTATTTTTATTTATTTTTCGTTAATTCAGTACGATTTATAATGTTTCGTTTTGTTTAATAATTCCCGGGAAATTGATTTTTTGTTCCCATTTCCTGGGAAAAAGAAATATAGCGGGAAACTCCAATCCCTATTTGTATCACTTTATTTTTATTTTATTCCTAAAATTATTTAAATTCTCACAATTTTTACTTCTCGGAAAATTTTATTTTGACAATAACTTTAATTACACCCAAATCCCTTTGTATACATACTTTAGAAAAAATTTAACTTTTTGATAATTAAATTTCCTATATGTATGACTTAACTATGACTGTAACATTGTATGCAAATTACAAAAGACTGATAACTTTATACAGCAATTTTCTTTTCAATTCTATAGAAACAATTCGTTTGTTTTTTTTCCGCTGCTGCTAATTTGACTACGAATATCATTTGTTTTAGTGACAATATACTCTGATATTTGTTTATTTGTTGCTATCTACAATTGTCTCGTTTAATTTGTAGTTAGTTTTAGAACATTATATTTGCCTTGAACAAAATTATTTATAGATTTTCAACCCTACCAAATAGTTAAATCGAGATTCCCACTCACGACAAACATTGTTGATATTTCTTGATGTCATGCTACTTCATAGTTATTAGGCATGGCATATGTGATCAAGAAGGAGCTATATAGTTTGCTTCTTTTTTATTATAATAATTTTCCATAAATTTATCGAAAAATGTCTATAAATAGAAAATTTATGGAAAAATTTCTACAAATAAAAAATTTATCGAAAAATTTATATAAAAAGAAAATTGATCGCAAATTTTCTATAAAAAGAAAATTGATCGAACTTTTTCTAAAAAAAGAAAATTAATCGCAAATTTTCTATAAAAAGAAAATTGATCGAAAATTTTCTATAGAGAGAATTTATCGAAAATTTTGGATAGAGAAAAAAATGTTCTACAAAAAGAAACAAAATTTTCTACAAAAAGAAAATCAATCGCAAATTTTCTTTAAGCATAAAATTAATCGCAAGTGTTCTAATAAAATAAAATTTATCACAAATTTTCTATTAAAATAAAATTTCTCGAAAATTTTCTAAATAAAGGAAATTTATCGAAAAATTTATATAAAAAGAAAATTAATCGCAAATCTTCTTTAAAAATAAAATTGATCGAAAATTTTCTATAATGAGAGAATTTATCGAAAATTTTGGATAGAGAAAAAAATGTTCTACAAAAAGAAACAAAATTTTCTACAAAAAGAAAATCAATCGCAAATTTTCTTTAAGCATAAAATTAATCGCAAGTGTTCTAATAAAATAAAATTTATCACAAATTTTTCTAAATAAAGGAAATTTATCGAAAAATTTATATAAAAAGAAAATTAATCGCAAATCTTCTTTAAAAATAAAATTAATGACAAATTTTCTATAAAAAGAAAATTAATTGAAAATTTTCTATAAAAAGAAAATGAATCGCAAATTTTCTGTAAAAAGAAAATTAATTACATTTAAAAAAAAATTAATTGCAAATTTTCTATTAAAATAAAGTTCATTGCAAAATTTCTATTATAAGAAAATTTCTCGAAAATTTTCTATAAAAATAAAATTAATCGCAAAATTTTTAATAAAAAGAGAATTAATGGCAAATTTTCTATAAAGAAATTTATCGCAAATTTTTCATAAAAAATTATCGTAATATTTTGTATAAAAAGAAAATCGCAAATATTTATATAAAAAGAAAATTAATCGCAAATTTTCTATAAAAGAAAATTAATAGCAAATTTTTCAGTAAAAGAATATTAATCGTAAAATTTTTATAAAAAAATTTACCGCAAATTTTCTATAAAGAAATTTATCCCAAATTTTCTATTAAAAAAATACATATATCGCAAATTTTTTATAAAAAGGAAATTTATCGAAAATGTCGTCTTTTTAATAGCAAATTTTCTATTAAAAGAAAATTAATCGCAAATTTTTTATTAAAAGAAAATTAATCGCAAATTTGCTATTAAAAGAAAATTAATCGCAAATTTTCTATTAAAAGAAAATTAATCGCAAATTTTCTATAAAAAGAAAATTAATCGTAAATTTTCTATAAAAAGAAAATTAATCGCAAATTTTCTAAAAACAGAAAATTAATCGTAAATTATAAAAAGAAAATCGCAACTTTTCTATAAAAGAAAATTAATAGCAAATTTTTCATTAAAAGAATATTAATCGTAAAATTTCTATAAAAAAAAAATTTATTGCAAATTTTCTATAAAGAAATTTATCCCAAATTTTCTATTAAAAAAATATATATCGCAAATTTTTTATAAAAAGAAAATTTATTGAAAATGTCGTCTTTTTAATAGCAAATTTTCTATTAAAAGAAAATTAATCGAAAATTTTCTATAAAAAGAAAATTAATCTCAAATTTTCTATAAAAAGAAAATTAATCACAAATTTTGTATAAAAAGAAAATTAATCACAAATTTTGTCTAAAAAGCAAATTGATCCCAAATTTGTTTTATAAAGAGAAAATTTATCGCAAATTTTGTATAAAATAAAACTTCCTATAAAAAGAAAATTTATCGAAAATTTTTTATAAAGAAAAAATTTATCGAAAATGTTTGTAAAAATGTAAATTTATATTTGTGTTTTCTTTTTATAGAAAACTTTTGATAATTTAAAATTTATATTTTTTCTTTTTAAAAAATTTTTAACAAATTTTTGATAATAAAAAAAGAAAAATATTAAGAAATGAATTAGTTAATTTATATAAAAAATTTATATAAAAAACTAACTTAGCACGCGCGCATCATGCGATAACAATTTACTTAGTATGGGGCCTAATACTTCCCCCGGACCAACCGCCCTATTCTTATGTCAATAAGATTCCTTTATAGTCCTTTAGATATGCATCAATTAATATATCATATGTATGGAATCACTTTATTTTCATCTCAACTAAGAATTTATTTTCCCAGAAATTTTTAAAGCTTTTTCTATAAGAGTTCTTAAGATATGCGAAAATTAATATTTGCTTTGTATGTGGGTTACCACTTTCCTTGCTATGACCAAAATATAAAGGAACCCATTTTAATTTCCGAACTCACAGAATGATTCTATGAACATTTCAAGAAAATGTGGGTGTGACATTCAATCAAGTTTAAGCATAGCATATAATATCCTCCATCTATATGTAAAGTTGATGGAAATCGGTTTATTAGTTTAAATTCTTCATGATTCATTAATTTAAAAGAACCTAAAAGTTCCTTTAAATCAGGTCACTGAACTGTCCTCGAGTGTCAATAATATATCAGTTTACTCCTACTATAACAAACAAGTCAATTTTTAAATGACCAGTCTCTTTTATATAAGTGTTAAAACTAGATAACGACCTTCTTTGTCACAATAACCCCGTAATGTATCTTCCCCTTTATAGTTTCCCTTTCATCTACCTTATCTATAGAATGTAGGCTAAAATTTAGTCGCTATTAATCGTCTAAATTTTCTCACTTGATTGTTTTTGCTTCCCGTTTACAGTATCAATGAATTTTATTTTAATGTATGTGATTATGTATGTATATATAAATGTGTAAATATATGACATTTAATATACACATTTGTATTTATAAACGATCAGTTTTAAATAAAAATGTTTTCATACGATAAACTCTTTAAGTAAAATAAAATGTGTATATAAAACGCATATGCCTACATTTTTATTATAAAAATTGTTGCCAATAACTAATTGATGTAAGCGTTTTTGTTTATCTTAAAATTTACTTAAAAAGAAGCAAAATAATTTTGATTACAGTTTTTAGGTTTATTTTGATAGGTGAACTAATAAACTTTATTGAGACAATCTGTAATTTTGTGGAATAAAAAAAAAAAAAAGAAAATAATAAATAACTAATTTTAATAATTATGCTTTATGATATGTAATTAAGAAATATTATACAAAAAATATTTATATTTAATTGAGTGCACTATGGCTCAAATTAATAAAAAAAAGTTTAAAGGTTCAAATAGTTTTTGAATAATTTTATTTGAATTTTAAATGAATAACAAAAAAAAATATATATTCAAAAGTAAAGCAACATTTAGTTATTATATCATCTTTATAATTTGGTTTAAAATCTTCGCTTCAACACTTTCTTTATAGTCGTTTTGATTTATAGTTTAAATAATTTTGAATTCAAACCCAATGAGTTATAAAAATAAATTAGTCGCCTTTTTAGAAATAATTATTTAATAGAATATGACTTTATTCCACAAATTTTAGATCATTACGATCAAATATTCTTTGCCTCTCTTTTACTCAATTACAATTGTATACCCAGAAATTCAGTAACCAAACCCATAGTACATTTCCATTAAACACAATCATAATTAATATTTATGACTGTGATATGAACAACAATAACCGCCAACAATAATGAGAGAAAACAAAACCTAAAATCACATATTTTATTATACAGAGGGACTGACAGTCAGACAGATTGAGTTTTTTATATACCGCATGTGCTTTTAATAACTTTTATTTTATATTTTTAACGAATTGTGACAAAAATAAGTTGAATGTACTCACAATTAATATCTGAAGTATTTGACTTGAATAAATTGAATAATTAAAATAATATTTTTAATTTTTTTTTTTTTTTTTTTGTTTTATAAATAATTTTAAAGAAGCCGAGTAAAGAAATAATTTTAATATTTTGTAAATCAATGACATTGAATTGTTTTGCACAAAATTTTTGAAGTGTATTTCCATAAACTTCGAGTTAAAGTTTTGTTAAGGGTTAATATAAAAAAAGTTGGCTTAGGTTAAAAGAATATTGTAATAAAAGGAAGTTCAGTTTTTACAAATATAAAAAATGTAAAAGAGAAGTTTACAATAAGTATAAGTTGTCTATATTAAGCGATTTTAAAATATTAGGCTATGGTAAATTTATTACTAGTATTTTTACGATATGTATACCAGATTCATGAACAGTAAGATTTTTTTTACATAATTAGCACTCTTTAAGAAATATCGTCGAAAATTGGCAACGTGACATACACAGAGTAACGACTTAAATCTTGATTTTCGATTCAACATCAAAATTTAAAAAATCCGTTGGTTTGGTAAATTTCATAGGAAATTTAAGGACAATTTCTAAAAAAATTATTCGAAATTATTAAAAATTACTTAAATTATTCCAGTAATAATGAAAGTGAGCAAAAACTTTATAACTTAGTCTAATGAGTAAAAGAAAAATATCAAACAAGATTTAATCTAAAGCCAAAAAATGGTATAGCCTTAAAGGCTATACCAAACGATTTTAAAAATAGCTTACTACTCGTATATTTAATAGGCTCACAATTTCAGAATGGGAAGCTAGGAAGAATATTGCGACCAAGTAGGAAACTTTCATTTTAAACATAAATCTTTGCAAAATTTTTACAGTAGTGACAGTACCTTAAAAAAAGCACCATGCTAAGTTAAAATATCAGTTTCTGAAAGTCTCCGATAACTTTTATATAATAAAGAAAAAAAAAAAACAATTTCTACGTAAGCAGCCATCTCCAAATGTTTTAGCTGAATCTGAGTCAAATTTATTCACAACCACACAGAAAAATCACCAAATATATTAGTAAGTGATTCATTAAATTAAACTTTTTTTTTAATTTGTACCTCTAACCAAAATGATTATATCAATTACTACAAACTGTAGAAAATGAAAAACAGAAAAACTTTTCCAATTAAAAAATTGATCAAATCAATCAAGTAGATTTAATGAAATAGAAATTTAAATAAGAAATTAAATTTTACTTAAATTTTATTTTTATTTTACATTTACTTGAATATATTTATTAAATTTAGATGCAAAAGGAAACAACGGTGTTAATTGAAAAAAAAAAAAAAAATCGGTAATAATTTTTTCTGTGCAGTGAGATATTTGCAAAAATATTATACGAAGATCTTTCAATTTTGTTTTCTTTTTTTTTTGGTGCAACATTTAGTGACAAAGGTTCAAAACCATGGTGGCAGTTTTTAATTTTGAAAAAGAAAATATCCATTAAAAAAAGTAAGAAGGATATGATCTGTCAAGCATCACTATAGAGAAATTCCAAGTCAGGGTGATGGTACTAGGTCAGTATAGTAAAACCCTCAAAGGGTTTGGCGTTCGTATGTGTCAGTTTTTTTTTATGACCTTTTAAATTTTTTCCTTATCTTGATGTTTTTTCGCTTAGTTGTAACATTTTGGCAAAAACGTAGTTTAACATAACTCGAGAACCACTTGTCCGATTTTGATGAAACAAATTTAGAAAAATTAAGAATTACAATTTCTCTAATCTGTTTCTATACCGAAAAAACATCAAGATAAAAAAACATCAAGATAAGGAAAAAATTTAAAAGGTCATAAAAAAAAAAACTGACACATACGAACGCCAAACCCTTTGAGGGTTTTACTATACTGACCTAGTACCATCACCCTGACTTGGAATTTCTCACCCCCCAGACAATAATCCCAAAAATGTTCCACAGTGTTATAAACCGATCCATGAAATTTAGCATAAAGATTTAAAACTTATTTATACCGAATTTCTCTGAAATATTGCTATACTTAAAGCATTTTCGATTTTCAGGAAGGACATTTGTATGGGGCTAGGTGAAATAATGGGCCGATATAAAAGACTTCATCTTGATATCAAATTTCATCACGATATCTTTAAAATTCAAAACTGTAGTTTCATTGCAAAGTTTACATTAACAGATGGACAGAAGGACGGACATATGAAATTGGCTGAGGAAATGATTATAAGCCGATTGGAGTATTTTAAGGTATTAGGTATTAGACCAATATTTTTGGGTGTTGCAAATATCAGCACGCATGCTTAACACGCTTCCCACTTTTGTGGTATAGGATATAAATCAATACCAAATTTCAAAAAAATAAAATAAATAAAAAATAATAATTTTCATAAAGTATCAATTTCAAAAAGTATCAGTTTCTTCAGACTATTGAAAGAAAAAATACCAATATTCAAAAGAAACATAGAAAATTTTAAAAATGTACTAATTTTAGGAAAAAAAAGAAGAAGGCTGGGCGGCTGGCTGTCCATGTAAGCCTTGTGCACAAAGTACAGGTCGCAATTTTGAAGATAATTCAATAAAATTTGGCACGTAGGACTGAAATTCATTATGATCGGTCCATTATTTCACCTAGCCCCTATACAAATGTCCTCCCGGAAAAGGGGTTTAACGATCATAAATGTCTTAAATATAGCAATATTTTAATGAAATTCGGCACAGGAAGTTTTGTATAAGTATCAATCTTTGTGCAAAATTTCATGAAGATCGATTCATAATTGATAATAGCTACCATATAAAACCCTCTTCCGCAAACCATATACATATGTTACTATCTAGTTTATATTCGCCACAAATAAGTCTTATATAAGTAGAAATCACAGTGACAAATTTTATGAGAAACGCTCCATTATTTACCATAGCTCCCATATAAGCCCACTTTCGGGAATCACCCTAAAGTGCATAAATTCATATAAATGTTAGTATTAACGTAATATTCTGTATTCGTATATTTTATTTTACACTTAGTAAAAGTATCGGTCCACAATTATCCACATGTCTAATACAACACCACTCCACGAATTTTGTTGGACATACACAATGGTGTGGGGTATCATATGGTCGGGCTTTACCGACTATAACTTTCTTACTTGTTTTTTTAATGTTTTACAAACAAAATTTTGCAAAACAAATTAAATAAATTTTTAGATAAACTAACAATTTTCAAAACAATAATGAATTTTCATAATTGTAACTTTTTTCATTTTATTACTTACAAAAATACTTTACAAAAAATATACTCATTTTCCAAAAAAGGGAAACAAAATCCAAAAAGTAAAAATTTTTAAAGAAGGACCTTTTAAAAATTTTTTTAAAAAAGAACAATTTTTTAACAAAGATAAAATAGTACAATTTTTCAAACAAAATATCCCAACAAAAAAAGACTTGAAAGTGCTTCCAAAAAAAGAACATTTTCATCACTTCAAATATATTTTTATTTGTATTTTGTACTTCTTTGGAAGTTATTAATAAAAAAAAGAAAAAAGCTACCAATGACAACCATGTGTTAGAAAAAGAGCATTTGCAACTCTTTTCCAACACTAAGTACTTCCTTCCATTAACAACAAAATATTAAAATCATGACTTTCCAAAACTATTTTCAATAAAAAAAAAATAACAATTTTCAAAATAAAGAAGAATTTTTTCAAAAAAATTAAAAATATTCACAAAAAGTACATTGCTATAAGGAAATAAAATGTACATCGTCGCATTAAAAAGATTAAGTTAATATTTAATTAACATTTAATATTATTTGTTATTAAAGTAACATGTTAAACTTTTTGTTTATGATCAAAATCAAAATATTTCATAAAAATGTCGTTCCTAATCACAAAGAAGTAAAATAGACTAAATATGTATGTCGCTATAAAGATGGAATATTAAACTTTCATTTGGTATATAAAGTCTTTTAGTAAATAAAAAAATTTCTAGAGCCTTTTGCTTAAAATTACTTTGTTACAAAATAACAGGCGGTAAATTTTAACCCATTGTGCTGCCTGAAGTAATTTGTTGTAGGCTTTACTTTTGATCTATTTCTATCAACTTTTTTTTATCACTATGTTAAACAATGGAAATTTTCCTTACTGAGTAATTTAAAAAACCTTTTATTTTTAATTTTAATTAACTGTTCCTCTAAGGAAGTTTCATACACTTAATTATTTAATTAAAAGTAAAAGTATTTTATTGACTACTAAAAAAATTAGTTTTATATTTTTTTTAAGTTGAACACATTTTTTCAATTCTTAGGAATGCGGATTAATTTTCAATTGTAAATATTCCATTTACGACGAGTGTATCTACTAGGGTATTCAAAATGTTTGGTTTTTCTATTGTGCGAATAAAACGAATAATCCGAATAAGGCATTTTAGTTTGTTCGAATAATTCGATCTTAATTATAAATATTATTCGAATTATTCGAATAATTAAAAAATAATTACAAAGTAAAATATGTATGATAAAAAATGATAAATTTGATGACTCTCTGTCTTATATAAATTATAAGCCATTTAGTCTTTTTCATTCATGATATTAATTTTGTCCAAGATTTTAATTTTTCTACAAAAAAAAAAAAAAATCGACAAAATATGTAAGAGCCCTTTTACATTGAGCATTATCGCATTCTATTTTTTATGATATTTTGTTTTGGTTGCTTCGAAAATCCTTCTATATTAATAAATTTAAATTTGTGTTGTTAAACTTTAAAAAAAGATTGACAAAAAACAACAAATTAGTAAAACAAGTAAGAAATATATAGTCGGTCAAATCCGACCATAGGAGATTTCCGGAAGTGATTCTAACATTTTTTAGAATTTATGCATGTTAAAGAGATTTTCGAAGTAGAGGTTTACATGGTCAATTATGCATTGATCTTACTGAAATTCACACCGATTTATATTTGTATAAAACTTATTTGTGTTGAATTTCATTAAAATATTCTTGTATTTAAGGTATTTATTATAG
Organism: Protocalliphora azurea; assembly: GCA_932274085.1. Taxonomy (NCBI): domain Eukaryota; kingdom Metazoa; phylum Arthropoda; class Insecta; order Diptera; family Calliphoridae; genus Protocalliphora; species Protocalliphora azurea. Next base: position 153,836,651 of record OW026520.1, read on the forward strand.
TTAAAACCCTATTCCGGGAGGACATTTGTATGGGAGCCAAAATAATTATTTGTGTCAAATTTCATTAAAATATCTTTTAAATTGCAACCTGTGCTTTGCGCACAAATCTGCATGGACAGCCAGCCAGTCAGCCAGATGAATGGATGGATATCGTTAAATCGACTCAGAAAGTGATTCTGAGCCGAACGGTATTTTTTCTGTGCTTTACAAACATCATCACAAACGCATAATACCCCAGCCACCTGTGATGGTGTAGTGTATAATAAAATCTAGCTTTGCTATGACGAATAACTTTTCTTAACCCGCTTGCATTTCTACACCTCTTGCCTACACATGTAAAAGTTGCATAAATCCCCAATGTAAATAGGCTCTATTTCTACTAGAAACTTTTAAAATCAATTTGAAATTTAAATTAATTTTAGCTAAAAATTGTTTGAAAAAATTTTATTTTCTTTGAACTATATCCAAAGCAAACAATCTTGAAAAGACGCCGATTGATGTAAATAAATATAAATGTAAACAATCAGTCTTCAAAAGGTTCCTTTTATGATTAAAAAAAAAAAACTGCAACCTGTCAAAAATCCTCAGAATGAACATTAAAAAAGAATTCAATTTAAATGAGCAGATTAAATCGATTCTGTTCATTTGTTTTTATAATATTAGATTTTGAAAAAAAGTTAAAATTTTCGTTGGCAAAATTGCCAAAAATTGCATTCATTTAAATTTAGAACTAGGAAACATTTTTAGATATTTTTTTTATAAATAATCTAACAAAATCATATCAATTACAAAAAAAAAAAAATTAAATTATACATTTATTCGAATATTCGATATAAAAACATTCAAATTATTCGTTATTCGAAAAAGACCAGTTTTAAATTTTTCGAATAATTATTCATAATAAATTGTTCGAATAATTCGAACGAATATTATTCGAGTGAATACCCTAGTATCTACATTCTTTTAGTTTTTATTTGGTTTATTAGTATGACAATTGTTTTTATTTATAGCACTTTGTTTTTTTTTTCTTGCTAAAAAAAAAATTTAAAAGGAAAACAATTTAAACCAATCAAAATGCAAAAGCAACTTCAAACGTTTCTATAACTAAATCAATTGAATAAATTTTTTTCGTTTAATATTTTAGCAAACTACAATAATGGACTTTTAAGGGGAGCCAATATATATTTATATTGATTTTAATAAACACCAGCCGGGACGGAGAGGTATTACTGTATATCCATAAACTATTAATACATAAAATCAGTGACTCTAAACAGTTTCGAAGTAAGTGAAGGAATTGTCATATATTTATTAAATAAATATAAATTTAAAGTCTTTAAATCATTTTATTACATTTATACACTATTTCAGCTCATAAATATTATATAAAAAAAAAAATCTTTACTTGTTCATCTTGAAAATATTCGTCAATAGAGAACATCTGCTCTTTATAGTGGTTAGGCGAGAATCATTTATATTTCCCCTTTCAATTTAATGGAAATGTAACTAAGTTTAGTGTTTAGAGTAAATAACCAATTAACTGGGTTATTTATTAATAATAAAATGAAAAAAAAAAAAATATTTACAAAATGAAATTTCAAACTTGTTGAAAATCAAATTATTTACTATATTCAAGACTATAAAACTTACGTTAACTAACGTTGTATGCTCTTGATTAAAAATTTTAACTAAATTATAAATTATTTTCGAAAAAAAAAAATGAAATAAAAAACAATTAAAAAAAGTGTTAAACGTTTATCAGAAAGTGTAGAATTTACAAGCTACGTAAATATATTGCTATAAAAATAGCAACAACTAACAGCATGACAAATGATCGATGAAGTATAAATTGGCTATAAAATTGGCAAAAACCCCAATAAAATTTTATCGTTTTGTCGTTTTGTCAATAAACTACTAACACTAACTAACTAGAGTAAAATCGCCTACTAACCAATAGATAAATTTTAAAACACCACCAACACCACCAGCGAAGGAATCCATGTACATACATACATATGAAATATTTAGATACCATGTTGTATTCTTATCATTGATTATATTTCAGTGCACTTTTTGTACAGCTAAAAGAAATTAAATGTTAAAGAAATTTAATCAACAACAAATTAATCGATGTAACATGAGTAGACAGAGCAGTAGCTAAATTTTTGTTGTTTTTATTATTAGCCAAGAATATTGTAAGTCTAAATACCGAACAGGCTGGCGGCAAGTCCATATTAATGGTATTTGTGCGTTGTGTTAAAATTATTGCATATTTGAACACCTGTAGCCATTTTGGTTATACGCATGTTTTTGCGAGGGTCACCGGGAAAGTTTTGATAAAATTTTATTGCTATATTTTGAATGAAACGAAAAAATTTTAGGAATATTTTTAAAGCAAAGAATGCGTACGAAAAAGTTAGTGCATACAATTCAGCTTATAAAAATGAGACCAATGTGTCAATATCTTTGAAATTTTGATTTTGTTAAAGGCTGTTATATTTAAATTTTAAATTTAAAAGAAAAAAATGTTTATGTTAGTTTTTAATAAAATATTTAATATTTTCTAGGATACCCTCTATTAGAGCTTTATTGTGTTTTCGGTTACTTTTTTGTTGGAAAGGATCCACTTATTTTAACTTTATTTTATTTTTTAGTTAGCTTTAAGCATTCTTTAAATATTTTTTTTACTATGACCCAATACATTTGAAATTGTCAAAGTTCTGGACAGTTAACTGGACGGCCTCCTTTGGTGTATATCTGCAACATTTGTTTGATACCACTCAGTTAATTTTTTTGTTGTAATAATGCGAAGAGAGATCTGGCTAGAAAAATTAGAATTCTTAGTATTTTCTAATGATAGGGAAGAATTTTTTCTGATGGCACTCATTTGCGTACATTTCTCTATTAAAATTGTCCCTTGTTATGAATGAAGTAATTTTTTTCCCATATTTATAAGTGTCTTGTCATACCAACTTTATTCGACAATTTAGATTTTTTTAAAAGATATTTATCTAATACATTTGCCATAACATCTGTGATATGGAATTCCTGACCAGGATGTTGTAAAAAATTTTTTGGAGTGCGTACTTTAATTACCCTTTAGATAACATTCATATTTTGAAAAAATTAATTGAAAATTTTTAATATTTAATATTTTTTCTAGCGTTCCTATTAGGAACTATTTATACCTCGTGGGTCCTCAGGTCAGCTTTTTTAACTTTTCTGGTAAAAAATAAAGAGAAATTTTAAGAATCAGTCGTATTCCATCCAGAGATATAAGGATTTTCTCTTAAAATTTGTGTTATTTTGTCTGCTATACTGAAGTCTGTAAATTAACTTCCGTAGGATTCTATTTGGTGATCGCAAACTCTTTGTATTTTTTATGACTCAAGAAACTTTATTTCCAAACTCAACTACGTTCCTAGCAATTATTTTATAAGTTCGACATGTGTTTCGATAATAAATTTGAATTATGTGTTGGAACGATGTTTTTTTTTAATTTTCATTTTAAGAAAAACTAAGAAAAAATTGGTCACATAGTTACTGAGAATAATAACAAATGTAAACAAGTTAACGGTACTAATCTTCAAAGTATGTACGCATTTTTTTGTGCGCAATCCTTATAATAAAAGATTTTGTTATTGTAAACAAAAGGCTATAGAAAAGCTATTACTTTATTAGCTTAAGAATAAATGAAAGCTTAACATTTAAACTTTCTAACAAGATATAAATTTTATATATTAGACACGATTAACTTCTACATGCTATTTCGTGAGTATGTTCATAGCTTGTAGTTATTTTTATGTTAAGTTTTTACGATTTTAATGGTATTTAACTCTTCAGATAAATAAACAAATTTTAATATTTAAATTTTCGATTTATTCTACCAAAATCTATCGAAAATTTATCTTATTCTTATTATTAAATCTTCATATACATCTCCTTGTTTATTTGTTAACTAAACAGTTCTATAGAAGGTGGTTTGTAATTACAGTTAAAGTAATTCTTTTTGGGATTTATGTTCCGATTTGTAACAGCATTGACTTCATACGATTAGAAACCATTACATCGTCCCGCTTTTTAACATATATTGAAGACATTTTTTCCTCTTTTCTAATATTAAAATATATTTCAAAAAATAACTAAATACATATTTTAAAATTGATTTGTTTCCAAAATAAAAAATGCAAATATTAACTCAAATTAAAGGAACTATAAGAGGATTTTTGATTTTTTAAAAAAGGAAATATTGTCTCAAAATAAAATATAGATCAATTTTGAAAAATTTACGAAATCATTGAAACAATAATTACTCTTTTAGGATTCCTGAAAAGCTTTAATCTGGTGAATGAAAAACGTTTAAACTAAATTTTCATCCTTATAAAAGTTTATAAATTTACTCTCTAACAAAATTTCTAGTATAACCCTCATATTAACTCATAAATTTTTTGTATTTTACCGTTTGCTGCCTCAAATAAATAAGCGCCGAGGGGTTCAACATCAAATGTAGTACATATCGATGACTTGCAGTGCCCATTTGTTTGTTATAACTTGGGTACATTCAACTCTTAAAATAAAATGACAAAACCTCTATTTGTAGCAATTACCAGCTTGACAATCCTAAAATAACGAAGCAACAAAAAAATTGCAATGAAAACAAATGATCGATCGTAAAGCAAAACGATCGATAATTCTACACCCTGATAAAAGATTGTATGCGTACAAAGTGTGTAAAATTGGTATTAATGTAAGAAAAATATATAAAAGAAAAATGGTAACATGTTTGTTAAGTACGATATAGATGCAAAAAATTTGCACTCTTATTGTAAATTGACCAAATTGAAACTAGGTCTTATTTAAAGATAATTTATTAAGGTGTCAATTAATGTGATGGTTTCATTAAGGAATATGGTTTCAATACAATTAAGATTAATGGAAATTAACAGCACTGTTTACACATATAAACTGGGGGTGGTTTTAAGACATCCCAGATAGGTTTATCTATAACAATGATCTTAGCAGCCGTTGTCATAAATTGCAATTCATAAATAGAATTGTGTATAAACAATTTTTTGAAATTGTTAACGAACTATTAATATTAAATTTGTTTAATAAAACTTTTAGAAAACAAATCTCTATTTGAAAATAATATATTTAGAAAATCCTTAAAATTGTGTTGAAAACATTAATATTAACTATGAAAGAAAAACTTTTATGAGAAATTTGATGTTAGATTATGATTTCTAGAAGTTCGAAGTAAACGATTTTCTTAATCGATCAAAAAATGTTCATCTATAACTAACCACAAATAAGTTATATACAAATAAAAATCTCAGATCGTTTAATATAATTTAATTTCGTAAGTCAGTTATCGTTATGAAAAATAGATAATCTAACATTGTGAAAATTTTGTTTGTCTCATCTGTAAGTATTTTTAAAATAATGCAATGGCTGAAATGTCTAATGATTCCTTCTTGCATATTCAGTTTTGCCAAAAATATATGCCACTACATTACGTTTGAAAAACCGCTATAATATTTCTTATAAAAAAATTCAATAAATTGTTATTTTTTAAGTTACAAACATGTTAAGAATGAATATTCATTATTTCAAAATCTTCATTTTGAAAACATGAGTGCATTTCAGAGATTACAATCAAATTGGAAAAGTTTTTTTGGGGGATACAGTACTTGCTATGTAGACATATCCCATAGCTCAGATTGTAATCTATTTTTTTTTTTATATATATATTTTACTATACTCAACTTAAAATATTTGCAGGAAAAATCACCTATATAATTCTTCATACTGCAAAACCTCAAATATTGTATTGTATCTTTCGATTCGAAGAGTACATCATTCGAAATTATATTTTAAATAATAATTGTATATTAAATAAAGCGTTCAACGATTTAATTATATTCCTTCAAATCAAAAATAAATTGCGTGATCAAGCATTTTTAGCATCTGAAAAAACTATCAATTATAAAAGTTTTTTTAAGTGCAAAGAACACACATAACTGAAGGTTGAACTATTGCACCGTCTGCGATCCAAAAAGTTAATCAGAAATAATTATGCAGTTTCGAAACGCCTACTCCGATTTAAATAAAATAATGATAGTAGAGGTATAGACGAGTTAAAGTTTTTACCCTAGATCATATAGACAATATCTTTCTTTTAGTTTACAAGATATTGAGCTTCAAAGATTAAAATTTTAATTTTTTAATGTATATCGGTCGAATTTTTTCACTACAGTGGGTCTAAATTTTACCCGATTTTTTTTAATTTTATTTATTTTATTAACAACAAATAGCAAAATTATGTAAAGACAAAATTATGAAAAAATTTTAACTCTAAAAAAGTCGATTTTTTCCCGTTTTTTTCCGAAAAAGTGGTCATATTCTTTTTCTATTATATAAAAAATTTCTTCAATAACATATATAATATTTATATTTTTCTAAAAGATAAATAAATAAATACAAAATATTTTAAAGGAAAACAAATCAAAGAAATTTAATCCCTCGAGGATCAGGATCTCTCGAACTACACCAATTTTTTCCATAAATTTCCAATTTTCGCCTTTATTTCTCAAATCGCAAAGCCAGAATCAAACTATTTATTATTTTTACAAGATCTAATATACTTTTTAATTTTTTTTGGTAATAAAATTTTTCACTCCTCGATATTGGTTGGAAAGATATAGCAGAAGAAAAAAGTAAAAAAATCACATTTTTGGAAGTTCTTGAAAGTTTTTTGGGAATTGCGGGATTTCTATTTATAAACCTAAAAAAGTGAATCACACTTGAAATTAAGTAAAATTTCAGTAAAAGATATCCACTAACGAAAATGTTATTGCATAGTTAAAAATTAATAATTTGTACAAAATCTCAAATCAATACTTTTTCGGTATCTTCTGCAAAAAAAAAAAACTTTTTAACAATTTAATTTCTGGCTGTATGATAGGACAGATACACTGTCCCAACTATATATATATATATATATATATATAAATATATGTATATATACATATAACTGGAATTATATATATATATATATATATATATATATATATATATATATATATATATATGTACATATATATGTATATATACATATAACTGGAATTATTATATATATATATATATATATATATATATATATATATATACTATATGTACATATAACTGGAATTAAAAGCGTTGGAGATGTATCAGAGAGTAATCTAGCGAACTTTACCTAGAGTAAAGGTTAGCTACATAAGAACTACATACTCGAAAAACTCTGATCTCTTTTGCCTAAAGAATATCGCAAAGAGCTAAAGGAGCACCGAGAGTAGCTGCTTTTTGCTTATTTGTTTTTGTTCATAAACGGATTCCAAAATTATAGAATGTAAAAGGGATTTTATTTTATTTACATTTCGTTGTCCAAGGTACCCGCTTTTTAACCTCTCTTAACCTACGGACACTTTGATGAACACAACAAGACCGTCTTAGAAATTCTAACATACAATTTTAAGCCTTTAAAAATTCGGCACGATAGCCGATCAGCAGCCTATGAAAAGTAGTTGGTTGTTTCTCTGTTTAGAATTTTATAAGGATCCAGAGGGAATTAAAATAGTTTGATGTTTTACTAACGAAAAAATTATATTTCACGACTTATTTTACATTAAAGTTTTAATAATGTGTACAATTTATTTTTTACGATTTTATGACCACTTATGTTTTGATCGGACTTGTAGTACTAGGCTTTGTTACAACAATAGATGGTTGAGTAGTTGCACAAGGCTGAGAACGAAACTTATAGTTTCCAAGTAAATTCCAATTGAAAACAAAAGTTCCATTATAAAAATCTTGATTTATCTTAAGTCTTTTATGGTTCAATTTCCTTGGCAGAATATATTTAGTAAAAGTCAAATTTTCTTTTAGATACATTTAGGTTTTTCCAAAGCTCAAAACATAAATAGCTAATTTCGCATTTCTTCTAATTTTTAAGACACTTGATTATTTTATTATTTTTAAATTTTGCACATGATACAATTGAAAGAATGAAGAAAAAAAAAAACAATAAGAAAATAAAACTCATCCATAAAAATTAAAATGTTTATATGGATTATTTCAATGTATACAGATAGATATTCAATGGAACCTACACATTAGGGTGTCCAATTATTGGGGTTTTCATATTAATCGGTTATGTTGGAAAATAATTATTCGATGTTAAAAGTTGTTCGGTTAATAAACCATTAATTAAACCAAATAGTATTAGTAATATATGTAAAACATATAAATAACACTAGTATTTAATCTAATAAAGTAGTCATTTAGGGCCTGATTCAGTATGACAATCAAATTGTTTGAAAATAATATTTGTATGAAAACTACTCAAAAAACATTTGAAAAAATTAGTAATTTTCATACAAATTTTATTTTAAAACAAGTTGATTGTCGTACTGAATCAGGCCATTAGAAACATAATGTAAGTGAAATTCTTTCACAAAGGGTTCATTTTTTTTATCAGTTCTTTCGCCCACTTGTATGAAAAATTGCATTTCTTGACTTAATAATACAAAATATTCTCTTAATTCACTTTGTTTAATACATCAGATTTTACTGTCACTCCCTTTATTTTCTTTGTGAAAATGATTTTTTTTTTTTTTTGTTATAAAAGTCGAAATTAATATTGACATTTTTACGTACATTTTGTTAATGAAGAATAAAATTTTTATAACTTATATAACTTTGAATTTACTTTACAAAACAATGTTTTCAAAATTGCTATTGTCACAAGTTTAAGTTTATGAAGTTGTAATATATAATCTTTTCAAGTCGTACTTTACTAAACATTCTATTCTAACAAAACAAAACAACATGATCCTGAACCAAAATATTCAGATCATTTCTAATGAATTTAACATAGGCTTGTCATTGGAAGATGTTATCACTGAGAAAGAAATCATGTTCACGATTTTGCAATGGACATCTAAATTTTTTTATCGGAGCAAGGAAATTAATTTTAATTTTTATAAAAGCAACATATTTTTTAATAAAAAAAAATATGCTTAACATTATTTTTCATTTGTTTAAAATGATTCTTTTTAGTAAAAAGTATTTGCAAAAATAACAACTAAATCTCAACGTTTTGTAGCAGAAAAATTAATCCCTTTTCAATAATAGCTTTGGATCAGGGATGGAAAGTTAAAATATTTTTCAGTATCAAAGAAAAAAAAAATATTCAAATGGTACTTTTTCACCATCAAAGTACTAAAATTCGAATTTTTAACTTTGGATGCTTTTTGTATTACTTCTTATGCACAAGAAAACGTACACATAAAGATACTTTAGAAGTAATGAAAAAGTGCTTCCCAAAAAATTAGTTTTATTTATTTTTTTCTGGGATATAACAGACATTTAAAAAAGTATGTAATTGAATTAAATTTATCTTAAAAATAAAAAATGCTTTCAATTTATTGCAGAAAAATTAATTTCGGGTGCCCCGATGGCCTAGTTAGTAGTGAGCTAGTCTGTCAGTCTGGGGGTTGTGGGTTCGATTCCCACCAAAGACTCTGGTCTGTTTCACTACAACGAGCTAAGGTCTTCGTTACTCCGCTCGGTTAGAATTAGAATATAATTTGTAATTGTATTGTAATTATATAATAAATAAATAAATAAAAATAAAATTAATTTCGACACAAATTATTCGGTTTATTAGTTATTCGAAAAATAGATAACTTTAAATTATTCGAACAGTTAATCGATCAAAATCGGATAACCGAATGACGCTTAACCGGTTGGATACCCTATTTCACAAACATATGTAAGTATGTGCTACATATTTTAAAATAAACCCCACAAGCAAAATAATAGGAATGTGATTCGAATTCGTATTGCTTAGAAAAAAATTTTATTGCTGCAATAAACATATTCGATTTGCGGGAGTTTCCCCCACCGGGAGAGATTGTGCGTCACGCGAGGTACATCTAAGCAATAAGAAAACAACATGTCTGGAAGAAAAATAGGCAATATTGCTAGATAATCATCTAGGTGAAAAAAAGAAGATACCGCCAGATAATCTTCTGGAGGATGTAATAAATATATAGAAAAATTATTACTAAATAAATCTTGAAATAATATAATAAAGAAAACTTTTACAACTTGTAAAGCATGATCATGTCTTAACATCAAGCACGAAAATTAAAAAGCTCACATAAAATATCCATTTTTGGCTAAAAGACAAACAAATTTATTAAATTTTTTTATGAAGAAATTTTTTTGAACAATTTTTCGACAATTGAAAAAAATTGTGTCTGAAAAAGAAGATATTGTGTAAATTTGATCTAGGAAGATATCGTCCAAATGTTTGTAGGGAAATAAAGTAAATACACACCTCATAAAAACAATGATCGATAAGTAATCAAAACAAATTAACTCAACTCAGAACAAATGAATATGAATCAGTAAGTAATTCGTGTGATTTCGTCTGACAGTTCTAAAATTCATTGTGTCTTGCCCTTTTTTTCGAACCTCAAATTGTTGGTATTTTTTTATTTTAGCGACAAATAAGTAATTGAACTACATACATATGTACGTACTCACAAAAGATATAAATAAATTAATTGTATTGAAGAGTTAAAAAATTTAAATACAAACAGACGGACAACCAGAAAGAAGGACTGTGTGACATGATGATCACTAATAATGGCTGGGTCGATCACATGATCAATTTTTTTTATTATTTTATTTACAATTAATTTTATTATTTATTATAATTATTGTAATTGTGCCTGGCGTTAAGGGAAGCTTAACTATTGTTTGTGTTGGCCTCTTAACACAAAATCAACTTTATCAAAATATTTTTTTATTGTTATATTTTTTATTTTTAAATGCATTTAAATGACAACAGTTAACAACCACTTTAAATCGCAATAGTTTTAATATAAATAATATGTAATAATATTAACAACAACATTAGTTAGCAATAGTCAATTTTTCTTTTAATTTTTTTGTTTTAAATATTATCGCAATATTTTTATACATTTATTAGTTTGTGTGGCTGTCCGTCTGTCCATCCATCCGTCTGTTTATTTATTTGTTTTATTTATAAAATAATATAAATTGCAAATACCTTTTGAAAAAAAAAGAGCTTTTGTAATTAGTTCACAGGACTTTATTTATTTGTATAATTTAATAGTGTATTATTTTATTTCTTTTTTATGTTTATTTAAATAAGAACTTTATTTATAATTTAGTATAATTTATTGTATTTTTTACTTATTTTTTGTTTTCTATGTTTTTGGGCTTAATAAAACAAAATCCGTTTTGCAAACACGCGATTACAAATTTATTGTTTTCCGTTATTACAAAACGCTTATATTTTAATTATTTAGTATAATTTTTATTGATCATAAAATTGGAAAAATTTTAAACAAAAACTTCCGTAAATATTTGAATTTATCACGTAACGTTTTTCTGTTATACTTTTCTCAATTGATTTTTGCTTAAAAGGCGGCGTTTGTATACAAAAAACTTTTTTATGTTTTTATTATTTATTTACTTTATACTTTATTGAATTCTGATCGTATATATTTTCTTACGATGTGTTCCTGAAGAGGGCTAAATCTATACTGTTTTTCAATATTGACAGAGAGCCAATCAGCGAAATAACGAAACGAAGTTATCGTGTTGTGTGGAATACGATTCGAGTACACATAAACAACAAAACACTAACCACACACATCATGTCTATAGCAAAATGAAGTGATTTGTTGTTTATTTTTGTATGGTGTTTGTCGAATTGTATGGTGTTTTTTGGAAAACAATTTTTGAAAAACTCACACAAACAACAAACAATTATAATAAATATTTGTCTGATCAAATTGAGTAGTTGTAGCCAGCCGCTATTTGTAACAGTAGTTGAGCTTCGTTTTCCATTTGCATACGAATATTTTTTTTGTTGCATTAGCAAGGAAGTAATGTAACGATCATTTTATTATTATTTTTAAATGCTGTTTTGGCATACATATTCATGTGTGTATGTGTGTTTGTATTAGAATTTGATACATTTTGATAATGCACATTTAAGATTTTTAACGGTTTTGTGTGGCATTTCACATACAACATTCTTATTTCAATCTGACTTTTACTACCCTTAGGTGCCATTAATAGCTGTGTGAGTAGTTTTACAAGGCTGAGAACGAAACTGATAGTTGTCAAGCAAATTCCGATTAGGATTTCAAAAAATTTATAAGAAATTGCAATAAGTAAGTAGCTGACAACACTAATTAGATAGCAATAAACAAATGACTAATCTTTAAAATATTCAAACGATATTTAATAAAAAATTAACATGGACTTTGTATTAATATATTTTTTATGGTGTTGAAAATAATTTAAAATCACTTGAATGTTACTCAAGATATACATAAATATCAAATGTCAAAAAAAAAGTTACAACAGTATTTAAAAATGATAATACCCAACTGATACAAAAAAAAAAAAAAAAAAAATTGAGCTCTTTTAAGCTTCTCTAACAGTATCATAAAAGTCACCAAAATACATAGTGATCTCCTTCCATGAAAATTTTTCAACAACCCTTTAATGGAATACCCGGGAAATTTATAGCTCTAGTCGAGGACCTGTACAAGAATGCTTTTTGACGAATTTTACACGAAGACATAATAACCTGCCTTATGAATATCAATGTAGAAGTTCACCAAGTATCCCCTTTGTTATTCAAAGTAGTCAAAGTATTAGATCATGTCGAAAAAAAAAATAATATTAACACCAAGAGGCATTAATACCATGGCATTTGAACGATGGTCTCAAAGAAATGTATTACGCGGGCGACATTTGTTTGCTATCACATAAATTTAATGATATATAGTTGAAATTGAGGGACATAGTCGTCAAAACAGCATCAGGCAGTCTCAGGATAAACATACCTAAACGAAGGTCATGTGATAATAACAAAAAATAAAAATAAATAAATAAAAATAAAGTTTTTTGGAAGTTCACTCAAAATCAGTATTGATGAAAACAAAAACAATTTTAAATTCATCTTCAGTTTTCTACTAATGATTGAAAATTTTTCCAAAATGGAATTGTAAATCTGTTGTTTTGTAGTAAATCATAAAGTGCATCATCTTAAAGTAATTTTTAAAACTTTTTTTATGCACAAAAAAATTCCTTTCGAAGGCTAAAATACCATAAGGAAAAATTTTAAAATATTTTTCCATAAAAATCTCAAAATTAAAAATTTTTTGAAACCCATTTCTGGAACAAATGTAAAACTCATGATTTTTTATCTCTGGTGTAGACCACAATTTAAATGAGTGGTTTTCGTACATCAGAATCTTTAGAAAAGAAATTTTTCGGCCCACTTTACCTGACAAGAATATAGACACCCAAATGACGTGTGGATTTCCTAAAATATCTCCAGACGTTCCAAGCTGAACATATTCAACGGTAATATGAAATCAATTACCTTGTACGAATATAAATCATGGAATGGAGCTTACTGTTATTTCAAACCAATGAAAGTTTTCATCAACCATTCCCTCTGCCAAATCCTGAAACTTTTCTTGTCAAATACATGCTAACAGCAATCAACTGCTTTGGGCATAGAAAATAATCGATTTTTTTGGAAATAAATCTGTAACTTCTAATTGACTGCTTGAAGTTTCATAAAATTTCACATAGGTGTAGCAGAGGAGTATAAAATTTTAAGTTTGAAAGAAGGGTCCCACATACCCCTCAGGAGCGGAGCTATTGGAGCTCCAAATAAGGTACCTTTGTCATAGCAAATTTTTAACGCTTGCCAAATTTCAAATATTTTTAAATCTTCTTAAATACTCTCGATGAAAAACATGCATGCAGGTGCTAATTATCTCTTAAGTTTTCAAGTTATTTGCATTTATAATTTAAACTATCAAGATTTTACAAAATGTACAAAAGTAGGGTTATTTTTGGTTTTATAAAAAATACTGATTTCAATCTTTTTGCATATAATTAAGAATTATGCCAGCTAGGCAAGTGTATTTATTTTAAAAAAATTTAGTCCATAGTTTTTCGAATTTTTTTAATTAAAGTAAAATTTTTGTTTTGTGGAGGAACTATAAATATTTCATCTCTAATAAAATCTTTCAAATTTAAAAATATAATTAATGAAATTTTCGGTGATTTTTAGCTCTATCATTTAAAATAGTAAAGTGTAGAAAAATTTTAAGATTTTTATAAAATGAATCCCACAATTTTCAAAAAAAAAAAAAAAAGAAAACGGCGAAAGTCCCAAAAATGGAATTTCGTTACAGGTCTGGAAAAAGCCATTGGCAAACTCTTTGAAATACATTACAGTGTCTGAAACTGCATTCTGTTTGTAGATTCATGCTTTTTGGGATTTCAAAATATTTGAGAGACTCTCTGTGATATTATCTTTCAGAAAAGTGTTAGAAAAATTTTATTTAAGAAAAAAAAAAGTTGTAGACACCAAAAGAAAATCGCAAAAGAGATATCGATTTCAACGATTCGAAAGATTATTTTGCTCTTTAATTAACTAGATAAAAATTTTACAAAATCAGACAAAAATATTGTGCTATATTGAAAAAACTGGACCAAGATTTTGTATAATTAAGGTAAAGGTAAATAGCACAATCATGTTTTACATAGATGGTATCGAGGGCTTTAAAATGATGTAAAAATATTTTGTGCCCCAATAGCTTTTAAAATTCTCTAGTATGCCTATGTGAAATTTTATGTAAATCCAACCAGCCGATTAGAAGTTACAGATTTATTTCCAAAAAATGTCGATTTTACCCCACTGTAGAATGTGAAATTAGAAGGTGAAAATGCAAAATACATTGCAATAAACGAGAATGAAATGCAACCGCTGATGCCCTATGCTCCTTATAAGAACAACAGTATTTTTCAGTAGGGGAGGTTCGAAATTAGAAAAACTTGATAAGAGTAAAATAATTGATCGGTTACATTTATAAAACTACTTTGACAGTAAAAATATGTTTGTATGAATAAAAGCAAAATACAACAAAATTGATCTTAAGTGTAAAATACGCATTAACATTTTTTAAATACCTCAGAATACGGCTTTATTTATTTTTTTAACAAATCGATGTTTTATTCAAAACATATTAAAAACCAACCCTATATATACAGTATTGGTACCAGAACAATTTTTATGGGAGGAAGAATAGAAATTCCACAAAAGGCTAAGTAAAATAGCATTTGCTTATAATGTACGATACAAATAAATGTGCTCTTCTAGATGAAGTAATAAACAGTGTAATGCACTTTTTGTTTCCATCTGGAGTATACCCAGTCTGTTCAAATTATTCAAAGGTCTCTCAATCAGGTCTCCATGATTATATAAATAACTATGTTATTAAATACTTTCGATAGACTAACTATTGGGATGCAATCCGCTCAGATAAATTCTTTAGCTTTCAATTGACTAACTGTGATTTAATGGAAAATCATAGCTACAAATTGTAATCCTATGAGATAAATACTTCGGCTCACATTTAAATAACTATTAGTTTCATATAAAAAATACAATCCGATGAGGTAAATGCTTCGGATCTTATAGCTAATTAGGATTATATGGGCTACGATACAATCCGATGAGATATAAGCTTCGTCTCTCAATCGGGGTTACTAAATACAATCCGACAAGGCAAATACTTCAGCTATCGGTTGACTAACTACAGGTTACGGCCCCCAAATACAATCCGGGGAGATAAATATTTCGGCTCTCGGTTGTTAACTACGGTTTCGCCAATGGTTCAGAAGGAAATACTTCGTTCGTGTCTTTAATACTTCGTTCGCTAGGAACAAAGAATAATAAGATCGATGCTTCAGTTCTTGCTCGAATTGTCACTAAATGAGAATTATAAAATTTTTTAAACTGTACTTGCTATAGTAGTTAGAGTATTTGGAAATAAAATATATTGTTGGTGTATTCTTTGTAACTAAACGTTACAACGAGTATAGGAGAAACATTCTAAATCAATAATGATATCGCACATTAAAAGAAAGAAGAAGAAGGGTGAAGAAAATTTATTAAAAAGTTTAACATTTAGTACAAGTTGTTGATTTTTTTATTGATGGCATAAACGAAATTATAATGAAATAATGTGGCGTACAATTGAAGTAATAGTTGATATCAATTTCTACTTATTTGAAATAAATAAATCTATTTCGTAAAAATACAACCGAAATTAGTACACACTTTATTAAAAAATATTGGTAATGGTAATTAAAAATTTGGTTCATATAAAATGTCAACAATTAGTACTATTTTAGTGTAAATCAGCTTTCCCAACCAACAAATTTTTAAGGTAATAAATTAGTTTTTAAGCTTGACATTTGTTAAAAATCAAATAAAGCAAGAAAAATTTTTGGTTTAAAGAGATGAGAAATATAAACGACGAGATACATTTTTTAAAAATTTCTCTTTAAAGATGAAAACATTTGATAATTTATATTTGATAAATAATTTTTATTTGTTGGAGCGGATGTAATGCCTCTAAACAGATGAAATTATAAACTTTTGCAAATTCATCTCTAAAGCATCAGTTTTCATTCCTTATATGTCTATTGGAATGTCAGATAAACAATGTGTAGTCTATAAATTTCATATTAGATCTGTTTCGAAAGAAGCCAAATAGACTTCATAGAACAGAATTAGTCATTATTTAAAATCATCAATTTCTTTAATATATTCTCTTCTGTAGATGGGGAAGTAATTTGTAATGGACGCAAATATTAGTCATACATTTAGCAAAGACAGCACTACAAGTTTTCGTTACGCAGTCGATATATATATAAGCGTGCTAATCATTGTATTGGTTACTGTGTAATGCCCACCATAAACATCCTTTTAAAATAATCAAAAATATTGCTATTAAGTGGTAACTTTTTGAATTAAAAAATAAGCATTTCACTAGAAAGGTTTTTCCAAGATCGGTATATTAAAGGCTAGCATTTATTTTTATATGTAAACTTTTAAATAGGTATTAAAACATATTCATAATAAAACCATATTTCTCAACAATAAAAATAGTTTTCCTTTTAGGATTTGGCCAAGTCTAATAACTAATATTAATTTTTTATTGAAATCGCATCCGAATTATTATTATTATTTTTATTTTTATTTTTAACAGTTCGAAGTACCACATTATTTGGTTATTACAATCGAATCTTATGATAGTACAAGGAATCGAACGAATTCGATTGGCAAAAAAATCGGTTGCCACAACAAATCTGTGTTCTCTGTGTACTCTTAAATAAATCAAGTATTATTCAGTGTCACTAATAAACAAAGCTCCAAAATATACTTTGAACACCCAATCCATACATAAGATTTGTATTATATTTATAGATGGTATAAAAAATTAGATCATATGAAGTAAAATCTGAGTTCCAGGAACATTAAAATGTACTCTATTAGCGCGTCCCAACTCAAATATCGATTTTAAAAAATGGACGCTTATTTTCAAGTGTCCAATAAATTGATTTATTTGTCGTTTTAGATTTTTTAAGATTTTTTTTTCAAAAACAAAAATTTTTCGATTCTGTAAGAAATTTAATTTTTTTAAATATGTGTACAACTTGAAGATAATTTAAATCAGATTTTTTTGGAACTTTATTTAACCGAATCAGACAAACCGTTACAGCAATATGTGGTGCAACCTCATTGCTAGCCTATTAATCAGAGCTTCGAAAGAATTAATTAAATCTTAGCTTAATTCCCTTAAATCTTAATTCTGAATTAAGAAATTCTAGTTTTTCATTCCACAATACCATTCTCAACAACATAATTCTATAGATTCATTCCAAGGCTTTTGTTTGAGTAAATTAAATTAAATTAAATTAAATTGAATGCAAATATTTTTCCTTCATTAAATTTTTAATATTTTGTTTTTTAATCTTTTAAAAAATGAATTAAAAAATATTTGCTAAAGCCAATTTGCAATAAATTTGAATTAAAGAAAATTTGAATGTTTCAGTATTGTATAATTGATTGTGATTTTTTTAAAGAATTAGGCCTTTCGAACCTTTGCTATTAACAATATCTTGAGAACAAGAGCCATTTAAAAAAAATGATTTATAGACTTAAAAATTCTTGATCTCATAAATTGACTGAAAAAATTCCGTTCCGCAGAATCGGTGTTAGGAATTTGCTTTTCTTACGATTTAAAAGATTTTTTGACAAATTAAATATATAATAGTGTATTTCTCTGATTTTTCTGTGGAATCATTTATAAATATCTATAGTATCACACAATTTTTTTCAAGCCACGAGATAAAATTTTAAAGCTTTGATCTTGCAATATTAGTTTATGAAAGCATCAATGTTTTCTGTTATAACTAACAGTTAAGAACAGGAATGATAAAAGCGATTTTCATTATTGCACTAAATTTAATAAAAAAATTTTACTTTTTGGGCCGTAATTGTATTAAAATGATAATAACTTTTTCTGTAGAAAACTTTAAAATATATTTTCATCTAAATACCATATCTTTCGGAAATTTCCCTAGAGTTCTTAAACAAAGTTTCAAACTAAGAGATATCGTTCCAATTGGACATGATAAGTTTCAACAAAGTTACGTCTGACCTTACCGCAAGTTTCAAAATCGATAAGAGTGTTAAATGAGATGACTTAACAACAGAAAGAATACTTGTATCGTGTTCTTAAAAAATTCCCAAACCAAAGTAAATAATAGTATTCACATTTATATGAGTTCGATTTGAAAGAAAGTTCTAAAATTTTCACCAAAAGTTGAGAAGTAGAAACCCAGTAAGGAATGAAGTTTCGAACGAAACAAGTAAAGTAAAAAGAAAAGTAAAATATCGCTTCAATATTCCTTTACGAATGGGTCGAGTTTTTTATGGCGGGTTTCTGGATGGAAGCAAATTTTTGACACGAAAAGCGCTCTTTTCAATGCTGAAAAAGGAGCTAATGTTTTATTTATACGAGGGCGGATCAATATTTCCGTGACTTTTCGAACTTCCCTCGTAGTTATAAGAAATACAACACTATTCCCATCAAGCACCACCTGTTAATTGACTACTGTCAAATTTTGAGCAAGTGCCGTCATTTACTTTGTTCAAAACATACAACCTCGTGTATTTTTCTAAAAATGGAAAAAAGTGAATTTCTCATTAAAAATTATTATTTGCGAAAAAAAACCGTCAATCAAACCAAGGAAAAGCTCGATAAATACTATGGGGATTCTGCACCATCGATTTCAATGATAAAAAAGTGCTTTACTGACAAATGACGCTGGACGTTCTGGACGGCCAATTGAGGTCAGTACCCCCGAAAATGTCGAAAAAATCCACGATATGGTGTTGGCCGACCGAAGAGTAAAAGTGCGAGAGATTGTTGATGCCATAGACATTTCATATGGCAGTGTGGTTTAAGAAAATTTTTTGCAAGATGAGTGCCGCGTTTGCTCTCAATTGACCATAAACATAAACGTATGACAACTTCAAAGGATATGTTTGGAGTTGTTTAACCGCAATCCTAATGAGTTTTGTGGCGTTTTGTAACTGTGGATGAAACATGGATCCATTACTGTATTCAGGAGACCAAGCAGCAGTCTAAACAATGGGTTTCTCCGAGTGAACCTGCTCCAAAGAAGGCCAAGGTAAGTTTGTCGGCCAATAAGGTGATGGCAACAGTTTTTTGGGATACACGCGGGATAATCCACATCGATTACCTTCAAAAGGGAAAAACAATAAACGGCGAATATTATGCCAACTTATTAGACCGATTTAATGAGGATTTAAAAAGAAAACGACCCCATATTGCCAAGCAAAAAGTTTTTTTTCATCAAGATAATGCACGGGTGCACACGTGTGCAGCCTCAATGTCATCTTCAACCTCATCCGTCATATTCTCCGGATTTAGCCCTTAGTGACTACTTCCTATTTCCAAACCTAAAGAAATGGCTCGGAGGAAAGAGATTCAGCTCCAACGATGAAATTATTGACCAAACAAATGCCTATTTTAAGGACCTCGAAAATTCCTATTTTTTGGAAGGGATATAAAAACTGGAGAAACGTTGGACTAAGTGTATTGAGTTAAAAGGAGATTATGCTGAAAAATAAATCTTTGTTTTGCAAAAAAAAAAAAACTGTGTTTCATTCAAAAAGTCACGTCCTCGTAGTAAACACGTAGATGCATATTATTTTCTCTCTTACAATGATAAAGTTATTCTTTTACTCTAATGAATAGTAGTAAGGCTTATTTCGAAGCGTGTGTTTTCTTTGCTAAATGGCACGTTAGCACATCGAAAAACTTGAAAAATTTTTTACTGATAAAGAAAAGTTTAAATACAAATTAAAATTTTTCATATTGAGTTATGGAAAGCGAAACATACGTCTTTGTGTTTTAAAAAAATGTCCTAGTTGAACTTAATAAACGCATATCAAAAATTTTTTCAAAAATCACATTCAGGTTCCAATTATTATGCATAAATTTAGCTGCATTTAAGCAAATTTTAATTAGTACTCTAAATTTTTCGCCAAACGTGGTGCTTTTTAAATGCGACTAAATGTTATGTTTTGCAACATGGCAAATTTTTTGGCGATTTATAAAGTGGTGGCGAATTATATTCGACAATGTAAAAACAAGTCAAGACAGTGGAAACGCTTTTAGGTGTTTTGCTCAAATGTGATTGCTTTCAACTCAGTGGAAACATAGCATAAGAGAACAAATGTTGTTATACAATGTTAGAATTATTATTATGATTTTTGTTTATTTATTTATTTATTTAATTATTTTTTGTTTAAATAAATGTCAATAAATTTTTAAAGTTGTTATTCTAAAATGGAGATACAGTCGCAGTCATATATATTTACACTTTTTTTAAATTTTATGAAAATTTGGAAAACAAGACAAATATTTGTGTTGTTATAAAATATTTTGAAATAATTGTTCTGTTGTTGTAAAGTCTGAAATTTTTAGAGTAGATTGTGATAATTTCTGATTAAAAAAAAAAAAAAATCTGATATTAAAATTCCTGTACATGTTTTGTTTCAAAGGTATTTACACACATTTTTTTATACTTCAAAAATTATTCATTGGCTTTGTTGAAGCTGAATTTACATATATAAATTATACAAAATTTGAATCACTAAAAATTATATGGCGCTAAAACTGTTTTGTTCATTTTTTCTATAAAAAACCAAATAACATTTAAATTTGGCGATTTTTGACAATTTCTGATTAGCAATTTGGCGACAGAGGTTCAAAAAGAACTGACAACACTGAAACCAACCAATAATTTTACTAAGAGAGCAAAATTTTATTATTGTAATAAATTAATCACTGGAGTTCTGCTGTACTTTTGAGAATAGAATTGTACTAAAAAAAAATACAATTGTATTGAATTTATCATCCCTAGTTAAGAAAAAACTACGAAATTGTTCTTAATGCAAATAATGATCATAATTTCATTTACTAACAAGAACAAAAATCATTGACTAGAATTTATCCTTTATCAATCAAAGCGAGATGATCAAGGTGAATTACACCATGACAAAAATTATAAAAACTACAATACAAGGGCCTGATTCAGTACAACAATTAAATTGTTTGAAAATAAAATTTGGATGAAAATTATTCATTTTAAAATTTTTTTTTAAGTAGTTTTCATAAAATTTTTTTAACAATTTTCTTATTCTACTGAATCAGACAAAAAAATTTTTTTGGGACTTCTTAATAAGAAAATGCAAAAAATTCCAATAAAATTATAATTATATATTTTTATAAAAAATTCAATTCTTTCTGTCCTACACTATGAAAGCAATATATTTAATAAAATCTAATAGAATAAAATTGTTCTAAAAAATGACACAATTGTACCACAAATCTCATCACTGATATACACTAAACAAATATTTATTCTCTTTATTACCTCATACAATAATAAGAGAATATCTAAGAGAATTTATTTAAAATTTTGCTAGAGAACAAATAACAAAAAAAAAATCAAATAAACTTTTACACGTGTATATATGTATGTATGAATGAATTTATTATTCAATGCACTTAAATTGCAATAAAATAAAAAAAAAAAAAAAAAACTAAATTTGTATTTAAAAATATAAATATTAAAACGCGGAATGCGTTATAGTTGTTGGGGATGGCATTCCAGTGTGTGTGTGTTTATAAAATAGGAAATAAATTGTAAAAATTAGTTTAAAAACAATTGTCACTAAATGAAATTAATACTAGAGAAAAATGACTAACTAATTTGTAATTCCGTTAATTTAAACATGACTTACAAGTATGTGAATATGTACAAAAGTTGATCATGCAAGAAATAGTAAATTTTATAAAATTTCTTTAATACTAGTAGTCAACTACTTATTAAATGGGAGTTAAATTTGATCGTAGATCCAAGGCAAGCAAATGCAATTCATATTTCATCGGAGTAATTTTGTGTTGAAATTCCATAAGAATTTTTTTTTTTTTTTTTTGTGCAAAATATGCGATTATTTTCTACGCTTTTATGAGCGGATCGTTTGCAATCACATGCAAGTTTTTCTATATTTAAATGGTATTTTTTAGGGTTGCCATAATAACCAGTTTGGTTTTGTTAGAAGATCTTTAAACTTTTTGGTTATACAAAATTTAAACTACATATGTGATCAGAGGTTATAATTTTATGCAGTTGACATATAAGCCAATATAAAATTTAGTACTATGGAGGTATATTCTTTGTAGGTTATTGACTTTAAAGTTTTTCTTGACTATTGTGTTTGGAAATTCCGATCTATTCTTTTGGGAGTTCACTGGTAATTTGTATAATCTACTCGTTTGTAGGAAATTTGTAATTATGTAAAGGTCCCATACTAGTTCCACAAAGTGATAACTTAATTGAGCCAGTCAAGATTGGTAACTTAGGACTGTGAAAATCTAAAAATGCTTGTGGTCAACATCTCAATGAAGTTCTCGGATTCATTGAACAGATTTCGATTTCGAGTTTTTATGGAAAAACATAAACATGTTGAAATATTTAATCTTTCAGGCAATCGAGACCCTCTTAAAGTTTTTATTTGAAATTATTTCAGTTAAGTCGGGACCAGAAATGTTTATATATAATATAATTTTTTTTATAGTGGACTATCTGTGCTCCATATTCCTATGTGTTCAATAATCGATTAGTGAGTCAATACCAGCCTTACACAATAACTTAACCGATCCTGTTCGATCTAAATCATTCATTGATATCCGAATGAAGTTTCAATTCAGAGAAGAAAAAATCGGTACAGACTCAGACAGATATACATATGTATTTTGTCTCAAAGATATAAAAATTGTGTAAGAGTATTGTCTTCGATTATCTCTTAAATACCTTAAAAGCCTTAGTTTTTGGTGGAGAAAATAAAGGATCAGATAAGTGCGCTTTAATTGATTGGATAAGAATATAGACCAATGTAAGTTAAAATCAAGGTCATGTTTTTCTGAAGTTAAGAAGGCTTCAAAATATGATTAATACAATAAAGAAAACGATCAAGGAAGAAAAGTTAAGAGAGATATCTAAGATCGTAGGTATCAGAATTCCAGAACAAAAACATATATAATTGTACAAACATTTTCGAAGAACAGTTAAGGTAATGGACTAGGGCAAGACAACTCTCCCGGAGATATCGGAAAACTCAAAATTTATCAATCAAAAAATTGATTTCTGGCAATCCCATTGCCTCATTTGAAATATAATTGATAGCAACACTCTTCACACATTAATTATAATACAAATACAAAAAAATCGACAAAGCTACAAAAACAGAGAAACAAACGTTTGTAGTGGTAAATGCATCATATATGGGTAGACGGACGGATAGATGGAAGGACAGACGGATGAATGAATGTGCACCAGCACATTTTTTATAAATTACGTCGTTTTTTTTATACAGTGCAAAGGGCCAAACAGCAACGAATCAATCAACCAACTGGGCAACGAACCAACTAAACAAACAATGCAAACAAACTATTTAAAAGTTCTGGTCATGAGGATCAATAGGTGAACGAGGTGGGGTATTAGTTTTATTTTTAAACATGTGTATCTACAATTTATAATATGCATATTATTAGTAGCAATAAATTTAGATGAACATTTATCTAAACACATACTCATGTTCATTAAGAAGATTATTATATTCATTTATAATTAAATAGCTGAATGCAATAAAAATATCATTGTTTTTTTAAGTCATCACTGGAGATGTGCAAATGAATTTATGGTCTTGTTCTTGATCTTGGCTCAGCTTAACTTGGCAATATTTTCACTGGCTTTATTTTTATTTTTACATTTTGTTTTTGTTTTGTTTTAATACATATACATATTTATTTATTTATCTTTTTTTTTTTTTTTTTTGAAGCTAAAAATAAACAATAATTTACACAAAAAGCTTTTCATTAACATAAACTTAACTATTTATTTGCTTAACTACATATAAATAATTTTAAAAATTTACATTAAGCAAAACAATTAAAATTTGTACTTGTCTACAGTTATTCACATAAATTGGGATAGTTTATTTTAATTCCAATGGGATTATTTTTAACATTTATTAAAGAATAGTAAAGTTTATATAAAAAAAAAAAACTTGTTGACCTGTGACCTCTAAGTCATTTGTTTAAATATAAAAACAAAAAACAGTAAAATTTTCAAAATATTGTAAATAAATATTAAAAAAATTAAAAATGTGTTTGGCAGGATAAAAAAATTAATATATCAGGATTTAAGGATACAAGATAAACCGAAATTATTATTTATTTCAATTCACAGTAATATAAAAAGCCCTCTTAGGCCAATAAATATATATTACAAAGATTTATTCCTGAATAAGGATATATTAAATATTAAATAAAAACTATAAAAATTAAACACACTCATATTCAATACTCCAACTCAAATTATGTATTTTTATAAAATGTAACATGAGAAGTTATCCTAAATATTGCCAAGTTCTAATCCGAATGTAGTAGAAATAAAATATTTGACTCTATATAAATTTGAAATATAAATATATATATAAATATATAAATTTGAAAATAAAATTTTAACATTATTATGAAGACAACACTATGCAACAAATTTTGGATCAACAAATATAATATCTCCTAAGGGTTCGTTCGAAAGTTTGTTTGAATTTCGATTTTATGGACTCTTAAACTTCGGATATTTTGGATCACTTTTTTCTGTGCAAAAATAAAAAACATTTAAATCAATAAATTTCAATGTATTTATGGATACTTATTGTTTTATAGAATACAGAGTTTCTCTTAGATATTATCCAAGATTTTTATTAAAATTTCATCCGTTTTTGCGACAACTTTTCATAATAAGATTGTTTGCAATATATGGCAGTCATATTATTTAACCGATTTAATTAATATTTTGTCCAAATATATATCGTGCATCCTCCAAATAGAAACATAGGATATAATGTTAATAAAAAAAAACCATGTTCACTTTTGGAAAAAAATTATTTTTTTGAAAGTTCAAATTAAATTTATGAAATGAGCTAAAATATAAGTTGGATGCCACGCCCATTATTTAGTCCACTTTCCGTAAAAATTAATTGACAATTGAGATAAACTTTTACATGACCAATATATATATATGTATACATACTGCACTATTTTTTTACCACTGTCATCAAAAAGTTCATGAATTTTGAAATCTGCTTTGGTTTATTTAGATTAAGTAATTTAAATATTTTTGATTTCCAATCATATAGGTAAAAGGGCTCTGACAAAATTCGAACTTCAAGAGGCATTTAAACCAAAATTCGAACTAACTTTGAAAAATCTTTTGAGAGTTTTGCTAGACTAGTGGAATTATTGGGGCAATTTTTTCTTGTTGCACTGTGTAATAAAAATTAAAATATTTTATCTTTGAATTTAGAAATGTCAAATAATATTTAACTAAAAAAAAAAACATCTTTACATTTTATAATAAACATTTTGAAAAATTTCCTTTAGTAAATTTTTAAAACGAAAACGTTGACAAATTTTTAAAAATTGAACTAAAAATATTTTAAAATTTAAATCATATATTTGTATGTAAGTATGTACTAAAACTTAAGCAGTTCACAAATATTTTCTTAGAAATTCTTAAACAAATGAGGATCATTTTATAAAATTGATCGTAATTTTTAGTTTGTTGTCATTTTTAGACATAAAAACAAAAAAAAAACACGTTTTATTTATGTACAATTTGGCTTTTGGACAAATATGCGTCAGCAAGAAACAAAAAATAAAAAAAAAATACAAATAAAAAATAAATCAGCTCTCTGTCTGAGTAAATATTTTAACTAAAATCTTTTTCAGTGTTGCCAGTTTAAAGAATTTTTAAAGCAATTTTTGTTTTACAATTCTAGGAGATTAAAAGCAAATAATAATAAAAATAATAATAATAAAAATAATAATAACAAAAACAATAATAATAATAAGAATTGCATTTAAATTAGTAAAAAAATAATTTAAAAATTTATATTTTTATTATAAAAAAATCTAATCTTAATATTCATTATTATTCGCACCTTCCATAAGATATTCTAAATCAGCAGATTATGCTATAATGAAAACTTGTTTAGAAATTGGACTTTAACAGTTATTCGATTAATTTAACTATTATAAAAATGATTTACTACTTTTCATTAAAAATTAATATTTTAATTAAAATACCCATTTTTTATAATTTCAGCACATTTTTAAAAATTTATCCAATTGTTAACACTGTGCCATTTTGAGCGCACATGTTCTTAAGAGAAATTCTCATCTGAAAAGCTGATTTGTTACGATAAGAATTGTGCTAAAATTTTTATGTTTTTTTGTTAGTAGATCTAAAAGGGCATAAATAATAAAACAAATTAATGAATGTGATCTAAAAATAGAAACAAGTGGTTGTGTGAAAAAAGCAGCAAATAAAAGGTAAAAACAAAACTCAACCACTTGAACACTAAATAATGGAAGAGATAAATAAAGAGAGTGATGAATAAAAATTAATAGGGTTGCCAGAAGTTATGTTAAATAGATTTTTTAAATATCGTTAACTTTATCTTTGAAATTAATGCAAAATTGACTTGTTACTAATGACAAATGACACTCTATATACTAAATACAATCAGACGATATAAATTCTTCGTCTCTCGGTCGGCTAACTACAAAGTCTCTTCCACAAAATACAATCAATGGAAACATTTTATATTTATTTGTAAATTTCAATAAGAAATTTACTCGTTTCCCTTTATAAAATTAAAAATTAACAAATATTTTATTTGAATTTAATTTTTTATATTTTTTCATTTGTTGTAATTTTTACGGCGGATCAATTAGTCCGTGACTTTTCGATCTTCCCTCGTAGTTATATGAAATGCAACACTATCCCCATCAAGTACCATCTGTTAATAATATACTACTGTCAAATTTTGAGCAAGTGCCGTCATTTACTTTGTGTTTAACAGCTGTTCAAAACATACAACCTCGTGTATTTTTCTAAAAATGGAAAAAAGTGAATTTCGAGTGCTCACTAAACATTATTTTTTGCGAAAAAAAAACCGTCAAACTCGATAAATACTATAGGGACTCTGCATCATCGATTTCAATGGTAAAAAAGTGGTATACCGATTTTCGTTGTAGTCGCACAAGTGCAAATGACGCTAAACGTTCTGGACGGCCACCCGAAAATGTCGAAAAAATCCACGATATGGTATTGGCCGACCGAAGAGTAAAAGTGCGTGAGATTGTTGATGCCATAGGCATTTCATATGGCAGTGTGGTTTCGTTTTTAAATGATCAGCTGGGTTTAAGAAAGTTGTCTGCAAGATGGGTGCCGCGTTTGCTTTCAATTGACCATAAAAGTAAACGTGTGACAACTTCAAAGGATTATTTGGAGTTGTTTAACCGCAATCTGAATGAGTTTTTGCGGCGTTTTGTAACTGTGGATGAAACATGGATCCATTACTGTACTCCGAAGACCAAGCAGCAGTCTAAACAATGGGTTTCTCCGGGTGAAGGTGCTCCGAAGAAGGCCGAGGTAAGTTTATCGGCCAATAAGGTGAGAGCAACAGTTTTTTGAGATGCACGCGGGGTAATCCACATCGATTACCTTCAAAAGGGGAAAAACAACAAACGGCGAATATTTTGCCAACTTATTAGACCAATTTAATGAGGATTTAAAAAGAAAACGATCCCATATGGCCAAGAAAATAGTTCTTTTTCATCAAGACAATGCACGGGTCCACACGTGTGCAGTCTCAATGGCAAAACTCTATGAATTGAGCTACGAATTGGTACCTCATCCACCATATTCTCCTGATTTAGCCCATAGTGGCTACTTCCTATTTCCAAACCTAAAGAAATGACTCGGTGGAAAGAGATTCAGCTCCAACGATGAAATTATTGACCAAACAAATGCCAATTTTAAGGACCTCGAAAAATCCTATTTTTTACTCAAAGTAAATGACGACACTTGCTCAAAATTTGACAGTAGTCTTGATGGGAATAGTGTTACATTTCATATAACTACGAGGGAAGTTCGAAAAGTCACGGACTTATTGATCCGCTCTCGTATATTCATAATTATATTTTTGTTCATAGATTGGGAACACTTTTATGGACGTTAAAGTTACCATGTATAATTCTACATGTTAACTTTTAAAGCTGCCACTTCAGAGATACACAAGAAAAAAAAATAATGGGGTCAAATCACACAACCATCCCAGCAAAACTTAATTCTTTGGAATTTTAGAATGAATTGAATAAAGCTTCCAAGAATACAATAGTGTTGACTGTATACGAAAGATACTTTTCTTTACCATAGTGCTTCGGAGAAGCATTAAAATCAATTTCTATTGTTTTTAATCGGCTCATCTCGAACAAAAATCATGCTTACATTATAAAATCACCTTTATGAAATTGCTTCTAGGAAAATAGCATAATTTGCTGGGTTGATTACGAATTTACTTTACCATCACGGGAGGTAACGATAACCTCAAATCATTGAAGTCTGCGATAGTCCGTGTCATTTTCCTAAAGGTGAATTTTCGGCCAAAATTAAAATTCTCTTTCTTTAGAGCTCAATCATTAAATTGTAAGTTCTTTTGATTTTTGAATCTTACTGGTACATGTCGGACAATAAATACACCAAGCTGATGAGTGCGAAAGTGAATTCTATAGCCTCAGCGTTTTCTGCATACTTTCACCGATGGCGAACGATTTGGTCTTTCTTCGGATGTTAGCAAATGTTTTAACGAACCGTTCGCCTGTTTTGTTAATAAAGTTTTATTATTTGGACAGGCTGATTTGTCGTGTAACTTGTCATGATGATTCTGCATCACTGACTTAATAATATGCAACAAATTTGATAGAATGTCATCATCTACCTGTGCTTATTGGAAAACCGATTTATTCATTCTCAAAATAATTTTTAACCTTTAATTTTAAATAACTGACATAGCGAGCAGATGATTTCTGGATGAGTTAATCAGCCTAGAGAAAAGTCTATGTCAACTTTAGGCTCGTAATTTTGTGTATCGTATTATTAAATTGTTAAAGAATACTGTATTTAAGAGTGTAAAAATTACAATCTTATCAATACCTTGGAAAATCGCATCCGAAATACTTTAACACTTTGATGATCACTGGCAAATATCCAGGTAAGAGATGGAGAACATTCTTTATAGAGCAAATAATAACATTGGAATCTCCTCATCAAACTGTCAGATCGTCAAAGAACTAAGTAAAAATTATTGAATTGAAGAGAAATATTTCCTATCTACCGACTATCTACATACTGTAGCGGTAAAGCTATTCAAACCCTTAGAAGAATTCCATTTGTGAATCACGAAAATTACTAAAGTGTCTTTATCTCGGAAATCTCTGTATAAATGCAAGTGGGAAAATATGACAGTCCTACACTATGCAGGCCTTTGTAAATGCCTCCACCATCCTTTCCAAAAAATAAAAAAAACATTTCACTTTGACTTCTATGAATGAAGAAAGCTTTAGCTTCCTTTCCAAAAAAATCCAGTACTAATTATTGCTTACCTTTCATTTGATACTAAGTAGAAGGGATATATTCACTCACTTATTAACTGCTAAAATTTCTCATTACGAACAGAAATATTTTTAATTCGGAGACTTGCAAATCATTTAGTCTTTTGTGAAGTTTTTAGATTTTTTTCGTTTTTTAAATTCACATTTTTGGACCAGAAAGGCCCAGAGTCTAAAAATTTATGATTTAAGAAACACTTCGAATAACTAATGTTTGTAGTGAATTTTATTGAAATTGGAGATATTTAATACTAAAATGGTTGTTTATTTTTGTCAGTTTTGTTATGGAATCACCCAACTATTGAAATCAATGTGTATTGATCATTCCATCAATATTTCTTTTCCAAGCCCGTTTAATAAAATCAGTTAAATTCTACAAATCATTCAATATTTTAATTATATTTATTCGGTCTTAAAAATAATATATTAAATGTAATTTTAAAAATTTGGTTTTACTCTTATGGGAATTATTTTTATTATGTATTCTTCTGAGGAAAATTTGTAATAAGGTATTCGGCAACTCTACTGAGAAAAAAAATAAAATTGCTGAAAAAATCAAATTTTGCAAAAAAAAAAAAATCAAGAGAGATTTAATGACATGCAATGAACAAAAACAAAACATCAAATCATGCGGAAAAAATTTTTGTTTTTTTAAATCATTTATTATTTTTTTTATAGATTTTTGGCAACAGGTTGAGGAACAAAAACCAAAAGAACGAAAAATATTACATATCTAGAAAATAAATAAAAATGTATAATGAAAAAAAACTTACATTTTTGCTAGTTTTAAGATGACAATTATTAAAAGTTGATTATTAGGTAGAAGAGAAGAATGGATGTCAGCACAACAGCAGGTTGCAGGGAAACAAATTCTACAAGCTCATAACAACCGTTTGTGGGTTTTTCTTTTTTCCTTTTTTTTTCAAAATGTATTATTACTTAAACTTTTAGAAAATTCGATCCAGTTGTAATATAAAAAAAGAGTACGAATTACAACACAACAATTACAAGTACAATTTAATAATAGCACTCTATAGCAAAATAATATTTATAGTTTATTTAGATCGTTGTAACATGTAATAAGTGGTAAGTAGCGGTAGTAGTAGTAATAGTATTAGAATAGCAACAAAATATTTTAAATGGTACAGGAAATGCATTTTTTTTTTTTTTTTTTTTTTTTTTTTTTTGTAAGAATAAGAAGAATGCAGGCGGAAGAAAAAATTATATTTAATAAAATAAAGATTCCATTTAATAAGCTTCACAATAGTAAGAATAACACAAGAACAACACCCATAGTAAGTAATAAAATTGTTGGTATTGTACCAGTGATATTTGCATAAAAAGTAATAAAAATATGTATTTGATTGGAGTCTGCTTGCAGTCTCAAGTACCAGTTCAGATTCTTTCACATTTTAATTCGTTTCTTCGTTCTTATTTTTTTTTTTTAAGCACTTTTTTAAACAGGAGTTTAACTAGTTGATTAATGAATTAGTTAAGTAATCAAGCTTTTTTTTTCTTTGAGGGACTGATGACATATAAGGAAGATTAGTTTTATATAAAATTATACTTGTAATAAATTATTAATAAGTTAATAAATAGTTTTGCTCCTGTAATTTTTTATTTTTTTGCGTATTATTAAAAACAAACGAAGCTTTTATAATTCGCTGTATTATTTATTATTATTTATTGTTCTTGTGTGTGTTTTGTTTTGTTAATTTTATTTATTTATTGCTTCTAAACTATAAATGTGTGGTAATTTTACAATTACATATGAATGTACACATGTGGATGGAGTAAATGTTAAATGGTTATTAAGAGAGAGGGAGAGAAAGAGAGGTGAGTGGCACAGTCGCCAGAAACGGAAAACCAATGAGCCAAATGTTCCAACGATCAACCAAACAAACAAACAACTTAACCACTGTTATAAACAGTATTGCCAGATTGTTTTATACCCTACACCACCATAGGTGGTTGGGGTATTATTTAGATATAGAATTGTTTTGTAAAAATATCAAAAAATAAAAAGTTAACTGTTAGATGTAATTCTAGTGCCACATATCTTCCAGTCGTAAGGTAGATTTTTTAAAGAATAACTCCCGTAATGTTGTAATTATTTCTTAAATTTAGATCGACTAGAATCCATTTGGACCGACGTGAGATACTCTGGCATTATATATACTATTTTTAATAAGAAAATCCTAAGATACCAAAAGTGCTAATAAAGTGTGTAGCGGCACAGCAAATACGTATCTATTCTGCTGCTATCTGTTATATTCCGCAAACTCTGCTTTGGTACCGTCGAACAGAGATAACAAGGCAATTTTAGATTGCAATTTTTAATTTCAAATTCAAAATAGCTTTGGCGTCAGCCCTTGTGACAATATAATGGAAATGTCAGCGTACAAATGTCCACCACGGCTTTACACAGTACCAATCCCTGTGGCACGTAACGCCGTTCAGTTATAATAACATATCGTCCACATGGTTTAAAAAAGTTTTTGTAGATAAATTGTCTTCTGATGAAGCTCATTTGATATGCCAATTTTGGCTTATAACTATAAGGATAAAAATTATTTTTTAGATTTGATTATTCGACGCCGCTTAACAATATACCCGCAACAGACTATCAACATTGAAAAATGCGAACAAATATTTTTGAGGAAAAGTTTATAGTTCCCTGTTGTATTTTTAAGCATACGGCTTATTGGCATAGACCTGCGACCTTAAATCACGGGTTCAAAGTGCACGATTTTCTTCCATTCACATCAC
Source organism: Protocalliphora azurea (assembly GCA_932274085.1). Classification (NCBI taxonomy): domain Eukaryota; kingdom Metazoa; phylum Arthropoda; class Insecta; order Diptera; family Calliphoridae; genus Protocalliphora; species Protocalliphora azurea. Next base: position 153,869,509 of record OW026520.1, read on the forward strand.
CACCGAGATAGATAATCATACTCTCAAATCGTTCACGGTGACTCTAGCTATAAGCACGTAGTGCAGTCCTGCTGGTACCACATGTCGTAATTCCCATATAACGGTCATGGCTCGATACTCGATTTGTGTTTGAATAACGAATGTGTGGATTGGCGTCATCCGTAGATAGCAATGTTATACCATTTGTGCGATTATTTCGAACGTCTAACACGACATACCATTCCAAAAGCAAAAGCACCATCAAAGACTATCAATATTGTCTCTCCCTTATTGGAAAATTCTTTATAAATATTTCTGAGGGTAAATTGAGTTTAAACAATGTTATCTATTAATTTAAACTTTTTCCTACTGAGGTATACACAGGCTGTTTGTTCTTCATTTTCGTTTGACAATTCTACAGAGCTTCTTTAGAAGGTCTTTACGACGATAACGTATATAGCTGGCGACGATAACGTGTATATCTGGCGACTATTCCGCGAGATAAATTTTTCTACTCTTAGTCAGCATAATTTGGTTACAAAAGCAACTCAATTAACAACAGTTTGAGACTACTTATTACAATGTAATAAGTTAAATACTTTAGCTCTCGACTGGCTAGTATTGAATAGTTCACTTTAGATCATTGATCGTCACAAAGAGAAGACGTAACAATTTGAATGTGTTGTTGGGTATCTTTAAAATATGAAACAATTTTTATCTTCTTACGCTTTTTGTTATGCGATTTATTTGGTTTTTTTTTTATTTTTACGCTCTTTGTTGGAGAATATATTTTGAATTTGAGAATGTCGAATGGCTATCTGTTCCTGAGAAATGTGGGGACCAATCCGTTCTTTAGATATTAAGTACAATCTTCTTACTTTGTACAAGAAAAATAATAGACACGAGTACAAACTTGCGTGTACTTCGAAATTCATTTTTTTCATCTCTTTAGTACTTATTAACAAAAAAAAAAAAACAAATCAATGCTATTAAAGCAAGAAGTGCTGAAATTCAAAAGAAGAAAATAAAAATTGTAACAAGAAAGCCTTCTTAATGTAAACATCGGTCTATTTCGCGATTAATTAATTGTACTTAAACGGTTCTCGGTTGGCTAACGAATGACTATTGGGAGTATGGCTAATGGATACAAGTCGGCTATCAATCGATTTAAATGGCGCTTCGATAGCTACTTAATGCAATCCTGTGAAATAAATACTTCGACTTTTCTTTGCAAAAATTGCAATTGGACGAGGTAGAATATTCATCTCTAAGTCGGCTAACCATCAGTTTTGACTTTTGATGAAGACCGATGAAATAAATATGATTGAATAGGTTACTAACAATATGAGTAGATAAATAATTCAGCTTTCGTTCGGCTAACGATGAGTTTCAACCACTGTACTATCTACGTATTAAAATTTTCAATCTATACGCACAAGTTATACATCGCTCTCAACGATGTATAACTTGTGCGATGCTCTAATTTTTTATCTAAAACTAGTTGTGGAACGAAATAATATTGAATCGGATATAGTTCCATTTGAAATATTATGCAGAGCGAAATATGTCTTAAGTTTGGAGACTTGTGGTTCGTATTTGAATCCCATAGATATTTTAAAATTGTAATACATATTTCGTTAAGAGAAATTACAGAATATGTTTAAAATTACATCAAAATGTTAACAGGTTTTTATTGTCCCCCAAAAAACGTCAAAATAAGAAAAAATCTGGCAATATTGCTTAACACAGCAAAGTTATGAAAACAAAACAAAATATATGTACAAAAAACACACTCAAAAACAACAAACAATATGAAAATACTATTATTAGTCAAAATAACAAAAAACCGATTTAATAACTGACGGAATGACAGAATGCCTGACGAAAGATAAGATACGTAGGGTAGCGGCGTATTAAACCACGAAGATTTCCGAGGAGGGCTCTTTTTTATTTGTTGTTTCTTTATCTTTTGTTTTCGTTTAAATTAGTTTAAATAAATTTCCCACAAATAAAATATTATTTATAAATTTATTTATTTTGTTTTATTTTTTATTATTTGAACACACTTTTATTGTTGTTGTTTTTTATAACTATTTTACCGGGTGGAAAATTTAAGGGGCACAGTTTCAAATGTATTTTTTTACGTTTAATTTTTTGTTTTTTTTTTTATTAAAGGAAAAAATTAATTGGAATTCCTTAAAATAAAGCTCTCTTTTTACTTTTTTTTTTTTTTTTTTTTTTGTTTTTGCTATATTCTCTTTAAAATGAGCTTCAAATTTTAATCTTTATATTTAAAATGCTAGTTTTCACATTTTTTTTTCTTAAAAACTGAAATTTGATTATTTCTTTATTTTTCGTTTAATGCCAAATGATTCTTTAACGAAAAAAAACTATTTAATTATTTCATTGTCTTTTCATTTGCTTAGTTTTTTAATTGATTTATTTTCTATTCATTAGATTTTTATAGCACATTAAAAAATTCCACACCTCAGAAAGCCGTTTACTATACCCGTGTACTAAAACGATACGTTTGTTTAAAGAGTCGATTTGTACTGAACTAAAATCTTCTGATGGGGCAACAAAAAAAATTATAAAAAAAAGCAGAAACAGAAAGAAAAATAAAAAATAAAGAAAAAATACAACAAAGTTAATCGCTGTATTTTTGTTTGTAAATTGTATGTGTAGTCATTGTTATTTCTTTTTTTTTTTTGTTCCTACTTTATCGTTTAACTAACTCTCTTAGTAACATTAAAGTATTCTCTTTCCCTCTCTTTGCCAATAGATCAACAAATAATAATTTTGACAGGGTTACCAGTGGTTAATTTATAGAACGTGCGAATTTTTAAAAATTAATTTTAAAACATTTTAATGGAAAATTATTTTATTGTCTACCTGAAAATACCCAAAAGTACATGAAAAAAAAACAGGTGAGAATATAATTCGGTCAAGCAGACCATTTTTGTATTCTTATCAAAGTGGTTATTGATTTTCAGAGAAGGTAATTTTACAAGACCTCTAATTAATTATGAACCGATCGTTGTGATTTATGTATATCCAACTTTAAAACTTAATCTTAACTTTAAAACGTACAAGTGATCTTTGGTCCATATTTTGGAGCTTTTGTCAATTACAATTATCTATCTTCTTGAAATTTGGACTTCAGTTTTGTTAAGTCAACTCGGAAAGTTAATCTGTGTGACTATTCTATAAACATTAGCACAAAAACACATAATAATCACAGGTATTGGGGACTCAAAGAAGGATTATAGCTTTTTCAGAACTTTACTTCGATTTGACAAAATTATTTTTTTATTTTATTTTTTATTTTTTTTTTTTTTTAGGTAGGTGCTTTGAGATCTCCTTGGGCATTAAAATCGTTGAGTTCAAAATTTTAAATAAAAAAACAAGTTATAATGGTAGATACATATTCGGTTGTCCCTCACATTATTATGGTATTAAGACTAGAATTAGGTGTTCTGTTTTTTTTTTTTTTTTCAATAATTCGACTGTTTTTTATTTCATCACTAATTTTTTTCCAATTTTTTATACCCACCATCAAAAAAAAATGGGATGGGTGGCAATATTGGATTTGTCATTCCATTTGTAACATGACGAAATATTCGTCTAAGACCTTAGAAGTGTATATTCTGGGTCCTGAAAATAGGTAAAACCGATTAATAAACAAAAAAAATTATGGGCCAAAAACTTGAGAAGCTTAGTGCCCACAATAACTCCAGTTCATAATTTTCCGCCGATATCTCTTTGACAAAAGCATGTCATTCAACGAAATTTTGTACAAACAGTTAAAGGGTGGATGTAAACTAGGAAACCAAAAATGGGTCTACTTTGTCACCCACATCCCATATAAATAATTTTAGAAAATTATTTAATTATTTTTTCGATGAGAAATCAGTTCAAAATTAGGCTTTTTGATTCTTATTTCTTCTTTTGGCGAAAACTATTTTTTTTCCCTCTTTTGGGAAAAATTACTTTTATTTTGTTTTTATGTGAAATTTGAATTTAGATAAAAATTGGTTTTTGTTTTTTAAAAGTTGATTTTAGGTGATCATTAATTTGGGGTAAAATTGATTTTTAGCTAAAAATTTAGTTTTATATAAAAAAAACAAATTTTAGGTAAATCTCTTTTATTTTTATTTTTTTGTGAAAAATTTAATATTTTTCTTCTAAATTCCGGTTTGGTGGTAAAAGTTTTTTTTGTGGAACCCGTATTATTCTTGATGATTTTTTTTTTTTTTTTTGGGCTAAAAACTTGTTTTTGGTGAAGTTGGATTTTTTTTTTAATTTCGGGTGGAAATTTATTTTAATGGTGGAAAACAGATGTTTAGGAAATGTTTTATACCCTGCACAACTATAGGTGGTTGGGATATTATGCGTTTCTGCCGATGTTCTTAACACACAGAAAAAATCTTTGAACCCCACCTTACCGTTCGACTCGGGATCACCTCCAGGGATAATTTCTTTTGCGAAATTTAAAGTAATTTTACAAAATTTTTAAAATTAATAATCACAATTGATCACTGCAGGGGTCTTCTTAAATTCCCTTTTATCTTAGAAGCAATTCCTTTACAATTGCCAAAATTCTGGATAGTTTAAATAACTAATACTCTGTGGGACTTAAATAACATTACCAATATTGGGTGCTTCTACTGTAACGACAAAATTCTAAATCTGGCCAGAAAATATTAAAAAACATTGTTGCATATCTCCAGTGTCATCTATGCCTTTTTGTGACACTCTTCCTTATGACTATTCGAGTTTATTCAGACTAAAGAAAAAATATCTTGTCGCATTTTGAGTAAACTTCTCATACTACAAATTGTTTTGTAAATTTTTGTTGTTTTTAGTTCGGTACTATTCAGGACCATTTTGTCGATTATTCGGTTTACAAAACTTGTACCTTGAAATATCAGAAAAGTCAGCAATAACGTATATGGAAAATATTTTTTTTTTTTATTTAGGAGCTTTGATCATTCTTTGCCTCAAAGTTATTCTCAGCTTTATTTAATTTTTTTTTTAGCTTTGATTGAAAGGTTTTGTGGTACTTAAAAATAAAAATTAGGTATAGCTTTTCGAAGTAATGAACATAACGTGCCTTCACGTGGTCGAAGCTCTTAGGAGCTTCTATATTTTTTGTGGCTTGGAATTCATTCTTGTGACTTTTTCTTTTCCTGAACAAAGTTTCATCTCATTCTTTAGGTCCTTGTTAAACTTTTTTAGTACCCTTCAATGTAATACTTTTGTCAAAATTTACTCAATCTAGATTTTCTAGTAAGTTCAAAAAATATTAAAAAAATTCAAATTTTATTTTGTACATTTTTCTTTGACTGACATCTGCTTGTGCTCAAACATATCTCTAGAAGATATTGTAATCAAGAAAGATATTTAAAATTAACGGCAGGAAGAGTTATTACGAAAATTTTGTGTTATGTTTTATTTGAACGCACACTTTTTATGTGTATAACTGTAGGTGTACATGGGTATTTTCACTTAACTGTGAATAAAATCAGGTTTTGTGCGTTAGTTTTGATGATACATGACTTATTTTGTTCATAGTAATATGATAAGGGATTAAAAACTGCACATTTTTTCCGGTTTCATTTCTTAAAGAAATTTTTAAGAAAAAAAAAAAAATCTTCAATTTTACATGAAAAGTAGTTCTTCCCGATACTAATTTCTTAATAACCCCGAAACTGTTGGGCAGATAAAAAAAAAATATACATATGTAATTTTTGTTTGCACCATTTGGTAGTTCAATTATCTAAATCTCACAACCCGTTCTCGAGTTATGGTAAAATACACTCATGTATTCGCCTTATTAAGGGGAGATATTAGACATGCTCATAAAAAAATCAGGACTTGATGGAAAAAAAAACTGAAAACAGATTCGTGTTCAGCGGGGCAAATTCCATCAGATATAATAATTTTAATGAAGAGACTCACAATGGACCGGGATCGGTCTCTGGGTGGAGATGTGGTACTATCTGGTATCATAACAACCTTCTCTATCTATCTATCTATCTATCTAATGAATCGGGACCGTTTTAAAAATGTTAATATCCGAAGTGTCCGACTTTGGGACTCTGTGGTCTATATGGTACAAAATAAAAACTTAAACTATCTACTATCGCTATGTGAAATTCTAACACTGTGCGTCGTCGAGTCAGTTTTATTCAACGGGTTCCCATCTAGTTACAAAAAAAAATTAATCTTATCTTCGAGCAAAACGTAATTATTTAATATTTGATTCAAATTCATTTCAATTCTGTTTTTCAAAAACCAAAGGTTTTTTTCATTTTATTCTAATAGCCGTATTCTGAACTTTGTGAAAAATATATTTTTTACTCCAATTGGTGCTGATGTTTGTAACGCACAGAAAAAATCATCCAACACCCATCTTAAAGTACACCAATTGACCCAGAGCCACTTTTTGAGTAGATCTAACGATGTCCGTCCGTCCGTCTGTCCATGTCTATGTAAATCTTGTGCACAAAGTACAGGTCGCAATTTTAAGATAATTCAATAAAATTTGGCACGTAGGACTTTCATAACACAAGGACGAAGCCTATTGAAATTGGTTATGATCGGTCCATTATTTCACCTAGCCCACATACAAATGTTTTCCCGGAAGAGGGGTTTAACGATCATAAATGCCTTAAATATAACAATATTCGATACAAGGAAGTTTTGTATAAGCATCAATCTTTGTGCCAAATTTCATCGGTCCATAATTGATCATAGCTCCCATATAAAACCTTTTTCCGAAAATCACTTTAACGTGCATAAATCACATACACATGTTAGTATTACGTTTTTATATAAGTAGAAATCACAGTGACAAATTTTATGAGGATCGCTCCATAATTTACCATAGCTCCCAAATTAGCTCACTTTCGGGAATCATCCTAAAGTGCATAAATTCATATAAATGTTAGTATTAACGTAATATTCTGTATTTTATTTTACACTTAGTAAAAGTATTGGTCCACAATTGTCCACATATCTAATATAATACCCCTCCAGGAATTTTGATGGTCATACACAATGATGTGGGGTGTCATATGGTCGGGCTTGACCGACTATATCTTTCTTACTTGCCATACCCTACACCACTGTAGGTAGTTGGGGTATTAGGCGTTTGTGTTGATGTTTGTAACGAATAGAACACCCATCTAAAAGTATACCAATCTACTTACAATCCGTCCGTCTGGCTGGCTGGTAAACCTTGTGCATAAAGTACGGGTCGCAATTTTAAAGATAATTCAATGAAATTTGGCACGTGGAACTTTTATGTTACAGGGACGAAGTCTATTGAAATTGGTTGTGATCGATCTATTATTTCACCTAGCCCCCATACAAATGTCCCTCCCGAGAATAGAGTTTAGATATGAATGAAATTCGGTGCAAGGAAGTTCTGTACAAATATCAGTCTTTGTACCAAATGTTTGTGAAGATTGACCATAGCTCCCATATAAACCCCTCTTCCGAAAATCACTTTAACGTGCATAAATCCCATACGGATGTTAGTATCAAGTTACGAGAGCGGATCAATAAGTCCGTGAATTTTCGAACTTCCCTAGTAATTATATGAAATGCAACACTATTCCCATCATAATATTAAGTAATATTCGACACAAATAAGTTTTATGTAAGTAGAAACGACATTGCCAAATTTTATGAGAATCGATCCATAATTTACCATAGGTCCCATATAAACCCACTTCCAAGAATCGTCCTAAAGTGCATAAAATCATCTACATGTTAGTATTAATGCATTATTCTGTATTTGTATATTTTGTTTTATATTTAGTAAAATTGGCCACAGGTGTAATATAAGTCTCGTTCCCGAATTTTTATGCTCATACACAATGATGTAGGGTATTAGTCATAAAGTTCAGGTTGAAAACGGCATTATTGATAACTGCAATTATTAGAATTAAAATGCAATTACAGTTTTTTCGCTAACACGGTTTTACCTTGCACTACCTTATCTTCCAACAAAGTTGTGTTGTGTCTTCGGTAATATCCTAGATACACACCCTTTCAATATAGTGTCTACGCTATAAAGGTGTTTTACATTAAAAGGGGAAATTAACTTTTTTAATTTCCTTTATAAAAATATCCCTACTTTTTTATGCTCTTTTATAAAACTCCACCCACAATTTCTCTCTCAGACATTGAATGCTGCACAACCACTTTTCAACATTCATTCACTCGTCAACATATAACAAAATAAATGTAACTTTACTATTTTCAACATTAGTTTTTTTTTTATTTTTTTGTACATTTCGATGGTTTTTTCCTGGTGCCTTTAAGGCCACCCAACTGAGACGCCATATCCTCTACTTGAATTAATATCTATGTATTTGTATTCTCCTTAGCACGTGATGTACGACGTGTATAAAGAGCAAATGGCTGCTGTTTCCGGTACCCGAGGTGGGTGGAAAAATGGGCGATTGCGTGTTATTTGTATGTGTTAGTGTGAAATTGTTTTTTCAAATGCTTTTAGACTATAGAAGCGTATAAGTGTGTGTGTTTGTTAGGTTGTGGTTCAGTTCAGGACTTTGGAAGAGTTGGTAGGGGAACAAAAGTTGATTAGATGGATTTCGTTTGGTTTTTGTGTTTTTAATCACACACCAATTTCATTTATTAAATCTTAACATCAGCAAAAAAAAACATTAAGCAAAAGTTGATGCTGCTACTGCTGGTGCTGGTGCTGGTGCTGCTGCTACTGTTGGTGTTGATTTGTCTGTCTGATGGTTGTTGGGTTGCTCATCGTCGTTCACTGACTGCTTTTAAATAACAACAACAGTGTCAGCATTTCATATTTTTTTTCTTACTAAATGAAATGTTTTTTATGTGTGTATGTGTTTTTCTTTATTATTTTCAATTTAATTTTAATGTTATTGTTTTTTATTTTATTTTTTTTTTATTCTGTTTCATTGTTGTTGCAATTTTTTGTTGTTTCAGTTGATGGTTTAGTGTCACAAACAATTTTTTGCTTTGCTTGTCACTAAAGTAATATTCAGCAGTGTGTTGCTCTTCAATAAAATTCAAAATTGTTGTTGCCGATTTTTCTTCATTTTTATCCAAATGTAAGATATTTTGGGTTTTTCTGTTAAAATTAGGAGTATTATTAAGATCTTATTAGAAACCATTTCTTTTTGTTGTTGTCGTTGTTGTTGTTGTTTGTGTTACTGTACGACTTTGGGGATTCGATTATAATCAACATTTATTGGATGATTTAATTTTATTTTATTTATTTCTACATAACGAAATTTGTTCGTTGTTTGGGGCATTTTTGTTTGTTTGTTCGTATTTGTTTTGTGTTAAACAAAAAACATTCATAATTCAATTGAAATTTTAATTAAAATTGTCAATTTTCATTAATAAAATTTAAATGTATTTTTTTTTTATTTAACGCACATATAGACAAACTTTACATACCCTGAAGGAAACCTGGGGGCAAGTGTCTCCAAGTCATCAGTTTTGTCGATTATTTTGGTGACTTCTTGGCGACATTGTTAACAAAATGTCTACATTTTTTATTTACTTTGATGAAAAAAAAAAAAACGTATACACAACAAATAAGAGTTCTAGTTTGGCGCCAAAGCTCTACTATTATTTCTCGGCGGCATAATTGTTTTTATTAATCTAGTATTTTTGTGCTGTAATAATTATTTAATTATAAATTAATTATAAATTTAAAAAGTACATACAAAATCCAACTTTTCATATTTTGTATTTCTTTATTAAAAATTAAAAGCTCACGAGTTCGATGGCAGCAATTTCGCCAACATTTTTAAAGCTTTAATAGGTAAAAAGTTTTATATTTGAGTTCTTAAAATTTGTAATATATTTTTGTAAATGATTTTTTGTTTTCATATCCAGATGTTGTATCAAGTTTTAGTGAAATAGCCGATAAAACGCTGCTATATATATTTTAAGCAAATTGGTCGAAGAAAATTTAAAATAAGTGAAAACATTGAATTTGAAGGCGATTCTTCGAGCAAAGAAAATTTATATTTTTTAAAATAAGCTATGTTATGAATTCCTTAATTTTTTAATAAAACATAAAATGTTAACAAAAGTTTTATTAACAACGTCTATTTCAGAAAATTATTAAAAGTGTAGACTAGACTACTAAAATAAACATATAGACAATGTCTACATATGGTCCCAAAAAAACTATCCATTCAATAGTACTAGTGTCAGTAGTAGATTTCCAATGACTATAGTAAAAAAGCATTATCGGGGGTATAATAAGTCACTAGTACTGGTTACAGTATCAATAGTGAATCAGTACTAATTTACTAGTGACATTTCCTACAGGGTATATAGAGTAAGTATTTCTATCAAAATATTTGTCGTCGGTGTGATGTCGAAAAGTCTTATGTGTTTTAGAAGGGAGAGAGAGAGAGAAAAAACTATTTATTGTTTGTATAAAAGCCATACAAAATTACACGTTATTTATTTTTTTTTTTTTTTGATAACTTCGGAACTAATCCAGATTCTTGAAAAAAATATTAACATTGAAAATGGACTATCAATAAAGCTTTCAGATAGTCCAATAAAAAAATTTCCGAAAATTGCACATGCTTAGGACTTTTTGCCAGCGCACCGACGTTATGTGTTTATGTAAATAGCTAAATTTGTACATATATTTACATAAACAATTATTTATAAATTTTTAAACAAGATTAAAGTAAATTTAATAGAAAACTAATTGGAAAAATCCATGTCAAGAGAACTTAAAAGGGGGTGTTACCAAAAACTGTAACATAAATATGTCTTAATGAAGACTCTTTTATAAAAACATAAACCTGTAAACAAAAACATATTCATAGGGATAATTTAAAGATCTCATTTACAGTAGTGGTGAAAATATTTAGAACTGAAATATTTCATATTTAATTTTAATTTTTTGCTTTACAATAATTTTTATAAGTATTTTTTTTTTTTTTTTTGTATTTTCTAATGTTTCCTCCATGAATTTTATTCAAAAAATTAAAAAGACACCATTCCATTTACTTACAGCAATAAAAACATATCTCAAAACATTTGTAAACTAAAAAAATTGGAGAATGATAAATAAAACTAAAAATCGATTTTAGATTTTAGGATAAACTTTTTTATGTTTGTACATTTGTACATTTAAATCAAATCACCAAATGTATTTATCGTTATAATATTATTTTAATTAATAATTTTTCCCCCTCGTAGTCTCTAACATAATATTTGAATTAAATAATTGAATTTGAATTAACTAAATATTTTAAATTGAATTATAATACTAAAAACAGCTAATATCGTAGATTTAATGAAGGTTGCCCCCACCAGACACCTGCGCCGAGAAATTTTATCGGCGGCGGTGGCTTAAAATCGGCTGTCAGCCGGCTGATATTACACACATTTTTCTAATTAAAAATTTTATATTTTCATGAACCTTTGATTAACATTGTTCATAAAAATAGGACGAGATTGTTTCCAGCGAAGGTATAAAAAGAATTATTAATTTAATGAAAATATATAAGAAAAAATATGGGAATGATCTAAGGATATTTCTGGATTTTTGCATAAAAGATTAGAATAATTGTTCGCATATTAGAATGAGAAATGGTCTGCTCCAATATAAAAACATATCAATTATTAAGATATGCTAAAAAATAAAAAAAGTACGTACAATAAATAGTGGAATTTATATCAATCATTTTGATAATTCCCAACCACATATCGCTAGTGAATAGAAGTGATTTATTAGCTGACCAAATCTTGTGTACGAGTTTTTTTTAGATTTCTCGCAGGATGGCGATTAAGGCTCATTAAAATTTATTAGCAACTGTTAATATTATTTTTTCACAGTATTTGCATCAAAATTAATCAATTATAAGTCATCAAAAATACTTGATTGATTTATAATTATTTGAAGTTCAAAACGAAGCAAATATTTTTCTTTCATATTTAATTGATGGTAAATACTGCATTAAAATAATAAAAAAAGTTTCATTTTTAACATATTTTTTACAAAAAGAATTTAAAAACGGCGGCTGCTTTTAAGCCGAGTTAAGCCGAAAATTTTACGGCGGCGGCGGCTTCCAAATTATTCTCGGCGGCTCGGCTTAGCCGAATTTCAGCCGCTCGGCGCAGGTCTCTGGCCCTCACTTTATAATTAACACTCGAGGTGGCCTTTCCATTCGTCAACTGTAACGAATTGTCGTTAAGTACCATAACATATTTTTTGTTCATGAGATTTACCCTTCAGCAAGAGTTCGAGCAACATCATTAACCCAGCAGTGTGCGCAGCTTACATCCAATCTATCTTGTTATTTAGTTGTGTTAATAATCTAAATCTACATTTGCTGAATATTTTTATATAAATTTACCTAACTACTATATAGTTCAACCCATGTACATACATATACATAGTTTAAGTAAAGAAACCTTAATTGTAATAAATCCATAAATGTAAAAATAAATTCTGGTTTATTTCCCTTAAATCATTTTATTATAATTATTCCTCTGAAGCAATTATAATAATAATTTGCTTTTGTTAGCCCACCGTGCAAGTTTCAGCGGTCAACCCTTCTCATCTATAGACAAGAAGATTATTTAAAATAGGTATCCAACCCACACACACCAATACATGGTAAAATTAAGCAATATTTAAATAAAATTAATTAATTCCTAAATATTTTCTAGACCATACACAGGTTGCCGCAACAACACTCTTTTCCCTGCAATAATATATTGTTATCGCAAATATCTTTATTGTTGAATAAATTTTATTTGAACATAACAACAATTTGGTCACTGCAATAATATTATTGTTATTAGTTTCACAATAACATGACTGACACAATATGTTTAGTAACATGTTATTGTTATTGAAATCCTAGCTACAATAAAACAATTTTCATTAGGCAAAAATATTGTTATGATTGTTGCTATGATTTAATAATATTATTTATAGTTTTACAACCAATCAAGTTCTATACATGGAATCGTTCAACTGACGAAGTGTAAAAATTGAATTTTAAACAAATAATAATGTTTATTAAAAAAAAACTTTTGATAGAAAAGAATTAGAAACTGTTGGTAAGTGTTAAGATGCCCATAGATACATACTGCAGAGAGGTACTGCCGATGAACTCCCCTATACGTGTATAATTGACGATTTCACTACACTTGGCTCAATCAAATTTTTATTTCTGTGAAAAAATATGAATAAAAACAAATAATTTTCAATATTCGAATTATTTTTTCTTTCGATTTAAAACGTCAAAATAAAATTTTCGTAAATGACAAAGAAAATTTCGAAAGTTTATTCAAAATATCTGTTTGCAGTATGAGTTCATTTTGAATTGAAAACGATTTTGATTTTTCATACTGCAATATCTGTGTGACTCATACATTATCAAGCTAACTCAATTTTACTAATACATACTTATACATACTAATACATACTATATGCAGTATGCTTCTATGGGTCGCTCTATTATTAAATTATTTTAATAAATTGTAATATATATTAAATACTTTCTTTTGTTGAACAATAAATGCGAACGCTCCTACTTGATGAAGCAAAATCCCCGTACGGTTACCTGGAAGAAGAACAGTAAATATATAGAGAAAAAAGCCACCAAGAAGCGTACCCGCAGAACAGAAAAGTTCCAATGTGCTATTGTTAATACTTTATTGGCCGAAATTATGGATAACAGTGCTAACAAGATATCAAGCAAGCCAAGTAACGAAAACGTGCCACCAAAAAGTCCACTCAACCCAACGTAAATATAAGGTTGTGCCTAAACATAAAAACCGCTAAACTACAACAAAAGACTACTGCCCGGTGGGTAAGTAAAGTGATTTTTAAATTAAGTGTGATTTTGATAAGATTGCATATAAAAAAATCAACTAAATAATAACGATAGATAGTTTTTAGGCATAACATATATTTTTATGGCAAAACTCAACCATATTATGATTGCATATATGAAAAATTTTTGTGCACAACAATAATATGCTTGCGCCACAGCTATATTTTTATTCTGTTGCAACCATATTTCAGTTATGCCACGAATATATTGAACATTTTTATGTTTATTTACTTAACAATATCGTATTGCTACATGCAAACATAATATTACATTCCAGTAACAATAAAATCTAACAATAATATGACGCTCATCGATTATAGTTCCCCCAACCATATTTTTTCTCTGTGTGATTGAAAAAAAATGGTTAGAAATAACGATAATTACATTATCATTTTAATGTTTTTGGCAGTTTATAAAGAAAAATTCATATCCATTAGACCAACCCTGAAGTATATGAAATTTGCAAAAAATTTGATTTTGCTTTCTCTACCGGCAGTTTATGGTAGATGGGGCTGAAACAATAAAAATTGGATGATCGGTTGTAAACTGTTCAGTTGACTTTAATTTTTGTCCTAAAAAAGTCTTAAAAGTAACTAAAATCTTTATTGCGTTATAAATCTTTAATTTAACATTTTGCGAAAAAAAAAACTAACTACGAGTATATATGAAAAATTTTGTATTTATGGATAGTCATATCAATTTTTGTGAAAAATGTCAAAAAAAAAGACTTATGTGTCTGGAAAAAAACCGAAAGGAACTTTTTAATTTTGCTTCAACCTAATTGAACTTACACTATAACAACATACGGAATGATCCGAATCGGGTTCGGCCCCGTTTTTGATAACAAAATGTCTAAAAAGATATTTTAAGCTAAATAGAGTTTTTGTCGATTAGGATGTTATGTGCGAGATGGTGTACTGAGTAAGACGTTAGTCAGTAAAAACGAATAGTTAGTGTGTGTCCAAGTTCGAGTCTCACTGACGGCAAAATTTTTTTGTTTTTTTTATTTTTGTTTTCGTTTAGGTACATATTTTTGAGTACCCCTAGAGTCAAAAAATAACTACATGAATTTGTGGACAAGTCGAACAAAAATAACTAGATATTCAGGCAAAAAATAAGTGGTTTATTTTTGTTTCCAATTATACCAGGAAAGCAAAGTTTTTGCTGGGTGTTTACAACACTTTAATTTTTAACTGTTTCAATACAATTTGTTTTCCAATAATTTTAAGTTAATAAATATGTTTTTCTTTTTAATTGGAGAATAAAAAAGGAAATTAAATTATTAAAACAAAAGAAAGTTACTGCTTAAAATATTGCACATTATGGTCGCCCTGAAGAAAACTTGACATTAACTAAACTAGCAAGTTTTAGTATTAGTTTTTGGTACCGTTGGATCACCTTATAACATTTATTAATATGTTAAAATATGTTAAATTTATTATTTTTTTATATTTATTTCTACTTAATTTCGCATTTTTACTGTATTTAAATTTATTCATATTTTTGGCCCACTGTAATTTGATGTGAATATTGTTAATATGGTCCACTGTAGTTTAGTTTGCTAATTAATCGTTAGGTTATATTTGTTTTCTTATTTTGTTTTGTATTTACATTTCATAATTAATATTAGTGTTGTTGTAAACATGAATTCAATATAGGTACGTTACTAGTGGTGAATTTCTTTTATTTATATCTCAACATAGCATAACAACAACACAATGGCCTTACTTATTTACTTATTATTATGATCGCTGGTTTAGCTTTAGTTTAAGAATTTTGTAGTTATTGTAATTGTTGAAATCAAACAAGTGGCATCTCGCGGTTAGCAGTCACAATTTCTGTTGTGTTGTATACACAAATTTTACTGGGCCCAACAAACATTACAGTGGCAATATATATAACAAATCAAAGAAACTAATTCGCTCTATGTATATAGCTGCCGGTAAGGGAAAAGCTCCTTATCGTACAGGTGGTATCATTTTAAAAAGGAAGTTTTTTAGATATCAAATTAAGAAAAGGAAGTTTTTTTTTTCAATTTTGAAACACAACATATATTATATTGTATGAATGGGAATTTTTATAACTTGCTACACCACACAGTGGGGCAGAATCGAAATTTTTGGAAATAAATCTGTAACTTCTGATCTGCCGGTTGGATTTTCATGAAATTTAGTATAGACGTAGTAGAGGAGTGTACAATGTTATGTTTGGAAGGGGGCCACAACAATCCCCCCAGGGGCGGAGCTAAGGAAGCTTAAAGTTAGGTACCTTTGACATAAAAAATTTTTAATCTCTTGCAAAATTTTTGTTTCTCGTCCGATTGCAAATATTTTTATATATTGTTGTATGCCCTGATAAGACCTATAAAAAACATGCCAAATTTCATAAAATAGGATCATAATTTAGCATAGCTCCCATATAAGCTCACTTCTGAAAATCACTTTAATTTTAACGAAAGTCGAAAGCCTATTCACAAATTTAATGGTGATCGGCCTTTAAATGACCATCGCCTTCATAGCTGCATTTGAGAGACACAATAACTGCATGATAGATATATAAGATTATGCATACAAATTTGAAAAATTCATAAAAAATTAAAAAAAAAATATTATAGTAGTTTCTGCTGCATAACCATAAAACTATATTTTTTCAAAAACTTCTGATTCTTAATCTAATCTTTTTAGGTGGGCTTATATTGAAAAAAATCTTCGATCCACATTAGCATCTGAGTTAGAATTCGGAATAAAATACTTTAAGGCTTAAAGTTCTTCTTTTGTTAACATTTTGAAATAATTAAAAATCTAATTTTCATTAAAATATATAAAATATTATGAGAAAATTTGGGGCTTCTTCTGATAAACTTTAACGATGTTTGTAAACTTTATTTTATCCTAAAGACTTATATATCTTGGTATTAATTTAACTATTTATATATATATATATATATATATATATATATATATATATATATATATTTTTTTTTTTAAGATTTTATAAAAAGCTGTGATATCAAACGACAAATGGGGTAAATCTGACAAATGTCGAGGACAGAATCGTCTTATTTTGATATCGAAATTGGCAAAATAAACAATTCATGAAAGTTGATTTATTGTAAATAAAAATTCAACAAAATAATAATGATCCAAAATTGTTGCATAGTAAAAATGAAACTATTTTTCTTTATTGCGTTCATCGAATAGGATTCATGTTTCCCTACAAGGAGTCTTATGCCAATGATAACTGTTTCACTTTAAGTGAATTTGTCAACTTTTGATGAAAGAAAGATCATCGACAAAAGAAAATTCCATTCTGCTGCAAAATAATACTTTTTTATTTTTGCTGGAAAAAAGACTAGATTATAGATCTTCTTAAGGACTTAGCATTACAATATTCAAGAATTTCCAAACATCCTAAAAAATTAAGATCTAAATTTTAATTCAGTTTCAGATTCTTTCAGATTTAAATTGTTTTAGAAAGCAAAAGATAAATTCATTCATAAATTCATTTTCCTTTTGATGTAAATTCTTAAAATTTTATTTAAGAAAAAACACATTTGCATATAAAGTTTGAAATGTTATTTTGCTTGGAATAGAATGAGATATATATCTTTCTTAAAAATCATTTAAAAAGTTATTAAACAATTTCTGAACTTTAATTTAATTAATTAAACGATTAATTGATTAATTAATTAATTAATTAATTAATTGTTAATGTACTTTATGTTTTATTTGTTGCATACTTTTTGGTAAATGATGAAAACATTTATGGAAAGATAAAGACAGATATTCCAAATAAAATTGAATAAGTTTTACAGTTTTTGTCCAATTTGATCATCGTATAGATTCCTTGTAAATACGAAAAATTTTAGAAAATGTAAATTTTTTAAATGCTGTTTAAAAATAGTCTTTTAATATTTGATTAAAACATTAATAACTGTATACGGTTGAAAATCCTAATCTTTCACTTTTCAAAAAAGTTAAAAAAAACGAGAAAGAAAGATATAGTCGTTCAACACCGATTATATGATGCCCTACATCATTGTGTATGATCGTAAAAATTCGGGAAGGCGATTTATATTACACCTGTGGTCAATTTTCCTAAGTGTACAATAAAATACACGAATACAGAATAATGCGTTCAAAATAACATCAAAATGATTTTATGCACTTTAGGGCAATTACTGGAAATGGTTTTATATGGGAGCTATAGTATGTTGTTGTTATTTCTACTTTCATAAAACTTATTTTTATCGAATAATAAGTTGATACTATCATTCGTATGAAATTTATGCACGTTAAAGTGATTTTCGGAAGAGGGGTTTATATGGGAGCTATGGTCAATTGTATAATTCATAAAATTTGGTAAGAAGATTGATACTTGTACAGAACTTCTTTTCACCACATTGCATTAAAATATTCTTATTTTTAAGACATTTTTGAGAGTTTAAACCCTATTCCGGGGGGACATTTATATGGGGGCTAGGTGAAATAATGGAGCGGTGGCAACCAATTTCAATAGGCTTCATCCTTGTATTATAAAAGTTCTACGGGCCAAATTTCATTGAAATATCTTTAAAATTGCGACCCGTACTTTGTGCACAGCCGTCAAGCCAGCCAGACGGACGGACGGACGGACGGACGGACATTGTTAGATCGATTTAAAAAGTGATTATGAGTCGACTTTAAGCTGGGTGTTGGATAACTTTTTTTATGCGTTACAAACATCAGAACAAACGCATAATACCCCAACCACCTATGGTGAGTAGGGTATAAAGAATTATAAAAAGATTAACAGAATTAGGGGTACATTTATAAAAAAAAAACTCAAATTAACTCAAGCTTTTGAGGGTATATTACAAATTTTTAAAACTGATTTGTGAAGACCTCAAGAAGTACTTATTGTGTACACTATATCATTTCTCGAGTCAATATGCAAGTAGTGGGAAAATAACTTCTTTAACAAAGAAAGTTATTCTCCTCTTTTTGCCATATAAATGTGTATTTCTTTATATCGATAAAAACAACTCTAAAGATCTTCAAAATATGCACATTATGAAAATTTATTACTGGCAATATTTAGTATAAATTACTTAACAGCACAAATATAAATACATCTATATTTCCTTTCCATTCCTCTGATATAAAACTTCCTGTTATGTAAAGTTCTGTCTAAAATCTAAATTAATTATAGGAAGAGACATTCCTGAACACTGTTGGGAGTTATTTAATTGAATGTTGTCGGTATAAAAAATTCATTCATTATAAAGTTTTTTTTTTTTATTTTTTATTCAACATAAATTGATAAACATTAAAATAAATGAATGAAGTAAATTAATCTGCGAAATAAGGTATAAAATTGAGTTTCGGGGATGAAGCTTTTTAAACATACTCGTAACTACATATTTATGTTTGCGGATGTTATAAATAAATAATCCAAATATTTCATGAGAGAGTGTATTGCTATTTAGAAAATATTAACCATTATTCTACTGAAGAAGAAGAAGCAAAGGAAGTTTTCATAATATTATAGTAAAAAAATAATATTTTTAAAAATTTGTATCGAGTTTAACAAGCTCTACTTTACTGCTGCATAAGGCGAATGTAATTATTTCTTTTTATTATAAAATTTAGTTTACGTGTGTATATAATTTGTGTAATTTTTATCTTTCTTTCCATATTTTTTTATCTTGTTTAAGCCATAAAGGAATGTTGGTAATGTATGCGTGGTAAGTAAGAAAAAATATGGTGGGTGGCTGGTTGGTGGTGGTCTGTGTGAATTTATTTTATTTTATTCATGATTTCTTGTTTTTTTTTCGCCATTTCCGGTTGCCATTTAATATCGTTTAAGTTACCTTCTTCTTTTTCTTCTTTTATACTCTCCAGCTGGTCCTTCTTGTTATCTTTTTTTTATATTTTTCCTCTGAATATAAAATGAAATAATATCAGATTCCAGGCGTAAGTATGTAGTTGAGTTGAGTTAAGGGGCTGGGGTTGAGTTTTTAAATAAATGGAGAAAATGAAATTGATGTTATTTATATGAGCACTTGACGCGCTAAATTGCCTTTCCGAGCTACTTTCTTTTGCACAACTTAGCTTTAATGGAAAATAATTAATTTCATAGTGCGCTGCTGTTTTGTTCGTGTTGTATGTTGTTTACAGTATGCAAGAGGATGAAAATGTGTAAGAGTACATACACTGTGCATAACAAGACCGAATGTGTGTGTGTGTGTGTGTACTGGAGTATGAGTTTTATGGAACACTGCTGTGGCCAATGAGTTATGGGAAATACCAACTCAAACCACCAATTTTATAGAGCAACTACATTAAATTACAAAACTCTAGTTAAATTGTTTTGCAATATGACCGACTGCTAATATATTCACATATATCTACATACAACTATACAATACGAGTACATGCCTACACATACGACATTAAAAAAAAATATATATATATATATTCACTTGTGAATATCACAGTTGGCCCTGTCTTTAAGACAACCTCGAGAATGTGTGCACGACATTGTTAAATCCTAGAAGTCATATGCAGGATAGTCGGAACAAATCGTCAACGACTTTTTCAAAAAGAGAGATAATATCGCTCATCTTGTCGTCAGTAAAATAACGATAAAACAAACGAAATTTTCATCTATGTATTCGTCAATGACATGTTTAATATTTAGTTGCCTAATATTTTCGATAACGATTACATAGAGAACTATGTCGGCTCTTTTGTTGTCAGCGATTATATAGAGGGAAAAGACGTACATAAATTCGTCAATGATTACATGGGGTACAATATCCTTAGGTTTTTCGTCAATGATTACATTGATGACCGAGGACCGTATGTTCATGCAAATGCAAGTTTTTTGCTTTAAAATAATAGCATCGATTTGTTAGTGCATATTTTTGCATATTTTGTTGAAAATGCATATTTTTGCATAGTTTGCCATAAATGCATATTTTGTGAAAAATTGCAATTTAAAATATATATATATATATATATATATTTTTTTTTTGTATAAAAGAAAAACAATTCTGTGGGCTTTTAATAAAGGGAGTTTAAAATATTGAAAAATACTATAGAAGAGTTAATTTTTGAAAACTAATAATCACAGAAGGACATTGGTTATGGTAAACGATGCTTCATCATTGAGATAAGATGTCAAAATTGCACAGAATAAATAATTACGTTTTCTTTAAGATATTGTCGGTTTTCTCGTCGTCAATTTACCTCAGATCTACAACTCAGATTAACGCTGATATAATATGTGAGATATTGCCGGCAGAAGAGAGTAACCATTTTGTTTATATTATGTTGAATCTTAAATAAGGGGTACACGTATTCTAATAAATCCTATAATATATCATTATTTTCAATCAGTCACAGAATAAACATGTACTTTTTATTAAAAAAAAAAAAACGCACTTTTTTAACACAATTTTTATAAAAATATTTTTTTAAATGTAAAACAATCATTAAAAGAAAATAATTTTACCAAAAACATTGTTTTTTTTCTTTCTGTTAAAAAAAATACACATATACGAAAGTTTGGTTATGTGTGTGCATGTGTATTTTGGAAATTACTTCAGAAACAATGTTCTTGTAAAATTGTTTTGTTTTAATGGTTATTTTACATTAAAAAATATATTTTTTTAAAAAAGTTATGCTAAAAAATTGGAATTTCTTAAATAAAAATGATATGTTTACTCTGTGACTGATTGAAAATAATGATATCTTATACGATTTATCAGGATACGAGTACCTCTTATTTAAGATTCAACATAATATAAACAAAATGGTTACACTCATCTGCCGGCAATATCTCACATATTATATCAGCGTTAATCTGAGTTGTAGACCTGGGGTTATGTAAGCCGAAAAAAATGGATGCTATTATTGCTTTGTTGTAGTTGTTGCTTTTATGCATATACATTGTTAAATTGTTGTACCATGATTAATAGTACATTCAGACTGAACATGAGAACTTGTTTAATGAGTTTTCACTTCAAAATATTGTTGAAAACTCAAGTTTTCTCATACAAAATGAAAACTAAAAAACAACAAGTTTTCAACGAAACCTAATTTCAAAACGTTTAAAATTCCAAACAAATACAACCATTAGGAAAAGGAAATAAAGAAATTGGATTTTAGAAAACTTTATTAATGTCTAATAAAAAGTGTTTTCGTATGGGTTTTCATTTTCAAAAACTTCTTAAAATACTTAGTCTGAATGTACTATAAGAAATTTTAGATAACAGTGGACATGTCGTACATGATAATGTCGTCTACGACTATTTGGCCAACTGGGATATTCCTTGTCAGCATGGCCAACATTACCACCACCATATCCATCTCCTTGAGTAAAAGGTATGTTTTGCTTTCAATTTGGTAAATTGTTTTAAAATTGCTTTTTAACTTTACTGTTTTGAAACAGTTTCCAAGAGGTATGAATACTTTAAAATTGCCAATAATTATATAAAAAACCTTTTTGAAATTTAAGCAAGACAAAATCAACAATTAGCTAATTTGTTTTATTAAAAAAATTTAACGTAATTACAACTTTTATTACTGTTATCTTAAGATATAATGAAATTTTATATTTTACGATTTTTATTTTCTATTTTTTAAGGTAAAATATAGCAAAAGTATAAAACTTGGGTAAAAAAATATTTTCGCCGCGCCTTCATAAACCATATACAGTGTGAACTCGATAATCCGTACCTTTCCATCGGCTGCCAGCAAAATGACCCAATGAAAAATCATCAAAAACAAATATAAAAAATTTTCCCATAAAAAGTCCCATACATATTTGGGTCATAGTTCATATGAAAAATTGCCCAAAATTTTGTGGTGAGTTTTCGGTGTATTTGATAAAGTTTTTGATGAAGCATTTCTGAAGTTCTAATCCAGAACAGAATCCTACCCAAGCCAAAATTATAATCAGGACAAGTTTCTTAAGTTATTTGCTTGAAAAGTAAATTTTTCCATATTTCTCAAGTATTTTTCAAAAAATGCCTTTTTTGAAATCTTTGCATAAATTTACATATAATGAACAAAAATGCTATTTTTGAGTGATTTTTTTTTTTGAATTTGATTAATTAATTTGTATAAATTATTTTGTAAATTTTTTAAATAAATTGTTACTATCCAGGTCTATCTACTTTTAATTTTATGTTTTTATAAAAAATGGAAAACTATCAGAATTTTAAAGTTAGAAAAATGGCTCATTTATGCATATTTCTATAAGAAATTGTCTGCATGTTTCTGTGCATATTATCCCATTTTTTTCGTGTTTTTTCAAGCGCATATCTTCACTTTTTTCGTACATATTTAAACTTGCCCTTATTATTATTTCATTCTGATAATGACTGATTTTATATAGAAATTTTATCATACAAAAGTTTGGGCATTTTTTCACTTTTTTGGGCAAAATGATTGATTGCAACTCAGCAATCCGGATTTAATATAAAAAGTAAATTTTTATTTAAAATAGAAAAATAAAATTTTTCAAGTTTCCAGTTAAGTATTGTTGCGAAACTTTTTCAGTAAATACAAGTTTGTTTTTTTTTTGTGGATAAAATAAAAACTGTTGAAAAACTTAAAATAGGGAATGTTATTAGATAGACAATTTTTCGCTTTATGCTTTAACTGTTTTATATACTAAATAAATAATAAATTTTAATATTTTTTTTTTTTAGTAAATATGAGCAGGAAAAATGCCACGATAATACGGATATTTCAATCATGCGGATTGGGGTCTGCAATCAATTATTCAGATTATCAAGTTTACACTGCATTTTGAAACTCGTAATAAAGGGTCTGTTCGTCTGTTAATATATGTATCAAAATTCTATTAAAAGTTATTAAAATCGGTGTAGATCTAAGCAAAAGAACTTATTTGTAATATCTCATATTCTTTCATTGGTTTATCAGATATTTTAAATAAATTTCGCTAAAAAATGTAAATTACAAAGTCTTTATAATATCAAAAAAGTAAAATTCAAAAAAAAAAAAAAAAATCACTTAATTTAAAAACGAACTATTACAACAAATTAATAAAATATCAAAAAATTTATAAAAAGAAAAAAAATATAGTTCATTCCACGAGAGATTTGAAAAAAAAAAAAATATGTATTTTTTAAAAAGGGTCATCAGATTTTATTCAAATTTGCTACGCATATAACCTATGGAACCATGTAGAATATCTCATTATTATTTTTTTCAATTTTTCAAGTTAAAAAATTCTACAAAGTACGTAATTTTAAATTTTAATATCTCTTTACGATGTAGATGGATTTTAATGATTTAAGGCTCTAATGAAGGCCAACTTAAACTTCTTTAAAGGCAATAATGCAAAGGTAAATTGTTTATTTAAAACTGCACTCATAATGCAATTGCAGTTTTATAATGCATTTTTAACAAATTTCTACTCCTTTAAATTTAGTTTTCTTTTAATATGTTTAAAAGCAAAATTCAATAATGATTGTTCTGAAACGAGGTGATCTATTATTTTTAATATTTTTTTTTTTTTTAGAAAAATGACAAAAATTTAATTTTTTCATAATTTCTTAATTTTTGGTTATTCTTATTCAGTAATATGTAACTTTAACTGTTCATAACTCTTTAACTATACTTCAGATTTTATTGATCTAAAAACCAGTATAAAGTTTATTACAACAAATATTGTAAATTATATTGCATAATTCAAAAATAATGTTTTTGCTAAAGATTCACTTACAACAAAAATGTAATTTCCAGATGCATTTTTCAGAAACTTCTACCCTTTTTATTCAAAATATTTTTTATTAATATAGAAAACATATATGTTTGCTACACAGTGTATTAGAAGTTATTATGGGACAAAAAAGTATTATACCACAAATAACAAATTATGAAATGCTATGGTTAAAATTAATTTTAAAATAAACTCACAAAAATTCATTTTTATATGACAAAAATCTGAAGGCATATTTTATTTTTTTCTTTTTTTAATAGTGGCACTTTTTGTCCCAGAACAATTTAGTAAACATTATAATTTTTATAATATCAGTAGAGCCTTTATATAATAATTATAAGAGCCTTTGATAGACAAAAGTTGAAGGGGGTAGACAATTTTCAAAAATGCATCTTAAAATTGTATTTGCATTCTAAATACATTTAAGTGAAAATATTATATTTAAATAACTGCGTTTAAAGAGTACGTAATCATTTATTATATGTAATTTAAATCATTAAAACCGTTTACAGCTAATAGAAATACATATTGGCGTTTAAAGTTACACACTTTTTCGATTTTTTTTTACTTTTAAAAAAAATAAAATCGTGAATAAATTTACGAGTTTTTCAAAATTCAAAAAATAAAAATTGAGATATTAAAATGTAAGAAATGCATGTAAAATTACTACTATAAACCAAGTAAGTTTTCATGTAAACTTACGAAAAATATTTACACTTAATTAAATTAATTATTTAAACAAACTCTTTAACAAATTTTTAAATTCAAGATTTGATATACTTAAGTCTAATTCATTAGAATATTTATTGAATAATCTCATAGTCCTTATTAAAGGTTCATTCAAAGCATATGTTGTTCTATGAATATATATATATAAAAGATATAATTATTTTGCCTTAGAGTCCTAGATGGCACATATAGTTTTATGGTATGAAGCAAATCAGGACAATTGATTAATCCACGAATTATAAAATATAGGAAATATACAGAAAAAATTTTACGTCTTATTTCTAAAGTTTTCATAGAAATCAAGGCACATTTATCAGGGTATGTAGGAATCGAAATCGCAATTTTAGGGTTTACAAATGAAAAATTAAAAAATGAAAGAGCAAACTTTATAAATTTTACTTGAATTTTTTCAATTTTATTTGTGTGTAATTGAGTACAAGGGCTCCAGAAAAATGAAGCATATTCTAATCTAGATCTCACAAAGGATGTATATAGAACTTTTTTTGTGTAATGATCAAAATTATTAGAATTAAGGCATAAAAAGCTTAACATTGAATAAGCTTTAGGTATAATATAATTTAAGTGATTATTAAATGATAATTTTTTTTTATCAAATAATACGCCTAAATCTAAAATTTCATCCAACGATGAAAGTAAATGTTGATATATTCTATATCGAGATATAACAGTGTTACAACATCTGTGATAAGTCATAGAAAAACATTTGTTTAAATTAAAAGGTAAACCATTACGCACTGACCAAGATCTCACCCTATTTAAATCCTCCTGGGGATTAAAAATGTCATTGGCATTAGAAATTGTTTTAAAAATTTTTAAATCATCAGCATATGTACTATAAATAATGAGACTTTCTGAAACATAGGTTAATGTCATTAATAAATATATTAAATAACAGTGGAACCAAAACACTACCTTGGGGAATACCAGAAGTAGGAATAAATGATGTAGAACAAACACCATCAAGAGAAACCACGGATTGTCCATCCGACAAGTAATAACGAAACCAAGATAACATTCGGGAATGAACGCCCAATTTATATAATTTTAATAATAAAAGTTCATGTAGTACTCGTTCAAATGCCTTAGCAAAGTCCATGTAAATCGCAGCAATCTGCAATCGATCTTCAAAACTATCAACACAATACTTGGTAAAAACAGCCAAATTAGTACACGTTGATCTTCCAGTCATAAATCCGTGTTGAGATAAAGAAATATGCCTCTTTACATTGAAGAAAAGCTTCAGGTAAACAATATGCTCAAGAATTTTTGAAATATTGGTTAATTTGGAAATTGGTCTATAATTAATGACATTATTTTTATCAACAGATTTATAAATAGGCAAAATTGTAGTAAATTTATATTTATTAATAAAATAGCCATTGCTTAAAGACTTATTAAAAATAATTTTTTAATGGTAGACATAATGAAGAAGAACATATCTTTATTAAAAAAGCTACTTACATAATTTTTTGAGTGACATTAAGTTTCAAAAATTTTGTTAAATTTATTATTCCTACAAAACTAAAAACACTACCCAGCAAAAACTTTGCTTTCCTGGTAAGCTAGCAGGTATAATTGGAAACGAAAATAAACTACTTATTTTTTGCCTGAATAACTAGTTATTTTTGTTCGACTTGTGCATAAATTCATGTAGTTAGGTACTCAAAAATATGTACCTAAACGAATACAAAAATAAAAAAAAAAACAAAAAAATTTTGCCGTCAGTGAGGCTCGAACTTGGACACACACTAACCATTCCTTTTTACTGATTGACGTCTTACTCAGTACACCATCTCGCACATAGCATCCTAATCGACAAAAACTCTATTTAGTTTAAAGTATCTTTTTAGACATTTTGTTATCAAAAACTAACAGCTTCAGAATGGGCTTGAACCAACAACCTTCTGGTTGTTAATCCGGCGCTCTAGCCAACTCATCCACGTGATTGCAGTATTACTGTGCTATTATACTATTGAGTACTTATTAATGTAATACAGAGTAGGCAAATAATAATGACACCTCATTACCAAGAAACTACTTTAATAAGTAGTTGTTATTACCGAAAACCAAAAAGTTTTTGCTGGGTAGTTTGTAATTTTTTTTAATAATGACCAAATTCTTTTAAAAGTCTGTTGCCATTTAAGTTGACATACGAATGTGTATGTATGTAAGTGTGTGTGTGTGTGTAATGTTGTGGTTCTTATTGCCACACACTTTCACCTCAAATCGTAATGCATTTTACGATTGCGCTACTATCGTCATCATTACAGTAAATTTTGTTGTTGGTAGTGCCCCAATCCCCCTACCCCTGGACAAGTTTGGTTACAATTATTCGCAAAGCAACTCGTAACTAAAGGTGCCAGCATATCAACATAAGGGAAGTATATGTACCTATTTTTTTTTAAGTGACTATAAGTACATTTAGGCCCAATATTACGAAAGGAAAAAAAATTATATATATAAAAGAGATGTATTACATTTTGGCGCTTAATGAGAGGCTACCATTATGAAAATTTTATTTTCATTTTTATGACTTTTTTTCCTTCCATTTTCATTTTTGCCTTTTGACTGAAAATGACTTCATCTTTAGTCATATTGCTACAAACATAGATTACGAAGGACCAAACAACAAACAAACATACAAAAAAAAAAAAAAAAAAAAACAACAAAAAATGTGAATATATAAATAAATGTGAGTAAAAAGGCAATGATGGCAAAAGAATATTATTATTGCTCTGTATATAGGTATGTATGAAAGTTCCCATTCTATTTAAAATTTGATTTTGACTTGAGTTGGCTGCTTGCTGCTGTTGCTTAATGTTTTCAGTTGTCGTATAGTAGTTGTTGCTGAGTAATAGAAATGTTTGAATGAATATGAAACTCAACTCAACTCAAATATGCATGGCTTTTGCGGCATTTGGGCCAGGATACTTTCATATAATGACTGCTAAATTGTTCGGGTTTGTTGTTGTTGTTGTTTTTGTTGTTGTTAAAACGTTTATGCTTGTTTAAATTTTATTGCGGTCGCCATCATCATCTCCGGCTCTTAATATTTTTCTTTCTTTTATTTTGATAACAGCAGAGGTGGAGGAAGGTCTCAAGTGCTACCAACAAACAAACAAACAAACAAATAAACCATTTACTAACAAAAATTCACCAGCAAACCAAAGAAAAAGCCATAATATAGAGCAAAACGAGACACAAGTAGAAAATATTTGTTATTCTTTTATTCATTTCTGTTTATTATTTTTTTTTCTGTATTTTTTTCACTTTAAATATATATTCCCAATTATTTTAAGTTAAATGGTTGTGCATTCATTTTACAATTCTCTGTTATTTATGACTGACAATTTTATACATTTCCAACCTCCAACATACAATCACATTATGTGTATTTTTATGTATGAGTGTGTGTATTAGAGAAATTTTAGTGGCGTTTACTATAATGCATGTAATGTGTAAAGTAATGATGCTACTATAGCTTTGGAATGGGTTGTTATTAAGTATAAAAGGATGATATGTTTTTGTATCCTTTTTTTTATGGAGTTCAGTTTCAATTAGGTTTTGAAATATTTATGATATTAGCGCAATAGGTAAAAAGGATTAAATATAAAGAACAAAATACAATAAATAAATTTTATGACGCAAAAAAAAAAAAGAAATTTGAAATAAATAAAATAACAACCAAATGGCAATAATGCAAAGTGAAATAAATACTTATAAAATAATGAATTTTACAGTTGGCAATACATCACGGTAGAAAAGGAAAAAAAAATATTTTGGAAAAACAATCGAGAATAGTACATTTAGTTTTGCTGAATTTTAAAGATCCTCTAATAAACATTCACTATTTTTGGAAGTAAGTGAAATTTGCTCTTTTCTAATAATAAAATTTCAATCAAAATTTCTCAAAACTTGGTTCATATGTTTTATAACTTGTTTTCTGCATAATCGATTTAACCGATTTCAAATAACAATTTACTTAGGAAAACAACAAACAATATGGGTGAATTTCATTTAAAAGTGTTAATAACTTGTAGATGAGAATGTTTTCCACAGACAGATAACTCAGAATTTTATATATACTTTATGAGATCTTCAGTGATATTTATTTTTCTTAGTAGAAAATGTTGAAATTTTGAAAAAACTTACCCTTGAGTTATACATAGTCTAAAGATTTCAGTTTTTGTGCTTTTATTAAACTCTAGAAAGATGACTAAAGTTGTGGTAGACTACACAGCGCCGCAAAATATGCATAACTTTTTCTTAAAATACTTTTAATTTAAAAAATAAAGTTTCGTTAAGTTTTTTTTTTTAAATCTTCGTTGAGCAAACAATTTCTTTGAAAATCAACACGTAAGTATTTACTTTAATAGAATATGCAAAAATTTTCTTCTAAAATCTTTTAAATAAGAAAATAAACTTTCGTTAAGTTTTAAAAGTAATTGGTTGGTAAACATTTCTATAGAACTTATTAGTCAAGTACTAGTTATAATAGAATATAGAAACATTTTGTTTCAAATGATGTCGGTGTGGAAAATTAAGTTTCGTTAAGTTTTAGAAACCTTTGTTAAGAAAAAAAAAAAATTGCTAAGAAATCCATAGTTAAGTAGTTGCTTTTTT
The DNA here is from genome assembly GCA_932274085.1 of Protocalliphora azurea. Lineage (NCBI taxonomy): Eukaryota > Metazoa > Arthropoda > Insecta > Diptera > Calliphoridae > Protocalliphora > Protocalliphora azurea. The sequence continues at coordinate 153,899,490 of OW026520.1, forward strand.
TTTTATACTTTCGGTTTGGAAAATAAAGTTTCGTTAAGTGTTTGAAACCTTTTTTAAGTTAAATATTCCTCAAAAATCAATGGTTAATTATTTATTGTAATAAAATATGGAAAAATGTTCTTCTAAATATCTTAAATTTAGAAAATAATATTTCGTTAAGTTTCTAATATCTTCGTTAAATAAGAATTTTTATTAAAAATTATTAGTTAAATATTTGTTTTAATCGAATATATACAAATTTCCTTTTAGATGATTAAGCTTTATAAATTAAAGTTTCGTTAAGTAAAAAATGTTGTTAAAATTCAACAGTACAATTATTGCTTTAAGAGAAAATGCAAAAAATATTTTCTAAATGATTTTAGTTTTGAAAATATAATTTCTTTGTGTTATAAAAGTCTTCATTATGTTAAAATTTCTACAGAAATTATTATTTAAATAGTTACTTTATTGAAATATAGAAATATATTCTTTTAAATGCTTTCGGCTTAGAAAATAATGTTTCGTTGAGTTTTTAATATATTCGTTAAGCTAAAGTTTATATTGAAATTAATAGTTAAATAACTTTTATAATGGAATACAAACAATTTTTTTGTTATTGGTTTAGAAAATAATGCTTTGTTAAATTTTAGAAAACTTTGTTAAGTTCAATATTGTTGCAAAAATCAATAGTTAATTACTTATTATAATAGAATATTGAAAAAAAAGTTCTTTTAGATCTCTTAGATTTAGAAAATAAAGTTTCGTTAAGTTTTTAAGATCTTCGTTAAGTAAGACATTTTTATGAAAATTATTATATATTTCTCTAAATATTTTCGGTTTCGTTAATAACGTTTCGTTAAGTTTTCGAAGCTTTCATTAAGTTCATTATTTTACCAAAAATTAATAGTTAGTTGTTTGTTGTAATAAAATATTGAAAAATTTTCTTTAAAATGTTTTACATTTAGAAAATAAAGTTTAGTTTCGTTTTTAAAATCTTCGTTAAGTAAGAAATTTCCATAAAGTTTTATAAAACTATTTGTTTAAATATAACACACAAAATATTTAACTTTAAATATTAAAATTGTGTAAAATAAAGTTTTCTAAAGATTAAATACAACTTTTTTTAATTTTAATGCTAATTATGTGCTTCAATAGCATATACTTTATATGCCTTTACTTTAGAAAATAAAGTTTCGTTAAGTCTTTTATTATTCGCAATTTATATAACATTTTTTGGTTAATTATTTTTTAATGGATAATATAAAAATTTTCCTTTAAATGTTAAAGCTATATAAAATAAAGTTTCGGTAAGTTTTAAAAATCTTCGTTAAATAAAAATTTTATATAAAAATCGATTGCTATGTGATTTAATAAAATATGGGGAAAAGTTTCTTTATACACCTTTTCTTTGGAAAATAAAGTTTCGTTAAGTATTTTAAATCTTAGTTAATTACAATATTTCTATAGAAATAAACAATTTATTGCTTTTTAAATATCGTTAAGTTTTAAAATATTCGTAAAAAATTTATTACATTAAAAATGAGTTTTTTTCCTTTCAGAAAAATGTTGAGTATATTTCACTAATTGCTTAGATTTTATATAAAGCCAACTAAAGTAATAGAAATAATTGCCCAAGAAAATACCAAAATATTGTTGTACATTCAACTAATTACATTTAGTTATAAATAAACCTAAATGCATATACTCATACATTCACACAAACAACAGTAGTATTGCAAGTTAAATGCATTTAATTTTCCATGATCCTATCCATTTATCTAAAATAAAATCCCTATTTACAAAATGGAATTTATCTACACATAAACTCATATAAATACAAACACACACACACACACACACACACACACATTTGCTCATAAAAACAAGTAAAATCACTAAACATTATTAATTTACTCAATGTTTTCAAATGATAATGATGATAAAAATGTTGTTAGTTGGTTGGTTTGTTAGTTGTTTCCTAATGGTGATAATGATAAGATATCCTTGGGTAAAAACAAGCTCAAAACGTGTTGATGAACTTATAAAATCCCAACAAAATGGTATAAACATAGAAAAGCCATAAAAAAAACAAAAAAAAAAAAAAACAAAACTCATACTGAAACTAATTCAAATACACAAAAATTCATATAAACACAGATAGATACTCATTGTAGTTTTGCCATAACAAGAATTCATTTCCTAATTGCTCTATAAGAAAAAAAAAAAAAAAAAAAACACACACACACACAAGAACATAAATGCTACAAGAATTAAGATGAAAAAGCAAAATAGAAAAAAAAAATGTACTGAAACGATTCAAGTACATATCTACAACATATTTTGTGTGAAACCATAAGGCAACAAGAAGCTACAATATTAGCAATAGCAGCAGGAATAGCAGGAGTTGCAAACGAAATGTAGAAGGTTAATATGTATAAAGGATAATAATAAGAGTAAAATAAATGATTATGTGTTTGAAAGTATATATCTATTTATATACAAACAAAACAAGAAAGAAAAAAAAATTTAAAACAATAACAATAAAGGCAATAATTCCCGATAATAAATTAACTGAATTCACTAGCTTTAAAAAAAACTCTCAACAATAACAGCAACAACAACAGCAACAAAAATACAATAAAACCCCACCCACCTATACATACACTAGAATATGTATATATGTTAGAGAGATATAATACATACACCCCACAAACATTTGGCAGATATTATTCTAAAAGAAATTTACGCAATATCTTCTTTTTATTATTTGGACGAAAATAATAAAAGTCATTACAGGAACTAAATACTTACAAGCTGTAAATAAGTAAAAATAATAGGAACTAATTAAATATTAGACTAAAAATAACTAATGATATTTCAGGATATAACACTATGCGACAGTCAAAATCGTGATGGTATGAAACCAACGGGATATGTTATATCGGTATAAAAGAAGTTATACGTGTCCCGACGTTTCGCTGGGTCACGTTTAGGAAACGAGATATATCGATTTGAAGTTAGTAACTATTATATAGGGGAAATTGTGACCTTTGGTGGTCTTTTTTTTGACATAACTCGAGAACCACCAGTCCGATTTTGCTGAAACAAATTTAAAAAAATTAGGAATTACAATTCACAATTAAGTGAAGGTATCCCATTTTGATTTCATTTAATTGTGAATAAAAGCGAAACGCGTCCATCGATTTTCATGATCTATGTCTCATTTTGTTTAAAGGTTATGTGACTTTACGTGAAAGTAATAGGACTTGACACTTTTTTTACCGTTTTAGATTTTTGATGAATTAAAAATAAAAAAATTCAATTTTTTAGGCAAAAAAATAGTTTTTTTTTTCATACATTTATTTATAACTGCGAAACTGTTGTTTATGTAGCGAAACGTTGTATGAACAGATTAAAGGAATTGTAATTTCTAATTTTTTTTAAATTTGTTTCAGCAAAATCGGACTGGTGGTTCTCGAGTTATGTAAAAAAAAAGACCACCAAAGGTCACAATTTCCCCTATATGATAGTTACTAACTTCAAATCGATATATCTCGATTCCTAGACGTGACCCAGCGAAACGCCGGGACACGTATAACTTCTTTTTTACCGATATAACTTTCCCCGGTAGTTTGAACCCTTCCCGATCACTGACCCCTACCATTTGTCGCACAGTGTAATTTATACCACCTTTATATGTATTAATTGGTAAACTGAATTGAAAAATAATAAAAATTAGTATTTTTAGAAATATGAGCGCAAATAAATAATTCTATACAGAGTTATAAATATGTAGTTACTAAACTACTTCTATGTAATGTAAACGATATGTTTTTTTTCTTGAGAATTAGTAATTTCTTTTCTCTGTTTTGAAATTTGGTACCTTTATAAAATTAAGGTATTTTTTGTTTTTGTTGTTTATCTTTTTAAAAAACTTATATTTTCTGAACAATTATATATTATAACAGTTTAAAGAAAATTAAGCAATAAAAAAGAAAAAAATATGCAAAATCTTATTTCCCTTTTATTCTCAAAATATTGCTTTCTTTTTAGTAAAGTGATTATTCGCAATAAATTGATGATATCCTATTGAGATCATCTTTAAGAAATTAATTCAACATTTTTATTTTTCAGTCACAATTTTTTCATTTCTTTTCAAAAATGAAAAAATATTGAAGAAATTTGTTTGTCTTAAAAGAAAGAAAAAAAAATGGATATTTTATGTGAGCGTTTTAGTTTTGGTGCTTTATGATGTTAAGATATTAAACAGGCACGCTTTACAAGATGTAAAAACTTTCTTTATTGTATTATTTCAAGTGATAATTTTTCTATATATTTATTACATCTTCCAGAAGATTATGTGGCGGTATCTACTTTTTTTCACCTAGATGATTATCTAGCAATATTGCCTATTTTTCTTCCAAGCGTATTGATTTCTTATTGCTTAGATGTAACGCCTGTGACGCATAATCTTTCCCAAGGAGGGAAATTTCCGCAAACGCATATTATTATAGCGGCCATAAAATTTTTCTTCTAAGCAATACGAATTCGAAACACTTTCATATTATTTTGCTTGTAGGGTATACTTACATACGTATGTATGTACACTGCCTGCCACTTGAATAAGGAATCACATCTTTTTTTAATTTTAATTAACTATATCTCCTAAACTAAAGTTCAGAAAAAAATAAATTTTTGGGCAAACAAATTTCAAAGTGTTGGCTTTAGTTTCCTGAAGAAATAAAAAATATACATATTTTGTTAAACTAAAATTATGCATTTATTTAAAAACATGTATTTCTGTGGTACTTTTTCGTGTGTCACTTGAATAAGGAATTCTTTTAATATTAATCAGGAAGGCTATGATTTGAATTTCTTTCAATACAAACGGCTAGAGAATTTTTAATTTGATAGTTTTTATTCAGAATGGGACGTGGTAAGGCTCTGAAAAAGAAAAAAATTCTGATTTTGAAATCTCTGGGTCAGAATCTGGTCCAAATAGCCAAAAACATTAATAGAGGAAAGACAGTTGTGTACAATTATTTAAATAACGTGAAAGAATATGGAGAAAAAACATGAAAGGGCGAAAGAAAATGGCAACAACTCCAAAAGAAAGACGAAAAATTCTTAGAATTGCATCAAATTCTGCCATGTCGGTATCAAAAATAAGTGAAAAAAGTGGAGTCAGTGCCAGTCTAAGAACAGTGCAACGTATTTTAAAGTCGTGCCCATACATAGTCCGACGAAATCTGCAAAAAAACCACCAGTTAATGAAAAACGCAAATCACAATGTCTACAGTTTAATATTGATAGTGCCGACGGGTATAACTATTACTTCCATGACCTAAATAAGGAGGAATTATTTTTGAGCCACAGTAGAGAAAACGGAATAATGGTATGGGGTGGCATTTCGTATTATGGTACCATAGAATTAGTTTTTGTATCCAAAAAAATGACTGCAACGACTTACAAAAACATTCTGGAGGAAGCACTTTCAATATCTAATGATTTCTTTGGACCCATACCTTGGACGTACCAACACGACAACGCTCCGATTCATACCGCCAGAACAGTAAAACAATGGATTAATCAACAAGGTGTTCAACTTTTGGATTGGTCCCCATATTCACCAGACCTGAATCCAATTGAAAATGTCTGGGATTGGCTTGCAAGGAAAGCTTATAAAGGAGGAAAAGAATTTGAGACGATAGAATCCTTAAAGGATGCAATAGCGAAAGCATGGAGCTCATTTTCGCTAAATTACTTAGAGTCATTATACAAGTCGATGCCAAATAGCATTTTTGAGGTTATTTATAAAAATGGTGGCAGTACTCATTACTAATTGAATGCTAGAAGATAATAACTTTCATTTTTATAACCTAAAATTTAAAAATAAATTAGAGTTTGCTTAGTTTTAAAATATTCCTTATTCAAGTGGCACACGAAAAAGTACTACCGAAATACATGTCTTTAAATAAATGCATAATTTTAATATAACAAAATATGTGTATTTTTATTTCTTCAGGAAACTAAAGCCAACACTTTGAAATTTGGTTGCACAAAAAATTATTTTTTTCTATACTTTAGTTTAGGAGATATACTTAATTAAAGTTAAAAAAATGTGATTCTTTATTCAAGTGGCAGGCAGTGTATTTATATAAATATAAATTTAAGGATGTACGAGTACAGTATTTGCTGTTGTTTAGTTAACCTTTTAAAAGAAATTCAGACCAGAAAGATTACAATAACTCTTTGTTTTTTGTGAAATATAAATTTTTCTTGGCATATTAAAAAAATAAGTGCTATAGCCCTGAAATAGCGCCATTTTTGGCGATTCTATTCCATTGTGAATTCGCTGACTATTTTTCATCAGTGGCAATTTTTATACCCACCATCAAAAAGATGGGTGGTATATAGAATTTTTCATTCCATGTGTAACATGTCGGAAAAATCATTTAAGACCCCATAAAGTATATATTCTGGATGCTGGTAAGATTCTGAATCGATCTAGCTATGTCCGTCCGTCTATCTGTTGAATGCAGGACAGTGTTAGGTGTGAACCACCTAGGCGGACGAAATATATCTTAAATATTTATCTTGTATAAGATTTGTTTGGTAAGGAAAAAAACTGTTAATAAACAAAAAAGTTGTGGGCCAAATACTAGAAATATAGAGTGTCCGTTGTAACTTTAGTTCATACTTTTCTGATGATATCTCTTAAGCAGAAGAATGTACTTTAACGAAATTTTGGTGCAGATAGTTCGAGAATCGATATAAGCTCGGAAAGAAAAAATGGGCGTGGTCCGGCCACTTTACCGTCCACTTCCCATATAAGGTAAAATTTTAAAAAGTTGCAGATGGTGGATATATATTCTAACTTGCCAAGCCGAATATAACATTCTAACTTGTTTAAAATAATAACTTAAGAATAATATAAAAAATCTGTAATTTTAAAAATGTGCTCATTTTCATAAAAAAATTAGCTTTTTAAAAATAATAATAATAATTTTAAAAAAGTACCACTTTTCACAAAAATATCTTCTAAGGGCGTGTGTAAAACAGTAGAAAAGTTCTATGGTGAGAAACATTTTTATTTAAGCTGTGTGAAATGAAAACTTTAAAAATATGACAAATTTATATTTTATTATAAAAAATGTGCAAAAAAAAAAAACAAATGAAAAATATAAAATGCTTTCGTTGCATTCTACACAGAAAAAAATATTTTCGAAACAATTTCAATTATATTATTAATCGAAATTTTTAAATGATTTCAAATATTTTTATAACTAAATAAACTACTTAAAATGTAAGTATTCTAACAAATTAAATTAAATTCAAATTTTACCTAGATAAAATCTAATTTCATTTATGTTATTCATAAATATCTAATTATTTTACTAATTGAAATTCAACCTATTAAAAGAATTGTATATACAATTATTAAAACTATTACTAATTTTTATTTATATTTGATTAATTTATTAATTGATACAATAAGAAACACAATTGAGAGCCTATAAATTGTTTTATTTTTAGTAAAAAAATATTAGAATATTAAACACAATTAAAAAAGTTTTTGGAATAGATTTTATTTGTGATAAACCATTCAATAGACCAATATGGTTCTGTTTCCTACACAGAGAAAATATGGTCTATTAAACGTTTTATCAAAAATGAAAGTTAGTTCAATTACTATTTTAATTGTATCAATTATTCAAGTGATCAATATTTTTTTTTATTAAAAATAAAATAATTTGTCGGCTTTCCATTATTTTTCTTATTGCTTCAATTAATAAATTAATCAATCATAAATAAAAATAATTGAAATTTGTATAACTGAACATAAAATTTTTTACAAGGTTAAATTTCATTAAATTAAATATTTCTATTTCTACAATTTGAATTTAATTTGTTAGAATACTTTGACTTTGATCATTTTAAAAATCTGATTAATAATTCAATAGAAATTTTTAAGAAAATATTTTTTTTTCTGTACAGAAAAAATCTGGTCTATTAAACGATTTATCAAAATAAAAACTATTCCAATTATTTTTTTAATTGTATCAATTATTCAAGTGATCAAAATTTTCTAATATCTAATATCTTTTACTAAAAATTAAACAACTTATAGACTTTCAGTTATTTTGCTTATTGCAACAATTAATAAATTAATTAAATGAAAATAAAAATAAGTGATAATTTGAGTAATAGATTATACAATCTTTTTTTAATGCAAGGTTGAACGTTAATTAAAAAAATAATTGAATATGTATTATTTGTAATTGAAGTTGGATTTTAGAATTTTTTTATGCAAAATTTTAATTTAATTTGTTAGAATATTTTGATTTTGAGTAATTTATATTTTGAAATCATTTTAAAATTCTGATTAATAACTTGATTGAAATTTTTTCCAAAATATTTTTTTTTTTTCTGTGGACATATATTTATTCTGATGGATATTTAATAATGAAGCATTTTCATCGACACAATGCGTTTGAAATCTTACAAGATTGAAAACTTACTTGTTTATTCACAGAAAATATTGTGACTGAAAAATTATCATAACACACAAATTGTCTTATAGTCTTGAAATTTTTATTCACAAACTAAAATTTTATAATTTTTAGTTTTCAAACTAAAGACCTGGTATGTAGTCAGTCATAAGAGTTGTAACTATCATAAAAAGACACTTTAACATCTTGGAGGGCTAAGGAACATGCAGTAATAGGCACAATTCTTATCGGCAAATTTATGCTGAATTTCACCTCATCTTACTGTATTTTTGACGAATTAACCAATCTTCTACAAACATTTTAAATTTCTATATAAATTTTTTAATTTTTATTTTTAAAAATTAACTGACAAGAAAAATCACAAATTTTACTTTACATAGAATGTTAATAGGTATCGCAATTTCTCAGACTTTTTGATTTACCGAAAGAACAGGAAAATATTGTCGACTATCCGGGATTCCAGATTAAAAACTATAATTATCGCTACTGTCAATAGTTGAACAAATGGGACCCAAACAAGATATGAATCTTTGCATTAGCAGATTTAAAACAGGATGTAAATGTGCTGAGAGAAGAAAATTTGATAAATTGCTTAATCTACTAATTATTAAAATAATCAGCTTGAATGAATATTGACATATTATTAAGCAATATTGTAATTCTTATTTATAAGATACAACATCATATTTGCGGCAGAAAAATGGAGGTAAAATATTTGCTTAAACATAGATATTATTCTTTTAAATAAGTTTCGTAAACCTTTTTTGAAAATTAAATTTATTAAAATTCACTAAAAATTTAATAAAATTTAAATAAATCTAAAGTAATATATATATGTCGGACTCACTACCCAGCAAAAGCTTTTTGGTTTTCTGTAATGGTAACTACTTATTAAAGTAGTTTCTCGGTAATGAGGCATCATTATTACTTGTCTATTCTATATTACATAAATAAGTACTTAATATTATAATATTACAGTATTATTGCAATCACGTGAATGAGTTGGCTAGAGCGCTGGATTGGCAACCAGAAGGTTGTCGGTTCAACCCAATTCTGATGCTGTTAGTTTTTTATAACAAAATGTCTAAAAAGATTTTTATACTAAAAAAAAGTTTATATCACATAGAAAATGTAGTGCTGCCAGATGGTGTACTGAGTAAGACGTTAGTCATTAAAAACGAATGATTAATTTATGCCCAAGTTCAAATCTCACTGAAGGCAAATTTTTTTTTGGTTTTTTTTTTTATTTTTATTTTCGTTTAGGTACATATTTTTGAGTATTCGTAGAGTCTAAAAATAACTATAAATATGAGTTTGTGAACAACTCGAACCAAAATAACTAGTTGTTCAGGCAAAAATAAGTAGTTCATTTTTGTTAACAATTATTACCAGGAAAGTAAAGTTTTTGCTGGATTTTGATATTACGTCTAATTTTTATCAGAATTCTACATAACTTCTAATTTGTACAAATTAGTATATGTTCAACTTAAAACCGCTATAGTCTTCATGCTGCCTACTTCAACAGGCATTCGAGTCACTTTCTATTTATACAAATGAATTTTAATGTGCCATAAAAAAAGAAAAATAATAATAATAACAATAATTTAAGGTCTAAAATCAAAAGCTTTCGATAATGGCCCATATATGTAAAGTTTAAAACGATTTAAATTTTTTTTCTATTAGTTGAAACCAAATTTTTGATTATTTAATGGATTTTGGCGAATTTTTGAAATACTTTAAGATCAACCAAAATTAGCAAAAAAAATTTTTTTTCAACATTTTACTCTCAAGAAGAACAAAATTTTATAATTTTTATCGTTTTTGCAAAAGTATATAAAACATTTTTTCCCATTATTAATATTTTTTTCTTAAGGTTCAGATTACGAATTGAAAGAAAACTCGAAACTTTGTTAAAGCAAAATGTGCTAGACCAGTGATTTGTTCCAAACGGACACTATAATGTTAATATTAAAAAAAAGATCTACTGATAGTACTAAATTCTTGGACAGAGATTCTAATTTTCTGAGCAAAAAATCTCTAAAAGATTCTATATTAATAAAAGTTTTCAATGTACGAACAAAATATTGTTTATCAATTTGTTTGTATGAATATTGATGGTATGTACGTACCCTGGCTAAGTTGATTGTGTGTGTTTGGTCTGGCGAGGAGAGGAAAATTAATAAAAATAAATTGAGTTGTCAAAAATGATATTCGAAATAAATTCCTCGGTGAGTAATCGTTTTGAGCACCAAGCTTTAACGAGAAAACAACAAAAAATTACATATAATCTATATGTATAATAAATAAATATCATGACCACCCAAAAAGACACCCAAATATATGCTACAAACAAACATGTAGACTCACATTTAGGTATTCTTTAATACTGCTAAATGTAAATGCCTGACGATGAAAATCCAATTTCTTTTCCATACCATCATCCATTTGCCATCTCACTTACACTTGTTGTAAATACTGGCAGGTTTGGAGCTTTGAATAAAAAATAAAAAAAAACTCTTAATATTCTTTTTATTTCAAGTTTTATGTAGCGGAAGCATGGGAAAACCCTAAAATAACTGTAATAAAATAAAGTATCAAGCATTTTTGCCAAACAACCTGCTAAAAAGCATAGGAGAGGGGGAGGGAGATGAGTAGCAAGAACCTAAGGAAAACAAAAAGCAAAAGAATTACTCTGTATACATACATACTCTTATAAAAGAGGCCATTGTCGTAAGCCACTCACACTTATACATACAATCAAACAAACGAGTATATCCGCATCTACTATAAAATCTACCAACAACATTTCAACTACAACCAACTTCACCTTCAACATCATTAAGTTGTAAAAAAAACAACAACAAAGCAATAAAAAAACTGAAGAAACTAAAGCAAGAAAAATTGAATTTTCCAACGAAACGTGAAGAAAATTCACACAAAATGAGAAAATTGTCTTTTAATGAAGACCCATAACAGAGTTAAAAATAGACAGTAACAGAGAAGATGGAGGGGTAGGAGGGGGAGGTGATAAATAAATAGAATAAATAAAAAAATAACAACAATAACAATAACTACAACAAAATCTATTAAATTAAATCTATCACTTAATGGAATCAACAGCGAAATGTGAGTGTGAGAGAGACAGAGTAAGATGAGAAGAGAATCATTTACACACTCAATAACACATACACATACATGGTAAACAAAACATGTTTTCACAATTGATAAAACAAAAACAAAACAAACTAGATTCTGCGCTTTGCTTCAAAAATACAGGGAAATTTCTCTGTATTATACAAAGTTTCTCTATAAAAGAGGGCGGGTTTTTCAAATTTAACCCCTCACACACACACACACACACACAACCCTCATAGACGCCATTTGCATGAGGAGTCTGTGAAAAACTATGGTAAGAGATTTATGTGAGTGTGTGCGAATAAGTGTGTGCATTTTAAGCTCCCGTTTCTTGTTGGATTTTTTATCACTTGAAACAACAAAATTGTGTGTGATATTTGTTGATGCAAAATAAACCGTTAGATCATTCGCTACTTAGCATTATAACTAAACGGTCGTGTGTTTATACTTGTTCAAAATTTAATAATAAAATAAATAAAACAAAAACAAAAACATCTTCTGTTATAAAAAGAAAGCAAATGAAAATCATTTTAACGGTAATAAAATCCTGTTATAAATGTAAGGTCAAATCAGTGACAGATTAAAACCGAAGAAGAAAATTACAAAGAAAAAAAAAATACATAATTGTAAATTAATTAAGACGTAAATTAGTGTAATGAAATAAAAAAACTTCAAAAAAATATAAATAAAAAAATAAAAAAACAAAATAAAATTAAAGTGATTATTTTTTTCTGGTAAGAAAAAATTAAAAAAAAATTATTCTTAAATAAATATATATATAAAAATATATACATAAAAAATAAAAATTTAAATAAAAAAATCTATTCTTTAAAAATATACTTTTTGTAAAAATAAAAAAAAAACACCTAAAGTAATTTGGCAACAACTCCCCTTCACTTTTAAGGATAATTAACTTGGAAATTGTGTTTAAACTGCATTCGCAAAAAAAAACTTTTGTACACATCTTTTACTTTTATACCTTTTTATACGGTAATTTAAACTTTTCAAAGTTTTCAATTGTTTTTGAAAAGAATATAACGTGCCATACATTAAAAAGGATTTGCTCCTTTGGCTTGTAACGTGTGTGTTTAGTTTGACTCAAAAAAAAAAAAAGGAAACAAACTTTTAATTTTTATCTAACGGAAGGCAGAGTTTCTTTAGGAAACTCGCCAAACAATTGCTGCCAAAATTTTCACAGACGGGAATAAGGTAAAATAAAAAAGTTTTTAATTTTTGTTTAAATATTTTGGTTTTTAATTTATTTTTCAATATAAAAAAAAACAGGTGAACTAAATAACATTTCAGAAGCACAATGTTAATAGTTTACACTTTGATACAGTGAAAATCTTCAGGACATCACAAATTAGTTTTAAAAATTTGCAATACACTCTCAACATATTATTGTGTTTAGATAGATTCCTCTATAAATGAATCCCTAATTCTGTTATTCTTTTGTTGATTTCTACTCTTTAAACTTTTTTGTCAAAAAGAAGAATCAGGTTTTTCTGACGTATGTTTTACTCAAATATTAGAAACAAATTTTAAACAATGAACATTGGGGCAAAAAGGGTATTTGCGGCATTAACCAAACCGTAAGTTTTTATAACAAGATATTGGTATCGTTGAAAAGAGTAATTTTTCAGCATCTTAAAAAAGGTTAATAAACCACATTTGAAAAACTGAAATAAAATGTTAAAAGAAATTTTAAGATAAATTTATGTCAACTACATCTTTTTTTTTTAATGTCTGTTATATCCTAATAAAAATAATTAAGTAATTTTTAGGGAAGTACGTTTTCATTATTTTCAAAGTATCAATAGATATACGTTTTCTTATGCCTAAGACGTAATACAAACATCATCCAAAAATATTACTAAAAAGAGATTCAAATGAATTGTTTTACTATAAAAAATTTACATTTTTTTTTTTTTTGTAAATACTTGTTACTAAAAAGAACTGTTTTAAATAAATAAAAAATAATAAGGGTACTCATTTAAACGATTAAGTTTCCCAATTTGTGCAATTTTGCTAATTTACGCGACATGTTGCATGAAAACCCCCTTTTCAAATGTCGATAAGAAAATAAGAAATCATTTTAAATAATTTAAAAATTTTGTTAAAATCATAGATATGATGCAATGATTTTATTATAATTAATGTAATTATCATTTTTTACAACGCAGTTGTTAGTAATGTTTAAATATAAACAAAAGACAGCTGATTTATAAATGCACAATTAAACAGCGCAAGTTGCGCAAACTTATAACTGCTGTGCAAATGATTTTCCATACAATTTTTGACAGTTCATTTGCGAGTGTGCAAACATGCACATATTGCACAATTTGCAAGGGTTTTGCGCATTTTCATGAGGACCCCTAATGTTATACATATTTTTTTTATTAAAAAATATTCATCCGTTTTTGTTGGGATAGAATTTTTAGTTACATTAAAAAGACTGATTTATTAAATTAAGCTGAATTAGAAGAACATTTTGTAGCATTGGATCAAAAAATTATTTTTTTTCACACAAATAGGAAAATAAACTGATAAGATAAACGAGCCTTTCTTGAAAAAATTTGATCTATAAAAAATAACTATTTCAATAGATTAAATATTATAATCTGGGTTATTTAGATGTTTTACATGTATTATTATTCGGTTAATCGAATAATTTGCTATTAATCAGTTATTAACCCATCAACTTTTGACCTCGAATAATTATTTGTCGAGTTAAGCGATTAATATGAAATCCCCCAATAATTGGATACTCTACCTATGAGCCTCTGTCGAAAACATCGTCTTAGAATTTGTAACATTTTTCTCTACAGGTTAATGAATAAGACGATCACTTTCTACAATTATTTGCCTGAAATTAAAAATGTCTCCTAAAACAAGTCTTTTATGCTTTAAAAAGACCAAATATGCTTTTAAAATATTGTTCTGGTTAAATTAAAATTTGTCTACTTAAAAATTGTCGTCTTTATTTTGACTAGAAATTTCAATTTGTTTTCATTTAAAAATTTTAATTTTCTATAGCAGAAAATAAAAAATTTTTAACAAATTGTAAAATGAAAATAATTGGCATTTTAAAAATTATATAAAATGTTATAAATTATGTAAAAATATGCCATTTAAAAGTCTAAAATATGCTTTTAAAAAAATTAAAATGTGACAAATTATATTGTTTATTATATCGATAATAAAATTATTTAAAAAATCGTTTATAATGGTTAAATAATATTTTTGCACAATTGAGACTCAGAAAAAAAATAACATATTGCACATTTTTGGTTGCCCTGATTATACATACTATGCAAACTGAACATTTTTAAACTTTTCAAGTTCAAAATTATGTACTTTTAGATTAAAAACTTTAATAAAACAAAAAATCTATTGAAATAGGTCTAACTAAAATTGTATTCTAGATTTTAAGCACAAGATTTGGAACAATTTCTTTTCCAATTGAATCGGCCAGTAAGAAATGGACCATTTATGTCCGAAATTTTTAATTTGAGCTATTAGAGAGTTCCATTATACCACTTTAATTCGTTTCATTTCATCGGAATCACATAAAAACCTTGACTGCAGAATACTCCACGTATGAGTCCTTGACTTTTCAGCAGTTTGTCAGCAGCTAATTCACTTTTTGTAAGGTATAAAAATGAAATAGTTATATTTCTTTTTTTTCTAATTTTCAAGACGTTTCAAGTTGGCATAGAAATTTGTCTTATTTATTAACAGTTGAAGTCAAAAGGTCAAAGATCACACAAATTTCTTACTGTACTATTAACAATTTAAGATTATTTAGGATTTTAATATGTTAGAAGAAAATTAAGGGTAAGGTTTGAATTAAATCTCTTCTATGGGATCTAAATTTTGTATAATTGTATAATTGGCTTTTTAAAAAAGATGCGCTAAATATTAAAAACCAAAATCAGGTTAAACGCAAAGAGTTTTAAATTTACGTTAAATTAATACAGTTTTAGACAGAGTAGAGCTTTCAACCCACGAAGGCTTGGAAAGTAGAAATTGAAATCCTTTAACTTTTAAACGTCTACAGGCAAACACAGTGGCTAAAAATGTTTTAATGTTAAATAATTGTCTAGGTAAGAAAAAGAGTTTAGAGAACGAATATAGCTACAAAATTATAGTAAACGTTACACAAAAAAAAAAAAAAAACTTATTACTTTATATTTTTCAATTAAAAATTTAATTAAGCAAAAATAAAAGAAATAGTAAAAATAAAATGCAAGTAAGATTTTTAATTCATTCAATCATCTACTTGTTTGATTTAATAAATTTTTTAATTGGCAAATTATTTCTCTTTCTCAATTTTTACAGTTATTAGTAATTGATATAAGCATTTTGGTGAGAGGTGCAAATTTAAAAAATGTTTATATTGAATGAATTATTTTGGTGATTAGTGCATTTTTTCTGTGTTGGTTCTTAACAGAACACATGCTCGCTAGGAGAGCTTTAAGTTGTTAAAAATTAAGCGTGTCTTTTTAATTCACAGACACTGTTACAGAGGAGAAATAAGGAGCCAAGGGTGAGTGTGAAGGGATTTTTGAATAACATTAAATCGTAGATTACGAAAATGATAAAACATTTAAAATCAAAACGGCAGAAAATGTTTAAGAAAAGCCAATTTTTTTAAGAACAACTACTTCAAGGAAAACAATGTCGAAAAGGGTAAAAAATATTTAAGTTCTCAGCCAAGTAAGAACTGAAAAAGTAATGGTTTCAATATAGTATTGTAAGTACTTAGGAAGTAGAGAGAACTGCTGAAATAATTATTTTAACCCCATAAGTGTCATTAATAGTATGTTTTTTATGCTTTTTATTGAATACTTTTGAATTTCTCTTCAAAAATATTGACATTTTTGAAAAAAAAAATAGTAAAATATTTTTTTTTTCATAAGAAGTTAAGAAAAATTAAGTATTTTTGAAAAATAAAATCAAAACTTTTTTGGGAAAAATTTATTAAAAATTTATTAAAAAATATTATGGCTATAATTTTTCTAAATAAATCATTATTTGGATTTAAATTAAATTTAATAACAAACAGGTCAGAGTGCTATATTCGCCTGTGCCTAATCTTATATACGCTTCACCTGAGTTGAGATGTGTTATATGGAAATGAAATACCTTATATTCGATGTAAATTCTATATAAATTCGAAAAACTTGCATTTTCCTATAAAGTTGAAATAGAATCAAGATTTTATAAATCCTTATAACTTATATATTGTTACGAAATTGTACTTGTATTCAAATATAACGCTTTTAACGGCTGGTTTAAAGTTAAAGAATGCTTCTCAATCTTTCTCAATGTTTCTCGACCTTTCTGTTTATGTTAACAGTAGTTAACATATCTGTAGAAATTATTAATATAGCTGTAAACATGCAACATTAAATGAAAGTGTAAGTATGGCAACACTAAATGTTTAAGCTGCTAACATTAACTGCGAAAGCTCTAGAATTCGAATATACTAGTTTGTCCGTTAAGAACATTGTAGAACATTGTAGAAATAGAGCTTTCGAGAAACATCTAGAAGGTAATACAGTGTATATAAATTGGCCGTGAGAAGACCATTGAGTCAGTCTAATTGGAAGTATCGTTAAGTAAAGACAAATTAACAGCCTTAGCTGTATATTCTTGTACATTATAAAAGTATTAGAACACATAGTGACTATTTAAACTGTCATTGTTGTACACTTTTAAATAAAACAAAGATGTGTTACAACTTTTAAACTACTAAACTGCTTTTATTTGCAATCAAAGTACCCGGTTTATTCAAAAGAAAATAAACCACAGTTTTTAAATGATAAAAACGTAACAATACATTATAAAAATGAGGTGTAAGTTTATTTATTTATTAGTTTTTTTGTGTATCAATCACTTCTAAACGGCTGAACCGATTTTCACGAAATTTTATACACAGATAGTACCAGCACCAAAGGTGGTTATAGGCTTTGTTAGATCTCGATTGGACATCACACTCACATTTTACGCCTACTTTAAAAAAGAACTATTTTTTCAACTGTTACGTTTTTTTTTTCAGTTATACCCAGATAGTGCTTGCACTATCCGATTA
This sequence comes from Protocalliphora azurea, assembly GCA_932274085.1. Lineage (NCBI taxonomy): Eukaryota > Metazoa > Arthropoda > Insecta > Diptera > Calliphoridae > Protocalliphora > Protocalliphora azurea. Next base: position 153,917,214 of record OW026520.1, read on the forward strand.
GCTTAAAATAGATCGGAGCAGGGGTATAGTACCACCCATATGAAGCAAATATTATTTATGGCATATCTAAGGAACTATTACAGTGAGAGCCCTCAAATTTAGTGGGAATCTTTATCCTATCATATCGCATTGATGAAATGAAAATAAAGCGAATAGGTCTAGGGGAGAGGTGGACCCCATACAAAGAAAATATAAATTTTCTCGTCGAAAGGCCTATTACAGTAAAAGTCTTAAAAAAATTTAAAAGCATTTTTCATATCAAATTTCGAATAGGGTGAATAGATTCAGGCGGAGTATCAGCTCTCATATAAAGTAAATATTAGTTATACCATCAAATAGGGTAGCGAATTGTTATAAAAGTTCACACATATTTAAAGAAGATATAATCACTTCGGTGCAGAACAAATATTTTATAAATGTAAGATAATATTAAATTAAAAAAGGATATTGAGGAAAATTTATGGGCCGATTTGACTAATTTAAAAATCGATATTCGAAAAAAAATTTTTGTGATAGATTTATGCAAGAACAATGCTCATAGCTTATATAGGAATTTCAAAAAATCTAATAACGGATTTTGGCCTATAACTCGCTTAATACTGCTCCTACTTAGTTCATTTTTTCTACACAAAAATTCGTAAAAAAAATTCGATTTTTCTGTGAAAGAACGAAGTCTCTAGCTTACACAAATGCTTAAAACAAATTGAAAAAACAACATATGTTTTAATTTATTGTTGTTGTTGTCCGTAGCTAGTTTAGAACTTGGATATCCCTCAAAAATGCATTTTGGCCGATATCTCTGTAACTAATGGACTGAATGAGTTCATTTCTTCAACAGAAAAATTCAGAAAAAAATTTCCAATTTTATTTTACAACAACGAAGTCCCTAGCTTATATAAGGGTTTCTAAAAATCCGGTTTTTGTTATATAACTCCGTTATTTTTTAAACGATTTTTTCCGAACGCCACTCAAGCTATTTTTGAAAACTAAAGAAAGGTTTTTTTTACACATATCTACGCCTTTTATAAATCTTGATGAAAATTCTCGAAAGGATTTTCGATCGTTTGATATATATATTATATATGGCAGTTATCGGTGAGGTTCATAAACGTCATTTCAATCGACGGATAGAGGGACAAACAGACAGTGGTCGTCCTATCAACATCATTTCTTATAAGGATCGAGAAAATATAAACTTTTTTTGCTCTCCGACGAAAATTTTGGAAATTAAAAACGGAATAACAAACTTATATATGTAACCCTTTTACACCTGCTGTGAAGGGTATAGTAATATTTGGTTTTAATATTTTATTTTATTGTTTGTAAATATTTTCAATATAAAAAACAAAAACAATTTTCTGTATTTTGACAAGTTCAGTAAAAATACAAAATTATTAAAATGCTGAAAAATAGAATTCATTTATGTATGTGAAATTCAATATTTACAGAGGTCCAGAGGTAAAATATATTCATTTAAGTAAAGATTTTCCAAACGTAATAGTGATAATTTATGTATCTTATTCTAGACAACTCGAAAACCTATTAAATATGGATCTGAAAACAAGTGAAAATTTATCATATAATGAACGTAAGTAGTGCCGTTTTATATACTCTACAGCAACATAAACATTTCGGAATCCATTTAACTTCCTCCATTAGCCATTATCTTAAAATGTTGAATTAATTCTTAAAAAATTGCTAATATGAGGTACCGTACATTTTCTTTAATATATTAAAAGATCGCAAAAAGTCGCAGTCAATATTCTCAAATATACCAATCGTATTTTTAAATTGGAACTCGGTGGAACTTTTTAGTTCTAGTCCATTAAATATGGAATTTCCAAAATATATACATATATTATTTAATATTGGGATTTATGTAAAAAAAAAAAAAAAAAAAAAAATGGTTACAGTATTGAATTTATACCTAAAAATTTATAATAAAATAATTTTGATATACCTGTTATTACACACCAAAAAAAATCATACCCATATCTGCAGTATTTACTGAGATATATGCAGTTAAAATGATCATATTTCTTCACAAAAATTTTAAATTAAATTAAAATATCCATAACTCATGCTAAAGATACTTTCCAATATTGTAAGTGTTTTTTCGGTAATATATGATATGTTTACTAGTAAATATGAAAAAAAGTTACTACAATTACTAAGATTTTATTTTTGTATTTTTGTCGTTCCAATTTGGCTAACTGTGACACTGTGCAGCGCTTATAATTATTTATACCCTACATCCAATCTTCCCAAATGGTGGTCAGCGAACCCTTGGTGCCTGTAACAATATTTTAGGGTGTCTGCAAAGAATTTTGTTTCATTCGAGCTGATAGAGTTACTCGCTAGGAATTAAAATGCTAGAACAAAGCTATAAACTATCTAATTGTCTTTAGAACTGAATAAAGAAAATGAAGGAATGTTTCTTACTTTCTAAAGTCTTTCTAGCTTTTACCATTAAAAGGGAGACTAATTTTATTTACATATTTATTCACCAAGAAAAATTTATGAAAGAGTTCGTGAAGTACAATTTTGTGAGAACTCCTGCCTTACAGCACCCTAATCTACCGTAATTATGTCATTCCGTCTGATAGGCTGGCCCGCAATCTTAAAAATATTTGGGTAAAGTTTGGCATGAAACTGTTTATAATATGTCCATTTTTTTAAACAGTTCCCATACATATATCCACTTGGAATAGGGTTTAAATGTTTTAAATCTATAATTGACACCCAAGATTTATTTATTCTCACTTGCAAGTATTTCGGTAGATTCGGAAATGAAGCAGTCATAAGTTCATTTAAAACATGCCTCATCTGTTTACAGTAAGTAATATTCAATAAGAACCATTTAAATTTTAACTTATTTATTAATTTATTAATTTATTTTATATCGGTTTGGAAATTGGTGTATCGTGAAAGACGGCTCGAAGGAATAAAGTTTTTTTTTAACATTTAATTAATTTAATTTAATATAATATTATTTTTCTATGTTCATTAATGTAATTAATTTCAAACAAATATATTTTTTTAATAAGTCTTATTAAACATTTAATTGTTTCAATAATAAATATTGTTTTTATTACTTCAGAAAAAAGGTTGTAGAAATTTGTGAGAATTTTCAAACATTCAAATTTATAAATAGTAAATATAAATACACACACATCTACATTTATAATGGGTGATTCAAGTAGAGATAATTTTTTCAATAGGCTTTTTTTAACAGATCACGTGTGAGTCGTGTCATGCTGTCATGTTATTTTTGTTTAGTATTGTTTGGCATTTTACAAATCGTTTACAAATCGTTCAACTTTATTACGAAAATTAACGTTCTGTGAGGAATGTGTTTCGTGCACTTCTCTCAACTTATGGCCAACATAATCGGCCTACTGAGCGTACTATTCGCAACACCATCACCCATTTTGAGACCCAGCATTCATTATTAGATAATATTCGACCGTATAGACCACGTCCAGCAAACTGTGAGAAAATATAGCGGCCGTAGCTGAGAGTGTACACGAAGACCGTGGAGAGTCGATTCGGCGCCGTTCGAATCGACTCGGACTGACGTAGGGAACGACTTGTCGCATTTTACGTCGAGATCTTAAATTGGAAGCGTACAAAAACAGTTTGTGCAACAAATGAAGCCGCTCGACTTTCCCAAGCGACATCGATTCGCTCTATGGGCTCTTGAAAAGTTTCAATGCAAATTTTGTTCAATACAAAATTTATTTTTTTCTGTTTAGGGAACTGAAAACGAATTTTGAAATTGAAATCTTAAAAAAATACCTGGAATTTTAGGGATTGGCATCTCTAATAATAACTCAATATTTAAAAATATTTTTTTTTTTTTAATTTTTCAATTCTCAAAATGGAAATTTGGATTCATTTTGATCAGAATATCAGATTTATAACATAAATAATTGAAGAATAAAAGCTTTCATTAGAAAAAGCATAGACTTTCTTATTGCATGCAACTTAATAAATTTATCACAATTGGAAAATTAAAACCTATAGAAAAAAATCTGAATTTAATAATATTTAGCTTATATGGCCATTATTAAAGAAAATCTTTGTCCAATAAAAATATTCCCTTAGAATTGTTAATGTGAGTGTTGTATGTAAAAACCACATTTTCAATCTACTTCAATATTATTGATTTCAACCATTTTTTTTCCATTTTGTATGAATCACAAAATTTATTATAAATTTTTAATTAAATATTGCGATTTTAACAATGTCCCCCTTTTTTACTATAGTATCAGCATAATTTCAAAATTCTAGCCACACATGTTGCATAAATACCATCAAAAAGAGTTGCAAATAAAAAAAAAAAAAACATAAATAATTTGACTCAATATACAATAAATTGAATACACTCCATTAGAGCTCCTTTACCAATTAATTTGTGGTTTATCAATTTAATTTACATTTGTTATGGGCAAACTCGTACATTGAGTGCAATGGAAATGGGTAACAGAAACAACAAAAACGATGTAAACATTTTTACTGGCTTGGCTTAGCTTGGCTGGGCTCACTTGTATTAAATTGAAAGTGTATAACTGATAGCTACATTTTTATATAGTACTTGCAACAAATTATATTTATATGTGTAAGTGTTTTTGGTGCAGGGTTTTTATGACGGCAAAAAAAAAAAAAAAAGAAATAATAAAAAAATATTTATTTATCAAATGAGAAATAATGTTTGATTGGAATAATTCAATATTGATTTCAACCAATGGTTGAGTCCAATAATTAATGGCGGCGGTTGCCAATTATATTTAAAAATAAAATGTGGAATATTTTGCCAAGATACTTAGAGCCAGGCAAACATTAATATTAAGTCTTTAGTGGGGTTTAATATTTTTTTTCATAATCATTATTAATTAAACAATTTGCAAATTAATTAAATGTTTTTCTTTCTTTTCAAATTTGTGCTCATAAGCTGTTTTTAATTTCAAGTGTTTGTAAGTATAAGTTTATGCTTTCTTTAGTTTTTTTTTGTTGTTGTTAAAGTTTTTGTTTATATAATTTATGTTTATGTAGTTGAAGAGGAAGTCCTTGAAAGCTTTATAAGTAGTTTTTTAAGGGTTCTTGGGTAATATGTTTATTTAATTTGTGCAAAAATACCTTTTGATAACACAGGCAAGGTATGAATTTAAACACTTCCATTTATTTTACACATATTTTGAAATAAACACCATGAGTACTTGAAAAATCTTGATAAAAGCCATACACTGGGAAAAAATTTTGAATTTTTTTCAATTTTGTGGTGGAATTTAAAAACTGTATACACAGAGAAAAAAGGATTATATATATATGTGTGTGTACTAAACCCCTTAACCGATTTTCTTGAAATTTTCACAATATCATTTTCGATTGGAGGGGTGTGGTACCTCACGTTAATTATGAGTATTATTAAAAAAATACATTAATTATCGAAAAACTTAAGAACTATTTCCGCAAAAATGTATAAATTTTTAGAAAATAACTTCCTTCTCATTCCTCATAATTAAGATGAAAATTGAAAGGATAGGACCAGGGAAACTAGTGTTCCTCATACAAAGAAAATACTAATTACCGTATAATTTGCATTTATACTGTTACAGCAAAAGTACTAAAATTTTACGGGAATACCTTTCTCATCAACCTCCAAACTTAAAAAAAAAAATAATAATAAAACGGACAAGACAAGGAAAAATACTGCAAATATTTAATGGTGGTAGAAGTAATGATATTTTTCATATTAATAAAATTTTGTTTCCGGTAGAAATATTTAGAAACATATAATTTTTTAAGTCAACCGTATTAAAATTTTTATTGAGTGTAAACATTAAATGACAAAATTTAAACAAAACCATTGTTATCATGAACACAGAGTTCCCTGGAAAATGGTACCCACACGCAGAGAAAAAAACATGGTTACAGCATTATCATTACAAAAATATTATGTATTATATATTGTTTATTTTCTTGAATTTTAATAACTCTGTGTTCATGATAACAATGGTTTTGTTTAAATTTTGTCATTTAATGTTTACACTCAATAAAAATTTTAATATGGTTGACTTAAAAAATTATATGTTTTTAAATATAATCACCAGAAACAAAATTTTATTAATATGAAAAATATCATTTTTCCTTGTTCTTAAAGCATACTCTGTTCTTAAATCATATTAATATTATTATTCCCATGACAATAAAATGTTCCAAATAAATATAATACTTATCCTTTTCATAAACTTAGTGCAAAAGTTCAATACTTGTTTAATATAATAATATGTAAATATTATTATTTTTTTTGGGCTAATGAACACTTTTCTCTATTATTTTCAATAAAAAAATTATAAAAATAATAAAAGTACTCATGAAAACGCGCAAAACCCTCGCAAACTGTGCAATGTGTGCAAGTTTGCATACTCTCAAATGAACTGTCATAATTTGTATGGAAATTCATTTGCACAATACTTATGAGTTTGCGTTTTAGTCTCGCAAACTTGCGCTGTTCAATTGTGCATTTATATTTTTTTTATATTTAAAATTTATTAATAATTGCGATGTAAAAAATTATAGTTACGTTAATTAAAATAATATCATTGCATGTATCTTTGATCTCAACAAAATTTTTTCAATTATTTACAATGATTCTTACAATGATTTCTTATTTTTTTATCCTTAATATTGCACAACATTTGAAAAAGAGGTTCATAAAACTGTCACGCAAATATGCACAATTGCATAAATGGGAAACTTAAGCGTTTAAATGGGTACCCTTAATAATTTTTTTTATTAATACGTTTTATTTTAAAATATGATAAGATGGAATAATAATATGACAAAATGAAATAATAATATGATAAAATTGGACATAATATGACAAAATGAAATCATAATAATTATTACTTATAATCATTTCTATTTTTCGTTGTGATCATATGTTCTAATCATAATATGTTGCTATCAGATTATGATCACTACAACGAAAATGTTATTATTACTAACATTACTATTACTTAACATTTTGTGAGAATAACTTTCTCATCAACCTCCATAATTAAAGGTAAAAATGGTACGGGTAGTACCGGGTAGAATGGGAGAGAAAATATTAAATATAGTATATCTTAAGAACTTGTAAAGTAAGTCGTACAATTTTGTAGAAATAATTTAAGAAAATTTGATGAAATTTTTCTATCAAAAGAAAATTTATCCAAAATTTTCTATAAAGAGAGAATTTGTCGAAAATTTTCTATAAAAAGAAAATTTATTAAAAGTTTTTTGGAAGAAGAGCATTTATTGAAAAATTTCTTTAAGAAGAGAATTTACTGAAATTTTTTTAGAAAATTGACAATTTTCTATAAAAAGAGAGTTTATCGAACATTTTCTATGAAAAAAGAATATTAAAAGACAATTTAACGTATATTTTCTATCAAAAGGGAATTTATCGAAAATTTTAAATTAAAGGAAAATTTGTCAAACATTTTCTATTAAAACAGAATTTATCGAAAATTTTCTATTAAAAGAAAAATTATTTTCTAAAGATCTTTTAAAGATTACTGAAATAATTTCCTAAAGTCAAACTAGGCAAATATTTCGACAAATATATTTAACCAATATTAAGAATAAGATTTATATCACTACTTAATTAAGAATAAAGTCGGAATTTATTAATCGATTTTAATAAAATATGACTCGTTTTATTTACAACATATCCAGCTTTGCAATGAAAGAGCAGGAAGACATTTTTTTATTATATGTGATTTTTAAATTTCTTCTAAAATGTTAGGGAGATTAAAAACTGATGTAGGTATAGGTTGGAGTTAATTAAAATTAAATTAAATTGTTCTTTTTTCAGTAAACCACATCAGTCCAGACTTTCTTGAGATATGTTTCAATATGTAATGCAAGCTCATTAATTTTCTATATAAAGGTTTATATATAAAGGTTTTCAGGCATTGAACTCTATGATCACGTATATCTAAATTAACTGGAAAATTCATCTTTTATTCAAAATAAAATACTATGATAGAGAGAAATCTTTCTTACAATATAAAATCCTCAATTAAAGTGGTAAATATGTTATACAAAACAAATTACGTTAACTTTTTAAACAACTTAATTGAAGATCATTGATCTTAATATTAATTAATGCAACCCTGAGAATGTAGTATTTAAATTACTTAAAGTTTTAAATAAATTAATTAAATATTTTTTATCTAAAGATTTTATTTCAATTTTATATAGCATCAACACTTTTTTGTAACACTTTTTTTATTATTATTATTATTATTATTGCAATAGAGAAAGAGATGATAAAAAAGTGCATTTAACACGTGCTAAATCTATTTAGCCGGGTATTGCGGATGTAGGCACTTTTTATTTGAATTTAGATGGACGTAATGAAATCAACGCTATACTTAATTTAAAAATAACAATATGATTGCTAATGTCTGTCTGGTGATTTTAAAATTACTTTAAATATTGTAGTAAATTTCATGATTATACGACTAGCTAGTTAGCTAAACTGTCTAAGTGTAGAGATAAAAATATGATGTCCGTCTGTACGATAATATTAAAGAGTAAATGCAATTTGTAGACCTAATTATCATTTATATGATGCATGTGTAGGTCTAACATAGAAACACCGTGTTTTTGCTAAATCTAATGCTCATATGTTATAGCTGCTGTAAGTGATAATAGTGATGATATCACTATACATAGAGAATGCAAGAGAGAGAGAGAGAGAGAGAGAGAGTGTGTGTGTTATAAATTGAACGGATGCAACACCCACCCACCTCTACGCTTAATGACATGACATACATTTTGTTTAAACTTGAGAGAGTAAATAAATTAAATAAAACACTATTTTTTGCAATTTGCACTGTATATACAACTTTTCCGCCGATTGTCTTATTTTTTTACGAATATTTTTTTGAGTTCATTAAATTTTTATTATGCAGTTTTTTTTTTTCTCTACTAAACTACTAAATTTGATTGTCCACGGTTGCTGTGTCGTGAATGTACAAATGTGTAGATGGCAAGTTTAAAGTTTGTAATAAGTGTGCTGACACTATTGTCGTCTCATCGTCATCATCATAATCTCACTTACTGTGATTTAGAAATAAATCTGTTGTATTGTAGAAAAATCCTACAAAGATCACGATTTCAGTTTATTTAAAACAATTGTTTTCTAAATTCAATTATCGTTAGCATCACTTTAAAATCGTTTGAAAAAAAAAATAAATAAAATAAAAAAACACACACAGACAGTCTAAAAGAGAGACGAATGACACTCGCTCTTATATCACAACTAATTCAACATTCAAAGCACACGTTGACAATGACACTTGCAAATTTATAACGACAACAGCACATAAATATATACCTACATAAATACATACAAACAAAATCAGGCATAACTTTACTTTGGTTGCTCTATTGTTTGCTATTGAAAATAAAATGGGGTTGTTTGTTGTTAGAAAAAAAAGTCCTTTTTTCATCCTTAACGAATCCTTCTTTTTTTTTCTATTGTCATTTTCTCTTTTTAATTCTATTGTGTTGGATATTATTTCTTTTTGTTTTTTTTTTTTTTTTTTTTGTTCTCAGTGGCAACAGTTTGACTTACGTTTTATGAATTTTTGATTTGTAAATTGCCTTAATTTTCTATTTAATTACACAAATATAACAGTCGTTAGCATATGTCTATGTGTTTTGTGTACAAACACATAAACACTTGCACATATTTCTAATGAATATGGTTTCAAGATTTCAAAAAGGGTTAAAGGGCATTTTATTTTTCATTGTTTAAAATTAAATCAAGTTAGTTAGTGTTTGAGTAGCCTGTAGGAAAGAGTATAACTGAGAAAGAGTTTTCAAAGATTTGTAGATTTTTAAATCTTATAGGTTGTCTGAGATTATTAAGAATTTAATTAATTTTTACATTAACGCTTTAACGATTGGAGTAAAACTTTATAAAATCATAAATTTTAACTCATATAAAAATATAATTAGTGAAAAATTTTTGAGTAATTTAAGATTAATTTTTTATTTATTTTATTTTAATTTATTATGTCAGCTTTTAAACAAATGATTAGAAAGCGAAAAGAAGTTAAAATATACATGAATTTAAATTTTTACTCAAAATTTTTTACTCTGAGGCGGTATTGACCGTTGGAGTGTTAACGATGAAATAATTTTCAAAAACATTTTTGGTTCTTAATATAACTGGATTTAATATTTAAAAATTGGAAAAAACCTTATTTGATTTGGAAATACTTACAAAAATTTTCAATAAATTTATAAATTTTGCCCCTAAAAGTATACATCAAATAAATTATTATAATAAAGTTTAGAAAATATTTAATAACTTTTTGAGTTTTTAAGCGATTTAAAAAATTTATATCTTGTTTTATTCTAGACAAAATGACATTTAAAACTTTATGTACAAATATGTTTGGTCTTAAGGAAAAACTCCAAATAAATTAATATCAAAATCGAAAGTTTGAAGAAGAAAAGGAAAATAAATTTAATAATGTAACGATTTAAATATAACGATTTAAATATAACGTTTTAATAATAATACCAAAAAAGTTAAAACTACATTATTTTTCAAGAGGGGGAGAGAAAGACTAGGGTTTATCACAAACATTTCTTTAAAAAATTTTTTTTTTTAAAAAACAAATTTAAAAAAAGCTTACTTTTCAAAAAACTGTATAGGTAGAAATAAAACCAGTTATTTTTTATTAAAACTGATGCATAAATGTCGATTTTATTTACAATTAAGTGAAAATTAAAAAAAAAATTTTTCAAAATTTATCAAAAAATTTAAAACCATGAAGATTTTTCTAAAATATACATCATCATAAAAATTTATATTTTAGAAAAATTAAGCAATATTTTATTAAAATCTATGCATAAATTTTGACTTTATTTACAATTAAGTGAAAATTTAATTTTTTTTTTTTCAAAAACAAAATTGAAAAATTTGTTTTTAAAAAAATCATAAAAAACTCAAATCTGTGAAGAGAGATATATTTTCTATTTAATCATAAAGCTGTATATGTTAGAAATAAAACGAGTTATATTTTATTACAATTGATGCTTAAATGTTGACTTTATTAACAATTAAGTGAAAATTAAAAAAAATATTTTTCTAAAATGAAATTTGAAGGTTTCTTTTTCAAAAAATCGTAGAAAATTTTAAAGCATGAAGAGAAATATGTTTTATTTTTCATTATTAAGCTGTATACGTTAGAAGTAAAACGAGCTATATTTTATTAAAATCGATGCAGAAATGTCGACTTTATTTACAATTAAGTGATGATGTCTCATTAAAAAAAAAAAAAAAAAAAAAACGAAATAATTTTATTGCTTTTTGTATCATTTTTAAATGAGATAATTTCACTTAATTGCGAATAAAGTCGATATTTATATATCGATTTTAATAAAATATATCTCACGTTAAAAAATTTCTTTTTAGGAAATTTTAGATTTTTTTTTACGAAATTTTAATTCAGCAGAATTTTTTTTTGAGAACATTTTTTTAATATCTCCAAAACTATTGCGAATATTAAAAATATTTTCTTTTTTTTATAATTTGGAGATAATTTCAATAGTTTTTCAATTTTTAATAACGAAATTTTAATTCATCAGGATTTTTTTTTTGTTTTTTTTTTGAGAAAATTTTTTTAATATCTCCCAAACTATTGCGAATATTAAAAATAATTTTTTTTATAATTTGGAGATAATTTCAATAGTTTTTTTTTTAATATTTTATTAAACTAAATCAGACAATTCGTTTTTGAATGTGGTGCAACCTCATTAATTTTTTATACAACGGTTTATCTCGTTAACTAAAGACAATTCAAAAAATGTGATTTATAGGCTTAGAACTTTATGATCAAGTATATACAGATTTATAAACCATATTTCATTAAAATCGATGTTTTGAAAATTTTCTCTATTTGTTTTTTTCTTTTTGTATCATTTTTAAATGAGAAATATTCACTTAATTTTATAGAAATACGACATTTACGTATCGATTTTTATAAAATTTAGCTCTTTTTATCCAGCTTTTGAACATGGTAAAAAAAGATGCACTTTTGGTCATATTCGATTTTTTACGATTATTTGAAAAACAAAAGTTCTGGAGTTCATTAAAATTAGATTTTTTTTTGTATTTTATTGAACCAAATTGGAAAAATCGTTTTCGAGATATATTACAATATGTGGGGCAACAATCCATATTCATCTGTTTCCAATTTGACTGGGAAATCCTGCGCCGAAGAAAAATATCCTTTTTATTATATAAATTAAAATTTGTTTAAATGTGTACCTCTCACCAAAATTATTATGTCAATTATTAATAACTGTAAAAAATTAAAAACAATAAAATTTTTCCAATTAATAAATTTACTAAATCAAGTGGATGATTGAATGAATTAAAAATTTAAATGAGAAAAAGTCTTACTTGCATTTTATTTTTACTAATTCTTTTATTTTTTTTGCTTGAATATATTAAATTTTGATGTAAAATGAAAAAATATAAGGTAATAATTTTTTCTGTGTAATAATATATTTCATTATATCTTCACAAAATAATTCGCAATAAATTACCCAAATTTTCAAGCTCAATTTTTCATCATTTATAAAATATCTACGATACTACATACATCCATACATATACTCTTATAATTGCAGTAAATTATCTAAAATGTATTTGTGAAAATTCAAATATTCATTTAAAATCAACTAAAACTAATTGCTTAACACTTCTGCTCCCCATGCGCCAAACAGAAACATAACAACATTCAAATGTGTTTTATCTCACGTTGAGAATTTTGCACCCAACTCGAACACACACACACACACACACTATTTCATTAGTAGTTGTAACAGAAATAAATAATATTAATAAAACACCTGAGTCCATCAAAAACAAAAAAAATGGGCGGCCACTTTAACATTTTTCGCTGGTTGTTTGAAACCAAAAATGCCAAGTTTTGTGGTTATATGAACAAAAAAAAAATAAAAAAATAAAAAAAAATATATATCATGAAAATAAATACGTGTGTAAAGTATGCATGAGTGTATGTGTGTGTGTACAGGGAGAACATTTATTTTGGTTTCATATTACCAGACACCTGGGGTTCCAGTTTATTTTAATATTTTACTACAAATTTCATGTACACGTGAGTGTATGAAATACATGTGCTTATTTAGTGTATGTATGTGTGTATTAAGGATATAAAATTCCATTAGAGATGAAGTGTCGTGTGTACATTTTTGCATAATTTTTTGTGTTCATTATAACATGGATAGTTTTTTGTTGTTGTTGTTATTATTTTTTATTAGAAAATTCTACTTTTTGTAAACCACTAAAAAAAAAAAAAAATAATAGAATAAAAGAAGAGAATTGTAATAAAAATGTAAAATTCATTAAATAAATGAATGAACAGGAAAATATTTGAAATATTTAATTTATTACAAATGGAAATTTCATAATATTTATTTAGAAGGGACTAATAGACAACTAACACTAACGGACTATACTGTACAGTGGAAGAGAATAGAATTTTTTTGGAAAAAAATCTCTAACTTCTAATTTAATGTTTGGATTTACATAAAATTTCACATAGGCGTAGCAGAGGAGGCTGCAATTTTTGGAAGGGGCGGAGCTATTGAGATTCAAAATAGAGTTTTTCTGAATTAGAAAATTTTTAAACGTTTGTCAAATTTTTATTTCTTATCCTATTTCAAATATTTTTGCATATTAAATTTTAAAGTAGTGTAGTTTCGGTTCTGTAAAACATGGCTCAAATTCTTCATTCTTCACAGACTCTTTAGAAATTTTTGTTTTTGGCGGACCCCTGCCACATTTTGATTTTTAGTATAGTAAATATGAAAAATAGTAAAAGCGCAAAAGTTATTTATTTTAAATAAAAAATGCGTTTTTAAAAATTAATTTATTTATTAAATATAAAAATTATGAACCGTTTAAAGCTCATAAACATTTAAAAAATATTAAATGTAATAAAATATCTTTGTTTTTACAAACTTTTTAATATTGGAAGAAATTTCTGAATAACGACATCTTACTTCATTTTCCACATCCAAACGTGATATAAATTTGGATTTTATGAACTGTAGGGCAGAAGTACTAATTTCGCACAAATATTTTTCAACGTTTCATTCATTCTCAACCAACTTATAAACAATTTAACCAAAAATATCCAATCGACATATTTTCAAAGTCAGCTTTGTTACACGAATTATTTTTTAGTTTTGTTGCTTATTCTTAAAAAAATTATCGGGTATGTCAATAGGAATGTTGAATGGACTTCGAAGTAAACTTTTTTTTGGCAAGAACTGGTTTTAAGCTCCTGATCATATCGGGAAAATTTATTGTGAAGTGAATCCAAGTATTATTATTACTTTTCATATTATTATACTTTTCATATGTTCTTTTTGAACATCAGATGAAACCAAGATATCATTCAGTGAAAATGCGGAATATTTTGGTAGAGGGGATTAAAGACGTTTTTTTTTCATAAAGAAATTTGGCACATAAAAGCAGTTATTGAATCAAGTAGTTTAATGTTAAAATTGTTTAACGTCTCGAAAAATTTAGAGATATAAGCAAAGTAATATATAAAATAGTTTTCTGTAAATTTTTTTATTAAATTCTTCATTTTTGTATAAAAGGAAAATATCTGTCTTTAATTCGTATAATCTCTTCAGCATATTTCCCTTCGAAATTCATCGGACATTGATATGAAGTAATAATTTCTTATGTTTTGAATTTAAATCGACGCATTGAGCTTTAAGAATTCTATTTCTTAAGGCACTAGTTTTATATAAAATTTGCTACGTCTACATTAGTTCGAACATCACTTTTAAATATCTCCGGCAAGGTTTTTGGCAGCAAGTACTTGTCGATGGTTTACACACTGAGATTTAAGTGATTTCAAAAACCTGATCCCTGGTCACTGATGTGTCTCCATATGTACACCTATGGAAGTAGCAGACAAAAGGTTTAGTAAACAATAATTCTTCCTTTATTTCACTTTCTGCAATAAAATGAAAGTTGGCTTAAATTAGAAATATCAGTCGCTTCATTATACTGCAGGTCACCAATTCTTTTTTCAGAGTTATCTAAAAAAGGATCTAATGATTTTTCTTTTGTGGGCTTATCTAACATTATATCCCCAACGGCAGCAAAAAAGGCTTTATTACAAGTGTACCAATTGGATGTGGTTTCTTTACTTTTGCTATTAGCATTGATATATTGTACGAAGCTTCAATAGATTTTTATCCATTCAAATGATTGGTACCTGTAGAATCCAACTTTGGCATAATTATTATGCCAAAAAATAAAAAATATTTTTTGGTCTCTCTCGCGGATTCCCTGGAATGTTGCCATTTCAATATTTTTGTATATAATTAAAAATAATATTAGCTAGACAAAAGAGTTTACTTGAATATAATAAAGTCCTTACTTTTTATAATTTTTGGAATTAAAGTAAATTGTTTGTAAAACATTGGTTTTTGGAGAAACTATAAATATTTTATCTCTAGTAAATTCTATTTTGAGATTTCCTAACGAAATTTCAGTTTTTTGTACCATAATCCGCAAAAAGCGGCGAAAATACCAAAAAAGGTATTCTTTTTTTTTTAATTTATCACATAAAGTCCACATTTGTTGCAAGTTTAGAAACTCTTTGGAACACATTCAAGTTTTCGAAACTGCATTCGGTTTGTTGAACTTGTCTTTGGGATTTTAGTAAATATAGGCTAAATCAGAAATTTTGATATAAAATAACTTAAATTGAGATGGACCTATATATAAACCCTCCTCAATTTCATGCACACCTAACTGGACTAAGTCAGTTCAATTAGGTGTTTGAGCTTGTTTTTAATTTGGAATCATCTTTGTGAAAATACCCTTCAGAAAAGTATAAAATTATTATATGTTCTTAAAGAAAATTTTAATTTAGAGAATAAAGAGTGAAGAAACTTTTTCGGTCAAAAAACAAAAAAAAAAAAAAAAACACATAATTTTTCAATTTTCAATTTCAAAATCAGTTATTTTTAAACTTGTAAGAGATATCGACTTCAAGGTTTTTTATTTGATAGATAATTTTGGGTAAAATTTTGGAAAATCGGATAAAAATATTGGGCTATGTATTGAAAAAACTAGACCAAGAATTGTCAAAATTGAGGTAGTTGAAATTTCAAATGCAAATAACTAAATAACTTTAAGGGATAAATAGCAAGCTTGTGTTGGCCTCATAGGCCTTATTGAAATATTTGAAATCAAATAAGAAACTAAAATTTGACAAGCGGTTAAAAATTTTCTCTGTCAGAGGTATTCTCTTTTCAACCCCAATAACTCTACTACTGAGGGGCGTGTAGGGTACCCCCCTCTTTCAAACTTAAAATTATTCACTCCTCCGCTATGCCTATGTGAAATTTTATGTTAATCCAAACAGCATATTAGAAGTTACAGATTTATTTTCAAAAAAATTTCGATTCAGCCCCACTGTGTATTGTGGATATGATATTACTAAGGTTATAGTTGAACAGTGGTTTTGATTATAACATAAGTATACTAACTCATTTTTCTTTTAATCAAAATTTATATCATGTTTTACATTTCATGGAAATTAAAGTAGACTTGAAATTTTATTAAATGTCACAAGTATTGTCAGTCAGTCGACTTTGATACCTCGCATATCATGTTTTATTTAAACAGGGAACTTACTATTTATATACTATGACTTTCATTTCTTAACAATAAATGTAGTTATTAACATTATCAATATTTAGCTCCACTGTATATTTTTAATACCGCTGCGTTTGTATTCGTTACATGGACGTATCTTTTTTTTTTTTTTTGATGTTTAAGAGTTTGTATTATGTATGTTTTTATGCACTCATATGTTTGATGATGTCGGTTGATGTCATAATGACATGACGTTTCTTTACAAGAACATGAATTAATTTTAAATAAATTATTTATGAATTTATTATTGAAAATGGGGTTTATACTAATGTCATGAATTTGCGTTTAATACGAATTTCAATAATTCAAAATTATTTAAAATTAATTTAAAATATAACAGTTTTGTTTACCGGCAAAAGTTTTTGGTGTTTTTTTTTTTAGTTTTAATTTAATTTCTCAGTCAATTTAGATACATGTGATCGTGCAGTTCTAAGTTCATAAATCACTTTTTTGCAATTGACTCCAGTTCTCGAAATAAAAGGTTGTTTACAAATTTGATAAACAGGTCGGTCAACTTAAAATATGCAAAATCATATTTTTTCTCTGGGCTTCAAATGAACCTAAATGTTATATATTGAATTATAGCTTTGTATCAGACAATTTTAAGAATTAATCGATTCACCAAAAAGTGTCATCGATTTGCTAAAGCATATTTTTACAAATATGCGTAAATGCTTAACAGTATATTTAGTCCTATTTTTATAGATGCTACTAGTTTTAGAGCAGAGTTATGCGCTTCACAGAATTTTAAGAATTTTTCCATCGACTTTTTAAAGCATATTTTTGCATATTTTATTCCTAGCACTATATAAAGTCATTTTTTTTATAGAAAATTCTTATTTTGGAGCATATTTTAGTAATATAAATGACATATCTTTGTATATTTGCACCCAATAGAATTTTTACATAATTTGCATTTAGTAAAATTAGCTTTGAATATTTCGCTAATAAAAATCAAGTTAGCCAAAAAAATATGACATTAATATGTTATGGTATATTTTAATTTTGGATTTTTAAATTTTCAGATTTTAAAAGCATTTTTTGTGCGCATAAAACACTTTTTAGAGCATATTTGTGATTGTGCTGTTAAAAAGATTGCATGACATATTGCAAAATATCTTGATAATAATAATCTTAATAAAATTTTTAAAAATTCTGTTTAAATTAGCTCAAAGTTATGCCAATACTTTTTTAATATTTTCAATAGTTTTGGAGATATTGAAATTTTTCTCAAAAAAAAAAATCTTCCAAAATTTAAAGAAAGCCAAATATGTTAATAATAAAACAAGCTATATTTCATTATATTATAATATAATATTGACTTTATTTGAAATTAAATAAACTTATCTCACTAAACAATTATACAAAAGCAACAAAATAAATTCAAATGTTTTTTATGAGACACCATCACTTAATTTTGAATAAAGTCTACACATATGCATCTATTTTATTTGCAACATATACTTATAGCTTTATGGAAATAGAGAACAAATATTTTTTTTATGGTTTTCGATTTCCTACGATTTTTTTTTACATAAAAAAACAAACAATTTTGTAATTTTTTTTACACAATTTTTTATATTCCAAATCTATTGAGCAGATCAAAAAATAATGATGACAAGACTTGGAGGTAATTTGAGTAAGATTTTTTTGTTATTTTATTAAATCGAATCAAACAATTTGTCCTCGAGATATGTATGTTGCAATATGTGGTGCAGCCTTGATCCTTGATCACGTGTATCCAAATTGCTTGATAAATCCCGTGCCACAAAAAAAAAAAAAAAAAAAACTCTTATTGCCGGCCTGTATAATTGATGTTTATTGAAATTAAAAATTTCATTCTTTTTTTTCTGTCAATTGTCAGCAGAATAAATTTATCTTATGGTCGATAAAACTTAAAAATAGTTTTTAAATTTTCCAAATTTAAAAATTGATTTAAAAAGATTTTTTTCTAAATTTTTGATTGGAAACTTTTTAAATAATTTAAAATATGTATATTTTTTATAATAAATTAAAAACATATCGAAAATATTTAACATATTGCGAAAATCATGTGTTTAAATTTTCTTTTTTAAGTAATTTTTTATATTAAAAAACCTTTTTACGATTTTTTTTTATTTTTTGTGTTTTTAATTTGAATTAAATTTTTGGCTTGACAAAGGCCAAGCACGCGTTTCATGCTATAATGATGATGGTTTGTTTTTGTTGTTGTTGTACACGGCTTCCATTAACAAAGTAAATGTAATTATCCAATTGCAATGCATTTCCGAGACTTGCAACAAGACAATGAATTAAAGCTGCGCACACGCAAAATTCAATTAAATTTTTAACACATTTACACACACACACACATACACTTGCAGACTCAACAAACAATAAAAACAAAATAAACCCTATTCTCTTTAACATTAAACAATAATCGTAAAACAATAAAAATTAAAAAAAAACCTCTTCAACAGACAATGAAGTAGAAAAATAATATCACAGCTTAAGGGTTTCGAAAATTATGGCAAAATTGTGATAACATTAGCTCATCATACTATAATAACAACAAACAAACTACAGAAGTTTGTCTAACGGCTTAAATCGCAGCTTTTCTATTTACTATTTGATTTTTTTTCGTTGTCTTATTTTCTCAACATTTTAGCGGAAAATTTGTTATTGGCTAAAATTAGTTGGTTTGGTTTTCAAACATCAATTTTCGCTTTTTTTTCTCTATTCATGTCCCAGATTCCCTAAATGATGTAACATGATGTTTTAGGAAGATTAAATTTTGTGGCACACTTTGTTCATTTTGCATAACAACATAAACACCAACATCAAAAGCTCGATTTTTTTTTTGTAACTTCATTCTGAAACATTTTGAACGAACGAAAACATAATCGCAAATATAAAAAAACATAATAAGTATCAGTATCATCAACATCATCATTATCATCATTATCATTATTGCTATCAACTAATGATCCACTAGTCACTATTACTGCTAATGTTGTTGGTATATCTGTTTGTATAACTGTATGTATCATTTACATCAACTAATTCAAATGCAAATTCAATCAAAACATGTCCATCACTTTACATTTTCACTCTCAACAAAACACTTAAAATTCGTGAATGTATATCATCGTTATAATGACACCATCACCAACCAATCATCACACATCATTCATCGCTTTAAAACTACTCGAATATTGATGTAAATTCTAACACTACTAACATCAACATACCCTCCACACATGCTTACACATATACACAATTATATAGCAAATGTGTATGGACATCCTGCTTTTATAGTCACACTTGATGTTTAGTCTAACAAAATTCAAATTTTCAAATTAAATTTATAAGTTTTTTTTCTGGTCCCATCTAACAGTCTTGTGGATGGTGTGAACACTTAATTAAATGCGGTCATATTTTAGGCCTAAAACTACTAAACATGACTAATATCTACCTAACTACTAATTCAGCATACTTTTATATTTAATTATTAGAAAATAAAAATTGTTAGAAAACTTTTAATATTAATTAAAAGTAAAATTTTAGACACATAAATTTGTTTATATATTTTGTTATAAAATCATTAGAAAGTAACTATCATAGATGATATTTGAATATGTAGCTGAAAATAACTACAAAATATATTTTATCTTTATGTTTTGAAAAAAAAGTAATTAAAATATTTATTGCTTTTATCTTTCTCTTTATTGATGTTTTTAAATTTAAAACTCTCTGTGTATTTAAGAGAGAGGGAAAGATTTAAGATTTAAGAGAAAGGAAAATTTTTTTTTTGTATTTATTAAAATGTTCATATAAAATTTAATTAAATTATAAAATTTTCAAATTATTATTTGTTTCTATATTTTTTTTTTTATGGGAAAATAACTTAAAAATATTTCGGCTTAGCAAAATATATTATTGTCAAAAATAAACAATTTAATTTAATTTCTTTAATTTTTATCAAATATTTATTGACAAACATTTTATTTAATTTAAATTAATTAAGGGTCTTTCTCATTGGCTTCTAACAAAACTTTAAACCATAAAAATATGAACAAAATATAAAAATAGTTCATTTACCTATTCATTAATATACATACATATAAAAACATATATATATATATATATATAACTCATTTATAGTAATTATTTTGGTTTTTAATTAAAAAAAAATAAAGAATATACTGTAAGTGTGTGGGCATGGGTGGGCGTGCTTTTACCCTTTTTGCTTTATTTTACCCCCGAAATATTAAAATTTATAGCCTCTAGTTCCTTCAAAACTTGAAACTATAATTGGATAATTAATTGAGAAGACATGGGTAGGGGGAGCTTTTACCCGTTTTGCCCTATTTTACGCCCTAAGTTTTGGAATTTCCAAAAAATTTATATCTTTAAGTTTTTTTCACATGCTACAGTGTCTGCATACCAAATGTTAATTTGATTAGTTAATAATATATAGAGCTTTTAGCCCTCTTGAGCTATTTCCTGTCCTAAATAATAAAAATTATAGACTAAAGTTCCTTCCAGTTGTTACACTATTTGCCTGCCAAATTTCAAGAAAATCGGTTGATCAGTTAAGAAGATATAGGGAGCGGGAGCTTTTTTTTCTATTTTAGGCTCTAAATAATAAAAATTATAGGCTATAGATGCTACACTATTTGCCTGAAAATTTCAAACAAATCGGCTTATTAGTTCAGAAAATATAGGGAAAATATGTGGCCTATTTTACGCCCTCTAGCGATATAAAATATACCTACGACCCATACTCATATCTAACAAATACACATACAAAATTTGACAAAAATCGGTCTGAATAGATAAATAGGACTACATGGGATTTATTTTATGTTTTTCGAAATGGCAACACTGGACAATTTGATAAGACAGCTTTTTTCGCTACTTAAAGAAACTTAAGAAATTGTCTTCGTTAACATTTTTGGTTATCTTTAAAGTAGAAAAATGATACTTTTTTTAAAAAGAGCTTTTTTGGATTTTTTTATTGTCTTTCTAGTTTTTGGAAGAACGCAACTTTTATGTAATTTAGAACTATTTAAATGAAAAGATATTTTTATGAAATGTAGTACTTTTTTGAAAACTGACACATTATTTTTTTTATTTTTGAAAAATTATACAATTTTTTTTATTATTTTATTAATTTTTGTTTTTTTAAACGGTTATTATTTTAAAACAATAACACAGGAAACCACTAATTCTGCTATAAGTGGTTACTCAGTCAATTCGTATGCACGTTATTATGAAGTAGTAAACCTATAAACCACTTTGAATTGACTTTGGTTCTCTCGATTAATCGTACTTGTAAAATTAAAGTGGTTGCACAATATATTGAAGTATATCTCGTGAACGATTTGTCGGATTTGGTTCAGTAAAATATCAAGGAATTTTAACTAATTTTGTATAATTTGTATATGTGAAAGAAATATATTTTTTTATTTGCAACAAATTTGCTTTTTTATGATCAAATAATAAGAATTTGCTTTTTTTCCATTTTCGAATTTTTATGATTTTTTTAAGACTTTTTTTCTTTGATTTTGTAGGAAATTTATTTTTTTCACATAATAGGGTTAATATCTCTATATATATTGAGCGTATTAAAAAATAATGTAAGTATAACTTAAAGGTAATTTTAAATAAAATTTTTTGATATTTTATTGAATCAAATCAGACAACTCGTTTTCGAGATATGCTTCAATATATGGTGTAATCTCGTCAATGTTATAAATATCGATTTATTGCGAGCATCAAAGTCAATTCAAAAAAGTGATTTATAGGCTACTTCATAATAACGTTTATCCTAATTGACTGAGATATACCGTGCCGTAGAAAAAAAATATTCATTTTGTCAATCTTTGTAATTTATATAAAATTGAAAATTGGTAATTATTTTTAAAAACTTTGCTTGAAAAATTTTACTATTTTTGGAAAATTCTATTTGAAATTATTATTATTATTTTTGAAAATTTTTAATTTTTTTTTTAAATTTCTTTGTTTCCAAAAAAATTTTACTTATTTACTGAAATTAGTACATTTTCAGAATTGAATCTCATTATTATTATTATTATTATTATTATTATTATTATTATTATTATTTTTATTATTATTATTATTATTAATGTTATTAGTATTATTATATTATTATTATTTTTGAACATTTTAAATTTTTTAACGACTGGTACATTTTGAAAAAAAATTTATACATTTTTAAAAGCTTTTGTTTTCAAAAATTTCTTAAGAAAAACGGTAAACTTTCATTACTTATTTACTGAAATTAGTACATTTTCAGAATTGAATTTTATAATTTTTTTATTTTAACAAATTGTACTCTTATTCTATTCTATTTTAAAATTCGAATTTTTATGTTTTTTTTTTTGTAAAATTTTACTTTTTTATAAATATAAGCTTTTGAAAGAAATTTTTAATTTTTTCAAAAAAAAGTAAATAAATAAAAATACATATATAATATACTTTGCGAAAAATTATTTTGTATTAAAATGTTATAAAAAAACTACTATTAAAAATTGATTCCTTTTTAAAAAAATTTAATATTTATGAAAATGGTTCCTTTTGGAGAATTTTAAAAATTAGTACTTTTATTATTATTATTATTATTATTATTATTATTATTATTATTATTATTATTTTATTGATAACTTTTCACATTTTACTAGATTTGATAACTACTTTATTTAATTGTTGCTTTTATAAGAAAAATTACTTTTTTTTCTAAGTGGCACTTGTTATGAAAATGGTAGAACATTTTTATTTAAAACTGTTAATTTTTAGAAAAAAAGGTACCTTTAGAAAACCTGATAATTTTTTTTTTACATTTTGGGATGGTACTATATTTTATTATTATTTTATTAATTAAAATAAAAAAAATTGAATTTTTTTTTAAAGAACAATATTTTTTTAATATGAAAATTTAAAGAAGAAAATTATAATGCTTTTGTTAAAAAATATACTTTTTTAAATCAATACTTTTTTCAAAAAATTTTTAAATGACCCCTAAACAACTGGTACTATTTTGAAACCTGGAGTTTTTTTAAGTATGTACTTTTTTAATATGATACAATTAAAAAAAATGAATTAAAAAACTGTATTTTTTACACTGGTAATAACTTTTCTAAATTAATACAACTTTTTGCTGGTACTTTTTTAAAAAAGTTTTATTTTAACAATATTTAAAACAAAAAAAAAAATGGTATGTTTTTTAAAAAATTGGATTTTATTTTAGAACCAGTTTTTTCTTTTTACAAAAATGTTATTTTTTAAAGAAATCTTATAAAATTTTTCAATCTGTATTAAAACAAATATTCTACAAATACTACTAAAATAAACTTTAATCAGACTTATCTTTTCACCTCAATGGTTTCATAAACATTTCCAAAAAGTTATATATTTTTAAAACTTAAAACCTTTTTCTTTAAAAGCAACATTATTTTTATTCCCTTTAAAAATAGAATAAAGAAAAAATGCTTGCAATTTTAATGCAACGAGGCACTACTTATTTTACAACAAATAAATTAAATGCATGTGTGGTGGAAAAAATTGTATAAATAAAATGAAATTAATTTAAAGCAATTGCTTTGTTTGAGGACAATTTAATCAATTTATACAAACTGATGAATTAAGAAAATGATGACAATACAATATATACTTACATACATACATACAACTTATATAAAAAAACCAAATAAAACTCTACACTTGGAGCCCGTTAACGACAACTCAGCATTGTAAACAACAAAAGAAAACTCTTTGAAATATGGATGCATTTAAATAAATAATAATATTTTTCCCCCTTTAGAAACATGAAAAAAAAAAATCATAATGTGTTATTGTTGTTATGCATGCATATGACAATGATCTTAACAAAAAAAAAAAAAACAAGTTCTACAAAGTTTATTTATAAAAAAAAAAACATGAATGTAAATAATAATAAAAATAATGAAACAAGAAGAATAAGAATAACAATAATTGATTCTAATTGAATCGAATTAAAGGTGCAATTGACAATATTAACTCACTGACAAAGATGAAATAGTACTCGTATAAAGAAGATGCATTTATTTACCGCCTTTTTCCAATACACTTAGTAACTAATATTAAGTGAAAAGAAAAAATATAAAAGACAAATAAATAATATACTCATGAGTTCTTTTCATTTCTCTGTTACTTGTTTATATACTAGGGTGTTCGACTCGGCTTTCCAATCGGTTTTAAAACCGGTTTTTTTCGGTTTAAGTACTATTGGTTTTTTCAAAATGTTCCTTTTTCGAATGTCGAATAGATCGGCTTTTTAAACACAAAAAACTGGTTTTAAAAATAACATTTTATTTTAAAGAATATATGTATTAAATACTAATATTTGAATGGAAATTTAAAAATACTTAATCCTTTAACTGATTAATTTTCATAAAGTCTAATTTTTTTGCTATGTTTTTATGAATAGTTGAAGGTTAAATTGAAATTAAATCTGTAAGTTTCCAGATTGTAAGGGAATAGATGAATTTTTTATAGCGAGTTCCCAGTTGGAAGCAATACATTTTCAACATATAGAAACGAATGTTTTATTTATAATAAGCAGCTAATTTAGTTTCATGTATTATTTCCATCCTTAAAATTGCGAATAAAATAAATACATAAAAAGTGCATTTATTTTGCAAAATGTCACGTCTATGACATGTAGTGGCTAGTAACATATAACACTTGGTGTCATGATTATATTGATGATTTTTTTTTTATCATAATTACAAAATGTTTTCCAAAATAATTTATTTAATAAATTGATTGATTGATTTTTCCATTTATTTAGTTTTTTTATAGAGTTTTTGTTAAGAATTAGAGTTTTTTTTATGATAATATTAACTTCTGCATAAAAACCGTTTAACCCATTATTTCATAATTTCAAAAAATGCAATCGTTTTTTTTCAAAATTCCAACTTTTTGAACCTTTCTAAAAACCGGTTTCTCCAAAAAGTGGAATAATTGAGCACCCTATTATATACACTTTCATTACTACTTACATGTTATAAATTTCATAAATGTATGTAAATCGTTGTGTGTATAGAATTGTTTAGAGACCCCTATATTATGACCACCCTTTTCGTGGTTGTCCCTCTTTATTTTGTTTTTTTTTTTAGAAGTAATTGCCACCGGGTTTTCTTTTATTGATGTAATTTTTTCAATTACTTTAATATTATGCCGCATAATAATTGAATATCAATTGAATTTTTAAAACAAATTATTATTGATTCAGCTTAAAGCGTGATTGAAAAATGAAAATTAAAAAAAAAATGTTGTAAAATATATAAATAGATCTTTTGAATTTATAAGCAAATTTATAAATTATTTTTCTTTTAAGAATTAGAAAAATAGTAGGGTAATACAAATAAAGAGATTTAAAATTTTATTTACAAAAAAAAAAAAAAAAAATTAAATAAAAGATTTCATTAGAACTTTTTAAAATGCAAACACATAGTCTTCGTCACTTTATCAAATTTGATACTTTACTAAAATTTATTTAGTTAGAGCTTTTTCTTGAAAATAGGAGCTTATATATTTCGAATACTGATCATTTTAATCAAATTAATACTTTTTCATTTTTTTGTTACCTTCTCCACTGATAATTATCTTTTAACAAATTTGTACTATTTTACTTAAAAAAAATTATATTTCTTTTGCAATAGGAATTTTTTAATAAGTTAATTTTTAATCTTTTAAAAATTGCGCTTTTTCAAAAATTTTTAATTATATTGAATAGTGGTACTTTTTTTTAGAAAATTAGTGCAATTAGTGAAAATAAACTTTTTCTTTTATAAATTTGGTACCTTACAAAATGGTGCTTTTTCTCAAAATTTTGTACACTTCTTCTTTTTGAAAATTGGTACTGTTTTGAAAATTAAAACGTTTTGTGACAACTAGTACTTTTTTGCTTGTTACTCCAAATTGGACTTTTTTGAAGATTATGATTAAGAACTTCTTTTATTTGAAAATTGGTACGTTTTTTGGAACTCATTACTTTATCAAAAATTTAATTTTTTTTCAAATATTGATACTTTTTTAAAATATTTTCGATTTTTGAAAATGTATACTTTATTGAAATTGGTACCTTTAATATTAAATAATGTTGGAACTTTTTAAAAATTTTGTTTTTAAATTTTTAAAAATTTTCTTTTAAATTATTACTCTTCCTGAAAAATTTAAAATTTTTGAAAATTGGTACTTTTTATGAAAATGTTCACGTTTTTTTTTGGTAAGAAAATGACTGTTGTTTCGCTTACTTTTATATTAGTGTTTTTTTTTTCGAAGACTATTAGTTTTTTTTTCAAGAAAATAAGTTCTTGTTACTTCTTTTGAAAGTTGGTACTTTTTTGAAAATTTGTATTTTTTTTTTTTTTTTTGAATATGTTGACATTTTTGGAAAAATTTGTTAACTATTTTGAAAATTGGTACTTTTTATGAAAATGTTCACGTTTTTTGGTAAGAAAATGACTGTTGTTTTGCTTACTTTTATATTAGTGTTTTTTTTTTCGAAGACTATTAGTTTTTTTTTTTTTTTTCAAAATAAGTTCTTGTTACTTCTTTTGAAAGTTGGTACTTTTTTGAAAACTTGTATTTTTTTTTTTTTTTTTTTGAAAATGTTGACATTTTTGGAAAAATTTGTTAACTTATTTTTTAAATTTTTATTTATTTAATGTGAGATACTTTTGTAAAAAATTGGAAGATTACCATTTTTCTTCAAAGAAAAAAAAAAAAAAAATTTTTTTTTGTTACTTCTTTTAAATGTTAGTAATTTTTTAAAAATTAGTACCTAGTTTTTGTGAAAATTTGTTTTTGAAAAATTTTTACTTGTTTGAAAAATGTGTTGTTATCTTTTTCCAAAGTTTTTAGTAATTGTGACGACGTTAATACTTTCTTAATTTCTTTTTTAATTTTTTTAATTTCTTTTACTTTTCTTAATTTCTTTTTTAATTTTTTGGAGATTGGTACTTTTTTAAAATTTAATACTTATTTACAAAAATATTAGTACATTTTCTAAAATTGTTATTTTTTAACATTTTATTTACTTTTTACTACTTTTTTTTTTGGAAGATTGGTACTTATTAAATAAATTTGTACTTTTTTAAAAATTTATACTTATATTATTTTGTTGAAGAATAATAAAAATTGTTAAAAAAATTGAGTTTTTAACATTACATTTTTTAAAAGTTATTGCTTTTTTTTCAAAGTTAATATTTTTTTTATTTTTTTATTTAATTTATTTATTTTTTGAAAATTTGCACTTTTTTGAAATTGTGACTATTTTTAAAAATTATCATTTTTCAACAAATGTACAATTTTTTTTAAAACTATGTGATTTCGAATAAAGTATTAATTTTACAAAAAAATTAACAACTCTGGAAAAAAGTATAAATTAAAATATACTTTTTTCCAGAGTTGTTACTTTTTTGTAAAATTTATACTTTATTCAAAATCACATAGTTTATAAAAAAATTGTACTTTTGTTGAAAAATGGTACCTTTTTAAATGGAGCTTTTTTACTTCTTATTAAAAATTACTTTTCCTAGAAAATTTTATATTTTCGTTCCATTTTTCGAATACCGGTATTCTTTAAAAAAAATTTACATTTTTTTAAAATTGGTGTTTTTTTAAAGTTGCTATTTTAAAATGTATTGCGTCGCTTTATTTGTCATGCAATTTTTTCAACAACAGCCCATTCATTAAAATATTGTGAATACCGATTTCAGTTCTTTAAGATCCTTGACCTTAACCCATTCATAAAAATTTTATGGCAGCTTTTAAAATTATTTACTTTCATCAATTTTGGAAATTGTAAACATAAATTATTAATAAAATTTAAATAATTTATCAATCTCTTTACAGTTGGGTCCTGCTGCTGCGGGAAGAGGCATGTTTTGTTATCAATGTCCACCCGCTTTACATCCCTGTGGTCCTCATCCACCTCGTTTGCCTACGCTTGAATATCCTTTTGCCGCCACACATCCATGTAAGTATAAACATCATAACAACAAAAACATCATGAATCATCAGATAAAATATCTTTATATCTATTATCAACATTATTATCAAAAACTAGTAAATAATTTTCATCGCAACATATGTCTATAACCCTCAATAGACAATGAACATAAAAAAACAGCAGCAAAAAAAAAAAGAACAATCCTCAATAATAATAAAATCATTATAAATCTTGTATTTATACACTTTCAATACTTCAGAGATAAAAAGCTAAAGATAACTTTTCTTTTCTAACAAAGTGCTCTATATTCTAGCAACAACAACAAGCTACTTGAACAAAAAACAAAATCCTCAAACAGACCAACAACAAAAAAAAAATATTCAATTGAGTTCAGCTACTCTATTCTGTCGATGTATCTAAAGAGTGTTTTCGTTCTAACAGATGCATTTATGTTTTATTCTATTAACATTTACGCTCTAAAAGTCCTTTTGAGTATGAAAAAGTGCTTACGTTCTGGTTTGTGTTGGTAGTTTGTGAAATAAATATGTTTTTGTGCGTAAAATATCCGATTACCATTTTAAGATAATAATTTATGGTGCTAGAATTTAGTCATATTTTTTCGTTGTTTTTCCTTCTTTTTCAAAAATTTATTATATTGAGGGGTTAATTGTTTAAGGGTTGTTTGTTTTATTATTATTATTTTTTTTTTTTAATAAACAAAATATTTTTGTTGTTTTTATAATGCTGCTGAACATTTTTGTGAATTTGTTTAGATTAAGATCTAATACTTATTTTATTATGATTTGATTGAACTTAATATTAAATTATAAAGATTTTTTTGACAATATTTAAAAAGGCTACAATATGCTAATCTTTAGAGATTATAAAAAAGTTTTAATAAGATGGCAGAAGATATATTTAATATGTTCAAAAAAAAAAAGAAAAAAAAAAAAAAAAGAAAAAAATAAAATAAAATAAAAAAATAAAAAGAAGTATAACCTTTAAACTGTAGGAATGAAACTGATTTAATTTCAATTATTACGCAGGAGTTTTAGATCTTTTTTTATGGATAAGAGAATGAATGTGGAATGAATTATTGTCTTTTGTAGTAATATGTATGTATGTATGCTTTCATTAAAGGTAATAAGGGCTCATTATCATCTGAATTATCTTGTAAAGGTTCTGAGTAATCTTAAGGTAACTTTCTAATATTTATGGTTAAATACTGTAATAAAAAAAATTGGTTTTTAAATCTTTTTTTTTAAATTTCTTTCCTAAGAAAACAATTAATTTAATTGTGTCTTTTTTAAACCCATTATCAAATAATAAAACAGTTTCGGATTATTTATTTATTTTATTTTATTTTATTTTATTTAATAGCTTATTATCACGCCCAATCTTTTCTTTAGCATACATACCCAAGAATGCAGGCACTTTAAAAATGGGTTGCTCCTTTCTGTTTGTCCAATAATCGTTTCCAAATGAGCTATTCAAAACAGACATAATGTTGTTGTAGACAAATTGGTAATAAATATCTCCTAAATTTAAAAATAATCGAAATCGACTTTAATTTGTAAGAACTTTGTATGTGATTCTACATCATTTCATCTTCAGGATGGTCAACTTTGACATTCTGCAACTCGTCTCTTTTTATAACAGAGTAATTGTAATATAATTTTTCTAAAACTTAAGTCCTCGTCAACATTTTTTTGATACATTTCTGTTCGATCAGATGAGCAATCTAAGTGATAAATATTTATTTTACCAATTTTTTGTTAATGCTATGCGCACCGAGTTTATTAAGAAATGTAAGTCTAAACCTTTCCTCATGGGTAGTTAAAGCCCTTAGAGCACCCAAAGTCCGTCATAACAAAGATACTTATATCTGTTGACCATTACCATTAGCCCCGTTTGGACATGAAAATAAATGTGCAACAAAGTTATCATAATACATTAGTACCCTTATATGCTGCCTCAGAACCCCTGACTTTTAGTCGAAAATTTCTAGCAATTTAGTTGTATTTTTGAAAGCGCCCTTCTTCACTGGAATATGTCAAATAACTTCTAGGTCAAAAAGTCTTGATGGCACCATTAATTGAAAATTTTCTGAGTATTTAGGATATTAAAACATACTTGCTAAAGGAAAAATTTTCATAAAATTTAGATCCATGAAGCCATATTAAAGAAATTTAAAGTTGTATTTTCCGATGAAAAAAAGTTTAATATTGATGGTCACGACGGAAACCTAAATAAAGAGAAATTATTTTTGAGCTGCAAACACAGCCGAGAAGGCGGAATAATGGTATGGGGTGCCATTTCGTATTATAGTACCATAGAATTGGTTTTTGTATCCAACAAAATGACTGCAACGACTTACAAAAACATTCTGGAGGAAGCATTTCCAAAATTTAATGATTTCTTTGGTCCCATACCTTGGGCGTACCAACATGACAACGCTCCGATTCATACCGCCAGAGCAGTAAAACAATGGATTAATCAACAAGGTGTTCAACTTTTGAATTGGTCCCCATATTCACCAGACCAGATTCAGGCTTGCAAGGAAAGTTTATGAAGGAGGAAAACAATTTGAGACGATAGAATCCTTAAACGATGCAATAGCGGAAGCATGGATTTCAATTTCGTTAAATAACTTAGAGTCATTATACATTATACGCATTTTTGAGGTTATTTCTGAAAATGGTGGCAGCACTCATTACTAATTGAATGCTAGAAGACAATAACTTTCACTTTTATAACCTAAAATTTAAAAATTAATTACAGTTTGCCTAGTATTAAAATATTCCTTATTCAAGTGACACACGAAAAAGTATCACAGAAATATATGTCTTTAAATAAATGCATAATTTTAGTAGAACAAAATATGTATATTTTTTATTTCTTCAGGAAACTAAAGCCAACACTTTGAAATTTGGTTGCGCAAAAAATTATTTTTTTCTGAACTTTAGTTTAGGAGATATACTTAATTAAAGTTAAAAAAATGTGATTCCTTAGTCAAGTGGCAGGCAGTGTATATAGAAAAAAAAAAAATAAAAAGTTGTAAACAGGTGTAGAAGCATTTTAGCTTCAATTGAATTATCTTTCTAGAAGGGGCAATTACTGAAGAGTTTTATTTATCTAAATATATTTTATAAATCTATATATGAACAATTTATGAATATATATATATATATATATATATATATATTTTTTTTTTTTTTTTTTAACATAGGTATTATAATGCTTTTTTAGTGGTTACAAAAAATTTATTGTTAAAATATTTATATAGTTTTCTGTTTTGAAATAAAACGTATAAATAAAAAAATCAATAAATTTCCATACCCACTACGCTATTGTATTAAATAATACCGAAAATAATTATTAAATTGTTTTGTAAATAAAACAAAATCAATAAATGTTTACATAAAAAAATAATGTTAAATTTGAAACTTTAATTAAAGCTTTAAAATGCCGCTACTATTATTTTGGAAAATTACTTATGGAAAATCATATTGCCAAAAGAAAATTTCAAAGGCGGCTTTATTAAACGGCGTTTAATAATTTTTCTTGCACTAAATTTGGGTTTAATTTTTGGGAAATTTTACATGAATGCAAATGAAAATGTTTAAACGGAGAAAAAAAATCAAATGATTTTAACTATTATAAAAATATTTTTATATGTTTGAATTTAAACATATTTACATAAATGGTAACATAATAAAAATGAAATGAAAATAAGTACTAGATGAAAAATTCTTACAAAAACATACAAGTAAATATATGTAAAATATGTATGTATGGGTGATAATGTATATTTGTAATTTATGCATGTATCATTTGTATGTTTGTACTAAGTTAACACATTAATGGAAATTTAATAATCACTATCAAAAACAGTCACAGAAACACCTGAAAATTATCTTTAACTGCAGCAGCAACAACAACAACAACAATACTAAATATCATCAACTTCAACTCAACATTCAATCAATACGGAAAATCTACAAACAACATCAATTTACATATAAAAAAAAAAAACAAAATACTCAATGTTTGACAATAAATTTACAATTCTCTACCCGGTAATTTACATTCCATTGCAAATAACAATTTTATTTATTTATTTTATAGCTTTTTTTTGTCAATATTCACTCTCTGTATAATTGTATAAAAAACAATCGAAAAAAATATTGGAAAATTTAAAAATCATCATCTGCATATATAAAAAAAAAAGACGGCACTCCTGAGTTTTTTCCTTGTGTCACTGTTAATATGGTTATTTTTATTTATTTATTTTAATGTAAATTATTGACGTTGTGTTGTATTCTATATGTGATGTTGCTGCTCCTGATGACGGTTACTGTGTCTTTTGCTTTTGCTCTCAAAAAAATGCTGGTAAATCGAATCAAATCGAATCCCATTCAATCAAATTGTTGGCAAATTGCATTCACTTTGTACATTTTTTTTATTTACGTATTCTTGTATTTTTTTATTTATAAAAAAATGTTTTATCTTCTTTTTTCGTTGCCGCTGTTGTTTTTCTTTTTTTTCATTTAGGTTTATTTTAGATTACCTTGCTTTTTGGTGTTTGGGATTTACCAAATTGAAATGACAATTTCATTACTGCCACAATGAATTTTTGTTAAGTAACAAATTGAATTTTAGAAAAATGTTGTCTCGTTTTTTTTTTTTTTTTGCTTTTTGGTTCAACACAGCAGATGAGCAGATTTTTGTATGATTTTTTTTTTTTTTTTTGACTTAAACTAAAATAAATTTAAATATAAAATTTAATAAATTTTCGAGCAATTTGAAAATTAGTTTTAAGGGAATTATTTAAATAATTAAATTTAAATATCAACTGACTACATCAAAAATTTATGATAAAAGTGTTTTAATTGGTTGTGAACTTAAATTTAACAATAGAAAAATAAAAATTAGATATATTGTTTAACAATATAAGGGAAATTCTGTCTTCTATTTAAAACCCTACAAATCTAAAACTATATTTTTCAAAACTGTTTTAATGGTTAAAACTATTTTGTGTCCTCTCTTACATTCTGAGTATACATTTGATTTTAATGATTTGAAAGAAATTTCCTTAGAGATGTGCACCATGTATTATAAAAAATATCAGTTCTGTAATTTAGAAGTTATAAGCGGTAAAAAAAGAAACAACAAAGCAAAATAAAAGTAAACGGAATCAAATTAATTTTAAAATAAATTTTTAATTTTAAATGGCTGCACAGGAGGAATACAAAATTTTTGGTTTTCCTTGCTCCACCGGCAGTTTATGGTAGAGCCTTATCTACCAGAAATATTATGTGTGCAAAATTTGGTTCGCTCGTCGTAAACCGTCCTGTTGACTTTGATTTTTTTCCTAAAAAAGGTCTTAAAAGGAACTAAAATCTTTATTGCGCTATAACTATTTAATTTAACATCTTGCGCAAAACAACTATAGAAGCTTTTTTATTTAGGATAAAAAGCATAAATTTTTGACATATAACCTTTTAGCATACTATGACTAGTTGTAATAAGCAATCAAAGTAAAAATTTATACATGAACTTTTATTAAAAAGACCATCGTTTTAATATGGACCTAGACTGTTAGCAACGCTGAAAATTTAAGTGTTGCCGATTAACTGAAAATTATAAAAGTTGTCATGTTATTATATGTAAAAAATTTTAGATTTTTATTCTGAATAAAAAAGCTTATACAGTTTCTTCTGGCAAAATATTAAATTAAAGAGTTTAGAGCAATAAAGATTTTAGTTACTTTTAAGACTTTTTTAGGATAAATGTTAAAGTCGGCTGGCTAGTTTAGGGCCGATCGAGATAATTTTTGCACACATATTATTTTATTAGTCTCATCTATCAGAAACTGCCAGTGGAGCAAGCAAAATAAAATCTTTTGTAAATCCCATACATTTCATGGGTGGTCTGCAGCACAGTTCAGAATAAAAAAAATATTGTCACTTTCACCTTAAGATATTTTTTGTTAAATATATATCAAAGGAAAACCAAGAGTTTTTATATTTTGAATATATATTTTTGTTTTCAATATCTATACCATTGCAGTAATTACAACCTTGCCAAATTGATATTTGTAAAACAAAAAACTTCAACAAAACAATTTCCCAAAATTTGGATATAAAATAAAATTTTCTCACAAATTTTATAGAGTTTTGCAGCCTTGCAAAAAAAAAATTGTATTATTGGAATTTAATTCTTTTTGACTATGTTATCCTTGAATCTCATCACTATGGTATCCATATCAACTTGACATGAAAGACTTAATATTTCATGACAAATTTTACATTTTTAAAAGTATCCATTTTAGTATTTCTTTTTTTAATTTGTATGAAAAAATTGCAATAAATTTAAGTGAAATATAAAATCTTTAGAAAATAATTGAACAATACGATTTCCGTAATTTTTTTATACTATATATACTGAAGTCTTAATTTTTATCTCTATAACAAAATAATCGAAAAACGTAACCTTTACTATGTGAAAATTCATAATTTAAGAGCATATAATTAGGATTTTTGCATGAAAAAAAAAAAACAAATCAATTTTATTTGAAAAGATCGTAAAGCAGTTAAACATATTTGAATAAGTTCTTTTTTTGCATTCTAATTTTCACTGTAATATAAATTTTGATATATCTAAAATTTACACATTTTTAGTTACAAATACCAAAATCTACTTTTTTCTTCATTTAATGCTATTTTTCCTCCTAATTTTCCTTACTTATAATCTTTGTGTAATCCGTTTTTATCATTCTCTAGAATTTAAAACATCAGAATTTATTAAAAACTGAAGTATAAAAACATAGATTATAAGATTCAAGCTTAACTAAATATATGAAGTCAGAATTTTTCGTATATTATGCCTTACACTAAAGCTTATTTGAATAAAGTAATAAATACTGTACATAATTTTAAAATTATTTTCAATAAAATATTAAAAATGGTAATAATAAAAAAATAATTTATTTCATTTATATGTCATCACTAATATATGTGACTGCTGTTAATTATTTTAACAGGTTTTAGTAGTTATTAATTATACAAAAATTTTAGAAAATATTAATTACTTCACTTGTGTGGAAATGTTGGAAATTTATTTTCATATATCGGAATAAATGTTAATAATTTAAAAAATCTGATTTTAGATTTAAATTTAGCAGAGAAAATTACATATATGTACTAAATTTCTTTTTTCCATTTTTCTATGAGCTCGATTCACTGAGGGCTAGTTCGATTTACATAAAAGATCACTCCCGTATAGCAGAGGAGTATTAGGGTTCATATTTTGAAGATGAATTTCATATACATGGAATTTTTCTAAACGGTTGACCAGCTGTTCTCATTCAGTTTTAAAGATCCTTGTTTTTTTTTATTAAAATTTTTATTAAGACCCACTATAAAGATTAAGATGATGGACAATTTTGATGCTAACTCAATAACGGTTATGTTCATATTAACAATTTACGGTATTGGCTTTTTGAATTCAAGGAATGGTATAAATAATGTACTAAATTATTCATTACTGATGTGGAGTCAAATTAATACCAATGCGGTATCAATTTCTAGTTGTTGATTTAAGCAAGTAGTGTATAGTTTGAGTACATACGGGTTGATATTCTATTGACATTGAGTATTATTATTTTGCACACGGATGTGGTCTATATATCTCTGGATGTATAATAGAGTGTCCCGAAAACTTCAATTCCCTACAAACGACTGAAAAATCATGTGTGTCATATATTTAAATCAAGAAAAGGAAATTATTTTTCTCTTAATAAGTCCCAAAAAATTGATCATTTTGAGTTTGTTATAAAAAAAAAAATATATTAAAATTTGTTCCCATCAACTTTTGGTACTTCAGAGGAATTCTTATTACATTTTTCTGAACAAATTTTATGATTGTATGGTACATCTTAATGTAGTACATAAAAATGTAATAAAAACTTAATTATTTTACTCATAAAAGGAACAAAAGCCTGTATATTTTGCAAAAATATTTATAAAAAATTAGAGCAATATCTTTCTTCGAAGCAAAACTACGCGACTTTAAAATTTAATATGCAAATTATATAAAAATGTAAAAATTGTCCAGAGATAGCTCCAGATTTTGTTACTAAACTTCTTTTACACAGAACTAATTTAGTTCATTTTAAATAATAAATTGCTTAAGAGAACAACAAATTTGCCTAAATTTCTTTTAATTGGAGTTATTAGTTTGAAAGTAAAAAATGTTTTCCACAAAAGAAGAGGCGAATTTCAAAAAAAAAAAAAAAAAAAAAAAAAAAAATTATGAATCAAAAATATATTTTCCTTTTCTCCAGCCCCAAGTAATCAATTTAAATCACAATACATATAACTTGAGTTATAATTTTGCCTTATTTCTAAACATTTTATCCTAAAGATAGTTTCATGTAATATTAAATATTTAAAATGTAATAAAGGTGTTTTAATATTTGTAGTGTTGTCTAAAAAATTTTGTTGTAAAGATTTAATCTATAAAATCTTAATTAGTAACACGTTATCCGTAATATTAGCTAAAACTAAATTCTAAAACTTCTTAAATACAAGTACACAAACACTCTCATTCACTCACATAAAAACTACTTTAACTTGAGAAAATTTTGCAACATTCCACAAAAACAAATTCCTTGATATTTAGCAGCTATAGCTGCATATTTCCACATTTAGCTAATACGATTAAATGTTCATTAGTATGTGTATATATTCACACATACGAACATTCACCAGCAAAGATATTAGAAAATAAAGTTCAAGTACTAAGGTATGAGTAGTAGATATTAAACTTCATATTTTGGATAACTTTATTATACATGTATGTGTTTATACACTCACACATATATAAATAAAGTTATTTATATATTTGTAATATTTATAGCTATTTTAGCACATTATGTTCTAGTCTCAAGTTCCCTTTAATGGACTCTAACCAACCATTTACTAACTACTTATCTTTTATTCAAACTACGTCTATTACTACTCTTGTCAAGGAAAACATAAAAAGTAGACATATATATGTATACTTTTTATGTATATGTATATCCTTGTTTGTGTAAGTATATTTTTGCGTAAAACTATTCCTTAAGATTAAATTTCAACTATCAAGGTGTTTGTTTTAGTTAGTAAATCATATATCTATTTAAACATACATTCATATATTAAATACAAGGAATTCTATCTAAAGATAATGTAACTCTTAAGAGACAGATATCAA
The DNA here is from genome assembly GCA_932274085.1 of Protocalliphora azurea. Lineage (NCBI taxonomy): Eukaryota > Metazoa > Arthropoda > Insecta > Diptera > Calliphoridae > Protocalliphora > Protocalliphora azurea. The sequence goes on from OW026520.1 coordinate 153,955,262, forward strand.
AATAAATTATGTATAAATTTGTAAAAATGAAAGTCAAATATTTATTCATTGTATTAATGAGATTTATTATCACTTGTATAAGTAAGACGCAATTTAATATTAGGGACAGGATAATAATATGAATTATAAAAATTATTGTTATTAAATACATCAAGTAGCACTTTCTATTATTAATTTACAAAGATATCAGTTGAAACCTTAGGGTTCCCTAATTATTTATTGTGAGTGGGGTAAATAAATTATTTACTGGTGAAAATTAATAGGCGTTTGTTAAAGAAGCTAGCAATATATGAATAAATTTAATTTTTAATTCAGCATTTTATTATATATTTTGTAATAAATATGAATCAAAATTTGGAAATAATAATTTAGACTCTTAAACCTTAATTTCTGCTGTTTTAAAAAGAATAAAAAATTACCTACTTTTCGGGAAAAATCGAAAAGTACTTTTTTAAAATTATGTTTTAATTGTAAAAAAAAATTGTCTAAAAGGTGTATTTTTCTATTTTCAGGAAATTGGTACTTTTTATACCCTTGACCACAGGTGAAAAGGGTATATATATAAGTTTGTCATTTGTAATTTCTACAATATTCATCCAAGACCCCAAAAAGTGGCCGTCTATCTACTGAAACCACTTTTTAAAAAGGCCTAGTATTGTTATATATCAAATTATAGGGAATATTCCTTAGAATAGCATTAGTAAAAATCAACAAAATCGGTCCTTTAAAAGTCCTCTAAAAACGCATTTGTTTTCGATTTTTCTAAGACCCTGTATAAGGTATATGTATAATTTTGAAACCTTTTTTTTCAATATTTTTGCGGAAGAAATTAACAAAATCGGTTCATTAGTAACTGAAATATCGCTCAAAATGTATTTTTTGGACTATATGAAGCTTCAGAATTCGTTTTTGAACAAAACTGTTTTTTATATTTTTCTAAAATTTCGTTTTCTTGAATTAACCATAGTGGTTCATAAACTACCGTGTTATAGCCAAAAATCTGAAAAAAATTAGTTTTTTAATTGGAAATAGAATCATTGCAATGATTCAGTTTTGTTGTTGTTTTTTGTATAAGCATGCATCTATATTATCACAATTTCTTGGACTTTTTGTTTTCCCGATACATCGGGAACAATTTTTCGACTTCCCGGGATTCTCGGAATCCCGCATTAAAAACTATAATTACCACTATACTCATTAATAGAACAACTGATAGGGTATGAGTTTTTGCATTAGCAATTTAAATTTTATGAGTCTTTGCATTAGCAGATTTAAAGCAAGATTGCAAATGTACTGAGTTAGGAAAATTTTTAAAATTGCTTAAACTACTGATTAATAAACTCGAATGAATTCTGAAAAATTATATGCCATGAAAGAGTTTTTTTTTGTATATCGACACAATATTAAGTAATATTTTTATGCTTATTTTAAAGGTATGTACCGTAAAATAATGTCGTATTTGCGACAGAAAAAAGATATATCAGAAATTACATAACAAAATATTTACTGAGACATTGATATTATTAAAAAAATTGTTAAGAAAGTTTCGTAAATATCGTTAAAAATTAAATTTATTAAAAATTTACTAAAAAATATAGAAATTAATAGTTCTAAAAGTATTGACTGATTATCGCCTTTTTCGAAACCCGTCGGGGTCGGTATTACATTGTTTGTAGTTTCAAAAGTATGGTCCTACAATATACGAATATAACCACTTAAACGTGCCTAAAATTATCAAAGGTTACATCATATGTATATAATATATTGGCCAAATTTCAACTTTTTATAAATATAATAAAATAAATTTTTTAAATAAATAAAATAAGCCCAATAAAAAATTTTATGAAATCGGAAACTAATTAAGAATTTTGTCCTTAATGTTATCTAAAGCACTGACAAATTAATACCGTATTTTTGAAGTGCCTACAAGATTTTTTAAATATGTTATACTTTTCTTAAGATGATTAATTAAATTCATGCCATAAATTAATCCCATATAAAACATCTAATAAATTGTGAATAAAAAATTTACTTATTAAATGTTTTTAAGATATAATGCCCATATAAATTTCAGCTTAATTTTATTTTAAAAATTACTAAAATATATAAGTTTTTCTTCAAGCAGTTTTTTTCATTTAAGTGCTTTTAAAATTCTCTGGAATCCCGAACGAAATTCCCGGGAAAAGGAGATATGAAAGACTGCAAATTTCCCGGGAATCCTGGAATGCATTCCCTAATCTACATACAAATAAATTTAGTAGTCATCGGAAGCTATCAGTGTTTTTGTTCTTAGTTAATATTTTATTTGCAAGTTATTAACTCACGAAAACTAATCGTAATTAGTGAAGCTAATTACAAATAATACTACCGCGCTGACACTTCCTTTTATGTTCATAGAATTTTTTATGACAATTTTTCTCATCTGTCACTGCAAAAAGGAAAATATATTTTTTTTATGCAATAAACGGTGAGTTAATTATTTGCAAGTTATTTTTATTTACAATAAAATATAATAGTTTATAATAGTTTAATTCTGTATTTACATTTTTGTAGTTTGGAAAAAAATTTAGATTGTTTTTGTAAGTATAAATGTGGAAATATAAAAGCATACTTTAGGGCGTAAATTTTATTCCTTGTTTGAAAGGAGGTGAAGGGTATGAAAGATTCGGCACAGCCGAATATAACGCTCTAACTTGTTTTAAATGAAATTCTTTTTAATAATTAGGATATCATTGTTTTAAAAATTATACAGAAAAAATGTGAATTTAGTACTTTTTCAAGAAATGGTACTTTATAAAGGTATTGTATTATTGATTTTCTTATAATGATATTACTTTTTTATTACAGTAGTTTTAATACTTGTTTTTGAACAAATTTAGTTTTTTTGAAACTTGATAACTTTTGAAAGCAATGGTACCCGTCTGGAAAATTTCTACCTTATTGCAGGATTTGGTTTAAAGTATTCTTTATTAAAAATAAGTATTTTTAAATAAACAAAACTTTATATTTTTGATTTACTAAAAATAGTAATTCTTTGAAAAATATTTTACTTTTGCTTTGAAAAGAAAAAACACTTTTCCGGAAAAATGAGTGATAGCTTTAAAAAACATTTTTTTTTATTTAAATACTTAAAAAGGTTGTTTTTTTTTAATAGTCCGCATTTTAAAAAGCATTTTGTTTAAAATTCTCATTATCAGGGCAATCAAACATATGCTCTTAAAGTGTACTATGAGCATAAGAAACTCTTAAAATATTAATTTAAATTAAATAAAAAAAATATAATTTTTTCTAGCTAAATTTTAAACCATCTACTATTAATACTAAAAATAATTTAATAGTTATTATAATAGTTAAAAAATATTATTTCTTTGAACTTAAAAAAATGCAAAGCAAATACAGTATATCAGGAAATTACAAAATATTTACCAATTTATAAAGTGAAAATTATTAGATAATCGGATTTGAAAAACGTTTGTCGCAGTAGAAAGAAATTTTCACTAATAGCAAATTCTGAAAAATTCTATTGGTTGCAAAATATGCAAAATTGTTTTCTTAAGTGCAAAATATGCAAATTTATACCATTTAAATTGCTAAAATATACCTTAAAATAAGAATTTGTATGAAAATATAACAAAATATGCTGTTAAGCCATAAATATGCACAAATATACTGTAACAACTTCATTTGAAGCCCACGAAAAAGTAGGATTTTACATATTTTTGGTTGCCCTGATAATTATATATTGAGCTTTCATATTCAATATGTGTTATTCTTGATGAAACGTAAGCAACGCAGTTTTTTTAAGTTTACCAAAAAAGGAGCATTTGCGGGAAGTTTTAGTTCAGTATTATGTTTTGTAGAAAGCTGTTGTGGATAGTCATCGTATTTGGTGAATGTTTATGGATATTATAATTCAGCTGAGGTAACTTATCGTGAGTGTTTTAATATTTCAATGAGCATTAATAAGGATCGTCGCGACCAGCCGACCAATTTTGATGCCAAACGCCAAATCATGTTTCCATAATAATTTGGGAGTAGATCAACCAACGATTTAAAATGATTTAAATGCACTTGGATTCAAGGCAAGAATATACGAGAAGGCACGATTCTAGAATTTTTCGTTATGAGAATGCTCGGCCTAATATTAGGCAGAAGATGAAAAGTTATTTTGAAAGTAGTGGATGGGAAATTTTGCCTCACCTAGCTATATAGTCCAAACATTGACCATTCTGGTTATTATTTGTTTTGCTTGATTCGGAATGCTTTAGCTGAATATTTTTAGCGGATCTGTGAGATAAGAAAGGTCACAAAATATAGATTTCTCAAGTAAATAAATTTTCTTTTTTGCTCATAACTCCAGGTATAATGGAGCGATTCTAAAATTGCAAAATTCTCAGTACCCATGTTTTTAAAGGTAGGAAATGTTTTGTTTCAACAGACAGACACACAGATGGACAAATGTCGTATTACAATTCTTAAAGGATCCAGAATGACAAAGTGTTATTTCAAAATTGAAAAATGAGGGATACTCGAGAAATAGTTTTTATTTGGATTTGTTTTTCTATACTAACTTATGCGTAACTCGGATTGTAAGTAATATTACTTATGCGTAAAGCTCGGTTTGTTCTACAAAATTACGCTGATTTAAAATAAAAAAAATATAGACGTAACTTTAATTAAAGTTTCTTTTTATTTAACGGCTACATTCATATTGAATTTTATATATTTTAAAGTTTTCCCCTTTTTGTCAAAAATAAATTATATCCATCCTCTAGTAGTTTTAATAAAGTTTAAATTCAATACAAATATTTAACAAACTTCATATACATTTTATTTAAAAAATATTTGTCAAAAGCTTTAAAATAATTTTTTCTTCGCCTTACTGTATGCTATAAATATTTTGTTGATTTTTAAAACATTATTTCTTCCGAACTCATGTCTCTTACGCTTTTTTATATTTTAAAGCGGATTCTTATTTTTTGCTTTTCTTACTCAAGTGACCAGACATTAAGGCCATAATCCTCTTAACCAATTTTATTTCTGTGATTTAATAAATATACAAATGTAACTTGTTTTATTTTTGTCATATTTAATGGAAAAAAATAATAAAATATTTAAGATTTATTACAAAATTTAAAAAAAAAATTGATTGTTGAATTCTAATATACAAAGAAATGGATTGAGGAGAAGAAAGAAGACTATTATACTACGAAATTGTTGAAATTACAAAAATTATTTACTAATTTAATTATTTACTAATTTAATTATTTTATTATATATTTCAATAGTAAATATTAATATTGCCATAAAACTAATTGAAATGAGTGCAGTTATGGGTGAACCATAAGTCAGTTTGTTAAAGAATCAAATTATTATAACAGAAGTATTTGTATTCATTTAAAGAAGATAATTATAAATTATTTCATTAATTTATTTCTTAAATTTTTACTTAATGAAATGATTTTATTTCTTTAAAATTGCATTCTTTTAATATTCTGTTAATTTATTTCTTAAATTTTTACTTAATGAAATGATTTTATTTCTTTAAAATTGCATTCTTTTAATATTCTGTTTTGTAAACTAATATTATTAAGAATATCAATATTAATTTATGTTAATTTATTTATACTCAATTTCGTTTCATGTATATGATTCACATTCACACACACACATATATATTTATAAAGTCCTTTGTCATCAGAAATGAGTCAAGTGTTATTAGAGTCTACTGTCAACTGGGTAATTATCACAAATTAAGTTTTCTAACATGCAAATCCCAGCGAACACATGTTTCTACAATAATTATAACAATTGTAATGAAGACGAATTGTAATGATGACGATGATAAAGCTACAGGTCACATAACTCACCCTTAAAAATCTTAAATGTAAACCAAATACATTTACACATTCTTACTCTGACACAAATACATGTAAAGAGAATTTTGCATAGAAGCAACAAAACACCAGAGCACTTATTTGTTCAATAATTTAACAATGGATTAGATACTACTACACATACATACACACATTTATAATACGCTTACAAGAATGTACAACAAAGAAATCTTGTTGCCACTTAAAAACATTGTTGTTGCAACATATAAAATCAAACATGAAAATCCTTATATTCAATATATGTAGATTAGAGTGGTTCAAAATTATTTTTTGCGAATTACATTTAAACGTACCTAAAATTGTGAAAGTTGAAGTCGTTTAAAACAACTTGCCCAAATTTAAACTTCTTACTTTGATTGGAACAGGATGCTACGCAGCTATTTGCGTCGCTGATTCTAGAACAAATCTTAAAATTTTTTTCTCACCAATATTAATTGATTTATGTATCAAACGATAGCTAAAGAAAAATAAATATACCCCAATTGTTTTTTTTTAATTTTTCAAAAATAGCTAGTAAGAAGGATGAAATGATCATTTTAATAAATATTCATATTAAAAAATTACATAGAAATAAAAAGTAAAACTTTACTAACAAATTTTATATAAAATATCCTTTTTTCGTTCATATTAACTTTTTTGGAAAAATCACAAAATATTGTATATATTTGTTTTTTATTAGCTATCGTGGTGAGATTTTCTTTTACTATTTATTCTGGAAACATCATCTTAAACCTCCGTATATCATCTTATTCTAATCATCGTAGGAATTTGAAATTGGGCAAATATATTCTAAGTGATGTCTCCTTTCATAATTTTAGAAATATTTCAATGTGCGATACAATTTGGTTTCTTAGTACAATGTTGAACCACCCTAATGTAGATACAAGAGTAAGTTTTTGGTATCAAACAAACCGCACTTGTCAAGAAGACAAGGATTAACTAATCTATATTTGTAAAATTGTCTAAAATACACCAACAAACAGACACAGAGACAAGTAAAGTTCTTGCAACAAAAAAATATATACAAATGTCTAGATAGAGTTGAATAATAAACGAAGAAACTCCCCTTTTTTCTATTTGCCTCAAAAAAAGGGTGTTAAATGTACAAACATTTATACACACACTCAACAATATATATTTACGAACAAAAATCTATTACAATTAGGATAATGATGTGGAAACCAATGTTGATGATGATAATGACGAACAACCCTTAAAAAGTCAATAATCAAGTAGACTATGAAGAGTAAAAAATTTCTTTCGTTTATTCAATTTCAATTCAGTTATAAGTATTAAGGAACATAACAGACTTGACATCCTTTTTGTTGGCATATTGTTGGTTATATTATAGAAATACAGACAGACTGACTGACAGACTTACAGTCAAATAGATAGATGCACACATAATGAAAGATAATTCAATTTTCAAACAGTTGGTTTAACGGTAAAATCATCATTAAAGGATTTTTCTTTCAAACACACACACACAACTGATGAAATGTTTCGTTTATCTTTCTTATGGATTTTTCTTTAACTTTACCTCTATATACAACTTTTCCCAATTTCCTTAATTTATATCGAACCAGAAGGAAGACGGACCATCATTGTTAATCAAAGAAATTATTATTGGCATCATTATCACAAACATTATTTTTATCTTCATCATTCTTTTAAATGATAATTTTATTATTAGGAATTTTAACTTGAGTAGATAAGTTCTTAAGTTATTTTATGTTTTGTTATGATTTTTTGTGTTTATGTCAGTGAGTCAGTGTTAATGTGAGATAATAATGATCATTAAACTTTATAAAATTATAAATCTTAATAATAATTTGATTATTGATTTTTCTTGGGGAAGGGAGACACGATTTTAAAATTAGTGATAATAAAAATATTAAATCATGTTTAAGTATGTGAAAAAAACGTAAGAAAACGTTAGATATTTTTCATCAAGAATTGTAAGATAAAGTAATTTAAAAAAAACGAAACATGGGTTTAAAATTTTTTTCTTGAGCAATCGTTTTGATATAAATATACATATGGACTATGGACTATTATAAAAAAATGTTGACTTTTTGATAATATATATATATATATATATATATATATATATATATATATATATATATACAGTGCAAGCTCAGTATTCACGAGTACCCATTATCGCGTCGGCTTAACTTTCTATAATCGCAACAGTTTACGAAAAACGGGTTCTATTTTCGCGACCTTTATTTGTTTTTTTAAATTTGATTACAATGTCTACAACCAAAAAAGGGAGATCCCTGCCTTTTGATATATTAACCTTTTTGGATGATTTTGATCTTTAATTTTGTCAGTTTATTCGTGTCATTTGTTGTGTAAATGCATCTCTTAATATCGGAAAAGTTCAACATATTTTAAATCCAAAGATTTCTTAAAAGTTAGAGATTTAAAAAAATTTAAAAGTAGAGACTCTATAAATTCAATTTAAAAAAGTTCTTACGTACAACAGAAAGAAGCCTTGACAAAACATTGCACCTTAAAGAAAGCTGAGTACTCAAGAATGGAAAAAAATGCTTTATAAGTGGTTCGTAAAACAAAGGGAAAAAATTTTCCAATATCTGCAGCGGTTTGACGATCAAAAGCCACTCATTTGTATATCAAAATTTATCAAAAGAATTCAGGTTTCAATGACAGTAAAGGATAGTTGAAAAAATTTAAGCGTCAACATGGAATTAAATTTTTAAAAATTACGGGCGAGAAATTGTCTTCGAAACCTCGTCTTATTGATCCATTTGTGAAAGAGTTTAAGGATTACATTGATGAGCATGGGTTGACTCTTCACCAAATCTACAATGCCCACGAATCCAGTTTATATTATAGAATGATTCCAAATCACACTCTTGTCATATGTAATGAAAAACTAGGTCTCACAAGAAAAATATGTAAAAAGCGAATAACTTTTTTGCCCTGTTGAAATGCGAATATCACAGACAAACTATAATTGTCGGTTGTTGGAAAATCGAAAAACCCACGCGCCTTTAAATGCTTTTTCAATAATCCTGTAACATACAACTCCAGTAATAACGCCTGATGATATCATTTATATTCAAGGACTGGTTTCATCACGAACTTGTTCCCCATGTAAGTTATTTTCACCAATTAGTAAAAGTAATTGGTTCATAAAAAAACTTTAATCTCAAAAATGCAGTTCAGATTTTAGCTACGTCCTAAGATAAAATTTCAGTGTCCAATATCCGAAAATCCTGGAACGCCTTGCTCGAATTCGGTAGTGCATAAAGTGAAGAGGATAACAAACATGCCCTTAAATATTTTACAAAATATAATTCAGGAAGAAAACAAAGATTTTGCAACTATTGGTACACTAATACTGACATAAACAACTGGATTCAAGAAGAACTTCATGTGGAAAGTAATGAGGAGCAAATGGAATTATCAAATCGGAGGATTTATACTATAGTGGTCATGAAGAAAACAAAATGAAAGTGGACGATTTTATAATATCGATAAACATATGCATACAATAGGCTTTGGAAAATGATAAGCCCAGAACAGCACTATATGAACTATGTGATTCAGCTGTTATACTTTTTTCCGGCCTGTCTATATGGAAAATGTTTTTTAAATATTCAATTTATAGACTAATGTTATGATTATTTTGTTTATAAAAATTTTCAATAAATTTTCTATTTAAATAAAATATCGATAAATTTTTAATATAAAGAATTCCGATCAATTTTCAATTTTTCGAAAATTTTCTTTAAATATTTTATTTATAATTTAGCCTCTTATTTTCGATCAGGATGAGGGAACGAGACTGCAGTTAAAAAAAGGGTCTTAAAAATAAATAGAGAAACATCTTATTTTAAACAACAACTTAAAATTCAAGACGTTAAACTTTTACACTAATTAAATGGAGAGAAATGAAGTAATGTTTCGACCACATGTCGAGACAAGGACATTATTCCGGCTCAAAATTTCTTTTATTTAAAAAGTACTGATGATACTAACTTAATAAAAGCCTTGAAAAAACATAAATGAAATGAAATCGAACTTCCGAAAAAAATTCTAGAAGTTGTTTTAAAGTTATTAGTTCTGGAAATAGTGTAATCAAAACTTTTACAGATTCTTTAATAACATTCTGCACTTATCGAGTAGAATCGTGTTATGATTATATATTGGTTTTGAAGAATGGTATTCAAAACTAGTGCTTAAGAATCTGTTCTATATCACTTCTACGCCATTGAAAGTACATACTACAAAATCTAAAAAATTAAAAAAAAAGAATTTACCAAATTTAAATTTATTTAAAGAAGTGGCCTTTACAAAACGGCTCATTGGAATAATAGAAAAAATTAAATAAAAATCAATGATTTAAAAAACTGATTCTAGAACCGTTCCTTGTATTGAATTAGTTCTAATTGTAGCAATTTCGAACAAAAATCATTGATTAAATAACTAGCCCCAGAATAGTTCCATACAATGGGTACTGGACGTCAGGGTTGTCAGATTTTTTTAGCCTTTGTCGCCAAATTGTTAATCAGAAATCGCTAAAAATCGCCAAATTAAAATTAATTGAAAATCATAAATAAAAGGAACATTTTTTATGTACATTAAACAATAAATCGATTGAATATATACTCCAATCATAAATTAAATCAGTTTTAGCCAGATTTTAAATGTTTTTATATTTTTGTTTGAAAAGTTGCTCATTGGTAACAGTACCCAACTTACTTTTTTTTACTTTTTTTTGCCAGTTTAAAGTTTTGTTTATTACCGTTTAAAATATGTTTGATAATAAGAATTCATTATTATACACTTCAATGTAATCTTAATTGTTTATATTGTTTAAATTCAAAAATTAACCATCACAAACCAATTTTAAATTTAAAATACATTTTAGAGACAAAATTTGTATGAAAAATTTGATTTAAAATGCATTTTAAAAATTCTTTGTGAATACGGTGGTAAATTTTTAACATTTCAAAATAAAATATCTCAAAAACGATCGCTTTTAAAAATGGTTAATACCATAATAAAGGTGTCCTTATTGTTAAAAAAAATAGTGTCATTTTCGAGCACAGTGTAATTGATTAAAAAAAGTACAACTTAAAATGAAACTTTTCTGACATATAGCTCCTTTTTATGTCATCAAATTTTAAAATTTATTGGACTTTATTAAAAGAATAATTTTAACATCCCAGCAAAAACTTTTTGGTTTTCGGTAATAACAACTACTTATTAAAGTAGTTTCTTGGTAATGAGGCGTCATTATTATTTGCCTACTCTGTATTACATTAATAAGTACTCAATAGTATAATAGCACAGTAATACTGCAATCACGTGGATGAGTTGGCTAGAGCGCCGGATTAACAACCAGAAGGTTATTGGTTCAACTCCATTCTGAAGCTGTTAGTTTTTTATAACAAAATGTCTAAAAAGATATTTTAAACTAAATAGAGTTTTTGTCGATTAGGATGCTATGTGCGAGATGGTGTACTGAGTAAGACGTTAGTCAGTAAAAACGAATGGTTAGTGTGTGTCCAAGTTCGAGTCTCACTGACGGCAAAATTTTTTTGTTTTTTTTTTTATTTTTGTTTTCGTTTAGTTACATATTTTTGAGTATCCCTAGAGTCAAAAAATAACTACATGAATTTGTGGACAAGTCGAACAAAAATAACTAGTTGTTCAGGCAAAAAATAAGTAGTTTATTTTTGTTTCCAATTATACCTGCTAGCTTACCAGGAAAGCAAAGTTTTTGCTGGGATTGTATAACAATATTGGTCCTATTAAATTTATAAATTGTTTCAAAGAATTAATTTATTCATAAACTTTTATTCATTGTGACCGAAATCATTAATATCATTTAATATATTTGAAAGATGATGGAAGATAAATGATCAAACATTTAATACCTAAGTATTGCAAAATATATTTTTTGGGGATAAAATTTCGTAAACTAAGTTGAAGCTATTTACAAAATAAGGCTCTTTATTTTGATAGATAGGTAAATAGTAAAAAGAGTCGATTTCTAGTAAGAATCAAATCAAATTTTAAAATTAGCCAAACAAACCTCCACAATTTTATATACCGCCAAAAAATTCGCCATGTCGCCAAACGGAAAATTCAGTCGCTTAAAGCAATTAAAAATCGCCACATCTGACGGCCCTGCTAGATGTGACAATTTCGAACCAAAATTATTGATTAAAAGAGGCCATAATTACGAGGTAAAATTATTTTTCGCAACGTCAAACTAGAACGAGAATAGCCTATTTGCATATATTATGGTACTAGTTATAGAACTAAAATAACACACTACTTTTCAGGATTGCAACTACTATACATGCAATCTTATATTATTAGTTAGCAGAAAGAGGTTATGTTATAAAATTTTAATATGACTTCTTCAATTTATTTTTATTTTTTCACGCTCTTTGTAGTTGATTTGTTTTCTTTTTTTTAAGCTACGAACTCTTATTGAAAGTTAACATATTTTTTTAAAATTTACGCTATATATGTAAAAATTCTTAAGCTACTCGGCCCCTGAGTATAACGTTAGCCGATCACTGTCTTATATCAATATGAATGGGTAATTTGTTTCAAAAATATTTTGATTCCAGAGCACTATGTACTTTTTTTGAATTTTTCATTTAAATTTAGAAAATATGTTTAAACAGAGACCATTTACAGAGTAACTACTTATGTTTGTTTTGAGATAAAAAGTTTTAAAGTAAAACATTTTTAAATATACAATATTAAAGTTTGTATGATTGAATGTAAATAAATACCTTTACAATGGCATATTTTTTATTTATTTTTTTATTTTTTTTTTTTTGTTAAAATCTGATGTATTGTATTAGATTAACTATTTTATTAATACCTCGTACTAAGGCCTTTTTAAGACCGATATTTTAGAACTTTTTTTGATATTGATATTGCGATTTTAGATTTGAAGTTGTATGAAATCTGTAACATATGTCCAGAATATTATTACAAAATTTTTATTGGAATTTTTTTAGATTTATGGTATCATTAGTATAAAAGTTATTTAGTATAACAGTTATTTTTTATTGTGTTCATTGAACTGCCGTTGAATAAACAATAAGCATATCTTACTAAAGATTAATATTGGGCGGAATATTATTTTTTTTTAATTTTTCCCAAGTAAAAAAGAGAAATTATAGAAATAAAATAAAAATCTCCCAAAAATCTACAAAACGTGAAATGTATCCCCAACAAGTCCCCTAATGCCTAAACTAAATTTTTCATCCTCATTTCCCAAAAAAATCCCCAATTTGTGAAAAATTCCCTAATCTGACAACACTGCCTGTTGTCTATATGTGTATTGTATTTCGTTCTTAAATTATAATAAACTTTACATATCAAGGATGCAATCTGAAAACTTCCTGCAAATTTTAATAATTTTATTTAATTTATTGAACCATTAAATAAAAAAAATTAGTCTTCAGTTTTGAAACTTTATATTAATTGCTTCATTAATTATTAAGAAATTTAATGAATTTAATAATTTAAGATAACTTATATAAATATTTAAAGATTCCCCATATTCATAAAACTACTTGCAATTTAGGCTTTACTTTTAGATTAAATAAAAAACATAAATAAAATCGGAAAAGTGAAAAGGATTCCTTAAACAAACACAAACACACATATAGACAACAGGCAGTGTTGTCAGATTAGGGAATTTTTCACAAATTGGGGATTTTTTTGGTAAATGAGGATGAAAATTTAGTTTAGGCATTAGGGTATTTGTTGGGTATGCATTTCACGTTTTGGAGATTTTTGGGAGACTTTTATTTTATTTCTATAATTTTTCCTTTTAATATAGGAAAAATTAAAAACAAAAAAACATAATATTCCGCCCAATATTAATCTTTAGTACGATATGCCTATTTTTTATTCAACGGCAGTGCAATGAACACAATAAAAAATAACTGTTATACTAAATGTGATACCATAAAGTTAAAAAAATAGTTCCAATCTCTACAACATGATGATTATGTATGGATTGGCTGAGAGTTTGATCAATTGATGCTTTATTATTGTTATAAAATCAAATGTGTGTTTGTTTGTGACGCAATCACGCCTAAACCTCTGAAGCGATTTTAATGAAATTTTATACAGACAAATTTTAAAATGGAAGAAACTATAGGACATAAATAAATTGCATGTTGCTCAAAATAGCCCAAATGTCGCTATTTTCCGCAAATTTTATTTTTAATTTATCATGCTTTCATACCTTTGAAGAAATAAAAATGACAAGCTATTTACCTAAAAAGTTTTTTGCTATAAATGTTAAAATGATTTCCATATAATCTCATTTTTTTTTGAAAAGCTACAGGAAACTTTCTCTTTCAATATTGACTACTTAGGTAATTTACCTACCCAAACCTGCATATCCACAAAGGATATGAATTGTAGTACGAAGAAAAAGTAATGTAGATTATACTAATCTCTAAAATAATGGTATTATTTAAGTGGGGAATTTTGGGGATAATATAAGCAGTTATTTGAAATTTTTTATGATGAGATTTTGCTATTTGGCTATAAGGCTCAAAAAAAAAAATCTGGTAACCCTGTTGCCAACAGGCAACACTTTATATTACACTCACACATAGAGATCCACCAAAAACAAATACATACATAGTCGTACAACAAAGCTGTTGGCAACTAACAGTATTACAGCGCATTAAAGGATCCCCAGAGACAGAGAGGCTGTAGATATAATTTGTATTTAGCTTAATGTATTTTGTTGTATTAAACCTACAAATGTATGGGTATGAAGAACACAAAGGGGGGAATTGCAGAGAGGAAATGAGAGCAGAGGCAGTTAAAGTCAAAGGAGTTAAAAGTAGACTCTAATGGAAGCTTGCAAAAAAAAGGAAAAGAAAAAAAGCAATGGCCGTTTGTTTTCTAAGTAGGTTATACAACAAATACTAATACAAACAACTAAAACACTTACATTATTATTTATGTATATGTGTGAGTGAGCTTTAATCCGATTATATTTAACAAAAAAATTACAAAAGTACACAAACTACAGTAAATAGCAGCAGCAGCACTAAACACTCAAACAACAAAAGGCGAAAAGTAACTTATAAAAAAAGCATCAGCAATTGTTGCCACTAAAGGTTGTTGTTGCTGGTTGTTTGGTAGCAAGTGCCTGTTTGTTGCTTATACCCAAGTTTATGGTTGACTTCCTTTTTATGGTTCTGCTTTTTTATGATGATTTTACTGCTGTCGTTCATGTTTTTACTGTTTTTATTACTTTTACAACTAGAATATTTTTCCAGCAAAACAACAACAAGAACATGAGAAAATTAAAATTAAATTTTGCAATTTGTAACTCATTATTTATTTAAAACAAATTGAAAATTAATTTCGCATAGAGTCAAAAATTTTCAATGTAAAAACTTGTAAAATATTATATGGAATATTAAAAAGGATGAAAGTACAGTGTTGGGAGGAGGAGGTACAAACAACAACAAAAAATTTAAAACTTTATTTTACTCTGATGAAATACAAATGTTAACACTCTATTTTTTTACAATTTTGTGTAATAAGTTGATTGTTGCTGCTACTATAGCAGCATAATACATATTTAATCATGTTTAAGGATGTAATGAAAGGCCTAAGGTCAATTTGATATCATGGTCACTACACAGTACACAGTTTTATATATATAAATATATACAAATACATATTTACCCTTCTATGTATGTATAGTAAAAGAGTTTGTTTCTTTGTTTATTTATTCACTCACTCACTGACTCACTCTCTTACTTATTTATTTGCAGCAGGACAACATCATCATCATTATAATGTATACTTATTTATATCTATATGTTTGTGTGTAAATATTAATAATGAAATATATAAAGGTTTTTTTTAACGAATAAAGTGATGAAAATATGATGATTTAATTATTTGTAAATAAAAATGAAACGACTTCAAATAAAATAAATAAAGAGTAAATAAATAAAGTTAAATTATAAGTGAAATTATATTAAAATAAAAAAAGAATACTTTTATTGGCATATACGAGGGCAGTTTTTGCTAAAGATCCTGTTTTACAGAATTTGTTAGCTTAAAAATTAACTTAATTCATCAGCCTATTTAGAGCATAAAGATTTTGATTGAATAATTTAATTTAAAGAAAAGTTTGCGAAACTGAAATTGTAACCATCTGCATTAATAGAGCCTTGATGGTCCAATAAAAAAATTAAAATTTTACGGTGCTTTTTGTTAGGGCACCGACGATGTGAATTTTTTTTATATCCATTGAAATAACAATAGAAAAATTAATACTATTTTGGCAATGTGTAATATTTTTTTAAAATTGCCACTTTTTTATAATTCGTACCTTTTTCGAAAATTGAAATCTTTTATGAAATTTGGTACTTTACTAATGACTTAATACTTACTAATATGGGCCTCTTGAAAAATTATGTACTTTTTTTGCTACTCATTATTATTATTATTATTATTATTATGAATCCTAAGAATTCAAAATATGTACGTTTTAAAAATTTAAGTTTTGTAAAATCCGGTGCTCTTTTTTATTAGAACAAAATTTTTAACTTTTTTATATGTATTTACTTTTTTAAAAATATTCATACTTTTTTAAAATTTTTTAGATTTTTTTTCTTTTTTAAATTTTGAAAATAAGTGTAGCAAGACGCAGAGAAGAACATTGTTACCTAAACACTACAACAATATTATGTTTTCATTGTTAATTTTCATAAATTTTAATAATACTGTGTTCATGATAACAATATTTTTGTTTCAGTTTTATCATTTAATTTTAAATTCAATCAAAATGTTAATGTAGTTGACTACAAAAATTTTTTGTTTTTGAATAATTTTACTGAAAACAAATTTTTATTAATTTAAAAAAATATTATTATTTCTACAACCATTAAATGTTATCAATTTTTTTCTTTGTTCTTAAACCCTATTTCGGTTTCAAACCAAGTTTATGTTATTATTCCCATTAAAATTAATTATTGCAAATAAATAAGCTTTTTTCAAATATGACTGAAAAATGCATAACTTCTTTTTTTTCAATATATTTTGTTTTTGACGTCTTTTTTTAAAACTTCATTATAATGCTCATTTAGTTTATACATGAATTAATATAATTAGACAAGGTTTTGTTATATTTGGTATGATTCAAGCAATATAAAATATTGATTAACTACTATTAAAAATAATAATTTTCAATTAATGTGTTTTATTTTAATATATGATAAAATGTAATAATATTATCATAAAATATATTTATAATATGATAAGATTGGATAATAATATAATAAGATGAGATAATATGATAATATAGGGTAATATGATAGAATAATAATATGATAAAATGGAATCATAATATGATAAGATGGATAATAATATGATAAAATGGAATAATAATATAATAAAATGAAATCATAATATGAAAGAATGGAATAATGATGTAGTAAGTTGGTAAATTATTATGAAAGACTCGAACCATAACATGAGAAAACGAACCATAAAATCGGACATAATATGATAAAATGGAATCACAACAATTATTATTTATAATCATATCTATTTTTAACTGTAACCATATGTTCCTATCATAATATGTTGCTCCTAGATTATGGTCACTACAACTATATTTTTTCTCTGGGTGTACTTTTATTTAAATTTGTATTTTTATTGAAACTTTGGCTATAGATTTTTGAAAATGTATACTTTTTATAAAAATTTTGTATTTTCTATTTAAATATACATATTCTGGAAAAATGGTGTGTTTTTGTGAAATTTTGTATATTTTTTTTTAATATTCGTTCATTTTTGAAAATTTCACAAATTTTTAGTCCTTATAATAAAATTATTTTTAAAACTTGTTCATTTTCTTTAAATTGGGATAAAGTTAGGTACTTTTTTAGATAAATTTATTTTTTTTAACATTTGTATTTTTTAAAAATTTGATGCTTTATAAAAAATTTTGATTTTTATTAGTTTTTTGAAAATTGCTATTTTCAAAAACGGGGTTTTTTAAATTTGGTACTTTTTAAAAATTTAGTACTTTTTAAAAACGTGTGACTTGTTGAATTACATTTTTTTTAGAAAGTTGGTACTATTTTATGAAGTATTCCTTTTTTAATTCGCACTTTTTTGTACTTTTTTTTGTCAAATTTTCACAAAATAGTACTTTTTTGAAATTAGAGTCGTTTTCAAAAATTTTTTATATTTTTACTTTTTGAAAAATTTAATACCTTTTTTCATACGATTTTCAAATTTTGTGAAAACTTATACATTTACTTTAAAAATAGGAAGTCTAAAAATATTTATTTATTTATTTATTATTATTTTTTTTTTTTTTTTTTTTTTTGAAATATTTATACCGAAAAATTTAGTAATGTTTTCGAATTTGGTACTATTTTACAAAATTCCTATTTTTTAATTGATACTTTTCTAAAACGGATGCTAAACCGGTAGTATTTCTTTTGGGTAACGATTTTTTAATTTGGTATTTTTTTTGAAAAATTTAGCACTTTTAAGAATGTTGAAGTACTCTTTTTAGAAATTGTATACTTTTGTTTTTTTTTTTTTTTTTGAAATTTCGTAACTTTTTAAATTTTTACCTTTTTTTTTAAAGTTGGGGTCTTTTTTGAAAATTAATAAATTAAAAAAAAATGGTATCTAAGTTTTATACTTTTTTTTAACAAAATGCTAATTTTGAAAGTTGGTACTTCTTTAAATGTAAAAATTTATTTTAATTAATAATTTTTGGAAATATGTTACTTTCTTGAAAACTTTCTTAAATTTTTTTTTTGCTTTTTGAATATTTTAACACATTTTGGAAAATTTAGTAATGTTTTTTGAATTTGGGACTTATTTCTTGAAAATTAGTACTTTTACAAAACCGTAAACCGGTAAATTTTTTTGAATTTGGTAATTTTCGGAAAATTTAGAACATTTAAAAAAAATTTTTTAGTACTTCTTTACAAAATATTATTTCATTTTTTGTTTGAATTCATACTTTTTGGAAAATTTGATACACTTTAACAAAATAGTCCTTTATCGAAAATTGGTACATTTCCAAAAATTGATACCCTTTTTAAATGTTTAGCCTTTTATAAAATTAGAGCCTTTTTATAAAATTAGTACATTTTTTTTTAATTTGGTATGAACATTGCTAAAAAAAATCAGTACTTGTTTTGAAAATTGACACTTTTTTTTAAATGTATACTTTTTACAAAATAGTCCTTTTTTGAAAATTGGTATTATTGAAACATTTTATAGAATATTAGTACTTTTTTTAAAACAATAATATTTTAATATTAGTTTGTATTTTATGTTATTTTTTATGAAATCTCCTACATTTATGGAAGTTCAATATATTTTAAAATCTTTGTTCTTTTGCGAATTAATACGTTTTCTATTTTTTAATTGATACCAAAAAAATAAAAAAATTGGTATTTGAATTTTTTTTTAATTTTTCTTTTCGAAAAACTATACTTTCTTCAAAAATGAATTTTTTTAATGTCCATTTTATACAAATTCTTAAATCTTTTTTATATTTGATAAATTTTTTTAAAGTTATACTTTTTGGACAATCAGTATGATTTTAAAATTGATACAAACAAGCCTTTTTAGGAAATTACAACTTTTTAAAATTTTTATTGATTTTAGTAATTTAGGCCTTTTTAAACTGGTGCTCTTTTGAAAATTGCATTTCTTTTAATGGTTTAACCGATTTGAACCAGCTGATGATGAATTTTATTTACTTATACATATATGTATCTTTCCCTAACTGAAGAAAAATTTTATTCTCGACCATATCTTGGCTTGAATTTATTCAATGAAGAAAATTTTTAATAGATGTGTGAATTATCTTATTTATAGTTATCAAAAAGTTTATTTTTCAAAAAAAAAAAAAAAATTGTGGACTTATTTTAATGATTTTTAATAGTTTATCTGAAATAAGTTTCTCAGTTTTCGATAACCTTTAGTTAATTTCCATTGACAGACAGACGGATTTCATTATTTGACTACCCTACATATAACAACCCAGAAAGTACCCCAAAAAATGTTCTACAAATTACAAATGATATGACATATTTAAATACTTTCTTGCCCCTGACCTCAAGGGGATTTATTAAATTTCTGAGATAAATGTTTTAAAATTTTTTAAATTACAAATTTATAATATTTTTATGGCAAAATTTATAAATCATTAAATTTATATTAAATTTAAAATTCTTGTTCTTTGTTCTTTTTTTCCAGATACCAGTTATTCATACCATCCTGCCATTCATGATGAAACATTTGTGCGACGTAAACAACGGCGTAATCGTACCACGTTTACATTACAACAGGTAAGATTACAAATTTATTACACACTTTCAACTTTTTCAGCTATTTAAACTTAAACAAAAATCTTGACTATAACTTTAAACTTTGTTTTTTACTTTCTTTTTCCAAAAATAAATAAAACTTTCAAATAGTTGGAAGAACTAGAGACTGCATTTGCCCAAACACATTATCCGGATGTTTTCACACGTGAAGATTTAGCTATGAAAATAAATCTAACGGAAGCTAGAGTACAGGTGGGTAACTAAATATAGAGAATAAAAAATAAGAAACTTAAAAATAAATTAAGTTTTTGTTGTTTCTTAAAAACAAAAAGTAAAAGGATGTCATAAAGTATTACGTTTACTTTTTTTAAATGGTATCAAATTTCATTTGGATTTTCTTTCCTTTCTCCTTTTTGGTTCTTGGTTATTTTTTGCCAAACGACCCCTTATATAAATATGATTTTTAGAGTGTCTTTATTAATGTTTGAATTTATATTATTCATACTTTAAAAATAAATATATATCATGCATTGTGATCAAAAGGACTTTTTTATGCGTTTTGATTTATTTCTTTTCTTTTTTATTTATTTTCTTACTTATTTCATTTAAATAATATTAAATTCTTTTAATGTTTATGCATTAACTTGGTAGATGAAAACTCAGAAAATTGTTTTCTAAATAAAAATTTCATTCAAAATTTTATTAATTTTATATCAATTACTACGTTTATACGTATACGTAGCTCTTTTTTGGATATAAAAGTTTTACTTTATGAAACAATTATTAATTAATAAGACTATTTGTAAATAAAGAAAAGGTTCAAGGTTCAAAGAATTTTTGTTTGCAATATGTAAGTTGATTATTTACAAAAAGCTAACGTATAAACATAGTGATAGATAATGTTTCCATTGAGCGTAGTAAAGAAAAAATTTTAAAACTTCTTTGTTATTTTTTTAATCAAAGCCAAAAATAGTAAAGCAAAGTTCTAATGTGTGGACTCTTTTCTACACAATTGTTAAATTATTTAAAACAATAAAATTGAAAGTTTAATATAAAGATTGAAGTTTTGAATTAGGTAAATTTAATTAAGATTTAGAAAATAAGATAATAATGGTGGCAAAGAGGTGATAAGACATACATTAACAGGATTTAAAGTCTTAATTGAATTGAAAAAATCTAAAACATATGAAATGCAAGTTTATTTTAAGCTGCCTTGAATCTAATTTAATTCGCCTTATGATCACTATCTGATTTGTGTTTGTTTGTCTGTCTTACTGTCTATCTGTCTGTCTGTCCAAACAAACCCTGTATTCAAAATAATTGAATGTATTTAATTTGATTTTTTTTATTAAGTTACTCAATGTCGAAAATATTAATCCAACACCCATATTTAAGTATACCAAGAAACTTAGCAACACAATCTAATTTGGTTTAACGATGACCACCCATTTGATCGTGTATCTGTTCGCTCGTCTTACTGTCTATCCGTCTGTCTGTCCATCCATATAAATCTTGTATTTAAACTACAGGCTGCAATTTTGAAAATAATGCGATGTAATTTGATTTTTTTCTTTTTTGAAGTTACTCAAAATATTTGGACCAACACCCACCCTTACATATACGAAGCGAACTAGAATTACTTTCTGAGTTGGTTTAACAATGGTCCCCAACCTGATCAAGTGTCTGTCCGCCTGTCCGTCCTTATAAACCTTGTAATCAAACTAAAGGTTGCAATTAAGAAAATAATTCAATTTTTCTAAGTCACTCAATGTCGAAAATATTGATCCAGTATCCACGATTTGGCTATCTGATTTGGTTTAACGATGGCCGTCCATCTGATATACCGACTTAGAATCACCATCTGAAAAGATCTTAAAATGGACTCCCATATGATATTCTGCCTATCCGTCTATCTTACTGTATGACCGCCCATCCATATAAACCTTGTAATCAAAATGCAGAAGTCAATTTTGTATCTTGTAATTTGATTTTTTTTCTAAGTTATTTGTCCAATTCCCACCCTTAATTATAAGAATCACTTTCTGAGCTAACGCCGATTTGATCTTCTGTCTGTCCGTCCGTCTGTCCACACATATAAACCTCGAGACATATGCCAAAGTACGAAATTTATTGCAACTGATCGAAATCGGTCAAATATTTACCCCAACACTATTATTTTATCTCATAGATAATGCAAGGAAAGTATAAGATTAATACTCATGCTCTCCTGAACCTTAGTGTTCGAATATGTGTATTAGTAGACCCTATTTCTTTTTTTCAATTTACGGATTTAATTGCTTATTAAAATTAGGCACGTTCTTTTCTTTTTTCTTCTTTAAAAATCTTCTATTTTACATTTCAACTAATACTATCATTCTGTTTACACATAACACGTAATTGTTGTCTATTTTAACAATTATATAAATAACTTTATAATTAGAGTAAATAAAATACATACTTAAGTTTACGTTTTTCGACACTTACAAGGGATAATTGTGCCGGAAATAGACTTAAAATCTACCACTAGAGAACACTAATAGCTTTAGACTTACATTTACCAACTCTTATATCTTTTAACACGGATGTTTTAAGTGCTCAAGTGATGATGATGGCAAAAAAGTCATCATCAAAACAACTACAAAGAACTTGGCAAAAAAAAAAAAAAATAAATAAAAATAAAATAAAAAATATATAGGAAAAGTAAAAGAACTAGAAAGGAAAGAGGTTGAATTATATTTTTGCTCGTTAAAATGACGACAAATGGTTGGCAATTAAATGTAGCATTTAAAAAGTAAACATGTTTATTCCTTTTAGTTCTAAATACAAGGATGGTAGTTTGTGTTAAATAAAGAAAAAAAAATTATATATAATTTGTTTTATAATAAACATCAACATCCTACAACCGCTAATGAACGTTTTGTTGAGGAAATAACGTGCAAAAGTGTTTCTTTTTCCGTTTTTTTTTTTCTCTTTCTACAAAATGAATGAAAATATTATGTTTAAACAAGTATTGTATTATTTTTATTTATAATTACCCAGATTTTGTGTTAATTGCATTTTCTTGCTAATAAACAGATTTTTTTCTTTATAACATCCAACTTTTTGTGACGATATTTTAAGCCTTGAGTTTAGCTTATTTCCATTATCATACATTAGACTTCATCTAAACAAAATAAATTTGTTATACTTGTGGGTTTATTTTATGTTTAGTGTCCAATAAATTTTCATTTTAATCAGCACAATTTTCTTATTCTTCTTAATAAACAAATTAGCAACTGCAAAGGTTTTTTCACAATCACTGAAACTTAATACTTTTTAAAATGTACAAAATTAAAATTTACATCTTATTTTGCATAAGACTTTCAAGTAATCATTCGAAACAAAATTGTAAACATTCATACAACATACCATTTTTGTTGAGGATTAATTGAGGATGTGTGTGGTGTAAAATTAGCAACAATTGACGTCAAATTTGAATAAAGTTTAATTGAAGACAATTTAGTATTAAAATCAGGTAGATCGGCTGTTATCAACAAATGAGTGTTTAAATAAATACAAAATGAAATTATTTATTAAAATTAATATAAATTTTATAAGAATATTTTTTAAACATTAAATTTTAAATATAATTTCGAAATCATTTTATGCGTAAGCCTTAAAGTATGCTTTACATCAGTTAAGTAAATGATCATGAGACTTTGACCATGCTTTTTGGTTTCTTCCCTTAATTTTTTTTTAACAATTTATGACCATTTTCTATTTACAAAAATGTTTTAATCAGTTCTCTAATAAAAGATTAAAAAAAGTATCTATTCCTCGCAATTATCGATCATTTTTTCATTTATAAAAATATTAAATAAATTTAAAATTTGGTCAATTTTCTATAAATTTTCTTTTTTTATAAAAAAATTGTGATACATATTCCTTTAATAGAAAATTTGTAATTAATTTCCGTTTAATAGAAAATTTTCATTAATTTCTTTTTATATTAAATTTTCAATAAATTTTCTTTTAAGAAATTTCGATCAATATTCTTTTAATAGAAACTCTCGATAAATATTTGTTTTAATAAATTTTGATAAAACTTAAGAGAAAATTTTTGAAAAATTTTCTTTCTATAGAAAATTTTCTATCAATTTTCGAACTTTTTATACGTAATTTCTGATAAATATGCTTTTGATCGAAAATTTTAGTTAAATTTTCTTTTATAAAAAAATTTCTTTTATAGAAATTATTTGATAAATTTTCTTTTTGGAAAAAATTTGCTATAAATTTTCTATTTAAGAATATTTGCAATAAAGTTTTTATAGGAAATTCTTCGTAAATTTTCCTTTATAGGAAATTTTGCGGTAATTTTTTTACAGAAAATTTTCAATAAATTTTCTTTTTATAAAAAATTTTCGATAAATTTTTTTCATAAAAAAATTGCGATATTTTTTCATTATATAGAAAATTTGCGATGAATTTTCTGTTTTATAAAATTTTCGATTAATTTTCTTTTATAGAAAATTTAAGATGAATTTTGTTTTTTACAAAATTTTCAATATTTTTTTTTTTTTCATAAAAATTTTTAATATTTTTTTTTTACGAAATCTACAATAAATTTTCTTTCTATAGAAAATTTTAATAGAATTTTTTTGACACATCTTCTCTTTATAGAAAATTTTTTATAAATTTATATAAACTTAAAGAAAAAATATTGACTAAATTCTTCCTTTAGAGAAATTGTTTGATAAATACTTGCTTTACAGAAAATTTTTCATAAATTTACTCTTTATAAAAAATTTTCGCTAAATTCTCTCTTTAGTGAAAATTTTCGATATACATATTTTCTCCTAATAGAAAATTTTCTATAAATTCTCTCTTTAGAGAAAAATTTTAATAAATTCACTCTTTAGAGAAAATTTTTGATAAATTCTTAAGATACAAACTTCGATAAATTCTCCCTTTAAAGAAAATTTTCAACGAATTCTCTCTTTAGAGAAAATTCTCGTCGAATTCTATCTGTAGAGAAAAATTTCGATAAATTCTCTCTTTATAGAAATTTTTGAAAAATTTCCCTTTTGAGAAAATTTTTGCAAAATTCTCCATTTAGACAAAATTTTCGATATACATATTTTCTCTTAATAGAAAATTTTCGATAAATTCTCTCTTTATAGAAATTTTGTGATCAATTCTTTATTTAGAGAAAATTTTCGATAAATTTACTATTTAGAAAAAATTTTTGCTAAATTGTCTCTTTAGTGAAAATTTTCGATACATATATTTTCTCTTAATATAAAATTTTCGATACATATATTTTCTCTTAATATAAAATTTTCGATAAATTCTCTTTTTATAGTTTTCGAAAAATTCTTTCTTTAAGGAAAATTTTCTATAAATTCTCTCTTTAGAGAAAATTTGTGATAAATTTACTATTTAGAGAAAATTTTTGCTAAATTGTCTCTTTATCGAAAATTTTCTATACACTTATTTTCTCTTAATAGAAAATTTTTGATAAATTCTCTTTTTATAGAGTTTTCGATAAATTCTTTCTTTAAAGAAAATTTTCTATAAATTATCTCTTTAGAGAAAAATTTTAATAAATTCTCTCTTTAGAGAAAATTTTTGGTAAATTCTCTCTTAAGTTACAAATTTCGATTAATCCTCTCTGTAGAGAAAAATTTCGATAAATTCATCTTTTAGAGAAAATTTTCGACGAATTCTCTCTTTAGAAAAAAATCTATCTTTAGCGAAGATTTTCGTTAAATTCACTAGAGAAAATTTTTGATAAATTCTCTCTTTAGAGACAGATTTCGAAAATTATCTATTTAGAGAAAATTTTCGATAAATTCTCCCTTTATAAAAAATTTTCGATAAATTATTTCTGTAGAGAAATTTTTCGCTTAATTCTCCCTTTAGACAAAATTTTCGATAAATGCTTTCTTTAGAAAAACTTTTCAATAAATTCTTTCTTTAAAGAAAATATTCTATAAATTCTGTCTAGAAAAAATTTCTAATAAATTTTCGATGAATTGTCTATTTATAGAACAATTTCACTAAATTTTTTATATATAGAAAATTTGTGGTAAAATTTCGATAAAACTTTTAATTATGGAACATTTTCAATGAAAATTTTTCAAAAATTCTCTTAAACATATAAAATAAATCATGCTCGTTACTCTCCTGCAAGTGAGAGTTTATTGAGAAAATAAAACTCCTCAGTTATAAAATATAAAATTCACTTTCTATAAACCGTGTGAACTTTTATTAAATTATATTTGAAATTTTTACATTTAAACTTAAACTTTATATATACATAACAAATAATTCCCAATTTCACGCCATTCTGACATTTAACTTGCACATGACATTGTTACAAGATTTTCATTGTTTAACAAATCCTTAGAGATTTTACAGAATACTAACAAAAGATATTCTTGAGATATTATTTTCAAAATACATAAAACATTTTACAAAGTAAAGAAGAACCTGTTGTACAAAAAAAAAAAAAAAAAAAAAAAAGGAAAACAACAATAACATTTTTGAGGAAAACAGTAATTTTAATGTAATTGTTAACAATAATTTTGACACTTGATACTTTGAATTTAATTTAGATTTAACAACAATATACATACATGTCAATTTCTCTGCTCATTTTCCAAACACGTGCTACTGTCATACTAAGCAACTAACAAAAAAAATATTGCCTTTGCATTTATTTCATACACCTGGGGTGAATGCTGTAATAATTTTTTAATGTTTTTCTCTTTTTTTTTAGGAAATTTTCAGTTTGTAAGGGAATTTTAGTTTTTTTTTCTGTCAAAATAATAAAGAAAAAAAAAATAGGGAATTCTTGACTTTATGAAATTATTTAATGTGGTTTTTTAATATAAAAAATATTTTTTTTATTTTTTTGCTTTCTTCTTAATTTTTGTGAAGAAGGTAAAATTTTGAAGATTTTTTTCCTGTACTCAAAAATATGTAATGACATAAATGCCAAACTGTTTTGTTAAAATTGACAAGGGTGTTTGTTAAAATTTAACATACCAAGCTCAAAACTGTATATTTGACTGACTGAATGTCTGTCTCTCTGTCTTTCTATTTACCCGTCTGTTTTGTAAGCTTTTAAGCTCTTCAGGGGAAACTCTTAATATTTTAATGTACGAGTGGATAATTTTTTTCTTTTATAGAAATTTATTTTTTTTTCTTTCTTTATAGACATTAATGTAATAAAAAAGAAAAATTACTGTAATATTAACAAATGTATATTTACGGGTTTGCTTTAAAGAAGGGGATGAGAACTAAAGTTTGTAACAGAATTTGTGGCTAAACGTCTGCCTGAAATTTGATACTGGTTTGGTATCATGTGCTTTTTTCCGTTTCGTTTTAGTTTTAACAAATTTTAAAAGATTTGAATTATAGCTTTTAGCCTTTTTTTATTTATTTAATCAAATAAGTGAAATAAAAAAAATTCAATTAGAATTAAGGAAAATTATATTGCGTTACATTATACTAAACCGCAAAATTATAGTTTAGAATTATTAAATGAACTTAAAAATATAAAAGTTGTTTAACCATAGAGACAAGAAGTTCAGCTACCAATTGCAAATTGATTATGGTCCTTCAAAACGGAAAAAATGGATTAATAGTTTAGATTTTTTATATTTTTGTTTGTTTTTGTAAATTTGATTGTTTTCATATCAGCTTGAATGAACTGAACAGATTTGAGCTTCAACAATATGAAAACAACAATTACAATAACACCTCAAGCAAAAATATGTATCATTTCTCTATTTATTTATTAAATCAGATGAAAAAACAAAACTATTTATTGCTTTCTTAAGCTATTATAATAAAAACAAGTGAGAATGTTATATTCAGCTTGGCAGAATCTATATGCCCACCATCTGCTAAATTTTTTGAAAATTTCGTTGATGTTTTACCTTGTATGGGAGGTGGGCGGTAAAGTTGGTGGCCCACACCCATTTTTGGTTTCAGATTTTATATACGTTGGTATTTGAGCTATTCGCGCAAAATTTTGTTGATGTGCATGATTTTTATAAAAGATATCGGCCGAAAAGTATATAGTGGAGTTACGATGGACATCCTATTTTTCTAGTTTTAGATTTATTATTAAACAGATTTTGCTTACTTTCAATGCCAAAGAAACTTTATATAAGATAAATATTTAAGAGAAATTTTGTCCCTCTAGGATGTCCGCCCCGAGCTGTATCCTGCTTTCAACAGATAGGCAGACGTCTTAGATTTTCGCGGGGACCCAATATATATATATATATATATATATATATATATATATATATATATATATATATATAAAAATAATTAAAGAAAGTACCAGATTATATAAAAAAAAAATATATTAGAGGCGAAATTTTCCTCTTAAGTGCATAATTATGCTATTTAGTGTATTATTTACAAAATTATGCTCTTAAGTATAAAATATGTAAAAAAAATGCAAATTAATTAAATAAAATATTAAGTATGCTCTAAAATAAGGATTTTCTATGAAAATATAACAAATATAATTCTGCTAAGCACAAAATATGCAAAAATATGCCAAAATTCTAAAATTGTCCGAAACGGATAAATAACTGACGGTTTGGTTCATTTAAAGCCCAGGAAAAAATATGATTTTGTATAATTTTTTTATTTTTTTGCTCTGATCAACTTTTTCTACTGATATAAAGTTAAGAGTTATTCTATTACTAAAATTACATTTAATAATTGGATCATTTCTCTTACTCAAGTTTTAAAATACAAAAGAAATCTATAAAATTCATCGTTTTACCAGTAGTTAATTCTTTAATTATATGAAAAATTGAGCATCTGTTTGCATCCAAAGAAATATTAAAATAAGGTGTAATTTTTCTATAAAAACTCCTTTAACTATTTAACCAGCACTACCATCCCACCCACCTTATCCAATGTAATAAGCTGTCCGTCCCCCTTTACTACTAATACTTTATAATTTTTCTATTAAACAAACGCATGATTAAACAATTTGTCAAATAAAATTGTTGTTATAAAACATGAGTGGCTCTTTCTTTTTCTATATCCCTTTCCACAATTGTGGTGGCTAATGTTCAAATAGCAAAAATAACTTGATCTATGGCTAAAAAGCAAAAACCTTGAGGCGGCATTCCATAAGTAGCAACCAGAAAAAAAAACACATTTGCTTTTGCTATTTATTAAAATAAACATTAAGTTGTTAAAATAGTTGCTGCTGAGTATTTGGAATTTAATATTCATGAAACCAATATTTAAGCCTAAGGCCATAAATAGAGAAATTGGAAAAAAAGGGGTGGGTACGATATTTATGATTTTTTTTCTTCTACTTGATAGCAATGGTTTGTAAATGTTAGAATAATTGCATTTGGTGAAATAATCCTTTAATGCTACTCTCTGTTGCCCATGATGATGTTGCTGTTGTTTCTTATTTATTTATTTTTTTATTTTATAAAAATGTTCATTTATTGCTAAGGAAAAAAGGGTGTTCCTTAATAGTAGCAAATATCAAAAAAGCGCTTGTGGTTACCCTCATATTGTGTAATGAGAAAAAGGGGAATATTAAAAGAGTTTGTTGTTAGAAAATACGCTTAAAATTAACACATCTGTTCTTTCGTTCATTCGCTACTCATTCATTCATTAGTTCATTACACTTGAACTGTATTTGTGTAAATTTGAACGGAACAGGATTTCATTGTTTGTGTAAACGAAGTGTTTGCTATTGTTAAGCGTTTTTTTTATGCAGAATTTTAACAATTGCTAACCGTTTATGTGTAGAACCTCAAATGTTTGTGTGTTTAAGTGAAATAATCATGTGTTTCCTTTGTTTGTTGTTTTTTTGTATACACTTGTTGTAATTATTTTGTAAGCATATCATTTGTAATTGTAACATTTTGTAGTTCTTGTTTTGATAATGTTGTTGTTGTGATTTTAAATGATATTTGCTAATAATAATTCAGGAAGATATAAAATAGTTGTTTATTTGTTTTTTCAGTTGGTTTCATAAATAAACATCGTAATGTTACATATTTTAGCTGAAGGTATTATTGCAATTGTTGTTTCCATATGTCGGGTATTGTTTGAATACGAATCTGTTGCAATTATTTTAGATAATAAGGTTTTTGGAACAAAATTATAAATTTAATTTGCTTTTGTATCTAAAATTTCAGCTATGCAGAAATGATGATGATCATAGAAAATTTTTGTTTTTGAATACATCTTCCATATCTTCCATCTGTGAATTCATAAAAGGATATTTAAATTTAGTCGTTATAAATATAGGATTCGATTCAACATTGTCCGTCTGTCTGTCCATCAATCCGCCTGCTGTGTTGAAAGTAACATAATATAAAGCCATGTTTAAAATATTCGATAAAACAGTGCAACAAGAAATTATTGCTTTAATAATTCTAACGCAAAATGAAAGTGCACTAGTAGATTAACAAAAGTCCAGAGGATTTTACAAAGTTAATTCGATTTTCCTGTTTATGGCCTCCTGAAGTTTGAATTTTTATTGCAACCTTTTTTATTATGATTGGTAATAAAAATATTTAAATTATTTTATCGAAAAGTAATTACGTGTAGTTATTATTTTGGAGGGTGCTATTTTAAGAAAACATATTTTTCTAATTTTTTTTTTTTTTGACGCAACATTTTTTGCTATATTTAATTAATTATGCTTTAACTACAAAACAAATTGAAATTTAATTTAATTTAATTTAATTTAGATTGGCCCTCACAATGAAAGGTCTCCACTTTCCCAGCTTAAATGAAAATTTACTTTTTATATTCCGTTTCTAAAAACCGTTTTTCAGATTTTTTTAGAATTTTATCACATTTTTGCTTAAGGAACATATGAAAATTTGGTATCTTAAAAAAGTCTTTTAATAGGCGCATTTATTGGCAGGACTATAATATTCAAATATGCTCGAAATGTTATAGTTTATTAAATATTTATATGTAAAAAATTCAATAATGTAAATTTCTTTTTAAAAACTACAAAACATTCGGTTGTGACGAACTCACATAACTGCAGTATTAATTTTACATGATTCTAGAAAATAATATAAAAATTTTTTAAAAAATTAAGAAAAAATTCGTAATTGTAAAACCTATTTGTGCTAAAAAGGGTCTCACGATGTGTTAAAATTTATTCAAGTCTTGAAAATATTTTTTAAACAGTAACTAAGTGTATAAAATATGGGCATAATAAGGTGTGGTATACATCCAGAATAGAATTTAAAACCTAAACATATATCTCCTAAACTAATGATCGGATAGAATGAGAGAATTTTTCTGAAAATATATTGCAATTCTCAATATATTCCGAATTAATGGGTTGAACATTTTTTTCTAGCCATGAGCAATTATCAAAGTCAATACTTTGAGATGAGTATGAACAAGTAAGAATGTTATATTCGGCTTGGCCGAATTCATTATACCCACCATCTGCAACTTTTTTGTGCCAAAAATATTTAAAATTTTCGCTTATATGGGAGATAGGCGGTGAAGTGGGCGAATCAAGCCCATGATTTCCGAGTTTACAGCGATCCTTGAACTATTTGTACAAAATTTCGTTGACGAACATGCTTCTGTTTAAGGATTATCGGCAGAAAGCGATGAAATAGAGTTACTACGGACACTAACATTTTCTAGTTTTCGGCCCATAGCTTTTTTGTCTTTTAACCGATTTTGCAAATTTTCAATACTACAAATCTTATATAAGAGAAATATTTTAGTAAATTTCGTCCTACCAGGTGGTCCTCCGTGGCCCCTGTCTTTCTTATATTTTCACGAATACCCAGAATATATACTTTATGAGATCTTAGATGATTATTTCGATATGATACACACAGAATGAGAAACTCAGTATAGGCATAATAAAGACAGATACTGCCGATGAACCCTCCTGTAGGTGTCTGATTGCCACATTCATCAATCAAAATTTTATTTTTGTGTCTGCAGTATGAGCTCATTTTGATTTTGATTTTTCGATGTGACACATTCAAAAGCTCTCTCAATTTGACTAATGCATACTTGTAGCATGAGCGTATGTAGTGTATGCACCCTATAACTTTAAAAATTACTGATGTTTTACCAAAAAAAAGGCATGGTTCAATTATTGTACTTTTTTCTTAAAATCTAATTAATAAAAATATTTTTTTTACATTTTTCGAAACACAAGAAAAATTAATTCAGTAAAAAATTCATTTTTTATTTAATTGCATTGGTCGAAAATGGTAACATCTTTAACGAAATTTCAAGTTCATCGGGCTTGGAGAAAAAAGTTAGGCGAGATTTTTCAAAAATTAAAAATATTTATGATAAACATATTTATATAAATTGATTTCACACTAAATGGGCCCTATTCCGCTCAAAAATGTAACCAGTTATGCTCTGTTTTTTAAAAATAGTCAAATTTTTAGAATTATATTTTTTAAGGCACAAAAAACATAATAAAATTATTTTTTTAAATTTAATTTTACTGAATTAGAAAAAATAACGAGCTTTTTATATTGTAAAAATCATTTTGAAAACTTTAGTGGATAATATTTCACAAATTTTCAAATCTGAAATAATTTTTTTTTTATAAATGTAAAATACTAAAATTAAAATTTTTTTAGCTTTCCATTTAATTAGTGTGTAGACATATCACCAGAGCAACGAAAAATATGCTCTAAAAATGGTCTTTTGTGCGCAAAAAAAAATGTTCTTAAAATCGGAAAATATGTTCTTAAAATGAAAAAATATGCTCTTAAAATATTTTTTTCTATTGAAATTTTAAATTAATTACTATATATATTATATTTTCTTTTCAATAATATGATATTTCCTTAATATTAATTTTTTACAAAATTTGTATCAATTTTTAAGATGAAAATTATTCAGGAGTCGGATTTGAAAAACGTAACAGTAAAAAAATACAAATGGAAAATTATGTAAAAAAAATGCAAAAGTATTCTTTTTAGTGTAACATATGCAAAGTTAAGCTCTTAAGTATAAAATATGCAAAAAATGCCACTTTAATATCTAAAATATGCTGTAAGCTAAAAATATTTTGCTAAGCCTAAAATATGATGTTAGGACAAAAATATTTAAAAATATACTGTAACAAATCGATGCCAAAATTCTTAAAATTATCTGAAATGGATAATGCCTTTCAATTTGATGCATTTTTAGCTCAGGAGAAAATATAATTTTGCATATTCTTGATTGCCCTGCAAATTACTTTAGGAGCTACAGATTTATTACTAAATATGGGCGTATAATTCTACTAAAATCTTAATCCATAATTTTTTCTATAAAACGAATATTATTTGTACCAAATTTCATTTGATATTTCACAAAAAAATATTATTTTTCATAAAGCAGGCGCGCCATTCGACTAATATTAATCAATATAATTTCAGTTAAATTGATTTAGTAATTTGAGTATTTAAATATGATAGAAATTTGATTATAAAAAGTCAGCGAAATGGGTCTATAAACCATTTAAATTTCTACTCATAGAAGATCTCGGTTAAAAGGTTTCATTAAGTAGCAACTAAGAATTCTTTAAGCACTTCTATATGAAATCTCCTAGTAGCTACAAACATACATACATAAATTTAAATTTGATACTAATCCCCAATTATCCTTTTTGATTCTAAAAGTTCAACAAAAGAAAACCAAATTATACTCATCAAACTTAAACAAAATTATAACAACATTCCGCAAATTAATAAGAATAATAAAAAAAAAACAAAAAAAAAACTCTATCCAATATAAATGCCGGAGCAGCTGGAGAAAAAGGAAAAAAGAGTATGAAAATGTAATTTATAAGATTATTTCATTTCATTTTATAAGTAACAACTAACTAAATTGAAATCGATGATGATTCCCAAAGGCTAACAACAGGAAAAGTATAAAAAAAAGAAAAGCAACAAAACACATATAAAAAAAGAAACAGAAAAGCAATGGAGCCTTTAAGCAAAAACCTCCAACACTACAACAATATAAAAAAAATGGGGAAACATGCGCGGCAAAAGGGCAAACAACCCCAAAAAAAAACTCTGAAGAGGAAAAAAATAGGTGGGCGTTACAAAAAGGAAAAAAACTGAAAAAATAAGGAATAAAATAACGGTAAAAAGCAATAATGGTTAAATTGGTGGGTGGTAAAGGATGTATATAGTTACGTACACACACAAAAACTTTATTTACTCTCACTAAACTAAAAAAGAGTAAGTGGAAAAATATGAATATAATAACAAAATAATAAAAGGATATTACTGTAAGAGCCAGTAGAATCAGGGAGAGCATAAAAAATATAAATATATATAGAAATTCGTATGTATAGAGCAGAGCTTTATAATAACTTCAGTTGAGTAAACACCGAGCGGTAAAAATTTTAAGGCCTCCATCGTGAAGGTCTTCTAGAAGGTCTATTTACACCTGCCTTAAGATGTAGTTGCTCAATGTAACCTGCCTTCTACTGCAAGGTCTTAAAGAATGCCTCATCCTTGCCTTCTAAAATATTCAATAGAATATTTAATAGAAAATTTAGTGTCTAAATTCCCTTCTATTAGAAGGGAAGAAAGATTGCAATATTTTTTTAATTTAAGAAAAAACAAAACCATTGAGAAACCGTTACAAAATCAATATCAAAATTTAAAGCAGAAATTCCAAAAAAATTATAAGAATTCATTTGGTTTTATTTAATGCTTTGTTTGGTTGTGTTTTTCTAAGATAATTTTTTTTTATATTTTATTAAAAACTGAATTGTTTATATTATATCTGTGTACTTTTGACAAAATAATTAACAAAAACTTAAATTTTTTCAGAAGAGTTAAACAATAAAAAAAAAAAAAATAAAAAATCAACAATTTCTATGAAAATGAAAATTTTTGGATAAATTTTTGGATAAATTTTTGGACAAATTATCTTGACTTGTTTTGTCAAAAGTTCAGATATGTTTTTTAATACTGAATTTTTGTTTTTTTTTTAGTTTTAAACTTTTTACAATAATTTAAAATAAAAAAATTCTTATTTTATATAAATAGAAAAATATTTTATTAAATAGTGTAGAAGACCTGCTGACAGCCGAATATGGTCGCGAATGTGTAAGGCCTTGCTTTTAATGACATGATGTGTAAAAAATACATGAGCATGTAATGCAGGGAAAAGCTCTTCTGGGTATAAAAAGGCCTTTTGGAAGGTCTCTTTACACCTTCCTTTTACCACTGGATATATATATCTAAATATGTGTGTATAAGGTCTCAAGTTGATTGCATTATTTTATAAAACAAAAGCATTATGAAGCCCTTTTTAGATAGATTTTTATTGTTACTACCAAATGTATGTACATATGTACATGAAAAATATTATTACCAGTCATATTCATTCATCCTTAAGGCTAACAATTCAATTTTTACTCTTACACTTACACTTGAAAATGTATGTATGTATGTATGTAAAAATGTGAATGTATATAAAATGATGATTACATTTACAATATTTACATATAATCTTGTATGTATAAGAAAGAAAAATTATTGTTTAAGTAGAAAAAGATTGTACACTCCAAGGAGTAACAACAAAATGAGAAAAAAAATAGAAACAAATAAAATAAAAAGAAAATTTGAATTTTGATTAGAAAAATTTTCCTCCTTTATAAGGAAGTCGACAAACAACAGAGACAGTAAAATAATTGTAAATACATATATACCCAAAACAGTAACAATATATATTAAATACATAACAGTGTATGAGTGTTTTTATTTCTTTATAACATGTCTACAGGAAACGGAAGCAGCACACATACACACATATAAAATATAGACAAGAAAAACAGGATGTTATCTTCTAACATACATATATTTATAGATGTTGTCTAAAGCAAAAAAAAAATTGATAATTTATCTTATTGTCATGCATAAAACAAACACAAATCGTAAAGCTAATTGTCTCATTAGTTGAGGAAAAACTAACACATATATTAAGGAGTTTGTAAATTGCCTTTAATCTAACAAATGAAGTTTAGAAAAGAAAACAAAATTCAATTTCCCTGTTGTTGAAAATTAGAATCAAAAGGAAAATATATCAAGTGGAAATATATATATATACATATGTATACAAATAATATATTTATTTTATATATGCAAATGATAGATTGGGGACATGATTTAAAAAGGTTTCAATAAATATTTTGTGAAAATATTTTTGTAGACTTGTCAAAAAATATAATTATTTATTATTTTTTAAATTTTTATGTAATTTTCTTATGATTAAATCATCTATGGAATATATAAAAGGTTTAATAATTTTTTGAATTTATTAACAATTATTTCAATTTGTCTTCAAGGAAAAATGAAAAATAATTATATGTTAAAAGTCTTCGGAAATGACTGAGAGATAATTTGAAATAATCACTTTTTGTGAAAAAGTGGCTTTTACGATTAAAAAAAAATCGGCGAAAATTCGATTTTTAGTAAAAAAAATAAATTTTTTGCCGATTGTTTTGTTATAACTAATGTAAAAAATATATTTTTTTGTCGAACATTTCGTTTTTGTTAAAATTATTTTTTTCCAATTTTTGGGCTGAAACATATTTTGGTACGTTTTTTATGATTTCTTTTCTTTTATAAATAATCGTATTTCATTTTTTTTATGTGCAGAAATTGTTTTTTAGTAAAATGATGAAATATTTTGTTATTATTTTATAGTTTTCTGCTTTATAGGAAAAACTTATTTTTTAAAAGAATTTTTTTTTAATAAATTTTTTGTTTTTTATTTTAGTATAAATGGTGAAAATTGGTAGAATGTTGTTTTTGTTTTTTCGGTAATAATAATAATTATTATTATTTTATTTATTTTTTTTATTTTTTTTTTTTTTTTTTTGAGATTCTGTTTAAAATATTAAATTTAAGTTTTTTTTTATGTTGTGAATAATCGTTCTTCATTTTCATAAAAAAAATCGAATCATTTTGTAACACATAATTGTCAGAGAATGTTCTTTCGGATCATAATAAAGATGCCAACATCTAATTCTATTTTTAGTGTTTTATTTATAATTAAAATAGGATCTAAATGGATCACTCTTTAAAAAAAATTTCTTTAAAATGATTTAAGGAAACGCAATTCATTTAGCTTAAAATCTAATTTATTTCAATTTCTTTCCAAAATATTTGCTATTTTTATGGCTTCATACAAAAAAAATGTTTCAAAGCGTACAGACGGCTGGACAGACATTATAGTTTTAATTTCCCAATCTGTAAGGATATCTTTAAAACGACTGGGGAAGACGTAATTTTGTCTAGTTTAAAAATCAGTTTTATTTAAATTTTTTAAAGAACAATTTTCATTTTCATCGCCTTACCGAAAAAAAATTCAAAGTGTGCTTTTATTTCCACTGACAGACGGTTGGACAGACATTATAATTTCGATTCCCCTACTTACAGGGATGTTTTCAACATGACCAAAGAAAGCAGATTTTTTCTACTATAAAAATCAAATTTATGTTCATTTCTTTCCGAAATTTTTGCTATTTTCATCGCCGTACAAGAAAAAAGTCAAAGCGTGCGTTCACACACGACATTTTTTTTTTTTTTTTGATATGTTAAAGTAGCTTTATTTTGGTTTTATAACAGATATTTTGGTATATAATTAAGAATTAGGTCAGCTAGACAATTTGAAAAAATAGAACAAAAATTGTTTTTCTTATATTTTTTGAATTAAAGTAATTTATTTTTTCAAATATATTTGAAAAAACTATAAATATTTTATCAGTAATAAAATCTTTGCTAGTTAAGATATCCTAACGAAAATTTTGGTAAATGTTAGTCATTAATGATAAAAATTTGTAAAATTTGAGATTTTTCAAAAAGCAATTGCAATTCCAAAAATTAGATTTTTTCAATACTGCTCATTGAGTCCATATTTACAGTAGGTCTGGAAAAAGACATTGGTATACTCTTAAGAACACAACAGGGTTTCCGAATTTGTATTATGTTTGTAGATTCATGCTTTAGGAATTTAGAACATAGAGACTAAAGTCAAATAAGTAAACTTCGGGAGGGTCTGTACTTAGCCTTGTTGGGTAATTGGGCTGAAAATACGTTCCACAAAAGTATAAAATTAATATATGTTCTTAAGGAAAAAAATATTTAAGAAAAAAAAATGGTAAATACACTTCATCGAAAAAAGCTCAAAAAATCATAATTTTTTAAATTATAAAATTCTTGAATCGTTTATTTTTTCACTGGGAAATGATATCAACTTAAAATTTTCTTTATTCGATAGATAATTTAGTTCTTGCACTAACTATAAATTTGAATAACTCGAATAATAGGATAAGAAACATAATTTTATAAGGCGGTTAAAAATTCTATGTAAGAGGAGCTTGTGGGTCCCGCCTTGCTACGCCTATGTGTAATTTTATGTAAATCCAACCAGCCGATTAGAAGTTATATATTTATTTCTAAAAAATTTCAATTCTGTTCCTCAAGGACCGAGTACTATTCTCTTTTTTTAACACACAAATCGCAAAACAGGGTAAAGTATTAAAAAATCGAAACCGAATCTGTTTCACGTCTCATACAAACCACAAACATCCTCAGTTAGTGCCGAACAATGACTTGTACTATTACAATTTTTTTTCTTTTCTATTATTGACTATATTTTGATTAAATTTAGGAACTAAAAAAGATTTTATAAAAATTTCAATTCAGTTCCTCATGGACCGAGCGCTATTCTCTTTTTTTTTTTTTAACACACAAATCTCAAAACAGAGTAGAGTATTAAAAAATCGAAACCGAATCTGTTTCACGTCTCATACAAACAACAAACATCCTCTCTTTGTGCCGATCAATGCTTGTACTGTTATAATTTTTCTCTTTTCTATTGTTGACCACATTTTGATTAAATTATGAACTAAAAAAGTCGTTATAAATGTAAACAATTTTGATTTATTTCAACATCCCCTGTATTTTAATTTAACATTTTTTGTTTTGTTTTGTAGCTAAATTATTTCTGTAGTTTTTCAAAATTTTTTAAAGAACGAATCAAAAATTTAATTTTTTTTAGAAATATATAAAATTTGTTTCCTTTTTGTAAAATTTGTGTTCTAAATTTAGATATGATTTTAAAACTACATATTTTTTTTAATAAAACAATAATAAAAAGTTGGCTAAATTTGCCTTAATAAAACAATAAGTTTTAATTTCACCTTCCATCTCATATTCAACTAACTCTACCTTCAATTTCTATTCAAACAATAAGGAGTATATTTTATGTTTTAAGTGAAAAACTTATTTAAGCGTGAAAATATGTATTATTTTTTTAGTTGTAAAACTTTTTCAATTTATTTGAACATTTTATTTAGCCTAAAGCTATGGGAAAAATAAACCAACCAAACTCAATACAGCAATACAATATATTTTTTTTTTTTTTCGAAAACTAAAGTAAATGTTTATTTAAGAAAGTAGCAACAATATGGTTACAATAAAAAAAATATTGTATGTTTTATTATTATAGGTTTGGTTTCAGAATAGACGTGCCAAATGGCGTAAAGCAGAACGCCTAAAGGATGAACAACGCAAGCGTGAAAATGGCGATTGTAGTAGTGTCTCAATGGACAAGGTAAGTAAATAAATATTATGATTATTTTTTTATTAAGTAAATAAAAAAATTATTTAAAAGAGAAAATTAAAATTTGTACAATTTCAAATTCCAGCTTCATGACAGTCGCGAGTCATCACCTGATATAACTGGCGAAATGGATGATGATGAACCTCACCATCCACGTTCTCATAGCCCTGGTCCTGGATCATCACACCTAAGTCCTCATGGAGGCACGGGAGCCGACTCAGACAATGAAAGACCTTTATCATCAAATCAAATGAATAGTGGACATTCTGGCTCACAATCAGTGGGTTCTATAAGTGCCGGTTCACCCTCACCAGGTGCCAGAACACCACGCAATCCTACCAACAGTCCTTCCAATTCACGCAATACAGACTCACCCATTGAAGTGGGAGGACCCATATCATTGTCCACGCGTTCAAGTAGCACATCAACAACACCAACTACCAGCCTAAATACGGTCACCGCCCAACAGTTTGGTACCCATATCTTTGGCACATTTGGTAGTTCTAATTCGGCAGGTCAAAATAGCAATAACAATAATCATGAAACGTAAGTAAATTTTATTTAAGGTAATTTCTCAAATTCCTTAAAGTTCTGTTTTAACACAAACGTTTGATTATCCATTATAATATAAGACACGTGTGGATCATATTTAGGCATCATTACACTTAACAAAAAGAAGAAAAGAAATCTTAATGTTTCCGCCGCGCATCATGTTTCCGCTAAAATCCCATCTATATCCGTTTAAGATTAACACTGACTTTACTTACAATAGCAGTAGTAGCTGTAGCTGTATCAGCAGGAGTAGTTAAGGGTTTTTGGATAAATGCTACAATAACAATGTTATAGTGGTTAAATTGTTTAAAAAACATTAAAGGCAAATATTTCCTATTGACCAAACAAAAGGAAAACATAAGTGTGCAAACAATTTTGTAAACCATACGCTGAAAATCTTAACAAAACAAAATACCCTGTGA
Source organism: Protocalliphora azurea (assembly GCA_932274085.1). Lineage (NCBI taxonomy): Eukaryota > Metazoa > Arthropoda > Insecta > Diptera > Calliphoridae > Protocalliphora > Protocalliphora azurea. The sequence continues at coordinate 153,996,125 of OW026520.1, forward strand.
ATTACAAACAAAATTTTGAATTTTTATTTCTCTTTTTTTTCTCTCCTTCAAACTGTGATAATGTTTGTTACTTTTAATCTTAATTGCTGGTACATGTAGTTTCTTTATAAAGAAGTCCTTTTTATATATGAAATAAAAACATTTGCAATTATAGTCAAATTTACAATTTACACCCTCATTTGTTGTTTTCTGGTTTAAACTAGGGGTGGTGTCAAATGATTCTTGTACTCAAACGACAAAGGACAAATTCTAAAGTAAATATTTTAGGAATTCTATTAATAAAATCCTCTTTTATATTAATGTAGCTAATGTTTTTGTTTTTCTAACCCTCACGTATTTTATTTATTTTTTCAAATGAAAATTTATTTAAGTGGCTTAATGATACGCCAGCAATTAGCAGATCATAATGATGATGAAAATGTTACAATAATTTTACAAGTATCAAGACAAACAAACAAACAAATTTATAAAAGAAAAGAAATACACACTCACTTGTTTATTGAGTCCTTAAATTTATTTATTATTGTCCTTTACAATAAGGAGCTGGGGTAAATTAGGGGAAGAAAATCGAACAAAAGAGATTTTTCAATTTGTTTGTCTTAATGTTGAAAACTCATTACAGGTCTATTGATAGTCTGAAGGAGGTGTTTAAACAATAATTTATTTATTAAAGATAAGTGAAATTAAAACGAAATAAAATTTGCAATTATATTTATAAAATTTCACATAAGAGTAATTTTTTAATTAAAAATAAAACAAAAGGACTTACCATTAGCATTATAAATTAGAAATTAACATTATAAATTAGACTGAAATTAAAAAAAAAGATAAAAATTATGAGATTAATGTATTTAATGAAAACTGATTTTTTTTTTTTTTTGTTTTTGCATTATAAACTTTTATGTTCTGCTTTTCAATCACAAAACTTTTTATTTTGGAAGTTTTTATTTAACTGTTAATCCTTTCAAATCTGGGTTAATTTTATTTAATTAGGTTCAGTAGTTTGTAAATTATATAAAAATCATACACTTGAAGATAAAATATAGTTGAGCATTTTTATGGCCAACAATTTATGTTTAAATGCTTTTTTATGATCCCTGGAATAATTTATAATACTAATGCAACAATATTATGATTGTAGTAGCCGAATATTCGTTGCCGTAGCGCAATTTTTTATTTGTGGCAAACATAAAATATGTTTGTCACAACCACAAATGTGGTTCCTTATTATAGATTTGAGTCGAAGGGAACCATATTAGTGGTTGTAACAAAGATATTTTATGTGTACCAAAAAAAAATGATCACGGCAGTCAATTTTTGATTACCACAACCATAATATGGTTATTGTAAAATTTCAAATTATTCCAGTTACCATAAAGAAACTTTAAAACATGCGTGTACTTTTCTACATTTTGTTTTATAACTTTTTTTCATCTGAATCAATTCAGCTGAATTTAAATAACTTGAATGAATTTCACTTCATATGGATTAATAATTGGGGCCGGATATAGATAAATGGGCCAGGTTCCCAAATGTTACATCTTTATTTAAAGTCGACATATTAATACGAAATCTATTCAATTGAAAGTGATTGTAAGCCAATTTTTATAAACTTTAAATGTAGAGGTGTCTAAATTTTGGGTACGAGAATTTCTGTCGCCAATTGATTTCTAAAAAACGATATAAAGTAGTTTTAGATACCAATGGTTCATAGATAAGCAGATAGCATAAAAATTGTTATAAATTTATACATGTTTCCTAAACTGCTAATCCGATTCCAATGTAATGTTCAGAAAAGTTACAGAGGAGGCTTTCAGAAAAAGTTGTTATAATCATCCAGAGATGACCAGCTCGAGCTTGAATTTTTACAAATAAGGTGAGATTTCCATAAGTTTATATTTAAGGAGATATGATTACGTAAGTAATACTAAAATGTATGCTTAAATATTGAAATTTTTATTTTTGTTCACGATTTTTTGCATTTAATTTCGGTAATGAAGAAGAAAAGAATATTTTAAAAGCATCCTGTGATTTTATTTTGCAAAATGAATGACAGTAAATCTTAATCTTTTAAACTTATCTTCTTGATGAAACAGGACATCGATAAAATAACAGTTAGCCTTTCGGAAAATTGTTAGAGGGAGTTTTTAACTAAATCATAGAGGACGCTACAATAGAATAAAGTTGACGACCTTGAGTATGAAAAACATATTGGAGCATGTAATTTTTAAAAATATGAACCGATTTCAAACGTTTTTACATTTCTGAAATCTGCTAAGCAACATTAAGAAAAAATATTTTTACTATACAATTTCTCTCTCATAGTTTAAAAGATTTAAGAAATATTTAATTTCTCATTTTTGGCCTTGACTTTTTTCAGATTTCAAAATACAAATTCCAAAATTTCCATAGTTTTCTTAATTAAATTATACCGATTAGTAGAAAAAATCTCTAAATAAAAAAACAGGTCTCTAAAATAGCACTTTTTTTACATAAAAATAAACTTTATAGGGTGCCCCGATGGTCTAGTTGGTAGTGAACTAGTCTGTTAGTCTGGCGGTCGTGGGTTCGATTCCCACCAGAGTCTGGTCTGTTTCACTGCAACGAGCAATAATAGTCTTCGTTACTCCACTCGGTTAGAATTAGAATATAATTTGTAATTGTATTCTAATTATTCAATAAATAATTAAGTCAACAATAAGAAACTTTATAAATTTTAATTTTTAAAAAATGTAAAAAGTTAAAATTTTTTAATAATTTCTGAAATATAAGATCGTAAGAATAGTGCTGACAAATTCTACAACTTTTGAATACTCGATACTACTCAATACTTTTAATTTGGGTATTCGATACTGATTTTTTAATTTGAAATATACTTTCTAATGAGAGTTCTTTTACTTAAAAATAAAAAAAGTATATTTTATCAATTAGCATGAAATTTTATGAATTTATTTATATAAAACATATAATAAATTCAACATTAACAAAAATCAATAAAATTAATTCCATATATTTCTAAATAAATTTGTATCATTATATAGAGTTGTATTTTAACCGTTATATTTTTAATACGATATCATTAAAAAATTAAAGTATTGGGTAACTACTTTACAGTATTGAGTACGCAAAACAAAGGGGCAAATATTGGGTACTCGATACTTAATACTCAATACTTGCACATCACTACTTAAAGTCGCTGGAAGGTTTTATTTAAATCTGATAGAACAATGTGTTTTTAAAGTTTTTGTAAAAAATGTTGACATTCCACTGACAAAATTTTATCGTACGAGACAATTATTTGAAATAAAATATATTTGCAAACAAAAAAAAAAACAAAAACTTGACTTAAAAAATGTACATTAAAAATTGCATATATTTGTTCAAAAATTATTCTGTTTTATTTATATAAGTGTTTTTAAAATATTCAGATTCAAATTTATGAAATTTGTTTCGAATTTCCAAAAATCCCGTCATAGTATTTCTATTTGGCGGTAGAAGAATCTCCGGTCCAAATTTCATCTCTCTAGCTTCAGGCATTTGCGCTGTGGGATGATGACGATGATCAGTCAATACACTAAGGGAAAAAGTTCGATTCAGAATCCACCACGGACAATTAATTGTATCGTCATTTTGATACAGTTCGGTAACAATTTTTAAATACACAAAATAAAAAACATAATGTAATGCCAAGTGATATCAATTTTCGTTAACAATTTAAATACGCAGTATTGAATTGGAACACATACGGGGTAGATTCAGTATTGACACCGAGTGGTATCGTTTTCAAAATGTATGTTGTCGATTTTTCTCTGGGTGTAACGTTAATTTTTTATATATAAAAATAATAAAAATAATAAATCTACATAAATATCTAAAAATTAATAATTATTCTCAACAACTTAATATTTTGATTTAAATTCTATAATACAAACACGTACTAAATCTAAATAATAAAAATCAACAACAATTCCTGTAATTCGCTTTGATATTAAATTGAGTGTATGTAAACATGTCCTTACAGCTCATTAATGATGAAAGCCTCTCAATATGAGGCGTATGGTATGCGTTCAATGAGGCATGTGGTATGCGTTCAACGAAAATTAAGACAAACAAAACAATATTATTGCCAACTTAACGCCTTTTGGTGCTCAGTGGGAGAAAGTTAATACCAGATTTCCATAGAAGAAACCCCACTAAAGAAAAAACAAACGAATATAAGAACAACAGGGAGTCTTAAACAATAATAAAAAAAAAAACGCAAAATACAAAAGGACTTAAAAAAATGCCAAAAGGCATTCAAATGTCTAGAAACTAGCTAAAAAAAAAAACGTGGCCATTGTGCATATAAATCTACACACAATTATTCTGCAATTTTTTTTTTTTTTTTTTGGAAAGTAAATAACATGACAGTGTTTTTTTTTTTCATATAAATGATAAATGTTTGTATTTATTTATGTATAAATAATGATGCATAAACAAACCACAAAACACTCAATATTAAGTACAAGTAAATGATCCCTTATTTAGTCAGTGATTTTTGTCTGGCTTTTTTTTATTCCTCTCGGATTATTATTTGTTTGTGCCAAATTTATTTTCAAATATGTCAACATAATCACAATAATGAAGAGAGGGGGAGAAGAAAGAGAAGTATGGTTCAATAAATATTCAATAAACAAAATTATTCAAATTAGTTGCACATATAAACATTTTATAAATGATTTTTTGTTTCCTTTTTTTTTAAGGAAATATTTTTTGGTTGTAATGAAAAATATATTTTTAGTAAGAATAAATATTTCTAAACATGAGACTATTTATGTGAGTTTAAGTAATTTTCGAAGTTTTGTTTAATTTTTTTCTTTCTCCTTAAATATAAAACTTTCTTTTGAGGCGCTGATAACTCCATGCGACATATTTTGGTTCATCACGTATTGTCTCAGTGATTCTAAAGCGAAATGAAAGTGTCAGATCATCAGATTTATTAAATCTACAAAGAGTTTTTTATTGCGTTATCATGTTGTTCATAAATTTGAATGTTTGACGCAGGAGAAATGTAAGAGCAAGTTAAAAAAATTGTTCTAAATTTTGGTTTAACATATAAGGCGATAAATTCAATATTTTGATCATTGTTAGGAACAATTTCTTTCGAAGGCAAAAATAGTTGAGACAGAAATCAAAACTCCCCCACTCTATCACATCTAAAACTTTGAGATTTACTGCACATTGCTTCAGAATTATAAATTTCTTTATCAGATTTATTTCAGAGCTATGTTTCAGTGAGTACAATAATGCTCAATATCAAAGTTCTCTAAATAAAGGGATTTTAACTTTGTGTTCATACCCAGCAAAAACTTTTTGGTTTTCGGTAATAACAACTACTTATTAAAGTAGTTTCTTGGTAATGAGGTGTCATTATTATTTGCCTACTCTGTATTACATTAATAAGTACTCAATAGTATAATAGCACAGTAATACTGTAATCACGCGTATGAGTTGGCTAGAGCGCCGGATTAGCAACCAGAAGGTTGTTGGTTCAACCCCATTCTGAAGCTGTTAGTTTTTTATAACAAAATGTCTAAAAAGATATTTTAAACTAAATAGAGCTTTTGTCGCTTAGTATGCTATGTGCGAGATGGTGTATTGAGTAAGACGTTAGTCACTAAAAACGAATGTTTAGTGTGTGTCCAAGTTCGAGTCTCACTGACGGTAGAATTTTTTTGTTTTTTTTTTTCGTTTAGGTACATATATTTGAGTACCCCTAGAGTCAAAAAATAACTAGATGAATTTGTGGACAAGTCGAACAAAAATAACTAGTTATTCAGGCAAAAAATAAGTTGTTTATTTTTGTTTCCAATTACACCTGCTAGCTTACCAGGAAAGCAAAGTTTTTGCTGGGTACCTATAACATTTTGGTATGCGATGGAGATGGCTGAGGAGTTGTAATCATTGTTTGGATATTAATATTTAACGGATTATTTAATTCAATTAGTTTTTTGGATTTGGATCAGAAAACCTTGGAAGAATTACATTATTATCATCACATTAAATAAATTATAGAACAATTGTATATTTTAAATCAATAAATCTATTAGATCCGCTGGTTAAACAGCGAATTTAAGGTGTTTATAGCCATGTATTTAGCTTTTTGATGTGCATCAGGGGTAACAAAATAACTAAAGGCTGAATTTTCATCCATTTACTTTTTGAAAATGAGCCACTAAAATGTAATTTTTAATAATTTACTCTTATGTAAGTGTAAATTTCCAAAAGCATATTTAGGGGCTTATTTTTCACGTATAAATGTATGTAAATCGCGACCTAGTTATTAAACATTTTTTAAAGTTTATCAATAAAGTATTTTATATAATGTTTTATTTGGTGCATACTTTTTGGTGCAAAAATTAAAAACGTAGGGGAAGTTTAGGTGAGTCTTTCCAAATAAAATAGAATAAGTTCTATAGTTTTTGTTCAATTTAAAAAAAACTAAATTTTGTTATGTTTAGAAAAGAAAAAAAGTTTTTCAAATCATTGCCTCATTGTACAGGCTTTTATGGAATTACAGTTAAACTCTTAAAATTCTGTAAAAATTGATTTGTGTTTTAATGTTGTTTAAAAATAAACCTTTAAAAGCCTGATTCCTAATTCAAAAAAGTTTAGTAGTAAAAATTCAACAAACGAATGACAGAGTTAGGGTTATAAATATTTATATAGGAACCTACCCCAAAATCACTTTTAAACATAATTCAAAATTTTTGAGGTTATATTTGATATTTTTAAAACTAATTTATAAAGTTCTCAAGATACCTATAACCTCACCCTATGTTATTTCTCTAAAAAATGTGTAATTACAACAAATTATATAAATTTACTTGTATATTTGATCAAATTATAAAAAGGGTTTTTTTTTAAAACAATATTAAATCTTTGATTTCAAAAATTTTCTTTTAATTATAAAGAATCATAACACCCGCATTTCAAATTTATCATATTAAAAATATTAAGAAATGTTTTTATAAAATTCTGTTTATACTCACCAAAGTGTCGTAAGTGTGTTTATAAATATGAATAAAAATCCAAAATCGTGTCAATTATTATGTTTTCCAATTAAATAATTAAAAACACTTAAATGTTTATAATTATTTAAAAAGAGACAAATGAACGGAGAGAAAAAGGGGGAATTTCTATGTATTTACATGCAAACAATCCATTATAAATTTTCATTACAAAACAGTGGCAATGATCTCTCTTTCATTCTTCCCGTTTTACTCGTACAAACTAACAAATTGTTGCCATTGGAAACGGCTGGCTGACCGACTAGCTGGCTAGTTGCATTATTAAAAGGCCTCCCATATTTATATGACTCTTAATTAATTCTTAATTGAAGTAAATTAAAATATTTTTACTGTCTAATCGTATTATTCATAAACATTCAATTACAAACTATAAAATACTCTCTCTATGTATACACAAATTGTTATACATATTTATATCTGCATACTTATACATAAAAATGTAACATTGTAGGGATAAGTGAATGAATATAATATATTAGGGTGGTAACTATTTAGAAAAAATAATTATAAATTTTGAATATTTTTATAAAGTAAAACTAACACATCTTTAAACTTTGATAATATTTCTCTAAATTTGAACCATTCTATTATTTATATTTTGTTTTGAAAAAATAAATTATAATTGTCATCATACAATAAATTTTTTGTATTTTAGAAATATGTTATAATATATCATGTATCTATGAGTTTTTACTTTGGTGGTGGTATGTATTGTTATAGCTGATAGTCAGATATATATTTTTTTTTTTATTTTTATTTTATCTTTTTTTCATAAATTTCAATTGCAATAGTTTTTTTTTACATCATTGCTGTCGCTGTTGATGGTTTATGATTAATTGAAATGTTTCATTTATCAGACGATGTTGATGATGATGCCCATATTTTAAATTATATATTATTTGCCTGTTTTTATGTATTTTTTTTTAGTTTTTTAATTAATTGTAAAAATTGAATTAATTTATGTTTACATAGCAATTAAAAAACAAAAATGTAGTACATATATATTTATTAGTAGTTTAATTTAATATTTTAATTGAAAATTATATCATTTTAAATAATTTGTTTATTAAACAAAATTCTATTGCAGTTTAATGAATAAAAAGAGATAATTTGCTGGTTCATTTAAAATAATTTGTTTTAATAATTTTTAAAACAAATTAGAAAATACTAAAAAAAAAAAACAGATTTTTATAAAGACAAGGGTAATTAAATATATTTTCTATTATTATTAAAAATAGAGAATTGGTTTAAATGAATTTTATGTAAATTTCATCGGAGAGGTCTAGTTTGAAGTCACTATATTTTGTGTTTAACGAGATATGTTTTTATACTTTTTAAATAGCACTCTATTGCTGCAAAATCACTCGTACATTATAGGCCTTCTTTAGGACATTATGAATCAGTTTTAAAAATTTCCTTCATAACCTCAAAATTTTTCGTTATGGTATAAAAAACGTATTATTGGCTAGGTTCCTGTATAAATGTAAACTTTTTTTGGGAAGTAGAAGAATCAAACTATCTAATAGTACTAACGTAATTTTGTCTTAGTCAAATATTAAAAATATATTATTAAACAATATTATGTATGATGATAGAAAGCCATGGAAAAATCCACCTTTTGCGGAATCTTCGAAAAGGTTCTGCGTAGCTCAGCGCTACTAATTATAGGTGCGCTACGTACAACACCATCTAAGGCATTATTCGTTCTGATGAACTGTATGTCAGTCGATCTAATGGCCAAACAAATCGCCATCATGTCGGCGACAAGCCTCAATACTATAGGTGCATGGAACGGTAGGAGCTATGACCTTACAACCATTTTTTAAATTTCGAATGACATCCCTGACAATATTGATTATTGTATTCTTAAACCCTTTCTGGACAGATACTTCTCAGTTCAATCTCAGCCGATCCCACTATAAAAGACGGATCGGTTAAGGTTTACACTGATGGATATAAATCTTCTGAAGAGGTTGTGGGATATGTCTTTATTCCCGCATATAGGAGGAACATCTCTTTTAAGTTGCTGGATCACAGCATTACTCTTCAAGAGGAGATCTCAGCCATTAGATGAGCGGTAAATTAGTTAATGTACTATAAAGTATTCGGAGTGGATATTCAAATTTGTACCGATAGTCAACCCGCGATTAAATCTTTTTCGCGTGTCTATTCGACATCCAGGCTGGTACATGAATGCCGGACATATTTAAATGATCTGGGTAAGGGGTCACTCAAGTTCCCTTCTTCAACGTGAAAAAACGGACCAACTAGTTGGCATACCGTTGTCATCTTGCAGATCAATGGTACTGCAGTAGTTGTCGAGAAAAGCTAAACAAAGATGAACAAACGATTCCGCATGTTCCCCAGTACGGTGGAGTTTCATTCTGGGTGGAGTTTCATTCTGGGATTGCCAAGGTGTCAGCTACAAACACGTGTAGCCATTATTACATGACACTAGATTGCTTGTGCACACGCTAGGAGACTAGGACTCCCTTTTAACGACTATTGTAGAAGTTACTTTAACGAGGATGAGGAAGAGACAGTAGAACATTTTCTTTGCCATTGTTCTGCTCCTGCGAATATAAGGACTGCTGAATTTGGTGGTCCACATTTGTACGGATTATTTGATCTCTCTGCAATTGATGTCAGAGGGATCAGATCTTTTATTCGTGCGTCAGGTTAGTTCGATTCGAACTTATTCTCGGACATATGAAAACAGATTCACATGATCCATTAGGGTAACACAACGGTACCAATAGGACCGAAGTGAGCTGTATATTTTACATTTACATCTGCCCATCTAAACTAACCTACTACCAATTTTACTATAAAGGCCTATAAAATAACGAAATTATTTTAAAAGACATTTCTGTTGTTAATATAAATAACAACATCCATTTTTTTCAAATTGGACAAAAACAGTAAAATTTATTCGATATTATCTAGAATAACTTACTTAAACTTTCCATAAATTTTTCATTGCTGCGCTAAAATGTATGTACCAAATAAATAACAAAGCATTTTGTCTTAAAATACTTAAACTATTCATTGATAAACTTTAGAAAATGTTTAATAACTTTTTGAGTTTTCAAGTGATTTCAAAGAAAGATACCTCGTTTTATTCCTTTTATTCACGCAAAGCGATTTTTCGAAATATCTTAATATTTAGAGGGAGTTTTTAAAACTGTTATGTGATGTCCTCAAAAAAATCTAATATAAAATAAAAAGTGTAATTTTGTAGTAAAGTTTTGAGAATTTAACATTTGTAAATGTTTGGACTCTGACAACTTATCGCGACTAAATGAATTAAGATAACCAACAAGATCTTTTAACATGTTATTTTGGAATACACGCAGAAAAACTGAACTCAGCAAAGATATAGACTTCAAAATTTCTTTATTCAATAGATCACGGGTTCCCAAATGGCGGTCCGAAGCAATCTTTTAGAGGGTAAAGTCACCAAGGTCTTGTCTTTTTTGTCTAGTACTCCTTAGTGTTTCCCAAGGAATAGAAGCCTGATTGAGAAGTTTTGCTTTATTATTTTGCTTTTAAGATAAACGAAACAACTTATCGTACGTAGTTTCGACGATTTAAAAGTAACGATTTCGATAAACTAAAAAAAGTTTGAAAGTGAATAATTGAAGGCTTTGCATTATCATGAGTCATGCCAAATGCGAAGAATGCTTATATTATTATTGGTAGTAGATCAAGCAACACATTCTCAGTTTTCAAAGCATTTGAATTAATGGGATCTATTATGCGCTACTAAAACACTGTCAAACATAGGGTGCTGAACAAAGTTGATGAGTATTAAAGGGGCTTTGATCAAAAAAGGGCCAGAAAATGCGACCAGATACGAGTTCATGACAATTCTCGGCCTTATGTTGCGCGACAAGTTAAAACGTGGTTGGAAAGATTTTAATTAAAAAGCAATGGCAATTAATGCATATATCGATATATTTTCTTGGAGAATTCAAGTATGAAAAATTCCAGAAACCCTTGCGATAGATAATTTTATTCTTTAACTAACAAAAAAATTCAGAAAAATCGGTCGGAAATGTTGGTTTATATATATATGAAGAAAACTATACCAAGATATTACAAAATTCAGAAAATTTTCGTTTCTGCCCTCTGTGGCATATATGGAGAACCATAGAGTATTTAAAAAAATTTTTTTTTCTCCTCCATTACAGATTGTTTTCGGAAAAAAATATAAAAACTCAAAAAAGAAAAATTAAAAAGTCAGGTACAAATATTTGTAAAAACAGTAGAGATAATTTAATTAAGTATCTCACCAAGATCTCAAAAATCATTCAAAATCATTGAAATCGCTCTTTATTTGTAAAGGTGTCTAAATAGTTTTCAAGCTGGAGGTGGTCAACTTTAACATCCTATGAGTGTTGCCGTATTATAACAGAATGATTATAGTATCATTTTTCCGAAAACTTAGGCCTCCTCTATTACTTTTTTATACATTAATTTTTAATCAAATCAGTAGTTTGGGAGATATGCTCCGATTTATACTAAAAGAGAAGTATTCGAGTTTAAGGTTCGAAAAATTACCCCATATAACCCACGTAAGTGGAATTATGAGACCCAACTTAACATAAGAATGTATTGAAATGTTTTCAATTTTTTTCTTATATAACTCTGAGTGTATATAATGATTTTATATTTTTCTGTATTAAAATTATTTAAAAAAAGAAATAACTACAATTAGCCAATAACGTTAAGTCCAAACCCTCCTGAATGAGGCTTACTTTTCAAAAATCTAAAAGCTATGAAACCTTAAAATTTATAAAACGTATGTATAAGTTATATAGTGTTACAATCACTCTAAAAAAAACAAAAATGCCTTCCAATTTCTCAGATCAAAAAAAAAAAAAACGTTGAAATCAGTCGTGGTAATTCATGTCATTTAATTTATTTACTTGGATTTATTTTTACTGACAACTTAAAAGTTTAAACCGAAAAAACCAAACAACCTAAAAGCCACAAATTGAAATGAAATTTCATATAATTCCATGGTTTTATTCATAATAAAAATGTTCACATATTTTCGCGATTTATTCCATTTTTTCTTTAATCATATTCGGGTGGATTTTTTTTTTTAATTTTTTATGGTTTTTATATTCAATTTTTTTCCATATTTTGTTCTTTCATAGTGGTTATGAAGTTTAAATAAACTTTTTTTCCATTCATTCATTCGTTCGTTCATTCACTCACTCGTTTCATTCTATTCATGCTTTTTTCAAATGAAATTATTTCCTTTTTTCATTTTTTACTTTAGTATTTAGAAAGAAAGAGAATTTAAAATGATGACGATGATGATGTTGTTGTTGATGGTCATGATAAGGTGATGGTAAATATTAGGAGGAGGTTTATTTGAGGGTTGGGATGGGGATGAATAATAACTGATGGTTTTTGCATTTTATAATGGTATTTTGTTGTTATTCTTGTTAGCCGTAGGATATTTAATCATACTCCAAAATTCAAATAGAGCATCATATCATACATTTGCCAAAAGAAAAAAAAAGAAACTTTAATAGGAATTTTGTTTTTTTTTTTAATTGATTTAAACAAGTTAACAAGAATCCTGAGAAGTACTAATATGGCCTCAGTTATATTAACATATATAAGTTATAGGGAAACTAGCAAAAATTAAATTAGCTGTTTATTAAATAAATTACTTGTCATTAGCCATATTTTATGGAACTGATTCCCAGTAATTATTTAAACAAAATAAAAATTGTTAAAAGATTTTTTACTTACAATAAGAACAAATTTTATTTTAAAATTGGGCTATTTTTCTTTTCCTAACTGCTTATAATTTCATTTGGTAAAAAAAACTTAGATTTGTATATGTGAAAAAGTTTTTGAAGCATTGTCTGTCTGTCCGTCTGTCTATTTATCTATGTTTTTCATTTCATTTTCAATGTTATAACTACTCTAGATTGCAAAAGTGAAAAATACTTATACAAGTACAAAAATTGCTGTCGTTGTCTCATAGTATAAAACAAAATTGTTTGCGTATAATTAAGCACTCATCCTTTGGTCGTAATTAGATTTTCTTATGTGCACATTCAGGCATATTGTCAGCACAGAATACAAACGACATGGCAGCAACACATCATCATCAACAACAACAAAAACATCTCGACTAAATACTCAAAAAGTTAGAACAACTTAAAAAAAACAAGCTTCAACAATTCATTTGGCAACAACAATTAGCTTTAGGCTTAACGAACAGTGAGTACAACTAAAAATAATTGCAAGTTCCAGCCACTGGTGATTTGTAAAGTAATGAATTAGACGTCCTAACATTCACCAGTCAAAAGCCATAAAAGTAGATAGGCGGGTAGACCGTGACGATTACAATTTCCCCTTTAAAATTTGCCTTTAACGTTTTTGCATCCTGCAACTTTAATTATATAGATTTCTTTCTAGTTTCTTGAAATACCTTTATATTTCAAAAATTATACTTTGAATTGTCTATAAAATGGCATTTTTGCAGCGCTTTAAATTCACAAAAATTGTGATAAAAACACAACTGAAACCTAATTTTTAGCAATCAAAAAAATGTTTTAATAATTTAAAATGTTTATTTTATTAAATAGTTAAAAAAAAAATATTTATTAAATAAAAATTATTGTAATACAATTTGTAATAAGGCAATTAAAAATGCCAGTGTTCAAAACATTTGCAACTCTTAAAGTATTAAAGGAAAATGAAAACAAATATATTAAAAGTTCAGTATTTGGTTCCATAATTATGATTTTTCATCACTTCCGAAGATCTCTAGTTCATCGCTATTTCAGACGTATTGCAATTATCCAAATTTTATCAAACGTATTGAAATCGGGAGATTGTATTGGCCACTATATTATATTTATTTATTTTTATTCCAATCAAGCTTTTACCACCTGTTTGGGGTCGTTTTAGTGCTGTAAATTGTAATTAGGTAAGAAGTAAGAACGAAACAAATAGTCAGAAGAAGGGCTGGTTCCAAAGCTTCCTATCCCCTATTGTCCAAATAGTTTTATCGCATATTCTGTTCGGTACAGGTCCTCATGCTAATTTCACCCAGTTTTAATAGCTCATAATAGACGATATCCTTCTAATCCCACCCCATGCAGATAATTACCTTGGCGGCTTTGGTGTCGATTTTCCTGACTGGCCGGTCTTTATATACGACTTTTACATTTTTGATTATCATGATGGATCCACTTGTTTTCGCCCATAAATATTCTATGTAGAAAGGACTTCGTTTTATGACGCTGAAGCTAGATTTTAGACATGCAAATTTTTCGATGTCTCTTAGCTTTAGCTTCAATAGCACCCAATTTCCATGCTTTTGGATGAATTCAAGTGCTTTAAAATGTCTATAAATTACTGCTTGAAAATTTCCAATTCTTTATCTTTAAAATGTTTGGGCTCGTTGGGACGCTGCTTATCATTGACATCGAAATCGCCAATTTTTAAAAAGTCTAAACTACTCACGATTTGTTGCCTCAGCTAAAGCATGATCTCCATAAATTAAAAAAAAATATGATGGTTTTCCATAACGGTTTTCCTAAAAAAAATAATAATGACATAAAGCTTCCCGTAAATGAATAAGAAACGCACGTGTCATAGTTGTGAAAATGGAACGCCTAGAAAAAATACTATTAATGCAATCTAATGCAAAACGACGGGAATTAATGCATACACCCAATAAAACTATACAAATGTAACATTATTACATTATAATTGTAATAACAATTATTAAAAGATTATGTGATTATAGTTATTTCTAATCATTTGTTGGTATAAATTGCTTTAAATAGGAAGTAAGAAACAAAAGTTGCAAATGTTTTGAACACTTTAATTTTGATCATACTATTAGATAGCTTTATTTATTTATTTTTTTTTGCTATAAATTAACGAAATGGTTTCTTTTTAGTTGTTGAACAAGTTTTCAAAAATAGTTGAGTTGCTCTCCAATTGTTTTTGAAAAAAAGCAAAGATGAAAATCATCTCAGTTCGAAATGCTTTTTTGGGATTTTTAAATGAAATCTCCTAAAATATATGTGAAAAACATTTGAGGAGAAAAAAGTAACTGCAAATCAAAATCATATTAGTTCCAAATGTTTTTTTATGAATTTTAAATAATATCTTAAAAAAAGCTATTTGGTAGAATAATAAAACTTTAAACAAATATAAAAAAAATGTTTTAAAAAATATTTGGAAAAAATAAAAAATAAATGCATAACTTAAATAAACTTTCAGTTCCAAACGTTTTCTTTTTTTTAATTTTAAATAAAATCTTCGAAATAACTTTACTTTGAAATTGGCTGAAATTAATTTCCTTTTTGAGCCACTGTTTTGCTTAACAAATATGTCTAAATAAATAAAGATGAGAGAATTTATACGAAGTACAAATTACGAAATAAAATAAAATAAAATAACAACAGCAACAGAAAAAAATCTTGTGATATTTACAAGTGTTTGCTACAATTGTTGTAACAGGACTAATTGGTCTGCAGGATAAAAAATAAAAGACAAATGTACAAAAATAGATTTTTTTCTTTTTTTTTATATAAAAATTTAAGACAAAGTTTTTTAACTTTTTTAATTAATTAATTAATAAAATTTACAAATTTTCACACGAGAACTTTTTTTAATGAAAAAATCAAACTTTTCAAGAAGATTTTTTGTTAATTTTATAATTTATTTCGTCTAAAAGTTTTCTTTTTTAACACATAAAAACTCAAATCTATAAAAAGAAACTCAAACAAAAAGCAAATCAAATCCTTAAGGCCAACAACTCATCATGGTTAATCAACAAATTTATACAAACGCACATATATATGTTGTTAAACAAACACATGAGTATTTAAAAATCCTTAACGCTGTCTCCTGCTGAAAATTTCAGAGGATGTTAAATTTAATTTCCGTTTTAATGAAACCGTTGAAAAATTTATAAATATAAGTATAAACGTGGGTGTGTGTTTATTTTTATTTTTACTCCTACTTATGATGTGCGTTTCTCTGCTTTCAAAAAAAAAGTTTCAAAATATTATTTGTGTTGAGTTATTTTATCTTGGTTTTTTCATTGTACATTATTATTAATTACTTAATGAATAATTAAATATCGCTTTAATTTGGTTATTAAAAAATTTCATTATTTTAGATATATTATTGTTGTTTGTCTGTTTAATTTATTTTCAAGAAGATAAAATAAAGATTTTTTCTTAAATAAGACTTATAGAATTAGTAAAGATTTTAAAAACAGAATAATTAAATGGTAGATAAATGTTATACAATTAATACTTTAAAATAGAGAAAACTTTAAAAATCGAAATTTTATATAAACTTATTTTCATTCTTATAAAAAATATTTAAAAAGAGTAAAAGAGTAAAACTAGAAGCGGATTTTCATGCAGTTATTGTTGTGAAATAAGTTCCGAAACTATATTTTTAAAAATTTTTACTTACATCAGTGCATATACCTAAAAATTTTTAGTGTATTTATAAATTAAAAAAAAACATATTTTAAAGATTTATTTGAAAAAATTAAGAATGAAAATTCGCCCTCTAATCATTTTATTTAACGAACTGCACATTAAACAGCAAAAATAAAAAGCTATTAGAACTTATTTGCAAACAGAAAAGAGCAATTATTTATGTATAGTGAGCTCCAAAAATATGTTTTCTAAAATTTATAATGTGTACTAAAAAAATTTTAAATATACACTAATGTAAGTGACTTATATTAAAACAATACATATATGGAAATTTGTCCTCTCATTATAACGAAGAAACTAATTCTCAACTAAGTTATATATATTCTTAATCCTTAACAATCTAAGTTAGGGATTCAATTTCATAGCACAATTTCATTTAGTCGTTGCTGAGAGTGCAAAAAGTACAAAATGCACTGGAAAAAATTTAGTAAAATAAATTGTTTGTTAATTGATAATCATCAATTTCTTTAAATTTAATGTGAATTATATTTTTTATGACAATATTAATAAATAAAATAAAGGTATATAATTCTCAATTCCATTAAGAAATGATGTTGATAGCATGATGCCCGTCCGTTTGTCAGTTGAAATGACCCACTGATAACTCCCCATCAAACGATCGAAAATTCTTTCGAGAATTTTGCTATTGAAATTCAACAACATCGGTTCATAAATGATATGTCTAAAAAAACCGACTTAGAATTTATTTAAATAGCGTTTGTGTACCTCCCGATAACGAAGATATATGATATCTATATTAAAAGATCAGAAAGTTTTTCCAGAACTTTTTATTGAAATTCAGAAAAAGCCAGTTCAAAAATATTGGATATATTAAAAAAAACGGATTTTCAAACTGATTTTCGATTTTCTGAAGACTCTATATACGTTAGGGACTTTGTTTTTGTAAACAAAATCGAACATTTTTTCTGAATTTTTGTTCTGATGAAATGAACTCGAATTTCGAGATCATAAATTTCCCCCATATTCTTTCTTTAATTAAATATTGTTTTACATTTATAAAATATTTGTTCTGCACCGAAGTTCTTATATCTTCCTTAAAGATATGCGAACTTTTGTAAAATTCCAAAGTGTTAAATTTATTATTTACTATCTTTTACCGGTGCTCTTTGCTACCCTATTTGATATATTCGATAACTAATATTTATTTTGACCTATCCACCCTATTTGAAATTTTATATGAAAATTACTTTTAAAACTTTCACTGTAATATTTAGTCTTTTATATTAAAAAAGTTATATTTTCTTTGTATGGGGGCTACCTCCCCCCTTGACCTGTGCTATTTTCATTTCATCAATGCTAAATTAGAGGGCTCTCACTGTAATAGTTCCATAGATATAGCATAATTAATATTTGCTTTATACGGGGATACTACTGCTCCGATCGAAAAATAAAATATTATATTTAAAGGAAAGGAAAGCGGTTCAATCGTTTTAGAGTTAGAAAAGTGGGTATAAAATATGGGCGTGGCATACGATGAAGATTCAATATAACCTACAACATTCTATATTACAAGCACTCTGTACACCAAATTTTATTGAGATATTTTCATTAATAACGTGCAAAATTGAAAAAAGGTAGGCGTAAAATGAGAATGTGGCGATCAAACGAGATCTATTAACCACCTCCGGCACTCGTACTCTCTGTGTGTCAAATTTCGTTAAAATCGGTACACACCTCATTTTTATAATGCATATAAGGATTATTAATTCTGTTCTATTCTATTTCGATTTTATATGAAAATATAAATTATTTAAATTTTTTAGTGTTTACATAGATATAGAATAGGTAAATGTATTTGTAATTACATCCAATATATCAATATATCATTTTCATACAAAATATTTCAACATGGATGTAAGGTATATAAGATTCGGCATAGCCGAATAGACCACAGTTTACACTATAATATAGTCTATATTTTACACTACAGTCTACTCTACAGTTTACATTGTAGTGTATAGTTTAGTCAATAGTATACTACATAGTCTAATATATAGTTTACACTATAGTCTACTCTATTGTTTACACTATAGGCTGGACTATATTTTACACTATAGTCTTGACTGTAGTTCACACTATAGTCTTGGTTGTATTTTGTTTACTATACCCAACTTTTCTTTAAGTGCATTTTTTTACACTCATTTTTTCTCACACTCTGTTGTTCGTCTGTCTATAATTAACATTCTCAATACCAAAGTAATAAGTTGAATGAAATAAAATTTACCCAGATTATTTATTGTTTTCTTAAGCTATTTTCTATTTAAAATCTACTAAATCGCTTTAGTAAAAAACAAGTTATAAAACAAAATTTGGAACGACCTCAGAAAAAAAATTATTATCACATTTTAATACAATTTTGAAAGTATTCAGCGAAAATAAAAGTACATTTGAAAATTCTTATTTTACAAATTAATTTTAAATTTACTTTTTCATACTATTGAATTAATAAGATTAAAATTAATTGATTAATTTTTCTTTCCTTTCAGAAATTGTGGCTTTCGACCAGTTTTAAACGATACACCAACTTCTGGGGCAACATCGACAGGACGTCCAAATCATACCACTTCATTATTTTTGCCACCACATTTGGCTTCTTTAAGTTCACAATTTTCACAGCAGCCACTGTTTCCAGGTTTGAAAGGTAAGTGTTGATAACAATGAAATATAATATTTTACACACCACCTTTTTAACTTAAAAATAGTATTAAAGCATAAACAGTTATAAGATTTTAAAATTTCATCATCTTCATTTAACTAAAAATAAAAAATTATTGAAATTCAACAACAAGATAGACTGACAGCTACTCAATCAATTTTTTCAGCATGTCATTGGCAATTAATGTTGCCAAGAAAAATCTTGTTGGTAAAAGATTTTTTTAGCTTGATAAATTTAAATCTATAAACAAATTGACAGTTGTGATTTTATAAGCTTTTAGTTAAATTAACCTAGCAGCTGCTAACAAGGAAAATTCCATAACAGTTAATAATATTAAAAACAATATAATATTAAAATGTGTTTGCTTTAATTTAAAATATTTTTTTCTTCTTTTCCATTGCCTACTTTTAGGTGTACCTTCATTTCCTGGCCTCTGTTCATGTTGCACTCTAAAACCTCCTCACTCATCAGCTAATTCGGCTGTGGCCGTTTCATGTTCTTCAGCCACCAGTTCTCCTGAATCTCCTCCTCATTCTACACATTCTAATTGTGATCCTCGTTCTTCATCTGTGGCAGAACTAAGGCGTAAAGCTCAAGAACATTCGGCTGCCTTATTACAATCTTTACATGCAGCTGCTGCTGCTGGTTTAGCTTTCCCTGGTCTTCATTTGCCTCCATTATCATTCCATCATCATTCTTCCTTAACTAATGCTCACCATCAGGCTGCTGTTGCTAGTGTACGTTTGAAAAATGAAGCTCAGGATATGACTGCTAGTACTATGAATGGTCTAGTTGCCAATATGATGCCTTCGGTAACCAGTCTTATGGATCAATCATCACCAAATTCAAATCAAACACCACCTTCGTATCAGCAACAACAATTGCAACAGCAACATCAAGTGCATAATATAGGACAACTTTCACCACCCACCACACCAACCCAAACTTCAAATTCTTCTAAAGATACACCGCTAAATTGTACAAATGGGACAATTATTACAAAAACTGAATGAATAGGGGTAATAGTAGCATAATACTCCTAAAAGGTTTCTTTATTGTACGTTTAGCCATTTAGTTTACTTTTTCGATTATTTTTAATAATATTAAAATAATATTTATTAGTATTTAGGTATTTGAAACATATTGTATAAAAGTTAATATAATTAATATAATATTTATCATTTAAAATTTTAATTTATAGTAAGTAGATTTCTTTTAAAATATTGTGCCAAATAATTATAATTATTTAAAGTTCATTAACTAGAGAAATGAAAAGGTTCAAGCCATGAATACTATTTTAAAACACTTAATAAGATGTGGACTTTTAAACACAATTCCATTACCCCAGAGGTTAACATACCAGTAATGATATTAATATTCTTGACTTTATTATGATCATAATATACTTTCATAAGAATTCAGTAATAGCAATATTATAAATTTTTGTTATAATATACGAAAGACGCTTAACACTTTAAATTAAATGGGTTCTTTTAATTTTGAAATTACTAGATAGCGATATTTAGTGTCGTATATTTAAATTTGCTAATTTCTAAGTTTATCTTTAAATAATATATTTATTGGCATGCATAATAATTAGTATCAAAAATCCTTGACCTTTGTAAATAAGTTATATTCTTAGTCGGAAATTTCACATTCTAGCTAACCGGCCTATGTCCCATAAAAATGTTAACATAGTTTTGTAAAATTTAGGAATTTATTTGAATATTAAAGCAAAATCCAAATTTGATGAATTTTAAAGGTACAATCAAAGGTCGAATAATAAACTCTGAAAGTGTTGTAAAATTTCCTTAAAAATCAAATGAAGGTTTGATGGTTACTCTGAGTACCAAAAATAGTACCACGCTATTTTTATACTATGACACTTTAGTACATTTGAAAGACTATTGATATTTATAATTTTAATATTTGATCAAATATGTAAAAAATTAGAGAATGTACTTTCTAAACAAAATTACCCTTAATTATTATTATTATTATTTTATTCTTTTTATACCCCACGCCACCATAGAAAAAAATCATCCAACTCCCACCTTAAAGTATACCAAACCACTCAGAATCACTTTTTGAGTCGATCTAACAATGTCCGTCTGGCTGGACGGCTGGCCGGCTGTCCATGCAAACCTAGTGCACAAAGTGCAGGTCACAATTTTTAAGATAATTCAATGAAGTTTGGCACGTAGGAGTTTCATGACACAAGGACGAAGCCTATTGAAATTAGTGATGATCGGTCCATTATTTCACCTAGCCCTTATACAAATGTCCTCCCGGAATAGGGGCAATATTTTAATCAAAATCGGTATAAGGAAGTTTTGTATAAGTATCAATCTTTGTGCCAAATTTCATGAAGATCGGTCCATAATTGACCATAGCTCCCATATAAAACCCTCTTCCGAAAATCACTTTAACGTACATAAATCACATGTTAGTATCAGGTTTATATTCGACACAAATAAGTTTTATATAAGTAGAAATCATAGTAACAAATTTTATGAGTATTGCTCCATAATTTATCATGGCTCCCATATAAGCGCACTTTCGGGAATCACCCTAAATGTTAGTATTAACGTAATATTCCGTATTCGTATATTTTATTTTACATTTAGTAAAATTATCGGTCCACTATTGTCCTCATGTGTAATAGAAGACCCCTTTACGAATATTGATGGACATGCACAATGTTGTGGTTTATCATATGGTCGGGCTTTACCGACTATATCTATCTTTCTTGTTTATTTATTTTTTTTTTTTTTATTTATTTATTTATTTTTTTAATTTTTATTTATTTACTTAATTTTTTTCTTATATGGTACTTTTTGAAATAAGTACATTTTATGATTTTCAAATTAATACGAACATATTACTTTTCTAGATAATTGTATTCTTTTCTGAAAATTAGTAAATAAAAAAGAAATTGCTACTTTTCGGAGAAATTTTTAAATTATTCAAAAATACTTTCTTCTAAAAATTAAGATATTAGTGCTTCTTTGAAAATTAGCACCTTTTTGGTTCTTCTTGATACTATTTTGAAAATTATTACTTTTTTAGTACTAGTATTATGTATGAAAAGTAGTGCTTTTTTAATAAAAATACTTTTTGGACAATTGATTCCTTTTTGTAATATTTTTGAAAATATATACTTTTTGGGAATTTTTTTTCTTTTTTGGAAAATAGTACTTTTTAAACTTTATTTTTTTTAACTATATGCAAAATCTAGCACTTTTTCGAAAATTTATTACTTTTTGGAAATTTAAAAAAAAATTTCAAAAAATACTTTTATGAAAATTCTTATTTCTTATTATTTTTTTAATTAGTATTTTCTAAGAAAACTTGTGCTTTTTTCAAAATTAGTAATTTTTTTAAAACTTAGTACTGTTTTGGAAATTGGTTTTTTTAGTACTTTTTGAAAAAAATTTAGTATTAATATTTGCTATGAAAATTTGTTTTTTTTTAGATATACATAACTAGTACTTTTTTAAGAATTGCTTCTTTTTGGTACATTTTTGAAAATTAGTACTTTTTTGGAAAATGCTTTCTCTTTTCGAAAAATCTTATTTTTTTCCTCGAAAAATAATACTTCTTCTGAAAAATTTGTAAAATTTTTCGAAACATATTACTTTTTTGAAATTTTGTCTTCTTTTCGAAACCTCTTCTAAAAATCGTTAGATTTTTTGTAAAATAGTACTCTTTTAAGAAAGATTGCTGTTTTGGAATTTTTTTTATTTTTTCCAAAAATTTACTGTTGCGTTTTTGCAAAAATAATATGTATTTTTGAAATGGTTATTTATTCGAAAAATGGTACTTTTTTGGAAAATTAAAACTATTTATAAATTGGGGTGCTATTTTTAGAAATTTATTATTTATTATTAGAAAATTAGTACTTTTATCAAAAATAGAACCTTTTTAAAAATATGTACTTTATTTAAAAATCCTTCTATTTTTTTTTTTTTTAATTGAAATTTTGATCAGTAATATATAAGATCAGTATCAGTATCTTTGTAAAGCTAATATTTAAACAAACTTTTAAGAAAGGAAGGGATGTCACGGTATAGTAACTATGTCCTTCGTAAGTAGTAGTAGCATACTTCCGCAAAAATTCTACTGGCATTTAAAAAATTTCATCATCATGAAAATCAGCAAGTCCCTTTTTAACCCAGAAGATAATTCAGCTGGGAATGTGAAATTTCTAACTTAAAAATTAATATGTTAAGGGCCTTAAACATGAACAAAATACATATATAATCTAATAGATATTATATAAATCAAATATATAACATTTTTAAAATAAGTATTCTTTAATTAATTAAATTTAAAAAAAAGTGTAAAAATATTGCCTAAAATTATTTAACAATTTCGTATTGAAGAAAAAATATTATCAAAACATCCCCAAAAATATGTAATTAAGATCATATTAATTTATAAAAAAAACGTCTTATGCGATATATATAAACATAATGTACTTGTATAAAATTTTAGGAAATCTAATAAATGATTAGTTAATAAAGATATAATAAATAAAAAAATTCAAAAAAAGAAAAACAAATCTTTTATTTTTAATATCATGCATAAAGTAAGTATATATTAAATGATAATTTTTAAATTTTTAAAATTTTTATGTTGTCAAATGGACGAACTTTTTAAATTCTTAATACATTTTCTTAGATTCCACTGGTCACCTATATTTCTCAGCAAGTCTATTTTTAACCAAAAAAAATTCATTTTGAACTTCACAAACAACCTTAAAATCGGGAATGGGAATGCTGATGAATTGAATTGTATCAAAGAAAATGTTTATTCTATTTTGCTGGTGTCTTATTATAGTGAAAAAACTCTGTCTGCTACCAACAATTAAAGAGAAGTTTTTGCTCGTAATCAACAAATAATCTGAAACAAATATTGTTTTACTACATTTCCACGTTAGCAAATTTACTGTTTCATATTCAACATGAAATTTTATATTTTATTTTTCCCTTTTGCCAAAGTTTCGGCAACATCAGCATAAATATTTCCTCAAAAAAAAATAATATTTGTGATCTTTAAAATAATTTTTATTATTTTTTTTTAGACAAATATGCGCACGGCTCTAAATGTAATGGCAAATTTGTTGTCTGGTCCTATAATACATGATATTAAAATTACTGCTACTTTCGTTAATGTCTATATTTTGCAGACAACAATAAATTCAAACAATTATTACGAATGATTATTCGAAGAATTTAAAAATTTTCTTCTTCGAATAACGAATAATTCAAATATTTCTATATCGAATATTCGAATAAAATGAATAATTTACGTTGTTTTTCTGCAATTAAAGTGATTTTATTTAATAATTTATAATTTTTTTTTACAAAAATTTATGAATTTTAAATGAATTTTCTTTTGACAATTTTGCCAATAAAAATTTGAGCTTTTTCAAAATCAAATTTTATGAAAATAGAAAAAAAAAATCGACTTAAATCTACTCATTTAAATTTTATAGTTTTTTAAATTAATTTCTGAGGACTTTTGACAGACTGCAGGTTTTTTAATCACAAAAGGAACCTTTTGAAGACGGATTGTTTATGTCCATCGATGTCATTCTAAAATTGTTTGCTTTTGCGATATAGTTGAAAGAAAATTAACTTTTTCATCCTATTTGTTGATTGTTTAGACAGTTATTAGATAAAATTAAATTTAAAATTGATTTTCAAAATTTCCAGGAAAATTTATAGGCAAGAGATGTAGAAAAGCAAGTTGAAATTTTAGGGGATTTTATTATTTTTTTTTTTTTTTTTTAATTAGTTGTTTTTTATCAAAAATTTTTTTAAAGTTTCACAATCCAAATTTAAATGTGTTAACGTAGAATTTTCGAAGCAACTTCAAAACATGAAAAAAACGCTGTTTTTGATTTGTAGAAAAATGAAAATCTTTAATAAAATTTACATTTTGAATGAAAAAGGCTTAATGCAGTTTACCATAAATGAAGATAATCTGATAACATTCTGCCAAGAAAATTTTTTTTCTTTGATCTTTCTTTGAATGGACGATATATTTATATTTATTCAGAATGCTTTTTTAAAGATATTTCCAATGAATTACTATTAAAAAAAACTTAAAAAATCAAATATATTTTACTTTATTAATTTTTTAAATTATTTTAATAATTCGAATAACTTTAAATACGTGATCGAAAAATTCGAACAAATTAAAATGCCTTATTCGAATTATTCATTTTATTCGAACAACAGAAGAACCGAACAATTTGAATACCCTAGCTTTTGTCCTTATTTTGAAAAATCTTAGGAAATGCTAAATATATCATTAAAGACTGCTAAATAATATACCAAATGCTAGAATAAAATTTTGCAGCTAAATCGTAGTAAAAAATGCTAAATTATATAAATATTTCCTATATTAAAAGTTATTATTGAATTTGATATATTTATTTAAAACAAGTGGTGTTTTAAGACATAAATTTTATTTTCATAGTATTTTGGAAATGTAATAAGTACACAATTCAATATATTCAAGACATATTTTATGACAAATAGTTTGCAGTCAAACTAATGTCACACCCTGTGGTTGTGTTTTGTTATTAATTTTTAACAGTGTTGCCAGAAAATGTTTGCTTCAGGTACCCAAACCCGAAGCTAAAAATCCCCAAAAATCCGCATTTTAAAATATAAATCCCCAATTTTGTCCGCAAAATATTTTAATATAAAATTAAGTTTTTTTTTAAATTGCAATTGTATTGAAAATTTTTTATAAATAAATAATAATCATTAAAAATAAATTTAACAAACATTATTTTTAAAATAAATTCCCTATAAAAAGAGTTTTATCAAAAATTTCCTAAAAAATATCTAATATTTCCTATAAAATAAAAATTTGTCACTGTTCCCAATAAAATAAAATTTATCAATAATTACATATAAAAAGGAAATGTATAAAAATTTCCTAAAATAGGACATTTAATGAAAATTTTCTATAATGAAAACATTTATCGAAATTCTCCTAAAAAAGATAAAAAAAAATATATAAAAAGAAAATGTTAAAAACATTTTCCCATAAACGAAAATTTATCAAAAATTTTGTATAAAAAGAAAATGTATTGAATTTTTTTATAAATTGAAAATTTACCGAAAGCCATGAGAGCTTAATGTTGACATAAGTTAAAAAGAGTGTTTCATAAATAATTATTTTGGCAGTTTTTATTTGGTTTTCGAAAAAAAAAATTAATTGAAAATTGTTTTTAATTTTTAAGGAAAAACAAAAAAAAAATAAAGGAAAAACCAAAAAAAGACGAAAGAAGCCAAAAAAGTATTGGCGTATAAACAACAAATAATAATTTAGTATTTCCTATACATAGAAATCAATCCAATATTTTCACTAAATAAAAAATAGTTCGATATTATATATATATGTAAATAGAAAATTCATTCAAAACGTACTTTAAAAAGAAAACTAGCAAATAAATTTTTATAAATAGAATATTTAACGAAAAGTGTTTTCATATTAAATTTATTATAATTAAAAATTAAAATTTATCGAAAGTGGAATAAATTTATTATTTAATAAAGAGTCCCCATTGTTTACTAAAATCCCCAAATCCCTTCACACGAAAATCTGTCACCAAATGAAAGTTTAAATCCCCAATTTGAGGACAAATCCCCTCATCTGGCAACACTGATCTTCAATAACAACAAGACCAAAGAGAATTCAAACAGGTAAACTCACTTAATAGCTGATTATTTTTGTAGTACTTAGAACTGTCAAACTCCATATAAGCACAATTTTTGCTTACCCGCAGAAGTGTCAAACTCCATGTATAAAAAAATTAATGAATTCGCCGTATTATTGTTTTTATAGAACTACTGCCACCTGTTTCAGTTCGCCATGCCAAGTCACTAACAAAAAGCATAAATGAATATTTTTCTACATAACCTAGTGTCTACATTAGGCAAAGTTTTATCAAAACAAACGTCAAAATCAGTGCGAATATATATAAGGGAACCGTAGTTAAACAGCTGATTATTATATTAGTTGTTACAGTTATCAAACTGCCTATATAAAAAAGAATAATGAATACACTATATTGTTGTTTTTGTGCAACTGTTGCCACCTTCTACAAATTCGCGCTAAGTTTAATGTTTGTCTTGATAAAAAATTCTCTAATGTAGACACTATGTAAAGAAGACACTAACAACAAACATAGGATGCAAATTTTTGTAAAGAAGGGGATTAACGCGAATAACAGCAAAATCCACTGACAAAATTACTGTTACAAGGCTGGTATGTAGATCATACAAAAATAATTCACGTATGTTAGGAAGCTAGAATTTTGTATAAAAGGACGACAAAAATTCTAAAAGGTCAACAACAACGGAAACCACTTCGGGGACAGGAGTAATTCAAGTAAGTGTCAAAATTTAAATTACCATAAATATAAAATTGCTTACAAGTATTTGTTTAATCACGAAGTAGGTATATTTTAACAAGAATTAGTGATTATCTTAAATCTTTTGTATATGAAATGTTATCTAATTATGTATCCAGTAACTCATTGAGTGTAAAGGTTAAGTTATGAGATGAACAAACTTCACAATTTCTTAAACCAAATTTTATTCCCACAATCAGCTGGCACTCTACTGATCACTTATATTTTTAAGCAGAAATCTATTTGTTCAATAAGAAAAACACCAAAAAAAAAACTTTATTTTTGAAGCATTAAAATTGGCAATAGATTCAAATTTATCTAAAAAATTGCCTACAAAATTTTAAACAGTTGTACGAAACCTAAGTAGAAAAGATAGCATGAATGATGATGCCTGTTCCATTTTAATTATACTATCAAAAGTCTGTTTTGATACCGACTACAAGGGCATAACAAATGTTTAATAGTAGTATACAAAATACTGAAATATTTCACACTAAATAAAAGATAATCAATTCGTTCATATATTTTTTTCATAATATATACTAAAAAAAAAAAAGATGTTTGTTTCTAATAAAAAAAAAAAAAGTATATTGGTTTGGCGACTTTTTTCAAATTTATTGCTCGTCTATGGGTGGCCAAAAAGAGACATTCCTCACAAGTACAACGCCAACTACAACAAAGCGTATAAAAAGCAAAACAAATAAACGCGCTAGTACACTAGGTCGCCAGGTCTTATTCTTCATTCCAGGCGAAATTTTTATTTAAATTCTATTGATCGTTTCCATATTTATCCAGCCTATGTTACATGAGGATTGATTCTCTAGTTTTACCAATAAATAACTTTATCGATTGATTTTGAAAATTAAATTCTAAGCTACAATTATAAACCAAAAATCGAGAAACCCGAGCAATGCCGTGTACAAACAGATAATATTTTTTATAAATATTTAGACTTTAAAATAAAAGTAGCATTATTAATTAAAGTTACAGTTTAATAGTCATATTCATTATGAAATTTTATATATTATTTTTCTGATTTTCCAACATTGTTTCAGCAAAATTAGAAAATGAAAATTTTAAAATAAGTAAATTTCAAAATTTTAATTAAAAATATGTTAATTAAATATTATCTATCATACCAGTAAATATAGTATCCAAAAAAATATTTGATCTTATAACAAACATTTTTCATTTGTTTTATTTTTTTGACAAGTGCTACTTAAAACCATTTGGTAAACAATACAGCCCCGAATGCAAATATAGTTTTCTAGCCTGGTCTTATGTTAAAGAAAATAATAGGTGTGAAACATATACATATTTATGGTGTTTATGTTCATATTTGTATGACTAATGATAATAGAAAAGATGAAAAAATGTTAAAACAACAGTTGGTGATTTAACTGTTGTTAAGCAAAGACGAATCCATATAAAACATGAGATCTAATTTAATACGGAATATATAAATATATTTTATTTATTTATTTTTAATAAAATAGTTGTTATTGCAAAATGAATAATTATTGCTCACATAACACTAACAAATATTTAAAATGTTTCTCAAATATTTGCTTAATCTGAAGTTACCTTTAAGCTTTGTAAACATGAGTTTAATGAAAGATGACGACAATTATTGGTATATCTGGCGGGAATATTAAAGCATTAAGTCTAATACAACGAAGTCTAAATTTGTAAACCATATTTTTCAGGGCGGAAAAAATAAACTTTGAAAAAAATAGCTTTTGGAAACTTTGGAAATATAACTTAAATTTTCATCGCCTATAATCCTTTAATGATCATAACGTGGGGGAGAAGGAGACATTATGTGAAATATTTAAGCTTATCCACCGAGTATATATATATATATATATATATATATATATTCTTTTTTTTACAAGTATATTGTTTAAATAAATGACGAGAATACACATTTATAAAATAACAAAAAGGTACAATAACTTATTTAATTCCAGTAATATATTTTATTTTTTTTTTTTTGTCAATGGATAAAGCTTCAACATACAAACATTTTGAATATTTAAAATTTCCGTAAATAATATTGGAAAATTTTCTATTTCACACAAAAAAGTAAGTGGAAAATTAATTCGTTCAAGTTTACCTTTAAAACATTTGTATAAATATCTTTTAAATATTTGAAAATTTCAAATAAAGATAATATTAGTAAAGTCAATAGCAATCATATTTAATATGAAATTTTTTATTTTATATTTTCTATTAGCCCTTGGTTTGGCAACTTCTGAAGCAGGATTAAGTCGTTAGTTTTTAAAACTTTCTGTAAAAAAATGTTAATCATAATTTAAAGCTCCTAGCATTTTAAACTTTTATAGCCAAATGTGATTTGACGCCATTTGATGCACCATATGGAACTGCATGTGATGGAAAATTTGTTGCCTGGTCTTATAATCAAGAAACAAATGCCTGTGAACCTTTTATTTATGGTGGCTGCTGGGGAAATGATAATAGATTTGATACCAAAAAAGAATGTGAGGAGCTGTGTGTTTGATGATATGAAAAATGTAGTAATTTCAAAAAAATAAAATAAATAAATAACAAATAATAGAATATTTGATGTTATATTTTAAATTATTTTCAGGAAAATTAATTTTAGTGTAGAAAAACGTATCAATTGCTATGTTCATTAATTTTCATATTAACCCCATAGGCCTTTATAAAACCTTTTATTTTGAATATCAAATGCAAATTTTAACCAATTTTGAATTATATGTATTATGCGAATACCTATATCTTGAAATAAGGTTTTAGAAGCTTACAATCCTTTAAATTTTTTGTAGTTACCGAATCGCTGGATTTTTGGAAATTCTATTATTCCTAAATTAATATAAATAAAAAAAGTTTAATACGTATCGTGTCAAGTGAAATTCAGCCCTTTTAGGAAGAAAACGTTTAAAAATATATTTTGGTACTTTTTTGGCGCCCTATATAATTTGTATTTATTATATCTGAGACCAACTGCAGACCGATGCTCGTACTAAGTACTAAATAAAACATACGAATATACAATATTACATTGATACTAACATATGGACCTAAAGACTGATACTAATACGAAACTTCTTTGAATCAAATATCATTAAAGTATTGTTATTTTTTATTTCGTTAAACCCCTATACCGGAAGGATATTTGTATGTCGCTAGGTGAGATAATGGACAGATCATAATTAAATTTAATAGGAATCGTACCAAAATTTCGTCAAGAAATCTTTAAAATTGCGACCTGTACTTTGTTCACAAAGTATAGGTTTATCGACTCAGAAAGTGTTTCTGAGTCGAGCGGTATACTTTAAGATGGGTGTTGGATAATTTTTTCGGCGCGCTACAAACATGAGCAAAAATGCATAATACCCCAACCACGTTTTATGAAGATTTAAACTAGTTAAAAAATATTGCTGAAGTAAGAGAATGTTAAATTAATAAGTGAGATATTTTATAGCAATAATTTAATTTAATAATTTTAATTTAATTTAATAATTTTATCCCCAAGTGCCTAAAATTTAATATAATAAAAAAATAACGTTAAATAAGTTCACACACAGCAGTTTTTCTTGCTGCAAACAGTGTTGCCAGAAAATTTACGATGTCATAGGCTAAATTCCCAAAAATAATACGCTAAAATCTGCCAAATACAAAGTTTTACAAAAAGGAGAGATTTGTACTAGAGGGTGATTCAACAACGTTTAGAAATCGTTCAACTTTATTACGAAAATTCATGTTCTGTGCGGAATGTGTTTCGTGCACTTCGCTCAACTTATGGTCAACATAATCGGCCTACTGAGCGTACTATTCGCAACACCATCACCCATTTTGAGTCCCATTATTGGATAAAATTCGACCGAATAGACCACGTCGAGCACGCTGTGAAGAAAATATAGCAGCCGTAGCTGAGAGTATACACAAAGACCGTGAAGAGTCGATTCGGCGCCGTTCGGAGCAACTCGGACTGACGTATGGAACGACTTAGCGTATTTTACGTCGATATCTTAAATTGAAAGCGTACAAAATCAACAGCTTGTGCAACAACTGAAGCCGCTCGACCCTCCCAAGCGACATCGCTTCGCTCTATGGGCTCTTGAAAAGTTCCAAGAAGATCCGAAGTTTTCGAGACAAATTTTGTTCAGCGATGAGGCCCATTTCTGGCTCAATGGGTATGTAAGCAAACAAAATTGCCGCACTTGGGACGAAGAGCAACCTGAAGAGATTCAAGAACTGCCACTTCATCCAGAAAAAACAACGGTTTGGTGTGGTTTGTGGGCCGGTGGTATCATCGGTCCATATTTCCTTAAAAATGATGCCGGTGCGAACGTAACCGTCAATGGCGACCGTTATTGTGCCATGATAACCGACTATTTGATGCCTGAAATTGAAGCTCGTGATCTCGGCGACATTTGGTTTCAGCAAGACGGCGCTACTTCCTACACATTGCATCAATCAATGGATTTATTGAGAGAACACTTCGATGAGCACATAATTTCACGTTTTGGGCCGGTCGATTGGCCACCAAGATCGTGTGATATCACACCGTTAAACTTTTTCCTGTTGGGATATGTAAAGTCTAAAGTTTGTGCGGACAAACTCGCTTCGATTCAGGCCTTGGAGGAAAACATCACGCGTGTCATTCGCCATTTACCAGTCGAAATACTCGAACGAGTCACCGAAAATTGGACTCAACTGATGGAACATCTGCGACGTAGCAACTACCAACATTTTATAGACATAATCTTCAAAAAATAAATGCCAAAGAATGTTGTTTCAAATGATAATAAACATTCCCCATTAAATTTTAATTTTCTGTCTTTTTTTCTTTAAAAAAGTAGGGAACCTCGAAATGGATCATCCATTATTTATATAGCATGTATGTCATACATATATAAATATATCTTTTATTATTACAAAATACATATATTTTACAAAATAATTTGCTCTAACGAAAATAAAAAACAAAATTTGCCACCAGTGAGATTTAAACTTGGACACAAAATAACCATTCGTTTTTAATGACTAACGTCTTACTCAGAACATCATCTCCCACTTAATTTTTTTAAGTGACAAAAACTTTTTTTAGTATAAAATATCTTTTTAGATATTTTGTTATAAAAAACTATTAGCATGAGAATGGGGTTGAACCAACAAGCTTCTGGTTGTTAATCCGGCGCTCTAGCCAACTGATCCACGTGATTGCAATATTACTGTACTATTATAGTATTGAGTACTTATTTATGTAATATAGAGTAGGCAAATAATAATGACGTCTCATTACCAAGAAACTACTTTAATAAGTAGTTGCCATTACCGAAAACCAAGAAGTCTTTGCTGGGAACTACAATAACTTTTTCTCTAACACATACTCTATTTACAATTGATTGTACATGGGATAATAAACCATTTAAAATTTTTGAAGAGTCGCTTTTTATAACCTGTAAAGCTTTCTAAAACATTTTTTTTTTTTTTTTTTTTTTGTGATATAACAAAAATAATTTTTCATTCTGATAAAGCTTGTACAAAATGTTTGCTGTGTAGCATTTTTCATGTGTATATACAATACCGAAATGCGTCTTAAGTTCTAACCGTTACTAACATATTTTTTTATTATGGTCTCTATGGATATTCAACGAGTTGGGCATGCTTTGGCTATTTTTATGGAACAATACCGTAGCTTTGTAAATACTTTTATACATATATTTTCTCTTTTGAGATCTAGAAATAAAAAAAATAAAAAATAAAAAATATGTATGCCAAAAACCTGCTGTAAGCAGGTCGATTATGCTAAAAAGGGTTTAGCAAAAAAATTTTTTTTAAATAAATATGCAATTTGCCAATCCATTCCGCTAAATCTAGCAGAAAAAATGCTAAAATGTTAACACTGGTTGCAATATTGATTTCGTTGGAGAGAGTGGAGAAGGGATTACTTAGTTTTGACATTATCTCTCGCTTACAAGCCCAGAATTGCTGCAAGAAAATTTATTGTGTGTGAACTCCGACTAAGGAAGTAAAATTTTAATATTTTGTATTATTTTTTTCTTCTAATCATAACATTTTTAAAAAATAGTAGCATTATAATAACTGTTAGTTTAGCTCCAATTAACAAATTTTTATTTAAAATACGCACTGTTAAATAAATTCTTCCTCAAATAGAGTCAAAAATCGCAACACATTTTTACTTTTAAAATTAAATACTGAAAAATTTATTTACACAATTTTTTATTCTTTGCACATATTTTCACACTCTTCACGAGAACCGAAACGGTTAAGGTTACCACCGCAACCTCCATAAACAAATTCAACACATTCATTAGAATCAGCTTTGTAGGACCAGGAAGGAATAAAAGCGGCACAGGCAATAAGACCATTACCATCAACGGAATGTTTCAAACCACAAGCAGCTAAAAAATTAAAAAAATAAAATTAAAAAAAAAAACAAAAAATTTCTTAAAAAGCCACTCACCATTTTTAAGAGCAAAAGCTGAGGAAATCAAAGCAAAAATGGACAAAATTAAAGCAAATATTTTCATTTTTTGGAGAATTTTTTCTAACACTTTCAACAAGATCTAATTTTTGACTAATTTCAAAAATTAAACGTTTAAAAACTTTTATACATGAACCAAAAATAAAAAACACAAGTTGTTGGTGTTTTTTTTTTTTTTTTAATTTATTTACTTTTTATTAAATAAATATACTTACAGATGAGCATTTTTAGATTCATAAATGCCTATATACATACAATATGTACGTATGTAGATTGAATTGTTTGTCTAAATTTTATTACGTGTATTGGTATATTTTTATTTATTTACTTTTCTGATTAGCGATAATAATTCATAGAGTAAAATACGTGGCAGATTTAAAGCAACAATTATGGCATTTCATAAATTTATAAAGCTTGTTTATACGAGTAAATAAATAAACATTTAGGTATATAAAAATCGAGAGAGATTTACAATGAAAACTCGATCTCCAGCAAGCAGTGTTGCCACGCAAAATTTTTTTCTAATCAAAATTTTGGAAAAAATAACCAAATTAGGAAAAAAGTAACCAAATTTTAAAAATTTAAAGTTATTGTATAAAAATTAATGTAATCTTAATATATGTATTCCGGTTTTAAATGTTTTGCATATTAATCATAAACTTTAATTAGCCTTTAGGAGAAAAAAGTATGTATGGGGTCGGGATATAAAGTTTAATAACAAAAATTTAATTATTCTCACGTCCTTACGATATGATGTCGAAAGTAAACCAACTTATAATTGCAAAACATCTAGGTCGAGCAGTAATAAAAAATAAGGTTGACTTATACAATTATGTGTTCATAGTAAAAGAGTGCAAATAAGAGTTAGCCAATCTCATTTGCTAATGTGAATTCCAGAAGCTAAAGATTTAAAGTAAGAGATATTTAATTGGGATGTTTGGCGAAAAGATTCAATATAAATTGTTCATATACCAAAGCATTCACATATATTAAATTTGACTTTAATTTAAATATTATGTACAAAATTGTGTTCCAATTGAAAATACATCGGGATTGCAATTATTTGTAAAATAATGTGGTGCCATTTTTAAATTTTTATTAAGGGTCATCATGAAAATGCACAAACTGTGTAATGTGTGCAAGTTTGCACATTCGCAAATGAACTGTCAAAAATTGTATGGGAAATCATTTGCACAAGACTTACTACTTAGTCTCACAAACTAGCGCTGTTTAATTGAGCATTTATAAATCATCTGGGTTTTTTTTAATATTTAAAAGTTATTAATAAAAGCGAGGTAAAAAATTATAGTTACGTTAATTATAATAAAATCATTGCATGTATCATTCCTTTCAACAAAACTTTTTAATTATTTACTTAATATTGCACAGCATTTGAAAATTAGGTTCATGAAACATTTCTCGCAAATTTGCACAATTGCACAAATGGGAAACTTAAACGTTTAAATGATTACGTTTATTATTTAACTATGTTGTCTTGCACAGTTTTAATAATTAAACAAGGTACATTTTTTATGTCCTACAGCATGATATTGAGAAGCTCCTAAAACATATCAATCGACTCAGAATATTCTTAACTGGTGGAAATTGGTTCATTATTTCACCTAGTCCCCAAATAAATGCTTTCTTTGAAGTAATATTTTAAAGTTTAAATATCTTAAATACATATAAGCATATTTCTACTGAATTCTGCACAAATAAAATATTTCTAATCCTAAAACATTCTGAAAAAAAAAATTTTACGTACCTACATATAATATGGCATTTAGTTTCAAAAGGAGAGTTTTAAAATTAATTGTATATAGGGTTTTCTTCGGAAAATCAGCTAAAAGTACTTAAATCCCATATAAATATTCATATATTAATAAAATTTGACTCAAATAAGATTAACCATAGCACCCATATAAAGCTCTCTCTCAAGTATGTATTACTTTAAGGAACATACACAATAGTGTAGGATATCATATAGTCGGTCTTCATCGAATATACATTTCGTTTTTAATACTAATTTATTTTGTAATTGCAAGTATTTAGGTTGTTTATTAAATCGTTAGAACTCTCTCACAAAAATCTCCCAAACCATTTCACTTTTCGGTTAAATATTAGAAAATCTTTAAATTTTCTATTGATTTAAATTGTTTTCTTCATTGACAGTTAAAATTGGAATGGAAAGTTATAGGAACCTTTAATTTTTAACTGTGTGATTAATTTTTAGCACACTCTCTTTTTATTGTTGGCAAGTTTAACAAAGTAAATAGCATTTTTAAAACTAATAAAAATAAAATTTTGATTTAACAAAATAATAACCAAAATGGAAAAAAAGTCATCATCTCCACATTGGAAAATAAAATAACCAATTCGGTTAAAAATAACCAAAACGGCAACACCGCCAGCAAGGACAAATTAGTATTCAAATCATACATAACTCATATTTTTTATTTTTAATAGGGAAGCTGGGAAGTACCAGTAATATTTATTTTCACTCATTTACGTCTTTATACTTAAATGATCGATTATTCATAAAAAATAATAATAAATGTTTTAGTTCATCGGCACAAAGAGAATATGTAAAAATTTTAATGTATAGGTAGGTTTTTTTAAAATTAAACTTCTTTCTTATTTTCTTATGCTTTTTCTTGCGAGATTTATTGATTTATTGATTTTAATTTTTAACACTCTTTGTTGATGTTCGTGTTGTGCATAGAAATTGTCGAATGGCTCTCAGCCCCTGAGAACTATGTATACAACCCAATGTTTTAAAACATCCATAAGATTTTTTTAATATGCCAAAAAAACATCAACTTATATTTGCTATATATCGTCTAGAGAATTTTAAAATACCTAATTTCCTAATAATATAAATTTCAATTTAGTTTTTTTAATAATATATATGTAAGTAAGAGTATATGAATGTATGTATGCATGTATTTATGTATGTATGTGTAATTTATTTAAATTTATTTATGTTAATTTTTTCTAATAAATATTATTATTTACATCATTATTAACAAACTTATTTCAAATAGCACATCTTCAAAGAAAAATGTTAAATAGAAATTTTGCTGAAAATACTCGTATATTTCAATTAGCCCATTTTAAATGTTCATTATCAAGAAGCAGATACAGAGAGAGAGAAGATTATATACGAGGGAGAAATGAAAAATTGCAAAAACCTCATTCGAAGTACATAGAGCAGTTCTCTGTATATTACGCCTTATAAGTTTTATAAGTTTTCAGCAAAAAGAGAAGCGCCTCTTATTTAATAACATTTTTTTGACTTTAAAGGTAGAACTAAGTGCATATTTGCACTTTTTTGAAATGTTTAATAAGTACATCTAAACACGTGAAAATAATTCCTTCTTTTAACAAAAAAAAAAAGCGTGTTTTTTTATTTCTGAAAATATGAGCTTTGTACTAAAATTTCATTTTCTCTTAGAAAATAAGTCTTGTTATCTCTGTTATTTTTTTTAACTAAAGCCTGTCTATGAAAAAATTGTCTTTTATAATTTTTATCATAAAATAAAATCCTGCATTTAAATCTCAAATAAGACTTCTTTTTATATTTATTAAATGGCTAAAGAAAATCACAAAATTTCGATATTTAAAATTTAATGTGGCAACAATTGTCATGCATAACTACTTGGTGATTTTTTTTTTATCATATAAATTAATTAATAAATTTCATACTCAATTGGAATTTTATATATTCCACCAATATTGCGGTGTTCTGGTTCATTATGGTCTTGTAATACCTCTTAGCCACATACTTCTTCAAATATGGGCACAAGTTTAATGTGGGATTCAAGTGTGGACTCTATGCTGTTATATTCAACTCTTTTTGCAATTTAACGATGGCCGCATTTTCACCGTTTGTTTCTATATGCATGGAGTCATTAACTCAACAATCTTAGATTTTGGCTTGTTGTCCTTTATAAACTCAGATCTATTACCACTTTTTATTAATCAAGATTTCAAAGCCTTCAAATATTGTTGCACATCTATGCTATTTTATAAAAAAAAAAAAATACCGAATTTCCTACAACTTTGAACAAAATATTTATTCTAAAGGCTTTCCAAAGACTTTTGAAGGTTTCCGCCATACTCTGCCTGGATTCAATTTTACTACAACATAATTTTATCATTCCCAAAAAATATAAATTCACGCCATTAATTTTTAGGCATATCAGTACGAATCATAGCGAATATCAATAATTTTTAAACATTTTGCCCCAATATAAGTGATTATTTGCCCGTAGCTTTCAACATGTATTTATATTCGTTCAGTGATTTTCTTATTGTTTCTTGAAAGACATACTATTACTGGAGTCTTTTAACAAGAGTCTTGTTGGTTACTATATTCTGGGTCCTCGTGAAAATCTAGCTATGTCCATCTGTCTGTCTGTTGAAAGCAGGATAGGCCTCGCGGCGGTCCACCTAGCGGACCGAAATTTGGTTTGGTTTGGGTTTGGTATAAGATTTGTTCGATATTGGAAATGGGCAAAATCGGTTCAGAAACAAAAAAGTTATGGGCCAAATACTAGAAAAACTGGGTATCCGTCGTAACTTCATTTCAAATTTTTTCGCCGATATCTTTTATAAAGAAGTATGTACGCTAACGAAATTTTATGCAACGATCGATGTTAACCCGGGAACCAAAAAATGGGCATGATCCCGCACTTTACCATATCCCCTATAAAGTGACATTTTAAACTAAAGTGGTACAAAAAGTTACAGATGGTGGGTATATAGATTCGGCCGAGCAGAATATAAAATTCTTACTTTTTTTGAAAACTGTACATTTTGTGTGAAACAGATACTTTAACATGAAGAGTGCTTCTTTAAATATTTCAACATTTTTTGGGAAAATACAGAGTACTTTTTTCGAACTCCATCTGTATCTAAAGAAATTACAAACATAATTGTCAACTTTTACACGTCTGTGGTAAAAAGTATAAAAATACTAAACTATTCCAGAAGTAAAAAATCATCATGGCGGATTACTTTTTAACTCAAAGTAGCTAATTCCAAATAATAATTCCAAATTACAAATAATAATTGCAAGTAATAACAAACATGAAAACGGAATTTAAAAATTCAAAATGGTTAATTAAATATAGCGAAAAATATTAACTAATTATATTTAAATATTAAATTCAATACAAGTATTTATGAGGTTTATAAATTGCGGATTAAAAATCTTTTCTATTTAAATAAAGTAACATAAAAATGGCAGATTTTCTGATTCGATTTTACAATATCCATCAGTCTAATAGGTTGACTGGTCTAATTTTTCGAAGATATGTCAATGAATTTTTTTTGGTACAACGACGGGGACTATTGAAATTGGTTTTGATCGGTCCATGTTTATACCTAGCCAACATACAAATGAGCCGTTTATTTTGAAAATGACCTAAGTCCATCTACAAAAATGGTGAAGTTAGATATGAAAATATTTAAATTTGTTTAATTTTTGTGTAATTTTTTTTTTTTTTTTTATATTAAAACTTGCTAAGATTTCTGAATGAATAAAGAAAAAACTTAAATTAGAATAAAACTATTACGTAAAAATTTAACTATTTTTATGAATAACTCGATTTTTTTGATGAAGAGTCTTAGGCAACTTTCAAAATAAATGGCCCAAATGTCCTCCGTGAGTAGGATTTTAACGCACATAAATGCCTGAAATATGTCACTATTATTCTGAAAATCATCATATTTCATATCTAAATATAATGAATATCGGTTTATAATTGAACCCATATTCGTCATATAAATACAAAGGAAGTAATTTGTATCAAAATATTAAACATTTTCAAGAAATTTGTTGGATTTAGGGTTTGGGGTCCGGGAATTCCCGTCAAAATAATCTCGGGAATTACCGGGAATTTTTTTTAAATTTCCCCGGAAAACGGGAAATTAAATATTCTCATACATTTAAAATTCTATTGAAAATAAATTTTATTTCTTTAGCTTGAACACAATTATGCTTTAGTTTATTTCCTTTGGAAAAAGAAAAATAAGTAATATTTTTTTAATACTGAGTAATTCCATTTTAAATTTAAAAATTTTGACCTCCCTGAAATGTTCTCTGTAGCAAGTATATCGATAAGGCTTCCTAACAAAAAAATATTAAAAAAATTAAAGATGGACTTTTTTGGATAAACGACACTCAAGAAAATTCTTACAAAAAATATTTTCGTAAAAATATTTTCATAATTTTTATATGGCATGTTAAAATACAAGCTTTGACAAATCCACTGCAAAAAATATTTTGATATCTTTTATATAACAAAAGTTATGGCCATTTAAATAAATATGTTAATCACGTTCAAAGCTAAAGAGTTGCCAGAGTTCTCAAAATAAAAATGAGAAAAAATTCATTTTACATGTCTCTGTATCCTCCTTGACATATGCACCAAATTTTATCTAAATTGGTAACCAAGGGTAAAAATTTTTTAAGTCTAAAATGGAAGTTCTCTAGTGCAATTATTTAATACATTTAAATATTTTTTTTGATGACTATTGGCGTTATTTACTCGACTCTAGTAATTAGATTCTCCTGTGAATATTTTTTTAAACAGTAGGAGATACCACAAGGAACATTATTTGCTGAAAAAACTACGTTATTATTTTTAACTTAAATAATTGAAAAAATTATA
Organism: Protocalliphora azurea; assembly: GCA_932274085.1. NCBI lineage: Eukaryota > Metazoa > Arthropoda > Insecta > Diptera > Calliphoridae > Protocalliphora > Protocalliphora azurea. Next base: position 154,036,991 of record OW026520.1, read on the forward strand.
TGACCTTTTTATTCAAACCTCTTGTGACTGAATAATTTCATTTCTTTGATTTTTTTTTAATAAAAATATCAAAATATTTATTTGAATTCTTTCTATTTGAATAACTTATTGTTTTTAAATAAAAATCCTAAGAACTTTTTAAACTTTTATGTTCAACTTAAGAACTTTGAAAATACTTACTACTATAAATAAAATTACTTGGTTAGGAGATTTTTCATTCTAACACAACATTTTATTTTGATGCAGCATCTCTTATCCAAGCAATGGATCTGTAAATGTTAGATGTAAATGTTATAACTTCAAAATACTTACAAAAAAACTAATATTTTATTCATACGTATATGAGATTATTTCTGAACACTATGATTGATCAAAAAAAAACGTTGTTGCGAAACAATTCCCGAGAAATTGGTTTATTTGTTCTCGTTCCCGGGAAAAGATATATTGCAGGAAACCCCAAACCCTAATTTTATTATATAAAACACTAGTTACGTTTTTTCATTAAAATAACAGCTTCTCTAAAGAATGGAACTTTTTGAACACCTGTATTGAAAAAAGTCAGATTAAAAAAACAAAAAAAAACTGAAATGTTAAAAAAAATCCACCACGGTTGTGGTCACATTGACAATGTACGGTATCGGCTTTATGATACCGTTCGTTTATAAATTTATTTTAATTTAATAATTCGATACTGAAGTGGTGTCAACTTAATGCTAATTGGTATCTGTTTTCATTAATAATTTAAACACACATTGTTATATTTGAACACATACGGGGCAGATTCACAATTGACACTGAATGGTATCGCTTTCAATACGTATGTGCTCGATTTTTCTTTGGGGGAGAGAAGAAAGTTATTTCGCGATTAAAATTCGTATTAATATTCACTAATTGGTTTAAATCGTTACTTCGATAAAACGAAAATTTAACGTTTACCCTCCTTATAGAGATAAAAGCCTCCATTTACAAGTTTTTAAGCAGAAATTAATAAAAAAATCTGCTCTTTCCAATGTTCAATAATCTTAACAAATTTCCGTGCAAAAAAAGAAACTATATTTTAATAATTTCTGTCAATCTAAAAAAAAGTACTGTTCGAAATAATAAAAAAGCAAAAGCTGATCTTTGACTTTAAACCATTATGAAATCACTTCTATATAAACAAAATTTTTTTTAACGTATACACCGTTCAACAGTATTTTTGACACAAAAACGAAACTATATCAAAATGAAAGCAGTGACATTTTATGATATGATTATAATAATTTCAGTATTATTTGTTTGAAAACCTCAAGGATATTCAAAGATAAAATACTTGAAGGAGATTTTTTACATTATAAGGCCCTGAATTCGTAATCTTATTCCATATTTGATGCCCATATCGACACTATTAAGCAAGTGACAGCTTTTAAAATAATTTATAAAAAAAAATATTATTTTTGAAATTTAAGTCCTTTAAAAAGGAAAAACAAACACAAAATGAAAAACTAAATACGCAGACTAATATAGTAAAGTCTATATTTTCACTGTATATGGAATTTATTAGGTGTTAGACAAATTTTTGATTTTTGCTGTACGGTGATACTATATTTTTTTGAATTAAATTAAACTAATGCGTTAAAATTTTAATTTTTATTATTACTTAGAATTTTGCTTTATTTAATCGCATTTTTATAACAAAAACAAACAGAACTTAAATGAGAGATGAAAAGACCTTATGACACTAACTTATCACACTCTATTTAATAAATAATACTCTAAGAAGAAGAGACAACTTTTTCAGTTTCACTCTCAGCTTCCGAGCTGGGCTCTACAGTGGTGTTCAAAATATCTTTATCAGAATCTTGCTTATTTAGTACACATTTTTGTTCACAATCTTCTTTGGTTTCAAAATTGTTGGAATTTCCAGCACAACCGCCATAAATGAATTGAACACATTCACGTTTTTCCACATCATAGGCAAAACGATAGAAGAGAGCAAAACAACGGCCAGTTTCCTTGGGTTGTATACAATCTGGAAAATTGAAAAACAAATTTAAGAAACTCATATTTTTTTGGAATTTAGGAACTCGCCTTCATTTGTAGGCAATGATGATTCAGTAACTGCATTCTCTACATTATCCTTTTGTAATTCAGCTACTGGTTCTACAGCGGCAGCATTAATGGACACAAATAAACAGCTTACGCTTACCAAAGTAACAATAAATGATTTCATTTTCTGTTTCTTTTCTTATTATTATTATTATTATTTTTTAGTCACAGGAGTTGTGTGTTGAAGTTTCTTTGGAGAATGTTAAACTTTAAATGTGTTTATTGTATCACTCGAACGATATTAAATACTAAATGAAACGTAAACGATTTCAGTCACTAGTCACATTTTCTGTTTTCGTTTTAGACAAAATCGTTAATAAACAAAATCAACATTATTATTTTTCTGCTTTTTTTTTATATCTTTTGTGATCAATTTACTTATCGTTTTTTTTTTGTATTCTAGAGAAAATTTGCATAATTTCTACATAAATGTTGGCTGGCTGGAGTAAATAAATATGTATGTACAAGTGTAGATAAAAAAAATTCAATTTTAAAACAAACTTCACTAATCACGTCTCTGTGTTTTTTTACCCGCATACGGGAAGTAATTACACTGAATTTTAATATGTGAGTGTATAGTTGGATGTACTGATGTCGCTTATAGTCATAGAGTTCATATTTGTACAAGTGATTTGACGACAGGTGTAAACTAAACGCAGGCATATAATTAATTAATTTGAGTACACGTTTTGACAGAAATGTAATTCCCACTTGAAGAAGATACATTGATGATTGATATTACTAATTAAGTTACAACAAAAACTTTTCAAAATTTTTGACCCACAGGAGCTTATAGCTCCTTTTTTTAAATAAGATCGGGGAAGAATCCTTCCTAGTTCCTTTTTTTCTAAAACTAATTTTCTATCTTCCACTATCTCTATAAAAGGGATTGCAACAAATGTAGAAACAGATATTAATGTGATTTTGGTTCCACAGGAGAACTTCTCATAGTTAAAGTCGACTGATGTAAGGAAGACTCGTTTACATTAAGCCTGAAGATATTTTTGATGACGTTTCATCGTTGGTACTTGGATAATAGGATATTATTGAATATTCCTATATTATTAGTGACAGGAAAGACTTCTATGGCAGGATCATACCACTAACAAATAATGTGTCGATCCAATGGTCTATCTAGAATGTGTCTTTCTGAAAAACGTTTATTATCTAAAAATAATCGGGTATCGGAAATAAATTTAATAATTTTATTTTTATTAGAGCATGTTCGATAAGACAGTAATATGAATCGAATTGAAGCGAGAGTTGGATCAAAATACATGTAATAGTGTCGATTGGTTTTCGGTCGAATATAAAGCACGAGTGAAGAGAAAGTCCCAACGAAATGACTATTTTACATTAGGATAATATCATATTCCGAACATCTTCCATAATAGGCCGACCGATGTAAGGAAATTGAATTCGGAAGTGGTTATATATCAGTCATTTTCCTAGTTTAGGTAACTGTGTATAATGACTTCTATATTTAAAATCACACAGTCAAGCTGACCAGGTCAGACCATTGGAATCTTTATAAACTTTATTATCAAAATGAAAGAAACAATCGGTTCAGTAAGCAATGAGCTCCCACTTAAATATCGAAGGAAAATATCCCCGCAGTCCCTAAAAGAGTGCAGGAAAACTTGAAGCAGTCGATCCATAACTGTACAAAGAACTAATTCATTCGCAAACTTTGCGTAGGGCTTAGCTTCGAAGCGTTTGGTGTATGACGATTTTGGACAAATTTTCACAACGTGGAGTATTTTTTAATGTGTTGGTATATAATAAACAAAATTGCCATGTATGAAGTAACGTTAACTTGCACAAGTTTCACCAGCTAGCAATACATCCACAAAAAGTAATGGTGCGAATTTTGGACGGAAGTATATCAAATTGAACTATAGGTGGACCTGACATGATATGAATGCAAGAAGTGGAACCCCCAAGGCAGTACAGACCCTGTAACACATAGGGAAGACATATGTAAATCGAAGAGAAATCTGGTATGGAAATGAAACTTATAATACGGAACAGATTACGAAGAAATAACCTTGTTGAAGCTAAGGAAAGATCAAACACATATGTATTGAAAACGATGCCCCGTATTCAAATCACTAACGAAAATTAATGACAATTGGCATCTAGTTGTATCGAATTATTTGTTTTCTATTTTGTATGCATGTTTAAGAATATTTTTCAGGATCCGTTCGCTACCCCGCACGACTGTCCTTTCGGGGGTCGCGGATCCCCATTTGAGAACCGCTGATGTATATTAATTCTATACTATTTTTATAAATTTGTACAATAGGGGGAATTACCTCCTAAAATTTCATGCAAATATTCAATGTCGTCAAATACATCCATATAAGTCCATATAAGTGTTGCCAGTTTGGCCTTTTTAAAGCTAAATCTAACCTTTTTATTTTGCTTTTAGCCTCGCAAATTTCGTATTAGCTTCTAGCCTTTCTTCTAGCCTTTTTCATTCTTAAAGATACTAAAATGTTAGAATTTCAACAACGAAGAAAATATTTTATTTACTATTACTAATTGTATTTCTACAGAATCATCCATTTAAGCATTTTATTCGCACAAAACACCGAGATTATTTATATTAATTATATTCAATAATAACTTAACTAATTTTATGAACTTTTTAAATGGATTATTATAATTATTTTTTAACATACTTCGTTAACCATAGAATTATTTATGAATATAATTAAAATTTTTCTCATAAAGGTTAAAAATCACCTAAAAATTTAGAAATGCTTAATCAAAAAGAAATTATAGTTCTAAAATGATGACAAAATACTTCAAAACATTGAGTAATTATTCTTATTAAACATAACCCAAATTTGAATATGAATTTTTTGAATGATTTTTCATTGGGTCATTTTGCTGGCAGCCGTTACAATATCTGAAAAAAATATCTAAAACTAATGAGATTGTAAAAAAATAAGTTCTAAAACTAAAAATAAATGTTAGCTTTTTTCTGGCTTTATTTTTTAAGACATTTAGCCGTTTTTAAAGTTCAATGTAGCCTCTTTTTTTCTCATCTTCTGGCAACACTGATCCATAAACGCACTCAGTCAATCACTACGTTCAATCAACTTCAAAATTATTTATGTACAACTCGCAAATAGACACGATATTCAATTAACAAAACGAAGAAATGTAAACAATTTAAGTGTGTGCCAGGGATGATAAATTCAGTACAATTGTACAATTCTATTGTCAAAAGTAAAGCAGTACTCCAGTGATTAATTTAGTATAATTAGAAAATTTTGCTCTCTTAATAAAATTATTAGTTGGATTAACAAACATTTTAGTAATTAAAATTTGCTTAAGTGCAGATAAATTTATGCATAAAATTTAGAATCATTTAGACATTCTAAGACCTGAATGTTATGACTTTTGAAAAAGTGTTTGATATGCATTTATTAAGTTAAACTAGGTCATTTTTTGGAAAATACAAAGACGTATGTTTCGCTTTCCACTACTCAATATAAAAAATTTTAATTTGTATATAAGCTTTTCTTTACCAGCAAAAAATTTCAAGTTTTTCGATGCATTAACGTGACATTTAGCAAAGAAATCACAAGCTTCGAAATAAGCGAAGTAAACTACGATGCACTAGAATAAACGAATAACTTTGCCATTGTAAGGGAGAAAATAATATGTAGTTACGTGTTTACTATAACCAAAACAGTTGCTTCTTTTTCAGCATTGAAAAGAGCGCTTTTCCATTATTACCATTTTAGTATAATTACGGCCCGAAAAGTACAATTTCAGTACAATAATGAAAATAGCATTTATCATCCCTGGTATTTGCCCATGAGACATCATCAACATCATCATAGTTCCAATAAAATTAACAATTCAATTTTTTTATTTGTTTATTTATTTAAAATTTCATACAGGTATATTACAATTGAGTTGAATTTATTTGTTCATTCATTTTTAATTATTTGCTACAATAAGTTAAATATTTATTTATTAGTTTTTTTTTTCTATTTTTCTTTGTAAATTTTTAAAAACGTTTAGATTTTTGAGTTGTAGTTGTAGTGACGCTTCTTGGTGTAGAAGATTTTGTTTTAGGTGTTGTACGTATTGTACGTGAACTAGATTTTGGAGTAGTTGTTGTTGATGTTGCTCCCGCATTAGAAGTTAATGTCTTTAAAGTATCCGATTTTAATTGTTTGTTAATAAGTTGTTCACTTTCAGTGGTTGTTGAAATTCCAGAAGTTTTCGTAGCACTGGTAGCAGCAGTTGTTGCTGTTGACTTTTTACAGGCAGCTTCACAAGTTTGTTTAAAACCAAATTTATTATCATTTCCCTTGCAACCGCCAAATTTAAATTCTTCACACGTATCGGTTTTGGCGTCATAATAAAAACGATTTAAGCTCATGCGACAAGGGCCGGGTTCCATAGGTAATAAACATTTTGGATCTAAAAACAATTACAATATTCATTAAGTATTTGTTTACAAATTACTACACTTATTGACTGATAAATATGATGTTTATTTATTTACCTTGTTTTTTGTTATTGTCTGCTGCATCATTTACACTTATCAATAGTGTTGATAACGTTAAAATCATCATCATTTTTGTTTTTTCGCAAAAAAACATGTTTATTTTACATTTATTTTTTTTTACTATTTAATTAAAAATTATTTTTAATAAAATTTCGTCCGTTCTATACTCTTTTAAACGTATCTTTAAACAACTGCTGATATTCTAGCATCAGTGATGTTGTGAAAGTATTATGAGACCGTCACTGGCTGCAAGAGATTTTTTCTAGTTTGTTAAACGAATAAATGAGAACATACTAGCGAGATTTTTGATACAAACAGTGAAAGCCTTACAAATAATTAAATAATTAATATAGTTTTATTTTTTTTTTTTTTTTTAAAATTACTCGTATATCACCAGATTGTATTAAATAGTTGCAATTACGAACTAATTAAGTTTTTATTACAGTTATGAAACTAGTACATTCTTGATAACATAATATATAGAAATTTTCAAGGTTTAATTTTTCTACTATAGTAGCTCTCATTTAGTATAAATATCAACTACTAACAAACGTCATACTAAAAAATATGTTCACTGTTACACATTTTTTGTTCCATACTACTAAAAACTACTGCAATATTTTCATACGGTATGCTAAAAATTGCAGCGTCTGTTTTGCAATTTATAGCAACATACTTAAATAATATTCAGCTTGTTTCCCAAATATTAAAATAGGCACTTCGTGCTGTATTTGTGCTAGTACAATTTTGCCTAAAACATATTACACGCCAGTATGTGCTTTCTTTGTTGTGCTGATTTTGCTGCTATAGTAGCTAACTTAGCAGTCCTTTTTTTACAATTTCCATGTTGCTACAAATATTTTGTTTTTGCATTGAAATCTCTTATGTCAACTTTAATTTTGATATTTCACATATTTGTTTACAAAAACCAAACACACATTTGACATTTCAAGTAATAAAAAAGTAAAACTCTAAAGTAAACAAAAATGTAAACAAAGATTGTAAACATAAACAACAATTTGTCACTACAGATTTCAGATTCGCTCTCTGAGAGAATTATTTCACGTGTAGATTCAAATATTAGTATTATAAGATGTATTACCCCAGGTCTACAACTGAGAGAGGAGAGTAACAATTTTCTTTATATTATGTTAAATCTTAAATAAGGGGTACACGTATTCTAATAAATCCTATAAGATATCATTATTTTCAATCAGTTACAGAGTAAACATGTCCTTTTTATTTAAGCAATTCGCACTTTTTTAGCACAATTTTTATAAAAATGTTTTTTTTAACATGTAAAACAAACACTAAAAGGAAACAATTTTTCAAAAAACATTGTTTTTCAGTAATTTCTAAAATACACATGCACACACACAAACAAACTTTCGTATATGTGTATTTTTGACAGTTCATCTTATACGATGGTTGTGTAGAGAAATTGTACTAAAAAAGTGCTAATTGCTTAAATAAAAAAGACATGTTTACTCTGTGACTGATTGAAAATAATGATATCTTATAGGATTTATTAGAATACGTGTTCCCCTTATTTAAGATTTAACATAATATAAACAAAATGGTTATTCTCCTCTGCCGGCGTTATCTCACATATTATATCAGCGTTAATTTCAGTTGTAGACCTGGGGTTAGAACACAAGCCACCATATTGCTGCCAATAGGAAAAAAATTCTCAGCTGTTTAAATGTCGTTAGCTGTGCAATGATTCGCTTGATTCGTTTACTGCTGCAAATTGCAGAGACGAATGACAATTTTAGTAGTAACACGAAATTATAGTGTGGACATTTCTAATTGCTGAGTATTGTAGAAATGAGACATTTGTATATTTATTGCACAGTCGTAAGTGAAAAATTTTTTGCTAGAACTGGATATTTAAACCTTGGAAATTTTAATGACAATAATCCTATGCACTGAGATATTTTAAATAAATATCGATTTTTAATATGAAATATTAGTGATTACAAATCGAGGCCCATTTTCCATTTAAACGTTTATTTACTGTAGTAACAATTAAACATTTTTTCGATTATCCTTCAAAATATCGATTTTTGATATGAAATATTAGTAATCACAAATAGAGGCCTCTTTTCCATTTAAATACTTATTTACTAATATATTAACTTAAGATGTTTTTTTAATTTTTCATAAGAAAAACGATATTTCATATGAAATAGTAGTGATTATAAATCGAGGCTCATTTTTCCATTTAAACGTTTATTTACCGATTTTTTTCTATTTAAACGCTTATTTTCCGAAATTTTAACGATTGACAATTTTTCAAATCTTTTACACAAAACACAGATTTTTGATATGAAATGTTAGTAATCACAAATCGCGGTCTATTTTACATTTAAATGCTTATTTACCAAGATATTAACTTAAGATGTTTTTTAATTTTTCATAAGAAAAACGATATTTCATATGAAATAGTAGTGATTATAAATCGAGGCTCATTTTTCCATTTAAACGCTTATTTACCGAGATGTTAATGACTTAAGATTTTTTGATTTTTCATACAAAATATCCATTTTTTATATGAAATTTAAGTTATCACAAATTGATATCCTTTTTCTAATTTAACGCTTATTTAACAAAATATTAACGACTAAACATTTTTTTGATTTTTCATAAAAATATAGATTTTTGATATGAAATATTAATGAACACAAATCGAGGCCCCTTTTCCATTGAAACGCTTATTTACCGAGATTAAGAGTCACTGAACTTTTATACAAAATACTTAAATGACAATTATTTTAACTAAGTATGCGAATGTGATTTGCTGTTTTGAAAATCATTATTTTCATTTATTTTTTTCTAAAGATAATTTTGAATGCAACCAACATACATACATAAATAAATGCAAGTAATAGGTGCAATTTTTGAGTTAGTCTCATTTAGTAAAATATTTTTTTTTTTTTTTTTTAATTTAATCTTAAAGCTGATAGCAAGTCATACATAAAATTTTCCATCAAAATAAGCACCATCACAGTCAGATATTTTGCAAATTATGTATATATTTTTTAAGAAATATTAGATGTTTATTTGCCAGCTTTTTATTTGCATATATAAATCAATCAATATTGGAAACCATATGTATTAAAATTATTTTAAATAAAAAATTACGCAATTTCAAAATGACCTTTAATTACTAATGGTTATAGATAAAGAAAATAATAATTTTAGAGGTTGTTCAATGAACTTTAATACTTTTATTCGACAATTTCATATATTATATTACTATGTAGTTTATTATTTAATCGTATAATAGAGAAAACGTTCAAAATCTCATAACAAATTAATATAATTTAAATGTGGGTTCAGCCTTTATTTTTGAAATTAAAACATTTTACAATTAAATGAAATGAAAATTGAAAAATTATAATTTTTTATTTTTTTGGTGAATGTTATTGAAAATTTAATAGACATTCGTATTTAAACAAAGAGACCGCATATTTAATTTGCTCGGAATAATTGAAAAAAAAAATTAAAAATAATTTTAATTTTATAAATAAATATTAATATTTGTACACGAGTTTATATATATTATTAACATCAACATACTAATAAATAAAAAGATACATACTTATATAAATATTTAGGTATATTTGCCTACTTTTTGTATTTATCTATTTAATAATTTATATTATAATTTGATGACATTTGGCACGTTCCAAAGACACATTTAATTACGAAATTAGAAAATTTTGTATGAGAAAATTAAATCTTAACAGCTTTTGTGTGTTAAGTTAAAATTTGTTTAACAAATACACATTCATTTATGTCTAAGTATGTGTTTGTAATTATTTGGAACTTCTTACGATATACATAATCTTAATGTTCATTAAATATGTAAATTATTTCATACATATGAATGTGTCTGACGCTTTTAGATATAAAATAGTCTTATACTTATTAAATTAAAATTAATAAGTTTCATCAAGCGTTGCAATGAAGATATTTACTTATTTTCTACTAGTGTCCGATATGCATTCCAATGCTAATGTTTCAGACTGCAAATGTGTTAATCATGTTAATGCAAAATACATAATTGTATTTGTAAATAAGAAACGGAAATGTATTTAAGTACAAATGTTGATACACTGCCTGGCACTTGAATAAGGAATCACATTTTCACCAAATTTCAAAGTGTTGGCTTTAGTTTCCTGAAGAAATAAAAAATACACATGTATTTCTGTGGTACTTTTTCGTGTGCCACTTGAATAAGGAATATTTTAAAAATAAGCAAACTGTAATTTATTTTTAAATTTTAGGTTATAAAAATGAAAGTTATTATCTTCTAGCATTCAATTAGTAATGAGTACTGCCACCAATTTTAGAAATAACCTTAAAAATGCGATTTGGCATCGACTTGTATAATGACTCTAAGTAATTTAGCGAACTAGAACTCCATGCTTCCGTTATTGCATCCTTTAAGGATTCTATCGTATCAAATTGTTTTCCTCCTTCATAAAATTTTCTTGCAAGCCAACCCCAGAGATTTTCCATTGGATTCAGGTCTGGTGAATATTGGGGGCCAATCCAAAAGTTGAACACCTTGTTGATTAATCCATTGTTTTACTGCTCTGGCGGTATGAAACGGAGCGTTGTCGTATTAGTACGTCCAAGGTATGGGTCTAAAGAAATCATTAAATTTTGGAAATGCTTCCTCCAGAATGTTTTTGTAAGTCGTCGCAGTCATTTTGTTGGATACAAAAACCAATTCTATGGTACCATAATACGAAATGACACTCCATACCATTATTCCGCCCTATCGGCTCAAAAATAATTCCTCCCTTTTTAGGTCATGAAAGTAAGAATTATTCCCGTCGGGACCATCAATATTAAACTTTTTTTCATCGGAAAATATAACTTTAAACCATTTGTCGGAACATGTCATTGTATTTTTGGCAAACTGTAGACGTTGTGATTTGCGTTTTTCATTAAGTGGTGTTTTTTTTTCAGTTTTCGTCGGACTATGTATGTTCACGACTTTAAAATACGGTGCACTGTTCTTAGACTGGCACTGACTCCACTTTTTTCACATATTTTTGATACCGACATGACAGAATTTGATGCAATTCTAAGAATTTTTCGTCTTTCTTTTGGAGTTGTTGCCATTTTCTTCCGCCCTTTCATGTTTTTTGCCATATCTTTCCACGTTATTTAAATAATTTTACACAACTGTCTTTCCTCTATTAATGTTTTGGCTAGTTGGACCGGATTCTGACGCTGAGATTTCAAAATCAGAATTTTTTCTTTTTCAGAGTTAATAAGAGCCTTACCACGTCCCATTTTGAATAAAAACTATTTAAAAACTATCAAATTAAAAATTCTCTAGCCGTTTATATTGAAAGAAATTCAAATCATAGCCTTTCTGATTAATATTAAAAAATTTCCTTATTCAAGTGACACATGAAAAGTACCACAGAAATACATGTCTTTAAATAAATGCATAATTTTAGTATAACAAAATATGTATATTTATTATTTCTTCAGGAAACAAAAAATTATTTTTTTCTGAACTTTAGTTTAGGGGATATACTTAATTGAAGTTAAAAAAATGTGATTCCTTATTCAAGTGGCAGGCAGTGTATATTGTAATAATCAGGGCAATCAAAAATTTGCAAAATCATATTTTTTCTCGGACTTTAAATGAACCAAACTATTAGTTATTTATTCACTTCAGATAATTTTAAGAATTTTGCTATATTTTTGAATATTTTGGTCATAACAGCATATTTTCGTATATTTTGGGCTTAGCAGCATATTTTGTCGTAAATTCATAGAAAATCCTTAATTTAGAGAATATTTTAGCATTTTTGCATATTTTACACTTAAGAGGCAAATTTTGCATATTTTACTCCCTATATAATTTTTTACATAATTTGGCATTTGTTAAAATTTCTTTTATCTCTCACATTTTCAAATCTGGTTCGCGGATAACAGTGCACAGTGTTATCTGTGAATTCTATTAAGGAAGATAAAGAAAAAAACATGCTTACTGTACTACATTATAAAAGATATTTGACTTTAAAAATTTTATTTATTATTTTTGACCCTGACTTTAAGTTTTTGCCCTATAACTTTTGAAACAAAAATTTTAAAATTTAAAAAAAAATATAGTGAAATTCTCTATAATTTTCTGAATTACACTAAAAAAAAATATTTTTTTAAATTTTAAAGTAAACGTTTTGAAATAGTTTTCAAAAATTACAATTTTTTGCCAAAAAAGTAACTTCATATATTCAAATAAAGAAAAAAATTAGTACAAAAGATTTAATATTTTCTGACATTATCTGAATGTGTAATTTTGAAAAATTTTGAACGTGCAGTCTACATTCAGTAGTAGTGGAAAATTATCAATTTTTAAACAAAAGTCTAACTTTTTGAGCCTGTAAAAATTCGCTACTTCTGCGAATTAGATTAGATAGTACAATATGTTTTTAAAGGTTTTGCAAAACATTTAGTCAAATGAGGAAATTTTCCTAAAATACACATATTTTCAATAATTAAAATGTTTACCTTAAAAAATATATAGTAAAATTATATATATTTATCTGAACTTCCTACTTCTGAAATCTTCACTGACAACTTCATGACGTATGCAAAAATTATTTTGATACCTATAATCGTTTCAAAATTATTCAGACTCAAATTTATTAAATATGTTCCTGTAATCATGATTTGCATTTTTTGTTTTATTTAAAATTATTCTATAAATTTTAAAATAGTGGGATTTTTTTCAAAAAGACATAATTCTCTTTTTATAATTATATATAATATGTCTATTTTGTTTTTGAAACGTATCGAGTAAATATAGGGTAAGTGTGCAATGAGCAACTTTTCAAACAAAATTATAAATACATTAAAAAATCGGAATGAAATCGTAAATTAAGATTGGAGTATATAAATATTTAATCGATTTATTGTTTAATTTATATAAATAATGTCCGTTTTATTTCTAATGTTTTATTATTTGTGCCATTTCCGCAACTCCTAGTCAACACGTAGACATTTTTATGTTGGAAATTGTTCAATAGATTTCTTATTGTTGGACCAATAAGAAATTTATCGCGCAATTTATTTTGCAATTAATGATTAAACACAAATTTGAGCAATAATATTTAACATAAGCTGTCAAATTTATTGTTCTTTTTGAACATAAAATAGTGCAAAATGAATTAATATTGTTTAAAAAAAAAATAATAATAATAAAATAAAAACGGGAAAAAAAGATACAATTTTTGGTAAAAAAAAAATATTAAATTTAAATATCTCATGTACTCCCGTTATTCTGCCGACGTTATTTCTTATGTTAAGAAATAAAAATCTCTCCCTGTAGACGTAGAGTTATAATGATTAAACCCATATCGCGAATACGAGCGCTAACTTCAAACAAACGGCAGCTACTATTGAATTTAGTGTTCTCGTATAAGCTTTACCAGTAGATAGTTCAAATTTGTGACTAGCACAGTGTAGTTTTCATCTTATGAATTGATAGAAGTTTTATAATTTCCTGATCGATGTCAGCTTTGAATGTTTTTAAGTGGAAAAAGAAGCAATTGCTAATAAAAATTAAATTCATTTTAGTAGAAATTGTAGATAATTTTAAAATTTAGCCGGATAAAATAATATTTTAAGAGCATATTTTCCGATTTTAAGAGCATTTTTCATGTGCATAAAACTTTATTTAGAGCATATTTTTTTTTTTTTTTTTTGACCTGGTAATAATATTAAAATTCCTAAATACTATCATTTGCATATATAATAATCTAAGTGAAAGTAATTTTTTAATGTAATTAAATTAATATATATAATATATAAAATATTTTATAATGTTAATAGGACATGTCGAGTTGCATTTTAATTACACAGAAAAAATTATTACCTAATATTTTTCAATTATCAGAGTTGTTTCATTTTTCATCAAAATTTAATCATTATATTCAAGCAAAAATAAAATAAAATAAAATAAAATAGTAAAAATAAATTTCAGGTAAGATTTTTTTTCGTTTAAATTTTTAAATCATTCAATCATTTACTTGATTGATTTAATAAATTTTTTAATTGGAAGAATTTTTCTGTTTTTCATTTTTTAAAGTTATTAGTAATTGATATAATTATTTTGGCGAAAGGTGAAAATTTAAAAAATTTTTCATTGAATGAATTATTTTGGTGATTGGACTTATTTCTGTGCACGTTAGACTTTTTCCTGGCTATATTATTATATTGGTGATATACTAATATTAAAAGTGCTGAAATTTCGTACCAGATATTATTTTTTATAAGTCTCTATCCGCATCTGTATAAACAGGTGCATAGTGTAGGTATTTTCTACTTTTTATAAAGAATGACTCATACTACTAAGTTATCAAAAAATAAATGAACTTTACTTGTTTTAATTAAAATTGTGTCGCAAAAATATAGTAATTACGAATGAATAAAAAATGTATGAAAATATTTTTATATTTACTATCTGAGATGGAGTATAAACAATTAATAACAATAAATATGTATGTAGGTATATCTTTTCTGATATTTATATCACATTAAATCATTGATTGACACAAAGAGAGGATGTAAAAAATTTTAGCCTAAGGTGTGCATTTAAATATAATATAATTTACAATTTCCGTAAAATATCTTCGAAATATATGCCAGATTTCACAACAGATCAAATTTTTTTAGAATCCCTTGGTTAATGCTTTTGCAGAGGGCAGTTAAATAAATATGTACAAAAAACAATTCTTGATTTTTATTTTGAACTTATTAGAACATCTCAATTGAGTAACTCTTGGCCAAGCATTCTGTTTTAAGATAATCAAAATGTTTAACAAAGACTTCAGAAGAAATTTTCAAAATAATGAATTCCAAGCTTTTATGGAGGAGCTCCTAACAGCTGTGTCTAACATGGTCGGCTGCATAATGGCTCAAATCGAATATGAGTCAGCTTAAAGCTAAAAAGTTTTTATAAATAAAAGCTAAGAAAGTTTTAAATAATAATCAGTGTTGCCAGTTTATCCATTTTAAGACTAAATCTGGCCTAAAATTATATTTATAAAAAATATTTATAAATATAATTTTAAAAAATTATTTACACTTGTAAAAATTAAAAAATATTAAAGTGGAAAATCTTCCAAAAACTTGGAAATGCCTAATCAAAAACGAACTACAATTTAAAAATTACGATAAATAATTTCAAAATATTGGGTATTTATTACAATACATTTAAAAGATATCAACATCCAATGGAAACTAGAAAAAATAAGTTTTGAAATTAAATATATTATTAGCTTTTTTTCTGTAAATTTTTTAGGACATTTGGTCTTTTTTAGCCATTTTTAAAGTTCAATTTAGCCGTTTTTGTGTGATGCTCCTGGTAACACTGATAATAATATTAGTAAAACTCTGAAGTCCATAATAATAAAAGTTTCTCAATAATGAACAAATAATAGTTTTTCAGTGTTTTGCATTGGGCTGTAAAGCATACGTTATTTCTCTTCTTCCTCAGCATTAGTATACCAAATGATCTAGAAAGTGGCGTTAAATAGTATCAAACAAAAAAAAAAAATAATCAAAAAAGAAGTGTGATTGTTTTGCTGCCTTAGTCTAAATAAACTCGAATAATTATATTAAAGAGTATGATAAAAAAATATTGATACCACTCCTAGCATGCGACAGTGTTATTATTTTTATCCCACAGAGTGTTCGTTATAGGGTTAACTGTTTGAAAAAAAAATCGGCAAATCCCGGGAAATATTTACAAAAAAATCTCGGGAAATTTATATCGAATATTTTGTGAAATTAAAACTTTATTTTTTACATAAAATTACAATCGAGTTTTTCGGTGGAAAATAATTTATTTAACTGTACTAAATTTGTTTATATAAGCTCTATAAGCTTTTAATTCATTGCTATAATAAACAGAATGTCCGATTTCATCAAATTATTTAAAAAAAATACCATTTTTGAAAATAAATATATGTTCATATTCAATCAATATTCGTATCAAGGACATTTAAAAAAATCATATCTCCCATTTTTGTAATTTTTCTTTAAAAATTTGCTTAATAATACAATTTAAGCGTAGTTTGAATTATCTTAATCTGTTAAGTTTTCTCCGAGATATTGTTGTTTAAATTTACATACTTTTATGATTTTTCAAGATAAGGAAAAATCTAAAAATTTTACAATTTCGCAAAACTAAAACAGAAACTCATAAACTCATAGGTAGGTCAGTAAGAAATCCCCGATTTGTTAAAATATTTCCATTTGGTTGCACTGAGAATTCTGGTTTCAAGAATTATTTTTTAAAGTTATTTGTATTATTCCACCAAGATATAGCTATTTTCTATAAGTTTTCAACTTAATAAAATAGAATCGCTAATAATAAGTAAAATATTTCTCTTTTATACGTGTATAAATTGTTTCATTCAAAAAACATAAGAAATTTTCAAATTGTTACTTATTTAAATATTTTTTTGCTAAATGTTAATTTTCTCAGCATCCTCTCATGGTCCCACTCTAAATTTTTTTATATATTATTGCCTAAACTTTAAGAAACATTATAAAAAAAATTATAAAAATGGGAGATATGATTTTTTAAATATTCTTGATACAAGGACCAATATTCGTCCTTCATTATCCTACTCTTTTCTTTTCAAAAAATCCGTTTTTACAAAAATTATTAGAAACTAAATTTATTAAGCATCAGCTTAAACAAAAGTTTGTTGATATCGGATAAATAAATCCGAAGATATATGTATTTAAATTTCGCCTCTTTAAAAAAAAAAAAAAAAAAAATCTCAAAAAAGTGAACTTTGAACCATAATAAAAACGAAACTACAACGAATTTGAAAATTTTGAAGAACTTTAAATTTCGTATTGAATTAATAAATGTGTATACCAAATTTTATCAAAATGAGATTCTTCCATGTGTGAAAGAAAAATAATTTAGAAATGTTAAAAAAAAACTTCAAAAACCCAAAAGTCGCATTTTTCCAATAGCGCTTTTTTAAAAAAGGCGGTAAATTGTCGCGATTTACTTTTAGTAAAAATGACGAATAGCAGCACATTTTTACATTCCCCTTAACTAATAAAACAATTTTCTTTTCACCCAAAATTATACAACCCCAAAATTCTTTTCTTTAAATTAGTCACGGTTAGACTCCTCTGTCCTTTTCCCCAAGACCAACGAATAAATGATTTATTAGCAATTTTCTAGATTCTTCCAAACACGTTCTTATTTTGTTTAAGAATTATTTTTTTTTTTTAATTTTTATAAATTTTATTTTATTTAAAAAATTAATATTATAAAGATAGGCGTTGCAGGATCTAATCACACCAATCTTAGTATACCGGTTGTATAACAAATTTTTTAATAATTAAAATTAATAAAATAAAATTAATAATTTTGAAATAATTCTAAAAAAATTCTAATATGAGATACCGCTCATTTTTTCTAATATCTTTAAAGATCGCAAAAAGTAGCAGCCAATATTATCGAATATAACTTGATGGAACTTTTTAGTTCTAGTCTGTAAACTTTATTATGTACTAATAACTTAGATATGTTGGCTTTAATTTAAGTCCTTTTAATTCTGACTGTCTTCCTGTTTCGTTTATTTTTTTAATGAATTTCTAAAATGGCCAAAATGGCGAAACTACCTCAACCTAAGTGATTGATGCAGAATTGTTTGTATAATTATGGTACTTTTTATTTAATTTTAATACTACAATTGAGAAAATAAATAATATAATTAATTGAAGCTCATGTAAAATAAAAAGAATCGATTAATAATACAGATCCAAAATCATTGCATTGTGAAAATCATTAAATGATTTTTTTGTAAAAATTATATAAAACCTAGTCTATATGTACAGTGACAACTATAGTCTGTATGTGCAGTGAAAAATCCACATCTAGTAAGTATCTTGCAACTGATTGCGACATTTTTGGAGGATAAGTCTACCATTAGTCTGGAAAATGCCCTCCAGGAGGAGTCTTATGGACAAATGATAATTTTTTCACACCTTAAATAAATTTATTGAAACAGCTGTTGTCAATTCTTGTAAAATACCCACAGCCAAATGTTTTCGAGAATATTCTACTTCCGATCAAATGTAAATTCAAAATATCAATTTTTTTTTTTTATTTAGTGGCAAAAAATTATTACTTCGTTTTCAAGATAATAACATAAAATTCAACTTTACTTTTTCACTTAATTGTTTAATAAAAAGAAAAAAAAATATTTTATTTTAAATATAATTCACTATTTGCGCTGACGTTAAAATATCTTAAAAAGTAACAAATATGGACTTTGTAATATACTGTTAATCAAAATCTAATTTTATTACATTAAAAATTTTTCCTTTAATTTTGGTTCAGTTTAGCACGTTTTGGTTACAAATAGTTGACAATGTTGGTTTGTATATACATCAGCGATAGGCGCAAAGAGAGGACGTAAAAATTTTAACGTGTTAGTGTTTACGTTCTATGTTTGCTATATTTAGCGTACAAAAAGATAAATTTTTTTTCTTACGCTCTTTGTTATGTGTTTTGTTTTTGCTTTTGTGAACCTGCCTTTTTGAAAGCTAGAACAAAACTAAATGATTTTTTGTTTCTTATTCGCTCTAAATTATTTAGCTTCGTTAACCTTCGTGTAGTATATGTTAAAATACCGAAAACTCTCGGATCCGGAGTGCTATGGGCGCCGGTGTTTGATATACCACATACAAATTTACATATGTATATATTGGATATTATAGCTTCATTTTGTGTTTGGAAAAATTAGAATACTTTTTAAAGTATAAATGTTAAAATAATAATGCATGCTTTAAGGCATTATTTTTATTATTTGTGGGTAAAGTGGTGAAGGGTATAAGAGATTCGGCACACTCAAATATAGCGCTCTAATTGTTACATTTACTCTTGTCAATGCGGAAAAGTCAAATATAATTATATTAAAGCCTAAAAATGTGCTATATAAGTTTAACTATTTCCTAGCACTTAAATGATAAAAGAGTTAAACAAATATTTTTTGAATTACAAACTACAGTAAATAAAATGGTTTTAATAACCTTTATACTAGCAATTAATGAAATTCTAATTATAATTTTCTAATCACACAAATTTAGCACCCCTCATTTTTTTTGACAGTTACTTTATATTGAAATTAATTCTTGCTATTTAATCAATTTTATTTTTAAAAAGAAAATTCCAATAATTTTCAATATTGATTAGGTTTGTTATAAAACTAACTCTTGTTTCATAAGATTTATAAATACAAGTACTAATCAACTAGTCCTATACTTTCCAATCCCCTAATTTCGTAAAACGCTTCACCTTACTTTGAAAATTTTCAAATATATTTTCAATGTAAGATGCTGTAGAATCCCAGCAAAAACTTCTTTCTCGGTAATGAGGCTTCATTATTATTTGCCTACTTTGTATTACATAAATAAGTACTCAATAGTATAATAGCACAGTAATAATGCAATCACGTGGATGAGTTGGCTAGAGCGCTGGATTAACAACCAGAGGGTTGTTGATTCAACCTCATGCTGTTAGTTTTTTATAACAAAATGACTAAAAAGATATTTTATACTAAAAAAGTTTTTGTCACTTGGAAAATAAAATGCGAGATGGTGTACTGAATAAGACTTTAATCATTAAAAACGTATGGTTAATTCGCGTCCAAGTTCAAGTTTCTTTTTTGTTTTCGTTTAGGTACATATTTTTGACTATTTATAGAGTCTAAAAATAACTACATGAATTTGTGGACAACTCGAACAGGCAAAAAATAAGTAGTTTATTTTTGTTTCCAATTATACTTGCTAGCTTACCAGGAAAGCAAAGTTTTTGCTAGTATTTTACAAAAAAAAGGAGGTATGTAACAGATAGTTTCTGAACATAATTTTATATTTAATGTTTGTCCAAGATTTTTCGAATTATATTTTTTTTGCTCCTCAAATAACAAGATTTCTCAAGGTCCTCAAACTTTTGTAGGGGACCAAATCTAGGACATATGGAGGTTTGGGTAAAGGTTTTGGACGACTACATACGATCCATATTTTCTTTATAAAACACATTTTTTTCTTGGTCAAATATGCTCGTTGGTATAATAAATAGTATCGTTAAAAAGTGGTTCAAAAAACGCAATTGTGGTTGAATAAAAGTTGTTGCACGAATGCGTTTTTGATTGTGAGCAAATACATTATGCATCATGGTACTTGCTGAGAGTACTTGGTAAAAATTTTATAGTATAAATACAATTTTTTAACTTAATAAGAAATTTAATTAAAAAAAAATAAATCTTTTACATCTGTCTATAAAATAGAACTAAAGCATTTCAAATAATAAATTTTTCCAAGATTATAAGAAAAAATTACAATTGTATTGTGAATTTAATAATTTAATACCTATGATGACATATTTTGGAGCGAAGATGAGCGTTTAAGAAACTCTTAAGATTAGATTCTTTGTGGAAACCTTTTTCAATAACTAACTACCGATCTTCAGAAAAAATGTATGGTGTAATTAATTTTTTTTTTTATATGAAATTTATTTGTGCAGAATTTAAAAGATACATATTGATGATGAAGTAGGTACTTAAATTTTATTACAGAATATTTGTATAGGGAGTATAAGAAATCATGAACCAATTTTAAACTATTTTAATTCTAGACCTTTAAGGAATAAATATAATTTTCAAACGATTTTCAGTATAATTGTAAACTGTTTTAACTTGAAAATACCAGTATTATTATAACGTTTCCACACCAAGGTAATAGATTATATTAGAAAGAAATCTAGTATATCCTTATCTTCAAATTCAATATGACCATAAACAATAAAAAAATACTGCGTTTTATTTTTCGCAAAATCAAAATACATTTTTTATTCTATTGTATTTCGATAGAATTAATTCGAATACTTCCATAAAAAATAAAAATTGCGTTTTTTTTTTTTTAATTGCAATAGTTGATTTAGTTAAAATCATTTAATTTTTGTTTATTTTAATTGTAACATTAGACTTTCGAATAACGAACACGTCTATGACGTCGTTTCTTATTACAACGCTTTTCACAATCTTCTAGGGAAGAGAAAATTTTCTTATCAGGACTGCAGCCCAAATATTTACAACGTTGAGTTTCAGCATCATAATATATGCCTAAAGTAGAAGAGCCACATAAACCATTAATCGTAGGTTGACGATCACAAATGCTAACAACAAGACCTTAAAGTAAAGGGATCAAAAAATAATTAAAATTTATGTTCATAAAAAAAAAAAATATATATATATATATATATATATATATATATATATATATATATATATATATGTTAACTTACGTGTACGGTTACCAGCTGCTTGTATGGAGTAAATAACATTAAAAAGGATACAACAGATAATTATAAAACGCTTGGCGCTTGAAGAATTCATTTTATATAAAAATACTGTTTTGTTTAGAAGTTTTTATAACTTTATTTTTTATTTGAGTCCACGTTCAGGTTTTATATATAACTACTCGTTTTCTTTTAATTGTAAATTGTTTAATACAAAAACAATTTCCCATTTGATTTTAAAATAATTTTTTTCGAATATTTTTTAAAAATGTTTTTAATTATTTGATTAGTTTTCGACAAAAAATGATAATTTGAATTGTATTGTAATCTGTAGCACTTTTCTGTTCTAAGTTTATTTTGCTTTTAATAAAAAAAATAAACTTTCGTATTTTTGTTTTTATTTTTTTAACAAAATTGTATTAAATGTATTCGTTTAGATTTAAATATTGCTCTATGATCACAGTGAATGTTCGCCTGTAATTGAATGTCTGGCACAAAGATTTTGTATTTTTATTAATGAGTATTTATGCTGATAAGCGATCGTTTGCTTCTAAGATTCTTTTTGTAAGAATCTAGAATTGAAAACAAACAAGGTTTTGTTTAAGTTAAAACGAAAATGAAAACGAAAACATAAATGGGGTATTCATGATAAACGAAATATGATTTTCTTAATACCCGAGAGATAATAAAACTGGAGAATTTGATATGCAATCGAGCAAAGATCATTTTATTGATGTATTAATTTATTGTCATTAGTGTAACAATCAAAATTAAATAAATTAAATAAAATTTTTTTATTAAAAATTTAAAATTGCTTATTATTCATAAACAAGACGCTTTAAAGTGAAAGTAATAAATATTGGAGATAATTTATATTTCCCATTGATAGGAGATTGCAAAAATTTTTTAAATTTATTAAACTATAAAAATATTTCTATAAGTTTTTTTAATTTTTTTTTTTGCTAGAAAACTTCATCCAGATAAACTTTTCTATATATAAATTTTCAATACAAAAACTTTTTGTGTATAAACTTCTATATAAAAACTCTAACCGAATAAACTGTTCTATGTAAAAACTTCATTCGGATAAACTCTTCTATAGATTAACCTTTCTATAGAAAAACTTATACATAAACTTTATCCAGATAAAATTTTACGCATAAACTTTTCTATATAAATACTTTATCCGGATAAAGTTCTTTATAAAAACTTTATCCGGATAAACTTCTTTATAAAAACTTCATCCGGATAAACTTCTAAACGGATAAACTTTTTTATATAAAAACTTTATCCGGATAAATTTTCCATATAAAAACTTTATCCAGATATGCTTTTCCATATAAAAAATTTATCAGGATAAACTTTTCCATATAAAAACTTTATCCGGATAAACTTTTCCATATAAAAACTTTATCCGGATAAACTTTTCCATATAAAAACTCAATTCGGATAGTGTTTTCAGTACAAAAACTTTATCCCGATAAACTTTTCAGTATAAAAACTATATCCGAATAAACTTGTCTATACAAAAACTTTATCTGGTTAAACTTTTCAGTACAAAAACTATATCCGAATAATCTTTCTTATATAAGAACTTTAGCCGGATAAACACTATCGGGATAAACTTTTCTATACAAAAACGTTATCAAGATACATTTCCTAGTTTCTTCTACAAAATCTTTATCTAAAAGATAACTTTTTCGGAACGAATTTTGTAGTTTGTGAACTCGAAAGGCATTCAGATTATTAGATTAAAATTGTAGGTAAAACAGTGTCACCTTGCGTTATTAAAGAATTAATACCTTGAATGAACAGAACTGATAAGAAATAGTGAGCACGAGTTAAGAAGTAAATAAAATCTAGCTTAAAGTGGACTCCATAAAAGACAAATTGAAATAAAAAGACTTGAAATCAGTTATCAAATTAATTAAAAAAAAATGTTAACGACATTGATAATTATTCTCTCATCCATTCAACAAAGAGGATTTTTACAAATTGGTCTTTTTTACCATAATATATTTAATTATTTATTTAAAAAATCTCAAATTTTGAGCAATGACAATCTGTTAGCAAATGAGGATGGTGTACAAGTTTAAAGTAGAAAACAAAAAGCTTTTATTTTCTTCAGCCTACTTATTTAATTTATTTAACTATTTTAATTCATTCTTGTCTTATGTCTTGTATACGTCGTGTAGCATGAACACATGTGGCCAAACAATCTTGTAGTGTACCAAAACTTTGACCGCCCATTAGACGACAGCCTCCAACAGTATATTTTTCACAATTATTCTTTTGAGAATCAAAATAATATCCTTCAATTTCAATCGTACAAATACCCTCGGATCTGGGAGGCGGTTGTAAACAAATATCTATAAAATATAAATTTAATGCCGGACATTAATAATGTTCACCTATTGCAAGCACGTTGTTATGAAACTTACTTGGAATACCCCAGCTGCGCGTTTCTATGGAAATAAAACAATTTGATGCGATTGAGAATATTAATACAGAAATAATAAATTTAGACATGATGAATAATTCTAATTAATACCAATTAATTAAAAATTCGATTTAATTTTAATTAAAATAAAACTATTTGACACTCTCGGAGAAATACTTAACGCAATAACGAACAAACCGAGTCTTACTCTATGTAAATATAAAATATAATCAGAGACTTAAAAGCGAGTTTAAACCTAACGTAATAGAGACCTTATCATCTTATCAGTTTAACAAGAAGAATACAAATAAGAAAATATAAAATTTTAAATGAAAATAAAAATAAAAAACGAAAAGGAAAATATGAACATGTTAGAGAGTATTACGCACATGAACTAAGTAAGTATTTACTCATCTAAAGAGTTTTAGTTGTATTGTGGAAAGTGAATCTGTGTCATAAATGTGACACACCCTTGACTTAATCTAGTAAATTAACGCCTACAACGAACTGAAATGCATAAGCATTCGAAAAAATAACAGATGCACTTATAAACTTTTTAGTTTTGCAGGGAATAATTAAAATTTCGCAAAGAAAGTTTATTTCACCATTAAAAGCTGTGAACTTCGCGACTTCAAATATACAACAAATAAATGCTCTGTATGTAAAATAATAAAAAACTTTTATTAACACAAATTAAATAAATATCTACATTAAAACTATTATAAAATTACATATTAAAAAAGAGAAAGAAATAACACTAAACTAAATTTAGGATTATTTGTTACAATAATTCGTTCATATGAATATCTTTACGTACAGCATTATTGAAACCCTCCTTATAACGATACCAAATGGGACTTTTAACAATTGGATCAGATTTGGCTGGAAAACAAAATATTCAAGCGTAAAATTAGTATTTAATAAACAAACATATTGTATACACACACTGCTCACACTTTATGTTGCTAGCAAGAATAACTGTCTTTGTTTACAAATACAGAGCTTTAAAATTAAGAAATCTTTGCTAAAGAAAATATATAAAATATCTTTATTCAAATAAATTTGTATGAATATAAATATTTCTATAAGAAAACTCTATCCGGATAAACTTTTCTATAAGAAAACTCTATCCGGATAAACTTTTCTATAAGAAAACTCTATCCGGATAAACTTTTCTATAAGAAAACTCTATCCGGATAAACTTTTCTATAAGAAAACTCTATCCGGATAAACTTTTCTATAAGAAAACTCTATCCGGATAAACTTTTCTATAAGAAAACTCTATCCGGATAAACTTTTCTATAAGAAAACTCTATCCGGATAAACTTTTCTATAAGAAAACTCTATCCGGATAAACTTTTCTATAAGAAAACTCTATCCGGATAAACTTTTCTATAAGAAAACTCTATCCGGATAAACTTTTCTATAAGAAAACTCTATCCGGATAAACTTTTCTATAAGAAAACTCTATCCGGATAAACTTTTCTATAAGAAAACTCTATCCGGATAAACTTTTCTATAAGAAAACTCTATCCGGATAAACTTTTCTATAAGAAAACTCTATCCGGATAAACTTTTCTATAAGAAAACTCTATCCGGATAAACTTTTCTATAAGAAAACTCTATCCGGATAAACTTTTCTATAAGAAAACTCTATCCGGATAAACTTTTCCATAAGAAAACTCTATCCGGATAAACTTTTCTATAAGAAAACTCTATCCGGATAAACTTTTCTATAAGAAAACTCTATCCGGATAAACTTTTCTATAAGAAAACTCTATCCGGATAAACTTTTCTATAAGAAAACTCTATCCGGATAAACTTTTCTATAAGAAAACTCTATCCGGATAAACTTTTCTATAAGAAAACTCTATCCGGATAAACTTTTCTATAAGAAAACTCTATCCGGATAAGCTTTTCTATAAGAAAACTCTATCCGGATAAGCTTTTCTATAAGAAAACTCTATCCGGATAAGCTTTTCTATAAGAAAACTCTATCCGGATAAGCTTTTCTATAAGAAAACTCTATCCGGATAAACTTTTCTATAAGAAAACTCTATCCGGATAAACTTTTCTATAAGAAAACTCTATCCGGATAAACTTTTCTATAAGAAAACTCTATCCGGATAAACTTTTCTATAAGAAAACTCTATCCGGATAAACTTTTCTATAAGAAAACTCTATCCGGATAATCTTTTCTATAAGAAAACTCTATCCGGATAAACTTTTCTATAAGAAAACTCTATCCGGATAAACTTTTCTATAAGAAAACTCTACCCGGATAAACTTTTCTATAAGAAAACTCTATCCGGATAAACTTTTCTATAAGAAAACTCTATCCGGATAAACTTTTCTATAAGAAAACTCTATCCGGATAAACTTTTCTATAAGAAAACTCTATCCGGATAAACTTTTCTATAAGAAAACTCTATCCGGATAAACTTTTCTATAAGAAAACTCTATCCGGATAAACTTTTCTATAAGAAAACTCTATCCGGATAAACTTTTCTATAAGAAAACTCTATCCGGATAAACTTTTCTATAAGAAAACTCTATCCGGATAAACTTTTCTATAAGAAAACTCTATCCGGATAAACTTTTCTATAAGAAAACTCTATCCGGATAAACTTTTCTATAAGAAAACTCTATCCGGATAAACTTTTCTATAAGAAAACTCTATCCGGATAAACTTTTCTATAAGAAAACTCTATCCGGATAAACTTTTCTATAAGAAAACTCTATCCGGATAAACTTTTCTATAAGAAAACTCTATCCGGATAAACTTTTCTATAAGAAAACTCTATCCGGATAAACTTATCTATAAGAAAACTCTATCCGGATAAACTTATCTAAAAGAAAACTCTATCCGAATAAACTTTTCTTTAAGAAAACTCTATCCGAATAAACTTTTCTATAAGAAAACTCTATCCGAATAAACTCTATCCGGATAAACTTATCTATAAGAAAACTCTATCCGGATAAACTTTTCTATAAGAGTACTCTATGCGGATAAACTTTTCTATAAGAAAACTCTATTCGGATAAACTCTTCTATACGAAAACTCTATCCGGATAAACTTTTCTATACGAAAACTCTATCCGGATAAACTTTTCTATACGAAAACTCTATCCGGTTAAACTTTTCTATACAAAAACTCTATCCGGATAAACTTTTCTATACGAAAACTCTATCCGGATAAACTTTTCTACACGAAAACTCTATCCGGATAAACTTTTCTATAAGAAAACTCTATCTGGATAAACTTTTCTATAAGAAAACTCTATCTGGATAAACTTTTCTATAAGAAAACTCTATCCGGATAAACTTTTCTATAAGAAAACTCTATCCGGATAAACTTTTCTATAAGAAAACTCTATCCGGATAAACTTTTCTATAAGAAAACTCTATCCGGATAAACTTTTCTATAAGAAAACTCTATCCGGATAAACTTTTCTATAAGAAAACTCTATCCGGATAAACTTTTCTATAAGAAAACTCTATCCGGATAAACTTATCGATAAGAAAACTCTATCCGGATAAACTTATCTAAAAGAAAACTCTATCCGAATAAACTTTTCTATAAGAAAATTCTATCCGAATAAACTTTTCTATAAGAAAACTCTATCCGAATAAACTCTATCCGGATAAACTTATCTATAAGAAAACTCTATCCGGATAAACTTTTCTATAAGAGTACTCTATGCGGATAAACTTTTCTATAAGAAAACTCTATTCGGATAAACTTTTCTATAAGAAAACTCTATTCGGATAAACTTTTCTATACGAAAACTCTATTCGGATAAACTTTTCTATACGAAAACTCTATCCGGATAAACTTTTCTATACGAAAACTCTATCCGGATAAACTTTTCTATACGAAAACTCTATCCGGATAAACTTTTCTATACGAAAACTCTATCCGGATAAACTTTTCTATACGAAAACTCTATCCGGATAAACTTTTCTATACGAAAACTCTATCCGGATAAAATTTTCTATACGAAAACTCTATCCGGATAAACTTTTCTATACGAAAACTCTATCCGGATAAACTTTTCTATACGAAAACTCTATCCGGATAAACTTTTCTATACGAAAACTCTATCCGGATAAACTTTTCTATACGAAAACTCTATCCGGATAAACTTTTCTATACGAAAACTCTATCCGGATAAACTTTTCTACACGAAAACTCTATCCGGATAAACTTTTCTACACGAAAACTCTATCCGGATAAACTTTTCTACACGAAAACTCTATCCGGATAAACTTTTCTATAAGAAAACTCTATCTGGATAAACTTTTCTATACGAAAACTCTATCCGGATAAACTTTTCTACACGAAAACTCTATCCGGATAAACTTTTCTATAAGAAAACTCTATCTGGATAAACTTTTCTATAAGAAAACTCTATCCGGATAAACTTTTCTATAAGAAAACTCTATCTGGATAAACTTTTCTACACGAAAACTCTATCCGGATAAACTTTTCTATAAGAAAACTCTATCTGGATAAACTTTTCTATAAGAAAACTCTATCCGGATAAACTTTTCTATAAGAAAACTCTATCTGGATAAACTTTTCTATAAGAAAACTCTATCCGGATAAACTTTTCTATAAGAAAACTCTATCTGGATAAACTTTTCTACACGAAAACTCTATCCGGATAAACTTTTCTATAAGAAAACTCTATCTGGATAAACTTTTCTATAAGAAAACTCTATCCGGATAAACTTTTCTATACGAAAACTCTATCCGGATAAACTTTTCTACACGAAAACTCTATCCGGATAAACTTTTCTATAAGAAAACTCTATCCGGATAAACTTTTCTATAAGAAAACTCTATCTGGATAAACTTTTCTATAAGAAAACTCTATCTGGATAAACTTTTCTATAAGAAAACTCTATCCGGATAAACTTTTCTATAAGAAAACTCTATCTGGATAAACTTTTCTATAAGAAAACTCTATCTGGATAAACATTTCTATAAGAAAACTCTATCCGGATAAACTTTTCTATAAGAAAACTCTATCCGGATAAACTTTTCTATAAGAAAACTCTATCCGGATAAACTTTTCTATAAGAAAACTCTATCCGGATAAACTTTTCTATAAGAAAACTCTATCCGGATAAACTTTTCTATAAGAAAACTCTATCCGGATAAACTTTTCTATAAGAAAACTCTATCCGGATAAACTTTTCTATAAGAAAACTCTATCCGGATAAACTTTTCTATAAGAAAACTCTATCCGGATAAACTTTTCTATAAGAAAACTCTATCCGGATAAACTTTTCTATAAGAAAACTCTATCCGGATAAACTTTTCTATAAGAAAACTCTATCCGGATAAACTTTTCTATAAGAAAACTCTATCCGGATAAACTTTTCTATAAGAAAACTCTATCCGGATAAACTTTTCTATAAGAAAACTCTATCCGGATAAACTTTTCTATAAGAAAACTCTATCCGGATAAACTTTTCTATAAGAAAACTCTATCCGGATAAACTTTTCTATAAGAAAACTCTATCCGGATAAACTTTTCTATACGAAAACTCTATCCGGATAAACTTTTCTATACGAAAACTCTATCCGGTTAAACTTTTCTATACAAAAACTCTATCCGGATAAACTTTTCTATACGAAAACTCTATCCGGATAAACTTTTCTACACGAAAACTCTATCCGGATAAACTTTTCTATAAGAAAACTCTATCTGGATAAACTTTTCTATAAGAAAACTCTATCTGGATAAACTTTTCTATAAGAAAACTCTATCCGGATAAACTTTTCTATAAGAAAACTCTATCCGGATAAACTTTTCTATAAGAAAACTCTATCCGGATAAACTTTTCTATAAGAAAACTCTATCCGGATAAACTTTTCTATAAGAAAACTCTATCCGGATAAACTTTTCTATAAGAAAACTCTATCCGGATAAACTTTTCTATAAGAAAACTCTATCCGGATAAACTTATCGATAAGAAAACTCTATCCGGATAAACTTATCTAAAAGAAAACTCTATCCGAATAAACTTTTCTATAAGAAAATTCTATCCGAATAAACTTTTCTATAAGAAAACTCTATCCGAATAAACTCTATCCGGAGAAACTTATCTATAAGAAAACTCTATCCGGATAAACTTTTCTATAAGAGTACTCTATGCGGATAAACTTTTCTATAAGAAAACTCTATTCGGATAAACTTTTCTATAAGAAAACTCTATTCGGATAAACTTTTCTATACGAAAACTCTATTCGGATAAACTTTTCTATACGAAAACTCTATCCGGATAAACTTTTCTATACGAAAACTCTATCCGGATAAACTTTTCTATACGAAAACTCTATCCGGATAAACTTTTCTATACGAAAACTCTATCCGGATAAACTTTTCTATACGAAAACTCTATCCGGATAAACTTTTCTATACGAAAACTCTATCCGGATAAACTTTTCTATAAGAAAACTCTATCCGGATAAACTTTTCTATAAGAAAACTCTATCCGGATAAACTTTTCTATAAGAAAACTCTATCCGGATAAACTTTTCTATAAGAAAACTCTATCCGGATAAACTTTTCTATAAGAAAACTCTATCCGGATAAACTTTTCTATAAGAAAACTCTATCCGGATAAACTTTTCTATAAGAAAACTCTATCCGGATAAACTTATCTAAAAGAAAACTCTATCCGGATAAACTTATCTAAAAGAAAACTCTATCCGGATAAACTTATCTATAAGAAAACTCTATCCGGATAAACTTATCTAAAAGAAAACTCTATCCGGATAAACTTATCTAAAAGAAAACTCTATCCGGATAAACTTTTCTATAAGAAAACTCTATCCGGATAAACTTATCTAAAAGAAAACTCTATCCGGATAAACTTTTCTATAAGAAAACTCTATCCGGATAAACTTTTCTATAAGAAAACTCTATCCGGATAAACTTTTCTATAAGAAAACTCTATCCGGATAAACTTTTCTATAAGAAAACTCTATCCGGATAAACTTTTCTATAAGAAAACTCTATCCGGATAAACTTTTCTATAAGAAAACTCTATCCGGATAAACTTTTCTATAAGAAAACTCTATCCGGATAAACTTTTCTATAAGAAAACTCTATCCGGATAAACTTTTCTATAAGAAAACTCTATCCGGATAAACTTTTCTATAAGAAAACTCTATTCGGATAAACTTTTCTATAAGAAAACTCTATCCGGATAAACTTTTCTAAAGAAAACTCTATCCGGATAGATTTTTGTATAAGAAAACTCTATCCGGATAAATTTTTTTATAAGAACACTCTATCCGGATAAATTTTTGTATAAGAAAACTCTATCCGGATAAACTTTTCTATAAGAAAACTCTATCCGGATAAACTTTTCTATAAGAAAACTCTATCCGGATAAACTTTTCTATAAGAAAACTCTATCCGGATAAACTTTTCTATAAGAAAACTCTATCCGGATAAACTTTTCTATAAGAAAACTCTATCCGGATAAACTTTTCTATAAGAAAACTCTATCCGGATAAACTTTTCTATAAGAAAACTCTATCCGGATAAACTTTTCTATAAGAAAACTCTATCCGGATAAACTTTTCTATAAGAAAACTCTATCCGGATAAACTTTTCTATAAGAAAACTCTATCCGGATAAACTTATCTAAAAGAAAACTCTATCCGGATAAACTTTTCTATAAGAAAACTCTATCCGGATAAACTTATCTAAAAGAAAACTCTATCCGGATAAACTTATCTAAAAGAAAACTCTATCCGGATAAACTTATCTATAAGAAAACTCTATCCGGATAAACTTATCTAAAAGAAAACTCTATCCGGATAAACTTATCTAAAAGAAAACTCTATCCGGATAAACTTTTCTATAAGAAAACTCTATCCGGATAAACTTTTCTATAAGAAAACTCTATCCGGATAAACTTTTCTATAAGAAAACTCTATCCGGATAAACTTTTCTATAAGAAAACTCTATCCGGATAAACTTTTCTATAAGAAAACTCTATCCGGATAAACTTTTCTATAAGAAAACTCTATCCGGATAAACTTTTCTATAAGAAAACTCTATCCGGATAAACTTTTCTATAAGAAAACTCTATCCGGATAAACTTTTCTATAAGAAAACTCTATCCGGATAAACTTTTCTATAAGAAAACTCTATCCGGATAAACTTATCTAAAAGAAAACTCTATCCGGATAAACTTATCTAAAAGAAAACTCTATCCGGATAAACTTATCTATAAGAAAACTCTATCCGGATAAACTTATCTATAAGAAAACTCTATCCGGATAAACTTATCTAAAAGAAAACTCTATCCGAATAAACTTTTCTTTAAGAAAACTCTATCCGAATAAACTTTTCTATAAGAAAACTCTATCCGAATAAACTCTATCCGGATAAACTTATCTATAAGAAAACTCTATCCGGATAAACTTTTCTATAAGAGTACTCTATGCGGATAAACTTTTCTATAAGAAAACTCTATTCGGATAAACTCTTCTATACGAAAACTCTATCCGGATAAACTTTTCTATACGAAAACTCTATCCGGATAAACTTTTCTATACGAAAACTCTATCCGGTTAAACTTTTCTATACAAAAACTCTATCCGGATAAACTTTTCTATACGAAAACTCTATCCGGATAAACTTTTCTACACGAAAACTCTATCCGGATAAACTTTTCTATAAGAAAACTCTATCTGGATAAACTTTTCTATAAGAAAACTCTATCTGGATAAACTTTTCTATAAGAAAACTCTATCCGGATAAACTTTTCTATAAGAAAACTCTATCCGGATAAACTTTTCTATAAGAAAACTCTATCCGGATAAACTTTTCTATAAGAAAACTCTATCCGGATAAACTTTTCTATAAGAAAACTCTATCCGGATAAACTTTTCTATAAGAAAACTCTATCCGGATAAACTTTTCTATAAGAAAACTCTATCCGGATAAACTTATCGATAAGAAAACTCTATCCGGATAAACTTATCTAAAAGAAAACTCTATCCGAATAAACTTTTCTATAAGAAAATTCTATCCGAATAAACTTTTCTATAAGAAAACTCTATCCGAATAAACTCTATCCGGATAAACTTATCTATAAGAAAACTCTATCCGGATAAACTTTTCTATAAGAGTACTCTATGCGGATAAACTTTTCTATAAGAAAACTCTATTCGGATAAACTTTTCTATAAGAAAACTCTATTCGGATAAACTTTTCTATACGAAAACTCTATTCGGATAAACTTTTCTATACGAAAACTCTATCCGGATAAACTTTTCTATACGAAAACTCTATCCGGATAAACTTTTCTATACGAAAACTCTATCCGGATAAACTTTTCTATACGAAAACTCTATCCGGATAAACTTTTCTATACGAAAACTCTATCCGGATAAACTTTTCTATACGAAAACTCTATCCGGATAAAATTTTCTATACGAAAACTCTATCCGGATAAACTTTTCTATACGAAAACTCTATCCGGATAAACTTTTCTATACGAAAACTCTATCCGGATAAACTTTTCTATACGAAAACTCTATCCGGATAAACTTTTCTATACGAAAACTCTATCCGGATAAACTTTTCTATACGAAAACTCTATCCGGATAAACTTTTCTATACGAAAACTCTATCCGGATAAACTTTTCTACACGAAAACTCTATCCGGATAAACTTTTCTACACGAAAACTCTATCCGGATAAACTTTTCTACACGAAAACTCTATCCGGATAAACTTTTCTATAAGAAAACTCTATCTGGATAAACTTTTCTATACGAAAACTCTATCCGGATAAACTTTTCTACACGAAAACTCTATCCGGATAAACTTTTCTATAAGAAAACTCTATCTGGATAAACTTTTCTATAAGAAAACTCTATCCGGATAAACTTTTCTATAAGAAAACTCTATCTGGATAAACTTTTCTACACGAAAACTCTATCCGGATAAACTTTTCTATAAGAAAACTCTATCTGGATAAACTTTTCTATAAGAAAACTCTATCCGGATAAACTTTTCTATAAGAAAACTCTATCTGGATAAACTTTTCTATAAGAAAACTCTATCCGGATAAACTTTTCTATAAGAAAACTCTATCTGGATAAACTTTTCTACACGAAAACTCTATCCGGATAAACTTTTCTATAAGAAAACTCTATCTGGATAAACTTTTCTATAAGAAAACTCTATCCGGATAAACTTTTCTATACGAAAACTCTATCCGGATAAACTTTTCTACACGAAAACTCTATCCGGATAAACTTTTCTATAAGAAAACTCTATCCGGATAAACTTTTCTATAAGAAAACTCTATCTGGATAAACTTTTCTATAAGAAAACTCTATCTGGATAAACTTTTCTATAAGAAAACTCTATCCGGATAAACTTTTCTATAAGAAAACTCTATCTGGATAAACTTTTCTATAAGAAAACTCTATCTGGATAAACATTTCTATAAGAAAACTCTATCCGGATAAACTTTTCTATAAGAAAACTCTATCCGGATAAACTTTTCTATAAGAAAACTCTATCCGGATAAACTTTTCTATAAGAAAACTCTATCCGGATAAACTTTTCTATAAGAAAACTCTATCCGGATAAACTTTTCTATAAGAAAACTCTATCCGGATAAACTTTTCTATAAGAAAACTCTATCCGGATAAACTTTTCTATAAGAAAACTCTATCCGGATAAACTTTTCTATAAGAAAACTCTATCCGGATAAACTTTTCTATAAGAAAACTCTATCCGGATAAACTTTTCTATAAGAAAACTCTATCCGGATAAACTTTTCTATAAGAAAACTCTATCCGGATAAACTTTTCTATAAGAAAACTCTATCCGGATAAACTTTTCTATAAGAAAACTCTATCCGGATAAACTTTTCTATAAGAAAACTCTATCCGGATAAACTTTTCTATAAGAAAACTCTATCCGGATAAACTTTTCTATAAGAAAACTCTATCCGGATAAACTTTTCTATAAGAAAACTCTATCCGGATAAACTTTTCTATAAGAAAACTCTATCCGGATAAACTTTTCTATAAGAAAACTCTATCCGGATAAACTTTTCTATAAGAAAACTCTATCCGGATAAACTTTTCTATAAGAAAACTCTATCCGGATAAACTTTTCTATAAGAAAACTCTATCGGGATAAACTTTTCTATAAGAAAACTCTATCCGGATAAACTTTTCTATAAGAAAACTCTATCCGGATAAACTTTTCTATAAGAAAACTCTATCCGGATAAACTTTTCTATAAGAAAACTCTATCCGGATAAACTTTTCTATAAGAAAACTCTATCCGGATAAACTTTTCTATAAGAAAACTCTATCCGGATAAACTTTTCTATAAGAAAACTCTATCCGGATAAACTTTTCTATAAGAAAACTCTATCCGGATAAACTTTTCTATAAGAAAACTCTATCCGGATAAACTTATCTAAAAGAAAACTCTATCCGGATAAACTTATCTAAAAGAAAACTCTATCCGGATAAACTTATCTATAAGAAAACTCTATCCGGATAAACTTATCTAAAAGAAAACTCTATCCGGATAAACTTATCTAAAAGAAAACTCTATCCGGATAAACTTTTCTATAAGAAAACTCTATCCGGATAAACTTTTCTATAAGAAAACTCTATCCGGATAAACTTTTCTATAAGAAAACTCTATCCGGATAAACTTTTCTATAAGAAAACTCTATCCGGATAAACTTTTCTATAAGAAAACTCTATCCGGATAAACTTTTCTATAAGAAAACTCTATCCGGATAAACTTTTCTATAAGAAAACTCTATCCGGATAAACTTTTCTATAAGAAAACTCTATCCGGATAAACTTTTCTATAAGAAAACTCTATCCGGATAAACTTATCTAAAAGAAAACTCTATCCGGATAAACTTATCTAAAAGAAAACTCTATCCGGATAAACTTATCTATAAGAAAACTCTATCCGGATAAACTTATCTAAAAGAAAACTCTATCCGGATAAACTTATCTAAAAGAAAACTCTATCCGGATAAACTTTTCTATAAGAAAACTCTATCCGGATAAACTTATCTAAAAGAAAACTCTATCCGGATAAACTTTTCTATAAGAAAACTCTATCCGGATAAACTTTTCTATAAGAAAACTCTATCCGGATAAACTTTTCTATAAGAAAACTCTATCCGGATAAACTTTTCTATAAGAAAACTCTATCCGGATAAACTTTTCTATAAGAAAACTCTATCCGGATAAACTTTTCTATAAGAAAACTCTATCCGGATAAACTTTTCTATAAGAAAACTCTATCCGGATAAACTTTTCTATAAGAAAACTCTATCCGGATAAACTTTTCTATAAGAAAACTCTATCCGGATAAACTTTTCTATAAGAAAACTCTATCCGGATAAACTTTTCTATAAGAAAACTCTATCCGGATAAACTTTTCTATAAGAAAACTCTATCCGGATAAACTTTTCTATAAGAAAACTCTATCCGGATAAACTTTTCTATAAGAAAACTCTATCCGGATAAACTTTTCTATAAGAAAACTCTATCCGGATAAACTTTTCTATAAGAAAACTCTATCCGGATAAACTTTTCTATAAGAAAACTCTATCCGGATAAACTTTTCTATAAGAAAACTCTATCCGGATAAACTTTTCTATAAGAAAACTCTATCCGGATAAACTTTTCTATAAGAAAACTCTATCCGGATAAACTTTTCTATAAGAAAACTCTATCCGGATAAACTTTTCTATAAGAAAACTCTATCGGGATAAACTTTTCTATAAGAAAACTCTATCGGGATAAACTTTTCTATAAGAAAACTCTATCCGGATAAACTTTTCTATAAGAAAACTCTATCCGGATAAACTTTTCTATAAGAAAACTCTATCCGGATAAACTTTTCTATAAGAAAACTCTATCCGGATAAACTTTTCTATAAGAAAACTCTATCCGGATAAACTTTTCTATAAGAAAACTCTATCCGGATAAACTTTTCTATAAGAAAACTCTATCCGGATAAACTTTTCTATAAGAAAACTCTATCCGGATAAACTTATCTAAAAGAAAACTCTATCCGGATAAACTTTTCTATAAGAAAACTCTATCCGGATAAACTTATCTAAAAGAAAACTCTATCCGGATAAACTTATCTAAAAGAAAACTCTATCCGGATAAACTTATCTATAAGAAAACTCTATCCGGATAAATTTATCTAAAAGAAAACTCTATCCGGATAAACTTATCTAAAAGAAAACTCTATCCGGATAAACTTTTCTATAAGAAAACTCTATCCGGATAAACTTTTCTATAAGAAAACTCTATCCGGATAAACTTTTCTATAAGAAAACTCTATCCGGATAAACTTTTCTATAAGAAAACTCTATCCGGATAAACTTTTCTATAAGAAAACTCTATCCGGATAAACTTTTCTATAAGAAAACTCTATCCGGATAAACTTTTCTATAAGAAAACTCTATCCGGATAAACTTTTCTATAAGAAAACTCTATCCGGATAAACTTATCTAAAAGAAAACTCTATCCGGATAAACTTATCTAAAAGAAAACTCTATCCGGATAAACTTATCTATAAGAAAACTCTATCCGGATAAACTTATCTATAAGAAAACTCTATCCGGATAAACTTATCTATAAGAAAACTCTATCCGGATAAACTTATCTAAAAGAAAACTCTATCCGGATAAACTTTTCTATAAGAAAACTCTATCCGGATAAACTTTTCTATAAGAAAACTCTATCCGGATAAACTTTTCTATAAGAAAACTCTATCCGGATAAACTTTTCTATAAGAAAACTCTATCCGGATAAAATTTCTATAAGAAAACTCTATCCGGATAATCTTTTCTATACGAAAACTCTATCCGGATAAACTTTTCTATACGAAAACTCTATCCGGATAAACTTTTCTATAAGAAAACTCTATCCGGATAAACTTTTCTATAAGAAAACTCTATCCGAATAAACTTTTCTATAAGAAAACTCTATCCGAATAAACTTTTCTATAAGAAAACTCTATCCGAATAAACTTTTCTATAAGAAAACTCTATCCGGATAAACTTTTCTATAAGAAAACTCTATCCGGATAAACTTTTCTATAAGAAAACTCTATCCGGATAAACTTATCTATAAGAAAACTCTATCCGGATAAACTTTTCTATAAGAAAACTCTATCCGGATAAACTTTTCTATAAGAAAACTCTATCCGAATAAACTCTATCCGGATAAACTTATCTATAAGAAAACTCTATCCGGATAAACTTTTCTATAAGAGTACTCTATGCGGATAAACTTTTCTATAAGAAAACTCTATCCGGATAAACTTTTCTATAAGAAAACTCTATCTGGATAAACTTTTCTATAAGAAAACTCTATCCGGATAAACTTTTCTATAAGAAACTCTATCCGGATAAACTTTTCTATAAGAAAACTCTATCCGGATAAACTTTTCTATAAGAAAACTCTATCATGATAAACTTTTCTATAAGAAAACTCTATCCGGATAAACTTTTCTATAAGAAAACTCTATTCGGATAAACTTTTCTATAAGAAAACTCTATCCGGATAAACTTTTCTAAAGAAAACTCTATCCGGATAGATTTTTGTATAAGAAAACTCTATCCGGATAAATTTTTTTATAAGAACACTCTATCCGGATAAATTTTTGTATAAGAAAACTCTATCCGGATAAACTTTTCTATAAGAAAACTCTATCCGGATAAACTTTTCTATAAGAAAACTCTATCCGGATAAACTTTTCTATAAGAAAACTCTATCCGGATAAACTTTTCTATAAGAAAACTCTATCCGGATAAACTTTTCTATAAGAAAACTCTATCCGGATAAACTTTTCTATAAGAAAACTCTATCCGGATAAACTTTTCTATAAGAAAACTCTATCCGGATAAACTTTTCTATAAGAAAACTCTATCCGGATAAACTTTTCTATAAGAAAACTCTATCCGGATAAACTTATCTAAAAGAAAACTCTATCCGGATAAACTTTTCTATAAGAAAACTCTATCCGGATAAACTTATCTAAAAGAAAACTCTATCCGGATAAACTTATCTAAAAGAAAACTCTATCCGGATAAACTTATCTATAAGAAAACTCTATCCGGATAAACTTATCTAAAAGAAAACTCTATCCGGATAAACTTATCTAAAAGAAAACTCTATCCGGATAAACTTTTCTATAAGAAAACTCTATCCGGATAAACTTTTCTATAAGAAAACTCTATCCGGATAAACTTTTCTATAAGAAAACTCTATCCGGATAAACTTTTCTATAAGAAAACTCTATCCGGATAAACTTTTCTATAAGAAAACTCTATCCGGATAAACTTTTCTATAAGAAAACTCTATCCGGATAAACTTTTCTATAAGAAAACTCTATCCGGATAAACTTTTCTATAAGAAAACTCTATCCGGATAAACTTTTCTATAAGAAAACTCTATCCGGATAAACTTTTCTATAAGAAAACTCTATCCGGATAAACTTATCTAAAAGAAAACTCTATCCGGATAAACTTATCTAAAAGAAAACTCTATCCGGATAAACTTATCTATAAGAAAACTCTATCCGGATAAACTTATCTATAAGAAAACTCTATCCGGATAAACTTATCTATAAGAAAACTCTATCCGGATAAACTTATCTAAAAGAAAACTCTATCCGGATAAACTTTTCTATAAGAAAACTCTATCCGGATAAACTTTTCTATAAGAAAACTCTATCCGGATAAACTTTTCTATAAGAAAACTCTATCCGGATAAACTTTTCTATAAGAAAACTCTATCCGGATAAAATTTCTATAAGAAAACTCTATCCGGATAATCTTTTCTATACGAAAACTCTATCCGGATAAACTTTTCTATACGAAAACTCTATCCGGATAAACTTTTCTATAAGAAAACTCTATCCGGATAAACTTTTCTATAAGAAAACTCTATCCGAATAAACTTTTCTATAAGAAAACTCTATCCGAATAAACTTTTCTATAAGAAAACTCTATCCGAATAAACTTTTCTATAAGAAAACTCTATCCGGATAAACTTTTCTATAAGAAAACTCTATCCGGATAAACTTTTCTATAAGAAAACTCTATCCGGATAAACTTATCTATAAGAAAACTCTATCCGGATAAACTTTTCTATAAGAAAACTCTATCCGGATAAACTTTTCTATAAGAAAACTCTATCCGAATAAACTCTATCCGGATAAACTTATCTATAAGAAAACTCTATCCGGATAAACTTTTCTATAAGAGTACTCTATGCGGATAAACTTTTCTATAAGAAAACTCTATCCGGATAAACTTTTCTATAAGAAAACTCTATCTGGATAAACTTTTCTATAAGAAAACTCTATCCGGATAAACTTTTCTATAAGAAACTCTATCCGGATAAACTTTTCTATAAGAAAACTCTATCCGGATAAACTTTTCTATAAGAAAACTCTATCATGATAAACTTTTCTATAAGAAAACTCTATCCGGATAAACTTTTCTATAAGAAAACTCTATTCGGATAAACTTTTCTATAAGAAAACTCTATCCGGATAAACTTTTCTAAAGAAAACTCTATCCGGATAAATTTTTGTATAAGAAAACTCTATCCGGATAAATTTTTTTATAAGAACACTCTATCCGGATAAATTTTTGTATAAGAAAACTCTATCCGGATAAACTTTTCTATAAGAAAACTCTATCCGGATAAACTTTTCTATAAGAAAACTCTATCCGGATAAACTTTTCTATAAGAAAACTCTATCCGGATAAACTTTTCTATAAGAAAACTCTATCCGGATAAACTTTTCTATAAGAAAACTCTATCCGGATAAACTTTTCTATAAGAAAACTCTATCCGGATAAACTTTTCTATAAGAAAACTCTATCCGGATAAACTTTTCTATAAGAAAACTCTATCCGGATAAACTTTTCTATAAGAAAACTCTATCCGGATAAACTTTTCTATAAGAAAACTCTATCCGGATAAACTTTTCTATAAGAAAACTCTATCCGGATAAACTTTTCTATAAGAAAACTCTATCCGGATAAACTTTTCTATAAGAAAACTCTATCCGGATAAACTTTTCTATAAGAAAACTCTATCCGGATAAACTTTTCTATAAGAAAACTCTACCCGGATAAACTTTTCTATAAGAAAACTATCCGGATAAACTTTTCTATAAGAAAACTCTATCCGGATAAACTTTTCTATAAGAAAACTCTATCCGGATAAACTTTTCTGTAAGAAAACTCTATCCGGATAAACTTTTCTATAAGAAAACTCTATCCGGATAAACTTTTCTATAAGAAAACTCTATCCGGATAAACTTTTCTATAAGAAAACTCTATCCGAATAAACTCTATCCGGATAAACTTATCTATAAGAAAACTCTATCCGGATAAACTTTTCTATAAGAGTACTCTATGCGGATAAACTTTTCTATAAGAAAACTCTATCCGGATAAACTTTTCTATAAGAAAACTCTATCCGGATAAACTTTTCTATAAGAAAACTCTATCCGGATAAACTTTTCTATAAGAAAACTCTATCCGGATAAACTTTTCTATAAGAAAACTCTATCCGGATAAACTTTTCTATAAGAAAACTCTATCCGGATAAACTTTTCTATAAGAAAACTCTATCCGGATAAGCTTTTCTATAAGAAAACTCTATCCGGATAAGCTTTTCTATAAGAAAACTCTATCCGGATAAGCTTTTCTATAAGAAAACTCTATCCGGATAAGCTTTTCTATAAGAAAACTCTATCCGGATAAGCTTTTCTATAAGAA
Source organism: Protocalliphora azurea (assembly GCA_932274085.1). Taxonomy (NCBI): domain Eukaryota; kingdom Metazoa; phylum Arthropoda; class Insecta; order Diptera; family Calliphoridae; genus Protocalliphora; species Protocalliphora azurea. The sequence continues at coordinate 154,079,272 of OW026520.1, forward strand.
AACTCTATCCGGATAAGCTTTTCTATAAGAAAACTCTATCCGGATAAACTTTTCTATAAGAAAACTCTATCCGGATAAACTTTTCTATAAGAAAACTCTATCCGGATAAACTTTTCTATAAGAAAACTCTATCCGGATAAACTTTTCTATAAGAAAACTCTATCCGGATAAACTTTTCTATAAGAAAACTCTATCCGGATAAACTTTTCTATAAGAAAACTCTATCCGGATAATCTTTTCTATAAGAAAACTCTATCCGGATAAACTTTTCTATAAGAAAACTCTATCCGGATAAACTTTTCTATAAGAAAACTCTACCCGGCTAAACTTTTCTATAAGAAAACTCTATCCGGATAAACTTTTCTATAAGAAAACTCTATCCGGATAAACTTTTCTATAAGAAAACTCTATCCGGATAAACTTTTCTATAAGAAAACTCTATCCGGATAAACTTTTCTATAAGAAAACTCTGTCCGGATAAACTTTTCTATAAGAAAACTCTATCCGAATAAACTTTTCTATAAGAAAACTCTGTCCGGATAAACTTTTCTATAAGAAAACTCTATCCGGATAAACTTTTCTATAAGAAAACTCTGTCCGGATAAACTTTTCTATAAGAAAACTCTATCCGGATAAACTTTTCTATAAGAAAACTCTATCCGGATAAACTTTTCTATAAGAAAACTCTATCCGGATAAACTTTTCTATAAGAAAACTCTATCCGGATAAACTTTTCTATAAGAAAACTCTATCCGGATAAACTTTTCTATAAGAAAACTCTGTCCGGATAAACTTTTCTATAAGAAAACTCTATCCGGATAAACTTTTCTATAAGAAAACTCTGTCCGGATAAACTTTTCTATAAGAAAACTCTATCCGGATAAACTTTTCTATAAGAAAACTCTATCCGGATAAACTTTTCTATAAGAAAACTCTATCCGGATAAACTTTTCTATACGAAAACTCTATCCGGATAAACTTTTCTATAAGAAAACTCTGTCCGGATAAACTTTTCTATAAGAAAACTCTATCCGAATAAACTTTTCTATGAGAAAACTCTATCCGAATAAACTTTTCTATAAGAAAACTCTATCCGGATAAACTTTTCTATAAGAAAACTCTATCCGGATAAACTTTTCTATAAGAAAACTCTATCCGGATAAACTTATCTATAAGAAAACTCTATCCGGATAAACTTTTCTATAAGAAAACTCTATCCGGATAAACTTTTCTATAAGAAAACTCTATCCGAATAAACTCTATCCGGATAAACTTATCTATAAGAAAACTCTATCCGGATAAACTTTTCTATAAGAGTACTCTATGCGGATAAACTTTTCTATAAGAAAACTCTATTCGGATAAACTTTTCTATAAGAAAACTCTATCCGGATAAACTTTTCTATAAGAAAACTCTATCCGGATAAACTTTTCTATAAGAAAACTCTATCCGGATAAACTTTTCTATAAGAAAACTCTACCCGGATAAACTTTTCTATAAGAAAACTATCCGGATAAACTTTTCTATAAGAAAACTCTATCCGGATAAACTTTTCTATAAGAAAACTCTATCCGGATAAACTTTTCTGTAAGAAAACTCTATCCGGATAAACTTTTCTATAAGAAAACTCTATCCGGATAAACTTTTCTATAAGAAAACTCTATCCGGATAAACTTTTCTATAAGAAAACTCTATCCGAATAAACTCTATCCGGATAAACTTTTCTATAAGAAAACTCTATCCGGATAAACTTTTCTATAAGAAAACTCTATCCGAATAAACTCTATCCGGATAAACTTTTCTATAAGAAAACTCTACCCGGATAAACTTTTCTATAAGAAAACTATCCGGATAAACTTTTCTATAAGAAAACTCTATCCGGATAAACTTTTCTATAAGAAAACTCTATCCGGATAAACTTTTCTGTAAGAAAACTCTATCCGGATAAACTTTTCTATAAGAAAACTCTATCCGGATAAACTTTTCTATAAGAAAACTCTATCCGGATAAACTTTTCTATAAGAAAACTCTATCCGAATAAACTCTATCCGGATAAACTTATCTATAAGAAAACTCTATCCGGATAAACTTTTCTATAAGAGTACTCTATGCGGATAAACTTTTCTATAAGAAAACTCTATCCGGATAAACTTTTCTATAAGAAAACTCTATCCGGATAAACTTTTCTATAAGAAAACTCTATCCGGATAAACTTTTCTATAAGAAAACTCTATCCGGATAAACTTTTCTATAAGAAAACTCTATCCGGATAAACTTTTCTATAAGAAAACTCTATCCGGATAAACTTTTCTATAAGAAAACTCTATCCGGATAAACTTTTCTATAAGAAAACTCTATCCGAATAAACTTTTCTATAAGAAAACTCTATCCGGATAAACTTTTCTATAAGAAAACTCTATCCGGATAAACTTTTCTATAAGAAAACTCTACCCGGATAAACTTTTCTATAAGAAAACTATCCGGATAAACTTTTCTATAAGAAAACTCTATCCGGATAAACTTTTCTATAAGAAAACTCTATCCGGATAAACTTTTCTGTAAGAAAACTCTATCCGGATAAACTTTTCTATAAGAAAACTCTATCCGGATAAACTTTTCTATAAGAAAACTCTATCCGGATAAACTTTTCTATAAGAAAACTCTATCCGAATAAACTCTATCCGGATAAACTTATCTATAAGAAAACTCTATCCGGATAAACTTTTCTATAAGAGTACTCTATGCGGATAAACTTTTCTATAAGAAAACTCTATCCGGATAAACTTTTCTATAAGAAAACTCTATCCGGATAAACTTTTCTATAAGAAAACTCTATCCGGATAAACTTTTCTATAAGAAAACTCTATCCGGATAAACTTTTCTATAAGAAAACTCTATCCGGATAAACTTTTCTATAAGAAAACTCTATCCGGATAAACTTTTCTATAAGAAAACTCTATCCGGATAAACTTTTCTATAAGAAAACTCTATCCGAATAAACTTTTCTATAAGAAAACTCTATCCGGATAAACTTTTCTATAAGAAAACTCTATCCGGATAAACTTTTCTATAAGAAAACTCTATCCGGATAAACTTTTCTATAAGAAAACTCTATCCGGATAAACTTTTCTATAAGAAAACTCTATCCGGATAAACTTTTCTATAAGAAAACTCTATCCGGATAAACTTTTCTATAAGAAAACTCTATCCGGATAAACTTTTCTATAAGAAAACTCTATCCGGATAAACTTTTCTATAAGAAAACTCTATCCGGATAAACTTTTCTATAAGAAAACTCTATCCGGATAAACTTTTCTATAAGAAAACTCTATCCGGATAAACTTTTCTATAAGAAAACTCTATCCGGATAAACTTTTCTATAAGAAAACTCTATCCGGATAAACTTTTCTATAAGAAAACTCTATCCGGATAAACTTATCTATAAGAAAACTCTATGCGGATAAACTTATCTAAAAGAAAACTCTATCCGAATAAACTTTTCTATAAGAAAACTCTATCCGAATAAACTCTATCCGGATAAACTTATCTATAAGAAAACTCTATCCGGATAAACTTTTCTATAAGAGTACTCTATGCGGATAAACTTTTCTATACGAAAACTCTATTCGGATAAACTTTTCTATACGAAAACTCTATCCGGATAAACTTTTCTATACGAAAACTCTATCCGGATAAACTTTTCTATACGAAAACTCTATCCGGATAAACTTTTCTATACGAAAACTCTATCCGGATAAACTTTTCTATACGAAAACTCTATCCGGATAAACTTTTCTATACGAAAACTCTATCCGGATAAACTTTTCTATACGAAAACTCTATCCGGATAAACTTTTCTATACGAAAACTCTATCCGGATAAACTTTTCTATACGAAAACTCTATCCGGATAAACTTTTCTATACGAAAACTCTATCCGGATAAACTTTTCTATACGAAAACTCTATCCGGATAAACTTTTCTATACGAAAACTCTATCCGGATAAACTTTTCTATACGAAAACTCTATCCGGATAAACTTTTCTATACGAAAACTCTATCCGGATAAACTTTTCTATACGAAAACTCTATCCGGATAAACTTTTCTATACGAAAACTCTATCCGGATAAACTTTTCTATACGAAAACTCTATCCGGATAAACTTTTCTATACGAAAACTCTATCCGGATAAACTTTTCTATACGAAAACTCTATCCGGATAAACTTTTCTATACGAAAACTCTATCCGGATAAACTTTTCTATACGAAAACTCTATCCGGATAAACTTTTCTATACGAAAACTCTATCCGGATAAACTTTTCTATACGAAAACTCTATCCGGATAAACTTTTCTATACGAAAACTCTATCCGGATAAACTTTTCTATACGAAAGCTCTATCCGGATAAACTTTTCTATACGAAAACTCTATCCGGATAAACTTTTCTATACGAAAACTCTATCCGGATAAACTTTTCTATACAAAAACTCTATCCGGATAAACTTTTCTATAAGAAAACTCTATCCGGATAAACTTTTCTGTAAGAAAACTCTATCCGGATAAACTTTTCTATAAGAAAACTCTATCTGGATAAACTTTTCTATAAGAAAACTCTATCCGGATAAACTTTTCTATAAGAAAACTCTATCTGGATAAACTTTTCTATAAGAAAACTCTATCTGGATAAACTTTTCTATACGAAAACTCTATCTGGATAAACATTTCTATAAGAAAACTCTATCCGGATAAACTTTTCTATAAGAAAACTCTATCCGGATAAACTTTTCTATAAGAAAACTCTATCCGGATAAACTTTTCTATAAGAAAACTCTATCCGGATAAACTTTTCTATAAGAAAACTCTATCCGGATAAACTTTTCTATAAGAAAACTCTATCCGGATAAACTTTTCTATAAGAAAACTCTATCCGGATAAACTTTTCTATAAGAAAACTCTATCCGGATAAACTTTTCTATAAGAAAACTCTATCCGGATAAACTTTTCTATAAGAAAACTCTATCCGGATAAACTTTTCTATAAGAAAACTCTATCCGGATAAACTTTTCTATAAGAAAACTCTATCCGGATAAACTTTTCTATAAGAAAACTCTATCCGGATAAACTTTTCTATAAGAAAACTCTATCCGGATAAACTTTTCTATAAGAAAACTCTATCCGGATAAACTTTTCTATAAGAAAACTCTATCGGGATAAACTTTTCTATAAGAAAACTCTATCCGGATAAACTTTTCTATAAGAAAACTCTATCGGGATAAACTTTTCTATAAGAAAACTCTATCGGGATAAACTTTTCTATAAGAAAACTCTATCCGGATAAACTTTTCTATAAGAAAACTCTATCCGGATAAACTTTTCTATAAGAAAACTCTATCCGGATAAACTTTTCTATAAGAAAACTCTATCCGGATAAACTTTTCTATAAGAAAACTCTATCCGGATAAACTTTTCTATAAGAAAACTCTATCCGGATAAACTTTTCTATAAGAAAACTCTATCCGGATAAACTTTTCTATAAGAAAACTCTATCGGGATAAACTTTTCTATAAGAAAACTCTATCGGGATAAACTTTTCTATAAGAAAACTCTATCGGGATAAACTTTTCTATAAGAAAACTCTATCCGGATAAACTTTTCTATAAGAAAACTCTATCGGGATAAACTTTTCTATAAGAAAACTCTATCGGGATAAACTTTTCTATAAGAAAACTCTATCCGGATAAACTTTTCTATAAGAAAACTCTATCCGGATAAACTTTTCTATAAGAAAACTCTATCCGGATAAACTTTTCTATAAGAAAACTCTATCCGGATAAACTTTTCTATAAGAAAACTCTATCCGGATAAACTTTTCTATAAGAAAACTCTATCCGGATAAACTTTTCTATAAGAAAACTCTATCCGGATAAACTTTTCTATAAGAAAACTCTATCCGGATAAACTTTTCTATAAGAAAACTCTATCCGGATAAACTTTTCTATAAGAAAACTCTATCCGGATAAACTTTTCTATAAGAAAACTCTATCCGGATAAACTTTTCTATAAGAAAACTCTATCCGGATAAACTTTTCTATAAGAAAACTCTATCCGGATAAACTTTTCTATAAGAAAACTCTATCCGGATAAACTTATCTAAAAGAAAACTCTATCCGGATAAACTTATCTAAAAGAAAACTCTATCCGGATAAACTTATCTATAAGAAAACTCTATCCGGATAAACTATTCTAAAAGAAAACTCTATCCGGATAAACTTATCTAAAAGAAAACTCTATCCGGATAAACTTATCTATAAGAAAACTCTATCCGGATAAACTTTGCTATAAGAAAACTCTATCCGGATAAACTTTTCTATAAGAAAACTCTATCCGGATAAACTTTTCTATAAGAAAACTCTATCCGGATAAACTTTTCTATAAGAAAACTCTATCCGGATAAACTTTTCTATAAGAAAACTCTATCCGGATAAAATTTCTATAAGAAAACTCTATCCGGATAATCTTTTCTATACGAAAACTCTATCCGGATAAACTTTTCTATAAGAAAACTCTGTCCGGATAAACTTTTCTATAAGAAAACTCTATCCGAATAAACTTTTCTATAAGAAAACTCTATCCGAATAAACTTTTCTATAAGAAAACTCTATCCGAATAAACTTTTCTATAAGAAAACTCTATCCGGATAAACTTTTCTATAAGAAAACTCTATCCGGATAAACTTTTCTATAAGAAAACTCTATCCGGATAAACTTTTCTATAAGAAAACTCTATCCGGATAAAATTTTCTATAATAAAACTCTATCCGGATAAACTTTTCTATAAGAAAACTCTATCCGGATAAACTTTTCTATAAGAAAACTCTATCCGGATAAACTTATCTATAAGAAAACTCTATCCGGATAAACTTATCTATAAGAAAACTCTATCCGGATAAACTTTTCTATAAGAAAACTCTATCCGAATAAACTCTATCCGGATAAACTTATCTATAAGAAAACTCTATCCGGATAAACTTTTCTATAAGAGTACTCTATGCGGATAAACTTTTCTATAAGAAAACTCTATGCGGATAAACTTTTCTATAAGAAAACTCTATTCGGATAAACTTTTCTATACGAAAACTCTATCCGGATAAACTTTTCTATACGAAAACTCTATCCGGATAAACTTTTCTATACGAAAACTCTATCCGGATAAACTTTTCTATACGAAAACTCTATCCGGATAAACTTTTCTATACGAAAACTCTATCCGGATAAACTTTTCTATACGAAAACTCTATCCGGATAAACTTTTCTATACGAAAACTCTATCCGGATAAACTTTTCTATACGAAAACTCTATCCGGATAAACTTTTCTATACGAAAACTCTATCCGGATAAACTTTTCTATACGAAAACTCTATCCGGATAAACTTTTCTATACGAAAACTCTATCCGGATAAACTTTTCTATACGAAAACTCTATCCGGATAAACTTTTCTATACGAAAACTCTATCCGGATAAACTTTTCTATACGAAAACTCTATCCGGATAAACTTATCTATAAGAAAACTCTATCCGGATAAACTTATCTATAAGAAAACTCTATCCGGATAAACTTTTCTATAAGAGTACTTTATGCGGATAAACTTTTCTATAAGAAAACTCTATTCGGATAAACTTTTCTATACGAAAACTCTATCCGGATAAACTTTTCTATACGAAAACTCTATCCGGATAAACTTTTCTATACGAAAACTCTATCCGGATAAACTTTTCTATACGAAAACTCTATCCGGATAAACTTTTCTATACGAAAACTCTATCCGGATAAACTTTTCTATACGAAAACTCTATCCGGATAAACTTTTCTATACGAAAACTCTAGCCGGATAAACTTTTCTATACGAAAACTCTATCCGGATAAACTTTTCTATACGAAAACTCTAGCCGGATAAACTTTTCTATACGAAAACTCTATCCGGATAAACTTTTCTATACGAAAACTCTATCCGGATAAACTTTTCTATAAGAAAACTCTATCCGGATAAACTTTTCTATAAGAAAACTCTATCCGGATAAACTTTTCTATAAGAAAACTCTATCCGGATAAACTTTTCTATAAGAAAACTCTATCCGGATAAACTTTTCTATAAGAAAACTCTATCCGGATAAACTTTTCTATAAGAAAACTCTATCCGGATAAACTTTTCTATAAGTAAACTCTATCCGGATAAACTTTTCTATAAGTAAACTCTATCCGGATAAACTTTTCTATAAGAAAACTCTATCCGGATAAACTTTTCTATAAGTAAACTCTATCCGGATAAACTTTTCTATAAGAAAACTCTATCCGGATAAACTTTTCTATAAGAAAACTCTATCCGGATAAACTTTTCTATAAGAAAACTATCCGGATAAACTTTTCTATAAGAAAACTCTATCCGGATAAACTTTTCTATAAGAAAACTCTATCCGGATAAACTTTTCTATAAGAAAACTCTATCCGGATAAACTTTTCTATAAGAAAACTCTATCCGGATAAACTTTTCTATAAGAAAACTCTATCCGGATAAACTTTTCTATAAGAAAACTCTATCCGGATAAACTTTTCTATAAGAAAACTCTATCCGGATAAACTTTTCTATAAGAAAACTCTATCCGGATAAACTTTTCTATAAGAAAACTCTATCCGGATAAACTTTTCTATAAGAAAACTCTATCCGGATAAACTTTTCTATAAGAAAACTCTATCCGGATAAACTTTTCTATAAGAAAACTCTATCCGGATAAACTTTTCTATAAGAAAACTCTATCCGGATAAACTTTTCTATAAGAAAACTCTATCCGGATAAACTTTTCTATAAGAAAACTCTATCCGGATAAACTTTTCTTATAGAAAAGTTTATCCGGATAAACTTTTCTATAAGAAAACTCTATCCGGATAAACTTTTCTATAAGAAAACTCTATCCGGATAAACTTTTCTATAAGAAAACTCTATCCGGATAAACTTTTCTATAAGAAAACTCTATCCGGATAAACTTATCTATAAGAAAACTCTATCCGGATAAACTTATCTAAAAGAAAACTCTATCCGAATAAACTTTTCTATAAGAAAACTCTATCCGAATAAACTTTTCTATAAGAAAACTCTATCCGAATAAACTTTTCTATAAGAAAACTCTATCCGAATAAACTCTATCCGGATAAACTTATCTATAAGAAAACTCTATCCGGATAAACTTTTCTATAAGAGTACTCTATGCGGATAAACTTTTCTATATGAAAACTCTATTCGGATAAACTTTTCTATACGAAAACTCTATCCGGATAAACTTTTCTATACGAAAACTCTATCCGGATAAACTTTTCTATACGAAAACTCTATCCGGATAAACTTTTCTATACGAAAACTCTATCCGGATAAACTTTTCTATACGAAAACTCTATCCGGATAAACTTTTCTATACGAAAACTCTATCCGGATAAACTTTTCTATACGAAAACTCTATCCGGATAAACTTTTCTATACGAAAACTCTATCCGGATAAACTTTTCTATACGAAAACTCTATCCGGATAAACTTTTCTATACGAAAACTCTATCCGGATAAACTTTTCTATACGAAAACTCTATCCGGATAAACTTTTCTATACGAAAACTCTATCCGGATAAACTTTTCTATACGAAAACTCTATCCGGATAAACTTTTCTATACGAAAACTCTATCCGGATAAACTTTTCTACACGAAAACTCTATCCGGATAAACTTTTCTATAAAAAAACTCTATCCGGATAAACTTTTCTATACGAAAACTCTATCCGGATAAACTTTTCTATACGAAAACTCTATCCGGATAAACTTTTCTATACGAAAACTCTATCCGGATAAACTTTTCTATACGAAAACTCTATCCGGATAAACTTTTCTATACGAAAACTCTATCCGGATAAACTTTTCTATACGAAAACTCTATCCGGATAAACTTTTCTATACGAAAACTCTATCCGGATAAACTTTTCTATACGAAAACTCTATCCGGATAAACTTTTCTATACGAAAACTCTATCCGGATAAACTTTTCTATACGAAAACTCTATCCGGATAAACTTTTCTATACGAAAACTCTATCCGGATAAACTTTTCTATACGAAAACTCTATCCGGATAAACTTTTCTATACGAAAACTCTATCCGGATAAACTTTTCTATACGAAAACTCTATCCGGATAAACTTTTCTATACGAAAACTCTATCCGGATAAACTTTTCTATACGAAAACTCTATCCGGATAAACTTTTCTATACGAAAACTCTATCCGGATAAACTTTTCTATACGAAAACTCTATCCGGATAAACTTTTCTATACGAAAACTCTATCCGGATAAACTTTTCTATACGAAAACTCTATCCGGATAAACTTTTCTATACGAAAACTCTATCCGGATAAACTTTTCTATACGAAAACTCTATCCGGATAAACTTTTCTATACGAAAACTCTATCCCGATAAACTTTTCTATACGAAAACTCTAAACCTTTCTATAGGAAAACTCTATCCGGATAAACTTTTCTATACGAAAACTCTATCCTGATAGTGTTTTCTAGACGAAAACATTATCCGGACATAATTTTCTAAACGAAAAAACATTATCCGGATAAAATTTTCTAGACGAAAACATTAAACGGATAAAATTTTCTAGACGAAAACATTAACCGGATAAAATTTTCTAGACGAAAGTATTAACCGTATAAAATTTGCTTATAGAAAAGGACAAGTTTCTATAAAAATTTCTATAAAAAACTGTACACAAAAACTTTATCCGGATAAAACTTTCAATTCAAAATCTTTATCCAAATAAGTTTCTGTAAAAATCTTCCTGATGTTTTTATGTAAACTTTATCCGAAAAAAAGTACAAAATAACTTTGCTTTAACATGAATCAACTCTTTCAAGTTCTGCATGTATACCTACTGTTGCATACTTAATCATAATAAATAAACTTTTTAAAACGAAGAAAGAATAGAAAACAATCAATGTAAACAATGTAAAATGAAAATTATATCTACCAGTAAATATGTAGCAACAGCGGCGGGTGTGTGTGTACACAACAATACTTACATTCATCTGCCAATGTTTGTGCGGCGGTTTTACGTTGTATACGACCAAAGAAATCCTTAGAGACCTGTAATGTTACATATTTAGCGTTTGTATTGAAATTGATATTATTATTATTCGAATTCATATTCACATTTGCAACAAACACCAACACGACACTGATGAAGATTTGGATGATAATAGAATATGCTTATTGCAGATAGATGATAGAAAGCTACATTTTACATTATTACATTTCTTACTTTTTTTTACACAATTGCAAATAATATTTAGAACTTTTGTTTGTTAGTCAGCCTTTGGGTTAAAGTTAGTAACAAGTTTTAGATAGAATTTTATTTTCAATTTAACTTTGAATTTTATTTTAAAACAAACACTCTGATGGTTATTAGATGGTTGTGTAGATGGATGGTTATTGTTAGCACTGAAACACCTTTTCTTACTTATTCTATTATTTGTTTTATATGTTTTTTATTGTCTTTTGTATTTATACAATGAATATTGCACTGAGATTTGATTTCAATTTCAGAGGATAATAAAGACAATGAATTTTTACGAGCTACATTATTATTAAGGCAATGAATGTTTATTTTGTTATTCTCATTTCGAATTTATTTTATAACCTTTTAATATTGAGCAAAAACAAAACCGAAACGAGTAAAGTAATTTACTTTTCAATTTAAACTCCTGCTGTAATATTAAGTGGATAATAAAAGTTATATGAGAAAAAATATATAAAGCAGTTAAATTACATATATTTACATAAAAATAAATAATATTTTTTTAGAAAAAAAATCGGATAATAAAATACAATAAAACTTTTTGTGACTTGGGTAAAAAAATACTGAAAAAGTTTATCCGGATAATGTTTTCATATAGAAAAGTTTATCCGAATAATGTTTTCGTATAGGAAAGTTTATCCGGATATTGTTTTCGTATAGAAAAGTTTATCCGGTTAATGTTTTTGTATAAAGTTTATCCGGTTAATGTTTTCGTATAGAAAAGTTTATCCGGTTACTGTTTTCGTATAGAAAAGTTTATCCGGATAATGTTTTCGTAAAGAAAAAGTTTATCCGCATAATGTTTTGGTATAGAAAAGTTTATCCGGATATTGTTTTCATATAGAAAAGTTCATCTGAATAATGTTTTCGTATAGAAAAGTTTATCTGGATAATGTTTTCGTATAGAAAAGTTTATCTGGATAATGTTTCCGTATAGAAAAGTTTATCTGGATAATGTTTTCGTATAGAAAAGTTTATCTGGATAATGTTTTCGTATAGAAAAGTTTATATGGATAATGTTTTCGTATAGAATAGTTTACCCGGATGTTTTCGTATAGAAAAGTTTATCCGGATAATGTTTTCGTATAGGAAAGTTTATCCGGATAATGTTTTCGTATAGGAAAGTTTATCCGGATAATGTTTTCGTATAGGAAAGTTTATCCGGATAATGTTTTCGTATAGAAGTTTATCCGGTTAATGTTTTCGTATAGAAAAGTTTATCCGGTTAATGTTTTCGTATAGAAAAGTTTATCCGGATAATGTTTTCCTATAGAAAAGTTTACCCGGATAATGTTTTCGTATAGAAAAGTTTATCCGGATAATGTTTTCGTATAGGAAAGTTTAGCCGGATAATGTTTTCGTATAGAGAAGTTCATCCGGGTAATGTTTTCGTATAGGAAAGTTTATCCGGATAATGCTGTCGTATAGAAAAATTTATCCGAATAATGTTTTTGTATAGAAAAGTTTATCCGGTTAATGTTTGCGTATAGAAAAGTTTATCCGAATAATGTTTTTGTACAGAAAAGTTTATCCGGTTAATGTTTTCGTATAGAAAAGTTTATCCGGTTAATGTTTTCGTATAGAAAGTTTATCCGGATAGCGTTTTCGTATTGAAAAGTTTATCGGGATAATGTTTTGGTATAGAAAAATTTATTCGGATAATGTTTTCGTATTGAAAAGTTTATCGGGATAATGTTTTGGTATAGAAAAATTTATTCGGATAATGTTTTCGTATAAAAAAATTTATCCGGATAATATTTTCGTATAGAAAAATTTATCCGGATAATGTTTTCGTATAGAAAAGTTTATCCGGATAATGTTTTCGTATAGAAAAGTTTATCCGGATAATGTTTTCGTATAGAAAAGTTTATCCGGATAATGTTTTCGTATAGAAAAGTTTATCCGGATAATGTTTTCGTATAGAAAAGTTTATCCGGATAATGTTTTCGTATAGAAAAGTTTATCCGGATAATGTTTTCGTATAGAAAAGTTTATCCGGATAATGTTTTCGTATAGAAAAGTTTATCCGGATAATGTTTTCGTATAGAAACGTTTATCCGGATAATGTTTTCGTATAGAAAAGTTTATCTGGATAATGTTTTCGTATAGAAAAGTTTATCCGGATAATGTTTTCGTATAGAAAAGTTTATCCGGATAATTTTTTCGTATAGGAAAGTTCATCCGGATGTTTTAGTACAGAAAAGTTTATCTGGATAATGTTTTCGTTTATAAAAGTTCAGGATAATGTTTTCCTGTAAAAAATTTTATCCGCTTAATGTTTTCGTTCGAAAATTGTATCCGATTAATGTTTTCCTATAGAAAATTGTATCTGGATAATGTTGCCGTATGGAAAAGTTTTATCTGAATAATATTTATCTAAATATACTGAAAAATAGTGCACGAAATTCTCGCTGAAATATTTTTAACTTAATTTTTTTTTTTTTTTTGTTTTATATTTCTAGATAAGGATTTAATTTAGATAACTATGTATTGTTTGTGTTAGTAAAATTTTTAATTTTCCAGTTATTGTCAAGTTGATAACATTTAGTGGAAAATAGTTTAAGCTAAAAAATTAAACTTGCACTGAAACAAAAACTTTTTTCCACAATAAAAGCTTTTTATAGTTTTGTTCTATACACACAAATATTAATCAATTTTAAATATCCAAACTATTAAAATTCTATATAACATCTCTCTATTTAAATTCAATTTTCTAAGCACGTTTTTTGTTAACATTTCTCTCTCTATGGTTATTGCACACAAAGAAAAACTAAATTCTATAATCCATGCGTTTGTTATGTAAATCGAATGCAAGTAAGTAAATTTTTTGCTATAATGTTATGCTAAGTGGCAAAGAAAGCAAATATAAAAAAAGTTTGTGCTTAAATCTATTATGGATGTGGATAAGTTTATTCATGCAGTTAGAAGTAATGAATAAAACCATAAAATAGACTTACCGCTTCACTATTTGCCTTATCTTTGGCTACTGCATCAATACGTTTAGGTTTAAGACGTTGCAAATGATTGGGTAAATTTGTAGGAGAAGTGTTTTTCGTGATTGGCGGCTTTGATGTTGGAGCAGCTTTTATTGGTCTTATTGCTTTTGGTGTAGAACGATGTATACGTTCCAATTCTACTTCACGCGATACTAATTGTCTACCAAAATATGATAGTGTAACACCAGGAAAATTTGGAAATTGCATTATAGTATCAATATCAGGTTCCATTCTGAATATATAAGGACCATCGGCGGATTTAACTTGTGTATAAGTTATGCCTAAGTCAACCATTATTTCAACACAGTGCTTTAAATCGGCTTGTTCTCTGAAAGATATTTCAAATATTTAACGATTTTACTTTAAATCTTAACAATTTTTCTAAACTTACTTTTGTGATAACAATTGTATGGCGACAGATCTTAATTGAGGCGATAAAATATATTTCAATAAAGGCACTGTTTCCAATAACACAGCATTACCCTGGCCAATGCCCACTGTGTTGCTAGTAAAAGATTTACGTAGAGATTGGAAAATATTCTTTTGTGTAGTCATTTTTTGTTGAAACTGTTCAACGAAAAAAAAAAAAGAAAAAGGATTTTTTACGATTTGATTATGCCTGACTGTCCTTAAGAATAGTAGCTAAAAAAAGTTAATCATCAAATAAAAGTGTATCTATTCATAAAACAAACTCTACCAGAAATGAGTTTAGATTATTTTATACTCAGCTTTATAAAAGTTGAATATGAAATTAAAAAGTGTAAAACGAATTCATTTTCCTCTTAGCGTATATATATTTTGCCCCTTTTGTTTGTTTCATTTTATTTCATATCGCATTATGTTTATATTATGTTGTGCTACAACACATTTAATCTCTCGATTGCATTTTATTCATTGAAATCCGAAAAAAATCTACTTATACATGTCCTAAAGACGCTAAGATTAAACAAGACAAAAAATTGTTTAGAAATAAAATGACATTTACAACATAAACAAAAAGCCCCATTCATTCAACCAACCATCAACAGTTATGGAATTTTAAAACAGTTATAAGCACTTGTACAGGCAAAACCAACAAACAAATGTTGGTGATATTTATAATGATGTATAGATGTTTAAAAAGATATTTTATAAATAATACTATGAAATATAAATTTGAAATATATATCCAATACATACTTACCTCATATCCTTTAGTAGGGAAATTAATTTTAGGCCAAGCCAACGTGGCAAATAGAAGATGCCATTTTACGAAACCATATTGTAAATAAGGATAGACTGTATAATTTTGCAGATGATTAATTTGTGTCTGAACAATATCGGAAAAACAAAACCATTGTGTAGCCTCTACTATGCCATTTAAATTTGGATCAGGCATTTTTTGTTGCAAATAGTTTTCATAGACACCTTGCATTAAGCTGTTAAAAGGAGGAAAGAATTAAATATGAAATACGAGTTTAAATTTATTACATATCTACCGTCCATAATCACCACCTGAATGTACTACATCTAGTGTATGACGAGCTCGTGTACTAACTGACATATCTGTCATTGTAACTTGAGTTTCTTCATCGCAGCTGCCTTGAGTTAATTGTTTTTTAGGGCGTTGAATCTGCAAAGGCAATGATAGATAGTTAAGCTAATCGAGTTTTCAAAAATAGAATTGTGAACTTACTCTGAATATTGAACCCCAAACATCAAATAAACCTTGATGTCGATCCTTCTGACCCAGATTGTTATTTAAAACATCTTGCAATTTTAATGCATTCTTTTGAGCACTAAAAATATGAATAAATTTATAACAATAACAAAAAATTTCAACTAGAGCAAACAAGAATCGAATAAACAATTATTTGTATAAAATTTTTCGATAAAACAATTTTCCTAAAGAAAAGCTTAAATGTATAAATATTTTTTACATAAAAGCAAATTTATATACATTTTTTCTAAAGAAAATTTATTTAAATAATTTGTTTTCATGAGAAAACCTAAACGGATAAAAATTTTCTATAAACTAAATCGGATAAATTTTTCCTGTAAAGATTTTTGTTGTAAAAAAAATATTCGAATAAATTTTCTATAACGAATAACATTAAAAAAATTATAAAAAATAAATAAAAAAATAAATAAAAACAATTAAAAAATAAAAAGAAAAAAAAGTTATTCAGATATAATTTCTGTATTTGTAAAAATTTATTAAAATTAAACTTACTTTTTTATAAAAAAAATTATTAGCATAAAAACTATACAATTATTTTTAGATTCAAATTATCAATAAAAACTTATACAATTTTTCATTAAAAATTAATTAAATTAATATTTTTATTAAAAATTTATTCAATAAAAATTTTATCTATGGAAAATATATTCAATTAAAATTTTTCTATCGAAAATATATTCAATTAAAATTTTTCTATCGAAAATTTATTCAATTAAAATTTTTCTATCGAAAATTTATTCAATTAAAATTTTTCTATCGAAAATTTATTCAATTAAAATTTTTCTACAAAAATTTATTAAAATTTTTCTATAAAAAACTTATTCGATAAAAATTTTGTTCAAAAATTTAATCAAATAAAATTTTTTATTCCATTAAAACTATTAAAAATTTAATCGATTAAAATTTTCTGTTAAAAAGTTATTCGAATAAAATTATTTAAAAAAATTACTTAAGTAACCTTTTCGTAAAAAATATTTTTAACTTAAAATTTTCAATAAATTTGTCTCTAAAAAAATTATTCGGAGAGAAATTTTCTACAAAAAAATTAACCGAATACAACTTTCATTTAAAAAATGTATTCGAAAACTTTTCTATAAAAAATTTAGTTTTAATAACAAAAATTATTCGGATCAAATTTTCCTACAAAAGAAATAATTTGTTCGAAATATTTATCCGGATAATGTTTCCGCATTGAAAATTTTATCCGGATGTTTTCATATAGAAAATTTTATCCGGATAATGTTTTCGTATAGAAAATTTTATCCGGATAATGTTTTCGTATAGAAAATTTTATCCGGATAATGTTTTCGTATAGAAAATTTTATCCGGATAATGTTTTCGTATAGAAAATTTTATCCGGATAATGTTTTCGTATAGAAAATTTTATCCGGATAATGTTTTCGTATAGAAAATTTTATCCGGATAATGTTTTCGTATAGAAAATTTTATCCGGATAATGTTTTCGTATAGAAAATTTTATCCGGATAATGTTTTCGTATAGAAAATTTTATCCGGATAATGTTTTCGTATAGAAAATTTTATCCGGATAATGTTTTCGTATAGAAAATTTTATCCGGATAATGTTTTCGTATAGAAAATTGTATCCGGATAATGTTTTCGTATAGAAAATTTTATCCGGATAATGTTTTCGTATAGAAAATTTTATCCGGATAATGTTTTCGTATAGAAAATTTTATCCGGATAATGTTTTCGTATAGAAAATTTTATCCGGATAATGTTTTCGTGTAGAAAATTTTATCCGGATAATGTTTTCGTATAGAAAATTTTATCCGGATAATGTTTTCGTATAGAAAATTTTATCCGGATAATGTTTTCGTATAGAAAATTTTATCCGGATAATGTTTTCGTATAGAAAATTTTATCCGGATAATGTTTTCGTATAGAAAATTTTATCCGGATAATGTTTTCGTATAGAAAATTTTATCCGGATAATGTTTTCGTATAGAAAATTTTATCCGGATAATGTTTTCGTATAGAAAATTTTATCCGGATAATGTTTTCGTATAGAAAATTTTATCCGGATAATGTTTTCGTATAGAAAATTTTATCCGGATAATGTTTTCGTATAGAAAATTTTATCCGGATAATGTTTTCGTATAGAAAATTTTATCCGGATAATGTTTTCGTATAGAAAATTTTATCCGGATAATGTTTTCGTATAGAAAATTTTATCCGGATAATGTTTTCGTATAGAAAATTTTATCCGGATAATGTTTTCGTATAGAAAATTTTATCCGGATAATGTTTTCGTATAGAAAATTTTATCCGGATAATGTTTTCGTATAGAAAATTTTATCCGGATAATGTTTTCGTATAGAAAATTTTATCCGGATAATGTTTTCGTATAGAAAATTTTATCCGGATAACGTTTTCGTATAGAAAATTTTTTCCGGATAACGTTTTCGTATAGAAAATTTTATCCGGATAACGTTTTCGTATAGAAAATTTTATCCGGATAACGTTTTCGTATAGAAAATTTTATCCGGATAACGTTTTCGTATAGAAAATTTTATCCGGATAACGTTTTCGTATAGAAAATTTTGTCCGGATGTTTCCGTATAGAAAATTTTATCCGGACAATGTTTTTGTATAGAAAATTTTATCCGGACAATGTTTTTGTATAGAAAATTTTATCCGGATAATGTTTTCGAATAGAAAATTTTACAAGGATAATGTTTCCGTATAGAAAATTTTATCCGGATAATGTTTTCGTATAGAACATTTTATCCGGATGTTTTCGTATAGAAAATTTTATCCGGATAATGTTTTCGTATAGGAAATTGTATCCGGATGTCTTCGTATAGAAAATTTTATCCGGATAATGTTTTCGTATAGAAAATTTTATCCGGATAATGTTTTCGTATAGAAAATTTTATCCGGATAATGTTTTCGTATAGAAAATTTTATCCGGATAATGTTTTCGTATAGAAAATTTTATCCGGATAATGTTTTCGTATAGAAAATTTTATCCGGATAATGTTTTCGTATAGAAAATTTTATCCGGATAATGTTTTCGTATAGAAAATTTTATCCGGATAATGTTTTCGTATAGAAAATTTTATCCGGATAATGTTTTCGTATAGAAAATTTTATCTGGATAATGTTTTCGTATAGAAAATTTTATCCGGATAATGTTTTCGTATAGAAAATTTTATCCGGATAATGTTTTCGTATAGAAAATTTTATCCGGATAATGTTTTCGTATAGAAAATTTTATCCGGATAATGTTTTCGTATAGAAAATTTTATCCGGATAATGTTTTCGTATAGAAAATTTTATCCGGATAATGTTTTCGTATAGAAAATTTTATCCGGATAATGTTTTCGTATAGAAAATTTTATCCGGATAATGTTTTCGTATAGAAAATTTTATCCGGATAATGTTTTCGTATAGAAAATTTTATCCGGATAATGTATTCGTATAGAAAATTTTATCCGGATAATGTTTTCGTATAGAAAATTTTATCCGGATAATGTTTTCGTATAGAAAATTTTATCCGGATAATGTTTTCGTATAGAAAATTTTATCCGGATAATGTTTTCGTATAGAAAATTTTATCCGGATAATGTTTTCGTATAGAAAATTTTATCCGGATAATGTTTTCGTATAGAAAATTTTATCCGGATAATGTTTTCGTATAGAAAATTTTATCCGGATAATGTTTTCGTATAGAAAATTTTATCCGGATAATGTTTTCGTATAGAAAATTTTATCCGGATAATGTTTTCGTATAGAAAATTTTATCCGGATAATGTTTTCGTATAGAAAATTTTATCCGGATAATGTTTTCGTATAGAAAATTTTATCCGGATAATGTTTTCGTATAGAAAATTTTATCCGGATAGAGTTTTCGTATAGAAAATTTTATCCGGATAATGTTTTCGTATAGAAAATTTTATCCGGATAATGTTTTCGTATAGAAAATTTTATCCGGATAATGTTTTCGTGTAGAAAATTTTATCCGGATAATGTTTTCGTATAGAAAATTTTATCCGGATAATGTTTTCGTATAGAAAATTTTATCCGGATAATGTTTTCGTATAGAAAATTTTATCCGGATAATGTTTTCGTATAGAAAATTTTATCCGGATAATGTTTTCGTATAGAAAATTTTATCCGGATAATGTTTTCGTATAGAAAATTTTATCCGGATAATGTTTTCGTATAGAAAATTTTATCCGGATAATGTTTTCGTATAGAAAATTTTATCCGGATAATGTTTTCGTATAGAAAATTTTATCCGGATAATGTTTTCGTATAGAAAATTTTATCCGGATAATGTTTTCGTATAGAAAATTTTATCCGGATAATGTTTTCGTATAGAAAATTTTATCCGGATAATGTTTTCGTATAGAAAATTTTATCCGGATAATGTTTTCGTATAGAAAATTTTATCCGGATAACGTTTTCGTATAGAAAATTTTTTCCGGATAACGTTTTCGTATAGAAAATTTTATCCGGATAACGTTTTCGTATAGAAAATTTTATCCGGATAACGTTTTCGTATAGAAAATTTTATCCGGATAACGTTTTCGTATAGAAAATTTTATCCGGATAACGTTTTCGTATAGAAAATTTTGTCCGGATGTTTCCGTATAGAAAATTTTATCCGGACAATGTTTTTGTATAGAAAATTTTATCCGGACAATGTTTTTGTATAGAAAATTTTATCCGGATAATGTTTTCGAATAGAAAATTTTACAAGGATAATGTTTCCGTATAGAAAATTTTATCCGGATAATGTTTTCGTATAGAACATTTTATCCGGATGTTTTCGTATAGAAAATTTTATCCGGATAATGTTTTCGTATAGGAAATTGTATCCGGATGTCTTCGTATAGAAAATTTTATCCGGATAATGTTTTCGTATAGAAAATTTTATCCGGATAATGTTTTCGTATAGAAAATTTTATCCGGATAATGTTTTCGTATAGAAAATTTTATCCGGATAATGTTTTCGTATAGAAAATTTTATCCGGATAATGTTTTCGTATAGAAAATTTTATCCGGATAATGTTTTCGTATAGAAAATTTTATCCGGATAATGTTTTCGTATAGAAAATTTTATCCGGATAATGTTTTCGTATAGAAAATTTTATCTGGATAATGTTTTCGTATAGAAAATTTTATCCGGATAATGTTTTCGTATAGAAAATTTTATCCGGATAATGTTTTCGTATAGAAAATTTTATCCGGATAATGTTTTCGTATAGAAAATTTTATCCGGATAATGTTTTCGTATAGAAAATTTTATCCGGATAATGTTTTCGTATAGAAAATTTTATCCGGATAATGTTTTCGTATAGAAAATTTTATCCGGATAATGTTTTCGTATAGAAAATTTTATCCGGATAATGTTTTCGTATAGAAAATTTTATCCGGATAATGTTTTCGTATAGAAAATTTTATCCGGATAAAATTTTCGTATAGAAAATTTTATCCGGATAATGTATTCGTATAGAAAATTTTATCCGGATAATGTTTTCGTATAGAAAATTTTATCCGGATAATGTTTTCGTATAGAAAATTTTATCCGGATAATGTTTTCGTATAGAAAATTTTATCCGGATAATGTTTTCGTATAGAAAATTTTATCCGGATAATGTTTTCGTATAGAAAATTTTATCCGGATAATGTTTTCGTATAGAAAATTTTATCCGGATAATGTTTTCGTATAGAAAATTTTATCCGGATAATGTTTTCGTATAGAAAATTTTATCCGGATAATGTTTTCGTATAGAAAATCTTATCCGGATAATGTTTTTGTATAGAAAATTTTATCCGGATAATGTTTTCGTATAGAAAATTTTATCCGGATAATGTTTTCGTATAGAAAATTTTATCCGGATAATGTTTTCGTATAGAAAATTTTATCCGGATAATGTTTTCGTATAGAAAATTTTATCCGGATAATGTTTTCGTATAGAAAATTTTATCCGGATAATGTTTTCGTATAGAAAATTTTATCCGGATAATGTTTTCGTATAGAAAATTTTATCCGGATGTTTTCGTATAGAAAATTTTATCCGGATAAGGTTTTCGTATAGAAAATTTTATCCGGATAAGGTTTTCGTATAGAAAATTTTATCCGGATAATGTTTTCGTATAGAAAATTTTATCCCGACAATATTTTCGTATAGAAAATTTTATCCGGATAATTTTTTCGTGTAGAAATTTTAATCCGGATAATTTTTTCGTGTAGAAATTTTAATCCGGATAATGTTTTCGTATAGAAAATTTTATCCCGACATATTCATATAGAAAATTTTATCCCGACATTTTCGTATAGAAAATTTTATCCGGATAATGTTTTCGTAAAGAAAATTTTATCCGGATAATGTTTTGTAACGAAAATTTTATCCGGACAATGTTTTCGTATATAAAGCTCCTAGTTTTACTTACCTAAAGAACTGCATGGTTGAAATACAACAACGCACATCATTGCCAGATTTCTCTGCTAAGGAAATCAATGTGCCAAAATCAGTTTTCAGACGTTCATTTTGTGCCACTTGCACCAAACGTTCGGTCAAGCGTGCCGAATCAATTGGAGGAAAGGTTACAACAAAAGCAATTTGTCTTAAAGGTCTTAATGCCGGATCATAAACATCGTTGCAAATGCAGATAATGGGACGTTTTAAAATATTGTGTGATGCCTTGCCACCCTTTGCTTTAGCTTTACTTTGTACACTATCCGTTACAAATTTGACCAAAAATTCTATAGATTGACGTGGGGCTCCATCAATTTCATCTGCAAATTCAAAATTCATATATAATTTATTGTTTTATCAAATATTTTACATTTGCATACATTACCCAAAATAATACAATTTGGTTTCTTAGATTCATTCATTACCGAGGTCATTTGTGTACCATTTTCCAAAGCCATTTTAAAAGCTTCTGGACTACGATCATCAGAAGCATTAATTTCTCGTACATTGTAGCCAGCATGACGAGCTATAGTATGAGCCAAAGTAGTTTTTCCCAAACCGGGAGGACCACATAACAAGGCGACTTTTTGCATGGGTCTACCCATTTCATCTACATTTGTATTTAGGAATTGTTTGGTTTTGCGGGAACGCCAGCCGCCAGTGGATTCAAATTTACCCGTGCGTTTATTAAATGTATTTAGTTCTGCATTATTATTAACATTGGCCTGCAAAGCTTTAAATTCTCTAGAATTGAAAAAATAAAACCATTTTATAATACTTATATTTTTAATATACTCACTTGCCAAATACCACTTTGTCCCACATTTTTAACCAATACAAAAGACTGCGATTGGTCATTTCATCGGATAGCAAATCTATATATTTACGTGGTTTATATTTTTCCACCCATAAACGTGTTTCTTTATCAGCTGTGGGTTCTACCACAATTACCTCACGATCTTGTGTTTCGACCGATTTGGAGCTAGTTCTCTTTAAAACTAATTCATTGGCTTCATCCCATATTTTCTGTTTATTTTCACCCAAAAGGCTACCTATAGAAGGTGCTGCTTTTATTTCATTTATAGCTCTAGTTTCATAATCTTCTGAGTGAAATCTTACGTACACCCGCTCATCATCACTACGCCTTAAAGGTATAAATGGCCACTGTGGTATGGTATAGGACAGATTTCTCATTTTAAAAGCATGCAAAGCCTCTAAGCGCGATAAATGATCCTTACGTACCGCACTACTTTGTTCTTGTAATTTTCTTCTAGTTTCTAAAATTTTTTCAATAGCTTCCAAATCTTTTTCTTCTTCTGTGCGTGCTTTTTTGACCTCTGGATCTTCATAGGTTTCATTGCCAAATATATCATCAATATTACCAAAAAGATCTCTTTCCAAACGTTTACGTTTATTAGTAGCTCTTTCCAATTCTTCTAAAGCTTTGTTGGCAGTCGAGGGTCCCATATCATCGATGTCTATAACTTCTTGTATGGGAGCCATTTTATTTTTGGCCACCAAAGGTGTAGAGGCTCCTCTAGCATGTGACGGTTTAGGAGTGCCAAAAAGACGACGATTAACTGGCCCCCCCAAAGAGGAAATTTGTGTATCATCACCATTAAAACTTATTTGTGAAAGTTGAGGCGAATTTAAACTATTTTGACTTAGACCAGGATTTATTTTGGTACTATTGGCCGCTATTGCCGGATGAAAATCTTAAAAAACAAATTTTTATTAATATTACTGTTATTTTCAAAGGCTTCACAAAATATATTTACTATTTTGTTCATCTGGAGGAAACTCATCCATCATTTCCAATTCATCTTGGTATTGTAATTCAAACTCTTCATTTTCATCTGGATATTGATCCATTTCGATTTTTTAATTAATTTTCTTTATTTTTTTATTGTAATTTATTATTTTTTTTACAAATTTCAATAACAATTCTCTTGAAATTATTTTTCACAATTTCCCGCGTTATTCTCAATTTGTTTACACGTATATGTCAAAATTATTAGACAAATGCTGAAAATTATTTCCATATCAGAGTTGTTGTGTGACAGCTGCTAATAATTTTCTCACACTAGAGGGCTCTCTCTCACCCTCCCTATCTTAGATAATACACCTATCACAAAATGATAAAGCAGGGCGCAAATATACTAAACTACAGACACAAACCTTTACATTCAGCACCTACTCAACATTTAGACTTTTCAATCAGGTGGCAATACTTTGGTATGAAATGCATTGGATATTTTGGGCAACTCTCTATTACCATCTAGTAATAAATTTGCAGTGCCAATGGTGATTGCTCTTGTTGAATGCAAACGAATAAAAAAAAAACGTTCCCCGGATAAACTTTTATAATTCTGCTACTAAACTGTATCCGGATAAACTTGTCTACGCAAAAACTGTATTCTTATAGAAAAGATTATCGACTAGTGTTTTCTTATAGGAAATTTTAAGCGAATAGAGTTTTTTATAGAAAATTTTACCAGGCTTTTAGAGTTTATCCGAGTTCATCCGGATACAGTTATCTTGTAGAAAAGTTTATTCGGATAGAGTTTTCTGACAGGAAAGTTTACCCGATTAGAGTTTTCTTACAAAAAACTTTATCCGGATAGAAAACTTTTCTTACAAAAAACTTTTTCCGGATGGAAAACGTTTCTTACAAAAAAGTTTGTCCGAATAGAAAAGTTTATCCGGATATAGTTTTCTTATAGAACATTTTATCCGGATCTCATTTTTTAAAGAAAATTTTATCCGCATAATGTTTTCGTATAGGAAATTTCATCCGGATGTTTTCGAATAAAAAATTGTACACGGATAATGTTTTCATATAGAAAATAATGTTTTCGTCTAGAAAATTTTATCCGGTTAATGTTTTCGTCTAGAAAATTTTATTTGGATAATGTTTTCGTCTAGAAAATTTTATTCGGATAATGTTTTCGTCTGGAAAATTTTATCCGGTTAATGCTTTCATCTAGAAAATTTTATCCGGATAATGTTTTCGTCTAGAAAATTTTTTCCGGGTAATTTTTTGTCTAGAAAATTTTTTCCGGATAATGTTTTCGTCTAGAAAATTTTTTCCGGATAATTTTTTGTCTAGAAAATTTTATCCGGATAATGCTTTCGTCTAGAAAAATTTATTCGGATAATATTTTCGTGTAGAAAAATTTATTCGGATAATATTTTCGTCTAGAAAATTTTATCCGGATAATGTTTTTGTCTAGAACGGACAATGTTTTAGTCTAGAAAATTTTATCCGGTTAATGTTTTCGTCTAGAAAATTTTATCCGGATAATGTTTCCGACTAGAAAACTTTATCCGGATAATGTTTTCGTCTAGAAAATTTTATCTGGATAATGCTTTCCTGTAGAAAATGTTATCCGGATAATGCTTTCGTCTAGGAAATGTTATCCGGATAATGTTTTCGCCTAGAAAATTTCAACCGGTTAATGTTTTCGTCTAGAAATTCTTATCCGGATAAAGTTCTCGTCTAGAAATTTTTATCCGGATAATGTTTTCGTCTAGAAATTTGTATCCGCATAATATTTTCGTATAGATAATTTTATACGGATAATGTTTTCGTCTAGAAAATTTTATTCGTATAATGTTTTCGTCTAAAAAATTTTATCCGGATACTGTTTTCGTGTAGAAAATTTTATTCGAATAATGTTTTCGTCTAGAAAATTTTATCCGGATAATGTTTTTGTCTATAAAATTTTACGCGGATAATGTTTTCGTCTATAAAATTTTATCCGGATAATGTTTTCGTCTACAAAATTTTATCCGGATAATGTTTTCGTCTACAAAATTTTATCCGGATAATGTTTTCGTCTAGAAAATTTTATACGGATAATGTTTTCGTCTACAAAATTTTATCC
Organism: Protocalliphora azurea; assembly: GCA_932274085.1. Lineage (NCBI taxonomy): Eukaryota > Metazoa > Arthropoda > Insecta > Diptera > Calliphoridae > Protocalliphora > Protocalliphora azurea. The sequence continues at coordinate 154,105,719 of OW026520.1, forward strand.
GGATAATGTTTTCGTCTACAAAATTTTATCCAGATAATGTTTTCGTCTACAAAATTTTATCCGGATAATGTTTTCGTCTACAAAATTTTATCCGGATAATGTTTTCGTCTACAAAATTTTATCCGGATAATGTTTTCGTCTACAAAATTTTATCCGAATAATGTTTTCTTCTACAAAATTTTATCCGGATAATGTTTTCGTCTAGAAAATTTTATCCGGTTAATGTTTTCGTCTAGAAAATTTTATCTGGATAATGTTTTCGTTTAGAAAATTTTATCCTGATAATGTTTAGGTCTAGAAAATTTTATCCGAATAATGTTTATCTGGAAAATATTTTCATGTAGAAAACTATTGATTTTTTTTTCCTTTTTTTTGCATTAAAAATTTTATCAGGATATTTTTTTTGTGTAGAAAGTTTTATCCGAATGAAAATATTATCCAGATAATATTTTCAGATGATGATTTCAATAAAAAAGACTTTATCCGGATAATTATTTTTATGAAAAAACTTTATCCGGTAATGATTTCTATAGAAATACACATGGTGCGGATAATTATTTTATAGAAAAACACTATCCGGACGATGATTAAAACTTTATCCTTTATTTCAAATTTTAATCTAGATTTTTTTTTAATTAAAATATTTTTACCTTTATTGATCAAATATATAAAAAAAAAGCAATTATCTTTAAATTTTTTCACTTTTAACCATCAGTTTTTTTATTATTATTTTTAATTTTAATTTATGTCATATATTTTTATGTTAACAATGAATTAAAATAAAACTAATTAATATGTATGTATTTTTAAACATATTAAATCCCTTAGATATACATAAAAATATGTATAAAACTATAACAAATTATAAAAAGAAAATACTCAAATTAATAATGCGAAAGAAATATCACAATGTGCAATTCGTTTCGTGTTTATACTTTTTAGTTACTATACATTTCATTTACTACACTAATTTCAAAATGTTATACACTGAGGCCCCGGTCCGCATCGTTAATGGGTACGGGAGAATTGCGACGCAAAATAACAAAATCAATGAATCAATGAAGTTTGCACATACAATTACTTAAGTTAGTTTAACTTCCAAATATGCTATATGTAGCGACTCAAAATGAAATATTGAAATTTGTAACAGCGACGCAAAGCGAAACGACTCAAAATGAGGCCTGAGTGTACAAACAATATAAAAGATTATACAAGAAAATAAGATAAGTCAAATTATATAACAAAATTTGTTAAAAAAAGGAAATAATAAAATGAATTAGAAACAATACAAATATAAATTTTTTAATAATTTGGCAATAATGTTCAAGAAAAGGCAACACACTAATTGCTATAATAATTTATTTCTTTAATTTGTAGCCTTCGGGAAAACCATAACTGTCGGCCTCTGTTTAAGGGGAGAAAAAAATTAATAAATTTAGTTTATAAGAAATAAATAAAAAGAAAGATGAAATACATACTTTCAAAATCGGGAGTATAAGAAGTGAAAAATTCGCCTAACAATTTACCAGGCGGCAATTCCCAAGTAGCAGTACCACCATATTTAGCGGGCAATTTAGAGGCATCAATATGACTGTGCAAAGATTTGTAATCTTTGCCGTGGAAGAAAATCTAAAACAAAATTGCAATTAAAGATTTATAAATTAAAATGAATGCAAAATTTTATTTATAAATTTTTACTTACACGCTTCCTTAGTTTCTCTCTAATAAAAGGTTTGAAAATATTAAACAGAATATTGAAAATATACGAATTGTTGACAATGTGAACAGCTTTCAAACGCATGCAGATACAATCCTGCACATAATCCAATAACATGGCGGCAAATGTGGGTGTAAATTGCATTACATGACCCATGGGTAAATCTTCCACATCAATTATGACAATGGCACCACAAATTTGCGATAAAGGCTCTGCCATAGAGCCCAACACTGTCAATTGTATGCCACGGAAGAGATCAACTAGGGGCACTTTAGAAGGTTTCCATTTTTCTGTAAAAATTATTATAAATAATTTTATTAAAAAATTTAATTTTTATTGTCAATAAATAATTACTTTATTAACTGATAGTTATTTCTAACTATGATAAATATTAAGAGTTTAAGTGCTTAATTATAAACTGTTTCTAGATTTTTTCTATAACTTACAGATTTTTTTGTGGGTCTTAATAAGACGGTCACACTAGTATGACTTGATAACGGCCCTGCAAAAACTTTGCTTTCCTGGTAAGCTAGCAGATATAATTGGAAACAAAAATAAACTACTTATTTTTTGCCTGTATAACTAGTTATTTTTGTTCGACTTGTCCACAAATTCATGTAGTTATTTTTTGACTCTAGGGATACTCAAAAATATGTACCTAAACGAAAACAAAAATAAAAAAAAACAAAAAAAATTTGGCCGTCATTGAGACTCGAACTTGGACACACACTAACCATTTGTTTTTACTGACTAACGTCTTATTCAGTACACCATTTCGTACAGAGCATCCTGAGCGACAAAAACTCTATTTAGTTTAAAATATCTTTTTAGACATTTTGTTATAAAAAACTAACAGCTTCAGAATGGGGTTGAACCAACAACCTTTTGGTTGTTAATCCAGCGCTCTAGCCAACTCATCCACGTGATTGCAGTATTACTGCGCTATTATACTATTGAGTACTTATTAATGTAATACAGAGAGGGCAAATAATAATGACGCCTCATTACCAAGAAACTACTTTAATAAGTAGTTGTTATTACCGAAAACCAAAAAGTTTTTGCTGGGGGTTTACCCAATTTAGATAAATGAAAAACCAAAAGGTGTGGGCTGAAATTACTTTCAAGTTATCTTAGTATCTTTTTTTATTTATCTAAATCGAACAAACAGTTCTCTAGTTATTGTGAAATTATACTAGTGTGACAGCTTTCTTAAGGGGTTCATAGAAAAAATCTGTATATGTTAGAAAAAAAAACTGTAAACATATTCTTATTAAGCACGATAAAACCCTCATATTCATTCTATTTTTGTTTGAAAGAGGATTTCTTTGCAGACCAGTGTATCAGTTAAGTATTTATCTCAATGTATTTTTAAATCTTATAAGTTAATAAATGTAAGTATAAGAAATCTTTAATCTCTACTTCTTTTGTGTAGTTAACTTAACGGCCGATTTCGATTATTGTTTATAAGGATAAGTCTACTTACTGCCAGCTTCTATGACCAATATTCTGCGTCCATGTTGATCTCTATTTGGTAATAATTGTAGAACTTCAGCTTCAAAAACATTTTGTAATTTGGCGGGCAAGACATTACAGCAAGCTTCGCCATATTTTTGTTTCATGTTGAAAAAACATTTTATCTAAAATTTTAAAACGAAAAATTCATAAACTTGTTTGCAAAAAACAAATAAAAAAATTGTAAGGAAATCGTTTGTGATAGAGAATAATGGCAAAATACTAAGATCTGTTTAATGGAGAGTTTTAGAGCTTGATCCTTTCTTAGAAAATGGATTATTTTTTTAAATTTTATAAACTTTTTCAAAAAAAAATTACAAGTTTTGAAAATTAGTGTTTGAAAAGACTAGTACTTTTTGCAAAAAAAAAATGTTAAATTAGTACTTTTTTGATCCTTTTTTTTCGAAGATTTAACTCTTACTTTTTTATTTTTAACTTAAACTTTTGTATTTTGTTTTTTTTTTTTTTTTGAAATTTGTACTTTTTTAAAAAAATTGTATTTTTTTAATTTTTAGTTTTTATTTTTTTTTTTTTATTTTTTTGAAAATTAGTAGATAGTTTTATGAAGTTTAGTACATTTTTTAAATTTTGTAATTTTATGAAAAGTTTTGGGAGATTTGGGACCTTTTCGACAGTTTTTGCTTTTAAAAATTTTACTTTTTGAAAAATTATACATTTTAAAATTTTTATTTATTTATTTATTATTATTATTTATTTTTTAATTTTTAATTAATCCTTTTTTATTTAAATTGTTACTTTGTTTGCAAATTATTGTAGCAATTTGAAGAAAAAAGAAAAAAAGTGTTTTCTTAAAATTAGTACTGAATTTTTTAACTAAATTTGGTAACTATATTTTTGGATTATTTATACTTTTTATAAGAAATATTTTCCTTTAAGAAATGTTTTTAAGTACGTTTTTTTTTTTAGAAAACTAGCACTTTTTTAATAAATTACCATTATTCTTAAAAATGGGTACTTTTTAAGAAAAAACTTAATTTAAAAAATTAGATTATTTTTAAATAATAAATATCTTTTTATTAATTTATCCTTTATTAACAAATTAGTAATTTTTGGAAGAATTTTTATTTTTTAAATAGATATCTTTTTATTTATAAACGTTTTTTTTTTCTGAAAATTGCTAGGTGCTTTATAAAAATTGTTTTTTCTTTTTTTTTTTAAAACTTTTTGTGAAATTTGGTATTTTTGAAGATAATTTTGAGAGAGGTAGAATTTTTTCGACATTTTTACTTTTAAAAATTTGTTCTATATATATATATATATATATATATATATATATAATAACCCATTTTGAGACCCAGCATTCATTATTGGATAATATTCGACCCAATAGACCACATCCAGCACGCTGTGAAGAAAATATAGCGGCCGTAGCTGAGAGTGTACATGAAGACCGTGGAGAGTCGATTCGGCGCCGTTCGCAGCAACTCGGACTGACGTATGGAACGACTTGGCGCATTTTACGTCGAGATCTTAAATTGAAAGCGTACAAAATACAGCTTGTGCAACAACTGAAGCCGCTCGACCTTCCCAAGCGACATCGCTTCGCTCTATGGGCTCTTGAAAAGTTCCAAGAAGATCCGAAGTTTTCGAGGCAAATTTTGTTCAGCGATGAGGCCCATTTCTGGCTCAATGAGTATGTAAACAAACAAAATTGCCGCATTTGGGAAGAAGAGCAACCTGAAGAGATTCAAGAACTGCCACTTCATCCAGAAAAAACAACGGTTTGGTGTGGTTTGTGGGCCGGTGGAATCATCGGTCCATATTTCTTTAAAAATGATGCCGGTGCGAACGTAACCGTCAATGGCGACCGTTATCGTGCCATGATAACCGACTATTTGATGCCTGAAATTGAAGCTCGTGATCTCGGCGACATTTGGTTTCAGCAAGACGGCGCCACTTCGCATCAATCAATGGATTTATTGAGAGAACACTTCGGTGGCCACCAAGATCGTATGATATCACACCGTTAGACTTTTTCCTGTGGGGATATTTAAAGTCTAAAGTTTATGCGGACAAACCCGCTTCGATTCAGGCCTTGGAGGAAATCATCACGCGTCTCATTCGCCAGTTACCAGTCGAAATGCTCGAACGAGTCATCGAAAATTGGACTCAACGGATGGACCATCTGCGACGTAGCAACGGCCAACATTTGATAGACATAATCTTCAAAAAATAAATGACAAAGAATGTTCTTTCAAATGATAATAAAAATTCCCCATTAAATTTGAATTTTTTTTTTTTTTTTTTTTTTTTTTTTTTTAAAGTATGGAACCTTGAAATGGATCACCCTATATATATTTATTATTTTTTGACAATTGTTTCCTTAAATAAAAAAGAAAAAAATTTTCTGAAATTTTGTACTTTCGAAGATAATTTTAAGAGATTTCGAACCTATTAGACATTTTTGCTTTTAAAAATTTGTATTTTTTTTAAATTTTACTTTTTTAAATATTTTTTTAAATTGGCTTTTTTAAAATTTATTACTTCTTGAAAATTATTTTGAAATTAGTACTATTTTTTAAATTGGTCTTTTTTAAAAATTGTTACTTCTATGAAAATTATTATTCATTTTAAATCAATAAATAAATTGTTATTATTACTTGTTAAGGTACATTCTGTCAAGAAACTATTAGCACAGAAAAAAGAAAAAAACTCTTTAACATTTTAATAAGTAAAATATTCATATAACTCAAACTTTATCGAACGTTTTTTTTTTTTTATCATTTAAATTGAATATTAAAAACTTAAGTAAAACTCAGACACTTTTTTTGTTGGACTTTGACTTACATTAATGATCTTAAATAATGATTTCATCTAATTTGCATATTAAATAATGGTTGGCATTTAGTAAATCTTTATAATACTCTTCGACAAAAAAATAATATAATATATCAGAAGTAAAATGAGCCTTAATTTGATAAAATCGGATTGGGATTGTAGAATATATGATTTTTTTCTAAGTTGTAAAACTCATAAAAATCTGTTGTTTTACGTGTATTTTGTTGCTGAAATAACAGGATTTTATGAGTTTTTCAACTTTGTAAAAAATCATATGTTTTACAATTCTTATCTGATCTTATCAAGCAATAGCTTATTTTATTCCAAATAAAATATAGTGTTTGGAAAAAATATATATGTTTTCTAATAATGTAAAAATGGCTGAAAAGTTAAAAAATAAGAATAAAAAATTAAATTTGTGTTCTTACGAATATAAATGTGTTTTTCTACGAATATAAATGTGTATATACTTTTTAAAAAGGGTAAAGTCTTTTCTTTCTAATGCCATTTAAAAAACTTAAATTGGATAACAGGTATTCGAGATAAAATTTTTAATATAACTCCGAATTTTGGGGGTATATTGAAAATTTTTAAAATTTAAAAATGTAATAGCCTACTCACCCATATCTACAAACTACACTATATTACATTTCAAGTGTTTTTCACTGTAGCACTATGAAATTATTTTTAGAAAGGATTTTTTTTAATAGCACTTTTTTGGAAATTTAAAACAAAAAAAGGAAAAATTAATACTTTATATCGAAAATCAATTTGTTCGTTGTCAACCTCGGTCAGCTATGGTTCTTTTTAGAAAATTATTATACTTTTTTTTTAATTAGTACTTTTTGAAAACTTTTTTTTTAATATTTTTTTAAATATATGCACAACATCTAAAAAAATGTAATTTATTTTTGAAAATTGGTATTTTTATTGAAAACTGATACTTTTTTTTAATAAATTGCAAACTTTTCTTGCAAATTAGTATTTTTTTAATCAACTTTTTCTCAAATATCAGCGCCCTTTTAGAAAACTGATTATTATAATTGGTTCAATTATAGAAAATTGGTACTAAAAAAAATTGATATTTTACGTCGTAAATTATTCGTCTGTTGGCGATTTCGGCTAGTTGCTAATCTTTTTGACTCACTGTACCAATAATGAAAAAAATAACTACAAATTATTAAGGAAATGTTCTGGTACATATCATCAGTTTATGAAATGATGTGCATGTTTTTTTAATGAAAAAATATAGAAATAGATTTGACAGAAACTGAGAACTCCATAGCTTAAATGTGGGATTAAAAAATTAAAAAAAAAAATTATGGACCAATTCTATCGGAGACCTAGAAAAATATTGTAAAGTTACTAAGGTAAGGTAAAGAGGAAGTGAAAGATGAAATGTTGTATATTTTTAAGGTTCTTATTCAAATAAAAAATTCAATTACATTTTTTACTTACTCTTTTCAATGCACTCTCTGGATAATAATGGGCTGGTCTCAAAAACATTCTCATATATTCATCATCCAAGGGTAATTGTAAATAAGGTTCAGCTACATAACAAAATAATTTAATTAAAACATTTTTCTACAAACTATCAATTATTACATCAATCCAATATACCTTTTATTAATTCCCTTAATTTTTTAGTAGATTCTTCAACAATCTCAGGAATTTCACGTAATTCTTTTTGTGCTATTTCCAAAGCCCATTCTGGTGGCTGTTCTTGTTCCATACGTATAATAGCAGTACCCAAATCAATATAGGCATTATTATTAGCATCATAACTTAATGATTCTGGTTTTCCCATTTTATTATTGAAAATGATTCACTTAAACAGCAATTAAAAACTGCAATAAAAAAAAAAAAAAACATAAAAACAATTAGTTGTAATAGATTTCTTCTTAATTTAATATTCTAATGATTAAATACAAAGAAATTTGTATTCATTGAAAAACTCAATTGTTGAATGTATGTTAATTTTATGTAGATCTATAACATGTAAATAAAATAAGTATTAGACTGAGTGCTGGTATAGTGTGATAAATAAATATTTGGTATTATTTGCTTAAAAATATTTTAAATCTATCTAAACGTTAACTTTATACTCTAAAGTGTTAAAGTTCAAAGTTTTTTTTAATTTTCGTAAGATTATTCATTTTAAATCAATAAATGAATTGTTATTATTAGAACAGTAAAAAGAAAAAAAAAAATTTAATATTATCATCTTTAGAGCCTTAAAAGTTTAGTAACTTTTTAAAATTTAATAAGTAAAATATTCATATAATTCAAACTTTATCGAACGTTTTTTTTATCATTTAAATTTAATATTAAAAACGTAAGTAAAACCCAGACACTTTTTTTTTGTTGGACTTTGACTTAAAATAATGATTTGGTCTAATTTGCATATTAAATAATGGTTGTTTTTTTTTAGTAAATCTTTGTTATACTCTTCGACAACAAAGAAAATATATATATATATATATATATATATATATATATATATATATATTCATGTTTGCAAAATTTAAATTTAACTGTTTATTTATATTTATAAGAATGAATATGTGATTGAATTTTGAATATTTTAATATTCATCTAGTTGTGTGTAGTCAAAACATTTACGTACAAAATCTTATGCAAAACCATAAAATTTTTAGTGCCAAATCATTGTGAATAGATTGAGTTATAAACCTGTACAAAAATAATATCCTTAAACATCATCCCAATAACAATACATCGCAAATAGTCCTTTTTCAGTGAGAAGAAAAAAAATGGGTCAGCAGTAAATTCTTTAATTTTTTTTTTAATTTTTAAAAAATTTATTGTATAATTTTTTCGAAACTTTACTTCTTTTAAATCTCGATAACTATACACGTATTAACAATTAAAAAATTGAAAAAGCAAAAGGATTTTTAATTCCCAGAACTATTCATATCAAAAGGATTTATAGATTAAGGCCTTTAAAAATATGTGAAAAAACGAAGTTCCAAAAAGTGCTGAGTACCCAAGTCGATCATTAAATAATTTTATTTTCAATTAAAAGGCAACACTTAAAAGCAATTTAAAAATGTTTAGTCTAAAAAAGTTCTTTGTGAACAGAAAATCACTAAAAAATTTTATCATGTCCATTCAGTCAGTTCCAAATCTACTGGGAACATACATTTCTTCTGGGAATATAAGAAGACAATTAGAAGAATCATAATTTATTTGGAAATTCATTCCAGAGTTCCCTGAAGCTGAGATATCGACCTGACAATTTTCTATGGTAGTAACCCACACCATTGTATTACCATCACTGTTAAGCTTAACATAGTGTTTACATTAGACAATTTTTTATCAAGACAAACGTCAAACTTTACGCGAATTTGTGGGAGGTGACAATAGTTACACGAACAACAATATAGTGTATTCATTATTGTTTTTTATATATGCAGTTTGACAACTGTAACAACCAAAATAATAATCAGCTGTTTAACTAATGTTACCTTGTATATATTTGCACTGATTTTGATGTTTGTTTTGATAAAAATTTGCCTAATGTAGACACTAGGTAATTGAACAGATAATATAAAATGTTCCCAATATTACATTTTTTGGACTCCTACGAATGTTTTTCAATTAAATTTAACTTTTATAGCTCATCTTTAAAATAAATAGTTCTTTTTCAGTAAATATTACGTAGTATTTATACTTTTGGGTACATGAAGATACTATTAGAAGCCTTTTCTGGCCTGTATTGTAAGATCAATGCTTTTCAGAATGATATTTTGAATAAATTATATTTCAGCAAATTGTCTTCTCATATTCTGAGAAGAATTTTATGTACCTGCCGAATTTTGGATCAACTTGATGACAATAAAGGTTGATAAAATTTTTAGGTGATTTTTCTCCAAAGTACTTTTTTACCCTGAGCTTTTTCAAATTACTTCCGAGTGCTGTCTATTACTTGAAAATAAAATTATCTTACTATATCGATCTATTTCTATACTTAATATTTGTTTGGACATTCGATTTTGTCCATATTTTTAAAGTATTTAAAAATATTTAAGATATCGGTAAAATAAAAAGATAAACGTTTAAAACCCTTAAGGATAACTACAATAAAAATAAACTAAAGCTAAAATATTTTGGTAGCATCTCATGAAGACTGTATTTAACTTAGAAACTCTGGTAACAGGACACATTATATCGTTAATAAACCTATTTTTTTTTTTAGTTTTTTGCCAAGTTTTGTAAATTGTGTTCGGCTATTACGATTTAAATAAAAAGTCACACATGCTTGCTAATATTTTTATTCTCTTCCGATTTCAAAGATGTTATTTAAGTTTTATAGTTATCGAGTTATTCGTATCTAAAAATTCAAATTTCTAATTTTAACAAAACCTGGATCCAATTCGATTTCCTCCAAATTATGCAGAAAAAACCTCACGTCACCTCACCTCCGAGTCCAAAAATAAACAATTCTGATATTTTAAGCCATCAAAGCGTCATCGCACATAAAATACGAAAATTATTTGCTACAATCGTATAAATTTGTATGTAAATCGGTCTAGTCGATTGGAAATTACATATTTTAGAAAGTGTTCATTTGACCTGCTCATAATACAACTTGGACTTGGGTGGGTCTAGTTGTATTTCAAAATTCTACAGCACATATTTACATCATTTAAAAATCATTGCTCTGTCCCTATTATATTAAAAGCATTAAAAACTAAAAATATTCCTAAGAAAATTTCAAACATTGCTTTAGCACTTGAAAAGTAATTTTCAGAATTATTTATCCATTTTCAGTTTTAATCTATTTTCAAAAATCTGTATGAATGACTTTCATACAAAATATAAATTGTGTTTTCGCGTGTTGAAAAACACATAGGCTTCTTCACCTTCACAGTGAAATATTTAAATTTGAAAAAAAATATTAAAAATATATATAAAATTCGGCACAGCCGAATATAGCGCTCTTGTTTTTCCTTAGAATGTAAATTGAACAATAATCTCGCAAAAACATACATTTATAACGAAACCATATATTGAACATATATAGTTTTTTGGATCATATGATCACCGATAAGAAGCTGGTAGCCAGTGTGACCATTGTAGCATTTTTGCAGATAAATTTAGCAATCGGAGTACAGATTTAGCAGCAAATTTTGCATTTATTATTATTTATTTTGCAGTTTTTAATAATATTAAACACACTTTTCCAAAGTTTTGAAAAAGACTTTTTTGAAATAGAAGTATATTTACTTAAAGTATTTAGTTTTTAAGAAAATATTATTATTTGCAAACAAATGGGATTTTAACATTAACATGAAAGTTTTCATGTTCATGTTAAAATGAACAGAACGAAAGTAGAACAGTGTGCAAGATGTCAAAGGCTTTGTGGACATCACTGATTTATATGGTGAAAAAAACACTTTTTTAATTTAGCTTTATTTTTTATCATTTTTAAATAATTTTTAGCATTTTTTTTTAGCTTTATTTTAAACGCGATTTAGCTGAATAATTTTTTCAAAGTTGGTCACACTGCTGGTAGCCAAAGAAAAAATACATTTTCAGACTTTAAGATCGCAGGCAAAATAATATGAATTTTGAGAAAAAAATCTTACATCTCTTGAAGAATAGCAGTTCATTCTATAAATTGTTCTATATTTTTTATCAACAAAATTAAAAAAAAAAAGAAAAACTGTCCTGAACACCCACATCATAATTTTTCTGGTCTGATCTCGCTTCTTGTTATTAGATCAAAAAAAGCTATTGAGTGGTATCAAACAAAATTTGTTTATCATCACACTATCCAAAATTCTGTCTATTTGAAAGATATTGAGCCTTAGTAAAAAACATTTACTAACTGTTTTTATAACACGAGCGCAAAAAACGACTCGTCCAACTCACATTTAAAACAAAAACAAATTTTGAAATTTTGTCATTTTTGCGCTCGTGTTATAAAAACGGGCAGTTAAAACATTTAAACAAAAAGAATGGAATTATTCCAACCAAAAGTAACCTATAAAGAAATAATAGCTCTTATGGAAGATATTCCAGAAAATATTAAATATTTTATTAAAAACTAATGAAAAATTATTTTTTCTTTTAAATTTAAAACAAGTCTTTAATAAAAAAAAATTCAGAAAGATTCACACATTGGTTTAATTTTTATAAGCAGAATTGTACGCAGAAAATTTTTCATGCTCACTTCTTAAGTAGGAATTTTTAAAAAAGTTCTGATTGTCAAAAAAGAAAAATTTTTTTAAATTAACAATTTTCACAAAAAAATATATATTTTTTTTTATTAAAGTGCCTATTTTTTTTTAAATTATTTAATGACACTTGTAATAAATGATTTTTTTGATCTAAAAAAATTCAAATTTTAAATCTTCACAATACTTTTTCTCTTCAAATGTACAATTTGTAAATACAAAATATTTATAAAAACAATAATTCAAATCAAGTTATTCGCAAAATTCGGTAGTACATATTTGAATAAATTATTTACATATTTACGCTTAATTCAAATGTACAATTAATGCACACACCTGCATACAAACACTATAGACAAATTTTAAAGAAAAAACGATGAACATAATTTTAAATATGTATGTTTGTAATTCAATAAATAAATAAAAAATTTTTATAACAAGATCAATGTTCGACAAAAGTTGATGGCATTAACCTAAACCTGATTTTAAATATGTAGGCGACATACGATATGAATTTGTACCTTAAACATATATAGTTTTGGTATGAATGAATGGTTTCTTTGCTGGTTGAACGAATAGTAGTAAAGTTTGTAGAAAAAAATTTATTCAACTATGAATGTGTTTTAATGAGATCATTTCCAAGTGCAGCTTTTTTTTAAAAAAAAAAAAGACCCTATTATTTTTGCTTCATAACTGTTTTCGATTTTTAGTGCAAAATCATTTCGTTTAATTAAGGGATTTTTTTTTTTTAAATATAAATTATAGTTTTTCATATTCTTGTTGAATTGTTGTTGTTTTTTTAACAAAACAAAAACCTTGATGATGATGATGAGTTTTGTTTATTTTCACTTTTTTATATTTTTATTAACTCTCATGATTTTTAACTTCTTTGGTTGAATTTACACTTTTTTTGTATAGTATTTAATGTCGTTGTCATTTATTTTATTTTTAGTTTGTTTTGTAGTGTTGACTAAAAGTCAAGGTCAAGGTTTTGTAAATGAACTGTATTTAATCAGTTATCTTTCGATGATTTCTAAATAATTTGCTCTTTTACTCTCTTTAAAAAATAATTAATAAATATATGTAGTATGTATATAATAATAATAATAATAATAATAATAATAATAATAATTTTAAATATACATACTAACTACATATACGATGGCGGATCAATAAGTCCGTGACTTTTCGAACTTCCCTCGTAGTTATATGAAATGCAACGCTATTCCCATCAAGTACCACCAGTTAATAGACTACTGTCAAATTTTGAGCAAGTGTCGTCATTTACTTTGGGTAAAAAATAAGTTTTTTTCGAGGTCCTTAAAATAGACATTTGTTTGGTCAATAATTTCATCGTTGGAGCTGAGTCTCTTTCCACTGAGCCATTTCTTTAGGTTTGGAAATAGAAAGTAGTCACTAGGGGCTAAATCCGGAGAATATGGCGGATGAGGTACCAATTCGTAGCCCAATTCATAGAGTTTTGCCATTGAGACTGCACACGTGTGCACCCGCGCATTATCTTGATGAAAAAGAACCTTTTTCTTGGCCATATAGGGTCATTTACTCTTTAAATCCTCATTAAATCAGTGTAATAAGTTGACATAATATTCGCCGTTTATTATTTTTTCTTTTTGAGGGTAATTGATGTGGATTATCCCGCGTGCATCCCAAAAAGCTGTTGCCATCACCTTATTGGCCGACAAACTTACCTTGGCCTTCTTCGGAGCAGGTTCACCCGGGAAAACCCGGAGTACAGTAATAGATTTATCCACAGTTACAAAACGCCTCAAAAACTTATTCGGATTGCGGTTAAACAACTCCAAACAATCCTTTAAACTTGTCACACGTTTACGTTTAAGGTCAATTGAGAGCAAACGCGGCACCCATCTTGTAGACAAGTTTCTTAAACCCAGCTGATCATTTAAAATCAAAACTTCACTGCCATATGAAATGCCTATGGCATCAACAATCTTACGCACTTTTACTCTAGTGCAGAGTCCCCATAGTATTTATCGAGCTTTTGATTGACGGATTTTTTTTTCAAAAAAAAAAAAAAAAATAATGTTTAATGATCACTCGAAATTCACTTTTTTCCATTTTTAGAAAAATACACGAGGTTGTATGTTTTGAACAGCTGTTAAACGCAAAGTAAATGACGACACTTGCTCAAAATTTGACAGTAGTCTATTAACAGGTGGTACTTGATAGGAATAGTGTTGCATTTCATATAACTACAAGGGCAGTTCGAAAAGTCACGGACTTATTGATCCGCCCTCGTACTACATGCGATTTTAATTATTATATCAAAAATTAAAATGCAAAAAATTCTAGCTAATATTTTAATAATTTTAGTAAATTTCTTAGAGAATTCTTAACAAACATTTTAACAAATTTTATAAAATATTAAAGAAATTTGCTTTACAAATTTGTTTTACTTTATTATATTTTAAATATACCTGTAATATGTCATACAATATATTTATTAATGGTTAATGTAAAACCAGTTTAAAATCCAAAATTTAGAATCATTATTTTGCACACATCACATTTATAAAACACAAAAATTAAAATATAATAAAAATCATTTTGTTAAAATACTATAAAAAAAATCACTGAATATTAGTAGATATTTAGCGAATTTACAAAATAATTACAAATTCAAAACAATTACCGGCTTGTCGTCAAACAATTGTCAATCACAATGGAAATTTTATAAGAAACGACTGAATAAAAAATCGTTAACTTTTTATGCAACTCAAGTCAAATTATTAATTAATGCAATACAAAAGATAATTTCTTATTATTGTATGTAGAATTAGGATTTTAGATAAGACTATGGGTGATTATAGTCTAGCAAAGAATATTTAGCTTTTTTTATACTCTATTATAGGCTATTATGCGTTTGTGCTGATATTTGTAATGCACAGAAAAAATTATCGGACCCCGATATTAAAATATGTCATTCGTCTTGGATTCATTGCCTGAGTCAATTTAACGATGTCCGTCCGTCCGTCTAGCTGGCTGGACAACTGACTGTCCGTCCATGTAAACCTTGTGAATAAAGTACAGGCTGCAATTTTGAAGTATATTGATAAAATTTGGCACATAAACGTTCATAAATCAATAATTTAATGAAATTCGGCACAAATATACATGCAGGTATAAATCTGTGTACCAAATTTCATGAAAATAGATTTGGTCGTAGCTTTATACTTTACTTTATAACGACCTACTATTTGAACTAATCTAGAACTATATAAAGATCCAAAAGTTAAAGTTTATTTAGATTATATGAAGACTTACAATTAAAGCTAATTTATCTCTATAAAAAGAACTATCAGCAAAACTTTTGTAGTACTACACAAAGACCAACGATTAAAGCTTATTTAGACTATATAAAGACTTACAATTAAAGCCTGTCTAGCTCTAAATAAAAACCTTTTACTTAATCTTAATCTAGTCCTATATAAAAACCTATTATTAAATCTTATATAAGACTATACAAAAACAAAAGATTAAAATTATTCTAGAACTATTTATTAAAGTCCTAGATTAACTTTTAAATTAAAAGTAATATAGAATATTGTTAATGCTTCCGATTAAAGCTAGTCAACGAGTATATAGAAACCTACAATTTAAGATAATTTAACGCTATTCTGAGATTATAAAAAAAACCTAATGATTAAAGGTAATCTGATCTAAGAAAATAATAATAACAACATTAATGATAATAATAATAATAATAATAACAATAACAATATTAATGATAATAATAATAATTTTTATCTAAAACTTGAAGCCAAATTATATCTACCTATCTATCTATTTATCTATCTATCTATCTGTCTATCTAACTATCTATCTATCTATATCTATTTATCTATCTCTCTATCTATCTATTTATCTATCTATCTATCTATCTATCTATCTTACTCTCTATCTATCTATCTATTTATCTATCTATCTACCTACCTACCTATATACATAAAAGAATAACGTTACTGAGTGACTGATTAATTCAACTTAGCCTAGAGACATAAATCAAGGGCTTTGGGTTCGTCTCTCACTGTGGACATCCACTAAGGATGGGGATAAAACAGAGTAAAATTGTTATCTTTATATCTTCCAAATCAAATTTTTATTTCAACTTTCTCTACAAAAAAAGGAGCAGAAAGGTGTTGGAAACTTTTTGGAAATTGGAACATTTAGAAGGTAAAAGCTGTATTTTGGTACTTTTGTAGTACCCTGTGTAAATCCTAAACCAATAAACATACAAGTACAACTTTTATTGGAATTTTTTTCCTAACAAGAAAATATTAAGCACGCCTTTGGTACTTTTTAAAAACTCTATCATTTAAGGGGTTAAAATGTTTTCCGTTATTGGTACTTTTTAACTAAAAATTAAAAAGATTATCTACGGGTAGTTATGGAATAACTAAAGAGCTATAAGTGCGAAAGCCTCGGGTAGGTATAGGGGAAGCTGTAGTCCCTCAACAAAGTTGATATTAATCAATATATAGCAAACTTCTTAGTTGATATTAAAATAGGTAATTTATATCCTCCATTCCAAGGAAATAATAATTATTGCATATCTATTCCAGGTCAAAAACCTTAAACCTACTCTAAACTTTTCATTCTTTTTCTATACTTTTATTTTATTTAAGTATAGAAAGTATATAGTTTCATAAAATTTAAAGTAAAATTATTTCCCCACAAATACTTTAACTTTGTAATAATGCCTCTGCTGTTACTGGTAGAAAAAGGACAACTACTGAACCCCGGTATTCTGAAATTTGTGATAATAACAAAATTTAAATTTTGAACATTTTTATATGAAAATTATTATTTTAAATTTGTTTTGTTATAGTTTTGTCATTATTCATAAAGTTCAGGGGTAAGTCCATATTAGTAATATTTTGAAAAAGATATAAGAAATAAAAATGTCGAAAAGATTTTTAAATATTATAATAAAATTGGTATTAAAATGTTGAACATTTTGTTTAAAATTAAAAGAGAATTCCTTAAGGTTTTTATTATTTGTAGTTATTTGACAGAATAAAATATTTGTTAAATACTTCCAGATATTTTATTGAGTTTTAAAAATTTTTTTCAAAATCTTTCAGAATTTTATAAATACCCAGCAAAAACTTTTTGGTTTTCGGTAATAACAACTACTTATTAAAGTAGTTTCTTGGTAATGAGGTGTCATTATTATTTGCCTACTCTGTATTGCATTAATAAGTACTCAATAATATATTAGCACAGTAATACTGAAATCACGTGGATGAGTTGGCTAGAGCGCCGGATTAACAACCAAAAGGTTGTTGGTTCAACCCCATTCTGAAGCTGTTAATTTTTTATAATAAAATGTCTAAAAAGATATTTTAAACTAAATAGAGTTTTTGTCGCTTAGGCTGCTAAGTGCGAGATGGTGTACTGATTAAGACGTTAGTCAGTAAAAACGAATGGTTAGTGTGTGTCCAGGTTCGAGTCTCACTGGCGGCAAAATTTTTTTGTTTTTTTTTTTTTATTTTTGTTTTCTTTTAGGTACATATTTTTGAGTACCCCTAGAGTAAAAAAATAACTACATGAATTTGTGGACAACTCGAACAAAAATAACTAGTTATTCAGGCAAAAAATAAGTAGTTTATTTTTGTTTCCAATTATACCTGCTAGCTTACCAGGAAAGCAAAGTTTTTGCTGGGTAAATACATATTTATGATTATGTTGTTTTTTATGAATTTTGAGGAAACTTAACACAAATATTTTGTCCAATCCAATGTTAAATATTTTTGTAGAAAGTAATCCTTTAAAGAAATTATATTGAAACCGATTTTTAAATAACTTCAAATTCAAATAAATAACAGAGTTATTGAATTCTTACAGGCAGCTATATGTTCAATGTTTGAACATAGTTGTTAGAACAATTGTTTGGAGAACGACATTTAAAAATGACGTTTTAATCAAGATAAATTTCTGTAAAACAAAAAAATTAGGGTCCTACAAATCACCCGCAGTTAAGATCTGCGCAAAGATATGCGTCTCTTATTACACTAGTAATAAAGAACCCAAAAAAATTGCTAAAAGATATACGATTTTAAATGGAGGTTAAATATAAGATCTAAAAAAATCTAAGAACAGATTATATTTAAAATTGTTGTTTAATGAAAGCAAATGTTATGATCTTATTTAATAAATTTCTGCATTTACAAAATATATCATTTAATTTTCAACAATTTTTCTTAACATAACAAATATATTTGTTTCAGTGTATGCGTTTTAACTAAAACTATTTAGGTATCATTAATTTATGGACAAATTCTATTGATCTTTATTGAAAAGTTCGATCAGCGAAAACAATTGAAAAATCAACAACAAAATATCTCTCATTATTAATAATTTTTGTATTGCGTGAATTTTGTTTAGTTTTATCTGACAAAACAACAATTTAAAATTAATAATAGATGTTATAATATAACAATATAAACGATTAATATGCATTAAACTACTATAAAATCATTTTTCTTGAAAATTTCACTTAATAATATTATATTTATTTATAGGTTGTTAAGTATAAAATTATAATTTAAATAGGTACTTATTTAGTACTTATATATCTTGTATTTAATAAGTGTTCTTAAGAAAACAAAATATCAGTCAAAGTTAATAACATGTTTAATGCATTAAATAGAATTAAATGAAATGGAATTTTTATTTAATTAAAATTAAAATAATAACAACAGTAAAAATTCATTTAATAAAAACAGGTCCATTTAAGCTGATGTACAGTAAAATCAAACTCCCAATATTTAATTCATTCTTAATTAATGCAAAAATGCTATAATAATTTTTATAATTTTATTAAAGATAATTTTAACATTTATATAATAAATATATACATTGCAGATATTTATTTAAAAATATTAACGAACTTCGGACCCACTTAGAAATTTTCGTTTCTAACCAAACTTTATCATATTTTTTTCTAAGTCGAAAGGGTAAAATCTAGAAATTGTCAGTAGTACTTAAATAAAAATGTAAGGAATTTATCAAACATTTTTGCTATTTACATTTGATCAAATACAAATTGGTATCATTTGATTTTTATAATATATAAATAGACAAATGCATTACTTCAGCTTATTTTACAACTTTTGTTGGATCATCTCTTCACATTTGTATTAAATTGCTTCTAGTCTTGAAATCTCTAACGGAAATTTTGTAATCGATCAATAAATTACTACCTAGATCAATATTTTTTTGCTGGGTTATTACAAAATCTATTTGTTGCTTCTATGTAATAAACAAATATATTGCATAAGTTTCCAATTGTTAAACAAGTTTCGATATTTGCTGAAATGTGTATTGTTAATACTATATAATTTTATTTCTACCATGATCGTACACACTTACACATACTTATAAATATTTTATTAATTTATCAAGAAAAAATTAAATAATTTTTTTTTTTCTATTTAGTATAGTATTTAGAATTAATATAAAGTAAAAACTGGTCAAACATGATAAATTAATTTACTTGCTTTGCAATGAAGATAATTTTTTGTACTTTTTTTTTAATATTATTTATGCTGCAACATATGAAAAAAATTTAAATCAGTTGTATACGATCAAGTGTTTTCTAGTTGAAAAGCCAAAGAAACTTTTTTTTATCATTAAGGCACACTTTGATCTGTTGTATATTGGACTTCAATGAAGATCAAGGTGAACAAAAAGTATGTATCTATGTGGTTGTGCGATAAACGAACAAAATTTGAAGAAAATTTATGCAATATAGGCTTTTAATAAAATGTTGTAGTTAATTTATTTCAAACATCTGCAGACAACAAAAGTCTGACGTAATACTTAATGATCTTTTAAAACATTTGGTCACGGAATGGCAGAATATTTCTACTTCCTAGTAAAATAATTCAGTATTATTAAAAATCTGTTCTATTCGTCTTGTTGTTATTAAGATTTTTATTTGAGTCCACACAAAAAGGGTATTTTTTAATAAATTAAAATTGATCTATAAATAAATAAAAGCTGGCTAATTAATGGGACTTGAAACTAAATCTATTTTGTAAATTCTCCTAAAAAATTGTTTAATAATAAAAATTGTATAAATTAAAACAATTTTAATAACTAAAGACATAATTAATATAAAATTGTAATTATACGATTAAATAATATTCCACACTCGCTATTAAAAAGGAAGTTATAAATTAAAGTTAAGATTTATTGTTTATAAAAAATATTGCAGTAAGATTTAAATACTTAACAATTAAAAAAAAAACAGGTAAACATAATAATATTTATTTTGAAATTGTTTTCAAAAACCTTTGATCTTAATAAAAAATTCGAAATTAGAGAGATCACTTAGTTTTTACTGATATAAAAAAGTCAAAGGCTAAAATTTTGCTATTAAATAAACAGGTATCTATTAATAATAAAATTCGATCATTAACAAAATGTTATTTATTATTATTCATTAAATAATATTAAAATTTGCCTAATATGTTTAATTTTAGAAATAATTTGCAAGAGAAAAAAGCGTCAAATAAAATTCAAAACAACAACGAAAAAATTTCAATTTATTTGTTGTTTTCAGTATAAATTGTTTTATAAAATCAAGATTATTTTTAAAGGAACTTATTTTTTAATAATTCTGAGTAACCAACTTTTAAATAATTTTGACAACGAATTGTTAGAAAACCCGTTTTGAAAATTCTGACTTTTTTAAAGTGAAATCCCGATTTTTAAATTTGTTATTTTTTCTTTGCTTTTTTTAGAATATTATTTTTTATTGAAAGTACATTTCAATAAAAAATAAAATTCTTTTAGTCTTGTAACACTTAGTTTTTGGTTTTAAGTAAAAACTTTGTTTTTTTTTTTTTTTTTTTTTTTGTAAAAATTTTATTTATTAACAGGACAACCAAAAAAAAAATGCAAAATCAAATTTTTTCCTGGACTTGAAATGAACCAGACTGTTAGTTGTTTAATTATTTATTTGTTACAGCATAGTTTTGAATATTTTGGGCTTAGCAGCATATTTTGTCATTATTTTTGCATATTTTGCACCTGAGAGATAAATATTGCATATAGAACTTTTTAATAATTTGATATTAGTAAAATTTTCGTTTTACTGTCACATACGTTTTTCATATCCAATTCCATAATAATTTTCACCTTATAAATTTATATAAATTTTGTAATTTTCTGATACAGGTCAATAGCTTTGAATGTTTTTTAGTGCAAAAAGAGAATATTTTTTAAAAATAATTAAGTCATTTTTAGCATGAATAGTAGATAATTTAAATTTAGCCAGAAAAAATAATATATTAAGAGCATATTTTTTTAGTTTTAAGGGCACATTTTCCAATTCTAAGAGCATTTTTTATGCGTATAAAATTCTTTTTTTAGAACATATTTTTGATTGCCCTAGTTATTAAAAATATATTTCTTCAGAGACAATTCTGTTTTATGGTAAAACATCGATTTTTTTTGGTTATTTATTTTTTTTTTTTTTTTTCATAGAAAATTGGATTTCTTTAAACTTTATTTTTTATTTTCCACTTTTTGGTTTTTTGGTCAAAATTCTCCTTACCGGTGGAAACGCATGTTTTTGATTTTATTTTTTTACCTCTATTTATTGTTGGAAAAAGCAGATTATTTTCTTTATAAAATGCATGAAATTTTATTTTTAATGAAAATTTTATTTGTTATTTAAAATTAGTTTTTCTGGTGAGAATACCTTTCTTGTTTTTTTTTAATTCGGGATATTATGCGTTTATGCTAATGTTTATAGCGCACAAAAAAACTTCGGGTGGTCACCTTAAAGAATAGCATACGAATCAGAATCACTTTCTTAGTCGATTTAAAACTTGTGCGCAAAATACACAAATAATTATTAAAATGAAGTCTATTTAAATTGGTTATTCCACATAGCTCCCGTACAAATGTTAACCCGGCATAAGGGTTTAATGCTAATATCTTAAATACATAAATATTTCAATATATTTTTTGGACACAACTAAGTTTTATAAAATTAATACATAATTTATTTATTATTATTATTATTATTATTATTATTTTATAATATATAAAATTATCTATTATATATTATTTTTTATATTAGATATTAGTGTGTGTGAAAATTTTCATAAAAATCGGTATATACAGAACATAGCTCCCATATAAGATCTCATTACGAAAATCACTTTAAAGTATATAAATCTCATATAAATATGAGTAACAAACCAGTAAAAACGTTTTTGTTCTCGGTAATAGCAACTACTTATTAAAGTAGTTTGTTGATAATGAGGTGTCATTATTAATTGCCTACTCTATATTACATAAATAAGTACTCAATAGTATAATAGCACAGTAATATTGCAATCACGTGGATCAGTTGGCTAGAGCGCTGGATTAACAACCAGAAGGTTATTGGTTTAACCCTATTCTTATACTGTTAGTTTTTTTTTTTTTTTTTGCAAAATGTCTAAAAAGTTATTTTATAATAAAAAAAAGTTTTTGTCACTTAGAAAATTAATGCGAGATGGTGTACTAAGTAAGACGTTAATCATTAAAAACGAATGGTTAATTTGTCTCCCAAGTTCAAATCTCACTGGCGGCAAAATTTTTTAGGTACACATTTTTAAAAATAACTACATGAATTTGTGGACAACTCGAATAAAAATAATTAGTTATTTAGGCAAAACATAAGTAGTTTATTTTTGTTTCCAATTATTTCTTTTGCTGGGAAGATAATATTAGGCATACATAAGTATTATAGAAGTGTAAACACATAGCTGTAGTGTATTGTATGGTCGGGCTTGATACACCATAATTTCTTACTTGTCTTTTTTTTAATTCCGCTTTTGATAAAAACACCAAAACGGAAAAAAGTATTTTGGTCCAAAACTTGTGTTTTCGTAAAAGAATGGATATTTAAATAAAATTTCAGGTTTTTTTTATCGGTTGTTTGGTAAAGTCTTTTTGTTTTGGAAAAGTGCGGGTTTTTAGACAAAAATATAGTGACAAATAGTGAATGAACAAACTTCGTACCTTTTCCGGTGAGGATTCAAAAATCCAATTAAAAAAAAACTTTTTGTATTTTGTTTTGCCATGAACAAAATAGAAACAGTCTCTACTGAAAGTTGATTTCAACAGACAGACGGACGGACAGATATTATTGTGTCCAGAATATTGTAGAAATTATGAATTAAATGACAAAGTTTTTATTATGTCCTTCGACCATTTGAAGAAAGTTACAATATAAAAAGAAAGTTACAAAATATAAAACATATTAGGAGGATGTTTTTTTTTTATATTTTAATGAAGTAAAGCCAAATTAAAAGCTTTTTAAATGTACATTTATGGGACCTGTAATCATGTAGGGAACATAATGTGTCAAACAATTGAATTTCAGGTTTCGTCCACTTTTGACATAGAAAAAGTACTTAAAATTATTTCATGGCTGTTATCTCAAGAACCTGTTTTCATGCACTAGGACGCTTTCTTTAATTGTAGATTACTCTACAATATTTAATACACCCTTAAAATCTAAAGTTATCGACAAAAAAAAACTTGGTTTTTTGTAAACTGCACGAACTCAAAAAATTCTTAAAATTTATTTGTAAATGGAATTTTAATTTTGAATCGGGATTGGAAAATATGTACATATATATACATGTTAATACATTACTCCAAAATTTTTGAATCTATTGCCGAAAATATTTATATTAAAAATGTTATTCTTTTCAATGTTTTTTACATTTGGCAACACTTTTTTGTATTATTTGTTAGGAAACTATTTTTTGTTATTTTAACAATTTTCCTCGATTTTAACAAAAAGTGTCTTTTTTGCTTTATTCGTAATCAAATAAACTTTTTAATAAAGTTAAGAAATTTTTATATTTTCTAAGAAAATAATACAAAAAAGTGTTGCCAAATGTAAGAAAATTAGGCGAAAAATTAAAATTTTCAAATAGCTTGGGTAATAGTTCCGAATATTGTTAATGTAATAAC
Source organism: Protocalliphora azurea (assembly GCA_932274085.1). Classification (NCBI taxonomy): domain Eukaryota; kingdom Metazoa; phylum Arthropoda; class Insecta; order Diptera; family Calliphoridae; genus Protocalliphora; species Protocalliphora azurea. The sequence goes on from OW026520.1 coordinate 154,129,974, forward strand.
ATATATGGGCCTTATCATAAATTTTTGATTTTAGTCCTTAGAAAAAAAAAAATTATTATTTATTGATGGCACAATAAAATCCAATTGCATAAATATAATGACTCAAATGCATGTAAAATCAGTTCGCGCTAATCATTTTATGCAGGGACGTGAAAGTTATAGCGGTTTTAAGTTGAACATATACAAATTTCTGGAAACTAGAAGTTTATATATAATTCTAGTAAAAATTACCCGAAATATCATAACCTACTCAGTTATTCAAATAAAATTTATATTTTCAATGTGGTATTAATGTGGCATATTTTTGGTTTTCCTAGTAAAATAAAAAAAATATTTTTACTAAAAATCGCTAATTTTACAAAATTTGCGAAAAATAGTATTCGAATCTAAAAAATGCTATTTAATATTGTGATCCTTTTTTAACCCAAGTCAATTTTGTTTGGTTCATGAAATTTCTATCTTTCGAAATTTTTTGATGCGCCTCTGTGTTTTCTATAAGCATTACAAACAACACCTAATTATCCCAATTATGGTCAATTTCGTGTAATCCATGTGATGTGTCTTAGCAAAACCTGTTTTAACAAAACTGTCCCGTTTTCAACTATCAACAACATTTGACTTAAATTTATGGTTCCGATTAATTATATTTATTATCCTCCTTATATCTATATATCCAAGATTTGTACAAATTGCAATTTTTTGTATAAAATACAAAAACAAAAAGTAAAATTTTTGCGTAATTTTCAAAAAAATTCATACAATTTTTTTTATAAAATTTATTTTTAATGATCCTCCGATTTTACAGAGTGAAATAACAAAAAAACTAAGTTCGCGCAGTAATCCATGCTATTCTATATGAAACTGCGAATGTGCCTCGTGAAAAACTAATTTTTTTTAATTATTTTTGACCTTTTTGGCACATCAACGAGATATAGCGCAAAATACGCATAATTACAACAAGTATCAGTCCTTATATCAAAATTTCTATTCCGTTGAAGGGCACACAGACCTAAAAATTTTAAAAATTAAAAAAACTTGGTCATCAAAATTTGACGATCCTGTGTGTAAATGTTGAAAGTCTGCGCAACAACAACGAAGGTGTAGAATTTATTCACAAAGTCCGATTAGTTTATATAAGATCGCATGGAATCAAAAAGTATAAACGCGCGAAAAAAAAATGTGGAAGAATGGGAAAAAGTTAAGAAATTCTTAGTCCTTTTTATAAGTATTTGAACTTTGAGCAACTATTATGATTATAAAATGAGATCTATGGTGCTAAATTTTTGCACTCAAATCTTGTGAGTTCAGATCAGAGTTTGTTTAAAGTAGTAATACCATAAAACTTATTAAAGATTAAAGTCAGTTTCAGCCAGGTTAAAAATGTTTGATAATGGACCGTATACATATTTTGAAAGCTTAAATATTCATTTTTCCAGTAATATTTTAAAATTTAAAATTAATTTCAAAATTATTATTAATTCGTGAAGTCTTAAAAAAATGTTACAGATTTTGGGGGTGTATTGAAAATTCTAAAAATGGAAACATGATTTACTCAATTAGGCCTACGACCTACACCAAGTCATTAAAAAGTGTTATTGAATAGTTACTGCTAGAATCCATTATATATACTTCAAGAGCTATAGATACTTTAAGATAACTTTTTTACCTTCGTAAAACTACATCCGTAAATAAAAAAGACATTACTATCATAGGTAGTTAGTTAGCTAAATACTAAAAAAAAACATGTTTGGTAACACCAGCTAAATAACACGTGTCAAGTCAACACGGGTCAGATTAGTCAGACAAAAAAAACACACATACCTATTATTTACAATTGATCATGTATGTTAAAGAAAGTTATTTCTTTTTATAATAATTCAAACAAATATTACACTATATAGTAGATACATAGTAGTAATAAATATTACATAAAATAGTATTTCATGATTTACAAACGTCCATAATACATACATAATTATTTTTTTTTTTTAAATTACATTTAACAAATATCATTCATTATTTTTATTTTAACATCAAAACAAAATAATTTTTGTTTAGTATTTTTAATGGTTAAGTAGCAAAATAAATAGTTTTATGAACGATCAAACTAACTAAAACTCCAACTATAAACAAGCAGACAGGCCAGGCCACTAATGTGAGATTTGCAGTAACGCTCTTAAAAATAACAACACTACACTTTGTTATTGTATTTTATAATTTTTTATTACACCATACACTAAATTACACACTATGTAATAGACCTGTAGAGTTAGTTGTTGGTTTTGGCAGTATTTTTTACATTTTGTTTTTTTTTTTTTACTTTATGCACATAAACCATTTACAATTTAATTGTTAAAAAAAAGAAAAAAAAAAAGAAACTTTGTTTTGCGGAAGTTTCGTAAACAAATTTTGGTTTATTTTAAATATATATAGAGATAGCTAGTTGTTTTTCAAACATATATAATTTGAATGTATGATTTATTTTCTTTACTAAAACTTACCACTTTTCAAAAAAGTAATATTCTTGTTACTTTAAATTTATTAAAAATTATTTTGTTATAAGTATTTATTTGCTTTTATTTTATAGAAAATTTAATCTATACGTTTTAAACACTAGCTTAGATCGTGTTGTATTTGAAATAGGCATTTAACTATTCAAGTCAAGTTGATTACACGTTGTAACGTATTTAAATCTGTGAATGATTTTTTTATATTTCTTTGACCGTTTGCGAACGAACTAATACCTTTTAAGATGAGCAGGTAACTGACGTTCCACTCCGTTAAACCGCTACTGATGTATACTTGGTAAAATATTGAAATTTTACAAATAAAGTCGCGTTTTAGAGTATTTTTATTTTATTAAGACAATGTTATTACGCTCAAAGTGAGTGATTTGAGTGATTTTTAAATTCAATACTGGCTACTGGTGGTTAACAGTGTTGCCAGTTTTTATTCTGAGTTTAGCCGGTTTTGTAGAAACTTTTAGATTTAACTGAGTAACGAATTTATGTGATAGTAGTTTATTTATAAATCAATAATTAAAAAATTTAGTTGATATTTTGATTAGAAAGAACTATTTTGAGGTAAATTTTCGGACTCAATTTAAAAACAGAAAAACAATTGTAATAAATTTTTAATTTATTTTTAATTTATTCTTTTCATTCTAAGAAACTTTAATTTTTTTTTTTTTTTTGTTAGAAATCCTAAATTTGCATTGACATCCGGTTTTTTAGTGAAAGCTCTTTTCTTGAAAATTTGGTTCAGTATTTTTGGTAAAAATCTTTTTTATACCCTTCACCACAGGTTTGAAGGGTACATATAAGTTTTACTCCGTTTGTAATTTCGATAACGATGTATGTATGTCCATGTGTCGGTTGTTATGTTGTTTATGAAGCCGACCAATAACTTCGATATATATCTATCTATATATATATATATATATATATATATATATATATATATATATATATATATATATATATATATATATATAAATTCAAAAAATGCACTAAAATTTAAATAATCACTAAATCGCGGAAAAATAGCCATAACGCGAAAAAACTTCAAAAAATCTTACATGCAAGGGTATATAAGATTCGTCACAACTGAGTATACCTCTCCACAGTGGGACCGATGGCAAAAATTTTGATAATAAATATGTATCTCCTAAACTACTGAAGGGATCGAATTTAAATGTATGTGAGAGTTGAAGAGGAGGACCTAAGCTTTCAGAAAATTCAAAATTGTAGTCACCCTGTAATAATACGATATAAGCTACGGGGTGTCAAAGTTGACCACCTCAAGTTTCAGAAAATCGTAAATTTTTCAAATCAAGTCCGATTTAAAGACCTTTATAAAAAACTTAATGATATGAAGAAAAAATATGGTTTTTCTGAAATAAATTCCATGATATAGTAGCTGTGAAAAATTATTAAATTCAAGACTTTAAATTGAGTACGAAAAATTTCTATTTTTTTTTTATAAAAAAGTGATCTGACTCTTTTAGTTTTTTCTCAAAATTGATTTAATGAAAAATATTTTTTTTTTTACATATTTCAAGAGGCAAAGCTTTAATAATGGATAAGAAAGTACACATTTTTTACATTTAAAAATATTTTTAATTAATTTATAGATTTTATAATTCCTTTTAGGAAAATCTCAGATATATTATCTGGCAACCCCTATGAGTTTTTACTCATTTAAACCTTGGCTTGGATAAATAAAATATCACTCTCTTATCGTAATCAAACTCTGACTTATTAAAACTCTTTTTAAAGAGTACTTTTCTAAATAAAATTTACATTTTCTCTTACTATAAAAATTGTATCAATTAATTTGTTAATTAAATTTTTGTTTGATGTGTATTCTTAAACTTCAAGTGCTTAAATGTGCACATTATAAATTTTTGCAAGAGTCTGCTTAAAAATTGGGTTAAGTTCGTTCATTTTTTTTTTTTTTTTCTATGAAGCAACAAATTCTTTTTGTTTTTTTGGGTTTTCTTTAACAAAATAAAAATGCTTGCGAAGGCCATCGACCAGAGCTACTTTAATACAATACTTTAATACAATACAGAGCTGTAGAAGAAGAATAGCACATTTGCATAAATTATAAAAAAATAAAATATAAACTGTAATTAATCAGTGTTTAATACAAAATTCGACAATAAAATTTTGTAATTGGTTCAGTGAATTAAAAAAAGAACTTTGTGTCGTTTTCAAAAAGTGTTGTTGAGTTGTTTTGAATATTTTAAAGTGTAATTACTTAGGCGTAGCTAGATAGGCTAAATTGCATCATTAAAACTATTTAAAAATTGATTGGTTTCGTTTTCAGCTAGACATTTTGTATTAGTTTTAAAAGTATATACATTATGTGCATTTAATTTATGAAGATTATTACATAAATATAAAATATTTTAAAATTTTCTTGACGAATTTAGAAAAAATTCGAGAAAAATTTATAGGTACGCATTTCTTGAAATTTAAATTTTTTATTTGAAATGAAAAATATGGAAATTAACCCTTTATAAGGCTGTCAAATTAAACATAATTTCCAGAACATTTTTGGTATATTTTGAGTTATTGTTCACAAAAGGGTTAATATACAAGTTAATTAAATGTTTAGTGTTTAAAAGAATATATTTAAGAGAATTATATAAAAGTAAACAAATTAATTCATAGAATTTATAATTATAGCAATTATAGCAAATCTATTTAATATATTAAAAGTGAAAAAAAAAAACATTTGAGATAGGTTAAGAAAAATCCTACAATACCCAAATACAAATTATAAGATTTTCTTTCAAAATTATTTAAGAATTTATAGAGGCATTTTTTAACTAAGCTTAACTACTTTATTAGAGAAAAAGTACCTATTATAAAACTCCTAGAGAAATGTAAAAATATTTATTAAATTTTCGCAGCAACTTTTTGTGTAATATTTTCATAATTTAAAACTTTATTATTATTTGGAAAATAATAATGAAAGTGTGCAAGAGAACTCGTATTTAACATTTCAAAATTTTGAAAATTTCAATATTCAACTAAAACAATAGCTCAAAGTTAATGACCATAGTCAACTCCATTTTTTCGCTAACAGGCTTTCGGAACGTTTAAAAGAGCACAGAAATTTTACTGAAGGGTCATCTTTAGCGGTATATGGGACGACGTCTGCCAACACTGGCGTCAATATAAAAGAATATTCTATTTTTCTTCAATATTTTCAATGTTTTTGATGTTTTCCGATATATAGAAAAAAATATATATAGATATTTTAAAAAATAAACGAATTATTGATAATTAAAATATCGTCACCTAAAATACAAAAGACCGTAACCATTGAAAACAAGCAAAAAAACGATCAAGTGCTTCCAAAAAAGAACATTTTCACCATTTCAAAAGTAGAACTAAATGAATATTTTAAGCATTTTTTGAAGTTATTAATAATACTTTCAAAAAAATTAAAATAAGGTTAATAAGTTTAAAAAAAAGATTATTAGTATTTTAAAGCATTTTAATTATCATTTAATAAGGCTAAAACAAAATTTTTATTAAAAAATTTTATAAAAATAGTTTTAAGAGAAGTATTTCAGAATCAATGAACAAGAAGCAAAGAATAAGAACATTCTTTTAATGATAAACATAGATAAAAAAGGACTTCGGCAGCTATTTTTCAGCACTAAGTGCTTCCTTCCAATGACAACACAATGTTAAAATCATGACTTTTTCAGCTCTTTTTTATTTTTTTTGCTGGGAATTAGGTACAAAATTTCATTAGCTCCTTTAAACATCAAAAATAATATTTGGATTCTGAAAGGTTTTCTGTGCACCAAAAAATTTCTATAAATCGAAAAAACATGTCATATTGGCCATTATCAAAACTGGCTGAAACTGACTTTAATCCTTAATAAGTTTTGTGGTAATAATATTTTATACAAACGGGTTACAGATATGAACTCACAAGGCTTGAAACTAATAGAGTGCAAAATTTTAGCACCATAGGTTTCACTTTATAATCATGATTGTTTGCTCAAAGTTCAAAAACTTCGAAAAAAAGCTAAAAATTATTTAACTTTTTCTCATTCTTCTAATCTTTTTGTTCACACGTTTATATCCCTTAGATTTTATATGAACTAATCGGACTTTGTGGACAAATTCTACATCTTCTTTGTTATTGTGCAACTTTTCAATAGTTAAATACAGGGTAGTCGAATTTTGATGACAAAATTTTTTAATTTTTAAAATTTTTTGGTTTTTTGGGCGGGTCTGTGCGCTTCTCAATGGAATAGAAATTATGAAACCGGAAATGATACTTGTTACAATTAATATTTTTGCACTATATCTCATTGATGTGCCCTAAATAGTCAACGCAGTGGATAGCCTCAAAGTTTGAAAACAAAAGCGAAAATTATAAAAAAAATCAGTTTTTCGCGAGGCATATTTACCGTTTCTAATAGAATACCATGGATTACTGCGTGAACATAGTTTTGTTTTGTTATTTTACACAGTAAAATCGAAGGAGCATTAAAAATAAATTTAATAAAAATAAATTATAGACTTTTTTAAAATTACGCAAAAATTCAATTAATTTTTCAAGCAAAAATTAACACGATGTTTTTATCTTGAGGCAGAAATGCCAGATGTGAACATAGTTTTGTTTTGTTATTTTACACAGTAAAATCGAAGGAGCATTAAAAATAAATTTAATAAAAAAAAAAAAAAATTATAGACTTTTTTAAAATTACGCAAAAATTTCACTTTTCGTTTTTGCATTTTATATAGCAAATTGCAGTTTGTAGAAATCTTGATAAATATAGTTATATGAACGGCGATGGGGACCATAAATTTAAGTCAAATGTCAATCAAAAAATTTTGAAAGATACAGATTTTATAGACCAAAAAAATTTAATTGGGTTAAAAAAGGATCACAATATTAAATATCATTTCTTTGTAATAAACTGTAATAAAATAAAATATATGAAGAAATAATTTATATTTGAAACCTATTTTCCACAATTTCGCAATTTTTTTTATAGAGAAAATTTTGTTTAATTTCACTAGGAAACCCTAAAATTTTCTTCACTAATATCATTAAACATTGAAAATATCATAAATTTTGTTCGAATTTGAAATTTCTTGTAATTTTGATAAGAATTATATATAAACTTCTAGTTTGTAAATATGTAAAAATGTAAAATTTCTGATATAACATATATGCTATATTTTAAACATATATATATATATAATAATATAACTATAGAAAAACTTCTATATAGAATTGCAAAACTATAGAAAATTTTTCATATACATATTAAAAAATATCAACAATTTTTTTTTTTTTTTTAAAGGTTGAAATTTTTTATGTATTAAAAAAAAAACTATCATTTTTTATATATCAAAACATATATATATTTTTTTTTTATTATATTGTAGGAAAACATGAAAAATTTTATATAAATAGGATAAACCTTCAAAAATTTTCTAAATTTAAAAAAGTCGAAATTTTCTTAATGCGAAATTTCCAAATTATTTTTTTTTTTTTTTTTTGCATTTTTCTTAATATAGAAAATATCAAAAAGCGTAAAATATTTATTAAATCGAACATTTTCTTAATAAAATGGAACATATATTTTGACATTATAGAAATTTTTCTACACATATGTAAAAATAACATTGAAAATTTCTTATTTGAATTACATATCGTCACATAAAATACAAAATGCAGTAACCATACTTCAATTTTTTACAGCAGAAGCAAAAAACATTAGGAAAATGCAAAAGGCCATAACTACAATTTTTAATTTTTTTGCTTTAAAAGTAAGCAATTAAGTAAATTTTATTAATCGTCCACTTAAAGCACAAATTGATAAAGCATAAAACACTCTTCAAAACCATTTTTTTTTTTTTTTTTTATGGAACATATTTTGAGTTTTTCATATACGAAGTTGATGTTACGGCCTTTTAACTTTTATTAATATTAATGTTATTTTCGAAGATATGAATACGAAGATATGAATATGAAAGTCTAGATGTAATTTGGGTCAGTACATTATAATCAAGTAAAAACATGAAATTTTGAATCTAGTTTTAATATATTTTGTTTTCCTAATAATATTATCGAAGCCCTAAGCAACATTTCAGCTTTTCTTTGTTTTATTTGAATAAAACTAAAAGTACTTTTATCAGAAAATATTAAAAACATTATTATCATTCACTAGCAATAAGAATTATATGCAGGGACAGGAAGTTCATGCACTTAAAAAAATTATATTTTAGGAGTTTAAAATATGCACTAAAAATTTTAAAATATACCGTAAAAGCGAATAAAATATTCACTTATTTTTTTTAATTTGTTAAAAGACAAAAATAAAATTTAAATTCAAGGCCTAAGGCCTAATTGTGGCCTTCAGAATTATATTAAATTAAAAATAAATGTATAGTGAATATAAAAATTAATTAAAATTTGTATTTACTTAGATAAACAGAGTTTGCTTTTATTTAGAAAAGTAGAGGTTAATCTATTTGACCTTAGAAAGTTGCCTACATACTATAGAAAATTATAGCGTGAGGTGTATTTTTAAATGATTTTAACTCCTTTTGTAGAAAGCATTTAATGTTTCTTCATATGAATCTAAAATAGCACCAATTGCATTGACAACAAATTTCTTCCGCCTCAATGATAGATTGATTTTTATATTATAAAAAAGGGTTGAAAAAAATATTTCATAGTACATAACTCGATATTAAACGAACTTATTCTGCCTTCCAATGAATAATTGGGATTTATACCGTAAGAGGCTGTTTCATATCTATGTTTTAGGCTATCCAAGTGTGATTTAATAAAAAAAAAAAAAACTCTTTAAATGGTATTGTTTTGTAGAATATTTCATAGGAGATTGCTTTTTCATTCATTTTAAAACTTTCTTTATTTTTTGGATATGTATTTGACATTATAATTAAAAATAGATACATTTAGAATTTCTTTTTATCATATTCTTAACGAACAATTATGTACGTGCAGTACAGTTCTGAATGACACCGAGACTATCGAGCGTATAAAAAAAAGTAATTGTAAGATAACTTGATTTTATTCGGTATCTATTGGAGAATTCCACGTCCATGTCCATGTATTTTTGTTTAAAGGAGGAAAAAAAATTGGTGTTAGTTTTGGAGATATAGCTTAACTAAAATGAAATAAAAGTCTTTTTAGCCCTTCCCAAAATTTTGAAAAATAAACTTAAGATATTTTATCAGTACACAGAATTATTTTTTCTACACGAAAAATTTTTTTAAATTCAAATTTTGCACAAAATATGATACAAAAGTATGCATTTATGACAAAATATGCAAAAACACTCATTTCAAAAATATGCGCTAACAAATCGATGCCATTTTAAAGCAAATTACCCAATGTGCATAGATATTTGGTTTATACTGTTCTAGGAGTAAAGACAAAAAACATGCATTTGCATGAATTTGGTCACAAAGTACATATAAACATATATAGTAACACAATATAAATTAGAAAAACTAATTCCAATGAAGTTTTTTTGCACAGAAACGTGAAAAAACGTATACGCAAATTTGATCATAAAAGGGTTAAAAAAAGATCGATGTTTTCATTATATAGAAAATTCTGAATTTTGTTCGACTATTGAACATTTAAAATTTTTTTTCTATATTATATAAATTCTATATTTTCTATATCAAAAAAATCAGTTATTCTTAATATATTTAGAAAATTTTCAACGATGTTTTACATTTTTGTATGTATTGTATTTTTTTTAAATTTTCGATATTAGAAAGAAGTAAGGAAGACCATATGATACTCTACACCATGGATAAAAAAAAAAACATATGGATAAAAGTGATTTAAGAGGGCATCTCATATGGAGACTGAGGTATATTTTGGACTGATTATTTTTAAATTTGGAAGGGTGATTTAAATACCTATAAAACTTGTTCATGTTAAATATTATCTTGATACTAATATTTATATGAGATTTATTCACGTTAAAGTTATTTTCGGTAGTGGGTCATTTATGGACAAATCCTAGTAAAACTTGGTACTTTTTGCTTTTATAAGACTTATTTGTGTCAAATATTATCTTGTTACTAATATTTATATGGGATTTATGTACATTAAAGGGGTTTTAGGAAGAGGGGTTTATATGGGATTTATGGCCAATTATGAATGCTAATGGCACACTAATCTATGCTTATATAAAACATATTTATGCCGAACTTCAATAAAATTGTGATATATTTAAATTTATATTTTCTTTGTGCTAACATATTTTGCACCAACACCATTTTAATTTTACAGCTCATATGCTTAAGATTTCTTTACATATTTAAAGTTATTGAAATTTTTTAAATTTTGGTTTTTTATTTATTTTGGTGCCACCAAAATAAATAAAATTTGATGTTTATAATGGTTTTTGGGATTACCATAAGCAAATAGTAATCTAAATTTAAAGATATAACATAACAAATTTTAGTATAAATAAAATATATTTAAGATTTTTAGTTAAAAGAAATGTTTGGAAAGACATAAAAGCTCGTTGTTTATTTTTTTTTATCAACTTAAGTTTGAAACTGCAAAACGAAACATTACTTAAGAGTGAGCTTTAACATAAAGGTTTCTTAACTAAGTTTGTCTAAGTTCACATAGTTCTTTTGAATTTGCATTTACGTTCACACACAAAATTTTACTTCAGCAATTCTTGCTTTAATTGCCTTGATTTGTTTTGTTTTGAAGTACGAAAATGAAAAACAAAACGAATTTCGAAGTATAGGCAAGTTTGTTTACTTTCATATTTCCCCTCGCTCTTCCACGAAATAAGAATTTCATCAAGAAAAATTGCCTTGTGTGAACGCAGACTTTGCACTAAAGCAGGGGTTCTCACAAGCACTTGCTTCACAACCCACTTGAGATGTAAGAAGTTGAGGACGACCCACAACCATTTTGGAGCAAGAAATGAAATATATCTTTGCAAACTCAAACGTTTGAAATATGATAATTTTAACGTGTTTATCAAAATATGTTTAAAAAAAATCCAAGTTAAATTACATGTTTCAATTCAAATTGAAATTGATTTGAATATAAGCTCTGTCCTAGTAATTGTAAAACTTGCAAGATTTAATCAGAATTTTCAGGAAAACGTTCCCATACTAAGTATTTATGTGTATTTTGTTGTTTTTCTGACAATTTCTGACTAATTCTGATTAAAACCTGTAAGTTTACCAAATACTGTAAAAGTGCTATACTTTCTCAATTTGTTATCAAAAGTTATTTATAAACAATTTCTAAACCTAAAAATAAATTAATACTAATAATATAAACAGCTATTCTCAAATCAGACAAATTTAAGAAAACAATGAAAACATTTGATTTCTAATAATTATAAACTTGAGATAGAACCTTCGTGTTTAAAAAAGTATTTGAAAAATTACTATTAATGGTTTTGAAATCAAAATATTAAATCAAAATTTTTTCACAGAAATTGTGTGAAATGAAAATTATTTAGCATTCTCTTGAGATAAAACATTATTTAAATTGGTTAAATAGCTAAAAAATTGTATGAGCATAAAGTTCATTTTGTTTGAACATATGACGTTTGAAGAAGGAGAAGAATTTTAAATTTATTTACTTACATATGTTTAAAATTTATTGAACCAATTCAAAAAATTGCTGTTGATGTTTGAGATTGGATGTATTTTTTTTTTCGAAAAAATGTTCATTAACTTTAAATCGAGATAAAGTTCACTTTCATGCAAACGATTTCAGTTCGGTACTGTTAAAAATCGTATAATATTCTGCATGAAGATATAAATAAATTTGTGTTATCAATTTTTATGCAAATACTATTAATTGTTTGTTCAAACAGGTCTTCGAGACCTCCTTACGGACCCTTGTGGGTCGCGGACTCCCATTTGAGAACCGTTGTACTAAAATATACACTAAGGGAACATTATAAAACCGGGCCTTAGACCACTTTCGAAGTAAACGACTCAATTAATAGATATTGTTTTTTTTTTTTAATTTACAAAATTTGGGTATTATTCATACATATAGAATAATTTTTATACTTTTTCTATTTATATAAATTACCGATATCGAAAATATCGAAGTTTTTGTGTGATACTATGATTTCTGCAACTTTTTTTTTGTTAAATATTTATTAAAAATATTATTGAAAATTCTTTAAGGTCCATAAATTTAAAAAACCGGTCTTAATGTAGAAATACAACAATGCCGTCAACGGGACGGTTTGTTTTCTATTAAAAATAAACATAATGACAAAAGCAGTGGGACAACAAGATGATTACCAAAGTTTTACGTAAAATAAGAATTATCAATATTATATTTTATTATTTGTTATAATTATAATTTTTAATATATTAATATTTTTATATTTGCATAATTTTATTTCTATAAGGAATTTTTATTTTCTCCCATTTTATTTTATTTTTTTTATTTTATTTTTTTTTTATTTCTTTTATTTTTTGCAATATATTTTTCATAAATGATCTTGTTGAAAAAAAAAAACAAAATATCGTCAAGGAAATAAAATACATTTCATTCGAACGGCTTGCCGTTTAACGGAAATGTAAAGTTAAATTTGTATGGATCTGCCGTTGTCGTAGTTGGTTGTGTTTCTACACTTAAACGATAATTTTACTGAATAGCAAAAAATTCTTTGTGTAGAAATGGTTCACAATTTCGAAGATTTCGATTCAAATAAGACATTCTAAAGAACAGGTGTCATAAAATTTTTCTTCCTGCAGTAATATTATTTCGTTTTAATACATTTAAAAACGATTAACTACAAAATGTCTAATGAAAATATAACTAAAGAAAAGCTTTTTTTTTTTTGCTTGTCATTACAAAAATTTTAAATTTTAATTCGCAACCAAAAATAACATTTGTCTTAAAATAAGATTCGATATCATCAGCTCTATTTAAATAAAGTAAAAAAATGACGGTTCTTTTTTATTTGTTTGTTTTAAATTATTTATTTGTTTGTTTTTAAATTATTTGCTAGTGGTCTGATGATTAAATTGTCTTCTTTATATATTTATATATATATATATATATATATATATATATATATATATATATATATATATATATATATATATATATTGTATTTTAAATTTTTGTTTACGTTTTACCTCCATGTATACACATACAAATACCCCTTATAATTGTAAATTATATTTCAAAATCTTTTGAAACAACAACTTCTTTAGAAAGCCAAATATCTTTTCGGAATTTTTTCATTAATTTTATTGATAATTATTTATGTAGAATTATTTATTTGTAATATTCGTATATTCTCTATCATTTCTTGGCTATTTTTACTCATACAAAAAGATATTATGGAAACTTATGAAAAAAAATTTGTTTTTAATTTTATTTACTTATTTAATACATGTGTGAATATGAATGTTTAAATCTTATATACATAAATATAAATAATATATAAAACTTTGTTTTGTTGTTATTATTATTTGCTTTTGTGTTCCTTTCTTGATAAAATTTTTCGTTGTGTTGACAAATGTTTAACAAGTTTTGTTTTTTTTCCTTTCTTTTTTTGTAGGACTTTGCCCTATGAGTCTTAAAAGCCCCTCTAGGTTAAATAACTAGGAGAGCAATCAACTCGTAAAATTAACACCCCTCTTCTTTAAAAAATATATATATATATCGGTTTAATAACTAGTATAGCTCGTTTTCTCTATATTTAGGTATACTATATTGAAATATTTATATTTGTATTTTGTTACGAAGCATTTTTTTTGTGAAACAAAGGAATTTTAGAGAGTGAAAAACAAAATAAACTAAACATTAACAAAAATTAAAAACGATCATTATTGAATGGAATTGCAAAAACAATACGATATGAATTCTACTAAATGATAATGTTTAACAGTTAGTTTTTTTCTGATAACAGGTGTTTATTGATTACTTGAATACCCTATAGTTTTAGGAACAATCATGATAATGAGAGAATTTAAAAATAAAGATAAGTCAAGCCACTGTAAACTTTAAACTATCTTTCTTATGCAGAGAGTAACACATATTCTCAATTTCTACACCCTTATACTAAATGATCATGCTTATCAGCGTTTAAATCTGAGTTTAATAATAAAAAAAAGAAACATCGAGGGAATATCATTATAAAGAGCAAATTATAATAGATTTCAACAATCCTGTATAACAATCTCGTATAACTAAGAGATCTCTCTCCGCAGTTTCCAAACCTCTACGATCTTCAATTTTAGTCTCAAACACAGAACAATCTATTTTGTTATATTTATTTTTACCAAAAAAAAAAAAAAAACTTTAAAAATAAAAGTGAATTTAAAAAAGTAACACCCACAAAGAAAGTGATCAAGGGTGATATGTGTGTAGTCGGTAGAAGTAATCAATTTAGTGATATATTATTTATTTACACTCGCACCGATAGCGCAAACAAACAAAATAAACGAAATTTTCTTTAAATCGTATCAGTATAATTTGTTATTGCCTTAAAATTAAAAAATACAAAACTGATAAGGACTGTAAATTTTTTTTTTTTTAACTTTTAATTGCTCCCATTTCAACGTATGTATGTAAAATGAGAAACAGCATTTTTCAAATACTCAAATTTATGTGAGTTATAAATTGTAAAAAATAAGAGCAATAACGAATTGTAGATACCATTCCCCACATATAATTTAGTTAATTTGTTAGAGATGTTTCAATTTCATTTCACAATTAATTGTAATAATGAAAAATTATTTTTAATTTATTTGTGTCAATAATTTTCTTTTTCAAGAGAAATTACATTTTTCCGTTACATAACATATGTGTAATTTGTGTACATATGTATGTCAACTGTGTACATATGTTAACTGAGTTTGTTGTTAAACGAGTGATTCCATCAAAATTTTAAATTGTGGCCACATAAACTATTTTCCGCTAACAATACTTAGCTATTCTCAAGTTCATTAAGTTCATTAATCATTAAAATTATTATATCCTGCGACCTTCTTGGCTCTTATTAATAGAACGGAATCATCTAAATCAACATCATTCCAAAGGCTCCCGATGTAACGTTTAAGATTCTTTACAGAAAAAAGATTAGTTGGAAAGCGATGCTTACGTTTAAAATTAAATGTAAAATTTTTATATTTTGTTGCGGATATTTATAATTTCCTTTATTTTCTGCTACTAAGATGGACGTTATCAAAACTTTTTTTCTACATCATTTAATGTTGTATTAACTGTTCTATATTTAGTTCTATAAACAATCTCTCCTAAATTTTCGCTGAGGGAAGGAACAGTCTGTACCACCTTTGATTAGAGTTTTAACAATTATTTTGACTATTGTACATTTTCTTCTAAAGCGATTTCAATTTTTTTTTCCAATTTTAAAATTTGCTATTAAATGTTAGATCCCATCCTTAACCCTCAATTATATAAATTTTTGCTGTCCCCATATTTTTTGGCTGTGCAATTTTGTCAAGTAGTAGTTACATGCTACGCAGGTTCTGTCTCTGCAGCCGCTCATTTTTTCTTTGCTGTGTGTGGGTTAAAAGGGGAATTTTTAATATTTTGAACTTTCAAAACTCCTAGTGGCTAAACGATACAAGTTAGGAATATAATTTTGTAGAACTATCTCTCCTCTACAAAACATAATTGTTATATTTGCTTTAGTCCTTACCTAGACAGTCGGATATGTGATAGAAAACGATTTTGAAAACGAATCAATTTAAAATCGAATAAAAATTGTGTGATGTATTATTTTGTCGTTTTAGTTATTGATGAAAATTAGATTTAAATTACTTTCTTTAGATTTCATTGCATAATTTTTTATCGAAATTCATCACAACTTTTCAAACTGATTCGATTTGAAAGCAATCGGTTTTCATCACATATTTGAATTATTTAAATTAAGAGATCTTTGAGGAAGCATATTAATTTGGTTGTCAATGGATAATATTTTAGACGTGATGGAATAAAACTAAGCTTTCTCTATTGATTTTAATGAGTATTCTTACGAAATTTGCAACACATTTTCCACCACATTTTTTTTTAGCATTGACCTCTGTTAGTAATGATCTTTAATCGACTTAGATAAAGCTCTAATTTTGCGGAATATTTAGTCAGGATTTGGCCATTTTTCTTTTCAAAAAAGATTACTTAAGAAAGTCTGCCAGAACTTCAGCACTAATATCATATGAGCTAAGTTCAGTGGACAGATAACGAAGAAATATTAAATTTAAACTGATCATTGGGGATTGAAGAGCAGGATATATTCGAGCATTTCTTGTGCCCTTGTTTAACCCAATTATGAAAATATATTTCCTAATACATAATTTTTAAAAGCTTAATTCGGTATATGAGTCATTCCATTTAAAACCAAAACGACAAACTATAAATTTAAACCTGAACTCTCCGAATTTAATGATATTCGGTATAATCGTTATTTATATCAAAACTAAGACTCAGACAAAATTTAATTTTTTCTTCACATGGTTCGCGAAATATAGCAAAAAAAATTAAAAATATGTTCAAAGTTCTATTCACAAAATCACAAATAATATTCAAGTCATATATGCCACAGAATTCATTAAGTCCTCATGTTAAAGGTATCAAAAATATCTTTAAAATAACATAGAGCATGATTTTTTCATCAACGTTGAAATGGTTCATATTTCGCGATTTTTAGTTCGCGGATAAATACCTCAAAAAATGGTATTTTTATTATTTTTTTTTATATACGTTAATGTCGAAGCTCTTTTCTCTCAGAAAGTGTCATTCTCGCCATAGCTTTCAAGTTATTACAAAAAATGTTACATTAAGTACAAAATATTTCTTTTGATTTAGGTTGTTTCAATTATAGACAAACAGAAAAATCACAAATAGCGATCTTACTCCATACAAATTTAATGAAATTTGGTATGAACATTTTCTCTAACATAACTAACCCTAACATCGAGTTAATTCTTCATTATGGTCCACGATTTACAACGACTTTAAATAGCGAAAAAACCAAGGTTTAATTTTTCTACTAACAAACATCATTCACTGTTACAAATTTTATGTTCCATACGACTAAAAACTGCAGCAATATTTTCATGCGGTATACTAAAAATTGCAGCGTCTGTTTGCATATTTATAGCAACATACTTAACATACCAGCACCTTATGCTGCAGTTGCACTTGTAAAATTTGCTGAAAATATATTTCACATCAATATGTGCTTTCTTTGTTGTGCTTTATGTTCTTCTCTATTTGAAAATTTGTGCTTTGATTTTGCTACAGTAGTAGGTAATTTAGCAGTCGTTATTTTGCAATTTTTATGCTGCTAGAATTTTTTTTCGGTTTTTTTTTTTTTTTTTTTTTTTGTAAAGCGATTAATGTCTATACTAGAGAAATTATTATTAAGACAAACGTCAAAATTTTTATCACGATAAAAATTTGGCTAAATTATTACAACGTGAATTTGACGGTATTATTACAGAGTTAAAAAAATTGTCAGCGCTCGAGCACTGACAAATTTGTCTTGCTTGAAAAAAGACGCCGTTTTGATTTTTGTGAGTACTTTTTACATGGTTTATTATATTATACGTTTTACCCTATAATATGTAAAATATATGAAATATGATTTGTCTTGATAAAATTTTCTCTAGAATAGACGGGACGTAAGTGTTGAAATGCAACCTAATAAGACTGCACCAAATTTACCCATTTTTGAATTTTTACCGTAACTTCTCCTAGAATCGTTCATTGGATTGTAAAAATATATTGTGTGAAATATTAGTAAAATCGGATATCTTTAACCCATAACGCATCGGTCCTGAAGTTTGTATCGTGCGCTTATATGGGGAAAATATGTATTTTTTACAGTTTATATAAAAATTTAGCTATTAAAAACTTTGCAAAATGTTGAAAAGTCGTAATCTACACATAATTATTTTTCAAACAAGATAAAAACGAAAAAATCGGTTAAAAAATGCTTAAGTTATTACCAATTCCCCAGACCATTAATGTGTTTTAGACCACTTGTGTAAGAAGTGTACGAACAAATTTAAATGATTAAATGAATTGCTATTTTTAATTAAATCTAAACCATAATTACTGAAAAATTTGTTTCTCCAGGTTAATTCAAACCCCTTTACATGTTTGGTTAAAAAATGTTAATTTTTTTAAGACTGTTTCAAAACTCCAATATCAAACTTTTTATAGATAACACTGCAGGAAATACTACAAAATAAGATAAGACATGTTTAAAAAAATATATTCTGAAGTTTTTAGTTTTCAATAAAATTGTATGGAAATTTAACTAGAAGACCTCCATTGATATGAGTAGTAAAAAAGGCAAATTTAACTCTCAAGTGAGCTTGGGGTCAGCATTTTTTTAAACGCACCTTTTCTTAAATATTTGTAAAGTCAATTTTATTAGTTAATATCATGGACAATTAAAGAATAATTACCTCATTCTGACAAGTAAAATCATGCTAAGCCATCAGAATTCATCACAGAAATCATTGCATCCAGATGACAAAGAAAATATGTTTTCGTGAACTTTGACCTTCTTATTTTGAAGATAATCAATGACCAATTTTCTTAAAAACTACAGAGAATATTTTCTGAGATGTAGTTTATCTTAGTGTGTAATAATTTTGTTTAGTCTGCAACTGCAAAACTGCAAAAAGATGCCTTTTTGCCGAAATCTGCAAAATTCCAGTTGCAAGTACGGCATGGTATTTATTGACCTAATTTTTTTTTTTTTTTTTAATTTATTTCCTTTTTTGAAATTTGTTTAACAAAAGTTTTAAAACTTTTAAATTCGAGTTTTAAAACAGTTTAAAAGAAATCAAAATTTTTTTAACCAAGCATGGAAACGGGTTTCATATAATCCTGGAAAAACAAAAACGTATTTTCAGTAATGATGGTCCAAATTTAATTACAAATAGTTAAAGCTACATTTTTCTAAAAACTGTAAAAAATCCATATTTTCCCCATATAAACGCGCCATACAAACTTCAGGTCCGATGCGGCACGATATCTAATTTCACCAATATTTCACACAATATATTTTTACAATCCAATAAACGATTATAGGGGGGAATTACGGTCAAAATTCAAAAGTCGGTAAATTTTAGTGTAGTTTAATGTACATATGTTGGTGTGTATGTTCGTATGTATGTTAGGTTAGGTTAAAAAGAGTGGGATCTTCACGCCTCCACCCAGAGATCAGTCGGTCCATTGTGATCCTTTAAAAAAAAACCAAGAAAAAGAGGAAAGAGATAGAGAAAAAGAGACAAAAAGAGACTTTAGTAGGTAAAGCAAAGGAAGGGTGTGGAACCTACTACATAGCAATGAAGAACGATTACTCCTAAGCCACTTTATCACCATTACTAACCCTATCAGGATACTAAGTCCTTTGACCATAGTGCTCTAGATATCTTATGGCCCTGAAATATGACCCAATTGGAATCCTAACCGATGCCTCCACAAAAGACCTGTCCAGCTCTGAGCCTCTGCGAGCTAGCTCGTCGACTATTTCATTATCGAGAATGTCGCAGTGACCAGGAACCTAACAAAGTCTTATCCTGTAGGTATCCATTAGTCTTCTCAATTACTTTCTACACTCAAGCACTAATCTGGGCCTAACACAATGACTTGTCATTGCCAATAGTGCTGCCAGACTACCTCGTATGTATGTTAATGTTTTTAACTTTCACACAAGAAATCTAGCAGCAACGAAGTTGTCAGCAAAAAGGCTGCTAAAGATAGTACTATAGCAGCAAAACCCAAACGAAAATTTGTTACTAGAGAAGAAAGCTAGTTCAATATATATTACGTTTTTACTCAAGATTACTGCAAATAAAAATAATTTTCAAATAAATACTGTTTATACTGTTTATACGCCAGATGGCAAAAATATAACTATTGTCATAGAAAATTCAATAAACGTGAAAGGAAGTGGCAATGCCGTACGCTTTATTTGCAATTAGTTTCACTAATCACGATTAGTTTTCGTGAGTTAATAACATGCAAAAAAGATTAATTAAGGTCTCATGTTAAAGAAAATAAAATTACCTTTACAACATGAATTTTTATTCTAAATTTTAATTGTCCCTACTTTGCTACTTATAGCTCGTAGATGTATATCTCAAAAAGTGGTATTTTTAAAATTTAAAAAAAAATATTTATATGTTAATGGCAAAACGTTGCTCTACACTCTCAATAAATACATTCTATGACTCGCAATGGTTTCAGAGTTATTTAATTAAACGAATTCATACTTAAATATATTTTTTACTTGCCATGACATATTTTTTTAATGATTCAGAAACCATTGCGAGTCTGTGTGAGTCTTAGTTTTGTTATGAATAACGATTATACCAAATATTATTAAATTCGGAGAGTTGAGGGAAATCGGTTGGTTTTAAATGGAATGACTGATATGAGTTTTGATCTTTCTCTTTACACTAAAAATTGATGTAAGAAATTCTTCAATTATTAGCTTAAATCATGAATGCAATATTGAAACGGGTGAAGATGTTGAAAAAGAACTAAATGTAGAAGAATCAATTAATTTTTTGCTTAATTCTCTGAAAGTTAAATTTTGAATTAAGAAATATTTGTTTTCCTTTCTATTTCTATACTTAATTCATCCACTATTAAATTCATTCATAAAGAATAACATATGGACTTTAAACCTTTTACTGATTACATTTTTTGTTAATTCAAATAGTTGTAAACTAAATTGAATAAAAATATATATCGTCAGTGGGTTGTCGAAAAGTCTTATACAATTTTTTTTTGTATAAAAGCCATATAAAATTAAATCCATAGTCATAATAAAAACGATCTATGAAGCTTTTACATAGTTCAATCAAAAAAATTTCAGAAAATTACTCATATGGACTCTTCGCCGGCGAACCTACGCTATTTTTATTTCATTTAACTTTTTCATTTTTATTACAAAATAAATTAGTTTCTTTGTAAAGAAGTGTAATATGTAGATTTGAATTAAAGAAATTTTCACTGTTTCGATATATTTTAAAGAGAAATTGTATAGAGTTGATTCTATAAGTCAGAGGTTCCCACAGAATTTTTCTTCACCGACTCTTGCAAAAATTTTTTCTTTTTTTCCGTACCCCAATATAAATTTTGATACTTTAATAGAAGTAGAATCAAAGCAAATAGTGTTAGGCAGAAACGTCGCCCATATATACTGAGAAAGATACTATATTAGACAAATTATGAAGAACTTTTCCGATATATTTACGTATCTTACATCAAAACTGGTACAAAAATATATAGTATTTCTAAGAAATTTTAAAAATCGGGAAAAAATTTAGAGATAACTACATATACTTTCCAAATTTGCCAAAATTTAGCATTTAAATACAAGAATTTATTTTAAATACTCTTAAATTATTTTACTTCATCATGTTATTATTCTTCTTGATCATTTTTTAAAACTTCTGCATATAGGGTGCACGTTTAAAATTTTCCAAGATTGCACTTACAGTCTTTCCTAGTCATATCTTTTATAAAATGTCAGAAAAATTTTGTAAAAAAATTAAAAAAAAAGTCAAATATCTTTTAAACTATTCGAGATAATGTATGTATGCATTTTCATTATATTGCTCAGTAGAATCCAGAAATGTACAAATATTTCAAATTGCCTTATATTTGTGAAAGTTACAAGTTTTGATATGTTATTCACACTCGAGACAGTAAACTTTGGCCCACTGTAGTGCTGTCTGTGCTTCACTTACACTCTCCTGCAAACAACATACTGAAGGTCTAACTCCTCCTCTATTGATGTCTAAGTTTCATCAACATCGTTGCAGCAGTTTAGAAGATCCAGATTTATTACTATTTATTTTTCGAAAGGCCCCAATGTGCGACTTCTAAATATTGTTGGATTTGCCTGAATTTTGTAATATGTACATATACTTCTTTTATAGAATGGACCACGGTCAGCCTTGTGAAAATTAAAGATTCAACGTTTTTACAATTTAGACCTGTCTAATTTCAG
Organism: Protocalliphora azurea; assembly: GCA_932274085.1. Lineage (NCBI taxonomy): Eukaryota > Metazoa > Arthropoda > Insecta > Diptera > Calliphoridae > Protocalliphora > Protocalliphora azurea. Next base: position 154,152,523 of record OW026520.1, read on the forward strand.
GAACCTTCGGAATGTTGAGCAAAGACGGACATCCTTTGTTAAAGACAAAATTAGTCAACTTTTATGATTAACTTCTAAACTAATAATGATTTGCCTCTTTTTCTTTCATTACGTTGCACCTGTTTTTTGACCCTTGTTGCTTTGTTTAACTTTGGACCTTTCCGTTACTACGTAGCGATAGTGCTTGCTACTCATTTATTACAGTTTATGGCAGTTTTTAGTTAAAAATGATTTTTTTAACAACTTAATGCTCATGCTGCAAAACTATTATTGAAAGCAAAATGTTTGACATCATTCTTAACGTTAGAGAACGGAAGCTTTCTCTTGGAATTGCTCTCTCTCTGTCTTAAACAATAAGAATAAGATTGTGTTGTTTATTTAAACAGCAACACAATGATATTTTTATGTATTTGTTTATATATAAAAAAGTATTTCCGAATGCAATGATAAGAATCCATGAAGCATTCAAAGTCGACTTCGTCCAATGTTTAAGTCTGACGCTAGCGACTACGACTACGATCAACAATAACTGGACAACAAGCACAACTACTAAGAAAGAAATTATCAATCAAAATATCGAAGGTTTTGGTTTAGTTTCGATTTCGTTTTTTTTTTTTTTTTTTTTTTAAAGGTTTACTAGGGACCAATTGTCACATACAAATATCAGTTGTATGGAATACCGTGAGTGGTGAGCAAGCAATTGTACGAATAAAAAAATAATAAGAATCCGTCCTTTAAACGTTCTATTATTTGAAATTAGTGCTACGTAGAAGACAATCCTGTGATATATATTTTTTATAAAAACAAACTTGTAAGTGTTTCATTAAGATGAAAAAACAAAATGCTTTAAGCGTGTTTTAGAAACAAAGAAAATAATATAAACAAAATTAATAAGTTAATGACATTTGTTAAACAAACAAATAAATATATAATTTCTTGATTAAATCAACAATAATCAGTTAAAAGTACTTAATAGTACAATTTTATTATTAGAAAAGTGTTTTTTTTTACAAATTTAAAGTCTAATTTAAAAAGTATTTGTAACTAATTTTTCATTTTATTTTTTTTATTTCCATTTAGTCAACATGTCAAACTCAAATAGCGAAGAAGCGTTTAATATACGCGTTGGCTATTACAGGCCCGAAACTATGGAGATTGCCAAAAATGAATTACGTGAAACTCCAGAAGTTAAAGAAGCTGCTATTAAAGAATTGCGTGAGCTTTTACACTCTTGCCCTGATATTCACTACAGAGATGATGATGATTTTTTGATTATATTTTTGAGAGCCTGCCATTTTTATCCCCAAAGTGCTTTTGAAAAGGTAAGTTATAAAAAAAATTAATTTTGGTCTTAATATTATAAAAAAGTAAGACAAAAAGTCCCATGTGTAATTTTCCGATTTTTTTTTTTTCAAATATCTGATTTTATTCCGGTGTTATCAAAAGGATTAATATGTAATTTGCATAAATTACATACAAAAAATAATCACTCTCCTGAAAAGTTTTTCTAAAACACACAGGACTTTTAATCAGCGCGCCGACGATAAGTATTTACTGTACTGCTGAACAATAGTTTTATTTAATGACTTTTTTGTTTTCCTAATTTTTAAAAAGTTTCCATTATATCTGAATATTTAAATGTTAAAATGAATTTCCATTTTGTTAAAAACCCATTAGGAAATTTACTAAATCTTATGTACATAGATATAATGTTTAATTTTGCTATGTAATTAATGAAATTTCAGCAGAACAGAAGCATTTCTTACAAAAAAGTGCTAAATCATTCACTCCTGTTTAAAATTACAAATATTCAAATAACTACAATCTATTTCAAAATTGATAAAATATATAAATATTATTCAAATTAATGTAATATATAGTTTTCTATAAGGAATTAAGAGAAAAAGTTAGAGTGGACTTTAATTTCCCCTTATTTTTTTTATCTTAAGTTGAGTCACATTACTATAATCAAATTATGTCTCTCCTAAAACATAATTAATCTAAATTAGTGGCACCTTAATGCGTATGCTTTAAATTCTATTTTGATACAAATAAATTATAGCTGCGCTTTTGAACTTTTGTATGAAGAAATTTGATAAGCTTTAAATTGAGGACACTACAGTTACCAACTGATATCAATCGTATTAATATATTACGGACATTTATACAGAAATGAAGTTTAATTAAATTTTAAATAAATAAGAATTTGTATTGAAAAATAATGAATTATCTCAGTTCTACGGAGATTAAAGGAGTTTAATAAAATATCAACAAAAATAGGAAAAATAATATTTTATTTTATTTAGAGCAGTAATTCTCAGAAGCACAAGCTTCACGACCCCTCTTGAGACATCACAACTCGAAAAAACTCACCATCATTTGTGTGAAATATATAAAAACTAAGTCAAAAGTTCGTTATCAAATATTATTTTTGAACAATGTTCAAACATAGTTTAAACTTTAAAAAATTAATTTTCAATAGGAAATATTTTAAAAATGGTGCTGATTAATGCACTTCTCAATTTTTGAATTTATTATTTATTATAAACCACTGATATTTTAGAAGAATTTAATATCATCCTGTATTTGAAATCAAGCTTACATATTAAAAAATATATAAACCACATAAATTACGATTAAATTACCGTTACTCTGGCAGCCTGTTTTCCATGAGGTACTAGAAATTGGTCATTCCTGGAAGCACTTTTTAAACAAATCTTTTTCTTTTTTTATTGAAATTCTCTACACACTTTTTCTTAAATTGCTTCTCCTTTTAAAAAATACAATTTTTTTAATTTAAAAAAGTACTTTTTCGAAAATTAGTCTTTTTTTCTTGAAAATGTTTATTTTTTTGAAAATTAATACTTTGTACGTTTTTTCGAAATTTGTATTTTTTTAATGGTTCATTTTATAAGATTAATACTCTTTTTACACCCTTTACCACAGGTGTAAAGATTCAAAATTCACCTGGGACCCCAAAAATATATAATTCTGGATCCTTATTGATAGGGAAGTCCTTATAACGACGTCCGTTTGTCAGTTGAAATCAGTTTTTGGAAAGCCCAAGTTATCGGATATATATGCTTTATACATCAATTTAATGAGAATTTCCCTTAAATGAACCGCCGAAAAACCCAAAAAAACATATTTGTTTTCGACCTAAGGTAGAGACTTCACAGAAAATGTACATTCTTTTTTCGAAAATTTTGTTCTGAACAAATGAACACAATCGGTTCATTAATATCCCAGATATCGGTCAAAATTCATTTTTAAACTTTTTGAAGCCCTTATATAAGCTACGGACTGCGTTTTTATATAGATCGATCATAAATAATTTTCTAAAACTTTGGTTTTTTAGATCAAATTATTTGGTGTATAAAAAACCAAGCTATTAACAAATCTTTATTTATTTAATGGCTGCTTTCCATATAGTTGTTGTCCTTATGGACACCGAAAAACAATAAGCTAGACTCTTCGTTCTTTCATAGAAAATTCGGATTTTTTTTTCAAACTTTTTGTGCTGAAGAAATTATCGGTCCATTAGTATACTTTGAAGCCCCTATATAAGCTACTAACTTCGTTTTTACATATAACGAATTTTCGTTTTTATATCAATCCAATCGGTCCATAATTTTTCAAAATACAATATTTAATTAATGTTGTCTTCATTTGTTGGGTATTGTTGTTTCATGAACTTTAAAGAAGATAAATTTTTCATACAACATCTCAACAGGATGAATGAACTGTATACAAGATTCGGCACAGACGAATACAGCACTATAACTTGTTTAAAACTGTTTTTTTTTAAATCTATACTTTTGTAAATGAGTGCTTTCATTAATTTAGTACATTTTTTAATTTGATTTTTCTTTTTAAATTTTTGTAAATTTATTCTAATATTATTTATTTATTTTTATTTTTTTTTTTTTTTTAATTAGCATTTTTTATTTTTTTTAATGTTGGTACTTTGTTTGAAAACAAATACTACTTTAAATGAATTTGCGCACTATTATTAGATTTTTTTTTTCGTAATTCCTTTTATTAATGTGCACTTTTCCGGATAATGTGTAATATTTTCGATAAAAGCTACTTGTTTTGAAAATTGTTATATTCCTTTAATGTTAAAAAATTGCTCTATTTTCAAATTTAATTATTTATTTCTTTTTTGAAAACTTATGTTTTTTAATTTCATATTTTTTTCGGAATTATTGTACATTTTTTTTTTTTTTTTTTTTGAAAATAAGTACTAGTAGTTTATTAAATATTGTCATTTTTTATAATTGTGATATGTTTTTGGAATATTTAAAATTAGAACTTTTTGGAAATTTACAACTTTTTATTGAAATTTTATACATTTTTGATACTTGGCGATTTTTTTTTTTTTTTTTCTTTTAGAACCAGCATTTTTTAAAATCGTTATTCAGGAATATTAGCAAATGTTTTAATAAAAAGTTTAATTTTTTTTAATGTATATATGTTTTGGATTTTTTTTTAATAGCTTAGTTATTTTTTGTAAATTTCTATTTCTTTCGAAAAATTGGAATTGAATTATTTATAGAAAAATGACACTATTTTTTTTATAATACGCATATTTTGGAAAATTAATACTTTTATGAAATACAATTTTTAATTTTTTAATTAGTACTTTTTTAATTTAATACTTTTTTTAAATTGATAGTTTTTTGAAAATTGGTATCTTTTTTTTAGAAAAAATCTCCATTTGGAAAAAATGGAATTGGATTATTTTTGGAAAAAAGAGTGCTTTTTATTATTATTTTTATTTTTGTTTTTTTTTTTTTTTTTTTTTTTTTGTAATTGCTCTTTTTTGTAATACGCATATTTTGGAAAATTAATACTTTTTTGAAATAGAATTTTTTATTTTTTTATTTATTAATTTTTTTTATTTTTATTTTTTAATTGGTTTTTTTTTAATTAGTACTTTTTTGAAAATTGGTATCTATTTTTAGAAAATATGTAATATTTTAAAAAAAAATTTCACATTTGGTAGGAATATAAAGAAGTACTTAAAAAATGGTACCTTTTTGAAAAATTGTTACTTTTCTGAAATTTTTAAAACGACACCGGAGATTATGGAGTCAATCGCAACCAATAACTTTGTTCGGTACAACGATGTTTTCATTGAAGTTCACACTGTTGTTATATTTCAAATAGAAAAAAGGAACAACTAACTCATGTTTTTTTTTCACAAACCTGACAGATAAAGTGCGTAGCATATAAAATATCTTTGGCATTTATGAACCAATTTTCTGTTTATCAATACCAAAATTCTCAGGACTTTATCCAAAATATTTATGTATAAAACATGTCCCTCTGTTAAATGGAGCCTTCACGAATTTCATTTCAACAGACTGATGGATGAATAGATAAATATTGTATTTTCCATTCTTTGCATTTATGGACAAATTTTACTATTTTCCAATAGCAAAATTCTCAGGAGCTTACCCGATATATTAATATATAAAACATGTCCCTAAGTTAAATGGAGCCTTCGGAAAGTTCATTTCAACAGACTGACAAACGAATAAATGTATAATGCATTTCTCTATCTATAACTGTCTAACAAATAAATTATTTTATAATTGGGTCCGAAATGAATATTGCAATAGTTAAACTAATTTTTATATTTTCTCAAAGAGTAATCTTTTTTTTTTTTGCATTCTTGACTTTCCTATAGCATTTCAAATAAAATTTTTTTATTTTCAAATGTTACCAATAATCTTTGAATTCATTTACTGTCTTAACCCTAAATTGCCTGATGTTTTCCCGGAAATTTACTGAATTTAAAAAACTTTTCTTGTTCATTTGTATTTTGAAGATCGTTATGTGTCAATTTGTATGTAAACTATGGGAAACCTGTTAAAGAATTGTAAAAAGAAATTATGCAATATCATTTAAAATATCAAAAGCAATTTTATTTGGCATTTATTATTTAGCAGGAGTTATTATAAATTCCAAAATAACGCATAAATGTTAGTACTGACAAATAATTAAAACATAAAACATATTAATCAATAAATAGTTAAGAAACATTATTTCTTCAATGCTAATTTTTAATTACCATAATTATCTTTAGCGAATAAAGCGATAATAAAAATAAAACAAATAGCACTTACCTTATCGAACAATAAGAATGAATGGTCAGTTAAATTAAACAATATACATGTGTACATACATACAAAGTAGTTTTGTAGACCACATAAAACCTTTCGACTACCTTCTTTTATGTACGGCAAAAGCAAAAAATGTTTTTATATTTTTGTCCATAATTGCAGATGAAAACTACCGCCTCTTTCCGTAAGGATAATGCCGCTCTTTTGCATGGTTTAGTAACTGATCAGCTCAAAGAAAAGTTTGTTAACTTTGGTGTTATAAATGTATTGAAAAATTGTGATCAGCTTGGACGTCGTGTGTTAATTGTTAATTGTGGTGAATTGTGGAATCCAAGTGATGTACCAGCTGACGATGTTTTCCGTATGTTGTATATGGTACATATTGCTGCTCAGTTGGAAGAAGAAACACAAATTCGTGGTGTTGTTTGTATAATGGATTTTGATGGTCTTTCAATGAAACAAGTTAAAGCTTTGTCTCCCAGCTTCTCGAAACGTTTGCTGACTTTCATTCAGGATGCCATGCCCCTGCGTATGAAGGAGGTACACTTTGTCAAACAGCCTTTCATTTTCAAAATGGTTTGGGCTCTCTTTAAACCATTTGTACGTGAAAAATTGAATAAGAGAGTAAGTTATTTAAAATTAAGTGAAACTTTAATGAATTAAAATTTAAATTATTATATTATTTAACCTCTTACAGATGCATTTCCATGGTAGTGATATGAAATCCTTGCAAAAATTCTTATCGCCAGAAATTTTGCCTGAAAATTATAAAGGAAATCTACCTAAAATTGATTATGGTGGAAAAGATTGGCTACCAGCTGTAGAAAAACATGCAGACTTTGTTAAAGAATGGTCTGAATTTGGTCCCGCCAAATGGTAAAAAATGGACCTTTAATTCCTTTAAGAGAATTTCATAGACTAAAGTTAAAACATTCCTTAGATATGTATAAATAAATATTGATTTTGTAATAAGTAGAATAAAACAAAAAAAATAGCAAAAAAATAAATAAAAAGAATTTATAAATATTTTTTTCTTTTTTATATATTACAGTGAGTTTTCTATATGTTTATTCACACATATTTCATTTTTGAATGCAATACGATTAGCAACAACAAATTATTTATGATTTCTGTTTTTTTACAATGTTTTGATGATGCATTTTATGGCCCATAAATAGTCACAATGTTAATAAAAAGTGTTAGTTTATTTTTTTCTGGGGGGATAAAGCTTAAAATAATGTCTATATATTATTTAATTATCGTTTGGAAATTCTAGTTTAATATTCTTCATTTTCACAAATTAATATCTTTCCAATAATAATTATCATTTTGCGTTTGTTTTCCTACCATTGAGGCATTTGATTTTTATAACAAAATTAATAAATTAAAAAAAAATACTAATGTTTTTAACATAATAAACAAAAATCAATATTAAAAATAAATCCAATTAGTTCACTAATTATTTTTAAAATAACGCACAAATTTACTAGAAAAGTGTTCTATAGTTATAATTTTATTTCATTTCCACTTCTTCGTTGAATGCCAACCATATTATTGAAAACTTATGGCAGGATTTTAAGGTGACATGCGTAATTGAGATGGTAATAAGAAGATTCTTTAAAGAATCATAGAAGCAGGATCTTCAATAAATTCTTGGAAATGTTGCAACCATTTGGCAGCTACGGCACCATCAACAGTTCTGTGATCAGCCGATAAGGTTACCTTCATTACATTGACTTCTTTGAATCTAAAAAAAGAAATGAAATATTTATTTTACTATATAAAATGGAATTTTTTATGTTTCATTTATGTATATTTACCCTTTAAGGCTGTCAGGATCCGCAATAAGTTTCTTTTCGGTTGTGCCTACAGCTAAAATGCAAGACTGTGGTGGATTGATAACAGCACAAAATTGTGATACTCCTAAAAGTATACAACAAAGTTTGGAGAAATTAGTTTCATATATATATATATATATATATATATATATATATATATATATGTATATATATATATATACATATGTGTGTGTGTGTGTAATTTAAAGTATAAATTCAAAGTTAGTTAAAACTTTTTTACTTACTGTAAAAAAGGATATATTGTTAAAATAAAAATAAGCTTAAATCTGGTCTTTTTGAAAATCCCTCTATAATGCACATGTTTTAATAAAATGAAGGACTTGTGTTTAGAGATGAGTTTGGGATCAATATTATACTACAATGCAATGTCTTCAACATTATATTCCAAGAAACTGGTCAAATTTTAGCACATAACTCTAATAATTAGGACCAACGGATCAACACATAAGCATTGGGAACTTTCCTAAACCGTTAGAAACCATCCCATTGTTTCACAGTTCTCTTTGTCTAGTAATATTATAAGGTCCTGGATTTATATCATTTTCAAAATTCACAAAATTTACTAAATTTTGTGTTATGGCTAGTTTGTTTTTTGTCGCAATAGTGTCATTTTCATTAAGATATTAGGATAGAGTCCATACACTAGTATTACAGTTATCGATTTTAATAGGTTTTTAGGGGATTTAATTTTTCCGATGTTAGTAATATTCAAATTTGTTCATTATATCTTCTTAATCGCTGATTCTTCAAAAATTCTCGGATCTTTTCACATTTTAATTTTTTATTTTTATTATCAAGGTTTGCGATAGTTTGCAGTCCTTGCCAATTTTTCGGGAGGAAATCTATCTAGAAGCATATTTTTGATTTTTTGGATTTCTGGATTTAATTCTGATTTTTTTTACTCGATGATATTGGCTGAATTATATATTTTTAAGTTATTTCTTCATATTTTCACATGTGTACTTACAAAAATAATCTATTTTTTTTTCCATACTACAAAAATGTAAACACAAAATTAAACTATCATAGTAAGCGTTGCTTCATTAAAAAAACAATAAAAACACTAATAGCTTCTGATGACTATTAATTTTATCTACTATATATGTTTGCATGTAAAAATGTAATTGTGTTAGTGATCGTGAAAGAAATGCACCCAAAGAAAAGTCGGGAATAGTAAATAAAAAAACGTCAGTTATACATGGTGCTTTATTATGTAAAACATATTTTTAATGCATTTTTGCGTTCCTTACATTAAATTTATTAATATTGTCTCAAAAAATATAATTCACATTCTTTAAACTTTGTCTTAAAACATTAATATTAAAGAAATTGATGGTTATTAATTACCAAACAATTTATTTTCATAAATTTTTCAAGTGCATTTTGTGCTCTTTACACTCTCAGCAACGGCTAAATGAAAAAGTAAGTACGTATGAACTTACCCAGCACAATTATGCTATGGAATTGACGTCCTTAATGCAGATACATGCTTATACAAAAAAGAACACACTGAGTCATTGCAATGCTACTATTTCCAACTAAAAAACGTCCAACATACATAAAAAATTATTATGTGTATGTATATATAATCAACTATTGCTTGCTTATACGAAACAACCATGACTTTCGGTCATTGCAATGCTTTTTATATATGTTTATGGACAGATATGGTTCAAAAAAAAACCGAAAAAAAATATTTACAACAGATTTGTACAAAAACGAATTCTGAAGCTTGTATAGAAGCTTCTCAAAGTCCATTTCAAAATCATTCCAAAAAAGATTCCGAATTTTCTGTGCAAAAACGAAATCGCTAGCTTATATAAGGGCTTAGAAAAGTCGAAAACAAATACTTTTTAGACGGACAGACAGACGGACATCATTATATCGACTTCCCTATCAATAGTGCAATTTTTTTTTTTTTTTTTTTTTTTGATTGTATGAAATATATTAATATATATATTTTTCAAAGTGAGGTGAAGTGTTTTATTATGAGTTTACTTACCGAACATGCCTAAATTAGAAACGCTGACAGTGCCTCCTTGGAATTCATGAGGTTGAAGTTTGTTGTCACGGGCTTTACCAGCTAATTCCTTAATATTTTTGGAAATTTCAACAACACCCTTGCGATCAGCGCTAAATACGATGGGGGTGATTAAACCCTTTTCGGTTGAAACGGCAACAGAGACATCAACATTGTCGAACCTGACAATTGAAAAATAAAATGATTATTTATTTTAAATACATACATCGAAGAAGAAAAATCGCGTCAAACTCTTTAGTTTTGTGTTTTTTATCTATGGTGTTGGTAAATAATGAGAACTTTCTTTGAGATTTAAACTTTTTTTACACATTTCGAATTGAATTTTAAAATGTCTCGTCAAAATTATGTTGTCTAAAGAAAAAAGCCATTAAAATTAGATTTCAAACTTTTTTTAGAAGACCACACAGGAATAAAATAATTGAACTAAAATTCGTGATCTTATATACCAAAAGCAATTTCTTAAAAATGTTATATTTAAATAAAAAGTGCGATAAACTTCAAAAATGGTTAATTTTTTTTTTAGAGATGTAAAACGTATAAAGATCATGCAAAATATAAATTATAGCATCTTTACAAAATAATGTGATAAAAACTTATAACAAATTGTTCAACATCCACCTTTAAATATACCGTTTGGCTTAGAACCAATTTCTGAGGTTTAACGTCTTTTTATAACTATTCTTATAATTTTCACTCTCATAAAAAATTGTGAATTAGATTTTTTAATTTATAAACAGCGTCTTTGAAGGTTTTATATACAATTGGTTTTTGATATCAAATTTAAACAATTTTAATCAGTTTAATTTTTTTTTTTTTTCAAAAAATTGTTTGCAATTTTTTTCAATATTAATTTATTGTTTTTATTATGAACACATTTGCGTTTTTTTTTTTTTTTTTTTTTTTTTTTGAGTAACCATACTTGTTATTTGACAGTTGTAACGTTTATAAATGGTCCTGCTAACCAACACATTTCGTATTTTTTTATCTCTTGATTGTTAGGATATTATAAGTTTATATTAAATTGTCAAATTTTTGGAAAAATTTAACTTTTACGCCATTAATTTTTGATAAACAAAAAGGTCTATCTGAGCATTTTATAACACACATCAAAAATAAATTAAGAAAAAAATGGTTATCTACCATAACTTCGCGAATAATAGGGTAAAAAGACTTATTTTTAAGTGTGACTTTAGTAGGCGTAATATTAATAAATCGTAGAAGACCGGATTGCAGTGTTGAAAAATCAGTGAAGGAAACTTTTATTATGCTTTTCTGAACAATTGAGGTTTTGCAAATGACGCTTTTTGAATATGAGCCCTCGATATACTTCTTATCTTATTTTATTTACTTTTTTTTTAATTTGGTAATTTTTTTTAAATGAAATGCTATTTTTTAATTTATTGTTTTTTAGAACGGTGTTTTTTATTTATTATTATTATTATTATTTTTTTTTATTTGGCATTTTTTTTAAATTGGAGCAGTTTTTTTGATAACAATGGTCACAAAAAAATTTCCTACTAATAGGTGTTTACACGAATATATGTATTTCACCATAACTCGAAAATGGTTTGTCCGATTTAGATAAATGAAGCTTAGTATTTGCTCAACGGATTCGAAGTTATTCAGAAATTAGAGTCAAAAATTTTTTTCATGCTAAATTGATTAACATGCAATTCATTTTAATATATGGCAATTCAATCAGTTCTAAAAGTAGGATCGTATGACGGATAACCCATCACTTCGATGTTTGAACTGATAATAACATTTTTTTTTTGTCAATGTGTGAAGGGTAGAATCGTAGTGGTGAATAATCCGGGTTAAACAGGTTAATTTCTTTGTGTACCACTAACTTTTAAAAGTTGTTAATGTACAATAAGTAAATGTTTGTTCGGACTTGTGAAGAAATAGTTATCAAATTTAAAATACTTTTGCTTAGTACTAGTATCTATTTCAGGTCTTTAAATATTATGGGGTAAATATTCATAGCAAGTTGGTGTAATTAATGCCCAGCAATACCTCAATCTAACGGCATTTTTTTAGTAAAAAATTAAATTTTAGTGAAAAACAAATTTTAGTGATAATCGAATTTTTAGAGAAAAAATGAATTTTTAGTGAAGAAATGAGTTTTTAGTGAAAATTTTAATTTTTAGTAAAAAATCTAATTTTAATTTTTAGTATAAAATCTAATTTTTATTGAAAATTTTAATTTTTAATTAAAATATAAATTTTAATGAATATTTGAAATGTTGGTGCAAATTTTAATTTTTAGAGAAAAATTGGATTTTTAGTGAAAATTTCAATTTCTATAGAAAAATTGAAAGTTAAAAAAAAAAATTATTTTTGTTAAAAAAAAAAAAAAATTATTTTTGTTAAAAAAAAAAAAATAGAAATCAAAGAAAAATTAAAAGCAACCAAAACGTGTAATTTTGAATAACAATAACTTAATAACTCAAATAACATATTGTATGCATTGGGTATAGATATGTAAATTACTTACTGTCTGATTACATTGCCCATCCAATAAGAGTTTGATTCGGGTACTTTACGACAAGCGATGGCAGTAGCTTTAATAATGAAATCATTGACAGATACTTTAACTCCTTGCTTTTCGTATTTTTTATTAACCTTAGCGCGAAGTTTCAAAAGCTAAAATAAATTAAATATATTTAAAATACGCTTTGTTGCTTTAATATCTCAAAAATCATAAAATCTTACATTATCCACTTGGCACTCGACTGTAACATAGTAATGAGGTATTTGTTGTTTCGACTCCAACAAGCGTTTCGCAATAACACCTCTAACATTGCTCACAGGGATATCAATATAGCCTCCTTGGGGTGCAACAGGTGAAGGAGCAGCAACAGATGGTGCAGCTGCGGCTTGGCCTGCAAGATCGGAGGATTTAATGGAACCATGAACACCACTGCCACGTCCTGCATGCAAAGGTAGGTAATTAGTGCAAAGCAAATAAGTGTTAAAAACATAAAAGGGAATTTTGTATAACTAAACCTTCTAAACGTAATTGTTGGGCTTCTGCCAATCTTTTTGCCATGGGGCTTGCATAAACGCGTGGACCACGTTGTTCCACTGCGGTTAAAACCTTACCGCCTGCAGGAGCGGATGGAGCAGCAACTGGTGGTGGAGCTACGGCCACAACTGGTGTTGGTGGTGGTGGCGGTGGTGGTGGAGGTGCGGCAGCAGCAGCTGGTGCAGGAGCTGCAGCAGGCTTCGCTGGACCAGCTGTGTCTTTGAAATCCTTAAAGGCAGCAACATCAGCTTCATCCTGAACGATAATACATACCAATTTACCGATTGGTACTTCTTTAGTACCGGCAGGAATAACGATCTTTGCTAAGTAACCTTCTTCAGGTGTTTCGAAACCCATGGTGGCCTTGTCGGTTTCAATTTCAGCCAATAAATCACCTAAAAATTTTAAAATGAATTAATATTTAGGATTAGGGGTTTTTATTGTTTTTTATTATTTTGAAGTTTTTTTTACCTTCATTGAGTTTATCTCCTTCCTTCTTTTCCCAGCTAACAATAGTACCTTGATCCATAGTTGGCGATAAGGCGGGCAAAGCAACTTTGATGTGATCAGGATAATCTGCATAAGCACGAACAAAATTTGTATTCCATACTCCCAAAGATTTTGATTGTTTGGTCAAAATCTTTCCAGAAGATCTAAAGAGAATAATAATAATAATAATAATAATAATAATAATAATAATAATAATAATAATAATAATAATAATAATAAGAATGCCTATTAGTTTTACTATATTTCTAGTTCCAAATAACTATTAATTAAATATGCACTAAAACAAAATTTGTGTTTAACAAACCCGAACTTTCTAAATATAAATAAAAAGAAAATCTATGTTCTAATAAATTTTAACCAGAATTTAATAATTTGCTTTGTTTGGGAGCATATTTTTAAACCATTTATTTAAAATGATCAACGTTAACAGATTTATTTTTTGTTGAATACACTAAACAAGCTGCATTTATAATAAATAAATTTAAAAAGTTAAAAAAAAGTTCTAATCTTTAAATGTAAGAGATCACCTACAAAGAAGTTCCTAAAAACTGATCAATTCTATTGATAACAAAATAATTCTGAATATATAATTGTTTAATAGTGCTCACACAAATATGCACATACACAAATATTCCCAATAAACAAAAAACAATCAATATGCGAGTAAACATAAACTAACAAAATATCTAGTACATTTTTCTTTGCTTTTCCTTTTTTTACAAATTATAAATCTTATTGTTATTGTGTCTTATCAGTGACGTCATTAACTGATAGCAGTGGCATCATTCGACTGATGAATGTTAGTTAATTTTTGTAATTTCAGCCCTTCCAGTGTTCATTCCAAACAGACGGATACAAACCATCTCCTAACTTACCACTTCAATTAGGAAAATAACATTTATTATATTTTTTGTATAAGCTATTTGTTATTTTTAATTCTGTTCACAACATTGGCGCTTGTTACGTCGAATTTTACTTTTCCATACTCTAATGTAACAAATTCTATACATTTTTTTTCCTTAACGAACAACTGACATTGGGTTACACAATCATTTATAACCTTAAAAACTGCATACAAATTTGCATTCACTTCTATCGCTTGTTTTGTCTCAAAAACAAATTGTTATGATTTGGGAGGCCCACCTGATTAAAGGTAAATTCCTGGCTGCCTGTGTACTAAGTACACGGGCAGCTGAACGCGATGCCTTGGCCACTGTTCTGCGGATAATCCATTCGTTACGGGTTGCAATTGTTCTCAACATTTTTCCGGCCGACCAGTTTTAGTTTGTCAAATTTTGATTTACTTCCGTTGCTTTGTTTGTTTTCTTAATTGGAGTATTTTGTCGTCACTTTTGATTCAAACAAAATTTAATGATTCGTTCGAAATATTATTACTAATTATTAACCGATTTCCACCGACCTTTTTACACCTTCAGTAGGTCAAATCGTAACACAAATCGGACTACAGATTTTTTCCAAATTGTCAAAATCATTTGACAAATCAAATTTGCAAAGTCAATATACTACTTCTTTTTCAAAACATTCACAAAAAATTGATACCATACTCAATACAATGTTGCAAACAAAAGTACTAACATTGCCAATTATGGGTACTTTATTTTAATAAAGAGAAAATCTTTAAAGGAATTTTATTTTTGTATATATTTTAAGAAATTTGCAATATACTGAAAAAATTGTTTTGTGCGCTGACAGAAAATAAGTTTTTTGTTTATGTCCATGGTACAAAAGGTAAAGTAAGGACAACTGTGCAAAAACTATTATATTAAAAAAAACCTCAAGTATTTTGTTTTTGCATTCACATTTCATGTCAACTTTAATTATAACATTTAAGATTTTTGTTTACAAAATACAAACACATTTGACATTTCACAGAATAAAAAATGTAAGAAGCCGTAATAACACAAAAGTAAGCAAAAAATATAAACAATGGTTTTAAACATAAACACCAATTTAACACTACAGATTACCTAGTGTCTACATTAGGCAAATTTATATCAAAACAAACGTCAAAATCAGTGCGAATATATACAAGGCAACCTTAGTTAAACAGTTGGTTATTATTTTGGTTGTTACAGTTTACAGTTGTCACACTGCATATATAAAAAACAATAATGAATACGCTATATTGTTGTTTTTGTGCAACTGTTGCCACTTTCCACAAATTCGCGTTAAGTTTGACGTTTGTCTTGATAAAAAAATCTCTAATGTAGACACTATGTTACGGCAGGTTAATAAGGTAGCGACATTTAAACCGTTGAGAATATTTTTTTTTTTTTTTGCAGCAATAATATCTGTAGTGCCAAATTGATGCTTATGTTTATAAACAAGACGAATTCAAAGAGGGAACCTCACTCAATCAGCTGATTATTTTTTGTACTTAGAACTTTCGAACTCCATGTAAGCACAATTTTTGTTTACCCGTGTCAAACTCCATGTATAAAAAAAATTAACGGGCGAATTCGTTAATTTGTTGTTGTTGTTTTTGTAGAACTGCTTCTACCTGTTTTATTTCGTCATGGTTTACAATCTTTGTTTATATTTCTTGTTTAAGTATGAATTATTGCGTTTTATTACTTTTTTTATTACGTGAAATGTCAAATGTCTTTTTGCCTTTCGTAAACAAAAATGTGAAATGTCATATTAAAGTTTAAAGTTCAAAAAGATATCAATGCCAGGACAATAAAGTAAAGTTGTCGTTACGTTACCTTTTGTACCATATTTTACAGTACATTTACAGTACTTTTACAGTACAGTTTTATAAAAACAACAATACGGCGAATTATTTTTATACATGGAGTTCGACAGTTCAGCGGGTAAGCAAAAATTGTGCTTATATGGAGTTTGACAGTTCTAAGTATTAAAAAAAATAATCAGCTCCTTAAGAGCGGTCACCTGTTGAATTCGCCTTGATATCTAACTTATATTGTAAATCAGCTTGGCTTATGAGGTCACTTTTTAATTACACTATGGGTGTATGCCAAGTTGTAAAAATGACCGTTGCAATTTTTTCTTTCCATGTAATGTCATTATTTTTTTTGAGAATGTTAAATTAAAATTGTTCCGCGATCTATTATTGTTGGATAGTTTTGTGTGTGTGTTTTTTTATTTCAATTAATTTAATCAATCATATCTTTACCGGTCCTTTCAGGTGAGTTACAGTATATTTAAAAAATTTTATTTGCAAAATCAAAAATACAAAATATCATTAAGTTAATTTATTGTTCCGCGTAACACATAACATGTAAATAATAATATGTACATGTTTCTTCGAAATAATGTATAATATTTTATGCCCAACTTAGTGGACAATTTTACACACTGAACCATTAAATGTAGATTTTGCTTAATATTTAGTTTCTTTGTACCTGGCGGCCGGTCGGGCGAAAGAAACATTTTTTACCGTGCACCTTGAATACTTAGTGCATCTTATAATCAACTCTTATTTTCCAATGTACCTATGCATTTCGGCTTCCATTGGTACTTTGTTTCTTTGAAACTGCGGAATGAATTTTAAGAAAAAATCCGCACAACCTATAACATCTTGAAGACCGCCAATTCGAACTGACGAAGATTTTTTTTACCTAAAGCAGGGTTTAATAAAAATGCTAAATCACTTTAACGTGTATAAATTACATACAAATAAGTTTTATATAAGTAGAAATCACAGTGACAAATTTTATGAGGATCGCTCCATAATTTACCATAGCTCCGTATAAACCCACTTTTGGTAATCACCCTAAAGTTCATAAATTCGTATAAATGTTAGTATTAATGTAATGTTCTGTATTCATATATTTTATTTTACACTTAGTAAAAGTATCGGTCCACATGTTTCATATAAGACCCCTCCACGAATTTTGATGGACATACACAATGGTGTGGGATATTATATGGTCGGGCTTGACCGACTATTTTTTTCTTATTTGTTTATTTTAATTTTGTAGAAAGTTTAGAAAAATAATTTTATTTAGAAGTAAATGATTTTGAATAACTTTCTAAAAAGTTTAAAATATCGATGTGCTATATTCAAGACTTTCCCTCTCAGGTTTTCATTAGTAATTAATTAGTTTTTGAAGCCATTATATTCCCGATAGTAACCCATCTTTGATATAAATTAAAAAAAAATAAATAAAATAAAAATAATAAAAAAATAAAAATCCTAGTTCTTACAATTTTATCATTGTTTTTGTATTCTTCTATCTTACGAAACAAATAAGTCATTTTTGAGTGCAAAACTCTCTATAACTTAACCAGGGCAAGTTTAAACATGCACGAAAAAAATTAAAATATGTGCTTGAAAAGGGACGAAAAAACGAAATTCATGTTTTTTTTTTTTTTGTTTTTTTCCTAACTTTAAAATTGTGATAGTTTTCGATTTTTTATTAAAAAAATAAAAATATACATCAAAAGTCTACAACAGTCATATTTGTTACGTCTGAATATTTTCTTTACAATAATGTACGGGTATAAAAAAATTACAAAATCAATTGGTTAGTTTGTTAATCAAACTTCAATAATCGTATTATTTTATATTTTAAACTAAATAAATAATAATTTAACTTTACTTCAGGAAAAGAAAAGGAATCTTATCATTCCAAAAAAAAAAAAAAAAAAAAAAAAAAATGCATAAAAACAAAAAGTAACTAAAACACTCATTTTCTGATGAAGCACCTCATGTTCACATAATGGTAGTTAGGCATTTCATTTAAATAAAATATTTCATTTTATTTGAATAAAAATATGAAAATTGTATGACGATCTTTTATTTAGAACACTTTTGTTTATTATTCGAGAACAAATTAAGAAAATATGGACAATACTTAGTTCCTTATTGCGTCATGTTATAACTATATGATATTGTCCAAAGTTTAATTATTTGACCTCAGTACGCGTTCCATTGTCATTGTCCATATTAGTTGATGTTTTAAGTTTATAAATAACAGACATAGTGCTGACCCACACATTTCAAAATTCGAAAGCCTTGAATGACTTATCAAAATGCACATATTATACAATTTTTAAAAGACAAATATGTAAATTCGTAATGATTATTGTAGTATGTGTGACAGCTAATTTTGTGCACTTATAATATAAAGAGCCTAATAAAGAAGAGATATAAAGAATTGTATTTTTTTTCAGTTTTCTACCAATTTTTTTTTTCAAATCAGGTACCTAGAAATTTGCTTTTTTGACCTTGAATTAGTTGTTTTCAAATTTTCAGAATTTTTAATTTTAGGGTTGTGGGTTCGAGCCCTGATGAAAACTATTAAATAATTTTGCATTAGGATTAGAAAACCTTTATAGTTGAAAATATGAAAATTTTTTGGTAGCTTCTGTCATGTATTTCAAAATTGTATATTTCTCTCTTACTTAAAAATAAAATCAGCTTCTTCAAAACACTTCCCTAAACAGATCCCAGAAGCCCTTGTCTCTAAGACACAAATCTACCAAACATGCTATATCTACATAATAAAGTAATTATTTTTTAAAAAAATCAATGGGATTCTGCGAGGATACGAACCATGGCTTCAAAATTAGAACATAGAACACTTTCACTAGGCTATTTATACCCATGGAAATTTTTTTATGAAAAACAAGTATATATATCGCCCATATATATGTAAACGGTATTAAAATCAATTTACAACACTATATGTTGAATATGCTTAGAATTAAACAATGTTGAAATTCCTGTCAAATCGAGTTTTTTTAATAATGAAAATTTATATATTTTTTAGTAAAGACAGAAATTTTCATGAGTGCCACTTTCTCTAGACTATTCAATCTCATAACTTTTCGATAGAAAAATATTTATATATTGTTGCATATGAGATAGAAAATATTATTCAATTTGGGCGATGAAAAGAAATCTTTTATAACTCCGCCATTCCTGAACGAATTTTGATGAATTTCAATAACAAGGTTTTCGGGACTATATGCCACATATATGTTGAAAGATAAATGTATTTATTGATTTATGGGCTTTAAAAATCCATTTGAACACACAGACAGATATATATCCAGACGGGAATATATTGCTAAGTTATTTTCAATCATATCAATTACAAATATTTCTCATTTTGTGGTGATGGATGTATATTGTAAGATTTTCGTATAAAATGACAAACATATATATATATATATATATATATATATACTTTATCTTTTGTGAAGGGTATAAAACCAATTTTAATGATTATTTTTTTGTTCAAAAATAATTATTATTTTTGATTTTTAGACCCAATTTTCACCATGATTGTTTTGATGATAGGGAGAGCAATCATGATGGTTTGAGTTTCTTGGCAAGTGAGGTAAGAAGACAATCACGAATCGTAATTTTGTGGTTGTTTGTGATGTCTTTTATTTACACCATTCGTATTTTCTCATGTTGCTTTATTTATTTTCTGCCTTCAATGAGTAAATGATCATGATCCATGTAATGTATTAGTGTTTCCATTTGTAAAAATATTAGAAATATTAGATACAAAAATAAAGTTTTTTAAAAAGTATTAACAATTAATTGAATTAAAAAAGAAGTAAAACATATATTAATATTCTAATATTTTATATTAGAATATTTTTTTTTTGAGGTTAGTTTATTATAAAATTGGTAAATAAAACAAATACCAACAGTTGGATATAGTTCATTTTTCTATTAAAATATTGTTCAAAATATATGGGTTACAATCCAAATTATATACTCTTAAAATAATTTGTTTTTCGTATATAAAAATAAATTACAATATATATAAAAAAAAAAAATAGTAACACTGTCATGTTTAAGTAAAGATTAAACATCAAAACATATGTTGCAAAATGATTTTCTGATTCTTTTACTAAAAATCATTTTTTTCCAAAAATCAAATTTAAAAATAATACTTACAATAATATTTAGATTTTTTGCAAAAAATCAAATTTTTATTAAAAACTGAAATTTTTACTAAAATTTGATTTGAAAATATCGATTTTGGTATAAATAAAATAAAAATCACAAAATAATCATATAAGTTAAGCAAAAAAATAAAAATTAAAAATAATCATTATAAGTTCAGCAAAAAAAAAAATAAACTCAAAAATAATTATAAAAAGCGGAAAATACAAATGAAACATATTCATTATTTGTTTAGTTTTACTTTAAAACTCATACGGTACTTGATTTATATTAACCGGCGCCGTAGCATTTCAGAGACGAATGTTTTCGTCATTTTCACTTACACAACACGAAGGTTAACGAAGATAAACAATTGTGAGCGAATAAAAAAACATAAAACATTTAGTTTTCTTCTAGCTCTCAACAACACAGGTTAATGTCGCATGGTTAAGCAAAAATAAAAGGCATAGCAAAGAGCGTAAGAAAAAATTATTATTATTATTTTTTTTTTTGGTATATTAACATATTCAAATGTTTACGTCCTCCCTTTGTGCATATCGCTGCTCCAAACGTATTGAATGGATGAAAAATGTTATTGCGGCAATAATTGAAAACGTGTCTCGATGGCAATACCCCTAATCAATACGAAAGCGATTCTTCCAGATGATAAATTGGTAATATTTTCACAAAAAAAAAAAAAAAAAAAATAATTACTGAAAATTATTTTTTATATGTTGCGTAAATTTCCCGTATGTTATGTAAATTACAAAATGTTACTTTAATTATTATCATCTGCCTGATAAATTGAGGATATTCTATCTTTCTGGATGATATCTCCTATTTGTTTGCAGGGACATGTTCTGAAAATTACTTTTCTGTATTTGGCACTTTTTGTATGTAGACGTTATTTGTATCTAATTTTTTTATTTAAAATTTAAAGAATAATTATTATTTTCTTTCTTTAAGAAATAATCGTAAATTAACAGAAAAATAAAAAATCCAAAAAAAAAAAAAAAAAATCTGAGAACGCGAATGCGTTTCTGTAAATTAGGACTGAAACCTGTAAAGCTACTATTTTTCAAAAACGATACTAAGAGCTAGTTTTTTACTTATTAGTAGAATTTGGTTTAACTTGCTAAATTAATCAACAAACAAATTTAAACGATCTTTAACTAGCAATGTAGTTTTTCAGCGCTAAATTAAAACTGTCAAATTCTTTAGCATTGATATACTAAATTTTGAAAACAGATCTGATTTTTTGTTAAATTTAAGGCAATGCTATAAATTTAATAAAAAAAAGTAAACAAAATTGAATAAAAATTACATTTTTTGCACTTAATTAAATTTTTTTTTGGATTTTTAGTGAAAAATTTAATTTTTAATGAAAAGTTTAATTGGTGAGAAATCAAATTTTTAGTGATTATTTGGTTTTTGTTTTTGGCGAAAATTTTGATTTTTAGTGAAAAATCGAATTTTTAGTGACAAATCTAGTTTTTGGTGAAAAATTAAATTTTGGGAGAAAAATATATTTTAAATTTTAAAAAAATGCTAAATAACGTATCACAGTGGGGTCAAACGCAAATTTTTTGGTAATAAATCTGAATCTCCTAAACTACTGGTCGGATCAAATTGAAATGTATGGAAGAGTTGTAGAGGAGGACCTAAGCTTTCAGAAAAATCATCTTGTAGTCACCCTGTGATAACACGAGATAAGCTACAGGGTGTCGTAGTTGACTACCTCGAGTATGTAAAAGTTAAAAAAAATCGTAACTTGTACAAATGAAGTCCGATTTTAAAGATTTTTATATTGGAAAGTGCTTGGCAAGATAAAGAAAAAATAAGCTTGCTCATCTAAGTTATCTCTTGCAGTTAAAAAGATATATACGCTTGAATTTTGAATTTTTGATTTTTTGGCTCGACTTTCTTTCGTTTTTCGGGAATAAGTCCGGAGATATATGAGGTAAAAATTTTTTAAAATTAATTTGCTACATATTTCAAAATAATACGCTGAAAGAATTTTTGGATTATCTCAATTCGTCTAGACGTGAAAAATATTCAAAGTCAGCACTCTGAAATTGGCATGAAAAATGGCTATTTTTTTTATAAAAATATAGTACAATTCATTCACTTTTTTCTCAAATAATAAAAAAATTTTTTCCTTATTAATTTCAAAAGATAAGGCTTCACAAATGGTTAATAAAGAAATTTTGAATTGATTTAAGTTTGCACCCTACATCCAGCATTGGCCGAAAATTTTCAATTTTAAAAAATAGTTTCATTTTTATCGATTAATAAAAAAAATGTCACGCGAGCTTTTTTAAATTTGGTACCCATATTTTTTATAGAAATAGATTTAGAATGATTTAACACTAAACTGCTTCCCGCCCGGCCAAAAACGAATGCAGGAGTGGAGATTTTATGTTAAAAGTCAGTTTTTTAAACGACTATTTTTAAAAGCATATTAGCATAATATGTTTAATATTATTTCTTATGTAATGTATAAAACACAAATCAAGCTTTCATTCCTAAAAAAAATCAATAAAATAGCTCCAATAACCTATTTTTGGTAATTTTTCAAAAATACATTTTTTATAAAAAAATAGCTGAAAATACAAAAAAATTTATTTTTTTTAATACAACTCCACTAATTTTGCAAATACTTTAAAAATGTTAAAAGAATATAAAAATAAGTCACGTCAAAAGTTGCAAAATTCACTATTTTGTTCCGTATTTCCATATGTGTGTATACGTAACACTCAACTGCATTGCTTATTTTTGTTACGAGATAATAATATTTATTAATGAATTTATTTAAAGTGTTCATAATTTTTTTCTACTGAAAAGGTTTTTAAAATTACCTATGTACATAAATAAGTATATTTTCCTTCGTTTTTTATTACATTTTTGTAAGTTTTTAAATAATTTACCTAGCTACTTAATTAATGTATTATAACAAAAATGATTTTTTTTACAATCGCATAGGTACATTTTTTGACGTACCTGTTTAACACTACAGGTCATAAAAATAAACTGAATGAAATTGGGGGTTTTGAGCAAAAATTTAAATTTTTTAATTCATTTTTGCCTGTCACCATTTACCTGATATAAATATTCTTTTTCTATATATAAGTATCCTTATAAATATGCAGATTTATTAGTGAATTTGCCATTATGGAGATTACATTAAAACACTTTTCTATTTGCAAAGTAATCTGGAATAATCTATCTGATATTATAAATCGTCCAGAAAAAATAAGAAAACTCATTGAGACAGTAGTATCTTTTGGTTTAACTCTTACTGCAGAAGACAGTTTAAAGCTCGAAAATTTTTATAAATCATACGAAAAAAGGATGCAAGCTTCAGATTGGTCAATACCAAAGTTCAAGAAGAAAAATGAAGAGTGGTTGGAGGGAGAAATACCAATTTTCATGGGAAAGCAGAAAAAGGGTCGACCAAAAAAAAGTTACGATGAAGAACAAAGAGGACCAAACAGGAATCTATTCTAAATTCACATACGAATGCCGAAATAAAAGATACATTTAAAGCTTTAGTAACACGTACGCAACCAAAGGAAGTAGAAAATCGATTACATCGGATAATCCAAAGTATATTGACACCGAAATCAATATCGTCCTTTACCTCTGAAGATGCTTTAGCTCTAATATTAAATTTAGGATTATCAAGAAACCAATACGAGATTTTGAGGAAATCTGTTAGCGAAAAAGGATATGATATCTTTCCCAGTAGCAAATCAGTGAGAAAAGCGAAAAGTAATATTTTACAGCCTATGGAATATCACCACTCCACGCAAGGATAAGATTTTTGGAGTTCTGCTTACATCTTGCATATATATGATATGAAGTACAGAAATATTCCCGGGCAGGAAAATGCTACAGTAAAAAACAATTTGGAACTTCACGAATTACGAAAAGAGGAGAAGAAAAGAATTCAATTAGAATTCAAAGAACAACTCGGATTAATAATTGATAAACCTATACATGGCTATGGAAGCTCAAGACGTTTCTTTGAAAATCCGGAACTCACATCTTCAATCACAGGCATTGACTTAAATATTTTGAAGCGTTTTAAGATTATATTGGCAGCCATTAATAGCAAAAAACAAATTAATGCGGACAAATTTAAAATTTTTGCTTACGAAACTAAAGAACTACTTAACATTACATACCCCTGGATATCAATGACTCCAACATTTCACAAAGTATTGGCTCATGGTAAAGAAATAATAGAAAATAGTATTTTGCCATTGGGAGAGCTAACAGAGGAAGCACAGGAAGACCGAAATAAAGATGTTAAACATTTCCGACTCTTCAATACCCGAAAATGTTCGAAAATAGCGCAAAATATGGACTTAATGGAATATTTATTAATATCATCAGATCCAGTTATATATTCTATAAGAACACGATGGCTACCAAAAATCACTCTTGAAATAGAAAAAGAGGATTCCGAAGCTAAGGAAGTTAAAAATTTGCTAACGTTTGATGTTTCTGATTATTTTCAAGAAAATCTCTAATAATATCTTCGATAATATATTCTTAATAAAATAAATATACGGGATATATGTATAATAAGTATGTAAATATGTAGAACAAATTAAATAAACATTACTCAAATTAAGAATTTATTACTTTATAATAACAAATATATACCTACATAATACATTAGAAAACTAAAATGTTACGTATACACACATATGGAAATACGGAACAAAATAGTGAATTTTGCAACTTTTGACATGACATGGTAGTTTTGAGGCCATTATATTACTATTATTAAATGACCTATATCAACATTTTATATATCGTTGAATTGGTAAATAAGTCTATTTTTATATTCTTTTAACATTTTTAAAGTATTTGCAAAATTAGTGGAGTTGTATTAAAAAAAATACATTTTTTTGGATTTTCAGGATTTTTTATAAAAAATGTATTTTTGAAAAATTACCAAAAATAGGTTATTGGAGCTATTTTATTGATTTTTTTAGAATGAAAGCTTGATTTGTGTTTTATACATTACATAAGAAATAATATTAAACATATTATGCTAATATGCTTTTAATATGCTTTTAAAAATAGTCGTTAAAAAAACTGACTTTTAACATAAAATCTCCACTCCTGCATTCGTTTTTGGCAGGGCGGGAAGCAGTTTAGTGTTAAATCATTCTAAATCTATTTCTATAAAAAATATGGGTACCAAATTTAAAAAAGCTCGCGTGACATTTTTTTTATTAATCGATAAAAATGAAACTATTTTTTAAAATTGAAAATTTTCGGCCAATGCTGGATGTAGGGTGCAAACTTAAATCAATTCAAAATTTCTTTATTAACCATTTGTGAAGCCTTATCTTTTGAAATTAATAAGGAAAAAATTTGTTTAGTAACGGAACTTTGAGAAAAAAGTGAATGAATTGTACTATATTTTTGTAAAAAAGTAGCCATTTTTCATGCCAATTTCAGAGTGCTGACTTTGAATATTTTTCACGTCTAGACGAATTGAGATAATCCAAAAATTCTTTCAGCATATTATTTTGAAATATGTAGCAAATTACAGAATATTTTTAAAAAATTTTTACCTCATATATCTCCGGACTTATTTCCGAAAAACGAAAGAAAGTCGAGCCAAAAAATCAAAAATTCAAAATTCAAGCGTAAATATCTTTTTAACTGTAAGAGATAACTTAGATGAGTATGCTTATTTTTTCTTTATCTTGCCAAGCACTTTCCAGAAATATAAAAATCTTTAAAATCGGACTTCATTTGTACAAGTTACGATTTTTTTTAACTTTTACATACTCGAGGTAGTCAACTACGACACCCTGTAGCTTATCTCGTGTTATCACAGGGTGACTACAAGATGATTTTTCTGAAAGCTTAGGTCCTCCTCTACAACTCTTCCATACATTTCAATTTGATCCGACCAGTAGTTTAGGAGATTCAGATTTATTACCAAAAAATTTGCGTTTGACCCCACTGTGCGTATGCGGAATGAAATTGCAACAAAATTAAAAACGTTCGAATTTAACCAAAAATTAACGTAAATCTTATATTATTTTTAAAAGATAACTAACTTATATTGTTTTTATATGTCCAATATATGGATCCCTTTTGTGTACTTTTGGGGGGTGTATATATAGAAATAATCCAAAAAATTACAAATGCTTTTTTCAAGGTATCTAATTTGCCAAGAAACCATACAGTATCATTAATCATATCATAATTTTAAAATTATATGATAAAATATAGAAATTATTTTTTCCTTAGTTAAAAACTTCAGACGTTTTCAGGAAAATAAAAATAAATTGAAAATTTTTGTAGAAAAAAATATTTTACGTCACTTATTAGATGAAAATTATATTTTTACAGCATAATTTAGTGGAATTGCAAAAAAAAAAAAAAAAAAAAAAAAAAAGAGGATAAGATAAAGGAATCAATATCAGCTTGGATTTTAAGGGGAACTGTTTTCTGATTACTGAAGTTTTGTATTACATATAAAATTATTTGGAGCAAAATGTACTTTAGCTTATTAATATATCGTTATATTTTTTGATAAAATAGAATATTATATATTCAACCAATCTTGGTATGTACATATGTATATTTTCTGGAATATATTGCTAAATTATCACGCTGCTTAAATTCAGCAATATCATTAATATCGTTATTTTCAAAAATTATGATATCATTTTCCACTGAACCTTTTAGACAGCAACCTATATTATTTTAGTATTATAAGTTATATCATCTTGGACTTCGCCTTTTAATAAAATTTTAAGAAACCAGAAGTTCGATTTCATAAAATTTTTATAATATGAAAGGATCCAATATTGATGACCAGCGCCGAAAGTTTTATTGTAATTTTATTCCGCATACGTTATATGTGAATGCAGTATTGAAAACTAAAACAAAAGATGCACATTTAATTTTTATGAAAATTAAGTAAAATTTCTTTTTTTATTTAAAATAGTACTAATTTAATGTAATATTATTACATGTTTTATAAGAAATTACATTTTAAAATCAACGTACAAGGGAAACATTTTAAAAAATATTTAAATTTTATACTAGCAATAGATCCTAAAAAAGAAGTACAAAATATTACTTTAAATATATTTTTAAATATATCAATTACAATTAAAATTAAATTATACTTTTTATTTATATTCTTTATTAAAATAAAATAATACTCGTATTAAAATTACTTTTGCATAAAATAATTATCCATTGTCAAAATCCTGAAATCTGTTAAAATAGAAGAATAATTCAGTTTTAAATTATCTTAGTATAAATTAATTTTAAAATTAAAGTTGACACTCGTCTCATATTGAATGTACTTCAACATGTGCCGGGTTTTCAAGGCACCAGAGCACCTGATGAAGTACAATAGACATGGGACATCATTTTCAAAACAATTTTTATTATTATTATTTTTGTTTTTAATTTTTAATGCACACTTATTTCACTGACCTAAACTTTTTTCATTGAATAATTTGTTTTTTTTTTTTTTTTTTAAATAATGTTAAATGATGTTAATGATGAAGACCATGATAATATTATAATGATGTATGATGATTACTATGATGTCAGTGCCTAAAACTTCGCGCGCTACTTCAGGTACCTGACTGCAGTTTATAAAATATTCAGCCCCGGTCTCTGATTAGCGCGCAAAGTGCTAGACATTTTTTAAATATATATAGATAATGTAAAATATATAATAAATATAAGGTGGATATATAATGAATATTAATAGTTGATTTATTGTGGTGGTTACAAGTTTAAATTCATTTAGTTTAAAGATACATATTAAGTTAAATATAAAATATATATATATATTCATATTTATGTATATGATTATAAGTTAGTTGCATTCTATACAAAAATTTGCAAACGTCATTAAGTGCAGTTTTTAATCCAACCAAAATTGTATTCGTGAAAGAGTATGAGAAGAACCGAGTGCATGAGAGTATTTCACTCTTCATTTGTCTTGTTTTGTTGTATGACCTTGCGTCTGTAGCATGTAAAAAAAAGATTTTTAAGGTTAATGATCTGTAATATATTTGTGCAGAGAAAAAAATGCAGTTTTTTTTTTTTACTTCAAACCAAAACCGAATGACTAAATCTTGTTTCTAGCTAAGCCGCTTACTTGCTAACTGACTGCTTACTCACCACACGAGTTTATTAACCAAAGAATAGTTAGTATCTATGTGAAGTGTTTGTTAGAGGTAATAGTATGTGTAAGTGAGTAAGTAAATAAATGAAAGGTTTCATGTTAATTTAGGGTTGCCATTACTTTTAGCTGGGATAAGTATAAAATATTAAGCAAATCAAGAAAACTTAAATTTACGATGTACATATTTTTTAAGCTTTTTCTTTTAGTTTATTTTTATTTTACATGTTTTCATGTGATCTTTTGAGTTTTTTGTTGAAAAATTAGCGAAAAACGTTTATGTGGTGTTAGTGGAAACAAGTTCTCTTTTCTTTATTTCTTTTTTGGTCTTCCTCCTTTCATTTGTGCCATACTTGGAGTTTATATATAATTTTGTATATAATTCATACATACAGTTTGTTAATACCATCATATGTACAAATATGGTGTGAGTATACTCTCCTAAAAAAACTTCAACTTACAGCAAACACCACATTGAATTAATTGTATATTGGTGAGTAATTGCTCACTTTTTTTTTTTTTTTTTTTTTTTTTTGCAAAAAAGGATATGACGTCATTTTGCCAGAAATTTTGCAAAACTTGCAAAATACTAAAGAGCAACACCTTTTTTGTGTCTTTTTTTCGCTTAATACAAACCTATATATATGTACATTTGCAAAGTATACTTATGTACTTACATATAAATGTAAATTTTTTGTTTTATGTGATTTTTTTTTTTATGTGCAATTTTTTTCTGTATGCTAGACCCAGAAATGACCCTGGTTTTTTCTAAATTTGAATTTGCTTTAAAAGATATCGTTAGCTGGTGTATAAGAAAAATAAAAACGCAGGCAGTGATCATTTTGTGTATCGTTTCTCTTTGGTGTGCTCCCAAAACCATATGTTCGTTAAGTGTATTTGTTGTTGTTATTATTCCTCCTGGCTGCACTCTTGTCGTGCGAATGCTGTAAGATTTTTTTCTTTTATTTAAAAGCGAGGTGGAGGTATGTTTCTTTTTTAGCTGCTGTTACCAAGCAGAGGAATGGGCTGGTTGTCATGTTTTTTTTTTTTTTTTATTATATATATTTTTTAAAGAGCACATAGGTACGGCCTGAAATATATATTTTTGTTATTTACAGATAAAGATTCGCATTTACTCACCAATACGTAGAAAATATACTATACACGTGCCCCACTACATTGAAAAAAATGGCAAATATTTGTATTTTTTATTTTTTTTTTTTTTTTTTTGCACAGCTTTAGATATCTATGAAATGTCTTTTTGCAAGCGAAAAATTTACTCTATCTACCAATTGCTCACAAAAAACTATTAGTTAGTCATTTTGGTTTATGACTACATGCCACAATTTGCAAAAATTTTATTTCGTTTAGAAAGTTTGATAAAAAAAAACTAAATATTTAAACATGATGAACGACCACTTGTTATGCTTAGCCTAGGAAATTCGTCAAAAGCTGCCAGATTTTTATGATGATTTATTTATTATCTCTGGAAATTTTGATAATAAAAAGATACGCCTTTTTATAAGAGTTTACCCCACTTAAGGCTTGTGTCCTAACTGGCCGATTTGAACGATTTATAGAAATATTTGATTGTAAGGTGTCCTTAAACTTAAACACCTGATTAGTTGTCATCGCCTTGATTTATAGGTTTTTAATCAAAAATTATTGTAGCTAATATTAGTTTAAAATTTTAGTTTAAAATTTATTAAATTATGGCAAATTTTGAAGTTAATTAAAAAAAAAAAAACATTAGGAAGTGGAGAAAATTGGAACTTAAGAATCAAATTAAATATTAAATAAAAATTCTAATAGTTAAAAGCTAATTTATTTAAATTTTAAGAATTTAGGCCAGCTGATTATTACAAGCGTTTGGCAAATTTCTTATCAAAAAAAAAAAAAAAAAAAAAAAAATGATTGAATTAGATTCGCCTTGATCAACTCAACATTACTAATTTTGAGAACTCAGGTAAATGAATTATCATCTCCAAGGCGAATCTAATAAGCTGATGTTGAGAGCCCAGCTGATTACCAATGTTTTTTCTTACAAATATAAAATTCTATTTGTTAAAAAAAAAACATTCTCTTCACATACAAAAATATGAATTCGTCTTGATTAACTCAATATTTCTATAACTTTTTAGTTTTTTAGTATATCTTTGGTAGATTGTATTTTTGTTTTTATTTTGATTTGATGTTAGGTTTTGGAATGGCAATACACAATACGTACCGTAAAATATGTAAAATAATGAAAAAAAAAAACAAAAATTGTTAAAAAAAATGTTAAAATTCGGAATTTTAGAAATTGCAAAAATGTTAATCCTTGATAGAAAAAATATTTTGTGACATTTACACCTCATATAAATAATAAAATTTGAAAAAAATCTTGGGTTATACTTAAAAAAGCACCCGCCAGGAGCACAAAATTGAACTTTGTGCCTCTTGTACTTTATAAAAATCAATTCGCGTCGAAATATGTTGCTTTACTAGCTAAGTATGTTTCAAAAAAAATTAAAAAACGGTATTAAAAGTACCGTAACTCAATTATTTTTTTTTTAATTTTTGTGAGTTCGACAACCAAAAAAAGTTCATGTTAAGAAATTGTAATTTCTATGTTTATTGCCTATGTGATAAAAATCACGCGATTGTCATTTCACACACGGCTTGAAAATCGCCAATTTATTTTAGCATTTGCTGCAGTTCATTCGTTTTAATCTCAATATGATCAGCTGTTTCTATTAAATCGCTAATGTATGAGAAAAGAGAATGAATAATGGATCAAATTTTAAATTTTATATTTTTACATTAAATGTTATTTTTCAAAATATGAGTCTAAAAATTATTATTTAAATCATTTAAAAAATTTAGATCTGAGACCTAATAAAAAAATTCGTCTTGTTTTCCCATTCGATATATAGAAATAAAAAATCATGTTTTAAAATCGTTTTCATTTTTGCTCTACATTTTCATAAAAAGGATAACCAAATTTAATTATTTGATTTCTTCTTGATAAATTTTGAATAATTTTTCCTTAAAAATCGTATTTAAATATCAAAAAAATTTTATTTTATTTAATTTTTTTGATAAAAACTCAAAGGAGTAGTAACGTAAGAAAAAATCTTCATTAAAAAAAAAAAAAAAAGTCAAGACAAATTTTTTTTTAATTTTCAAAAAATTTTATAAACAAATTTTTAAAATGAGACAGCTATAAAGAGTTGCTAATTTTGAATTTTTTTTTCATTTAAAAATTTAAACAAATTTCGTTAAAGACATTAATTTTAAATCATCTGGCAGCCTCTAATACATATAAAATTTTCGGCAAATTAATTACCATTACTTTATATTATTATTTTTCAAATAACAAACGAAATCTATAAACGATCGGTTTTTTACTTGAAAACGCAAAGAGAGTATAATAACGAAATATAGAGTAAATTTCTAACTTTTGCAAAATTTTAAATAAATAAACTTTAACGTTGTTGTTAGTTATAATGTTATAAAGCTATATTTCCATTTTCCAAATTTTTAAAGAAATATACGAATAATTTTAATGAAATATTTTTTTATTTTTAACTCTTTTGTTTAACTTTTTTTTTTAATATTTAAAGTATAATTAAAATGAATGTAGGATGTATTTATGTATGTACATGTTGAACATTAAATGCGATGATGCTTCGTAGCTTGACTGGGTGGGGCACTCGGTACAAATATAACCTCATTTAACTGGTATAAGTTAAAGTATTTTTGTTTTTAATAATTCTTTCTTTCTTTATAAATATATAAAATATTCAAAGTAGTTTCGTTTTTTTTTTTTTTTTTGTTTTAGTTTTTTTAATAAATTTTTTGCACAATTTAAACTTTTTTGCGAAAGCTTAACGTAAATGTGTGAGTGAGAATGAACACAAAAAAAAAAAAAAACTTACCGGCAAAAAGTTAAACGTTTAAGATCAGTCAATACAAATACAGACAAGAAAAAATATAAAACACGCTCACATTGTCAACTAACCAACCCAGACATTCAGCCATATGATTAGCTGTCTCTTGACTGCGGTATTCGCGAGAATTCAAACACAACCGCATAAACTTTTTTCGTTTCCTTTTCGTTAAACATGATGATAAAAAACGAAAATGCCGGTCGTTTTGTTGTTTTTGTTTTATTTTTTTTTATTCTGCTTTTTGTTTCGGTTTTCTTTTCGTGTGAAACGACGATGAGAATTACGAATGATGATGTACTACACATATGTTTTAACAAATGTTCGGCTGTGGGGGAATTTGCCTACCCTACAGTTGGTGAAATAGCAGAAAACATATAAAAAAAAAAAAAAAAAAAAAAAAGACTAAGAGATAAATGCAAAAGAAAACAAAATTGTTCGCAAAATATTTGCAGAAATTATAAAGTTTTGTTAATAAAACAAGAGAAAAATTTATTACATGGCATCTCTAAAGACTTCCCCGACTCCACCAAACCTTTGTTAAGCTCTTTTTTGCACTCTAATGACATGCAGTTAATTTTTTCTAGATTCTTTATCTTGTATTTTTTGAGTTTTTGTAGCCGGCATTTTTGTGTGGTGTCTTTTCTTAGATTTTTCCTTGAGCACGAACGATGTTTGTATTATGTATGTACTTTGAATATCTGAATGGTACTGGTATGTACGTACGAATGTACATACGGTGGTATACGTGATTTGAAGATGACGTGTGTTGTACGACTACAACGACGACGAGTATGATCTAAACTCACAATTATTCAACAAGACTTTCAAGTTTTATATACAACTTTGTCTTTGTCTTCTCTTCCTCCTTGCCCTCGAAATAATCCCAAAAATGTGCATTTTGTATGCCAGTTTTTATTTCATACACATGTTTTTTTTTCTTTTTCGGTTTAAATTTTGCCATGAGTTTAACGCATGATTTTTTCCCCGAAATATGAACAATATCATAACGCATATTTGCGTCATTTAAATATTAATACTTTTTATATTTTAATTCAGAAAAAAAGAGTAAAAAATAGCAAATAAATTTAAATAAAATACTATATAAACTATATATATATGGGCAGATGTGCTATTTTTCCACTCTTTTATTTAATATCGGCGCTGAGAGCATACAATGAAGTTAAAAATAACTTATTCAAATTATTTTTGTCATCGAATTCGATTATGGGGAAAATTCCATTCCCTATGGCTGGAGAAGCAGTAAGCAAGAAAATACAATGTCATCATCATGACAAAAATTGTTCTTCAATTAACGTACGTCAAGTACTTTAAACATATATATTTGACAATAATTTACATACGAGTATGATGAATTTTAATTAGTTTCTTGAAAAAAAAAAGTATTCAACAATTCTTTTTATTTAAATAAATGCCGGGTTTGAATTTCACAATTTATTGCGTTTTGGTTCAAGTTTTTGTTTTACATTTTAGCAAATGTTTGCCTCACCATGCGTCACCTTCAACCAGCGAACTAACTAACCATCCACACAACTTTAAAAAAGTTCGCACACTTAAACAAAATACATTCATGATGACAAACAGTCAGTTGTAGTAGTTATTCTTCATACATGTGTTTTTTTTTCTCTCTCCTTTTTGTTCTTTTTTTTATATTATTTCTTTTGACAGTTTTAATTTATTAACAAATGTTCTTTTTAATTCTTTCGTTTCAGTACTTTTCACTTGGGTTATAAAATTTTGTTCTCAATAATATTTAACAAAATTATTTTTGCAAGTTATTTATTTTTTCTTATTATTGCAAACGTAAACACAACAACACTTAGTTTTTAAGAAAGATATTGTATTTTATATTAAAAAGTAGTATACTTTAAGTTTTCTTGATATTTTCTTTCAATATTCAATATAATTGTCTTTCAACTAAAGCACGGAGATTTTTTTAGAAGCAAACCGTTCGGACCGGCTGTTGGCGATCAAATGAGTGGTATTCAATGTCGTCGTTCAATCAAAAGCCAAAAGTTTGCAAAATACATTTTGCTTTTGCTGCTGATTGCTGACTGCCTTGCTGGCTGCCTGCCTGGTGGCTCGTTAGCTTCTGGCTGGTCGACTGACTGCTTGCTTGCTGGTTTAATTCGTATATAAAATTTGTTCGTTGATTTTGGTTTATTCCATGTGTGTCTTTATGTTCTTCTGGTGACGGTGCTGTTGTTGTTTTTGTTCTGCACTGCTGCTGCTGTTTGTCTGAGATGTTGTTTTTGCTGTTGTATTTGTTGCTGTGTCTATACGAGAAGATGGAGACCAGACCAGACATTGCCTATAGTGAAATACAAAGCGAACATGTACTACTTCTCGCATATACCAAAAAACAAAAATAAAATAAAAAAATCAACGAAAAGCAAAATCAAACAAAAATTTGTTGGTGGGATTTTTGTTGGTGTTGCTGTTGTTGCT
This sequence comes from Protocalliphora azurea, assembly GCA_932274085.1. Classification (NCBI taxonomy): domain Eukaryota; kingdom Metazoa; phylum Arthropoda; class Insecta; order Diptera; family Calliphoridae; genus Protocalliphora; species Protocalliphora azurea. The sequence goes on from OW026520.1 coordinate 154,187,567, forward strand.
ATTATTGTTTTTGCTGTTGTTTGCTGTACTCACCCGTAGTCGCGACGAGACTATTACCGAGTGTGCGAGTTTATTATTTCTTTGTTAGGTACAAATCTTACATACACATGCATTATTTGCACATGTGTCTCTTTATGCACATACATATATTAAATACATGTAGTGAAGTGCAAGGTATCCATCCATCCATTTATCCGTCTATATACCCAGTTCAAAAGGTGATGTTCACATGCTCCTTATTACTAATTTTCCATTAACCATTTTAAAAAATATGTAATTTTCAAATCTAACAAATTTTTTTAATCATATAAATTGCTATCAATACTACTTTTAATAGAAATATTAAAAAAATGCTTCATTTCTTGCCTGCTGTAGTTTAACAGTGACTAAATTTATGCACCACACCAGCCAAAACCCAGACCTACAACTACGACAAAAGCTTACCGTATGATTTTTTCAATCGCTTGTCCTTTCAACCCTCTCTCCCTAACTAATTCGTATTAAGACGGACATATACACACAGCAAACATACCCATACAAACGCGTACAAACATTTTTATGTTACACTACCAGTGTTGACAAAACGGCGGGTTTTACCGCTAGATCTGGTGGTATTATGTTGTCCCTAGCTAGCACTTTCCATAAGAAACTGCAACATTTTTTTTAGCTGGCGGTTTATAGGGACTTCCTTTACTGTAAAAAAGGTTTGAAGAGAAATAAAAAAATTCAAAGATATTTTTTACTTTTACAACTAACTAATTTTCCTAAAAAAATTAGGTGAACACTAACCTGTAAAGTCTAAATATCTAAAATCAACTGTTTTTCTATAAAAAAGGTATTAAAATTAATTTGTTTTCTCAAAATTTTAAATCACTTTGACATTATTATATAGTTCGATTCAAAAGAAATCGTTTTCGAAAATCAATGTATATATTTAAAACACATACAATCAGACTCTTGGCTTAATGTTTTGCAATTTAAAAATACATCAGAAATCCAAATTTTTAAAGATTTTGCCTGCAAATGCTCTATATGTATATGTCAGGCGAATATATGAACATATAAAGAAAAAAATAGATTACAAGTTTTCAAATTCGATTTGAAAATTTGATAATGAATCTGGAATACATTCAAGTTTTCAAAATGAAAATTTTGAAGGAATAGATATTAATTTTAACATGTTCAAAACTTAAAAAAATACAATTAGTGCTTTTAAAAAGAAATATTTTAGCCGTAAAAATCGCCGATTTTACTTAAAATGTAGGCAGTTTCTAGCTGTTTTTCAAATACAATTTGATGGGAAATTCCTTCAACGTTTTGGCAACACTGTACACTACATAGAAATAAATTAATGTCTGGCTGGCTGCTTTAACCAATTCTCTCATTTTTTTATTTTATATTTGTGTGTTTTTGCCGAAAATGCAGACATGAAAGTTTCCACGTTTTTTCAAAACATTTTTCCCGAAATTTACTTAGCAGTTCGCCATTCAGTTGTAGAGAGTAGAGTTGCCTAGTTCGTGACCGAACTAGTTCAATTGAACGATTCACCCAACTGAGCGAAATTCATCTTTTTGAACGCTTTACGTAGTGTCTACATTAGAGATTTTTTGTTTATCAAGACAAAACGCGAATTTGTGGAAGGTAGCACCAGTTGCACAAAAACTACAATATGGCGTATTCATTATTGTTTTTTATATATGCAGTTTGACAACTGTAACAACCAAAATAATAGTCAGCTGTTTAACTAAGGTTATCTTGTGTATATTCGCACTGATTTTGACGTTTGTTTTGATAAAAATTTGCCTAATGTAGACACTAGGTTAAGCTCAATACTGAGCTGTTATAGCAATATGTATGAGTAAATTACATTTGCGCTCATTTCCTTCATTTTGATATTCTGCTCATACTTTTGAAACGTTGTATCAGCGATGGAAAATTAAAATATTTGTTGGTATCAAAATAAATTTCAAATAGTACTTTTTCACCCTCACTTACTAAAACTCTAATTTTTGACATATTTATTTTTTATTTACTGTCTGTTTTTATAACGCGAGTGCAAAAACGACTCGTCTAACTTACAGTTAAAACAAAAACAAATTTTGAATTTTTTTTTTTTTGTTTTAAATGTTAGACGAGTCGCTCTTGCGCTCGTGTTTTAAAAATAGGCAGTTAGTGCAAAACCCAAAGGTTGCAATTTGTATATATAAAATGATGGATTAAATATGATACCAATTCATTAAATGATTATATTTAGGTTAAATATTATAGTAAAATATGAAGATCTTAATAAAATGTGACCCTGTTATTGGAATAAACTTACGGATAAAAAAGTCATCCAAGATCAATTCATTACAATCGAACACTTCAGCTTTAGTTTTGTTAAAATATTATTCATTATCTGATGTCTTTGAAATTCAGAACATTTTCACTTCAATTTGATTTATAGAGCATAGAAACTTGTAGTTTTTAGTAATGAATGTACATATATTTTAGAGTTTATAAATTAAACCTACAACTCAAATGTAGTTTGTATGTCCTTGTTTGAATTGTCCTAATTAAGTGTCAAACTTTTTGGGAACTCGAAGAACCAGCAAGCATTTTATCAGAGATAGTGTACATTACAATTCAATTATTACTTCTGAACACCAATTATAAATCTAAATCAATGGTGTTAAGAAAAACATAGGTTTCTATTAGAAAATTATATATCTCCGAAATATATTTTCATTTAAAAAAGTTTAATTCGAATTGTGCAATATCAAGATAACCGTTTGGCAGTATCAAATGACCCGAGGGAGTACTTCGATACTTTTGAATGTTAAATAGTATCAAAAACAGTACTATAATATCAACTTTTCTATCAATGCGTTGTATATAAAAAATCCATGTAACAAATTAATTTTATTGTTATCAGCGTCCTTTTTATTTAAGCAATTTTCACTTTTTTAAGACAATTTTTATAAAAATGATTTTTAACATGTAAAACAAACAACAATTTCCAAAATACACATGCACACACACAAACAAACTTTCGTATATGTGTATTTTTTTTTTTTTTTGACAGTTCATCTTATAGAGAAATCTCATCACAACAGTCTCATAATACATCTTAAAATACTAGTATTTGAATCTATCCGTGAAATAATTCTCTCAGAGAGCGAATTTGACAGTCTCTGTCAGAAAAATCTTATATATTATCTTACGTCTAGACGGGCTGTTAAGGCTATTAATTTTTTTTATATTTGTAACCCCAGGTCTACAACTGAGATTAACGCTGATATAATATGTGAGAAAAATTTATATGAAAAGCTACTTAGCACTCTCTATCATAGGTTTTAATAAGTGGAAAACCAATTAAAATTCTTATGAACTAATATCTTATATAATACAAACTTTCTCATTTTTTTTTTTTTGTTTTTTCTCAAAAAGAATACTTTGCCTTAAAATAAATGAAGAATTTTTGATAAAGTTTAGGAAATATGTAATAACTTTTTGAGTTTATAGCATGTTTTTATATAAGGATATCTCGTTTTATTCTAAACAAAATTTGTATATTAATATGTTTATATAAATATGCTTAGTCTTAAATAAAAAATCAAAGAATTAAAGTCGAAATTTCGAAAAAGATAAGAAAAATAAATTAACAAATGTTCAATAAATCATTACTTATTTGAAGTATAAATAAAAGATTCTAATATAATTAAAATGCTACGTTCTTTTGCTTTCTAAGTCAATTCAAAAAATGAAGATCTTAAATTGACCTAAAACCTAGGAAACTATGAGATCTTTAGTGCAAAACTACCCTAAAAGCTTTTTTTTTTTTTTGCAATTTCTCGAAATTTAGGAGGTGTTTCCAAATTTTTTAAAATTGTTATGTAATGTCCTCAAGAAGATCTTATTAGATTGTTTTTCGATTGAAAATAAAAATAGTCGTTTTGTTGCAGCGTGTAATTATATTATATCGATAAATTATCAATTTGACCATGAGGCGGCTATATTTTTGTACAAAAATTTAAACACTAGTTCTCAACAAAATTTGCCATCATAAATCGTAAAAAATTTTTTTAATTGCACTACAATGTCAAATGATATTTTCTGACTCTAATATAAGCCTTAAGAGAACAAGTTTTACTGCTTTAAAATTATATAATTTTTTCATTTACTTTGGAGATCAGTCACTACAAAGTTTATAACACTGGAAAAATCTTTATTAAATCCCAAAAATTAAGACAGCGAAATATTTTCGAACAATCAAGTCTATCTCCGATTAAATGTAAATCAAAAATACCAAAGTTTGATGAATGAAAAATTTGCAATAAAGTAAAAGAAAATCAATCACTTAGCACCCCAAAAATTATTACTTCGTTTTCAAGATAATTGGAAATAGAAGATGCACTCATAGAAAAACAACTTTTATTGCAAAATTCAATTTATTTACTTTTGATTAAGTTTAGAAAAAGTCCTATTTTCGCATATGATTTGCTAGCTTGACACACATCTTTATGGTCAATCAAAAAATTTGGCTTTGGGGTTTAGGCGGTTAAAAATTAAATTTTGGTTTGCAAGAGTCTTTATTTTTTTAATCAATATCGATTAAGGACAATTTTGTATAATATTTTGGAAGGATCATTTTTAAATGAATCATGTGAGTTAACATTTTAACTTTTAGACTTAGCTTAGATCACTACTTGGTCGCATAATTTTCCCCCATCACTAAAACCAAGGAAAATTTTATGAATTCTATGGGGATTTCGCACTATAATTTTAAATGTTAAAAATAGATTTATTAAGTTTATTATGGTCGCCGAACCTTCAAGGCGTCTAATAGAGAACACTGTTCCCGAAAATGTCGAAAAGTTCACTATGCACTGACCTACTGGAAATTGAAAGTATTATAGTTATTTTGCACTATCAATTTTAAAAGAAAAAGCCAATCTACACTGGTGCATATTCCTATAAACGCATTTAAAATTTTTGTTTTTCTTTGAGGTATATTCGTTTCTCTTAACCAAAAATAATATAGTGTTGTTACAATAACTCGCGATACAACGGTAATTTTTTATGTAGGAAATATTTGTTTCTTGCTTTTGTTGATTTCTTTAATTTAGCAATGAGAACATATTGGTGATCATTTAAGTAGAATATTCCTATAAACGGAGTCGAGAAAAATTTGTCTAAAAAGTATTCAAAATTTCGCAATTTTAGTTGTTTGTTTCACTTAAGGTAAGTTTTTGCTGACAACATTTCTCTTTTCTGGAAGTATTTTTGTTTTAGTTGTAAAATTTCATCAACTCAAAGGAAGTCCAAATTAACTTTTATTACAGACCAGGAAAAAAATCAAATTCATTCCATTCGGAAGGAGTTATTCGAGGCTTTCTTAAGAAAGTGGTTTAAAATACATGAAATGGACAGATGAATGGAATAAAGTAATCTTTAAAAGAAATTCAATTTGGACGAAAGAAGGAGGCTGTGTTATGGTTTGGGCAGCCTTTTCTGCTGCAGGAAAATTAAAAATATATTTTGTTCCAACTAAAATCAACAGTGCAGTTTATAATGAACTGCTGAAAGATGTTGTTCTCTCATTTACGGATGGAAAAATGGATGAAGATTGCATATTCCAACAGGATAACGCTGCAATTCTCGTCTCGAACCAATCTAAATCGCGATTTAATGAACATAGTATTCCACTATTGGATTGGCGGGCTTATAGTCCGGATTTAAATCCAATGGAAAATCTGTGGGGGTATATGGCCCGTAAAGCACAGAATGAAATCATAGTGACAATAATGGAGTTAAAACTAAAAATTAATCAAGCCTGGGAAGAAATTGACACTGATTTTCTTCAAAAATTAGTCGAATCAATACCAGACCGAATTTTTGAAGTTATCCAAAACAAAGGTTCATCAATACATTATTAATAATGCTAAATTGGTTCATTAGTTTAACTGCGTATATAGGAAAATAGGGAAAAATAGACAAAAATGACATTAAACTACTAAAATTACAATGAAAAAAATTAATGTATATTTAAGTTATTAATTTTTTAAGTGAAGTCAATAATTAATTTAAAAAATTAATTTTTAGCACCTTAATTACTTTTTTAGCCCCATTTTTGGTAAGTTGATTAAAAAAGTTGGTGTGCGTTTATAAGAATATGCACCAGTGTAGACGTACACTTCACCTGAAAATATAAAAATGTGCATATAAAAATATCTGCTGAGTTTCAAAAAGTTGATAAAAACAAAATTTTTGTTCAAAATTAACAATAACAACCTTGGCGTTATTCAATCGCAAACGGATGAGTTTACTTAGTAAATGAAACAACATACCGGAGATCAAATAGATTCTTTCAAAGTTTACGATGGCGAAGAAAGCCAAATTGGGCTAATAGGTTAATAAGATCGTGCCTTCGTTTACCTAAAATGTACGTATAGCACACCACATTTATTTCCTTCACAAAAAAATTAAATATACCAATTTATTAGTCTGGTTCAAGGTCAGGTCGCCTCCACTCGATATAGTACATGATTTAGACTCTTGATTCTCATCCTAGTGGGTCATATCTTTTCTGAAGACAATTGTGGCGTTTTTGTATCGTTTTCCCCCCCTTAAGGAAGTTGTTCTTCAGAGGATACCAGCGATCCAAACGACTTGAGGAAGACACAGGAGTTTTACAGTCAAAATTCTATTTTGTCATTAAACTATTACACGATTCTTTTGTTCGATTATGGAAGGTTGATGGACTGTCTAGAGTAAACGACAGAATCTGTCATTGTCGTTTTTATGTATATCGGACCTTATTTAATTGATAAACAACCATTCTTCTAGTTAACCGAAATCGCAGAGAAAATTTAATAGAGAAGAATCTGCTGTACTTGATCAGCGGATGGATAAAGTATTATGAAGTGCTGTGAATTGTAGAGAAATGTAGGACACACTACTTTAAATACTCAAAAATTCCAGTCTTCTAAAATCAAATGGCATCAAATAACGTTTGCGGAATAAAATTGCAACAAAGTTTTCGGTGCTGCTTAAAAACAGTGTACTGATGATAAAGACTCTATCATCAATTATGGATGGCTACATGTCTTGTCATATTATTGTGAAAATTTTATGAAAATTGAACTTCTAATTTCTTCAAAATGTTAATAAAAGCAAAACTACCTTGAAAAATATTTGTATTTTTTTTTTTTTTTTTTTTTTTATTATTATTATTATTTCTATATTAACATCACCACAAAGTGAATTATATTTTAACTCATGTCCCATTGCCATCTGTTAAAGAAAAATTCTGTAGATATAGATAGGCCCATTGATAGAAAAAAAAAAAAAAATATGTGGATTAATGTCAATTTGAGGCGAACATTTTTTAATAATTGTATACTTATGACAACGATATTTTATCATTCATTTTGGATAGCTACATGTTTTCCCATTATAATATGCTAATTTGAATAAAATCGGAGTTCCAGTTTCTTTAAAATGGTAAAAAGAAAGGAACTACCTTGAACAAAAAAATGTGTAATTTTTTAAATTATAATTAGAATCGTATAACAAAATTCCAAGATATAATAACTGCTTACGGAGTTCGGAAAGTTCCAACATCGAGTTTTTAAACTCATGATGAAGAAGTCCTTCAGAAGTACTCCAAAAGTGTACGAAAGGGATACAAGTATTGGAAATACATAAACAACATAATAAATTATTTTTTGAAAGAATAATACAAGATTTATGTTTTTTTTTTTTTTTTTTTTTTTTTTTTTGAGAAATTAGAACATTTTTAATTTTGTTGCAATTTTTTTCCGCATACGTTATATTACTGTTATATTACTCTTAAACCATTTTTCCTAAACCAATCTCTATAATTATTATATGGTAACTCTTCAAAAAAAAAAAAAAATGTTTGTTCGTAACCCTCTCTATCTCCAACTACATACAAATCTTTGTAGAAATGTCCGTATATATAAATTCAACTGTCGGCAATGATATATAGAAATGGCGCAGTAAAGAGATAAAGCTTCTTGCATATGGTTTTGGCAACAGAAGCAACAACAACTGTAAGAACAATAGAAAAAACTAGTGATTGACAAAAAGTTAAAAGCAGGAGTTTGAAGTTAGTAGTTTTCACTGTCTAGTAGGTAGTAGTAGAATGACTGAATGATTTTATGTATTGCTCCAATACTTTATTATTATGCATTCGTGTGTCATCGTTCAAGTATTAGACAGACATTTATACGTAGTACGTGTATGCATTTTGCGGGATTTATTGCAATGAGTTTGAATATAGAGAGAGTTAACAAGGAGAATGAGTGAGCGAACGAGTATATAACAGCCTTCACAAAGTGATGACTCCAATGCAATTTCGCGATTGTCGGCAGAATAAACGTTCTATATACATACAGTTGCCAAGATAAGTATGCGTATAGTGTTAAGAAATAAAAAATGTTTGGGATACAATTGTAGTAATGTGTTCCTTATGAAAGTCTAATAAGATTATCGGGCCATCCTATGTTTTCCAACGTAAAGTGGAGAATGCTCTCTTGGTTTTGCTTTAGCAGTATTGAGGATATGGTGTCGACCGATTGAAGAGTAAAAGTTCTTGAGAGTACAAATCAACACTATATTTGAAAATATTTCTAAAATCAGTACGCAAGATGAATTGTTGCAAGATGATTGTTGCACAAATAAATTCTCCTAATTTCAATCTATTAGAGAATTCCTATTTGGAGATCTTTAAGAATCCCTTTTATTTGGAAGGGACAAAAAAATTGGAAATTCTTGGCAAAATATATGTTCCGCCAAAGTTTTCGGTTTGTTATCGTAGATTACTGTGGTCTTACAGAAGCTTCCGTTGCAAGTTCATGTAAAAGAAAAATACCTTTATGTGTTCTTCTTGAAAACTAATGGCGGTCCTAGTAGGGATGTGCAACCAGATTCTTGAGAGAAACGAACTGTTCAGAAAAGCTTTATGAAATGAGGATGTTAATTATGGTAGTGTTCCATACCTTAGTGAATTTGGTCCACGCAACACTAAGTACTTAGTCATGCATGTCATGACGTCATTTCCAATAGATAAGAAAGCTGATTTTGCTGTCTCTCTTAACATAAACTTCATAATTTTATAAACAAATTTGATCAACCTTTTATGAATAGTAATGTATAACATGAAATTTGTTTCGTGAGTAAAATCGGAGAAAAAAAATTAATTACTTCTATAGAACAATAGCTGAAGAATAGTTTACTACCTTTATCTATGCATTTTTCGAGATCATCTTAAAAAAATGTTGAATTTTACATCTATTTCTTTATGTATAGGGCTGAAACCGCATTGGTTTTAGTATTTTCGAATGTAAATAAAACCGATATCCGTTTTTTTCTATTTGCTTAAATTTTGTAATGTATCTTTTTTCTTTTAAATATTTTTTTAAAATATTTTTAAAATATTCAAAAAAATAAGACGGTAAAATAAATAAAATTACATCGGAGTTGTAGTATTTTTTTAGAAGAAGAGCATTCAAAGGAGGCGACGAGAAGCATTTTAAGGATTGTGGCAATCCACTTGTACTGCCGGTGACAGTGTAATTACATTATTTATACTGTGAGTTTATATATAAAAATTACTTTGAAGATTCGTAGCTTATAATCGAAAAACACTTTCCGAAGGATACTTGACGCTATTAGAGGACATTTGTGGGGTTCTAAAATTCCGCCAAGGTTGCAACTAGAAGCTTTGTATTTATCTGAAATATCTTATAAGAAATCAGAAACGAATCTTCACAGTTCAGTGATTCAGTCAATTGGATTCTACATTTGGGTTATCAAGCTGTGAACACATTAAAAGGATTTACATATTTTGCATTAAACTTCATAATAGTGGAATTTTGGGTCTTATTTCCCTTATTTGTAAATTTACTTACATATTATCAAAATATTTAAAAAAAAAAAGTGCCTAAACGTTAACCAATTCCGATAACAATTAGATTCCATGACAGCCGTGTTAAAGTTAACTACTTCGATCAAATTATCTATGCCACTGTATATTTAATATATTATACCGGTATGTAATTTATGTTTGCGAGCGGCGGCAGTAAAAGCAAGTATAAGGAAAATGACGTGCCTGGCTGGCTTGATGAATAGCAGAAACACCTTTTTTGGTATATTAAATAATATAAAATGTTTGACAACTATAAAACACTTAAAATATACCTGTAATGTATTAATAAATAACTATGTAGGGTAAATAAATAATAACTTTATTTATTGCTTATGGAAGTATAAACTATTTCTCTTCTTAAAAATACATTAATTGCATTTACAAATATTTAATTTAAAGTATTTTAAACAAATACATCATTAAACATATATACATATAAATAATTAATAATCATATACTTAATGTGCAGCAGCTGAATCGTTGAGAAAATATAAAAAAAAAAAAAAATTAATAATGAACGAGTATATTGTATATTCATTGTATATACGTATATATTCGAAATTGAAGACAACAACAAAACTTCTTTCAGTGTGAAGTAAAACAAAAACCTGTAGATGCGCATGTGTGACTAATAATTGCCAAAATTGTCTGTTGTAAAATTTCAACACAATGACTCAGAAACTCGTACAGATATTATGGGAAAACAAAGAACCATGTTTATTATTGAGATTTTCTTTGTTCCACAATTTCTGTAAAAAAAATGATTGATCTTTTTAATTTAAATTACAGAAGGAAAAAAGTTAAAAATATATGTTTCTTATTGAAAAAGAAACATTTTAACTTAATCATAATTGGGTATAACCCGTTTTCAGGGAGAATCATTATTTTGTTGTGGTACAAAGGGATTCCAACGCAAACAAGCTTCGTCTATTTTAGGAAATGTTCCCCGTCTTTTGATACGCTCCTCATAATCATCCAAAACATCCTGTTTTAGAAAATGAATTAACAATTAATTATGCAATTTATTTACTTTGTTGTATTAAGCCAATATTACCTGTTTTTTAAGTACTATATGTTTGCCTTTCCAATATTTCATCATACCCAAAGCTTGCAGGGTACTGACAATGTCATATGAATAAATAGCCATTTCCTACATAGAATTTTATTTTGAAAAATATTAGTTAATTAGTGTTATTTGTTATTAAAAAAATATTCTTACCTGTGAAACATCTTTTATACTTAAAGTGTTTCCAGTTCGATTACAAAGATATTCCAATAAAACATCTTTCCAATAAGAACGATATGATATTAAACCCAAATCAGATAAAGGCTTTTCAGGAGAACCTATTTTTCGTTCTACTCTGGTCAATAGATAACCTAAAAGAAAAAAATGTAATTTTTAAATTTTGTAATCTATAAAAAAATTAGTTCAAATTTAACTCATTTATCTAACTCATGTACACTTTAGTGAAAGGTCTGGAACAACTTGTCTGAAGTGTTTAGATGTTTCGAAGTATAAATTTATTAATAACATACAAATAGTTAAAAATGCTGTAATACGGTTGCATGTCTTTGGAGCTTTAAGTTCTACACAACGCACATGATAAACTTAGGGATACCTGTGGATTACACAATCCCAGAAATAATTGTTTTCTGATGAAAGAATAAAGCTACCAGATGGGTCGAAATCAAAGTGAGAAGTGAATTTCTGAACAATTGTCAGACCAGTTGAATTAGAGACTGTCGCTTGAACTACCGGGTCACTTAAATTACAATGAAGTATTAAAGACGTGGTAATGGTGATTAACACAGCCTCGCAATTCATTTGGTATCAAAGGATATCTGGCAGAAATATTCTTATTTTTACTGATAGTGAGGCTACCATTAGAGCCCTAGAGAATGTGTTTATCACATGAAAAATTACCCTTGAATGCGGGTTGTCTTTTGAGAATATACCCAGAAATTCATATGGGTTCCTGGAAATTCATTTGTTTTACGTATTTTTTAGGGAGACAGACTACTTCCATGGCTCTACTCTCTCATGAGGTGAAGTGAAAAAATTTAACAACTCTTAATGAACTTAGGGCACATAACAAATTGATATTATGTTATGTGCCTAGCCATGAAGACGCAATCTCTTCAATCTGTCAACTTATTTATCTACTTGTATATTTCTCGTGGATATGCGGACATCGATGGTAATTTTCAGGCAGATATCGAAAAGGTTGGAATTAAATTTGGTAATAATTTTAATAGTTTTGGTATCTCTCTAATAGGTGTAAGTTGCTAGTGGCTCAGGAACGAGAATTTATTGTACAAAAAAAAAAAAAAAAAAAAAAAAAAACTTAAGATTCCTTTTCCGGAATATTATAAGACTACCACAGAAACTTGGTAGAGGAGGCGACCGAACATAAAATAAAACCTTTCAGTTATCGAATGCTTACTGATAAGGCTTGTCTTTCTGTTAGTGATTTATCAGATCAATATCTTTATCAACTCAATGTTTACGAATGTGAGGACAAATGATAGAACGAATTCGGGACGTGTTCAGGTTCTTTTGATATCAAAACGGAACCATTGAAAGAAACAATAGTTTAATTCAATAAAACTTACATAGAAAAGTCCACAACGTAATTTATATGCATACATAGATAGTAGTAATCTGTAACAATTCATCATTATAAAAAATAAAATTTTTACTTTTAAGTGAAGATAAGCTTCAAAATTAAACTATAACAATACATTTTAATTACACCCTAACATTTCCAATTAATATTTAACCTTGAAATATAATTTTATTTAAATTTTTTTATAGATTTTACAATACTTTCATTACATAGAAAAAACACCTCGCACTCTTTTTGTTTTAAAATAAAAAGATGAATATTAAATTAATTTAAAATTTAGTAAATTTTTATACTCTGATTAAATCAAACAATCACGTACTTAAAAAAACGAAATAGAATAGAAAAAATATAAAAAAATATGCATTGTTATCCGTTGGTATAACAAAAAAAAAAAAAATATTCACTAGTCTAGACAGTAACGAAGCCGCCACCATCCTTTGCTCATTGTTAAATCCTAAAGTATGAGAAACAAACAGCAAATGACCTCTTCTCTGTTACCACACGGCACTTTGACTATCTCCTTATGTACTCGCATGATAATAATGATGATTACTCATTCTGACTCAATGTGACTAAGACTACGACAACAACAATCATAACGACAACAACAATAATAATAAAAACAACAGCAACTACATCATCAGCAATATAACAACAGCAAAAAAAAAAGTAAAATAAACTCAGTTTAACTTTAGTCGTCGTCCATTCAACCCAATATTCTTGCACGCTACTTCTTTCCGTGTGCAAAATATTTGAGAGTTACACAGAGTGTTATATTTTAGTCATTTTTTTTTTTTTTTGTTCAATAAACACAACACTAATGGTAGTATGGCTGGCCACAGCCAGTCAGCCCTACTTCTACTACTACTGCCATTCATTCATTTCCATCTAAATTCATACTTCTACTTGTCGCTACACAAATACATACATGAAAATGTTGATAGAAACAAACACATGGACTCCTTAAAAACCTTGCAATATTGGCGACGTGGGTACAATAATTTTCTTTTTGTTTTGGAGGGTTGTTCTCTCTGCTTTCGTTTTGCTCAGACACACTCTTACACACGTACATATGTATTAGGGATACCAGTTTTAATATTTCGTTTTGAAATTCCGGGATTCCATAAAAAACAAGGAAATTCTATAATATATTTATATACTTTTTTTCATTTTAAATAAATGCAAAAAAATCTACAGTAGAATAAACACAGTCTTGGTAGACTTTTTGCCTGATGATGAGCGATCAATAGCGATTTCTTTCATTAATAAGATATAGAGACTAGTTTTGCATTACAATTACTAGCGCAGTGAAATCAACTCTATATTATTCTGAAGATCAAGCTGCAATTGGATGTCCTTATTGTTATCATTAAATACATCTCGGCCAAGTGTGCCTTTTGAGCTTGGGAGTCTAACGAACTAAGAAATGATCGCATTGAATATAAAAATATTTTTCAAATAGCGAGTAAAACTTCGAGATTTTAACAGACTATATAACCCCTGAAGTGATCGAACCAAAATAATATAATCGCAGTGTTTTCTGCCAAGTTAAAATAAGTCGGGAATATTATCTAATGATCTAAGACTTTCGATATCTCTTAGATTACATGACCATTGAATTTAATGTGGATAGTCAAGCTGCTGATGTTTCCTCATCTTGAAACATCAATACACTCAAAATCGATCTCAACTAGGAAGTTCCTATAATATTCATATTTCTCTCTTCGAACTGCCGAAACCCCGACTACATATGTAGTTTCGGCAGTTCGAAATATATACATATATGCACGGAATTCCAGACAGAGGAATTGGGAAACTTTATGCGAAAAAATCGATTAATAAAGTAAGAGGGGCACAGATAGATGTTAATATTAATTCGGCCGAACTGTCGAAAGGGATCGTAAAATGAACTTGAAGAAGGATGCGTATGTAATCCACGGTTACCAAATGTGTGATGTCTAGACACATTGTGGATGGTTTCACTTCTACCGGGTATTTCTAAGGATCAAAATATAATAATGCGAATATCTGAAAGTATACGTTTTGCCCATAGCGACTGTTGTTTAGAGGAGTAAAAAGAAGAGTCGATACATTAACCTTTATGAGACTGTCCCACATAACGGGAAAGCAGACTTAAGTACTTTGATGAACATTATTTGAAGAATTTAGACAGTTTTGGGCAGCGTTGTCAACTATTTCCAACCAAAATGCACAGGAAAATTTCCAAAACGCGCTAAAAGCGCTAAAACGAACGGTAATGAAAGGAAAAAAATTTAACGTAATGAAATTAGATTTTCATTAAAAGTATATTACATATTTATTATTTTTTGAGATATTTTAACTTTAGCACAAATAGTCAATTTATTTAAAATAAATTAAAAAATCTCTTTTTTTTTAAACAAGTGGTTGAATTTTATGTAAGGTAGAAGGGGCACTAAATAATTTTCTTTTTCGCAGATCTTTCATTCTTTAAAATTTGATATTTTCCATTTACATGTAATTGGAGGTAGAAGTGACTAATTGTTCTTCGATACCCTCGAAAATATTTTGCTGTGAATTTGCTGTTTCTTAGTTTTTGGGACAAACAAATTAAATTTATTAAAAATTTAAAAATTATCATCGGTGCATAAGACTCCTCGTGGGGTACACTTGCCAGACTCCTGAGAGGCCGCACTTATACTCCAGAAATGTCGCAATCAGCTGCAAGATATAGACTTTCTAGTTTTTACAGAATTTTAAAATAATAATCTAATGATTTTCTCAATGCACTGAATTTGGATCTGTATTATTAATATATATTTTTTTTATATTTTATTATAATATGTATTATAATTAAATAAAAAGTGCCATATTTATACAAACGATTCTGCATCAATCACTTAGGTTGGGTTAGTTTGGCCAGTTTGTATTATAATTAAATAAAAAGTGCCATATTTATACAAACGATTCTGCATCAATCACTTAGGTTGGGTTAGTTTGGCCATTTTTGGTCACTACAGAAATTCATTAAAAAATGAACGAAAAAGGAAGATAGTCAGAATCAAAAGCACTTCAATTAAAACCAACATTTCTAAATCTTTAGTACAAAAGAAAGTTTACAGATATCGTTAGGCTTATGAGAAGAGAGCACAAAAATGTGGCGAATGCTCCTTCTTCTACCCTACGTTTAAAAAATGCAGATTCATAAGAAATTTTTTTAAATTCACATAACTTGTTAAAATAAAGCCTCTGTTGTAATTAGTCCAAAATTTCGAAGAAATGTAATCCTAAACAAAATAAGAATGTGTGGCTTGGGGAAACGGGTTGAGGAGTCTATCCTTGACTACTTGAATCAAAAGAATTTTGGGGATATATTTTATCATTTCGAACTAGGTTTAGTTTTTGGTGAAAAGAAAATTGTTTTATTGGTTAATGAGAATGTAACAACGTACTGCTATTCGTGATCTTACTGAAAGAAAAACGCGCTAATTTAGCGTTTTCTTATTTTTTTTTTTTGAAAAAATGCGAATTTTGGGCTGTTAAAATGCACTAACTGTGCAGCGAGTAAAGCATTAAATTGGCAACGCTAGTTTTAGGGTAATCTAACTGAATTGTTCCAGAGTTCTATAAAAAACTATAGAGTTTTTAAACAATCTAAAAGTATCTGTATATATATATACAAAATCTAAAATAAAAATCCCATTTGGCATCCCTACACATACGTATATACTTTTTTTAAAGCTTATGATTTTATTTGTTTATTGCTTTAAATTTGTTGGCGTCTAAATATCTACGAAGCCCCCATATACTCACTGCTTTTTTACATTAATGAATTACTGTTACATGCTTTGGGGTTGAATGGAATTTATACGTCGCTTGCTTCGCAAACTCTCCCCTTTTTTCACAAGGGGACGACTGACTGAAGCGACGTAAAAGTTCTTATGCGTTACTATACAAATAGCAAAAGCAAACACCCCCCACATAACGTAGAGTAACGTCAACGTCACCATCATTTTCTGGTTGCAATTTTGTTTGAACATTATTCAAACATACAATCAAACGTATGTATAAAAATGTATATATACATACATAGAAACATAAAGATATGTCTAAAATACATAAATGTCTATGAATGTGTGCGAGTGTATTTTTTTTCCATTCTGATTCCTATACAATGCATAAGAATGGGAAAAATCGTCGAGACAACTTTATCGATCCATGTTTAAGTGTTGACATTAAGAAACCAACAAAGTTTATTATTTTAAAGTAATCGGTTATAAGATAGTCGGTACTTTAAGGTAATATTTACATGTTTAATTTTAAAACCACTTGAAATTTTGCTTTTTGTTTGTATTATAAGAATCGGAAAAGCCCCGATTCCCTAGGCGACAACTAGTGAATACTGGGATCTGAGAATGCAGGATATATGCTTTTAATAAATGTTTCACTTTGAATAGCTTCCAATGTAGAAGAGGGGAAACACTACAGAATTTTTATGGTATGAGTCCTTTTGTGTCGTTTTACCAAGAGTAACACTTTAGCTCATGTTATAAGCGACCAAACGTGGACTATAAATAACACCAAAATAATAAATTAATACGACTATTTTACCGTCTAACTAAATAGTAGTCGATTCGTTTATTGTATAAACAACACTAATAAATGTGGACGACGCCTTTTTGCTGTGACCTATCCTGACCTTTGTTGCCTGTGACACACACATATATACATGTGTAAATTGGCAAAACAAAACCAAACAAACAATACAAAATTACACACATACACGGACATACTTATATACTTCGAACATATTCCCTGTAACAATGACAAAAAAAGTGCGAGTTTAATTTATTTTAGCCAAAATGAAAATTAACATTTAATAAACAATCACACACGAAAAAATACACACAAATATAGACAGCATTTGAAACAGAAGTTCAAAATAATCAATTCAACTGTGATATTTGATATCAAAGATTGAAGAAGAAGAGTTAAGAAATACGCTATGATGAAGTATGAATATCCCCTTACAAATGCTTCCTTTAAAATGAAAAAAAAAAAATAAAAATAAAATAAAATAAATAACAATAATAAATTTCATGCAGTGTCCTTGTATTCGTATCACTCATACGAAGACATGATGGAGGCAAATTCTCTAGCCTTTTGTATGTTTTCGGTCTTAAGTGCTTTGAATTTATAATATTTAATTCATCCGAATAATTCGATGTGAGAGCATGGTTTAATTAGTTGGATATCTAAATCGCAGAAGATGTCGGTCTCCTAATTCTCCTAACACTCTCTTGCCCTTTGGCAGAGGATCTTAATGCCAATCCAAGCTTTAAAAACAGGTGGGGATTCGAATCCGACTATATCGTTATAACCATACCGATTGTAGGGAGCTCATTAAAGGAAACTCACTAAGATACACCAGCAAAACACATTAGATAAAGTACAGGAGTTCTATTGCATTAATTGGAGAGCGCACAACAAATCGATTTGCTAGCTTAGATGTTTTCTGATATGGCATGAGATTGTTTAGGTCTACCTTCTCAATCTACATATTAAAACTGAAATAATTAACTTCAGAATGTTCCGGAATTCCCTAAGAACAAGAAGAAAATGCGGGGCTATTGAACTATGGGTAAGTATACTTACCCACAGGTCATTTAAGTATTAATGTGAGTTCCAAAACAATTTGAGAAAGTTTCTTTATCTATTACAAATACGACTCAGTTTTTTTTTAGTTTTATAAAAAGTGTGAGTAAATCCTTACATAAATTTACTTACTTCTACTAATTGAAAAGGCCACTAACAATGTGATATCCAGAAATGTTAAACTCTAATAAAATGACGGTTTTAATAATTGTGCTCGTTATAGGATTAAGCAGCATTAGAAACAATGAAATCATCGTTTCAGGTCTCTGTTTAAAAAATGGACAATTTTATTCATATGTACAATGTTTTCACTCCAAGACCGTATGTATTATGCACGTATATACAGTTGTGCTTTAAATAATAGAAGGGTCCCTAAAAAATCTTATTTCTAATTATGGTAAAACATAACTGCAATAACAGTACATCATGTAAGAGAGAGGCAAAGTCATAATCCTTATTTCACTCTTTTTGTTTCTTTAAATAAAGGATATCGTTTACTGATATCAATATAATTTGAAATTACGTTTTGCCTAAACACGAGACGAAATATACTTTAAACGCGAATTATTTCAGACAACAAAAACAACAGAACTAAAAAAAAACAAAGTAGTTTTTTTTTTAACTGAAGAACAATGAACTTAAAATTTTAACTTTTTGCCAAAATTGTTCTTTTCTGTTTTCCTTTCATTTTCCTAGTAACTATGCTTAGATTACTTAATTGATGGATGACTACTATATAGTATGTAAGGTGCTCGCATTTATAGTAGCACATTGTACATGAACAACGCCATGTATGTACATATTTGTGAATTTATGAGAATATACCAACATGTACATATTGTTGATTATTTGGCCGGTTAGCAACACTTATAACAAATGGCCACCGACCACTAATTTTTTTTTTTTTCTTTTATCACGCTTTATAATGGTTAAAGAAGTTTTCACAGGGAGTCACTAACCAGTAACAAAATAAGAAAACAATGTGTGTGTACTACACACCTGCTTAAATGAATAAGTACATGATTGATATTCAGATACAAATATGCAAATATAAGCAAGTGTAAGAAATGATTTGTTCGCAAACGAAATAAGATGGAGGAGGAAATTTCGTTCACTGGTACTATTCACATTCTTTGCCTTCGAGGTTAAAGGATTTTCAGCTGAAGCCATTTTAAAATATTCTGAAAACACTTTTTTTTAAACGTCATGGGTTTGGGAATGTATTATTTTGTAACCTCCAATATATTTTTATCCGAAATCGCGTCTATATACTATGCATACTTCAGGAAAACTCTTTTAAGTTTTTTTTTGTTCAAAGACGATTTTAAAATGTTTTAAAATCACATTACTGAAATATTTAGTAAATATCATTAACTTAATATAAAAAAGCGATATCTTGATTTTTCAAATTTAGTTTCCTTGTAGTGTTCTACTGGGTGTATGCAATAATTCGCTTTGCATTTTTTAAAAAATAGTTTATGTTATTTCCAACCCAAACTATTTAATTCGGATTTTGAAATGAAAAGTATTGCATTTAATAGAATACACTTTACTGAACTTAACTGCGATTTTGCTTCTTTAATTAATTTTTTTACTGAAGTGTGTGTGAACCTTTAAATATAAAATTTTTTACATAAGTCAATATTGTTTGTGTTTTGTTTTATACCATGAAATATACGTATCTTATATAATATAATCATATTTATTAAGTGTTCACTTATATAACGGTAATAGAGAAATGTAAATTTTAAGAGTAAGAATTTTTTATATGAAAAATTTATTAAATTTTAAGTTTGAAGGTGAATAAGTCGGAAACGCATAAGTTGTAGAGTTGGAATTTTTTATAATTACCACTCTTGAAAGTTTCAACACTAGTTTTGAATAGGATTTCTCTACAGTTCAACGGGTTCATATAATTTACTGCCAAATTTGATCTCGATGCTAGCATCCATATAAACTTATTCACGTATGATTTTCCAAAATCGATTTTTAATGGGAGATCCTTATATGGAAGCTTCATTTGGTCCGATAATCACAAAATTAGATATCATAAATTTCACTTAAATGGAAACTGTATTTCGGGAAGTCATTTTTATGACGATTTCAACCAAATTCAACAAAACAACGAGTGGGGCAAAACTTCTTAAAGCCTTACTTTTAAATTGGTCGGGGAAGATAAGATCGAATACGATCATTGATGGAAAAATTTGGACTGGTGTCTAATAGCATATTATGGATGATAATAGAAGACACCCTTCTGATCCTTTCAAATACAGAACATAGCCTTAGATTCGGGGATATTCGACTTTAGTGTCTATTTTCCTGGTTTTTCGGCTTTGGTTTCTATTTTCTTGCTTGTCCAGGTTTAATACACAAATTTTTGCGCTTTTGATTACCATAATGAATTCACTTGACATCGCCGGTAAAAATTTAATACAGAAACTACATCCTTTAGGTTTTAGTTCCTGCGACACCAAATTTTCGTGCCTTTGGATGAATTCAAGTGCTTTTAAACGTCTAGAAATTGTTGCTTGTTAAACTCTCAAAGATTCTTACATTTGACACGAATCTTGAACGTGCAAAGCTTTCAGTTCTTCATCTTGAAAATTTTTCGTCTGGACGGGATTCTCCTTATCATTCACATCGAAATCGTCAGTTTTAAATCATTTGAACCTCTCGCTACAAATTGCTTCAGCTAAAGTATAATTCCCAGCGATATTCTTTAAAAAATAATGAAGTAAAACTTCCAGAAAATGGTCATTTTTTGATACAAAGCTTTCCATACTCAAAGCTTTAAAAAATGTGATTTTTACAATGACACATACTGAATAAGTAAACCTAAAAACAGCATTTTCACGTGACATAGCTGTCAAAATGGACCGCTTGGAAAAATATTATTAACGTAATTTAATGTAGAACGAAGGGAATTAATACATACACCTGATATCTCAAATAAGTTAACACATTATTGTTTCCGAAAATCCATTATTAATCGTCGTTTTGGGATATTGACCAAATTCAGTAAATAGAACTCTATTGTATTTTACTAAGAGACTTATGTGTAATGTAATATAAGATCATCTCCGAATAGAAATCTTTCGTAATATAACAAAATTTGTTAAGAATCTTCTATTTAGAAGAGAAAGAGAGAAGGGTCTTTTGAACTTGACAATTTCATTCTTTAACAAATAAAAAATTTTCAAGGAAAACTATTCAAAACATTATACGATATTTGAAAAGAAATGGACCAAGATTTTAAAAAAATATACAAATTTTTAAAATTAATCGAGTAAAAAAACATCAGAAACCATTTGAAAATGGCCACGACAATTTTGAGATTTCGTAAGGCACTCGTAGAACGCAACCGAACAAGATAAGAAAATAACTTTAAATACAACTTTTAACTTGCGTTCTAATTGTATAATCCTATGTTCAATGTTCCAACAGTTATAATTGTAACTCTACATCTACATAAAGACATCTTTATTTCTTAACATTAGAAATAACGTCGGCAGAATAACGGGAAAACAATTTTATTTCCACCTTTGTGTTAAGGGTTGGAGAAAACGTACATTAGAAATTTGTATGTTAAATTGTACTTTTTTATCGAAAACAATTTTATTTCCAACTTTGTGTTAAGGGGTGGAGAAAACGTACATGAGAAATTTGTATGTTAATTTGTCTTTTTTTTTTATCGAAAATTTTGATTTATTTCGCATTTTTATTCTTTGTCTTTTCAAAACAAAATTAATTATTTGCTGTTAAAAAGGTCGAAATTTTAAAAGAGAACAATAAAGTTGACAGCTTATGTTAAACATTATTGCTCAGCATTGTGTGTTTGTTTAAACATTTATTGCGAAATAGATTGCGCAATATATTTCTTATTGGTCCACACGTAACATTTTAAAGAGAGAGATAGAATTTTTAAATCAACATAAAAATGTCTACGTGTAGACCAGGGATAAAGAATTAGTACTCTATTAATGATTTTTTTCCAGAAACATTTATGTACAATTTTTTTGAAAATTATTTCCCTTTTTTGGTAAAACAAAATTATGAAATAAATTACAATTGGCAATTTTTTGTTATTAAGTAATATTTTTAAGTGAAATTCATTTCCTTAATCATAATGAAATTTAAAATTTATCAAAGGTTTTTTTTAACAAATTTTTATGTAAAAATTGTTTGTTTGTTAAACTTTGATAAATTTAATATGTATTCATTCATTTCATTGTGAATAAATAAGGAAATTAAAAAAAATAAACACACTTTTATATACATATATATTATGCCCCTCAAAGAATGTTCGAAATATTATTAAAGTTCGTAACTGCAGGAAAGGATCCCAAGAACTTATTTAAAATGCTGCTTGTTTAAGGCAACCATAGTTTTATTTTATGTTGAGTTTTTAATCATTTAATATATTGTTAATAAGTTAATGTAAAATTTTTGTGGTTTATAAATTTTAAAGAATAGGTGCAACTAAGTAACTAATTAATGCATGCTATAATTAATTTCGTTCTTCTTACCAGTAAAAACACGAAAAAATGCAATGTCATCTAAGGTCAATGTCATTTTAAAACCTCCCTGACGTCGTCTGCATTTTCTTCTTATGCTTCTTTAATGTTTCGTTTAGTTGGTTTCTATTGTTCTTTTTAGCTTTTGTTTAGATTTTTATTAGCGTGCCTGACGACTACTAACTCTTTTAAAATTGTCTAGTGTTGTTTGCAGGTTATGTAAAAGAAGGTAAAATGCATTTCGGAGGCAGGAGGAAAATGATTTTGATTAACAATACGATTTTTTTATTGTTTTTTAATTGAGTTGAAGTTTCTCATAGAATTTGATTCTGAGAGGTAGAAATCTGTCGTATATGCGGACAAGGTGTCTAGAAAAAAGCTGGTCACACTTTTCCAGAAATAGCCTTAGAGTCAATCCTGAAAAAACCGATATTGTCCCCTTGTGGAATTTAAAATGTCGGATAGTGGTAACGTAATGCCACATCCACACCTTCATTTGGACTAAAAGGCGAAAATCATTATATACTATTATTGGAAAAACCTACGGAATCAATTGCGGAATCAATTTGTGTTTGTCATGAAGCCTGTACTTTAGTGTTTATGAAATCAACTTTCGATAATCGAACAATCAATTTTTTGTTGAAAAAAGTCAAAATCGACTTTCTAGTTTGAAAATATAAATCGATTTTCTCGTTGCCAGATAGTCAAATAAAGTCGTAAAATTGTCGAAAATAGTTGGAGAAAGTCGAAAAGAATTACTTTATTTAAAAGGAATAGTATCGAAAAAACATATTTTTGTTTGTAACCAGTACTTTTATTGTATAGATTGTCTGTTAATTAATCGATATATTTGATTGCGCACAGTGTGCGATCAAAAAGTGAAATGAAAATAATTATGGAATTTCGAAACGGCTGTTCCGATTTCAATCAAATTTCACATAGTGATAGTAGAGATGCTGACGAGTTTAATTTTTGAGCTTTGACCATATAGACCTACAGGGAGCGAGTCCACAGGGACCCAAAATTAGACACATTTGGTGTAATTTTTTTTTAAAGATCCTGATTCCTTACATCTGAACCGATTAGAAAGATTTTTATATACGAGGACTCTGCTTGTCGAGATTTACAAAAAAACCTCATCGTATGCATATTTTATCTATTTTAGTTTAAGAGATATTAGGCTTCAAAGATTAAAAGTTTTACTTTTTAGCCTGTCTTAATGAAGTTTTTTCGCCGCAGTGGGTCCAAAAGTTATAGGCATTTAAATTTTTACTAAAAAGTCGTTTTTCCAAAAAAGTGGTAAATTCTTTTTCTGTTATATAAAAATTTTCTTGAGTATAATATATATAAAAATATTATTTTTCTGAAAGAGAACTAAACACAAAATATTTTAAAAGAAAAAAATAAAAATTTATTTTTGCGAGAACCATGGTTTCCCAAAAATTGACCCATTTTTCCAACAAATTTCGAATTTTTGCCCTAATCGCAAAGCTGAATTCAAAAAAAAGTTATACTTTTTTATATAGTCTAATGTGTTTTTATTTTTTATTTTTTTTGTAATAGAAATTTTTGTTCCCCGATATCGAATGGAAAGATATAGCAAAAAAGTAAAAATACACATTTTTGGAAAATTTTTTTAAAGTTTTTTAGGAATGGCAGATTTCTATTGATAAATCTAAAAATGTAAATAAATTTGGCATCAACAAATCGATTCAAAAATATCCATTAACAAAAATTTTATTGCGTAATTAAACATGAATAATTTACACAAAATTCCAACTCAATACCAATTCGCATCTTTTCGCGAAAATTCTTCAACGAATATTCTTATAAATATTGTTATACATTTTTGAAAATATACATTATTACCTACACAATGATGTGTAATATGCCTCCCTTACCCTTCCACGTGTCAAAATTAACAATTAAAATCAATAGAAATCGTAGAAAAAATTACTCATATTGTAGCTTCTTCACAATTAGTAGGTAACGTAATGGCTAAGGTAATGTTATTCGTTAGTTAAGTAGTTATGTTAGACCAGAGACTTTCATTAACAAATTTTTTTTGGAACAGATACTATATACAGGTACATGACAAGTAAATATTTCGCGAATTTTAGAACAGGTAAAGCTTTGAATAAGTTGCAATGAATATAAATATCCTATATAAAAATATTTCAAATCGGTTTAGATATAAGGAACCAGGATCGTTTTTAGAAATTGTATAACCGAGGAGTCTAACTTTGGGACTCTGTGAACCCGCCCCCGTATGTCTATATGTTCTAAGCTAAAAACTTAAACTCGTCTACACCTCTACTATCACTATGTGAAATTTCATTGAAATCGGAACAGCGGTTCCGAAATTTCATAATTATTTCCATTCAATTTTTTGTATTAAGAAAAATAACAAAAAATAGTCAAAAGATACGGAAATTCTTGATAATATCGAAAAAAAATCGGAAAATTCGAAAAATCGACTATTTAAAAAAGGAATAATACAAACATTAATATCATACCGTTAAAGACTTCCAAAAGGCATGTCAGAAAAGAATTTCGCAATGACGGGGAGATATGAGCAGGAACCATTTGACCCTACATGAACGACATTCAGGAAGACGTCATCAATTTCGTAGTTACAGAAAATAAAGCTGGTTATCTTTAACAACTTACGTCAGCATAGAGCAACAGAATTAATATGAACAGCATGTAGTTAGTGTTTCCATGAAACTCCCCCACATAATTAACTGTACGGACAATATTAATTTTCTGAGAATTTGTTAACTCATTCCGTGGAAGCAGCTCATTTTTTTTACTCAAAATCCATTTAACGATCACAAATATCGTAAATATATATTAATAAATTGCTGCACAATACAAAGCAGTTGTCATTTGGTATTTATAATATTCCTAATGCCGTTTTCTTTTCTGGACAATATTTTGCTTATTTAAAAAATATTTTCAGTTATATCCCAGCCCAGTTCAATATATTTTTTGTTAATTGAATACATGTAAATCTTCATCAATTAGTTATACTTTTATACTTACTAAAATCAATCAGCAATCTTCCGTATCCTTTTCTCTGATATGGAGGCAATGTTAGAATACAAGACACATTGTAAAAGGAATTTTTTTCCTGAAATTTTAAAAAATAAATTATGCTTAATAGACAAAAATAAATTAAATAACTTAATATTTTTAAAATAAATAGCTCATTTTTCTATCGGAAAGAGTTTAATTAATATTGTTTATATTTTTGAATTAAAAAATATAACTTTAAGAAATAAGGTTTGGCATAAGATTTATTCATAAAAAAACAAATCATTTTTTTGGATTAATAAAAAAGAATTCCAAAAAAAATTAAGCTGGGGTGAAGTAAATCAAATACAATGCACAAAGATCGCTAATTTTTAATATTGTTATTATTAAAAAAAAATAAAAACACTAAATACATTTCAGTTACTACAAACAAACAAATAAAAAAACTTTATTCTATAGACAATTTTTTTCAATACGAAATTTAAAAAAATAGTAAAAATGCCTTTGATGAGTTGGGATGCAGTCGCACTACATAACTACGTTCTCGTGTGATGATGTATTTTTTGGGAGTTCAATGACCATAGATTAATATCTATCTCGTTGGCAATAATGTCTGGCTGGATGGCTGGCTGGGTGTACCTAACATAGTATAGACGCAGAGAAACTTTTGTAATTGTGCGCAGAATAATATACATAAGTTGTACATAGTAAACAAGGATGCAGACACATAAAAGGACAGACACACTCAGACACAAACTTTAAAGGACAACAGCCAGCATCTTTGTATAGTTTTATATGTTATAAAAAAAAAAAATAGGAGTTGGCTGGGGTTGGGAAAGTTCAGCAGAGGGAAGGCAATAATAGAAAAAAAATTTTGTAAATCGTTTAAAGAGGGGAAAATTTACAATGAGCGGTATCTGCAGTCTAAAGAACAACAATAGTAACAATATAATATAATAGTAATAGTAGACGCAGAAACTATATAATAATTGTAGTAGAGTGGTACATTATATAAAATAGTTTATACTCTACATTTATTGTTGTTACAAATATGTATACATTTAGTATATATGGGAATATCTGTTCATATGTATTTACATTTACGTAAATATATAAAGGAAATTTTATACAAAGAGCAATAGTAAAAATATATAGAATATAAATAATAAATATAGACATATATGGAAGAACATATATGCATTTCTATCAGTATATAGAAAAAATCGGTACTACCCATTATTAAACTGTATCCCTCTAAGATTTTATATAGAAATTTGTTGCTATTTTTAAGATTTTATAACATGGATAGTTTATATAATAGTTTCGAGGGAATAAAATGTTCACCTCAGGCTACCAGTATTAAGAAGTTAATATTTAAAATTAGCATAGCAGGCAATTTTACATTTGGTTCTTGTTGTTCTGCTGTCATCAAAAGTTCTTCCTTGAAAGATAGAAACAAATTTTAATTTTTTATGTTAATGCCATTTGGTAGTAATGTGAGCTGGTGAAATTGCGCCATCTCGGTTGTCTTAATCATAGGTCAATAGGGGCAAATCAGTTGGCCTATTTGGACAATCAAACAAATACAAATTTGTCATGAGGGCTTTGTAAGTAAGCTTAGCGAATTACAGTGCCGGGGACAATAAACTCGCGGTTGCAATTGAGAACATTGCACGAACCGACTTTTAATTATGACAAAATGGACCTGAAGTGCATGGGAAGTTGTGTCTCACAGCACGTGGGTGTTAATTTAGGAAATTATTGCATCTATAGTCATTGATGGCTTCTATGACCGCCAATTGATGCAATGTTTTCTGTTCATTCGCCAATGACAATCGTTCGACATCAGTCCATCCGAATGTGTCGAGGAAGAGGATCCTGCATCAGTATCTGATATTTGGTGTGACTTGGCTGGTGACATGCCATCAGGAACTGTCTCGTCAGCAACACATTAAGTTGCCTCCTAGTCTGCTCACGTATATGATCCAAATTCGTCATGTGGGAACATCTAGTTCGGTTGCCAATTGTAAACCTTGCCAGTGGGTGTCGTTGAAAAATGACTTTCATACTGGGGCAGCGTAATTAAGCATAATCGCCTTGTACCTCAGCATAATTATCTCTTTATTCACGCCCCAAGAGATGCCAGCAAGTGCTTTTAGACCTTATTTTTATATTTAACCTTCTGATTGATGTAGAAGTCGTACGAGGAAAAGTAGAGGGTGTTGTAGAAGTCTATTTCTAGAATTTTCGAATTTTATACCAGATATTGAGAAATGTTGGCAATTATGTCGTCAATGTTGACACCAGTTGAAATTGTGGTACAATGATTAGCATACTACACCATTGAAATATATTGGGGTGGGGTCATAAAGCTTTGCAAGATAAATGTACAAGAGCATGGGTGAAAGTTCTCCTCCTTGAGATCCGACCATTTTTATTTTGCTTGTGCATCATGGAGATAGTTGGTGATCCACCGTTTGACGCCGTTGGAAAGGGTAGAGTTCATGATTTCATTTATCAGCATAGGATGGTCGACCGTGTCAAAGGATTTGGATAAATCCAAAATAGCAAATACCGTACGTTCACATGATGTTTGAATGCTTATCAAATTCAGTGCCGCTTGAGCTATGCACTTTCCTAAAGACATGCTGGTGAGAGATGGTAGCAGTTAGGAATTCTTTAGCTACAAGTGACAAAAAGCAAATCGGTTTTCCCGAGAGTTGAGGGTTTGTATCGGCTAAGAATGAGTCCATAGAGAATTATATAGGAGAAATATTGACAACACATTCATTAAAAATTCTTGATAATAAATGTATATAATAGCAGATAGAATGTAGCAAGTTCTAGGCTGAAATTCCGGCTATCTTAAATGCTAAAAATGAGTCGCTGGGTATGTGACAAGATATGAAGAGATAATTATTGATGGAGGATACAAAAACAGCACAAATTAGTTAATATTACTAAAACAAGGGAACTCTTGCAGAACTAACTGTGCTTGGAGAAGTTTTAGATAACTGCTCGGTGTCAAAGACTTTATGGATGAAACACATTTGGAGGAATATCGGTGAGCAGAGCAATACTATGAATTGTGGATTTTAAAATATTATGGTCACTTAAACATGAAAATTGGTTGTTTAACGGACAGACAGTGTACCATAAGTAATAGATTAGTTTTAGATCAATTTTTAAACAGAGTAGTCCTTAATCAATTCTCTAACTCAACTAAATATACACAAATATAATCTATTGTCTTAAAAAATTAACATTTAATTAATTATATCACGTGTAACCAAAAAATGTATAATCATGAAATGTGTAGATATTTACAGTATTAAAATAGTACCTACAAATATAAACATAAATATATAGTCATTATTGTTTGCATACCCCAAAATATTATAACCAGGTTCATGACCTCATTATATTGCAGTTGCAAAGAGCAAACGGCGACTACGCACAATCATCTAACGTCAAACTACTACAATTTTTTTACTAGACATAAAATCTACTGCCATCGCCTTCCAACTTTAATGTTTCTGCCAAAAATTATTTACTTATTAGTGAACAATAAATAAGTACTAAAAAAAGGAAACAATTGATAAATATGTAGTTGGAACTTTTTTTTTTTATATGCATACAAATGTAAATAATACATACATAAATAAACAAAAGTATAAGAATCATATAATTGTATGTAATTGCCGTATTCAAGCCTATTTGTAACAACACACACAAAGGATAAGTTAAAAATTTCGTGTTACTTATTTAATGTAACACTATTTAAAAAATGGAAAAAATATCCTAGACAGTTTAAAACAGCTTATTGCATTTGGTAAGAGGGGGTAGAATTGCAAGAGTCAACGGCACGACATGCGCAATTTGTAACACAAACCCAGTCTGTTCTATATCGTTTATTCTTCATTGTTTTTGACGGCATCGTCCCTTTGAGGGCCGCATTACATTACACTACATTGCCCTGCCCTACCTTATTTTTTCGTCTGCATACTTTTCTTCCATTTTTTTATATAACTTTTTTCTTTTTTTTTTTTTTTGTTGCCAAAATAAAAAGATATCCAATTTGCTGTATCCGCAAAGTCCTACAGCAAGTTTATATATATTGTAGTATGCAGCTGTTGGCAGTTAGGTTAAAGTACTTGAAACAAAAGATTTGTTGTATTTTTGGGAAGTGTAAGCTATATACTACATATACATATGTATATTTTTCATTTTTATTTTTTATTTTTCATATACATACTTAAAATATTTACTATGTATGTACATATGTATGTATGTATGTATGTATGTATGTGTGTATGTATATATGTATGTATGTATATATGTATGTATGTATGTATGTATGTAGTAGAAAGCAGACAGAACAAAAAAAATTAACAACAGGAGCAGCAGCAAGAAAAAAATATATTAATAAAACACGCAGACAAAACAAAAGTACTCAGTCTACACTTCAGACTATACTACTTAACTCTTACTTTGTATGTTAATCGAATATTTTGGGTATGGTCAAGAACATTAAATCTAAAATAAAATAAAATAAAAAAAATTAGTATTCTATTAATACGTGGGAATATATATTATATGAATGAGTGTCTTATAAAACATAAAAAATTATATTATTTGTAATTAAAGTTAACCTACGTTTAAAATCCGTTTTAATTGATAATGTTTTATTAAATTAGTATATTTTTTAAGAGTCCAAGAAATTAGTTTCTGTATTAATTATAAATATAAATTCCCAGCAATAATTCTAGAACTTGCTACAAAATCATCAGTTTTAGAACTGGTATAATTAGAATCACTTCAGATTCTATACTAACATCCTTATAAATACAAAAAAAAAAAAAAAAAAAAATTATAAAAAAAGGGTTTAACAAAATTAAATTAATTAGAATGTAAATCTAACGCTTATTTAGAAGAATTAGTTTTAGGGGTCACACTGATCAAACATCCAATTTTTTTTTATATAATTTCAAAAAGCATGGTCAGTGCCTTTTTGAAGTTGTATCAAAGTCATTTTATCTAAAATTAACAAAACTATTTATTAAAACCGGTTTTAAGAATTTATTGCTTAAACCTCTATAATGCATAATTTGACTTCAGTAGATATATTTTATAAATATAATATTTATTTAAATTATTTTGTAAATTTCTAGATTTTTATTGACTAATAAAACTACCCAATATGTAAGAACATTATATTTTCTTCAACTTGTTTGTGAAAACCAACAAATTTTGCTCAGGTTTACCAAAATTTTACGGAAAGAAAATTGACGATTGCAAGAGTTTGCCGAAAAATGCTGGCGATATTTAAATAATTACATAAAGTAGACACTTCGTGCAAGTTCGTGCCTAAACATAACTTTTCGTTTTTCAAAGTTATAGGTTATATTGATAAATGACCATAAAACTGAAAAATAACGACAAATACACGACTTGTATAAAATTTAAAATAAAGGTCTTAAAATATATCTCCTAGGATGTGACTTGTATTATACAACATTGTTTTATATTTTTCTGGTATTGCGATACAACTTTTATAATTCTAGCTGCATTTTAAAAAATATTTTTAAAATAATATTTAAACTACCAACTTTAATGCCTTGTCAGACTGTCAGTCAACGTTGCCATATTATACTTTTTAATACATGTTCTTGATTAATTGGTCTGTTACAATTTATAATATACACTCACTTTTTCATTCACTTTTTACAATTTCTTAAATTATTATTTTAGAATTTTTGTAAAAAAATTATTATTTTTGACCAGTGTGGGAGTGACAATCTAGAACAAGGACAGGCTTTAAGTTAAAAAATAATTAAAATTCACTTATTTTTCAAAGAAAATTGTTTTTTAACTTTTTGAACAATGTTGTTCAAAAACTAACTACCACAAAAAAAAAAAAGATTTTTAGTTACTGTTAATATTTCCAGTTATTTTATAATATTATAATTTTTCGTTTGAACTCAAATATATTTATAATAACAAACCTTTCATTGTCAAAAAATAAAAAAAAACGAAAATATATTCTATATACATGATATAAAATAAATACATAAATTAACATAAACATTACAAATTATATTAAGGAAATATAATAAAATATATTATTTTCAGTTAAGCGGTGTTTCGTGTCCAGATAAGAGATATGAATGCGGAAAGTCCTTTATTTTCAAAAACTGGTAAAACCTGAGTGCAACGACGTTATTCTAATTTCATATTTCTATAGATAAGAAAACTCCAGACATGACAAATAAATCAAAGAAATATTGGCAGGACAACGTTAATCGTATATATAGCGAGAGAAACCATCACTACTTAATAGGAAGAACAAATTTTGATAATTTTCTTTTTAAGAATAAGGACACAAATATGTATAAGTAAAATTTAAGTAATATCAAAATCAATTATTAACATTATTTGTATGTATATTAAAGTATTTCGCGATATTATTTTAAATAAATAACAAATGCCAACAATTCACATTTAAAGTTTTTTATTTTTTTTTTTTTTATTTGAACAAAATTGAAATTTTCACTAACTTGGTATGTAATTTTTTGTGGCTTAAAACAAAGGAAAGAGCAGTAACTACTACTGTTTTGGTAAGTTATATAATTTTAGTTAAAGTAATTTTTAATGCTTTTGTTGGTTAAAAAATCAGCGTTCAAAAAACATTGAACTTTACATTTCTTTTAAATGAAATATAAGTAGTCCGTTTTTTAAATTAAATTATAATTGTTTTTACTGATGTTTCTGTTATATTTACTTACATAATTTTTTTGAGTGTAGTTGTGGAATAAATTTTTCCCGGTTTATTCATTTACTTGTTCAAAAAAAGAGGCATAGTGGGTCAGTGTGGGAGTGACAATCTAGAACAAGCACAGGCCAGCATGCATTCTGGAACTAGTTGTAGAACAAATATATTTTTCCCAGCTTATTTATTTATTTACTTTAAAGTGTCTAATTCAAAAAAAAAAAAAAAAACGACATAACTCAAAAAACATGGTATAAAAATAAGATAGCACCGCTCTCTCATTTTGTCGCCATAATAACCATGTGACGTTTAAGCCAACACTAATTTTATTCTCTCAAATCGTACTATCGTACAAATTTCAAAAAATCCAAATTTCTCAAAAAATTTATCTAGCACAATCGCTTGGCAATCTTCTTATTTTCGTGGCAGATGAAATTACATATTTCGTTTTTTTTTTAATATAAAAGAGTGTTTTTTTCGTTTTTTTTTTTTTTTTTTTTTTTTTTTTGTAAAAGCTTACTAAAAGCTTTCGTAAATTTCGTGAAGTTTTCGTCATATAATAAAATATCCAGATGAATTATCACACTTAAGAAAATAGTGTCTTTGTTATATAAATTAAAATATTACATTTAATTTCAACAAAAATATTTTTAAACCATAGTTAACCTTTACAAGGCCCGATATTTTGGTCTGAAGGGAATTTAAATGAATTTCCTAATTTAAAAATTTTATTTACGGGAAAATTCTGGCACAAGTTGAATACCAAAAAATATGAACCTTCTAAAGCAAATTTTGGAACAAATCAAGATCCCAGCACTGTTGAAATTAAAATATCTTTTAAACGTTAATAAGGGTTTTTCCAATTTACTCAATAAACTTTTTTTGGATATCAAAAAATTTTGTGAATATCGGTAATATCATTAAAAATGCCATTTTTCCCCTTAAAGATTTATTGAATATGGTCATGTTATATATCATTAGAAAGGTATTTTTACGTGCTTTTAAACTTTTAATATAATTTAAATCGCGTGTGTATTAATAAAGATATTCAGAAAAATGTATCAGAATTTTAAAGCCCCATAACTCGTAAACTATAAGCAAGCGCGCAACAATTTTTACATTATTTTGATCACAAGTAATAAATACCTATTGGCCATTTATTTTTCCAAATTCCGAAAGTGTTACTTTTTAGGAAAAATGTTAACTTTTTTGACAAAAATCTGTAAGTTTTTGCAAGCTACCCCTGACAAGGCTGCTTCAGGTACATAGAGAAAATTATTAAAAATTATCAAAATTATATGTATATGTCCGATCCTAACAAATTTTCTTACATTTAGTGAAGCTTTTTGTTCTAAGCTTCTAAGGTTATATAAATTTTAGTTAAGCAACTTTTAAGTTTAAGAGATATAAAGATTCAAAGTTTCGTTATATAAACTATCATATGTCTGTTATTTGCAAACCGATAGGAATAAGATGTATATCATTTGAGAGTGCTTTCAAATATCTATGAAATTATATTCAGAGCAAACCAATTTATTAGTCCGTTAAATGGCAATATCTAATAGTTTGCTATTTTTTTCTGATTTTGTTCATAAAAGTACTGTTATCCATAGCTTTAACTATTCCCATCAATGTTCCTTACTCCAATCAGATCTTGGCAATCTTTATGATTGGTGTATGATGAATTTAATGGATCTGAATTTAAGAAAGTGTAAACACATGTTCTGCAGAAGAAGTCCAGTACTCTTTAGATTAACAATAAATGAATATCAACTTCATCTAGTCGAAGAATTTCTTGATCTGGGTGTGCTGCTTGATTGTAAACTATTCTTTAATTCTAGGTTTCCTCAAGCGCTGGGGAAGAGAGTTTAATGATCGTTACGTTTCCAAGCAATTATTCACATCTCTCGTAAGAGAGAATATGCTGGAATATGCTTCCGTGGTCTGGGATCCTCAATAGAAAGTTCATATATAGAAAAAAAGAATCGGTCCAGAAACAATTTCTCTTATTTTGTCTTGTAATCTTCAATGGAATCCTAATATTAATTTACCATCGATTACAGCTTATTGAATAATTCATTTGTAATTAATTTAGTAAACGGTTCAATTAATTCCGAGTTCCTGCTTTGTAAGATCGAATTCGTAATCCTAAATCGTCCAACTAGAAATTATACTCCTTTAAAAATCAAATATTTTCGAACCAATTATGCCAACTTTGATCCCATGAGACATATATGTAATGAATTCAATAGTTTTTAGCCATTTATTGATTTCTGTGTAAATCCAATCTGCATTAGGAGGAGTATTTTTATCTTAATTAAATAACAGGACTTTATTATTGAATGATTATGAAAAACATTTTATTGCAAAACGCTTTAAGAATAATTAGTATGCTAGCCCGTAAGAAATTGTAAATTCATTGGCTATTAAATAAAAAATAATATATCGTTATAATGGTAATATCCAAATTATCATATTTTATAAAGTTTCATGCATACATTTAATGAAAATAGTATATTTTTAAACCATTGATTAAAAAGGATATTATTAGTTGAAAATTATTTATTAAATGGATAATTTTTAATATTAAATAACTGCTGTAACACTAGGTACTTCAGCAAAAACGCGGATGTTCGTTTTTTCAAGACACAACAATACTAAGTATGAGACAAAACAGGTTTTCAATATATAAATTACACATAATAAAAAAATATTCCTAAAATATTTTTCCCTTTTCATTATTGTGGCAACGCTTTTTTGTTTATTTACAAAAGAACAAATATCAAATAATTGGCTTAAAAGTCAAAAAAATGTTTGTGAGGGCAAAGTGGAACTACCTCCTTATATTTATATCATGGTTTCGAGTATGATATAAAGAAACAAGGTAACACCGTTCTCTCTCAAAGAAAATTATATTATCAAAATTGTGTAATTTGTTTTTCTTTTATATATATATATATATATGTCACTCAAAAGGAGAGTTACCCGAAAATGTAGTTGATAAAGTGCTAAATCGTCCAAAAAATTATGCATAACTGTTCTATAGGAGCAAATGACAATGCTAAATTGTTTTGCAAAAAAAATCATATTTTTGTAGGCCTTGTTTCTTGTAAAATATAGCTTAAATGATTACTTATACATAATTTTTCTTCAGAATTATTTGTTATATTGGGAAATAAAGTAAAAACATATTTGAAAAATGTACAACTAATACCGCCAAATTTGTTAAGAAATTCTTTTAAAAAATCAAAAAAGTATTGAATTAAAAAATACTGTAAAAAGTGTTAATAAGCTTAAAAGCATATTTTTATAAATTGTCAATTTATTTTAACCTTTTCAAATGCTTAATCTAGCACTGGAAGTGCTAAAGAAGATGGCTAGTATGGCGACGAAAAGAGCGGCTCTACCTCTATTTCTTTGTTAAAAATTGTTAACGTATCGATATTTTAATCTCATTTAAACCGAGTACATAACCAAAATCTTTCACCTGTAATTAACCCTTTAAGAGCAAAAAGGTAACTTTTATATATTTGATTTCCAAAAGGTTAAATTAGCAATTTTTGCAAAAAAGAGGCATGAAGTATTTATTATAAATAAAAATCAGTTAATTTATGAATAATATAATAAATTCTTTTAAAACCGGAGTAATAATCAAATAACAGACGATCTGAAATTTAGTTACTATTTCACATTAATACATAGTTTTTTTTTAACTTTTGCTTCTGGTAACATTTATTTGACATAAAAATTAACTTAACCTATTCTGGACCTGTGATCCCAAAATATTACTTTTGCTACTAAAGAGTTAAGTTAATACATATATCAAAAGTATTGAATGATGACATAAAATTGAAATTGCGAAATATTCAAACTATAATAAAATAGTATTTAAAGGAACTCATAGAAAATTTTATTAAAATCTTAATTTTACTAAAAAGAAAACTAATATCTGAAATATTCAAACTTTAATAAAATATAATTTAAAAAATTCATAGAAAATTTTGCTAAAATCTTAATTTTACGATAATGAAAACTAATTAAAAAAATTTTTTTG
The DNA here is from genome assembly GCA_932274085.1 of Protocalliphora azurea. Taxonomy (NCBI): domain Eukaryota; kingdom Metazoa; phylum Arthropoda; class Insecta; order Diptera; family Calliphoridae; genus Protocalliphora; species Protocalliphora azurea. The sequence continues at coordinate 154,224,138 of OW026520.1, forward strand.
CTCATTATTTATTAATCTAAATCTAAAAATTGTGTTACACTGTTTATCGAAAGCCATACTTTTGTAGATACATATTTTAAAAATGGTATATCTCAAGAGAGCGAAATAATTGCAACGAAATGTTTTGGAGATAAGTTTAATGAATAAATGAATTTCAATGAATTGATCAATTATATTATATACGACTTTCGAATTAACTGAGCTAAGCTTTACATTTTGAATGATAATAGAAAATAAGGTAGGCGCCTTTTGGGAATATTGCGCTTTTCGGGACGATTATTCTAGTATTTAAAAGAAATCAAATTAAATGAACTGCCCATCTTCACACTTTAAAAGGCTTTCTGGGTCTATGTGTGGCAAGTTGGAGACCTGTATTATATTTTTGTAGCTCCATTTCTTGCCCATAAAACATGAGTTAATAATTTTCTCTATCTATTACCTAGAAAATTATATAACCTAAAAACTCCTAAGGGAGCCAATATTTTCTTTGGTAGTCAATGGTTTAAAACTGTGACTTTATGTAAAAAACTTTAACTTTCTACACTGTATCGTCTATTTTTTTGCGATTTTGTTTGACCTGTTTAATTAAATATTTGGTCTATATTTGCATACGGTTTGAAACACATATACCAAACATAATTATGGTTTGACTAGGTATTTACTTATTTCACAAAAATTGTGGTGGGTTCTCGAGTTGTAATGAAAGTGTTGCTTGTGAAATCCCCTTGCTTATAACATATAAATCTTTAACTTTAGGGGGGTTACATCGATTTTTCACTAAAAATCTGATTTTAAACTAAAAATTCGATTTTTCACAAAAAAAAAAACGATTTTTCAATAAAAATAAGATTTTTCGCTAAAAATTCAATTTTTTGCCAAAATTCAATTTTTCACCAAAAATAAAAGTTTTCAGCAAAAATTCAAATATTTACTATAAATTCGATTTTTCTAATTTTCGCCAAAAATTTTATTTTTTTTACCCAATTTCTGTATTTCTTTATTACACATGTTTTATAAAATAAACATAATTATAACACGGGCTTCGACAGTCCTTGTTTGAGTGTGTTTTTAAAGATTCATAATTTTCTTAAAATTTGCTTTATTTAATTAAGACCCACTTTTAAAGGACGATAAAAGCCCGAAAATCAATTTCTTTCCAAATTATGAATACCTTTAGCAAAAACTAATGTCAGTCAATACATGTTTAATAAGTAACGTATGTCTTTTTAATTCATCAGGAAAAATATATTTTTCGCACCTCTCACATGAAAACGAAGCGAATTTTAAAACTGTTTTAGATGGGATCAATGCAAGGCTAGCTATTGAAAAAAAAAATTAATTTGTTCCAAATAATTTTGTCAAACTAAAATTGCCATTTGAACCATAGTGGAACGTACAAATGTTTAAATTTAAAAAATATTAGCTAGTTAAATTAGATTTGATTCGACGCAGAGTGGGGGGGAAGATGTATAGCGCTTTGTTTTTAATTTTGTTGCAATAATTAGCGCATTATCATACATCGAAGAAATACTTTTTGAATTTTTTTAATATTTTTTAGCGTAAACTACTGTCTTTCCGGCTGTCAAAAATCATAATTTAAAGGTAACTTTATGAAATTTGTTGCTTGAGCCTATTGTAGGCCAATAACGTAACACAATATAATTGGTTAAAATGTAATCATTATTTCACTCAGCCCCCATATTAAAATTTTCCCATAAATAGTAAATGCTCATAAATAACTAAAATATATCCGTATTTAAATAAAATTTATCATAGATGAGTTTTGTCTAAGCATGAGGATCGGTCCAAAACTGACCGTACCACCCACACTGGCAGTCGAGTGGGAAATGCTCATTTAGGGATGGTAGTAGGTATTCAGAAACCTAAAACCTTTGCTACAGGTGGCAGAAGGGAAATTGTATCGGTTTTAGAATTGTAATTATGCTAGCAACTTTAAAGGTACCTGGAATCACCAATTGGTGAATGGAGAAATCCAAAAGCTGCGTAAGATATTCTAATGTTACTGGACCAAGTTTGTGGAACATTAGCATAGAGATGCCATCCGGACCAAGGGCTTTAGATGGTTTGCTTTAGAGATAATATTATCAACTTCACTTCTTGGCATCTGTATGTTCGTAGCTATCGCGTTCAATTGATAGCTACGAGTTTTTTTTACCGGATAGACTTTTTATTGTCGACTAGAGCTTTTTAGAGTCAATTGAGCAGTGGTTAACGTGGTCTAACCATTTACTACGATGGAGTCGTTAATGAGATCATCGATCTCATCAGCTGGGTTAGTAGCACATAAAAAATCATGCTGTTGATCGAAACGTGCTGCTTGAGGTGGATAATTTGGTCTGACATTGGGTAATCATCTTGCCGCCGAGAGAATAGTTACTCTTAAGGTTTCCTCATCCTTCCTGGCATATGAGGTAGACGGAAGTTGCGAAGAGATTCTTCAAGTGCGTTTGTGAAGTCATGTCAGTTGGCTTTGATGTAGTTCAGAGTTAAGATCTGATTTAGTGGTATAGGCAAGTAGCGACTGACGAACAATTGATATGTCTGGGGAGGTTGAGCATCTATCATTGTGAAACTATAATTGACGTCTCTGTTTGTGAGAAAAGCGAGACTACCGCCATTATCTCTATCCCTATCCCTCCGGACGATGTTATGGTCACTGAAGGATGAGAGAGAACAATCAGAGATCAACTTCGTTCCCTGAATAGCAGCGATGAGGATGTTATTCTTGTTTCTAAGACCATTGCAATTTAACTGCAAGACCCTGTGCTCGCTGGGAGTGGTGCACCAATTGAGGTGAGGTGTTGTTGCCGATAACACAAGTTGATGTAGTTGAGACGTATGCGTAAGTGACTGCACAATACTGCGAACTGGTGTTTTTTGCGCAGTTAGAGATGGAGTAGTTAATGTCGATGTCGCTGGGGGTGGATATTGTTTAAGCAACATTCAGCTATGAAACTCATTCCAGTCTCTGTGTGTACATATATATGTGCATCGTCTCATGTGGCACCACTTCATAACTTTACAGATATTATATTTCTCCTTATTATGCCTTGGCAAACAGAGCACAACGTTTGGGATGTTTGGGTTCTGATATGTCCTGAGGGTGGTGATGGACATCATGTTATAAAGTCGTATTCGGTGAAGTAGTGTTAGTGTTTTGAGGTTGTAAACTACAACAACCCGTCACGAAATTAGGAACCAGTCGCGATAGTTGGTGAGACCTGAGCACCTTTTCAGCTGACACCTGTTATTACAAACCGGCATATCTGACCGAGGTAGTGTTACGCTTAATGCGTTGATGGCATATATAACAGAACCAAATATCGGGACCTAGATTCTGTTAGACGCCGGATACAATTAAGATGGTTTTGAGTATAATTGCCGGCATAAATTGCTCACATCTGGAAAAAATTTTTGTTTGATACAGCTGTTGCCGAGTTGACAATCTTTGGCCGAGCTTAATTCTGGTAGTTCCAGAGCGTATATATATATATATATATATATATATATATATATATATATTTGGCCATGCGTACTTTCTCGCATTTATTCTCATGGCCTTGGTATTAGTTCATGGCTATAGTCATGAGAACGAAAAACGGAGTTGTTTTGTTGATTAACAGACTATATAAATAAGGAAATTAACACATTTTTATTTTAATATAATTTTTCATCCATCTCCACTTAGTTTTAAAGATTTTTAAATAAAATCTAATAAATAACGAAAATAATTTTAAAAAACAATATTTCATTTCAAGTGGACCGATTATAGCCAATAGGCTAGGTTCTTACTAAATGAATGAATGAATAAAATAAAAAATGTGTATAGAATGCATAATGTACCATATATATAGTACACACCATAAAACATTCTTTTACGTATTTTCTGAAAAATTGGTTAATTTCTTAGGAAATTAATGCCAAATTCGTGTCCAGTAAGAACTTTTACTTTAGAACATTCATGTCTCCATTCGGAGGGCTGATCTCATACATTTAAGGGCTAACTTTGACAAAAACTTCGTAAACATGTTTCTAAATACCTATGCTTAACAACTGCATTGCAAAAACAACTACTTATTATGAAATAAAATACAAAAATATAAACTTAAAAATTTTCAATTTTCAGTTTTTATCACTGTGATTAAAATTGCAAACAATGTGTGCCTTTGACAGTGTACTACACGGAGAGTGAAAAAATTATGGAATTTTTATAACAGATAATGATGCTTTATTTTATCTATTTTTACCTAGAATCAATTACGTTTTCATAATATTAATTTTCAATTAATCGCCATATTTCTCAATTTCACCCCTCTATGCGACGCAGCCAAATATAGCACTTTTATATATTTTCTAAATCCGATCTTCTGTCTCAGTTACTTTATATTGCAAAAACTGCAAACGAAATATTAAACTTATATAAACCTATTCAATTTTTAATGAATGAAGGTACAAAAAAATTATACACAAATTGTATAAACTTTCTTAAGACTAAAAGTCAGTAATTTTTCAATGTTAAGAGAAAAAAAATACCTCCTATAAAATATATATTTAATATGCTTAATAAGAATCTATTTCTCTTTTTTCTATCATATACAGATTTCTTTTTATGGTTATTATTAATATGACTCCTTAATAAGTGGTCACACTAGTATAACTTTAGAACGAGTTTCCGATTTAGACAAATAAAACACCAAAAGATGCCAATTAAAATTATATTAAATTTTTCATAACATCATTTTTATCAGCCCAATAGTTTCCGAGTTATTCAGAAGTTTGTGGCGAAAAAAACACATTTTCATACAAAATTGGACAAAATTTTTATATTAAATGTTGTTTAAAAACTGATATCAATAGAAATATTCAGTTTCTAATCTTTAATCATAGACTACGTATAAAATTTCACTGTGAAAATTGAGTGTTTTATTCGTACAAATTTTTTTACATTGTCTGAAGCAGTAAAATATAAATTAAATTCTGCTTGTTTCCCTTGTAAATATTTTATAGTTGTGATTAGGGTTTTTTGTATTGTAGGCAACCTTATGTATACTCAAGAAACACTAATTTTTTACCCCTACGTTTCTATATAATCAATACATACATACCTTACTAAAATAGCCCACTGTATGACAGCCATCAACATCTGCTAAAGTCATTATATAAAAAAGAAATGGTTCCACATCATAGTACAAAGTTTTGTGATCCAAAAAAAATTTCGCCAATAAACACAAATGCTGACAATATTGTTTATGACGTTTGCCATCTACTTGCCACACTTGTAGTTTGCCTTTTCGATAGATTTCATCACCGGGCGGATGTCGCCAGACGCATTTCTGTGCGTGACGTTTAATTCCAGTCTCGGATTTTTGATAACGCAAACAAAACTCACAAATGTACATTTGCGGAAGCCGGGAAACGTCTTCGGGATAAGGAGACTGATACCATACTTTCATTTTATATTTACCCATAGTAATATACCTGTAATAATATAAGAATTAATATTATTTTCTAAGTTCTCAATACAAAAATCATACTTTATGCCTTTTCCAATGGGCAAATCTTTAACTTCATCCTCTATTTTTTCACTTGCCAAAGCCTGAGCATCTCTAAATAATTGTAAATCATAATCGGGTACTAAACCAATTAAATTAGGCTCACGATCTTCGTCGTTGCAGTCTTTTTCCAATTTAACTTTATCGCAATTTACAACTTCCGCTATAGGTTTGAAGCGAGCTCTAGATTCTTTAATTTTACTATAAAATTCCTTGTGTTCAGCAGTTTGCAGAGGTTTTAACGATGCTTGTGATCCAGATTTATGGGCGTCCAAGTGATTTGAAGCTGTTGAAGTCTTGTTAAGGGCCTCTGCGCGAAGCTTACGTTCATTAGCCCGATCCTTGCATTCGGATACTGACATATTGTGATAGATAGGACAAGCTTCTGGCAAAAAGTGTCGATCTAAATTCCCACTGAGATGACCAGAAGAATCGCATCCATCAACGGGGCATCTTTTTTCCAGTTGTGGTGGTGTGGGCGCTCGCGACATGCTGGGAAAGCCATTATTACTTATTTCCTTTTTTACGCTACATTTGCTAAGAGTAGAAGCCCCTAGTCCGATGTAGGATTTTTTAGCAGGACTTTTACACAGTGAACGCTTCATATCACCAACTGTGCCATTAATAGGTTCTGAATCAGAGTCTGAACCAATTCCTTGTTGACTTGCTCCTGCCGATGTTTTGACCATTTGTTTTCTATTACGTCTTGTACTCAGAGAGCGAGTAAGCTTTCTATTTCTGGTATTTTTTGGAGGACTCTGTCCACCATCCGTATCGTAAAATTCATTTTTATTCTTGGCACCTATTTCAGAATGTCTGTTCTTTGGACGTCGTTTACCACCCACCGCACCACTACCTTTATCTGCCTTTGAATTATATGAACTATTATCGCTACTTTCAGTTTCGCTACTACTACTTGAAGTGTCATCTTCAGAACCAGAAACGCTATCGTACTCGGATTCATCTGAACATTTTTTCCTTGACGTTGAGGCAGCAGCCGCTCGTATTGGTTGCGAAGGACCACTGTTTCTTTTATTTTGAATTTGTTTCGCCTTAGCAGATGTTTGGTCATTATCGTTCACTGAATTTGTTGTCTTTGGAGTTACTTTTGTCGGTATCTCCTGTTTAGCTTTTTTAATGGGAGTAGTTGTAGAAGTTTTGGCAATTTCCTCAGGATCTGTATCCAAAGGCACAACCGTTTGTTTTTCTTTTTCATTATCATTTACCTTTACATTTTTGGATTCTGTGGTCACATCGTTGGCAGGAGCTGTTATTTCCGTTTGTGTTTTCTGTTGTAATTTGGAAGCTGTCAAAGCAAAACCTCCCGAAGATCTTCTTCTTTGACTTGGCTGTGCGTTAGATGTGGTTGACAGCCTTTTTAGAGGTTTTTTGGTTGGTGGTGTATCATCGTCGCTGGAGTAAGCTATATTTTTTGTAGGTTGCTTTTGTACCACTGTGCTATTGGTTGTACTAATTTTTGTTGGTTTTTCTATATCTGCTGTACTTTTTTGTTGATTTGTTTTACTTTCCGAGCTTTTTCTTCTAGTTGTTACCTGCGGCTTACTTTTAATGTTATCATTTCCTCGAGATGTATTCAAAGGTTTAGCATCACTTGATGTTGTGCTTTCGGAATCTGTTGAAGACGAACCACTATCTGAACAGCTCGAACTTCCACTGCTTGTTGAACTACCAGACGATGAGGTGGATGTAGAACGGCTTGAATTCATTTTTTTCTGTTAGGTACTTTCTACTTTTAGTTAATTTATTATTAATTTTAGAATAAAGGTGATTTTTATTGGAATTTTTGAAAAAATTTTTCTTTTAATGTTTACTGATATAAAAATTTTCAGCTTTTTCTTATCTCTTTTGTTTTCTTTTTTGTATCCTTTTCTAAACAATCACTCAACGTTCCATAATATCGTACTTTTTACATGCAACACTGTGTGAAATAAGATACAACGCATAATGTAATAAGAAAGTGACCTCTTAAGCACAGCTGATTAACAATTTATTCATGTCCATACCGCACAAAACTGTCAAATTGTTATCTTCATTTTCTCATTTTTGCTCACAGCATTATATTTTACACTAACAAAATATAAGCAATTGTTGTTTTTCCAGATGTACCGTGACTTTATAATTACATTATGATACAACCTACAAAATCTTACGTACAGCTAGAGAAACAAAAGTATTTTGTGTACAAATTTGATTACAAAGGTTTCAAAAATTGTTTTTCGTAATTTGTAAAACTGCTATTTTATTCCCCTTTTGGGGCATTCAATTTTAGATTTTTTTATATATTTTTTGTAATACCTTTAGAACATTTAAGTTTATTAATTTTTTCGGAACTCATTGGGATTTCTTTAATTTATTTTAATGCAAAATATTTCCTGTACTATTTCCTGTACTGAAATTGAAATTTCTCTAATAAACATAAAAAACAAAAAAATTGTTCATAAGAGTTCAATTATACAATTTGGTTTAATATTTTATCATTTCTAGTGATTTTTCATAACAGGTATTCGGTTGCACGCAAAGTCTTCAACTCTGTGGTATGTCCAAAAACTAATTCTTTTTACCACATATACATTTTAAAAGCGAATTTCTTAGGGAATATCGTTTTTCAAAGGCTAATAACATAAAACTAAGTAATTACACTCAGTAATTTTTATATCAATAACTTCTGCTTTAAAAGTAAAAAATCGGTGATGAATTAAAATATTAGATTTATACCGATAATTAATAGATATTTTGACAAGAACTACGATGTTAATCTATCAATTTGACATCAAATAAATGAAAAAATTTTCATATTGGTTCTAAATAAATTAAAAATTTTAGTTATGTAAAATTATCTATATACCCACCATCTGCAACTTTTTAAAATTTCTCCTTACATTGGAGGTGGACAGTAAAGTAATCGGACCACGCCAATTTTTTTCCGAGTTTACATTGGTATTTTATCTATTTGTTCAAAACTTCGTCGATGCACATGCTTTTTGTAAAAGATATCTGCCGAAAAGTATAAACTGTAGTTACGATGGACACATTGTTTGTTAAACTATAACTTTTATGTTTATAAACCGATTTTCTCCATTTTTAGTACCAAACAAACAAACAAATATTTAAGACAAATTTCGTCCTCCTAGTATATCCGTCAAGAGCCCAATTCTGCTTTCAACAGACAGATGGGCAGATGGACGTTAGATCGTCTAGTTTAATAAAGTTACACCATTTTTTTAAATTGATTATTTTGTATAATTGAGTTTTTTTAATTTTTTTTTTCTTAGGAAGGACAGAAATCATTATCACTATTCTTGAAATTTTAAATACAAAAATCAGATACAAGGAACGACCGAATAAAAATATTATATACAGAAATGGAAAATCCGGAATGATTTTTATAAAAAAATATACTTTAATGATTACTTTTGAGTTTTATTTTTTGCTCACAAAATAAAACTTATATGTTAGGTAGGTAGGTAGAGAAGGGTTGCACAGCACTCAAAAGAGTGCTTGTGCATCCACTCGGAGACCTAGAGGTCCATTGTGTCCCTTCGTAGAAAATATAGAAAGAAACTACAGACGAGACATAGAAAAGACCAGGAAGGAAAATGATAGAGAAAAACTGAGACCAAGAAAAGTATAAAAAAGAATAGAAAGAATCTGGAAAGGAAAAGTACTATTGCCCTAAATCGTTCGCTCTAAGCCAACGACCCCCTCTGAGCCAGCCTATTCCCATGACGAATCCTATTAATCTATCGAGATCTATTCTCGATATACTGTCCAATTCGTCAAGGAATCGACTGCCTAACCATTTCTGCCTACTTAGTTGTAGACACGGACAATGACATATGATATGTTCCACCGACTCTAGCTTCTCATTATCTTCGCACATTCTGCGGAGGAACCTCTATTCCAATTCCCTATCATTCCCCCTATGGGACAATGACCTGTCAGAATACCTATATGTTGCGAAATGATTTTTATGAAAAAAAAATTACTTTCCTTATCACTATTTTTTTTTCTTAAATCAGTGTTTTTAATAAATTTTATTTTTACAAAAAAAAAAAATTATTTTCTACAAAGAATCAAATTTTTTACAAAGAAAGCTAATTTTTTACAGTCTTATTTTTTAGATTTTTTGCAAAAAAAAATCAAATTTATATTAAATCTGATTTGAAAATTTTGATTTTGGTAAAAGTTTTAGTGAAAAATCTGACTTTTATAGGAAAATTAGGATTTTTATAAAAAATTTTCATTTCTAGTAAAATTTAGATTTTTGGAAAATAATTCGATTTTTAGTAAAAATTTTATTATTTTTTTAATAGTAAGATTTTCGATTTTTAGTAAAAATGTTGATTTTTAGTGAAAATTTAATACTCATCAAAGGGTTTTTGTTAAAGAAAATCTGAATTCTGGTATTAAATAGAATTTATAACAAAAAAAAAAAAAAATAAAAAAATAATCATTATTTTTGAGCAAAACCAAGAAAAAAACTCAAAGATAATCAATAAAAGTAAAAGCGAAGAAATAAAAATCAAAAATAATGATAATAATGAGAACAAAAAATCAGAAATAATCATTATATTTTGCATTTTATATTAAAACTCATAACCATTACGCTCCATGATTTAAAAGATTTGGTTTTTAATTTGACGTACTTTTTTTAATTTGGTAACTTTTTTAGTTTTGTGATTGTTAGAAACTTTGCAATTGCGTCTTTTTTTTAAATTTGGTAATTTTTTTGTATTTAAGTGCCTTATTATGGATTAGTTTTTTCTCATTTGTGATTTAGTGATTTTTTAATATTGCAATTTTATTATTAATTTTGTGAATTTTTCAAAATGGTTTTTTAATTATTGTATATTAAGGTTTGTTTTAATTGGTTATTTTTTATATTTTCTTTTTGTAATTTAACTTTTTTTTGTGTTATACTAGCTAGGTGATCTTCACTGCCCGCTTAGTTATGTACATTAGGCAATTTGATATGATAGTAGTTCTCTCAACTGTCTTTGCTCTTTTGAGCAGAAAAGAAAGCGATAAAATTTGTTTTTCCATATTTATTAGTTTAGGAGATATTTAGAGTAACGTAAAGGATTTTACCCCTTTTTAGCCCGTAAACGCTATAATTTCTAAAAAGTATAAAACACGTACTTGCTCTTTCTTTAAATACAAAAGAACACCACGTAAATATTTTCATACATTTGATGCCTTGGAAGATATAAAGATAACATTTTTAGCCCATGTATATATATATATATATATATATATATATATAAATATCCTTCAATTGATGGGATAAAGTAACAGTAAGCTACGCTGTTGTGGATTCTAGCTCAAAAATATATAAAAATATACCATTAGATTTCTTTCCTTGGTACCATTAGAGGAAAAAACTATTAAGAACAACTATTCCACTCTGAACCATAACTTAATACCGATAAGTTTATATATTGAAAATAATAGAAAAGTACCAATATAAGCAGGAAAATGCACCAAGTTTCATTTTCCGCCCTAAAATAGATCTGCTATTCTTGATTTTTTCAAAATACTCGCCGCGTTTAAATTTGAATGTTACAGCAGATACGACTCAAACGATATAAATCTGCCTTCAACTACTTATGAAGTTAAGAATTTGAAATAATATCCTATTAGCTTCTTTTGTGTCTTGTAAATGTAATTTCCCAATTTTACCCCTTTTTGGTACTTTTTTCCTTGATGGATGGATGTAACATGTATTCCACTGTATTCCAATGAATTTTAATAATTTTGCAAAATATTCTTATGTATATGTAACCTCAGGTCTACAAATGAGATTAACGCTGATATAATATGTGAGATAACGCCGGCAGAGGAGAGTAAACATTTTGTTTATATTATATTAAATCTTAAATAAGGGGTACACGTATTATAATAAATCCTATAAGATATTATTATTTTCAATCAGTTACAGAGTAAACATGTCCTTTTTATTTAAGCAATTCGCACTTTTTTAACACAATTTTTATAAAAATGATTTTTAACATTTAAAACAAACACTAAAAGGAAACAATTTTACAAAAGAACATTGTTTTTCAATAATTTCCAAAATACACATGCTCACACATGAGCAAACTTTCGTGTATGTGTATTTTTTTGACAGTTCATCTTATAAGATGGTTGTGTAGATAAATCTCATCACAACAGTCTCATAATACATTTTATAATACTAATATTTGAATCTACACGTGAAATAATTCTCTCAGAGAGCGAATTTGACACTCTCTGACACAAAAATCTTACATATTATGTTACGTCTAGACGGGCTGTAAGTAAATAGAAAAAATGTTTTGTGGAAAACATTTTTTTACTCGAATTTCCAAAAAGTACCAAACATGTATTCGTTATTTTTCGATAAGTTACGAATATTATGTAAATTTTAAAATACACTTAAAATACTTTTTAGGCACAAAATTCGTGTAAAAAAAAACTTTCAAAATATAGTTTTTCCTAACTAAAAGGGCTGAGTTCAAAAAGATACCACGTACCTATCCGTTTATTTTTTAAATGAATAACGATATACAATATAAAATTTTTGTTGTGTCTATATTAATTTAGGACAAAGCAGTTCACTGTGAATATTTTAATTCGTAATATTTGTTAAAAATAAATTATTTTTATATTCAATATTTTTAGACGTGAATCCGAAGTGCACTAGACCATTCAATTTATACCAAAATTCTTGAAGAACAAAACTGTTTTATATATCGTAATATTGTACTTTTTATGATTTTTCTTAGTGTACTTTCTCATAACAGAATTTATTTTGACATTTAAAAGTAATCGGTTTCACTTTTACAACTTTTTTTTTATTTTATTAAAATAGTGTGACGTGCTGAATTGGTGTTAGTTTGGGGGAGAAAAATAAAATAAAATTAGATAAATTAAATAATTAGTGATAAGATTAAGTGTTAAGTTACCAGAAAACGGTAACAAATTTTAATGACTATTTGTTAATAGTCAATTGACCTGAATTTTTAGTTTGAGGTTATGATAAGTTTGACATTAAAAGAAAATTTATTTAAATTTTATTGAATAAAAATGAAGCTGATTAAGGCTTTATTGATTGCAATTATTTGCTGTGTATTTATCACCTTCGATTTATCGCCCGTATTAGCATTTGAAGACAATGACTTTGCGGAATTTGAAGATTTCGATACTGATGATGAATTTGTAGAGGCTCCGGCTATTGTTAAAGGCGAAGGAGTCGCTGCTTCAAAAGAGCAACCAGCAGTAAAAGAAAAGGAGTCAGCAAAAATAGTCAATGTACTAGATGATGAGGAAGATGGTATTGTTGAAGATGAGGACGAATTTTTCAAGGACGATGAAGAATTCGAAGGTTTTGATGGTGGCGATGTAAAGGAAGATGTGGTAGATAAAAGAGCTCCCGAACCCAAACTCACTGTTGTCAAAATACCTATGCATTTTAGGTAAGTTCTTTATTTTTTTTATTATTGGATATTAGTTGAAGGTATACATTAAATTTAGAACACATTGGGATTCCTATTGGATGGAAATGTTAATGTTGGCTGGTCTTATGGTTTATTTCACTAACTTCTTTGCCGGTAAAGCTAAAAATGCCAAATTAGCACATTTATGGTATAGTACTCACAAGGGATTACTTGATGACAATTTCGTTTTGGTGGGAGATGATGGCAAACAAGAGAATGAAAATCCTGGCCTTATGAAAGAAAGTGAAAGTTTATATACACTTTGGTGCTCGGGACGTACCTGTTGCGAAGGCATGTTGGTCGAGTTAAAAATGATTAAACGTCAAGATTTAGTATCATTAGTAGCTGGTCTAATGCGCCCACAACAAGATCAATTACACATTAAAGTTGATCTAACTCGTGGTGTTATGGATCCATTTGTATTTTGTGTTGGTTCACGGAAAACAATAACTAAAGCCTTTAAAGAATATGCCGATTTGGTGAATATAAAATAAAATGAGAATAGTTAGACATACTAATTACAAATTATTTTCTTAAATTTGTTTTTTTCTTTTTAGAGCAAATATTGTACTCTAGTCAGTAAACCAGAGACTCGCTATAATGTGCCCTCTGGTTTTAGTGTACTCTCTGAAATACCAGAAGCTACATCTGCCATACTTGAGAACCGTGTTTTAACGGCCCTTAGCAAATATCAAAGATTTATTGATTATATTCACATTTCGGATCAATTTAGTGGACCCATACAACAAGATGAAACTAATATTTTAAAGCAACCAGAAACTAAACCTGTACTTATGGCTGGTTTTAATTTACCCAAGGATGGTGATATGGAATCTGTTAAACCCTTGCTTATACTCATTTTCTATTTAATGGAGCGCCTTAAAGTTCAACGTTTATCAAAGGAGGTAAAATTAATTAGTTTTTCTTTATATTAATGCAATTCACAAAATCATTTGGTCATTCATTTGAATTCATCATCGAATTATCGTAATAGAGAAATTAGAATCCGTGCGCCCCCAATAAACTCGGTCCCTAAAGTGTGGAGATTTAATCATAAAAACGTATTTTTCCACTTTTTTAAAGCTCTAATTTTTTGAAAGGAATTAAAAAAAATATTTTTTTCCAACAAACTTCTAACATTTAAAAAACAAAAAAATAGATTTCAAAAAAGTTCCGTTAAAAAAAGTCAAAATTAAAAAAAGGACAAATTTTCTAAAAAAGTACTACTTTTAAAACAATTAATTAAAAAAAACTCCATTTTTCAAAAAAAAAAAAAAAAAAAAAAAAAAACAATTAAAGTCAAAATTTTAACAAAAAAGGACAAATTTTAAAAAAAAAACTCATTTTTTCCAATTTTCCAAAATAAGCATCAATTAAAAAGATATACTTACGTATTTCTTACAAAAAAAAAAAAAAAAAGAAAAAAAATAATAATAATAAAAAATTTAATTTGCAAAAAAAGGATAAAATTAAAAAAGTACGATTTCCTGAAAAAATACAAAATTTTCAGAAAGATAAAAATTTTCAAAAAGATAAAAAATTTTCAAAAAGATAAAAAAATTTCAAAAAGATAAAAAATTTTCAAAAAAAAAAAAAAAAAAAAATAAAAAATTTTCAAAAAGATACAAAATTTTCAATAATAATAATAATAATAATAATAATGATAATGATAATAATGATAATAATAATGATAACAATAATAGTAATAATAATAATAACAATAATAATAATAATCATAATAATAATCATAATAATAATAATAATAATAATAATAATAATAATAATAATAGTAATAATAATAATAATAATAATAATAACAATAATAATAATAATAATAATAATAATAATGATAATTAAAATGATAATGATAATAATAATAATAAAATATTAAGATTAATAATTAAAAAATACTAATTTTCAACAAAAGAACTCATTTTTAAGGAGAACTATTAAAGAATATTAAATATCAGCTTGCATAAAAATATAAAAAAGTACCAAATTAAAAAAAAGACTAATTATTAAAAAATAAAATTTTTCTAACAAAAAAGTACTATTTTTTTAAATTTAGTACTTTCCAATTTTCTAAAATTAGTATCAATTTTCAAAAAAAAAAAAAAAAAATCAAAATTTTCTTGAAAAAGTGCCAAATTTTACAAAAAAAGTATCCTTTTTAAATTTTCAAAAACAGTATGGAATTGGAAAAAGATTCTGGTCCCTGGGAAATTAACCATTTGTACAAAAAGTACCAATTTTCATACAAAATAAAACAAAAAAAAAATTAATTAAAAAAACTAATTTTAAAAAACTCCAAATGTTCAAAACGCCTAGGTTTTAAGGACAACTTTTAAAAGAAATTTAGGTTTTGTCTTGCATTAAAAAAATGTTCCAAATTTCAAAAAGTACCAAATATCAAAAAAGTGTTAACTAAATAAATAAAAAAGAATTTTAAAACGTAGTATCAAATTAAAAAAAGTAATAAAAATAGTAAATATTATTTTTGTCGAAAAAATACAGTGCCAAATTTCAAAAAGTACAAAACTTCAAA
Organism: Protocalliphora azurea; assembly: GCA_932274085.1. Lineage (NCBI taxonomy): Eukaryota > Metazoa > Arthropoda > Insecta > Diptera > Calliphoridae > Protocalliphora > Protocalliphora azurea. The sequence continues at coordinate 154,239,752 of OW026520.1, forward strand.
AAAGTATTAATTTTTCAAATGAAATGAAAATATGTTATCTATAGTGTGAAAAATTATTCATTCTACTTTGTGAAATGAAAAGTAAAATATTGATAAATTTATTATAAACAAATTAAAATAATTGAGTAAACCATAGTGTAGTTGACTAGTAAAGAAAGTAACGCTATTTTTACAACTAAAATAAGTCCCTACTCTTTACATATATGTGCTATGTGAATTCAGCGCACTTGTTCAATGATTTAAACAAAATAAAAAATTACCAATTTATCTTTCCAAATAACATTCGTGCCACATTTTTTCACAAACACACATAATATTTAATTATTTTTTAAACACTTCACATTTTAATTTCCGAAATTTTTTACAAACCAAAAATATGTCTAAATATATATATATTATTTTTTATTTATTTATTTTTTTTTGACATCTTATTTTTTACTAAACTAAACGAAAACAGTTGCAATTTTTGGCATTAAAAATGTAGTAATTTCAAAATATTTTTGTTGATATTTAGCAACGAAAATATAATAATTAAATCATTATAAATAGCATTTTGACATTACGTAGGGTCTACACGAGAAATTTTTGTATCATGACAAACGTCAAATTCTTATCATTATAAGAGTTTATTATATTATTTATTTATATTATTGCAGCGTTATGATATAATTGTTAGAGCTCAAGTGAAGATAAATTTGTTTTGCTATCAAACGTCATTTTGCTGTTGTTTTTTTACGTTTATTCTTCCTTTTTTTATGAAAAAGCGCAATTCGTCATGGCAATCTTAATTAATTAATTATTTGGATCAAAATTAACACAAAATACAATGAAATAAAAAAAAATTACTATAAAATTTTGACAACATACCTCGACGAAAAAAAAGTGATTTATTATAATAAAATTGTATCTACGTATTCTCATATATGCTGATATAAATAAAAAGATTGCAATAGCTCTGCCAACGTTTTGTTACTTGTTATAATAGAAAAATCTCTCGTGTAGACCATACAGTGGTACAGTGGTTTTACACTAATAAAATATAAACAATTGTTGTTTTTGTAGTTGTACGGTTGGAAAAATATAAAATGCTTTATTTGGAAACCTTTATGAAAGAAAAACTCCACTTAGGCCAAGTTTTTTTTGGTATTGAAATATTTTCTTTTTATTAAGCAAACGTCGAAATCAGTGCCAATGTATATAAGGTAACCACAGTTAAACAGCTGATTATTATTTTTGGTTGTTACAGCTGTTAAACTGCATATATAAAAAAATTAATAAATTCGCCTTATTGCTGTTTTTGTGCAACTGTTGCCATTTTACAAAAATTCATGTTAATTTTGACGTTTGTCTTGATAAAAAATTGTTAAATATAGACACTACGTAATATGGTTTAAATGTCGAAAATTTATATACGTTTGTCAAAAAATCTTCTAATCTTATGAGCTAGTAAAATTTTATTCACCTCATATCAATAAAAAATTTAATTTCACATAGGCCCCATGTACCTAAGGTACTAATCATAATGTAATTACAAAGTGACCTCATATCAACAAAAACAACAATTGCTTGTTTTTTTTGTTAGTGTAAAAACACTGCACATGATGTCAAAATACTATGAATAAAAAAAATGCGAAAAATATTAAAAACTATTTGAGTTTCAAAAAATTTTAAATCAACTGGGCTTACGAGGTCACTTTCTTATTACACTATTATACTAATTTAAAAAAAAATACCATTATTCATAACATAGTGTCTACATTAGAAAATTTTTTATCAAGACAAACGTCAAACTTAACGCGAATTTATGGAAGGTGGCAACAGTTACAAAAAACAACAATATGGCGTATTCCTTATTGTTTTTTTATATATGCATTTTGACAACTGTAACAACCAAAATAATAATCTGCTGTTTAACTAAGGTTGCCTTGTATATATTCGCACTAATTTCGACGTTTGTTTTGATAAAAATTTTCCTAATGTAGACACTAGGTAAAAAAAAATAGACATCAAAAATACTAAACATAAATTTTCGAATTCTCCAGGGTCTTCAAAAGGCTGAAAAGAACAGAAATCGTGTCGAAGAAGAATTTTTGAAGAGCACCCATGCAGCACGTGCCGAAGCCGCAGCACAACGTCGCGAAGAAAAACGCAAACAAGAAAAAGAACGAATTTTGGCTGAAGATGATCCCGAAAAGCAGCGTCGTTGGGAAGCCAAGGAACAAAAGCGACAGGCTAAAAAGAAAGCTCCCAAAATGAAACGTTTAGCTGTTAAGTCACTTTAAATCAGGGAAATCTTCAATATTACTTTCATTAAAATATCAGTTCTCAAAGCGAAGCGTAACTATTACAATTTAATTTAATTATGTATTAAAAAACTTAATTTCAATAATAGATAATTTAAACAACACCTAAAAACCAATAATTTGTTTTTCTTTCTAGAACGCTTTTTATCTTTAACATTTTACGCTAAAAGAATTTTCATTAGACATATAGGCAATATGATTTCTTAAAGTTTTAATTTGTTTTTGGGCCGTATCGAAACTATAGGATAACGTATTTAATTGCCCTTGCATTTCTCGTATAACAGCCTCACGATCGTTTACCGATAAGCAAGCCGTGGCTCGACATTGTGCCAATTGTTTTTCTAAACTATCTATCTGATCCTGCTGCTGTTGCTTAATTAGTTCAGAACGTTCTTTTGTTCTTGCTATGATTTTAGCTGACTCGGAACGTAAAGTATTTAAATCTTCCGTGGTAGTTTTTAATTGTTCACAAAACATATCGCGTTGCTTTTGAATTTCTTCTAAATTTTTCTTAAGCTGACATAATTCTTGCTGACATTTAACCAGTTGCGGTTTACAGTCTTCCACATTATTATTTTGTGCCTTTGATTTTAGGCTTTTAAGTTCTTTACACACTATAACCAGTTTATTTTCAAGCTCATCTTTTTCTTTACACTTCTCAGCCAACTTAAGCTGTTCATTTTCTAAAAGTCTTGGAAATTGCAGTAGTTCAGAAAGTTTTTCTTGAAACTTGGCACGAATTTCTTTAACTTCTTGATTAATTTGTTTTTCAATACGTTTATTGTTCATATTGAGCTTTTCTATTAGGGCACTTTGTTCTTCAACTTTTTGTTGAGCTGTAAGATATTTATTACGATATTCTTCCAACTGTGATGATTGTTCTCTCATGAGACATTTAAATTCGATTTGTTCTTCCTGCATTTCATTGATTCTATTGCGTAAAAGAAACAATTCAGATTCATCGGCGTTGTCCTGGGATACACCTACACCATTACCACTAGCACAATGGGCACATGAATTTCTCAATCTGAAAGATTAAGGTTGAGGATTATTAAACAAAAAAAAAAAAAAAAAAAAAAATACATAATTTAAAAAAGCAGAACTTTTATAAGAACGATTTCTGGGTGTATTTCATAAGATTCATAAATATTTACTTTTTCGTCAAGTTTTTAAGTTCTTCATCCTTTTTACTGAATTCTGTTAAAAGATACATATAATTTTCTTTTAATTGTTGAAAGTTTGCCGTCTTTCCTAGACACATCATTGCAGGATCTACTGCAGGCGTAGTTGGCAAAATACATGTTTTCTGTATACTTTCATTTCTTTTAGTTTGGTCTTTATTAAATTCTGCCTTAAGTTTACATATTGTTTGTTGCAAGCAGTTGATTTTATTTTTCACTTTTTCCATAGAATCACTTTTTTTGCGAGAAATATGTTGCTTTTGTTTTTGATGTTGACATTCATTAAGATTGCTGCACTGTTTAAGGGCAGCAAAGATCTCTTTCATTAACATTCTTTCTTCAGAGACACTCAGCTGACTGGTTTTACCACAACAAGGTATACACGATTCACTTGACTCTCCACCCGATGCTCTCCAATTTTGCGGTTTTGGAACATTTTTAGTCGTTTGTGATGGCAGATTTAATATGTCTTCATCGAATGTGGTAATTAGAGGAAATCCCCGGTAATGTCTTTTCGAGCCATAATTTTGCAAATGTACAGCCTTTTCGATAAGACATCGTAACTTTTCCATTTCTAATTCCAATTGGTGGTTAAACTGTTTTAAATCTTTTTGTTCTGTTTGAGTTAAGCAAGGTTTATCTTTAAGGGCTTGTATGTGACTTTTAAGACTTTCTAAAGTTTCATTCTGATGTTTTATACTCTTTTCAAGCCTTTTATATTCCTTGTAGTCTTGCTGTTTCTCTGGATCCTCAGTTGAACATAGAGGTGTATAATCTTCACTTTCATGTTCTGTTTCTTCGGGCTCAAAGTCAATTTCATATTCTTCATTTGCCGTATATTCAGTTCCGGCTTCTTCTCTTTCCGATTGTGCAGATAATGGTTCTGCTTCGCTGGCCATTTTTAAGGATATCTTTCACTTTAAAATTTGTATTTATAAACTAAATATTAATAAAATCTTTAGTGGTCACTTAAAATTTTGATATTTTATTTTTATTTCTTAACTTTTTTTTTTATTAAAATATATATTTTTTAATTCAAATTAAATTTTGTCGATAAATGACTATAATTTCTCAGGTATTTAGTATTATTTTTTTTAAAGAATTTTTTGGTTATGGGAGTTTTTAATAAATATTCCGAATACCCCAATAAGCATTTTAATTGAAATTCAAATATTTGTAAAGCTGCGTTCAATAAAATATAGCACCACATAATATATTTTATTTTAAACAGATATTATACAAAAATTTAGATTTATTTCCGATTTTCCGTTACGCACTAAATTAACAATAAGTATAAATGAAAATTTCACATAACTTTTGTGAAAAAGTTTTCAAATATTTGGAACAGTATGAAAATGAGCAGTCAAAAAAAAAAAAAAATATTGAATTCGTTAGAAAAAATTTTAAATTACCAAGAAAAATAATGAATTTGATTAATGATATTATGTTTGATAACTAAGTTAATGTTTTAGTATTGAGAAAAATTATGTTGGTCTGCTCTCTTATAAGCATTTATGCTCTATACAATCTCCCGGATCTTTAGATATACAGAGGAATACATCACAGTTTTTCTTCACTAAAGAGCCCCAAGGAATAGTAACAAAATCATAATATTCTAGCGGAACTGTCCTCGTTTAGTTTTTTGAGTATTTTTGTACACATTTGACTACATTGTCCTTCTTACTTATCAGTGTGATTTCCTGCCCTCAAATTAAATAATCTATGACTTATTTCATCAAGAAATGTATCTATTAGAAAATGTAGGAGGGACTTTGTAAATTTTACCTTTGAAGAAGATTGTCGTATGTTAAAGGTGTTGTCTTTTTTGAACTTCGAGCATAAATGTTTCATTCCAGGAATTATAATTTTAGAGTCCTAATAATACTGAGGTTCCCATCCCAACGCAATTAGACTAAGAGCCAATAAGGTTCAGGCAAAAGGAGCAACAGATAGACCTAAATAATGTGGGTCTACACGCAAGCGCCTAAAGCTTTACTTGGAGCAAGGAATGAAGGAAGGCACATGTTGTTATGTCTAAAGCCGAGAAAAGAAACTCGCAATGAATTTTGCGACCTCAAGATTGTAAGAAATAGAGGAAGGTGTGACGGCTCTATACCGAATCCCTCAAGAAGGGTAGCCTGTACTAGGTCAGCTGGCACTTTCGAGGACACACAAAACTGCAAAAAGACAACTGTGTGGATGCAGTGTCAGGAACTCTGCTATAAGGATATGGCCGAAGTCGTATAGTCCTCCCAGGTTTCCCAGCCACATTATGGTCCAACGAAAAGCGGCATCTTATCCAGACTGCAGTCCTAGATGATATTGTGGAGCTCAAAAGGAGTAGCTTAGAACCGCAGTTTGCAGGCATCACTTTCCCAGATAAGCATGATACCTCGACAATTATGATACTGTCGCTCATCAAAGAACAAAGTTACGATCTCTGTGGAGACCTGGAAGGTCCAGAGAGAGGTTACATCGCTGAACTTAACTCTGCTATTGAAACGGTTTTCTTTCCTTGGTTAAAATTTGGATCAGATATAGAGAAAAAAAGCTTCACCAAGGTACGTCCAAAAGTAAAAATTTTAATCTTTGAAGCCCAATATCTCGTGAACTAAAATAAATAACCTATATATGCTTAAGCCCCACTATACTTCTACTATCACTGTATAAAATTTTATTGAAATCGGACCAGCCGTTCGACAACTGCAGATTTATTTCCATTTCGGTTCTTGAATGATCAACATCATGTCCAATGTGATTGAATGGCTCTTGGTTCTTGTCATATCAAGTTCGGTCTACAAGGCCCTTGACCATTTGCTCTTATTTCTACTTCTACACTCATGATTAGCTCTGTTCAATATCTACTCGTTAAATACACTGGAATAGGAACAGATAGAGATTTTACTAATCTTTTTCCTCAATTTGATTGCTATCGATATTGCAATGACCCGGAGGTCAACAAAGCCTAATTTTAGAATGCTCCGTCCTTTTGCAGAAGAGAAATAGGTTCAAAATTTGGTATAAACTTGGAGATTTCATTCACTGGCTATATACGAGTGCATTCCTACCAATTACTACGTATGCTTCTTCAAAAGGTACAAAGACATTGCTGGGATGAAGTAAATTAAATGAGGAATAATTCAAGAGTTTATCTATGTACAGATGAGTCGAAAATTGGGGACCAAACTGGAATGGGCTTCTATTAAAAAAGCCGAAACGCAAGTAAATTCTTTCGCATTATTACTGGATGGTATAAGTAATTAAAGGAAATTGATAATAAAGCTCCTACATATATTTTTACGGACAGTCAAACATTTGCCAAAATCCTGAATAATGATAATGTAAAATATTGAACTGTTTTATCATGTAAAAACGAGATAAATTCTCATCTCCATTGTGAAAAACTTGAGATAATATGGGTTTCGGGACACCATAGTACCTTCGGTAACGAATAGACTGACAAGCTATTGAAAATGATATCCTTCCTGAAAAGCATTACACTAGAAAACGATAAAAAATATTTAAAAGTTTAAAAACTAAGTAAAAGGATATGCAATGAAAGAGCATGTTAGGCAGAATTTCACTGTGGGGAAAGCTACTTACATACTATGGGGAGGCCCAAATCTAGAGAGAACGAAAGAGATTCTAAAACTAAATAGACTAACACTTAAGAGACTAGTAGGTGCAATAACATTCCATACTCGCATGGGCTTTTCGAAGAATATAACAAGTGAAACATGCGAGGAAGAAACACTAGAACACTTCTTGTGTCAATGTCCAACATTTGATTAGATTTAATCAGGAGTTTCTTAGGGATAAAAATTGGAAATTCTTGAGAAACTACCTTCCTAATCGTGGGTAGAAATTTGATGGCCATCGGTATCACTTTCGCATCTCCCACCCCTTTCAAAATGTCAAAAGCAATAGTGTGATGATATACTGTACCGTGCGGCGTTTCCCCTCTCATAATTTTACTCAGACTTTTTTAGATTAGAGGCAATAATTTTATCCACTCTCTCATAATTATCCTCAAACTTTTCGATTTCTAGGTTAGAAGCAACAATTTTATTGCTATGATTAAGAACTATTTACTCAGTTAAGATATACTGAACGCCAAGTAACTCCCTAATTATCTAAAAGATCGATCCTATAGTAAATCCTAATTTTAATGTCTAGTTGTTAGCATATATTTCCTATGATATGAAAAACTCCGATTTAATCCTTAATCCAGATCTTTAAGCTTTTATTTTAGTAGGGAACACCGAGCATTTTTTTCTACACATATGTACATTAATTTTGTGTTAAAAAATTATCTGTCGTTATTTTGAAAAAAATAAATCTATTCTGTTTTTTTCGAAAATAAAATTGTTCAGCGAAAAATTTACAACAATTTATGGCGCGTAGAAATCAAAATTTAAAGTTTACATCTAAATTGAAAGGAAATAAGCCATCACCACCCACACTAGAATATCGTGGTGTTAGAAAAGAAAATACCAGTGAAATCGTTCCATGTAAAACAAATAGCTTTCAAAAGTTTAAAAGATCTGCTTATTCCGATGATAATTTTGAACACATACAGCCGTATCATCAGAATTTAGAACGCTTAGAAAAGGCTGATAAAATTTTTAAAATTAATACAAATTCGAAAACACAAGAAATTGGTGTAAAATTAAAAGAGGAATTGTCAAAGTACAGAAATGAATTAAAAGAATATACAAATAGTACAAAAGATTTAGAAGAAAAATACAAGAGAATAAATTCGGAGCTGAATGAAATGAAACAGAAACATAATCGTCTAATAAACAAACGTAATTTGCCTTGTGGTGATTTCGATACTTTTTCAGACAGCAGCTCTACAGGAACTGTATACTCACTTCAGCGAAAGTGTAATCAAATATTTAATCGCAGTAATAGTTTTATAAAGGCACAACCACTTAAAGACCTTAACTACTCGCAACACAATCAAAGTGAACAGAATATTCCGATCACAGATTATCATAAAGCTGAATCTGAAGATCGAAAAGTTCTGTCGCCATCACAAGATAAAGAGAATGTGTCACCATTCCATCCAAGTAACGATTATGATAATCATCTGCAAAATGTATATTTGGCTCTTAAAAACGTTATTGATGACCAAAGGAAATCGCAAGAAAGTGCTGATGTTTCTTCACTAAATAAGACTATAAATAAGCTGCAAAATGATAGCGAACGATTCTGCTCAATTATAGAACAGCAAAGCAATACTTTGAGTGGTTATCGCTCGCGTTTCGTTAAAACCCAGCAACTAGTAAAAGAACAACAGCGTGAGATTGAGAAATTAAACTGTAGTAATCAACAACTTGAAGCTGATACTTCAGTTATTATAGATCAGTTGCGTCACAAAATTGAAACAAAACTAAGAGATGCTAATATCCTCTCCGATATAATGAGAGACGAACAGCTTAAAAGAGAACGTGTTGTCAAGGAAAATTGTCTACTCAATGAACGGATACAAGCAATACAAGCCGAAGCTAATCAATTGAAAATTAAATTAGATGACATGAATCGTCGTAAAATGATCACAATTTCACGTCTAAAAGTTGCTGAACGTGATTTAAAAATATTCAAGAACTACAATACATCCTTAAAGCAAGAAAAGCAAAAATTAAACGAGGAGATGAAGACTATGAGTAAGTACTTGGAGAATATACAAAGTACTAGTAAACGTACAATGAATCGTTATCGCGAGCAAAGTGAAAAACAAAGGCGTGAACTGCAAAAGAGAATTTTCGATCTAGAAATGAAACTTAATCGCAGTCAAACTTCGACAACAAGTTTAATTCAAGAACGAGATAGACTTATTGCAGAATTACAAAGTCAACTTAATAATTTGGTTCATAATTTTGAAGTTTCGCAAAAGCATATAAGAGTGTTGAGGAAACATATTTATACAATGTGTGGCAATAGCTCTAGGCAATCATTTATTCGTAATCGAGGTTTTGGAGAAAATGCTTAATTTTACGTTTTATTTACCTGTATTGGTTTTTGTTTCAATGTTTTCTTATTTTTTTTTATTAATTTATTGTATAATGTGCATGATTTCTTTTCATGGTTTCATGCAATTTATGCAATAAATTTATAAAAATAGAATTTTCAAATCTTTTTTTGTAAACATTTTTTAATTAGTTCATAATTTGTATTTGTAAACTTATTTTATTTTGAAAACAATTTGTACAATATTATATTTTCTGTGTAAAATTAAAAATTTTAACGTTTGCTACGTATTTTATTACAGAAAGTAATAGGAAAGGTCAGCGATAGAGTAATGTAAATGTTAATTTTCTACATGACAATTTATGACATATCATTAAATGCGTCTCTTAAATACCTTTCAAATAGTCCTTGGAGAGATATAAAAATGTGCAATGATATATATATTTAGCAAATGTCTACGTCAAAAAATTTTCGGTTTCTATAAGATAGTTTCGAAAAGGTACAAATTTTCAAAATAGTGCAAAAAACAGTCTTTAAAAATTAAAAATTTTCAAGAAGAAAACAGTAACACTTAAAAAATGTTGAATCTTAAAGAAAAAGTATTATTTTTTACCAATTTCTAAAATTGCTAATTAAAAAAGGAAATAACTCTAGTTAAAAAATAAAATAAAAATGTTTATATTGAAAATCTGGTAAATTGTATATTAGTTATCAAATTCACAAAACATATATTTCTTAGCGTTGGTAACATGTTTTATTTCTACTTAATATTATACTTGATATTTAAGCAGCTATTGCTAACTACTAATGAAATTTATACCTGAAAATATGAAAATTTATATAAATTTCGAAAAAAAATACAGTTAATATTCTAAGAAAAGTAACAAATTAAAAAAAAAATAAAGTACCAATTAAAAAAAAAAACCGAATATTCTTAGGAAAAGTACTATTTTTCATTAACTTTGATACAAAATTAAAATATTAAAAAAAAGTATCAATATTGAAAAAGTACATATTAATAAAAAAACAAAAAACTATTTTCAATTAAGTTACTAATTTTAAAAACCCAGGAAAAACTGCATTAGTTCTATTATTTAATCAATGAATCTTGTTTCTAGAACTTTTTTCTTTAATCAATGATTTTTGTTTGAAATTGTCACATTCAGAACTGGTTCCATGGAATTGTTAGGGAATGGTTCAAGAACCTGTTTTTTTCTTTTGAAATTTGTGGTTGTGATACCACTAGTTCTAAGAATGTTATTAAAGAATCTGAAATAGTTCTGATTACACCAGTTCTCGAACTAAAGATTTTAGAAGAAGTTTTCCTGGAAAGTATCTTTTTTTAAGTACAGATTAAAAAAATAATTTCTAAAAAACCATAAATTTACAAAAAAGTACAAAATTTAAAAAAAGTTCAAATTTTTAAATAGAACAAATTTTCAACAGTTTTAAATTTGTAAAAAAGTATTAACATAATAAAAAAAAAAAAAAAATGGAGTTATGATATTCAACTATTGGGAACGGCTTCAAATGTTGGAAAAATATAAAGCCGTCAAATACAATTTTAATAACAATTACATCTGTCCCCTGGTATGTAAAAAAATCAAACATCAACTAATGAAATCTTGGCTTACCTCTGATAGAAAATTAAATAAAAAATACGCATTAATATAACTAAAAGAGCTTGTACCAGCGTTGACACAGAAAAATTATTTTCCTATCAAAATTTTCTCTTAAAACTACCAAAAAATGTTCCAACATTTAAAATAAACTTTTTTACACAAAATTATATTTAAAATTAGTGTAAGCAAAACGTCCAATAATAAAAATTAAAGATTGTGGTCAAATAACTCCCTGCAAAATATGAATATGTAAGTGCTTTTCAAAAAATTAAATTTTTCACCACTTCGAAGATACTTTTTTAAAAGGTGAAAATAGATAATTTCAGTTTTTAACGCTTTCAAGGAACTACTTTTATTTAAATATTTATACCCCAAAAAATGGGATGAAGTACCAAAAGTTTGAAAAATATTTTATAAATATTTAGCTCTTTTTCAAGAACTCCTAACAGTAATTTTTTATATTCTGAATAATAATGATGAATAAGGTCCCAGCAAAAATAACTGAAAAAGAGTTGAAATAAGTAATGATTCTAACATTGTGTTTTCATTAGAAAGGAGTACTTAGTGCTGAAAAAGATCTGCAGAATTAGTGCTTTAAAAATAAAAAACCGTATGTATATTTTGTTACACATGTTTTTCAATTTCGTTAAAAAAAATCAACCAAATTATAAAATAAATCTACAAATTTTGGTAAAATCGAACCAAAACAGCAACGCTGCTTGATACAAACCCAAACCCACTTGCTCGCTATATATTAAGAAGTAATGAACGTAAATAAATACATAAATAAACAAACTATTACTAATTTTCAGAAAATTTGAAATTACGATCAGGAAGCCGAATTTTATGAAACATTTTTAAAGAATTTGCAGGCTAAACTAGTGTGCTATAAAATACCAAATTATCAAAAAGTACTAATTTAAAAAAAGGACGAATTAAAAAAAATTAAAAATAGAAAAAAATGGTACAATTAAAAAATCAATAAAATGTAAAATGTTCAAAAAAGTAGGTTCTAATAATACACCCTGAATACCGAAATATGCTATTGAAAAGATACCATTAAAATTATATATATTATATATATATATACCATTAAAAAAAAAGAAGAAATCTCTTGCAAAATATATATTTTTCGAAAGAGTATTAAAGCTATAAAACCATTTATAAATGCAAATATAAACTTAAGTCATCTTTGCTTTAAAAAAGCTCAAACAAGTAATCAAAAACCACACCTTCCAATAACAGAAGTAAGGAAATTACTGTTATCCAGTAACTAATATTATATCAATAATACTTGGATAACTAATTGGACATACATACTATGTACATAACATACTACAGACTTTACGTAAGGTTATTTACCTTTAAATTGCCATTACATAATAAAAGTTTGTTGATTTAAGTTTCGATACATTATGGGATAAGTGCAAAGAGATAAGAATTTTGTTGTTATATTTTAATAATTTATTATTTTAAATATATTTTAAATTTTGTTGCTTTTACAATAATAAACCATTTTAAGTAAATTAGTTAAACGTAAGATGATCATAAGTTTGTTTGGTATTACCAATAGCATCTGCAATTTCAGGCAACGTTTCTAAATGTATTACTTCTTCATAAATCTGAGTGGGAGGTTCTTCTGTTGGTAATTGTTCGTAAGTTATATGGAGAGCTTTCTGACATTTGATCTTACCATCATGATGTTGTACCATACAATTGCATTCGGATATAATACCATTAAGTGGTACTTCATAGCCCTCATCATTATCGTCTTGTATACATGTTAAAGGTCTTCTGATATCAGTTTGAATTGGACGTGGCGGTAATTGTCTAACAACATCAAAACGATGAGTAGAAGGATTATTGGAGTGACGCATGCAAGGAAAATTTTGGTAATACGATAAATGAAACATTTTTTGACAATAAATCCACATGTAAAGTAACAGAAAGAGTAGGGCAATTCCTAGGGGAAGCATAAAGACAATGATTAAAGCTTCAGCTCTTTGATTCCTTTTGATTTCCCAAGGACTGCCATAAACCAGAGTGTAAGTAGATACATTAAAAATTTTTTCTGGTATCAGGGGGGTGGCATTGTTGTCGACTTTTTTGGGGGGTTTTTCTGCTGGTATACATTCAAGGCCATTTACGTTTATTTTCGAAATAAACTTTTCATATTGTAATATTAGAAACTTTTGCGGATGGTAATGGGCAAATTCATGTAACCACAAACAATTCCAAGGATTTTGATCACACCTCAAACGAACTTGGGAAAATGTTATATCTTGTATATCCTTATCATAACCCTGTAAAGATTGCAAGTGATTTTGACTAAAGTCAAATAAACGACCATTTGGAATGGCTTTAAATAGTTCATCCAATGACAAAGTTTGTATATGATTTCCTTTAAGTATAAAACTTTCCAAATTTGTAAGATTTGTTATCCATTCGAATGGTACCGAATTCAATTGATTGTTACTCAAATTTAATTCCGTTAAATTGTTCTCATATGCCGTAAATGTTTTCATGACATTGCCACTTAAATCAATTCGTTTGACGGTTGAATGAACATCTTGTAGAGAAAATGTTTGCAGAGAGCAATTTTTTATTGTGAGATTACTTAAAACAAGAGCATTTCTTACGAGCACCGCATCGTTTTCGAGTGGTGTATTGGCAACATAGAGATTTTGCAAAGTTTCAGGTAAATGGTGGAAAATGTCTGACGTCATTTGTTTTAGCGCCTCCAAATGTATGTTGACGACACTTGTGTATTCAAATAAATCAGGAAATTTCAACATTAGCACTTGCTCATTGGCAATGTATAAATTTTCTAATGATCTAATTGGTTTAAATGCATTTCTATCAATTACTTTTAATGAATTCTTTTCGATTAGAACATCTCTCAAGTGAGGAGAGTTTTTTTGAAAAGATTCGGCGTCTATTACAGCAATTTCATTAAATTGTATATTTAAATATTCTAATTGCAATTCTTGAGTGGTGTCATCAGTACAATGTAAAGGCTTTAGTATATCCATATGAAAATGCCTAATGGAAACTTTGGTAATATTGTTACATACTGGCAAGAATTCCAAACCATAAGTCTGTGCATTTAAAGACGTTTGGCAGCCATCCAGCATTACAGCTTGCACGCCCATAAAACGAGGTAATAATAAATTTTTTGTTGATATTTGAAAATCATTTTCATCTTTTTTTAGATGATCTTGACTCTTTGCTTTTTCCAAATTCAAACGACAATCAATTTGCATCGATATACCATTTGAAAATTCCAAATTTTTAAATAATTCCGTTTTAATGTTGCACTCATTCTCAGTATTCCAACATGATTCGTTACAATATATTCTATTCACGTAAACTGACCATAACATCAGCGATATAAAATATTTAAAAAGCATATTTTGCTAAATTTACTTCTTATTTTTTTTTTATTTTTCCGTTTTTTTTTTTTTTTAATAACAACGTAATTAAATAATTTGCATTTCGATTTCAACTAAACTCTTGGCGATCGTTTGAAATACTGAAAATTTTTATACTCAAAAATAAACTTCTTCAATACAAAATCGCACATGATTCACCTTGTTGCTGGTCGGTGGTGTATTAGGTTTGTTTAAATTTTCTCAATTGTTTGGTTTGGTTGTGTTTTTTGGGTGTTGATGATTCCAAAATAAATGTTTTTTTTTTCGTTTACTATTTTTCTCTGATTTTTCTCCAATCATTTTGATGTTTTTTTCGTATTTTAATATATTTTCTCAACCATCATTAACATTTGTTTACACAACCCGTCGTGTGAATTCTATTATGCAAATTAATTATATTTTCTTCGTTCGTTAGTGATATCATTTAGTTATTCTGACCGCCTAGCATAAATGGCATAACACATCTAATACAAACGAAACACATGCCCCATACAAATATTAAATGTAAGAATTTTCCACTATTATTAATTTTCTCACAGCTTCTGTTAAATGATTTTTTTCATTTGTCTTTTTAGTGGACTTTGGTAAGTAAAATTGTGCCAGCACAAACAGGTGAGAAAAATGAACTCATTGCTACAAATTTAGCCTAGTGGAAAAGAAGTAAATAAATTTAGATTAAAATAAATTTTCAAATTTTTTAAATAAAATACTATTTTTGTATAAATTTATATTTATTTCACTGAATGCATGTTTGGAAATCGCTGTAAATGTTCTTCACTTATTAAGGTGCGTGATATTCTATTTTAACGATTACTTAAAAGTTTTAAAGGTTTTAAAATAGAAACTTGATCAAGATATTCTAAATTTTGTATGCAAAATATTTTGTTTGTATTTCAAATGGGAAAAATTGTTATGCAGTATATAAATCTGGCGGTCGCCCGTTAAATAACGAAGATATTAACATTTTTTTTTTTACTTTTTGAAGTCCCCACCATATACACTATTAAGAACTTAATGTAAATAAATAGCGTTTTCTTTTCTGAACTTGTTATTACTTGTTAACATAACCCTCACCTTCATAAAATAATACCCTTTTTATGATTTTTGGTGAAATATCTACAATTTGATGGAACATCAATTTTAAGCATCAATTCTTCTCGCAAATAATTTTTGAGACTGCTGTTAATAAAGTGCAACATATTCACTAGGGTGTACTTAAATAAAAAAAAATCTTAATTTTTTATTATTTAGTTTTTAAGAAATTTTGCGAATGATCAGTTAAAAAAAAGTAAACAAATTTAAGAAGGTTTAATTTATTTAATTAAATATAACACAAAATGAGAAGTCTAACTAAAGGCTAGTATAAAAAAACTTCATGGAATGTTGCACTATTTTAACTTGACGAGAGCAATCAATTTTCAAAAAATTAGATAAAGTTAGCAAAAAAATAAAGTAAAAGCGTTTTTTTCCCAAGACACCGAAAAAAGTGATATTCCATTTCTAATATATTTCTTATTTGTATAATTCATAATAATCAGTTTATTTATTGATATTTTTTTTTTTTTACTGTTTTAATTCATTTTAACATTTTTGTTTTATTGTTGTTAAATTCCAAAAACATAAAAATTGATGCAGCTTTACAACTTTTTACTCTGATAATTTTGCAATTGGTTCTGCTCTGACAATTTTTCAACAGTTGTGCCAAATATTATTCTATGTGGTTGTTGTTGTGTTTATAGAAATCGATACAACTTTTCTACTTTGCAAGGGTCTAGGAAAGTAGCAATTTTTAAGGTGAATACCTTCAATATTCAAGCATATAAAAGTAACTCAAATTCATATAGATGTTTTCTTTATTCATTTTCTCATTTGTCATTTACATTCTTTATAAATTTGTATAACAAGAAGTGCCGTCACTTTAAGTACTATTCTTTACTATTGCTTATTATTCTTTATTAGACGTTGTTATTTGTATATTATTGAATTTACTGATCAGTTAAAAAAAAAACATTGTTACTAAAAGGGTTGTGTTGTTATTTGCTCACTGCCGATAACAAAGGTTATGTGTCCAGGTCCTAAGCCTATTCGTGAAATAATAAGTGCAATAAGTCGTAAATTTGTTGTTTTTAATTATGTTGTTGTAATTAAAATATGTCGAGCCAATTAATGCAAATAGGAGTTGTGAAAATTACTCGTCTTGGTCGGTCCAGAGTCTACTCAATGGATTATTGGAATGTTGTTGAAGGTAATTAGTAATGAAGTGCCATTATTATTTGCCTTCTCTATATTATATAAATAAGTACTCAGTAGTATAATTGCACAGTAATATTGCAATCACGTTGATCAGTGGGCTAGAACGCTGGATTAACAACCAGAATGATGTTGGTTCATTCCCATTCTGATGCTGTTAGTTTTTTTTTTTTTACAAAATATCTAAAAAGATATTTTATGCTATAAAAAAGTTTCTGTTAGTTAGAAAATTAAGTGCGAAATGGCGTGATGAGTAAGACGTTAGTCATTAAAAACGAATGGTTAATTTGTTTCCAAGTTCAAATCTCACTGACGGAAAAATTTTTTTGGTTTTTTTTATTTTCGTTTAGGCACATATTTTTGAGTACCTCTAGAGTATAAAAATAACTACCCGAATTTGTGGACAACTCGAACAAAAATAACTAGTTATTCAGACAAAAAATAAGTAGTTTTTTTTTTTTTTTTTTTTTGTTTCCAATTATAGCTACTAACTTACCAGGAAATCTAAGTTTTTACTTGGATATTACAGTAGCAGTATTTAATTTTTTGTTATTATTTAAATTTGGGAATATAAGCGATGTATCGCTAAAATAAAGACTACTAAGTCACTCAAACATCATATAATGGAGGATAAAGTAATAGATTATAAAAATGTTACAAGTGTGTAAATAAACTTTATTATGAACATAAACCCTAAATTGAAATGTGATTTCTTTCTTTTATTTTTGCTTGAAAATATAGTTAGTTTGAAATTAAATTAAAAAAACTGATTTATTTAAGAAGATATGGTAGCACAATAAAATAATAAATTGCTCAAACGTCAGTATCACAGAATACAACTAGAAGTTTATGTGAGAGACAAGCCCTTAATTCAATTATCAAAAACGTATTTCATGCAACAACAAAATACATGTAGTCACATAAATTTTGTTTTTGTGTATTGAAAAAAATGAGTAATTTTTTTGAAAATTTATTTTGAAGTGCCTCCATAGCATATAATACAATTAGAAGTTTATGTGAGAGGCACTTCGAACCAAATTTTCAAAATTACTAATTTTTAGCAAAACACAAAATATATGACTATATGTATTTAGTTGTTGCATGAATTAGGTTTTTGACAATTGAATCAGGTATTTTTCTCTCACATAAATATCTAGTTATTAATCTATGTTCTATGGCTAATATTCATGTATTATCATCAGTTAATACATGAATACATAATTGATAAGTAAACACACCCCCATTTAAACAACAAGCAATTTCGTAAGAGTAAAAAAGAACTTTTAATTTGGTTTATATGGGGAAAGTTAAAAGCGCATGATTTTTTGTTTGAAATATTCTCTTTGGTTTTTTATGAACTCGATAAACTTTTTGAAGAAAAAAAAAAAAAAAAAAAAAAAAGAATGCAATTAAGTAGAGTTTATTTGATGTACTTTTATTCTTGCACAAAACCGACAAATACCTTCAAATTTGCATTTATGTCTTCAAGCCACCCTAACATTATTTTTTTATATTCTCAATATTTTCGATGTTATTTAGGAATTAGAGCAAAATTTAAGATTTTTTTCGTAAAAGATCTTTTAAAAAGTGAAAACGCCAAAAATGTTTCTGTTTATTTTTTTAACATAAAGCTTATCAAAATTGATGCGCAAATTTTGATTTTATTTATATTTAAGTGAAAATACCCTTGTATACTTACAATTAAATGCACACGGTGGGCAAAAAAAATGTTTTCTTCTTTAAAGAAAAATAGGTGAACTAGATGGAATTTGACGAGCTAAATAAGGATCGGCTTTGATCATTTTTTCTATTATGCTCGTAAAATAATTCTCTCAGAGAACGAATTTGACACTTTCTGACAGAAAAATCTTACATATTCTGTTACGTGTAGATGGGCTGTAATGAATGATTGGTGTGATTTTTTTAAATAAATTTTATAAAAAATATTACTCAACTATGGCTGTTTGTGAAAAAATAAGGATTTTAAATGAAAAATGACAGAATCTTTTGCAAATAAATGACATTATAATTTTCTTTTATGAGGAGGTAAATGTATTCATATTAACCATTATATTTATACGATTCAAAAATATGAGTTAAAGTGATTCATTTGTATTTAGGATTTATTATGGAAATAGTCGTTTTTATTGCACTATGGCATAAAAATATTCATTTTATTAAGTTTAAGTATAAAATTTTAATTAAAGTTGGAAAAATAATACAAATTAAACAAATTAAAAAATTCTATTAAATAAATTACTAATACACACAAATAAAATAATAATTTGTTGAATTAATAGACAATTAAAATCAATCATGTTTAGAACTTACGACAACACGACGTATAACAATGTTAGACTTAGTACGAGTTTGCTTGTTTGTACTTTTGCTGTTAATTTTATTAGAAGTTGAATTAGCTTCATTCTTTATATTTTCCGCAGTAGACGATGTACTCGATTTCGTGGGTGATGGTGTACTAGGACTTAAACTGTGTACAATATCAGCATTTGAGGAAAATTTAACATTTTTGCCCGAATCTTTAAAAAGTAAATCATTGTGTTTGGTTAAAATGGATCGTGCTGGTGGTGGAGCGGTTGATTTTGTTGTCTTAGTTGTTGTTTTTTCCAATGATCTTTGTGAGGGATGCATAGGCGATGGAGGTTTAGCTTTAAGTTTAGCAAAATTATTTAATAAAGTAGTATTATCTATGCTGCTAATATCGTTACTGTTGTTTTCTTTATCCTCATTACAAGCCAGTTGTTCTAAATTCTCACTCTCTTCAATTTTTTCTTTAGTTGTAGAGTTTTCTTCTTCGACTATTATTTCTTTCTCAGAAGAATTCACTTCGCTTTCGTTTACATTAGTAATTGGATCACTAGATGTAATGTAATCACTTGTGCTGTGTTCAGTCTTATTGTTAGGTGATACTGAGTTTGAATTTCCTTTTATTGAGTTTGGCATTTCCTTTAAGGGAATATTTGATTTATTTTCAGCAACATTTTCAAATAGACTACTCCTACGTTTGATGACTATACGCGGCTTGGCCTCTTCTTGATCTTTTTCACTTATATTGTATTCCACAGCATGTATGGGTTTAAAGTTTATCTTGTTTTCCGTCAAAAGATGTTCACGATCTATAAGAACACAACGTGATTTAAGGGATTCAAAACGCCATCTTTATTAAAAAAAGGAATTCATCAGTTCATCATTTTAAAATACACGCTTTTTAAAAGATTTAAGAATCATTTATTATACCTGGCCATATCTTGTTGAGCATTTCTTAGCTGTTCCTCCAAACTCGCCTTTTGAAGCCGTACACTATGCAACTGTCTCTTGAGATCATCCGTTTCTTTTCTACACACACACAAAGATATCAATTTGTTATCTTGACATTTAAACAGCTTTGAAGTACATAATTAACTATTAATTTACAACTAAACTACATGATGGTTTTTTTATACAAATGTATATCTTAACTAGGATGGAAATTTTAGTTTCGAAAAAAGTTAGATCAGGATAAAATAAAGGAACTTAGTATTAAATACTAAGAGAAATACATTTTAAAACGTAATTCTAACTAAAATTTGTTTTTGCAAGGATATAAAAAACATGCGTGTAATAGGAAAATTTAAAGCAAAAAGCGCTTGAATGGTAGTGTTAATAAGGTTGATTTTTTGATTAAGCTTCCTATATACTCTACACAAGTTGCAACGCGTTTTATTATCTCATACTTGCAGAAACTAAGCATAGAATCAAGAAATAATACGCCTTTTTCTTTGGCTAAATCCGTTAATCGGTCTTGAGTCCAGATAAGTTTACGTTCAAGATCTTCGTTTTGGTTGAGCAAATAACGGACTCGTTCATAAAGTTTTTCTAATAAAATATAAAATGTATATTATAAATTTAGATTTTAATTTTTGTATAATTATGATAATTACCTTGATATATTTTATCTGCATTACAAAAGATGGAACTACATGCCTCCAGTTCTGTATGCATTGATATATTTTCACGCTTTAAGCGTCGTATTTCATGTTCACTTTCGTTATAGATTTTTTTCATTTGCACATAACTTTTCTTTTGTGCTGTTAGCAACTGTTTCATAGCTTGACGTTGATCATCTACTTCGGCAAATAATGAATTTCCTTTGCGATCTAAAAAATATTAAAAAATATGTTTTGTTAAATTAAATTTTCAGTAAATTTTTTAGTAAAAAATATATATATTTTTTATTTTTAAATTATCTTTTTAGTAAAAAATAAATTTTTTAGTAAAAAAATTAACTAATAAAGGATTAGATTTTTTTTGCAAAACAAAATTAAAAAAATGAATTAATAGAAAACAATTGGATTTTTGACAAAAACACGAATTTTTGGTTATATTTTATATTTAAAAAAAAAAAAAATAGAATTTTGCATAAAAAAAAAAAAATGGATTCTTGCTGAAAAATTAAATTATTTTTAAGGAAAAAACAAAAACTCAAAAATATTGACATCATTTGAGCAAAAAAAATATATATATATATATATATATATATATAATTATCAGGTAACATCTTTCTTAAAAAAAGCTATAGGTTTTTTAAGAAAGATGTTACCTGTTACTATGTAGCATTATAGTTTACCCTAAAAATTTAATCGAATGAAATCAGATTTTTAGGTAAATTTGAAAATTTTGCTACAACAAAATTTTTGGCTAAATTTCTGAATTTTGGTTAAATTTTCGAATTTTTTGTGGAATTTAAAATTTTTGGTGAAATGAATTTAAAATCTTGGTAAAATTTCGTAATTCCGTATTTTGCTGAAATTTTAGACTATTGATAAATTTTGAATTGGAACAAATCAAGATTACTTTGTTTACATTATATACTTTGTTTACATTAATAAAGGTTTTTGTGGGCTGCCGGGCTTCGGCACTTCCTCCGCTATGTATGTCCAACTAACATCGGCCTCGTTGAATAAACTTTTTTCGGAAATCAACAAATTTTTAAGTGCCGGTAATATCAATAAAAATTTAATTTTTGCTCTTAAATATTTATTGAATATTGTCATATAATATATCAATAGAAATGTATTTTTATAATTTAAATCACTTGTGTATTAATAAAGATATGCAGCACAATGTATCAAAATGTAAGAGGCCCATAAATCGTAAAATATGAGCGCGCGGGCAAAAATTTTTACATTGCTTTAATCACAAGTAAAATCATTACAAAAATTAAACTGAAAATCAAATGTGCAGATAATCTTCGAAGTTTTGTGAAATTTCGTATTCTTGGGGAATTTTAATTGTTTTTTTGAATTTATTATTTTTTGGGAAACTGAATTTTTAAGTGAAATTTTGGTGAAAATTCGGATATTTTTGAATGTTCCTCCTCTATTTAATTTGAGAGTAAAACCTGAAACATACCTTTTTAAATCTAAGGATAACAATATAAGAAAATAACATCTAACCTACAGTGTTACCTTTTTATTTATTTATTTTCAGAATAGAACACATAAGAGCAATATTTTAGCTACAAAAGAAAACATAATAATGCTCATACTTAAATTGAGATTTGCTGAAGTATCAACTTGTTAAAGTTTCTGTTTACATCCTTTTTTTTATGATTGCTAGAAGTTCCAAGAACTATGGGATATTTATTGAAGTTTTAAAACAATTTCGTAAAGATATCTCTTTAATACTCCCTTTTATCTTTTACAGAATTGTTGAATACCAACTTTAGTAAAACAAAAAGCAAAAAAAATTTAACTCACCATTATTATCTGGAGCAGCCGATAACATTGCTATTTTAGCATTTGCTTCAGCAAGTTGTTCTTGGGTACTTTCTAAAATTTGAAGTTTTTCTTCTAAATCCATACGTTTTGATTGTAAATTCTCTTCCAGACACATAATTTGATCACGCAATATTTCAATATTTTTCTTAAAACAAAAAACAAATTTATTAATATAAAATATCAATTAATAAACTATTCAAATTATTACCTCACATTCAGCTATGGTTAGAGTATAACGCACAGAACGTCCCTCAAAATCTTCAATTTTTTGCAACAAGTCCATATTTTCATTTTCCAAAACTTGTATGCGCAACAAATATTCATCCGCCTCTTTAGTGTCAACTTCTTTATATTCCTGTTCCTTACGCTTAAGAGACTCTTCTAGATCCTGAGTAATTTTAGTGTTTTCCTCCAACAGAGTATTGTAATCCTGTTGCAAAGTGTTGAAAGAAACTTCTAATTTGTTATATTTCCTTTTCATTTCACCCAAATCAGTTTGTGTTTTATGTAATTCATTTTCAATTTCATTGCTATCAGAATTAGTATATTGTTCCAATTCTTGCGAAAGGTAAGCTTGGGCGGCGATGGCTGTATCAAGGGAGCGCTTGAGTTCGTGTATTCTTTGTGTGTCTGCTTCATTGGATTCACGTAAATCTTGAAATCTATCAAATAGTTTGCAATACTCTTCGAGAAGTTCATCTCTTGTAAAATTAATTATATCTGGATAGTCAACCATTTTAAATAAATTTTCGTATTGTTAATTTTATTTAAATTTGTCGTACGCGCTGTCAAACAGAGACCAGTGCGGATCAATTTCAATGGCGACGGCGTCTATTACGAGAGATTACTTGCTACAACAGGGTGTTTACAGGAAGAGTTGTATTTCGAGTATTATTAAAACAGGATTGTATTTTTATGTCACATAGAGCATAGTGTAGCCAGATGTTGTTTGTGTTAAAAACCGTTAGAATTAAACTTGTCATGAAATAATCATACGTTACCATAGTAATGTCAAATATAAACAAACATTTTACAATTTTATTTAATTTATAGTATTTTTTTTTTCTTGGGAAATATTTAAGTCGGAAAAATAATGGAAGATTCACAAAATAATTCTCCAACCAATAATGTTTTACCTATAGTTAATTTCCAGGCGGATGATTTGTTAGAAAAACTTAAACTTTTAAATTATGAAAAAACATTATTGAGTGATTTAAAAATGAAGCCTTTATCACGTTTCTACTTTGTTAAATCTATAAATCCCGGAGAACAATTTTATATGTTTACTTTGATATGTTGGTGGCTTTGTCAAAAGTTGGGTAAAAACATGGAACGTCCACAGGAATATGATGATCCAAATGATGTTATATCGAAAATTATTGTGGTTTTAGAACAAATGGTAAGAAAAGAATGACTGCACTACTTTCTAAATATTTATAAAGTCTTTAGAAAGACAAAGAAGCTGATTTCACAATTTTTAACGCAATAACTTTACGAACTTATATTTTTAATTTAAAATAACTTTAATCTTGTGTTCATCAGGATGTTCCTATTGATTTTGCTCCCAACAAACTAATACGTGGTGCTGGACCTAATTGCATATTTGTCCTCGACGCTTTGGCTACACAGGCTTTAAAAGTCATGAGATTATCTTGTCAAAAGCTGCATATAGCACAAGAAGATGAAATTGCTAATGATTATCTAGAAGATAATGCTGAAATTATTTTAGAAAAAATAGAAGATGAGCAAAATGATGCTCTTAGCGATGACAGTAGTGAATTGGATTTAAATCAAAGTTCCTTAAGGAATTGGGGTCATAAGAGACCACATCACTTGAACGAACAAGAAAATGTTAATGTAGGCGGTAGCAGTATACAAGTAAGCGATAAATTAACGGATCAACAAGCATGGCGTTTGGAATTTGAAGAAGTAATGTCTCAACTAAAGGTTTATGTAAGAAGTGATGTAAGAGATTGGCGGGCACATTTAAATCAAATTAATAATTTAAAGGATAATATAACGGAGGTATTTTATTTTTATAATTAAATTTTAAAAAAATGTATTTTAAATCTTTTTATACAGTTTACAGAAGGCACACAATCCGAACTTAAAAAATTGCACAACGAATTCACATTTAGTTTGGAAAAAATAGAAAGTCGTGAAAAACATTTAAACAATGAACTGCATAATCTTATTATGCAATACAAAGATGTTTCCATAGAACTGTCCAATGTACAATATGCCCACACACAAGTTCTGGAGGAAACCGAACGTTCAATGGATCAGTTGAAGTCTATTATAGCTGAAAATGAAAATAAAAAGGCTGAAATGGAACGTAGAGGTCAAATGATGTCCGATAGCAGTAAGTTTTTATTCAAAATTATAAAGAAAATATTTCTTGAATGTGTGTTTTTTATTTTGCAGGTTTTGTTTTACAAATTAAAAAGGCTGTTTCGAAAATTAAAGATGATGTGGCTCATTTAAATTTAGAAGTAGCTTTATTAATAAATGGTATTGATCGTGATATTTTAAAAAGAACTGTACCAGGAATGGAAATGGAAAAATTTATATAGAACTAAAATAAAATGTTGATAAAATGATTTTTTTTTTAATTAATTTAAAGACTAATAAATTTAATTTAATTTAATTTAATTTAATTTAGTATGTAATAGACCTTCTTAAGGACCTCATAAATCAATCTTTTAAATAATAAAAAATTTCTTTTCGGATAGATTCCTGTAATAATATATTTCTAACTCTGTTATTCTGTAGACGATTTTTTATTTTTAAACTGTTTCGGAAAGCAAAAAAAATTAAGCTTTTTAATCGTATACATTTAATTTTGTCTAACTCAAAAGCAAATTTATTTATCAATAACATCAAAAAAAAAAAAAAAATAAAAGAAAAATAAATAAATAAAATTTGTCCACAATTTTTAAAGTTTATATGATTTTTTTTTATTATGAATTTTTCTACAAAAGCCTATACAACGATAAAATAGTTTTTAAATAAATTTTTGTTTTAAACATAACTAGATTTAGTATTTATTTTCTTTTTATTAAAAAAAATGTTTAGATTTGACAATTTATAGAAAATTATTCGTTAAAACCTTTAAAATGATTTTTGCTATGCGAAAATATTGTTTTCTTTGTAATGCAGAGCATTAAAATAAACTATATATCTGTAATTACTAGATATTTTTTTTAATTTTAAAAATCTTGCGTGATTTTTTCTTTTTTTTTTTTTTTTTTTGTAGCTCGATGAACTAGAAATTTTGTTTAAAATTTCACCATTTTCAATTAATGCTGGTAGTAGGATGCAACTCTTGATCAAATAAAAATTTCTTTATTATCCATTCTTGAAGTTTTGTCTTTTGAAAAATATGAAAAAATAATTTTCTTTAAATAAGTTTTGAGAAAAAATGAAAGAATCAGACCAATTAAAAAAATAAATAAAAAGACATAAATTTTTCATACTCAATTTAAAGTCTCGACTTTGATAATTTTTCACGGCTAAACGAATATATATAGGATAGTTTAAAAGAATTTTCAACACATTATTTTGTAATGTATTGGGAATGTTAAGATATTTTTAACACAATTTTCACTATATTACGGATATTATTTGAAAAAAAAAAACAAAACAAAAAATGTCAAGGCAAAAAATCGAAAATTCAAAATTCAAGCGCAAATATCTTTTTAGCCAAAGAAGATATTATAATTATAATTATTTATCTTAAGCTCTTGATACAAATTTTTAAATCTTTGAAATGAGTCTTGACTTGAAGAAGTTACAATTTTTTAAACATTTTCATGTTCAAGGTGGTCAACTTAGACATCATGTAGCTCATCTCGTATTACAACAGGGTGACTATAATATCATTTTTTTTAAAGCTTACCTAGTGTCTCATTAGGCAAATTTATATCAAAACAAACGTCAAAATCAGTGCGAATATATACAAGGTAACCTTAGTTAAACAATTGATTATTATTTTGGTTGTTATAGTTGTCAAATTGCATGTATAAAAAACAATAATGAATACGCCATATTGTTGTTTTTGTGCAACTGTTGCCACCTTCTACAAATTCGCGTTAAGTTTGACGTTTGTCTTGATAAAAAAAAATCTCTAATGTAGACACTATGTTAGGTCCTCTTCTATGACTTTCTCATACATCACAATTCGATCCGACTAGTACTTTAGGAAATTCAAAATTTATTGCCAACTTTTTTTTTAATCCGCCCCAGCCAACAATCCAGACGGACTGACAAACATTGTTTAATCAACTCACGAAGTGATTCTGCCTAGAATGGTATTTTTTAATCTAGTGGGGGCCAATATTTGTTTTTGCGTGTTACAAAAATCACAACAAACTCATAATACCCCAACAACCTATAGGGTATTAATACTTCCAATAATTTATTGATAAACTTTAGAAAATATTAAATAACTTTTTTAATTTTTCGCCGATTTTAAAGATTGATATCTTGTTTAATTCTAAAAAATAAGACTAAAAGCTATATATGATACTATATTTAGTTTTAAAGAAAAATTACTGAAAAACGGTCATCAAAGTTTAAATTTTGATAAGAAAAAGAACATAACTTGCAAACTTTTGAAAATGTCATCACATAATTTGCATAATTCGAATATAGTATTTTATAATAATATTGAAAAAGTCACGTTATTTTGCTTTCTAAATCAATTTGAAAATCTAAAATTGACTACAAATTTAGAAGGCTATAAAATATTTAGTGCTGGAAGTAACCTTAAAATTTAGAGGGTATTTAAGAATTTTCGAAAATTGATGTGTAATGTTCTTAAGTAATTTGTCGAGTGAAAATGAAAAATATATAAACATAAGTTTAAAAAACAAAGTTTTTTAAACATATTTTTATTAGACACTAAATTTTAGAGACAAAAATTTTCCCCAGTTAGAAAATACATGTTTTCGAAGAAAATTTCACTCAACATGTAAAAACTAATGGCTTTGTGATTTGAAACATCCCAGTAAAAACTTTTTGGTTTTCGGTAATAACAACTACTTATTAAAGTAGTTTCTTGGTAATGAGACGTCATTATTATTTGCCTACTCTGTATTACATTAATAAGTACTCAATAGTATAATAGCACAGTAATACTGCAATCACGTGGATGAGTTGGTTAGAGCGTCGGATTAACAACCAGAAGGTTATTGGTTCAACCCCATTCTGAAGTTGTTAGTTTTTTATAACAAAATGTTTAAAAAGATATTTTAAACTAAAAAGAGTTTTTGTCGCTAAGAATGCTATGTGCGAGATGGTGCACTGAGTAAGACGTTGGTCAGTAAAAACAAATGTTTAGTGTGTGTTCAAGTTCGAATCTCACTGACGGCAAAATTTTTTTGTTTTTTTTTATTTTTGTTTTCTTTTAGGTACACATTTTTGAGTACCCCTAGAGTCAAAAAATAACTACATGAATTTGTGGACAAGTCGAACAAAAATAACTAGTTATTCAGGCAAAAAATAAGTAGTTTATTTTTGTTTCCAATTATACCTGCTAACTTACCAGGAAAGCAAAATTTTTACTGGGATATTCCAATCCAAAAGATCTTAATATAATTTAACTTATTAAAGCCCAATTTTAATTAGAACAGATATCTGAACAAATGGTGTGACTTATATCAACACCACACTCATCACACTAAGTCCATGAATATACTAGTGATCAATTTTATATGTTATAACACTTCTTACAATTGTGTAATTTCAAAATTATCACTTTCCCACGCATTATCCCCACTTTTAATCACTTCTCAGCAATTAAAACTCTCAAAACAATTTAATTTATGATCCTTAAAAAATTAATTTTTTTTTTTAGCCATCTTATCTTAAGAAAAAAAGCCACACAACGTGCTAACCACAAATGTGATTTAATATTATCTCACAGATACGAGTAGGAAAACAACTAGTGACTCTGACTGACCAACAACAAAATAGGGAGATCGTTCACATACATACAAAGAAATGTTGTGTTGTCGGCAATGATTGCTTTTACTAATGGAGTTGTTACTTGATGAATGTAAACAAATATTAAAAAAATCTTTATTATTATTTTTCTTTTATTTGTCTGCCATTTAATAGAGACAAAAATGAGGACAATATTGGGCCATTAAAAAAAATTAAAACGATAAATATATAAACAAAGTAGAGGCAGTCAGCCATCCCATATATGCCACACACATATTTTATTCCTCATTTACTATGTGTAAATAAATACATCGATATGTATATAGATTGTATGTATGTATGTATGTATGTATGTATGTATGTATGTATGTATGTAGCAACTAATGATTGGTTAGCCGAGATTATAAAGGACAATATTTTGTAATTGGTTAATCAAGTTTATAGCGAGGTCTGAGGACATAACACGATGGTACAAAATAAAAAAAAAATTAATAAACTTGGAATGTAACATAGTGTTGTATGTAGGTATGGGTGAGTAGATTATTACACCATTTTTAGAATTTTCTATATCTCGTACCACCAAAATGGGGAGTAATTTCAAAAAACCGATTTTTGTTGCCGTATTTATAATGGAAAATAATAGCAGCAACAAAAAAATAAACGTAAAATAACGGCATTTTATGACCCAGCAAAAACTTTTTGGTTTTCGGTAATGGCAACTACTTATTAAACTAGTTTCTTGGTAATGAGAAGTCATTATTATTTGCCTACTCTATATTACATAAATAAATACTCAATAGTATAATAGCACAGTAAAATTGCAATCATATGGATCAGTTGGCTGGAGCACTGTATTAACAATCAGAAGGTTGTTGGTTCAACCCCATTCTGAGGCTGTTAGTTTTTTATTTTTATTTTTTTATTTTTAACAAAACGTCTAGAAAGATATTTTATACTAAAACAAGTAAGAAAGATATAGTCAGTCAAGTCCGACCATATGATATGCCACACCATTGTGTATGTCCATCAAAATATTAGACATGTGGACAATTGTAGACCGATACTTTTACTAAGTGTAAAATAAAATATACGAATATAGACTATTACGTTAACCCTAACATTTATATGAATTTATGCACTTTAGGGTGATTCCCGAAAGTGAGCTTATTGGGAGCGATCCTCATAAAATTTGTCACTATGATTTCTACTTATATGAAACTTATTTGTTTTGAATATAAACTTGATACTAACATTCGTATTTGATTTATGCACGTTAAAGTGTTTTTTGGAAGAGGGTTTTATGTGGAAGCTATGGTTAATTATGGAACGATCTTCAAGAAATTTGGCACAAAGGTTGATGCTTATATAAAACTTATCTTACCTTACTTTATTAAAATATTGCTATATTTAAGTCATTTATGATCGTTAAACCTCTATTCCGGGAGTATATTTGTATGGGGGCTAGGTGAAATAATGGACGGATCATAACCAATTTCAATAGGTCCTTGTGTCATGAAAATCCTACGTGCCAAAGTTCATTACATTATCTTCAAAATTGCGACCTGTACTTTGTGCACCTAACCAATACCCAACCACCTATGATGGTGTAGGGTATAAAAAGTTTTTGTGACTTAGAAAATTAGGTGGGAGATGGTGTACTGAGTAAGACGTTAGCCTTAATAGTTAATTTGTGCCCAAGTTCAAATCTCACTGACGGCAATATTTTTTTGTTTTTTTATTTACGTTTAGGTACATAATTTTGTGTGTCCCTAGAGTCTAAAAAAACTACATGTGGACAACTCCAACAAAAATAACTACCCAACAAAAACTTTGCTTTCCTGGTAAGCTAGCAGATATAATTGAAAAAAAAAAAATAAACTACTTATTCCATACTGCGAACGGCGCCGAATCGACTTTCCACGTGTACACTCTCAGCTACGGCCGCTATATTTTCTTCACAGCGTGCTGGACGTGGTCTATTCGGTCGAATATTTTCAAATAATGAATGCTGGGTCTCAAAATGGGTGATGGTGTTGCGAATAGTACGCTCAGTAGGCCGATTATGTTGACCATAAGTTGAGCGAAGTGCACGAAACACATTCCTCACAGAACGTGAATTTTCGTAATAAAGTTGAAAGATTTATAAACGTTGTTCAGGCGTAAATCTTTCCATAATGAAATGCCAAACAATACTAAACAAAAATAATATGACAGCATGACACGACTCACACGTGATCTGTCAAAAAAAGGCTATTGAAAAATGTATCTCTACTTGAATCTACTTGAATCACATATATATATATATATATATATATATATATATATATATATTTTTTTTTTTTTTTTGAAAAATATCAGAAATTGTATTATTAAAATGGTATGGTACATAGGAAAAATTTTTACCTTATATTTTTCAATTAACATAGCCGTTTCATTTTACATTAAAATTTAATTAATATATTCAAGCAAAAATAAAATAAAAGAAAAAGTAACAAGTTAGAGCACTATATTCAGCTTTTATACCCTTCACCATTAACAAACAAACAAAAAATAATAATAATAATAATAATAATAAAATAATAGTTCGTTTTAATATTTTTTATACTTAAAATATATAAAATATATATATTTGTTCCACAAGCATCGCTTGCTTCTACAAAAAATAAAAGAACTTATAGGCTACATAAAAACTGACTGCATACACAAAAAAAAAAAAAAAAAACAACAACAACAACACGAATAGTCATTGCAATGTTTGAGCATAAATGTTTGTGTGTGTATATTTTTAACAGATTTTTTTTAGCTTTTGGCTCATAACTCGTCTATTTGTGGAACAATTTGGTTGATTCGAAAAACTGAAATTTTATAAAAATATTTATGACCGATCAATACAAAAACGAAATCCGTAGCCTAAATAGGGGCTTTAAAAAGTAAAAAATGCATTATGGCCGATATCTCGATTATTAATGAACCGATTTAGTTCATTTCTTCAGCACAAAAATTCAGAAGAAAGTTTCCGAATTTTCTTTGTCAAAGTACCTAGTCCCTACCTTATATAGAGGCTTCAGAAAATCGAATACCGACTGAAAAAAAAAACGGTTTTTTAGACGTATCTCCGACATTTATGAACCAATCTTGCTGAATTTCAGTAGCAAAATTCTCTGAAAGGATTTCCGATAGTTTGATATGTATATTATATATGGCAGTTATCGGTGAACTTCATAAACGCCATTTTAATCAACAAACGGTCGGACGGACGGCCATCGTCCTAACGACATCATTTCTTACAAGGATCCAGAAAATATAAACGAACAGAAAATATAAACAAACCCAATCAATATACCCAAACAATCTTCTACTGGATTTATTTAATAAATTTTTTAATTGGAAAAAATTTTATGTTTTTAATTTTTTAGAGTTATTAGTTGTTAAAGCCAAAACCGCTTTGCCATCGTATTTGCATTAACCCTAAAAGCGGTCCTCTTCAAGTTGTATTTAAAAAAAGCTGATTGCTATTGTTTCCAAAAATTTGCAAACAATCCTACAATTCTTAGTAAAGTTTTGTTTCTTTTTATTGCTCGATTGGATGGGTGCTTTTGGTTTCTATAAACATCGTTCTAAAGTTTCCTATGATAATTTTGAGGAGAGATTTTATTTCATGAACTTGAAATTCTGTTCGAAATGAAAATTTTGAGGCTAAAAGCTAAATGAAAAGGATAGATTTAGCCTTACAAAGGCTAACCTGGCAACACTGCTTATAATACATGACATTCGTAATGACAAGTAATATAAAAATAAAAAGACATATTGCCCTTCTGTAGCTAAAGGATAATACTCAAATTTTTTTATTTTTTGAATTGAATTCTAATAATCTTCCGATCCAACTCTAGCTATGTACCTATTAATTTAAACTCATCTTATTCTTGTGACAAATGACAAAACTAAAATTAACTTTTTACCTAGATTTTGTTAATAAAAATTAGCTTAAATCTATGAAAAAAAAATATACAAATCTGAGTTCTCAGTATGTCTGGTGTTACTCAAATCTCAAATTTGAATTAAAAAAAAAACTAGACTTAAAGCTTTATCAGACTACATAATGAAAATGAAAAATACCTTCAAATAATTAAGGGCCTGATTCAGTACAACAACAGAATTTTAAAAAAATAAAATTTTTATGAAAACTATCCAAAAAATTATTATTTTTCATACATATAAATTTCATTTTTGAACAATTCTATACTTTTAATGCATCAGGCCATAAATAAGGTTCAACTAGAAAATATAAAAAATGCAAAATATAGGTTAATTTAGTAAAAAAAAGAAGGAACATTTTATAAAAAAAATTTTCATTTCGAACAGAATTTCAAGTTCATGAAATGAAATCTTTCCTCAAAATTATCATAGGAAACTTTAGAACGATACTTATAAAAATTAAATGCTCCCATCCAATCGACCAATAAAAAGAAACAAAACTGAACTAAGAATTGGAGGATTGTTTGCAAATTTTTGGAAAACAATAGCAATCAGCTTTTTTTAAATACAACTTGAACACGACCACTTTTAGGGTTAATGCAAATACGATGGCAAAGCAGTTTTGGCATTAACAACTAATAACTCTAAAAAATTAAAAACAGAAAAATTTTTCCAATTAAAAAATTTATTAAATCAATCCAGTTGATGATTGTTTGGGTATATTGATTGGGTTTGTTTATATTTTCTGTTCGTTTATATTTTCTGGAGCCTTGTAAGAAATGATGTCATTAGGACGATGGCCGTCCGTCCGACCGTTTGTTGATTACCGTTTGTTTATGAAGTCCACCGATAACTGCCATATATAATATACATATCAAACTATCGGAAATCCTTTCAGAGAATTTTGCTACTGAAATTCAGCAAGATTGATTCATAAATGTCGGAGATACGTCTAAAAAACCGGTTTTTTCAGTCGGTATTCGATTTTCTAAAGCCTTTATTTAAGGTACGGACTAGGGACTTTGACAAAGAAAATTCGGAATTGTTCATTAATAACCGAGATATCGGCCATAATGCATTTTTGACTTTTTTTAAGCCGCTATTTAAGCTACGGATTTCATTTTTGTATTGATCGGTGATAAATATTTTTATAAAATTTCAGTTTTTGGAATCAACCAAATTGTTTCACAAATAGCCGAGTTATGAGCCAAAAGCTAAAAAAATCTGTTAAAAATATACATGATAGAAAAAAAAACCGGCCTGTTCGAAAAAAAATTATTCGAAACCAGTCGGTTTCTTAAAGAGTAAAAACCGGTTAAACGGTTTCGGTTTTCGAATACACACTATATAGATAGCTACAATTTAAATTGAATAACAATTAATTTGTTACTAAGCCAATAGGTAATTAGCACCTATTTGTTATCTTTGCCACAGTGTAAATAAAAATGAAATAAATTCTAAAACACTTTTCATCAATAAATAGTTCCAACAACAACAATTATCATCATTTACAAGTTCTGAAGAACCCTTACAAAATACACACACAAATATAAGCATACAAAACCTATACACATACAAAAATGTGTAAATAAATTAGACTAGGAAATAGACAGCAAGATAGACGGACAGACAGATAGACAACTAAAATAAAAAAAGACAAAAAATATGAAAAATCCCAGCCGACCACAAACTTCGATAATAATATCCCATTTGAACATTTCTCTGACAAAAAATTCGAGAACGACTATCGTTGGCTATCCGAATATGAGCTCCTTGAGCTCACCCGTAGCTTACTTTATGGCAGCAAACCTTTCGATCTCAAAGGTTCGTCTATTGTATTAATAGTGAGCCTTTAGCGATATCAATATCGAATAATGCTATAATAACGATATAATAACGATTTGTGATTATTATCATTGGCAAAAATTCGAAATAAAAATGTGGAACCTAAGACCCATCAATATAAGAACTTTGCCTGTAACCTCCTCTAGTTCGTGTAGCATATGGCTACCAAACCACTTTAGTCTACTACCTGAAGCTCTACACAAAGACAGAGTATATGCTCTACTATCTCTAGTTCCTCCACATCATAGCACATTCTACAAAATTCTGATGTGCCAATGTCCCACTTACTAGTCATATTCCCTATTGCGAAGTGAACAGTAATCATACCCACGACTCATGCCCAGAAGATGTTTCGAATCTGCTAATTTAAGACTAGGCCATAACGCTCTAGATACCTTGCAGTCCGTTCTATTCCTCCAAACATGATTCGTTCTTCCTAAAGTCCATACTCTTATGGCCATGAAATATGACCCAATTGAAATCCTAACCGATACCTCCACAAAAGACCTGTCCAGCTCTGAGCCTTTGCGAGCTAAATCATCGGCTATTTTATTGCCGACAATGTCGCAGTAACCAGGAACCGAACAGAGTGTTAACCTGTAGGCATCCATTAGCCTTCTCAATTCCTTTCTGCACTCAAGCAAAAATCTGGACCGACCCAACACAATGACTTGTCATTGCCAGTAGTGCTGCCTGACTATCCACATTGATAGTTACCCCAGCGTCACTTCCAACATTCTCCACCAGTAATCCTAGGGCCTTGTAAATGCCTAGAATTTACTAATCTAAAATTAAGAGCATAAAAATTCGGGAAGGGCACTTATTTTACACCTGTGGTCAATTTTGCTAAATGTAAAATAAAATATACAAATACAGAACAATTCATAGATACTGATATCTAGATGATTTTATGCACTTTGGGGCGATTCCTAGAAGTGGGTTTATATGGGAGCTATGGTAAATTATGGACCGATTCTCATAAAATTTAGCAATGTTGTTTCTACTCATATAAAACTTATTCGTGTGGAATATTAACTTGATGCTAATATTCCTATGGGATTTATGCATGGTTAAAGTGATTTTCGGAAGTGGGGTTTATATGCGAGCTATGGTCAATTGTGGACCGATCTTCATAAAATTAGGTACAAAGATTGATACTTATACAAAACTTCTTTGCACCGAATTTCTATTCTTATTTTTAAGCCAGTTTTGAGTGTTTAAAGTCTATTCCGGTTGGACATTTGTATGTGGGCTATGTGAAATAATGGACCGATCACAACCAATTCCAATAGGCTACGTTCTTGTAACATAAAAGTCCCATATGCAAGTTTCATTGAATTATCTTTAAAATTGCAACCCGTACTTTGTGCATAAAGTTTACATGGACAGCCAGCGTGCCGTCCAGCCATCCAGACGGACGGACATCGTTAGATCGATTTAAAAAGTGATTCTGAGTTGATTGGCATACTTTAAGCTGGGTGTTGCATAATTTTTTCTATGCGTTACAAACACCAGCACAAACGCATAATACCCCAACCACCCATGGTGGTGTAGGGTATAACTATGTTTCTTTTTTTTTTTTTGAAGTAGAAGAGAAATTGAAAAGAATAGATAATTTTTCGAAAAATTTGGTTTCGAGATTTTATTCAGAATAATTGAATATATCGTTATTTTTAAAATTCTCGAATATTATGCCAATGTTTACTATCGAGAAATTATCGAGAATAGTTGAATGTTATGAACAATCATTTTTAATATAGTTGTCGATAGTTTTTCAAACATTCTGTTTCGAGAATTTTTCGTTTTTATCGAACATCGGCTAATAACGAAACTCAGGTCAAGCGGGATATTCATTTATTGTTTACATGACGAAAATATATTTTTAAAGATGTGTTTAATCAAAAATTAAGCGTACGTTTGTTTGTATGTATTTATTACAAACAAATTAGAAGATTAGAAGTGCGTGTGTTTATTGATAATTGTTTGGTTGGTTGGAAAATTTGTGGTTGTACGCATGCGTACGCGCAATTGTTTAATAACCCAAAAAGCAAATATATTACCAAAGAAAAGATTTTGACAAATAACTAAAAAGATCTCGTTTGAATATAGATAACAAAGAAGCAACATCAAATAAATAATAAGGATTGCCACAATGATGTGAAAAAAAATCCTTATCGATTTTGTTTAATCAAAATCATCCTCACGTACAATGTTAATATTGAATCATAGAACAGATTTAAAATGGTTTTAATAGTTTTGGTGGAATACATTTACATACACGTACTATTTACTTAGCACTTGTTTGTATTATATTCTTTTAGAATTTCCTACACATGTCATGCATCTTCTTTTCAATTGGTTTGTACCTTCTAGACATATGTGTGTGTGTGTGTTTAAATACACTTTATGTTTTGATGGCAGTTGGAAATTTAATAGTACACAGTGGTTCCGAAAAACTTTTTTTGGGAAATAATTCTGTAACTTGTGAACCGTTGGAAATATCTCAATAAAATTTCACATGACCAGAGGCGAGGTGTTTCTGAGTTCACTTTGAGGAGTATAGATTTCTACCGGGTCAGGGGGCTAGTGGATGGCTATTCAAAGTTGGCCATCTCGTATATGTCTTAAAAAAAATCGTCAAAAATTCAGTTATGTTATGACAGAAAATTAATTCTATATATAGCTAGTTCTTGTAAATCTCTACAAAAAGTATACCAACATATGTTATTTCTTTTAGTTTAAGATAACAGGTGGCGCAAAAGTAAACTTCTGTTGTTTTTTGGCTGTAATTAAAAAAAAAAAAAAAAAATGAAAAACTTTGATTCTTCTTGTGGATTATTTTTATTTGGTCTTTTAATTTTTTTTACATCAAGTCGAGAATATGATGTCATGTAAATGGCCGCCGCCACAGTTGATTGTCATTTGAGCCCTTTTTATGGCATTTTCCATCACTTTGGCCAAAACTTCCGGCGATAGGTCCTCACATTCTTGACGGATATTGTCTTTAAGAGCTGCAAGAGTCTGAGGCTTGTTGACATAAACCCGCGACTTCAAAAAGCCCCACAAAAAGAAGTCTGGCGCTCACCATTCACAGTAACCGTTTGGCCCGCGACGTCTTCGAAGAAAAAAGGTCCGATGACTCCTCCAGCGAAAACAGCACACCATACAGTGACTTTGAGCGGGTGTAATGGCTCTTCGTGGGTTACACGCGGATTTTCAGTGCCCCAGAAGCGTAAATTTTGCTTATTTACGTACCCGCTAAGATGGAAATGGGCCTCATCACTCATGATTATTTTTGATGAAAAATCATCTTCCTCTTGGTGGTGATTAAGGATGGCTTGAGCGTATGTTAGACGCGATTGGCGGTCAGCAGCTAACAGCTGATGCACCGTCTGGACTTTGTACGGAAACATCTTCAAATCTTGTACCAAAATTCGCTGTAAAGACCGTCGACTGATACTCATTTGCGTGGCACGTCGTCTGGTCGATGTCGACGGCGCTTCCATGACATTCTCGGCTACAGCAGCAATATTCTCTGCAGAACGGCTACTCCGGGGTCTGCCACGCCTGGCAGCATCTCGTGTTGTGCCAGTCTCTTCGAGGCGAGCGGCTAAACGTCGCAGTGTTTCACCAGTAGGCGTTGTACGGCCAGGAAATCTGCGACGAAATTCACGTTGTGCCAAAGTCACCGACCGATTATTAGTCAAATAAATAGTCAGCAATATTCCGCGTTCTGGAGCAGTGTAGCGTAACATTGTTTATTAACGTGTATTTCGCATGCGTTTACTACACAAATGTCAAAACAGAACTGACATTAGGGGCCAATCGCAAAATTTATAGCATTTTCTGATAGGAGGATTACTTTTGCGCCACCTTGTATATTCAGGTTGAAATAAAATGTTCTCTCATTTTTGCCTGGTTTTTTTTAACTTGGTGGGCTTAATATCGATCCTAATTTTTCTGAAATATTCACCAGATTTTTTTTATAAAATTCTAAATAATACTTGTGCAAGAACCGATGAAAAATTATATTACTCTAAAGCTGGAATTTTAAAAAATGTTTATCTTTTTTGGTTTTTTTTTTCCAAAAAGGTGGTAATATTTATTTACTAATAAAATTTGCTTTTTCTTCTGAGCTGTATCATTTTTTTAATGTTTTCAATAAAAATCTTAACGCAAAAGTGTATAAAGTAAATCCGGAAGAGCTTGGGGCAAAGGTTTTCCCACAAGCCCTAACCAAAATTTGTCAATTTTTTTAAATTTTTTTCTTAAATTCTCAAATCGTAAAGCTGGTATCAACATAAGATTATTTTAATTAAATATCTCCATATATAAGGCAAATACTCAAAAAAATATTTCCAGATAGACGCCTCTTATAACGACAGAGTGACGATTTCAATGAGATAAATAAATTTTTGAATGATGTTTTTCCCGGATAGAGATTTTTGGCATTTCGGTATAAAAAGTGGGAGTTTTTCTAGTTCTTAAATTTCAAAACAGGCTTGTCTATATTATGTCAAAATTTCAATAGGATATCTTGGTTAGTTTAAATTTAATTTAAATTTAAATATTAACATTATTTTTCAAAAAAGCGTTTCAAATCTTAATTTTTCTTTTCTTTTTGGGTCATGGTCTGAAGAAATTTTACTGAATTTAATTAATTTTTAATCATTATAATTCTCCTTACTCTTACGACTTCAGAGTTACCAAATACTTGTATATAAAACATACATTTGAACATAAAAATAACAACAAACCTTCCGTTCTTTGGCACTTTTTCATATTTTACAAGTAGCCATGTAATGTAAAGGTAATATGTAAAGCCGATATGTAAAGGTAATAGAAGCTAATATTTAATTTAAATTAAAATCTAAACAAACAAAGATATCGTCTTGAAATTTTGACATAATATAGATGAACTTGTTCTCAAATTAACGAATTAGGAAAACTCTCACTTTTTTGTATCAAAATGACAAAAATCTCCATCCGGGAAAAACATCTTTCAAAAATTGACTTCTTTCATTGTAAACGTTACTCTGTAGTTATAAGAGGCGTTCATCAGTAAATATTTTTTGAGTGTTTGCCTTACATATGGTGGTATTTAATTAAAATAATTTTATGTTGTTCCCAGCTTTGCGATCTCAGAATTTAACAAAAACGTAAAAAAAAACAATTTCAAAACTGACAAGCTCCTCTGGATTTACTTTACACGCATTTGTATTAAGTTTTTTTTTTTTTGAAAACATTAAAAATATGACAAAGCCTAGAACAAAAAAAAATTTTATAAGTGTACAAATATTGCCACCTTTTTAGAAAAAGAAAAATATGAAAATTTTTTAAAGTTCCAACTTCAGATTAATATAACTTTTTATCGGATTCATATATTTGTATGATATTTGCACAAATATTATTTAGAATTTTGTAAAAAACTTATTCACCAGATTTTTTTTTTTTTTAATTTTAGGGTCAATATTAAGCCCGCCAAGTGAAAAAACTAAAAAAAGGCTAAAAATGAGAAAAAAAATTATTTCAACCTAAATATCTCTCAAACTAAAAAGGTAAACATATTTTTTGTAGAGATTTACAAGGACTATCTATATAAAGAATTTCTTTTCTGTCATATTATAAATGAATTTTTGGCGATTTAAAAAAAATTACATACCTGAGATGGCCAACTTTAGAAGGCCAACCACTACTCCCCTGAACCGCTAACAATCTGTACTTCGCCAAAACAACTAAAAAAACACCTAAACTCTGGTCATGTGAAATTTTATTAGATAAATCCAACGGTTTACAAGTTACAAAATTATTTCCAAGAAAAAGCGTTTTGGAACCACTGTGCAGCAGTAGTGATGTGTGGCTTAGTGCATTCAAAAATTTGTTTATTATGTTGCAGTGATAATGGTTTCCTTATCTGTACTTCCTCTAAGCAAATTATATATTTGATTTGTTTGTCCACTTTTGTCATTAACATTAACACATAATGGACTAGCTGCGCCGGTCGGCATTTAAGTTTATGAAAATGTATGTATGTATGTATGTATGTATGCATGTATGTATATGTATGTATGTCGAAAAATAAAAGGGAAATTTACAAAATTCCAATTATATTTTTTCATGTCCTAAGGATTAATAATTATTTTATTAATAAACAAATCCAATAAAATATTTACTTATGCATTAATATAAAGTTAAACGTAACTTTTTCCCTTTAAAGGATACAAATTGGGTTAAACTATCAAGCATTATTTATGTAGTAACAGGTACATTATTGTTTTGGAAAATTTCATCCTTATATTGTTTGCCAGGATTTGTTTATATTATATCTTTAGTTATTTATCTGTATTTGCTTTCTATCTATCACTTTTTCTAATCATTTATCTTTATCCTTTAATTTATTTGGATGCTGTTTTTTATTATTTGTTTGTGATTTTTCATATGATTATACAAAGTTATGAAAATTTCATTATTAAGTAGACTATTTTTTTTTAAGATTAATTTTTAGTATTTGTTTATAATATTAACACTATGGTCCTAATAACCACAAATTCTGACCAAATCATAAGCAAAATTTTAATTTATAATCAATTTTAAATGGTGTATATTTTCATCAGCTTAAGATTGCTATGTAACAATTTATATATCCTCTGCACTATAAAGCTAGCATTTTAATAAAATGAGCAAGTGATTTTTAAAAATTAACATTATTACAACCAGTAGAACTAGTGGCATATTTCGCATTTTTGGCAAGTTATTAATAATTACTTTTAACAAATAAAATAAATATATTTTTAGCACGAACATATTTTAACTACACTTTACTACAATGATTTTCGAAAAATGCCCTAATGTGTAGATTTCGAAATACCCTCTAAATTTTTGAGGTCTTATGAAAAAAAAACCGTTTTAAAAAAAGTAATTGCTGCACTAAAGACCTCGTAGTTCCCTGAATTTGAAGTAAATTTTAGATTTTCAAATTAATTTTGAAATAAAAAGAACGCAACCTTTTAGCTAT
The DNA here is from genome assembly GCA_932274085.1 of Protocalliphora azurea. Taxonomy (NCBI): domain Eukaryota; kingdom Metazoa; phylum Arthropoda; class Insecta; order Diptera; family Calliphoridae; genus Protocalliphora; species Protocalliphora azurea. The sequence goes on from OW026520.1 coordinate 154,281,070, forward strand.
ATTAAAGTATTTTATGTATTCCAAATAAGCATTGACTTATTATACATTTTTAATTTTATTTATTTTTTTAATTTCTACACTTTTAGTTTTTTTTTTTTTCTTTTAGAATAAAAATATTTGCATATAAAGTTTTAAATGCTATTTCGTTTAGAATAAAACGTGATATCTTTCTTTAAAAACATTTTAAAATTCAAAAAGTTATTAAAAATTTTCTAAAATTTATCAAAATAATCTACATATTTTTTAAGGCACTGTTTGATTTATTGTTTTATTTGGTGCATACTTTTTGGCGAAAAATTAAAGCTAAAGTAATTCCATATAAAATCGTACGTTCTACAGATTTTGTTTAATTTGAATAAAATTATATAAATAAATTTACAATAAAAATATTTTTAAGAATTATTACAATGCACAGTGGTTCTAAAAAGCTTTTTTAAATAATTATGTAACTTGTGAACCTTTAGGGATATCTAAATAAAATTTCACTGGGTCAGAAATGGGTTGTTTTTGAGTTGATTTGGAGTAGCACAGATCCCTAGGAAGTCACCGGGGTAGAGGGTAGACCTCCAAATTTGATCACTCGGGTATGCAATTTTTTTTTTTAAATTTTCCAAAAAATTATTTAAGATTTGAATATAAACTATCTATTTACATGTAAATAGTTCTTGTAAGTGTCTACAAAAAATATGCTTACATCTCTCCCTCTTTTAGTTTAAGAGATATTTAGGTCGCAACAATTTTTTTTTTTTAAAGTTTTGGCTTCTTTTTTTAAGTTTTTTAAACTTGGCGGGCTTAAATTGGGTCCAAACAATTATTGTCAAATGAAAACTAGATTTCTGACAAAATTCTAAATAATATTGTTGCAAGAATCATATAAATATAACTTATCTGATAAAAAGTTATATTAATCCGAATTTGAATTAAAAAAAAAAAACACATTTTTGGGGGTATCATATTCTTTAACTTCTAAAATATTTTTATTTTCTTCCGAACTATAGAATTTTTTTAATGGTTTCAAAAGACATCTTTACTAGAAAATCGGAGGCACTTTGGGAAACGGTTTTCCCCCAAGCGTTGTCCAAAGTTTATCAATTTTTACATTTTTTTTTTAATATAAAATTCTCAAAAGTCAATACCGAGTTCAAAAAATAAATAATAGTGGAGGTATTCGAATGAAATTCTGGCTCAATATAGATAAAGGTGTGCTAAAATCATAGAATTTAAAAACCTCATACTTTTTCGTACAATAATACCCAAAATCACAGTCCGGGGAAAACTTGTTTTTAAAATTTACTTTTTTCATTAAAATGGTCACCCTGTCGTTATCAGAGGCATGGCTTATAAAATATTTTTTTTGTGTTTAGCGAACATATGTAGGTATGTAATCGTGATATGCATTTTTAATCTCAGCTTTGACATTTGAGATTTTTGCAAATTATAATTTTCAAATAATAAAGGGGAGACTGTTTAAAAGAAATATTACGATAAGGAGGAAAAAAGTTAATTTTAAAATATTTGAAAACAAAACGCAATTTTTTTAAACTTTCAATTTCAAAATAATATAACTTTTTATCACTATATATATCAACTTTGTACAGAAACCAGGGAATATTTAAAAAGAAAAAAAAAACATTAGGTCTGGAATTAAGTCCGCCAAGTTAAATGACTCAAAATTATACTTCGGTCTAAATATCTCTTAAACTAAAAGAGATATTGTAGAGATTTACAAGAACTATATGTGTGTAAAATTTGTTTAACAATCAAATCATAAATAAAATTTTGGCGACTAGAAAAAAAATTAATATTTGAGATGGACCACACCCAGCTCTCACACCTGCTAGGAAAATGTGCTCCTCTTGAAAAATATTTCAGCGTTAGCCATGTGAAATTTCATTTAAATATATCCTAGCAGTTCAAAAGTAACAAAATTATTTAAGAAAAATAAAATCGTTTTGGGACCACTGTGAAACGGTAGGAGCAAAATTTTATTAAATCAATTTAAAGATATAATTAGAACTATTTTTTTTTTACAGAATTTAAAATTTCAGATATTTAGTTTATTATGTCAACTATTAAACAAGTTAAAATACACATGATGTTTTTAAATTTTCACTCAATAAGATAAAAATAAAAAGTGCTGCTCCCTTGACCGTTCTTATAAAGTTTTAAAATTATAAAAAAAATTACTAAAAATTTATAAACTTTATTATTAAAATCGCTTTAGGAGTGATTCGAATTCAATGAGAAAATTCAAAATTTTTAACAATTTTTTTCAGTGTAAAATTGCTGCTAATATAGTTTCAGGCTATATTTACTCATACTATTGCCCTTTACGTACATAAATACGTTCCATACTAAACAACATCATCACTTTTCTCAAATAAACAACAAAAAAGCAACAAAAAAATGTTAAACAAAGAAACAGAAAAAGAAACTAAATTGTAGTTGTTGTGCTCCATCTCCATTCCTTCATTCACTTCACTTCAACTACTGTTCATTTCCCACGGTGTGTCAGGTTAGAGTCGAATCGAGTCGAGCAGTGCAGTTTACTTACTGTAAGTATATATGTGTGTATGTATGTATGTATGTTTGTATGTATGTTTGTTTAAAGTCTTTACCAGTTGGGTATAAACGAATAATAAGACGTAGTACCGAGGAGGAAAGAGAAGTTATTTGGAATGGAATTATGTGGAGAGAAGAACATTGGAAAACTCGTAAGAGGTTTTTTTTTTTTTTAAACATACTAACAATAACAACAATACTTATATATTTTTGTTGTTAAGCATGAAGCAAAATTGTTGTTTTAGTTCGTGTATACGAGTACTAGTAAGAATTCCACGTTCAATGTTACGAGTGTACGAACGTAGCAAGTGGGGAGGCGGTGTCGTATGAGATATTTTTATATATGTATTTATGTATATGTATATACATATGTATGTTTATTTGTAAGTTTACTATATGAAGTTTGGATGTCGTTGTTGGTTTCAATGTAACTACTATGGTGGAGTTTGAATTCTGTTTACATATTTTTAGTGAATTTTATTGTATTTTTTTTTTTTTTTTTTTGGAAAAAGAAGACCAGATTATGGGAAGTTGAGAACTTTTAAGGTATTTTTTCCATAAAGTGAATAATTGACTTAAATTTTTAATATGATCTAGAGCTGCATTACATTCAGATAATGCTCACATAATTTTAGTCAACAAATCTTTCCAAATTAGCAAGCGATATCTCTATTTTGTCAACACTTTTTTAATTAATTTTGTAACTTGTGATTCATTAAGGATATCTGAATAAAATTTCACTTGATCTAGAGGAGCACAAATCCATAAAGGCTCCATTACTCTATCGTAAATGTAAATGCAAACGGAACGCAAGTGGATGGTTACTCAAAAAACGTAAATCCAGCAAGTGCTTTTTCTTTTTTTTTTTTGGCCTCTAAATATTAGAATGACGCAGCTGCTAGGTTAACAAAATGCCAGGGTGTTAATTCCCGATCTACACCTTCGTGTAGAAAGCTAGAGTTCCCGAATTCAGCTCACTGAGTTTAATGGTCTCCGCCAATATCAATATCAGTTTTATGTGGTACTGCACCAAATCCAATCTTATATAAGTTAGGTTAACAAGTGAAATCAAACACTTAGGCCCTAATTTTATAAAAAGTAACGCCTCTATTTTCCTTGCGTTTCATTAAATTACAGTTTGGAAATCACTGCGTGCAAGCAAGTGACTGCTCGCGTAGAAACAGCTGATTCTTACGTTATTGTGAATGCAATTTTTTGAAATTGTACATTTTATAAAACTCAACCATGGCTTTTTTTGTCACTTTGATTGTCAAATGTAACTCCTCAATTTTCTTGGCGTTAGTTTAAAAAGTGGTCAAATATTCTTAAATAAAAAAAAATACCAAATATTTAAAGAATTGTTTAACATAACGATGTAAGTAAATATATCCATTTGCAAAAAAGTATATATAAAATATTAAATACTATTAAAATTCTTTTTAGGGCAAAAAAAGAGGCAACAACGGCAGCCCAATTTGAGCTACTAGTATCGGAAATGGAGAAGCATCCAGCAGTGGCATCAATTAGAACAACCGCGAAATGGAGAAAGGTGGGTTTGAAAACATTTTTAAATATAATTTTTTAATAAATATATGTATGTATCTACTTTAGGTTTGGACTGACTACAGGGGCAGACAAAAAAAAAGCTTTCGATGAATAAATCAAGTATTCGACAAACTGGTGGTGGACCGTCGGAGTTAAGTGAGTTAACACCAATTGAAATAGCAGTTGATAGTATTGTAAGTACTAGTGTGTCTGCTAATCAATCTTTTATGTTTTTTTTAATATATATTTTGTTATATTTTGTGTCTTCTATTAACAAATATTTTATGGAATAAAAAGTAAATAAACGCCACACAGATGTTTGGCTTACAGCATTGCCAACACGATATAAGTACACCTTTTTGTAATTTTTTATTTTAAATTTTATTATCAACTTATACAATGGCCACCATGGGGACGTAGTGATTTAACAATAGAAGTTACATCGTAATATATCGGCGTTGACTAAACGCAATGCCGTAGTGATTAATGAAATTTCATATTTTTTGTTACGCGTTCTCAACAGCGTATGTAAAGCGTTTAACGCATGCGAATTATAAAATTAGGGCCTTAGTCAATGCAAGGGTGAGACGCAAAATTCTCCAAGTCCGAACAACAAAAACCCGCCTGACTGTACCTCAGAAATAATTACGGTGACACGAGAGTTGTTCCCCAACCCAGAGTTACTTTGAGAATGGTAGCAAGTGCTTTGTTGTTGTTTTGTACACATCAACATCAGTGATGTTAATTACACATATTTAAAATAAATCTTTTGTAGCTTAAAAATCGGTTTTTATTTTAGCGATTTGGTTACAAAACAAAATTTCTTCTTTTATGACAAAATTTTTCAATTTTAAATTATTTCTTAAACTTTACGCTTTATTTAAATAATTTTAAAAATATTTTTAGTGAAGAAGACTGCAAAACAAATTGTCCAATTAATAAACTTTATACAGTGATTTTTTTACGGCGATTTAGTGCATTAAAATAAAAAGGTATCAACACTGTTCTTACAGTTGTCACCAGTGTTGCAACGGCAAAACAGTTTTTGTAACCAAAATATTAAAAAAAAAAGTAACCAAATTAGAAAAAAGGTAACCAAAATTAAAATTTTGAAATTATTCATGTAAAAGTTGATATAATTTTTATATATTCAGATTTAAAATATTTTTTTATATCGGCTATAAAGTTAAATTAATCTTAACTTGCTTTTAAATATGTCGAAAATTCTCAAAAGTGAAAAATATTTAAAGTTAACTATTTAGAATAGGAAGCTCACACCTATTCTTACGCTCTTTCATCTATTGGTTTCTGAGCATTCAAAGAGTATAAAATGTTTTGGAAATTGTTTGATAATTAATAACAACCAATTTCTTTAATATTAAGTTATTTAAGTATATTAATAATATTAACAAATTTAAATTTATTAAGCAAAAATTCATAATGCATTAGAATATTTATAACTATAGTTCAATAATTCAGGACAACCCAAAGTATGCAAAATCATATTTTTTTCCTGGGCTTCAAATAATTTGCACAATTTGCAGGTAAGAGAATAATTTTCAATATTTTACATTTTAGAGAAAAATGTTGCATACTTTGCACCCCTCTGCGAAATTAAAATTATTATTCAGTAGACTAGATATAGTGTGAAATGTTGAATGAAACATTTCCACTATGTCATATTTTGAACCATTGACGACCAAACAAAATATGCTTCTGTCAGGAGTTTTTTGATTATATATTTTTCTAGGTAATAGGTAGAGCTAGTTCATTTATTTCCTAAGCTTTAAAATTAAGTAATATGGCTTCTATGGGAGGTATAATCAATCATGGGCCGATATTCCGAAATTGTCCTACTAATTGTTTTTGGAGTTAAATTAAACATTGGAAAACGTATTTTCTGTTCAGCAACACACTTCATTAGCATTCTTGATGTCATTAAAATTGTGTTTTCTTCATAGATGTCAGCTAAAATTTAAAAAAGTAGTCATTAAATTTATTATGGCTTTTTAGCACAAAATTGTATTGATATTAATTTTATTGTTGGTAAGAGATTTACAGAGTCATACAAATGGCACTTTAAAACTAGCTTATAAAAATGAAATTTTGATTAAAGAGAAACCAAAATGGAAAAAAATCATCATCTCCACATTGGAAAAAAAAAATAAATAATTTTAGTTAAAAATAACCAGGACGGCAACACTGGTTTTAACGTAAAAATGTTGAGGGTACTTACGTTTGTGAGTACCATGCACATATAACTCTCATAAGCATAACGTGTCAGCTGACTCGTTACATTTACATTTACGGTAGAGTAATGGAGCCTTAACGGATCAGGGGGAAGTAGTAGGTAAACTACCAATGTTGGTCATTAAAAATAATCGCAAAAAATCATTTACGATTTGATTGTAAAAAAAAATTTTAAACATATATAGACCTTGAAATCTCTTTAATAATGTAAATTTCCTCTTTTAGTTTAATAAATATATAAGTTGTCTAATTATAGTCCACAAACTCTTCTTTGGTACCGCCAAACAAAGACAACAATGCAATTTACGATTGCAAATTTTACTTTAATTTACTCGTATTTATAAAAAAAAAAAAAAACATTTCAATTATATATGTGGGGCCGATAGCAAATATTTTGGTAATAAATCTGTATCGCCTAAACTACTGGACTGATTGAATTCAAATGTATGGGAGAGTTGTAAAGGAAGACCTAAGTTTTCAGAAAAATTACCTTTGTTTCCTTTCTTCATAATATTTATAATATAAATATTTATTTTACAAAAGAGTAAAATAAATATTTTTGAATATTTTAGCATTTTTTCTTTTAGTATTTTTTTAGAATAATTAGATTTTAAGGCCACATTAAATTTATTTAAAGTATAAATATTTTTTAAATCTAATTCTTCGTTAAAACTATACTTGGGTGAATTTTAACTTTCTGCATTAAAATATTTTTTTGTAGCACAATAACATTTATACATATCCGCCCTATCTTCATTACAATTGTGAAATTGATAAGAATATTATTCTCACAAACTACTCTAACTATTGTCCATTTCAGGAGAGATTTATAAAAAAAAGTGCTATTTTTTTAAAAAGAGGGTCATAAGATTTTAAACTTTTTTAATATTTTTATTCGTTAATCTGACATTTATTTGATTTTGTTTAGAAAAATTGCTTTCGATTTCTTAAAAAAGCAAATCTATGAAATTATATAAAATGATAAAATAATTTAAAAATGACCCAATTAAAAATATCTTTAAGATATTTTGAAGTGTCAGAGTCAGTGTTGACTTTGACAGAAGAAAAAAAAAAAACGCATGACATCCCATGATTTTAAGGCAAATTCATCATGCTGTCTGCTGACAAAGTTATGGCTATGAGTGTGAGAGAGAGAGAGATATATTATACAGTAAATTTATAGAATTTACAGAAATTTGAAATAATTAAAATCTCTTCATATTTGTAAAAGTTACAAGCTTCACTCCCGAGGTGGTCAACAACACGCTACAGAAAACATAATTTGGAAAGTTTAGCTCCACTTCTATCGATTTCTTAAGTTTTATCAAGATCAGTTCAACAGTTTAAAACTTATAAATTTATTACTACTTATTTTGCAAAAAGCCCCACTGTGTATCGTACAACTATTATGAAATTCAAAAATTTAATTAATCACCCTGTTTCTGTGAAGTTCTTAAAAGCACTTAGGACATTTTGTAGGCTTATCAATGATATATGTAATTATTTTTGAAAGAATTCATAAAAAATATCTTACAATTAATTTGCTATAAGTGATACTTAAGTATTCCTTTTTATGTCCTTATTATGAAGTTAAAAGTTTTAATAAAAATAGATCTGAATTTTCATTTAGAAAAAAATCGTCAAATTTAGGACAAAAATCGTCAACAGGTAAAATTTTAGCACCAAAGATCATCAAGTAATTATAAATCGTCGCATTAGGAAATAGTGGCAACCACACCAGTATATTTTTTCCAAAAAAATCTTAAGTTTTACAAATCAAGTCCGATTTCAAAGATTTGAAAACTTTTGTAAAGAACTTGATGAGGTAATGTAAAATATGCTAACTTACCTACAATATGTTTTATCGTTTAAAAAATATTTGAGCTTGAATTTTGAAATTTCCAATTTTTGGTTTTTCTCAAAAAATTTCCATAATATAGAAGAAAAAAAAAAAAAAAACATTTATCTTAAGATTCCCAATATATTACAAAATAAGGTGTTGAATAATTTTTATGAATTATCTCAATTCGTCTAGCCGTAAAAAATTATCAAAATGAAGTCTTTAAATGGAGTAAGAAAAATTGCTCTTTTTTTAAAAAAAAAGAAAAAGTGGTTTGATTCTTTCACTTTCTTCTCAAAATTTATTTAATAAAATCATATTATTTCACATATTTCTAAAGAAAAAACTATAAGAAGGAAGAATAAAGCAATTTTTATTTAATTGAGAGTTGTACACTATGTACAGCATTGGTCGAATGTGATGAAAATTTGAACAAAATTTCAAGTTCATCGAGAGGTTTTTCAAATAAAAAAAAAAAAAAAAAAAAAAAAAAATAAAAAAATAGTTTTAATAATTACATATATGTATATATATTGATTTGATATTAAACTATTTCCCTCCCGCTCAAAATAGTAGACAGGAGAGCATGTTTTATGAAAATAGTAAAATTTTTTCGAATCATATTTATTAAGTCCACAAAAAACATATTAAAATTTATTGTTTTAAATTTATTTTTAATATAATGTATTAGAAATATAACGATCTTTTTAAGTTCTAAAAATTATTTTGATAGCTTTTGCAGCTAAATTTTTATAAATTTTTAAAACTTAAAAAAAATTTTTTAAAAATAATAAATTCAAGACTTTGCCATTTTTTAAGTAAAACTTCTTCCAGTTTTTAAGTATGTAAAAAATTTACACATGATATGGGTACACTGAAGGGATTCACAATGTACCGATGACGGTCTCTGGGTGAAGATGTGATACAACTAATGTGTGATACAACCTTCTCTATCTATCCACTAATATACATATTGTCTACATATAGCGATCTCAATCCAGATATCTCAGCCAAACTTAGATCCTCTCTACAACTCTCCCATATATTTTTATTCGATCCATCCACTAGTATAGGGGATACAGATTTATTAACAAACATGTTTGCGGAAAGAATAAATTTTTGAAAAACATTTTTTTTTTTTTTTTTTTAGGATCGAGATTTTGGATATTTTGTTGTGAAAAAGTGAGAGTCGTTTTAATATTATGCTTTTAGGAGAAGTTTGTCTATATTGTACTAAAATTATACTTAGCTTCTAATGAAATATTTTTATTCGTTTACGTTGTATTTCAATCCAAATCTTAACCCTATTTCTCAATAAAATTACTTTAAAGCAAAATTTTAAGTTTTCCATTCAAGATATGAAAATATTTGATCACTTTTAATTGCCAACATTCCACGGTGCATGAATAAACAGTTTTTACCAGTAAGTTTATCTACTGTCCATTTACACTTTAGCTGGTCACCTTAAATTATAATTTTAGAATGTATTACAGTAGTAGCTGTTTGGTTGGTTGGTTGGTTAATTTGTACAATTCTACAATTTTTTCTTTTCATATTTCCTTTTTGGTTTAGAGAACATATTCAAACTACATACACCCTGTTGGGTGAATGAATACTTACTTACATATATACTTACACAAGTAATAGCAAGTGAATAAATATTTTGTTTTGCCTCCAGGCCTATTCACGAATAACAATATAAATTGTTTAGCTTTAGTTTACTAAAGTCCATCGTCAACCAGGCAGGCGGTTAGACAAGACATATGATTGGATGAATGGTTTTTTACATGTTTTTTCTTTTCAAAATCCCTGAATCTCTGCTGCCTGTTTACAAAAAAATATAATATGAGAAAAAATAATTTCTAAATCTTACTCCATACAATCAAACCATCCATACACTTAAACAAAAAGCACATGTCAATTGTAAAAAAGAAAAAAAAAACTAAAGTGATCCTTTTAAATTAAAGATTTAAAAGTTTAACAATAAAACTTTTAAACTTTAAGAAGGAAAGAAAATCAACAGCTAAAAAAAAAAAAAATATTATTATGAATTAGTTTTATAAAGAATTTATTTTAAAAGTATTCATATTTGTAGTCTCTACTTAGGTGGTTTGGTAAGACAAAAGAGAGCTACATTGTTATGTTTGTATGTTTGTATTGTCTTTAAATATTCCCATTCAGTTTTGGAATACCTCTACATACATATGTACATATTTATTATATATTTCTAATTTTTAGAAAATTTATTTAAAAAATTATTTAATAAGAGCGCCCGCGTATTAACACAGCGGGTGTTCAGAGCGTTTTTTTTTTTTTTTTTTTGTATGAATGTATCTATAGGAAAAGTGTTGTCTACTTTCTTTAATGTAAAGAAAAACGACATAATTTTTTTTAGTAATATTAAATTAAATATTTAAGAACTTTTATAAAGATTTAAAAAATTGTTTAGTACACACTTTTTAGTATTTCAAAACATTTAATATATCGCTTATACCGAAATGAAAACTTATTGGTTTTTGGAAAACTAAATTTACAAAATCAAAACATTTACATAACTTGTTTTCTCCCAATGTGGTTTTTACTGACACTTTTATTTTTTATAAATTTTTATTTAAATCAAATTTAGTTTATTCTTGTTGTTTAAAATGTTTTAAACAATAATTAAAAAAGAAAAAAAAAAACAATTTTTACACAAAATTTAAAATACAAACAAAAGAATTCAAGAAATTTGACAATTTTATTTTATTCATCATATTCAAGAGCTCATTTTTATGAAATCAACTGAACAGGCAGTATCATAAATATTTATTTTACTAGTTTTAGTTTTTGTTTTTCAATAAAAACTAGATGAAAATGGTTTTCATGGTTTCAATGGATTTTCAATCAAAAACCGATTGAAGCCAAAAACTACTAGTTTTTGTTTGGTGTAAATGGCACATAAGGTTTTATCTATAAAATTTTAGAATCAAAAACTAAAAAAAAACTTTTCAAAGTTATTTATTTTTGGAAGGTTTTTATACAAATTAGTCAGTACCCAGCAAAAACTTTTTGGTTTTCAGTAATGACAACTACTTATTAAAGTAGTTTCTTGGTAATGAGGCGGCATTATTATTTGCCTACTCTGTATTACATTAATAAGTACTCAATAGTATAATAGTACAGTAATACTGCAATCACGTGCATGAGTTGGCTTAGAGCGCTGGATTAACAACCAGAAGGTTGTTGGTTCAACCCCATTCTGAAGCTGTTAGTTTTTTATAACAAAATGTCTAAAAAGATATTTTAAACTAAAAAGAGTTTTTGTCGCTTAGGATGGTATGTGCGAGATGGTGTAATGAGTAAGACGTTAGTCGGTAAAAACGAATAGTTAGTGTGTGTCCAAGTTCGAGTCTGACTGACGGCAAAATTTTTTTGTTTTTTTTTTTATATTTGTTTTCGTTTAGGTACATATTTTTGACTACCCTTAGAGTCAAAAAATAACTACATGAATTTTTGGACAAGTCGAACAAAAATAACTAGTTATTCAGATAAAAAATAAGTAGTTTATTTTTGTTTCCAATTATACCTGCTAGCTTACCAGGAAAGCAACGTCTTTGCTGGTTAACTTCGAAAAATGCCTGTCATCATTGAATTCAGGGTACTCGAATTAGCTTTACCAGTACACAAATTATACAGTGTAATTATTAGCCATTGCAATTATCATTGGCTTGGTTAAAGCTGATTTTACATTTACAAATTATAAGAAATTTTATGTACTAAAAATTGTACGACACTTAACATTTTAGTTAATTTTTTTAGTATTAAAAAAAAAAAACAAATAAAATTTTAATTTGGCGATTTTTGGCGATTTTTGGTTAACAATTTGGTTGTTGCCCCCTTTTACCCTAAATATTGCTTTTTTTAATTTGTAATTAATTTTACTTTTTTCGAAAATTGGTATTTATTTTGAAAATTTTAAATTAGTAGGTACATTTTTAAAAATGAGTACTTTTTGAAATTATGTGAAAATTGTGTTATTATTTTTAATTTATGTTTTTGTTTTTAATTTATGCTTTTTTGGAAAATTATTGTTTTTTTATTTAAAAAATTTTTTCATTTTTGAAAATTTGTTTATGTTTATTCTACTCTAAATGCCCCCTTCTACTCAAAATATATTTTTTTATTTGTGATATATTTTCTCAACCTTTACCTTTTATTTTAAAAAGTTTGAAATATTGTGAAAATTTCTTTTTTTTTTTTCTTTTAATTTATGATTTCTTGAAAATTATTTTTTTTTTTTGGTATTGAAAAATTATGCCCCTTTGAAAATTAAAACTAGTACTTTTTTGGAAATTGATATATTTTTCAACATTTTTTTGTACCCCTATGACTAATGATATTTTTCTAAACATTTTACCTATTTTGAAAATTGCGTACTAGTTCAAAATAAGTGAAAATTTTTTCTTTTAAAATTGTTGTTTGAAAAAATGGTACCTTTTTAAATTTAGTACTATTTTTAATATTTGTTGCTTTTTTAAATACTTTGTTCTTTTTTCAAAATTGACATCTTTTATTAATTTGGTACTATTTTTAATAAGTTGTTCTTTTTTACAAAATTGTATGAGTAAGTTTTGTTTGAAAATTGATACATATATATGTTTTTTCAACCGGCACTTTTTAGAAATTTGGTACTTTTAAATATTAGTACGTTTGGTAATTTTTTTAAATTTGTGATTTTTTTGAAAATTGAAGCTTTAGTTTGAACTTTTCTGGAAAATTGATATTTTTTCAATCTTAGTTCTTTTGGTACTTTTTTTTGAATTTGGTACTTTTGTTTGAAAACTTATACTTACTTAAACTTACACATACTTTTTGGAATATTTTTGTAAACATTTTACCTATTTCGAAAATTGCGTACTAGTTCAAAATAAGTGAAAATTTTTTCTTTTAAAATTGTTGTTTGAAAAGATGGTACCTTTTTAAATTTAGTACTATTTTTAATATTTGTTGCTTTTTTAAATACTCTGATCTTTTTTTCAAAATTGACATCTTTTATTAATTTGGTACTATTTTTAATAAGTTGTTCTTTTTTACAAAATTAGCGATTTTGTTTGAAAATTGATACATATATATTTTTTCAACTGGCACTTTTTTGAAATTTGGTACTTTTAAATATTTTGGTACTTTTAAATATTAGTACGTTTGGTAATTTTTTTAAAATTTGTGACTTTTTTAAAAATTGGAGCTTTTGTTTGAACTTTTTTGGAAAATTGATACTTTTTCAATATTAGTACTTTTGGCACTTTTTTTGAAATTGGTGCCTTTGGTTGAAAACTTATACTTACTTAAACTTACTCATACTTTTTGGAATATTAGAATTTCGTTTTTCGTTTTTCTTGATTTTGTATTTTTTTTTTTTAAACCTTTTTAAAATAATTGCTTCTTTACTTTTTTTTTATTCGCTACCTTCTTTGGAAATTTTGAAAATTAGAATTTTTCTTAATTTTTGGAAAAATATATATAGTATTTTTTTTAGAAAATTTGTATTCTTTAATTAGTAGTTTGAACAAACTTTTTAAAATTTCTAACTTTTTTAAAAAATTTAAAAATTTGAAAAATATATTTTTTTCGAAAATTAGTAATTATGTTTAAATAATTACTTCATTTTATTGTTAAATGATCCCTCTTTTGAAATCTGATACTTTTTATGAAAATTTAGTTTTTCTTCCTTTTGTTTTCGAAAAATGTAAATATTTTTTAAATTGCTATTTTTTCTGAAATTTGCGACTTATTTTGAAAATTTGAAAAAATTTTTACAAAAAATTATAAATTTAGTGCCTTTTCTAAAAATTTGTGATTTTTTTTCTTTTGTGCAAAATTAGTGCTTTTTTAAATTGTTTTTATTTTTCTTATTATTTTTTTGTACATTTTTTTTTTAAACTGGCACCTTTTCTAAAATTAGTTTTAATTTTTTTTTTCTTGAGTTTTAGTGCCTTTTAGAAATCTTATAATCTTAGCAAGTTAGTTCCTTTTTCTTTATAACCCCCACCACCATAGGTGGTTGGGGTATTATGCGTTTGTGCTGATTTTTGTAACGCACAGAAAAAATCATCGAACATCAACCTTAAAGTATACCAATCGACTCAGAATCATTTTTTGAGTCGATCTAACGATGTACGTCCGTCTGTCTGGCTAGCTGGACGGCTATCACAAAGTACAAGTTGCAATTTTGAAGATAATTCAATGAAATTTGCTACGTAAAACTTTTATGACACAAGAACGAAGCCTATTGAAATTGGCTATGATCGGTCCAATATTTCACCTAGCCCCCATACAAATGTCGACCCGGAATAGGGGTTCTTAATAAAATTTGGTGCAAGGAAGTTTTGTATAAGTATCAATCTTTGTGCCAAATTTCATGAAGATCGGTCCATAATTGACTATAGCTTCCATATAAAACTCTCTTTCGAAAATCACTTTAATGTTCATAAATCACATGCACATGTTAGTATCAAGTTTATATTCGACACAAATAAGTAGAAATCACAGTGACAAATTTTATAAGGATCGCTACATAATTTACCATAGCTCCCATATAAGCCCACTTTCGGGAATCACCCTAAATTGCATAAATTCATATAAATGTTAGTATTAACGTAATATTCACTATTCATATATTTTATTTTACACTTAGTAAAAGTATCGGTTCAAAAATGATCACATGACTAATATAAGAGTCCTCAACGAATATTATGGACATACACAATGGTGTGGGTAATATATGGTCGGGCTTGACTGACTATATCTTTCTTACTTGTTTTTTTTTTTTTTTTTTTTTGTGGAAAGTGAGTACTTTTTGAAAATTAGTACCTTTTTAAAAATTAACCCTTTTTGGAAGATTTATATAGTTTCAAAATTGGTACTTTTATCAAAACTTGTTACTTATTTTAAAAATTTTTCCAAAATGTTTAATTTATACTTTTTTTTTAATTTGGGTACTTTTTCTAAACAATTGGAACATATTTGTTTTTGGAAAGTTTATACTTTTTTTGAATTGTTATTTTAGGGAAAATTGTTACCTTTTTTTTTTTTGAAATTAATATCTTGTAAAATTATTTGTCTGTTCTTAAATTGGTACTTATTAAAAAAAATAAGTATGTACTTCTTTTCTGTTTTTAAAACAAATTACAAATTTATGATAAAAAAAACGCCACTTTAGCCACATTGTGCTAAGAATGCTTTCAAGATTTTCTAAAAGCCCCTTTGGCTAGTTGAATGCATGAATCTTTTAACTAGATTTAACTTGCAAGTTGATTCTTGTTGTTGTTTTACTAA
This sequence comes from Protocalliphora azurea, assembly GCA_932274085.1. NCBI lineage: Eukaryota > Metazoa > Arthropoda > Insecta > Diptera > Calliphoridae > Protocalliphora > Protocalliphora azurea. The sequence goes on from OW026520.1 coordinate 154,296,581, forward strand.
CATTTCTTTTAATATGCTGTTTTATTGTTTTAAAATCTCATCATTTAAAATAAAATAAGAAAAAACAAAAACAAAAAAAAAAAAAGAGAATAAACATTTGAATGCCTATAGACTCTTTGTTCTGAGCTGGCTTTTGTTTGCTCAAGATTCTACACTTGAATGTTTTGTCATTTAAAAATATCTACCGAAAATAAAATAATGGCTTTTGCATAATTTATGGTTTAATTTATTAAACTAAAAATAACAAAAACAAAAAAGTTTTTTTTTTTTTTTTGTTTTTAATAACTCACAAAACAAAACATTGGGGATTTATACATATAAATCGTAATTCATACAATATCAATACTAATAATCATAAGATATTTATTCAGAATCAGATACTGGCAACAAACAAATATACAGCAGCCACATCATCTTCATCAAGCAAACACCACTAAAAGATAGACGGACGGACAGACAGATGGAGAGACGGACGGACAGACATCATATTATTATAATCAACAGCAGCAGTCAAAGCTCTTTTATTTAAATATATATATATATATATATATATATATATATATATATATATATATATATATATATATATATATACTTTTCTTGTTTTTGCTGGTTTCTTCACTTTTTTTTTTATTATCATTTAATATTAGCCGCAGCAGAAGCATGATAATGATCATCGTGATCATCATCACTTTGGCATTAAGACCCCCTACTATTGTGCGGAACTCAACGATTTAAATGCAAATAAATGTAATAAACATTTTTATTCAATGAATGAACAACAATATTTTATCATATAACACTAAGCAGACACAACTAAACTATAGTATTCGTATACCACACAATATTTATTCCGTTGGATTTTTAACTTGTTTTTATTTTTTTATTATACGTAAAAGTATTAAATTTCATTAATTGCTATAAAATTCAAAAATCTACCAAATCGACAACAACAAATTATACTAAATTTACGTAAAAAGTAAAAAAAAAATAATAAAAACTTTAGTTGCTATAAAAAAAGTAAATTTGAAATTTATACCACAACATTTGGAAATGGAACTTATATATTTCAAAATCCATTTAATTTTTTATGTTTAGATAGTGTGCGGGTGAAAATGCTTACAAGTAGGCGTAAAGGGTTTTTAGTATAAAGTAGTATTTTAGACACCTCCGCAAAATGTCAGCCCTAAAAGTTTTATTGTTTTTGTTTTTAATTTTTAGGAAAAACATTTCTAAAAGCACTACATTTTTTAAACTTATCAAATTTATACATACATAATACTTATATTGCCCTTCCCTGTCCTTTTGCTTTACCAATTAAAAATGGTTTCAATAGATACATGATTTAAATAAACCGTATACTTTGATTGCAAATAAAAGCAGTTTAGTAGTTTAAAAGTTGTAACGACTCTTTATTTCAATTAAAATGTACAACAATAATAGTTGAAATAGTCACCATGTGTTCTAATACACACACACACACACACACACACACACACACACACACACACACACACACACACACACACACACACACACACACACACACACACACACACACACACACACACACACACACACACTTAAACACTTTATACTAATGTACAAGAATATACAGCCAACTTCAAGGCAGATAATTTGTTTTTACTTAACGTTGCCTCCAATTAGACTCACTCAATGGTGTTCTCACGGCCAATTTATATACACTGCATTACCTTTTAGATGCTTCCCGAAAGCTTATTTACTTACAATGATCTTAATGGACAAACTGGTATGTTCGAAGTCTAGATATTAATGTTAGCAGCTTAAACATTTAGTGTTGCCATACTTACAAACAATGGTAAAAGCTTTTCATTCAATGTTGTATATTTACAGCTATGTTAATAATTTCTACAGATATGTAAACTGCTGTTAACATAAGTAGAAAGGTTGAGAAGCATTGAGAAAGATTGAGAATCAGTGAGAAAGATTGAGAAGCATTATTTAACTTTAAACCAGTACAATTTCGTAACAATATTTTCGTTCTCAATATTAAACACATGTTTACAACATACAGTATTACCAACATATAAAAGACATTTTTGGAACTTTTAATTCAAAAAAATCTTCTTGCTGTGTTTCCATAATTCATATTGTCTGATCCTTATTTCGGTTGATCTGTAGTCAATCCATATTTGACAAATTCATTCTGTACATGTTTCTTTTTTAAACTTCTTAACTCCTTATTAAAATCCAAATCATAACTGACTTTTAATATGTGTTCCAATTTTGGAAGTAATTTCATTCTAATGCAAAAAGTGTTCTACAGAAGGAACCAGACAGGTACACAATTATATATGGAGTTAAAGAGGACAATTTCACCTTTCTTCTTGTAGTAAAATTTGTTAAGCCAATTTTGACCCTCAAAAGTTCTATTCCATTAAAATTTAAATTTGACTTAAAGATAGTACCTGAGAAAACATTTAATAACACAGCAGATATAAACAGTACAGTGACACAGCATAACGTTTCTTAAAGACTTTTATCCTACCAAAATCAAAAAAAAGGCAGCCAATTATCGATAATAGTTTTCAAGTAAAGATAATTTACTTCTGAACAAATTTACAAAAATCAATTTTTTTTTATAAAATAACATAAAATATTTATTTATTTATTAGTTTCAATCTGTATGGATAGATATTATCCTTATATTCTATCCATACAGACTATCTATTCATATTAGACTTAAGTCTAATTCCCTAGCAAAAACTTTGCCTTCCTGGTAAGCCAGCAGGTATAATTGGAAACAAAAATAAACTTGTTCACAAATTCATGTAGTTATTTTTTGACGCTAGGGGTACTCAAAAATATGTACCCAAACGAAAACACAAAAATTTTGCCGTGAGGGAGACTCGAACTTGGATACAAACTAACCATTCGTTTTTACTGACTAACGTCTTACTCAGTACACCATCTCGCACATACCATCCTAAGCGACAAAAACTCCTTTTAGTTTAAAATATCATTTTAGACATTTTGTTATAAGAAACTAACAGCTTCAGAATGGGGTTGAATTACAGTATTACTATGCTATTATACTATTGAATACTTATTAATGTAATCTAGAGTAGGAAAATAATAATGACGCCTCATTACCAAGAAACTACTTTAATAAGTAGTTGTTATTACCGAAAACCAAAAAGTTTTTGCTGGGTCATTAGAATATTTATTGAATAATCTCATAGCCTTTATTAAAGGTTCATTCAAAGCATATATTATACTATGAATATCTACAAAAAAAGATATAATTTTTCTGCCTTAGAGGCCTAGGAGGTACATATAGTTTTATAGTATGAAGTAAATCAGGACAATCAATTAATCCACGAATTATAGCATATAGGAAATATACAGAAGAAATTTTATATATTATAAATTTGTCTTATAATAATTTGTCTTTAACAGCATGCCACGCCCATAATTAGTAATATTTTGAATTAATTTTTTGGCCATCTCAGTTCACTATTGAATGACATTAACATTTTAGAAATTTTGGTGTTAACAAAAAAATTGTATTTTTGGCCAATGAAATTAATTTCTAAGCCACCGTGCAACGTTTGTGTCAGAAGAAAAAAAAAAGTGTTACTTGACTTCCCTGTTAAATATTTCTAAAAATTGAAACAAACACAAGGGATAAATCAAATAACAACAACAACATTGTTCATTGCTACTTAATAAGTGGCATTTCTGACATTTCTTCATTTGCTAACTCTTCATTTGCTATCTTTAAGCATATAAACAATAATTATTGAAAAAGGAGATTACAAAATAATTGTTAAGAGTTTTTCCTGTGGGGAAAGCGGACAAACCCGCTTCGATTTAGGCCTTGGAGGAAAACATCACGCATGTCATTCGGCAGTTACCAGTCGAAATGCTCGAACGAGTCATCGAAAATTGGACTAAACGGATGGACCATCTGCGACGTAGCAACGTCCAATATTTGATAGACATAATTTTCAAAAAATAAATGCCAAAGAATGTTCTTTCAAATGATAATAAACATTCCCCATTAAATTTGAATTTTCTGTGTTTTTTTTTTTCTTTAAAAAAGTAGGGAACCTCGAATTGGATCACGCTACAATATTCAAATAACATGTTTAATAATAGTCTAATATTTTAATAAGAAATATTTTATTATTATTATTTTTTTTTTCAATTTACGAATTTAAATGTTTGGTTTTACCAATTTCGTGATAGGTCCGATTTCAGTAAAAAAAAAAAAAAAAATGATATTTGAGCTTATAAATTTAGTAATAGAGTACGAAATTTATTATTTTTTTTTCAGTGTACAGAGGGCCAAAGTTTATCACCTCTATTGTGAAAAACAAATTGGAGCTTGTAACTTTTAAAAATATGAATCGATTTGAAATATGGTTTAAAAGATATTTAATATTTAAAAAAAATTTTATTTCTCATTTTTGGCCTTGACGTTTTTGCCTTGTAACTTTTAAAGTAAAAATTCTAAAATTTGTTAAAAATTTTTTTTTAAATTCTCTCTAATTTTCTGAATTATGTTAAAAAGACAATTTTTTAATTAACTGAATTCGAAAACGGCAAAAATTTTTTATATTAAAATTTGTTAAAAAAGGTTTCAAAGAAAAAAAATTTTTTTTTTTTTCAAAAATGAAATTATATTTTAATTTTTTTTTTTTTAATTTTTGTTAAAAAAGTTTAATATTTTCTGACATTTTCAGAAAAATTGGTTCTTAAAAAAGCATATAAATGTAATTTTGGATAACTTTGAACGTACATCCTACATCCAGCAGAAGTCAAAAATGATCAATTTTTTAAACAAAAGTTAAAAAATTTTGAATCGGTAAAAAATTTTTGGCACTTTTTCGAATTAGGTTAGATAGTATAGAAAGTTTTTAAAGTTTTTGAAAAGAAATTGTAACAAACCCACCGGTAAATTAAGTCACAGGAAGCTATTTTCTGAAAAAAACCTATATTTTTAATAATAAAAATGTATTAGATATGGATCCTTATAAGAAATGATGTCGATAGGACGATATCAGGCTGTCTTTTGGTTGAAATGGCATTTATCCTTTCGAGAATTATGGTATTGAAATTCAGCAAGATAGGTTTATAAATGGCGAAGTTATGCCTAAAAAACTTTGTTTTTTTTAATAAATGTAAAATTACACATTATGTGTGTAAAATTTACATTTTTGAAATTTGCCTTAACTACTTTATAACATGTGAAAGAATCATTTTGTTATATATAACCATTTCGATTCATATTCAAAATTAAATTATTTAAATATTTTCTTTTTTTTTTCATTTTACCAAAAATCTTCTACAAATCCCGACTAGTTATTAATGAGATTGATTTGAAAAAATGATATTAAATTACAGAATATAACACATCTTCATGACTTAAATAATACAAACAAGTATTTAAAAGTATTTTTAGTTTTTGTGTGGTAAGAAATTTTAATTTATTTATTAAAAATAATTCAAATGAATGAATTTTATTAATTTTTTAAAATTCTGTTAAATGTCTAAAACTCCCACAACTGATCAAAAGCAGCAGCTCAGTTCATCCAAAAATAAAACATAAATTTGACAGGCAGCTAGAGAGAGAGATAAACAACAAAAACTTAAAGCAGAAGTCATAAATGGCTATAATTTATATTACCAGCTCTAGAAAGTCATAATTTAAAAACCAATTTTGTTTTGTTGTTGTTGTTGACTTTATTGCTTTAGATATTTTTTTTCTTCGTTTTTATTAAAACTTAAACATAAACTTGTTTTTGTTTGTGTTAAATGAAACAAAATCCACCAAATCTCTTTTTACAAATTTGGTCACCCAGTATCGACATTATTGATGAAATTAAATCATTGTTTATAATTAAATAAAACTCAGCCACAACAACAACAACAATAACAAAAAAAAGTATCTGAACAAATAAAATACAATGTGTGATCAAGCTCATATTTTTAATTAATTTTAATGGCAGCATTCATAATTTTTTCTTTCTGAATTTATGAAATTTAAAAACATCTTTTTTAAATCAAAATCATAAATTTAATTTAAGTTTTTAATATTTGGCGTTTTTTTTTATTTTAAGTCTTTATTATTGTTGTTGTTGTTTTTTGTGATAGACCATGATCAATGATCACACAATTTTTTTTTTTTGTTGAAAATGTATATTTGATGTTTTATTTTGGTGATATTTAGATTTTCGATTTGGTTTTTCGATTTCTCAGTATTTTTTTTTAACAAATACATATTTAATGAAATGACTAATTGGGAAGTTTTGTTTTTATGGCTACTTTTAATGGGATTTGCATTAATTTATTATTATTATTATTTTTGTTGTTTTTGTCTTTGGCTGCTATAAAATTTGAAATATTTATTAGTTATTTAGCGTCTTAATGGATATTCAAATTTACTTTTTTTTTTTTGAAAAGTCTTAAAAATACAAAAAAAAAAAACAACATTAAAGGTAAACTCAGTGTGTGGTTGTTGAATTTTATGTAGCAGTAGATACAAGTAGGAGGATTATAACTGTGAAATTAATTTGTTTGATATTTATTGGACGCATTTTATTTTTCTATTTAAATAAATACATATAAATCAATAATCTTATAGAAAAATATTTATACGATCTTTTTTCTTTTTGGGGAAAAATTACAATTTAATTTAAATAAAATATAGAAAATGTGTAGGAGCTATAAATTGTTAAAAAAAAACATTTTTGATAAATTTACCATAAAATATTTACACGACTTTATTTTTTCAGAAATATATATTAATTCTGGTTATAAGTGTTAATTGTAAACGTTTAAGCGAATTTTTTAAAAACGTGTCATTTTCTTAAAAAACACAAATAAATTGATTTGTTTTTTTTTTTCATATATTTCAAAGCCAAAAAACTTTTCGATTCGAGTTGTTTAATTATTTAACACATAAAAAACATGCTAAATTTCCTTACAGAGAAGAAATTTTTAGTATTTTTATTACATAAAAATTTGTTGGAAAAAGAATTTGTAAAAATTGTTGAACAGTTTAAAAACAAAAAATTAAAAATTATCAATGAAATTTATATTTGTTCATATATTTTATATGTTTAAAAATTGTATTGTAACGAGGTTATGTCGTCGGCTGAGGTAGTGTTCAGGGTCGACTTATGGGATCCACGGGATCTTAAGTGAGAACACAATTGGTGTACCATTTCTGGGTTTAAAATATGCAGTGCAGCTTCATTTAATAACTCAGTCTTTTAGTTATCGATAATAATAAATATTAATAAATATTTTGTGTTAGATAATTATTAGCAAAACGATGATACGTAGGGATTCAGTCGAGTATTTCTCAGGTAATTCGGGTTCTAATATTGGTAGTTGCGGGTTGAAGATTCGGTTCCCTCGGACAGTATGCAGCAGGCCGGATCATTTATGATGCTTAGAGATATCTTACGAATACTGACTTAAATAATACAATTCCCTAAAACTAGGTTACAAAATTCAGACTTAATCTAAAGAAAAACAGTCAACCGAAGTCGCTGGGTGCCAAAACAGTCAACCGAAGTTGCTGTGCCAAAATAGACAACAGAAGTTGCTGTGTCAAAACAGTCAACAGAAGTTGCTGTGCCAAAACAGTCAACCGAAGTTGCTGTGCCAAAATAGACAACAGAAGTTGCTGTGTCAAAACAGTCAACAGAAGTTGCTGTGTCAAAACAGTCAACCGATGTTGCTGTGTCAAAACAGTCAACCGAAGTTGCTGTGCCAAAACAGTCAACCGAAGTTGCTGTGCGCTAAAACAGTCAACCGAAGATGCTGTGCCAAAACAGTCAACCGAAGTTGCTGTGCCAAAACAGTCAACCGAAGTTGCTGTGCCAAAACAGTCAACCGAAGTTGCTGTGCCAAAATAGACAACAGAAGTTGCTGTGTCAAAACAGTCAACAGAAGTTGCTGTGTCAAAACAGTCAACCGATGTTGCTGTGTCAAAACAGTCAACCGAAGTTGCTGTGCCAAAACAGTCAACCGAAGTTGCTGTGCGCTAAAACAGTCAACCGAAGATGCTGTGCCAAAACAGTCAACCGAAGTTGCTGTGCCAAAACAGTCAACCGAAGTTGCTGTGCCAAAACAGTCAACCGAAGTTGCTGTGCCAAAATAGACAACAGAAGTTGCTGTGTCAAAACAGTCAACAGAAGTTGCTGTGTCAAAACAGTCAACCGAAGTTGCTGTGCGCTAAAACAGTCAACCGAAGATGCTGTGCCAAAACAGTCAACCGAAGTTGCTGTGCCAAAACAGTCAACCGAAGTTGCTGTGTCAAAACAGTCAACCGAAGTTGCTGTGCCAAAACAGCCAACCGAAGTTGCTGTGCCGAACCAGACAAACGAAGTTGTTGTGCAAGGTATCCCTCTGACGCTTGGACTTGATCTGAGTACCAGAGGAACAGTGACTAATTTCACAACATCAGATGTCTTCGGAATAAGGCAGATTATATTGTGAGATCAGCTGCTTTAGTTATTTTTTGCCAAATTCTGTGGCGCTCGAATCGCATTTACTTCAACCAACCTTAGAATACTTATGTGAAAAATTCCATAAACTAAATGAGAATTATTAATTCTCTCTAAAATATGATGGTTGGTAGCTAAAGTAAATACGTTAATGTATTGGTATAAACTAATGTAGTTACAGACGAGCAAAGGAGTGAAATGTTAGTGGGCAACAGATATGTAAAAGAACATAATAAATATAAATATTATAGATATGTAACAAAGTTTAAATAGCTATTACTATTAACTTTGTTACGGTATTTTTTGAATTAGAAAGTGTTTGTGTGTAAAATTTTTATTTAAATCAAAAATTTGTGAAAATATTTTGCCAATAGGAAAAACACAATAAAATAATATATGAATAATGATGAATAATTATGTTTTTCAAAAATTAATGTGTTTAAATGTTATAATTAGATTTGTAATGCAAAATTTAGAAAAACACCACAAAATGACAATGTATTATTTTTATTTGAAAAAGCAGCTAATGGACTGCTAAAAGGACTTATTGAGATTATCAAAATTTAGGGCCTGATTCAGTACAACAAGCAAATTGTCTAAAAATAAAATTTGTATGAAAACTACTCAAAAAATATTTCAAAAAATGAGTAATTTCCATATAAATATTATTTTCAAACAATTTTATTGTTGTGCTGAATCAGGACCTTAAATATATCTTCCAAATTTTGAAATATTCTGAAAAAAGTCTTTTGAAGACAATTCCTGCACTAAAGATCTCTAAATTTAAGGTCAATTTTAGATTTTTAAATTGATTTAGAAAGCGAAAGAATATTGCTTTTTATACCCTTGACTACCGGTGTAAAGGGTACATATAAGTTTGTCATTCCGTTTATAATTTCCACAATTTACGTCGGAGAGCAAACAAGTTTTTATTAGATATGGATCCTTATAATAAATGATGTCGATAGGACGGTCTGCATCCGGTCTACCGGTCTACCGGTCTACCGGTTGAAATGGCGTTTATTCTTTCAAGAAAATTTGCTATTGAAATTCAGCAAAATGGGTTCACAAATGGCGGAGTTATGTTTAAAAAACTGTTTTGTTTTCTGAGTTTTTTTTTGACTTAAATGGCGTTTGCAAAGTCTGCCAGAGTAGTATATATTTATTATGGCATATTTAAGTAACTATTACTGTGAGAGCGCCCAAATTTCGTGGAAGCCGTTAACTTATCATTTCGCATTTATGAAATAAAAATAGAACGGATAGGTCCAGGGGGAGAGGTAGCCCCCATACAAAGAAAATATGAATTTTCTCATCTAAAGGACTATGACAGTGAAAGTCTTAAAAAATGTTAAAGTAATTATCATATCAAATTTCGAATAGGGTGAATAGGTTCAGGGGGAGTAGTAGCTCTCATATAAAGTAAATATTAATTATGGCATCAAATAGAGTAGCGAAGTGCAACGGTAAAAGCTAGTAAATAATAAATTTAATACTTTGAAATTTTACAAAAGTTCGCATATCTTTAAGGAAGACATAATCACTTCGTTGAAAAAATCAAATATGCCTTAGTCTATTGTTATTGTACCCATGAAAACAACAACTATAAAGGAACTAGATATTAAATAAGTAAAAAAAACAGATTTACCAATATATTTTCTACCAGATGTGTTTGGATCTCTTTTGAGTATTCTTTCAATTTTCTTGGTTTTCTCAATATCATGTGAACCTTTTTTTTCTTCCCGAATCAGGTTTCCAATCTATGTTCAAATTCTCCTGATACTATTTAGTAACATTGGAAACAATTTAACGGCAGACCTTTAATTCTTTGGTCAATTTTTTGTGGGACTAATTTTGGTTTTTCTGAAAATTTTTAATAATTTTAGCACATACTTCTCACTTCGTCACTTATTTTGATCACACTCTCAACAAATCAACATGGTTCTCATTAAAAATAATAACTGACATATTTTTCAAAGATAACTGCATAAAAAAAATGTTGCTGCCGAAAAAATTTAAGAGGCAAAACGTGTGCTAAGATTTCTTCGACCTCCTTATAGGTTTACCTCGAGAAATACAGGCAATTTAGAATTATAGCATGTGAATCTTAATTGTCAGTGACTTTGAAAAAAAAGAAATATATTTTTGTCGCCATGTCAATTTATTACACATTGATTAATTTTAAAAATTTAAAAATCCTATTAATACTTTTAATTCAAAGGGATTTGAAAATAATAATTAAATTGTCTCTTTTGTTCAATAGATTTAGAACAGCTCTTTCTTAAAACACGATATTCATTCATTTATATATTTCTTCATTGAGTTTATTTTTAAATTTTCAATTGGGTGGAACAATATACAACAATGGAGTTTTATTCCTCAATGTTTTGTAGATCTTTTTTTTAAGTTATGCACCCAGTGAACATTTTTTGCCAGTATATAAAAGAATTATTTCTGTGGACTTTTGAAAATTCAACTTAAATTAAGTTTTCAAATCTTTTCAGTAAAGTTATAAAACTGGTTTAAAAATCAACAATTTCTATGGAAATATTTCTTTTTTTATCTCCAAAAATATCAACCATAGGAAAATACCGATAAGTGTAAACGGTGTATGTTTTACATGTTAATTTAATTGTTAAATAATGTGAAAAATGGCTTAACTCGACTTAAGATGATTTGTTAAAAGTCCCAAGTAGAAAATATTAAAAATCTTTTTTTGAGCCTTTACAAATTGTTTAAAAAAATGTTCGTTGGGTATAGCCTTGTGTGCGTAAACAGTAGCCATGTTATTGTTTTTGTAGTGGTGAAAAAAAGACGAAACCGAAACAAACAACTTTACTGCACTTTTCATATACAATCATACATAATACATAAACTAACAATGAGACATGGCTACCCGTTTTACGCGTTTTCATTGGTTTGTACACACTTACAACACTACACAAATACTAGTGCATTTATGCTCCCCTTTCAGAGAAAACAAACAAACGAAAAAAAAAAACACAAAATGAAAGATGTCATGTAGAAAAAAAGCTTTATTTTCTTTTACAGTGTCTTAGAATTATAAAGGGACAGTAGGAAAAATATTACAATTAAAATATCTATATACTAAAATATATATGTATGTATAATAATAAAACTATTATTGCACGGACGATGACTACACTGAATATTTAATATAACGTTTTTAATAAGGGATTAAGCAAAAAACTAATTTTAATAAATATTCAATTAATAAATCTGCAACTTTCAAAATCTCAAAAATATATACATATATATTTTTAAATATAGGTACTTATATGCCGTTTATACCAAAACAAAAAGTAGTTAGTTTTTGAAAAACTAAAATTCCGAAACCAAATCGTTTACATACCTTCTTTTCTCTCCATGTGGTTTTTGTTGATACTTTATTTTGTAATAAATTTTTATTTAAGTACATTTTGATATATTTTTAACATTTAAAAATCTTTTAAACAATATTTTAGGAATATTTTATGAACAATATTTATACGATAAATAAAAAAATGATCAAGAAAATTAAAAATATTATTTTTTTGTTTCATAATATATGAAAGCTTGCTGTTCTGAAATCATTTGAACAGACTGTGTCATAAAATAATTATTTTGGTAGTTTTTATTTGGTTTTCAACAAAAACTTGACGAAAATAGTTTTCGTTTTGTATGGAAAAACTAAAGAAATTCATGTAGTTTTTCAATCAAAAACTACTAGTTTTTGTTTGGTATAAACGTAGTATTACAAAATTTTAATGGAAAACCTCGTAAAACATTTTCAATATACTTTAATAACAAGAGAGTTCAAAAGAGGTAATCAATAATGTTGTATTGGAAATTAGTTCTTGAATTGTTAGCCGCCTAATTATTGAATTCTTTTATAAAATTAAACAAAGAAGACATAAGCAGGTGTAGAGATTAATTATTGAACTCTTTTCTTATACAGTTCAATATAATTTAACAGGCAACATAGGAAGTATATTTGTAAGATGGCCAAAAAGAATGAAGACACTCAGGGGTAAAAATAGGAACAATTCAAATTATATAAGATCCAATTAGTATAAGTGAATACAAATCTATTTGAAATGTCCAAAGAAATCTACTAAAATTTCAATTGAAATAATAGTGAAACGGTGTGAAGTCAGACGCAGATACACCGGGGGTAAGAAAAACTCCCTCCAAATGAAATACTTAACTAAGAAAAAAATTAAATACGAAGAAAAATTTACAATAGGAGAAGGAAAAAAAAAATAAAAATTATTTTGGAAAAAAATTATTTTATCATAAATGAGTTAATCCATTTTAAATTTTGAACATTTTCACCCTTAGTTACCGATTTAGATAAAATTTGGTGCATGTTTAGAGGAGTATACAGAGGCATATAAAATGAATTTTTTCTCATTTTTATTTTGAGAACTGTGGCAACTCTATAGCTTTGAGAGTGATATCAAGATATCAAGCTAATTTTATAGTTTCATTTCATTTATTTTTCCTCGGTTTCCGAAATTCTAAATTTCCAAATTTCATTAAATTTAAGCTTAAATTTTGCGCATCATACGATTAAGAATGCATCTTTCGATACAAAATTCCAAAACTTTTTACAAAAAGCGCTTAAGTAACAACACAGAAAAAGTGTTATCCAAATTTTTTCATTAGTTGGTTGGTTGGTTTACGTGGTAGCCCGTAACCTTACGGGCAATCAATTAGAATCGGGCAATCGTTAGAATCCGTTTTGATGGGACCACACTACTCGCCAGGTGAATGAGTTGTATTGAGTCTGAAATGAGATAGAAGTGTAGGGAAGAACAATGAGAATTAATTAGATCCAGCCTGTAGTATTGAGATATTTAATAATGTCACTGAGTTTAGTGTCAGATATCTCACAGAGGTTGTCTAATTGGTACCTTCCCAGAAATTTATGTCTGATTGTGTTCAAGGTTGGGCATTCACATAGAAGTTGATATACTGTCTACTCCTTACCGCGATTGCACCAGCTACGACAATATTTATTGTAAGGGAGACCAAGTCTGCTTGCATGTTTCCCGATCGTCCAGTGACCTATAAACAATGCTATTAGTCTCATGATGTCTTTACGTTTGTAGCCAATGAGTTGCATTGAGCGTTTTTCATTGTAGGTAGGCCACGTTTCTTTCGCGACTCTACATTTATCCAGATTTCGCCATCTATTTTTCGCCTTTTCTATAAAGTGTTTTTGGATTTTGCTTTTGACAGTTCCTAACGGGATTGCGACAGAAACCGATAAGGAGGCATTCATAGCAGAGCCTGCCCGGGCTAATTCGTTTGCCCGTTCATTACCATAGTAATCCCTATGCGCAGGGACCCAGACTATAGTAATATCAATCAATCGACTTAGTCCCAGCAGTTCCTCTTTACACTGTCTGACTAGAATAGAATAGAGGTAGTTTTAGGTGATTTGAGCGATAGTATTGCCGCTTGACTGTCGACAAATAAACCAATATTCCCTTGAATATTCCTATCGCAAATTAGTTTACACACTTCCCTGACCGCTAGTATTTCCGTTTGGAATACGCTTGCCTCGTCAGGGAGTCTATATGAGTGTCTAATTCCAAGATCGTTAGAGAAAACACCAGAGCCGACACCGCAGTTCATCTTTGAGCCGTCAGTGTATATCCTCGTTCCATATTGTTCAAGAAGATTTCCCCTTCTCCATTCACTCCTGGTGGGGAATAGGACTTTTATAGTATTTCCGAAATCCATCTGGGGATTCATATAGTCAGTAAATTGATTGAATTGTGGGGGTATTAAACTTAATATCCTCGCGTGCCCATACCTTCTTGATCTCCAGCTTTCCGAGATCAAGAATAAATATTATATTTTGTATGAAAAAAAGGTGGAGAGTATCCAAAGAGAAATCCTTTTCGGATCATTGCTGGATACTTTTCGATATTGGACTCGTCTGCAATGAAACTGTGTAAACTTTAAGAAACCCAAGACGAACAAACTGGACTAAATTCAATGGGATTCTCATGCACAAACTGAAAAGAATACCTCCAGTCGAAGCAACGACTGAGGTTCTTGATCAAATTGAAAGGACATTAAGCAAGGAAATTATTAAAGCTTTTAATATATCCTGTCCAATGACGAAAGCTAAAAAGAGTTTCCCTCCCCGGTGGAACAAGCAACTCTCGAAGCTACGCAAGGAGGCACCTAATGCTTTCAATATTAGCTACAGGACAAAATCGTGGCAGTTGTATCACGATAAGCGTAGAGAATTTAAGAAAGCAATAAAGATCGCAGAGATTCATAGAAATCTATCAACAATACCAAGGAATCTGCAAGACTCAGTAAGGTTTTGGCAAATGGTCATAACAGCCCATCCTATATTAAAAAGATGGATGGCTCATGGCCAGAATCGTCGGTGGAATCCTTGGACATTTTACTTAATACTCATTTTCCTGGCTGTATAGATGTTACGAACCAGGAGATGGGGTATACTAAATCCTCGCAAGGAATCGAGGATGACATGATATCCGTTGAGAAAATTTCATGGGCAATGGATAGCTTCTCTCTGTACAAATCTGCAGGGCCTGATGGTATTATACCAAGGATGCTACAAAGTGCAAAGGTATACATCATACCCTGGTTACATAGAATCTTTAAACTCTGCCTAACCCTCAACTATTTTCCCTGGAATTTGAGGAGAGTGAAGGTAGTGTTCATTCCAAAAACCGGAAAAAGAAGTCACGAGAATGCAAAGGAATTCCGTCCGATTAGTCTCTCATCTTTTCAGCTGAAAACCCTGGAGAGACTCATTGATTTACATATAAGACAGCGTCTAGGTCGCTCCACGGAGACGGCTTTTCATGAGGTCGTAAGGGTCATTGAGCGATCCATTGAATTTAAACAATACGTTACGGCTGCCTTTTTGTACATAGAAATCGCTTTTAACAATGTCACGACTATGGCAATACAGAAAGCTACGGTAGCATACTGCACCTGTAGAAAGATGTTCAATGTGAAATGGGGTTTGAGTCCAAAATTGACAAAATGGCTATACACTACAATAGTACGGCCCGTTCTTGTATATGGATCTCTTGTTTGTTGGACCGCTACTAGTAAAAGATAAGTGGTGGATCAACTCTACAGAATACAAAGATCCGCTTCCATTGGCATCAGAAGCTCTGAACACTATATTGCACCTAACACCTATAGATCTATACGTTATTGAATCAGCAGTCAATAGTGCGATAAGATTATCTGCAACGGAAAGCTGCAATTTTACGTATTTTAAAACAATTTTATTTTGGAAGCTAAATAAAAATGTTTACACATAAATTATCAACCTTAAATGTCTAAAAATGGTAATTTTTCAATTGAAATCTTAAGAAAAAGATAAAAATTTTGAATTATGCTAAGAAAAACAGTTTTTTTTAAATTTAAATTTTGTTTTTAAATTTTGTTTTTTTTTTTTAAGATTTTTTGAAAAGCAGAAGAAAAAAGCTTGTTATCCATATATATTTGTATATGTTTTGTTCAAATATTGAAAGGAAATTTTTAAACAACATTTAAAAAAAATTAAATTTTTCAACTTCTATTGCAATTTATTATAAATTTTTCTGCAAAAGGCTATGCAACGATGTAATATTTTTTTAAAGACTTTTTTCTTTTGTGGGCCTAATGAGATTTATTTTCTTTTAAATTTGACAAAAAATTTTAGAACTTATTCGATTTTATATGGAATGATTTAATTAAACTTTTTATACGTTTTTATTTTTGCCCCAACTATGTTTCAAATATTAAAAATAATTTGATTTAAGTTTTTATTTTATAAATTAAAATCTATCCAAAACATTTTACAAAAAGCGCTTAAGTAATAACACAGAAAAAGTTTTCCCCAATTTTTTTCTTGCAAAGGGCGTTTGTGAAACGGTAGAAAAGTTCTATGGTACAAAAAAAATATTTGTTTCTATGTTGAGAAAATTTGTTCATTCTATTGTGTGAAAAGAAAACTACAAAATATTGACAAATTTAATTTTTACTATAAAAGAAATTCAAACAGTTCTGTAAACATAGAAATGAGATTGAAAGAATAAAAAATGTTTTATTTTAAATCAAATGGACATTCAGTAATCAATCAAGCATCTTAAATTATGTATTGTGTTTAAAATCTTAAATTTTCTAAATATTTTTTTTTTATTTATCTCTAATATTTTTTAAATATCGAACATTTCTATATGTTTGTCAAAAATTCTATTAGACATGAGCTGATAAAATTTTATTCACCTCATACCAATTAAAAATTTATTAACAAAAAACATACTTTTCTATGTGAGGAATGTGTTTCGTGCACTTCGCTCAACTTATGGTCAACATAATCAGCCTACTGAGCGTACTATTCGCAACACCATCCCATTTTGAGACCCAGCATTTATTATTGGATAATATTCGACCGAATAGACCACGTCCATAACGCTGCGAAGAAAATATAGCAGCCGTAGCTGAGAGTGTACACGAAGGCCGTGGAGAGTAGATTCGGCGCCGTTCGCAACAACTCGGACTGACGTATGGAACGACTTGGCGCATTTTACGTAGAGATCTTAAATTGAAAGCGTACAAAATACAGCTTGGGCAACAACTGAAGCCGCTGGACCTTCCCAAGCGACATCGCTTCGCTCTATGGGCTCTTGAAAAGTTCCAAGAAGATCCCACGTATTCGAGGCAAATTTTGTTCAGCGATGAGGCCCATTTCTGGCTCAATGGATATGTAAACAAACAAAATTGCCGCATTTTGGGACGAAGAGCAAACAACGGTTTGGTGTGGTTTGTGGGCCGGTGGAATCATCGGTCCATATTTCTTTAAAATTGATGCAGGTGCGAACGTAACCGTCAATGGCGACCGTTATCGTGCCATGATAACCGACTATTTGATGCCTGAAATTGAAGCTCGTGATGTCGGCGACATTTTATTTCAGCAAGACGACTCCACTTCCCACACATCGCATCAATCAATGGATTTATTGAGAGAACACTTCGGTGAGCACATAATTTCACGTTTTGTGATGGTCGATTGGCCACCAAGATCGTGTGATATCACACCGTTAGACTTTTTCCTGTGGGGATATGTAAAGTCTAAAGTTTATGCGAACAAACCCGCTTCGATTCTTCGGCCTTGGAGGAAAATATCACACGTGTCATTCACCAGTTACCAGTCGAAATGCTCGAACGAGTCATCGAAAATTGGACTCAACGGATGGACCATCTGCGACGTAGCAATGGCCAATATTTGATAGACATAATTTTCAAAAAATAAATGCCAAAGAATGTTCTTTCAAATGATAATAAACATTCCCCATTAAATTTGAATTTTCTGTGTTTTTTTTTTCTTTAAAGAAGTAGGGATGGATCACTCCGCATTTTTATAGTTTTTTATTGAAAAAATTAATTGGAATTTATGAAAATTTTCAAATATTAAAATTTGTAAATAGTAAAAATATTTTAATAAGAAAAAAAAAAATAATAATAAAAATATATTTTTTTCAATAAAAGATTTTCAAATTTTAATGTTTAGTTTTACAAATTCAGTGATAGGTTCCATTTCAGTAAAAAAAAATAACTGAATTTATAAATTTAGTAATAGAATATGAAATTTAATTTTTTCTGTGTGACTTAAATTTCAAAACTGTAGTAAAAAATGCTCATTATAATTTTAAATTCTCACGCTTTATGGCCACCAATAAATATGTTTAAGTTTTTTAAAGAATCCTTGAAATATTTAAGATATTTTTTATTATGAATGAATTTTACAAAAACAATTATATTTATAACACTTTATCATAAACTAAAGAAAAAGAAGTTTCGAGTAATTTTTTTTCCCCAACATATTTCACAAACTTCTCAATAATACAATCATTATTATCAATATTTTGAATGTTAAAAAAATTGTTAAAAAAATGTTTTTTGTTTTGTTGTTTTGTAGAAAAAAAAAAATTGGAGTTCGATCAATTAACGGAAATCGTATATGAATGAATACTGGTTTCTTAAATTGCCATTGGTTGGTTGAGTAGTCAGAGAGAAACGCCTTAAAGTCTACTATATAAGAAAAGTTTGAATATTTTTTAACATATACTCATGTAGAATATTATTGAATTGATAGGAATTTATTATGTTTAGTTTTTGTGTGTGTGTGTAAGAATATTTTGATCTCCTTTAACACTTTTATACAGTAGCTAAGCTTATCGAGCAACTTAAAAATCAGTAGCCAGGAAAGAGAAGGCAAAAATATTTATAAAAGTTGTTTAAACAAGTTGTAGGCCACTGTTCTATGTTGATTTTCTTTTATCGTGTTGGTTTCTTTTTGGGGGGAACTCTTCTAAACAAAATGAAGTTGGAGTTAGTAAGAAACAACAATTGCTACTTGTTTTTATTATTTACCAAAAAAAAAAAAAACACACACACACAAAAGAGAATTTTAAGAAGAGGGAATAAGAAACAAAAAGAAAAGAAACCCAAATAAAACACAAGCAAATGTTAAAGAGACTAATTAATATGTACATGTTGAGTTGGGTTACACACATACTACTGCTGGCAACTACTACTACTACTACCACTACTACTGCTAGTACTATGTATGGAGTGTACTTTTTCTTTTCCTAACAGTAGCCTTTTATTTGGACATAATTACCAATACTCCTCTGAGCGAAAATGTGGCGTAGGTAGACGCCCCCTTTTTTTTGGTGGATATTTACTTTGAATTTGTTTTTGTTTTTGGAGTTTTTAAAACGAAAACAAAAGAGACAAATGCTTTTTAAGACAGGCTCAAAATAAATTTAGGAAATTGCAACTAAAGCTGCCAGATGACTTTAGTTATTATTAAAAAAAATTAGATTACAATTTTTTAATTAAAAATAATTAAGACTGAGTTTTACTGCAGTTCAATTTTAAAGATCATAATTTAATTTCAAAAAACTTCCTTTAAACCTTTAAATCTGGCAGCCAAGGTTAAAAACCCTTTTCATATCCCCCGAGAGCGTGAAATGAGTCATTTTATTATTACTCTTCTACACTCTTTTCATAAACACATTTACTCTTTTTTGAATTGACTCTTTTTTCGGGTTTTTTTTTCCATGAATGAAGGCTGAACTCAAAAATAAAAGATCGTTAAAGGCTTTTGAGGTTTAAGCCAGAAAGAGACAACCTGAAAAGAAAATTTAGCAAAGAAAATAATGCCCAACTTCAGAGTTTTATATTTGTCCAGGAAAGGTGAACAAAGGTATGAATGAAAGTGTGTTTTAGAGGAGTATGTATGTGTGTGTTATTAAAGACCAGTAAGGAGAATTTTTAAAGTGGCAAAAGTGGTGGTAGTGATGATGATGATGATATTTTGTCTTCATTTTTATTTTTGAGTAACACACACGCCACACACACACAGATACACAAAATAACACGTTTAACTAAAACAACCTTTCCCAGTTTAAAACATAGAATAGCGCCCTAAACATCCAACCAATTCAACAAACCAACCAACCAAAGATTAGAGCGCTGAAGTTGAAAAGAGCAGTGCAGAAGACACACAAAATTTTAACACAAATACAGGGACGGACGTATGGACAGACAGACAGACAGATGGATAGCAAACTGACAGCTATAGTTTACACTCATTAAAAAAACACACACACACACACTCACACTATAACAATTTTACTACTACTAACAAACAATAAGTTACTATTAAATTCGATACTCAATTTTTAAGATCACAAAGAAACAAAAAAAGAAAAAAAAGAAGAAGACAAAGAGTGGCAGGCAAAGGAAGAAGTAGAAAAAAATTAAAGTAGTGATCGTTGATCAAGACAAAAAAAGACAAGACACAAGTAAGTCGTTGTGTGAACGTGTAGCACGGCAAAACAGAAACATTTAACAAATATAATACAACAACTAACACACAAGAGCGTTTTATTTTCTTTTTTGTTTTTGTTACTAAAAGTGATCTTTTATTTTATTTATTATTTTTTTTTCGTTATATAAAACGACGACGAGTTTTCTTTAGACGATCACTAACTGAATAATACAACTACTACATATTTATACTATCTACCCCGATATATACAAAAAAACAACAACAACAACAATAGTATAAGCAGAAGCCGCTCGCGAGCTCAACACAGGCAGCCGTTAAGCTGAAATTTCGATCGTAACTTTGCAGTTGACTGTCGCGCACGGAAGCGTTCGGAAGTGGAATATATTTTATTAATAATATTAACGTCTCTCCAACAACACAAACCAAACCAACGAACCAACCAGCAAACAAATCACAAAACCACAATAACAAAAATATACAAAAAAATTTCAACAGCAGCAGCCTCAGTATTATTACTTGTCTTGACTCAATTCAACTTAAGACTTGACTTGCTTACTACCAAAAGAAGCTTGGCTTATTTAGTTTGTTAGCAATCACGCACCAACAAGTAGTAACACGCGTAGTTATTACACAAAAAATTTAATAAAAAAAAAAAAAAAATTAAGAAAAAAATACCAAATATTGTTACAAAAAAGTTTAATAAAAAAACAAAAAAGAACCTGATAAAATTTTTAAAATTATTAAAATAAATTAAAACAATATTTAATAACGAAAATTATAATCAATCAGTCTTGCCAATAAAAGCAAATAAAAATTTAATAGAGTAAAAAAACGCGTTTAACACAAAAAATCATTTTAAATTGGAAACGAAATTAAATGTTTAAAACATTTTAATTTAAAACAACAAACACTTTAATAATAATTAAGGTAAGTTTATATTATTTTAATTAAAGTTATAGTTAATATAAGAAATTAAAAGTAATTGAGAAACTTACTTTGATTTGGTTAAATATTACTGGTCAATTTTTCAAATACCATCCTGTTGATGTTCGTGTTTTTGAGTTTAAGCTTCGGCTACTGGAGTTAAGCACCTCCTACTTCTGGTTTTTATTTGCCACTTTTTACTGTTTAAGTAGA
Organism: Protocalliphora azurea; assembly: GCA_932274085.1. Classification (NCBI taxonomy): domain Eukaryota; kingdom Metazoa; phylum Arthropoda; class Insecta; order Diptera; family Calliphoridae; genus Protocalliphora; species Protocalliphora azurea. The sequence continues at coordinate 154,318,073 of OW026520.1, forward strand.
ACAAATAAAACTCTTTTTTTTTTCTTTCTAAAAACAAGAGAAAAACGGAAGCTAAATAAGAGTAATTTAAAATTGAGGAAAGAAGACTTAAACGTTTTAAGGAAATTGTTCACCATAAACAGTTTCACTTAATGGTGAAATTTAAATTTAAATAGAATTTAATTAAAAATTCCAGAATTCCCAACTTTTCAATATGTAAATTAAAAATTTTACAAAAACTTCATTTAAGGTTTAAAGATTTTTTATAACACGAAATTTTTATTTCAAAATTATTTTTATAAAAATTTTCATTATTTGAAAAATTTCTGTAAAATTTTACTTTATTATTTTTTTGATTTTAAACCCCTTGGCAAATTTCTTTAAGAAAAAGACTTAACATACCAAATTTTTCATTCTAGGGTTAAAGCTTATTTTTAAGAAATACACTCCCCTGCATTTTTCCCAGTTTTTTCCGGAATTTTTATTTCATATGGATTTCATTTCATTTTATATAGATTTTAATTTGAGTTTTAACAAAAAATAGTATAATTATAAAAATTTCTCTGTTTATAATATATATTTTCCCTTTAAGGGTTAAAGTTTTTTTTCAATAATTCAAAATTTTTAGTTAAAATTTTGTCTAAAAGTTTTTAGTATTTTTTTTTTATAAAATTTGTTAATATTTCTTTCTTGTTTGGTTTTAAACTTCTTGAAAACTCCTTTTTTAAAATTGTGTCCTGAATTAAAATTTTTCATTTTAGGGTTAAATTTTTTTTTAAAGAAAAACACTGATAAAGATTTTTGATTTTATCATATTCTATATTTAAGTCTTAAATCTTTTTTACTGAAATGTGAAATTATTCTATATTTGAAAATTTTGATTTAAATTTGTTTATATAAAATTTTGTTCATATTTCCCATTTAAGGGTTAAAGTTTTTTTCAATAATTCAAAATTTTTAATTTAAAATTTCATTTATAAAATTTGTCTACATTTTAAAACATTTTTATATAATTTTCATTATTTTTTGTTTTAAAAGTCTTGAAAAATTCGAATTTTTCCGAAGAAAGTAAAGTTTTTTTCAATAATTCAAAATTTGTAAATTAATTTAAAATTTCATTTATAAAATTTGTCTATATTTTAAAACATTTTTATATAATTTTCATTATTTTTTGTTTTAAAAGTCTTGAAAAATTCGAATTTTTCAAAAAAAAAAAAATCCTCATATTAAAATTTTCATTCTAGGGTTAAAGCTTTTTTAAAGATATCCACTCTTCCCTGTAATTTATAAATAGATTTCATGTTTTTCCCAAATTTTGTTCATTAATTTTTATATAAATTTCATTCCCTTATTTCATCTTATTTGCGGATTTTACAGAAGAAAAAAAGTCTGATTACAAGTTATTTTTCCTTTAAGGGTTAAGTTCTTTTTTTTTATAAATGTGAAATTAGTATAAATAATATATAATTTTAATATTTTGTAAAAAACTTTTTCATTTTTTCTTTTTTAATTCTATTGAATTTTATAAAAATTTATCCGTTCACAGTCCATATTTTCCATTTAAGATTTTTTTGAATTTAAAAATTTTGTCTTCTCTGAAATTTTCTCTGTAGCAAGTAAAAATTAAAGATGGACTTTCTTAGATACATGTCACTAAAGAAAATTCTTACAAAAAAATATGTTAATAAAAATATTTAAAAAATTTTTATATGTCATTTTAAAATACAAGCTTTGATAAAGCCGCTACAAAAAAAAAAAAAAAAAAAAATATTTTGATATCTTTTATATAACAAAAGTTATGTTCATTTAAATAAATATGTTCATCACTTTAAAAGTTATAGAATTACCATAGCTCTCAATATAAAAATAAGAAAAATTCATTTTACATGCCTCTGTATCCTCCTCTACACACACATACATCAAATTTTATCTAAATCTGTATCCAAGGGTGAAAATTTTTAAAATTTAAAATGAAATTTCTCAAGGGCTAAAGTTTTTTTTTCAATAATTCAAAATTTGTAATTTAAAATTTCTTTTATATTATTTTTTATAATATTTTAAAGAATTTTTCTTTATTTTGTGGTTTTAAATACTTTGTCAAATTTGAATTTTTCCAAAAAATTTTCTCCACGTATTCGATTTTTCATTCTAGGGTTAATGTATTTTTATTTTTTTTTAAGAAAACCACTTTCCTTCAAAACATAAATAAATTGCATGTTTTTTTACAGAACTTGCTTATTATTTTCCATATAAATTTGAATTTAATTCGAATTTTAACCAAAAATATTTTAATTATAACATATTCATCATTTAAGGCTTGAAGTTTTTTAAGTAAATATAAAATTATAATTGAAATTATTTATTTAATTTTTGTAACTATTTTCATTTTCGTAATTTTTATAAAGTTTTCATATACACATATAGATTAAGAATTTTAGAAAAAAAAATAGATCTTTTCCTATTCCATATTTTTTGTTTAAGGTTTAACAATTTTTTTAATTAAAATTTCTTTTCTAAAATTTATCATTATTTTCAAATTCCTATATTCTTAAAATCAGACTTCTTATACCCTAATTTTCATTTAAGGGTTAATACTCTTCTTTTTGAGAAAAGCACTCCTCTCACTACTAAATTATAAATAGCTTTTATTTTTTTTCCAGTTTGATGCTATTTACTCATTATAGTTCTTGCGTAAACACAGTAGCCATGTTTTAATGGTGTTTCTTTTTTTTAGTTGGCGCCAATAACAACAACAACAACAACAGCACTCTATATACATTTTTATACAACCCATTTTTTTTTCTTTTATAGAATTTTTTTCTCTCTCTGTATTGTATTTACATTTTGTACTCTCTAGTTGTTTGTGTTGTATTTGTATGAATTGTACGTATTAATGCGGTTATGGTCATATGGGCTTCTGGTCTTACGCTTTATGATTGGCTGTGTTGTTTTTTATTTTTACTTTTTTTTATTTTTGTTAAGTGTCTGAACAAACACCTAAATTAAAATTAATTAAATGTTTACACTGGGAAAAAAGCTTTAAACTGTTTATATTGTGTAATTGTATAAGGTGAAAAATTCAACCTAAATTGAATGTTTTGAAATAACTCCAATTTGTTGGATCTTTTTTTTTCGGCATTATTATACTTAATATATTTTTTTTTGTCAGTAATTTTATTTCTTGAATCTTCACAAAAATTAAGTGAAATAACAACAATTAATTAAATCTTAAATCTAAATCTTAATATCTATTTAGTCCAACCAACGTCAGACAAAAGCGATTTTAATGAATATGGTTTAACTTTGGCTCAGTTCTGAGCTGTTTCTTCTTCTCAGTCGGATGTATTATACTACTCTTAGTATGTTTCATGCTAGTGGGTTAGCATGTATTTCGAAACTTTTCAATTATGCTCCTGCATGTTCTTTTATAACATCTTTTACCAAAGGAACGTTTAGTTCCTTATGTATGTTAGTATTTTGTATGCAATATTTTGTTTTGGCGTCTCTGTATTTTTTCAATATTTGATGCTGAGGCCGTACCCCATAGCTGGATTACAAAACTCCAAATTGGCTTTAAAACTGAGTTATAGCAGAGTAGTTTGCAATCTAGACTGAGCACAGAATTTCTTAATAATAAAGAAAATATTGTTATATAAAATTGGATTATATTGATATATAAAATAGGTTTTTAAATAGATAGTTTTGGTTTAAAATTGAGAAAAAGATAAAGTTATGTTAGTGAAGAAGTTTTTGATTATATTCCATCGCTAAAAACATTTTTGATTCCTCTACGATTGTTATAATTTTGAGGGCTTTAATTTGCTTTGGAATTTGTAAGCCTTTGAAAAAGATACTTTTAAAAAGTTTTGGCCATAAATTTGTACGTTGAATCCATACAGTTCATATTTCCATGTATTGCAAAAATTTAGAAATATTTGTTGTATAGAATTTAAATAAAATTAAAACTTATTTATGTAATAGAACCTTTATAAATAAGACCCGGTATTATACTACTCCCTTAGTGGCAAAATCTTACTTAAGTAATCTTTTTACATACCTTAAGTTTTTCCTAAGTATGAAAATTTTATTGAAAGTTAATAAAAACATTTAAAAACACAAAATCTAATAAATTTCTTTTTTAAATTTTGAAAAGATTTCAAAATACTTTCTATATTTATGTTTTCTTTGTGGTTATATATTTCGCATCAACACCTTTTTTAATTATAGCGCCCATAAGCCTAAGATTTCTTGACATCTTTTAAGTTATTTCAAATTGTTTAAAATTGTTGGGTTTTTTTATTTATTTTTGGTGCTACATTAGGGTGACCTCAAGAAATGTTTTGTCCAAAAAATTAAGTTTAATATTTATAATGATTTTTGGCATTTTTTTTATTTTGGCAATTAATAAACTAAATTAAAAAGAAGAAAACATTTTAGGATAAATAATATATATCTATGATTGTTAGTGAGAGAAAAATGTTTGAAAAGTTAAGACCAGCCTATTGTAAATACATAAAAGCTTGAAGCTCTTTGTTAATTTTCTTGTCAACTTAAGTTTTAAACTGTAAAACATAACATTACTTAAGTGTGAGCTTTAACTTAACTGTTTGCACTTAAGTATACACTAAGGGAACAGTTTAAAACCGGGACTGAATATCTTTTCTAAAAGCCCACTCTAGAGCTTTTAAAAGCTTTTAAAATCTTTGTAAATCATTTTAATCTCATAAATATTATAGGAATTTGAAAAGCTCGAGTTCCAAGTATACTTGTCTGATTGTGTAAAATTGATTAGGTTTTAAAACATCCTTATATGTATAATAAGAATATTTTTTTTTTTTGTATTCAATTTAAAAATTTCAAGCACTGAAAAATTATTTTTCAAATTCCAAATTATAAAAATATTAATTACAATTTGAAATACATTTGAAACAATTTAAAATTCAATATTTGGTACTGAATTCAAATCTTCAAAGCTCAAATGTTAAAAAAAAAAATCAAACATTATAAAGTTTTAAAGCAATTCGACGATTAAGAATTTTAGAAAAAAAAAAATAGATCTGTTCCTATCCCATATTTTTTGTTTAAGATTTAACAATTTTCTTAATAATATACAATTTTTTAATTAAAATTTCTGTTATAATAAAATATTAAATTAATTCCTTTAAAAATTCAAGTCTAAATGTTGTTAACTTATTAACATTTTACCCAGAGTTAAAACAGAACCTTAGACAAAATGATATTTTATTCTCACAAAATAATAATTTTATCTAAAGTTAAGCTTTAACTTTGGTTAAAAAATCAATAAGAAACACAAATATTTTAAAAATTCTTATATTAAATTTTTTTCTGAAATTCAATATGAATTAAAAAAAAAAAAAAATAAAATAAAATAAAATAAAATTTGAAATAGATTTGAAAAAAAATTGAAAGTTATTCAATAATCCTTTTTACTGGAGTTCAAGTTGAAACAAAATGTATTTCAAGCCTTGAATCCAGTGTCAAGCATTGCAATAATTTTGTATTGCACTTTAATTCAATAGCATTCTCTAGAAAAAAGGAAATTTAAATTCAAGCCAAATTTATTTTACTTGAAAATTTGTAACTTTTCCAATCATAATTAAAGTATTTTGATATTTTAATTCATGTCGAATTCCGGCAAAAATTTCCAAGGCTTGAATTTTTAAATTTTGTTTGTTTAATTCCACTTAAACTTAAATTCCAGTTAAAATGTTTTTTGAAAAAAGCAGAGAATAACAAAATCAATTTCATAAAAATATATTTGATTTAAAGCTTCAGAAATATAGAATTTTCTAGCGATAATTTTTTCGGTGGCTGTTAAAATATCGATTTAACAAAAAAAAAAAAATTTGGTTTAAGCACTAAAAGTTCTTAAACATCTTTGACCAATTGATTTAACATTTCAAACAATATTTTATTAAATCTTGAAGAATTTTCAAAAAAATACATTTTTGAAATTTAAAATTTAATTGTATTTTTTTTATTATTTCAAAATCTCTGGTAATGGCACAAAATAGAGCTTTATTTTACTCTAACATGGAAATAATTTTAATATGGATTCAAAAAAAATTGTATTTCCTTTAACTTTGCAAAGGTACCCTTCATCAAATTGAGTATATTTCCTTTTTAAAATCACCGTAGTCTATTGAACGTAATGCAACATTTTCGCAATAAAAATAAATTTTAGGAATAATGGATTTATTCCCTTAAATGTTTCTTGCCCCCACAATCAAGGACTCATAATAATACTTTTTCTTTAATTCTTTTTGGAGTAAAGAGGATACAGTTTTGATAATGAAACAGGAGCTGCAGTTATTATTTTAAAAATATTATAATTGTTTTTTTAATCCCTAAACTAACGATAGATTTATAAAATTAACTCAAGATTCAACACAAACTTTCTCTAATTAAGTATTTGAATTGTTCTTAAATTTTCATTTTGTCTATTAAAAAATATTATGCAATTTGGACGAAAATTATAAAACAGGAGCTAAACTTGTAGAAAATTTAAATAAGTAGCCCTCTGCCTGTTTATAACACGAGTTACAAAGTGTTAAAGTCAAATTCCGCCGAGAGATAAGAATCTCTAAATAAATAATCTTCTGTAGATTTTTATTGTTAAATTATGTTGTTTTTACTGAGAAGGTTGCAAAAGAAAAATAGAAAGAATTTCGGGTTACATAAACTACGAACTCAGAAGAAAATTTGCCTAGTGTGAACGCATGCTTATTTTTAAACTTGCCCTATAATTAACTTATAATTAGTTGTGTAATATTATAATATTATTTTCCCAAAATTTTTTTAAAATTCATTTTTTCTGTTTAAACAAATGGCGTACATTTTATACCATAATTAAACTAAAAGTAAAATTTTATAGGGATAAGAAAACTATTATTCACTTAAAATTCTTCAAAAATTTTCTATTCGATTTTCTTAAAGGGTATTAATAAGTTATCCTTTTTCCGCAGGTATTTTTTTTTGAAATGTAAAATAAATAGAGAGTTTTTAAATCTTAATAAAGATTTCTAAAACAAAGTTTTATAAAAAAAAAATTGTTTTATGTAATTCTAATGAATTTAAAATTGTGTTATAAATATCGACTTTCAATATTAACTTCTAAACTTATTTTTTACCATAATTAAATAAAGCAAACTATACAAAAGCATTTTATTTTACTATAATTTTATCTTAATTTATTGTCTTATTTTATAAATTTCTTGCAATCACTTTGAAATTTTTTTTATTCAATTTTTTTTTTAAATTTTGTATGAAAACCAGAATTTTTAAATTAAGACATTTAACCTTAGGAATAGAAACTTTATAATTTATTACTCAAATATATAATTTAAATTACAATTTAATAAACCTTTTATTAAAGCGCTTTGAAAGCACTAAATATTTGTTTTTAACAAGGTTTTAAGAGCATTTCTTCTTTCCTATTTCATTTCTTCAATTTACTCAATTCTTTGAAAAAAAAAAAATTGTCTAGTGTGAATGCATGCATTGCAGTCTGGTATTTTATTAGGTAACTAATAGGTTGGTTTTGACAAGGTTATAAGAGCATTGCAGTACCATAAACCAGAGATTTTAAACTTAATACATTATTATGTTTTTATGAAAGAGCATTTCTTCTTTGCTATTTCATTTCTTCAATTAACTCAAATCTTTGAAAAAAAAAAAATTGTCTAGTGTGAATGCATGCAATGCAGTCTGGTATTTTATTAGGTAACTAATAGGTTAATGGGTTTGCATGATCACCTTAATGGTTCTCTAGTGGGTTATAAATTACTATTTTCAAAGTGATCTTTCAGAGCTGTTGAAATCATTAAACTGAAATAGTTTACATGGGATATAGTGACCTCTTCAGGAGCGATACAAATAAATACTTTAGTTTATTGTCTTTCTTTAGCAAAGAAAAGAGTTTTCATAAACCTTTCTTCATTTTTTAAATTTTAAAAATTTATGGCTAAAATCTGAAATTTTTTGTCATATTTTGAGAATATATTTTAAATAACATGCTGTTATAAAGAAAAAATCACTCCAAAAGTGACATAGTGTAGGTTATAGGCGTTCTTGAGGACATCATAAATCAGTTTTAAAAATTTACAATACATCCTCAAAATTTCAAGTTATTCAGGTAGGTTCTGGCATAAATGTATTTCTAATTATTTTATTCTTTTATTTATATTTCCCTTTTAAACTTCTTTGATCAGTAGAAGAAACTGGCTTTTCTAACGTATGCATTTGATTTGTTTTGGTCAAATATTAAAAGCTAATTTTCAAACAATTTCTAGAAAAAATAAAATTTTTTCAAAATTTTTCCAGTTTAACTGTGATTTATTACAATTTTTTTCTATAACAGCCTATTTAATGTTGTAATAATTTTTAAGGGCATTTTTATGGTGAATATAACCAAATGTAATAATTTTAAATTGGACAAAAACTGTAGAACTTATACGATTTTAATTGTAATAGCTTATTCAAATTTTCTGTACATTTTTTAATTTTATACTTAAAAAAAAAAAAATAAATAAAAAAATAAAAATAAAAAAATAATAAAATTAAAAAAAATATTTTGTCTTCAAATATATGAAGAATTTTTCAATAAACTTTGAAAAATGTTAAATAACTTTTTACGTCTTAAATGGTATTTATTTTGTTTTAAGAAAAAAATCTTTAAAATTTACATCAAATTTAGAATTATGAAAACTAAAAGGGAAATAAATTAAAAAATAGCGAATAATTCCCCACCAAAAAAAAAAAAAAAAAAAAAAAGATCAAGTGCTTCCAAAAAACAACATTTTCATCACTTCAAAAGTAGAATTAAGTGCATATTTTGAGCTTTGAGAAAGTGAAAATAAATATATTTTTAGCAGGAGAAAAGTTTAATAATGTCTAAGAAAATTTAAATTTTACAAATTTTAAAGCATTTTAATTATCTTCTAATAAGGCTAAAACAGATATTTTATTAACAAAATTTATAGACATAGTTTTAAGAGAAGTACTTCAAAAGCAATGAACAAGAAGCCTAAAAGAAGAACATTCTTCCAATGACAATCATGGGTTAAAAAAAAAGAATTTCTGCAGCTTTTTTCAAAGTAATTTTTCAGAGCTGTTGAAATCATTAAATTGAAATAGTTTACATGGGATATGGTGACCTCTTCAGGTGGGATAAAAAAAACGATATATAGCCACAAATAATACTTTAGTTTATTGTCTTTCTTTAGCAAAGAAAAGAGTTTTCATAAACTTTTCTTTATTTTTTAAATATTTGTGGCTAAAATCCGGATTTTTTTTTTCAATATTTTTTTCAACAACTCCTTCCATGACATTTTCAGCTCTTTTTCAATTCCTTTTATGTGCTGGTTCATTATTTAATTTGAGTGTATATAAAATACAAAAATATAGTTAAAAGGCTACGTCTTTCTGCTCATCAATTTAAATTTAATTTAATTTAAAATTTATTTAGCTACGAGATTCACCTCAGCAAAAACTTTACTTACCCGCTAAGCCAACATATTACATTGCCAAAAGGCGGTAACTACTTATAATTCGGTTGAAAAACTCATTACCTTTATAAGGCAATGTCTACGTGTTCATGGGTACCCATTACTAAACAATCAAATAAGTAAGTTGAACAAATACTACAAAACTACAAAATTGAAAAAAAAAAAATAAATATTAAATAAATAAAAATAAAAAAGTTGGCTCAACTGAGATTTATGTTTTAAACACTACTGTCTTACTCACTACGCCATGTATATGTTAAATTTGTGTGCATTGTTAACAGGGCTATAAGATCTGGCGATTTTTCGTCAAACGTGGCGATTTTTAATTGCTTTTGGCGACTGAATTTTCCGTTTGGCAATTTATAATCAGATAGCGATTTGTTTGGCTAATTTTTAAAATTTTATTTAACAGACATTTGTGGAGAAAAACTATTAAATATTCTTACTAGAAAGCAACTATTTTTAGTATTTTCTTATTTGGTAAAATGAAGAGCTTTCATATATAAATAGCTTCAACATAATTTACAAAATTTTATAACCAAAAAAATATATTTTACAATACTTATGTAGTAAATTTTTGATAACTTCCTTTCCATCGCCTTTCATGTATAAGGATATAAGGATATTAAGCAATAAATTAATTCTTTGAAACAATTTGTAGGTTTAATGGGGCCAATGCTGTTATATAATTTTGGAATTATTCCTTTAAAAATTATAATAAAATTCAATAAATTTGAAAAGTTGTTGAACTATTAGGGAGCAATATGTCAGAAAATTGTATTATAAGTTGTAGTTTTACTACGAGTATTTTTTTTTTTTATTCAATTATTATTATCTACTGAAATTATCGCTGATTTTGTTAAAAATTTACAATACATTCTCAAATTTTTGTGCTATTCACAAAAAACTGTTTTTGGGTTGGTTCTGGCATAAATGTATTTCTAATTATGTTATTCTTTTATTTATATTTCCCTTTTAAACTTCTTTGGACCGTATGCATTTGGTTTGTTTTGGTCAAATATTTATAAATTATACGAAATTTTAAATACTAAAAATTGTAAGATAATTTTAACATTTTAGGTAAATTTTAATTTAAATAAAATTGAAATTTGGCGATTTCTGGCGATTTCTGATTAACAATTTGGCAACAGAGACTAAAAAAAAATCAGACAAAACTGGTGGTTAATAGTTTTGTGATGCTAATAGAAATTCGAAAAATTTTCAGAAAAAAAATTGGGTTTACTTTGGGGTTGAACCTACAATCTTCTGAGTACTACGCAGTCGCTCTAACTAGCTGAGCCATTGCAGAACTAAATAAACTTTTTATTTACTGGTAACTAGTTATTCTATTATTCAAAGAAATGAATAAAAAATAATGAGGACTCATTACCAGGTAATGAGTGTAGTAAGTAGTAGCCATTACCAAGCCAAAAAATTAAAAAAAATTATTAAAAAAAATTAATAAAATTTAAATTTGGCAACAGAGACTAAAAAAAATCAGTTTTGTCATGCTAATAGAAATTCAAATAATTTCCTAAAAAAATATTTGGGTTTACTTTGGGGTTGAACCGACAACCTTCTGAGTACTACGCAGTCGCTCTAACTAGCTGAGCCATTGCAGAGCTAAATAAACTTTTTATTTACTGGTAACTAGTTATTCTATTATTCAAAGAAATGAATAAAAAATAATGAGGACTCATTACCAGGTAATGAGTGTAGTAAGTAGTAGTCATTACCAAAAGCCAAAAAATTAAAAAAAAATTATTAAAAAAATTAATAAAATTTAAATTTGGCGATTTCTGATTAACAATTTGGTGACAGAGGCTCAAAAAAATCAGATAATCCTGGTGATTAATAGTTTTGTGATGCTAATAGAAATTCAAATAATTTCCTAAAAAATATTTGGGTTTACTTTGGGGTTGTACCTACAACCTTCTTAGTACTACGCAGTCGCTCTAGCTAGCTGAGCCATTGCAGAGCTAAATAAACTTTTTATTTACTGGTAACTAGTTATTCTATTATTCAAAGAAATGAATAAAAAATAATGACGTATCATTACCAGGTAATGAGTGTAGTAAGTAGTAGTCATTACCAAAAGCCAACACATTTTTGCTAGGATAGTGCTGGAACTAACCAAAAAATGTTTTATTTTTCGCAATATCTAAAAATTTAGGCAGTGTTGCGAAATTTTTTAAAATTATTTTGTGATGTCCACAATAAGGCCTACAACCCACATTAGATTGTTTTCCGAGTGAAAATAAAAAGTGCCATTTTATAGCAGCGTGTAATTATAGAAATAGAAAAAAATAACTGTTCACTTCTTTCTCCAAAATGTATTTCTTTAAAGTGTATTGAAAAAAAAGCGCTTTAAAAGCATTTAATATTTGGTTTTTATAAGGTCTTAAAAGCACTATAAACTTAAAAAATTGGAATTAATTAAATCTATAAGATCTTTTTTTTTTAATAAAATGTTATTGTATTATTTTCAAAAATGTCAAACATACCGCAAACCTCATTGTTTAAAAAAAATATCTGACATAAAATTTCTTCTCACATAAATCAAACCTTGATACCACACAATTGTTTAAAAGCGGTTAGTAAGTACTCTTGTTATTATTATTATTTTTTTTTACTATTAACTATTATTTTATTAATTTTAAGTGTCAGTGTCCTGAGGACATTTTCACACGCATTTTTAACTACCAGAAAATAAAAATTTCAAACAAAAGACTTAAGCAACATAAGAAAAAAAAAAAAAAAAAAAAAAAAAAATAAACAACAAAAGCTCTTTGTTAACTTACACACACAGGCACACACACACACACACACACACACAAAAAGGACAAACAATCAAGTCACTTGAGAAATAACATAAAAACACTTTATTTGGAACATAAATCTTTTGTTTTATTTAAAATAAACTATTTCAAATTAGAACGGCTAGAAAACAAAGATTATATTGAATATAATATTGATTGAAATAAAAAAGGGATCATCAATTGAACAAACGATCGTTCATCGACCACATGCTAGTTTTTGGTTAAAATATATTATTTTTCTTTACTTATTTTCTTTCATTTAATTGTTGTGTAATGAACAAAAAATTCTTGGAATTAAAGTCATTATCATTTACGTTTAAATGAAATAAAGAAAGAAAGAAAGTAAAAAATTGGTAATAATTTTCTTTTAACTGATTTCGTTTTAATGGACGCTTGCCACCTTAGATAAACGCCTACTAAAAAAGAATAAAATATTAGAATTTTAGTTTTAGTATAGGAAACCCCCTAAATTTTTTTTTGTTTTTTTGAGAAACAATGACACCTTTTATTTAAAAAAAAAAAAGAAAAGTAAAAAAATAGTTTACTTTTTTTTATTTAATTTTTAACTATTTAAAGGGTGTTAAAGTGTGATTTTTTTAAAATTTTTCTTTTCTCAATATTTGTGATATTCTGGGAAAACAATTGCTTTTTATTCACGCCCTAATCTTAAAAAAAAATCCCTTTTAAACAACCAACAATAATAATAATAATAATAAAAAAGCAAAAGTCATTTGCAGAACTACAAATAATAATAATAAAAAAAACAACAGTTTTTGAACGCATTTTACTCTTTAAACAATAAACTTCAGAAAAATTACTAAAAACAGAAAAAGTATTTTTTTAAAAAAAAAGTATTTTTAAATACTTTCAACTTGGGCGATTTTTACTTTCAAAAGAATCAGCAAAAATGGCTAAAAAGCAAAAAAAAAAAAACAAAAAGTAAATCTAATTTCACGCAGTATTAACACTTGTATTTATTTCTCTTTAAACTCTGCTTTTGGCTGGAGTTTGAGTTTAGGTTTTATGAAGTTTGATCTTGTTGTGCACTTTTTCTTTAATTCTTTAATACTTTTTCTTGTTTTGATCCTGTAAAGTGTGACGTTAAGCAAAATAACACACAAACATAAAAACATGTTTAAATATCAAAATAAATTTAACTTAAAATTCATAAGGTTTTCCCTTTTTGTTAACTTTAATGTTTGCAACCTTTTTTTTTTTTTTTTTGTTAATCTCTATGTTTAACCTAAAAGAGACTGGCTGTCTGTCTGTCTGTCTGTCCTACCTTTTATAAGAAATGTATTTGTTGAGATGAAAAGGGCCTCATGTGGTGAAGTGACACTTCTTTGGCAAACGTCTGCAAATTTAATATTTTTGAGTACATAAACATATGTCTATAGGAGTCTTAATATTGCGTATGTGTAGCCAAAACACTAATTATTTTTAGCACAAGATTAATGCGATTAACATTGTGTTAAACATGGTATTATTGATGCAATCCTCGCCTTGCCAGTCCAAAACAAATTTGCACTTAATGGTTAGTTATGCTGCACACATTTCTTTTTTTCTCTCTCTGTTTAGAATAAATTTGTTATTTGCCACTTTGTGTAGCAACATTAACGGCAGGACTCCAACTGTAATAGGATTTATATTTGTTTTTTTTTTTTGTTGGTATTTAGCTTTGAAAGAAAACAAGCAGTTTTTAAGAGATTTCTATTGATTTTTGAAGGTAAAAATATATGAGATACGTGTGATTATGTGTTAGAAATTAAATTAAGTTTTAGTTTATTCTCAGGATGGGGTTGCGTTTTGACTTGTTTACATGGTAATTAAAGATTTTTTTGTTGTGGGGATATGAATTTATTGTTGGTAGAACTTAAAAGAAGAAATGATTAGATTTAATTAGTTTCAATGTTTTCAAAATTTTAAGGCTATTAAATAAATTTTTATCTAAAATAAAATTTTCTTTAGCAACATATAATAATTTTACACTTTTCTGAAAGGCAACTTCAAAGAGATGATCTTAAGATAAAAAAAACAAGCCCAATAACTCAATTGGTCATGGTACACACCCTCCCGAATTCGACCCATTTTATATGAAAGTTTTGACTTTAGACCATTTTTTCTCAAATCCCAAAGCACGAATCGACAAGCGGTATATATTTTAAGAATCCTCAATATGTTGTTAAAAGTTTTAAAGCAAAATCTACATGATTTTTAGCGCTAAAATATTTCTTATAAAGGAATCCAATAAATTGTAACTTTTTAGGTCAATAACATTTAAAAATTAACATCCATTATTTCAAAATCTTCATTGTGAAAACTTGAATACATTTCAGAGGTTACAATCAAATTGGAAAATTTGTTTGGCATGCAGTACTTGCTATGTGGACGTATTACATAGCTAAGATTATAATTTGTTTCTTATTTATATTTTAATTAAAACACGTCTTATAAACGACTTAAAAATCTCAATTATTGTATTGTATATTTCGATTCGAAGAGTACATCATTTGAAATTTTATTTTAAATACGAATTACACAATAAACCTCCAGTGTATTTGACAGATTTTTCCATGTGATAATGTTGAAGTGATTTAAAATTTTCAATAAATTAAAGAAAAGCAATTGATTTTGTATAAAATTTCTGGGCTTCTGGTAATTTGATGCTTTAGATTAATTAATTAGCTGTAGAAGTAAAAAAAATTCTATGAATTTTCTTCTTTTAGTTTCAAATTCATGTTTTAACAATTAAGGAAAAAGTCGCTAGAAACCGCAAGTTAAAAAAAAATATATTGCAGCCATAAAAACTTAACGTTTTTTTTTTTTTTATAGAAAGTAACCGCTGAGGACAAAAAAATATCGCCACATCTAGCGGGAAAACCTTCGTCTTAGCAACACTGGATTTGATGCTAAAATAAGAGAGAAGTCATAGTTTCTAAAGCTATTAGCCTGCATTCAGACTAGGAAATTTTTCTTTTTATATTTTCAATATAATAAAAAATTCTCGGTTTATTTTTCATTTGATTTTATTAAAATGATTTTTGGTTTGTTTAGAAGTACAAAAGAAAGAGACAAATAAGTTTATTTTTTTCTCCCTCTACTAGAACTCAGATTTTTTTAAAATAGTCTCATGTGAACGGACTCTAAGTTTGAATTCCTTAATGCTTAATTTTTCTATTTCTGCAATAAATTCAGAAGGATCTTTAAAACCCTTCTGTTAATATTTTCTCTTTCTGCTACGAATATAGAATTTCGACAAGAAAATTTGCCTAGTGTGAACACATGCTAAGCAATCTGTTTTGATGTCAACAAAAAATTTCAAAGGCTTCTGGAGCAATTTTGTATGTGACCTTTAACGTGGTTTAGTTTTTTTTTTAAATAATCTCTTTAAATCATTAATCTGGAGTAATTTACATTGGGTAAAGTGATTTCCTCAAACGTTTCTTTTTCTTGAAAACGCGTCGAAGAAGTGAAATTTTCCATTAAAACAAAAACAAAATTTAAAAAATTGTTTTTGTTTACCATATATTTTTAAAATGTAATAAACGTGAGAACTTTAAAGCGTTTCTCTCTCTTTTAAAAACGGTAAATTCCATTTTAGAAATGTACGGTAAACAAAAACAACTTTTTAAACTTTGTTTTTGTTTTAATGGAAATTTTCACTTCTTCGTCGTGTTTTCAAGAATAGTCACCATTATTTTTTTCATAATATATGAAAGCTTGTTGTTCTGAAATCCCTTGAATAGACGGTGCCATAAATAATTATTGTGTTAGATTTTATTTGGTTTTCAGCAAAAACTTGATGAAAATAGTTTTTGATTTGCAAAGAAATTCATGTAGTTTTTCAATCAAAAACCGATTGAAACTAAAGACTGCAGATTTTAATAAATTTTGTTATTTATAATATTTGAAATATAAAATGTTTAGATAATAAACTGAAATTAAAACCTTTTACAGCGAAAATATTTTTTTTAATTTTTTTTTTATAAATTTTTATAGTAAAAACTTTTTATTATTTGCTTTATTTCAACATAACCTATACTTAAACAAATTTAACAAAAATTGCTGAGGTATTCAAAAATATTAATAATTTTTATTTATTAGATAAAAAACTAAAATTGTACTCCTTTAAGCTAAAAATATTTTTAATGATTTTTTTTTATTAAATTTTAAATATTTGAAATATACAAAAGAAGTTTTAAACATTTTTCTCTATTTTATTTTATTTTTCTCTATTTTATTCCATGTCCTTAAAAAAGTTGCTAAGAAAATTAATACAGAACAATTCAAAATTTATTCAAAAATATTAAAAATTTATTAAAAAAAAAAAAAAATTAAGAATAATAAATTGTCTTATTAATTACTAAATTCGTCAATACAATTATTTTTTTAATTGAAAAACAGAAACAACAAATGCTTTTTTAAATTTAAAACTAGTTTTATAAAGTTTCTTGTCAAAAGTAAAATTTCAATTTTAATTTATATTTATAAAGGGTGATTCAATTAGAGATACTTTTTTCAATAGACTTTTTTTGACAGATCACGTGTTTCATGTTATTTTTGTTTAGTATTGTTTGGCATTTCATAATGGAAAGACTTACGCCTGAACAACGTTTACAAATCGTTCAACTTTATTACCAAAATTCACGTTCTGTGAGGAATGTGTTTCGTGCACTTCGCTCAACTTATGGTCAGCATAATCGGTCTACTGAGCGTACTATTCGCAACACCATCACCCATTTTGAGACCCAGCATTCATTATTGGATAATATTCGACCGAATAGGCCACGTCCAGCACGCTTTGAAGAAAATATAGCGGCCGTAGTTGAGAGTGTACATGAAGACCGTGGAGAGTCGATTCGGCGCCGTTCGCAACAACTCGGACTGACGTATGGAACGACTTGGCGCATTTTACGTAGAGATCTTAAATTGAAAGCGTACAAAATACAGCTTGGGCAACAACTGAAGCCGCTGGACCTTCCCAAACGACATCGCTTCGCTCTATAAGCTCTTGAAAAGTTCCAAGAAGATCCCACGTATTCGAGACAAATTTTGTTCAGCGATGAGGCCCATTTTTGGCTCAATGGGTATGTAAACAAAAAAAATTGCCGCATTTGGAACGAAGAGCAACCTGGAGAGATTCAAGAACTGCCACTTCATCCAGAAAAAACAACGGTTTGTTGTGGTTTGTGGGCCGGTGGAATCATCGGTCCATATTTCTTTAAAAATTATGCCCGTCGCCCGAACGTAACCGTCAATGGCGACCGTTATCGTGCCATGATAACCGACTATTTGATGCCTGAAATTGAAGCTCGTGGATCTCGGCGACATTTGGTTTCAGCAAGACGACGCCACTTCCCATACATGGCATCAATCAATGGATTTATTGAGAGAACACTTCGGTGGGCACATAATTTCAAGTTTTGTGCTTGTCGATTGGCCACCAAGATCGTGTGATATCACACCGTTAGACTTTTTCCTGTGGGGATATGTAAAGTCTAAAGTTTATGCGGACAGAGCCGCTTCGATTCAGGCCTTGGAGGGAAACATCACGCGTGTCATTCGCCAGTTACCAGTCGAAATGCTCGAACGAGTCATAGAAAATTGGACTCATCTGCGACGTAACCACGGCCAACATTTGATAGACATAATCTTCACAAAAATAAATGCCAAAGAATGTTCTTTCAAATGATAATAAACATTCCCCATTAAATTTGAATTTTCTGTGTTTTTTTTTTCTTTAAAAAAGTAGGGAACCTCGAAATGGTTCACGCTTTATAAAAAAAGTCCATTGATATCTGTTCTCTGCTAAATATGATTCATTTTACACAATTAAAATTTCTTTATATTTTTACCTCAAAAATTAACAAGATCATTAAAATAATTTACCCAAAAAATTTCGTGTTAATTCTGTTTATCGCTTTGTTTTTTTTTTTTTTTTGTATTTTCTGACATAAACAAAATAAAATACATTAATCAATTGTTGTTATTAATCTTAAAGCGATTTTCCTTTATATTAACAGCCACTGTACAATAACAAAAAAAAAAAAAAAAAAAAAAAAAAATCTTAAAAAATATGATCCTTGAAAGCTTTTTTTTTTTTGCTGTTGTTTAAGCAAGAAATCTTGCTGTGCGGCTTAATCATCGCTTGATTTCATCATGATATTATATTTAAAGCGTTTTTTATTATTATTATTTTTTTTTTTTTTTTTGGTTTTTTGGTAAGAAGATTTAAAACTGCAGAAGCTAAATACAAAAAGATAGCTATAACGAAAGTATCAGTGACAAGTATATACAAATACCAGCAGCCCCAGACAGACTTTATTTAATCCCCCCAAAATGTTAACAAAAGGGAAATAAAAATATTTTGTCCTGCTGGCGCTTGAATTATAGGGGAATTTATTTATTTTATTTTTATTTTTTGTTGGTTTTTTTGTGTTTTTTTTTTTTGTATTTATGGTTTTCTGTTAATAAACATTAATGCCTTTGAAAAAAGATTTAACATAAATTTTCAAAATTTATAACAATTTACGACATTCATAACAGCTTGTTAAGCAAAATCCATAAAAAAATGAAGAAGCCTGATCTTGGAAAAAAATATCAAACTATTATATATAAGAGTAACATATATACTTATGTAGATAATAAGGAGGAAGTAGGTAACCTTTGTTTTTTATGCGCCTTTTCACGGTTGGATACTTAGAGGTTTGTCATTGTTTCTTTTGAATGAAAACCAAACCAAAATATTTTTTATTGTTATAAAAAAATTTATATTTATAACAACTTTTAACTGCAAGATTTTTTTTAGATTTTTTTTTTTTTTTTTTTTTTTTTTTTTTTTTGACGCATTTACATATTGTTAAACTTAACACAGCTGGACATTATTTTCTTTACTTCTTCTGCTTGTTTGCTTGGTGTCTGTTTCAAAAATCCCTAAAAATTATATCAGTAACTTTGTTATGGTCACACAGCGGGATAAATTCTTTTTGTTTCATTTGACAAAAACTAAACTAAAAAAAACAAACTCTTAAAAAAGATACCTTTTAAACTCCTATAAAAAAAAGCTCCCACAATATTGTAAAAAAATCCCAAAAATAAAACACATGAATAAGATTTTCATAATAATGGCCAGAGTCAGAACAGTAACACCAGCATCCTATAAATGGTGACGCCAAAGACGCCTAAATGCTCAGCTATTGTTTTATATATTTTTAAATTTCCCCCTCCCTCTCTTTTCTTTATTTTATTTAAATGGTTATAAAAAGTAAGATTTGGAAAACAATAAGATCTATAAAACAAAAATATTATTATACTTATGTTTTTATTATTTACTTACTTTGTTTCCTTGTTCTTTTAATACTCCTCTCATAAAAGAGCCAATTCATAATCCAAACAGACCAAAAAGACCAAAAAAAAAAAAAAAAAAAAAGTGGCGTCACATGGTCATTTTGTCGCCGTTAATCATATAATATTTAATATAGATGAACAGGCGCCCTCTGGTCATTTCAAATTTTGTTTTCTTCCACTTTTCTTAATCAGGTTTATTATTATTTTTTTCTTCTTTCTGTTAAAGAGAAAAAATATTAAGGAGTTACTGTTTGATGGTTTGGAATATTTATGATGAAATAAAATTAAGAATTAAATTGTTAAATATGTTACATTAGTGAACAGTTGGATATATAATAGAGAGAAAAAAAGTGCGGCTTTATTAGTACGTCATAGATAATTAAACTAAATATGGAATGTGTTTTAAATAAAGAAGGTATTTGAAACAGTTGTTAAAGATGCCAACAGTTGGTTTAAATAAAAATATAAAATGTTAATTGCACAAGGGAAGTTTTTTGAAATTTTGTTACTGAGTTATATGTTAAAGAACTTTTAATTTTTATTAGACTTTTTAATTAAAAATTTTAAAAGGACATTTTTTTGACAAAAAAAATTAGACGGGCAGACAAAGCTGGCGATTCTTAGCCGATTCGTATATATTTCTTTAAAAAGGAAATTTAACGAAATTTCTCTAAGAAGAAATTTATCGAAAATTTTCTATAAAAAGAAAATTTATTAATAATTTGCTATAAAAATTAAATTTGTTAATAATTTGTTATAAAAAGGAAATTTATTAATAATTTTCAATAAAAAGGAAATTTATTAATAATTTTCTATAAAAAGGAAATTTATTAATAATTTGCTATAAAAAGGAAATTTATTAATAATTTGCTATAAAAAGGAAATTTATTAATAATTTGCTATAAAAAGGAAATTTATTAATAATTTGCTATAAAAAGGAAATTTATTAATAATTTGCTATAAAAAGGAAATTTATTAATAATTTTTTATCAAAAGGAAATTTATTAATAATTTGCTATAAAAAGAAATTTTATTAATAATTTGCTATAAAAAGGAAATTTATTAATAATTTTCTATAAAAAAGAAATTTATTAATTAAAAATTTGCTATAAAAAGGAAATTTATTAATAATTTTCTATAAAAAGGAAATTTATTAAAAAAAATTCTATAATAAGAAAATTTTACGAAATTTTTCTATAAAAAAGAAATTTAATGCAAATTTTCTATAAAAAAAAGAAAAATTTAACGATCTTTTTCTATAAAAAGATAATTTAAAGAAATTTTTTATAAAAACATAATTTAATGAAAATTTTGTATAAAAAGAAAATTTATCAAAAAAGTTCTTAAAAAATAAAATTAACGAAAATTTTTAATAAATATTAAATTTTATGAAAATTTTTAATAAAAAAAATTTAGCCAGAATGTTTGGTAAAAAGAAAAATTGTTAAAAATTTTTTATCAAAAAAAAAATTTACGAGAGTTTTCTATAAAAAGGATTTAAGAAAAATTTTCTATATAAAATAGCTCTAACAATAAAACGTTTATTACAAATTTCCTATCAAAATACAATTTAACAAAAATTTCCTATTAAGAGAAATTTTCTGTAAAAAAAATAAATAAAAAAAATTTATAAAAATGAAAATTTTGTATAAAATAATTTTACGAAAATTTCTATTAAAAAGAAAATTAAACAAAAATTTTCTTAAAAAAGAAATTTAACGAATTTTCTAAAAAAAGAAAATTTTACGAAAATTTTCAAAAAACAAAACGAAAATTTTTAAGGAAAAAAAATAATAACGAAAATGTTAGTAAAAATTTTCTATAGCAGAAAACAGAAAATTTTCTAAAAAAAAACTGCAAAAAATTTCTGTAGAAGAAAATTTACGAAAATTTTCTATAAACAATTTTCGAAAATTTAACTACTTAAGTCTATAAAAGATAAAATTTATAAATAAAAAACTTAACAGGATTTTGTATAAAAAGAAAATTTCACAAAATTTTTGAATAAGAAAAGAATTTTATGAAAATTTTCTATAAAAACCATATTTTTAAAAAATGAAAATTTATCGCTAATTTTCTATAAGAAGAAACTTAATGAAAATTTTCTATAAAAAGTCAATTTATTAAAAATTACCTATCAAAAAACGATTTTACGAAAATTGTCTATTAAAAGATATTTTAACAAAATTTTCTATAAAAAAAATTAACAAAAAATTTTTATGTTTTTACATTTAATGAAAAGAAAATGTATCAAAAACTTTCTATAAGAAACATCCAACATTCCTATAAAAAAGCAAAAAATTATTAACAATTTTCTACAAAAAATACAATTTTTCAAATTTCAATATTAAGAGAAAACATGATTTAACCTGAAAATGACTTTAATTTTATTGCAGTTTTAGGAATGTAAGATTCAAATTTATGACATTAAACAAATTATTTAACATAAAAATTAAGTACAGCCACACCTTAAGAGCAAAACAATAATTGGAATTTTTGTTATAATAAAAACAATTTAAAAATAATTATTTTACTGATAATTTTTTTAATATTTGTATAAAAAACAACAACAAATTAAATTAATATAAAGATTTTTTTTTAAAGAAATAAATTAATTATTTAATTTCCCTTTTAAAAATCCTACGCTTTTCAAATTTTCATTAAATCATTAATAATTTTTATTTCTTCTTTTATTATATTACAGATTTTAGTGACATTTGTTAAACATTGTAGCCAATCAGACTGGCAAGTTGAATTAAAAAAACAACGCCCACCTTTATAATTTGAAAAAAAAAACTACCACCAACAAATAAAAACAACGCCATACTAGTTAAAAATAACTATAACAAAAAAGTGCTAAAAAGGCGTTTTAAATCAAGCATTTGAAGTAACACGTCAGTCTGTCAGCAACTCTATAACGGTAGTTATCACAGAGCACAATAAACAATTCAACAAACATCATCATTTTTAACGCACAACCAATCAGAACAAAAACTTATTAAAAAAAAAAAATAATTAGAAAAACAAAAATAAAATACCGACGCCATAAACTTTATTAAAAAAGTAATAAAATAACAACAAAGTAAAAAAAAACCCCTACAGATTAAACTTTTCTTATCAGTTTGATTAAAGCAAAAGCAGAAAAACACAACAAATTCTAATAACACAAAATAAATACACAAAAACAATTAGTAGTGGAAAAGTGTAATAGAGAAAAAATATAAAAAATAAAGAGTACTTATTAAAATACAACAACAAAACAATAATACAAAATAATAAACACTACTAATACACTCTATTAAAATAAACCCCCGTGAGTGAGTACATAGAGCTCATTTGTTTAAACATAAAAAATAGAGTAAATTATAACGGTTTAACTGTGTGATTTACACGACAATTTATTTTGTTGCTTTTTATTTTACTGTGAGTGAGCTTGATTTAACTGTTTGTTTTTGCTTTAAATTTATTATACATACACTCCTCTATATCATCATCATCTAAGCCAGTGAGTGGTGTGTGTGCATTTGTGTGAAAAAGTAGAAAAAAAAAAAGCAAAAACAAAAACAACAAAAGCAAAGAAAAAAAGCACTAAGCACAATGTTCGCTGTAATGAGAATCGACAATGATGACTGCCGGTCGGACTTTCGTCGCAAGATGCGTCCGAAGTGTGAGTTCATTTGCAAGTATTGCCAGCGGCGTTTTACCAAACCGTACAATTTAATGATACACGAACGTACCCACAAATCACCAGAAATCACATATTCCTGTGAGGTCTGCGGCAAATATTTTAAACAACGTGATAATCTTAGACAACACAGGTGAGTTTTAACAGAAATTCATTTTAAAATTTTCTTTACAAAAATAGAAATTGAAAAAGAATAATAAAAAAATAATAATAATAAGTGTACTTATTGATTTAGTTGTAAAAAAAATTGAAAGAAAAAATTAAAAACAAACTAAAGCTTTTTGGAGGTTAAAGAAATAATTAATAGAAGTTTTAGTCAAGAGAAAAAAAAAAAAAAGAAATAATTTGATAAATCATGTGATTTTTAAAAGCTAAGTATTCGCAAAAATAAGGTATAATTGTACAATACAATTGTTTACCTAACTAATTATAGCGCAGTCAATTTTTTTTTCGTCAGAAGCAGAATTCGAAATATGTTAACATTTTATTTATATATAATTTGCAAATTGTTATTTCCAGTATAAAGAGTTGAAATTTTTTTTTTTTTTTTAATTTCAAATCTTTTCTGTGGATTTTCTAATGCCTGGATGTAAATTAAAATTGTTTATATAATTTTTTACACGGTGTTGCAATCATTTTAATACCCATTTCAACATAACGAAAAATTTGTTCAACAATTTTATCTGTCTGTCTGTCTGTCTGTGGGAAACATTTTCATGTCCAAGTTATCATTACAAATTAATTGAAATTTACGCATTTTGTCTAGTAGTTTTCCTAGGAATTTTGCTATTTAAAATCAACAACATTTTTGCTGTAGAAGAAAAAGAAGAAAATTATAGAATAAAATCTTCACGAACCTCTAAAAAATTAAATAAATTTTATCCAGCCTATTTGAGCTATTAATACTACTGTTGATTCCTTTCAAAATTAAAACGATCTTCTGGATTTTCTGGATTGCTTTCATTTCGTTCCAAGTTATTTTATATGATTTATAAAATTATTTTACATATGGGTGTGTGTAGAAAACACTTTCAAGTCCTAATTATCAGTTAGAATTAATTGAAATTTTGTAGTTTTCTTTCTTAAGCATTTTGCTATTTGAAATTAGTTAATTTGCTAAAGTAGAATAAAAAAAGTTATAGATAAAAGTTTACATGAACCTTTAAAAAATTGTAATATTTTTGGAGAAATAATTTGTAAAGTACTCAAACAAATTAAATGAGATTTACTCGGGCCATTAATCCAGTGAGTTCATTAAAACTTAGTTAAATAGATTCAGTAGAAAAAAAAGTTATAGACAAAAGTGTAAAGCACCTTAATTTTTTTGTAGAATTACCCAGCAAAAACTTTTTGGTTTTCGGTAATAGCAACTACTTATTAAAGTAGTTTCTTGGTAATAAGGCGTCATTATTATTTGCCTACTCTGTATTACATTAATAAGTACTCAATAGTATAATAGCACAGTAATACTGCAATCACGTGGATGAGTTGGCTAGAGCGCCGGATTAACAACCAGAAGGTTGTTGGTTCAACCCCATACTGAAGCTTTTAGTTTTTTATAACAAAATGTCTAAAAATATATTTTAAACTACAGTTTCTGTCGCTTGGGAAGCTATGTGCGAGATGGTGTACTGAGTAAGACGTTAGTCAGTAAAAACGAAGGGTTAGTGTGTGCCCAAGTTCAAGTCTCACTGACGGCAAAATTTTTTTGTTTTTTTTTTTTATTTTAGTTTTCTTTTAGGCACATATTTTTGAGTACCCCTAGAGTCAAAAAATAACTACATCAATTTGTGGACAAGTCGAACAAAAATAACTAGTTATTCAGGCACAAAATAAGTAGTTTATTTTTGTTTCCAATTATACCTGCTGGCTTACCAGGAATGCAAAGTTTTTGCTGGGTACTTTCAAATAAAAAGCTTTAAAAATACTTACTGTTTTAGGGTTAATATAAGATTCCAAATTGTACATAATTTTTGTTTAATACCAATTCGAAAATGTTTAAGATGTTATTCAAACTTCAAGCTTTCCAATATTAGCTGTCAATTGAAAAACTTTGCTAAATAAAACTAAATTTTTATATAAAGAAATTTAAAGCTGTATTTTGTTACAGATTTTATATTTTATAAAGTTTAAAAATATTGTTTTTATATTTCCAAGTTCGAGTAGTTTCAGTTGTGAAAACTTTAGAAAGCTTTCTTCGGATAAATAATAAAAATAAATAAATAATTAATAAAAGTTTATAATATCAATATGAAATATGAAAATATATATTGTATTTAGTTTTTATTTTAAAGCTTTCAAACGAAAGTGCTCTTCTTTATTAAAGGATTTTAAACTCATCACTAATGCTAGATTTTATATTATGTAAGGAGAACCGATTGTTAATTTTATTTTTTCAAGAAAAAATTTCCAAAAGCTTTTTTGGATTTTAATAGAAAAAAAGCTTATAGTATCAGTGAATGTATAATATTGTGCAAAATAAGAAATTTTTTGGTATATTCTTCAATTTAAAGCTTTAAAGTGAAAGTGAGCTTTTTGAAAATGTTATGAGATAAATTAGTTCCATTATGACATAAATTCGTTTAAGGTAACATCAATTTGGTTTGAGACTTTAAATTTTAATAAATCAGGCTTCTTTTAAAAGAGTTTAAGCTTTACAACAACATATCAAATTAATATGTTCACTGGCTTTATACTTTATAATGTTTAAAAAAAAAATCTAATATATATTTTATTTTCTAAAGTTGCTTTGTTTAAGCTCACATAACATTAGAAAGCTTTCTTGGAATGTGGAAAATTATATATTTTATAAAAGTTTATTTGCCTGTTTTTATAACACGAGCCCAAAAACGACTCGTCTAACATACAGTTAAAACAAAAACAAATTTTGAAATTTTGTTTTTGTTTTAAATGTAAGTTAGACGAGTCATTTTTGCGCTCGTGTTATAAAAACAGGCAGTATATGAAAAACAATGGTGTCTATTCTTGAAAACGCGTCGAAGAAGTGAAATTTTCATTAAAACAAAAACAAAGTTTAAACAATTGTTTTTGTTTATCATATATTTTTAAAATGTAATAAACGTGAGAACTTTAACACGTTTCTCTCTCTTTTAAAAACGGTAAATTCCATTTTAGAAATGTACGCTAAACAAAAACAATTTTTTAAACTTTGTTTTTGTTTTAAGGGAAATTTTCACTTCTTCCATGCGTTTTCAAGAATAGACACCAATATGAAATCAGTGACCCTATTTTTATATTTGTTTTTATTTAAAAGTTTTTAATAAAGTAATTTTTAAGGTCTTATAACTTTGATTTAGGACTTTAATTTTGAATGAATTTGATCTCTTTTCAAATATTTTAAAGTCTCCATAGATATTTATAAAAAATTATATCATATAAATTTTATTTTTTAAAGAATTTATTTTTTTTTTGTAAAGCTTTAAAAAAAGACCATTTTTTTTTGTTAATATTTAAAATTTACTTTTTTCAAGTTCACATAACTTTAAAAAGCTTTCTCGGTTCTTAAAAACTTATATATAGTATTTTATAAAACAAAATATGAAATATGGTATTTAATAAGATTAAATATTTTATTGTAAACTTTCAGAAAATGTTTTAATTTTTTTTTTTTTTTTTTGTAAGTTAGTAATTTTTAAAATCACAAAACTTTGGCTTGGGAATTTAGATTTTAAAAAGGTTTAAACTCTTATATATCATATTTTATTCTTTATCATATTTTATTCTTTAAAAAAATTTATTTTTTTTTAAAAGCCTTAAAAACCCAGTATAAACTTTTCTTTCCTGGTAAACTAGCAGGTATAATTGGAAACAAAAATAACCTACTTATTTTTTGCCTGAATAACTAGTTATTTTTGTTCGACACAGCGCTCTAGCCAACTGATCCAGGTGATTGCAATATTATTGTTCTATTATACTATTGAGTACTTGTTTATGTAATACAGAGTAGGCAAATAATAATGAGGCCTCATTACCGAGAAACTAATTTAATAAGTAGTTGCCATTACCGGAAACCAAAAAGCTTTGGGAAGGAACTAAGTTACCACAACTTTAGAAAACTTGCTCGATTTAAGCAAATTATATATTTTATAAAAGTTTATATAGGCAACATAAAATATGTTAACGAATTAAAATTGTATTTAGTTTTTATCTTAGAGCTTTTAGAAAATATTTGAAATTTTTTGAATAAAGTTAGTAATTTTCAAGGTGTTTAAACTTTGGTTGGCTGGCGGCTTTCAATTTTAGTAAATTTGATGTCATTTAAAAGAGGCTAAACTCTTTCTTTATAATTGTATAAAATATGTAAATAAATATAAAATATTTCATATAAAAAAAAAAAAATTTGGAAATTTAATTTTGGGCATTAAAAAGACATAATTTTAAATGCTAGAATTTCTATACATTCTGTTTAACCCGATTTTGTCACAAATATTTTATATTCAACAGACTCAACATAAAATCTTTAAATTATGTTCATATTTTAAATCAAACATATTTTATAGCATTTTGAAAACTAACATTCGGGTGAAAAAGACGTTCTAATTTTACTTTGAGAAAAAATTTATTTTTTCACTGATTTTATAGAAATTTGCTCTAAATATTTTATATTTAACAAATTATCATAAAATCTTATAATTGAGGAAAAATACCATAAATATAAAATTTTATAGAGTTTTGAAAACTAATATTAGCATTAAAATAACATAAATTCAAATGGTTTTTTGAAATAGATATTATTTCTTCGATTTTAATAAAATTTGTTATAAATACTTTATATTTAATAAGTTATTATATAATTCAATAACTGAAGAAAAATTTTCTTTTTTGAGTATTTTAGAGGAATTTAAAAATCTATAATAGCGTTAAAAAGACATAATTTCAAATGCTACGTTTGAAGTTTATATTTTTACGATTTTGTTAAAATTTGGTATAAATATTTAAATTTGAACAAGTTAACATAGAATATAAAATTAAATATAAAATTATATTTTATCTACAAACTATTTTAGAGGGTTTGAAAATTAACTTTTTTTTTTTTTTTTGCTTAAATTATTAAAATAGAAAATAACTTTTAAAAAGCCTCAAGTTTGTTTTGAATTTTTTTTTCTTAATGTTTAATACCAAAAAAATACACTTATATAATTTATAAACACACTTAGTGATACATTTATCTATATACTTTTATATATACTAGTAGTTACATTATGGGCTTTTGAAAAAAAAAATGCTTAATTTTATTTATTTTTTCTTTTCTCTTCCCTTTTTTTTTTCTTATCATTTTAGATGTAGTCAGTGTGTCTGGCGATAAATTTTCTACTACATTATATATATATATATATATATTGTTGTAAAGCACCATGTATTTAAAAAAAAGTAATTGACACCACTTATTTACCACGCACTTTACATTATGTATACATAAATAAAATATACAGCAATATACAGCAATAATTTTTGGATAAACTTAAATATATAATAATAAATAATAATAAAAAAAAGATTTATAGTTTATAAATAATTTAAAAAAACACCAACTCTAAGTATGGTCAACTTATGCACTCTACTACTAAGTTTATAAATAAAACAGAACATAAAACCAGCACCTACAAACAACAATAAAAAAAAAAAAATAATAAAAAAAAGCTTAGCAATCACTCATGTAACATCTTGTAAAAAAAAAATCCATATAAATTAAAAAGAAACAACTCATTATATACCCCCTATAATGTGTATGGTTCCATATTTTATTTTACAACTACCTTGGTGGCTTGACTTAACTAAAATATGTATTTATCTAAACACATTAAAGCTTCATAGCCATTATAAGTCCATAAAAAAGATAAAAGATCTCATGGTGACAAACAAAATAATAATGATCATAATTATGATGTTGATGGTGGCTTAAGGTGGGTGGTTGTATATATATTTGGTTGATATTCTAAACCAACATTAGAGAAAGTTTGTGTTGTCTTCTTTTTTTTTTTTTTTGGTATTGTTTTTGTAATTTCCCCAACTGTCAAAGGTGATGGTTTCATTTTACAACACTTCAATGCTGTTGACATAAAAAGAAATAGAAAAAAACAAAATCAAATATTGTTACAATATATTGATGGTTTTAAGAGGGCGTTTATTATGGATGTTTTATGGCTTAAAAACACTTGGTTACAACATAACAACAACAACAACAACAACAACACAAACACCTATGTATATACTGTCTGCGAATAATACTAAAACATAAATATCAACAACTTGGCAATATCTTTCATAAACATTTTAAACATTAAAATAAATTAAAAAAAAAAGAAAAACACACATACACACGCAACATGTTAAATCTTCTTTGAATATTTCCACAAATATTCCTAAAGCAAGAAATTAATAAAAAAAAAATAAAATAATGCGCAGGCGCATTTAAAAACCAACAAATAACCATCAAAAAAGAAAAGAAAAATATAAATAAATTTCATATTTAAATAATTTTCTTACAGAACCATACATCCATAAAATTCAACAACAACAACAACAACAATTGCTCCAAAATAGAAAAACCCTTAAAAAAACCCTTAACAACAGTTTTTTTAAAACAACAAATTTCTACAAAAAATTTTGGAAATTAAACAAATAAATAGCTGCTAAAAACAATCTTGCCTGTATTAAATATTAAAAATATAAAAGAAAAAACATTTAAATAAAAAAAAAATACAATAAACAAATTTATATAAAAAATTAACATAAATTTATATAAAAAAAAAAAATATAAAAAATAAATATAATTAATGAAAAGAAGTATTACTGTTGATATGTATATTTCCTATATTACATAACAATTAATTCCCTTTCCTTAAATTCTTAATTAATTTACTTACTCTACTTCTGCACCTTAAATAAAATCTTTCAGACCGATGCGAAATTACGTACTTTCTTGATTTCGGCCGAAATCAAGTTGAAATTACTTAATTTCCCATACATTTTGACACTTGTGAAATTACATAATTTTGTGTAATTTCGGCGAAATTACATTGAAATAACGTTGGCCATTTCCATGCAACACTGTACATGGTTGTAAATACTACTTTTTTTCAACCTTGTACTGCATTTTTCAACCGTGAGAAGAAAAGAAACAATTCACAGCTGATCTTAAATTTAAACACAAAAATTAAAATTAATTATTAAAGTGATTTTGCTAAATGAAACCAAATTAATAATTTCCAATTTAGTAAGTAATTGTTTCTTATTTGTTTCCATTATTTACCCCTAAAACAATTTAAAATGTAAACAATAAGTATCAGCTGTTCACGAAATTACCTCAAATGTCATCTAGCCAGTATGAATACTCTAGATTTCATTCGTAATTTCGGCATGAAATTTCGTAATTTCGCGCCGGTCTGAACAAGGCTTAAAATTCCTTTAACCCCCCCCCCCCCCTCCACCCCTTCTTTTATTCTATTTCTAACTTTCTAGTTATTAATAAATAATTATTTTTTTTTTATTATTTTCTAATATTTAAGTTTTCTTTTTAATTTTAAATGTCATCTGCATAAATAAAATAAATAAAAATAAAATCCCATAACCTAAAAAAAAAATGCCTTAATAAATATTTAAATAAAGCTAAAAAATGCCTTATTTTCTTCTACTTTATTTAGGTTTTATTAAAAAATTGTTTAACATTTAAAAAAAGCAAAAAAAAAAATAAATAAATAAAATATACCTTGAAAATGTCTATAGTAATGTTAATTTTAATTTTTACTTTAATATTATAATTATTATTTTTTTTTTCTGTTTAATTGTAATAAGTTTTCATTTTGTAAATTTTATTATTTATAATTATTTACTTAAATTCAAAATTTAAACATTTTAAAAATAATAAAAAAAATTAAAAAAAAAAACAAAAAACATATAGTTTTCATTTAAAAAAAGCATAATTTTTCACTTTAAAGAAAAATAAATAAATTTAAAGTGAACGACAAAAAGCAGGGAAAAGACCACACTAAAAAAAATAAAATAAATAAATTGACTAATCCATACTTAAATCAATCCAGAGCGGTGTCAAATATACGGTAAGTACGGATTTTCTTGAAACAAATGCGAATTACTTAAATCATAATTTTATCTCTATTTAAAACTATTTTGGATTGAATTAATCTAAAATTTTTCTTGTTTTTAGACATCTGGTATATTGCTTGATTTTAGCATAAGTCCATACTTAAAGTGAACATAAATAGGATTGATTTTAGAATAATTGGATTAAAATTACTTCCAAATGATTTTGATTTTGAATTAATTCCAATTGCGATGAATTGTTATTTAAATTGATTGATTTATGTTTTTCATATAAAAAATCGATTTTTAGATTTTAAGATGAGTGATCAGAGATTTTTGTCCTTTTGCCTCTATCTCTGCCCGTTTAGCTTTAAAATCAATTTTCAGAAGGAAATATGACTGATCACAGATTTTTGTCCTTTTGCCTCTATCTCTACTCGTTTAGCTACAAAATCGATTTTCAGAAGGAAATATGAGTGATCACAGATTTTTGTCCTTTTGCCTCTATCTCCCGTTTAGCTATAAAATCAATTTTTATGTTTTTCATATAAAAAAAAAATCGATTTTGAGAAGGAAATATGGGTGATCACAGATTTTTGATTTTTGTCCTTTTAACTCTGAAGGGATTTCCATGAATATCATGATTTTCGATCGATGATTTATTGGACTTCAAAAATCTATTTCAACATACAGACGGACAGACATATATGTATATTCTCCAATGTTATTTTTAAACATAACAATCACGAATATTTTTCAATTTGAGGCTCTGTATATATATTTAAAGACATTCATTTTATCTGAAGAGTGTGATAGTACAAATATACATATCGATTTTTTTTCATTATCTTATTTTTTTTTGTGAATTTCAAAGTATGTAAATATATTTTTATTATACAATAATTAAAAAAGGCTATAAATAGATATCAAAAATTATACAATTCTGAAGTTTATTTAATAAATTCGGAAATTATAAATTTGGGAAGATATACACTTTTCCTTACATACCACTGTGTTACCACTATTTCCGATACTTTTATTTATTTTATAATTATAATACAATTATAGATTATATTCTAATTCTAACCGAGCGGAGTAACGAAGACCATAACACGTTGTAGTGAAACAGACCAGAGTCTCTGGTGGGAATCGAACCCACAACCCCTAGACTGACGGACTAGCTCACTACTAACTAGGCCATCGGGGCACCCACATATCCCGATACTGTTAAATCCTTATTATCTTATAAAGAAAAACAAGTTAGAGTGCTATTCAGCATCTTATATAATCTTCAACCGTATAAAGATGGAAAATTAATATATTTTAAAGTCGATGAAACAACAACAACAATATAAAATGACAACATTAATTAAAAAAATGATATTTTGAAAATTTATTGACTGATTAGATTGATTTAAAAATTCGAAATTTGAGAAAAATATTTGTGACAGATCTGCGCAAGAATGCAGTCCGTAGCTTATATAGGGGTTTCGAAAGTCCAAAAACGAGTTTTGGCCGATATCTCGGTTACTAATGGAACGATTGAGTTCATTTTTTCAAAAAAAAAAAAAAAAAAAAAAAAAAAAAAAACTGAAAAAAATGTCGAATTTTCTGTGAAAGAGCGAAGGGTCTAATTTATACAGGGGCTTCAAAAAGTTGAAAAAAAAGAAATATGATATATCTTATTATTGTTGTTTTTCAGTGCCCATAAAAACAACAACACTATATGCAAAGCCGCCATTAAATAAATAAAAAAAAATTTGAAAATAACGTAGTTGTTTATAGACCGCTTTGGTTGATTTATAAAACTAAAATTTTAGAAAAATATTTATGACCGATCTATATAATAGGAAAGCCCATATCTTGTCGAGGAGCTTCAAAAAGTCTAAAAGAAGCGTTTTTACCGATATCTCGGATATTAATAGACCGAAGCTCCAAAAAAAAAAATTATTTCGAATTTTCTGTGCATGAACGCCAGCTTATATAAGGACTTAGAACAGTCGAAAACAAAAACGTTTTTTGGAGGTATCACCGGTTTTTTGGCAATATCTCGGCTATTTAAGGACCGATTTTGCTCATTTTTATTAGCGTTCATCTAAGGGAAATTATCTGTATATTGATGTATAAAACATATATATCCGATATCTGGGGCTTTCTAAAGGCTGATTTCAAAAGACAGACGTTCTTTCCTATCAATAAGAAATTACAAACTGAATGACAAACTTATAAAGGGTAAACCATTTCGAGGTTCCCTACATTTTTAAAGAAAAAAAAAAAACAGAAAATTCATATTTAATGGGGAATGTTTGAAAGAACATTCTTTGGCATTTATTTTTTGAAGATTATGTCTATCAAATGTTGCCCGTTGCTACGTCGCAGATGGTCCATCCGTTGAGTCTAATTTTCCATGACTCGTTCGAGCATTTCGACTGGTAACTGGCGAATGACACGCGTGATGTTTTCCTCCAAGGCCTGAATCGGGTTTGTCCGCATAAACTTTAGACTTTACATATCCCCACAGGAAAAAGTCTAACGGTGTGATATCACACGATCTTGGTGGCCAATCGACGGGCCCAAAACGTAAAATTATATGCTCACCGAAGTGTTCTCTCAATAAATCCATTCATTGATGCGATGTATGAGAAGTTGCGTCGTCTTGCTGAAATCAAATGTCGCCGAGATCACGAGCTTCAACTTCAGGTATCAAATAGTCGGTTATAACGGTCGCCTTCATCATTTTTAAAGAAATATGGACCGATGTTTCCACCGGCCCACAAACCACCACCAAACCGTTGTTTTTCTAGATGAAGTGGCAGTTTTTGAATCTCTTCAGGTTGCTCTTCGTCCCAAATGCGGCAATTTTGTTTGTTTACATACCCATTGAGCCAGAAATAGGCCTCATCACTGAACAAAATTTGCCTCGAAAACGTCGGATCTTCTTGGAACTTTTCAAAAGCCCATAGAGCGAAGCGATGTCGCTTGGGAAGGTCGAGCGGCTTCATTTGTTGCACAAACTGTATTTTGTACGCTTTCAATTTAAGATCTCGACGTAAAATGCGCCAAGTCGTTCCATACATCAGTCCGAGTTGCTTCGAACGGCGCCGAATCGACTCTCCACGGTCTTCATGTACACTCTCAGCAACGGCCGCTATATTTTCTTCACAGCGTGCTGGACGTGGTCTATTCGGTCGAATATTATCCAATAATGAATGCTGGGTCTCAAAATGGGTGATGGTGTTGCGAATACTACGCACAGTAGGCCGATTATGTTGGCCATAAGTTGAGCGAAGTGCATGAAACACATTCCTCACAGAACGTGAATTTTCGTAATAAAGTTGAACGATTTGTAAACGTTGTTCAGGCGTAAGTCTTTCCATTATGAAATGCCAAACAATACTAAACAAAAATTACATGACAGCATGACATGACTCACACGTGATCTGTCAAAAAAAAGGCCATTGAAAAATGTATCTCTACTTGAATCACCAGTTTTTTGAAAGATAGAATGAGCCCAAATAGTTGAAAATGGCTGAAAATTGATTTTATGTTATTTTATTTTTATATTCTTTTATTGACCAGTTTTTGCTTTTTTCGGTATATTTTTTTTAAACTGTCGATTGTTGTCAAAAACCTTGAAACCAATTAAAAAGTTAATTACATTAATTAACAATATAATTAAATTTTAATATTAAATTAATTAAGTTTTATTAAAAAATTATCTTAAATAATTTTTTCAGTATTGGCAAAATGACTTATCTTTAAAATGACTAAAAATGCATTTCAAACAAGAACTGAATGATTTCCCTTGATCTTGTGATGTATTTTATTAAATCTTGGAAACACTTTATTAATTGTTAGTCACTGATATATTTAAAAAAAAATTGCTAAAAAAATTTAGAATGTAAGACTGTTGCACAGTAAAATTTAATACAAGTAAGTTTTGTTTTGGAAATTAATAGTTTTCCGAAAAGTTAGATTTCGGATTAATTGGACGTTATTTTAGGCGCAGATTATTTTTTAAAACTTTTATTAACAATTTTGGGATGAGACATTACACTTTTATTTTATCCCAGTGAATTTGATACTTCGCAATTTTAATTTTAAAAAATCCTGCAGAAAAAATTTTTTCAAATTGGTAAAAAATTATTGAAAATTCTACTCTAAACAATACACTCCTTTCCTTTCCTTTTTAAGTTAAACAAATATACAAAAATTTCAAATGTATAACTTTTATAAAATCCGCCCAAATGTCTGCCTAAAATAAGAAAGAGCAAATCATTGGGATTTTTTCTTATCTCATCAAAATATGATTATTATTATAATTTTTTTGTTTATATAAAAAAGTGACATGTCTTCAATAAAGATTTTTTTATTAGGGGTATTTAAAGAAAAAATTCACTGGAATTGTTAATTTTAAAGAGAAGCCGATGTTTGGATGTGTAAAGACTTGTCATAAAGTAATTAGAGTAGATTTAATATTTCTTTTTTTTTTCTTTTTATTCTTCATATATAATTTTGTACCTTTAACAATGTAAACAAATGTAAATAAAATAAAAATAAAATGACAAGAACGTCAAATCAAAGGAACCGAAATCTCAATAAAACTCGTAACATTTTACACAAACATACACACGCCACACAATAGAAAGGAGATGGAGATATGAAGAAGGGAATTACTCAAAGAAAAAAATAAAAATAAACAACAACAAATACACAACGCTTAAATACATAATAAGTACTTATTTAATAATCCATCATGTAATAAAAAATTAAATAAACATATACCCTGCCAGCACACTGTGGGGCAGAATCGAAATTTTTTGGAAATAAATCTGTAAATCTGTTTCAATGTAATCACCATGGTAATCAACTTCGTTATGATGTTGATAAGGATTAGCTGCGCATTTATATATATCTATTAGATATATCCCACAGGTATATATATTTACAGGTATTCTGTGAATTTTCATTAGATAAAATATCTAAAAGAGTCAATTTGGAAGAGTACTTATACCGAATTCATTGATATTATATGTTGCTGTTAGGTATCACCGGAAAGGATGCCTGTACATTGCCACTAGATCATAAATATATAAATTTTTAACCATCACCAATAGATAAATACATTTGTTAAATTTAGGTAAACACCATAAATTTAAATTAATAAAATACTTATTGATTAAGTTAAAATAGACATTTTTTGTTTGTTTTGTTATTTTAAATTCATTAATAGAAATATATGAATGCTTAGAAAGGGATAAAGATTTACTTAAATTTGGGAAATGTGGCAACGCTATTAAAAATAAAAAATTTTTATTAATTATTTTTATAAAAATATTTTGTGTATAGATATTATTAAAAGTATACAGAAATATTCATAATTTTCTAATTATTCACGCAAAGCTAAAGACAAAAGTTGCAAGTTTGTAAAAATATAGTCATATATAGAATAAATTGGAAATATAAAAGTTTAAACGCGCATATTTCTGAAATGAGGCATGATATTGATTTGAATCTTTTTGCAAAAGATCGGAAATTATATATGCTAAAGGATAAACTTAATTTGGAATACATATTTTTAAATTTTAATAACATATTTGTTTATAAAGATATCTTAATGAAATTTGCAAAAAATGTGGATCTTATTAATGTAAATAAAAGCGCATTAACCAAATTTCAATCAGGGGTAGGGTTTTCCTGAATTCCCAAAAAAAACTAATCAAAATTCCCAAAAATGGGATTTTTTACATTTATGGCTATGGAATCCACATTTTTCCAAAGGCCCGTAGATTTTGATTTAAAACTTTTAACAACATATTGAGGATTCTTAAAATATATTCCGCTTGTCGATTCGTGCTTTGGAATTTGAGAAATTCAAAACTTTCATATAAAATGGGTCGAATTCGGAAGGGTGTGTACCATGACTAATTGAGTTATTGGGCTTGTTTTTTATCTTAAAATCATCTCTCTGAAGTTGCCTTTCATGAAAAATGTAAAATTATTATATGTTGCTGAAGAAAAATTTTATTTTAGATAAAAAAGAGTGTAGATACTTTTTCGGCTAAAAAAAAAAAAACACAAAAAGTCGTCTTTTTGGAATTTTCAAATTCGATATCGTTTATTTTTGGACTTGGTAAAAATATCGACTTAAGTTTTTTTTTATTCAATAGATAATTTTGTTCTTTAACTAGATAGGAAAAAAACTAATAAAATCGGTCGGAAATACTAGGATATATATGAAAAAACCTGGACTAAGAACATGCAAAATTATGGTGCTTAAAAATTCAAACGCAAATAACTTGAAAACTATAAGAGATAAATAGGATATGTTTTTTATAGGTCTTATCAGGGCCTACAACAATATATAAAAATATTTGAAATCGGACGAGAAACAAAAATTTGGCAAGCGATTAAAAATTTTTTATGTCAGAGGTACCAATTTTGAGCCCCCTTACCTCCGCCCCTGAGGAGTTTGTTGTGCCTTCCTTCCAAACTTAACATTGTACACTCCTCCGCTACGCCTATATCAAATTTCATGAAAATCCAACCAGCCGATCAGAAGTTACAGATTTATTTCCAAAAAATTTCGATTCTGCCCCACTGTGCAACATTTGGTAGAGAGTTTTTTCATTCATACACTAAAAAGTGTCTTTTTTGATACTCTTGGTTGTTCAAAAGTAGAAAATACACAAATTTGCAATAACAAAACACATTAGTAACGAATTTTGATTTAAAACGCTTAACTTGCACAGAACAAATTATGACTAACACTTTTTTGTGAACAAATCATTTTTTGGTTCAAATTGAAATTTAATAATAAGAGAAAAAAATTATTTGATTTAAGTGTGTTGCTTGAAATATTTTTATCGAAAATGTATAGATAAAAACCACGGATATTAGAATTTTTGC
The DNA here is from genome assembly GCA_932274085.1 of Protocalliphora azurea. NCBI lineage: Eukaryota > Metazoa > Arthropoda > Insecta > Diptera > Calliphoridae > Protocalliphora > Protocalliphora azurea. The sequence continues at coordinate 154,356,400 of OW026520.1, forward strand.
GATTTAATCTGAGGTTTTAATTAGCTCGAGATTTTTCACTATAATTTTGTACGTATTGTACACTTGGGGTTTACAAATGTAAGTGAGTGTTACAAAAAAAATTATATATAATAAGGAGATGGAAAAATGTCAAATAATGCTGCCAAAGGGTAAAACATAGAAAACAATCACTGAACAATAATTAGTGGCTGTTTACACTATGCGCGTAAACATTAAGTATTTTATTTTATTGATTTTGAATAACCTTTAAAATTAAATAAAAAAAAGCAAAAACTATTTTGAATTTTGACAATACAAATAAAAATAAAAAATAAAATATACACTGCCTGCCACTTGAATAAGGTATCACACTTTTTTTTTAACTTTTATTAAGTATAACTCCTAAACTAAAGTTCAGAAAAAAAAAAAATAATTTTTTGCGCAACCAAATTTCAAAGTGTTGGCTTTAGTTTCCTGAAGAAATAAAAAATATACATATTTTTTTTAAACTAAAATTATGCATTTATTTAAAGACATATATTTCTGTGGAACTATTTCGTGTGTCACTTAAATAAGGAATATTTTAAAACTAAGCAAACTGTAATTTATTTTTAAATTTTAGGTTATAAAAACGAAAGTTATCATCTTCTAGAATTCAATTAGTAATGATTACTGCCAACATTTTTAGAAATAATCTCAAAAATGCGATTTGGCATCGACTTGTGTAATGACTCTAAGTAATTTAGCGAAATTGAACACCATGCTTCCGTTATTGCATCCTTTAAGGATTCTATCATCTCAAATTGTTTTCCTCTTTTGTAAACTTTTCTTGCAAGCCAACCCCAGACATCTTCCATTGAATTCAGGTCTGATGAATATGGGGGCCAATCCAAAAGTTGAACACCTTGTTGATTAATCCATTGTTTTACTGCTCTGGCGGTATGGATTGGTGCGTTGTCGTCCAAAAGAAATCATTAAATTTTAAGGTCATTGCAGTCATTTTGTTGGATACAAAAACCATTTCTATGTTACCATAATACGAAATAGCACCCCATACCATTATTCCGCCCTTTCGGTTGTGTCTGCGGCTCAAAAATAATTCCTCCTTATTTAGGTCATGGAAGTAATAGTTATACCCACAGGGACCATCAATATTAAAACTTTTTTTCATTGGAAAATACAACTTTAAACTATTTGTGGGACCATGTCTTTGTATTTTTGGCAAACTGTGGACGTTATGATTTGCGTTTTTTATTAAGTGGTGGTTTTTTTGCAGTTTTCGTCGGGCACGACTTTAAAATACGGTGCACTGTTCTTAAACTGGCACTGACTCCACTTTTCTCACGTATTTTTGATACCGAAAATGCAGAATTTGATGAAATTCTAAGTATTTTTCGTCTTTCTTTTGGAGTTGTTGCCATTTTCTTCCCTCCTTTCATGTTTTTTCCATATCTTTCCAAGTTATTTAAATAATTCTACACAACTGTCTTTCCTCTATTAATGTTTTTGGCTATTTGGACCGGATTCTGACCCTGAGATTTCAAAATCAGAATTTTTTCTTTTTCAAAGTTATTAAGAGCCTTACTACGTCCCATTTTAAATAAAAACTATTTAAAAACTATCAAATTAAAAATTCTCTAGCCGCTTATATTGAAAGAAATTCAAATCATAGCCTTCCTGATTAATATCAAAAGAATTCCTTATTCAAGTGACACACGAAATAGTACCACAGAAATACATTTCTTTAAATAAATGCATAATTTTAGTATAACAAAATATCTATATTTTTTATTTCTTCAGGAAAGCCAACACTTTGAAATTCGGTTGCGCAAAAAATTATTTTTTTTCTGAACTTTAGTTTAGGAGAAATACTTAATTAAGGTTAAAAAAAATGTGATTCTTTATTCAAGTGCCAGGCAGTTTATAAGAAATTTTTTATGGTTTTAAGAATTTTAGAGATAAATAATCTTAAATTTATTGGAGGTCTTTCAAAAGGAATTATTAATACAATGCAAGCTCGATATACGCGAAGGGCCGGTTATCGCGATGGCTTAATTTTTAGAATTGCAGGTTCTATAATCGCGACAGTTTACGGAAAACGGGTTCTATTTTCATGACTTTTATCTGTTTTTTTTTTTAATTTTATTAAAATATGTCTATAATCAAAAAGGGTAAATCCTCTTCTTTTGGATGATTTTGATCTTCAATTTTCTCAGTCTATTCGTGTCATTTGTTGTGTAAATACATCTCTTAATATGGGAAACCAACCGATTCTCAAAAATTAAAGATTTGAAAAAAAAAAAAATAAATAAAAGTGGAGATTCTATAAATTCAGTTTGGGTGAATTACAAGTTGCATAAGTCTTCAGTAGTGAATGGAGTGAAGAGGATAACATGCCCTTAAATATTTTACAAAATATAATTCAGGAAGAAAACAATGATCCTTCAACTATTGCTACACTTGTAGCTCAAATTGGTACGAAACACCTTTTGACGAATGCTGACATAAGCAACTGGATTACAGCTTATCGATCTTCCTACTCTTGAAAGTAGGAGAAAATATATGAATATTTCATTTGTAATTAATTTAATAAACGGTTCAATTAATTCTGAGTTCCTGCATGTATTAACAACGATTTGGCACTAAAATTTGTTTTGCATAAAACTTCTTCGAAAACTCACAAATTTGAAAGTAATTATGGTTGGTTGGTTGGTTTACATGGTAGCCCGCAATCTTACGGGCAATCAACTAGACTCGTTAGAATCTGTTTTGATGGAACCACACTACTCGCCAAGTGAATTAGTTGTATTGAGTCTGTAATGAGATAGAAATGTAGGGAAGAAACAATAAGAACATAAATTAATTAGATCCAGCCTGTAGCATTGAGATATTTAAAGATGTCACTGAGTCTTGTGTCAGATATCTCAAAGAGGTTGTCTAATTGGTGCCCTCCCAGAAATTTATGTCTGCTTGCGTTCAAGGCTGGGCATTCACATAGAAGATGAAAAACTGTTTCCTCCTTCTCGCGATTGCCACAACTGCGACAATATTCATTGTGAGGGAGACCAAGTCTACTTGCATGTTTTCCGATCGTCCAATGACCTGTAAACAATGCTATTAGTCTCGAGATGTCCTTGCGTTTGTAGCCAATGAGTTGCATTGAGCGTTTCACGTTGTAGGTAGGCCACGTTTCTTTCGCGACTCTACATTTGTCCAGATTTCGCCATCTATTTTCCTTTTCTAGAAAGTGTTTTTGGATTTTGCTTTTGACTGTTCCTAACGGGATTGCGACAGAAACCGATAAGGAGGCATTCATAGCAGAGCCTACCCGGGCTAATTCATCTGCCTGTTCATTACCATAGTAGTCCCTATGCTCAGGAACCCAGACTATAGTAATGTCATACAGTCGACTTAGTCCAAGCAGTTCCTCTTTACACTGTCTGTCTGACTAGAATAGAATAGAGGTAGTTTTAGGTGATTGAAGCGATAGTATTGTCGCTTGACTGTCAGGTAATTATACTTGACCCTATTCTTTTTTTTTTGTGTGTAACTGTATGTATACAGAGCAGAAATCTTAAGAAATTTAATTTTAAATAAGTTTCCTCAGATCTTATAAATCTGAGACAAGTTAACTCTTAGATTAGAACTTTTTCTTATAAAAATTTATTTTAATAAATACAATAAAATTGATTATTTGTGTGTTCAAAAATAAACACACAGGTATTTATCTTTTAAAATATTAATTTTATTAATTATTCAAATGCATTTCATGGCTACATGATATAAACATTTAGAAATTATTAATTATATCTGATCATCATCAGCAAGATCAGCAGCAGTCAAAAAGCCTCAGCATGTTTGTTTTCTAACTACCGCATTTATTTATTTTTTTAATTTTTTATTTAAACAGTTAGACAGAAAGTTAAATAGGGAGGAAGGGTCTCATCGTAAAATGTAAGATTTTTTTTCTCTTAAATTAAAATAACATTAAAAGTTAACATTGAGAGAAAGAAAAAAAAAACAATAACTACAGCCATATCAATATCGAAATATGAAGCAATAAATTGTTTTGTTGACTATGAAAAATGTTTAAAATGAAAGGTGTGTCTTCCCTACACACAGTGGGTTGTTTATTAATTAATCCATAACTTGATGTTTTAGATTATGAAAAAAAGATGTGCTTTTGTTCTTGCTTTATTAACCGATTTCAATATTTGTTTTTATTTATTTATTATTATTATTTTTTTTTTTGTATAACATAAAGTAAACGTAACGAATCTAGTTTAGCTACTATATAATTAAAAAATCAGAGATATCTTTAATCAATCGTAACAATTTTACAAAAAAAAAAAAAAATATTTGATCTCACACTTGAACTTATGTTAACGGCTAGATTTTATGATAGAGAGAAAAGTTTTATCTGGATAAAGAAAACTTGTTCAGAAATTGTTTATAAGAAAATATTTATAAAGTTATAACTCGATTGAACACACAACTGAATTTGTGGAAACAGCTACATAATGAGTGTTACTGTGTTAAGTTTATGTCGAAACACTGAAATAGTTTAAGAACAATTTTGAATCCCATTCCCAACTATTCATTAAGGTTAAACCAGTTTGCAAACGTAAATTGCCTTATTGTCTCTGTTTGGCAGTATCAAAGCAGAGTTTGTGAACTATAACCAGATACCAGCAGAATGGAATACGTATTTTCTGTGCCGCTACATACTTCATCATTCGTTGAAACCTTAACAAAAGTTAAAAGAAATAAAATGAGTAATACGTACTTAAATCAATCCAGAGCGGTGTCAAAAGTATGAACCTTGAACTTGAACCAAAAATGACGAAAAATTCTTAATTTTTGGCTCCATTTAAGTCTATTTTGGATAGAATTAATTAATTCATGAAGTGCCGCTACATTTCATCAGTATTTGTGATATCTTAATTAGTTATGTTTCGTTGAAACCTAAGCAAAGGTAAAAAAAAAAAAATAATAAATTGCTTGATCCTTACTTAAATGAAACCAGAGCGGTATCAAAAGTACGCTAAGTACGGATTTTCTTTAACCAAGTGCGAATTACTTGAATTAAGAATGACGAAAAATTCTTAATTTTAGCTTCATTTAAGCCTATTTTTTATAGAAATAATTTCAAATTTTTCTTGTTTTTAGACATTTTGGCTTGATTTTAGCTTAAGTCCATACTCTGAATGAGCATAAATATTATTGTTTTTATAATAATCGAATCACAATTACTACCAAAATTTACTTGATTTAAGAAATTCTTACTTAAATTGTTCCACAAAACGCTTGTTTTAAGAATTTTCATACTTATTTTATATATAAACCTAAATTGTTAAATATATATTTCAGTACGAATCGTACTTAAATTTTTAATTACAATTTTTGCGATAAATAAGAAAAATAACTTGATCAGCAGTTTTTCTTTCTGTGTGGTTGTCTCAATAGACTAGTTGGTAAAGAGTTGTCTAGCAGTTTGATATCTGCGGAATCAATTCCTGCCAGAGACTCTGGTATGTTTCACTACAAGGTCTATGTTACTATTCTCGGTTAATTAGGTTGTAATTGTTTTGTAACATAAATAAAAAATACATTTCTTTTTAGCTTTTTGGTGAAACTTCGATTTTTTTTTTTTTAAATACGGAGTTTTGGTGAAATTTTTATTTTTTATTTTTTGAAAACCGGTATTTTTTATCGATTTTTTCGGAATTTTTTATAAAATAAAATCCGCTTTGTTAATAAAAACTGACTTTTTGCTATTTTATTTTTGTTTGTCGAAAAAAACACTAAATGTTTATGTGAATTCTTTTGGTGATTTTTTTGTTCTGAAAATTCGGTGACCTTATTATTTTTAGTGGCTTTTTAGTGAAAGTCTTTATTATTTGTGAAAATTTAGTTGCTTGATAAAAATTCAATTTATTGGTGAAAATATGGTTTTGACGAACATACGGATTTTTAGGTGAAAACCTGGTGCTTAGTGAAAATTATTATTATTATTATTTTTTGGTGGAAATTCACATTTTCTGTTTGTGAAAAAGAGGCTTGCTAAAAAGTTCGCTTTTGGTTAAAAATTGGTTTTTTAAATAAATTCGGATAACTCCGATGTTTTGACGATTTTTGGTTTCTTTTATTTATGAAAAAACAGTTATTTGGTGAGACCCAGCTGTTTAAGGAAAATGGGTTTTTCTGAAAATTTAAATTTTTTCAGAAAATTTATTATAATTATTATTATTCTTTTTTTTGGGAAAATTACAATTTGCTGCTGGTATACGAGTGTTTGGTGCAAATTCAACTTTTATGTCAATTCAACTTTTATGTCAATAATGTGAAATTAAGCTTTTTCTTTGATAAACACCCTTTTTTTGTGAAAATTGTTTTTTAACTTTTTTTTTAGTAAAAAAATTTGAGAACCCAAATTTTTTTTTAAGATTTTTTTATAAATCAAGTTCTTTTCTTGAAAGTTTCAGTTTAATAATGGTAACCAATATTTTTGTATTTTTTTGAAAACTCGGTTTTCTGGTGAAAATTTGATTTCCGGATGAAAATGTTTAATCGCTTTTTGGTAAAAATCCGTTCTTTGTGAAAATTGGTTTTTTTAGTTTTTAGTGAAAAATTTTTATTATTGATGTTCTTAGAGAAACCCCGGTTTTTTTAGAAACATCTGGGTTTTTACTGAAAATTATTATTTTTTTTAGTAATTTTTTTTTGTTTTTGGTTAAAAATCTGAAAACTCGTGTTTTTTTTTTTTTTTGTAAAAATTCAGATTTCTTGTTTGTGTGAATTAGGGTTATCTATGAATTTTTGGGAAAAATTTTTGGATTTTTTGTAAATAATAAGCATTTGGGGTAAAATTTCGCTTCATTGCGGTAAAGTTTTTACTTAAAATTGTGTTTTTTATATCACACACCACTATAAGTTGTTGGGGTACTATTCGTTTGCGATGATATTTGTAACGCAAAGATAAATTTATCCGACACTTACCCTTAAGTATACCAATCGTCTCAGAATCACTTTTTAGTCGATCTAACGATGTCCGTCCGACTGTCCGGTTGGCTGTCCATGTAAACCTTTTGCACAAAGTACAGGTAGCAATCTTGAAGATAATTCAATAAAATTTGGCACGTGGGACTTCTATGGCACAAGGATGATGCCTATTGAAATTGGTTATGATCGGTTCATTATTTCACCTAGCCCCCATACAAATGTCCTCCTGGAATAGGGGTTTAACGATAATAAATGCCTTAAATATAGCAATATTTTAATGAAATTCGGTGTAAGGAAGTTTTGTACTAGTATCAATCTTTGTGCAAAATTTCATGAAGAGCGGTCCATAATTGAACATAGCTCCCATATAAAATCCTCTTCCGAAAATCACTTTAACGTGCATAAATCACATACATATGTTAGTATCAATCACAGTGACAAATTTTATGAGGATCGCTTCATAATTTACCATAGCTCCCATATAAGCCCACTTTCGGGAATTACGCTAAAGTGCATAAATTCATATAAATGTTAGTATTAACGCAATATTCTGTATTCGTATATTTTATTTTACACTTAATAAAAGTAGCGGTCCACTATTGTCCCTTCCACGAATTTTGATGGACATGCACATATGGGAAATCATATGGTCATATGGTGGGAAATCATATGGTCGGGCTTGACCGACTATATTTTTCTTACTTGTTTTTTTTTTTTTTTTTTGGTGAAAACTAGTTTTTAGTATCTTTTTTTTTTTTGTAAAAATTAGGGTTTTAGGTTAAAATTCTGATTTTTTTAGTTCGGGTTTTGATTACAAAAATTGGGTTCTGGGATTTTTTGAAAAAAATTTAGGAAATCTTTTTTTTTTTAAATTCCGGTTTTTTGGTGAAAATTGCTTTTTTGGTAAACCGAGCTTTTGCTGAAAATTCTTGTTTTGGATTAAAAACTAAATTTCTGGCAAATATTGTGAATGCGAAAATTCTTGGTCAAAACCTGGCTTTCTTGGTAAAAATTCGAGTTCTTAGTGATTTTTTTACTTTTTTAGTGAAAGTCCGATTTTTTTAAATTCGGTTTTTAGTGAAATTCCGATTTTTAGTAGAAATTATTTTTTCTAATGAAAGCCAAGATTTTTGGTACACATAAGCTTCTTTGTTATTACACTTTTTTATTTCAAAATTTATAAAAAATCGTTTTTCCATAAAAAGTATTTTTTAGTAAAATTTCGGATCTTTAAGGAAAACTTGTTTTATTTATGATGATGTTATGCAAATAAAATTAGAAATAAAGAAGAACTGACAGATATGAGGTTTCAAAAGGCCATTTTTTTTGGTTTGATTTTGCTTTTGTTTAAGCTCATAAATCAGCTATTTATAGATCGATATGAATGATTTTTAATAACGAAATTACTAGGACTTCGCACGTTATATTGATGTATCGCAAAATAGCTTTCAATTATAGGAGGATTTCTGAAAATTTATTTCAACAGACAGACAGCTGTCCTTCTAATCAATATGTCATTATTTTGATCATCCATTCTATAAAAAAATTTTATATACTTACAAATTTTGAGATTCGAATAGAACAATACTCGTTTAGAAATATAAGTGGAATAATAAACTGCGCTATGGAAAGGGTTCTAGAAAAGATTATGTATCAAAAACTCGATTTTAAGTTTTGTTCTGATATAGAAATTTCAAAAAATAAGCTAATTTGTCTGTTGGTGATCTTAACCTAAAATCTTTAAAATTCAACTAAATATTGAGCTAAAAAATTTGAAACTTATGGGGGTCAAAATTTCTAAAGACTTTGCCATATTTAAGATGACCATCTTTGAGAAGCTGCAGCTGACTCTGTTCAAAAGCTGAATGGTTCAAAGTTTAATTTTTAAATAGCTTACACTCTTCTCTATCATTTTTATTAACATTATTTATGACTGGGAACAGTGATTTAAAGATTACAGCGCTAAGGTCAAAGGTCAAATAATTATTGAATTTTTAGCATATCTAATAAGATCTAAAATGTTTAACATTTCAATAAACAAATAAGTAGATATAATTTGTATAGTCTCTATTTTATCAGAAGTCACGTTTTATAGCTTTTAATCCTCAGTATTTTAACCTCTTAAGATTGTTGTTATGACCGTTTCTGACAGTTTTTGAGAGAGATCAAAAACATGCAAATAGTAAAGTAGTTTAGAAAGAAAATCATAAGATAAGACCAAAACTAAATAAGTGCTTGCAAATAAATTTAAATATTTAAATTTTCTTCGAAATATTTTTACACAAGCCGTCAACAGAGTCTCTAAACTAAATCCTCTTCTGTGAGAAACTAAATTTAAAATAATATATTTTTTTTCTGTTTATTTATTTTTTTAATTGAATCTGAAGTTAATAAAAAAAAACATACAAATTAAAAATAAAATAAACCAACAAACATTAAAAAGAATGTTAAATGCAAATTTATGAGCTGAGAATTACGATGAGGTTTATTAATTAATTTTGTGTTTTGTATTTTTTTTCTTGTGCGGTTATTGTTGTTGCTGTGGATTTGTTGTTGCTTAACGCTATAGTTAAATTAAAAATAAACCAATCAACCAAAAATTAAATAAACAGTGTTCAATTGTAATGAATGACATGTTATTAGCACACAGGCTTAAATAAATTTTCGCATTTTATGACTGTAATAATTTTGCAATTAATAACTTTATTATGCAAAACAGAAAAAAAAAATAATTAAATATTTTCATACACGTCACAACACAACTAAATACATGTCGTTTGGTCAGGTCGCTTGTGGGTCTTTGTATTTTTTTTTTGGTGACAAATTTATTTCATTTTTTTTCGCTTTGGGTTTGGGGAATAAATTTAGTACGTTCTTGTTATTTTTTTTCTTAATATATGATTTTTTTATATTTAATTTTTTTATCGTATAATTTTTAAGCTGTATGTTTTTCGGAGCTTAAATCTTGACAAATGCTTTGTTGTTGTGTTGATATGCCGCTAAAATTGATCGACTGTCACAAGTAATTAACTGCTACTTCAGTGAATTTCAGGGATCTTTAGCAGCATATCACGTCATCGAGGCTAACAACAGCAACAACTACAACATATCTACAACAATCAACCAAACATATTTTTATTGTATTCATATACAATCAGAATTATTTAATATATATGCTTTGAAAGTTCAAATATGATAACTACCATATCATATGCACAGTGTAACATGTTGGGTTTAAAAATGCTGAGAAATTAAAAAAAAAGAAAAATATTTTGTACCTGAATGATATTGGAACTAAAGCAATAAGAAATAAGAAAAAAGGATTGATTGGAGACCGGGTTTTAATTTTTCTTCTTTAGGAAATTAAGCTTAAATAAACTTGTCCAAATTATTCCTTTTCTCAGGGTGACCATTTTTGATAAACTGTTGCTTACTTGATATATTTTTAAACACCTTGATTGCAAGCTAAATTTTTAGAATGCTTAGGTCCTTCTCTAAAGTTATTATATATGTATATTATATATCTCAGGTCAAACGTCCATTATTATAAAATATTTGAAAATTTTCATGGGGTGTAAGTATAACTTAACGCTAAGAATAGATTTTAAATACCAAAGGTCATATTTTCAACTATTGAAAAGATAATTTGCCAAAGAAATAAATTTAACAAAAACTTTACATAAAAGAAAATTTAACGAAAATTTTCTATAAAAGAAAGTTTAAAGCAAATTCTCTATAATAATTTTCTATATAAAGAAGATTTATTGAAAATTTTTTATACAAAGAAAATTTATTGATAATTTTTTATAAAAATAAAAATTTATTAAAAATTTTCTATTAAAAGAAAATTTATAGAAAACTATCTATTAAAAGAAAATTTATACAAAATTTTTTTATTAAAAGAAAATTTATACGAATTTTTTTATAAAAAGAAAATTTAACGAAATTTTTCTGTTAAAAGAAAATTTAACGAAAGTTTTCTTTTAAAAGAAAACTATAGAAAATTTTCTATAAAAAGAAAATTTAACGAAAGTCTTCTTTTAAAAGAAAATTTAACGAAAGTTTTCTTTTAAAAGAAAACTTATAGAAAATTTTTTATGAAAAGAAAATTTAACGAAATTTTTCCATAGAAAGGTTTAACGAAAATTTTCTGTAAAAAGAACTTAAAAAAATTTTTCTAAATCTACAGGAAATTTTCTATAAAAAATATTTCTATAAAAAATATTTATCGAAATTTTTTATAAAAAGAAAATTTAACAAAAATCTTCAATAAAAAAAAAAAAATTATCGAAATTTTTCTATTAAAAGAAAATTTATAGAAAATTTTCTATTAAGAGAAAATGTTCTATTTAAATTTATAGGAAATTTTCTATAAAAAGAAAATTTAACGAAATTTTCTATAAAAAGAAAATTTAACGAAATTTTCTATAAAAAGAAAATTTAACGAAATTTTCTATAAAAAGAAAATTTAACGAAATTTTCTATAAAAAGAAAATTTAACGAAATTTTTCTACTGAAAGAAAACTTAACGAAAGCTTCCTATTAAAAGAAAATTTATAAACAATTTTCTATTAAAAGAAATTTTAACGATTAATTTTTCTATAAAAAGAAGATTTAATTAAAATTTTTTACAATAAAAAAAAAAAAAACAAACCAATTTCTAAACATATAGGAAATTTTCTATAAAAAGGAAATTTAACGACATTTTTTATAAAAACAAAATTTAATAAAAATTTTCTCTACAAAGAAAACAACAAAAATTTTCTATAAAAAGAAAATTTATCAAACATTTTCTATAAAAAGAAAATTTATCAAACATTTTCTATAAAAAGAAAATTTATCAAACATTTTCTATAAAAAGAAAATTTATCAAACATTTTCTATAAAAAGAAAATTTAATGAAAGTTTTCTATTAAAAGAAAATTTAACGAAAGTTTTCTATTAAAAGAAAATTTATAAAAAATTTTCTATAAAAAGAAAATTTAACGAAATTTTTCTACTGAAAGAAAACTTAACGAAAGCTTTCTATTAAAAGAAAATTTATAAACAATTTTCTATTAAAAGAAATTTTAACGAAATTTTTCTATAAAAAGAAACTTTATCAAACATTTTCTATAAAAAGAAAATTTAATGAAAGTTTTCTATTAATAGAAAATTTAACGAAATTTTTCTGTTAAAAGAAAATTTAACGAATTTTCTTTTAAAAGAAAACTTATAGAAAATTTGTTATGAAAAGAAAATTTAACGAAATTTTTCCATAGAAAGGTTTAACGAAAATTTTCTGTAAAAAGAACTTAAATATTTATTTTCTAAATCTACAGGAAATTTCCTATAAGAGAAAATTTAAAGGAATTTTTGTTTTAAAGAAAATTTAACGAAAGTTTTCTATTAAAAGAAAATTTAACGAAAGTTTGCTATTAACAGAAAATTTATAAACAATTTTCTATTAAAAGAAATTTTAACGAAATTTTTCTATAAGAAGAAGATTTAATGAAAATTTTTTACAACAATAAAAAAAAACAAACCAATTTCTAAATATATAGGAAATTTTCTATAAAAAGGAAATTTAACGACATTTTTTATAAAAACAAAATTTAATAAAAATTTTCTATACAAAGAAAACAACAAACATTTTCTGTAAAAAGAAAATTTATCAAACATTTCCTATAAAAAGAAAATTTAACGAAAGTTTTCTATTAAAAGAAAATTTAACGAAAGTTTTCTATTAAAAGAAAATTTATAGAAAATTTTCTATAAAAAGAAGATTTGATGAAATTTTTCTACTGAAAGAAAACTTAACGAAAGCTTTCTATTAAAAGAAAATTTATAAACAATTTTCTATTAAAAGAAATTTTAACGAAATTTTTCTATAAAAAGAAACTTTATCAAACATTTTCTATAAAAAGAAAATTTAATGAAAGTTTTCTATTAATAGAAAATTTAACGAAATTTTTCTGTTAAAAGAAAATTTAACGAATTTTCTTTTAAAAGAAAACTTATAGAAAATTTGTTATGAAAAGAAAATTTAACGAAATTTTTCCATAGAAAGGTTTAACGAAAATTTTCTGTAAAAAGAACTTAAATATTTATTTTCTAAATCTACAGGAAATTTCCTATAAGAGAAAATTTAAAGGAATTTTTGTTTTAAAGAAAATTTAACGAAAGTTTTCTATTAAAAGAAAATTTAACGAAAGTTTGCTATTAACAGAAAATTTATAAACAATTTTCTATTAAAAGAAATTTTAACGAAATTTTTCTATAAGAAGAAGATTTAATGAAAATTTTTTACAACAATAAAAAAAAACAAACCAATTTCTAAATATATAGGAAATTTTCTATAAAAAGGAAATTTAACGACATTTTTTATAAAAACAAAATTTAATAAAAATTTTCTATACAAAGAAAACAACAACCATTTTCTGTAAAAAGAAAATTTATCAAACATTTCCTATAAAAAGAAAATTTAACGAAAGTTTTCTATTAAAAGAAAATTTAACGAAAGTTTTCTATTAAAAGAAAATTTATAGAAAATTTTCTATAAAAAGAAGATTTGATGAAAATTTTTTACACAAATAAAAAAAAAACAAAAAAATTTTCTAAATCTATAGGAAATTTTCTATGAAAGAAAATTTATCAAACATTTTCTATAAAAAAAATTAAAGAAAGTTTTCTATTAAAAGAAAATTTATAGAAAATTTTCTATAAAAAGAAGATTTAATGAAAATTTTTACAAAAATGAAAAAAAACAAAACAAATTTCTATATCTATAGGAAATTTTCAATAAAAAGGAAATTTAACGACATTTTTTTATAAAAACAAAATTTAATAAAAATTTTCTATACAAAGAAAACAACAAAAATTTTCTGTAAAAATGAAAATTTTCTATAAAAAATTTTAATGAACATTTTCAATAAAAATATTTAATGGAAATTTTCTATAAAATAAAAATTTATTAACCAAGGTTTTCTATTAAAAGAAAAATTAAAGAAAATTTTCTGTAAAAGAAAACTCAACGAAAATTTAACGAAAATTTTCTACAAAAAAAAAAAAAATTAATGAAAATTTTCTATAAAATAAAAAATTACTAAAATTTTCTATAATATAAAATTTAACGAAAGTTTTCTAATAAAAGCAAATTTAACGGAAATTTTCTATTAAAAGAAAATTCAGCGAAATTTTAATGAACATTTTCTATAAAAAATGTTAATGAATATTTTCTCTAAAAAAAAAAATAATGAAAATTTTCTATAAAATAAAAATTTATCAAACACTTATAAAAAGAATATTTAACGAAAGTTTTCTATTAAAAGAAAATTTAAAGAAAATTTTCTGTAAAAGAAAACTCAACGAAAATTTAAAAAAAATTTTCTACAAAAAAAAAATTAATGAAAATTTTCTATAAAATAAAAATTTACTAAAATTTTCTATAAAAGAAAATTTAACGAAAATTCTCTATAAAAGAAAAATTTATCGAAAATTTTATATATAAGGAAATTTAAAAAAAAAAATCTATAAAAAGAAAATTAAAATTTATTGAAAATTTTTTATAAAAGAAAATTTATCCAAAACTTTTTATGAAAAGTAAAAAATTTATTAAAACCTAATAATTTCTTAATGAAAAATTTTTTATTAAAAAATACGAACATTTTTTTTATAAAAGAAAATTTATAGGAAATTTTCTATAAGAAGATGATAATGCAACGAAACCTTTCTATAAAAAGATTTAACAAAAATTTTGATGAAAATAAAATTTAATGAAAGTTTTCTATAAAAAGAAAACTTAACAAAAATTTTCAATAAAAAAAGTTATGGAAAATTTTCTATTAAAAGCAAATTTATGGAAATTTTTTTGTTGAAGAATATTTAAAATTTATAAGAAATTTTCTATAAATAGATTTTAACAAACATTTTCTATAAAATGAAAAATTTCAATAAAAAAAAAAAAAAATTGAAAAAAATCTATAACAACAAAATTGAAATTTAATTTTGAAGAGACCAATATGCAGCACCTGTTTTTGGAGCAGGATAAAGAACCTATAGTCGTCAGCGCTGAGATTATCCGATTGGTTGGACTATAAACAAGTTGCAATCGGTAATTGTTTTTGTTTATAAACAATTGTTTCTTGTCCCAAATATTCACCCTTAAGATACATTTCAATCACTTTGTGTTTAACTTCAAATTACTGTGTTATCAGTCTAGAAGACGTTGACATAATCTGGGTGATTATCTGCGTATAAAATGTCGCCAAGTTGTATCTTTATATATATGACTAAATTTTTTTTTCTTTGTTTTACATTCTCTTTTTTATTTTCCAGAGCTTGCCAGTGTGCATATCGAAAATTTATCAGTCACGTTGATTTTTGGTATGTGCTACCTCGCCCCAAGTATATGGAACTATATGTAATCAGCTCAAAAATATTATAAATATGTATTAATAATATTAAGATGATAAAACAAATTCCTCAAGATTATTGGGGTTTTCGTTTAGAATTAAAACTGAATTGCTAAATATGTGTAAATAAACGCGAATATCTTTTGGTCTCAGATGAACTGAAAACAAAAACAAAAACAAAAATAAAAAAAGAACTTGTCAACAACATAAGCAAGTTTTGCTTTCTTTTATCATTAACTATCTTAAAAAACATAAGTTCTTCAGTTTTTTTTCCATAAGTTTTGGTGGTTGTTCCTTTTTCTTTGTTTTTGGAATACTCTTGCTGATTTAATAATTTAATAAATGAAAAAAAAAAAAAAAAAAAAAAAATGTTAACATATGAATTGTTAAGGAATTTATAAAATCTTTAAACGTATCAATGTATCCGTTTGTTTATATATAAAATATATATATAAATATTTTTTTTAATTTTCTGTAGCAGATCTGTGCGATTATTGTTATTGGATACACTTAAGATGGGTGGCCTCCTTGACAATTGTTATGACAATGTCAAATAAAATTTTTGCAATTTTGAAATTTTGTTGCAGACAAAAAATAAAACGACAACATCAACATCAACAACAGGCAATATCTTACTTAATCGTAATACTCGTACTACTTAAAGTGAATTGTGAATTATTTTAAAACTCTTCACACCTTATAGGTTGATTTGTTTTTGTTGTTTTTTGTTTCTGTTTCCAACCACTTCAATCCATTTCAGTTTCAGTTAAAGTTTATGTTCATTATTGTATGCATTTAGTGTTGTACGTGTTGTTTGCAGTCAGCATTGTCCCTGTAAAGTGTGTAAACGAAAGGATTTGATTGTAAAGATTTTATTTTGCCTGCTTGAAAATCCTTTCTATCTTCAGTGGCAAGAAAATTTTTTTTTTCAGTATTATAAATATAAACCAAAATAAAGTCTTGTGTAGTGTGTTCTATAGAGGTTTTGGTGCCTCAATATTATTTATGTGGGTTCTCCGCAGTGGGTAGTTATTAACTCTCCCTTCTCCTCCTAGAAGAGTATATATAAAAAGAAATTTTAACGAAAATTTCATATAAAATAAATATTCCCTATAAAAGGAAGGTTAAACGTAAATTCTCTATAATTTAATTTAACAAAGTTTTTCCATCAAAAGAATATTTAATAAAAATTTTCTCACAAAAGAAAATTTAACAAAAATTTTCTATAAAAAGGTAATTTTACGAAAATTTTTTATAAAAAGTAAATTTAACAAACCTTTTAATAAAAAGAAAATTTTACAAAAAATTTCTATAAAAAAAATTAACGAAAATTTTCTATAAAGAGAAAATTTAACGAACATTTTCTATTAAAAGAAAATTTTCTACAAAAAAAAAAAAAAAAAAATTGAACGAAATTTTCTACAAAAAGGAAATTTATCGACGATTTATTAAACGAAATTTTCTATAAAATGAAAATTTAATGAAAATTTTATATAAAACAAAATTCAATTAACATTTTCTATAAAATTAGAATGTAACGTTAGTTTTCTATAAAAAGAAAACTTAACGAAAAATTTCTACTAAAAGGAAAAATTAACGAAATTTTCTATAAAAAGAAAATTTTAACGAAAAATTTCTATAAAAAGAAAATTTAACGAAATTTTCTATAAAAAGAAAATTTAACGAACAATTTCTATAAAAAGAAAATTTGAAAAGAAATTTTTTAAAAATGTTTCAATAAAAGCAATTTTAACGAACAGTTTTTATAAAAAGAAATTTTAACGAAACTTTTTATGAAAAGAAAATAACAGAAATTGTTTATAAAATTTTCTGTAAAAAATTTAACGAAATTTTTGTATAAAAAAAAATTAACAAACATTTTCTATAAAAAGAAAATTTAACGAATTTTTTTTATAAAAAGAAAATATAATAAAAATTCTCTATAAAAATAAAATTTAATCAAAATTCTCTATAAAAAGAAAATTTATTGAAAATTTTCTATAAAAAGAAAATTTAACGAAAATTTTCGGTAAAAAAAATTAACGAAAATTTTCTATAAAAAGAAAATTTAACTAAAATTTTCTGTAAATAATTCAACGAGCATTTTACACAAAAAAAAAAAAATAATGAACATCTTCTATAAAAAGAAAATTTAATGAAAATTTTCTGTAAAAAAAATATTTAAATTTTTTAAAATCTTTCAACGAAAGCAATTTAAACGAACATTCTTTTTAAGAAATTTATAAAAATAGATTAACATAAAGCTGTATAAAATTTTGTATAAAAAATTTAAAGAAAATTTTCCATAAAAGAAAATGTAACGAAAATTTTCTGTAAAAAAATTCAACGAACATTTTTCACAAAAAAAAAAAAAAAAAAAAAAAAATTAACGACCATTTTCTACAAAAAGAAAATTTAATGAAAATTTTCTGTAAAAAAGAATATTTAACGCAAATTTTATATAAAAAGAAACAAAACAAAAATTTTCTATAAAAAGAAAATTTAACGAAAATTTTCTGTAATAAGTTCAACGAATATTTTCCATAAAAAAATAACGAAAATTTTCTGTAAAAAGAAAATTTAATGAAAATTTTCTGTAAAAAAAATATTTAACAAAAGTTTTCTCTAAAAAGAAAATATGAAAAGAAAATTTTCAAAATCTTTCAACAAAAGCAATTTTAACGAACATTTTTTAAAGAAATTTATAAAAAACAAAAAATTGTTTATAAAATTTTCTATAAAAAATTTAACAAAAATTTTCTATAAAAAGAAAATTTAACGAAAATTTTCTGTAAAAAATTCAACGAACATTTTTCACAAAAACAAAAAAAAAATACAATCATTTTCTACGAAAAGAAAATTTAATGAAAATTTTCTGTAAAAAAGAATATTTAATGCAAATTTTATATAAAAACAAACAAAAAAAAAAAATATTCTATAAAAAGAAAATTTAACGAAAATTTTCTGTAAAAAATTCAACGAACATTTTCCATAAAAAAATAAAAAGAAAATTTAATGAAAATTTTCTGTAAAAAAACAATATTTAACAAAAATTTTCTATAAAAAGAAAATATGAAATGAAAATTTTCAAAATCTTTCAACAAAAGCAATTTTAACGAATATTTTTTTAAAGAAATTTATAAAATTTATAAAAAAACACAAAATTGTTTATAAAATTTTCTATAAAAAATTTAACAAAAATTTTCTATAAAAAGAAAATTTAACAAAAATTTTCTATAAAAAGAAAATTTAACGAAAATTTTCTGTAAAAAATTCGACGAACATTTTCCATAAAAAAAAAAATTAACGAACATTTTCTATAAAAAAAATTTAACGAAAATTTTCTGCAAAAAAGAAAATTTAATGAAATTTTCTGTAAAGAGAAAATTTAACAAAAATTTTCTATAAAAAGAAAATATGAAAAGAAAATTTTTAAAATCTTTCAACAAAAGCAATTTTAACGAACATTTTTTATAAAAAAAATTTTAAAAATAGATTAACACAAAATTGTTTACAAAATTTTCTATAAAAAATTTAACGAAACTTTTCTATAAAAACCTGTTTTCAGAAAAGGATAACAAACATAGAATCGTAGTCGTTGTGGTTATATGTGTGTTTGGAGCGTTTTCAATTAACATCTTTATCTTAAACAATTATTTTTGTTACAACAATCTTGTTCCAAATATTAACCCTAAGATACATTTCAATTATTTTAAGCTTAACTTTAAAATATCAGTATTTTTAGGCTAATTGTTTCTATGAAATTCTTTTCGAAGTGGCTTTGAATTAACTCTCTATCTTTTCATTTCATTGTGACTGAAAATTAATTTGGAGACTTTTTACTACAATAGGACCAGACGAAGGACTAAAGTATGCTTGCCTCGATTTGACTGCCAATTCAACCTAATCTAACTTTCTCTCTCTCTCTCTCTCTCTGGCTTATAACCTTTTTCGGCAGATTCTCTAGGACGTATGAAAATGTTACCAAACTTATTGTTATATAAATTGGTCGATATTCGTCTTTTAACTTCCTCTCTCTCTTTCTGGCTTTGATTTCTTTTTGGCGGAATCTCTTGGATATCTGAAATAGCAATTAAACTCATTGTGATATAAATTGATTGCCAGTCGCCTCAGTGAATAAAAAAAAAAATATACAATAAGTCACTTTTGGTATGAATCCTGCAGCACCTGTTAGGCAAAACTACCTTCTTTATAATTAATCAAGTTCTCTTCGTTTAATTCATTTCCAATTTCTTCTTTAAAGAGCAGAGTTGGGAATCTAAAATATATGTAGCAATCTTCCACTCAGATCAATAATTTCATAAACATCTCAAATTAAAATTCAATCTTTTGGATTTCTACCAAAGCATTTCCTATACCTACATTCAGTGATTGTATGCGTTTTAATGAAGCAAAGTAGAGAGAGAGCATATATGTCATGAATATGCTGCATGGCATTACCAACTCAAGACATTATCTGAACATTTCAATCCTTTACCACCAGTCTCATTGGCGACATATTCACACGCTAACTTTTTTGCTGTTGTAGATGAAATGTTTTCGTTTTTTTTTTGTTTTCATTCTGTTTCACTCACAGATCACAGATCGAAGTCTTGACATTTTAATCGCATTTGCTTAAACTCAGTGAACAATTCCGACTTGACATCGTAACTCGTAACATTAACAAAAGTGTGGTTACAAAATAAACTTTACTAGACACATACGATACGACAACGATGACTCTGACAACAACAGCAATAACAAAAACAATGATGTCGTCAACGACAACAGCAATGAATGTGTCGTAAGTAATAAGACTAGATTTGCCGCCGCCTCATGTCTAGAAATGTTTTAAAAATGTCATTAAAGCTTACAAGATCTACACTCACACACAAAAGTAAAACAGATTTGTACTTAAAGGATCTGCTTCTATGCTGTTGCTACGTTTTTAATCGCTATATACGTAAAGATTGTTGCAATATAATCCTGTATCTCTTGTTGCTAGTCAAATAAAACAGAACTCTTCTTTTTAGAATTGTCTGTCAGTTTGTCCGTCCGTTTGCCCTAAGATCCAGTATTCAGTATTTATAATATTTCTACTAATGTACTTTAAATTAACTTGTACTAGTATGACATTACCATCTTGCTCATCTTTTTCATCATTTTGTGTATCTTTCATCTAACCACCACCAACCAACATCATCATCATCATCTATCCAAAATACACCGGGAGTACTTTTTGTTGTTCTTTATTTTAAAGTATGAAAAGTTGTGTTGTTGTCGTCTTCATTGTCATCAGCAGCAGTTTTGACACACGTGACATCTGCTCCAACCGTCTGACATCACTCACAAGCTCAGCTCTATGCTGCGCTCAACTTAATTCAGTTGTGTTCAGTTCCCCAAAAGATGATGATAGCTTATTTAAAATAATTCTCATCATAGCATAAAGTTGTTTACTTGTCGCTTTCGCGCAAAGCTAAAACTGTAATAAGTAATAATAATGAAAAAAAAAAAAACAAAAACAAAAAATCATAAGCTTGTCGTATTAAACAAAGAACCTAAACGTACTAGATGATGTTGTTGTTTTTGATGATGATGATGATGATGATGCGTTCGCATTTGCGTTTATTTTTAAGGTATTTATTTGTCGTTGGAGTTTTTGTCAGCCAACAAATTCCCAGTCTTCTTTATTCATAAATGTGTGTGAAATTTACCATAAAGTGGCTTCACTTCATTGCAAAGCTCAATCAGTCAAGTCGTTCTGTCTGTCGGTCCTTCAGCTGGTCTTGTAGGTTTGTGTGTTGACAAAGTTTATTTTAAGTTTATAGTTTTTTTTTTTTTTTTTGGTTTATTCGTACGCTCGTTGCATTTGTAGCCTCATTGCAATTCTTTTTTTTTTTTTTTTGGTTTCTCTTTCCAGGCGACTTAATTTAAGAGATCGTGATAAGAGTTAGAAGCCGCTTGATTTATTTCTATACAATGTCTGTCTGTGTGTATGTGAGTGTGCATTTTTTTGAAAATTGTTTATGTATGTATATATTTTTTGTCAATGCATTCAGTTTTTTTTTGTTATGATTTGGGATTTTATACAGTTAAAGGAAAAGTTTTAGTAAATTAAAATTTCCCAATTTAACTCCCTTTTCGATTTCTGTTGATCAAGGAGGGAGTCATTTCGGTAAATAATAGATTGTAGTCATTGGAATGTATTACCTGCAATCACTGTTGTCAGATAATTATAGTATAAAATCGTAAAAGTCGGCATAATATTTTTGAAATTGTCAAAAAATTGGAAAAATTAAAATGCATATCTTTTTGGCTATTTATGTTCATATTAAAAAAAATTAAATTTTGTAACTAATTGTTTATTAAATAAACTTCCGGCATTGTTTTATATTATACAAAATTTGAAAAATAGGAACATATCAAGATTACCGACCCAGTTAAAATAAAAATATTTTCTTTTTAACGTTAATAAAGGTTTTTCCGAATGACCGGCCGGACTCAGGGACTTTATTCGTCGAGTAAACATTTTTTTTTATTTAACAACATTTTTAAAGTTTCGGTATATCAATAAAAAAACGGAAAAGATCAAAACCGACCATATGTTACCCTACACCATTGAGTAGGAGCATAAAAATTCGGAAAGGAGACTTGTATTACACCTGTGGTTAATTTTACTTAATGTAAAATAAAATATACAAATACAGAATAATGCGTTGATACTAACATCCAAATGATTTTATGCACTTTAGGGCAATATGGGAGCTAAGTTATGAACTGATTCTCATAAAATTTGGCAATGTTGTTTCTACTTACATAAAACATGTTCGTGTCGAAATTTATGCTAAAGTGATTTTCGGAAGAGGGGCTTATATGGAAGCTATGGTCAATTGTAGACCGATTTTTATAAAATTTAGCACAAAGATTGACACTTATACAGAACTTCTTTGCACCGAATTTTAATAAAATATTATTATTTTTAAGGTATTTTTGAGTGCTTAACCTTTATTCCGGAGGGACATTTGTATGGGGCCTAGGTACAATAAGAGACCGATTACAATCAATTTCAATAGGCTTCGTTCTTGTATCATAAAAGTTCCAAGTGCCAAATTTCATTGAATTATCTTTAAAATTGCGACTCGTACTTTGTGTACAAGGTTTATATGGACAGCCAGCCGCCCAGCTAGCCAGACGGACGGACATCGTTAGATCGATTTAAAAAGTGATTCTGAGTTGATTGGCATACTTTAAAATTATATTATTATTATATTTAAAATTGTATAAATTCCCTTAAGGATTTAATGAATATGGTCATATTATATATCGTTCAAAAGATATTTGAACTTTTAAACAGTATTAATATAATTTAAATCGCATATGTATTAAAAAAGATATTCAGATATTCACAGATCCATAACTCGTAAACTAAGAGCAAGTGGCCAAAATTTTTTACATTTCTTTAATCACAATTAAAAGTACTACTGAATCATTATAAAAATTGTTTAAAAATCAAGTGGGCGGTGATCCTAATTTATGGCAAAATAAACTCAATTGAAAAACATACTAAAAAAATCATTTATATTCGTTTTATTTTCAATTATATTTTTTACTACTTAACACATTCTTAAACTTTTTTGATCTACGATCAAAACTATTTCATTTAACTTATACACATGTATACAAAATAACATCTATTCTTTTCACAAAAAAATTTTGTTTCACCAATACTGGTTAAATCGCAAACGAATTTCGAAGTAAAAGTTTGAACTGCTTATAGTCCTTTTCTCTCTCTCTCTCTCTATCTACTACAATACAAAATCAGATTTAAACAAGAAAAATTGGCGTGTGTGAACATTTCGTGAAATCATAAATTTTTGAACAAAAATCTTGAAATCGTGAATCGGCAAATCTGGTAACAGTGCCTGTAATAGAAGAATTGGAAGTTTGATTGATTATAAATACGTATGTTTGTACCCTACACTAAGCACCTACCAAGTGCAATAATCTACGCCTATAATATTTAAAGAAAAAAATTGGAATTCTTGGTTTAAAGAAGAACTTAGTACGGTTCTTCCATTACTATCTCAAAAATATTTTACGATCGAGCATTGAGTTTCATTCATGATGCAGGTGGTATTCCGTAAACAGTCCGATTAATTGGTGGGTTATCATGTTAGTTTGCTGAACGAAAACTGTAAATAATATTTTAAACGATTCCATTGTGACACGACCACACTATTCGTCAGGTTTATTGTTTCATATCCAGATACTAAGAAGAAGCTATTAGATTAGATGAGGTATCTCAATAGGTCATTAAATTTGAAGCCAGACATCTCAAAATGGTTATCTATTATCCCAGCAAAAATAAATTTTTAAGGAATTACTTTTTCATTACTTCCAAAATTTCAGTAAGTGTAAGGTTTCTGGTGCTTAAGAAGTTATATTTTCATATACATTTTCCTGATATACAAACACTTTTTACTTAATAATAACTGTTTTAATCAAATAAAAAATATTGTTATGCATATTTTTTTTAATAAAAAAATATTTAGTTTATATAAAAATTAAAAGTAATTTCCTTAAATTGATAAAAAAGTACATAAAAAAAAATCAATTTTACAAGACGTCGTGAAAATGACTTCCTATTCAGTTAATAGGCATCAAAAAAGAGAACATCTTCCAATGACAAGCCTATGTTAAATTCATTAGAAATGGTCGGAATTTGCACTAATTCTGGATCACAAGTTCATGATCTTATTGACCTCTTTTTGGGTATTCTTTTTTTTGCTGGGTATGTAATCGCCCAGGAATCTGTGTCTCTCGATAGTGAGAGCAGAGTATTTGCAGAGAATACTAACTAAGATACCTCACAATCTAAAGCTGTGAGGTATCTTAATAGGTCGTTAAGTCTGGACCCATATGTCTAGTATGTAATCGTTCAGAATGCTGTCTCTCGAAAGTTAGGAGAGGACATTCGCAGGGAAGATGAAAAACTTTTTCCTTTTTAGCCATATTCTCACAGCAGGGTTAGTGACCCGCTAATACTGCTAGCAGTTCCAATTCCAATTACCTTTCATAAGTCGCGTTGTACTTTTCATATTAAATGAGACTCACATCAATCTGCATGTGTCTAGAGTTTGACTGCAATTTAAAATTTTTCCAAGTCCAAGTTGGAATTGCTACAGAATTCGCGTTGGAGGTATTAAAAAAAACCTTTCTAGCTTATCTGCTTGTTTATTACCATGGTAGCCTCTATGCACCGAGACAAATAAAGAGAGTAATGTCAGATCGACGTAGCATTTACATCTCTTTACAGAAAAAACTATTACATTATATTTTTCAGTTAACACAGTTGTTTCATTTTACATCAAAATTGAATTAATATATTTCGATAAGAATAAAATAAAAGAAATAATAAAAATCTCATTTAAATTTTTAATTCATTCAATCATCTTATTGATTGATTAAATAAAGTTTTTAATTGGGGAAATTTTTCTGTTTTTAATTTTTTACAGTTATTAGTAATTGATATAATAATTTTGGTGAGAGGTGCAAATTCAAACAAATGGTAATTGAATGAATTATTTTGGTGATTCGAGTTTCTTGCATTGACTTAATAATAGAAACGTGGTAGTATATGAGTGACAGGAGTCAATAAGAGTATCAATACTACCCCCAGTGTTGCTATTTTAGCACTTTCAGTACTAAATTTAGCATTTGAAAAGGTTAAAATGCATTGACAAAAAGCTTTTTAGCACTTTTTACAGTCATTTTTAATTCAATACTTTTTGAAAGAATTTCTTAATAAATTTGAGGGTATTAGTTGTGTTTCAAAATATAAGCCCTATTTTTAATTTCTTTTCCAAAATTACAAATAATACTGAAGAAAAATTATTTATAAGTTGTCATTTGAACTATATTTTGCAAGAAACAAAGGCAACGAAAATATGAATTTTTCTTTAGAAAAAAAAAAAAAAAAAAAAAATGTAGCATTTGTCATTTGCTGCTGTAGAACAGTTAAGCATAATTTTTAGAACGATTTTGCTCTTTTCCAATTACATTTTCTCGCAATATTGACTACAGCGTATATTTCTGTCATATATGTTAACAAACAGCCCGGTACTGAGATTATAAATTTATGCCTGTTTATATGGCAAACTTTTCTTATGCCCTTAAAATAGTTAATAGCTTCAGTTTTTTTTTTTTTTTTTCTTTTGAACAACAAAGAAATGTTTGGGATTTAGTGTTGTTTGTTTAGAAATGCAATAATTTTTTCGGATTTGTTCGTTTTATTCATTTTGAATACAGAATCTCTGCGTAATTTAGTATATCGACGCCGAAATTTGAAATTCGATCCATTTTCCAGTTGTTACGATAAATGAGACGCTTAACTGAAAGATATATTTTCTTTCTTTATACCTTTTGCCAAATTACCTAAATCGCCTCATTTTCAAGGCTATGAGGTTAAAGAGATTATTCTATGAAATGTGCACCATATTTGTTATAAAATCTACCCTAAAATCGTAAAGATTCGCTTGTACTTTCCGTCAGTTTTCGATTTGTGTCCCACTTTTAAGTTTTTGTATTTATTGCGTCTCATGAATCACAGTTTCGCATACATTCACCATAAAAACAAATATTTGTAAGAGAAAATTCTTCTGCATATTCCGTTTTATGTGTAAGCCTTAATAGTTTCAACTTGAAGCTCTTTTACCACCAAATTAGCTCCCTCGTTTTTAAGTATAGTCACTAGAATTGTGCTAAATTCCTCTCTTTCTCTCTATCTCTCTCTCTCTATTGTACGAATTGGATATGTGGTATGATAAGTGAAATTTGGGTACTCTAAACCAGCGATAGGCACAAAGAGAGGATGTAAAAATTTGAATTTGTTGTGAATGTATTTGTTATATCTGGCATACAAAAAATAATATTTTTTTCTTACGCTCTTTGTTATGTATTTTGTTTTTGTTTTTGCTTAGTTATACGACATGAACCTGTCTTGTTGAGAGCTAGAACAAAACTAAATGATTTTTTTGTTTTTTATTCGCTCTCAATTATTTAGCTTCGTTAAGCTTCGCGTTGTGTGTGTGAAAATGCCGAAAACACCGGGCTCCTGAGTGCTATGGGCGCCGGTGTATATTCTAAATCCATTTGAATTCTTTAGGATTTGATGGTCCAGCACCAAAGAAGCAATACCACAAATGATTCATTTGATTAGATCAATTACTTAAATTAATAAGTTCTTATGACGTAAGAAATAATGATTAATAAAACATTTCTTCGTCCAGAGCTGGTTTTAGAACTCAAAATTTCTGATATCCATATAAGAATCAACGTCAGCAATATCTTAAATGCCAAGCGGCTACTAATGGATCTAAATATATCCTTCATTCCATTTAAATGAATGATTTAGGTTTAAAATCGAGCGAAAATTACTTGTTCAGACCATCTTGACTAACGCAAGTTTTAGTTCTCCAAAAAATACATTCAATGTACAAAAATTTCATAGGCCTTCCAAAAAAATTGATAGTCAGACTTCACAAAGGATGTCAAAATCTTCAATACACAATTAAGAGTTGCAAGAGGAATATTATAAATTTTAGGAGCCTATTCACATTTTGGTAAATATAAAGGTTATGGAAATCCAATTCGTTTGAGTATTGTTTCCTGTTGTCCGCAAGATTTATTATTTATTATCAGAATTACTCTAGCAGTTTAAATAATTAACCGGGAGAAGTTCTAGCTCTCCGAATAAGAACATTTCTGTACAAACCATATTTCCAATTATATTAAATTACTTCGGCCATTTCTACTAGAAATTGACTGTCAGAGTTCAAGAGAAAGTAAAAATCTCGAATAGGTTTTTTTAGTTTATGATTTTTTTTAAATTTATTTAGGATAAAACAATCCCCAATAAGGTCTACTTTTCTAAATAAAATTATATCTTTATAGAAGTTGAATATATTGGCAAATTGTTCTCTCTTTAAAGTTCTTGGAAAAGTTCAAAATCTCTAAAACCCTGGTAAAGGTCGCCGCCAGGGTGTTATAAACATCCTGTTTTCCAAATTTAGATATAATGGAAATTCAACTCTCTTTGTTAATATTAACGTTTGTCCACAAGATTTAAATGCAAGGCTTCGTTGATTTTATTGTAGTTAAATCTTTCCAACAAGAATATCTTCTAAAAGGTATAAGGAGACACTAAGAATGCTGATGAGGTTTGTTGCATCATAGAAAATATGTAATCCATTCTCCTTGTGTCAATTTTTGGTCTACAAACTTTCTGGGTTCAGTAAAACAGAGTTAAAACTTTACGAGATGCCAGGTACCGCAAATTGGCTACCTTAAAGTTAAAATAGTATAAGGTTGCAAAGAAACCCATGTAGAAAAGATACCATGAATGCTGCTCAAACAGAGGATAATAAAATCAATTTCTTATTATAATTTGTTAAGGAAATTTCTCGATATATTTAAGCTAGGTCGTTAATTCTCTCATGAATAGGTTCTGTTTATAAAATTATAAAGGCAGAATAATTATGTAACAAAACTAGAGTTTAAATTGCGTTTCTCCAAATGATTTCAGCTTAATACTTATATTTGTCTGTGAAGAAGAGATTTTATTGCAGGTTGTAATCATAGAAGTTTCTGATTTATTTTCTCAGATTATATTAAAGAAAGCTCTTTGCAGCTGCTTACACTAGAACTTTAAATATCCTAGATCTCTGAAATAATTTCACTAATCAATCCTCTTTATATACATCATATTCTCCGTGTACTACCGAACATTATACAAAAATATTCAGAAGACTAGGAAATTTTTTGGTTTTTTACAGATGCAATCTTTGTCGCATTTTTGGTGAATTAAGTGCAGAATGACCCCTTTTATCCAACATTGTCATCAACACTTCGTAAATAATTGCCGCTAAAAACAAGGTATTTTACCACCTCACAAACAATATACCAATCACTGACGGACGACAAATGAACGCGCCAGCGAACGGTGGCGAGGCGAGAGAAGTTCACCACGAGAATACACAGAAACACTCAAACAAACAAACAAATAAAAAGAGATATTCTTCACACTTATAATTTACGAGGATTTTCTAGAATGTTTTTTGTTCTGTTTTTGTGTGAATATGTGAGAGTGTTTAAGGGTATCGCAAAACGAATCTTCGTTTTTATGTTGTATGAGAAACAGTGAATGAAATACTTTTAAGAAGATTAGACTTTACAACTTTAGCAGACCTCAAAATGAATAAAAAAAAAAATATATAAGAAGAGCGCTAAAAAAGCTTAGGCAGTCAGGCAGCAGATAGCGGTAGGAATTCATACATATTTGCATGTACGAATGTGTTTTTTTTTTTTTTGCTTTATTTGAGCACAAGAAACCAAGACAATAACTGCAAAAAACCAAAGTAGACAAGATAATTTCATTTAAATTATGTTTAAATTATAAATTCATTTTCAGCAACTACATACAACATACAAACATATAGTAACGTCAAGTTCTAGTCGTAACGTTAAAAAAAAAAAAAAAATAAAGTTTATCTCTATTTTAGAACAATGTTGATGTGTGTGCAACGAGCAGCAACATATGAAATCTTTATACACGTAGTGTTTCTTGTAACAGAAAGAAAAAAGTTTAAGAAAAACTTATCAAATGCTCAGATCACTTAGTGATCATTTAACCAACATTTGTGTAAAGTCAAAAAGAGTTACAATTTCAACAGAAAAACTGGCCAACCGACACAAGACGACAATGGACATGGAAACAGAAAAAAAAACTACCTCAAAGGCAACACTGAAATCAAATGGATAACGATACTTTGACTTTATTTTATTGCAAGTGATCTAGAATTAAATTTATTTTAAAAGAATTGTTCCAACAACTGAAACAAAAACCAACCTTAAAACAGAACAAATATATAAAAGAAAAAAAAAAAAGGAAACAAACTTTACGAGCAAAAGTATTATCTCATCTTTATCGGTATTTCATACAATTTGCCAGCAACAGTATAATTGAAATCCGAATTTATATTTAAAACTCCTTAAACAAACAAACAAACTCAAACAAACATTCAAACATATGTATATGCAGTTTGCAACTCATGAAGAAATGTGGAAAATCTTGTGAAGATGATGAGGATGACGATGGTGTTTGGTGGTGGCGGTGGTATGGCTAAGTCAGTTATTCAGTCAACAGTATTCGTAGTGTTTAGTAGATGTCAGCTATAAAATAAGTAAGTCAGAGAGCAGCATGCGCGCATGTTTGGAATTCGCTAGAGATAAGAGTCGACAAATTGCTATCTTAACTGCTTTTAACGCGTCTAAAGAATGACCATAACGAGTTGCAAAGTCAAGAAAATAAGACACAAAAAAACAAAAAAAAAAAAAAAAAAACTCGAAAGAAAAACAAACGACAGCTGAATGTATATGGTATGAAGTTGAAATTAATGCACGTTACTGATTTTATTATATCACACAATGATTTAGGAATAAGACCAAAACCAACTAACCACCCGTACTTAGAATTTGTCATTAAGACAAGATTTTTTTGGTTAGAATTAAAAAAAAATATTTATATATTTGTACAACATCTTATATGAAATGTAGATTTTATTTAAAGTTAAAGAAGATCTAAGGAAAAGTTTTAGATATTCAGGTCAAGTTCCTCAATTATCTGTTAAATAAAATTAAAGCCTATAAAATTTACAAATATTTATGTTTCCTCGCCCATAAATCGATATCCACAATTTTTATATTATATTGTTTTTAGGACTTTTACTTAACGTTCTTTTTCATATTCCTACTTAATACTATTGGACTCTCTTTTCTCCTTATTATTTAGGTGTTCTGGATTGAAACAGGAAGATTGTTTTAATTAATTTAATTGTTATGACCTTTACTTTTTCGAACTTCTTTAGATATACCAGACAAAGCACAAGGGAATTTGAAAATCTCGAATGGTTTTACTGCATAATTGCTTCAGATTAGTTAGGTTAATGGATTAAGCTCTAGCTCTGCAAATAAATGAATATTTTCAAACGAATTGAATACTTTAATTCAACCTGCTAATCCAACATTTGTTGGGTCTATTTTGGAAAACCAAAAGTCGACTCCACTCCACTTTACTTGTGTCTAATTATAGTCCATAACCACTGCTTTAGTTATGCCAAACAATAAAGACAATTATCGATTTCAATTTGTTTATAGTCCTTCGAAACGAAAAAACTTAAATTTCAGCGTTTATGAAGTTCTGTTGTTGAATTTTCTTCAAATGCCTGGTGCCGAAAATTGGTCACTTTAAAATTGCAAAGCGAGTGTCATGTTTAGGTTTCAATGAAACCCATATAAAAGGATATTTTATAAGAATATACTAGGATGAGTGACCGAGTAATGTAGTTGTTCACTTATTTGAAACTCAATGTTCTTATTAGTGTTCCTATCTATACTATGTGTTGTTGTAACAGTCAGGCTGTTTGGGAGTTGATATAGCTGTCACTGATTTGGGAACTTTTGGCTGAATTTTTTTTCGACTCGTTTCGGAGAAAAAAAATCCAATTTTTATGGAAAGGAATTGGACTACATCGACTATTTCGCCCTTTCATCCTACAGAACTTCTTTAGATTACGAGAGAGAGAGAGAGAGAAAGAGTGACTGAGAAATCGAGGAGTATCTACACAAAGTAAAAGGGTAAAACTATAGGAACCGTAGGAGACTACTTCGCCCTCTCATCCTACAGAACTTCTTTAGATTACAAGAGAGAGAGAGAGAGAGAAAGAGTGACTGAGTAATCGAGGAGGATCTACACAGAGTAAAAGGGTAGAATTATAGGAACCATAGCAGAACTTTACTGTTATAATTATTATACACATCGACTCTTTTCAATTTATGTAATGATTGAGATCATTCAAATGTATTTTCTTTCTCCACTTCTTTGATTCATTTCATTTGTGATATCTACAATATTCATGTTTAAAATTATTTTGACATTCAACCTGAACTAAACAATTTTGACTTTTTTTTTTTGTTTTTCTATCCTATAGAAGCCTTTTTTTAGATTACCATGAAAAGAGACTTAGTGATCTACATAGAGTAAAGAGCTGTAACATAGGAACCAGGTCAATTTACCTAACCTTCTCAATCCACAGATTCATTCTCTTTAATATCTACAATATTGTTTATTTTTAAACTATTCTGACTTTCAACTTGAACTACTCATAAGTAGTCGACTCATTTGTTTCCTAATCCTACAGAAGTCGCTTCATCCAATGTAATTTTTTGGGAGATCGTTGAAAGAAACTACTTTTTTGGCTTCGGGTTTCTTTTTTTTTATTTTTCCCCTTTTTTACCTAATCTTCTCAATTTATAAATTCATTCCCTTTGAAGTATCTGTCTAATTTTAAACTATTTTAACATTCAACCTGAACTAAGTAGAAACTTTTGCCTCTTTATCCTCCTGAAGTTCATTAAATTATCAGCGAGATTAACTGAATCATCCAGTGGGATCTACGCTGAGTAGGGTATTGCTGGAATCTTGTAAACTTTTTTTAATTATTTATTTGTTTATTATATTCAAAGCCTTTAAGGCCAAAAAACTATATATTACTTAGTAATAATGCCTAAGCATACTAAACTTTTTCTATCCTGAATATTGTACAGATCGACTCAGTTCTATTTCATTAATGTCTGCTAGCTCACTCAAAAGCTTTTCCACATTTTTGTCTTTGAATTTTTATCTTTTGTCGTGATCGTTTCAATTATTAAATTATTTTTTTAGCAGTGTGATCTCATTGGTATTAGAGTGGAAATAGATTTGCCTGTTTTGGTTTATTTTGTTTTTAAAACCTTAACTTTTTTAGAACCTCGACATTAGACCTGAACTGAATTGTTTCGATATTTTCTTCTCATCATTCTAATAGGATAGTGATTGATTTATTTAGTCGGACTTATAGTAGAGAGTAGAACCATAGGTACCAGATATAGTATATACACCAAGTCAGTTCTGATCATTCATACGATCTTCGTTTTTTTTTTTACTTTGAATTGCTTGCTTTATCTTTTTTCTTAACTGATCTGCTCAAATGTTAGATGCATTCCACTTGCAGTATCAACCATATCTATCTGGGAGGCCATAAAATATATATTCTGTGTTCTTATAGATAGAAGAGTCGAAATAACTATGTCTGTCTTTACGTCTGGCTTTCCGAATGTCTCCGATAACTAGTTTTGTTATACCATATCAAGAGAATAAATTCATTAATGATTGAGTTATGAGTGAAAATCAATCAAATCGGTTCATAAGTGTTAGTACTATGAGCAAAAAATAAGCAATATTCCTGTGGAATTCCACAAAAGATATATTTTGCATTTTTATATTTAGAGGGTCACAATTTCAATGTCTGCCTTTAAGTCTGTCTGTAAAAATCAACTTAATGAAGAGCTTCGATAACCAAGTAATATGAGGGTCATATAAATATATCGGGTAGGTTTTTAAAAGTTTTGCTATGGCATGTCATCCACTTCGGATCATAAATGACAGACTTATTATCAAATAAATATTGCAAGCGGTCCACAAGTATCTCGACAAACATTATTAACCTGGAATTCCATAAATTTATATGTATTTTTTTTTTTTTCAATAAAAGGTGTGGGAATTAAAAAAGCTATGTCTGTCATTACGTTTGTCTGTAGAAATTAGCTTTACGAAGGGTTTCGATTCCTAATTGATTTGTTTTATACACTAACTTATCGGGTACGTGCCTAAGAATTTTATTATTGAAAATAATTGAAATCAATCCAGGAGTTATGAGTCAAAATTAAAATTTTTTCTGAAAAAATTGACATCTGAAAGCAAAGCAACCTAGAATTTCCACCAAACCCCCCCATCCCAAAAAAAAACGAATTTTCAGCAAAAACTAAATTTTTGTGATAAAACTTTTTTTTTTTTTTTCAAAAAAGGAATAATATCATTTTTGAATTATAAAAAAAAAAATTGGTTTAACCAAAAAGCCAAATTTACACTAAAGCTGGGTCACAGCTGAATATTGCTCTCTAACATGTTTTATCTTAAATTTGATCGAAAACCACTATAGTCCATAAAATAGAAACACATTAAAAATATTTGGATCACAATTTCCCCCAAAAATCGTTCAAGGACCTTACAAAGCCTTGCCTATAAAATACTCTTAAGATAAATGACGCTAACCAGCAACATCCCTTTTATAAAATAATGTTCAAAATAAAATCTATTAAATTCCTGTAAAACAAAATGCTTGCTTGCTTAAACTACGACAACATGCAAGCGCAGACATAGAAACATATTGCATTTACTCCTTACCATTCTAATAATATGTAAATTATCAAGACAAACACCACATGAGCCCAAAAAAACTAAAAAAAAACAGAAGAAATGAGCCACCTCCTCTGCATTTTGTTGTAAAGTTGTTCCCATTTATTTTCAAACAAAGCGTAACTTTATCATTCAACGCGTATTTATAACCGTATACTAGTACTCCATATAAACTCACACTAACAGATCTACATTCCTACAAACTATACATGTTAATGTTTAAGCGTATTCTAAAAGATAATGATCTTCATTTTTTCGAACCCATTTATCAGCCCTACTTTGACGGCAAAAAAAAATAAATAAATAAAAGAAAAACACTACAACAACTGCAGGACAATTGATATTAAGATGCCATGCTGTGCTTTTGGTAGAAAAAAAAAAAAACAAAAAAGATTGAAAACCCAAAGCACCCAAGGAGTAAGTACTTCTACACTTGGGTGCTTTAGAATCGGAGCTATTGCAAAGAATTAAAAAAAAAAACATTTGGCTAGATTCTAAAGATAGATTGAACAAAGAATTGAAATAAATAATGTAGATTGAATTGGCGTTGATTTGTCAACATGACACACATTTCTGTTTTACAATTTGTTTCTTTTAAATGCAAACATTTCATTTAAACACCGCACAATAAAATATACTTACATTGGGGTTCCTTTTTCTTTTTTTTTTTCGTTGAATGTTTGTTTTGTAAGCTGTTTTAATGTTGTGGGCAATTGTAAAAGGAAAAAGTTAACTTTAACAATCTCTCATCTGTTTTAGCCAGCAGAAAATTATTTACTTTAGCTCTACTACAGTTCTACTGCTAATGCAACACCTAAGAGTTACTATCTCTGAGCTTTTATTACACTCTAATATTAATGATGGTTAAAAGTGGGATTAATAGAAAAAAATGAAATAATAAAATTAATTTTAGAATTTTTAATATAACTTTTTTTTTATATATATATAAAGCGTGATCCATTTCGAGGTTCCCTAATTTTTAAAGAAAAAAATACAGAAAATTCAAATTTAATGGGGAATGTTTATTATCATTTTTTGAAAATGATGGTCCATCCGTTGAGTATAATTTTCGATGACTCGTTCGAGCATTTCGACTGGTAACTGGCGAATTACACGCGTAATGTTTTCCTCCAAGGCCTGAATCGAAGCGGGTTTGTCCACATAAACTTTAGACTTTACATATCCCCACAGGAAAAAGTCTAACGGTGTGATAGCACACGATCTTGGTGGCCAATCGACCTGCCCAAAACGTGAAATTATGTGCTCACCAAAGTGTTTCTCAATAAATCCATCGATTGATGCGATGTGTGGGAAGTGGCGCCGTCTTGCTGAAACCAAATGTCGCCGAGATCACGAGCTTCAATTTCAGGCATCAAATAGTCGGTTATCATGGCACGATAACGGTTGCCATTGACGGTTACGTTCGCACTGGCATCATTTTTAAAGAAATATGGACCGATGATTCCACTGGCCCACAAACCACACCAAACCGTTGTTTTTTCTGGATGAAGTGGCAGTTCTTGAATCTCTTCAGATTGCTCTTCGTCCCAAATGCGGCAATTTTGTTTGTTTACATACCCATTGAGCCAGAAATAGGCCTCATCACTGAACAAAATTTGCCTCGAAAACGTCGGATCTTCTTGGAACTTTTCAAAAGCCCATAGAGCGAAGCGATGTCGCTTGGGAAGGTCGAGCGGCTTCAGTTGTTGCAAAATCTGTATTTCGTACGCTTTCAATTTAAGATCTCGATATAAAATGCGCCAAGCCGTTCCAACGTCAGTCCGAGTTGCTGCGAACGACGCCGAATCCATTCTCCACGGTAATGAATGCTGGGTTTCAAAATGGGTGATAGTGTTGCGAATAGTACGCTCTGTAGGCCGATTATGTTGACCATAAGTTGAGCGAAGTGCACGAAACACATTCCTCACAGAACGTGAATTTTCGTAATAAAGTTGAACGATTTATAAACGTTGTTCAGGCGTAAGTCTTTCCATTATGAAATGCCAAACAATACTAAACAAAAATAACATGACAGCATGACACAACTCACACGTGATCTGTCAAAAAAAGGCTATTGAAAAAAGTATCACTACTTGAATCACCCATTATATATATATATATATATCTATGTATTTCAAAAAGATATTAACTTAAAAACTGTTCAGTTTTTGTAATATATATAAGAACTATTTTAATAGAAACTTCAAAATAATATGGTAAATACATTGGTGCATATTCCCATAAACGCATTTAAAATTTTTGTTTTTCTTTGAGGTATATTCGTTTCTGTTCACCAAAAACAATATTGAGTTGTTACAATAACTCTCGATATAACGGTACTTTTTTATGTACGAAATATTGTTTTCTTGCTTTTGTTGTTTTCTTTAATTGAGCATTCAGAACATATTGGTGATCATTTCAATGGAATATTCTTATAAACGCTGTCGTAAAAAATTTTCGTAAAAGGTTATTTTTTCATTTAAGGTAATTTTCTGATGACAATATCTCGGCTTACTGGAAATATTTTTGTTTTAATTGGGAAATTACATCTGCTTAAAGGATCAGTTTAATAGTTTTTTTATAAATATAAAATTTTTTGCAATATTTTTTTCAATATTTGTTTATAATTTGAATTATGAATACATTTCCGATTTTTCAGTGGTCCAGCTAACCACATAACTTAGCTTTTTTTTGTCTTTGGATTTGATTTCACAAATTTAATTATTGTCTAATTTTTAACAAAAATTTTATATTTACACCTTTTATTTTCGATAAACAAAAAGGACTATCCGAACATTTTATAACATTCATTGATGAAATATTAAGAAAAAGGCGCTATCTAGCATAACTTCGGGAATAATTGGCTTAAGAAATTTATTTTTAATAAGGTTGGCTACCGTTATCGCTAAAAGTCCCTACTTGACTACCGTTACCCCTAAAATACCGTTACTGGAATAATTGGTAACACCTGTACTGAAATAGCTCAAAATATCGATAACGGTAACAAAACAACCATTATCCAAAAATACCATTACCGAAATAACTCGAAATACCGTTAACGCTAAAATACCGTTACCAAAATAACTGAAAATACCGTTAACGCTAAAATGCTCTTACCGAAAGAATCCAAAATACCATTACCTCTTTACCTTTTTACCTCTTTGAATCCTTGATTTTTACATGTGAGATTTAGTAGACGTATTATTAATAAATTGTAAAAGATCAGATTGAAAAATTTTCAAAAATGAGTGAAAGAAACAGTTTTAATGCTTTCTTGAACAACTGGAGTTTTGCAGATAGCTCTTTCTGATTATATCGATTATCTCGATATGTAATATAAAATACATATTAAAAGTTATAAAATTACACATTTTTTATGGATAAATGTTACAGAATTTTAACACAAATAAAAATAAAAAAATCTTTCCTTTCTTCAATACACTTGAAAATTACGAAAAAATCCTTATAAAAGGGAAAATAACCCTACGTTTGGCAATATTGATACATATTAAAAAAGTTGGCTACTAACCTATGCTGTCAAAGGATCAATATCAGGATTTATTAAAATGTTGAGTGTAAATATTTTTTTTATAATATAAATTAGTTTTGTAAATATTTAAAAAAAAACTACATTGTTTTTTGAAAGCGTTTAAGTTGGTCTTCATTGTAACCCCAAATCCATGAAAGAGTTATTTCAATACGATTATAAATTTCAATAAATATTTTTCATAATTAAAATCCATAACAAAATTTAAATTGAAATTAAAATAGAAATAAAATTAAAATAGAAATTAAATAGAAATTAAAATCTTAATAATATACCTTTTGACTTTTAAAATTACACAGAAAAAAATTAAAATGGACTTTAAATACGAAATTGTTTATATTAATTAAATTTTTGTTTGACTTTGCTGCAAACACCAAAATGATAATATTAATTAACTATAATAATTGATTTTGGCTGAGATTTTAATCACATTTTTTGATCAAATAAATTAAAACTTTTGATTGAATGTTTACGTAAAATCAATAAAGATTTGTATTAATTCAATTCTAAAATTAATTAAATAATTCTTTCAATAAAAATACACGAATTTGAATATAATTAATTATTTAATCATTAATAATATTTAAATAACACAATACAAGTGAAATTAGAAGACAAAAATTTAAAAACTCCAAATTTGATTAGAAGAAACGAAAGTTGATATGTAGTTTCGTCTTAGCGTTATATACTCCAATAATCACGAATAAATTCGATTTTTGTAACCTTTGACCTCGAATTTCCCATGCAGCTCACATGTGATTATCTATGACTTTCAATGCGATATATAAGTTGTTAAGAGGATATATCTAACATTTCTTTTCCCTCTGAAAAATTTTGGTGTTATACCCTTATTTAACTGGAATTTATAATAATATTCTCATGTTTGTGTATATATAATATACATTAAATGTGTGTAATCTTTTTGTAAGAGTCGTTTCTAAATAAATTTTAATACATAGTATACTTATATTTAATTCCCGAAAACATATCTTAGAAGCCTTTATTTCTGCGGGACGTCCCAATAAATATTATCATATTTGAGTTCCTTTAGGATCTAGGATTACATACCAATGAAAACATTAAAGAATATGACAGATGTTTCAAGAAATCCTCAAAAACAATAAATATGAACTGAGCTTTTTACATATAAATAAACTTCAATAGAACAGCTTTAAAACAAAAATGGTTCCTGAAATTGAAACAAATCCCCGGTACCAATGACCGAAACGTCTACAAAAATATTAAAATTCGTACATACCAAATTAATATTATTAAACACGTCTCCGAACACTAAGAAATTAGGCACATATTTCGCATTATTGTTTTTTTAATAGATATAATGAGCGCAAACAGTTGAAAATGTTTGAAAATTGATTTAAAGTTATTATATTTCTATATTTACACCCTACACCACCATAAGCGGTTTTGGTATTATGCGTTTGTGCTGATGTTTGTAACGCACAGAAAAAATCATTCAACACCCACCTCAAGGTACACCAATCGACTCAGAATCACTTTTTGAGTCGACCTAACGATGTCCGTCCGTCCGTCTGGCTGGCTAGATGTGCATGTAAACCTTGTGCACAAAGTACAGATCACAATTTTCAACATAATTCAAAGGAATTTGGCACGTAGGACTTTTACGACACAAGGACGAAGCCTATTGAAATTGTTTATGATCGGTATATAATTTCACCTAGCCCCCATCCAAATGTCCACCCGGAATAGGGGTATAACGATCATAAATGCCTTAAATATAGCAATATTTTAATGAAATTCGGTGTAAGGAAGTTTTGTATAAGTATGAATCGGTCCATAATTGACCATAGCTTCCATATAAAACCCTCTTCCAAAAATCACTTTAACGTGAATAAATCATATACACAAGTTAATATCAAATTTATATTCGACACAAATAAGTTTTATATAAGAAAGAATCACAGTGAAAAATTTATGAGAATTGCTCTATAATTTACCATAGCTCTCGTATAATTCCACTTTCGGGAATTATTCTAAAGTTTATAAATTCATATAAATGTTAGTATTAACGTAATATTCTGGATTCGTATATTTTATTTTATACTAAGTAAAAGTATCGGTCTACAATTGTCTACATGTCTAATATAAGACCCCTCCACGAATTTTGATGGACATTAACTACGGTGTGGGGTATCATATTATCGGGCTTGACTGACTATATCTTTCTTACTTGTTTTTATTGAAAAGGTTTTCGTTTTTCTTTATACTTTTTTAAGAACTGTAAATTTTTGTCAAAAATATTTAAACCAATTAAAAAGTTAATTACATTAATTAATATTATAATTAAATTTCAATATAAAGTTAATTAATCATTTTATTAAAAAATATTTGGTTTATTTTTTTCGTGTAGAAAACGATTTGCCAAAATTGCATTCTTACCGTTAATTACCATTAATATTTCATTCATTCTTTGAGTGTAAAAAACGTAAAAAACTTGGTGCTAATGTTGTTGCTTGCTGGTCCATGTTAAGTTTAATATTCAGTGTAAATTAATAAGTACGTGACACTTGGTGATCTTTAACGACACACAGACAGACAGACAGCAATGGTGTTGGTGGCAGTAATGTTATACACATTACATTTAAAGTGTGTCGTATAAATGGGTGTGTGTATTGGGTAATATTTAAATAAAATACTCGTTATCAACACTTTAAAATCTATAAGGAAGCGCGTGTTTGAATGTTAACAACAGCAGCTGATTGCTTTGGTCCATCACAACAGATAGTGTTACGCTTTACTTATAATTTGAAGTTTATGACAATCTCTTTTTTTCGAATGTTGTTGCAACAAAACAATGAAATTCCTCTTACTAAAGAAGGTTAATCCAAAACAGTTTTTTTTGCGGGAATTATCATAAAAAATACATACACACATACATACATACATACATACATACTCAGCAAGAAGTAAAAGCCCAATCACTACTTATTTTATTTTAGTCTAGTTATCATTTAAATGTCATCTTTGGGCGAATAAAAAAAAGCTGAGTAAGCATTTTTTTTAATACATACACACATAAAAGAATTTCATTTCATTGATTATGACAAAATTTATAGTAAAAATGATGATAAAACTGATGCTGAGTGTTGACTAAACTTGTCGCTTAAACCACAGAAAATGAATTTCAAAAAAATAAAGTGCGAAAAAACCAAAACATGATTCATGCTCGGTTAAGTAATCTTTCTTCAATTGTGAGATGATGGAGAAACAAGAATTGCAAAAACAAGAGAAAAAAAAAGATCATTTAGTTCGAGTTTTAAGCAGACTATGAGACTGCTGCTTCAGCTGCTGATTTAGTCGTAGTTGGCTACCTGGTTTAACTAAATGCTATCTGTCTAGTAGTTAATAGTGAATAGAGTTGTAGCTTTTTATAACTTTTTTTTAATTTTTTTTTTTTAATACAAGTTATATGTATTAAGGCCAAACTAAATTGTGCTACTTGGTTTCGTGTTAGCAATTTTAACCAAATGCTGACTAATGTTTATTTCTGGGGAGAAAAGTCTATTTATGTACAAATATAAGTTTATTGTGGTTAGTAGTTAAGCTGTTTAACACTTGAATGTAATACTTGTTTTTATTTTCTTTGAATTTAAAGTTTTCAATTAACTACCTAGTGTTTGAATTAATGTTTATATTACAAATTGATTTCAAGAGAATTTCTCATCTTGCGAAAAACTTTTATTAGGGTTTCAATTGATTGCACAGTGGTTTGAAAGTAATAAATAAGGAAAATTCAAAATAAATAAAAATAAATTGAAATGCATACCTTAAATGTTAAAAGTCATGGAAATCATTTTACTCCTAATAGCATTTTGAACATCTTTTTATTAAATTCAAAGAAACAAATTTTGGAAAATAAAACACAATATTCTGTCATACTTACGTATATCACAAACGAATTAAGATTGAAATTATAAACAATTTAATTTCAGTTAATTTCTTAACTATTTTGTAAATGTAAGAATATTTAGAAAGAAAAATCTCCTTTATTTATTGTTAAAATAAAACAAAATATTTTTAGGTTAAAGGTTAAAATTTGAATACAAATTTAGTTGGTTGTTCGATTTTTTTTGTGAATCTAAATAGTTTCTATTTGATAATTATTATTATTATTATTGGTTTGATTCAGAAAATTTGGGATTTTTTTTTATGAAAATCAGTTATAATCGGGAAATTTCGATTTTTTTATTTTGTTTTTTGTTGATAATTAAATTTTGTTGAAGAATTAATTTTTTTTATTCATATTTCAATTATCTGTGATTTTTGCATTCTTTTTTTTGTTTTTAGACAAATCTGTGATTTTTGATGAAAAATTATTTAGGCTTTTTTTTGATAAAAATTTGGTGAAAATGATCTTTTCATTAAAAAAAACCAAAATGATTTTTAAATAAAAATCAGATTTGGCAAAATATTCGAATTCAAAAATTTCCATATTTCACCAAGAAGTCGAAGTAAAAATATAGTTTCACCAATGAGTTCCACTACCGCAAAAGAAAATGAAAAAAATCGAAGAATTTTTTTTGTGGTAGTGCGACTCATTGGTGAAAGTATATTTTTACTTCGATTTCTTGGTGAAATATGGAAATTTTTGAATTCGAATATTTTGCCAAATCTTTGATTTTTGTTCAAAAATCATTTTGGTTTTTTTTTTTTTAATGAAAAATTGGTAAAAGTTAGCTTAAAAAAAAACTATTTAGGATTTTTAAATAAAGTTTTGAATTCTTCGATTTCTTTTGTTGAATATTTAGTTCTTTTATTAAAAATTTTTATTAAAGATTTTTATTATTATTTTTTTTTTTGGCAAAATTTATTATTATTTTTTTTTTGTGGAATTTTAATATTTTTTTTATTTTTAAAGAAAATCTGTTTTTATCTTTAAGTTTTAGTTTTTTGGTGAAACCCCGGTTTTTATTAAAGTTTTGGTTAAAAAAAAAAAATAAATAAATTTTAAATTCGGTACCTTTTTCAGAGGAATTTTGTGGCGAAAATCTGTTTTTATTTTTAAGTTTCTGTATTCTTCGCTGAAATCTCGTTTTTTGGTTAAATTTTGTTTTCAAGAAAAATTGTTATTTTTTTTGTGAGATTTTTTTTATGGAAAATAATTTGTGTTTGAAATATCGAGTTTTGTTTAGTAAAAATTCGCCTCTATACCCTACACCACAGGTATAAAGGTATAAGTTTGTCATTTAGCTTGTAATTTCCACAATTTTCATCTGAATGTATATTTTCTAGATCCTCTAAATAACGATGTCCATCCGCCATCTGTTTGTCGGTTATTATGGCGTTTATAAAAGCACCCGATATCTTAGATGTATTTATTAAAAGATCGTTAATCCCTTGGATAATTTTGTTGTTGAAATTCAGCAAAATCGGTATCGGAGATATGTCCACAAAATCGATTTCTTTGAGGTTCAAAATGGCTTAAATAGCTTTTATGAAGCTCCCCATAACTTAGATATATGATATATATGTATACCAAAAGATTGAAATTCACTAAAAACCGGTTCAAAAACATCAAATATATCGTCAAAAACCGTTTTGTTTTACCGGTTTTCGATTTTCTGAAGTCGCTATATTACTTTGCTTTTGCTTAGAAAATTTGGGAAATTTCTTCTGAGTTATTTTGTTGAAAAAGTAAACACAATTGGTCTATTAGTAACCGAGATATCCCATATAAGCTAAGGGATATATTTTTCTAAAATATCGGTTTTTTGTATTAACTAATCGGTTATATTTGGTTTTTTCAACTTTATGAAGGACTTATATAAGATAAAGACTTCGTTCTTTCACAGAAAATTCGGACAGTTTTTCCAGAATTTTTGTGTTGAAAAATGAGCTAAGTCGTTCCAGTATTAAAAGATATAAATACATATATATATTTTGAAGCTCTTATATAAGCTATGGACTTGCATATATATAACACAAATAATTTTCTGGAATTTCGAATTTTTAATTCAATCAAGTCGGTTCATAAATTTTCACTTTACCGTTTTTTAATTTGTTTAATGTTTCATTAAATTTAAAATATATTACATTTTCATATAATATCTCAACTCGGGTGAAGGGTATATAAGAATCGGCACAGCCGAATAATAACTTGTTTTATTTTGTTTTTGATCAAAATCTTGAAAACTAAATTTCAGTTTTTACTTTTGTGATGATTTTTATAACGAACAAAAATATTGATCTAAGATCTACCTTAAAGTATACCAAATGGTTTACCATCACTAGCTGAGTCGTTTTAATGATATCTGTCCTTCTGTCCGTTCAAGTAAACCTTGTTACCGAAATACACTTATTAATTTTGAAGATAATTCAATGAATTTTGGTACATAGGCTTTGTATAACTTAGAGGAAACTAGTAGGAATTGTCATGATCTCAGTCTCAAACATAAAAACAAGTAAGAAAAACATAGTCGCTCAAGCCCGACCATATGATACCCCCCACAGTAGTATATGTCCATCAAAATTTGTGGAGTGGTCTTATATTAGACATGTGGACAATTGTGGACCGATACTTTTACTAAGTGTAAAATAAAATATACGAATCCAGAATATTACCTTAATACTAATTTTTATATGAATTTATGCACTTTAGAATGATTTCCGAAAGCGGGCTTATATGAGATCTATGTTAAATTATGAAGCGATTCTCATAAAATTTGTCACTGTGATTTTTACTTATATACAACTTATTTATGTCAAATATAAACTTGATACTAACATGTGTATGTGATTTATGCTCGTTAAAGTGATTTTTGGAAGAGGGTTTTATATGGAAGCTAAGGTCAATTATGGACCGATCTTCATGAAATTTGGCACACAGGTTCACACTTATACAAAACTTCTTTACACATGATGATCGATAAAGCTCTATTCAGGGAGGAAATTTGTATGGAGGCTAGGTGAAATAATGGATCGAACATAACCAATTTCAATAGCCTTCGTCCTTGTGTCATGAAAGTTCTACGTGTCAAATCTGATTAAATTATCTTCAAAATTGCGACCTGTACTTTATGCACAAGGTTTACATGGACAGTTAGCCAGCCAGACGGACGGACGGACGGACATCGTTAGGTCGACTCAAAAAGTGATTCTGAGTCGATTGGTGTACTTTGAAGTGGGTGTTGGATGATTTTTTCTGTGGTGGTGTGGGATATAAAAACCTATTGAAATTGGTTCATTGTTATGCCTAGCATCTATATTGTCCAAAAATTGCAAAATTTTTCAACCCCATTTCGAAAGAAATCTCAAAACTATTTTCGGTTAAAATGTAGCCGTGATTTTCAGTCACTGGTAAAATATTGAATAACAATTTTTTATTCACTGAAGATGTAGAGTGTTGAAGTTTTGGGTTAGAATATTTAAATATTTTTAAGACAATAAAATTTTACTAAACATATCTTTTTATCAGATTTTCTTTTTACATAAGCCTAAAAATATCAAGCAAGTATTGAAAAAAAACTTCAAAAGTTATAAAAAAACTGAGCTGTGACTAATTTCTTAAGTCTCTCTCTATCCAGTATAAAAGATCTATAGGCTTAGCACTTATTAAAAAAAAATCCAGTCAAAATCAATTTAAATTCATAGCAAAATATTTGAGGAAGTAACCACTATGATAT
The DNA here is from genome assembly GCA_932274085.1 of Protocalliphora azurea. Taxonomy (NCBI): domain Eukaryota; kingdom Metazoa; phylum Arthropoda; class Insecta; order Diptera; family Calliphoridae; genus Protocalliphora; species Protocalliphora azurea. Next base: position 154,401,334 of record OW026520.1, read on the forward strand.
TGTAGGATGTACCAGTATTTTGTGTAAATATTATTAATTTTTTTTTAAGGTGTGTTTGGTGTGTCTAAGAAGAAGCAAAGGAAGAAGAAGAAATGCTCTGTGTGTGCCGTGTGTTTGTTTGTATATTGGCACAGCAGTTAGCCAGCAGCAGGAGCATGTATGCATGCAAAAAATCTTTAGGTAGCTGCTTTCTAGTTGAATGTATTACTTGCATCTTAAAAACTAATGTTTGTATACAAACATTACGATAAGCAGCATCAACAAACGTTTTTAGTCATTCTTTTAATTTTCAAGCCAGTCAACAAAAAATATTCACACTGTGCAACAAAAACACTAAGAAAAACCATCTCTGTCTTAACAATTGCACAGCGAAAAAAGAAAAGAAATGTTTCTTCTCTACATTGCCAAATATCCTCTATACAAGTGAGTTAAACCCATGCCAGGCATTTAAGTTTGTGTCGAATTTCTTTGAAAAACCACACGTGCCACAGCTCTCGACACCACACAGTGTAACCAATATGTTTTAGTATAAACACAACCCATCATACATCATACAGCCAATCCATACTAGTTTATTTTAAATTTTCGCCTACTACCACGAAAACGAATTTTGACTTTGACTACGATTGCTAACACTTTTTACTATAAAGAGTAAAATGTTTCATTGCACTTCCTGTCACCTCCTGCTGTAGACGCAAGTTGTAAATCTACCATTTGTAGTCTACTAACGCACCGTATGCGGGCCAATGCAGTTGCTATTCTTGGAATGATCTTGTTGTAACAGCAGTAGTTCAGTACTCAATTGCTTTTACATTAAACCACCAACAAATTTAACCACGTTCCATATCCAACTGATTGCCCAGCAACACCAAATAACTACTCCGAAATGAAATGAAAGAAGGAACGAAGGAAAAAAAAAACTAAAATAAAATTGCAATTGATTTGATAATACGCATTTTATGAACGAACACATCCTTTTGCCATGTTGAAATTATATGAATTTATGTTTGGCATAAGTGTTTTTAAGTTGTGTTGATTCATGCTGGTTTGAAAAGCATATTTTTGGCTGCAACAAAAATACAGTAGCCACTTAAGGGCATTCTTTACGCATTTGGTTGTCCATTTAATGATACGGAAAAGTGTCAGTAAGTGCCAGAAAATAAAAATATTTACTTGTTTTTTGTTTTAGGTAAAAGGACAACAACTTTATTATTTTCGTTAGATTAAGAGGCATAAAGTAAATATTCAAAGGGGGGTTTTAGTTGGGGTCTTTTTCTATATTAAAATTTTGAATCTAAAATATTTGTATACAAAATTTATTATTCAAAGAACTCAGTACAGATATTAGAACTTTTTAGTGGTATCGTACAGTGGGATAGAATTGCCAAAAATGGCGCTTAATTCAAGGAAGATGCATAGAGCTTTTTCTTTTATAATTTTGTTGCAATAACTAGCTCATTAGTACTGCGAAAAATTACTTTTTAAATTTATAAAATTTTTTCTTAAAGTAAACTTGCGCATCAAAAACCATAATTTCTGCTGTATGTCGCTGTTTTAAAGGCAACTTTATAAAATTTGGTACTATTTTGGGCCAAAACTGCATCACAATAAAATTGATTAAAATATAATTATTATTTCTCTTACCTCCCATATTAAAATTTTGCCGAAAATAGGCCAAATGCTCATAAATATTTTAAACATATCCATATTTAAATAACACTCATCACCGATGAATTTTATTTAAGCAAAAATCATACTAACAAATTTCATGGGGATCGGTTTATAATTGACCATACCTCCCATACAGGAATTCCTCCTGGAATCACATTTTTCGTTCATCTCATACACATAAAATTTGATAGAAATAAATTCCATTTAAGTATTAATTTTCCAGGTAAATTTTAAAAGGGTAGGTCCATAAATGACCATAGCTTCTATTTAAGATCTTGTCGCGTTAACGCAAATTTACAATTACGTTTGCACGTTAAAGAGACTTAATATGGCAAAACTTGCTTTACTTTTACCTTTCTACTTGTTTTAAGTACTTTAAGAAAAATCTATATAATTCTCTTCTTAAGTAATGTAATTAAAGCAAGTCTGAGTTCACACAAGGCGATTTTTCTTACCAAAATTCTGAATTTGTATGATGGAGAGCAAGAGGGAACGAGAATATGAAAGAGAACAAACTTGCCTGTACTACGAAATTCGTTTTGTTTTTCATTTTCGTACTTCAAAACAAAAGCAAATCAAAGCAATTAAAGCGAGAATTGCTGAATTAAAATTTTGTGTGTGAACGTAAATTAAAGTTAAACAAAAAAAAAAAAAAAAAAAAAAAAAAAAAAATAGATAAATTTCAGAAAGAAAAATAAATGGCTATATGTGAACTTAGACTAAATAAAATTTTTATTTAAAATTTACTTCAATTTTATTTTGTTTTTTGTTAAAAAAAAACAAGTATATTAACCTTGAAATTTTATGGAAAATATTTCTTCTAATCGCAAAAATTTTTATTTAAAATTTACTTCAATTTTATTTTGTTTTTTGTTAAAAAAAACAAGTATATTAACCTTGAAATTTTATGGAAAATATTTCTTCTAATCGCAAAATTCTTCTAAATCCCAAAAAACCTGCAAAATGTCTTTCTGATATTTCATACTACACATATTAAGTAAAAATATAAAAATTTTATTTTCACTCAACTTCATCTAAAAACGTTTTGAATTTCTATATAAAAATAAATATGTATAATATATATATTAACGAGCGAGAAAGACTCGGTCTCGACCGACTATATGATACCCTACACCATTGTGTATGAGCATAAAAATTCGGAAAGGAACTTATATTACACCTGTGGCAAATTTTTTTAAATATAAAATTAAATATACAAATACAGAATAATACGTTGATACTAATAACTAGATGATTTTATGCACTTTAGGGCGATTCTTGGAAGTGGGTTTATATGTGAGCTATGGTAAATTATGGACCGATTCTCATAAAATTTGGCGATGTTGTTTTCACTTATATAAAACTTATTTGTGTCGAATCAAATTAATATTTGATACTAACATTCGTATGGGATTTATGCACGTTAAAGTGATTTTCGGAAGAGGTGGTTATATGGGAGCTACGGTCAATTGTGGACCGAGGTTCATAAAATTTGGTACAAAGATTGATACTTGTACAGAACTTTTTCGCACCGAATTTCGTTAAAATATTGTTATTTTCAAGGCATTTTTGTGTTTTTAAACTCTATTCCGGAGGGAATTTGTATGGGAGCTAGTTGAAATAATGGTCCGATCATAACCAATTTCAATAGCCTTCGTCCTTGTTCCATAAAAGTCTCACGTGACAAATTTCACCGAAATATCTTTAAAAATGCGACCGGACTTTGTGCACAAGTTTTACATGGACAGCCAACCAGACGGACGGACGGACGGACATCGTTAGATCTATTTAAAAAGTGATTCTAAGTCGTTTGGTATAAGGTATAAGCTGTATGTTGGATAACTTTTTCTATGCGTTACAAACATCAGCACAAACGCATAATACCCCAACCAACTATGATGGTGTAGGGTATAAAAATATTTCTACAACATAAATTAAAAAAAAAGTATACGTAAGTACATTTCTAAATATCTATTCTTAACAACTGCATTGTAAAAAAAAAACTACTTTTTATAACACAAAACACAAAAATACAAACTTGAAGAAATTCGATTTTTTGACTATTGTGATTAAAAGTTGCCAAAAATATGTGACTTTACACGGAGAGTGAAAAAAATCATAAAATTTTTTTTAACAGATAAAGATACTTCATTTTATCTATTTTTACTTAGAACATCAATTATTTTTTCAAAATACTAATTTTCAATTATTCTCCATTTTTGTCAATTTCAACCCTCTGTGTGTCGCAACCAGTTCTGGCACTCATGAAGTAGAACGGTGTTATGTTTCTAAACTGGGTTTAAAAACATTTTTTTGATAACCATGCTTAAGAACTAGTTTTGTATTATTACTTCTCTGTACAAATTATTCATTCCCCAATAACTTTTTGGAACTGTTAAAGAAATATTAAAAAAATGATAAATGTTTCAATAGTTTCGATACTCAAGAAAAAAAAAAAAAAAATTATAATAAATTTATCAATCTAAATAATATGGGTGTCAATTGAAAGCTAAGAACACCTGGAATATAATAAAAGTTTTGTTAAATGTTGCAGCTTAAAATGTTGAGAAAATATCCTTAATAAAAAGTGTTAAAAATATGTGATATTTATTAAAAAATAAACAATAAGGGGTAAAATTTTCATAAGGATAATATCTTAACTTTTTGTGCTACAGGGGATGGCAGGGATTCGAAGCTTTCATTTTATGTCCATATTGGTTCGAAGAAAAACTGAGAAGAAAAACAGATTAACTAAGAACTGAGCACGAAAAAAAGCTTATAAAAGTGGAAACAGTGTGTTAAAATTTTTGAAATTTTTCTTCGTTAAAAACTATTATATTGAAGTTTTAAATTTAAAAGAAATTGAAAGTTTTTATTCGTTTTTCCCAAAATATTAAATTTTTTATGGAATACCCTAAATATAAGCTTTATTATGTTTACGGTTACTTTTTTATTGGAATGGGTCGATTTTTTTTTTAAACTCTATTTCATTTCTTACTCAGCTTTAAGTGTTCTTTAAATAAATGTTTGCTATAATCCAATACATTTCAAATGAACTGAGTTTTGAAAAGTTTAGTTGTACAAAGCAGCACCATTTGTTTGATACCACTCAGCTACTTCTTTGTTGTAATGATGAGATGTGATATCAGGCTAGAACAATTAGAATTCGCTATGTTTGAAGACGATAGGAAGGAAGTTTTTTTTTATAGTACTCATTTGCGTTTATTTCTCTGTTAAATGTTTCATACGTTATGAATAAAGTACTTTTTTTCCCCGTACGAGCAAATGGCTTGCTAGACCAAAAATATTTTCTAAAAAGTTTTAAAAATAGTTGACCATCTTGTTTCAGAACAATTTATCTTGTCATTCAATATTTACACTCAATAAGAATTTTAATATGATTGACTGCAAAAATTATAGGTTTTTAAATATTTTTACCAGAAACAAAATTTTGTTAAAGTGAAACATATCATTATTTCCACAACCATTAAATATTTGCAGTCTTTTTCCTTATTCTAACCATATTCTGTTTTTAAATCATATTAATATTATTATTCCTATAACAATAAAATGTTACAAATAAATATAATAGTTATCCTTTTCACAAACTTAGTGGAAAACTTCAATACTTGTTTGTCTTCAAATATATATATTTTTTATGCTTGTTTTCTAACTTCAATGTAATTCTCATTTAGATTACGTATGAATAAATATAAATAGACAATGTTTGGTTATACAATTTAAGAATGTGATTTTGAACCACATATGATGGTACAAATGAATATAACTAATAATATGTAAATATTATTGTTATTATTATTGTATATATATATTTATATATAAAAAAATTTTCAATAACAATTTTATAAAAGTAACCATATTATTAGTAATATATGATAAGATGGAATAATAATATGACAAAATGAAATAATAATATGCTAATATTGGATAAATAGATGCTAACATGAGATAATAATATGATAAAGTGGAATCATAATATGAAAATGTGGCATAATAATATAATAAGATTGTTCAATTATATGTAAAACTATAATCATAAAAACAAGCCATAAAATCGAATACAATATGGCAAAGTGGAATTATAATAATTATTACTTATAATCATTTCTATTTTTTGTTGTGATCATATGTTTCAATCATAATATGTTGCTCTTAGATTATGGTCACTACAACTATATTTTTTCTCTGCGAGTGGGTTCTATGAGCTTATGTACTAAATTTCGAATTATCTTAAAAATTAATTACACAGTTTACATGAACGGACAGATGTTCAGGGGATGAGTGTTATAAAGATCAACTCAAACACATCAAACAGATCAACTCAAATACATAATACTCTCTCCCAACCTATAGTGATGTAAGAATGACAAGCATTTTTTTGTTATTGAGTAATTCCATTTTAAATTTAAAAAATTTTGAAATTTTAAAATTTGATTTGTCAAAGCTGGTATTTTAAGATGCCATATAAACATTTTGAAAATATTTTTTTTAACATATTTTATTGTAAGAATTTTCTTTAGTGACGTGTATCTAAAATAGTCCATCTTTAATTAGGAAGCCTAATCGGTACACTTGCTACAGAGATAATTTCAGAGAGGTACAAATTTTTAAGTTTAAAATGGAATTACTCTATTAATCAGCAAAATGCCGAAATACATTTTAAATTTTCATACAGTTTTGCTATCAAAAATACACTTTTTGACTTCAATCTAAAACACTGGTCGCTTTTAGACTTTATATGAGTGATTTTTTTATTTGTTTTTAATTTTTGTATAAAATTTTTAAGAAAGAGTTCTAATCTTTTGGACTTATGTCTCAATTTTTTGTTTCTTTTGTCGATCGTAGATTTACAACAAGTACTCCTAAATGGTCTGCACAATATTGTGAACCGTGGAGCTGGGAAACTTTTCTAACTATTTTTTCTATTTGAGACTGAGATCATGACAACTCCTACTAGTTTTAAATTAAACATCTATAGGGAAACCTTATGAAATACTATTAAAGAAAAATACTTGGACCGTAATTATATTTTATATAAATAATTCAAAAGTTTAATGTCTCAAATTTGATGACCTTGAAAATGTTGAATTAAACGGACAAATACTTAAAATGATTTGTTGTTTGCCTGCAGAAAATTGCCACAGAATCCCAAAACGTTTTACTTAATCACTGGCCTTTGTCTTTATAAATCTTTGATTATGGGTCTCAGCCTACGCTTAAACTTCAACCGACTGGCACTATTTTCTGAAGTAGCACTATTTTTGCGGAAGAAAAGAAATCCCCAATATATTAAAAAAAAAACTTTTGCAAAACCTATTATTAGATTAAGAAACCAAAACAAAATCATTCATTCACTTCAATAAATAACGAATGAAATTCTAAAAGAAATCTGTCAGTCAATTTTGAACGAAAACACGTAGCATCAGATTTTTGCTGATGATGGTTGTGTGGGAACCAAATGGAAAAAAAGCAAATAAAAATGGTCAATCATTCTCTATACTCGAGGCAAAAGTAGAGAAAGAAAAAAACTGCTGGGTACGTTTATAATAATTTAATTTGCCGCAATTTAGCACCGTTTATCAAAATAACAAAATGTATCAATAACAATAATAACAAAAAAAAAAAAAAAAAAAAAAATACTTAATACAACTAATAATATTAAATTGTGTTTGGCGGACTACAAAACATACATAGGTACATATATAAAAATTAGAAGGGGATGTTCCATATGGCTAAAGAAGTTTAACGAAAAATTAATGTTAAAGAAAAAGGAATTTAGAAAACTAACCCTTGAAAAATGTTTTAACTACTAAATAGTAGTAGTAGTAGAATTTTAAATAAAAATCATTTATTTATACCGCTATTTAAGATCTTCTTATTTTCTTTTTGATATTATTAATGTTGTTATTCTAAGGAATAAAATTCTCTTATTGTTATTGTTGTTATTCTTGGATATGATTTTATGTTCAGCCCAATTTTAACGCCCTCTTTACTGAGCATATAGCTACCAAAGAGGCAACTAGTCAGTCAGTCACTCACTTACTCATTTACCTTAATGCCACAGTTAAACGTGCTACATAAATGTACTCTCATCGATACATACATAGAAATAAGCCAACATTTCTTTAACCATAAAGCAGATTGGCCAGCCGAGTGTTTATAAAATATAAAAACTTCTGCTTCTTTAGCAATTTAATCCATAAACCAGGCTGAACTACTTACTAGTGCAGCAGTGGTATGCCGCAACATTTTATTTTGTTAGTTTGTTATCAAGCAGTGAAATTCCTCGAATTTTGTAGAAAATGAAATGAAATTTGTCTAAAACTGAAAAAAAAAGAATATAAAATGTGGGCGCATTTATACTTTTTTCTTTGGATATTGTCTTGCTTTTGTTTGATTTTTAGAGCAGCTAAGATCAGTTTAAATATTTTCCTGTCTGTCTTTTTCTTGGTTATTGTTTAGCGTCTGTCCATTTGTCTGGTCGAAAATGTGTAGCGTAGCATTGAAGCCTGTTATTAAATTGTCAAAAGTTCAAAAAGAAATAATTTTCAAAAAATTTCATGCCACTGCTGTTTAAATTTAGCTTACCTTTGTTTTGTGTGTGTGTGTTTTTTTTAATTTTTTTATTTGAAGGGTTTTTACATGTTGTTGGGCTTCTTAAATGAATTCTAGTAATGAGGTAGGTTTAAGCGTAGGGATCTTAAATAAATTGAGAAATATAGACGACTTTAAAGGGATACTTTATATATAAAAGCGTTTTCTAACTTAATAATCCAATTCAAGTGACATAAGCATTAAAAAAATATATAGTCTATAGTTCGTACTATAAACTAATCAAACTATAAATCTAATCTAATCTATAGTACAGAAGAGTGGAGACTATAGCATAATCTATAGTCCAGACTATAGTCTAAGCTATATTACAAACTACAGTTCAGACTAAAGTTTAATCTATAGTCCAGACAGACTAGATGAAGCTATAATTTAATCTATAGTCTAGACAATAGTTTAAACTATAACCAAAACTATAGTCCAGACCATTATAATCTAATTTCTTGATTAGACCAGAGTTGAGACTATAGACCAAACTTTAGTAGAAACTATAGTCTAGTTTATATTCGTGACTATATTCTACTATATAGTCGAAAAAATAGTTTAATCTATGGTTTCGACTATGATTTAATCAATAGATTAGATTACTATATCCTAGACTATAGTCGTAAATATAGTCAAGTACATAATCGATATTATAATTTAGTCTATAGCAGAGACTATAGTTTAATTTATAGCGGAGACTATAGTTTAGTCGAAACTATAGTCAGGCCTGTATTCGAGACTATAGTCTAGTCCATAGTCCAGACTATAGTCTAGTCTATAGTCGAAACAATAGTCTAATCTATAGTCGAAACAATAGTCTAATCTATAGTCGAGACTATAGTCTGGTCTATAGTCGAGAATATGGTCTAGTCTATAGTCGAGAATATAGTCTAGTTTATAGTCGAGACTATAGTCTAGTCTATATTCGAGACTATAGACGAGACTATAGTCTAGTCTATAGTCGAAACAACAGTTTAATATATAGTCTCGATTATGGTTTAATCAATAGATTAGATTACTATGGTCTGCACTATAGTAGAAACTATAGTCAAGTCTATAATCGAGATTATAATTTAGTGTATAGCATAGACTATAATATCTATAATAGAGACTATGGTTCAGTTTTTAGTCGATACTATAGTTTAGTTTATAGTAGAAAATATAGTCTAGTATATAGCCTACTCTAAAACATACTCTATAGTCTACTCTATAGTGTGGATTATAGTCTACTGTATAGTCTAGGCTATAGTCTATTCTATGTACTACTCTATAGTCTAGACTATAGACTACTCTATAGTCTACTCTATAGTCTACTCTATAGACTACTCTATATACTAGACTATAGCCTAGTCTATAATCTGGACTACAGTCATTCCTATAATTTTAAATGCTACAATAATGTTATAAAACCAAAATTATAAAGAACTCAATATGCCGGCAAAAAATAATAAAAAAAATGTTTATAGCATCAGAAACATCAGCCTAATTGGGCGTATTATGTGTGATTCTTAGCCGTTTATACAGTTTATGATTTTATAAGTGATCCCTGAATATTCAAGCTAATCATTTTACCATTTTCTCTATAAATACATCAACCATCGTCCATTCATCCATCTATCCAACCATTCATCCATCTTACAAATACAGACAACAAAACTTTAAACAATAATCTGGCGTTTCTTTAATCGTTTTTTCTACATTGTGAACTACATTGTTGTTTTTATGATGACCACGACGAAGAAGAGAATTATGATGATGAGTTTGATGGTGGAGGCGAATAAGGCGTGTGAATATTTTGTAAAGAATAAAAGTTCTAAAAAAAAATAGATCAATTATCGCTTTATAAATTTAACTACAAATATATTCAAATATTTACATGAAATCAAAATCATCTATCACTCCATCTAGCTGCTATTTTCTTCATAAAAAAAGAATACTGTCAGTGTAAAGTGAGTGAGTATAGTGATTAGTGAACCCTGTGTTTATTGTTGTTGCTTAAAATTTTGTACACCATGAACAAACAACTGCTGCATACAACATTATAAACAATTCCTTCTAATCAAAAAAGGCGTTTGTTAGCAATAACATATGTTTGAGCCAGCTCAGCTCAACTCAAGTCAATTTTATTTTCTGCTTAGCTTAATTTTAATGTTGTTTTTGTTGGCTAAAAAATAAAAAAAAAAAAATGGTGGGTGTTGCACGTTTTATTTTCACCGTAAAATGTTACAATTTGTTGTTTAGTTAAAAATAAAATAAAAAATTTATTAATATTGCACCGACGCCACCAACATCGTAGTTGTAGCTAAATATTGCCACAACCACTAACATCACCATGCAACCAACTGCCGTATTTAATCGGACACTTTGGCCAAGTTATTAAATAATTTTTGATTTAATAGTTGAATGAGTGTTGGTTATAATTTCTTGTATCTGAGGATAAAATTCAATTCAATGATTCAACTTTTTACTACTTGCAATTTGTATGATTAGAGAGAATTTAGTAAATTATTTTGTATTGAAGTATTTCTTAAGAATTGAGAAATATTAAATATTTCATGATTTTTATTTGACAGAATGTTGAAGTCTCCAATTAGAACACCTGTATAGGATTAGGTGAATTGATAATATTGATGAAATTTTAATTTTTACAATAATGCCAGTTTCAAGAATTTTACAGAAGGTCGAAGGGAATATGGCTTTTAATGAGTATACGATGTCTTTGAGTCAATAATATTCAAAATATATTTTCATAGAATTATAATTCGGTAAATTATTTAAAAAAGCTCTAAAGTTTTGCTGAGGGAATGATTTACATGGAAAGTGGTCTGAATAATGATCTGATGCGGAAATACGATCATTTAAAGTTAAAAAATGTAAAAGAAAACTAAGTTGAAACTTCCTAGGATTTTTTGATTCATTTTAGACTCTTTTAGACTCAAACCTTTAACCAGTCAAGAAACAAGACTTAGTAAATCCTTATGTTGTATGAATAGTTGGTATAATACACTATCAGGTTAAAAATTATGCAGTGATAAAAAATTAAAACAAAGGTTGATGATTTTTTAATTTTGAAAATTTTTTTTTATAGCAAATTTACGCCCATAAGTGAAATTAAATTTAGAGCACAGAATTTTATAGACAAAGTAATTCTCTACAGTTTGACGTACACTGTCGGATAAATAAAGTATGGCTTGTTATTCTTACAATTTTCTTCATAATAATTGAATTCTAGTCTAGTCTATAGTCTAGTCTATAGTCGAGACTATAGTCTAGTCTATAGTCGAGACTATAGTCTAGTCTATAGTCGAGACTATAGTCTAGTCTATAGTCGAGACTATAGTCTAGTCTATAGTCGAGACTATAGTCTAGTCTATAGTCGAGACTATAGTCTAGTCTATAGTCGAGACTATAGTCTAGTCTATAGTCGAGACTATAGTCTAGTCTATAGTCGAGACTATAGTCTAGTCTATAGTCGAGACTATAGTCTAGTCTATAGTCGAGACTATAGTCTAGTCTATAGTCGAGACTATAGTCTAGTCTATAGTCGAGACTATAGTCTAGTCTATAGTCGAGACTATAGTCTAGTCTATAGTCGAGACTATAGTCTAGTCTATAGTCGAGACTATAGTCTAGTCTATAGTCGAGACTATAGTCTAGTCTATAGTCGAGACTATAGTCTAGTCTATAGTCGAGACTATAGTCTAGTCTATAGTCGAGACTATAGTCTAGTCTATAGTCGAGACTATAGTCTAGTCTATAGTCGAGACTATAGTCTAGTCTATAGTCGAGACTATAGTCTAGTCTATAGTCGAGACTATAGTCTAGTCTATAGTCGAGACTATAGTCTAGTCTATAGTCGAGACTATAGTCTAGTCTATAGTCGAGACTATAGTCTAGTCTATAGTCGAGACTATAGTCTAGTCTATAGTCGAGACTATAGTCTAGTCTATAGTCGAGACTATAGTCTAGTCTATAGTCGAGACTATAGTCTAGTCTATAGTCGAGACTATAGTCTAGTCTATAGTAGAGACTATAGTCTAGTCTATAGTCGAGACTATAGTCTAGCCTATAGTTGAGACTATAGTATAGTCTATAGTTGAGACTATAGTCAAGTCTATAGTCGAGACTATAGTCTAGTCTATAGTCGAGACTATATTCTAGTCTATAGTCGAGACTATAGTCTAGTCTATAGTCGAGACTATAGTCTAGTCTATAGTCGAGAAAATAGGCTAGTCTATAGTCGAGACTATAGTCTAGTCTATTTGTCGACTTATATTATTTAATTTAACAAAAGAAGTTTTTGGATGATTTGCATTTAGTATTTGGGGGAAAATGTTGTGTTGATCGTAGATTTTGTGTGACAAAATAAACTGACGCCTTACTAAATTTTTTCTCTTTTTAATTTGGCTTCCAATTTTCTAATTGTTTTATTACAAAATGAACGGTAGATGCTTTAAGAATGCTTAGTTTTAATCTTCTATTCATTAAATTCTATTCAAATAATTATTACATTTGAAAAATAAAGATAGATCTGTCCATATCATTCGGCCACAACACAGATAGATTTATTGATTCCAGTTCAGGAAAATGGAGTGAAATTAATATAATTGACTTTAAAAAATATAAAATATAAAAATATGAGGCCAAAAGAAGCATTTCATTATACAAAATAACAATTTAAAATGAAAATTAGAAGAAATTGACGGGATAAAAACCTTAAGATTACGAAGTAAACTCGTAATGATATCGCGATTCACGTCAAAAAGGCAATGAGTTTCACTAACCAAACAGATTAAGAAAGAACTAATTATAACTATTTTCACTTTTACTGTCAAGAGAAAGTTCCAATATATTAATGTTGGAAGTACCTACTCTAAGCCAAAGTCACGTCTACGTGTTGCTAAACTAATAAGCGACTCGTAATGAAAAAAATAATCGTTGAAGTCACAAAATCATCCTAAAATAAATTTATTTGAATGAGTGATTCAAAATTTTATTAAGAAATTCTAAAAATCAAAAAAATTTGGGTGAAGGTCGAAATCTCAACTTTTTTAATAGCAGCTCGTATAAGTAACATTTCTTAGAACTGGTACTTTCCAAAACCATTTGCTTGATTATTGTCTGAGTAGTTAGGGTGGTAATAATTAAATTTACTTCTCCTTTTATCTCTCCGCTTACGTAAATAAGTTTCCTTTAGCGAGAATTGGAATAATATCTTTACGATTTTACTTCGTAGTCTTAAGGTCACTACCCCTCAATTTATACTAATTTTCTTTTTAAATTGTTATTTTGTATAACGAAATGGTTGGTTCTTTTAGCCTCGTATTTTCAAATTTTGCATATTAAATAAAAATATATTAATTTCACTTTATATTCCCAATCTGGAATCAAAAAATCTTTCTGTAATGTGGTCGAAAACTTCACAATAATATGGGGCAAATCTATCCTTATTTTTCAAATGTAATAATAATATGAATAGAATTTAATGAATAGAATATTAAATTTGATTATTTTTAAAGTATCTACCTTTCGTTTTGTAGCAAAAAGTTGGAAAATTGGAAGCCCAATCAAAAAATTTAGTAAAGTATCACTTTCATTTGTCGCACAAAATTCATGAGCAGATAATTAAAAATAAACTTATTTTATTTATTCAATTAAATAATATAAAACGACAAATACCTGGATACCAAAAAAGTATCCCAAAAAAAGATAAACCTAGAAGACATTTATTATGAAGCAAACAGCAAGAGTAGGAAATCACATTTTATTTTTGTCCGACAGATGTGTTTTACATATTAACGTGGGTATCTGCCATGATGGCCTTACCCCACGGTGGTCTTAACACCGGGTGAAGTATAATGCGCCAACCAACGCCCTGTATGCTCTTACACATAAAAGGTTGCAACAAATACTCGTTTTCATGTCGGAGCTACCCTCTCCTGATCACCCTTGTGATCGTATTACTGCAAGCAGTCAGCACGTGAAACCGTAAGCCACCACGTAACTCCCATAAAGGGACCTCACCAACAACCAGCCAATAACAGTGAAGTGATGTTCGCCTCACTGTTCCTGGGGCAGCTGATTCCCGTGGCACCTACTTTTAAGTCCTAGGTAAGACCTCGAACTTTCGTTCTTTTTAGCTTTAGAACCCAGAAAATTCTAGGGTACTGACTCCCCATCTATTTCCTGTCAATCCTCACAAAAGACAAAGTAGCAATCTTAGGCTTAGAAAGACAGGAATTTTGCTCTACCACGTATTAGCTATACATCAAGGAAAAGTTTTAATCCGAGAAGACAAGCCGCCGTGGCGGATTTTTGTTCGACAGTGTATATCTTGTTGATATATGGTATACCATCATCACAGACTTCCATTTAATAGGCGTAAATGTTTGCAAAATGTATGATTTTCGCTACTGAAAAATACCGCTTTATGCACTTTTCAAAAAAAGACATTCCAAAAAATATTTCGATTTTTCTGTGCAAAAAATCAAGTCGCTAGTCAAAAACAAATACGTTTTTAGAAGCTTTTTCGGTTTTTTTTTGTCGATATCTCGGCTATTAATGGACCGATTTTGTTGATTTTTACTGGTTTTATTCTGAGGAATATTCCCTATAATTTAATGTATAGAGCATATATATATCCGTTAACTGCGACTTTTTAAAAAGTGATTTCAACAGACGGACAGAGATGGGCATTGTTATATCGAATTCCCTAAATAAGGATCCTTTTGAGCCTTGGATCTTGGATGAATATTGCAGAAATTAAAAACAAATTTATAAATACCTTTACACCTCTGGTGAAGGAAATAAAAAAGTCAGTCAAGCGCGACATTGTAATACCCTACACCATAATGCATATTAAACTGATTTTGGTTTGTGGTCCTCACATAGAAACTATGAACATATTTGGATCGATTTTTTCTAAACATCATACCGCGGTTTATATACCTACATAAAATTTATTAATGCCAAATTTAATTCAAAACCTGGCATATAGATATATGAAATTTGTTCGTCTAAAGTGATTTTCTGTAGTGGATCTTATATGGGAACTATGTTCAATTATGGACCGATTCTCTTGAAATTTGGTAATGCGATTTATAGCTATAGAAAATTTAATTGTTGCAAATAAAATCACAAACTAAATTATGCTAGTTAAAGTGACATATTGGAATTGGTGTTGCATTATTTATACTCAAATAAGAAATAATCATGGCAAATTTTATTTTGATACTAACATTTTTATGGTATCTAAACACGTTTAAATAATTTTCTGGAAGGGGTCTCATATGGAAACTATGGTCAATTATACAACCAAACTCTTGAAATTTGTCTAATGTCGATAAAAATTTTATGTATCTCGAATTTCATATAAATATTTGCAAATTCAAGACTATTCTGATCACCTAAACATATTTCCGGGAAATATTTGTAAGAGAGCTAGGTAAGATAATGGACCTATTTCAACTATTTTTTATAGGCTCCGTCTTTAAGTCTAAAAAAAAACGACTGTGCCAGTTATCATTAAATAATATTTAAAGTTACAGCATATATTTCGAAAACAAAATTTACATAAACACTGACAGGACATTTTTAAAATTTTATAAAATTTGAACTGTTGTAGCTAAAGAGACAAAATGTGGGATTCAGAAATGATTAAATGATTCATTATGATGTTTTTAAAATTAATATAGTTAGAAAACCTCAAGGATATGTAAGAACAAAATATTTGAAGTTCGATTTTGATATTATAAAGGCTCGAAAGGTAACAACAAAAAATTTTGCTGGAATTTCTAAATCATATTCTATCATTTGATACCCATATCAGCATTGTTAAGCAACTAACAGATTTTAAAATAATTTATAAAAAAATTATTAATTTTAAAATTAAAAAGTCATTTTAAAAGGATACTTGAACACGAAATAAAAAACTGAGTAAGCAGTCCTATCATATAGAAAGAAACTACAGACGAGACATAGAAAAGACCAGGAAGGAAAATGATAGAGAAAAGCTGAAACCAAGAAAAGTATAGCAAATAATAGAAAGAATCTGGAAAGGAAAAGTGCTACCGCCCTAAATCATTCGCTCTGAGCCAACGACACCCTCTTAGCCAGCCTATTCCCATGACGAATCCTATTAATCTATCGAGATCTATTCTCGATATACTGTCTAATTCGTCAAGGAATCGACTGTCTAACCATTTCTGCCTACTTAGTTGTAGACATGGACAGTGACATATGATATGTTCCACAGTCTCTAGCTCCCTATTATCTTCGCACATTCTGCAAAGACCGGAGGAACCTCTATCCCAATTCCCTATCATTCCCCCTATGGGACAATGACCTGTCAGAATACCTATCATAGTCTTCAGGTTTTCCCTTTTCATGCTTAAAAGTAGATTTGTATCTGCTTTATCAAGTTTGGGCCATAGGACCCTTCATAATCAGCAGTCCGTTCTACGTTTCCATGCATGATTGGTTCTATCCCGAATCCACTCCCTAATTAACCTCTAAAATATGTATATGGTTTGGTTTATGTGTGAAAAATGCTGTTATACAGTGTATTAATTGACATGTGTATTCTGTGTTTTATTTTTGAAGATATTTTAATTATTTTTTTATTTTTTTTTTATTTCATATTATCGTAATTGAAAAATCAGTTATTTAATCTCTAATAAACTCTCAAGCATGTATTTCTTTGAATTCTCAAACCATCAAGCCTAATCACCTTCAATGCTAACCTGAACAATAAATACAGCTTTATTTTTTATTTCTAAACTAAATAAATAACATAATGGAATTAGTTCCGGGTTAAATAATAAAAAAAAACGAACTTTAAAATGTAGAAATTTTTATTAGTGTTTAATTTATTGGCCATAATTTACATTAATGAGGTCAGATCAAAATATCATAAAATCCATATTGCGATTTCATTCATAAAATCTAACACGTAGATCGATCATCGATAGAAGCTCTTCAGCAAAATTGCTTTTGAAAAGAAAAAAACGTCTTAAATCCAAAAATAGAAATAGAAAACACATTGACTTATTAAAAAGTCTGTGGTATATTTAAATGGTTTTAATTCATAAAAAAGAAGGAAAAACTTAGTAAGAATGTTTCACTCAAATAGACCGGTTATAAAAGCACGCTACATTTTGAAAAGTGCAGGTGGAAGGAGTTAGAAAATCTGAAACTTTCCAAAAAATATATAGTGGAAGTTGAATTGGAAATTGGAAAACTTAAAACTTATCATAAATAAGATGAAGGTTTTACAAGAAAATTTTCAAATTTTGTTTTATTCCTAGATATGTTTTGGTGACCCTTATGAAACATATTTGGTAGTAACAGAAAGTTTTAACCCTGGAATAATTTTATGTTCACAATTTGTCTAATACCCAGCAAAACCAAAAAAAAAAAAAAAAAAAAACAAAAAAAAAGATCTGAAGAAGTCATGATTTTAACATAGTGTTGTCATTGGACGAAAGTACTTAGCGCAGAAAAACAGCTGCAAAAGTTATTTTTATAAACCATGGTTGTCATTGTTAGGATGTTCTTCTTTTATGCTTCTTCTTCATTGCCTTTGAAGTACTTCTCTTAAAGTTATATTTATAACATTTTTTAATAAAAATATGGTTTTAACTTTGATAATAGATAACAAAACAAGTAAGAAAGATATAATCGGTCAAGTACGACCATATGATCTCTCACACCATTGTGTATGTCCATCAAAATTCGTGGAAGGGTCTTACATTAGACATGTGGAAAATTATGGACCGCTACTTTTACTAAGTGTAAAATAAAATATACGAATCCAGAATATTACGTTAATACTAACATTTATATGAATTTATGCGCTTTAGGATGACACCCGAAAGGGGGCTTATGTGGGAGCTATGGTAAATTATGGAGCAATCCTCATAAAATTTGTCACTGTGATTTCTACTTATACAAAACTTATTTGTGTCCAAAATAAACTTGATACTAACATGTGTATGTGATTTATGCACGTTAAAGTGATTTTCGGAAGAGGTTTTTATATGGGAGCTATGGTCAATTATGGACCTTTCTTCGGCAAAAAGATTGATACTTGTACAAAATTTCCTCACACCGAATTTCATTAAAATATTGCTATATTTAAGGCATTTATGATCGTGAAACCCCTATTCCGGTAGGACATTTTTATGGGGGCTAGGTGAAATAATGGACCGATCATAACCAATTTCAATAGGTCGAGTCCTTGTGCCATGGAAATCCCACGTGTCAAATTTTATTGAATTATGTTCAAAATTGCGACCTGTTCTTTGTGCAAAATGTTTACATGTACAGCCAACCATCCAGACGGACGGACGGATGGACGAACGGAGTGATTCTGAGTCGATTGGTATACTTCAAGGTGGGTGTTGGATGATTTTGTCTGTGCGTTACAAATATCAGCACAAACGCATAGTACCTCAGCCACCTATGGTGGTGTGGGGTATAAATACTTTTCAATTTGTGAAATTTTTATTTTCTTAGAAATTATTCGACTTTTTTCCTGCTAAAAATACATTTATTTTTATTAACTTCCAAAAAAGTGTAAAATATTCATTTAGCTCTATTTTTGAAGTGGTGAAAAAGTTCATTTTTGGAAACACTTGCAGTTCATTTTGCTGGGTAGAAATATCTAATGATTTTGTTTGTTCAATAAAATTTAGAGAAATTATATTAAACAAAAAATTATACTTAAACATTTCCTGTTTTGAATGAGGACTTTAGTGACCTAAAATGCATTAACTTATTTAACTCAATGATTAAAGATTACCTCTCCTTTAATTTCTTACAGAAAATTTTGTTAGCAGCGCAATCAAAAATATGCAAAATCAAATTTTTATCGGTCTTCAAATGAATTTATGCGTTTGAGACAATTTCAAGAATTTTCTCATGGATTTGTTAGAGCATATTTTTGCATAATTTTTTCCTAGTAGCATATTTTGCGCTTATATTTTTATTATTTTATAGTTTTATTATTTTATAGTATATTTTATAGTCTATCTTAGTATTAATGGCTTATTTTTGCATATTTTATAATGAAATGCATATTATGGCATATATTACAATAAAGATCATAATCTCTATATATATAAATCAGGATGTGTGTATGTATGTAACGTATGGACTCCAAAACGACTGGGCCGATTTTGATGAAATTTTCAGGGAATCTTCAGAATATTCAGGCGGGTGACACTATGAAGTCTGATTTTTGATTTTCGGTCTGCGGGCGGAGGGGCCTGACAAAATCCAATTTTCATATTGCACTACCAATGACATATACATATATTTATCTTTTTGCTTTTTTTATTTTTATTTTTTGAAAGACGTTGTCATGTTTTTCAAAATGAGATATCAAACTCTTAAATCGGTTATGTAGTTCCGAAGATATTTACAAAAAACCTATGTTAGTAGTGATTCGATATCAAAATTTTAAAACTTTCGAAATGTTGCATTCAAAAATCCGAGTTTTCGGTTTATTTGCAAAATATTTACATCATTTAAATCGTGTGGTAATACAACAATAATGTTTGCTTAGGGCCAGCAACGCGGACCGGGTCAGCTAATTTTTATATATTTTTGCATATTTTGTACTCAATCGGAATCTCTATATAAATTGCCATTAGATACGTTTTTCAAAATCAAATCCCTAATAATTTTCATCTTATAAATTGATCGAAATTCTGTAATATTTGTGGTCATATTTTTAGATTTTTTTGTTACAAACATAATATCTAAACTATTATATCTTTTTTCCCCAAAATTTTTTAGGTTGCTAAAAATCATAAAAAAAAACTAGAATATAAAACACAATAAAATAAATAAAAAGATCAACAAATAATGTCGATAATAATTTACGCAAATCTCTTAAACATTTAAATGGTTTTTAATGTCATAAATTTTATTGTTGTTGTTTTTATTGTATTCAGTATTCATAAAATCTTATATTGTTTTCGGTCAAAAAACACTGAAAATAAATCTCAATAACCTCAAATAGTTAGCTGACAAAGGCAGTCAAATCAATTCACTAAAGTCACATAACAATAGTGTGACTAGTTAAAGTGACTTAAGTGACTGGTTATGATGATTAAAATTATAAATAAAGCAGCAGCAGCAGCAGCAGCAGCAAATTAACAAGCTTATTGAATTTAAATGAAAACCAAAACAAAAGAAATTTAAATAGATCAATTCATATTTTCATTTCATTTATGCGTGAGTGTTTTTTTGTGACAGCTAAACTGTGAAATCTTAAACAAAAAAAAAAAAAAAAAAATTAATTTTAATAATTTCAGGTGTTTGTTTTTTAAATTAATTTAATTTATTAATATTGTATTATTAATATTGTTGTTAGTTTCGGTTTTTAGCTTAATGTGTTTTTGTGAGAGTTTTGTATTTTGAGAATTTGTTGCATAATAAAGGAAAGGGCGAATGAACATTTATTTTATTTGTTTGAAATGCTCACATATATGTACATCAGGCACATCTTCAAGCCGTTAATCATGTGTAGGAGCCGTGTGAACATATAAAATCTATAGAACACGAACGATGAACAAAAAATGCACTAGATGTCAGATTTTAATTTAAAATATTTATGAAAACATACAAACAAAGAGATTTTAAGCTGCCGCCACAAATGTGAAAGACAAATAGTTGTATAGATGGACAGACAGACAGACAGACAGACGCACCAACAAACAAATGGCAGGAAGGTTAGTGCAGGCTCAAAAGTGCTTAAAATCGGCAGACAGTAGAAAAGATGAAGAAGATGAATAATTATGGGGTACAAAGTGTTGAATGTAAAGATAAATGAGTTGTTGTATTGTTGCTGTTGATGTTGATGTTGATGATGACGATGACGAGAGTGACAATGACAATGGTGTTGTTGCAAATCAATGTTACTACGACTGGAGGTTTCATCGAACTAAAAGATAATCTTAGTTCAGTAACATTCGTTCATTCATTCACAAAATTTTGCCATTGACTTTAAACGTTTATACATTTAATAGGATTTTGTTTGTATTTTCTTGAAAAATAGTAACATAAGTTTTGGGGGTCTTTTAAGAAGCTCTTTTGTACTTCCAACTCATTTTATCAGGCGCGGATCCAAGGGGGGAGGGGGGGGAAGGAATTCCCCTTCCTTCCAAAATGAATTTTTCAACTAAAAAAAAATTAAACACTAAGAAGAATTTACAATAGGGAAAGGAAAAAAAAATAAAAATTGTTTTAGAAAAAATTAGTTTGTCATAAATAGAAAAAGGGGTTATGAATTTATCTTCTTTCAAAAATTTTTAAGTAAATCAATAGGTTTTAAAAATTGCCACATGTTTAATAAAAATATAGGAAATGCACATTTTTAAGTATTTTTTTTTCACTTTTTTGTTAAATAGCTACATAACATATTTATGAATTTTTGTAAAATATTAAATTCTTCTAATAGTAAATAATTTTGCAATTTCATTTATATTTCCTGAGTTTACGAAATTCTAAGTTTCCAAATTTCGTTAAATTTAAGCTTAAATTTTATGGATGGAGACGATTAAAAATACATCTTTTGATAAAAAAAATAATTAACCTAAGTACTAGTTTTATCAGTTAATGAAACATATTTTTTTATTGTATGGATCAAAATCTATCCAAAACTTTTTACAAAAAGCGCTTAAGTAACAACACAGAAAAATATTTATCCTAGATATTATTAAATTATGCATAAAGAAAATTTTACGTATTTTAAAACAATTTTATTTTGGAAGCTAAATAAAACTATTTACACATAAATTATCAACGATAAATGTCTAAAAATGTAATTTTTCAAGTAAAATCTTAAATAAAAGTTAATTGAAAATCTGCATAATTTTGTAACTAAAAATCATTAAAAATCTAAAATTATGCGCAAAAAACAATTTTTTTTTGTTAATTTCCTGGACAAATTCGGTTATTGTTGAGTTAATTAAATTGCTTCTTTTTAAGATTTTTTTTTTTGGAAAGTAGAAAAATCAAGCTTGTTATGCAATTAAACCTTAATATATACCTACGATAACCAATTTCACATTTCCAACTCTCCCTTTAGTTGTTTTAAATCTCTGTTCCCTGTCAACATTGCACAGTGGGGCAGAATCGAAATTTTTTGGAAATAAATCTGTAACTTCTGATCGGCTGGTTGAATTTTCATGAAATTTGGTACAGGCGTAGCGGAGGAGTGTACAATGTTAAGTTTGGAAGGGGGGCACAACAAACCCCTCAGGGGCGGAGCTAAGGGGGCTCAAAGTTTGGTACCTCTGACATAAAAATTTTTTAATCGTTTGCCAAATTTTTGTTTCTCGTCAGATTTCAAATATTTTTATATATTGTTGTAGGCCCTGACAAGACCTATAAAAAACATGCTTACATGTCCTATTTATCTCTTATAGTTTTCAAGTTATTTGCGTTTGAATTTTCAAGCACCATAATTTTGTATGTTCTTGGTCCAGTTTTTTTCATATATATATTATAGTATTTCCGACCGATTTTATTAGTTTTTTTCCTATCTAGTTAAAGAACAAAATTATCTATTGAATAAAAAAAATTGAAGTCGATATCTTTACCGAGTCCAAAAATAAACGATTTTGAATTTGAAAATTGCAAAAAAGACGACTTTTTGTGTTTTTTAGCCGAAATTTTTGTTGTTTTGAATAATAAATATAATAAAAAATAAAAGAAAAAATACCTTGTGTGAACACACTACATACAATACTATTATTGATAATATGTAGTTTGTATTATTGTCATTAAAATTATATAAACAAAAAATCATTATAAAATCATTTAAAATTTATTTAGTTTAAAATAAAACCATTCAAGAGCAAGAAATACCTAAGATCAGGGTTGTTAGATTTTTTTGATCCTCTGTCGCTAAATTGTTAATCAGAAATCGTCAAAAATCGCCACATTTCAATTTGATTTGGTTTTTTTTAAAGAAATACTAAAAAATTTACTAAAATGTTAAAAGTGTTGTACAATTTTTAGTACTTAAAATTTCGTATAATTTATAAATGTAAATTCTGCTTTAACGGGTGGTGGAGGGAGAGAAATTTCCCACAAAATGAATTTTTTTAACTGAAAAAAATTAAACACCAAGAAAAATTTACAATAGAAAAAGTAAAAGAATAAAAATTATTTTGGAAAAAATTAATTTGTCATAAATAGAAAAAGAAATGAGGAACTTATCTTTAACATTGTCTATCCAAAAATTTGCATTTTCTTTCGAAAAATTTTAAGCAAACCAATAGGTTTTAAAAATTGGAACTTATTTAATAAAAAATGTAGGAAATGCAAATTTTTAAGTATTTTTATTTCACTTTTTTTTTAATAATTACATAACATATTCATAAATTTTTGTAAAATGTTAAATTCTTCTAGCAGTAAATAATTTTGTAATTTAATTTAATTTTCCAAAGTTCGGATACTTTCTAAATTTCCAAATTTCATTAAATTTAAGCTTATATTTTATGGACCATATGATTAAAAATGCATGTTTCGATAAATAAAAATAATTTGTCCAAATAATAGTTTTATCAGAATGAAAAAATACTTTTTTTTATTTTGGGCCTCTGTGGAACTATAGAGGTGAATAAAATTTTACTAGCTTATAAGGCTAGAAGAATTTTTGACAAATGCAAAAATATTAAAAAAAAATATTTCAATAATAAAAGATATTTAGAAAATTTACATTTAGTTTTAATATTTCTAACACATTATATTATTTAAATTGCTTAATATTGATTACTAAAAGTCCATTTGAACACAAATCGTGACCAAAGTGGAGTTTTTCTTTCATAAAGGATTTTAAATAAAACATTTTTTATTTTCAATCTAATTGTTTACACAATTATTTAAATTTCTCTTATAATAAAAATTAAATTTCTCAATATTTTACAGTTTCATTTCACACAGAATGAAACATTTTTCTCACCATAGAAAAAATATTTTTAACCATAGAACTTTTCTACCGTTTCACACAAGTCCTTTATAAATCAAAATCTATCCAAAACTTTTTACAAAAGGCGATTAAGTAGCAATAAAGAAAAAGTTTTTTGATACAAAATATAATATTTATCCTAGATATTATTAAATTATACATAATAAGAATTTGGCGTATTTTAAGACAATTTCATTTTGTAAACTAAATAATTATATTTTCACATGAATTAGCAACGATAAATGTCTATAAATTTTAATTTTTCAATTAAAAGCTTAAGAAAAAGATTAATTCAAAATATGTGTAATTTTGTAACTAAAAATAGTTAAAATTTTTAATTATTCCCAAAAGAACAGTTTTTTCTTTTGTTTTTTGGTAAGTTCCTGGATAAATTGTTATTGTTATTGGAAAGCACAAGAATCAAGCTTGTTATCGATATACATTTGCAGGTGTTTCGTTCAAATATTGAAAGAAAATTTTTAAACAACATTTAAAAAAATTAAATTTTTCAAGTTCTAATGCAGTTTATTATAAATTTTTCTACAAAAGTCTATGCAACGGTGTAATACTTTATGAAGACTTTTTGTAAGCTTATAAGAAGATTTATTTTCTTTTAAATTTGACAAAAATTTTAGAACTTATTCGATTTTATATAGAATGATTTAGTTAAACATTTTATACGTTTTTATTTTTACCCCAAGTATGTTTCACATAAAACATAAAGTGATTTGCTTAAAAAATATATTAAAAATAATTTGATAAAGTTTTGAAATTTTTAAAGAATTGTTTAAGTGTTTAAACGATTTGAAAGAATGACGTCTCATTTTATTGTAAATGAAATAGAATTTAAAACTTAGTATTCCATTAAAAAAGAATTTAATAAATTATTTCTTATTTATAGTAAATATAAAAGATTTAAATAAAGTTTAAAAGTTACGTTCTTTTGCTCCCTTAATTTCATCAAATTCAAAATTGACTTAAAATTTAGGTTTTTTTTTCAAAATATCTCAAAATTTTCAGAGTATTTCGAATTTTTGAAAATTTGTTAGTTTTTCGCGTTTAACAACTTTGTTGTTTTTAGCTATAATTTCTTACTTTTTGCAAGTAATGAATGGTGCAAAGCTATTATTAACTGAAATCAAATAAAAATAAAGTATTTATTTTATTTTTGTAAAAAAGATACCGATTTCAGTACGGTTCTCTTTATCAGATTAGTTCTAAATTTTTGCTTTAGCAAATTTTTGATATTAAATAATATATTTAGATCTATTTAAGTAAATTTGATATTCTATTTCTATCAAAACCTACATAGCTGAACCTTTTTAGTTTTTAAGGTTATAAATTTTAATTAGTTTCATTGAAATGCATTTCAAACAAATAGAAATGCTTTAGAGAATAACAATAAAATAAAATCACACCTTAAATTATTAAAATGTACTCAATATTCCCTAAAATTTTTGAATCTAATATTATGTTCACACACATTAGTTTTTGATTTGTTTTTTGAGAACACACAATGAGTTTAAACACCACTGTTCACATATCATTTCACTGTGTTTTTCCATTTGGCCTGTTTTTCGTTAGCCAAAATATTTTCACAAATTTTTGATTTAAATAAAAATTTCAAAGGCAAATACTTTTTAATTGAACAAATACAATTTTTAAACATATGAATTTCATTCATAATTTTTTGTTTTTAAACTGTTTGATAACACAAGTCAACACTAGTTTTGGTGCCAAGGAACTGTATATATTTTTAAAACTAGGTCTTCATACTGATTATAAAAATAACAAAAAGTTTGAATACTTACGCGTAGTTTTCTAGTATTCCGCCTTTGGGCATATATATGAAAAAAGTAATTTTTTGCATTATTATTTACATAAAAACTTTTTTTTCGTTACTTTCGTGAATGAAGTGTAGTGGGAAGGTCTCGCTGCATTCCCCTACAGTAGTCAGCCATCATATGCCAATCCCATCGGCCTTGGTACCTCTCTTCCATAGTTTTCAGATCCTGAAGAAACCGCTCCCCTTGCTTATCGCTACAAGATCCAAGATTATCTGGGAATCGGTCGAGATAACTATGAAGGTAGTGCAATTTGATAAACATGTTACATTCCAATTTTCTAAAGTTATTTAGCATGTCGTTAACATTTTCGCGATAGTTGCTTGACTTGTAATTTCCAAGAAAGTTTTTAATGACTTCAACAAAAGAAGTCCAAGCAGACTGTTCCAAATCATTCATTGAATTTAGGAAATTGGAATCTTTAATTAATATTTTTTTTTGTGGACCATCAAAAAGTTCCGCTTTTATCTTCTCTAAACTTAGTCCTGGAAATTTTGTCGTTATATAAGAGAAACACTGGCCAGGGCTTTGACAAACTGTTTCATAAGATCTAGTTTAATGTGCAAGGTAGGCAATATAATTTTTTCTTTTGGAACTAAAGGTGGATTTATGATGTTATGATTTTCAACCTCCAACGCCTCACGTACTGGCCAATTTCATTTTTCCCAGTATAGGTGCTTGGCCCGGCTGTCCCACAGACAATAAAACATGGATATTTGGTAAATCCACTTTGTTGTCCTAATAAGAAATTAGTCATCTTAAGATCAACACAAATAATACATTGGTGCACGCTATATTTGATTTTGTCTAGCACAAGTGCGATATTTAGGTATTCTTATTTTAGTCTTGTAGAATGGGCAATTGGAACTGAATCATATGTATTGCCATTGTGTAAAAGTACACACTTCAGGCTTCGTTTGCAGCTATCTATAAAGAGGCGCCATTGATTTGTTTGGTATTCGGAAAGACCTATTGCCAGAATAAGGCCTTGCACATCAGAACAAAATACAATGTCGTCTTCCGAATGAAAAAATTGTAGCAAGTCTTGCTCTCCTTTGCGATAGTATGTCACTTTTATATGTGATGCCAAAATGTTTCTTTCTTTTAGTCTAGAAGCCAATACCTCTGCACATTCCTTAGGTAATTCAAGATCTCTTACCATATCATTTAATTCTTCTTGTTTAAATGGTTTGGGATTTGTAGATGGTATTTCTTCAAAATCACTATCGCTACTCATGTTGTCAAGGATTTCTTCAAACAAGGGTTTATTTTTAGAGCAGAATTTTGGAACAGGTACTTCCTGGGAATGTGGTAGAGGTCTTCTGGCTGATTCTACCACTGGATAAATAATTTTTTTCAGATTAATTCCACGTAATTTAATACAGCAAAAGTAGCAGTCATCTAAGTGATTTTTTGTTCTTTTCATTGCATAGGCACTCCGATTTTCATACGACGTCATTGACCATTCATACACTGTCTTAAATGTTCACAGCACATTTTACAAACCATTTGAGGAATCCACGGCTTATTTTTATCCTCAATTTCCAAATTATAATAAGAAAAATAAACACTTTTTGTTAAATCCGTTAAAGGTTTTCTAAACTTCTTTTAACGGTGTGGTCACCACAAATGTAATAAAACACGTTTAAATTATTGAGACAACTTCTTCGCGACGACGACATGTTATTAAAATGATTTTATTAAACAAAATTACCGAAAGGGTTTCAAGCCGGGCCGAAAAAAGTATGTTGGATAGCTACTATTAAAAATTGACATTGTATCCAATACTATGACTTGTGTAATTTTCATAAATTCTTTTTCCAAAAACATTCTTCCCTGTATGGAAATTTAGCATGTTTTTTGTGTGTTAAATAATTAAACAACTCGAATCGAGATGTTTTTTGGCTTTGAAATATATGACAAAACAAGTCTATTTGTGTGTGTTTTTTGAGAAAATGACTGATTTTTCAAAAAACCTTTATATGTGAACATAGCAATAGATTCAGAAAGATTTTTGTTTGTATTTCAAAAAACTAAAAAGGAATAATGAAGTAAAATATATATATATATATATATATATATATAAATATTGTATAAAATTTGATTGCCACTTATCTAATTAAATTTTTAGCCATTAAAATCTTGTACATAATTTCGAATTTTTCAAAAAAAAAAAAAAAAAAAATAAACCCTCCCAATTGCTTTGGCCGTATACGCGCCTGCACTTTATGGTCTTTGTGAAGGAGAATAGCAACAACATATTCAGCTACAATAGTAAAAGCATTAACAACTTTTTAAAGTCGGTATTTAACAATGTTCACACTTAAGTTTATTTGTATTTAAAAGAACCCATGATTCTCTTTATGTGCTGGAGATGGAATCATTTAAAGTGTCATCTGTCAAAGTGATTGTTGTGTAAATATTTTGTTTCACTTACATTATTTACAAATGTCATGTTAATTTTAAAACAAATTTTTATGAAAATCTTTCCGGTTAAATTTTTCACCTGCTCTTATTTAAAATATCTCACGATGCTTTATTTAATCGATATTTATTGTGAAAAAAACACGTACGATTTAAAGACATAATATTAAAATTTTCATAGAAGAGAAACATCTTGATACCTTTCTAATTTGATAAAATATTTTTTACAGCCTTTACAAAAGATGGAAATAATCTGCAAATTCCTTTTCCAAGTCCTTAAAAGATTAGGAGTCGAAAAACTTAATTCCAACTGAAAGCTAGGGGTAGTGCATATTACATATTACAATAGCCTTCCAAAAAGTGGCTTGTAATTTTACATACTTTCCAGGTCTTTCCTTGTAAAGGAACATCAATCGGATTAAGACATCCGAATTTTACTATGATTGCCATATCATATATCTGAAAAAAAATATTCTCCACATTTTAATCCGAAATACAAAAATAAAGACCAAATTTTATAAAAAAGAGTTTAACTAAAAATCAATTTTTTACTAAAAATAGAATTTTCACAAAAAAAAAAAATTAATTCAATAAGAAATCGTTAGAAAAAAATATATATTTTGAAATAAAAACAGCATTTTTACCAGAAATTAAATTTTTGTCAAGTGAAAAGCTATTTTTATAAAAAATGCTGAAAATTTTCTAAGTCGTCATAATTGCTTCGGTTTCGAATAGACTCTCTCTAAATAAAAGTAAACTTTTACTAAAAATGAATCTCGGTTTTAAACTTCTGTTAAAAAACTATTTTTATAAAAATAGGATAGGCAACCCAAAATAACCAATAACTGTTATTTATTTATCCGTTTTGAAAAATTGGTATTGATTTGTAATAATACCAATTTTTGATTTGTAACAGCAACGGATCTGAAAGGCTCTTTTAGACTTCCTGATGAGTGCAGCATTTTTCAGGCTGAGATTCTCAGCATCCTGAAAGCCGCAGAAATAATCAGGCAGAACGTTGCGAGGGGTACCGAAGTCACTCTCTATGTGGACAGTCAGGCGGCTCTGAAGGCCTTGGGGACACATTTGGTGAAATCCAGGTTAGTTGCTGCCTGTAAGCAGACACTGAGAGAGCTGATGGAGGACTACATGGTGAGACTCTGCTGGGTGCCTGGCCACTGCAATATTTCAGGCAATGAACTGGCTGATGAACTGGCAAGGCAAAGCGCAGCGAAGAATGTCTCGGATAGGGAAACCTATGTGAAACCACCACTAAGTTTCTTCTATGAGAAGATCAATGATTGGATCTTGGTCAGAACCAATTCGGCTTGGGAGAGTAGAGAGGACTGTAGAGTATCGAGGGCGATATGGCCAGCACTGGACAATGCCATAATGGGTCACTGTTTGATAGGGAAGATGAGGTCTAGATGGGACGCTAGCAATTCCGATTTTTGTAGAATGTGTGGAGACGTCGACGAGACCGAGTCTATTGAGCACATTGTGTGCCATTGTCCAGGATTGCAGCATCGTAGGATGAAATGGCTAAGTGACGTTCGGGACGCAGATCTTTTAGACGTCATAGGCTTCGTCATGGGAATCGACTGTTTAAGGGAGAATCAGGGGTATAACCCTAGGGGGATTGGTAACATTGCAAATCCCCCTATATGATTCATTCTCATTCCTACTCTTTTATCTTCTACTCCTACTCTCCTATTTTCTGTATTTTATATTTCACAGCTCTTTCAACGAAGGGACTCACAATGGATCGAGATCGGTCTCTGGGTGGAGATGTGGTACTTTCTGGTATCACATCAACCTTCTATCTATCTATCTATCTATCTTTGTAACAGCATATTTTGTCTTATATGTTTGAAAATTAAATGCATATTTTGTTATATATTTTGCCATCAGGCAGACTTTTTGCATATTTTTCATTTAAGAATTTTATTTTGCATATTTTACACTAAAGAGCATAATTTTCCATATTTTGCAGTTAAGAGCAAATTTTATATTTGAAAATTTAAATAACTCCTAAGCTGATGGTTCGATCGAAAAATAATGAATAAATTGTAGTGGAAAATCTAAGCTTTCAAAAATTTTTTTATTTAAATCACCCTGTTATAATGTGGAGTGAGCTATAGGGCATCAAAGTTAACTACTTTACTTACAAATAAGCCTGATTTTCTCTGATTTTGAATTTTTTTATGAAGATTTTAATGAGACAGAATATGAGAAAAAAAATGTGCTTACTATCTTATCTATCATCATTTTAAAGATATTTGTGCTTGAATTTTTATATATGTATATTTTTTTTTTTTACATTTGTCTTAAATAATTTAGGCAGTGGAGGAGCAAAAAAAATTATATATTGTGATTTCTAACACTTTCCCAAATAACATGTTTATGAATTTTTTGGTTATTTTAATTCGTCTGGTAGTGATAAATTGTCAGAGTTAAAACTTTGAAATGGGTATGAAAAGGTGATATTTTTTTTTTTTTTACCAAAAATGAAGAAAAATATAATTTTTTGCTAAAAAAATCATGATACAACTACTAAAAAACACAAATTTTATTTCTTCATTTTTCAAGTATTTAATTTTTTTTATAATAAATATTAATTTAAAACCACAACTAAATTTTTAATATTTTGCATTATTTGAGAGTTTTGCACTTTTAAACTATTGATGCGTATAAGTAAAATAATTATATAGAGGGTTTTACATTGCACAGTGGGGCAGAATATTTTTTTTTGGAAATATATCTGTAACTTCTAATCGGCTAATTGAATTTACATAAAATTTCACACAGGCTTATCAGAGGAGCGTACAATTGTAAGTTTGGGAGGAAGGGCCCACGCACACATCTGGTGTGGAGCTATTGGCACTTAAAATAGGGTACCTTTTGCATAGAAAATTTTTCACCGCTTGCAAAATTTTTGTTACCCGATTTCATGCGTGCATGTGTTATTTGTCTCTTATAGTTTTCAATTAATTTTCATTTTAAATTTAAAAACCCTGGTATATATATATATATATATATATATATATATATAGATTTCTACAATTTTTACAATTTTTTGGGAAATGGAATCTGTAACTTATTTTCCCTATATGTTATTAAGTAAGTTGTAAGTTTAATAGATGATGTTTACAGAGAACACCACGGTGGGACGCTTAAGAGTGCTGATGAAGGTTGTGGCGGACCAGAAAATGATGGAATGTCCAATAAAACTTTTATACTGTATTCTTCTACAATTATTCAATGAACTTAAGCCGAACATGCAAAAATAAATAGACATTATTAACTTTTCTTGCAACTAAAAATTTATTTTCACTTTTTTGGAAGTAATTATTAATAACTTCCAAAAAAGCTCAATTTTTGAAGTGGTTAAAATGTTCTTTTTTGGAAGCACTTGATCGTTTTTTTTTGCTGGAAAGTTAAATAAAAATGTAGCAAAAAAATAAGCCATTAATTTATTAAAAATTACCTGAATATCATTTCCGTGTTTTAACTATTTTCTTCCTCAATGTTCCATGTACATTGTTTCTAGAAAGTTTAACTTATGTCTCCTTAATAGTTTCAATACCTTAACATTAACACAATTGTACGTGTTACAAAAAGATTTCAACTCATTCACACGCAATAAATAGTCGTAGACACCCCAAGATATGAAGGAGTCATAAAATGTAGTCAACGTCATTGACTAATGAAACACTAACAACAAATATTATTCGTTCATGTAGTAAATGATTAAATTAAATTTACTGCCACCTTTGAGATTCTCTACTGAACAAAAAAAAAAAAAAAAAAAATCTTAATTGAAATAAATTATCACTTAGATTGACACGCGCTTTCATAAGAAATGAACAGACCGACCGACCGACCGACCGACAGACAGACAGACATGAATAGGGAATTAAATATTTATAACAAATAATTTACAAACACAAACTCATAATACTCGTACAATAAAAGGAATAGATGTAAAATAGGGACCACAAGTTGTAGCTGGTCAGTCCAGTACTGTAGATAGATGATTATCGTTTTAAATTTTGCTACGTACATGTGTTTGTATACGTATTAATGTTGATGTTGTAAGTAGTTAATGTTGACGATGTTGGCAATGGCGTTGGTGTGAAATTTACTAAATCGAAAGTGTGATTTAAATAAATTATAAAAGATTTAGTCAAGCATCGACCACAATCAGCAGACAAATAAATACCCAACTCCAGCTAATAGTAGTTAAATATAACAACAACAGCAGCAGCAATGTAAAGGTGCCACAGAGTGCAACATGTGTATGAGCATATGTATTTGGCATGTTGCTGTTTACATACAATAAAATGTATGAAACAGCAATACAGAGTCAACAGAACCACAAACAAAAATCAATAATTAATACGCGGCCAAATTGGTCAGCTAAAGTTGTTCAATATAAACTTTAACTGTTGCTGCTGCTACAGCTATAACAACAACTGCAACAAGTTCTCTTCTACTTGCCACAACTAAGTACTACTACTGCTGTGATCACTCTGCATGCCACAATATTGTTTGCTGCATTTATTCATTTGGATTTTTGTTAAAAAAAAAAAAAAAATTACATGTACATTTGTTAAAGTTGTACATATGTATTCATATAAGATATGTGGCAAATATATTGAATTCATGAAGTATTTGGTGGTAGTGTGAATGTGTTTAATGGTGGTTGTTGTTGTTGTGGCTCTGATGGTGATTCACCATATCAACTTTAAATTTGCGTAATTTAATTTCTTTTAAGCGATACTTTTAGTTGCCTTTTGTCGACATTAAAGCCAACAAATAAACCAACAACAGTCAGGCAATCAACAACAACAACAACAAAAACATGTACTCTCGACAATATTTTTATTTGTTTATTTTGAATTTCCCTTAAACCTGAACACAACACAACCAAACAAAAGTACTCGTATGTTAATGTCCAACCAAAAGAAAAAAACAAGGCACAACAAAAAAAAAAAAATTCACAATAAAAAGGTGTCAGAAAACAACTTGTCGGAATGCATCTAACAAGAAATTTGTATTTTGCTGCGGCTAATGGAATACGGCATGTTTTACCACGTTCGATGACATGAATGGGCGCGGGCTCACCTTCTACTTGGCAATTTTTTTTTTATTTATTCTTTATTTTTTTTTCTTCTTCTTTTTTGTGGCCAAGATTTCTCTTTTAACGTTGAGTGTATACATATATGTTTGTTAACTTGTATCAAATTGTGTTGTATTTGGTTTGTAGTTGTTGACCAACATGTATTGTTGTCGTTAACTGCTGTTGTGCTTTTGTTGTTATTATTATTGATTGTTGTTATTGTCGTTATTGTGTGAGCGAGTGTTTGTTGCTTCATTTGTTCATCCTTTTAATTCTTTAATAAAATGCAACAAATTTGGTCAAAATAATCAAAAGGGAAGTAATATTAAGAAATTTTAAAAGAAAGACTTGTTGTTTTATGAAAAAAAAAAATCTAAACAAAATAAAGAGAAAATATTGTCAAAAAGTTTGATAGTAGGTTTGTGTTATCTGTGTGTGTGTGTGCTTTAGAAAACAGACTGATTGGTGAATAATTCTTACGCACCGATAGATACTCTTTTGAAAAGTATAGATATGAAATGTGTACTTGTATATTTGAAATATTTCACTTTGTTTTTTACCATCAAACAATTTTGTATGCTTTGGAATTTTGATTTTTTATCATTTTGAAAAAAAAATACACTGAAAAAAAACTAAGTTAGAAAATCAGTTAACAGACTTTGATATTAAAAGCAAAATGTTAATGCCTTCTTCCTCTAATAAAAACTAATGGTCAATCGATCTAGAACCTATTTAAGTTTCTAAAAAATACTTCGACAAAAAAATGTGTTTTGATTAATTTGCCATTAGCACTTGAAGTAAGTGATTTAATATCCTAAGGAGATTTTTTTTACAAACGTTAGGGAAAATTTAATTGCGTATCCAACTGCGGGTCTAGATGAATTTTGATGGATCTGTATTTAGACACACAAAAGCCGAAAATGATTTAAATAGTTAAAATTGTCATTTATTTATCTAGTTTAAAAATTTCGATTAAAATCTTTTTTTTTTAATTTTGATAAAACAAAGGCAACATTTTTGCAAAACTATTGCAAAATTCCTAAAATTATCATTGTTTACAATTTAATATTATCTATGAAAAAAATTTTTTATGAAAGAAAAGTCATCTTCGATTCATAATATTTATAAAAAATATAAGTAATATTTATGAATTTTTTTTCTCTGTGTACCAAGTTTAGGAATAAAATATTAAAAAAAGATAATTAAATGGCCGACAAACTTACCTTGGTCTACTTCGGAGCAGGTTCACCCGGAGATACCCATTGTTTAGACTGCTGCTTGGTCTCCGGAGTACAGTAATGAATCCATGTTTCATTTACGAAAACTCATTCGGATTGCGGTTAAACAACTCCAAACAATCCTTTGAAGTTGTCACACGCTTACGTTTATGGTCAATTGAGAGCAAACGTGGCACCTATTTTGCAGACAACTTTCTTAAACCCAGCTGATCATTTAAAATCGAAACCACACTGCCATATGAAATGCCTATGGCATCAACAATCTCACGCACTTTTACTCTTCGGTCGGCCAACACCATATAGTGGATTTTTTCGAGATTTTCGGGTGTACTGACCTCAATTGGCCGTTCAGCATCATTTGTACTTGTGCGACCATAACGAAGGTCAGTAAACCACTTTTTTACCATTGAAATCGATGGTGCAAAGTCCCCATAGTATTTATCGAGCTTTTTCTTGGTTTGATTGACGGTTTTTTTTCGCAAACAAAAAAAAAAAAAAAAAAATACACGAGGCTGTAAGTTTTGAACAGCTGTTAAACGCAAAGTAAATGACGACACTTGCTCAAAATTTGACAGTAGTCTATTAACTGAAGGTACTTGATGGGAATAGTGTTACATTTCATGTAACTACGAGGGAAGTTCGAAAAGTCACGGACTTATTGAAACGCCTTCGTATTTTAAATAAGATATTTAATTGTTTGTTTTTTTCATTTTAATTATTTTGCAAATTTTTAGATTTTTATTGTTTAGTGAAACTAGCCAATAGGTTAGAGCATAATACTTCCTTCCACTTGTTTGTGAGAACTAAGAACATTTTTTTTCAGTTGCTAAACCTGAGCGGCATGGTTTAGCAACTGAAAAAAAAAAAAATAATTAACTGCAAAAAAAAAAAAATGATGATTGCAAGAGTTTGTCAAAAAATGCTGGCACTGTCTAAATTGTTACATAAAATAAACGCTTTGGCGAACACTTACACGTTTTTACATGCCCAAACATAATATTTCGTCCTTCAAAGTTATAGGTTATCTTAAGAAACAACCCACATGACCACAAAACTCAAAAATAACGACAAATACACGACTTATATAAAATTTAAAATAAAGGTTTTAAAATACATCTCCTAGGCTGCAATTTACATTATATGACATTGTTATATATGTGTATATTTTTCTGGTAATGAGATACTGCTTTTATAATTCTAAATTTTTAATATATCTTCCTGAATACTTGGTCTGATGTAATTTATAAAATAAATTCACTTTTTACAATTTCTTAAATTATATTTTGGAATTTTTGCCATTGTCAGTTTGGAATTGGTATAATTGTCAGTGGTGAAATGTCTGGTCGTCAAAGGTTTAAGGGCTGTTGAAACCCTCAAATAAAGTTAATACCGGCAAGATCGTTTCAATTAAAGAAAACGTTTGGGATGCCATAATTTTCTATTTTGGAATTGTGAACTTCGCTAAGTTGGAAATTCTTCACAAATGGTAACAAATACTAAATAGTGATTAAAAGTTTTAACTTCTTATTGAACTTCATGCAAGATATCTTAATGCCCCAGATGATTACACAAATTTTTCTTGATCTTCGCTTCGAGCTCCCACGCTTTTTTGCGGCTTATCTTATGCCTTAATTGTATTCAAATGAGACAACAAATAATTCAATGTAATATAAATTAATCTCTGATTTATAATGAATTTTTTGAAGTAGTATAACTTTTAAAAGATTTTCAAATGTTTTGAATTTGAGAAGTTTTTGTTAAGTGTAACTATTGGTTGACTTTAAGGTTTTTCTCTTAATTTTTTTAGGTTGATGTTGGTTGTCAGTGAATTTGTTTAACATTGAGTACATTGTGAAGTCACTGGTGGTTGATCTGGTATCGAACAAAATTTTGTTAGCAGGCAATCAAATAAAAGACATAAAGAAACATACATTCTCCCAACACTCACACATACAATAAGAAAAAATAAACATTAGAGGGATACAACAGAAATATTTTAACAGGAAAATATTATAAGTAGGTTTTCAAGATCATATGAATATTACAAAAATTCACTAGACCATTAAAAAAAAAAAAAGAAAACCGTCAAAAGTTTGATAATAATATAATGATCAATTATTTAGATATTTGTTAATGATTTTGTAACATTAAAGCTTTTTTGAAAAATGTCAAAGGTACTAGCCCTAGGACTTTTTTATATTACAATGAACCACTCTAATGTTCGTACATATAGGAAAATATTTTATAAGTTTTTTTTTTATATTTTAAAGTGACTGACTGCAATTTGTAAGGAATATTTATACAAAAATATTTAAGTATATTTTTTCTTCATCTTTTTCAGGCATGCATTTTTGCCTCTGATTTTTTCTTTTTTTTTGGTATGAATTTTTTCCGTTTATTTTTGGGCTTTCATTTTTGCCAAATGGCGTATCTTGTTAAAAATACAACAAACATGAAATCTTTACGTTTACATATTATTCCCATTAGCATTTTTTCAAGTTCCCAAAGTGATCTTAATATACAATTTTTTTTTTTTTTTTTTTATTATACATGTTTGTTTTTTGGTCTCTTGATTTTGTTGTTGTTTGTTGATTTTTATTTAATAAATGTATGTTGATGACACGCGACCATTTTCATGCAAAAATTCCAAAAACATCAAAAAAAAAAAAAAAAAAACAACAAATATCTTAAGGCCGACAGACGGACGGATGAATATATAATATGTATGGATGAAACATAATGGTATGTGATGTTTCACTTTGCTCGATGATTTGTATTCATTTCACATATTGGCATGTGTCACCTTCTTGTTGTCAACAACCCAAACAACAACTAAAAACAAATAACCCACAACAGACGAAGAAAGCAAAAATCACCAGCAACAATTTTAAAAATCTTGTTAACATTTAAAATTATTTTAAAGCCCATAAAAATGTAAAAAGCATTTTAAGAAATTATATTATATCCTCTCGATTCAAGGGAAAACAAATTAAATTCTATAATAAACTACATGATTTTACAGTTAAAAGAAAAAACGCCTTTAAATAAAAAAAAGAAGATATTAAAATAAAATTTAAAACTTTAAAGTGCAGGAGACATTTTTGTTTTAAATTTAACATTTTTAATGTGCAATTTTAATTGGAACAAGATGAATGGACAACAACATGAATGGAACGAGCTAAATCGAGCCCTTTTTTGCTTTTCATTTTTATATCTTATTATACAGATATAAAGTGTTGCTATTAACTGCTCAATTTAATCTTATTATTAAAGCTATTGTTGCTGTTATAGTTGTCGTTGTTTTTTTATATCAATATTTATCAGCAGCAATATTTAAACAAAGGCAACAACAAGACAAGACAAGACAACACAACACAACACTAACAAGCAACAAGAGCTAAATGACATAAACAAGTGTTAATAAAACCATAATCATTAATAAATATCAAGTCAACAACAACAGCAACAATACAACCAAACAAAACAACAAACCACATTAAATGCTGACTAATCTCTTGTGAATTTGTCTCAAAATTTGTTGTTGTTTGAATCTACCAAATTCTAGTGATTACAAAAAAAAAAAAAAAAAAAAAAAAATAAAAGTTGTTACTAACAGCACTTAAAAATATTAAAAAATCAATAAATCGCAACACCAATTGTGTATGTTTCACCTTAAAGATAAAAGAACCAAAAAATTCAATTTAATTTAAATTTATGACAAAAAAGCCCAGAAATCTGTTAATGTTTGTCATTAATTGCATTCATACTTGTTTTAAATGAACATTTTACAACAATAACTTTAAGAATAAACTTATTGGTCGTAAAATAACCACCTATATAGCCGACCCTGACAACCGTAATTTACTTCTGATGACATGTCTTTTATACTGTCAACAGCTATTAATTAAGGTTGCATTTTTATAACAACAACAGCAGCAAAAAAAAAAAAAAAAGACAACAAAGACCGCAAATATATTTTAATGCAGGAAAAATATCATTCAAAATTAAGAACAATAATTTCAAGCGAAATGTATTAATGAATGATTATTTGCAGGGAGGTTAAAGAGTGTAATCTTTTACTTGTTTATTACTTTAAAAACCCCTGAAGTGAGGGTTTTCTTCATTAAAAAGAAAAATGTAACAAATTTGTATATGTTTTTTTGTAATATAAGAAGAAGACAATTGATTAAAATGTTTGAACATTTTAATTGACTACTGAACTGTTCCTTTATATTACATAATAGAGTTAATTCATTTTTATTTTTTTTTTTGCATTATTGACAGATTTAAATATAAAATATATATTTTCTATCATAAGATCGTAAAAAAAACTTTTATCAAAAGGTCACCTTGCTAAACCGCTTGTAAATGCCATAATACTTAATTAAGACCCCATAAAAAATATATGCATATTCTGAGATACCTACTTTTCGAAGGCACCCAATAATTGAGGAACGTATTTTATACTTCAATATATCGGATGAGGTTTTAATAATTTTTTTACTTCATCCATCAATGTCAGAGACTTTCAGATATTTATAATTTATTATTTATTTATATACCTCTTCAAGGTAATATAAAAACTATGCAATACGAATTTCAATAAAAAAATATTCTAGTAAGGATTTTCGATCGTTTGATATATATAATATACTAGCTGACCCGGTCCCCGTTGCTGGTCCTAGGCAAACATTAGTGTTGTATTACCACACGATTTAAATGATGTAAATATTTTGTAAATAAACCGAAAACTCGGATTTTTGAATGCAACATTTCGAAAAAAAATAATAAATAAATATATGTATGTTATTGGCAGTGCAATAAGAAAATTGGATTTTGCCACGCCCCTCCGCCCGCAGACCGAAATTCAAAAATCAGTCTTCACAGTGTCACCCGCCTGAATACTCTGAAGATTCCCTGAAAATTTCATCAAAATCGGCCCAGCCGTTTTGGAGTCAAACAAACACACATACTGTTTTATATATATAGAATAAGAATATGGCAGTTATCGGTGGGCTTCATAAACGCCATTTCAACCGACGGACGGACAGACGGACATCATCCTATCGACATATTTCTTACAATGTTCCAGAAAATATAAACTTATTTGCTTTCCGATGAAAATTGTGAAAATGACAATTGGAATGACAATTTTCAATTGGAATTGGTTTGAAACTTTATAAATTTTCAATTTTTTTTTTTGAAATTTTGAACTTTTTAAAAATTTACTTTCTTAGAACTTGTTTTTTTTTGGAACTATTGTAGAATATGTGCTTAAATAAATATATTATTATTATTTTTTGCAAACAGAATCTTGTGTTTGAATTGGTACTACTTTTGAAAATTGGTACTTTTTTATAACGGGAAAAATTTTTAACTAGTTTTTTTTTTAAGTTACAAAAGAGTACCAAATTTAAAAAAAAGAAACAAGTAAAAAGAAATTAAATTTTTAAATAGTTTTAAGTTTCAAAAAAAAATTAAAATTTTATATTTAGTTTGAAACCAATTTCAATTTATTTTTTTTAAGTACCAATTATAAAAAAGTACCAAATTTAAAAAAAAAAAAAAAAAATCAAAAAAGTTCTAATTTATAAAATAGTATTAATTCGGAAAATGATCCTATTTTTAAAAAAGTACAAATTAAAAAAAAAAAAAATGGAATTTTAAGTATGTATTTTCCTATTACAAACAAATTTTAAAAATGTATCAATTTTACCAAAAACTTTAATTTATTAATTAAAAAAAAAACAAATTTTAAAAACGTATCAATTTTTAAAAACTATTAATTTTCAAAAAAGTAACTATTGAGTTTTTTAAGTATAATTTTTAAAAAGTTTCAAACCAATTGAAAACGATACCATTCAATGTCAATAGTGAACCTGTCCCATATATGTTCAAATCATTAACGAAAATTGATACCAATTGCCATCAAGTTGACACCACTTCAGTATCGAGTTATTAAAATACATTATGTTTTCTATTTTGGGTATTTAAAATTTATCAACAGTCAATGTGATCGCAACCATGGTGGATTTTGAATAGTTTTTTTATACCCAACATCAAAAAATTATGGGGGGGCATATTGGGTTTGTCATTCCGTGTGTAACATGTAGAAATAATCATCTAGTTTATATGTATTCTGGTTCCTCGTGTAAAGTAGTATAAAGTAAAATAAAAAAATCAAAGAAATTTTTTACAAACAGTTCAAAGACCAATGTAAACTCGAAAACAAAAAATAGGCGTAATGTGCCCACTTCACCGCCCACCTTACCTATAAGGAGAAATTTTAAAAAATTGCAGATGATGAGTACATAGTTTTGGCCAAGTCGAATATAACATTCTCATTTGTTTTCCATAGCATACTCCCCCCCCCCCCCCCCTACTAAAAAGGAAAAAAATAAAAAATTATCCTGTGATTCAACTCTACAAAAGAACTGATTTAATTTATTAAAAGTTATTTATACGATTAACATAGCCATACAATAAAAACAAAAGAATGAAAAAAAAAATCAGCACCGCAACAAATTCAAACTATATAGTACATAAAAAATGGTCATAAAGATAAATTCTAACAAGATTTATAAATAAAAAATTTATATACCAAAGTCAAAACACCCCCTCCCCACCTTATTAACTGTTCCTCTCTGCACCATTTCATAAACCAAATTCATTCATTTGTTACTTTATTGGCTGCCTTTTTGGTGATTTATTCATGTTTCTT
The DNA here is from genome assembly GCA_932274085.1 of Protocalliphora azurea. Classification (NCBI taxonomy): domain Eukaryota; kingdom Metazoa; phylum Arthropoda; class Insecta; order Diptera; family Calliphoridae; genus Protocalliphora; species Protocalliphora azurea. The sequence continues at coordinate 154,442,954 of OW026520.1, forward strand.
TTTTGTCGCCAAATATGGCCCGGCACACATTTCATGTTTGGATTCTTCTCTTCTCTAAAGTTACGAATATTTTATTCTACCTCATATCAACAAATTTGGCATGTGAAATATCATTTCAATGATGTTGAGATTTTATCACCTTTTTTGTGTTGTTTTTAAGATTTTTTTTTTTTTATTCCGAACAAATTTTTAGTTGTTGCGTAGGAGATTGAGTTTGATTTTTATTTTAAAGAAAGAAAAAAAAAAAAAAAAAATAAATGAGGACAGACTGATTTTAACCATTTACATATATGTCACATAAATGTTTTAGAATTTTATTGCCTGGAATTTTAGGAATTTCGTTTTGTGTATTTAATAGCGATTAAAAGTTAACAAAAAGAGAAAGAAAAAAAATGTATAATAAAAACAGGTCCAATTTCGGTTATATCAAGGTTAAGTGGTTTGTTTTTTTTTGTGTTATATTTTTTAAGTTAATATTAAAGATTTAATTAAAATTGGCATAAGCATATATCATATAAATTAAAAGTGAGTGGTTTTAATTAATAATTATTGGCAAAATAACTTAAATATTTTGTTAACATTTTTGAAAAATTAAAATATTTTATTTTATTTTGAGACGGTCTATTTTCTGTTTTATAATGACTTTATTAATGAGGTGTTTTAAAATATTTGTCTAATTTTAAGGTTTTCTTCTGAAATAACGAAAATATGAAATAAAATCATTATATTTTTAAATTAATTAATTGGGGGAAAATTTTGTTACGAGGGCGGATTAATATTTCCGTGACTTTTTGAACTTCCCTCGTAGTTATATGAAATGCAACACTATTCCCATCAAGTACCACCTGTTAGTAGACTACTGACAAATTTTGAGCAAGTGTCGTCATTTACTTTGCGTTTAACAGCTGTTCAAAACATACAACCTCGTGTATTTTTCTAAAAATGGAAAAAAGTGAATTTCGAGTGCTCATTAAACATTATTTTTTGCAAAAAAAAAACCGTCAATCAAACCAAGGAAAAGCTCCATAAATACTATGGGGACTCTGCACCATCGATTTCAATGGTAAAAAAGTGGTTTACTGACTTTCGTTGTGGTCGCACATATGACGCTGAACGTTCTAAACGGCCAATTGAGGTCAGTACACCTGAAATGTCGAAACGATATGTTGGCCGACCGAAGAGTAAAAGTGCGTGAGATTGTTGATGCCATAGGCATTTCATATGGCAGCGTGGTTTCGATTTTAAATGATCAGCTGGGTTTAAGAAAGTTATCTGCAAGATCGGTGCCGCGTTTGCTCTCATTGACCATAAACGTAAACGTGTGACAACTTCAAAAGATTGTTTGGAGTTGTTTAACCGCAATCCGAATGAGTTTTTTCGGCGTTTTGGATGAAACATGGATTCATATTGTACTCGTACTTAAATTACAATATTGATCATTTTTATTACTTGTAACCAGAGAAATTGAAAGTGTCTAAGATTTGCTATAAAAACAATAAATAGATATTAACCCTAAATTACATAAATTCCTTTGAAACTGATGTTATTACACAAATTTATTTTAACTTCATGTATTAAATTATAACAAATTGTTAAAACCGTCCAATAATTTTAACAATGGACTTGGCTTAAGATATAGGCAAACAATGGAAAACCCAACGGATATTTGAATATTTGGTGAAGCACCATGTCAAAGATTGGAACAAAGTTAGAGCCAGTAGTTATTATTTGAAATCATTAAGACAACGTCAAACTCATTAAGGTCTCGCTGAGCACATGCTCTGTGGTCTTAACGTGAATATCGCAAAATCTTAAGTTTTACATTTGTACATTACTCAACATAAATAGTTGGTACTTAACCCTTAAATGCATGAGATCACCCCTCCGAATGGAGGTAAAGTAAAAATGCTCAATGGATACGAATTTGGCATTACTTTTTCTCAAAAATTCACCAATTTTCAGAATATCTGTAAAATAAAATTTTATGATGTGTACCATATATCAGAGTCAATGCGAAAACATACGCCTAAAAATAGGCCTAATATTATCAGCAACGTACAACTTTGAGCTCGAATCGGAAAAACACCAGTTGAATTCGAAATTAGAAATCGAAAAAATGTGTGGAATTAAGAACACAGATATGAAATTCTTTATAAGATCAGAAATCTTAACAATGATAAAACAATCAAAAGTTTAGCAAATGGTTAAAATTTTTAACAGGAGGCAGTAACATTTCAGAAAAATATTTATAAGATTTCAACTCAAAAATAAAATAAAATATAAATATAGCATCGGGAGAAAATTTATGATCATCAAAGGGTTAAAGAATATTTTAAGATAGAAATCCATTGCCGACTTAAAACCCAGTACAGGCTGATATTAATTTTTTTTAAGAGCGACCATTCCATGAGGATAATTTTTTTATTTGTTTCAATTAATTATACAAGGTGAAACCACATCTGGATTTAAGTAATTTGTTACGCATTTACTGTCTTTAAAAAAACGATATTAGATTTTTTTTTCGCCAAATACTGTTGTCTTAGTTACCAGCTATTTATGTTGAGTAATGTGCAAATGAAAAATTTAAGATTTTTCAATATTCAATATTAGGCCTCAGAGCATGTGCTTTACGAGGTCTTAATAAAGTTGAGGTTGCTTTAATGACTTCAAATAATAAGTACTGTTTCTAATTTTATTCCAAGCCTTGTCATGCTGCGGCTATTATAAACGCTCCAGAAAATATTTGAATATCCGTTAGATTTTCCTTATCTGCCTATATCTTAAGCCAAGTCCATTAAAATGTAATTTTATTTTTTCAAAATCTCTAAAGAATATTCGTCAGTTCATCATTTAAATTATTGGGCGATTTTATTAATTTTATATAATTTAATGCATGAGATTAAAATAAATTTGTTGTAAGACATCAAGTCTCAAAAGAATTTGTGTAATTTATAGCAAATCTTATACTTTTAGTTTTCCTGGTTACAGATAATAAAAATGAGTTACAAATAATAAAAATGAGTCCCTATAGAAGCTTCAGGAAATCGAAAACCGAATTAAATAACCTTTTTTTTTAAACCCAAGTACCTGGAAAATGGCTAAGATTGTTATCCTTCCAAAGAAAGGTAAAAAACCAAATAGTCCCAAAAATTTACGCCCTATTAGCTTATTACCTAATATAAGCAAAATATTATATGAAATATGTATTAGTAATACAATAAACAAATTTTGCAATAAAAAAAGAATTAATAGTGCAAAGCAATTCGGGTTTAAATTTAAGTATTCCACGGTAAACGCTATACAAAAACTTACTTCCGATATTAATTGAAATTGGCATAGAAATTACTGCACAGGAGCGTGTCTCATTGATATGGAGAAGGCTTTCGATAGCATATGGATTGCTGGTCTAATATATAAATTAATTCAATATAACTTATCAAATTATTTTAATATATAATATGATAAGTGATAAAAATTTCTTCATTTATTACCAGAATGAGAGAAGCCACAAATCCTTTAAAGATATCAATGGATTAGAGCAAGGAACTGTAAATTCTCCCATTCTGTTTAATTTATATATTTTAGACCTATTAAAACATATCGAAAACATAATTTCCTTTGCAGATGATATAGTTATTTACCACTATGAAGACAAAATAGAAAAAAATTAATTCAAACCTTCAAATATCTTATAATCTTGTCGAACAATATACAATTAACTGGAACATGAAAATTAATGCACAAAAATGTGAAACAATACTTTTTAGACCCCCTGTAAATAAATGTTGTTACAACATTAGAAAGAACTGGAAGCAGTTTGAAATTAAATCTCTTCTATATGATTGTACAATTCCCAACAGGGACGTGGTTAAATATTTAGGTGTATATATGAACAAATTTCTATACTTTAATCAACATATCAAAGAAACCCTTACAAAAGCAAGAAAAGCTTTCATAATATATAGACCCTTATTTTATTCAAAGTATATAGAAAAAAAGGGTTAAAATAATAATGTATCAATTCCTAATTAGACCAATTTTAACTTACGCATGTCCAATTTGGTTCAACATATCACCCTCAAATATGGAAAAGTTTAGAGTTTTTGAAAGGAAATGTTTAATAGCTTGCACTTCGCTATATAGAAACCCACAAAGTGGTTATTTAAAATATATGTCAAATAAGAAGCTGTATAATAGTGCAAATATTATACGTATAGACAATTTCATAATCAATTTAATTAGAAACTATATCTTAAGGTGCTCACAGTGTCTAGATAATAACCTTATAATGGCTCCTTTTTATACGAACGAAGTTAAAGGATTTGTTCCCGCTGAAGCCTATCTTTACCTTGATAGCAAAAGTATTATTCAAGCTGAAAATGACACTCCAGTCTTTTACCACAAACATAGATGTGCGGTTTACTGCAATTTAGATCAAATGGATATACGACTTAGTACAAGTATATCTAACAAAGATTTGCATTTAGTGCAAAAGAATACGAAGTCCAAAAAAATTTTGGTGGTTAATCAAATAATTAATAAAATGTCTTTTTTTTTCTCTAAATTTTATCCCTTAACAACGTTTGCAGAAAAAAAAATTTTTTTTCTTTTCTTTTTTTTTTCTTATACAAGAAGTTTCTTTTTTTTTTTTAATATTTTCATTGCAATTAAGACCGTAAATATAATTTAATAAAAAATTAATTCACATTTGTAAAAACCAAATTATAATTATATCAAAACTGCTAGAGCGCTCGATTAGAGACAGTGTATATATGTATATAAAATGTTATTGTTAACTAGTGTTTATTTTAGTATTAATATCTATTTTTGCTGGCCAATAAACAAGTTAAAAAAAACTTTTTTTTTAAATTTCGTTTTTTCAATTCGGTTTTCGAACTTTTCTGAAGCCCCTCGGGACTCATTTTTATTATTTGTAACCAGGAAAACTAAAAGTATAAGATTTTTTTTTTAAATTTCGCCGCTTTATAAATATATAAATATATATATCATATATATATATATATATATATATATACATATATACATCTATTTTATTGGGAGACTTCACAAAATGCCATCTAAGCCATTTTTAAATCGGATTTTTAAATATATGAACCGATTTTGCTGAATTTCAATAGCAAAATTCACGAAAGCAATTGTCGGTAGGCTTCATAAACACCATTTAAACCGACAGACGGACGGACACTGTGATATCGACATCATTTCTTATAAAGATTCAGAAAATATTAACTTTTTTGCTCTACGACGAAAATTGTGTAAAATACGGAAACGGAATGAGAAACTTATATATACCTTTTACACCTATGGTGAAGGGTATTAGTTATGAACAGGGTTAGTTGTTATGAACAAATTTTTTAGCAACACAAACTTTCAACATCAACACGGAAGTAACGCTAAAGGAATCTTATAAATACCAGGATTATCTCTCACACTATTTCTCATTTTTTTTTTGTCAGCGAATGAAATGACATCATACGTGTTACGTGTGTTTTATTTCATTCTTATTTTTTTTTTTCTTAATTTTGATAAATAATATAATAATATGTCACCACTGTCCCAAATGGTTCATATCTAGAAATCTTTCTGTATATATATGAGATATAATTAATTAAATTGTTTTTGGGATTCTGTTCCCTTGGGTTTGTCTGCATAAAAAAAAGGTGTAAAAACAGCAATACAAACAAGCTAGTCTTTGTTTTTTTTCTTTGAGTCAACAAAGGCCTGAAAGCCGAAAACTCCTAAAACTCACGGAAGATCTAAAAAAAAAAGAAACAACAAATGTATGTGAATTCGAGTATAACTAAACGATAAAGTAACTGATTGATGGCTAACAGATGAAATTTCTTTGTTTCAATAAATTTTGGTAAATTTATTACAAATTGTTTTATACGGTAAAGCCAGCGAACCTGTGACAAAATGCGGAAAACCTTAATAAAAAGAATAAATGAATGGATGAATGAGTGAGTGAGTGTACAAATAAATGTGATACTTGTTGTATGGCCCCAAATGACCAGACTAGATCGATGGCATTTATTATAAAAAACCATAAATATTGATGTTATTTAACATATTATTTGTATTTGTTTTCGTGTGTGTCCATTTGTGGCCGAATGAGCCTAAACATTAATATGTAAATAAATGATGAAGGAAAAGACAAGAAACTAAATTTACAGACACTTTTTCATAATCGTATATATGTTATATACGATTGCTGATGATGATGCTGATGATGATGACCAAGACGACAACAACGATGAAGACAATGAATTGGAAATTCTTCCGGTAAACAGAAGTGTCAGTTGAGCAATAAATAAAAAGATAATTTTCTGGCTGCCAGCCATTCCAACAACCAGCCAACAAATTAGAAATTAAATTAAAAAATAAAAAAAAAAAAAATTTTAACCAATATTCCAAATGTATCACAGCATCACAGTACCACCATCATATAAAAAAAAAAAAAAAAAAAAAAAAACCATTTCAAAACCAACATTAATGTCTACTCAATATCAGTTTATCTTATTTCTATCTTATAAATACAACAAACATACACAGAAAGTGTTTGGTTTTAACTATAAACAAAACAAGGTTTCAGACACACAACAGTTCATTTTTTTATGTTTTTATATCTGTTTTCTGTCCATACGTCCGTCCATCCCTCCATCTGTTTGTCTGTCCATGCGTCCGTCCCTCTGGTCAAATGAAATGTTCATTCATACTTAAATTAATAGAAGAAAAAAGTGTCGCTTGATGAGTATTTGGGTATGAATTTTAGTATCTGTTCTGTTCAATTTTGGATTTTTTTTGTTTATTTGTTTGTTTGGGTTGCGTTGTGTGTGTATGCGTGTTTGAGTGAACGTGTGTGTTTGTTTTAGTGCTGATAACAATATTGAAACAATAAACATTTCCTCTTAAAAAAACATACAAATCCACTTAGCAGACCACCACCAACCGTTTCATCTTCAGCATCAACTTGTTCCTCTTTCTCCTATAATACTCCTCCTTCCAACCTTCTTCTGCATCATCTGCTGCTCGGTAACATTGGTAAGACAACAACAATAATAACAACAGCAGCACCATCATCAAAATGCAATCTATAAAATTATAAAAAATCACAAATTACAACACCAAGAACAAAAACTACAACAATTCCAAAGCTTTTTTTTTTTGAATGTCACTACAAAAAAGGTGACACTTTCAGCCAAAGCCAATACCAACAAACAGCTTTCTTGCTAAAGTGTGGAGAATAACTAGCAGGCTTCAGCTTCATCATCACCATAGTCACTGTCATTGTAATTATTGTTGCCACCATCAACAATTTCTGTAAATTTTATTTTTTTTTACTTTTTTTTATCAATTTTAAAGTTTGAATTTTGTTTTTGTTTTAAATATTAAGAGATACAAACAGAAACTCAAACATACGTATGGACGTAAGGACGGACGGTAGGACAGACATAACTGATGCTAGTGTTTGTTTATTTTTCATGTTTATTATCGTCTTTGGTGTTTTCTTATTGTTGGTGTTGATCTCATATAAAGTTTGTTGCTTAAATTTGTGTGTTTCTTTTATTTTTGTAGACAATTTATTGACGAGTTTATTGCGCATGCGCGTCGCTTGTTTTTTTTTTTTTTTTTCTTTTTTTTTGTTTTATACGACTGGCACCCAAACTAACTGACTTTGGCATCACATCACGTTTCATTTAAGTTTTTGTTTTCCTTACAACACAATCACCGCAATAATAACAAGAATAAAATAACAAATATTGTTTAATCTATTTGTATGTATAGGACGAATTGTAGTATCTTTTGGATTTAGTTGTATCTTGTATATCTCGCTTCATGTTATTATTAAATATATTATTAATGTTGTCGCTGTCAACCTCATCTTGGGTATCGTCATCATCATCTTCATCAGCCAACTTTGCTCAGAATCATCTTTACATATTGTTCGTATTAGCATCATCATTATGATTATTAATGCAATTATTGTGTTGCTGATAGTGATGATGAGTCTATAATGATCCTAGAATAAAAATGCTATTAAATAAAGAGATTTCTTTGTCTTCTTCTTCTTTTCTGTTATAGTTTTAAAGACATTTAAATTAGTTGATTTGTTAATTTTTTATACATTTTGTCTTTTATGGAACACTTTTATATTATAAATTTAAAAACTGGGAGGTATTATGTTGAAACGTTATTTTAAAGAGGAAGTTTTAAATTTGAATATTTATATCATAGTAAAATAATATTTGTTAATAAAGGTGATATCATCTGGTAAGTTAATTTAATTTTGCCGGAAAATATTTAGTATTCAGATGTGTCATCATTAAAAAAAAATTACAATTTTTATCAAGACCACTGCTGAAGACACTTTTTGAAATTTATTATATTATTGTAACTCTCCAGACCCAGGATTATTGAAAAGTTGCAGAGACGTATACTTTGCTAATTTTAAAAGAGCTTAATATGCCATTTACACCTAACGAAAACTAGTAGATTTTGGCTACATTCGGTTTTTGTTTGAAAAATTACATAAATTTGTTTAGTTTTTCCATACAAATCAAAAGCCATTTTCACCAAGTTTTTAATGAAAATCGAGTAATAACTACTGAAATAATTACTTATGATGCAGTCTGTTCAGTCGATTTCATAACAGTAAGCTTTAATATATAACGAAAAAAATATAATTGTCAAATTGTTTCATTTATTTTATTGTTTTGTACATTTTTTAAATAAATTATTTTTAAAATATTGTAAAAACATTTTTTGAAACAAAAGTAAATCAAATTGTGTTTAAAAAGAAATCTTTATTAAAAGAAATTTGTTAAGGTATGTAAACGATTTTTTAGTTTTGTAAATTTAGTTTTTCCAAATCCAATTAGTTTTTGTTTTAGTATAAACAGCATATTAGTGGTTTTTATTGGTTTTTTCTTCTAACTTCAAAATTATTCCTAAAAATACCTTAAATTTTTAATATTTTATACACAGAGAAAACAGATTCGCTGCAGCAACCGAATTTCTTGCCAAACTAATTTTGTCGGTTCCATGTACCATCCCACCAATTAGTTGAAATTTCCGAATATTTCGTTGGACAACATTTCAACAATACTTTAAGCTTAACCGATTTTGAATTAATTCGGTTAGCAGTAACGAAAATGTCACTAGAAATAACTGAATTGAAAGCTACTAATTCGGTTCCCAAAACTGACACAATTTATTACTGAAAACAATTTATTTAGGTAGTTGTCAACAGTTTATTACGTAATTATTTTTATTAATTTAATCTTTTGTATTTTAAGTATATTTTTTACTTACATCATACAAATTATTATGTTTATTTAGTACATGGATGAAGTGTGTAACGGACCAACCTATTAAGGCTCCAATTTATAGAGACTGGCTAATTTATATTTCGGCCGCGCTCAGGGAGATTGGGTATGGTTCTTGTCTCTAATAAATGAGATTTAGATCAATCACAAAATTGTTAATATAGGTAGCTATCAATATCGACAGACAACTTAAATCAAATAAAGAGAAACAATCCGAATTAAATCAAAAAGAAGAGATTTGGATGTTATTACCTCTTTTTGCGTCTATACCCTCCCTACCAGTGCTATTTTAAGGTATTATAAATAGCCCTATATCTACTACTTTGTTTACATCCTTAACCGTTCACGAATATATATAAAAAAAATTAGCAATTCATTTTCAAAAATAACAAAATTTATTTAATTTAACATAATTAACCAACTCATTATTTCTTTGCTTTTAAAGAAAGTGTCATATGTATAAAATAAATAAATATATTCACTCAAAATATTATGAAGAAAGTAATAATAATAATAATAAATCAAAACACAAAGCAATTTTAAATTCTACTCAAATACCATAATAATTTTTTATTTTAATTTATTTATTAGGTAAGGATACATATTATTCTTAAAGCCATTAACAATAAAATGTTTTTCATAATCATTCAATAATAAAGTCTTATTATTTAATTAAGTTAAAAATACTCTTCCTAATGCAGCTTGTATTTACTGAGAAATCAATATATGGATAAAAGCTATTGAATTGATTGCATATACGTTTCATGGGATAAAAGTTGGCATAATTGGTTTGAAAATATTTGATTTTTAAAGGAGTATAATATCCAGTTGGACGATTTGGGTTTACGAATTCGATTTTACGAAGCAGGAACTTCGCTATAAATTATCTTTAGATGAGGCGTATTTGCAGCAGTATTTAAATAGCTTTTACGCATGATATAAATATAACCAAATGGAGCAAAACTTAAAAAAATGCAAACACATGCGATTTTCTAGAAATTGCACTTCAATGCTACACTATTTCCTGGACGGGTATCAACTAGAGTTAGTTGGAGAATTTCTGGATCTTGGTATTCTACTTGATTCTAAATTAGATTTCTGAAAGCATATTACAATGACTATAAATAGAGCTCGTGGTGTGCTTGCTTATATGAAACGATGGTCTAAAGAGTTTACAGATCCCAATGTTACGAAACAACTATACACATCCCTAGTAAGACCAATTTTGGAGTATGGGTCTCTTGTCTGGGATCCTCAAGTTAATATGCACATAGACCGATTAGAATCTGTTCAAAAGCAGTTTCTCTTATTCTGCCTGAGGAGCACATTTGGTCATTATTCTGGGAATCTTCCTTCGTATACTGCGAGGTTATCATTAATTAAACTACCTACCTTAAAAAGCCGAAGAACTATGCTAAATGTGGCATTTTTAATTAATTTGATTATTGGTGATGTCCTCTGCGACTTCCTTCTTCGTAACATAAGTTTTAATATTCCACGACGTTTTACCCGACACCTGCACCTTCCTCATTTGTTTGAACAAAAATTATGCCGATGCTGATCCTTTGAGGAGAATATGTAAAAAATTTCAATGAATTGTACAGCTTAATCGATTTTTCTATTAATGTAAATGTAATTAAACGCAATATTATCGTGTTTTTAAATACTTAATATGTCTTAACAAAAATTTTTTTTTTCGTCAATAATGCCTTTATATAAAATCTTGTAATTTATAATAGTCTGTAAGGATTCATATCCATAGATTTAATCAAATAAATTAAAAAAAAGTCGAATAAATTAGAATAATTTTGGGTTCTCTCTATTTTCTAAACTTTCGTTCGCTTGCAGTTACCTTTTTCAACATTATTTTTTGTTTTATAATTCTTTCATAGTAATACTTTTTCTCGGAGATATTAAAAATACTACTAAATTGTTTTAACGTGGATACAACCATATAAATGGAATAATTTAAACAAATAAAAACTAAAAAAAAGAATCAAAAGAAAAATTCTATTGAAATTTTTCATTTATAAATTGATATTTGAAACAAAATATTCATTTATCGATACGCTTTATTTCCAAATGAATACCAAACATGATTAAGGAATATTTGCAGTGTCCTGGTAGAAAGCAAAATAGCAAATGACTGATTTTGACATTTTCGTTCGTATCGTACGAAATACGGAAACCCAATTTTGTATAAAAACACTTATGTTTTCGTTCGACTCACTGTTCTCATAGAAATGTGTTAGAGAAACCCAAATCAGTTTTCGTTCGTTTAGAAAGCGAAAGAAAGCATTAGTTCGATATAGAGAAATGGGCTGTAATAGAACTAAATTAATTACAAATGAAATATTCTAATATTTTCTCCTACTTTCAGGAGTAGCGAGGTCAATAAGTTGTAATTGACTTTCATATGATGTTAAATTAATATTAGAATTCCATAGAAGATTACGAAGACAAACTAAGAGAAAGTTTTTCTGGACCGATTAAATTTTCTTTATATGAAATTCATATTGAGGATTCCAGACCACAGAAGCATATTCCAGGATTGGTCTTACCGAGAGATGCGAATAATTGCTTGGGATCATTAAACTTTTTTCCCCGGCGCTTAAGGAAAAATAGAACTCCTTTTGCCTTATTAGCGATTTGATAAGTGGGGGAATTAAAGGATAGTTTACAAACAAACTTATACAAAAGACAACAACACTTATAGTCATTGCAATGCTTAATATAAATGCTTGTGTGTATATTGTTGACAGATTTGTTCAGTTATAAACCCATAACTCGGTTGTTTAAAAACAAACCAACAAACGGACTTCATCCATTCGACATCATTTCTTACAAGGATCCAGAAAATATAAACTTTTTTGCTCTTCTACAAAAAATTGTGAAAATTACAAACGGAATGACAAACTTATATATGCCCCTATACACCTGTGGAGAAGGGTATAAATATAATAAAATATTTTTATTTATTTATTTATTTATTTTTGAAAACAGTGTACAAAAGGAAAAGAAAATAATATATATATATATATATATATATATATATATATATATATATATATATATATTTATATATATATATTTAATGAATAATATTTCAAAATAAACAAATGTCCTGCCCAAAACAGGCGCATTTACCCAGCTTTTAAAAAAGTATCAATTCGTATTTAAGGTTCCAATTTTCTAAAAACAAATGTCAATTTGGAAACATGTTCCTATTTTAACTTTTAAAAAATTTACAATTTACAAAAAACAAAAAATAATAATTTTCTAAACCATTTTTCCAAAAAAATTTAGTAATTATTTTTTAATAAAAATTACCAATATTCCAAAAAGGACAAAATTTAAAAATGGTATGAAAAGTTATGCAAATGTATAGGTCAAGCAGAAAAATAAAAATCAATCCAGTTAAAAAAAATATATTAATTTCTGAAATAAGTACGCTTTTTCGAAAAAAAAGAAAACTATTTTCAAATTATTATCAATTTGCATTTTGTTGCTTAAGAAAGTATTTTTAAAAAAATAAAAAAATCAAAAAGTACCAAATCCCAAAGAAATATATATATATATATACAGTGCAAGCTTGGAATTCGCAACTACCCATTATTGCGACTGCTTAATTTTTAAAATTGCAGGTTCTATAAACGCGACAGTTTACGACTTTTATCTCTTTTTTTTTTATTTGATTACAATGTCTATAACCAAAAAAGGAAAATTCTCGTCTTTTGGTAAATTAACCTTTTTGGATGATTTTGATCTTCAATTTTGTCAGTTCATTCGTGTCATTTGTTGTATAAATACATTTCTTAATTTGGGAAAAGTTCAACATATTTTAAAGCCAACGATTTTTAAAAAATTAGAGATTTAAAAAAAAGAATACAAAATTTAAAAATAGAAAAATTTGCGTGAATTACAAGTTGCATAAGTCTTAGGTTTACCGCATATAAAGCAAGAAAATTCATTAAAAAATTCGTACGTACAATAGAAAGTGGCCCTGGCAAACGTTGTACCTTAAAGAAAGCTGAGTACGGAAGAATGGAAAATATGCTTCTAAGTGGTTTGTAAAACAAAGGGAAAAAATGTTCCAATATCAGCAGCAATTTTACGATCAAAAGCCAGTCATTTGTATTCCAAAATTTATCAAACCAATTCAGGTTTCAATGCCAGTGATAGATAGTAGAAGAAATTTAAGCGACGACATGGAATTAGATTTTTAAAAAATACGGGTGAGAAATTGTCTTGGAAACCTTATTTTATTGATCATTTTTGAAAGAGTTTAAGGATTACGTTGATGAGCATGGGTTGACTACTTCATCAAATCTACAATGCAAACGAATCCGATTTATATTACAGGATGCTTCCAAATCACACTCTTGTCACATGTAAGGAGAAAACGGTTCCCGGAGAAATATATGTGAAGAGCGAATAACTTTTTTTGAAATTGTTGGTTGTTGGAAAATCGAAAAACTCATGCGCCTTTAAATACTTTTTCAAAAATCCTGTAATATCATTTATATTCAAGGATAATTTAATTTTCACCAATTAGTAAAAGTAAGTTATTCATAAGTAAAAAATTTTTTAGATCCGAGAATTTTTGGCTTCAAAAGATCTGCCGCAAAAAGCAGTTTTGCTTTTAGATAACGCGACGTGTCACCCAGTGGAGGAATCAAAAAGTGTTGACAGTTTAATTATAGCAATCTACCACCCAATTACACTGCGCTTATTCAACCGTTAGATCTAAACGTTATTAACTTGATGAAATTAAATTATAAAAAACAACTGCTCACCCACTTGCTTGGCGAGAAGGGAACAAATTTGGAGCTCAAACTAAAAATCTTCAATCTCAAAAATGCAGTTCAGATTCTAGCCAAGTCCTTGAATAAAATATCAATGTCCCAAAATCCGAAAATCCTGGAACGCCTTGCTCGAATTCGGTAGTGAATGAAGTGTAGAGGACAGCATGCCCTTAAATACATAGAAAACTAAGACTATTGGTACACTTGTAGCTCAAATTGGTACGGAATAAACAACTGGATTCAAAAAGAATTTCATGTGGAAAGTAATGAGGAGTAAATGGAATTATCAGATACGGAATCGGAGGATTTATACGATAGTGATCATGAAGAAAACAAAATTAAAGTGGACGATTGTATAACATCGATAAACATATGCATACAATGGGCTTTGGGCGACAGATCTCGTTTTTAATTAGTCGCGAAAATTGAGCTTCATAAAAAGTATTTTTTATTTTATAAATCCGAATCTATTAAAAAAATTTTTAACATGAAATACAAAAGAATTTAAGTAACAACACAGAAAAAAATTCATAAATGTTAATAAGTATTTAATAAATAACATGACTTTCTTCACCAACATTTTTTTTAGACAAAATATAATTATTTTTCTGGATATTATTAAATTGTACATAATCACAATTTTGAAATTTTATTTTGGAAGCTACGAGAAATTTCTAAAATTTTTATTTTTTTCAAGAAAAATGTAAAAAAAATGTTTTATTGCAAATATGCATAATTTTGTAACTTAAAATCATTAAAAAATTTAAAATTTTCCCAAGATAATTTCAAAAATTTTTTTACAGGACCATAACTAAGTCTTTTAGTATAATTTTCCCGAAATTATATTATTACATCCATTCGAAAGCTTTATTGAAGGCAAATTTTAAATTTTAATCTTTTTTTGAAATAACTACATTAGTTTTCTTGTTACCGAAAGGATTAATATGTAATTTTATAAGGCTTTTATAGCAAAAGTAAATTCCTTTTCTTCTGCACACGGGGGAAATATGAAGGAAAATTTAATATTCAAACCTTGTTGATTTTATTTAATTGTTCTATATATGTTTGTTGTAAACATAATAATATTAGTTTTTTTTATTTTAAATTGAACAAAAACTGTAGAACTTTTCGATTTTATAGATTTTATATGGAATGAGTTACTTCCATACATTTTTGCCCTAGAAAAATATTTGTATAACGTTTTGAATTTTTTTTTTAATAACTTTTTGAGTATTTAAACAATACAGCATTTAAAACTTCAGATAGTAATATGTTTAGTCTTTTTTAAAAAAAAGGTTAAAAAAAATTTACATCATTGTCGAAATTTTGATATAGGAAACGAAAATAATTTTAAAAATGTTGAACAAATCATTAATGTTTTTCAAATTGGAGTATATATAAAAGAATTAAATATAGTTGAAAAACTAAGTTCTTCAGTTTTCTTAATCCATTAAAAAGCTTAAACTGACTTAAAATTTCAGATTAAAATAATAAAAAAAGAAGTTTTAGATATTAAAGAACAGAATTAGGATTTAAAGTCGTACACAGAGAAAAAATTCATATATTTTATTTTTTTCCATAAATATTATGAATCGAACATAAGTTTTTTCCCAAACTTTTTCCATAAAAAATAAAATTTTGTTCATAGATATTATTAAACTGTACCTACCAATTTTGAAAAAATGTTGCAGAAATTTTAATTTAGTTTTATTAGCTCTGTATGAATATATTAACAATAAATTCTTTTAAAAGGCAATTTTCCAATAAAAAAGCTGTTAAAAAGTAATGTTTAGAAATTTACATAAATTTGTTGCCATTCTATAGCACATGCACCGTTCTAATAAAAAACGCTTCTGTTATATTCTTTTGTTTCCAATATGTGACTAAAAATCATTAAAAACTAAAAATTCTCCAAAGAAAATTTCAAACATGCATTTAAAAATTGAAAATACCCAGCAAAAACTTTGCTTTCCTGGTAAGCTAGCAGGTATAATTGGAAACAAAAATAAACTACTTATTTTTTGCCTGAATAACTAGTTATTGTTGTTCGACTTGTCCACAAATTCATGTAGTTATTTTTTGACTCTAGGGTACTCAAAAATATGTACCTAAACGAAAACAAAAATAAAAAGAACAAAAGAATTTTGCCGTCAGTGGGACTCGAACTTGGACACACACTATCAATTCGTTTTTACTGACTAACGTCTTACGCAGTACACCATCTCGCACATAACATTCTGAGCGACAAAAACTCTATTTAGTTTAAAGTATCTTTTTAAACATTTTGTTATAAAAAACTAACAGCTTCAGAATGGGGTTGAACCTACAACCTTCTGGTTGTTTATCCGGCGCCCTAGCCAACTCATCCACGTGATTGCAGTATTACTATGGCATTATACTATTGAGTACTTATTAATGTAATACATAGTAGGCAAATAATAATGACGCCTCATTACCAAGAAACTACTTTAATAAGTAGTTGCCATTACCGAAAACAAAAAAGTTTTTGCTGGATATAAATGAAAATTTCAACAATTTGTTTAAGACTTCTTGACTTTTGATTCAGTTCAAAAAATGTAAAAAAGTGTTAATATTTAAGACAATAGCCTGAAATATTATGAACTAAAATCAATGAAAGTAAATTTGTATATTTATACGCAAACTTTTTTCTGTGTAATCATAATTTCGAATTTGTCAAAATGAAAAAAAAAAAAAATACTCCCTGTTGACGGAAATTTCGAAACTGCTTTCTGTTTGTACATTCAAACTTTGCGATTTTAGAACATATATACTAAAGTCAAAATTTCAATACAAAATAGGTCAAATTCGGTAGGGTCTGTACTTAACCCTATTGAGTGATTGGACTCGTTTTTAATTTTAGAATCATCTCTGTGAAGATACCTTTTGGAAAAATATAAAATTATTATAAGTTATTAAAAAAAATTTTATTTTGGAGAAAAAAGTGTGTAGACACTCTTTCGTCCAAAAGAAAATGAAAAATCATATTATTTGCAATTTTCAATTTAAAAAAGGTTTAATTTGTACTCAGAAAAGATATCGACTTTGTACATTGCACTGCTACGCCTATATTTTATTCAAATCCAACCAGCTTATTAGAACTTACAGATTTATTAACAAAAATTTTCGATTCTGCCCCACTGTGCATAGCCACAAAAGAAGTAATGATTTTTTTCATCCAAGTTGTAGTAGTTTTTCCCCAGATTATACCGAAGTATTATTTTATATATAAATTGCTTATTAAATAGGAATTTTATTACTTTTTTGGTTAATCGCCCAAAAGCGAGTTGATAGTATTATGACCAAGTTTTTGGCACCATTGCTCTATGAGTATTTTAAATAGGTAACTAAAATTGTACATTGGAATTTTGAGGAATGACATCAATGTTCTTTTATGACTTCCTGTAATATAAATATTTTTTTACTATCAGTTTCGAAATTAGCCTGACATCCTACCAAATATACTACCAAAGTCATATAGACATTTTAGGTCAAAACATAACCAGTTTCCGTCACTTGTAAGAAAAGTGTTGAAATATTATGAAGTCATCCGAGGTAATTTGTCATCATCTAATGACGTCTAGATCAAGAATTAAAATTGAAAATTAAGAAAATATATATAGTTTTCGTAGACGATCTTCTATGAAACCGAATCTTGTGAAATGTGACAATGTGTTTTATAAATATTCAAAATATTATTTTGATACTAACATTTATGTGATTTTTAAATATTAAATATTATATTGATTCGAATAATGTGGCCCTTATATTTGTATAATGGACTATGTAAAATAATAAAACGATCATAACTGATTGTAATAGGGCTCGTCCTTGTGCCTAATAACTATTTGTGGCAAAATTCAATAAGACATCAAAAAATTTGTAACCTTTGTTCACATGCTTTACACGGTCTGACAAACGGACTGGCAGACATCGGCTCAGAATGTGATTCTAAATCCTTTAATATACACATCAGCGCGAACCCATAATAAAATTTGTTTCTATTTCTTTTTCGAAACACCCTCCTTAAATAACTTAATAAATCGAAAGAAATGTAAAAAGAAAATTTTCCAAATAAATAATTGCACTTGATTATTAAAAATTAAATTTTGTTTTATAATTTTCTTTGTTCACACCCCATGTTACAATGTTTTCCGGTAAAAGAAAACAACTTTATATTTTATTTTTATTTTTTTTGGTCTACGTTGTTAATATTAGAAATAAAAGAAAAAAATACTTATTCATCACTAAGGAGGTGGCATTTAATGAAATGTTTGACAACAAAAGAGAACAAAAAAAAAAAAAAAAAAAACATTAAAGTTTTTGTCTTTTGAATATTTGATTCTAAATTTTTCCATAAACGCCAAAGATGTGAACATATTATTTGGTGGTATTTATACTTTAAACATTAAAGGTTTAAGAGTTGGCTGGCTGACTGACTATTTTCTGTGTGGGCGTTTAGCGAAACAATTTTGTGTAACCTGATACTAACAAATCGGATCATTAGACACGTTGACTGGCTATAAAGATATTTTTGTATTTACTCTTTTTGTCAAATATAGCTGGCACCAAAAAGCCATACGTATACATAATGTGGCAAGAAGGAAAGAAAAACTATTTTCTCAATACTGACTGCTAAATATGATGATTATGGTGGTTAAACTGATGGTAATGCAGATGACGATGACGAAATATGGTACAAAAGGAATAAAATGTATTTAAAAAAAAAAAGATCTAAAAAAATAATAAAAAAAAAACTTGAAAAACAGATAACGTCAACAAATGGTCTTCATTGTTGTTGTTGTTACTAATATTCTTGATGATGATAATATTGCTGTTGTTATTGTTTTAGTTGTTGTTGTCGCCATTGTGGTCTATGATAGTAAAACTATTTGTTTTAAGTAAACCATGGGGAGAATCTTTTCTTTTTTAAGACAAACGGATATAAATACAATAAATGCAGCACAAAAAAAAATCATAATCAAAATAAAAGAATAATCAAAGAAACGCTGTCAATGCATGTGGCGTTTAAGAAACCAAAACCAATAATAATAACAACGACAAAAATGAAGAAAAAAAAAAAAAAACAATAACGCAAAAACAAAAAATAATAAATAATGCGGAGGTGGTGTATAAGGGCTAAGTTAGTCAACTAAACTAAACTAAACTAAACATCCATCCATCCATCTATCTATCTATCCAGGCTAAACAAACTATCCAACAAAAGCGTAGATCGAGCGCGTGTGGAGCATGCCACATGAGGTAAATACTAAAAAAAAGAAAAGAAAATTTTTTTAAAAAGTCACAATATACCCCAGATGATGATGATGATGATGCTTGACTTTATTTTCGAACTTTGACAGAATGAGTAAGCCTAGCCCTTGTTTTGTTGTTGTTGGTTCCAAAAAGTTATAAAGAAAACGACGACAACAACAAAAACAATAAAACCTATGAAATGAAACCTCAAATGTGAGGATGAATGGTTTTCAGTTTTTTTTCTTTTTTTTTTTTTGGGCTGCATATGAATGGCTTTTTACAATCCCTACGAGAGACCGCGAATGTATGTATGAATGTTGGTTTGTTTGCATTCAAATCAAACCACAATTTTTATATTTAATGGATGAATGAATTGTGGCGCTTCGATTTTTTTCTTTCGTTCTTTCATTTTTATTTTTTTTTTATTAATTTTTTGTTATGGATAGCTTTTATTGTAAGCTATAACTGCATGCACTTAGAGAAAATTTAGAATAAAGTTTATTTCTACTATGGTTGTTTGCAGGCCAGGACATAAGTTTCACCGTCTTTTACACAGAAATGAAATTTACATTAAAATTGAAAAGAATGAATCGATTTTGTCTATTTTCAATACCAAACAAACCTTAAAGAAAAGGAAATTTTGAGCTAAATTTCCGGATAGACCGATATAACAAAAACGTCTTAGTATTTCATGAGGACCCAGAATATATAGTAGTATATTAGGGTGGGTGAATTGTTTTCTGTCAAAAACATTATCAGATAAAGTTTCCTAAGAAACTAGGGGTCTAAGATCAAAATCAAGCTGCCGCCGAGAAACATAAAAATTTATAAAAATGCACCAAGTAGTCCTCTGAAGGACCAAAATCGAATGGTGATTTTTTTATATATCTGGCTCAAAATTGTGAATTTTTAGAGACCCATTTTAGGAAAAAATCTAAAATCTTGGTCTAAATATATGAAGGGACCTATGACTCTTTAATCGCTGGTAGGGAGCTAAGTTTTAATTTTAAGCCACTAGTTTGTTAGGGTAAATTTCTTAGAATTTTGCATATATTTTGTTTTCGGTTTGCTCTTTTTTCTCAACCGAATAATTTGATCCACCCTAATGATCTTATTTTTAAAATTAGTACTTTTTTTATAATATTGTGTTTATTTATTTTTTTGATGACTTTTAAGTACTTTTCTTTAGATTGGTAGATTTATTTTTTTTTTAATAATTTACACCTTTTTTGTACTTTTGTTTTACATTAAAATTGAAACTCTTATTGCAAACTCGTGTTTTTTTATTTAATGGAACATTTTTAATGAGAGAACTCTTATAAAAATTTACACTTTTTTAAATACGTATTTAGTTTTTTTTTTTTTTTTTTTTTGGAAAAAGCGATACTTTTTGAGATATTGGTACTTTATTACAACTCTTAAATAGTAGTACTTTTTTGAAAGGTATGTTTATTTTAGAAAATGGTATGTTTTTTCTTAATTGCTATATTTTTATTTTTTTAATTATTACTTTTTTTTTAATTAGTACTTTTTAGAATTTAGTATTCTTCTGGAAAGTTAATAATACCTTTTTGAAAGTGAGTACTTTTTTTGTAAATTAAAAAAAGAAAAATAATAATAATAAAAATACTTCATCAGAATTTATCAGAATTTTTTTAATACTTTTTTTTTCAATTGATGTTTTTAACTAATGCTTTTGGTTTTTTAATTTGCTACTTCTTTATTTTTATTTTCTTTTTGTTTTTGTTTTAAATTAGACATATTATAAAAATTGGTACCGATTTTTTATTCGATGTTTATTTTCTGGAAAATTAGTACTTTTTCTGGTAAAATTCCATTTTTTTTTGTTTTTTGTTAATTTATAATTATATGCTTTTTTTTGATGATTAAAATTTTTAAAATTATTTGAAAGAATTAGTACTTTATGCAAATTTGGTACTTTTTATTGACAAAAACTATTTTGGTCCTCAAAATTTTTTTTTAACATCGGTTTTTTATTGAATATTAGTACTAATATATTTTGAATATTGGCTTTATCTTTTTTTTGTTTTGATTATTAGTTGTTTGGCTTTTCATATGGTACTTTTATTTGTACTTTTATGCAAATTAGAATTACTACATTTTATTTAGTACTTCTTATTTTAATTTGTTACGTCTTTACGATTTTTTATTTGACCATTTTAAAAATTTGTACTTTTTTGGAAAACTTGTACTTTCCTTCAGTACATTCTTCTTCAAATAGTACCTTTTAGGAAAATAATAATTTTTACTATTACTATTTTTGTAAACGGTACTTTTTAGCACACATTTTTTTGCACGGATTTTTTGTAGAATTCTTACTTTTTTTTCTTAATTAGTATTTTAGGTAAAAAATTGGTACTTTTTATGAAAGTGAAGAGATTTTTTTTAAATGGATACTTTTTGAGTTTTGGTACTTTTTTTTAAATTAGTATGCCTTTTTTTGAAAAATGGTACAATTTTTAATTATAGTTTGTGTTTTAATTTGGTTCCTTTCAAAAAACTTTTTAAAAGTTCAGAAATTTTGGAAAATTGGCTTTTTTTGTTGAAAATTTGTATATATATTTTTTAATTTCAACCTGGTTTTAAAAAAAGGCTCGTTTTTTGAAAAACTGCTACATTTTTTTTACTTTGTAGAAAATTCATACTTTTAACAAAAAAATTTAGGCTTTTATAGTCCTTTCTTGAAAATGCGTATTTTTTTAATGACTTGCCCCCAATATATTTTAAGCCGCAGCTTACTTCGAACTTTTTCGATTAGATTACATTTTTTAAAAGACAAAATTCTCTAGAGATCTATGAACCATAGCTTATATGTAACTGGGCTACAAAAAGTCGGAAAATCCTTGAGAATTTGAGAAATCAATTTCTATTAAAATTATTTGTCATCTTCATACTTTTTTTCTGCGTGTAAATAAAAAAAAAAAAAATAATAATAAAAACACCAACAAGTTCAAACGTGGGCGATTGAGACTTCCTTAGTATGTAGACATAAACATTTGTATATAAGTAGATAAATATGTTTGTATGTATGCAAGTTTATTTGTTTGTATATAAATCTAAAAATCTGTATATAAATATTTGTAACATAAGGTTTGGCAAATGCCCTGCGGCTTGCTATTGAACTCGAAAGTTATGAGCCAACAATGATGGACGTATAACGACATCGCTAAAGACGAAACATTTAAAAACGTCCTTAGAGTTGAAAATGAATGGCTGAATAGATTGGTTGTATGATTTTACACTGACTGTTTGCTGTTGCTTTTTTGCTTAAATGCTGGTGTCTTCTACCAGGTTAGAAAATAACACAAAAATAAAAAAAAAAAAATGTTTAAAGAACTTGAGATTTTATTTTGTCTTATTTGCGCTGGTTAAAGATGAGTTTGTGTGATTTTTTTTCTCGCAAATGAAGAAAAAAAAAAAAGAACTTGGTATAGGCGTTTATTCCCCAAAATATGTATGATACCCACCCACGAGCAGCAGTTACAAAAATAAAATAAAAAAAAACTTCAAGACAAACTGCTAGTGGTAGAAGTAAAATTATTGCCAGAATGTATGTTTGAGCATTTGCCTGCCAGCAAATAAACTAAAAGTAAACGAAAATCAACTGAAACCATACATCCACCATTTCTTTAACCATTCCATTCATTTCTTAAAGTATTCTTCTATTCACATCTATGTTTGAGTACAAGTACCGACCGCACTTTTTTCAGCTGGCGCTGTATATTTTCCTTGCCTTTCATACTTCTCCAACAACTCCAACAATGCCTCCAAAAAATACAATGCCAAAAACTGAAACAGATAAAAACGACCTGAAAAAAAACTATATATTATATGAGTATTGATGTTGTTGTAATTTTGTTACCTTGCCTTGCTTTAAGGTGTGCTCGAGGTAATAATTCACAGTACTCTGCAAAATGCTGATTTTTATACCTTATAATATTGTGAAATAATTATAGATAAATTAAGTTTAACTCAGAGTTTGTAACAATTAAAAGAGAGTACATAATTCGATGTTTTGTTAAGTATGCTAAAAATGTTTTAGCTCTTTAATGATAAGAAGCATACGGTTCGTAGCAGCAAAACTATTAGCATTACGCCTAGTTTTCACTGATGCAATTTTAAGCCCAACTTACAGCCTAAGGACTTTAGAACAGAGCGAAGAACCATAAACTATTTTTAAACTAATTGTTTATGTTTCAATTTCACTTGAAGACTTTTCTAATTTTATTGTTCTCTCTCAAACTCCTCTCCAGGAAAAATCTGAAATGTACAACTCTGAACCTAATAGTGTATTTCAAATTCGTTGCAAACTGTTAAAGCTGTTAATCATTCTTTTTTTTTACTTCACTTATTTTGTTGATTTGTTTTTATTATATTTTTGTCAAAACAACACACAAAATTTTTGCACAATTTAAAATAAAAAAACGACGACCAAGAAGAAGAGCAAGAAGATCATTATTGAGGGATGCAAAATGCCAATAAATAAGTTCAAAAAGTTTACTTTGTGGCATGGTTGAAGTGTATGTGTTTGTTTTTTTTTTTTTTGTTGCATGGTGTGGTGTGGTTAAGGTTCGTTATTTTACAACTTTTTAACAACTGTTTAGTGATGCTTTTCTTTGTTTGTTGTTGTCGTCGTTGTTGTTTTTGTTGTTGTTTTGGCGGCATTCAGTTTAAAACAAACGTGTGCCCACCTATAAAGTGAATAGGTTCGTAGAAATCTTTTTATTTATTTTAATTCTTTTGTTTTTGTTATTTTGCAATATTCACAATCATCATAATTATGAGTAGCAAAATTTTGACCCGATGACTTGTTTTTTTTTTTTTAATTTTATTTAGATTTTTTATTACGCTGCTTTGGGTGGGCTATCTCGATGCTTTTTTGATAGAGATTGAAATGGATTACAATCAAACAATTTATATTTGAAATTAATTTATAACAAAATGAAAATGATATAAGTAAATAGATTTAAACTTTGGCATCCTAAAGATCCTTAAATAAATATTAATTTTCCATTATCTCATTAAAAAAGCTATTTCCAAACTCTGGTTAAATGATGTTGTTGTTTTTGTAAATAATTTTATTTATTATTATTATTTATTATTATTATTATTCTTTATATAATTTTTAAATGAGATACCCTAATTTAATTGTAAATATTGTCAGCAATTATGCATCGAAAAAATAATTTTTGCGCAACCAAATTTCAAACTGTTGGCTTTAGTTTCCTGAAGAAATACAAAATATAGATATTTTGTTATACTAAAATTATGCATTTATTTAAAGGCATATATTTCTGTGGAACTATTTCGTGTGTCACTTGAATAAGAAATTCTTTTAATATTAATTGGGAAGGCTAGAGAATGTTTAATTTGATAGTTTTTAAATAGTTTTTATTTAAAATGGGACGTGATAAGGCTCTTGATAACTGTGAAAAAGAAAAAAATTCTGATTTTGAAATCTCAGGGTCAGAATCCGGTCCAAATAGCCACAAACATTAATAGAGGAAAGACAGTTGTGTACAATTATTTAAATAACGTGGAAAGATATAGAAAAAACATGAAAGGGCGGAAGAAAATGGCAACAACTCCAAAAGAAAGACGAAAAATTCTTAGAATTGCATCAAATACTGCCATGTCGGTATCAAAAATACCTGAAAAAAGTGGAGTCAGTGCCAGTTTAAGAACAGTGCATCGTATTTTAAAGTCGCGACCATACATAGTCCGACGAAAACTGCAAAAAAGAACAACACTTAATGAAAAACGCAAATCACAACGTCTACAGTTTGCCAAAAATACAAAGACATGGTCCGACAAATAGTTTAAAGTTGTATTTTCCGATGAAAAAAAAACTATTACTTCCATGATCTAAATAAAGAGGAATTATTTTTGAGCTGCAGACATAGACGAGAGTACGGAATAATGGTATGGGGTGCCATTTCGTATTATGGTACCATAGAATTGGTTTTTGTATCCAACAAAATGACTGCAACGACTTACAAAAACATTATGGAGGAGGCATTTCCAAAATTTCATGATTTCTTTGCGCCCATACCAAAACGACAACGCTACCGCCAGAACAGTAAAACAATGGATTAATCAACAAGGTGTTCAACTTTTGGATTGGCCCCCGTATTCACCAGACCTGAATTAAATGAAAAATCCCAGACATTTGGCTTGCAAGAAAAGTTTATGAAGGAGGAAAACAATTTGAGACGATAGAATCCTTAAAGGATGCAATAACGGAAGCATGGAGTTCAATTTCGCTAAATTACTTAGAGTCATTATACAAATTGATGCCAAATCGCATTTTTGAGGTTATTTCTAAAAATGTTGGCAGTACTCATTACTAATTGAATGCTAGAAGATAATAACTTTCATTTTTATAACCTAAAGTTTAAAAATAAATTACAGTTTGCTTAGTTTTAAAATATTCCTTATTGAAGTGATACAAGAAAAAGTACCACAGAAATACATGTCTTTAAATAAATGCATAATTTTAGTTTAAAAAAATATGTATATTTTTTATTTCTTCAGAAAACTGAAGCCCACAATTTGAAATTTGGTTGCGCAAAAAATTATTTTTTTGTGATCTTTAGTTTAGGAGATATACTTAATTAAATTTAAAAAAATGTGATTCCTTATTAAAGTGACAGGTAGTGTATAAGGAGCAACCTCATATATTTTTCATACAACACAATAGAAAAATTTAATTTCAAACGTAAATATATCTCGCCTGAAATACTTATTAGAATCTAACAAAAAATTGATACAGAACTATATACAAAGAATTCAAAAAAGATTTGTACTTTTTCCTTGTTGCAATATATGGTGTAAACTCATTAATTGATTTTTTGCTTCAATGACAAGTAGCAAGATCAGGCCAGAGAATTGAAAATTCTCTATGTTTTGCTTTGAATGGAAGAAATCTTTTCCAAAGGCACTGTGTTAATGGAGGTATTAGTTGTGAATTTAGTGCTCCTTTTTGTGCTAGACCAAATATTTTTATGGAATCTGTAACTCCTAAGCTAAAAGTTGGATTTAATTGAAATGCATAGGAAAGTTGTAGAGAAGGACTTAAGCTTTCAGAAAAATTAGCTTGTAGCTACTCTGCTGCTATAATACGACATAAGCTAAAGTTGACCACATTGAGCATGACATACTTTCTCTGCTGCTAAAACCATTTTAATATATTTAGAAAGAAATTTTTTATACATTTTCAAATGTAAAACAAAAATTATAAATATTAAAATTTATATATTTTTTCAGCTAAACTCCTATAGCTGTTCAAGTATGAAAAAAGTATGAATAAAATATAAAAAATATACATTATGTGTTTATAGCTTCTTACACACAGCCAATATAATCACCTCAAAACACATATCTCAAGTAAAATTGCTAAAAAAATTTCACTAAGTTCCTATGAGAAACTTTGTACCTTGTGGATCTTCAGGCTTGCTTTTTTTAATTTTTCTGACAAAATATTTAGAGCACTCTAGCTTCTGAGCCGCTCTCCTTTCCGGTTTTTTCCTTTAAATTCGAATTATTTTGCTACAGTCTAAAAATATTTGTTTTCTTCCGCTTCTAAATTTTCAGTGTTTATGAATTTTTTGTTTGTAATTAAAACTAAAGACTATTCGACAATTTAATATCAAATAATTAAACAAGTTTGCAATCGTAAATTGCCTTGTTGTCTCTGTTTGGCGATACCAAAGCAGAGTATGTGGACTATAATTAGACACCAGCAGAATGGAATACGTATTTTCTGTGCTGCTACACACTTCATCAGCATTCGTGGTGTCTTATCCATTTTGGTTTCGTTGAAACCTAAACATGGCGCCCGCCTTGCACTGGGTACAATTTTGAGGGACTCAATTAGCAGCGCCAGGCGTTTGGGGCAAGTAAAGAGAGATAGAACATAGCGTCGTAAACGCTGTTATAGATGTGGTTACAGTAGTCACATCCGGTTCGAAGGACCATAAACAAGTTTGCAATCGTAAATTGCCTTGCTGTCTCTGTTTGGCGATACCAAAGCAGAGTATGTGGACTATAATTAGATACCTGCATAATGGAATACGTATTTTCTGTACCACTACACACTTCATCAGCATTCGTAGTGTCTTATCCATTTTGATTTCGTTGAAACCTAAACAATAATCGTTCGATGAAGTTAAAATCAATAATTTCGAGTAAAAATTTATTCGAGCAAATTATGTCGATTAATCGAATAATTCGAGTAAAAAATTTGCTTTCTTAACTGGTTTTAAAGTAAAGTAAACTGATTTTGTTTTAGTTTTTTAAAAATTTTGCTTGAAAAAGAAAAATGCTTTAAAATATAATAGTTTTAATATGTCGCTAAGTGGCACCACATTTTGGAATTATTCTAAAATTATATCTAAAATTATTAAGCGCAAAGAAACGCGTGGGCATGTATCTGAAATACAACGCGTAATTAAAGTTTAAGGTTGTTTTTCTATTTTAATTCATTCGTTTTACGGAGAATGATATCAGAACATTAAACAATTTAATTGACACTCTTAGGCCAATTAATATAACTATCACAGAATTAAGTAAATATATAGAAGCAATGGTTTTATAAAATCAAAGAAAAGAAATATACTTAAATTTTAATTACATATTATTTTTGAGAGAATTTCACTTAAACTTAATTTATTTCGTTGTTTGTTAATAGAAGTATGAAGTATTATATATCATTAGAAAGCTTATAAAAATAAGCGTATTCGTAAATCCATTTAATTTCTTTTCATATTGAAACATTTGTATATTAAGAAAAAATATGTTTTGAAAAAATCTAATGAAATTCAAACAAAGCCGCATTAAAACAAAAAAAAAAAAAAAAAAAAAAAAAAGAAAACGGAAAAACCGTTTCGGTATAACTGCTACAGGATTATATTTTATTATTATGGTCTTATTATTTTTCTATGTGTAAAAGATTCAAATATCCAAATTATTTGTGAAAAGGCCTTTCTTACGATACCAAATTTTCATATTATTTTTTTTTGGCAGAAATATGAAAAAAATCCAAAAGATCCGAAAAAAGGACCTTTTTAAAATTTGATCTAGCTAACGAAAGATTAATGCCGGGATGAAAATTTTGAGAAATGATAATTTATGTTCCAAGGGCAGCTGTCTAGTCAATAAGAGACAGCTCACTTGGGTCCAATTTGGTCCTGTTGAGAAAAACGATATCTTAGAATGAAGTAATTTTTCATTTAAGCTGGGAACATCGATACTTTTTATTTTGGGCCCACTCTAATGTGCATAAATTTTTTCGTATGCAATACTTATTTTTTTAACGGAATTTTTTATAATTAAAATATACATTCAAATTTCAAATATGTGTATAACAATTAACTTCTTCTTTATGCACTTGTTTTAGCAAAGTGCATTCCATTCAAAGGAAATCTCAACATATTAACCTAAACAAAAGATATTTATAAAATATTTTTAACTTTTATATCTATTATTGAAATCTTAAAAAAAAACATGTTTTATAACGTCCTTGTAGCCACACCTCTAACATTAATGCTAACATTTTTTACGCCTATTAAAATATAACCATCCCATTTAACCCCTTTCTATGTAAATGCAAAACAAAATAATAAAACAGATTTTGTATTAAATAAATAATACAATTTTCCAGATGAAAGTAACATTTGCATACATTTCAAAACAAAAAAAAAAAAAAAAAAAACTTTTGCTTTTTTTGGGGGGATACCAACAGTAAAAATATATAGATGGAGATAATAAACAAGAGATTAAACGCCGCAGGACACTTAAATAAAGTTCACAAAACAAACAATGAAACGATGACATGCTACAACGCGTTTAATGTACAAACATTACAAATAAGGGTTTTTATTTAACTACAAATTGTTACAATCCTTATTATTTTTGTTGTTTTTAATAATTGCTCAATTTTAGCACTCATTTAATTATCCCACCAGGGTTGGTAAAAAAAAAGCCGAATAAAAATAATTGGGAAGGGATGTAATTTTAAGTAGATAGATTTCATGTAATAGATACAATAAACATCAGTTTAGGTATAATTTGCACTTAAATCACAGTTAAGTGGCGGTATCCTGAATGGCAACCAAAATGAGCAGACACGCCCTTTTAAATTATTTCTCATATCAATTTTTTTTCTTTTACCCTTAAACATCTGTGCAAAATGTATATGTACAATGTTATGGAAGAAAATTATTTTATAATCATGATGACAAAGTTGATGAGAAATGTTGATAAAATTTTTGTAATGTGGCAATCACTTTAAGCGAATCAGTGGAATATTTTTGAAACAACTACCCTATAGGAAAAGTAACTGTTTTGGGATGGTATTAAAAAGGGTTAATGCTGTTTTAGGAGATTGAAGTGTCACATTTTTTAAAAATGATAGTTTTATTTTATTTTTATTTTTTAATTTTTATAATATTATGGTTACAGCAAAGTTTTTTTTGTGTAATATCATTTATTATTTTTATAATACAAAAAAAATATGTTTGTCACAATCATATTATGCTTCTGTTTACAAATTCTAGAATAAAGTAGAGAAACATAATATAAATGATTGCTATAAAAATACATATTTTATGTTTATTATAAAAATAATTTATTTATGTTATGGAAGAGAATTATGTTATAATCATGATGACAAAGTTGATGACAAATGTGGCAATCATTTTAAGCGAATCAGTGGAATATTTTTGGAACAACTACCCTATAGAAACAGTAACTGTTTTGGGATGGTATTAAAAAGAGTTAATGATGTTTTAGGGGATTGAAGTGTCACTTTTTTTAAAAATGATAGTTTTATTTTATTTCTATTTTTTCATTTTTATAATATTATGGTTACAGCCAAGTTTTTTTTTTGTAATATCATTTATTATTTTTATAATATTAACTTAAATAATTTATATAATTGCAGCAATGGTTACAACCTAATTATTTTTATAATACAAAAAAATATATTTGTCACAATCATATTATGCTTTTGTTTCCAATTCTAGAATAAAGTGGAAAAACGTAATATAAATGATTGCTATAAAAATACATATTTTATGTTTATTATAAAAATAATTTGGTTATGGAAACGAGTGTTTGATTAATAAAATATGGTAGGCCGCAATTATAGAAGTCATTCTAGTAACTATAATGCAATATTAAATTAAACATGTAAATTAAAAATACATTTATTTATTAGGAAGTTTAAAAAAAATAGTTTTTAAAAAAAAATTTTCAAAAGTTTTTAAATATGTCTTGAATTCTAAAAGTTATTCTAAAAATTTGGTTTCTGTAGGAAGTTTTTCAAAAATTCAGTTTTTAAGGAAAAATTTTAAAAAGATTTTAAATATGTCTTTAATTTTTAAAAGTATTGTAAAATTTGCTTTCTGTAGAAGATTTTAAAAAAATTAAGTTTTTAAGGAAAAATTAAACAAAAATTTTTTAGGAAATTTGTTTTTTGTAAAAATTTTTACAAAAAATTTGTTTTAATAGGAAATTTTACAAAATTTTCTTTTTATAGGGAATTTTTATAAAATTTTCTTTATAAAAAAAAAATTCAATTTTTTTAAGCAAATCTAAAAAGTTTGTTTTTCAAGAAAATTTTCTAAAAAATTTGGTTTTCAATGATATTTTCTAAAAATTTTGTAAATAAAACTTTTGCAGGTAGTTTTTTAAAAATTGTTTTTATAGAAAATTTTTCTCAAATTTTTTTTTATTATATAGATACCAGAAATTTTTTTATAAATTTCTTTTTTATAAGTTAGTTTTACAAAAATTTTGTTTTAATAGGAATTTAGGAATCATATTTAACCCCGTATTCACAGACAACTTTTAAATATAAATAACTTTTAAATCAAATTTTTCATACAAATTTTATCTCTAAAATGTATTTTAAATTTAAAATTAGTTTGTGGATTAGCTTTTAAAGGAAATTTTTGAAATTAAAAATTTTTACCAAATATGTAAGAAAATTTCTAAAAAAAAATTACCGAATAATTTTATTTAAATTTTGTTTTAAAGGTAATTTTCTAAAAATTTAGCTTTTAAAAAAAAATTTTTTAAATTTTAACTTACATATAGGAATTTTTTTTAAATTACTTTTTATGGAGTTTTTGTAGTAAATTTTTATCTTTTTTTATAGGAAAATTTCAAAATTTTTTGTTTAAAAAAAAATCTCAAAGAGCCAGAGCTTGTAAGAACTAATTATTTATAGAAAATTTTCTAAAGACTTCCTCCTTTAAAATTTTTATTTTTATAGCAATGCTGCAAAGACTTTTTGGTTTTCGATAATGGCAACTACTTATTAAATTAGTTTCTTGATAATGAGGCGTCATTATTATTTGCCTACTCTGTATTACATAAATAAGTACTCAATAGTTTAATAGCATAATCATGTGGATGAGTTGCCAGAAGTTTGTGCGTTCAACCACATTCTGATGCTGTTAGTTTTTTGTAACAAAATGTCTAAAAACATATATTTATACTAAAAAAGTTTTTTTCACTTACAAAATTAAGTTGGATATGGTGTACTGAGTAAGACGTTAGTCATTAAAAACGAATGGTTAACTTGTGTCCAAGTTCAAATCTCACTGACAGCAAAATTTTTCCGTATTTTTATTTTTAACTACATGAATTTGTGGACAACTCGAACAAAACTAACAAGTTATTCAGGTAAAAAATAAGTAGTTTAGTTTTGTTTCCTGCTAGCTTACCAGGAAAGCAAATTTTTTGCTGGGAAATTTTTAAAAGAAAAAAGTATTAAGAAAATCAACTAATTTTTTTAAGGAGATTTTCGAAAAAAATTTTTGTTTACTGCAAATTTTCTAAAAATTTATTTAAAAAAAATTGTATTTACAAGAAATTTTCTATAATTTTTTTTTTAATTTTCCTCCGTATTCACAAACCAATTTTAAATTTAAAGACAAAATTTGTATGAAAATTTTAATTTAAAAGGCATTTTAAATTTAAAAGCTGTTTGTGAATACGGTAGTTTGTTTTTATAAGAAATTTAAAAAATAATCGTTTTTATAGGAAACCAGCAAAAAAAAAAAATATGTGGTTTTGCAAAAAACTCCGCAGAGGATTTTTAAGAAACTTTTCATGAAATTCGCTTTTAAAGGAAATTATCTATATTTTGGTTTTTTTTTTTATAGAAAAAGTTACTCTATAGAAAATTTTGAAAGTACTTTTTTAAACTGTTGATAGGAACTTTTATACGAGATGGCTGTTTTCACATGTCTATAATGGCTTAGTACAATAAGCTATATAGACATTATGTACATCATTGGATAAAAAATAGCTCTATTTTTATATGCTGTTTTTGCTTTTCTAGTTATCTAAAAAATTTTAGAAGTTAAGCTGGGAAAAATTATTAATTTTATAATATTTGTAATTTTTGGAAAAAATTTGTTTTAGTATAAAAAAATACTCGCTTAAGAAAGTATGTTATCTTGTTAATGAACTTTTGACTTTTTACCCTAAAATAAACTTTCCTGTCTACTAATAAGTTTAGTGCTACATTGGTCTATATATATGGTTATTAAAAGTATTTTTTTTAATGACAAGTCAATGTGTTACGTCCAGATTAGTGCTGGAGTGCAGAAAGGAATTGAGAAGGCTAATGGATGCCTACAGGATAATACTCTTTTGGGTTCCTGGTCACTGTGGCATTGTCGTCAATAAAATAGCCGATGAGCTAGCTTGCAAAGGCTCAGAGCTGGACAGGTCTTTTGTGCAGGTATCGGTTAGGATTCCAATTGGGTCATATTTCATGGCCATAAGGCAATGAACTCTAGGACGAACGAAACATGCTTGGAAGAATAGAACAGACTGCAGGGTATTTAGAGCGTTATGGCCTAGTTTAAACTAGCAGATTCGAAATATCTTCTGGGTATCAATCGTGGGAACCTACGATTACTGGTCACTTCGAAATAGGGAATATGACTAGTAAGTGGGACATTGGCACGTGAGATTTTTGTAGGACGTGCGATGATGTGGAGGAGCTAGAGACAGTAGAGTACATACTCTGCAATTGTGTAGGGCTTTAACAAAGTAGACGAAGCCACATGCTACACGTATAGGAGGTTACGGTTAAAGGACTTAGTAATCTTATAGGTTTCGCAATGGGAATACAGTGGCTTAGGGGTAGACGTTTTTGATTGATAGGTCTTAGGTTCCACATTTTTCTTTTCTTTTCTTTTATTATTCCATTGCTTTGTCTTACTAAGGTCTCTCTTTTTCTCTTAGCCTTTCTTGGCATTTATAAAGGGATCACAATGGACCGAATGGTCTCTAGGTAGAGGCGTAAAAGCGCCGCCCTTTTTAACCAAACTTAACTTAAGTTTTTTTTTTTAAATTTGAAAAATTTCACGTGATTTTTTCTCTAGCCCTCTGTACCTGATTTTTTGGTAAAATAAATTCATTATTTTTGTCTACTCCTGAACGTAGGCTGCAACTCTCAATTAGATTGAAGTTTTTTTTAACATTTCTGCAGCTTTATCTCTTGAAATATAAAAAATATATATTTTTAATATTGAAATTTTGAGAAAAAAAAAATAAATTTATGTAATTACATTTTTTGATAAAAATAAGTAAACAAATCGTAATAATTTCATATTGCTAACTTTGAAAATTTCTCACGGCTAGAATTGAGGTAATCATTAAAAGAAAAATGTAAACATATTATTTTGGAAATTATTGGGAATTACAGTATATTTTTAAATAAATTTTTCGGAAAAAAGAAAATAAACTCATGGAAAAAATCCAAAATTCAATAGAAAATATATTTTTAATCGTAAAAGATAAGTCATCTTTTGCTTGTATTAGGTGTATAAACAAGATTTTTACTTCATCGCATCATAACCCATATTATAACAGAGTGACAAAAGCAATTTTCTAAAATTTTTCTTCACATTCGATACGACTTTTAATTTAGGAGATATAGATATGGATAATGATGATTCCGTTGATGATGAAATGTTGGATTTGGACACTCAGGGAACCAAAACAAAGGTTGATTTTGAATGTTAAGAATTTAGAAAATTTTAAGATCTCGCTAAAATTATTAAAATTTTTTGTTACAAAAATTATCACTAACTAATTTTACTTAGAATTTATTTTTACTAAACAATTTTTACCAAAATAAAAAATTTAAAAATAATTTTAACCTTTTATCTAAACAAATTTTACATCAAACATTTTTATAAAATATTAATTAAATCTAAATTTCCTTCTTTCAGATCCAACATTGGCACGAACTATTATCAACACAGTACAAAGTAAAATAAAGTCAATCGATGCGCCATCAAATGGATTTGAATCTAACTCTCCCTCGCCTAGCTGGCATGTAGCCACTTTTCATCATATAATGGATAATAAAGATCAATCCTATGTATCAAGATATTTCCTATCCACTCTACTCTTGGCAAAACAAAATAACATAGAAATCTCTATAGAAAACAAATCATCCGAGAAACCTTCTTCATGGCATGATATACATTTAAAATTATTAAGTACAAAACGTCATACGGTAGCTATAAAAGATAATATTGGTATGATTGATAATAAACAAAAATCCGTCAACAAAAATTTAAATTGGAATGCAAAGGAAAAACAAAGTAAAACATCAATCAATAAGGAGGAAGACGAAGAGGAAGATGAACCTTTAATAAAACTACAAAGCACAAAAAAAATCGAAAACATCCCTAAAACGAACTAGTGATAGCTCTTTGCCAATAGCCGAAAAGAAGCCTAAAAAAAGAACTCCAACTACAAACTTTTTTTTTTTTTTTTTGATAGTTCTATATTTCCTCTTGGGTGTTCAATATTCCAATGTTGCACATAAAAATATGTCCGTTACTTAGTTTGTTATAACAGAAAATATGTTAAATATTTTTTTTTTTTTTTTTTGTCATTGAAACTGTTGTCTTCAACTGTCAGATAAATCCCTGTTAAAAAGCAAATAAGCGTAAAATGTCCTTAAAATGATCATCATAATTCAGTCATTCAAGCATTTAATGAACCAGCACAGACAGACAACCAACCATGGAACAAGGCAACCACGATATTTGTTTGTTTTTTCATTAAGTATTTCTTATAAGTAAAAGTATTTAAAAACTAATAATAATAATAATATTGTACATAAAGATAAAAAAAATATAATAACAATAATTAGTATGAGCATTTGCCAGTTGTAGGTAAAAGGCCCTTGTAATTTTTGTGTGTCTGTATTTGTATTTTTTGCATGGATAATCTTATGTAACTAAAGGTAAAAAATATAAAATCCTCATATATACATTTCAACGCCAAATTACGAAATAAACCATTGGTTTTTAAAAAGATAAAAAATAAAAATTGTGTTTTGGCATTGCTGACAGACCTTAAACCACACTCAGAGACATCTGTTTATTTAAACAAAGTATGTAAAAAGATATATGACAAAAAAAAAAAAAAAGGTTAACACAATTATAATGTTGGTTTTCGGACTTATGCCATCTTTATATAAAAGGGCTTCATAAACGTATGTACGTGTTATTTATCAGCCTGCTAATACTTCTCTTTTTTCCTTTTTTTTTTATCAATTGTAAGCATCAGATTATCTACTTTAGGGTCTTTTTTCTACATTTCATTCACATTTCAATATGAGAAAAGAAAAAAGTAACAAAACTTAAATCGATTCAATTATATTCTATTTGACATTTGTTATGTGATAATTTGTCGGGTCTTATCAAAAGGTAAGAGTTTTTTTTTTTAACATCTATTGTTTTTGTTTGGAGTATACATCATTAATCGCCCATTAGAAGAATTGTAATTCGTTAGATTTTTTGTTGGAGAGTGAGAGCTGAGAATTGAGTAATCATTAGTAAATAGTTAGTGTTGTAGCTGTCAGCGTCACTATCATAATCTATTTTTTGATTTGTGTCACCTTTTTTCATTTATAGTTTCTGTTTCTATTTTAAATGTAATCCGGAGAGTTTGTAACTGACATTTTCAAGATTTTAATTTTATACTGAATTTTGAAAAAAAGCTTTATCTTTTTTAATTTGTGGATTACATTGTATTAATATGAAATTTATGTCAAAACCAGACTAGAAAGTGAAACTTTTAGGGAAGTAACAACAAGGTTTTTGCTCTAATTATCTTGAATTGGCAGAGGTAAGAAAATAAAGATAAATTGAAAATATAAAAAAAAAAAGAAAAATACTTAATGATCAGAATAAATCAGAATAAAGTCGAGATCTGTTGAAGCTGCAAACTAAATATTTATTTGAATTTGAAAAATTTATTTGAATTTTGAAAAATTTGCAGGTTTGTTTTTGTTAAACGTTTTTCAAAATTTAATTTTTATTAGACAATTTTTTTTTAAATTTTCTTTTTAATAGTCTATTTCATAATTTCCCAGCAAAAACTTTTTGATTTTCGGTAATAACAACTACTTATTAAAGTAGATTCTTGGTAATGAGGCGTCATTATTATTTGCCTACTCTGTATTACATTAATAAGTACTCAATAGTATAATAGCACAGTGATACTGCAGTCACTTGGATGAGTTGGCTAGAACGCCGGATTAACAACCAGAAGGTTGTTGGTTCAACCCCATTCTGAAGCTGTTGGTTTTTTATAACAAAATGTCTAAAAAGATATTTTAAACTAAATAGAGGTTTTGTCGCTTAGGATGCTATGTGCGAGATGGTGTACTGAGTAAGACGTTAGTCATTAAAAACTAATGGTTAGTTTGTATCCAAGTTCGAGTCTCACTGACGGCAAAATTTTTTTTGTTTTTTTTTTATTTTTGTTTTCGTTTAGGTACATATTTTTGAGTTCCCCTAGAGTCAAAAAATAACTACATGAATTTGTGGACAAGTCGAACAAAAATAATTAGTTATTTTTTGCCTGAATAACTAGTTCTTTTTATTCGAGCTCTCCACAAATTCATGTGGTTATTTTTTGACTCTAGGACTGTTCACAAATATGTAACTAAATGAAAATAAATATAAAAAAGAAAAAACAAACAAATTTTGCCATTTGTGAGATTTGAACTTGGACATAAATTAACCATTCTTTTATAATGACTAACGTCTTACTCAGACACCATTTTAATATGAAATATCTTTTTAGACATCTTTAGATTTTGTTAAACAAAAAACACTAACAGCTTCAGAATGTGGTTGAACCAAAAGCATTCTGGTTGTTAATCCAGCTCTCTAGCCAACTGATCCACGTGATTGCAATATTACTATGCTATTATACTATTGAGTACTTATTTATGTAATATAGTTTATGTAATATAATTCAGTCTATGAATAGTAAGATCTATAAGTTCCAGTATGCTTTTCACAAGGGTTACAGTATTACATTACTGTTGCTTAGTCTAACTGATTCTATTAGGGAGAATGTTAATCTTGGCAAGTTAAGTGCATTGATTTCTCTTGATTTATCTAGAGATTTTAATACTACTTGTCATTCGAAAATGATCAGTAAACTAAAAGAACAATTTCATTTTTCAAATTCTGCATGTAAATTGATAATGTCGTATTTGCTTGCAGTTTGTCGACTTTAAAGGAAAAAAATCGAGTTTATACTGGTGTCCCTCAAGCTTCTGTATTGGGGCCTCTTTTATTTATTCTTTATGTGAATGACCTATATACCAATTCGGATACTTGTGGGACATTCTCCCTTAAT
This sequence comes from Protocalliphora azurea, assembly GCA_932274085.1. NCBI lineage: Eukaryota > Metazoa > Arthropoda > Insecta > Diptera > Calliphoridae > Protocalliphora > Protocalliphora azurea. Next base: position 154,481,100 of record OW026520.1, read on the forward strand.
ATTAATCCATCTAAGTCTAAGGCAATATTGTTTAATTCGCGTGATAACTCCCTTAGTAACTTTAATTTTTATTTAAATAATGTTGTAATTGAATTCATTGAATCACCCCTAAACACTTATGCTGAGTTGTTAGGGGTGATTCTTGATAGGGATCTTTCTTTTGGTTGTCATATTGATTCCGTATCTGGGAAAGTTTGGGGGGGGGGGCATTAAGAAGAATATACTCAACAAATATGTATTTAACTTTTCATGTTAGGCGAAGACTAGTACATGTGCTCTTAATGCCTCAAATCATATTTCGGTTTATTATATTTATAAAATATCGTAGTTTGGTCATGTTTTATAATATAATTAGAATTGGTTTTCCACCACAATAGTGTAATAAATTTATTTTTTTATGTTCTTCTAGAAATCCACAAATTTCTGTCCAGAGAATTTTCAAACTAAGCTTTAAAAGATCGTTTGTTGTTAGGGTTGCTCGCTGTTGGAATTGTCTGCCTTATGAACTTCGAATTTTTTCTCAGTCCAATAATATGTTGCGTCTTAAACTTATTGCGTACTTAGCTGAAAACATTTGATTATCCCGCTTTATATATTTTATTACTGCTGCTGGACATATATTGTTCTTTTCTTTTTTTTTTAACTAATAATACATATAATTTGAATTTTTATGGATATAATTAAACACTTTTATGTTGTATCATTTTTAAGTTTTATATTATCTATATCTAAGACTCAGGATTATTACTGTGTAATACATATTTATATTTTGGTCTTGAAGGCTTTGTATTATTATAGTCAATAAATTAATAAATAAATATAGAGCAGGCAAATAATAATGACGTCTCATTACCAATAAACTACTTTAATAAGTAGTTGCCATTACCGAGAACCAAAAAGTTTTTGCTGGGTCTTTATTTCTTTTTTTTTGCTTTTTTTTTTTGATTTATAGAAATTTTTTAGGAATTTGTTTTATAGAATATTTTAAAAAATATTTCAATTAGAACATTTTTTAAAAAATTAGTTTACAGGAAATTTTTTAAAATTTTGTTTTAGAGGAATTTTTTTTGAATAATTTTGTTTTATAGAAAATTCTTTAAGAATTTGTTTTATGGAAATTAAAAAAAATATTTAATACGAAATTTTTTAAAAATTAAAGGAATTTAAATACACAAATTTTTAAAAATTGCTTTTATGGGAAATTAAAAAATAAATAAAAATTTTAATAATGGGACATTTTTAAAAAATTTAATTTATAATTTATATTTTTAAAAAATGTAATTTATAGGAATTTTTTTTTATAAATTAGTTTGAAAGAAATATTTAACAAAAATTTTTCATAAAAAAATTTTTAAAAATTTATTTTAAAGAAAATTTATTTTTTTTAGGAAATTTCTTAAACCTATTTATAAGGAAATGTTTAAAATTTTGTTTTATTGGAAAATTTTTTAAAAATTTGTTTTTTAAGGAATTTTTTCAAGAATTTAGTTTTTACATGAAATTGTTTAAAAAATTTACTTTTATAGAAATTTTTTTAAAAAATTATTTTTTATAGGAAATTTGTTTTGAAGGAAATTTTTAAGACTACATTTCTCAAATTTTTTAAGATTTTTTATAATTTTTCAAAAATTTATTAAACGATTTCATGTAAAAACTAAATTCTTTTTATAGATTTTTTTTCATCTTTACTTTTTATAGAAAATTTGTTTAAAAATTAATTTTTTATAGGCAATTTTTTAAAAATTTGTTTTATAGGAAATTTTTAAAAATTAATTTTTCAAATTTTTAAGAATTTATTTTTCAAAATTTACAGATTTACTTTTTATATAGAAAATTTTTTAAAAATTTACTCTTTATAGGAAATTTTTTAAATATTTTCTCTTTATAGGAAATTTTTTAAAAATTTACTCTTTATAGGAAATTTTTTAAAAATTTACTCTTTATAGGAAATTTTTTAAAAATTTACTCTTTATAGGAAATTTTTTAAAAATTTACTCTTTATAGGAAATTTTTTAAAATTTAGTAAAATTTTTCTTTTTTAAGAAATTTAAAAAAAAAATTGTTTTTATAGAAAATTTTGGAAAATTTTCGTTTTTATAGCATATTTTGTTAAATTGGTTCTGCAAGAATTTTTAAAAAAACTTGTGCTATAAATTTTTAGAAGAGGCAATTGGAAAATTTTCTATAAAAAAGAAATTTTTTGAAAATAAAAAAAAATAAATAAAAATTAAAAATAAATAATAAAAAAATATATAAAGAGAAAACTTTTCAAAAATGTCTTAAATATAGAAAATTTTTCAAATTTTTAGTAGAGGCAATAAAAAAAATAAATTCCTAAAATAGGAAATTTTTATAAATACAAAATTACAAAAAAAAAAATTACAAAAAAAAAAAATAATAAATAACATAGAAATGAAAAAATCTTATAGATAAAATTAAGAAAAAGAATCTAAAAAGAGACAATTTTAAAAAAATTTCTTAAAAAGAAAAAAATTTAAAGAGGTGCTCTAAGAGAAAATATTTTAAAAATTTCCTACAATGAGAAAAAATTTTAAATTTTATAAAGAGAACATTCTTGAAATTTTTTTTTATAAAAAGTAAATTTTTGAGAAATTTCCTACGGAAAATAATCCAAAAACATTAATTTTTGATAATTTTCTTAAAAAGACAAAAAATTAAAAAAAAATTATTGAAAAATTTTATATACATAAGTAGTTATTAGACTACTTATAAGTAATGCAGACAGTATGTTGCTGTCATTGAAAAGTAACTATATCCGTAACTGCATTGCTGAAATCCTTATAGGAAACTTTTTAAACATTTCGTTTTTATAGAAATTTTGTAAACAAAATATTTTCTTTTTTTTAATTTTATCTGTTTGTAGTAAATTTAAAAAATTCTCTAGAACATTTTTATAAGGCAAACTTTTCTCTTTTTAGATTTCATTCATTTTAATTTTCCTTTTTTTTAATTTTCTCCTTTAGGATTATTTAAAAAAAACTTTTCAAATAATGTTTTCATAGCAAATTTCAAAGAATGCTTGTTTTTGTTTCTATATGGTTTATATAGAATTAAAAAAATGGTCTCTGGGATTTTTTCTAAGTTTTCTTTTTATAGGAAATTTAAAAAACAAAATTGTGTTTTTTTTTTGTTTTTGTAAAGCATTAAAAATTTTTCTTTTTATAAGAAATTTTTAAAAACTTCTTCACAGGAATTTAAAGAAAAAATTCTCTTTATAAAACTTTTTTTTAATTTTGTCTTTAATTTAAAATTTTTTTATTAATGGCCTGATTCAGTACGAAATTAAAATTTGTATGAAAATTACTCATTTTTTCAAATATTTTTTGAGTATTTTTCATATAAATTTTAACTCTAAACAATTTTCTTGTTGTACTGAATCAGACCCTAAATTTTTCTCTTACAGAATTTTTTGTTTAAATTTTCTATTTACAGAAAAATTTTACAAAATTTCTTTTGTTATAAAATTTTTTCCTCATTTTTCTTCATTATTTAATATTTTTCTCCTTTTTTTTAATTTTATTTTTACAGAAAATTTGTTTAAATTTTTCTTTTACAGAAAATTTTTGAAAATTTTTTTTTACAGAAAATTTTCTCTTATAGGATTTTGTTTTAAAATTTCATTATTACAAGAAAATTTTGTTTAATAAAGAAAATTTAAAAATCAGACTTCTCTTTATAGGAGGTGTGGCCTACATTTCCAGAATCTGTCAAATTAGTCCACCATTTAATAGATAGGGATTATTTACAATAAAATTCGTAAATCTTGGTAAAATATTTGCTGAAATTTCAGAATTTATATTTAAATTAAATAATGAAGTTTTGTTTTTTTTTTTTTTAATTTAACTTCTATATTTTTCTATATTGCCCGAGTTTAAACATTTTAGCAATTTCTTTAAGCTGGTTATAAAACTCCATGAAAAAAATCCATCTGTTAATTAAAATAATGTAAATCTTTGAAATCCTTAAAGCCGTCGGCTTTAATTTTACACATTTATCTATAGAAATGTAAAGACATGTTTGCTAAATAATATTTAAAACTATTCTCAAATATTAATAAATTCATGACACCAAAAAAAAAACTTATAAATATTAAAAAGTTGTTTGACTTCTTCATTTCTGTAATTTTTCATATTAATACCAAATATACTGCAAAACTATCAAAACAACTAATAATTTTAGTCAAAAACTCAACATCATCTAAACACTTGACCATATTAAAAAGCGATTGGAAATATTTGTCCACTAAATAACACCCAATTATTCTTACTCAAGCAGAAGTTCGAAATTCTCTATAAATAACTAATACCCCGAACATGAGTAAGTTATCAAAATACTTACACTCTAATACATGTCGTATAGTTAATTACCAGCAAAAATTTTAAACTGCAATCAATTTGTCCGTCCGCATAATGTAAGCGGTTAACGCTTTCATGTCATGGTTTTGTAATACACATAACGAGTGGCGTTTTATGACTGTTAAGGAAGGCAAACATTAACCCAAAGAGTCTAACAAAAATGTTTTACAATTCACTTTATGAATTTGTTTTTGGTTTTTTTTTTACCGCCCATACCACACACACACACCAGCAAACGATTTTAGTTTTAGCTTTTGGTTTTGTCCAAAAATTAATTTTTTGTTTTTCATATGTTGGTAGTTGTTTAGAGTTTAGTCCGTTTAACCATAAAATTATGGATTCATTTGGTTTTTTTGGTTGAAAAACACGTACATAGTTTAGACATTTAATAAACACCATCTAAAACATAAAATAGTCAATCAAAAACTAACTTTGTTTACCAGTTAGTTAGGCAGTCATTTCGACGTTTATCAATTATTGTTGGTTTATTATGGTTGATAGTTTTGTGCTTTATTTTTGGTGGGGCTTATCTTGGTTATTAGCTGTGGGAACTGTTATTTTTATAATGCATTTGTTGATAACCTACCAAGAAGTTGGGGCTGTTATGCGACGGCTTTTTAGAGTTGTCATAATGTTGAACAAATTAACAGGGTGACTGATGAAAATTTGAGCAAAATGACGATATTAAAAAACAAGTTTCTTAGTAGTAGAGTTTTTCATGTTTGACTCTCTGTAACATAGCTTGGATATAGGTAAGAGGCATCAAATTTGAGCTTCCTTGAAGTTTAGTTTATCTACAGGAAATATAAGTTAAACTATTGGAATTATTGTTTCCGTTGAAGCATCGCCTAACAGCATCCGGTACGAAAGACAATAAATAAGTTTTATTAAAGATTGCACTTGTTGTCTCTTTTTGACGGAATGAAAGCCAAGTTTTTGTACTACAATTAGACATGGAATACATTGACACTTGTCTTGAACTGATACAATCTTGAGAAGCTCAATTTGCGACATCGTAAGTTGGAAGCAGGTTAAAGTACTCAAAATCGTCAATGCATATGTTATCAACCCGCGTCACCAATCAGTATCCGGTTCGAAGGACCATAAATAAGTTGCAATTAGTAATTACATTTGTTGTCTCCCTTTTGCACTACCAAGGCAGAGTTTATGGATTATAATTAGACAGAATGTTGGCATGGAATAAATATTAATTTTATCAACATTAATGGTGTCTTCTTTTACTTGGATTTCTGTAAAACCAAAACATGTCAAACATTTTTTAAAAAGAAGATAATCGGCTGGGGTTACAGTGACAATCCGTAAAATATTGTTGTGGATAATATGGCTAGAGAAACTTTCCCCATACATTGGTGTAGTTATATTTGTCCTATTTTATTAAACAATAGGAAGCTTTTACGATCTGAGCGGACTAGAGCTTAATGAGTTCATTGGGTTCGAAGTTAATCTGACTTCCATATTAACATACAAAAATAACCAAAAGATAACTACAAACCATGATGAGGCTAGGTTAGGTAACTGCCATTCGACGTAAGTCCAAATTTACTTAAGGCAGCTATTGGGCCCTTTCTGATACCGAAAATATAGGACTATAAAAATCAAATCTAATATATCTAACTTTTAATAAAATTCAAGATTTGCCTAACATCCAGACCATCAAGATCGACAAGACCCTCGAAGAGGATTTCACATAAGAAATTGTTCCTCCTCTCCGACAGAGCTGAATATGAACAAAGAAGTCTAAAAGTATACCTTTCTATAAAGCAGTGAACCGAAATAAAGGCCACCAATACAGAAAGTTTATCTCTAGAGAAAGTTGTTAAGTTTCTACATCGATTTGAACTAAACTCTTGCCAGAGACTTCAATATTCTCCAACGATTGCGTACCTGTCGAAGGATCAATACCCTAACATGTAGCTTAGTTGTAGCTACATAGAGATAAAATGGCTAACGTAGAAGTTTTCGGAATAAGGAGTGACTTGCCTTTTTAGAGGTAAAACCAAAATCTAACTGATACTTTGAAGCGTGCTTTGATATTGATCAAGATCAAACTGTAAAATAAAACAAACGATGGACCTAATGAGCTAGATGCTGTTAAATGGTTCGTTTAAATAAAATTTCTATCTATATATTTTGTTGCAGTTTCCAGTTCCCTATACGACTAATCAACGATCACATTGGATACTTTAAGCGAAAAAGTTTGAACTAAAGTCATCTTACTTGCTACAGAGACCAATATTTCTTGTATACTGAGGGAAAAAATTCGATTCAAAATCCACTTAATGCAATTTAATAATTTGATACTGAAATGGTGTCAACTTAATATAAATTAGGTGTCAATTTTCATTAAAATTTGAACACGCAGTATTGAATTTGAACACATATGGGATAGATTCACTATTGACAGGGAGTGGTATCTTTTTCAACACGTATGTGGTCGATTTTTCTCTGTGTGTACGATTTAATCTTTTAAGATTTAGCTTTTGAAATCCTTTTTCTGTATGTTTCTCTGTTATATTTTCGTCTGCAGGAATGGATAATTCCAGAGAAGCACATAGCGAAAAATATTCGTAGGGATCGTACCAAAACGTTGAAGGAGAAGACTTCTGGATAAAGTGAGAAATAGAGGAGAAATAAATTACTCCAAAAGTATCAAAAAAAATTGAGAACTACTAAAAGGAAAAGAGATTTATAGTAGGAAGGAATCCATCTCCTCAATCTCCCCTTAATAATAACTTTTGTACAATTAAATATCTTTCACTCTGTAGCTAAAGTTAAACAAAACATACAAACATACTACATACACAAATTGTGTACTCATAAATGTACTTACATGTAGTTACAATTAGCTACGTTGTTACTCTTACACTGGGACGTGACAAAATGTAGGTGCGGCAGCCGGTTTTTATTAGAATCGAGGCAATAATCAGAAAATTTTGTAAACAAAAGGAAAAAAAAACTTTTTATTTATGTTTATAAATAAAACAAACCAAAAAGATAAAAAAGTCAATTGTGCCGTCTAATTTGTCATTACGAACAAATTGACAAGATGTGTGTCTGTCTCTCCGAACAATTCATTCCATGGAAGTGTGGTGTAAATAATGTTTGAGGTTTGGTTTTTTTTGGTAAGTTTCTCATAATTTTGCTATTTTTTTTTTCCAATATTTATTCTTTTATAACTGATATTTATACATTTCTTCATATGTATTATGATTATTATTTGTAAATTGTTGTTCATATGTTTGTAGTATGTTTGGAGTATTTTTCATGTTAACAGATGCCTTAATAACTTTATCTTGTTAAATTAGTTTTCTGTTAAGTTTTTTTCGGTTTATTTCTTTTTTATGCTTTTTTTTTAATTCCTTAGAATATTCAAGGGCTTTTTTTGAGAAAATTTTCCCACCACATGAATTGTTTCATTGTGGCTATTGTAAAGTTTGACATAGTCATGACTTTGACTACGTTTCATTTTCAGTTTCATTCATCAATTCATAGTTAAATTTGTCAATGTTTGTGTAGTGTGTGTTTATTGTTGTTGCGTTTTTAGGTTGTAGATATTTTTTATTTTTTAATTTTTTTGGTTTTGGACAGGAACTCAACTTGTCAAGATTATGTTTGTTAACAGAAAATGGAAGATCTATGTCTGTCTAAATGTATGAATTAATGAATGATGTTAACAATTTTTTGTTTTTGTTTTCTTTTTTATTTGGGTGCTTTTTCGTTTAACTTCCCACGATTGGAGGTGTTTCTCTAGGAATTGATAAATTTTACACATGTTTTTTTATGATTGATTTATGTACGGTGATACATTTCCGATTTGAGACAGGGAAAAAGGGAGAAAATGAAAAAAGAAATCATCATTAACAAAAATAAATATTTTACCCAAGATTTCATAATATTTATGTTTCCTTAAAGATTATTTTTTTAACATTTATGAAATATTTTTAATCTTTTTCGTATTTTTTTTTTCATTTTTGAATTCTGCAACGAGTGTTGTTAATTATTAATTATGGAACAATTGAAAATAAATTAAGTTTTTTATGTGGACAGCTTGTTGTAAAGCGTCCTCACTCAGAGGTTGATTTTGATTACTTTAAAATCAAAAAAATATCGCAATGGAGAAATAATTTATAACACATTAAGCCTACTAAATATCCTTGTGATCCTTGTGATGTCCGAGATAGTCAGTATTCTGAGAAAAATGTCAACACCCAGAGTAAAATCGACAACATACGTGTACAGAACGATACCATTCAGGTAATAGTGGATCAGTTCAGTATATGTTCAAATCCAACACGCAGTTGTTACCACATTGACATCAATCTGTCATCAGTTCAGTATCGAATTATTAAATTGCATTATGTTTTCTGTTTTGTGTATTTAAAATTTGTAATCGAATGGTATCAAAAAGACTATATTGTAAATTATCAATGACTAACCGTGGTGGGTTTTGAATCGAATTTTTTTCCCTTAGTGTAATAAAATACCTAATCTTATTTAGTGCACACAGTCACACAAAAGATGCTGTATAGATTGTTCTTTCTCCTCGCCTATATAACTTTTCAAATAGTACTGCCATTTCATACAACGAACTGTTGGAAATTTAATTGGTTTTTCTTTTACTCATAAGTAGGGAACAAATGACAATAGATATCCCACAAGTGGTTATGAAGAGTCTCTAAATGACTTTCCCTTAACCGTCTACAATTCAATAGCATTCGCTCCGTTTCTCGCAGGCATCTCAGCCATTTTAGTTCTATAAATGGACATACGAATTGGGCTCTTTAATCACAGCTTACGTATTTAGATAAAAGTTTACAAGAGACATTCCTGACACAAGTTTCTCGATTAATTTTGCAGTTGAATATAATCTGAGAGATAACAAGAGACTTCTGAAAATATTTCCGAACCATTTCTTAAATCATTCTCCAACCCATCAGAGAATATGAAATTGCCATATCTTTAACAACAGAATTGACCGAGCAGATATTGTTGATTAGTATGTGTAATTCCAATATAATCATGCTTTTGTTGGTCTGAGTCATATATTTGATGTAGATTTCAAGACGACTCAAACCTATGGTCTCCAGACTAGGCTGCTTAATTGGCAATGGGAAGTAATATGTAAGTATGTCACTCTCTTTTCTTAAAAAAATAATTTTTTTGTTTCTTTTATTTAGTCGAAACCCTATAATACAAAATTACTTCAAAGTTTTCGGTCTCTTTAGTACAAATTTGGTCTTTGTAGGACTAACCCTTTATACGATGCTCACTGGGTAGTTTGTGTAGTTTGTCTAGATACTAACTTTATAAATGGATCTTCTGATGAAAAGCAGCATTATGATCTTTGTCAGTCTTATACCTAGACAGTTCTCTCTTGCCCATTTTTGTAGTTCATCCAGTTTAATTCCGACAGGAACATATCAGAAACTGTTATTGGGAGAAAAGAATTTAAACTTTTAGTATCGAACATGGAAGAGAGCTAGTGATGATTTCCATTGTCAATCTCCTGCCTTTAGTCGTACTAGAGACAAATGTTTCCGAATGTTTCTAAAATTACACAGAAGTCTTAAAAAATATCAATCCAGATGATCTCAATACTGAAATTTTATATATTCTTGTCAGATTCACTTCCAGGCCATTCTCTTGGCCAGTTTCATTAGTTAAGCCAGTGCAGATTCTGAAAGATTTAAACAGATACTAGTACTCGAAGAGCATGTCAGAAACTGATACAGGAAGCACTCAAATCCTTCTAAACTACGAGAGAATCAAAGGAGGTTCTGAAACAGAATTGCCAAACTAGTTAGAGTACTAACTCTATATATGAAATTGAGAGCATTGGACACTCCAACAATACCCAATAACAGACGCACTGCAGGCCAAGTAATTATATTATGGCTGCTTATGTTGTCAAAAATGCCATAGAAACTACATTCAGGCTGGATGATCCCAAATAATGAATTTAATTTTAATTTAAAATTAATTTGATATTCGTCAGTCTATAACCCATAATGTTCTCACTGGACCATCCGTGTGGATCATCTAGTGCGGATTCAAAGTGGCGGTGAACTTAAGGAAACCTAAGGTGGAACCCAAACTACAAGACCACAAAAATATTCTGAAATGGAATATGCAGACTATGAGCTCATTTAATTCGCATTTGACTTCCGATAACGAGTTACTCGTATTAAGAGCATGCGGGAATGAGATCGAGACTCTTGAATAGTTTATCAATCTCCTGCGTTTAGGAGTATTAAAAGCAAATGTTTTCAAAATTACACCAATATCTTTGACCTGTTTAAAAAAATTCAGTGTGATAACCTCCAGTGTGGGGGATCCGAAAAGTATAATTTTATTTCTTTTGGTCAAATGTAGCAACTTGGATTTCGATAATAGATGATTCTCTATGATCCAATCGAGTAGTTTATCAAGTGTACATATATTGACTTAAAATGCATATTGAATTTCGGTAATAGTACCGAGTGGAGTATGTAGGAAACAAACAATTCTATTGATGGAAGAACGACTGACAATTTGTAGGGAAATCCAAACCAGAGCCGCGAAAGGAGATTCTGAAATTGTATAGCCCAGTTAAGTAAGTTCAGAGTTTTTCAGAATCGCAATTTTACTAAATAATTTTGAAATATATCGGATGTAAAAAAACATTAAATCGTACATAAGATGTGCTATAACTCCAAAACTAATGATGGTACATATCAAAACACGTGCTGTGCATAATAAATGAGATATATATAAAGAATTAGTTTTTGAACCTTTAACTGCGAATAAATCACGTAGCTTACGTGATTATCGATGAATTTTAGCATAATAAATAAGATGCCAAGACGAAGCTATATGCCAAAATTTATTAGACTTTTCTTAAACTTTATGAATACTAAATTCTTTAGTACTAATCAAACTTCCTAAATAAATCATCTCCCCCTCCTTTAAGCCCCACATATAAATTTCTATTTAAACTCATTTAATGGGTCAAAGACGCCAGCATAACAATTCTCCCAAGCCGTTCTAAACAACTAAAATATAGCAATTTAAAAATCCAAGCAGCAAAACAAAAGAAGACGAAAACATTAATATCACACAAAAAAGCTGCTCTTATGTTGCAAACAAACATCATACCAACCAACTTGTAGGCAATTCTTAAGAATTGAAAGATTCTAGGAAACATTCATCAATATTTTACGACAAACATGATCATACTTCCTCAACACCTATAACAACAACATCTTCAAAAGAAAGTCATTTACCAAGTAACGTGTGAGTTTATTTTTTTTTTTATCTTTCAAATATTATAGAAAAGCGTTCAAACGCACTCTTTGCACCACGCCCCTTTAAAACCCTCAGAAACGGAAAAAGCAACTTCAATAAAGTATTACAAAATACTTACAAATAGGTACAATAACATACAAGACATTAAACCTAGACAGAATGGCAACAAAGTGTTTTGTTTGTGGATCGATTGCTATATGTAGTACTCATTCATATGTTTATGGTCTCATTAAAGACATTTTACAAAAAGCGGAAAATTCAAAGCGCACGCCAAAATTCAAACGCATAAAGTCTTCGGCGGTAAGTGCTTGATCTGTTTATTATTTCTTTTTTTTTTAAATATTATTGTTATTATTGGTGTTTTTTTATTGTTATTGTTTTTTCTTTCCTTTAGTTCTTATTGACAGTATGGAGTTCAAGCTTAATGACAACAGTGTTGTATTTACATTGTACAAATGTCTGCTTCAAATGCTTGACGTATGGCTAATCGTTGGGTCTATATGTTGGCTCGCTTGATCGTTTGCTTGCTGTCATAATTGTTGGTTAAACACAAATAAAGAAATTTCAAAATTTTCCCATCACCAAAGACAACAAACAGTCAATACAAGTTTCAATGGACAACGAGTGAGTGCATGGATGAGCCTTGTCAACATTAAAAATTACAACAGATCCAAAACCCAAAAAAAAAAAGAAAAACAAACATCCGTAATTTGAAGAAAAAAAAAAAAAAAAAAAAAAAAAAACTGAAAACCATCTCATTTTTATCTTCTTTATTTATTATTTGACATCAACCACTAGCACTACACCAGATACTTTAGCACCAAGGAGGTCTTGATGGTCAGTTTTTTTTTTTTTTTTAGCAAAATGTAAAATTTTGATTTTCTTATGTTCGTTAAATGCAACATTAAAAATCGTTGTCATCATCTTTTGACTGTAGAACACAAATTGTGTGAAATTGCAGTAATTTTGCGTTAAAACTAATAAAATCTTATTTTACCATGACAACAACGACAACAGTAAAAACAAAAAAACATAGAAACATAGATACTGACATGGTTAAAAAGATGATGATGATGATGATGATGATGATGACGACGATGATTGCAAACCATCACTGTCATTAAACAACCTTTACGTTTGGGGGAAAGACCGACAAAAAGGCGATAACGTTGTAGTAAAGAAAATAAAGTTAAAAAAAGAAAAAAAAAAAAAAAAACTTTAAAGTAAATATTTAAGTATAACCAACGTCAGGCCGTGTTTGAGTCTTAAGTAAAACATATTGAATGTAAACAAGTGTTAAAAGTTAGCACACGTTTACGACTATATCGGTCTGTCTATCTGGGTATATACGTCTGCCTGGTCTTTTTTAACACAAAATCCATTTGTCAATCATTCAATCAGAAATAAATAATTATCTACTTGTAATGACAACAATTAGCTTAGGATCATAATGCTTGTTGACTTAAAGGATTATTTATTAACTGATGTAATAATTATAGGTTAAATTCGCTATTGAAATTAAATCGTTAAACCGAAATGGGATTGAATTTCATAACTTTTTCAACTAAAGTTTAACTTTTAATTATTTTTTTTTTTGGAAATTTTCTCAATAAGCCGACAAATTTCAAAAATTCAAGCCTAAGTAAATGTTACTGGAATCCGACAAGAATTCAAATATAAAAATATTTGAAACACGAAATGTGATTGAAAAAATTAAAAATTATCAAATTGACTTGAATTTAAAAATAGTAATACAAGTTTAATTCAATGCTGGGTACAAGGCTTGAAATACGTTTGGTTTTAACTTGAATTCCAGAAAAAAATGCTAAACCCAAATTTTTTCTTTTTAAAATGTATGAAAAAAAAAACTAACGTTAAATTTAGTAATAATAAAATTTTGTATCTTAAAGAAATATTTTGTAAATTATATAGATTTCCTTAAACTTTGAGTTTCTGAGCAGTACTTAAAAAAAGTATTAAAAATTATTGCAATGTATTTCAATATATGAAATATGTTCTTGAAAGCATGATTTTAATTTCTTGGTCATATTTTAAAAAAATTATTTTATAAATTGTTGAATAATAAAAATAATTAAAAAAATAAATAAGACATAATTTCCTGTAAAAATAATTTAAATTTTAACATTTTTTTTTGAAGAAGTTCTGACAACATTTTATCACACGTATTCTTACGCTCTTTCATTTATTCGTTGCTGAGAGTGCAAAGAGTACAAATTGCACTGGACAAAATTTATGGAAATAGATTGTAATTAATTGACATCAATTTCTCTAATATTATTGTCTTAAGATAAAATTTTAGGAATTTAAATCAATTTAAATTTAAATTTAGATGTTCCCTACTTTTTTAAAGAAAAAAAAAAAAACAAAAAACAAAAAATTCAAACTTAATAGGGAATATTTATTATCATTTGAAAGAACATTCTTTGGCATTTATTTGTTGAAGATTATGTCTATCAAATGTTGGCCGTTGCTACGTCGCAGATGGTCCATCCGTTGAGTCCAATTTTCGATGCCTCGTTCGAGCATTTTGACTGCTAACTGACGAATGACACGCGTGATGTTTTCCTCCAAGGCATGAATCGAAGCGGGTTTGTCCGCATAAACTTTAGACTTTACATATCCCCACAGAAAAAAGTCTAACGGTGTGATATCACACGATCTTGGTGAAATTATGTGCTCACCGAAGTGCTCTCGTAATAAATCCATTGATTGATGCGATATGGGAAGTGGCGCCGTCTCTCTGAAATCAAATGTCGCCGAGATCACAAGCTTCAAATAGTCGGTTATCATGGCAGGATAACGGTCGCCATTGAATATTGCGTTCGCACCGGCATCATTTTTAAAGAAATATGGACCGATGATTCCACCGGCCCTCAAACTACACCAAACCGTTGTTTTTTCTGTTCTTGAATCTCTTCAGGTTGCTCTACGTCCCAAATGCGGCAATTTTGTTTATTTACCTACCCATTGAGCCAGAAATGGACCTCATCGCTGAACAAAATTTGCCTCGAAAACGTCGGATCTTCATGGAACTCTTCAAGAACCCATAGAGCGAAGCGATGTCGCTTGGGAAGGTCGAGCGGCTTCAGTTGTTGCACAATCTGTATTTTGTACGCTTTCAATTTAAGATCTCGTCGTAAAATGCGGCAAGTCGTTCCATACGTCAGTCCGAGTTGCTGCGAACGACGCCGAATTGACTCTTCACGGTCTTCATGTACACTCTCAGCTACGGCCGCTATATTTTCTTCATAGCGTGCTGGACGTGGTCTATTCGGTGGAATATTATCCAATAATGAATGCTGAGTCTCCAAATGGGTGATGGTGTTGCGAATAGTACGCTCAGTAGGCCCATTATGTTGACCATAAGTTGAGCGAAGTGCACGAAACACATTCCTCACAGTACGTGAATTTTCGTAATAAAGTTGAACGATTTGTAAAGACTTTCCATTATGAAATGCCAAACAATACTAAACAAAAATAACATGACAGCATGACACGACTCACACGTGATCTGTCAAAAAAAGACTATTGAGAAAAGTATCTCTACTTGAATCATCTATTACATTGTATTAATAAATTTACATGTAAGGAAAACAAAAATGCATTAAAAATGTTATATATAATAAAGCGCGATATGTAATTGACGTTTTTTATTTGCGAAACCCAATTTTTCTTTGAGTGCATTTTTTTTAGGTTCACTAAGGCAACTACATTGTTATCCTTTGATATCATTATTGCCAGATAATTATAGTATAAAATCGCCTAAATTCGACCAAAAAATCCTCAAAATCTGCATAATAGTTTTGAAGTCGCCAAAAAATCGAAAAAATTAAAATGCATATCTTTTTGTCTATTTATGTTCATATTAAAAATATAATATTAAGTTTTGAAATTCTTTGTTTATTAAGTAAACTTTCTTTCAGAATTGTTTTATATTATACAAAATTTGACAAATAGGAACAAATTACGATTAACGACCCAGTTAAAGAGAAAATATTTTATTTTAAACGTTAATAATGTTTTTTTTTTCGTATAGCCGGCCTTTCGGCGGACTCAGGGACTTTCCCCTATATTTAAAGGTCGAATAAACATTTTCTAAAAATAACAAATATATATCAAAGTTTATCAATAAGAAATTAAAATTGCGTTAATCATCTCTAGGATTTCATGAGTATTTTCATATTATATATCATTCCAAAGGTATTAATATAATTTAAATCGCATATGTATTAATAAAGATATTAAGAAAAATAGATTAAAACTACAGAGATTTAAATTTATTACATTCCTTTAATCACAATTAATAATATTGAATCACTATAAAAATTGTTTAAAAATCAAGTGTGCCGGTAATCCTAATTTACGGCAAAATGAACTTAATTGAAAAAAATTACTAGAAATTAAAATTATTTGAAATCATATGTATTGGTTTTATTTTCAATTAAATTTGTTACTACTTAACACATTCTTAAAGTTTTTTTTATCTATGATCAAAATTATTTTACTTACATACATATGTATATAATATAGCATATTTCTTTCCACACAAAAATTTTGTTTCACTAATACTTGTTGAAGTTCAAACGAATTTCGAAGTAAAAGTTTAAACTTCTTATAGTCCTTTTCTCTCTCTCTCTATTTCCCTCTATCTACTACAATACAAAATCAGATTTAAAAAAGAAAAATTTCGTGAAATCGTCATTTTTTTTAACAAAAATCGTCAAATCGCAATTTGTAATATTTACGATATAAAATCGTCAAAGTGCAGATAAATCGGCAAATCTGGCAATAGTGTTTGATATCCCATATTTACCCAGAAGAAAAATTATAATAACATTACTCCTGATAGTCTTTAGAACTGAAAGAATATGTTTAATTTATTTATTTTATTATTAAGGGTCCTCATGAAAACACGCAAAGCCCTCGCAAACTGTGCAATTTGTGCAATTTTGCACACTCGCAAATGAACTGTGTAAAAATTGTATGGAAATTCATTTGTACCACAGTTTGTGTGACTATTTAGTATCGCAAACTTTTTTTTTTTTTTAGATTTATTTGCAATCTATTTACATATAAATAAGTATTTAAAATCTTATAAGTATTTAAAATATTACAAAAACGTTAAATTCTAGCGAAATATTCCTTTGTATCTACAAACTACTTAAGTTATTGTTGTAAGTAAATTAAAATTCAAGTACATTAACCATTTTTTTATATTTTAGACATAATTTCTTAAAATGACTTTAGTTCAAAGTATAAATGGAAGATCTAGCACATGTAGTCTTTTTAGCCGTCTTACTTCGTCACTGTAATCTAAAAGAGCTATAGCCAAAGTTCATAAAGTTCAAGTATCTCATGCTGTATTTCTTTATTTCTTCCTTAACTTTGGAAATGTCAAGGTCATGATAAATGTTGTTGTTTCTAACAAACCAAGCCGCTCGCTTCTGTTATAAGTCTTAAAGTTTTAGACTGATATTTCTGAATAATATCAATGTTAGAGTACGACGCTGTTCCCCATAAGTGAATTCCATAAGCCCAGATAGGTTTTAAAATTGTCTTCTATAGTATTAATTTGTTGTTTAGACTCAATTCTGAACTTGGACCTAGTAGCCAGTATATTTTTCTTGTTTTTATATCAAGTTGCTTTCTTTTCAGTTGTAAATCATTTGTCCATGTTAAACGTCTATCAATATTCATACCAAGATATTTAAAACAGTTGGATTTAGGGATCAAAGTTCCATTAAGATAAACGGGCGAACAGTCACCTTCTTTAAGAGTGTAAGTAACAAACTTGCAAACTTGCACTGTTTAATTTTGCATTTATAAATCATGCGATGTAAAAAATTATAATTACGTTAATTAAAATAAAATCACTGCATATATCCTTGATTTCAACAAAATTTTTCAATTATTTATAATGATTTCTTATTTTCTTATCCTTAATATTGCATAACATTTGAAAAGGGGGTTCATGTAACATGTCGCTCAAATGTGCACAATTGCACAAATTCGAAACTTAAATGTTTAAATGAGTACCCTTATTAATTTTTGTTTCTTCATTCATTTATTTATTTTATAATATTTTTATCTGTATATCTAAGCTGCTTTAAATGCCAACATTTTTAATCGTAGTTTAGAAATAAATTCCAACATATTCATTCTGTAAAGAAAAAAAAAAACACTTAATTACTTGATCTATTTACTTTAACATGATAATTGGCTGCAACCTTTTTGGAAAAGTCCAAAGTAAATAATACATTTCATTTCATGTATATGACGAATTGTTACAATCATGTCCACAAAAAAATTATTAGAAGTTCATATATTGATAATATTGACAAATAAATATTAAAACCATAAAAATAAAATAAAAATAAAGAAAAGAAAAAAATGCTGATGAAACAAAATGAACCGCCTATTAATTCAAAAATGCCCAAATGTGTATTTAAATAAAACAAAAAAAAAAAAAAAAAATATTTCAAATTCAACAAAAAGTTGTAGCAAGTCGCATTGCTACAGATAAAATTCTTACATTTAATAATCGCGGCAAAGGTTAGTCAGTTGATTTGTCTTGTCTCTGCTGTTTAAAGGATAATTTAGGTGATAAAAAACGTAAATCCCTTTTTTTAATTTTTTTTTTTTACCAGTTTGTTTAAATGTACTTGCAGTTTATATAATATTCTTACAGCCGGCGGTAAATTGTTTCTTTATTTTAGTTCCACATTTTATCATAAAAAAAGGGTTCTGTTTACTCTTTCGTTTGCTTCTTCGCGGTATAAATAAGTGCAAGTTTTACATTTATGTATTTACTTTTGCTTTTCTTTTCACCTCTTTTTACTGTTTCTTTTATTTCTTCACATTTTGCCGATAATCAGTCTGTTTTAGTCATTTAGTTATATACGGTAATAATCGGAAATAGGATTTATTTATACGTATGAATTTATTACATTCTGTTATTGTTTATATGTGAATGTTTTACGTTCCCTACCCGTAAATTTATTGGTATGTAAATATTTTAAAATGGTATTTTCATATTTATTATGATTATATCGCTGAGTTTAAGAAAACAAATATTTAATATTTCATATGCGAGGTTCTAACTAAAAGTTTTGTGTTGAAAAAAATTTTGCCTTTAAACTTAAATAACGATAATTTTTTACTCTTTAATTTTTTTGCCCTTTTCATTAGAAGAGAGCAAAATGTTGCACTTTTGCATAATTTTTTTGCCTTATCAAACATATTATAAAAAAGATGGAGGGAAATTTCGGTTTGTGAACTCGGCAAACAAAATTGTTAAGAATGTTTTTTATATTTAAATATTATCATAATAAAGATTGATAGTGATTTTCTACTTGTTAAATTGATTTTTTATTTTTAAAAAATAATTTTCTTTAAAAACTAAAAAATAATATTAATTGCAAAATCCAGTTTATAATTTTGTCGTAAGGTGAATTATAGTTTCGTTGTTTGGATACAGTTTTTTTATACAACTTTTTTATTCTTTTAAAATTTAAAAAGTGTTTCAATGGAACTCCCATAACCAAGGGATATGTGTAATATATCAATATACAGAAAAAGTTTCAAATTGTAATATAGCTACTAAATAAATTAAAGAAAGTATGAACTAATTAAAAAGGCAGCTCATATACAAAAAGAAACCAATATTGGAAAAAATTTAGGTAATAATAGTGGCATAGCAGATCCAAATAAATTAAAATTGAAGTTTCGTAAATATTCCAATGATTCAAGCTGAACACACATATTATACCAATCATCGTGTCGAGAATCATCCTGATAGTATGTTCAACTTTGAGTGCATAAGTCAATTGGATGTTCTCAAAAGCTGTCTGTCCATAAAATCTAATGCCACTGACGTTGATGACATTCATCCGACTTTCTTCAAAATTCTTCTATCATCACTTCTACCATTAATCACATTTATTTTGAACAAAATTATTATGACATGGAAGCAAGCTAAAATACTTCCAGTACAAACATCGTCCAATGAATATCGGGCCATAGCTATACTACCATATCTGTCAAAAGCATTTGAAAAAATTATACACAAACAAATAACTCAGTATTTATGTAATAATAACCTTTTAACTGAGAAACACTCTGGTTTCTGAGCGAAAGTTAGTTGCATTACTGCGTTAACTGATGTAGCCGAGGATATTAGACATGAAGCTGATAATGGATGTGTTGTTTTGTTGGTGTTACTGGATCACTCAAAAGCCTTTGATACTGTAGATCATACGATATTGATTCAAAAACTTGAAAAGGTTATGCATTTCTCCTTCACTTCCTGTAAACTTATTGCTTCATATCTTGAAAATCGAACACAACGTGTTGAAATCAATACCTCAACAACATCACTTTTTCTTCCACTTATTAGGGGTGTACCACAGGGATCCATTCTTGGACTTCTCCTTTTTTCAATTTACGCAAATGATCTTCCTGGTCAACTACTTTACTGTGACATAAGAATTTACGCTGATGATGTCCAGCTATATATTAGTAACAAAAATAAGGAATTTGAAGAATTTGTAGCAAAACTAAATGAGGATTTAGAACGAGTTTCGATATGGGCAAATATAAACGGGCTAAGCTTAAATCCTACAAAATCTAAATGTTTAGGCAATACGTAAAAGATCACAGAAAAATATTGACTCATTTAACATATGCATCAATAATCAGCGAATTGAAATTGTAAGCAAAGCAAAAAATCTTGGCGTATTTTTTAATGACACTCTAACCTGGACAGATCATGTACTACAAGCTTGTGGTAAAACTTACTCGATGCTAAGAATTTTATGGTCCACGCAGTACTGCACACCAATCAAAATAAGATTGTTAATAGCAAAAACGTACCACCAGTAAATTAAGGCTAAATTCTACCTACAACAATATCGCAAGGTATGTTTTTGGACTGCGAAAAATTGATGCAAATGGTAATTACCACGCCTTATTCCAAGAAAATATATGGGGTGGAGATTGAGAACTTGCTGAAAATACGAGTCCTAATATTTCTTCATAAAATTATAACAACTCATGAGCCATACCAACTGTTTAATAGACTGAGATTTAGTACACTTATAAGAAACAAAAATCTTATACAATTTCGATACCATACTTTAATATCGGAGTGGTAATTCTAGACGCTATACGTCTTTGGGGGAAAAAAAAAATAATTACCAAAATAAAAAGTAGGAATTTTTCAAAGAAAAATGTACTAAATTTTCAA
Source organism: Protocalliphora azurea (assembly GCA_932274085.1). Taxonomy (NCBI): domain Eukaryota; kingdom Metazoa; phylum Arthropoda; class Insecta; order Diptera; family Calliphoridae; genus Protocalliphora; species Protocalliphora azurea. Next base: position 154,502,046 of record OW026520.1, read on the forward strand.
AAAATAAAATTAAAAAAAAAAAAAGATATTGATTTGTTAAAAGAACTAATTTTGCAAAAAATAAAATAAATGTAAAAATTTTCAGGAACTTTAAAGAATTAAAAAGTAAGGTAGAAGAGGTACATCTGCCATTACCAATTACCTTAAAAACAAAGTATTCGGTTTTTTTATTCTTATATCGCTGATCTTTCATCTATCAAACTTTAATATTATAAATTATAAAATAATCGAAGGCAGATATAATTAATTGTTTTAGAAACCCGTAAAAATATTTTTTGTGACAACTTTCTTAGTTTCAGCGATTTTATCACAGAAAAAAAAAACAAACAAATGCTTCCAGAAAAGAACTTTTTCACCACTTCAAAAGTAGAACTAATTGCATATTTTGAACATATTTGGAAGTTAATAAAAATTACTTTCAAAAAAGTGAAAATAAATGTGTTTTTAGCAGGAAAGAAGGTGAATAATTTCTAAGAAAGTAAAAATTTCACAAATTGAAAAGCATTTTTCTTTTTATCCAATCACCAAATATATTAGTAAAAACTTTTTTAAATTTGCACCTCTCACCAAAATTATTATATCGATTACTAAAAACTGTAAAAAATTAAAAACAGAAAAATTTTCCAATTAAAAAATTTATCAAATCAATCAAATAGGTGATTGAATAAATTAAAAATTTAAGTGAGAAATAAAATTTTACTTAAATTTTATTTTTATTTTATATTTACTTGAATATATTTATTAAATTCAGATGCAAAATGAAGCAACTGGGTTAATTGAGAAATATACGGTAATAATTGGTTTTTGTTAATATAGTTTTTACAGAAATACTTCAAAATCAGTGAACAAGAAGCATAAAAATAGAACATCCTATCAATGACAAACATGATTTAAAAAAAGTACTTCTGCAACTATTTTTTAGCACTAAGTACTTCCTTCCAATGACAACATATTTAATTTTAACATAAAAAATACCAAAGTTAACAACAAAAGAACCAATTTGCGTACTTATTTAATTTATTTTCATAAAAAAAAAAAAAAATAAATAAAAATAAAAAAGGTAAATATTTTATTGATTTATATAAGGTACCAAATACTATTTTTTATTTACTACAAATTGTTTAAAGAGTGCAACTTTACATATTTTCAAAAAGTAGCAATTAAAAAAAAAAAAAAATTTTATTGGTTTAACATGAAAAAAATTTTTGGTGTCATTTTAACCCCAAAGACTTTTAGAGGTTAAAATTATTTTTTGCACTTTCAATATTGATATTAAACTTTAACAAAAGTGTTCAACAAAACTATCAAAATCTACGAAAATGTACAAAATATTTTTATAAAATTTGAAAATACAAATATTTGAACTCTGACCCGCGGTAAATGTTGAAAAATTCAAAATAAAACAGTTTGAACAGAATGTTCATTAAAAATTCGATAAATGAATTAAAATATTTTTCATTGTTATACACTAAATAGAAAAAAAATATTAGAAATACACAAAATAGAAAACATAATGTAATTTAATAATTCGATACTGAAGTGGTGTCAGCTTGATGCCAACTGGTATCAATTTTCGTTAATGATTTGAACAGGCAGTATTAAATTTGAACACAAACGGAGCAGATTCACTATTGATACTAAATGGTATTTTTTTCATTACGTATGTGGTCGTTTTTTCTCCAGGTGTACATTTTACTACCCATGAATACAAAATTTTTGATTTTGCTTGCTCCACTTTCAGTTTCGATTTTGACTCTGTAGTTCTCCTCTTCAAGTCTTCTAAAGGTGTGCCAAACTTGGCAAATATTTGTTAAAAAAAAAATGTGTGAGAAATTGTTATGAAACTTAATCTAAAAATTTTGAGCCGTATCCATCAAATATTCATATCTTAATACTAATTTCTAATTTATAATTAAAAGTTTAACGAAAATATTTTTTCTGTTTCAATTCTCTAAAATAAAAGCTCTGGCTAGTACCAACCAGTGTTGCAAAGAAATATTCTCAAAACTAATATGCTAAAATCTGATAAATCGAAGTTTTTTTTTTTTAGATCCTGAAGAAAACGTCATAAACTCAAATATTTTTTGAAAAATGTGCGTTCAAGAATTTACAAGAAGATATGCACAGAAAAAAGTATGAACAAAATCTTTTTTAATAAATTGTTTTTGAATTTAAATTTGAAATTAATAAAAAATTTATTTGATTTTAAAATATTGTTTTATTGATTTTAAATAATTTGAAAAATATTTTATTCAACTTAAAACATTTTTCGATGGATTTTAGCAAGAAACGTAAATTAGATTTTGACGCATCGCCCAAAATTTCCACAACTCACTCTTCCCAGGAGCATTCCGATTGTGTTTTCATGGCGGACAACGATGCTAAGTGTTTACGAAATTTGTAAAAATAGTTTCAATGTAAATCGTTCAGACTACAGAAACTAGAATCGTTTAAGTACACAAATCATTAGCTGCGCAACAGCTTCTCTGTGTACTAATGGCTCCACAAATGTGAATTATGAAGGAATTTGTTACCATTTCCACGTATACATTTCCTCTTGGTGGCATATGCCCCATTGGTATTAGCGCATGAGTATCTCATGAAAAGCACGTCATTACATGCTTGAATCGGGTAATGTGATGGTTCAATGTGATTCTCGAGCTGGAAAATACATGCATGGTTTTATGTTGTATCGTGCATTATGTTATACGCAAAGATGTCAATGCCGCTATTTCGGCTATCAACTAGAAACGTCACATTCAGTTTTTTCAACTGGTGTCAAACAGGCTTCAAAATAGGTACTAGCTACGAAAAACCAACCTTTATACTTCGCTGTATGCAGGTTGTTAAATACCTACAGCCATAGCAGTGGCGTTCAGTAATTTGTCTTATAAATTTAATTTGATGTTTAAGAAACGAGCATTTGTCCATTGGCATGAACAAAGGAGGGTGAATTTACATAGGTTCGTGAAGATCTTGCAGTTCAGAACGAGATTTCCAAGAAGTCGGTTCTGGTGATGCCGCCCAGGCTGGCGAAAATGGTGATTACGAATATCAAACTAAAAAGTAAAAAGAATTCCAACACATTTTGAGGACATCGAGAGTATAACTAAAAAATTTTTTCCGAATATAATATATCCAGCCGGTAGCGATTGAATCGATCGACTGGAATTTGACCACTTGCACAAAAATATACAGGGCCTAACTTCAGTCTCTTTTCAAGGTAAATACGAAGTCAAATCAATAAATCTGTAATTTTCTATTTCACCATTTATTGTTATTCCATTTTGAAGGTAAACAATATAGATCAAACAGCAAACATTCCACAAAGTTGTTACCACCACCCTGTTAGGTAATAAACTCACCTTGGGCTTTTTAGGGTTCACGTTATATTCACCGTTTCAATGCAAATCGAAATCCAATTGAGTAATGCTTATTCTTCATTTCAAAATTTGACACTCACTTTCAAACATGGCACAAATTTTTGTAACCCATCAGATTACGGAATCTTGTAATTATACATAAAATTATTAAACGAAGCAAACAAAGTAAAGCAGAGGATGAAAAATATAGTAATTTTTCGTGTTTTATACATAAATAATTATTAATTTTACATATAAAAATTGTTTGCTTAATATGCTGATTTAAAAAAATATTTTTTATAAATATGATTACTGAATTAAAAATAAATTTTATTTGATTGATATTTAAACCCAAAAAAAAAAAAAAATTTACTGAAAAATAATTGAAATTTCTGGGAATTTTTAAATGTGGAATTTCATAAATAGCATAAAAAAAGTTTTTTTAATTAAACTTTTACGTATTTGAGTATTTGAATTTAGAATTTTATGGCCTGATTCAGTACGACAATCAAATTGTTTGAAAATAAAATTTGTATGAAAATTACTCAATTTTTCAAATGTTTTTTGAGTAGTTTTCATACAAATTTTATTTTCAAACAATTTGATTGTCGTACTGAATCAGGCCCTTAGTCATAGGTCCGATTTCAGCAAAAAAAATAAAAAATAAATATTTGAGTTTAAGAAATAAGTTATTGAATATGAAATTTAATTTTTTCTGTGTGCCGGACAAATAAAATTCTAAAAATTGTTTTCAAAATCAATAGTGAGGCAGAATCAAAAATTTGTGGAAATTTTTGGATGGTTGGATTTACACAAAAAATTTTACATAGGTTCAAAGTAGGGTACCTCTGACATAGAAACATGTTAACTGATTGCCAAAATTTTGTTTTTAATACAATTTCAAAAATTTGTATATCATCTTAAAGCTCTCTATAAGGACTATATCAAACTTTAAAGTATAGTAGTTTTGGTTCTATAAAATATATAGACTTCAATATTTTTCTATGTATATGTATAATTAAGAATTACGTCGAATGGATAAAATAATTTATTAAAAAAAAAAAAATAATTGAGGCCATAGATTTTCTAATTTGAAAAGTAGATTACATTAGACAAACTTGTTATTATTCTGTCTATTACTTAACATAATCTGCACATTGTTTGGTTGGTTAACTTTAGTTAATTAAACTTAATTTTAGTAAGTGAAACTTTTGATCACTATTTTTTTTTTTTGGTACCTGAGTGGTATTTAAAAAAATTGAAGAGATGTCAAATGCAATAAAATTATTATTTATGCTGACAAAGAGAGGTATAAATTCAGCGAGGACGTTTTCAAAGAAATTGTTTATGCAAAATAAAACTCTGATCTTAATGTTTATTTGTTCTCAACTTTATAATTCTGATATTGGGGATTTGATCGTCACTTTATTATATTTAATAATACAGGCCAACACTGATTCTATGATTCGGAATTTCTTAATCAATATAAATACACGTAATCATGAAGTTCGAAGCCTATAAAACGCTTTTGTTTAATTGACTTTATTATAGCTTTATAGATAGCTTAAACATAAAAATTCAAAAATAAATAAATAAATAAGAAATTTGTTAGAATCAATTTTTCAAAAAAGAATTTTTGAAAATTTTCATATAGCCCTTATTGAATATAAGCCCTGGATATATAATTTTCCTGTATGATTTTAAGATCAACATTTTTATTATGTAAAATATGGGTTATTTCGGAAAATTGTCTTGGCTTAGATGACTAAATTTATCAGTGGGTTGTCCCAATTTTTTTCAAGACTCTCAAAAATATATTGTTCTATCTAACTTAATTCGAGAAAGTGTCAAAAACATCATTCATATTTTTTTAACCTTAACTTGTCTTCAAAAATGTATCTTTTACGACTACCGTTTGATGTATGGTGTACATTCAAAATTTCCAAAATTGCACTTTAAATATTCTTTAACACGTTCGCCACTCATGGATTTTTCGCGCTTTCAAGAAAAAAAAAACTTACGAACAAAAAGACTCATGTCACATAAATGTGACATGAGTTTTCAGAGCAATTTTCTTAAGAAAAACTGTATGTCACGTTTTTGTGACATACACAAAAGTCACATATAAGTGTCATGAGTTTTGGGAAGTACTTGTGTCACATATGGGAATCACTAAATAGTTTGATTTTCATTTCATTTGTAACGTTTTCACCAAGATCGTTTTCTTCTATGTCATTTTCATCTTCTGAGCAATTTTCTTCCCCAGACTCTTCATCCTCACTTCAAAATCCAGGTCACTTTCGCTGGAATTCAAAATAGCCTTAAGAATTTCCTCCTCAGATACTTGTTTTCTTCTAGGACCCTCCATTCTAAACAATCAACGGAAAATATACACATTTATATATAAATACATATATGTTTTCTATGTAAAATGTTTAATATCAATATTCATACTTTTACTTATAAGAACCTTCTTCTATGGCTATTGTGACACGAATGAACTGATTAAAGCGCATTTCAAACTTATTTTCACATAAATTAGCACATTGCAAAACTTCGGGGAATACCTCTTCAAAAAACGAAATTTTAAAATAACGGCTTAGCGCATATACAAACCGTAGCATTCGTATATATCTGACACCTGGCCAGATACTAAAACATGCAAGAAAATGACTTCCTACAAACTTTCATGAAATAATAGCTTAGCACATTTTAGTAATTTTACGACACATATATGTGACATGAGTTTTTTTTTGAAACATTCCACGTCACATATATGTGACGCTGAGTGGCGAACGTTAACATTTATTTTGCAAAAGGCTCGACTGAGTAGTATGATACAGTTTATAATTTTGCTTTTAGACGAAACTTCTTTCTCTGATTTAGATTTTCAGTAAATTATCCAATGAAGTTTTTTACCACAAAGTTTTGTTAAGAAACTTTTAAGTCACAGTTTTAAAAGTAAATCGATGTAAGAAATTTAGTGTAAGCATTTCTCATGTGTTGAAAATTATGCTAAAATTCAGCTTTCAGTAAGTCGATTAAATTCTAAAAAGCATTTAGCAGAATTTTTCAAAATAAATATGCAATTTGACAAAACATTCTGCTAAATGTAGCAGAAAATATGCTAAAATGGTAACACTGGTACAAATTTAGACTTAGTATACCCGATGGGCAGATGAAAAGACGTTATGCTTATTTATATTTAAAAGGCCAGTAAAAATTAAAAAAGAAGATATTGGAATTTATATAAATAAAAACTTATTTAAAGTCTAATACAAACTTCAAACAGTTTCGTTAAAATTAAGAAACATGATGCACTAAAGAATACCAATTTTATTTTATTCTTAATTCCACAACCAGATCATTCATTATGTTACCTTTAAATAAAAATAATACTCCAGTTTTTTTTTTTATTATATTTATTAAAAAAAATAATTTTTATTTTTTATACCAAAAATTTTTTTCTCATTTTAATTTATGGACCGCAAATCAAGCGGCTTGATTTTTTTTTATTGTTTTGAAATGCTTCAAGCATATATGTATACAATACGCAAAAAAAAAAAATAAAAATACAAAAAGAAAAATTTAAAACATTTACTTAAAAATTGTACTTGTAAAAAAAAGAAAAACACAAAAAATAGCATACAAATTCTTATTAAAAAATAAAAGAACTAATAAACATTTATTAACTAAACTTAACACTAAATGATTTAATGGAAGCTAAATGGATCGAACGTGAGAAATAATGATCGTATGGCGATAATGATTATGATGGTGGTAATAATTTGAGATTTGATTTTTGTTAACTACTCTTCTAAAGAAAAACAAAATCCAGTATTTGGAGAGAAAATTTGAGAGTAAAGAGAAATAGAGAAAGAGAGCCAAAACAGTAATATTAATAATTAAAACAATAAACTAGGAATTTAGCCATTAACACCCACCCTCCTAGCAGTGGATTTATAATAACCAATTTTGTTTTTTTAATTAAATATTTCATAAGCAATTTCTTTTTTAAATTGCTTTTTTTTTCTTTTTGTTAGTTATTTAAATATCTATGTTAACAGATTTTGTTAAACTAAAATCTGAAATATCAAGTGTTAAAAGTAAAATTAGAATTTAAAATAATTCTGCTTTAACTGCTATAAGATCAACTTTAGATGATTTTGTGTTCGATAAAGGAGCTGTACAAGAAGATGACAACATTAAAGCTGAAGCCGACGGACTGGTTAATGATGAAGAAGTGGGCACTGTTATAAGTATGTCTTTATTATGAGAAGAAGATGAGGGACTGCTATTGAGAAGCTCATTGACAGTAGAACTTAGAGATATTAAAGAATCATTTATATTTGTTGTGGAACCCGAGTTAAGATTATGGGTTAAACTATGACGTCTTAAGTCACAATTACGTCGAAATACTTTACCGCAGGCATTACAATTGTAGGGTTTAATATCAGTATGGGTCAGTAGATGAGTTTTTAAATTCGATCTTTGATTAAAGGAACGATTACAAACGGGACATTTATGCGGTGATTCTTCCATGTGTAAAATTTTATGTACAGCCAAAGTACGAGACTGACAAAATCCTTTGCCACATTCGGCACATTTAAAGGGCTTTTCCTTAGAGTGTATATATCTAAAGAGAAGGGAAAAAATGAAAGGAGAAAGAGAGGGAAATATGGGATGAATTAAGTTTTTTTTTTGAGAATATATTTAAATTTGAATTGTAAATATTAAGATTGAATTGAACCTACCTATGATCTCTTAAATGATCCTGACGTCGAAAAGCTTTACCACAAATATCACACGAGTAGGGTCTCTCATCGGTATGGGTGCGTTCGTGTATGAGTAAATTATAAGACTTGGTAAATTGGCGATTACAAAATTTACATATAAACTGTTTCTTGGAACGTTGAGCGTTAGCCAAAGCTCCAGCGGCTGGTTGATTAAGATTACCGGCGCTTACAGAAGACTCAGTGTGATTGGTGTTTATACCGCTGTGAGAAGAACAATCTGTGGCAGTCAAGGTGTTTAGCTTATCCTGGAACATAGTCGTTTGTAAATTGTTGATTTGTTCCAAATCTTGATTACAATTCGATTGTTGTTGTTGCTGCTGCTGCTGCTGCTGCTGTTGTTGTACTCCCGAAATAGTGCTAATTAAGGCGCTGTTAAAAAGAAAAGTTGTCTCCAATTCAGAGTTTTCAAAATTCAAATTATCATCATTGCTATTGAGTAAGGGAATTTCACAATCCCCGAGATCAGCTGAAGAAGAGTGTAGAGAATGAAAAAGACTATTAGCCGAAGGTAATTTTGTGGTAGTGGTCTTTACCGAGTATAGAGAGTCATGATCATTATTAGTTTCCTTGTTGGTAAGGGAAGTATTAGATAAATCTCTCCTAGAATTTTTAGCGAGTGAACCTGACAATACACTTGTGCTGGTGTTTGAAGTAATATTATCTGCTGATGAAGTAGAAGAAGATGATGAGGGTGATGTTAAAGGTAAAGCAGTTGTAGTTGCTGTTGTATTGACGGCTGATGTTGAAGAAGTTCCCACGGTATTAAAACGAAATACATCTGATTTACCGGTTATACGTTGCAATGCCAAATACGATTCTAAAGCTTGTAGATTTAAAGCTGCAGCAGCTGGAGAATTAACGGGAAGTAAGGCGGCTTGTTGTAAACTTGTTACCATTGTACCTTGCAATGATAGAACCACAGCAGCTGCAGCTGCCAAATCATTTGTAGAGGTTGAAATGGTGTTAGTGTTGTTCGAGTTGGAAGAGCCTTTGCTAGACTGTTGACTCTGAGTATTTGATTTGCTGCAGGCATTTGCATCTTTTGTTGCAGATGATTGCTGAAGATGTTGCTGTTGTTGTTGTTGTTGATGTTGTTGTTGTTGCTGAACGGCTGAAGCATTTACTAAAACTTCCAACAAAGCTGGATTGTTAATGATTTCTGTAATAGTTTGTTGCGTTTGCGTAGTTGTTGCTGTTGTTGTTGTTGTAGAATCAGACGTAGGAGACGACGAACAAGATGAAAGAGAATTATTTGAATGTAGGAGATTCTGATTTTGATGGCTATTGACTTCGGAAGTTACATTTAAAAATGAACGTGTATCATTCGTATTAGTTTTTTTGTGATGAATATTTGTGGAACCTACTAAAGCCACTGCAGATGATGAGGAAGTTGATGCCGTAGCTGAAGACGCGGTAGACGTGGTTGAAGATGATGATTTTGTGGGTGCAGCTGATGCTGTGGAAATTACTATATTTGTATTATATTCCTGCATATTGCTAACGGCGTTTAAACCCAAGGAATCCATGACAAACAACAATGGCTTTCTTGGGAGTTACAAAGTTGAAAGCTCAGCAGGATATCGCAGACGTTGGAATGGTGGAATGATGAAAATAAAATTCGATGATTTGTATACATTCACTTGCATACGTTTTACAAACACCTACGCAAAATTTAGCAAATATAAACGAGACTCAAATGAAATACAACAGAAAAAGAAAAAACGTTAACAAATCGATGCCAAATCGATTTAAATTTTTTAGCAGAGTTGACGACGTTAGGTAGGCTCTTAATGCTGCAGCAGTAGAAAATTATTATGATGCTGATGATGATGATGATGACGCTTGTTAAATGTTCACTAAAACGTTTGGGTTTTGGGTTGTTAAAACCAGAACAAGCTGTAACCACGGGATGAGTATGAATTTTAAAAACCACACGCCACCATAAATCACGACTTAGTCACGCTTTCAAAAGTCATAAAGATTGTAGTTTGACGTTTTTCTTCTTTTTCTTATAAACAACACTAAACAAAAGCAAAAAATCAAGCACTTAACAACAAAACTGGTCGCAAAACACAAAAGTTTTTAATTTAATTCTAAATTCACATTTAATTCTAAATTCTTAATAAATTGTTTATTTTATTATTTAAATGTTATAATTAATTAATTAAATAAAACGCTGGTGCTGCTTCTTCACTAATGGATTATTTTTTTGAATTTTCCGTTTATTTTTTCCAATAGGTTTTTTGTTTGTTGTTTTGTAAGATTTTTTATTTATTTATTTTTTTTTCTTTCAGTTAGTTACAAATGACCGCTATTTACGTATAATAGTAGCGATAAGCGCGCACAATGTTGAGAAGTCCACGAACCAACTAAATGTCCATTGCCTAGTGTATTTCACGCGGACCACAAGAGCACAAATGAGTAAAAAAATAACCCATACATAAACATACGCATACATCTACAGATCTCCACCTTAGGTTAAATTGAGCTAATTTTAACTCTCTAGAGAGTGATCAATGTGATCACTTTTTAAACAGGTGAGCATAACTCACCTTTACTTTTTTTATTTTATACTCTCTAGATGCAAACTTTAATTCTCTTTTAACCAGTTCTATGGGAGTTTGTTTTTATTTAAACTGGTTAAAGGAATTGATCTCACGCTCTCTCAAATGCTCTCAGTTATACTCACACCGAGGCTCTTTTCTCTTTTAGTGGAATTTTTTCTTTAAAGATCGCTTTTTTTTTTTGTCTGATTTGGTTTGGGTTTTTAAAACATGGTTATGGGTGCCCGTTACCGTGTTTTTACCACCACTTTTAGCCACGAAAAAAAAGCAGCTTGGCATACATATAGCCATTTATCGAGCTATTGAGACAGCCAGCCAACATGTGTGGGTGTCATGGTATGAACCTAAAATGTAAATGAATGTTATTTTATTGCTTCGTTGGCCTTTGACGCAGAAATCAACTGCATGAGCAACCAAAAAGTACGATGTCGACGAGAAACGAGAAAAATACCTTTTAAACACTTTTAGAGACGAAAGATCGTAAAGAAAACAACGTAGTTTAGATATACATGCAGGAATGGAAAGCTTTAAATATTAGTTAACTCTGAATTTTTTCAAAAACCACTTAAAAGATTTATTTTAAGATTAGAAAAATAACTTAAAAATTTAAAGCTTTCTTAAAGGAATTTTCTTGTCAAGTTTTTGATTACAGAAAAAAATTTTGTATAGATTAATAAGTAAAATTAAAGCAAATTGGTTTTATTTTTTTGCAAAGATTAGAAAAAAATCATTTAAGTTTAGTAAATGTTTAAAATTGAAAAGTAAAGATAAAAAATAGTTCTTTTAGAAATTTAAGGCTTTAGGTTATAACTATAATGTTTAGTATTTAGAAAGCTTTTTCTTTAAAAAATAAAGTTTCGTAAAGTTCTTAAAATTAGTGAAAATTATAAATTTTAATTAAAATAAATATAAATTGGTCGTTAGGAAACAAATTCGAATAAGTTTTTTATATAAATTAATTAGCTTAAAGTTTAATTATGTTCTATAAATCAGTAAAAAGTCAAATGATTTTCGGTATAAATATTATGATAACTATTAAAAATGCATAATGCAAAAGCTTTACTCAATAATTTTGATGTAAAAAAATCGTTAAGTTTAAATATTCTTTAAAAACTAAAATATTTCTATTTTATAAATATTTTGATAAGTGTATTAAACAAATTCAAAAAAATCTTCGTTAAAAAGCTTTTAGTGTAAGTAAAATTTCGTTAAGTTTTTTATATGGGCTAAATGAGAAGATTTGTATAAAACTAAAAAGACATTAATCTAAGTAATGCAACTGCGTTGCCAAAAATAATGTCATTATTACATTTTAAAATTTAAAGATTTGTGAAGTTTTATAAATCATCAGAACAAAAAAAAATATACTTGATATAAATATAAAATATATAGAGTTATCACAAATATAAAAAAGCTTTATTACCAAGCTTTTGATGTTTAAAGAAAGTTTCGTTAAAATTAAATTCGTTAAAAAATAAAATATGTTTAAGCTTTAAATATTCTGAAAGTATATTAAACAAATCCAAAACAATATTCGTTAAAAAGCTTTCACTGTTAAAAGTAAAGTTTCGTTAAGTTTTTAAATAGAAAAAATGAGAAAATATTTATAAAATTAAAAATAATTTTATACAAGTAATGGCACTAAGGTACTTAAAATAATTTCATTGTTACGGATTAGAATTTAAAGTTTCGTTAAGTTTTATAAATCATCAGAATAAAAGTAATTTGAAGTGATTTAAATACCATCTTATTGAGAAATTACGAATATGGAAAAGCTTTCTTCATAAGCTCTTGGTTTAAAAAATAAAGAAGAAATTTAACATAATTTAAATTTAAACTTAACTAAAATATTTAAACAAATATAACATAACATTATTGTGGGAGCTTTTACTTGAAAAAATAAAGTTTCGTTAAGTTTTAATTTTTTTTTAATAAAATATTTTTACAGTTTTAAATAGAATTCTAAATTTGTTAGACAAAAATAACAAAAGTCTTATTTAGATAATTTCGTTTAAAAAATAAAGTTTCGTTAAGTTTTATATGAATATAGAAACAATTGCATTAAACATATTTTTTTGAAAAAAATTATTTTCCGTTAAGTTTTAAAAAACGCAAAAAAATATTTCACTTGATTTAAATAAAAGTTTATCTAGCATAACCGAACATAGAACAATTTTTATTAAAAAGCTTTTGTTGAAAAAATAAAGTTTCGTTAAGTTTTAAATATCGACGAAATAATAAATGTTTTTCTCTACTTAAATAAAAGCTTATGCAAGATATGCTAATGTAGCAAATGTTTTACTTTGGAGTTCATCGCTAGAAGGAAGATGATTTAAGTAAAAGCTTATCTATTACAAACAAATATAGGAAAATGTTGACTAAAAAGTTATTACTTTAAAAAATAAACTTTCGTTAAGTTGTATAGATTAAGAGAACTAAGAAATTTTAAATGGTATAAACGAATATAGCAAAAACTTTATTTGAAATCTAAACTTTAAATTTTTTAACTTTTAATTAATAAAGCTAACGAAAGCTTTTGTAAAACGTCAAAAATAAAAAAAAATAAATAAAAAAAATGTACTTGATTTATACTAAAGTTTATATAAATGAATATATGAAAAAACTTAATTTAAAAACTTTTGCTTAAAAAATTAAGTTTCGTTAAGCTTTATTAATCGCTAAAATTAAAAAATGATCACGAACTTTTATAAAAGCTTATAAAAGATAAATAACCATATCAAAAGCTTCATTTCAAAGTTTTTGCTTTAAAAGAATAAAGTTTCGTTAAGATTAAAAAATCGCCAAAAGAAAGAACTTTTTCTTGATTTAAATAAAAGATTATCTATTAAAAACAGATATAGGTAAATTCAGTTTAAAAAGCTCTTTTATTTACAAAATAAACTTTCATTTAGTTTTATAAATTACGAGAGCGTAAATATTTTATATAATTTAAATTAAATAATATTAACAAATATAGCAAAAGCTTTATTTTAAAAAGCTTACTTAATAAAAACTTTCGTTTTATTTTCTAAATATAAAAAAAAATGTATTGGATTTATACAAAAGCTTATCTTTATAGCCAAAACTTAATTTATAAGCTGTGATTCTAAAAAATAAAGCTTCGTTAGGTTTTATAAATTGTTTGTAAGAAAATATTTTTATATGATTTACATAAATAAAAGCTTAATAGATATAAATAAATATACCCAGAGTTTAATTAAAAATAAAAAGCCTTAGTTTTAAACACTCAAGTTTCTTTAAGTTTTTAATATATATTCAAAATATCATATTTCCATCTCTGCCTTTACACACCCTAAATGCAACTAAATGTTTTATTTTATGACTTCTCTGGTGGCTCGTTTGGGTTAAAGCTCAATACCAAGTTAAAATAACTTTTCTTTATTTGATCGTTTGTATCGTTTAGTTTGGTTCGTTGTATTCCATTGCATTGATAGTTGTTTAAGTTATGTTGCTGCTCTGGGTTGTGTGTTGATTTCTTTTAACCAAAAAGAAAAAAGAAAAATCATAATTGTCGCCAAATCATGCAAAATTGCGATTGCATGTTTTGCCATGAAAAATCTTTAACATCAAAATTTATTTAATTTGCCAATATACGCGCATGCGCAGTTTCTTTTTCTTTTAATGCTGCTCATCAAGCAATTATGAGTGATAATCGTCAGCCAGTGAAGCAGCTACAAATGCACAACAAAAACACAGGGCCACAAATGTTCAATAAACGCTTTCGTTTTAGAGTTATTTTTTTTTTTTTTTATTTTTTTTGACTGCATCGCAATTTATTTTCACATCAAATTGTAATTTTGTTCGGCAGCGTAAGACGATTTTGACCACTTATACAGAAATTATGTTGATTAATGTCGCGAAAACATGTCATTCGCTCGTTTCGCCTGATCATGAACATTAGCTGATATCTATATAGGAATATGTGTATGTAAAATATATATATAAACATTTTTATATCAGAAAACTGACAGTAGTTGTAGTTTTATAGTAATTTCTGTTTCTGTAGTAAAAATTGTTAAGTGATGTGAATGTACAAAGGAAGCCCAGCCAAAGTTAGTTCTACTCTCAAGTTCATAAAAAAAAAAAATCATTCATTTAGCCATTTATACCACAACTTATAGTCATCATTTTATAACATTTGCTTATATTTTTTGTCTCTGGCATTTTTTTTATTTTTTATTTTTTGCATTGACTTCAATGTCACGTCTTGTAGTTTTTATCAGGGCTCAGGTTTGATAGCTGGTTTTGGTCTTAGGCCTGCATTTCATATATAAGGTTTTTGTATATTTTTGTCAGTTCTAAATGAGCTTTAACTAAACAGCCAAACAACACAAGTTCACATTCAGACTCATAAACTCTTACTAAAGTTGTAGTGTGTTGATTTCATTTTCAGTATTTTATTTTATATTTTTTGCTTTAAATGACCAAGTTGCAGATTCCTTTAGCTTACCATTAATATTTATGCTTAAATTGAACATTTTATTAAGTTGCTAACACAACTACAACACCATCATCATCATCATCATCAGCCTCAACATCATCATAATCATCATTACTATGATTATTACTGGTTTATAAATACATATATACTTACATATGTAAGTATGTAAGAATGTTGTTTGGATTCAAAACAAATGTTATGTTTAATGCATTTATCGCTTCTCTTTTAGCTGTTGATGTTGATGCCTATATTCTCCTTTGCCCCTCTTTGAATTTCAACATATTTTTTATTTAGAATTATTCACAAACACATGCCAATTGCCAACTTTCCTTCCATGACTGAAATTCTCATAGTCCTCAAAAACACTTTTATGAATATTTATTCATACAAATTTACTGAGTGGCTGTCGGAGTGGACTATCTCTCGCCTTTCTTTCGATAATTACAACATATTTTTATTTAGCTGCCAAAAGCTTCTCACATATCATTTGTGTTAAAGTGCGTTTTGAATTGGGCCTTAGGACTTGTTTACTACCATCTGTGATTACAGGAGTGAGTATTGGTTTGACCGGTCATCATCATCTATTCGTGGTCGTATAAGTTTTTGGTCTGCTTACACTCATACACACAAAGTCACACAAATATTTAATATTAATGGTGTGAATTATTCCTGAGGAAATTTTCAAAAATTATATTTTCTTTGGTTTATTATTTGATTAAACATTTTTTAGTTTCCAAGTTGATTGGCAAAAAAGTAAAAAAAAAATTGCCTTTTTTAGGGAAGAAGTTTAAGCTTTGAAAATTTCTTTTAGATCGCACTTAAAACTTGGCATAGTTTTTTGCTTTTATATATAAAATTTAATTAAAGGATTAATTGACTCAGTTATTTTATTAATTGGTTATAAATGTTTTGGAAAATGTAGAAAAAAGTTTGAATTTAATCAATTAAGTAAAATTTTCAATCGTTTAGTTAAAATAAAAACTGATAGAGCATAAAATGCTCTTCAAACCCATGTTTTCTTAAATGAAACTGAATTTACGGCTGCATACAGGTCAAAAATCCATCTTTTTTTTTGACAGAAATTCCAAACTAATGATTTAAGCGAATGTAAAAAGTGAATGTATTTTATAAATAAGAACAGTTCAAATAATCAAGAACATATAATAAAAAATATAATGTGGCAACGTTGACAGTCTGACAAAGGCATTAAATTTTAAAATTATTTTTTAAAATTTTATTAAAATGAAGCCAAAGTTATAAAACCTGTAACGCAATACAGGGACAATATATACAAATATTGTATAATGTAAATTGCAGCCTAGGATATATATTTTAAAATCTTTATTTTAAATTCCAAATAAGTCATGTTTGTCGTTATTTTTGAGTTTTGTGATCATATGGGTTATTTATCAATATAACCTATAACTTTGAAAAACAAAAAGTTATGTTTGGGCATGAACTTGCATGAATGTAAAAAAGTAAAAGTGTTTGCCAAAATGTCTATTTTATGTAACTATTTAGATAGCGCCGGTATTTTTCGGCAAATTCTTGCAATCGTCAATCTTCTTTCGGTAAACCTGAGCAAAATTTCTTGGTTTTCACAAACAAGTAGCAGAAAATATTACTTTCAAACATATTGGGTGGTTTTATTAATCAATAAAATCTAAAAACTTACAAAATAATTAAATCTGAAGCTAAAATTTTTGTGTAGATATACTTTGGATCAGTACATCAGAATCCAATAAAAAACAATATTAAATTTTTCAGTGGTTATGGCCTTTTCCATTTTAGGTGACGATATTATTTATATTAATGTATCACCTCCATCCGAAGTCGATGCTATAGAGTTTTTGAAGATAGTTTCCATGGCTATGGGTTTAGTTCCAATGGAAATACCAGGTGCCACACCAAAGAAACCATCTCTATGATTTATAGCTCTCAGAACACTATTCCTATTGAATTTTATCCAGTCAACATCAAATGCCATTTTCTAGCCTGGTAAAGTTGGCGTCATCATGTTTCACAGCAATATAGATTTTCCTGCGCTGAAAATTGGTGTTGGACCAATATCAGCAAGACTTGACGAATGTCAATTGGAATTGGACAAAACAAATTTTAGGCCAATTGAAATGAATACCTCCTAATTCTAAATTTATGTGTATTACCATCCATTAAATATAAAAATAACTATATTAAAAACGAATAAGTAATTAATATTTCAATATTTTAATTATAGAATAGCTCAATCTCAGCTATCCTGAACTGGTACAATTGAGTTCGGAGAAGTTGAGAACTACATAAACGAGGCTGAAGTCAAAGAATACAAAAACACAAAATGGTAAATGTTACATAAATTTTCTTAAAAAAAAAAAAATGAAAAATAAAATTGCATTTTTATAAGAAAAAGTGATTATAAAGTAAAAGAAGTAATAAAAATAAATAAAATAATTTGTTTAATTAACTTTTTAATTTATTCAATTGTCTACATATTCATACCCTACACCACCATACGTGATTTGGTTTTTGCTGATGTTTGTAATGCATAGAAAAAGTTAGCCAATACATCGACTCAGAATCAACGTTTTAAATCGATCTAACGATGTCCGTCCGTCCGTCTGGCTGGCTGTCCATGTAAACCTAGTGCACAAAGTACGGGTCGCAATATTAAATATAATTCTATAAAATTTAGTACGTGGAGCTTTTATGACACACGGACGAAGCCTATTGAAATTGATTGTGATCGATCCATTATTTCACCTAGCCCCCATACAAATGTCCGGAATAGAATTTAAACACCCAAAAAAAAAATATAAATATTTTAATTAATTAAAAATAAGAATATTTTAATGAAATTCGGTGCAAAGGAGTTCTGTTCAATTATCAAACTTTTTATCAAATTTAATGAAGATCGGTTAACAATTGCAAATAGTTTCTATCCTAAACCCCTCTTTCGAAAATCACTTTAACGTAACTAAATCCCATACGAATAATGTTAGTATCAAGTTAATATTCCACACAAATAAGTTTTATGTAAATAGAAACAATATTGCCAAATTTTTTGTGAATCGGTCCATAATTTGCCATAGTTCCCATATAAACCCACTTCCAGGATTCTCCCTAAAGTGCATAAAATCATCTAGATGTTAGTCGGTCTTGGCCGTCTATATCTTTCTCATTTTTAATTACATTTTTTATTCATTCAATTAATAATACATTGTTTGAAATGACGGATTGAAAAAATCTTTGTTTTTCACTTTTTAAAATTTTTAGCACTTGATGAGAGGTCTGTATTTAAACACTTTTTTTAATTAAATTAATTTATTTGAATTTTTAAAGTATTGAGAATTATTAATGTAATTTAGCTACAAATTGAGTTAGCTAATCAAAAAGTATAGTAAAAAATTTTACACAGATATTTAAAATATTTAAAAAGTAATTTTTTTTAAATAAATATAATACAAAAAATATATCAATGAAACAAAAAATACTTACACATAAAAAAACCAAAACTAAAATAATATAAAAAAGTTTTTTTTTTTTTAATTAAATCAAATTTAGTAATTTAAAAAAAGTGTAGTTTGTTAATAAAAAATTAAAACAAAAAACATCTTAAAAGAAATATAATTAAGAAATATACCAATTTGCGAAAAAAGTTGTGAGGGCAATATTTTCTTCAATTTGTTCATTAGGTTTCAAATACTTTACATTTTTTTTTTATTGTATAGGTTATGAAAATTTTGTAAAAAAAAAAAAAAATCATTTATATCAATTTTTTTTTCATTCAATAATAATTTTCATACAATAAATACGTATATGCACAAGAACTATAAATATAGGAATTGAAAGGAAATACATCAGAATTTTGAGAGATTGGCAATTTAATTAGATAAAAGGGAGAAATTACATAAGGAAATTTAAGATTTCATTTCTATAACAAATTGCAAATTAGAATAACAGAGGAAATTTAAAAGTATATCCATCGATTATATTCAGGAAATTTGCCAAGTTTTGCCAAGACGCTAACATCAGGTAGTGATTAACTGAAACTACTTCTTCAACTTTTATTTATCTACATTAACCCTAAACCCCAAAGTTAACATCTTAATATCTACGCTAAGTCTAATCCCAAAAATTGCATCTTAAATCTACTTAATCAATATAAATAACACTTTTCAATCTTAAACTTAATTCATCTCTCAAATCCTGATATAAACTTTAACCTAATTTTGTTAATTTGAGTCAGATTTTAATTTAAACAAACTTAATTCTATCTATTTTAACTAAATCTAATTCTACAAACATTTAAACTTTACAATTTAATTTTTTTTTTTTAATTACTAAAACAACTTTAATTTAACTTTAATATTGCTCAAATTTAATTTAATTTACATTTTGTTCTATTAAATTTTAATATAATGTAAAAAAAAAGTAAATACACTTTTACACATATTACACTTTTATACAAAATTCATTTTTTTTTACACTAAATACATACTTACAAAAAATTACACTTACACTAACATAAATTTGTTATAAATATTATAAGGCAAAATGAAAATATAAAAACCAACGTTGCTAAGAAAAATTGTGAAAAGGACAACAGGCCTGCTGCTTCCTTCATCATATTTTGTTAAGCTTTACGTATTTGTTTAATTTTATTGTTTTAGAAATTTTCATAGTGTTAATTATTTTTATAAACCTTATTTTATTTATAATAACAAAACCTAATCAGATTCAAAAAGAAAAAAAATAAATAAATATAGTAGTAACATAATGTTAAGATTATGGAAAAAATTTCTTATAGGACTTCCTGAAAAAAAGCTAGACCTTTATAAAAATAGTCTTTCAACTTTTGGTAATTCATCCCATTTTTGGAATGCCCAAGACATAACAACTGAGTCAGCAGCTGCTCAGCTGTAATACGTTTTACACAAAAGGAAAATCGATATATTTCAACTTGGTGGTTATAAAATTTACTCATGGCGGAGGAGTTCTAATTGCAATTGAAAGTAATATTAAGCATACGTTGTTACCAAAAATAAAAGCAAGTACTGCTGAAAGTATTTCAGCACAAGTTATGATTAATAGAAGGCCAGTCATATTCACTTCAGCGTATAATCCAGTTCATACTACCAATCTTAAAGCTGATTTGGATAAATTAACTTCATTTTCAAAAGACTATTTTATTTTCGGTAATCTGAATGCTCAACATACACATTGGAATTGTATGTCAAATAATTCGGCTGGTAATGATCTCTACTGGCTACTTCATTCATTACCAAAATGGACACACTCGCTTTGGACAAAATATCAACCCCGTTCAACCGTCCACAGTAGACATTCTTTTATCTAACTCGTGTTTCCATTTTTCAAACCTTGAGACACATCCAAATGTTTTACAGTCGGACCATGTACCTATATCTTGCGTTATTTATGGCCAGGTTCAAAACATGACATATTCAGTTCCCTTGTATTATCGCGCAGACTGGTCAGCAATCAGAAACTGGGTTGGAAATGAAATTAGGTGTCAGAACATTGATCAGCCCGTTACTAATTCAGGTAATCTTGATTTTTATTTTAATAAATTGATATCTATAGTTAAAGAAGCTTTTAATAAAATACCTGTCGGTCATAAAAAATTTGGCAAGGGGAAATCTCTGATATTAGTAAAATGTGAATTAGTTAGAGAAATAAATACAAACGTAAATTTCAACGATGTAGGGATTTTAATTATAAAAATCAATTGAAAAGTATTTTGAAGCTATTAAATAAACTTATTGATTTCCACCTTAATAAATACCAAAATGAATCCTGGTCAAATTTTATTTCAAATTTGGCCTCGGGCTCTGAAAAATTTTGGAAACAAAAGTCCTTAAAAACAGCAATAAGTCATTTACATGTAAATTCATGTAAATTGTGAAGTTTTAAAAACTGGCAATGAAAAGGCTAATTCAATAGCTGACGTATTTGGTAATTCACACACCATTACTTTAAATAATTATTCACCAATAAGCACAGCTGTCTCAAGATTCATGCATGATCTTAACAATACAGTTCTTGACAGATCTAACATAGAGCTTACCAATGTAGATGAGGTTAAATCGTTTGTACTTTTATTGAAAAATAATAGCCCCCAATTTAGATGACATTAATAGCATTATCCTTAAAAGGATGCCAAATTGCTTTTCTGAAACTCCAAGTAAAATTTTCAACTCTTGTTTAATATAAGGCTATTTTCCAACGATTTTTAAGAAGGCAAAAGTTATACCAATTCCTAAGCTATTAAAGAATCCTAAATTACCGTCTAGCTATAGATCAATCAGCATCCTAAGCCTGTTGGATAAAGTATTTGAAAAACTAATTAATAATTAATTTTTGATTTTTCCAACCAAAATAATATTATTAAACCTCAACAGTTTGGATTTCGCAAGGAGCACTCTATAGTATATCAACTAAAAAGAATTGTTAATTTTATTGAAACAAACAAAAGAAATCGTAAGAGCACTGGAGTTATTTTTCTTGACATTGAAAAAGCCTTCGATTCAATATGGCATGAAGGCCTGGTTTTTAAACTAAATTTCTTCAATTATCCAACGTATTTGCAAAAGATAATAAAGAGTTTTTTAGATCAGCGCTCATTTGTTGCATCTATAGATAACACGCTATCTAGTGATAGACATATCCCTGCGGCTCTGTCTCAAGGATCGATATTATCGCCTACTCTTTATTCAATATATATTTCGATTTTACTGTTCGCAAGAATGAAGAAGTAGTTTTTTTATGCTGACGACAGTGCTTTTATTTGCTGCGACAAGATGCCAAACGCTATAATCAAAAAAATATAAGATAGCTTAAAATTTACCCATAAATACTTTGATAAATGGAAGATAAAAGTTAATGTTCGTAAAATACAAGCTATTATATTTCCATATATTTTTTATATTTCCATCCCTATTAAAAATTTTAACATAAAAGTTAATTTTTTTGGGAATTTGAAAAAGTATATAAACTTTTTAAACATAAAGATACATACACTGACTAACAAAAATGTTTTTTCTACATATTGATATTTTAATATTAAATAAACAAAATGTTATTTAATTTAGATAATTTTATATTATAATTAATTTCAACATGCCTATTTAATTGCTTTATTTTTACGAACGCTTAATCGGTTATAGTTAGGGAATCAATTTAGGACTATTTTAATTATATTTTATATTTAAATAGCTCGGTTGGGAGGGTAAACAAGAAAGAAGAAATGTCACTATCTTCTTTTGACAATATGTTCAAATCAGTTTTATTTTTATTTTTTTTTTTTTTTCATTAGTTCAGGGCTTTAAAAGCTACCTTTTTTAGTCTTTCTTAGTCTATGTCTTATGAAGACAAGAACACCACCCCAAACCCTGAGCACGATCGAAAGAATAGGTAGCGTAGTCTTCTAAGAGATAGGGCATGAAGCTTGAACCGTTACATTGTCAATAATGAAAAAGTACTAGTTGTCAAAAAAAGTACCAGCTTTCAAAAATAAAAATAATTTTCAAAAACAATAATAATAATAATAATAATAATAATAATAATAAAAATAATTAAAAAAATTTTTACAAAGTACCAGTATACTAAAAAGTTTCAAACATGGAATAATATCAAAAAATAAAATGAAAAGAAAAATATTTTTTTTACAAAAGTATTTTTTACAAAAAGTATCAAATTAAAAAAATAAAACAAAATAAAAATGTCTAAAAATGAAAAAAAAACAATATTCCAAAAAGGCAAAACTCAAACAGGTAAAAACAAAAGCAGCAATTTTCAAAATAATAAAAAAAAAATGTTTCACAAAACTTAAAAAGAAAAAAAAAATATTTTAAAAAACTTATTTAAAAAGGCGATCAAGCACCACTATAATACCCTACACTATAGGCCACACTCCTCTGTCCTTTTGTGTTAAAACGGTTTATAGCAATATTTTTTTTTTTTTTAATTCATTTTGACAAATTTTGGAAAGCGATAAAATTTATATTAGAGATTATAGACTAATCATGGAATAAATTTATTAAATAATATTGAAATAATATTGAAACCTATTATCAAGGTTATTGGGAATTTATGTTAATTTATTTTTAGAGTTGAAAAAGTAGCAGACTTATTATAAAATAACAAAAATAATTAACCATTCATTAGCTATAGACCTAATGGGCAAGAATACCTCATATGGAATTCTTCAGCTAAGCCTCCTTTTTCCAATTATCCTGTCAAACTTAGTGTTCTTGATCTACAATCAAAACTCCCTGATTAAAGTTAAACTTGTAGCCGCTAATAACTGTTTGGTTTTTAGTTATTGACCAGGGATTAAAAAACGACTAAGTTAGTAGAGAAATTGCTTTCTGTTTCATAATTATAAATTAAATCCTCAAAACTTTTTCAAATATAATAATTTTAATAATATTCAAATTTAAAATATCAAACTTTTTATTTTTTTTTTTTTCATATAACTTTTTAGCCAACAGAATATAATAATTTTAGTAATACAATTTTTTTATGACACAAAATTTAAATTTCTTAGTTTTTCCACATATTAAAATTATAATTGTTTATAATTTAAAACAAAAAAAAAAAAATACTAGCAAAGAAATGAAAATTTTAAAAATGAAAACTAAAAATTTAAAATGAGAAATGAAATTTTTCTTCCTAAAAAATTTAATGAGAAATTTCTAAAAAAAAAAACTAACAATATTTTATTTCAAGTTTTAAAAAATACAATTATGATATGAATTATGATTTTGAACTCAATTCAAATGATAATTCAAGGAAACTTATTCTTCAAAATTGATTTTTCAATTGCTTGATCTAAAAGAGAAGAATTAAGTTTCACTAATAATATATTTTCGAGTGTAACTGGGCTCAGTCTGCTTATAAACTCTGTGAGAATGATTCTTAGTGAAGAAATGGCTCTTTCTATTGTAACCTGTAAAGATAGAAGATTTAACATTTTTGAGTCAAAATAAAAAGTGTTATTTTTTAAATTTAACTGTGTCGATGGAACTCCTAATATAATGTTAGCTTTTATGTACAATTCTTCATCAACCGATTTTCTGTCTACCCAATACTTTAAAATGCAAAAGTCACTTTTTGAAAATGGCAACTTTAGCCTTTCAATTTTTGTAAAAGTGTTGAAAACCTCGCATTTTTCCATAATATCTTGATGTAGAAAAGTTGTCAATATATTTTCTTCTTCAATGGCTTCCTCAAAGCAATTGTTTAATTCTTTTATTGCATATTCTTTGTTTAGAGGCATAGACTTATACCACCCTTTTTTTAAATACGTTACTGATTTTTCTTTTTAGTTGTTGGAAAGTGTTTGATAAAAACGTGGGTCCTAATAAAGCGATGAAATAAGTAAGTCATAAGTAAGTACGTAGTACCATTGAACGTTTTAATTTAGCAGAGTTGCTTCACCAAGCGTTTTTGTAAAATTATTTTCTAAAGATTTGTCTGTTATTTGCCATAATTTGTGAATAATTAAGTTGAGAAAATCAAAAAGTAATTTTTGTCAGCTTCTTTTAGTTTTTAATTTTTTAAATCGGGCAAACCGATTTAAAAAATTATATATTTAAATATTTTTTTTTACCACCGTATTTTGACATATCCATATCCCCAGCAAAAACTTTTTGGTTTTCGGTAATAACAACTACTAATTAAAGTAGTTTCTTGGTAATGAGGCGTCATTATTATTTGCCTACTCTGTATTACATTAATAAGTACTCAATAGTATAATATCGCAGTAATGCTGCAATCACGTGGATGAGTTGGCTAGAGCGCCGGATTAACAACCAGAAGGTTGTTGGTTCAACCCCATTCTGAAGGTGTTAGTTTTTTATAACAAAATGTCTAAAAAGATATTTTAAACTAAATAGAGTTTTTGTCGCTTAGGATGCTATGTGCGAGATGGTGTACTGAGTAAGACGTTAGTCAGTAAAAACGAATGGTTGGTGTGTGTCCAAGTTCGAGTCTCACCGGCGGGCCAACATTTTTTTGTTTTTTTTTTATTTTTGTTTTCGTTTAGGTACATATTTTTGAGTACCCCAAGAGTCAAAAAATTACATGAATTTGTGGACAAGTCGAATAAAAATAACTAGTTATTCAGGCAAAAAATAAGTAGTTTATTTTTGTTTCCAATTATACCTGCTAGCTTACCAGGAAAGCAAAGTTTTTGCTGGGTCTGTACTTGATAGAACAAATTTTAAAGAGATTCTTATTTAGCACGTATTTTGGTTAAAAATAGCGTAATTTTTTCATCAAAAGTTTTCCAACAATAAAAGAAGCTTGTATTTTAAAAAATACAAAAAAAAAAAACAACGGAAAAAATCAAGTCAAATATAATTATAAAATGATTTAAAAGAAGTACTGCCATCGATATTTACGACATAATTTACATGATTTTAGTTTAAAAAATATTGCATATTAACATCAGTTTAATACCATAACAGTTAATTGATTTAGAAAAATATATAGAATACTAAAGTATGTTTTCTTATAACGTGTAAAAATATATATTTTAAAAATTTGCTTTTTGCAGCACAACATTTTGGTTTAATTTTTAGTCTTTTAGTTTGAAATTTTTTTAAAAAAAAAGTAATTTCTCATAAATTTAAAATTTTAGTTTTTCGAATCTTCATTTCTCAAAAATTTTAAATTTAAATTTTTTTTTAAATTTTCTATGCTAAGAAAACTGTATTATTAAAATTATTATATTTATTAAACTAGAAGCAATTGAAATATTTTTCATTTCTAAAATGTTTTCACTTCAAGTTAAGCAACAGTTTAATAAATTTTCATATTTTAAATTTATTTTCGTTTAAAAACTAATACTACACATAGTTTTTAGCAATTAGAAAAAAAAAATAGTTAATACATAATATTAAACCCTGTTATTAACCCTCTAACAGTTGAAGCATAAATTAATAAAACCTATTTACGGACTAAAAATATAATTAGAAGGATTTAAGATCCAAATATTAATTAATTAATTAATATTAATATTATTTTCTTAAAAAAAAAAATAAATAAATAAGAAAAGATGGTTAGAGGGTTAATATTAGGGTAATCGATTCGGTTTTCCAACCGGTTTAAAGCCGGTTCTTCTCAGTTTAAGTACTGACTTTTTTTCAAAATGGTAATTTTTCAAATATTGATTAAACTGAGTTTTTTTTTTTTAACAAAAAACCGGTTTTAAAAATAATACTTTATATTAAAAACCATATGTACTAAATACTAATATTTGAAATTAGTTCTATATGTTAAAAAAAATATTAAAGTACTAATTATCTTGAATGAAATACCCATATCAATTTCAAAAAAAAGAACCCCCGGTTAACAAGTTTTTTTTTAGAATTTCAAAAACAGCAACCGGATTTTCAAAATTCCAACTATTGGAAAAGCGGTTTCTACAAAAAATCGAATAATCGATCATCATAGATAATATATGCTTATAATTTTATAATTTTTTACAGCATAGGCTTATTTCAAATTAGATATTTTTCTCAATATAGAATAGATCGATTTTATTTCAGAACAATGTCCTTTTAAAGTTCAATATACGAGTATTAAAAAATTATGATTAGTCTACCCCAATTGACTTCATATAGAGTTTAAAATCTTTAAGATGTTATAGAAGAAATTCCGTTTGAAAATTTCTTAGAACATAAAAATTTTAACTGTCATCAATCTAATAAAAATTATTTAATGAAACAAAATTCTTTAAAAACAGTGAAACATTATAAACTCTAAAATAACATACGAGTATTATTAAGATAAGTATATTAAAAATACCAGGAATACCAATAATAAACATGACTTTTAATAATTAGTTTTAATCTTAAAATTCCTTCAAGTTAAAATATTTGAAATGAAATCATTGAAAGATCATATTACAAGAAATTATGATTGAAATATGAAAAGAAAACCAACGATATTCAAAAAAATATGTCAAACTAAATCACAAATGTGATCAAACATCAAGGTGGCACCGAACAAAAAAAAAAAATAAAGACAAAAGATTAAGAAGGCCAAGAAAATTTAAAACGTATTAGGGCTAAAAAATAATCCACAAAAAGCCATATTTAAAAGTAACAAAACAAACACAGATAGAAATATGATAAACAAAAAATGATGACACATGGAATCTATTTTTCGCTAATGCATGTAAAAGACCATTAAATTCTAAGCATTTATTTGAAAATCTTCTTTTGTACAAATGAAAACCAAAACAATTATCAAAAGACAAGACCAAGTTGCTAGAATGAATGACAAGTTGCATTAAAGTATCTTTGAGATATATTTAGTGCTCTTTTCACTCCTAAACATAAACATGCAACATGTTCTTTTTAAACCAAACGAATAGAGAGATACACTTGTGCACACAAGAATAAATACTCGTACATACATACATACATGTCAACAAATAGATTCCTTAACATTTGAAAAGAAAAAAAACTATGCAGCAGCGCCCAGTTCGTCATTCAGTCAGTCAGTCACTTTACTTTTATTAGCAAACACAATGAGACAATTCTGCGAATGGATTTTTATCGTCTTCATCTTCATCATCATTATTACGGTTTTATGTATAAACGTTTGTCCAGGTTTTCTTTTTTCTTCTTGATGTTTGGTATCTGATGGATGGTTAGATACATAAATAGATAGATTGGAGGTTTGTAAGTTATTTGAATAGAGAAAATGTGACTAGATATGTGTTTGAAGTAAGAATAAAAGGAAACACTATAAAAGTAAAAAAGAAAGGCGGCTTTCATTAGAGTTTTAGAAAATGATAAAGTGTGACTTATAGTTCCTGGAAGTCTCAAATGAAAAATGTATGTTTTAATAAGCTGCGACTTTTACTTTGTCAAATACGACAAAAGACAATATTAGATATGAATTGTATACATTTTGTATCTGTACATATGACGATGAACTAAATGCACAACTTGCCACACACTAAAAATATTTATTTTATTTCATTATTATTATTATTTATTTATTTTTTTTAATTTGAAAATATATTTGCTAAAGATTAGGAAAATCGTATTAAATTACAATTGGAATTTGCATTTGTTGTCACATTTATTATTTAGTAGTATTAACAAATATTGAGCGAAATCTATGTTTAAAATGTAAATTGATAATCAGAGAAAATATTTATAATTTTTGCTACAGAATATTCTTCTTTGTAATTACGATTCTTCCTTTTAAAGTTATTCTCCTATGATATTTAGAATGCAGAAATAAAAATGTTGGACCTAAACTTAAAGCAGGCCAACTCAATCAGAATCTCTCTCTCTCTCGCTGAATAGATTTATGATGTCTATACACTGAAAAAATTATCCCAAATAATTTTTTAATAAAATGATGAATTAATTTTATATTAAAGTTTAATTAATTAATTAATTATTAATTAATGTAATTAACTTTCTAATTGATTTAGAATTGTTTAACAAAAATCGAAAGCAAATAAATAATATAACGAAAAAAAACATGTCATAAAAAAATATGAAAATAAAATAACTTTAATTCAATTTCCAAACCATTTCCAACTATTTCGACTCAATCTATCGTTAAAAAAATAGTAATTCAAAAGATTTATAATGGGTGATTCAAGTAGAGATACTTTTTTCAATAGCCTTTTTTTTGACAGATCACGTGTGAGTCGTGTCATGCTGTCATGTTATTTTTGTTTAGTATTGTTTAGCATTTCATAATGGAAAGACTTATGCCTGAACAACGTTTACAAATCGTTCAACTTTATTACGAAAATTCAAGTTCTGAAAGGAATGTGTTTCGTGCACTTCGCTCAACTTATGGTCAACATAATCGGCCTACTGCGCGTACTATTTGCAACACCATCACCCATTTTGAGACCCAGCATTCATTATTGGATAACATTCGACCGAATAGACCACGTCCAGCACGCTGTGAAGAAAATATAGCGGCCGTAGCTGAGAGTGTACATGAAGACCATGGAGAGTCGATTCAGCGCCGTTTGCAACAACTCGGACTGACGTATGGAACGACTTGGCGCATTTTACGTCGAGATCTTAAATTGAAAGCGTACAAAATCAACAGCTTGTGCAACAAGTGAAGTCGCTCGATCTTCCCAAGTGACATCGCTTTGCTCTATGGGCTCTTGAAAAGTTCCAAGAAGATCCGACGTTTTCGAAGCAAATTTTGTTCAGCGATGAGGCCCATTTCTAGCTCAATGGGTATGTAAATAAACAAAATTGCCGCATTTGGGACGAAGAGCAACCTGAAGAAATTCAAGAACTGCCAATTCATCCTGTAAAAAGAACGGTTTGGTGTGGTTTGTGAGCCGATGGAATCATCGGTCCATATTTCTTTAAAAATGATGCAGGTGCGAACGTAACCGGCAGTGGCGACCGTTATCGTGCCATGATAA
The DNA here is from genome assembly GCA_932274085.1 of Protocalliphora azurea. Classification (NCBI taxonomy): domain Eukaryota; kingdom Metazoa; phylum Arthropoda; class Insecta; order Diptera; family Calliphoridae; genus Protocalliphora; species Protocalliphora azurea. The sequence goes on from OW026520.1 coordinate 154,531,676, forward strand.
CCGACTATTTGATGCCTGAAATTGAAGCTCGTGATCTCGGCGACATTTGGTTTCAGCAAGACGACGCAACTTCTCACACATCGCATCAATCAGTGGATTTATTGAGAGAACACTTCGGTGAGCACATAATTTCACATTTTGGGCCGGTCGATTGGCCACCAAGATCGTGTGATATCACACCGTTAGACTTTTTCCTGTGGGGATATGTAAAGTCTAAAAACATCACACATGTCATTCGACAGTTACCAGTCGAAATGCTCGAACGAGTCATCGAAAATTGAACTCAACGGATGGACCATCTGTGACGTAGCAACGGCCAATATTTGATAGACATAATCTTTAAAAAATAAATGCCAAAGAATATTCTATCAAATGATAATAAACATTCCCCATTAAATTTGCATTTTCTGTGTCTTTTTCTTTAAAAAAGTAGGGAACCTCGAAATGGATCACGCGGTATGATTTCTTTAGTCTTTGGAGAGGTTAACTAGATTATTTTTAATTTTTTAAGGTTTTTAATTTTTAAAGGAAATTTTTTGCGCAATTTCTCTATAAAAAGTTTAAATTAATAATCACAATTTAGTACTGCTGGGGCCTTCTTAAATTCGCTTTTAACTTGGATTCAATTCCTTTACAATTGCCAAAATTCTGGGTACTTTAATGGCATTCCCAATTCTGGAAGTATGGAAAAAATTCTAATTCTGGCTAGAACATTTTAAAAACACTGTTGCGTGTCACGAGTGTTAACTATGTCTTTTAATGACTCTCTTTGTTATGATTAATTCAGTTTATTCAAACTAAAGAAGGAGACCATTTATTTAAACATAAATTTTAAAGCATTTTATTAAAGGTCAATAATACACATTCAGTTATTTTTATGTTCTCATAAAATGTAAAATAGTATAAATCAAAAGTAAATATAATTGCAATTATATCCGTTTGAGAGATTAATTCAATTATGAATCAATCATCACGCTTTGGTGGAAACGTTCCGTTTTCGATAAATTACCTTAAAAAGTGTGACCTATTCTTAGTGCCAAATCGAAAACGAGACAGCCAGACTGATAGTATTTTAATAACAATTTTTATTTATATTTTATGTTTTTTTTTAGTACGAAAGTTTGATCTTAAATTGACGATAACACTGGTCAACACAATTCTTGTTTCCTTTATTTTTTTCTGTTCTTGGGTATTTCTATGACTCTGACTATGAAAAAAATACTGGGAGATTACTCACAGCTTTACTTTTTGTAATATAGAGTTTTATTATTTTGACAGAAAATAAATACAAAATTTCTATCGAACACTATCAAATGATCTTTTATAAGATTTCCTTGAATGAACAACTTTAGGTAGATCTCTTTGCGAACTCTAGCAGTAGTCTGCCATCGTGTGGGAGTCTCAACTTCACCGATAATTCTCTTCCATTGTCCGAAGATTCTGATGAAATCTTTCACCCTGCTTCTTACAAAAACCCCCCAGATTTTGTGTAAATAATGTCTAAATGCGAGTGCAGGAAGTGGATTTTTATGCTCATTTTGCACTCAACAAGCTCGACATGGCCGTCAGATTTCTTTTTGCCTAGGAAATTACTCATAACCAAAACAAATGAACTCCAAGCTTTGGATTCGACTTCAGTCATTGATTTGACAAAATTGGGATCTTTCACGAGTTGTCTGATCTGTGGCCTATCAAAAATACAAGCTTTTAATTTTTTTTGTACATAATTCTGGAAACTTGCGTGAAAGAAAATTGAAACGTTCGCCACTTTTGTCAAGCGCCTTCACAAATTGTTTCATTATGCCGACCGTCAGAAGATTTGGATGTGCTGGGTTGTATCGCTCGTGATTTTAGTTGAGATCGTTGAGCAGTTACGATATGATTATTTACTTCCATTTACAGGGTTAATTCCGTTTATTTTCACAACGCAGAAGTAGCAGTCGTCATAAAGGTTTCGAGGTTCTCGCCAAATCACTGTGTTAAGAATATTATTGCATTTCTTTTTCTATTAGGCCATAACCATAGACATACCACATATTTCTGGCATACAATATTAGGAACCCATGACTTATTTTGATTACAACATTTTACTCGTATTTTAAAGTACTGACGATACGCAGTTTTCACAAAGTCCGATATAGATTTTCGATATTTTTCAAATATATACTCACCACAAATACAGCAAAAACAAACTGAATGAAAACAAACGAAAACAACAACAAAATATATTTTAGTGTCCAATAAATAATGAAAATTTAAGTAAAAATAGTAAATGAGGTAACTCAAAAACAAAAGCTGTTGTATTTAAAAAATACTCGTCAATTTGAGATAGAAAAAAAGAAATCGCAGCAAACAAACAATATTTTTTTTTTTGTTTTGTTGACCAGTGTAATATAAAATTAAACTTCTTCTCAAATGTCAAAGGTTTGGGAATAAATAAAAACAAAAACAAATGTATTCATTATCAAAATTGTTTCAAACATAAATATATAGACCTGTAGGTTTGTTCCAGTATTAGTAAGATGTAAAGGTTTTAATCAGAAATTATCAGAAACACCACTAAATACAAAATTTTGAAATCAATTTCTAACTAAAAAAGTTAAATCTGGAAATTTAATACTGGAACAGAGCTTTTATTATTATTTAGTTTTAAGTTGATACATTTTTTATGAGTGTAAGTTATATATTTTCCTAAATTAAGTTTTGTCTTAAGGTTTAAGAAGAATATTATAATAGAAAAATTAATTTTTTAGGTTTAAGAATGATTTGCATAAAAACGTATGCATTTAGTTTTAAAATTCAAAATGATTTAAGATTAATTAAAATTTAATATCAAAATAAGAAATTTTCATTTATTTAACGTTTTTTCTGAAATGAGTCTCAATTAGAATTCAAATTTAAATTTAAAAACGTTGGTTTTAATGTCTTAATATTATTTGCAAAACATGCTTGATATCAAACATTAAAATAGTATTTCAAACCTTTGACTTGTTGTTAAACAGTGTTGCCATTGCAAAATATTTTTTGTAACCAAAATTATGAAACAAAAGGAAACCAAATTAAAAATAAAATAACCAAAATCAAAAATGTTGAAGTTATTTATGTAAAAGTTGATATAATTTTTTTTTATTCAGGTTTGAACTATTTGTTTTAATTCGGTTGTAAAGTAAAATTAATCTTAACTTTCATTTAAATGTGTCGAAAATGCTCAAAAGCGAAAAATAATTAAAATTTATTTGTTTCCAGCAAAAAAAAAATAAATAAAAATTAAAAAGTCCTGACTTTAATATTGTTTCGTAAGTGAAAGAAATTAATTAGTGCTAAAAAACATTGTCAGAAGTTCTTTTTTAACCCATGGTTGCCATGGTTGTAGAATGTTCTGTTTTTGCTTTTTAAATTCTCCTCTTAGAGCAATGTTTATAAAGTTTTTTAATAAAAATATTGCTTAGCTTTGTTAAAAGATAATATAAAACACTTTTAAATTTGTGAAATTTTAATTTTCTTAGAAATTGTTAACCTTTTTTACTGCTAAAAATACATTTCGCTCATTTACTTCAAGAACGTCATAACTCAAAAATAAAAACTATTTTTGTTGAAATCGCATTCAAAGTTTTCAAATGCCATTTACCTTAGTAGAAAAATTGGCGACCATAGCAAATATGTACACAATATTTTTACAAAAGATAAAGCTTGAATATTTATTTATTTATTTCTACATCATTAACTCCAAAATCTAGTTTTTTGAGTTATGACGTTCATAAAGTAAAGTACAAAATATGCACTTAGTGAAGTGGTGAAGATTTAAAGTTAAAAATATTTAATTGGGATTTTTTTGTGAAAAGATTATGTTTTCAATAAATATCGTTCATGTACCAAACCAAACTCATGTTAAATAAATTGCATTCCGAAATTGACCTAACAATTGTCTGTTCGTCGTAAAAAAACTCAGTTTGTGGAGTGTAGTTAAACAATGGAATACGTATTTTTTGTGCCAAAACACAATTCATTAGCATTTTTGATGTCTTTAAAATTGTGTTTTCTTTGTTTTTATCGACATTTTATTACAAATTTGTTTTCAAGTTTATTTTGTTTTTTGCAAATATATACGAGATTTACAGAGTAATCTAAATAGTATTTTCGAATAGTTCATAAAATTTAAATTTTGATTTAATAAAAAAAAAAAATAACAAAAATGGAAAAAATGTCAACATCTCCACATTGAAAAAATAAAATAACCAGTTTTGGTTAAAAATAACCAAAACGGCAACACTGGTGTTAAATGATTACACAAAAATTGTGGTGGGACGTTCTAGACCTGTAATGTCTCAAGGGAGTCGTGAATTTGATGCTTGTGAGAACCCCTGCTCTAGAAGATATTGTAATCAAGAAAGATATTTAAAACTAAAGCTATGTTCACATTTGTCAAATATTTGACCAAAATTCCGTGACCATTAGTTTTACCAAAAAAAAAAAATTGTTTGACGTTGTTTGATCTTGCAAATGTTTTGTAAGAGCAAATAGCATCAAACAAGATGTTTTCTCATTAAAAAGGAGACATTAGAAAATATTTTATATAGTGGTTACGTCATTTTGGTCAAGTCTGAACATACCTTAACGGCAGTAAGAGTTATTATGAAAAATTTTGTGTTATGTTTTATTCGAACGCACACTTTAACAAAATTTCTGTAAACATTCTTAAGGTCAAAATATGTCACTTAAGTTTTTTTTTCAAAACTACTGATTTCAATCTGAAAAAAAAATTATGTAACAAAATCATATACAAATGCTATTATTCATAAAATATTTTTTTCCTGGTCATAATTTGTTTTCACCTTATCCTAAACTTTATCACCATATACAATCAATTGTAACTTCTATAAGATTTATATAATATCATTTTAAAATCAAATTTCATTGAAATTAATATCACACAGATAAGATTAAATTAAAACGATCCAGTTTAGACATTAAGAATTAATAATTGACAGCTCTGGTTAGTTGGTTGGTGGTGATGGTGTGGTGGTGAGTGAATGAGTGAATGAGTGAGTTAGTTAAGTTAGTACACATAAATATGCGACATTTTGCTGCAAAGTTATTAACCCGTTTAAGTCTTTTGAATACATTTACTAACTGCTTTTTTTTCTCATAATAGCACATGAGCAATGCAAACACAAAATATCTAGCAATTGTAAAATATTTATATATTTTTCGTTTGCTATTCTTTTTTTTTATTTTTTGCCACAAACTCCTCTATCACTGATCGTGATCATGTAATACCAACCCACGCACTCATTGGTAAGAGAAAAAAAAACTGCAAAATGCCTGAAAGGTTTTATTTATTTTTTTTCCAACACAGATTCCAGACTCATACGTATGAACGTACAAGTCATGTTTGGAACCAGAGTATGCGCCAAGGAAAATAAAAACAAAAATAAAGAGGCTATGATGATGATGCTTCTTAAAGGAAGAAACATTGAAAACTTTTAAGTCAATTTAACATTTAAACATGTTATAAAACAGCATTTCGTACGTACAAAATATATGTATGTACGACGATGACGATGACGACGATTGTGTACTACAACACAAAATCAAACAACAAACAGCTAAAGCAACAACATGCAACATCAATATATACTTATGTATGGATGTACTCTTGCAACGCATAACTATAATCACAAAATTTTAATTTTGGGATCATCTCTGATCCTTTTTTTATTTTGTTGGCTTAAGACAACTTAGCAACAACAACTTGCAACTGCCACAAAATATATAAAAAAAAAATCAAGCTGGTTGTATGGGTTGAAAACGTATGTTTTCTCCAATTTTTTTTTTACATTTGAAAAAAAAAATTACTGCCACAACAACTACAACAACAAAAAGAGTGTGTCAACATGATTGCGACATTAAAACCAAAAAATGAACAGAATGTTCTTTTTCCCGCTTTTAAAACGTCTCTTTGGTGTACTCGTCGTATTATGTATATTAAATACTTCTTCTCTACAGGATTTGCTTTGTCTAGGTAAGAAGAAGAAAAAAAAAATAATAAAATTAAACCAAAGACGCTTTTGATGGATGCCGGCACTCCAATGTGGTACAAACGAAATCTTTTTACAAAATCCTGTGCAATTGCTGCAATTTATTTATTTATTGCGACTCTTTCAGCGGATGTGTAATGGCAAGTTGAAATTGTTTTGTATGAACATAATTCAATTTTCATGAAATATGATTTCAAATTTATTGAAAAATTTAATTCTTACATTTTTTCTTACTTGTATTTTTTGTTGGCAATAATAAAATCTGAGGAAAAGTAGCTCAATTTAGAAGGATTTAAGTTTTTATAAAAATGTTATATTCATTTTTGATTTTTGTTAGGAATCCATAAAAAGTGTTAAAATTACTATATTAATATAAATTAAAAGTTTTAAACTACTTTGCAATAATAACACACTGCAACAAGAATTAATTGAATCAATTATTCCAAACTAAAATGAAAGCGTATCAGTAGTCTAAACAATCCTCCAAGTTAGTTGGAATTTCGGTTTTATAGCCTCTAAAGTTCGATTTTTTTTTTCTTCGAGTGCATCCTTGAAGGAAGTACTGATACTTTTTTAAGGTGACTACTTTGCTTTTTTGAAAATGTATTTGAAATTTCATTAAAATCTTGATAACAGTAGTAAAAAATTTGCTCAATATAATAAAAGTGAGGGAAAAAGAGTTGTGATGATCATACAGATTTAATTTAATTGGTTGTTTTCTTTTTATTTTCGCACATAACTAAAAAAATGCTACAAAATATCTCATATGGACACAAAGAGTTCACAAAATTCGGATTTACTTTGAAAAGCTAGTTTGCACAAAATGAGAATTATGAATTATCGGATTTATGGCCGATTTTTGATCGAAATGATAAGAGATTGTCTTTGGTCGGTCCATGCACTTTCAGTAACAATTGTAAGAGATCACAGATGATCATCGCTTTTACTCTAACGCTTTTAGTTTCTTTATTAAACGCAATCTTATAATATTTTTTAAAAGATCGATTTTTAGTGATTAATATAAGTGATCACTGATCATAATGTTTTTTTCTCCAGCGAACATTGGGATAGAAACTCCAAAAATGGCGCTTAATTCAGGGAAGAGGTAAAGCACATAATTTATAACCTTGTTGTAATAATTAGGTCATTCGTACGTTAAATAAATACCTTCTGAATTTATAAATATTTTTTTTAACATAAAACACTATCAGTCCGGCAGTCTGTACATCAATAACCAACATAGATCGAAAGCTTATAAATATCTTATATGTCTGTATTTTCATAAATTTTTTAACAGGTGAATTTTGCCTAAGCAAAAATCATACCACTAAATTTCGTGAAAATCGGTCCAAAATTTATCAGAGCTCCCATATAAGACCCCTTCCCGAATTCACTTTCCCGGGAATAATTCCTATGTAAACTTCCATAAAAAGAAAAAATTAATTACAAATAAAATTTATGTAAGTACTAGTCTTACAGTCAAAATTCACAAGGATCGATCCATAATTAACCAAAACTTCCATATAAGTGATTTAATAAGACAAAACTTGCACGCCTGCAAATTTCTTACTCATTTTCAATATTTTTGTAAAATTCTATATAGATCTCTTTCTAAATAAAGGAAATAAATAAGTTAAATAAAATTTAATTTTAAATATATAATAATTTAATTTTTGTTCAGAAAACAAACATATTTTCATTGGATTTTTTTGGGAAAAGATTTTTTCATCGCAATGGCGAAAAATCCGCAAAATGCTTTTTTTTGAATTTCCATGCCGCGCATATCGTGAAAAAATACAATTTTTTTAAATTTCACCCAAGTTCGTAAAGTAAAAATGCCTGTTTTTAGATCGATTTTATAAGAAAAAAATATATATTAAAAATATTTTTACAAAAAATTTTTTAGCAAAAATGCGCATTTAAGTACCTAAGCTTAACAAAAAAGAAATTAGAATGCTATATATATCTATAGTCCACCCATTCTTCTTTAGAGGAGGATTTTTCTGACACCATCTTAATGTAATTTGACACTGGGATGGTGTCAAGTTGGTACCAATGCGTTATCAATTTTCATTAATGATTTAATTCTGTTTTCTATGTGTGTATAAAATTTTATATCAAACTGATCAAAAACTTAGAGATGATGATATCAAAAATATGTCAAAACCAAGAACCAGAAGTTCATGCAAATGCATGTTTTTTGCCTTTACTCCTAGAACAGTAAAAACTTTCCGAATCAAAGAATTTGCTTTAAAATGGCATCGCTTTGTCAATGCATATTTTATTGAAAATGCATATTTTTGCATATTTTGCCACTGAAAGCATATTTTTATGTGATATTTTGTGAAAAATTGCAATTTAAAATAATTTTTTGTGTAGAAAAAAAAAATAATTCTGTGAACTTTTGACTTAAAAGCTATTTTTCAAAATTTTAAAACATTGAAAAATACTACAGAAGAGTTAATTTTTGGTAAGTTATATATCGAATACTAACAATCACAGAAGAACGTTGATTATTGTAAGCGATGCGCCATCAAAGTTATCAAGTTAAGGTGTCAACATTTTACAAAATAAATAATTATGTTTTCTCTTTTTTATTAAAACTTTTGGTATGAGTTAATTGCAATTTTAAAATTGAAGGTGATATACACATAATTCTCTATTAAGAACATATTTATTTTTAATGAAAATTTCAAATACGTTCATATATGCATATGAAACATTTGTTTCCGAGATTGTCCACTTTTATAAAACAGCCATGCCTTGATTAAAGAAGCCACCAATGAGAATATGAGAGAACAATAAACTATATATAACTTAATATTATTTTAGAGAAATCAATCTATCATGGAGACAATAGTCTATCATGGAGACAATAGTTTGTTGCCAATACTGTTGTTGCAATTTTAGATTCAGATGAAGACAAAATAAACGCTTTCGACAATATAGCCAAAATCATTTAAAAATGTACTCATCACATGTGCTAATGTCGAATAGGTTAAATTTTACATTTTAAAATAAAGAGCATCTATGTATGTAAATATAAAATATTTATTAATATACCCTCCAAAAAAAAAAAAAAGAACTGAAAGAGAGCTGAAAAGGTCACGATTTTAACATTGTGTTGTCATTGGAAGAAAGTACTTAGTGCTGAAAAAGAGCTGCAGAAGTTCTTTTTTTAACCCATGATTGTCACTGATAGGATGTTCTTCTATTATGCTTCTTGTTCATTGCTTTTGAAGTACTTTTCTTAAACTATGTTTATAAAATCTTTCAATAAAAAGTCAGTTTAACTTTATTTGAAGATATTAAAAATACTTTTAAATTTGTGAAATTTTAATTTTCTTCCAAATTACTAACCTTTTTTTCTTGCTTAAAATATATTGTTTTTCACTTTTTGGGAAGTAATTATTAATAACTTGCAAAGAAGCACAAAATAAGCACTTAATTCAATTTTTAAAGTAATGAAAATGTTCTTTTTTTGGAAACACTATCGTTTTTTCCTATATGCATATATATATATATATATATATATATATATATATATATATATATATATATATATATATAATATGACACTGAATTGAAAATTTATGTTTTTAATTTAATAAGAGTTAAAAAATAAGTGCATATTTTAGTTATTTTTTGGGGCAGATTTTAATATTTTTAGTTCACATGCACTTAAAACACAATTTTTAAGTGCATGAATTTCCTGTCCCTGCTTATTAAAGATCAAAGTCAGTTCAGCCAGGTTAAAATTTTTTGATAATGGATCATATTTTTTATATTTTTTTTTTTTTTTATTATTTTATAAAGAAGTAAAATTTTTAACGGAATCGATTTCTGTTTTTAAACTTAGTTGATTACAAAAATATTACTTAGCAGTACATTACTATCTTAGCATTTTAATTTATATTTAACTTGGTCATTTTTAAATATAGCCACGAATATATTAAAAAATAGATAATTCACATTTATAGTATTAATATGAATAACTGAAAAGTAAATATAGTTTTATGTCATTTTAGGAACATGCAATTTTCAAAACCACATCATATTTAAATGAGTTTTATTACACAAATTTCGATGTTTGGAAAAACAAATGTTACCCAAAAAAGTCTTATTCTGTAGGCATCCATTAGCCTTCTAAATTCCTTCCTACACTCCAGCACTAACCTGGAACTGACACAGTAACTTGTCTTTACCATCAGTGCTGTCTGACTATCCACATAGATAGTTACCTTAGTGTCCTTCTAAACATTCTCCTCCAGTAATCCTAGGGCCTTGTAAATGCCTAGAATTTCTGCCTGGAAAACGCTTCAACTATCATAAAATCTAAAAGATCGTTTGATATCTGTTAACATGAAATAAGCACACGCCCCTGTGTCTACTTCCATCTTCGAGCCATTCGTGAAGATAGCACACCCTCCATGGAGCTTCTCCGCTCCAGTCCAGAGGTCCCTACTAGGGATTTCAATAACGGGAGTAGCCTCGAAGTCAATTATAGTACCGACGTTATCCGTTTGGGCGGCCGAGGATAATGTTTGACTATTCAACTTGAATTCATTAAGTATGCTAGCATGTCCCGCTGTGAAGCTTCCTATTAATCCCAATTCCTTCAGTCTAAATAAGTCTCGCACAGCCATACCTCTCACGAATTCCTCAATTGGAAGAAGGTGGAGGATGATGTCCAGCGCTGTCTGATGTGTATTTCTCGCGGCACTGGTAATGCCAATTGACGCACATCTCTGAACTTTAGAAAGAAGGCTCCTAGGTTCCTATACGTCCCTTTTCTCAATGCCTCCCACCATACCGAACATCCATATGTGAGTATAGGTCTCACAACCGATATGTATATCCAATATACAATCACCGGTTTTTGATCCCAGTTATTCCCTATAGAGTTCCTGCAAGCGTAGTAGGCATTAAGCCCCTTCCTGAGTATTTTTCCTCCAAGACAATTTGCTGTCCAAGTAAATGCCCAGGTACTTGGCCTCCCTGGCCAAACTGAGTTCCGTCTTATTCAAAACTGGTAGACTAAATGTCTCAACTTTATATCTCCTGGTAAACAGAACTAGTTCAGTCTTTTCAAGGTTGACTCATAATCCATTACTATTTGCCCATTGGGAAAGTTCTCGCAGCCCTGATTGCATTACCTCACCGCGTGAGTAGAAATTTACCCGAGACCAACAATACCACATCGTCAGCGTAGGCTACGATCTTCCTTCACCTGGCATCGAACTTTCTCAATATGACGGTCATTGCCAAAAGCTACAATAATGGGGAAAGAACACAAGCTTCCTTATACAAGTGTCTCCCATGCTCGAGTTGATAACCCTGCTGCTTAGCATCAGGGTTATCCACTCGATTAGGAATTCCTTAATCGCCTCTACCCTAATGTTGTTAAAGGCTCCTTCTATATCGTGGAACGCTGCCAAGGTGTATTCCTTATGCAGCAGACCCCGTTCAATAAAACTTACCACATCACGCAGAGCACTCCCAACAGACGTATCCTTAAGATAGGCATGTTGAGCGTCGCTGTTGCCATGAGTTCCCATACTCCTCCTCAGATACAGATCGATCAGTCTTTCTATTGTCTTGAGTAGAAAAGACGATTGGATGATCGGTCTATTGTCCTTGGGCTTCACGAGTAGTGAGATGACTCTATCATTGACATTCGTAACATGGCCGGAAAAATGCCATCTGGGCCCGGTGACTTATATGGCCCAAATGAGTTTACCGCCCATCTCACCTTGTCTCCAGTGATCATCTCCTCTATCGCATCGATATCACCCACCTCTGCTCTGGACTGTAGGTTATCAATAACAACCCATTTTTATATTTAAATTTTGATAATGCAAAAAAACAAAGAATATTTTGAATAATTCCTCATAAAAAAGGCAACAAAAAAATCTTTACTTAAGTTTCCCTAGAAAAAAAATAGCACATCAATCTTTTTATAAAAATTTTATAGCTTTATTTCACCATAAGTATTTCCAAAAAAATTCTCACCAAAATTTTTGCTACATTCCAATACTCATTTCCATACATACAACAATATATTCCATTATATCAAAACATATGTCTGGACTAAAGATACTCGCACAACACTTATGTATGTTAACTCTAAATGCTCCCCCAATTTTTGGTATATTTTTTTTAGCTTTTGCTAAAATATAAAGCGAAATTTGAAAATGTTTTCATGCTAAATTTAAATTGTTATTTTATTTTTGGAATTAAACAAAAAATCGAATCAAAACTCTTTTTTTTATAAAATTTCATCAGGAGGTTGAATTAGTCTTAATTTGTTTTGTAGCACACCGTTTTTTTCTTTCTTTTCCTTAGCGAATTTTCGTTAAGCAATGAATGCGAAATTGAAATACTTTTGTTTCCCACGTCTGTCTGTCCCAACATTCAATCCATTCATTCATTCATCCATCCATCTATTTGTCCAAAAGTATTCAACTGTCTGTCTTTCGTCATTAGTTCAATCACAGTAACACAAAATAAAAAGAGAAAAAAACAAAATTAAAATCAAATGAAAAGAAAGAAAAGCTGCTGCAGCAACTAAAATATTCAACATTAAATTGCAACATTCATTCAAGAGTCGTCAACTTCAATTCAAAGCTCAACACACACGCACATACACTTACAATTTAAGTGGTTAAAGTTGAATTGATGGTCAGTGATTGTGATGTTTGTTACTGTTGCCGGTTGGTTGGTTCGTTGATCGGTTGAATGGAACCTTTAAGATCGAAATATACTCCTTGGCAAATATATGTACGAATAAATGTATGAGTAAGCTATGAACATGTGTTTTTATAATGCGCGCACGTCGATAAATTGGCAGATGCAACAGATACCCCTCTTTCAAATAATACACTCGCAGAGATATTCGCTTACTTCATGTCTTCGTTTTTTTTTTTTCTTTTTGCTAAAGTACTTTATTCTTTAATATTACAATCATTTATCTAAATGTCTCTGTCATTGTGTATACGAGTATGTGTTTAAATATTTTTTTTCCTTATAAAGTTTTAATTCAGTTTTTTTTAGAGTTTTTATGTCCTACACCAACATAGGTGAAGATCGTATTATGCGTTTGTGCTGATGTTTGTAACACCCAAAAGTATTGGTCTAAGACCCAAATTAAATCGGCTTAGAATTACTTTTTGGGTCGATTTAACGACTTCCGTTAGTCCGTGTAAACCTTGTAATCAAACTATGGGTCGCAATTTTGAAAACAATTTAATGAAATTTGGCACATATTGAAATTGGTTATGATAGGTCCATTATTTCACCTAGCCCACATAGAAATGTCCTCTGGGATAGGGCGTTTAACGATCATACATGCTTTAAAAAAAGTAATATTTTAATCAAATTTGGCACATTTAAGTTTTGTATATGAATAAATCTCTATGCCAAATTAAAAAAAACTTCATAGAACCATAGCTCCCACATAAAACCCACTTCCGGAAATTCCCCTAAAGTATGTTTTATAGAAATGTACACCACGCTTATTACAAGTGTCAGCCCACAATTGGCCACAGGTCCCATATAAGCCCCTCCTTGAATTTTGATTTATATAAACAATGGTGTAGGGTATAATATGGTCGAGCGTGACCCACTATATCTTTCTTACTAGTTTTTTTCTTCACAAGCAATTTGCATTGTTTTCTTTTCAGTCTTTATTAATTATTTTATTTTATTTTTTTTTGTTTTTGTAGAGTGTTGCAAGTAAGTCAAAAATAACTGTTGGGAACTTTTGTTTATGCAATAGCTTTGATTAAGTTTCCCATAATTTAAATTCTTTCAGTTTTTTGTTCCTTTTCTATAGTGGAATTGGGTTAAACATATGTTAAGGGGTTAAACTTTAGTTAAACATTAATCCATGTAATGAAAGTGCATTTTATGCTTAAGACATAAGAAAATATTTTAACTTTAATACTCTAATTAGGCCTACAATCGCGAATAAAAGAAAATGTGTAATCACTCCTATTTTTCTTAAAAAATCGATTTTTTAATGCAATAACTATAATCTAGTCTCCTAAATAGGCCTCCAATCGTCTAAATAATGAGAATTTGTGATCACAAAAACTTTTCACAAAAATCAAATTTTTAATTCAATAACTAAAATTGCTCTAGTTCCTTAAATAGGAAATAGGAGAAAATAACAAAAATCTGTGATCACATATTTTTCATCAAAAATCGATATTTATACGAAAAGCATATAACTGGCTTTAGTACCTTTAATAAGGCTCCAATCAAGAAAATAACGAAAATTTGTGATCACTCATATTTTTCATCAAAAATCTATGTTTTATATAGAAAACTTAAAATTGGCCCAAGCTTTTTAAGAAAGCCTGAAGAAAATAATGAGAATCTATGATCAAAACTCGATGTTTTCTTCGAAAGACATAAAATTGGCTTTAGTTCTTTTAATAAAACTCCAATCGACAAAATAACGGATATCTATGAAATTTTCACCAAAAATCGATATTTTAATGGAAAACCTGAAATTGGCTCTAGTACCTTTAATAAGCCGCCAATCGGTTAAATAATGAAAATTTGTGATCACTCATATTTTTCATCAAAAATCTATATTTTATATGTAAAATTTTAAATTGGCCCTAGTTTTTTAAAGAAGCCTCCTATGAAGAAAGTAATGAGAATCTTGTTTGAAAAACCTAAAATTGATACTTCTTTTAATAAACCTCCAATCGACAAAATAACGGAAATCTATGATCACTAAAAATCTATGATCACTTATACTTTTCGTCAAAAATCTATATTTATAAAAAAACATAATAAGCCTTCAATCGAAAAACCTACTAAAATTTTCAGAAAAAGCCGATATTTTAATGGAAAATTAAAAACTAGTTTTAGTTCCATAAATAAGCCTCCAATCAAAAAAATAGCGAAAATTTGTGATTTGAGATTTTTCAACAAAAAACAATCCTTAATAAGAAAAATCTAAAATTGGCTCTAGTTCATTAAGTAGGACTCTAATCCAGAAATAACGAAAAGCGATCACTCATATTTCTCATCAAAAATCTCTATTTTTTATGATAAACCTAAAATTGGCTCTAGTTTCTTTAATAAGCCTCCAATCGATTAAATAACGAAAATCTGTGATCACTTATACTTTTCGTCAAAAATCTATATTTATAAAAAAACATAATAGGCCTTCAATCGAAAAACCTACTAAAATTTTCACAAAAAGCCGATATTTTAATGGAAAACCAAAAACTAGTTTTAGTTCCATAAATAAGCCTCCAATCAAAAAAATAGCGAAAATCTGTGATTTGTGATTTTTCAACAAAAAACAATTCTTAATATGAAAAATCTAAAATTGGCTCTAGTTTATTCAGTAGGATTCCAATTCAGAAATAACGAAAAGCGAACACTCATATTTCTCATCAAAAATCTATACTTTTTATGATAAACCTAAAACTGGCTGTAGTTCCTTAAATGGACCTCCAATCCACAAAATAACAAAAATCGGTAATCACTCATATTTTATATGAAAAATATAAAATTGGTTTCCTTACTTCCTTAAATAAGCCCCCAATCGAGAAAATAACGAACATTTGTAATTTTCATTTTTTTCTTTTTATCAGAAATAGAAGTTTTAATGAAAAACGAAAAATTGGCTCTAGATCCGTGATCATTGAATTTCACTATTTTCTCGTTTAGAGTTTTATTTACGAAATTAAAGCCAATTTTAGGTTCTTCGTATAAATATCGATTTTATATGAAAAATATGAGTAACCACAGATTTTCGTTTTTAAGTCGAATGAAGACCTACTTAAGGATCTAGAGCCAATTTTTCGTTTTTCATTAAAACTTCTATTTCTGATAAAAAGAAAAAAATGAAAATTACAAATGTTCGTTATTTTCTCGATTGGGGGCTTATTTAAGGAAGTAAGGAAACCAATTTTATATTTTTCATATAAAATATGAGTGATTTTCCTCAAAAAACTAAAATTGGCTCAAGATCCTTAAGAGATATTATTAATAATTTTATGATTTAAATAATTTTTCCAGCAAGTTGCCGTCAATATTTAAAAATTATAACTTCCTTTCACAAATCCCATTTTTAATATCAATATCTAATTAATAAACCTAATTTAAAGGGCAACTTAAGCTTTTTAATATAAAATAAAATAAGAATTTGTATAAATATCCCTAAGAAAAAGAATAAAAATAATAAAATGAAAGCCAAGCAAAATAAAAAAATGAAAAAGAAAAAGAAAAAAGTTGATTATAAAATGATATGCTTGTTATTTTATTTAAGGTGATCATTTAAATCATTTATTCATTTCCATGTTAATTTGCAAAAATAACAACGAAAGCAACACATTTCAGACTAAAAGGACAGACATAACAACAAATATATTAAAATTAAAAAAAAAAAAAACAATATATGTGAATACAAAACAACAAAACTTACTTTAGATCAACACGTACCAAAGGGAAAAAAATAAAATATTTAAAAGCAAAAAAATACTACAAGCAACAACAAAAACAGCAATCAGCAATAAAATGCAAATTAAATGCTGTAGATTGCGTTAAGAACACAAACACATTATTTACTTAGAACCTCCTGCTGTGCTTCCGAATTAAGTTTAAGTCCGGAGGCTAAAACCAAAATGAGTTTTACTAATTTCTCTCTTGTCTGTTGGGCTTGATGGACGGGTAAATGCCACAAAGAAGAAAAAAATTATTCAAAAGGAAACCTTTAACAAAAATATATAAGAAACTATACAATTCCCAACAAACTAGCTAACCAAGAAAAAAAAACACTTGGCCAACTGGACAAGCTAACAGCTATCCAAAGGTAGGACGGACAGTCTGACCAAACAACCAGTTAACCTACTAGTCATTTATTGCAATATTTAAGATTTAAAAGAAAATTAAGCTAAAATCATGTTGAAATATCTGTAGGTTTCTTTTTTTTTTAGTTTTCTGCTGCCCATATGGTAAGTTTACCTTGAGCGCGGTAGAGCTGCAAGTTCTCAACTTCATTACCATATCCTTAAGATTGTTATTATACAAATAACCTTTATGGTTTATAACCAGAATATTAAGAGAACAAAAGCAAAAAAAAAAAAACATTGATCGATTTTAAATGAGTTTTTTTTTTTTTTGGTATTTTTATTATTAATATTATCTGTGGTCCAACACCAGCTAACATAACAACAACCAAAACCTACTAACCAACCAACGGACAACATCATCAACATCCGTATCAGCATCAGCCTAAAAGCCATGAATCAAAAATATTCAAATGAGATATTGTGGCGGTTTATGAAATTATTACCTTTAAGCTGTCCTGTTCAGTTGAAGTAGCTGCTTAAATGGCTACACCCCGCTCGATATAATACTGCTGCCGCCGCTGCCAAAATGTAGTGAAATAAAAACCCTAAATATGATTAAATGAAAAATCTACCAACATTCAACCCAATGTCCAATCATTTGTCCAGGCATGTGTCCGTCCGTCCGTCCGTCCTTCCGTCTGTCTTTCTGACCATCTAGTTATTTTTACTACCAACAAACTCCAACTGAAAACGCTTAAAGCCACACAAAAAAAGTATTTTTTCACTAACATGCGTTCTGCTTTTTTGTTAAATATTCATTGCTTATTGTTGTTGGGCATTTTAGACACAAAAACCCAAAAATAACAAAGCAAAAAAAAAAAAGCAAAAAGCGCGTTGAAAGTAGGGCGTTATTGCTAAAAGCAAGCTTACAAACTTGTATTGAAAACTATCAAAATAAAAAAATAAAAAAAACTTTAAAAATATGCAAAATATGATGATAATGCTGGCACACACAAAAACAAAAAGCATAACTCCTTTTCTAAATAAGATATGACTTAAGTTAATTTTTGCATATTTTAAGCCACTGTTTAATTAAAGGGCTCTTTTTCTGCTTTGCTCTACTCTTTTTTATATTAAAAAATATGCAAAACCATCAGCCATGTTAAATTCTAAAAGATAAAACACGTGTCAGTCTTAAAAGACCCTTAAATTATAAAAAAAAAAAAAAAATCTTCAACAAACCTAAACGTTTCCCTAAGGGCTCTAAAATGAGTGAGTGCATCATGTTAAGAAAATGAAACAAAAACTTGGACAGGTGTAATTAAATACAAATAAACAAAAGCCTGTAATTAAGGGGAAAATATTTTACCTACATATGATCTTATGAATATTTAATTTTTTTTTTTTTTTTTTTTTTTTTGTTATGGCAATTAAACTCTATTTCAAATTTAGAGAGGCAAATGACAGAAAAGTCACATTTTTAACACCTTCCCTGGGCGATAAAAATTCAGCTGCCTGAGAAATTGTGCTGTGTTGGGGGTTAGAGATAAATTAATTAGTGGTAAAATATGACAGAGTAAAAATAGTTCAAAAGTGAAGGAATTTATAAAGTGAATAAGAAAAGAATAAGAAATTAGAAATCCTGATGAAAAGAAAGTATACAAACGAATGTTTAAATAAATGAACTCAACTTTTAGAATAAAGAAAAAATTATTAGAATTAATAACAGAAAAGAAGATCTTTGGAAACGCTAAACAATTTGTGAGCAGAATGAGCCCAAATAAAAAGGTCGACAATAAAGAAAAGAACTTTTAAAAAAAATAAAATTTTCACTATTTCAAAAGTAGAACTAAGTGTATATTGAACATGTTTTTTTTTTTGTTTTTTGTAATAAATTAATAATTCAATTCTTATTTTAAAATAGACAAAGAATTTCTAAGAAAATCGCATTTTCATCACTTTAAAAATATTTTCAATATATTTTTTTTTTTTTTTTAGAATGGAATTATCGATATAATAAAGTCAGAAGAAAAGTTGCATCATTTTGATTTCATCATATCAAATCTCATATAGTTAGAAGGAAAATTTATTCTTACTTTAATGAAATCAATCATGGCCGTTCTATTAATAAGATAAAAACTTCGATTATCTAAACCCTCCAGCCGATGCTGAAAAACTTTTAAGCTAAGTTCACACTACGCTAATATTTGACGTATTTTGCAAATATTTGCTTTGAGTAATTTGAACACGAAATATTTTTAAGAGTCAAACAAGATAATAGCTGATTTTCGACAAACAAAACTATTTGCCCTAAACTAAAGTTACAACTAGTCTGAACATTGTGTGAACACAAGCGGGGTTGTCAGATTTTTTTGAGCCTCTGTCGCCAAATTGCTAATCAGAAATTGTCAAATTTAAATTTTATTTGATTTTTTAAAGAAAAAATAAAATGTTAACAAAAAAGTTTTAGTGTCGTATAATTTTTAATGATTCAAATTTCATATAATTTATATATGCAAATTCAGCTTCAATAAAGCAGTATCTAATAGTAATTCAATAGGAAATTAAATTATAATTTAAAATGCTTTTTTCCGACATACATACATATATTACCGTTTTAGAGTAACAATTTTAAAAATTTATTGACATTTATTTAAAAAAAAAAAAAAAAATATTTCTAACATTTTATAACAATATTTGTTCAACTCAGTGAAAACATGGTATAAGATATTTCCACTAAGTTGAATGCAAACAGTTTTGAGCAAAACACCTAAAAGCGTTTTCACTCAGTTATGCCACATTGGTCCCTTTTGGGCTAGATTTAACCCGTTTTTAATAGTCAAAAACGCGAAAAATACTTTTAGACCGAAACTAAAAAAGTGAAAATTTTGCACTTTTAAACATTTTCTTTTAGCCCTTTTTGCTTTTTTTTTTTACTTATTTCAAAAATGGAAAATTATTTTAATGGGGTAACGTTAATTTTTTTCAATTTCAACTTTTTTAAACAATTTTTGTTCTAATTACTCCCTATATTTGTGAAAAGACTAGTACCCAAATTTATCCAAAGATCATAAAAATTCCTAAAAAAAAACTTGATTAAAAAACTGTTGAATCATCGGTCCATATTTCTTTAAAAATGCTGCCGGTGCGAACGTAACGTGCCATGATAACCGACTATTTGAAGCTCGTGATCTTGGCGACATTTGGTTTCAGCAAGACGGCGCCACTTCCCACACATCGCATCAATCAATGGATTTATTGAGAGAACATTTCGGTAAGCACATAATTCCACATTTTGGGCCGGTCGATTGGCCACCAAGATCGTGTGATATCACACCGTTAGACTTTTTCCTGTGGGGATATGTAAAGTCTAAAGTATATGCGGACAAATCCGTTTCGATTCAGGCCTTGGAGGAAAACATCACTCGTGTCATTCGTCAGTTACCAGTCGAAATGCACGAACGAATCATCAAAAATTGGACTCAACGGATGGACCATCTGCGACGTAGCAACGGCCAATATTTGATAGACATAATTTTCAAAAATAAATGCCAAAATATGTTCTTTCAAATGATAATAAACATTCCCCATTAAAGTTGAATTTTCTGTGTTTTTTTCTTTAAAAAAGTAGGGAATCTCGAAATGGATCACGTTTTATGTATCCTAGTCTGTAAGAAATTTTAATTTCATTGGCTATTAAATAAATAAAATAAAAATAAGAAACTACTTCTTTATGTGGCAGCTTACAAGATTCAAATGGTAATTTCTAAATTTCAATAAAAGAAATCAAATTCTAATAATGTTACCAACTGTGACAATCTGTCTATGGAAATATATAAAAAAAAAATAATGTAAAGCCCTAAATTACATCGATTGTCATTGTGGCATCAAGTCAAATCAATAGAAATTATTATAATTTTCTTCACTACCATTTTTAATTTAGCTATTTAACTTTTGAAAATTATTTAAAAAATCATAATTCCAACTAAACAAAAAACCTCTTCTAACAAAAGTGTGGTGTAAAAAAAAAAAAAGAATTAAAAGAAAACAAAATTAACATTTATGCACTTAAAATAGAAATTTTATAGCATTAAATGACTCAATTGTTCCATGTGGCTGTAAACAACACTACACATGATGACTACGATTATCTACAGCGGGAATCATCAATATTAGAATCAGCATTATCATCATCATCATCACCGGCATCAACCAACATCAGCATCAGCGGCAAGAGTTACAAGCATCAGAGTACTCCAAGTATCATTGATCCATCTGTATGTGTTTGGAGTAAGTAAATTGGTGGTGTTACACTCATTCGTAATGTTATGCCATGTTATTGTGCGTTGAATATAATATTTCTGAGAAAACTTCAAAAAGACAAAAGGAGACACAAGTAAGACACACACACACACACACACTCTGCATTGGAAATATGAAATACCAGCAAAGCATCACCAGTGCAACAAATCGTAACAAACGAAACGCGTTAAAAATGTTTAAGCCCAGCACGACAAGCGGCAATTAAATAATGTAATAAGATAAAAAACAAAATATTCAAGCAAACATACATAAATTTTATGAATTTACAAATAAAAAAAAAAAGAAAAACTCCAGCCATAACAACAATAATACAAACAAAAGAAAAAAAAGAAAGAAACTAGAACGCCCAAATAGCTTGGGTGGTGTGGCATGTCATTTTAACTGCTCTTATAGACCTAAAAAGTTTAAGAAAAACCTTAAACAAAGATGCTGGTATCTTAAATATAACTAAAGAAACCAAAAAATAAAACTATTATGAGATTTTGATCAACATGATAATCATTATACGATGATTATTAAACAAAAAAACATATTGATACTGTTGATCATCATGGAGCTGATGATGAAGCAAACAAACTGCAGCCAGCAGCATGGTGTGCGTTTTATTATTTTATCATTAAAAACTATACACACACATATATACACACACACACACTCTTTTTGTTACTAAAACAAAGATCAAGTCACTAAATGTACAACAAACAATAAAAAACAATAATCAATGCGTTTGTAATTTATACGCCACCAC
This sequence comes from Protocalliphora azurea, assembly GCA_932274085.1. Lineage (NCBI taxonomy): Eukaryota > Metazoa > Arthropoda > Insecta > Diptera > Calliphoridae > Protocalliphora > Protocalliphora azurea. Next base: position 154,553,602 of record OW026520.1, read on the forward strand.
CAACAACAACAACAACCAACTTCGATGACAAAAACATATACTATAGATACATATGAAGTAACAAACAAAAATAAAAAAACTTTTTTATAAAAATAATAATAAAAAACCAACAAATACAATAACAAATGCCCCACCAAAGAATGCTTAAGATGCCTTATAAAAATGATACACATACACACTCACGGCAACAAAAAACACCTTCAATTTTTAAAATGCATCTGGGAATTTATTACAATAAAAAGTGCATCAAATACAACAACAACAAAAATAAGAAGAAAAAAAGAAACGCATCAAACTGACTAGAGAATAAATAAAAAATAGAAAAATATTTACAAGGCGTTTATATGACCTGTTTATCAAAAATCATAGATCAATGTTCAAATTAGTTTGGACACTCATGGATATGATAATAGGAGTAGGTTTCTATATACAGCATCGAGTCTATAGAAAGTGTTAAAATAACGATTTTGAAAACTATAATAGATTTGTTGTTTATATAAAAATAAAAATTAAATTTCCTTAGAATTACCGTAGAAATACAACATTTCCCTTTTGTATTATCTAATAAATTTTGGCCCAGAGGAACATATTTTTTTTTTTTTTTGATTAACTGATTGATTTAATTTATTTAGAAAAGAGTAACCGATAAATTCTTTCCTCATAAAAATATTCTTAGATCACCGAAATTTCTTATGAATGCTTCAAAAAATTATAATAATTTGTAGTCAAAATTCTACGCCCATTTTCCTATGGCTATACAATGCTATAGGAAATTTAATAAGCCATTGTATGAAATTTCATATAAATGATAATTAAGGTCGGAAATATGTAAAAATTATTTAAAATGTAATATTTAAATAATTTGTACAAACAATATTTTAAATAAATATTTAAAGTTTTAAAATTCCATTGTATTTTATATTTTATAGAATGGCACAGATTCAGTTAACATTTGAATTGATTCAATTAATGCCTTGATTAATTTGTAGTAAAATTTCAATCAGGTCTTCTATTGAACCAGGCGCGGATCCAGCTAAAACATTAAGGGGGGAGGGGGTAGCAATTATTTTTTTGTTTTTTTTTTTTTGAAAAACTCAAAATTATTTACAAGAATTTAATGGCTAAAAATTTAAGTTGATAAGTGGCGATCAAATTTTATAAAATATTTATACCCTACACCTCCATAGGTGGTTGGGGTAATATGCGTTTGTGCTGATGTTTGTAACGCATAGAAAAAGTTATCCAACAATCACCTTAAAGTGTACCAATCGACTTAGAATCACTTTTTAAATCGATTCAAAGATGTCCGTCCGTCCCTCTAGCTGGCTGTCCATGTAAAACTTGTGCACAAAGTACGGCTCGCAATTTTAAAGATAATTCAATAATATTTAGCACGTGGGACTTTTATGATACAAGGATTAAAAATTATGAAATTGGTTATGATCGGTCTAGGCTCCATATAAATGTCCCCCCGGAATAGTGTTTAAACACTCAAAAAAATACCTTAAAAATAAGAATATTTTAATGAAATTCGGTGCAAAGAAGTTCTGTACAAGTATCAATCTTTCTATTAAAATCGGTTCACAATTGGCCATAGCTCCATTTCGAAAATCACTTTGACGTGTATAAATCCCATACGAATGTTAGTATCAAGTTAATATTCGACACAAATAAGTTTTATGTAAGTAGTCATAACATTGCTAAATTTTATGAGAATCGGTCCATAATTTACCATAGCTTCCATATAAACCAACTTCCAAAAATCGCCCTAAAGTGCATAAAATCATACAGATGTTAGTATCAACGCATTATTATGTATTTTTATATTTTATTTTACATTTATTAAAATTGGCCACAGATGTAATAATTTTTATGCTCGTACACAATGGTGTAGGGTATCATTTAATCGGTCTCGACCGACTTTCTCGTTTTATATATAACTGCTGAACCTATACATACATATATATATATATATATATATATATATATATATATATATATTTTGTCGCCGAAAAACTTGATATTTTATTTCATTATTCCCTTTTAGTTTTTGAAATACAAAAAAATTTATGCTTTGTAAAATTCACTGAATATTGAATTGTTAACCTCATACTAATACATGCATTTCATACAAATAAATTCATTTCAATAAAATTAATTAAAATGCATGACTGAAAAAAACGAAAAGTTGAGCTATGTAGATTTTGATACTTAGAATATCAATCTTACCTAAATAAATCTAATTATATTCTTTAATATGAAAAACTTATTGATGCAAAAATTTGGAACTAATCTGTTAAGAGGAACCGTATGAAAATCAATATTTTTTCTACAAAAATAAAATTAATACTTTATTTTTATTTGATTTCAGTTCATAATAGTTTTGCTCCATTATTTTTCACTTCCTGTAAAAAGTAATAAATGGTAAGAAAAACAACAAAGTTGTCAAACGCGAAAAACTAACAAGTTTTCAAAAATTCGAAATACCTTGTAAATTTTGAGATATTTCGAAAAAAAAAAACGAAAATGTTTTGATAATAGTTGGTGCACTAAAGATCTCGTAGTTACCTAAATTCTAAGTCAAAAGCATGTAGCTTTTATACTTTATTTAAATCTTTTATATTTACTACAAATAACAAATAATTTATTAATTTTTTTAATTAAATTTGCTTTTTTGTTTCAAAATAACACTAAAGGTATCAAGTTTTAAATGCTATTTCATTTACAATAACATGAGACGTCAATCTTTCAAATCGTTTAAATATTCAAACATTTATTTAAAAATTTCAAAACTTTATTAAATTATTTTTAAAATATTTTTGAGCAAATCACTTTATGCTTTATTTGAAACATACTTAAACGTATAAAAAGTTTAAGTAAATCATTCCATATAAAATCGAATAAGTTCTAATATTTTTGTACAATTTAAAAAAATATAATTCTTGTTCTGCTTATAAAAAAAAGTCTTTAAAAAATATTACATCATTACTTTTGTAGAACAAATTATAATAAACTGCATTAGAATTTGGAATTTCCTTCCCCCTGTCGAACCGCGACTGTATTTAACTGATTAAATAAATAATTGAAACTTATATGAAAAATTAACAAAATTTTAATTGATATAAGCAATTTTTTAATTGAAATCGATTTTTCTTTCTGTTACTCTTAAAAAAAAATGGTTTTCAGAAGGAGGTATATTTTTGTTAAACTAAGGATTAACTTGAATTATATACACTGCCTGCCACTTGAATAAGGAATCACATTTTTTTAAATTTAATTAAGTATATCTCCTAAACTAAAGTTCAGAAAAAAAAAAATACTTTTTTGAGCAACCAAATTTCAAAATGTTGGCTTTAGTTTCCTAAAGAAATAAAAAATATACATATTTTGCATTTATTTAAAGACACGTATTTTTGTGGTACTTTTTCGTGTGTCACTTGAATAAGGAATATTTTAAAATTAAGCAAACTGTAATTTATTTTTAAATTTTAGGTTATAAAAATGAAAGTTATTATCTTCTAGCATTCAATTAGTAATGAGTACTGCCAACATTTTTAGAAATAACCTCAAAAATGCGATTTGGCATCGATTTGTATAATGACTCTAAGTAATTTAGCGATATTGAACTCCATGCTTCCGTTATTGCATCCTTTAAGGATTCTATCATCTCAAATTGTTTTTCTCTTTTGTAAACTTTTCTTGCAAGCCAACCCCAGACATTTTCCATTGGATTCAGGTCTGGTGAATATGGGGACCAATCCAAAAGTTGAACACCTTGTTGATTAATCCATTGTTTTACTGCTCTGGCGATATGAATAGGAGCGTTGTCGTGTTGTTACGTCCAAGGTATGGGTCCAAAGAAATCATTAAATTTTGGAAATGCTTCCTGCAGAATGTTTTTGTAAGTCGTTGCAGTCATTTTGTTGGATACAAAAACCAATTCTATGGTACCATAATACGAAATCGCACCCCATACCATTATTCCGCCCTCTCGGCTGTGTCTGCGGCTCAAAAATAATTCCTCCTTATTTAGGTCATGGAAGTAATAATTATACCCGTCGGTACCATCAATATTAAACTTTTTTTCATCGGAAAATACAACTTTAAACCATTTGTCGGACCATGTCATTGTATTTTTGCCAAATTGTAGACGTTGTGATTTGCGTTTTTCATTAAATTGTGGTTTTCGTCGGACTATGTACGGTCACGACTTTAAAATATGGTGCACTGTTTTTCAACTGGCACTGACTCCACTTTTTTCACGTATTTTCGATACCGACATGGCAGTATTTAATGCAATTTTAAGAATTTTTCATCTTTCTTTTGGAGTTGTTGCCATTTTCTTCTGCCCTTTCATGTTTTTTCCATATCTTTCCACGTTATTTAAATAATTGTACACAACTGTCTTTCCTCTATTAATGTTTTTGGATATTTAGACCGGATTCTGACCCTGAGATTTCAAAATCAGAATTTTTTCTTTTTCAGAGTTATTAAGAGCACTACTACGTCCCATTTTGAATAAAAACTATTTAAAAACTATCAAATTAAAAATTTTCTAGCCGTTTATATAGAAAGAAATTCAAATCATAGCCTTCCTGATTAATATTAAAAGAATTCCTTATTCAAGTGACACACGAAATAGTACCACAGAAATATATGTCTTTAAATAAATGCATAATTTTAGTAGAAGAAAATATGTATATTTTTTATTTCTTCAGGAAACTAAAGCCAACACTTTGAAATTTGGTTGCGCAAAAAATTATTTCTTTCCGAACTTTAGTTTAGAAGATCTACTTAATTAAAGTTAAAAAAATGTGATTCCTTATTCAAGTGGCAGGCACTTTATGCTTTATTTGAAACATACTTGGGGCAAAAATAAAAACGTATAAAAAGTTTAAGTAAATCATTCCATATAAAATTGAATAAGTTCTAAAATGTTTGTAAAATTTAAAAGAAAATAAATCTTGTTGTGTGCTTACAAAAAAATCTTTAAAAAATAATATATCGTTACATAGACTTTTGTAGAAAAATTTATAATAAACTGCATTAGAAGTTGAAAATTTAATTTTTTTTTAAATGTTGTTTAAAAATTTTCTTTCAATATTTAACCAAAATATATACAAATGTATATGGATAACAAGCTTTATTCTTCTACTTTTCAAAAAAATCTTAAAAAGAAGAAATTAAGAAAACAAAAATTTTTCCAGGATCTTAACAAAAAACTGTGTTTTTGGGCATAATTCAAAAGTTTTAATGGGTATTAGTTACAAAATTATGCAGATTTTCAATAAATTTTTTTCTTAAGATTTTTCTTGAAAAACTAAAATTTTAAGAAATTTATCGCTGAAAATTTATGTATAAATATTTTTAATTAGACTTCAAAATGAAATTGACTTAAAATATGAAAAATTTTCTTTATGTATAATTTAATAATATCTAGGATAAGTATTGTATTTTGTATGAGAACATTTGGGGAAAACCTTTTCTGTGTTGTTACTTAAGCGCTTTCTGTAAAAAGTTTTGGATAGATTTTGATTTATAAAGGACTTGTGTCAAACGGTAAAAAAGTTCCATGGTAAAAAATATTTTTTCTATAGTGAGAAAAATGTTTCATTCTGTGTGAAATGAAACTGTAAAATATTGACAAATTTAATTTTTATTATAAAAGAAATTTAGATAATAAAAAAATAAAAAAAACATAAAAATAAAAAATTAGATTAAAAATAAAAAAAATGATTTATTTAAAATCCTTTTGTAAAAGAAACCCCCAACTTTGGTCACGTTTTGTGTTCAAATGGACTATTAGTAATCAATATTATGCAATTTAAATAATATATTATGTTTGAAATAATAAAATTAAATGTAAATTTTCTAAATATTTTTTATTATTGAAATATTTTTTTAATACTTTTTAAACGTCGAATATTTATATACATTTTTCAAAAATTTTTCTAGTCTTATAAGCTATTAAAATTTTATTCACCTCATGAAAATCAAAAATTTACTAACAAATATAATTTTCTATAGTTTCACACAGGTCCAAAATAAAGAACATTTTTCATTAACTGATAAAACTTGTATTTAGACAAATTATTTTTTATCGAAAGATGTATTTTAAATTGTATGGTCCGTAAAATTAAAGCTTAAATTTAACAAAATTTTGGAAATTAAGAATTTCGGAAACATCGCGAAAAATAAATTAAACTAAAAAATTATTTAATACTAGAAGAATTTAACATTTTACAAAAATTCATAAATATGTTATGTCCTTATTTAAAGAAAAGTAAAATAATATATGCTCCTACTTTTTTTTTTATTAAATGAGTGCCAATTTTTAAAACCTATTAATTTACTTAAAAATTTTCGAAAGAAAATGCAAATTTTCTTGAAGATAAATTCAACATTCCTTTTTCTATTTATGACAAACTAATTTTTTCCAAAATAATTTTTATTTTTTTCCATTTTCTATTGTAAATTTTTCTTCGTGTTTAATTTTACTTAATTAAAAAATTAATTTGGGGGGGGGGGGTGGGTGGTAATCCACGCCTGTATTTAACCGACTACAAAAATAATTGAAATTTATATAAAAAATTAATTACTTTACATATTGATGATTGGAGCAAAATCAAACAAAATTTTAATTGATATAAACAATTTTTTAATTGAAATCGATGTTTCTTTCTTTGAAGTTACTCTTTAAAAAAAAATGGTTTTCAGAAGAAGCTATATTTTTGTTAAACTAAGGATTAACTTCAATTATATATATATAAGATTCGTAACCATATTTTGATTGTGAAAAGAATTGTTTACCCCGTTTTTATTACAGAATTGTATTTCCACCATTTCAGGCTTTATAACATAAGTATTACAAATATATTAGTACAAATGACCACAACTGTAAATCTATTCTTTCATAAGTATTGACATACTTTCAAACCTTTTTCTATAAATTCAGATACATAAAATCCCGCATCAGCACCTACACATAGTTACACGCAATGCAAACCAGCTGCTGTTGGAATGACTACACCTAGATTTACTTCAAGATATGAATACAACAACAATAAATTTAACAACAACAGCAGTAACAACGATTACAACATATTAAAACAACACAAGACCCTTTCTTAACGTCTTTCTTTTCTTTACAATTTTACTGGTATTTAATGTGATTTTAGTATTATTTTTTTTTATTGTTGCTGTTGTTGTTATTATTAATGTTGTTGGTGCAATACTACATTGTACTACATTTTTTTTTGAAAAGACTTTTGTTATGAGCTCAATAAATTTTAAGTGGATATCAATAATAAATTTCACTAATTTCTGTCATTTTACGGCTCAAGTGCCTCAAAAAAAAAAAAAAAAAGAAATAGACTCAGTTAAAAGAAGCAAAATAATAAAAACAGAATTGAAGAAAAAAGAAAAGAAATAAAAAAAGAAATGAAATGTATGGAATTGTATAAAAACCATAAGCATCCTCCTCTAAACAATAAGCAACAAAACCAATTCAAATGAATTGTATTGAATCGAAATGAATCGAATTGAATGTTTAAATGTAGCGTCAAGTATGCATGTGTTTGTAAGTAAGCGTTTCTAAGACGATGAGTTTTTACCGGAGACAATGAATACCATCATTGCTGGCTATTGAGAACGGATCGTGGCCATTGTATTGTTGCCTGTAAGTCTGTGTGTTAATGTCTTGCTTTTAACCACTTCATTGTGTAGCGTCAAAGGTTAAGAGATGTTTATGCTGACTTAGCGCAAAGCAACAAAATCAATACTTCTCTTCCAGCTTCATGAGCCCAGCTGAATTATTTTTCTTGGCTGGTAACAAACATTTGTAGGGTCTAACTGGCATACTGACAGCTTAGACATTTAGACTGACTTGTTAAAATAAAAATTCCAATAATGTTTTTATTATTTTGGTTATAAATAGTTACTCCAAGTATGTACTACATGAGTTTGGATTTTTTTTTTTCTAAATTTTGATATGACTTTTTGTTTCCTTTTTTTTAATTTTTAAAAATCTTCAAGTGGCTGCCATCACCCTCAATAGAAAATATTTGAGTAATATTGGTATTTGAATCTTAAATGTCTTAATTATTGAAGGTATTAATATTTCATAATAAGAGCAAATTTAAGAATTTGTTATTGAATAATTGAATAATTTCATTTTGTCATTGAAAATTTCATTTCATTCATTACTGTTACGTTACACAAAGAGCTTAAAATAATTGTTCCATCACAAAATTTATGATTCTAATACAAAAACTGATTTTAAGTAAGCTTTTAGGAAGCCTGGGAACCGAAAAGTGGACCGAAGTAAATTATTTTTTAAATTATTTTTTAAATATTTTTTTAATTAAATAGATAGGTCTTTACATGATTCTCTTGAGTTCAAAAAAGGTGCTTTTCTTTAAAAAAAAAAATGTTTACAAGTTCCAAATTTAACAAGTTGAATTTGTAAAGTTTTCGTATCAAAAGCAAATTCTTAAACAAATTTACAGACTTGCAATTTCTATAAGCCAAATATTCCTTTGTACAAAATTCCAAATATATTTAATTAAAAAAGATCTTGTTATGTGTTTTTTTTTTATTATTTTCTAATCTACCTTTTAACTCAAGTGCATCATTTTAAAGATTTCTCTATTTTTCTAACCTCAAAATCGTTATTTTGCTGAAAAAACAATCAAAAAGGATTAAAATTCGTTCAAACAAAAATATGTAACTATTATTTGTGTTTATATTTAGGGTATTTATGTCCATTTTTATTTATTTATCTATTTAAAAATCTTAAATGTAAACAATGGATTATTTAACCACTTGTTATTTAAACTTAAGATTTTTAATAAAAACACACACACACACACAAACACTTGTAATATGACGTTTATGAATGAGTAATGGCCTACAAAAACATTTTAATTTTCATTTGGAACAAAAAATAAAAAGTTGCTTGTTGGTGTTTGTTGTTACTATTTTGTTTAACAAACAATGTACAACAAAAATATTGCGTAAAGCCTTTTGTTGAAGGTGGCTTTTGGGAAATCGACTTAGGAAAAACAGTTTAACAAAGAATGAAATCTTTAAGAAATGGTGGTAAAGAAATGATATTAAAAAAAGATTGATGGTTACATTATTCCTGATCATCTTTATAGCAAATAAAAGACAATTTTTGGAAGTTTGCTTTCCGAACAAAATAGAACAAAAATGTAATAAGATTTTAGGGATCAATCTTTTTAACATTTAAAGCTTATAAACTTATTATTAAAGCTTTGACTTTTGACCTCGTTTGTGGAAGAATTTAAGCTTCATATGCGAGCATATGTAAAAAAAATCATATGTAAGCATATGTAAAAATCTGCATTAATTCGAAGAACGTCGTAATCTTTTAACCGAAAAGGTCACGGTTTGAATTTGTATGTGTTCGGTGTTTTTATTGAAATTATATGCATTTTAAAAATTATATACAAATTTAAACTAAAACAATATAATAAAAAATAATTGTCGTAATACTTATAAGGGGAAAGACTTGAATTCAATTAGCAAAAGAGCTAAAAAGGTACTAAACATAGCACAGAGCTAAGCTGAGGAGAACTCATGTTAACCATGACAAAACAGAAATCTGTATGACTCAGGTGCCTGTGGCGATTCGAAGCAACAAGAATGGCTCTAAGCTGGGGATTAAAATTAGATTGAGTCTCTATATGGACGAAGCAGAATTCAAACTATATTTTCGATTCTCAAATAATAACAGGTGGAAGTCCCTGCGATCAAAAAATATATGAACTTGGCAAGATAAATTTAGGTACAACAAATACCATTACGTATAACCAATACGTAAAGATTAGTCCAAAACAGCTCATAGAACAGATTGGAGCTCTGAAATTAATATATTCTGAGATGACAAAACTATAAGTCTGTTGAAGCAACTAAACAAAATGATGATACCACTGCTCAGCTTTCACAAAAATAGAATCCTGAATTTTTGCGGTTGGCACGTTGCCAGACAAAAATCACCTCCGAGGACTGGATTGGAAAAAGTGTCCCGTTGAATAAAAATTCGTAGAAAGACCCCGCCATTGATTTGTATTAATAAACTAAATATGGAAAAAATAGTTTAAAAAGTTCTAAAATTGATTTTTAGTTTCCTACCATACGTAGAGAAAAAACATGTTTACGGCATTGTCACTACAATAATATTAATTGTTAATTTTCATTAATTTTAATAATACCATGTTCATGGTAACAATGTTTTTGTTACAGTTTTATCATTCAATGTTTACATACAATTAAAATTTTAGTATAGTTGATAACAAACATTTTTTGAATATTTTTATCAGAAACAAAATTTTAATAACCAATTTTTTGTGAACCTATATCGGTAGAGACCGCACAATAGGCCAATACATTAGCTTGACATCTTAAGAGTCTCCCATTTAACACGAGCAATGTCATATTTTAACTAACAAGTTCAAAGGTTGAATGTTTATTAATTTTAAATTAGTAGTAACAAAAAATTTTGCTTAAATATGTTTTTGTGTAAGACATTTTTAGCTTAAGCAATCAGTGAAATTCGTATCGGAACATATTCCCACAACAATAAATTTCAATTTTATTATACCTTAATATAGCACGTAGAAAACTTTGCTAAAAACTTTTTTACAAAATAAATTCCCATAATTAAAAAACTGTAAAGCTATTTTTTTTATTATTTGGGAAAATATGTATATTTATCATCAAGTTACATAATTTTAGAACAAAATCTGAATAAAACCTCATAAGTCTGGTGTCAAAATGGCTACGACAATTTAACGTTTAACCTCAATTATTAAAGTTTTTCTAATTGGCTCAGAAACAAAAAGCTTTCAGAGAATTATCTTAATATTTTTTATTATGACAGAAGGCTATATGGCAATTATGTGTGAAACAAAATATTGGCCAAATGCTAGCCACTGCTTCCGTTGGTTCATATTTTCAATGAGACATGACTGAGGTGCAATGTCGTTAATGTGCCGAATTATCTCATTCTTCAGCGCTTGAATTATTCTTGGCTTATTGATGTACACTTTTTATTTTAAATATCCCCAAAAAAAGACGTTCAACAGTGTCAAATCACATGATCGTGGCGGCCAATTAATACCATCCAGTTATCATCTCGCTATAGCGAACATCATTCATTCATGGTAACTGATTGGACGACCCCATTTTTGAAGAAGTACGGTGCGATGACGCCGCCAGCCCATAAACCGTCACTCTTTGTGGATGCATCGGCTTTTTTCGTGGATTCTCATTTGCCCTAAAGATGATTTTCTTTCACTTCTGTCTGTTCAACCAAAAGGTTTTAACAATCTTAACGCGCTGCTCAATATGTACCTTCCCATGGTTGAATTTATCAAATACTGAAACAAAGAAATGCCAAATTAAGTTGGGCAAAAAACTTGACGTTAAGGTGTGACTCACAATTAACCTCGTGCATAATGGTTGGACCACCATTTATTTGCCAAAGATCTAATATAATCCGAATAGTATAACCTCTCAATTGGGAAGGTCAAATATCAAATTATTATTTAATTTGGATTTTCTAATAAAAATATAAAACATTTTTATGTATTTATCACACAATTTTCCAAAAAAAAGTTAGAAAAAGGATTTAAAGAAAATGTGCTTGTTTAAAAAAGAGTTTATGTTGTTTAATTTTAATTAAGTTTTTAGAATTTATTTTTCAAAATCTCAATTAAATCTCAATATATACCCACGATAACCAATTTCACATTCCCAACTCTCCCTTTAGTTCTTTTAAATCTCTGTTCCCTGTCAACATTGGAATGATAGTATTTCCAGCAGTGATACTTATTTTTCTTTTTCTTATTCAAAAACTTTAACATTATTTTTCTTTAACTGCATTTTTTCGAGGACAAAAGAAACAAAAATAAAATCTAAATTTCAAAAAGAAGTACTTGAGATTCTTTTGAATTTTTGTTGATTTGAATAATAAAAATAAAAAATAAAAGAAAAAATACCTTGTGTGAACACACTACATACAATACTATTATTGATAATATGTAGTTTGTATTATTGTCATTAAAAATATATAAACAAAAAAATCATTATAAAATCATTTAAAATTTATTTATTTTAAAATAAAACCATTCATTTTAGAAATACAAGAGAGAGAGAGAGAGAGGGAGAGCAAGAAATACTTAAGGCCAGGGTTGTTAGATTTTTTGAGCCTCTGTCGCTAAATTGTTAATCAGAAATCGCCAAAATCGCCACATTTTAATTTGATTTGGTTTTTTAAAGAAATACTAAAAAATTAACTAAAAATATATTAAAAATAATTTAATAAAGTTTTGAAATTTTTAAATAATTGTTTGAGTATTTAAACGATTTGAAAGGTTGATTTATTATTTTATTGTAAATAAATTAATAAATTATTTATTATTTGTAGTAAACATAAAACATTTAAAGATTAAAAGCTACATTCTTTTGCTTTTTTCATTTAATTAAACTCAAAATTTACTTAAAATTTAGGTAGCTACCATATATTTAGTGCACCAACTATTATCAAACCATTTTTGTTTTTTTTTTTTCAAAATATCTCAAAATTTATAGGGTACTTCGAATTTTTGAAAATTTGTTAGTTTTTCGCGTTTGACAACTTTGTTGCTCTTGTTGCAATTTATTTCTTTTGACAAGTAATGAAAAGTAATGGCGCAAAACTATTATGAACTGAAATCAAATAAAAATAAAGTATTTATTTTATTTTTGTAAAAACACACCTTAAACGAAAAAGAAAGACATAGTCGGTCAGGACCAACTATATGATACCCTACATCATTGTGGACGAGCATAAAAATTCGTGAAGGGGACTTATATTATACCTGTGGCCAATTTTACTAAATGTAAAATATAATATAAAAATACATAATAATGCGTTGATACTAACATCTAGATGATTTTATGCATTTTAGAGCGATTCCTGGAAGTGGGTTTATATGGGAGCTATGGTAAATTATGGACCGATTCTCATAAAATTTGGCAATATTGTTTCTACTTACATAAAAATTATTTGTGTTGAGTATTAACTTGATACTAACATTCGTATGGGATTTATGCACGTTAAAGTGATTTTCGGAAAAGGGGTTTATATAGGAGCTATGGCCAATTGTGGACCGATCTTCATAAAATAAGTACAAAGATTCATACTTATATAGAACTTATTTGTACCAAATTTCATTAAAATATTCTTATTTTTAAGGCATTTTTGAGTGTTTAAATTCTATTCCGGTTGGACATTTATATGGGGGCTAAGTGAAATAATTTACCGAGCACAACTAATTTCAATAGGCTTCGTCCTTTATCCTAAAAGTCCCACGTATCAAATTTTATTGAATTATTTTTAAAATTGTGACCCGTACTTTGTGCACAAAGTTTACATGGACAGCTAGCCAGACGGACGGACGGACATCATTAGATCGATTTAAAAAGTGATTTGGAGTCGATTGGTATACTTTGAGGTGGGTGTTGGATAACACAAGGCATAATACCCCAACCACCTGTGGTGGTGTAGGGTATAACTATTAAAATCTGTTAAATGTTGCCTGAAAATTTTTATTTGTTATTCTAAAACGAAAAAAGGTATAACGAAGTAAAATAGTACTTTTAATAGAAAATAAAAAAATTCTGTAACTAATTCTTTTGTAAAATGCATGTATACATGTAGAACATATTACAAGTTCTTAATTTTCAGAAATTCTTTTCAGATTATTATGTTTTTCTTTAATAGGATTTTCAAATGAATATCCAAGGCTGAGAAAGTAGGAAATGTGCAATGTGTGCAAATTTTCACACTCTCAAATGAATTGTCAAAAATTGTATGGAAAATCATTTGCAAAATCCTTATAAGTTTTTACGACTATTTACATTGCATGTGTCTTTGGTTCAATTAAAAGTTTTTCAATTATTTTCAATAATTTATTATTCTTAATATTCCACAACATTTGAAAAAGGTGGTTCAAGAAACATGTCGCCTAAGTTTGCACAATTGCATAAATGGAAAATTTTTGCATTTAAATGAGTACCATTATTATATTTGCAATTGATTGTACATGGGTTAATAAATTATATAAAAGTTTTAAAGGGTCGCCTTTGTAATTTGTAAATCTTTTAAATATTTGTTTTTAGGAAATATGATAGCAAAATAATTTTTTCATACTTATAAAGCTTGTAGAAAATGTTTGCTGTGCAACACTTTTAATGTGTGTATACAATACCGAAAAGTGTCTTAAGTTCTAACCTTTACTCACATATTATTTTTATTGTGGTCTGTATGGACATCAAAGCCATAGATTTGTATATATGTTTATACTAATATATCTCTAAATAATCTCTTTTGAGATTTAGAAACCAAATAATAAAATTAATATATAAAAAATAAAAAAAATATGTATGCTAAAAAAAGCTGCAGTAAGTAGGTCAATTATGCTAAAAAACATTTGGCAGAATTTTTTTTTTAAATAAATATACAATTTACCTGTGCATTCTGTTAAATCTAGCAAATAAAAATGCTAAAATGGCAACACTGATCATAACACTAAGTTTTTTTTTTACAGAAATTGATTGATCCCATTTAAGATACAACACACAAAAGGACAAATAATATTTTATAGATTTTATGTGAGTTTTTGTTGGTGTTGTATTTGTTGCTGGTGCTAGTTAAATCGGCTTAAAGTCATTCATCGTTCATTTAAAACAACAGAAGTTCATTCTTTTTAAATTGTTGCGTAAATATCGAGAACTGATAATGGATCTTGGCCATTATATTCCATACAATGTCCATTTGAATTCAATACAAAGTATTTATATTAAAGAAATACTTGAAATACTTTTTAAAAAGATTAGGGTTTTTTTCTATTTCAACAATAAGAAAAATGTAACAACGCTATTGATGACGATGGTGGTGATTGTTGTCTTAATAGTTCTTAGAAATTGAAATTTTTATAAAATAGAAAACTAACAATGTTTATTTAATTGTTTAACAAATAAATTACGATATTTAGATATTGTTAGTTGCTATTATTTTTAACTTTTTATGCTTTAAATGAGTACAAAGAAAAAACCTTAAACATTAAATAAATTTTGAATAAAAAAGAAACACACAACAAAGGATTTAGAAATTGTTTTGTGTTGCTACAAAAAAAAAAAAAAAAGAAGGAAATTAAAACAAAATATTTCTTTATAATTAAAATGAAACAAAATATAAAATGATATAAAACCGGCGTTTAGAAAGAATAATAATAAAATAAAAAAATAAAAAAAAAACTACAAGCACTTAGAAGAATCATAAGATTTCTTTTAATAGCACCATTTTGTCTGCTTTCATCAAATAAAACGTTTTTCTTTTTAAATGCAACACGAAACAACAACAAAAACAACAAAAAATATGAATATAAAAAGAACAGAAGTATTAAAAACCATACAGCAGCTTTGGCCCAGAGGATCAACAATTTTATATCCATCATCTGCTTTTACAGTGTCAGCGCATTTTGTTAACATTATCATGATCACAGTGGCCAAGGTATCATCTCTATAACTAAATGATGTATAATCTCTCATTTTTTTTTTTCTTTTTAGGGTTTTATTTGATTTTTTACTACACACGCATTTAACATCGCTTAACATCATTTACTTCCCATTCTTAGTTTTTTCTTTACTTTTTACTTTTTTTCCAGAGTCATTTACTCTCTATAAAAAAAATAAAATAAAATAAAAGAAAGAAAAGTTTTGTTTCGCTAAATGCTGTTCGTCATGCAATCGTTTACGTGTTGGTATGAAATCCTTTTTCATCACTGCATCAATGATCAGTAGAAACAAAAGAATTTAATACCGTGTGATGATCGTCGTTTATTCCTGGAATAATAATTCAAACATCTACATATTATTTAGGAACATTCTTCAATTCTGTTACCTTTTGTCTTGCTTTTTTTCAAGATTTTTGTGAAAAATTTACCATAAAAACTATAATTTGTAACATATTCGTAAAATATGTCAGACTAGAAATTAAAATCAAAAACGTAAGAAAAACAATATTCCCAGGGATTTTTTAAGGGATTAAAATTATTTTAAATGATTTTATAGCAGCCATAGTAAAAAAAAATAAATAAATAAATGGGAGCAGGATATGAAAATTGCTTACATTTTCAGCCAACATTTTAATTTAATTTTTATTTCGAAATAAATCTTTCTAAGCATAAAATAATTTATTATTCTCAAAAGGAACTTTCAAATTATTGCAGCGATCAAAAGCAAACTCGTTTTTACTTCTATTCGTAATTTTAAAATATTTCTTATAAAAGAAAATTTAGATAAAAAAAAAATTCACAAACAAATGATCCTTTTCATAAAATAAAATTGTAATTAAAATTCAACTACCCACACATTCCCCACAAAAAAAAAAAAAAAAAAAAAAAAAAACAATAAAGATCGCAACATCTTATAAGATGTTACAATAAATAAATCTGAAAAAAACAACGAAAATTTCTTTCTTTTCATTATATCTTTAAACTTTTTTAAAATATATATTACAAACATTTAAAGTTTTTAAAATTTCGCAAAATTTTATGTAAAAAACAGCAGCTGAATAATGATAGAGAAAAAAATTAACCTATTTTATATAATTTTAACAATATAAAAAAATTTTCAGCAGCCTCAACTCAAACCATAACCAAAAATGAGAGTCAACATCATCATACAACTCAAAATAACAAAAAAAAAATGAATTCAGTCATTTCCAGTGAACACGCTTTTAAAACACAATCTCACTAATTTATGGTGGATGCATTCAAGGAGTGGGCAACATGCTGAGCGCCTGTCGACCAAAATATTCGGTATATTTAGCTTTTATAATGATTATTATCAAGTGGGTACTCTTCGTCATCATCATCAACATGTTTAGCAGCAGCATGATCATCGTAATCATAAGAAACGTCGTCGTCATCATGGAAATGTAACGAAAAAAAAAAAAATGTGCGCACCCTCACAAAAGCTAAGAGTATCATATCATATAAGAGTGTATCATTTGAAGGGGAAACGTCAGTGCTATAAGAAAACATTAAAAAAACACAAAAGTACCCTACAACCAATATTTTAGATAAATGAATTTAAACAACAATTTTCTATAAATAAAAAAAAATTACTGTAAAATTTTCTCTTTAAAAAAAATGTTTCGATAAATTTTCCCTTAAAAAATTAATTTTCTTTTAGGAGAAAAATACCGTCATTATCCTCCTTTTCTCTTTATAAAAAAAGTATCGCTTCATTAAAATTTACGATAAATTTTTTTTTTATAAAAAATTTACGAAAAATTTTATCTTTGTAAAGAATTTACAATAAATTTTCTCCACAGAAAATTTTTATGGAACATTTTCAATAAATTTTCTCTTAAAAATGATAAAAATTTATAAACAAAATTTAGAAAAAATTTACGATAAATTTTCTGTTCGTCTAATGTTTTATTCTCATTATAAAAAATTTACGATAAAATTTTATTTTATAGAAAATTTTTCAACAAATTTTCTTCTTATAGAAAATTTTCGAAAAATTTTCTGTATACAAGAAATTTTCCCTTTATACAAAATTTACGATGAATTCTCTTATTATAGAAAGTTGCGATGAATTTTCTCTTAATGATAAATTTACAATAAATTTTCTTTTCATAGAAAATTAGCAATAAATTTTCTTTATATTATAAATTAAATTTTATTGTATTATATATAAATGTAAAATAAATTTTCCCTATAGAAAATTTACAATAAATATTCTCTATAGAAAATTACGATTAATTTTCTTTTTAAAGAAAATTTTAGAAAAAATTTCTCTTTATAGCAAATGTTCGCAAGATTTTCTCTTTGAAGAGAATGTTCGCCAAATTTGCTCTTTATAGAAAATTTACTATAAATTTTATTTTTATAAAAACTTAACGATAAATTTTCTCTTTAAAAAAATTTCCGATGAATTTTCTCTTTAAAGAAAACTTTCTCTAAAGAAAATTTGGGATGAATTTTCTCTTCATAAAAAAATTACAATTTTCCTTTTATAAAAAATTTATAATAAAATTTATTATTTTTTTTATTTATTTATTATTTTACAAAATATTAACGATAAACTTTTTTTTATAGAAAATTTATGATAAATTTTCTTTTTATACAAAATTTACAGTAAACTTTCTTTTTGCACAAAATTTACGATAAATTTTCTTCTTATAGAAAATTGATAATAAATTTTCTTTTTATACAAAATTTACGGTAAATTTTCTTTTTATACAAAATTTACGATAAATTTTCTTTTTATAGAAAATTTATGATAAATTTTCTTTTTATAGAAAATTTATGATAAATTTTCTTTTTATAGAAAATTTATGATAAATTTTCTTGCTATAGAAAATTTTCTTTTTATAGAAAATTTACAGTAAATTTTCTTTTTATACAAAATTTACAGTAAATTTTCTTTTTATACAAAATTTACGGTAAATTTTCTTTTTATACAAAATTTACGGTAAACTTTCTTTTTGCACAAAATTTACGATAAATTTTCTTCTTCTAGAAAATTGATGATAAATTTTCTTTTTATACAAAATTTACGGTAAATTTTCTTTTTATACAAAATTTATGATAAATTTTCTTTTTATAGAAAATTTATGATAAATTTTCTTTTTATAGAAAATTTACAGTAAATTTTAAATTAAATTTTCTTTTTGCTGAAAATTTATGATAAATTTTCTTTTTATAGAAGATTTATGATAAATTTTCTTCTTATAGAAAATTTACAGTAAATTTTCTTGTTATACAAAATTTACGGTAAAATTTCTTTTTATACAAAATTTACGATAAATTTTTTTTATAGAAAATTTACGATTTTTTAATGGGAAATTTACGATAAATTTTTTTAATTGGAAATTTACAATAAATTCTCTTTTTATAGGAAAATTTCCGAGAAATTTTCTTTTTATAGAAATTTTACGGTAAATTTTCTTTTTATAGAAAATTTACGTTAAATTTTTTTATAGAAATTAAAAAAAAAAATATATAAAAAATTTTCAAAAAACTTTTTTAAAGAAAATTTTAAATCTTTTTCTTTTAATAAATATTTAATGTATGGTGCTTTTAAGTCTTATAAGTTTTAGACTATGTTTAGTGCCTTACAAGTGTCTCTATAAAGCCCCCTTGAGAGCTCTTGAGTTATGTAGTTTTGAAAAATAAAAGGGTGCATGTTTAGCTGCTTCATTGGTTGATGGTTTCAGAATTCTTTTTTTTTCCTCATTTTGGCGAAACAAAACGGAATGTGCCAAGTCATTATTTTTGTAACTTATTCGAGAAAAACCACCAACTTAACAAGATTAAATCCCTTTGATATTTATTAAAATGAAATACAGAGCCTTGGTTGGCTGGTCGGCTGTTTAATTTTTTTTTTTTTTGTAGAAAATATGACTGACACTGACAATGAGATTTCAAAATAGTAGAAAGAAATCTCTATAGAAATTATACAAAACATCATCATGATCGTCATCCTCAATTCGTAACCAATAATTCCAATAACAATAACAAATAATAAGTAATAACAACAATAAAACGCGATCAGTAAGCATTGATTGATTGTTAAAATGTTTTTAAATCCATGTAATTTTTCAAAATCTTTATATTTTTTAATAAATACTTGTTTGTACTTTAGAGCAAAAAAGATGATAAATAACAACAAATAAGTTTAAATGTGAGTTATTCAATACTTAAAAAAAAAAAGACAATGGAAATAAAGTAAATGAAGGTGTTTTATTATTGTTATAAATATTGTTATTATTGTTATATTTGTGGTTGTTTTTGCTATTGTTATAGAGACTTTATATTTGGTATCATTATACCAGGAATTTTTATTAAATGAAAATTAATTTGTATGTTACTCACAAGAAATTAAGGAAGAAGTAAGGAATTCAAAGAATTTTTGAAAATATAATTTTCTTAAATTGTACTTGAATTGGTAGGAAATATACATAATGAAAAAAGATAAGAATGGAGTTCCTCGATCATTACACACTCACCTCTTTAGAAAATATTTTGAAAACTGCTCTTAAAAGTGAGAAGTAAGTTTTTCTTCTTTAACAAATGGTCTTCTTAATATTTAATATGCGAAATTATGCGATCTTAATAGTAATAATTAAAAACAATACCATATTAATTTAAACTTAATAGTTTGTAAATAATTGTTATTACCTAGATTACAGTACAGCATTCTACTGTTCTGAACCATTATAAATTTCATTAAATCTATTTATTACATATAAACTTAATACAAAACAATTATCATTAAAATTCATTGCTAAAACATAAATTTATTTCATTGTTATTTGCAGAAATCTAATACTTTTTATGAAAAGTCAACAGTAATTGCTTTAAAGCAAGTTCACTAATACAGTGAAAAAAAAAATAGTAATAATAATATTGAACATTTTATACAAAAGGAAAATTTATCGAAAATATCTTATAAAAAGAAAATTTAATAAAAACATTTTATAACAAGAAATTTATTGAAAATTTTCTATAAAAGACGATTTAAGGAAAATATTTTACAAAAAGAAAATATCAAACATTTGCCATAAAAAGAAATTGTGTCGAAAATTTTATTTAAAAGGAAAATTAATTAATTAATTAATTGAATGATAATAAAAAATGTTTACCCAAAATTTCCTGTAAAACGAAAACTTATCGAAAATTTCCTATAAAAATTTATCGCAAATTTTCTATAAAATAAATTTATTGTAAAATAAAAATTTATCGAGATTTCTTAAAAAAAAAGATTATGGAAAATTTTCCATAAAAATTTATTGTAAAATGTTCTTAAAAAGAAAATTTATTGAAAATTTTTTATAAAAAGAAAATTTATCGTAAATTCTTTATAAAAAGAAAATTTATCGAATATTTCCTATAAAAGGAAATTTTATAGAAAATTTCCTATAAAAAAAAATTAAAGAAATTTTATAGAAAATTTCCTAAAAAAAATTTAGAAAGTTCTCTATAAAACAAAATTTATAAATAAATTTCCAAAAGAGCGGAAATTTTATAGACAGTTTGTTATTAAAAAAAATTTTATAAAAAAATTCTACAAAAATAATTTTTTTTATTAAAAATTTCTATAAAGTAGGAATTGATTAAAAATTGTCTATAAAGAGAAAAATTTCTCTTGCAAGATTTTCTATAAGAAAAAATTTATATATAAGAAAATTTCCTATAAAATAATTTCAAAAAAAAGAAAATTTTCTATAAAAACCAAATTTATTGCAATTTTTCTATAAAAACAAAATTTTGTATAAAAATAAATTTCATTGTAAATTTCCTATAGAAATTAATTTTTTTTTAAAAATTCCTACAAGAATCCATTTTATAAAAAATTTTTAATAAAAATAAGATTCATAGAAAATTTCCCATAAAAAGAAATTTTATAAAAAATTTCCTATAAAAATGCAAAAAAGAGGTAATAGAAAATTTCCTATAAAAGAAATTTTTTAATAATACTTTCTATAAAAAAAGGAGAATTTATTGAAAGAGAAAATTGATTGAAAATTTTCTATAAAGAAATTTTATAAAAAATTTCCCATAAAAATTAAAAAAAAAGTATAGAAAATTTCCTATAAAAAGAAATTTTTTAATAATACTTTCTATAAAAAGGAGAATTTATTGAAAGAGAAAATTGATTGAAAATTTTCTATAAAGAGAAAATTTATCGTAAATTTTCTATAAAGAGAAAATTTATCGTAAATTTTCTATAAAGAAAAAATTTATGAGATTTTCCAATAAAATAAAACTATATAAAATAAAATTTATAAAAGATCTTCCATAAAAATAAATTATATAGAAAATCATACAAGCATTTTTATATTTATTTTTATACAAAAACAATCTATAAAAATAAGATTTATAGAAAATTTGTTATGAAAAGAAATTTTATAAAAAAAAAAATTATAAAAATTTTCTATAAAAATAAATTTTGTATTACAATTTTCTAAAAAACGGAAAATTTTTTATTAAGAAAAAATTTATCGTAAACTCTCTATAAAGGGAAAAATTTATCTATTAAGAGAAAATTTATGAAAGATTTTCTATAAAAAGAAAACTTTATATAAAAGAAAATTTATAGAGAATTTTCTATAAAATAAATTCAAAAAAGAAAATTTTCTATAAAAACAAAATTTTGTATAAAAGAAATTTTATTGAAAATTTTCTATAAAAATTAATTTTATAAAAATTTTTTATAAAAATAAGATTCATAGAAATTATCTTATAAAAGGAAATTTTATAAAAAATTTCCTATAAAAATGCATAGAGCTTATAGAAAATTTCCTATAAAAAGATATTAATGAAAATTTCCTATATAAAGACATTTTTTCTATAAAACAAGAGAATTTATTGAAGGAGAAAATTGATTGAAAATTTTCTATAAATAAAAAATTTATCGTAAATTTTCTATAAAGATTTTTTCTTTTTATAGAAAATTTATGAAAAATTACTTTATGTAAAAGAAAATTTTTAAAAGATCTATAAACAAAAATTATATAGATAATTATACAATCATTTTTATTTTTATAAAAAAAAATTCTATAAAGATAAGATTCATTGAAAATTTGCTATAAAAACAAATTTTATAAAAAATTGCTACAAAAAAAGTTATAAAAATTTCCTATAAAAAGAACTTTTTTATAACAATTTTCTATAAAAAGGGGAATACGTAGGAAATTTTCCATTAAGAAAATTTATCGTAAATTTTCTATAAAAGGAAAATTTATAATTAATTTCTGTAGAAAAGAATTTTATAGAAATTTGTCTTTAAAGAGAAAATTTATAGAATTTGTATATAAAAAAGATACTAGTTATTTGAAAACATTTCCCTCTCACTGTTATTTTTTTCAGCTCTACTTTTTAAGTTAAATTAAAGTAAAAGTGTAATAATGACAGCATTTTCGATTTTTTTTATAAAATAAATGACATGAGAAAAGCACTTATTATACAGAGAATAAAAAAATGTTGCAAGGGTTCAGCAACAAGAACAAAATTAAGAATTTCACTAACTTCAGTAAATGTGAAGTATGCAATTTTATCCGTTTAATGACACTAGTCATGCTGGGAATTCGATTCGATTTCATATATAAAAATCAAAATACAACCTACACAAATCTAAATAGCAGAATTTAAAACAATTTTATCGTCATCAGAAGAAAACAAAAATATGAATAAATAAAAATAAAAAAATAATTTCAGATGAAGCAAAAAATATTTAAAGTCACATTTCCTACAATGCATAAAATTTAAATATTTAAAAATTTATCTCAGGATGGATCAATGTTCGCAAGGTATGATTAAATTTGACACCCTCTGCAAGCTAGAAATTTATTCTAAAAGCTCTTCATCTTCTTCTTTTTATTTATTTTAAGTTTTATACAGATCGAAACATACAAAATTTAGTAATACTTCCTGATCGCAGTAAATATTTTTGATCATTACTTTCTTCTCAATTCTCTTTCAAGAAATAATTCCTTATTGTACCTATTTATTTTTTTCTAATCGTTTCGTAGCCCATGATCAAATTTGTTACAAAATGTGCAATAAAGACAAAATTCCTTTGAATTTCTGTTATTTACATACTTACGCATGCGCATAGATCTATTTTGTATTGCAAGTTGCAACAAAAAACACTTGCTGCCTAAGCAATCAACTAACTAAAGCTTAAACTAAAAAATTAAAGTTAAAAAAAAACACACAACCACACACACTTCATACAACAATAATCAGCTCTATCAAATCTAATGTTTGGACACACTTAATGCAGTTGATAGTTGTAGAAAATGATGGCAATGATGACGCGTTCTAGTAGTGATGACCAGTAATGACGTTGGTGCTGATGATGTTTACGACGATGATGATGTTAAAGATGTCTTGAAATGTTTTATTTTCAATACTTACGAGTATTTTTATGTATATTTTTTTTTAATCCATTAACTCTCTGTTATTGAATAGTAATGTTGTCTCTTCAAGTTTTTATTTTTTGTCAAGAAAAAAAAAAAAGTTCCCAAGCAGCAACAACAAACAAAATAAGTTTAAAAAAAATAATAAGATGAGGAAAAACAAGGAAGAAGAGGCCTATAATAATCTAGCCCATGTTGAGATGTCTTTTTGAAATTGGCAAACCCACGCATTTTATACATTTAATTGGCTTGTCGAGTATTGTGTCGTACAATCTCAAACATATATACCAACAACAACTAAAACAACAATAAGAACAACATATAAAACGACGAATAATCTTGTACATTATTAAAACACGAATCGAATGTGTAAAACAATGTGATGCGATCAATGGATGTTGTTGTTTATAAATATATTTAGTGTTGTACTTTTTGTATTTTTTTATACGTTATAAAAGATAATCAAAATACTTATACAATACTTATTTATATACATACATATATAGTTAAACATATATTAACATGTGTATTTAATATACACCATGTAGTTTAGCACCACCAAAAAGGCCTTAAGCTAAGTTCTATACATTCCCAGCCAGCGTTGCCATTTTGGGCTTTTTCTACCAAATTTGGTAGAATTTTATTCCTTTGATAGGATGGTAGCAAGAATCGAATTTTAGTAGATTTAAGCAGAGATTGATTTTTTTTTTTTATAAAATAAAATATTGTTAATAATTACCAAAAATTTAAAATTTTCTCTAATTGTGGAAGAAATATCTTAACTGAGCATTTGAGAATAGATTTGTCGCTTTATTAGGAATTCTATGTCTAATCGAGTACTTCCAAAAGAATAAATTGCAACGACGTGTTTCCACTTTATGGTAGAGCTCGCGGCTCCCAGGGTTCGTTACAAAAAAAAAAAGCACAATTTTTCATTTCGAAACCACGTTATAAACCATATTTATTATTCTACCTAAACTCTCCGCCATGTCGCCTTGTCTTCTTGGATAAAATCTCAACCTCATATGTGGTCGAGCAAATCCCGTCATGCTACACTCTAAGATAGCTTCGGTCTTAGAGATCGTAGCACTGTGGCAAGTGTGTACCACTCCCTGGACTTGTCTGGGGGTCTATAATGGAAGAAAAGGACCTTCAGAGCCTGACAAGAGACTTAACACAATCTGGTGACGCGAGCCGGTAGCACCTGGTACGGCAACACCTGTTTGTCGGTGCTGTCGTACTTGGCTGTTGGTTGAGGCCTGGCTGTTTATAGTTCCGATGTGGTGTTGCATGGCAACAAACGTCGCCAATAGTGCGACATGAGGTTAGATAGTTCCAATTCCTAAGCAAGGGGGAGTGGACTTCTCCAGACAATGAGTCTCCCTAATTGCCACCTAAGTGTTCATAACAGGCACATGGGGGCGTTGATAGGCGCATTGAATCTCACCCGGTGCTAAGACCACCCTGGGGTTAGGCCGTCATGGCTGGTACCCACGTTAATTTTGAGCACATTCAAAACCACATCGGGTCTATAAACCCCTTCCTGCGATTTAGGTGCAAACCACAGCCACCACGTAACTCCCCAAAGAGCCTCTCCAACAGCCAGTCTAGTACGACAACACCGACAAGCAGGTGTTACCGTACCAGGAGCTACTGTCTCCTGTGGTACCACATTGTGTCAAGTCTCTAGTCAAGCCCCGAAGGTCCTTTTCTTCCATTATAGACCCCAGACAAGTCCAGGCAATGGTGCACCTACATATTCCTGCCACACCGCTACGCTCTCTAAGACCGAAGCTATCTTAGAGTGTAACATGACAGGATTTTCCCCACCAGCTATACATCAAGGAAAAGATTTAATCCAGGAAGACAAGTGGCCGTGACGGCCGTCTGTCGCATAATCAGAGTTCGTTGAATACTTAGATCGAGAGCAGAACCACTCAAACCTTCACTATTCAACAACTAGACAAATATAATTTTATTAAGCTGACGAAAGCATAACTCCCTTCCAGTGTAATAGGCTTACAATTTTCTATTACTGGTAGGGAATAAAGAACGAATTTCAATTTTCTTTAATATTTTCATTTCATCAATTATTGGAATAGTTTTTTCCTATAATTTTTCTCCAAAATTAAATTTTGGTAGGTTTCTATAGATTTTGGTAGATTCTTTCGAAAATTGTGGTAGGATGAAAATGTTTTCAGTGGCAACACTGTTCCCAGCCATCGTGTTTAACTTACAAAGTATTATGTTGTTGCTTACTTTCTGTTTATTCTTAGTGTCTTTTAGTTCTAATGTGTATTGGTTTCAAAAAAAAAAAGCTATAAAGTTTAGACGAATTTTGTGTCTGCCTAAAATTTTTTTAGCTTTTATAAAAAAAAAAAAATCAGATTCCTCACAGTATCAGATCTTAAAAAAAATATTTTCAGAATTTGTTAAGAAATAAATTGTAATTAATATGAATAATAAAACTAGGGTTTCAATATAATGATAACGAATCCTACGGTCTTTACAAAACAATGCACAGTGGGGTAGAATAAATAATTATCGATTTATTACGACTTCAAATTTACAGAAAACCTTGGTCTAGTATCTTTTTAATGTATAGAACGCATTTTCACTCGATTTCCTCCAAATTTTTCTCCTTCCTTAGTTAAACAACATAATTATTAATCATATAAAACAATTTTCATACTATTTCCCTTTCCGAGTGAAATATTTAAATTTTGGAATTTGCAAACGTTACGAGTTAGAGTGGCCTTGGTCAAAAAAAGCGTCATCGCTCCTTCGCTTTTAAATAAAAAAAAAATTTCCTTATGAACATATCCAGTATTTACATTTTTCTGAAAGATATTGTCATTAAGATAATTCAGTCTAGATTTTTCTGAATTTGGTATAATTCAAATCAAAATGTGGCCTTAACCATTATGTTATAAAGACCAAAGAGTACGAGGGCGGATCAATAAGTCCGTGACTTTTCGAACTTCCCTCGTAGTTATAAGAAATGCAACACTATTCCCATCAAGTACCACCTCTTAATAGACTACTGTCAAATTTTGAGCACGTGTCGTCATTTACTTTGCGTAAAAAATAGGATTTTTCGAGGTCCTTAAAATAGGCATTTGTTTGGTCAATAATTTCATCGTTGGAACTGAATCTCTTTCCATCAAGCCATTTCTTTAGGTTTGGAAGGGGCTAAATCCGGAGAATATGGCGGATAAGGTATCAATTCGTAGCCAAATTCATAGCGTTTTGCCATTGAGACTGCACACGTGTGCACCAGTGCATTATCTTGATAAAAAAGAACTTTTTTCTTGGCCATATGGGGTCCTCTTCTTTTTAAATCCTCATTAAATCGGTCTAATAAGTTGTCATAATATTTGCCGTTTATTTTTTCCCCCTTTTGAAGGCAATCGATGTAGATTATCCCGCATGCATCCCTTCTTCGGAGCAGTATCACCCGGAGAAACCCATTGTTTAGACTGCTACTTGGTCTCCGGAGTACAGTATGGATCCATGTTTCATCCGCATAAACTTTAGAATTTACATATCCCCAAAAGAAAAAGTCTAACGGTGTGATATCATACGATCTTGGTGGCCAATCGACCGGCCCAAAACGTGAAATTATGTGCTCACCGAAGAGTTCTCTCACTAAATCCATTGATTGATGCGATGTGTGGGAAGTGGCAACGTCTTGCTGAAACCAAATGTCGCCGAGTTCACGAGCTTCAATTTCAGGCATCTAATAGTCGGTTATCATGGCACGAATCGACTCTCCACGGTCTTCGTGTACACTGTCAGCTACGGCCGCTATATTTTCTTCACAGTGTGCTGGACGTGGTCTACTCGGTCGAATATTATCCAATAATGAATGCTGAGTCTCAAAATAGGTGATGAATCACCCATTATAATATAAATAATATGGCATCCAGATCTGGGGATCAGTTTCTTCACCTAATATTAAAGAATTACTAAGACAATAGAAATCCTTGAAAATAATAACAGGTGATCTATTGGACACAATGATGTTACCATTTTTATAATTCCTGAAGAGATAAAAAGCATTAATTGAATGCTGAATACCTAAGGAACTTGATAATAATAGAGAAGCATAGAAGCGATGTTTTAATGTTGTTGATGTTCTTAAGAAATTTGATTTAAGCCATAAAAAAGCTTTAGAATATGAAATAAGGTAAAAGTTTTTCTCTTACATGTTTACACTATTTTTCTTTGTAGTGTAGACTTTTAAGGAATAGAAAGTTAAAGTCACGATCATAATACAGTTTTCCTATTATTCTTCAGTTGGGAAGTCTTATATTTCTGCTTTTTCCTAAAATAGTTTAATTCTCTTTTAAAAACTTCATACCTTCAAAACACTGTCTACAATTTCAAATTGCCTTGATCTTTGCTTTCTTATATTTGTTCAATGGATATTTTTTTTTAATCAAGTTCATTTCGATTCGTTTTATTTAGTACCAACATAGATTTTTTTTTTATTTTCTCTTATACCTCGTCTTGCTATTGAAAATAGAAAATAATGTCGATAGCTTTTAAACAAAAGATCAATTTCAATTTGTTTGGATTATTCAATTTAAAAGGTGATAATTTACTACTTTATATGAGGTTTGACATGTGGGCCACCCATAAAAAAATAATAATATCCGAGTAGGTTGTAACTTCATCATCATTATTATTATTATCTTGTAAGTTTCTCTTTTCATGTTATCCTCTTATTGTGTCTTTTTTCCTCTCTCTCTCTTCTTTTCTGTCTACATTTGTAACTAGTTAGCACATCTTAATGGGTTTTGGTTGTCCATTTGTCTATATACTTGACCACTAACTCTTTATTACGAGCTTGCATGTGTATACCTAACTTTTACTAACTTATACCTTATTTACTAAAACGTTACTCAATTATATTAAGGTGCTTTTTAGTTGATCATCTATTATTATGACTTTAAGCTTAATTTAATGTCATTATCTGCATTGTAATTTAGTTAATTCGTATAAGGCGATGATTTTCACACATTGTAAGTGTGTTGTTTTTCTTTTATTTTTAATTCAAATAAATGTTTTAACAAGTAGTTTGTTAGTTAGCTGTTGTGTCTTTGTGGTCTTATTTTGTGGAGGCATTTATTAATATCGTTAAAAAGGGATTAAAAGTAATTAATGAGCTTAAACTGTTAAAAGTTATAATTGTATTTTAATAAATATAATAAATCTTGCAATGTTGTTGGTTACTTATACTAAATTAGTTCTTTAAAACAAGATTTCCAAATGGTGCTACGAACCTTAGGGGTCCGTAGCAACATTCCAGGAGGTCCGCGAGAGAGACCGAAAATGTGAATTATTATGTATGTCATATTTTTTTTTTTTTTTTTTTTTTTTGTATTTGTCGGCATATATAATTAACATAACATTTAACTTTGTCGGTCTGTATGCATAGCCGTTAGACTAGCGGTCCATTTAAATATGTATTTATGAGCATATTTTAGACTATTTCATAGAACTTGGTATGTGTAATTATATTGGTACACCTAACTCGATTCAATTGTTTTGCCTAAAACAAAAGTATTTCAGCGCATACTATCACATTTGGTAATTTTAGATCGATAAAAATATAGTTTTGAAGATATTGGACTGAAATTTTATATTCTGTTAGTAGGCAAGGCCGTAAAGATTTCCACTAAAAATGGAATGCTTTAAAAGTAGGCGCGGTAGGATCTAACCACAGTTATCTTAATGAATTATTTGCAGAACAATTGTTTAGTCATCATCTTAAAATTTTGAATTAATTCTTAAAAAATTGCTAATGTAATAATAATTAAAAGATCGCAAAAGGTCGCAGCCAATATTCTCAAATATAATTTTGTGGATGTCTTTTATATACCAATCGTATTTTTAAATTGGAACTCGATAAAACTTTTTAGTTTTTAGTATTCTTAGTATTAATATTAGTATTTATTTCAGTATTGAATTTAGCTGATAATAAAATAATTTTGATACACTTGTTATTATACGTATTTACTGAGATATATGCAGTTAAAATGAACATACTTCTTCACAAAAATTTTAAATTATATTAGAATATTTTTAAGAGTAGCACTTTCAAATACCATAATTCGTGTTATTGATACTTTTCTATATTTTAAGTTTTTTTCGGTAATACCGCGTGAACCACTTCGAAGTTTCCTAATTTTTTAAAGAAAAAAACACAGAAAATTTAAATTTAGTGGGGAATGCTTATTATCATTTAAAAGAACATTCTTTGGCATTTATTTTTTGGAGATTATGTCTATCAAATGTTGGCCGTTGCTACGTCGCCGATGGTCTATCCGTTGAGTCCAATTTTCGATGACTCGTTCGAGCATTTCGACTAGTAACTGGCGAATGACACGCGTGATGTTTTCCTCCAAGGCCTGAATCGAAGCGTATAACAAAGTTAAAAGTAACAGCTATTTAAACTTTGTTACATACCTATAATACTTATATTTATTATTATATTCTTTTATATATCTGCACCCCATTAACATTTCACTCCTTTGCTCGTCTGTAACTACATTTGTTTACACCAATACATTAACGTATTTACTTTAGCTACCAACCTCATATGTTAGAGGGAATTAATAATTCTCATTTAGTTTGTTTCATTTTTCACATAAGTATTCTAAGGTTGTTTGAAGTAGTTGCGATTCGAGCGCTCTAGAATTTGCCACAAACTAAGACAGCTGATCTTACGATATAATCTGCCTTGTTCCCAAGACATCTGATATTGTGAAATCAGTTACTGTTTCTCTGATACTCGGAGCAATTCCGAGGGCGTCAGGGCGATACCTTGCACAGCGACTTCGGTTGACTGTTTCGGTCACAGCGGCTTCGGCTGACTGTTTTGGCACAGCGACTGCAGTTGTCGGGTTCGGCACAGCAACTTCGGTTAACTGTTTCGGCACGGCAACCTCGGTTGACTGTTTTGGCACAGCGGCTTCGGCTGACTGTTTTGGCACAGCGGCTTCGGCTGACTGTTTTGGCACAGCGGCTTCGGCTGACTGTTTTGGCACAGCGGCTTCGGCTGACTGTTTTGGCACAGCGGCTTCGGCTGACTGTTTTGGCACAGCGGCTTCGGCTGACTGTTTTGGCACAGCGGCTTCGGCTGACTGTTTTGGCACAGCGGCTTCGGCTGACTGTTTTGGCACAGCGGCTTCGGCTGACTGTTTAGGCACAGCGGCTTCGGCTGACTGTTTTGGCACAGCGGCTTCGGCTGACTGTTTCTCTTAGATTAAGTCTGAATTTGTAACCTAGATTTAAGGAATTGTATTATTTAAATTAGTATTCGTAAGATAGCTTTAAGTATCATAAACGAACCGGCGTGCTGCATAATACTCGAGGGAGCCGAATCTTCGATCCAGCATCTACCAGTTATAGAGCCGATTTACCTGCGAAGTACCCGACCAAATCCCTGCGTATCATCGTACTGCCGAATCTTCGATCCAGCATCTACCAGTAATAGAGCCCGATTTACCTGCGAAGTACCCGACTAAATCCCTGCGTATCATCGTACTGCCGAATCTTCGATCCAGCATCTACTAGTATTAGAGCCCGATTCACCTGCGAAGTACCCGGAGTGCTGCATAATACTCTAGGGAGCCGAATCTCCGATCCAGCATCTACCAGTAATAAACCCGATTCACCTGAGAAGTACCCGACTGAATTCCTGCGTATCATCGTGCTGCTAGTAATTTATCTAACACAAAATATTTATAAATACTACCGATAACCGAAACATTGAATTATTAAATAAAGATATACTGTAAATTCGAACCCCGGAAAGGGTAAACAAATTGTGTTCTCACTTAAGGTTCGTGGATCCCGTAAGTCGACCCTGGACGCAACTGAACTACCTCAGCCGACGACAAAACCACGTTACAAGCGGGTTTGTCCGCATAAACTTTAGACTTTACATATCCCCAAAGGAAAAAGCCTAACGATATCACACGATCTTGGTGGCCAGTCGACCGGCCCAAAACGTGAAATTATGTGCTCACCGAAGTGTTCTCTCAATAAATCCATTGATTGATGCGATGTGTGGGAAGTGGCAACGTCTTGCTGAAACCAAATGTCGCCGAGATCACGAGCTTCAATTTCAGGCATCAAATAGTCGGTTATCATGGCACGATAACGGTCGCCGTTGCTACGAACGGTGCCGAATCGACTCTCCATGGTCTTCGTGTACACTCTCAGCCACCGCCGCTATATTTTCTTCACAGCGTGCTGGACGTTGTCTATGCAGTCGAATATTATCCAATAATGAATGCTGGGTCTCAAAATGGGTGATGTTGTTGCAAATAGTATGCGCAGTAGGCCGATTATGTTGACCATAAGTTGAGCGAAGTGCACGAAACATATTCCTCACAGAACGTGAATTTTCGTAATAAAGTTGAACGATTTCTAAACGTTGTTCAAGCGTAAGTCTTTCCATTATGAAATGCCAAATAATACTAAACAAAAATAACATGACAGCATGACACGACTCACATGTGATTTGTCGAAAAAAAAAGGCTATTGAAAAAAGTATCTCTACTTGAATCACCCATTATGTATATGATATGTTTACTAGTAAATATGGAACAAATTACTATAATTACTAAGATTTTATTTTAGTAGTTTTGTCGTTCCAAATTTTCTAAATGTGTTTAAACCCTACACCAAAATTTCCAAAATGGGAGTCCGCGGACACATTGATATCCATAACAATATTTTAGGCTGTATGCAAAGAATTTTTTTATCTTTTTTTTCATTCAAAATGATAGAATAACTTGCCAGGAATTAAAATGCTAGAACAAAGCTATAAACTGTCTATTTGTCTTTAAGACTAAATACAGAAGTTGAAAAAATGTTTCTTGCTTCCTAAAACCTTTCTAGCTTTTACCGTGCCCATTGAAAGGGAGACTAATTTTATTTACATATTTATTCAACGAGAAAGATTTATGAAAGGGTCCGTGAAGTACAATTCTGTGGTGTATTGTGTCTAAAAGTATACCGTAACTATGTCATTCCATCTGATCGGCTGCCCCGCAATCTTAAAGATATTTTCGTGAAATTTTGGCATGAAACTGGTTATGAGCCACATATATCCACTTGGAATAGAGTTTAAATGTTTTAAATATATCATTATTTTAATGAAATGCACTCAAGATTTATTCGCACTTACAGGTATGCGCTTGGTAGATTCGGTATTCATAGCTAAAGAATACATGAATGAATCAGTCATATGTTCATTTAAAACATGCTTGAACTGTTTACAATAAGTAATATTCTATAAGAACTATTTAAATTTTAATAACGATACTTTATTTTAGATCGATTTGAACACTAGTGTATCGTGAAAGATGTTTTGAAAGAATAAAGTTTTTTTTTGCAATGTTATTAAAATGTACCTATTAATTTCAAAAACTATTTTCTTTTCTTTTAAATAAATTTTATTAAAATCTGTTAAAACCCATTTATTATTTTTATTATTTCAAAAAAAGTTTTTAGACATTTTTGAGAATTTTCAAACATTCAAATTTATAAATAGTAACAATATTTTAATCAGAGAAAAAATATATATGAATATATATTTTTATATATTAATATATGTTTTTTTTTTCAATAAAACATTTACGAATTTGTATGTTTGATTTTAATCATTTAGTAATAGGTGCGACTTCAGTTAAAAATATAATTGGTTTTACGAATTTAGTAATAGAATATGAAATTTAATTTTTTCTATGTATAATAAGTAAATTATTTATTGCAAAGATATTTGGTCTTATCATTAAAAATATAAAAACAACAATAGTTTTATAAAATTTTGCATTTTCTTTAAAGTTTTGTATTTTGCCAAATACTTAGATATTTTTATTTTTTTTATCAAAACATTATATTCCTCATCCATTTCTGTTTTCTATTTATTGCAGTTTTTCGATTTGATAACTTCATCATATAAGGTAGGTTCTTCTAAGTCTTCTTCTAATACAGAAATAAACATTTCATCGATGCTAACTCTTTACTTTGGATTAGGTCTGATATTATATCTTGCTGAGATGAGATTAAAATAATATTTTCACCAGGTTCTGCAATTTGTACAGATTCTAAATTTTGAATTTCAAATTCAAATTATTAGTTAAAATTTTATCCTCAGATTCTAAAATTTGGCGGCCCAGAAATCTTGAATTGGAAAAATCTTTTGTCATCATTGTCCTCATCACTGTTGTCTCCGATTTTATTCACATCATGTTCAACACAAAATACTACATCTCTGTATATTTCGATTTTATTGTTATGTTTAAAGAATAAGCGGTTTTCTTTAACATTTAAGTCATAGCCAACAAAAATACCTTTCTTACTTTTTGCATCCCATTTTTTTCCTGTTTATTTGGAACTTTGTTAAAGCATACCTCAAAAATGGGGACTTTCTTTTTAGTGGAATTGGTACTGTTCTATTTAAAACATATACAAAATGATGTACTGCTTCAACATGTTAAAATAGTTCCGTCTCTAATTCTTCTTTTAGATGGCTCTTTGAGCTGATGATAACTCGAAAAACATTCTTTATGCGGGGTCATATGTACCGAAGCTCCAGAATCGATCAACCAAGTATCGTTGCTTTTTGAAATAGTCTCACTTCTAGTCATAAAAGCATTCGATTTCGACTTCACTGCCTTAGTATTGTTATTTTTCTTCCATAATGGACAAACTTTCTTCCAATGACATTTATCTGGCTTCTTTTTATCTTCAAGTTGATTGTTTTGTCTTTTTGTGGCAAGTGTTTCAGATAATCCTTATTTTATTTAGGCTTGTTAATGAAACATTTTCATTAAACTCCAAAAAAATTTTCCCACAAGTTGCCATGCATTCAATTAAGTAATTTATATTTAAAAAAAAAAGGCCTGTAATTTTATACAAATTAACTCAATATAATGATAACATTTAAAACCTTCTAACCAATAATATCTTAAAACTACAATTAATAATTGAAGACTCCATTAACGTTGTGTGGTATTCTCTCTGGCAGATACATATTAAGATATCAATATTCATATATCAAATAAAAAATAGAAAACATCTATATTTCTTGCCATAAAATTTGTCAACCATAAACTCTGGGAAAACAATATAATAAAAAAAACACAAAATTAAATAAAGATAAAATTAATTTTATTTTCAAAACAAAAATTAGAAAAAAAAAGAAGAAAACTAAGAAATAAATTAAACCATAAAATATGTATAAAACTGCACCGTTACATAAATACTGGAAAAAGTAAATGGTTAAAGGGAGAAAAAAAGTGAGTGTTAGATAAAAAAAAAATAAAAAATAAAAAACAAAACAGAAACCCTTTTTCAGACCTCCCTGTTAGTGTTTAACTAACACCTAAATGCTACAATTTTCACCTGATCATGTAATCTGATAACAACTCTATTAGTTGAAGTAAAATAAAAACAAAAGGAACATATTATGTTCAATACACCACATCACATCACAGATTCTTTGTGTGACAACCAGTCAAATTTTCAGTCATTCAGTTATTTTCTTTTTTTAGGTTTTTGTAAACCCCTTCTTCTATTTTTAATGGCTGTGAGTAGTTTAATTCACTAGATTGGTTTTGGTACTTACATATCTACAAACATACATACACACATACATACATACATGCTTATTTATTTATGTTTGTACCTACATACAAGCAATAGAATTCTTATCAGTAAATTAATATCTTTCTTAACCAGAGACAAAATAAAAAAATTAAATAAAATAAAAAAAGATGTGAAAAAGGAGTAAATTTTGTTTTAACCTTTTCTTATTCTTTTATTATTTAAAAAAAAAAAAAAACAACAAACGTATTCTTTTAGACAAATGAAATAATGTCATAAAACAAATTGATACTAAAACAAAAAAAAAATAAATGTCATCCAATTTTTTATGGTTTTATGGTACAATTTCAGTATAAAAATGACTCTGCCCCACACATGACAGACAGACACAACAGTGACTTTATGGAATCTTTATTTTCTTTAATTGTTACTGTTGTTGTTGCAATGATCATGCTGATGATGATGGTTGGTTAAGGAGTTAGTAGATAGCAAAAAAAAAAAAGAAGGTAAAAGGTGTAAAGTGTTGGCGTTTATTGATGCCATTGAAGTGTCAATTAATGGAAATCCCTGATTGAACATTAGATAAAAACCAAATACCACAACAACATCTTAAAAGGCTTCATCTTTTATTGATATTTCTATTTTATTAATTTTTTTTTTTTTTTCTATTGACATTGTAAACATTTTCACGGTCGTAATTTTACCATCAGAACTTTTATTCTCATAAAATATAGAAACTGTTTAGATTAGTCGACTAAGTTTTTTAAGAAAAAATTATTTCTAAACATCAGTTGTGGTCGTACTACATATACATACATACATATGTATGTAATTATAGATACATAAATTGTGATAATTTATGAAAAAATTATAGAAAATTTTTTATTTTATTTTTTGAATCAAAAACTTATATTTGAGTTGTATGTTACTCGTATTTTGGAATAATTTATGAATGTTCGAAAACATATTGAATAGTAGTTTTATTTTAGAGTTATTTATATATATAGCGTTTATATGCAGCTCTTATCCGCAATTAAAAATATTGTAATATGAAAATTTTGCCTTATAAACGATTATAACGATGCTGAGTTAATATTTTATTTGCGAGTTAGTAACTCATAAAAACTAATCGTGATTAGTGGAACTAATTGCAAATAATAAGTACGGCGTTGCCACTTTCTTTTAAGTTCATAGAATTTTCTATGACAAAAGTTGTATTTTTCCCTTCTGGCACAACAAAAGGAAAAATGTATCTCTTTATGCAATTTGTGTATAAACGGTGAGTTAATTATTTGCACTTTATTTTTATATGCAATAATCGTGCGTATAAAAGTAATAATATGTATAAACGGTGAGTTAATTATTTGCACTTTATTTTTATATGCAATAATCGTGCGTATAAAATTAATAATGTGTATAAACGGTGAGTTAATTATTTGCACTTTATTTTTATATACAATAATTGTGGGTATAACCTTAATAATAGTTAGCTTAACTTAATTTCTAGTAGCTAAAATTCGGGAATTTCTTTACAATTATTTCCTCATGAAATTTAAATGATTTTTGAAAAAAAATTTATTGTTTAATTTTTTAATAAACGTAATTATTGATCAATTACGTGTGTAATAAAATATAAAATCATTGGGAATTTTTTTGAAAAATCTTAGAGTTGAACCTAGCAATAATCAGGCAGAAAATTAAAGAAGTTCATTACACTGTAATAATTTTGGCACAAAAGTAGCTACCCGACAATGTCAAGGATATACATATGAAACCCTTGAACCATTTTTTGTTTGTTTTGTTATTTTAAATTCATTAATAGAAATATATGAATGCTTAGAAAAGGATAAAGATTCACTTAAATTTGGAAAATGTGGCAACCCTATTAAAAATAAAAAATATTTATTAATTATTTTTATAAAAATATTTTGTGTATAGATATTAGTAAAAGTATACAGAAATATTCATAATTTTCTAAGTAATTAAAGGCAAAAGTTGCAAGTTTGTAAAAATATAGTCATATATACAATAAATTGGAAATATAAAAGTTTAAAGGCGCATATTTCTGAAATGAGGCATGATATTGATTTTTGCAAAAGATCGGAAATTATATATGCTAAAGGATAAACTTAATTTGGAATACATATTTTTAAAATTTCTTTCGCTATTTAGAAATAAACCAAACAAAAGGTCCAATTTGGGGTTTTTGGAGAAAATACAAATTTTTTAATTGTAATAACATATTTGTTTATAAAGATATTTTAATGAAATTTGCAGAAAATGTGGATCTTATTAATGTAAATAAAAGCGCGTTAACCAAATTTCAATCAGGGGTAGGGTTTTCCTGAATTCCCAAATAAACTAATCAAAATTCCCAAAAATTGGATTTTTACATTTTTGGCTATAGAATCCACATTATTCCGAAGTCCCGTAGATTTTGATTTAAAACTTTTAACAACATATTGAAGATTCTTAAAATATATTCCGCTTGTCGATTCGTGCTTTGTGATTTTAGAAAATATGGTCTAAAATCAAAACTTTCATATAAAATGAGTCGAATTCGGGAGGGTACGTACCATGACCAATTGAGTTATTGGGCTTGTTTTTTATCTTAAAGTCATCTCTGTGAAGTTGCCTTTCAGAAAAGTGTAAAATTATTATATGTTGCTAAAGAAAATTTTATTTTAGATAAAAAAGAGTGTAAATACTTTTTCGGCTAAAAAAACACAAAAAGTCGTAATTTTTGCAATTTTCAAATTCGTTTATTTTTGGACTCGGTGAAGATATCGACTTAAAATTTTTTTATTCAATAGATAATTTTGTTCTTTAACTAATTAAGAAAAAAACTAATAATATCGGTTGGAAATACTAGGATATATATGAAAAAAACTGGACCAAGAACATGCAAAATTATGGTGCTTAAACTATAAGAGATAAATAGGACATGTAAGAATGTTTTTTATAGGTCTCATTAGGGCCTACAAAAATATATAAAAATACTTGAAATCGGACGAGAAACAAAAATTTTGCAAGCGATTAAAAATTTTTTATGTCAGAGGTACCTAACTTTGAGCCCCCATAGCTCCGCCCCTGAGGGGATTGTTGTGCCCCCTTCCAAACATAACATTGTACACTCCTGTTCTACGCCTATACCAAATTTCATGAAAATCCAACCGGCCGATCAGAAGTTATAGATTTATTTCCAAAAAATTTCGATTCTGCCCCTCTGTGCAATGTCAAGGATATACATCTGAAAACCTTGAAACTGAATTTATGTGTCTTGTGTTTGTAGTTTTATTTTCTTGCATTTTGGTAGACCTTACAAAATAACTAAAAAACCCAAAATTTTTTCATTTAAAATCTGAAGAAAAAAACAGCCCTTTGACTAGGATATTTTTGAAAAAACAAAAAAGACCGAATATGCAAAAATTTTAAAAATAAATTTTCTCTATTTAAAAAAATATATGAACACATAAAAATATTGTTGTTATTTAAAAATTTCAAAAATCACTTGCATTTCTCGCATATTTAATAACATTAACATTTTAATTTTGTTTTAAAATTTCAAAGGAAAAATATGATAATTTCCCTAAAAATAATTTTAGCTCCATTATTTTGTATAAAATTCAAATAAATAAATTTTATTTTATTTTATTTATTTTTTTTTTTTTGTGCAAAGTAAATTTCTTCTGTCTTTTTAATTTTTCTTAGTTAAAAAATTCATTTTAGGAGCGGGGGGGGGCGATGAATTTCCTTTCCACCTAGTAGGTCCGCGCCTGCTATACGTAAACTAGTTTTCTTTTTCTAATCAAAAATAAATATTACCGGAATAAACTTTTTGCATAAGTCCTCCAACTCACTTTAATCTAGAGAAATTCAAGTATAATCCATCCCTCTCCCATAAGCTACTTATTTTTCTAGTAGCAACACAATTCACTAAGTTTAAATTGCTCATGGTAAAAAATTAGATTTTAGTAGTTAATTCAATCCCATTCATCTATAAATAAAAATAAATCAATAATACCCGAATTTTAAATAAACTCAAGTTTTAGCTTTTCAAATCTCAATAAACAATGTATTTAAAAGATTTTAATAAAAATTTTGAAAAACAAACCAAACAACTTTAGAGACAAAAGGTATCCATAAAATTTTAATTTATTTGTATTTTTCAACATGTTGTGAAGGAAAAAAAGTTTTAAATAAATCGATAGATAATATTTATGAATTTGTTGTTTATGTTGTTGTAATTGATAAAAATGAATAAAAGATCAGCATCTGAATGACTGACTGACTACGCATGTAAACAAATTTAAACCATGAAATATGATGTTTTGTCAGTAATTTCAAATAAAAAAATAAAAAAAATAAAAACTAAAGCCCATGAAGTTTCAATGTTGATGATGGTTTTTATTTGTAGTTTAAGAGTTTATTATTGAATACAATACGGACAAACGGATGGCTAAATGGACGGACATTAAGCGGGAGTGTATGAAAATGTTTAACTTTTTGTATTCAACACATGAGTTAAGTTTCACATACAAGCACACACAAATGGCACACACGCTGTATGATTAATGATTTTCAATACGCGGAATTTCAACAAAACAAAAATCTATAGCAGCCAGATAGATTGTACACAGAAAAAATTATTCCATAAAATTTTTCAATTAAATCTCTTTTTCATTTTAAATTGAAACTTAATTAAAATTGTTTATTGATGAGATTAACGTTCAAATTAATTTAAATTTTTTGACAAAAATAATAAGAAAAAAAAAAGTAAAATAAAAATATTTTGAAACAAAATATAATTTTATCATAATAATGGAAGATTTCCAACTCTAGGAAAAAAAAACAGTAACAAATAAGCAGATTGCAAAGATTTCCTGAAGTTTTTAAAAATAACATGAATATAGAATTACTGGGTACCCAATAAGCATTAAAAAAAATTAAAATTCAAGTACTTGAAATTTTGCTTGAATTCAACTTAAATTCCAATTATATTCTCAAGGAATTTTTAAGTGATTTTTTTTTTTTTAATTTTGTTCAAACATTCACAATAAGCACACAATTTTCAAAAGTTCAAACCTGGAAAAATTTTGCTGGAATCCAACATGAATTCAAATATAAAAATACTTTAAACATGAAATATGATTGAAAAAATTACAAATTTTCAAGTAAAATAAATTTGAATTAAATTTAAATTTCCTTTTTACTGGAGTACGCTATTGAATTACAGTGTTTAATTAAATGATGGCACTGGATTTAAGGCTTGAAATAAATTTGAATTCAACCTTAATTCAAGCAATAATGCTTATTGGGTTTTATTAGTGTTTTTTGTCATACAAATTTGAAAAAAAACAAATAAATAAAAAATACAAGAACACAATTCATGAACAAAATATATATGACAACAGAACGAATTTCTAAAATTCGAGAAAGAAATTCAAGAATCACAAGAAAATATTCTAAAATTGGTATGTTTGTTTTGAGATTTTTTGCAAACTCCTTTGTTTTTTATATATTATTAATAAAATTTTTCAGGTAAATGAGCTCAAAGAAAAACAAGTTTAATTATGAAGGATGAAAAAGCTAAAGAATTTTCTTGGTAAGATTCGAAAGAACTTTTCAATTATTCTAACAATTAAATGTAAGATATTAACTGTTAACTAAATGAAAAGCTCTTAAAATAACTTTTACAAAATTTGTAGTTGCGTATGTTGAAAAATTTGGGGATCACAATGGGACTGAGTTTGAAAAAAAAAACTGGCAAAAAATAGATTCATAAAAAAATAAATTTAATAATTTACATTAAAATTGAGGTTACAGGTATTTAAAAAAATATTTTTTTTTTAACTCTTATAATTTAATTGTTCGCGTTATTTTTGTTGTTGTTAGCAATAAAATATAGTTTATTATTTTCGCATTTAAATATTTTTTTGTATAATACGCCAATTTGAATGTACGTATGTATCCTTTAAATTAATTTTTATTAAATAAAGAATATTTTATTAAAAAATTAAATTATATTTAAAATCTATTTTTAATTTATTTAAATTTTTAATAGCTTGAATTTTATTATTTGGAATACTTGAATTACACTGTTACTGAAGGGTTGAATTATGCTGTATTTTTAAGGTTGATTTCGATTATTTTTTTGACTTGAATTATACTTTATTTCAAGGGTAGAAATTATCTGTCTTAACAGTGTTAGGTTAGGTTAAAAAGGCCGGCGTCTTCACGCCTTCACCCAGAAACCATTCGGTCCATTGCGATCCCTTTATAAATAATAGAGAAAGCTGATAGATAAAGAAAAAGAAAAATCCTAGTAGAATATAGCAAAAGATTGAAAAGAAATTTAGCTAAATATAAGAAAAAGTAGGAAAGGTGTGGAACCTAAGATCCATCAAATCAACCTTGACTACCTCTAAGCCACTTTATTCCCATTACGAACCCTATAAGGTTGTTCTCTAGCTCGTACAGAATATGGCTCCCAAACCACCTCAGTCTACTTCGCTGAAGCCCCACAGAGTAACAGGGTATATAACAGTGTTATGTTCGACATGAATTCAAGTTTCTCTTAACTGGAGTAAGCCATTGAAACAAATTGTGATACAAGTGTATTTCAACACTTGAAATTTGAATTTATAACTGGAATTCAAATTTTCTTACACTTGAATTCTAGGAAAAGTTTAAAAATAGTTGATTTGCAATCAAAAATTCAATTTTCAAATGTTAAAATATACTTGTACTACACTTTGTTGCAATATTTGTAATAATAAAATAAAAATAATAATAATGGATGAAATTCGTGTATTATTATTTAAGAGAAATATTTCTGTGCAATAATACAGATTTAGTTAATTTTAGTATCAAATCAATAAATCTTTTAGTTGATTCTAAACAAAATTTCGATAATAATTCTTATTGAAACAACTAAAAGAATTAATTAAAACTTAAACGAAAATCAATAATTTTAAGTTAATTAATATTATCATTTTGGTAAATTTCGTAACTGAAGTTCATTTTTATTTTTTCTGTGTACCACCAAACAAACAGACAAAAGTCCAACCAAGAAAACGTCTCAGACACCAGAGCAAAAGATTTCATTTCTTTCCTGTGTTGATTTTCTTGAATGAATAGACAAAGATTTGAACTGTTTTGGCCAGACTGGCTGGTCGACTTTTCAATTCTTGTGAGCTGTTTTGTGTTTCGTGTTTAGAGTTTTTGTGAAATTGGTGGGAGATGTGCGATGATGATCATGATGATGACGACGATGATAATGGATTGAATTGAAGATTTGTTTAAATGTTTGTAGCTACAAATCGTTATTACACATTAAATGCTCTCAGCCAGGGGTTAATCAATACAGTCACTTACAAATCACACAGTCTGAGATATTATACGCCAAAATAAGAAAAAAAAAAGTTCAAGTAAAAAGTCTGCTATGCTTTTTTATATATTTGTTTCACTCTATATAATGACATTCATAACAAGTTCGCAGATAGATATTGATACACATATAGATTCCTAAATCCTACAAACTGAACTAAAGTGAATGAAATAGTTAATGGAGAAAAAAAAAAAGCCATGAGAAACTGCCCTCACACACTTGTGGTTTTTGTTGTTATGTTATTGTTATTGTTGCTGTTTTGTGAAGGTGAAATTTAATCAATTGTATACAATTTGTTAGATTTCAATAATTGAAAATCAAACTGTGTAGGAATGTGCAATGAACAAAAGTAATTTTTTTTTTTTTTTAAATAATAATAATGATCATCATTTATTTGAAATTCTTCATGAGAGAACATATCATGTCCATGTGGGAGTGCGCATGCGTGTTTTTTTGTAGTTCATTTT
This sequence comes from Protocalliphora azurea, assembly GCA_932274085.1. Taxonomy (NCBI): domain Eukaryota; kingdom Metazoa; phylum Arthropoda; class Insecta; order Diptera; family Calliphoridae; genus Protocalliphora; species Protocalliphora azurea. The sequence goes on from OW026520.1 coordinate 154,597,094, forward strand.
GAGTATGTTATAGATTGTGTTAACTTGTGAGAAGGATTGTATTACGATCATCATGTGAATGATGATGTTGCTTATGCTGCTCTGAATTGTTTGTTTCGTTTTATTATTTTGGTTACTTTTCAGTCACAGTGTGCTGCTGATGACTGTGTGTGTTGTTGTTGTTGTGTCTTCTTGACTGAATGTTGAGTTGCTGGACAATAATCGATTGAAATCATCGATCAATGTAATCAATTGGCATTGTTTCATTAACCCATTGTAAGTTTTTGTTTAAGTTTTAAGTTTTTTGTCTTTGTTTTTCACTTTTTTTTTGTGAATCAGAGATCTTTAGTGGAGTGTTTTTGTTATTGTGGTATTTATTTTGCTGCGGTTGGCTACATAGGTGGGCCACACTCAGTGTTAGAGTTCAAATATTGTTTGATTTTGAATGATCCGCTTTATCATCATCATAATCATGATCATTCAAGTCATTATGTTTATCTGTTTTCTCGTTCAGAGTTAAACAAAAGTTTGCAAATGTAAAGTGAAAAAACCACAAAACTATACAAAAAAACATTTCATTAATAAATTTAATAAATTTATCATTTTATTTTATTTTTTTTTTTTTAGAAGAGGATCATTTTATAATTAATAAGAAGTACAAACAAATCGTTATGTTATTTTTGTAAACATTATTTTAATTTTTCCTCAGAACTCAGGGAATGGCACCTACGCTTTCAGAGCATTCTGCTGAAAGTAAAAAAAAAATGGGTTGTGTCCATAGTTGACAGATAAATTTAGTTAAAAATCGTGCAATTTGGAGAAAAAATTTGTTAAAATCAACAAATTTGAAATAGTCAAAAGATCGTCAATATCTAAAATTAGGTTTTTGTAAGTTAATGAACATTTTCTGTTTTTTTTTTTTTTTTTTTTTGATGAAAAAATTGCTTTATTTACGATTAAATTTTTAATCAAAAAGAAATAAATAAAAATTACATTAATTTTATATTGTCGGCCTTTTATGAAAGTCAAGTATTAAGTCTGATGTTATATGCATAAAAATGATGAATATGTATGTAATTTTGTATGACTTTCAAACAAAAATTAAGTTAAGTTTTTACCTTGACTTTTGAAGAGTTATAAAAAAAGCACATAGAATGTGTTTTTTTGATGAATGAATTCATCAAAAATATCTTAGTACTTAGTATTGTTATTTAAGTATTTTTAGTGCCTTGATTAGAAATAAAGGTCTTTATAAAAATTGCAAAAGGGTTCTATACTTTTGTAAATTGCAATGGACCATTTACGTTGACAAATTTAAGAAGATTTGTATTTAAATTGTTAATATTTATGTACACAGAAAAAGAAAAATAAAATAAAAATGGACTTTAATTACTAAATTGCTTGTATTAATTAAATTTTTGTTTGATTTTGCTCCTATTACCAAAATGATAATATTAATTAACTAGAATAACTGACTTTGGCTTAAACTTCAATTAATGTTTATGATCAAATTAATTATAATTTCGATTGAATATTTACCTAAAATCGATTAAAATTTGTATTAATTCAATTCTACAATTAATTAAACCTTTACTTCAATAATTAATTATTTATTTAATTGCCAAGAATATTTATATCTAATTTTACTTGTCTTTTATTATTAAGAAAATACAAGTAAAATTAGGCGAAAACAATATGAAAATATGTTTGGGAAAAGCGAAACTTGTTATATAGTTTCGTCTTAGCGTTAAATTCAAACCCCGTTAAATTCAAAGATAATCAAAAATTAAGCTATTTTTTGTCACCTTCGACCACGAATGTGTCATATAACTCACATGTGATTATCTTGATTTTCAATCGGTTATATAAGATGTCAAGACGAAACACTTTTTGTTTTATGCCTTTATTTAACTAGAATTTACAATTATATATTTATGTATGTAGTGTTTGTATAATATACACTGAAGGCGTGCAATGTTTTGGTAAGAGCTCTTTCCACATAAAATTTAATACATAGTATACTTACTTTTAATTCCCGAAAAGTTATCATAGAAGCCTTCAATTCTACGAAATGTTCCAATAAAGATTTTCTTATTATCCTATTTAAGTGCCTTTGCTTTGACACAACAATAGATTTTGAAATTGAATCCCACTCCCTATACCAATGACGGTAATATCTACAAAAGTATTGAGGCGATTAACAATCTCATCAGATATATGGAACTCGCATTTACAAAATAATTATTATTAAACAAGCTTCCGAAAACTGAGAAATCATGTGCATATTTCGTATCACTTTTTTTTAATATATATAATGAGCCCAAACTCTTGAAAATAATTAGAAATTACTTTAAGTTATTTTATTTCTATAACTTCTTATTGACAAGTTTATCTATTTTTCTTTATAACGATTTTTGTCAGAAATCTTTAAACCAATTAGAAAATTAATTACATTAATTAATAATATAATTAAATTTGAATAAAAAATTAATTCATCATTTTATTGATTAATTCATCTTTTTTTTATATTTGTGTCACGTTTCCCCTGCATATATTTGCTTTAACTCCTTTTATGACACTAAGGGTGTCGTGGGAAAAAAAATTCTCAAGCGGTCCACAATGTAAATACTATACATAGTAACACCTGTGCTAGAAGAAACAAATTGTAATTATTTTTTTACCGTTTTTACTATCCAAAAATTGGAGTAATTAAAAATTAATAATAATTTAAAAAATAAAAAAAGTTTTGCCCAAATTTACAAATATGAAGTTTTACGTTTATCCTCGTATTTTTTCCAATTTTTTTTTTTTTCTTCACATTTTCAACCAAAAATATTCATAATAAAGCTGTTACTAAAAGCAAACAAATGTAAGTTTTGTTATTGTTATTTTATCTTTTTCACCGCTTTATTGTTGTTGTACAAAAAAAAAACTACTTTGTAAAGTGAAAAAAAAAACTATTTTTTTTAAATACCCAATAAACATCGATTCGAACCTAAGAAAGTGGTTTAAAGATTTCCTTTAATAAGTAGCTTATTTCTCAAATTATATTGGAAGCTACAAAATATGTTTTATGAAATGAAAAAGAAAATTTAAAAAATTTTCCATAAAATAATGTTAAATTTTTATAAAATTTTCAAGTGATTGCAAAATATAAATTTTAGTTTTTTATATTAAATTTATTTTGTATTTTTTCCATTATTATTAAGACAATATTCAAATGGTTTCCACATTTAAAAAAGCTTTCAATTTTGTTTATCATAAAAAAAATTTAAACCTTAGACATGTTTGTTAAAGAAATGAAATATTAAAAAAAAAACATTAAATTAATTAAAAAATAAATATAAAAAAAATATCAAAAAAAAAACTGTAAATTAAAGTATTACAAATGGACTAAAACAGCTACTATAGTCCATAAAATATGATGAATAATATGCTTAAAATGATGAATGGAAAAGTTCCTTTTCAGCTGATGTAAAAAATATGACAATCTATCATTTATGCATGAAGAATTTCAATTTTAAAAATAAGTTTAGAAAAATTATTCTTCATTTTTAATTCAAGTATATATTAAAATTAAATATATTTAAATTTGAAAGAAAAGAAATTCAAGCCTATTCTCACATGTTATACTTGAAATTTGAAATAGATTTCAAATGAATAAATATTCAATTTCAAAGGTTTTTGCTTACTGGGTATTTTTTTTTTCCTTTACAAATGTATTTGTGTCAGAGTGTTTTTTTTTTTTTTTTTTTTGTTTGTATTGAGGGTGCAATTTCAAAAGATGGAATTTTCCAATGTTTATTTCTCTATCAAAATGTTGTATGTAAGAGAAATGAAAAAAAAATAATTTAAATTTAAAATAAAATATATAAGAAAATGCTGACAATAGTTCTAGGTTTTCTTTCAGAAAAAATCATCAAACTTGGGACAATAATCGTCAAGTCGTCAACAGAACCAAAAATCATCAAAATGACGATAAATCATCAAATCTGGCAATAGTGTTTATGTCAAAAGGATTATGAGAGAATAGTGTTTATGATCTTTCAACTTAAACTTTTCTATATTGAAAGTAATGGAAATAACTATTGTGAGGAGTTTAAATATATTTTCAAATATCAAGATTAGTTATCGAAGTTATCAAAAGTAGCAATATGTAATCTTGTACAACTTTCACACAAAAAAATAAATTATTTTTTTCGCTCTTTTAACAAATTATTAAAAAACACTTTGAGTATCACTATTGATACACAAAAAAGTCAGTGTTAACAAAAACTTGTTAAAGATCTTCGTTGCTTTAAAATCTATTTTTGAGCTCTCAAATGCATACAGAAGAGACCGATAGCTGTTATAGGTTATAGTAGGGTTTCTATTGGTTCACTGGAGTCTCATTTCAATGTTGATTTCCTTTTCGTGTTCTATGGTTAACGCAATGGTTTCCATTATCTGCCTACTTTTTTGGACAATTGGAATGTGAATCGTATAATGCTTTCTTGGAAATTTATTCCCGTTCGCATATGTGGAATATATTGTAAGGGACAATGAATAAAACTTTTCAATGGTCCAATAACGAAAAATTCGGAAGGTGTGCATTTAATTAATACGTTACATGCAAATTTTTAAATAAATTATGCATGGAATAAAATGGATTAAAAATAAATTGATTTATTTTTGCATTTTATTCTGCATATTCTTCTGACTTGTCATTTTATATAAAAACTAATTGCTAACAAGATTTTTTAATTTTTTTGGTATGACTTCTGAAAAATAATAATAATAAAGTGCTTTCAAATTTTTGGTGTTATCTTTGAATGCGAAAACAAAATTTAGAACCGTAATTGAACACTACTGGGGCCTTCTTTAAATTACGTTCTTTCTTTTCTAATTTCGTAATTCTAGTATCATTTCTGCTGCTTCTAATTTAATGATGAAATTCTAAATCAGAACAAAAACATTGTTGCATGTTAAAGGTGTTAACGATGTCTTACTGTGACACTCCCTGATATAATTATTAGAGTTTATTCAGTCTAAAGCCGTAAAACGATTACACCACCATCTTGACTATTCGGTATATAAATTATAGTTACTTACAAAGATGAGTTTGTTTGGCAAGCAAATGCAAATTTTGTATTGAAAATTTTGTATTTTTTCATTATTGAGGACTTTTTATCATTCTGGGGCTTAGAGTTGTTTTTAACTTTGGTTTTAAAATTCATCTTAGATTTTATTAATTAAAGCTTAAATTTAACTTGCCCTGTATTTGATTTTGAAAAATTGTACACAACGTGCCATGTCCGAATATGTTCGGCATAGCTCGAAGAACTTTTCCGCTTTTTAGGCTTAGCATTCATTCTTGTGACTGTTTCTTTTTCTAAACCAAGTCTCTTCACATTCGACAAGTCTTTATTAAGTTTTTTGATTTCCCTGAAATCTTAGATCAAAAGATACTTAATTGAGATTTTGTTATTTCAAAATAAAAATTAAAAAATTGATTTTGTAAATTTTTCTTCGAGGATACTCTGCAAGCGGACAAACAAACGGATTAAAAAAAAATCAATCTATTGTTAAATCTGACATATCTTTCGAAAGTATAATGATCAGCAAATATATTAACGCCACACAGTGCACGGTGGTAAATTCCAGCCAAAAATCAATAATTCCGTTATTTAAATTTGGTATAGGGATAAGAAATATAATAATACATTCAAAAACAAAATGTTCTATGGATATCAAAAGGACATGGCCAGATAAATGAGGACAAAGAAGATTTATGGTAAATTAATATTTAATAAATATCAAAATGATTTAACTAGTTTAAGCGTAAGATATAGTTATGGGATTTCCAATGATATTTTTTCATAAAAGAAGAAATATACGCAAATTACCTTACATATACGCATTCAATCGAAACAATTTGTATTGTTGAGAAATTTTCGAAAATATAATAATATTTAATGCATTTATCAAAATAAAACCTAAAAATTTAATAATATAGTTAATTTAGTGGTAAGTTGACAGTTTTGTATTGTCCACTGTTATCCTTTCTAATGTGGCCAACCCCTGTTTATTCCACACTATTATTAGACATGATACACACATGTACGTTTTTGCTTTAAATTATTATATTATATTATAAAATTTTGCTTCAAAAATTACGCGAAATATATAAATGAGTTGTCCAACTTAGTCAGGACGACCAAAATTTGAAGTAAAGTTAATTACACGTATTAAAATTTTATTTACTAGCAGCTGAGTTGTATTGATACTAACTCATGACACTTAAGAGTATACTATTCTGTTTAGACTCAACCTCTGAAATCTATTGTTAAAGTTTATGTTTAAAATTTTTGGGATGATTTTATGACCAATATTTTACGCCAGAAGATTGACAAAAAATTTGCAAATTTTTAAAAACATATAAGTGGCAGAAATGAATTACATGCTTCGTATATAAGAATTTAAACAGTATTTTTTTAAAGCAATAATTAATGAAAAATATATTTGCGTCATTATAACTATCAAACCAGATGCCTTAACCGCGAAAAAAGTTATGAATCATTCAATTCTGTAACTTGTGAACCGTTGGAAATATCAAAATAAAATTTCACATGGCCAGAGCAGAGGAGTTTTCAGTTTGATTTTGAGGAGCACAGATCCCTAGAGTCGACCTCCAAAGTTGATCATCTAGGATATGTGTTTGTTTTATACATTTGCTAAATAATCATTTAAAAAAAATCAATGTAAAAAAATTAAGATAGATCTTGTAAATCTCTATAAAAACTATGCTCAAATATGTAGGTTTTCTCTTTTAGTTTAGGAGATATTTAGATAGAATCTACTTTGTTTCTTATATTTGGCCTCGTTTTTTTTAAGTTTTTCAAACTCAGCGGGTTTATTTTGGATCCTAAAATTTTTGAAAATATTCACTAGATATCTCACAAAATTCCAAATAATATACCTGCAAGAATCATATAAATATAACGTTCCGATAAAAACTTAAATTAATCTGAAGTTAAAACTTTTATAAATTTAAACTTTTGGGTTTTTTCCTCCAAAAAGGACATAGTATTTTTGTTTTTTTTTTACTTCTATAATATTCTTTTATTTTTCGTTTTGACCTATAGTATGTATTTAGTGTTTTCAAAAGAAATCTTAACACGTAAACATGTGTAAAGTAAAACCGAAGGCGTTTTGAGTAGCAAGCCCTATTGAAATTTTGTAAATTTTCAAAAATTTTTTTTTTTTAATTTATTGCTAATATTTTCAAAATCCAAAGCTGAGATCAACAAAATAATATATTATTAATATAACCCCATACGTTAGTAAAACACACAAAATAATGGGAGGAACACGTTTTTCATGGATACTGAATATTTCGACACAAACAAGTGGAATCTTTTTTAATTCCCTAATTCTAAAACAAGTTTTTCTATATTACATAAAAATGTCAATAGGATATCTTTATTTGTTTAAATTTTATTTCAGTGCAAAAACTAAAATCAAAATTAAAATCTCTAACAGTTCACAAGTTACACAAAAAAAGTTACAAGTTACAAAAAAAATTCACATAACGCTCTTTCAGTCTTCAAAATCTTAGCACGAACAAATTTTAGACAAGCTTTGGCAAAAGTTTATATTCTACAGAAGTCAAATAATATGATTACAACATTTATTGTAATTCGGCTATTTTAAAAAGTATGCATAATATACAATGCATATGCACACAGGAAAAGAATTGTCTGGAATTTTCAGAATATTAAAAACTTATTAAAAAATTATGAATTAAAATATTCTTTAATATTTTTGAATAAAAATACGATTCCCATAGTAATCTTGTTCGTTTACGTAGCTAAATTGAACATTAGTTTGAAATCGTATTAATCACAACCAAATTTATTGGTGTGTATGAAATCACAGTATTAATTATTAGCTCATGGCCCTACAAATGAGTCTATATCATTAATTTTCAAATCAAATATTTTTTCGGTATGGTTGTTAATTAATTAGGTGCACTATAAAAAATTTTACTTTAAAAACCCTATTGAATTTCACAATCCAAAATAAAGTTAATCGTAAGAATTTTTGATCATAATTAAGAATTTAAAAAATTTAATTTCAATATTTAATAATTTCTTTATTAACACAAACATATCAAAAATAGTTTGACTCTAGCGAATTTAAATTAACAATGGAATATTTTTTGGATACAAAGCTATAAGAATTATTTGTTTTAAAAATGTAATGAATAATACCAAACAATGGAATGACGTCTTCATACGTTCCAAAATGAAAACTTAAATAATTAAATTTATATTTACCTTCTTTTAAAAATAAATTATAACAAACATTTTATTTTTAAGTAAATGTAATAGAGAAAATAACGTTTTTGTACATAGAATTTTAACAACCATAACGTGGTTCTAATTTAAACATATTGCTTAATATATTATGCCAGCAACATAGTTGTAAAATTGCTAACAATATTACAATTGCTACGACCAAATTATTTTTAAAATAACATATATTCAACAACAACAATGTTTACGATGACAATATATTACTGCGGTGAAAATAATATTGTTGGGGCAACCATATAACAAAATGTTCTTTTTGCCTGCAGTTTAAAATACAATAGATAAATCATACAATAGATAAATCATTTCTGGTATCCATTTGGATAGATAAAATTATTTTTTATATGGAGTTTTACAGCAGGATCCTCAAAAACAAGTGATATATTTATCAAAGTTCCTTGTTCTTTGCTGAGAACGTAAATGCTATTCAACATAATATGGTCTTCAATTAAATATTATATGTTGGAAATTAATTGTAAACGACGCGATTGAAGACAAACATATTGCTATCAACGGTGTTATAGGTTATGTGTGATTTATACTAAAACTTATAAATATTAAACAATTTACCTAGTTTCTGGTTCAATAAGCAATTAAATCAAATTTTTACAAATTTAAATATTTTTATTATGAATTTTGAAAATAATTTTCTTTAATAATTTTACGTATTATGAATTTAAAATATTTTCGCAACCTGTAATACTTGAAATTATTAATTTATTTTTTTAAATACCTATTCAGTATATTTTCTAATACATTTTTAACACGCCCACAGATAACAAGCTCTATGCAAAAAGCACTCTAAATTGAATAAAAATCAGCAAGAATACTTATTGTCAAGTACCAATTATGTATATCGTTGCCGACACAAAACAAAAATTTTATTGTTAAGTAAAAACAATAGATACAATAATATTTTTATGTATTAAAAATAACTTTTTTGTACATAGAACTTTAACAACCATGACATGTTTCTAATTTAAACATATTGCTTAATATATTACGCCAACAATATAGTTGTAAAATTCTTAACAATATTATAATTGCTGCGACCAAATTATTTTTAGAATGAAATATATTCAACAACAACGATGTTTACGATGACAATATATTATTGCGGTGAAAATAATATTGTTGGGGAACCATATTACAAAATGTTTTTTTTTTGCCTGCAGTTTACAATACAATAGATAAATCATTTGTAGATTTTAGAATCAGTAAAATGCAATAATGTTGAAAAAAGAGTTTACAAAAGAAGAGTCCTTTCAGTACTTCCTTTTAACTGCTTTTTCCCTAAACTTTCTACGCCTTTGCAAGAAGAGAAAGTGAGTTCTTACGTTGACCACCTTCTTGAATGATACACAATAAAAATATATTCCAAGCTATTTGCATTTAGATAAAAGTGTTTCTGGTCGAGAAAAAAAATGGTCATGTTGTCATGAGAAAAAATTAAAATTCACTGCAATAGCTTGTCAAGGAGATTATTAAAAGCATTTTGCATTACTAACTAACGTTCAGTCTATAATGCGCCAAAATATCAAGTAAGTCAGAGAAAATCACCTTATGGCCTTATGTCAAGTCTATTTTAAATCTGGAGCAAGAACCTATAGCCGTGGGAATATTATAAAGAATGTCCTTTAACTGACCAACAAAAACTTATTTACAAAACGACTTTGTTACACATTTAAATTCTTCAAAATTATATGAGCTTAAAAAAAAAATAACAAAAACAGTATTTCAGTTCTTCTAACCTGAGGTTCTAATATAAATAAAATGTTAAATCGTTAAACAAAGACTAAAATGTGAACAAAAATTTTACTCTTTCAATAATTTGTTCACAACTTTAAGAAAGCCAAAAACAAGCAACAAAAAAATAAAACGAAAAAAAAATCACATACACTCCTCCACAAACAGAAGATATACAAAATAACAAAAGGAGGCTTTAAACACTTTGCTGTACTACAATCCTCCTTTTCATCCCTTCTCCCCCCCCCCTTTCCAGCACTCCTTTACCTTTCAACTTTACATTTACTACTCTATAACTCGGTAATGTTCAGTATAATAAAGCGTAGCAGTTGGAGCAAACTAAGTAAGTAAGAAGAGGGTGTTGTTGATGGTTGTACACTTTAAGAAAGCGTGTTGATCAAATTCAAGGCATTTATGGATGGATGAATGTTGCAGTGTGATTATGGCTATATAGACCTCATACTACTTGTTGTTTTATTATGTTTTTTTTTTTTTTCTTTTTTTTTAATACATAAACATCCATACATTAAACCAGAAATAAAAAATAAAAAAACAAAGACTGGCTAAGAAAATGTTACTCCGTGGGAAATGGCGTGTGCCCTCGAGCGTGTGCCGACCAATTTGACTTTTTTGTAGCAAAAAAAAAAAAAAAAAAAAAAAAAATGAGAAAAATAAAATATATATTTTTTCGAAAAAAGGCTTATTTCTTAAAAAAAAAAAATCTAAATAAACTAAAATAAAACTATGTAACTACAAAATCTTAACCACCACCAACAACAACAACATAAGCCACTACAACAAAATCACAAAATATTGTTTATAAAATCCTGCAACAAAATCTTTAATGTTGTATATTGTATTTTGTAGTACGTGGTATGATACTCGCTTTGCAGTTTAGCCACAATAACAACAACATTATTTCGTATTTACCATGATGGTAATAATTCACAACAATAACAACAACACAAAATATAAAATAAAAATAAAAATATTATTGTAGGCACTAGTAAGGAACTCATGGGAACCACTTTTTTCGTTTGTGGTTTTTGGGTTTATTTTTTTTTTTTTTGTTTTTTTTGTAAAACACATGTACCATAAATGAATGGTCAACTTGGTAAAAACAAAAAAAAAAAATCAAAACAAATGCTGCTTATTTAAACGCTAAAAAAAATAACAACTACATCTCACCCTCCCCAATAAAAGAAGCTGCAGATGTAAACTTTTATTATATGATCAAAAAAATGAAAAATAAAAAGCTTTATAGAGCGCTTTAAGAAGAGTTCAAAAAATTTTGAACTCGAATAAGAAACAACAATTTGGCAAGCGGTTAAAAAATCTATATACCAAAGGTACCCTATTGAGAGCCGCAATAGCTCCGCTCCTGAATTAAAATTTCATACTACTTAAAATTGTACATTCCTTTTCTAGGCCAATGTGCAATCCAATCAGCAGATTAGAGGTTACAAATTTTACATATTTGTGCAATATTAAACATTCCTGAAATGATCCTTCTATTTAAACTTAAAGCACGAAAAAACTGTAATATTTTCACCATTTTCAACGATATGCAATTATGTTTTAATTTATGTGTTTCTATAGTTCCTTCCACCTTAAAATTCAACTGTATTTAAAAATTCATTTAAATAGGTCTTTATTTTATAACATTAATATGGATGGATGTGGATATAACCCTAGAAATATTGTATTAGTTCCATTACTACTTCCTATACTCGTTGTAGTTTGGCGTTACGACCAATGATTTTTGTTCGAAATTGTCACCCCCAGCTCTAGCACTAGTTCTGTATAAGTGTTACCTAGCCACTAACCATTATATGGAACGGTTCTAGAACTAGTTATTTAAACAATGATTTTTGTTCTTAATTGTCACGTACAGTACACTAGTGAACCAGTTGTTAAAATCAACGATTATGGTTTGATTTTATTTTTCATTCTAATCAGCCTAGAGGCCACTTTTTTAAATAAGTTTCTTTTTTAAGTTTTTTAAAGAGTTCGAGGAAATCATTTGAGAAACAGTTATTTGTTCAGAAAAGTGATGTAGAAGTATTACAGAACTAGTTCTTAAGCATTAGTTCCCCCAAACATTACTTAAAACCAATTTGGAATCACATAAAAATAATGTTCTACTCCATGAGTGTCAGAATTAGTTGCGACCCTACTTGTTCTAAAGATGATATTTAAGAATCTGTAGTTGTTCTGATTACACCAGTTCTGGAACTAATGATTTTAGCACAAGTTCTAAATATTTTCCTGGATAATTAATATTTAAGGTACAAAGAAAGGTTAAAAACATTTTATTATAACTTCCAGTTCAAAGACTTTATATTGATAAATATGTTAAATTTAAATATAAAGGGCTTAGGCCCGGTATTATAATGCTTACTTAGTGGTATTTTTTTTAAGTATTTTTTCCATACCTTAATTTTTTCTTAAGTATGAAAATTGTCTGACATCTTAAAAAAATATTTATTGAAAAATAAACAAAAACAAGTAAACAAAAAAAAAAAAAAATATAATAATAAAATTATTTAAAATTTTGAAGCAAAATTTCAAAAGAAGCTTTAAATCTGTATTTTCTTTGTTAAGTACTTTTTAGTTTCACGCATAATTTCTTTATATCTTTGAAACTATTAAAAATTTTTCAAAATTGACGTAACCAAAAACCAAAAGAAATATAATTTAAAAAATATTTAATAAATTAAAAATAAATAAAATATGAATTTAATTTTTAGCTGAAAAATATGCTTGGAAAGTTGGGACGACCCTATTGTAAATACATAGAAGTTTAAAGCTTTTCTTTATTTATTTATTTTTTTTTTCTTTTTTTGTCAACATTTACCTAAAATTTTTTCAGGCAATACACTAAGGCAACAGTATAAAACTGAGCCTTGATTTTTATTTTGAAAATTAAGTTTTTCTTATAATCAAATAAACAAAGCTTCTATATATTTGTCTTTTAAATACAGAAAAATTTAACAATATTTCTTCGCTGCAAAAAAAAAGTAAGTGGTTATAATCTGCAACTAAAAGTAACCGAATACAAGACGCGCCAATTTTGCGCTTTTTCAAGAAAAAGCGCTGATGTAAAAAAAATGCAACTTTTGGATTGCGCAAAAGGCGTTAACTTGGCAACGCTGATAATATCGAACATAAAATATTCATTTCAGTCTCAAAATAACTCAGAGAAGAATATATTATTATATCTGTCCGTACGTACATCTGACAAATCCAACTTGAGACTTTTTAGAGTCCGAAGTAAAAAATTTATCTGATTTTACTAATTCTATTTATAAATAAATAAAGGGTGATTCAAGTAGAGATACTTTTTTCAATAGCCTTTTTTTGACAGATCACGTGTGAGTCGTGTCATGCTGTCATGTTATTTTTGTTTAGTATTGTTTGGCATTTCATAATGGAAAGACTTACGCCTGAACAACGTTTACAAATCGTTCAACTTTATTACGAAAATTCACGTTCTGTGAGGAATGTGTTTCGTGCACTTCGCTCAAATTATGGTCAACATAATCGGCCTACTGAGCGTACTATTCGCAACAACATCACCCATTTTGAGACCCAGCATTCATTATTGGATAATATTCGACTGAATAGACCACGTCCAGCACGCTGTGAAGAAAATATAGCGGCCGTAGCTGAGAGTGTACACGAAGACCATGGAGAGTCGATTCGGCGTCGTTCGCAGCAACTCGGACTGACGTATGGAACGACTTGGCGCATTTTAAATCGAGATCTTAAATTGAAAGCATACAAAATACAGCTTGTGCAACAACTGAAGCCGCTCGACCTTCCCAAGCGACATCGCTTCGCTCTATGGGCTCTTGAAAAGTTCCAAGAAGATCCAACGTTTTCGAGGCAAATTTTATTCGGCGATGAGGCCCATTTCTGGCACAATGGGTATGTAAACAAACAAAATTGCCGCATTTGGGACGAAGAGCAACCTGAAGAGATTCAAGAACTGCCACTTCATCCAGAAAAAACAACGTTTTGGTGTGGTTTGTGGGCCGGTGGAATCATCGGTCCATATTTCTTTAAAAATGATGCCGGTGCGAATGTAACCGTCAATGGTGACCGTTATCGTGCCATGATAACCAACTATTTGATGCCTGAAATTGAAGCTCGTGATCTTGGCGACATTTGGTTTCAGCAAGACGACGCCACTTCCCACACATCGCATCAATCAAGGGATTTTATTTCAAATGATAATAAACATTCCCCATTAAATTTGAATTTTCTGTGTTTTTTTCTTTAAAAAAGTAGGGAACCTCGAAATGGATCACCCAATATATATAAATTTACAATTTATAAAATACTTTTAGTGAAACCCTCGTATTACAGTTTTATCAAACAAATTTAATTATATAAACTCAAACCAAAAACAAAAAACTATTCAAAGTAGCAAATTATGGGAAAAAAGTCATATTAATAATTTTTCTTTTTTTTAGAAACTCATTTTAGGTCCACGAAAAAAAAGAAATAATAATAATGACAGAAACTAAACTAAAATGAGACAGAATAAACGGCGAAATTAACAAATGAACTAAAACAACTAAAAAAAAAAAGTGGCGGCGGTAAAGTGGTCAAATTCAGTCTGAATAATGTTGCTGTTGCTGCTGATGTGGCTGCTTCAGATGCCAATGCCAAAAGAGTAGGTGGAACATAAACATTTTTTGGTTACTAACTGATTTGCTTGTGCCTGCATCATGGTCAAAACACAGAATTGCTATCACGGTCAATGTTTGTTGTTTTAAATATTGTTGTTGTTGCTGTTGTGTAAAAATGTTTATCGAGTTAATATCAAATTGTAACTTAACATTATGCTCATCTTTAGCCGCATCATCGTCATCATCATCATCATCAGCATTCCCATAATATTGAAAATAAAACTTGCAAAGCAGGAATAAATATGAATGTTTAAGTTTGGTTGGCAGTTGTTTAGTTGAATGCTCGTTCAGTTAGTTGGCTGGTAAGCAGAGTAGTTAATCCTAAATTGTAAAATCTAAATACAACAGCTAAAAATATAAAAAGTAACATGTTCCTGGCCCTAAAAGCACCGGCTGCACATACAAAAAAAAAAAAAAAAAAAACTGAAATCTAATGAGTTGAACGAAACGTTGAGCCATTTGGTCATAACGTTACCATTATTATGCATTCACTCATCTATCCACACTACCACCACAATGATTCCAGCTAACCAACCAACCAACCATCCATCCATTCAGCCAAAGTTATAAAGCCAAAAGAACAACATTTTTGCCAAGTGAACAACATCAGCATAAAAACATTTTTTAGCCGCTGGCAATTTTTGTCGCAACTTGTACGCGGGGGTATTGTACATTTATTTTTCATTTTTTTTTAAACTTTTTATTTTTTTTTTTTTTTTATCTGTTCAAAACCATGAGAACATTCCTTGGCGCTAATGGCAGACAGACATATTGAAATAAATTCTTTAATTCGTATAAATAACGAAATGAAAAATAGTAGAAAACAATTTTTTCCATTTTTAGTAATTTTATTTTTAATTATCAATACCTTAACAATAATTGTTAGAAATAAAAAAAATTCCCTTTTCTAGTCTATTTAATTAAAAAAAAAAAAATAATATTTATTAAATAAATATACAAAAAATCCCCGACCATGTTTTGACAAATTATAAAGAAAGTAAATATTTTTTCATCATCACATTAAGAATTTAAATTAAATAACAAGTAAGTGTTAAAATTTCTAATGCCGAATTTTATTTTATGCCTAACAACTTTTTATCTTTAATTTTATGGGGGGAGTGTAATTAAAATAAAATAAAAATTTTTTTCATACAATTGTTTGTAGTGTTAGGCAAATAAAATTTTATTTATGGGATGTTTTAAGAAATTCTTTATATAAAAAGTAAATCTTTCTAAAATAAATATAATTTAATAATTTAAAATAATTCTGTTGCAAAAAAAATAAATAATTGATTTTTATTACTTTTCAGGAGAAAGTTTTTTAGGCCTTAAATTGAAAGTAAAGGTCGTAGGTATACAATTTTGTATTATCTACCGTTTAAATATAGCCGGAATTTTTATGAAAATTCTTTGGTATATTTTTCGAACCGATATGTATATTGCCTATGGAAAATATAGCAAATATGTAATGGTGTTATTTTTCCCTGTATAAAATTAACATCTCAAGTTATACATATTTTCCAAAATGTAATTTTAAAATATCCCAGCAAAAACTTTTTGGCAAATACTTATTAAAGTAGTTACTTGGTAATGAGGCGTCATTATTATTTGCTTACTTTGTATTACATAAATAAGTGCTCAATATTATAATAGTACAGTAATATTGCATCACGTGGACCAGTTGGTTAGATTAGTGGATTAACAACCGGAAGGTTGTTGGTTCAATCCCATTCTGGTGCTGTTAGTTTTTTTTTTTTTCAACAAAATATCTAAAAAGATATTTTATACTTTTTTGGTTTTTATTTTATTTTTATTTTCGTTTAGGTCCATATTTTGAAGTGCCCCTAGAGCCTAAAAATAACTAAATGAATTTGTAGACAACTCGAACAAAAATAACTAGTTATTCAGACAAAAAATAAGTAGTTTATTTTTGTTTTCTATTATACCTACTAGCTTACCAGGAAAGCTAAGTTTTTGCTGAGATACCTTCAATATGTCTTGAATATAACGAATTTTAACATTTCGAAAAAAAGTAAAATCAAACGAATTATGTTGTTTTGCAGACAACTATCTCCTAAAGCAATGGACAGATTTTTATAAAAAAAATTACACAATATGTAATGAAATACAACAATTCTGAAGATTAAGAAAATGCAAAACGATATAACTTAAGTTATGTAGTTTTTCCTTTTGTTCACACAATTTGAGATTACTGTTGGTTGTTATTGTTATTGTATTTGAAAATTTGCATCAGAAAAATCCACATCTGACGATCTGAGTACGGAAACGTAAATTCTGACTAAAATTCGCAAGTTTGACAAGTATTGGAACAGAGCTACTTTTTCATTTCTTGTCATTATTATATTCATAATTGTATTTTTGTTCATAAATTTTATCGACGTAAAAGTTAACATGTATTATTCTACACGTTAACTTCTAACGTTTGAAATTTTGTATGAAATTGCCTATGAGCGTTAGCAACAAAAAACATCTAATATGAACTGAAATCGATGAATAAAAATTTTTATGTTTAAATACAAACCATTTTCTGTGTATTTGAAAATATCTATTTCCAAAATAAAATAAAATTTATTTTGTGATTAAAATACTAAGAAGTTATTCTGGTTCACAGAAAAAAGTTTGTGCATAAATATAAGAATTTACTTTCATTAATTTTAGTTCATAATATTTAAGAATAATGTCTTAAATATTAACACTTTTTTAAATTTTTTGAAATTGATCAAAAGTCAAGAAGACTTAAAACGAATTGTTTAAATTTTAATTTACATATATTTTCAATTTGTAAAAAATATGTTTGAAATTTTCTTCGGAAAATTTTGGGTTCTTAATGATTTTTAGCTACATTATAGGAACAAAAGATAAGCGCTTTTTATCAAAATGATGTGCTACAGAATACGAGCGAAATTATGCAAATTTCTAAATATTATTTTTTTACAGATTTTCCTTGGAATTTTGCCATTTTAAGGCGTTTTTTGTTATTATTTCATGTATAACTAAACCAAAGATTTAACAAAATTTTTGCAAAAAACAATCAGTATATTATGAATCTTAATAACGACTTTAAGTACAATCCAAAACGATTTTGAACTTTTATAAATTCTAAAAGAAATTGTTCTTACATCCCTTTAGGTATGAACTATAATAACTTAACTTCAAATAATCTAATTGATTCACTGAACTTGTTCGCATTCTATTTTAAATCCAATTTTAATGATGAAAATTTACAGTATGATAATTTTGATTTAAATGAAATAAACACCATTATGGATTTCGGTAATTTGCAACTATCTGAAGAAGATGTTGCAGAAGGTATTGTTAGGCTTTCTAATTCATTTAAGGGTGATAATGATGGTTTACCAGCTTTTTTAATAAAGAAATATTTTTCTTCATTATGTCTACCATTGAAAATTATTTTTAATAAGTCTTTAAGCAATGGCTATTTTATTAAAAAGTGGAAATTTACTACAATTTTGCCTATTTATAAATCTGGTGATAAAAATAATGTCATTAATTATAGACCAATTTCCAAATTAACCAATATTTCAAAAATTCTTGAACATATTGCTTATCATAAGCCTTTCTTTAATGTAAAGAGGCATATTTCTTTATCTCAACATGGATTTTTGACTGGAAGATCAACCTGTACAAATTTGGCTATTTTTACCAAGTATTGTGTTGATAGTTTTGAAGATCGATTGCAGATTGATGCGATTTACACGGACTTTGCTAAGGCATTTGACCGAATACCACATGAACATTTATTATTAAAATTATATAAATTGGGCGTTCATTCCCTAATGTTATCTTGGTTTCGTTATTACTTGTCGGATAGACAATCCGTGGTTTCTCTTGATGGTGTTTGTTCCACATCATTTATTCCTACTTCTGGTATTCCCCAAGGTAGTATTTTGGGTCCACTGTTATTTAATATATTTATTAATGACATTGACCTATGTTTCAGAAAGTCTCATTATTTATTGTATGCTGATGATTTAAAAATTTTTAAAACAATTTCTAATGCCAATGACGTTTTTAATCTTCAGAAGGATTTAGATAGGGTGAGTTCTTGGTCATTCCATAATGGTTTACCTTTTAATTTAAACCAATGTTTTTCTATGACTTATCATAGATGTTGTAACACTGTTATATCTCGATATAGAATATATCAACATTTACTTTCATATGTGGATGAAATTTTAGATTTATTCAATGTTAAGCTTTTTATGCCATAATTCTAATAATTTTGATCATTACACAAAAAAGGTTCTATATACATCTTTTGTGAGATCTAGATTAGAATATGCTTCATTTATTTGGAGCCCTTGTACTCAATTACACACAAATAGAATTGAAAAAATTTAAGTAAAATTTATAAAGTTTGCACTTTCATTTTTAAACTTTTCATTTGTAAACCCTCAAATTTCGATTCCTACATACCCTGATAAATGTGCCTTGATTTCTATGAAAACTTTAGAAACATGACGTAAAATTTCTTCTGTATATTTCCTATATTCTATAATTCGGGGATTAATCGAATGTCCTGATTTGCTTCATACCATAAAACTATATGTACCTCCTAGGCCTCCTAGGCCTCTAAGGCAAAATAATTATATATTTTATATAGATATTCATAGAACAACATATGCATAGAATGAACCTTTAATAAAAGCTATGAGATTATTCAATAAATATTCTAATGAATTAGACTTAAGTATATCAAATCTTGAATTTAAAAATTTGTTAAACAGTTTGTTTAAATAAATAATTTAATTATGTATATTAAATTATCGTTGATGTCTGTAAGGATAATATTGTATCCACAGA
The DNA here is from genome assembly GCA_932274085.1 of Protocalliphora azurea. Lineage (NCBI taxonomy): Eukaryota > Metazoa > Arthropoda > Insecta > Diptera > Calliphoridae > Protocalliphora > Protocalliphora azurea. The sequence continues at coordinate 154,616,715 of OW026520.1, forward strand.
CTGAAACTAATAAATAAATAAAAACACTAAAAATTTTAATTATGAACAATTTAATAATATCTATGAACAAATTTTTATTTTTTTGAAAAAAAATTTGGGAAAAAAAGTCATGTTCGATTCATAATATTTATGAAAAAAAATTTCAAATATATGAATTTTTTTTTTCTGTGTTATAAAAATTATTTTGTGAAAGAAGGTTTTCAATTTAAAATAATTTATTTCTTATAGGGTTATAAAAAAGCTTGTAAGCTTTTCTGCACAATTTTTATACCTTTTAATTGATCTGATTTTTATGCAACTTGGTTAATTGGGCACCTTTGGTATCAAGCAATATTTTAAAACACTAATTTTTTTCATGCGCACTCAATATTTCGACCCATTTCAACTATTTAAGGAAAATTGTCCAAGTTAAATAAGCTTTCTAGAATTTTTATTACACTTACCATGAAACTTACATGAAACTTATATTTTTCGTCATGTAATTTTTATTTATTTTCTTCCTTTTACTCTGAGTAAAATTACATAAAAAGTTTAATAAAATGCTGTTAACAGTTAACCGGCTTTAAAAAAAATTAGTTGCGAATTAAACCGAAAATTAGAAAAAAAATACCGAAACCGACAGTGTTTGTAAAAAAACGGAGACCGATTAACCGGTATTCGGTTTTGGATACTCTATATACGGTTCAGCAGTAGGTTACACATAATGATAGCAGATAATTTAAAAAAAATTCTAGCTTTTCAAATGTTTAAATAAATCTTATCGCTTGCCAACAAAACAATAAAATTATATGAAAAAAAAAATTAAGTTGAATTGCAAACGTTTTTAAAAGGCACTTGAATATTTGTAAATTGCTGTCGCAATTGTTTTTGCTCTTGATATTTCTTTTTTTTTTTTTTTTTTTTTTTTTGTAATTTCTTTACAATAACAAGAAAAGCTAAAAACATATGTACTTACAAACAAATATCATAACTAAAGTGGTTGTTGGTGATTATAATGATAATTCAACAGAATTTGTTAAGTATTTGCTACAATTATCAAGTTTATTTTATGATTTTCATTCATTTTCCCCCTATAAACACTTATCCCCAAAAAAAAGAAAAAACACACACACCCTTTCTATTCATTGCTTGTCAAAAGCACTTTATTTGTTTTAGTATTTTTTATTGTCTTTATTGTAGCATAAATAATAAAACATGGGGAAGGAAGAGAAAAACGTTTGTTTTTAACCGCATACCACCAAAGGAACACCAAATAGAACAACAATAAAAAAAAAGTGTTTGAAAAAGTAAATAAAACTTAACAAGAGTAAAGGAAGGGGAAATGAAATGAAAGAAGTAGATACAAGAGAGAGATAATGATCGGCTATGACGAAACTTAAATACCCCTCAAACAATAATTACATCAAAAATTTTCTTAAGGAAAAAAATCATTGAAAAGTTACTGTAAAAAGAAATTTTTTCGAAAAGTTTCTATAAAAACAAAATTGATTGAAAATTTCGTATAGAAATAAAGCTTATTGATAATTATTATAAAGAGAAATTCTATCGTAAATTTTTAATAAAGACAAAATGTATAGCAAATTTTCTTATAAAGAGAAAACTTTTCTTTAAAGAGAAACTTTATCGCAATTTTTCTATAAAGCGAAAATTTATCGTTAATTTTCTATAAAAAGAAAATTTATTGTAAGTTTTCTATAAAGACAAATTTTATTGCAGATTTTTTTTATCGTTAATTTTCCTTAAAAAGATGATTTATTTATCGAAAAATTTCCTTAAAAAGAAGACTTATCGTAAATTTTCCTTAAAAGGAAAATTTATCGTAAATTTTCCTTAAAAAGAAAATTTATTGTAAATTTTCCTTAAAAAGAAAATTTATTGTAAATTTTCCTTAAAAAGAAAATTTATTGTAAATTTTCCTTAAAAAGAAAATTTATTGCAAATTTTCCTTAAAAAGAAAATTTATTGTAAATTTTACTTAAAAGGAAAATTTATTGTAAATTTTCCTTAAAAAGAAAATTTATTGTAAATTTCCCTTAAAAAGGAAATTTATTGTAAACTTTCCTTAAAAAGGAAATTTATTGTAAATTTTCCTTAAAAAGGAAATTTATTGTAAATTTTCCTTAAAAAGGAAATTTATTGTAAATTTTCCTTAAAAAGGAAATTTATTGTAAATTTTCTATAAAAAGAAAATTTATTGAAAATTTTCTATAAAAAGAAAATTTATTGAAAATTTTCTATAAAAAGAAAATTTATTGAAAATTTTCTATAAAAAGAAAATTTATTGAAAATTTTCTATAAAAAGAAAATTTATTGAAAATTTTCTATAAAAAGAAAATTTATTGAAAATTTTCTATAAAAAGAAAATTTATTGAAAATTTTCTATAAAAAGAAAATTTATTGAAAATTTTCTATAAAAAGAAAATTTATTGAAAATTTTCTATAAAAAGAAAATTTATTGAAAATTTTCTATAAAAAGAAAATTTATTGAAAATTTTCTATAAAAAGAAAATTTATTGAAAATTTTCTATAAAAAGAAAATTTATTGAAAATTTTCTATAAAAAGAAAATTTATTGAAAATTTTCTATAAAAAGAAAATTTATTGAAAATTTTCTATAAAAAGAAAATTTATTGAAAATTTTCTATAAAAAGAAAATTTATTGAAAATTTTCTATAAAAAGAAAATTTATTGAAAATTTTCTATAAAAAGAAAATTTATTGAAAATTTTCTATAAAAAGAAAATTTATTGAAAATTTTCTATAAAAAGAAAATTTATTGAAAATTTTCTATAAAAAGAAAATTTATTGAAAATTTTCTATAAAAAGAAAATTTATTGAAAATTTTCTATAAAAAGAAAATTTATTGAAAATTTTCTATAAAAAGAAAATTTATTGAAAATTTTCTATAAAAAGAAAATTTATTGAAAATTTTCTATAAAAAGAAAATTTATTGAAAATTTTCTATAAAAAGAAAATTTATTGAAAATTTTCTATAAAAAGAAATTTTATTGAAAATTTTCTATAAAAAGAAATTTTATTGAAAATTTTCTATAAAAAGAAATTTTATTGAAAATTTTCTATAAAAAGAAATTTTATTGAAAATTTTCTATAAAAAGAAAATTTATTGAAAATTTTCTATAAAAAGAAAATTTATTGAAAATTTTCTATAAAAAGAAAATTTATTGAAAATTTTCTATAAAAAGAAAATTTATTGAAAATTTTCTATAAAAAGAAAATTTATTGAAAATTTTCTATAAAAAGAAAATTTATTGAAAATTTTCTATAAAAAGAAAATTTATTGAAAATTTTCTATAAAAAGAAAATTTATTGAAAATTTTCTATAAAAAGAAAATTTATTGAAAATTTTCTATAAAAAGAAAATTTATTGAAAATTTTCTATAAAAAGAAAATTTATTGAAAATTTTCTATAAAAAGAAAATTTATTGAAAATTTTCTATAAAAAGAAAATTTATTGAAAATTTTCTATAAAAAGAAAATTTATTGAAAATTTTCTATAAAAAGAAAATTTATTGAAAATTTTCTATAAAAAGAAAATTTATTGAAAATTTTCTATAAAAAGAAAATTTATTGAAAATTTTCTATAAAAAGAAAATTTATTGAAAATTTTCTATAAAAAGAAAATTTATTGAAAATTTTCTATAAAAAGAAAATTTATTGAAAATTTTCTATAAAAAAAAAATTTATTGAAAATTTTCTATAAAAACAAAAATTTATTGAAAATTTTCTATAAAAACAAAAATTTATTGAAAATTTTCTATAAAAACAAAAATTTATTGAAAATTTTCTATAAAAACAAAAATTTATTGAAAATTTTCTATAAAAACAAAAATTTATTGAAAATTTTCTATAAAAACAAAAATTTATTGAAAATTTTCTATAAAAACAAAAATTTATTGAAAATTTTCTATAAAAACAAAAATTTATTGAAAATTTTCTATAAAACAAAAATTTATTGAAAATTTTCTATAAAACAAAAATTTATTGAAAATTTTCTATAAAATGAAAATTTATTGAAAATTTTCTATAAAATGAAAATTTATTGAAAATTTTCTATAAAAAGAAAATTTATTGAAAATTTTCTATAAAATGAAAATTTATGGAAAATTTTCTATAAAATGAAAATTTATGGAAAATTTTCTATAAAATGAAAATTTATGGAAAATTTTCTATAAAATGAAAATTTATGGAAAATTTTCTATAAAATGAAAATTTATGGAAAATTTTCTATAAAATGAAAATTTATGGAAAATTTTCTATAAAAAGAAAATTTATGGAAAATTTTTATAAAAAGAAAATTTATTGAAAATTTTCTATAAAAAGAAAATTTTTTGAAAATTTTCTATAAAAAGAAAATTTATTGAAAATTTTCTATGAAAAGAAAATTTATTGAAAATTTTCCATAAAGAGAAAATTTATTGAAAATTTTCCACAAAGAGAAAATTTATTGAAAATTTTCCATAAAGAGAAAATTTATTGACAATTTTCTATTAACACATAATCTGAGGGAAATTTTTTTAATTCTAGTTTTTAGTTCGGACTTGAGAGTATTTCCTACAGACAGACAGAAAAAAGTCAGATCAGAACCTCATGGATCAATCATACAAGGAATTAAATATTTTTTTCTTAATGTTACACATGGAATAAGAAACTTATATGAACCCTTTTTAACCTCTAACTGTAGCGAAGGGTATAAGAAAATAAAATAACTAGTCAATTAACGTTTGACACATTTATGGAAGAACTACTGTTTAAAAAGCTTGTACTTTATACCCAAACATTTGTACATTTGAATTTGTTTTTAGATTGTTTTTCATTTAACTGGAATTATTGTAATGACATTATTGACAACAAGAAATAAGCAATGTTTTATGTCAAATTTAAAAAATTGACGTAGGACACACCTTTTAATGTTTGTCAGTCAATAAATAAGTCAATCGAAAATAAAAAGAGGAAATGTTGAAATTAAAAAGTACTTGATTGTACATAATGTTCTTAGCTCAAGTTGTTTCAAATGGTGTTAAATGTTTATTAAACAATGATTCAATTAGTTTAAATGGGAGGCAAGCACACATACAAACACACACAGATACTCTAATTTACTAGTAAAAAATATTGATACGATAGTAATGGCAAACAATATTCAAAATGGGCCACCCAGATTGTTGTTACTTTTTGTTAGTTTGTAATTAAAATCAATTCATAGAAATTGTTAGAATATCAATATTCTAAAGAAATTGTACAAAAATACAAATAAAATAAAGAAAAAAAAAACAGCATTCAACACATTTCAAATATTTTGGCCAAGCCCACCTAACAAGCATGCCAAAGTGGCAAGTGTTGCTTATTTTACCATTTTACGATTTTAACCAAACATTTGCGATAAATATCTATCTATTAGTTTCTGTATATGTAAGTCTGTCTGTCAGTCCGTCCGTCCGTATGTCTTGGTTTCTAATACGAAATAAAAATACCTGGGAGTGAATACGACTCATTCACATGAATTGTGTATGAAATAAAAAAAAAAATGTGTCTTGTTATCGAAACCTGATTCTAATTGCTGTGATGAATTTAACTGACTTGTTTATTTGGGCAATTAAGTGCCTCAGTTAACAGTAGGTGGTGGTGAATGTCTAAATTCTATTCTTATTTTATGCGTGACTAAGGACAATTTTCACCTTCTTGGAATTGAATTATCGGTAGTTAGATGGTTTTTCCCATTTTTATTCTACTCTATTATTTATTTGTAATTGAACGAGAGATAGAGAGGAGCTTGTCTTAATATTTTTTTTTTTTTTTTTTGGTTTAATTTTTAAACACCTTTTTTTTGGTAAGTAAATAAGTAGAATATTTATTGTAAGTGACCTAGTGGTTTCGAGAATTGATAAGATTTTGTATTTAATGGAATTCTAAGGTAGACTTTAATTATGGCTTTAAGATCTTGTAATTATCAGACTTCTGTTAAAAAAAAAACTCAGTTTTCGTAAGTGAGAAACTACTTAAAATTTATATATTTTTATTTGGGTTACCATACATATGTTTGAAACATAAAACATTTTAAGTTATTATTAGATTGATTCCATCAATTAAAAAATATCGGCGGTGGCATATGAGCTATAAGCCGAAATTTTTGCTTCTAAGAAGCAATAAGAAATATTTTTTTTTCAATTTATAAAAACAACGACTAGAAAAATTTGGTGTCCTCCCTGAGAACTATCCTTATTTAAACGGGCACACAGACGGACGAAGATAGCTAGAACGTCTTAAATTTTCACGAGGACCCAGAATATACATATATATCTACTTTGTGGAGTCTTAGACGATTATTTCGACATTTTACACAAGGAATGACAAATCCAATATACCTTCATATCTTTTGGTGGCGGATATAAAAAGAAAATCCAATTAATCCAAATTTAATACTTAACTTATTTCATTTCAATAACTTTTCAGTTGCATTCAAAATTTAAATTTAAAAATGTAAAATTAAAAATTTAGAATTAAAAATTCTTAATAGAAGAACTTGCAACTACATGGATTACCAAAGTTTTTAACATTAAAAGTGCAATATATACTACGAATTTTTAAGATATGCCAAGTAACATAAAGCTGACTTAGCTGAACGAAAAGGCCAGTAAGTAAGCCGCCGATAAGTCGAAAATTTCGGCGGCGGTCCCTTTCCGTTACAAAAATATGACGTTTAAAAAAACGAAAAAAAACTAAGAACTTCATAAAGGTGTACTTTTTTAATTGCTAATAACTTCTAAACTATATATGGTAGAACTCTAGCTTTAGTTTCATATTAAAGACAAGGATATTACCTTTATAACGATATGTATAAAGTTTTTTTTTACATTAAAAGTTCATAGGTCAAAGTTGGGCATATACAAGTCAAACCATTATTTATCAAAAAAAACAGTATTTTTAAAATTCTTAAAAAATTATTTAATGTTGACATAACTCTTTCCCTATGCATGTAAAATATCGAAGTGGACACTAGGGATGCCATTCGCGATTGATTTTTAAAAATTCTGGGATTTTCGGGAATTATGAATCCCGCAAAAAAAATATTTAAACATAAATTTCATCATAATTAAAAATAGATTTTTTTAAATAGAAACCATGAAAAATAAGCATAGTGCAATTGAACATAGTGTTGTCATTGGAAGAAAGTCTTAGTGTTAAATAGAGCTCCAGAAGTAATGTTTTTAACCCATATTTGTCAATAAATTAATATTATTATTTTTTTTTTTTTATTTAACATTTTTTTATAATTATATTTTTATTTTTTATAAAAATACTATTAAAAAGTAATAAAAATACTTTTAACTTGTAAAATTAAGATTTTCTTAGAAATAAATAAAAGTAATAAATGTTTTATTTTCCTCTTTTAGAAGTAATTATTAATAAATTCCAAGGAAGTGAAAAATATGCACTTAGATACTCTTTTGAAATCATAATATTATAATATTATTTTTTCTGCTATAACATATCATTCTTTATAATTTAACAAAAAATATATATTTTTTAAAGTTTAATCAGCCAATTCATGTTCCGAAAATTTCAGCGATTTTAAATTTATTAGTTTTTCAAAAGAAATTTTTAACTCACTGAACCGTTTTCTTGATTAAATTTAAAGCTTATCAGTTTTTATTTTTTTTTTTTCTTCCTTGACCAACTTTTGCAGTACACAATGTCGGTGCACTGACAAAAAGTCCTATGTGTTTTTTTTACTATTTTTCTGGATAACAAAAAACCGTTTTATTTTGTAAATTGTCAACTTTTTTTTTAATTTGGAACTTTTGTATTTTTCCTTAGAACATTTATTAATTTTATGTTTGAAAAAAAATCGATCTTTGATTTTTTTTCATTTTTTGTTCAATATTTTGCGTTTTTGTTCATCAAGAAGTTCTATCTGTAGCAAAAAAACAGTAAGAGTTTTTCTTTTCTCAAGAAAATCTACACATAGGACCTTTCGAAACTTCGAAAGCCGTTGAGGTAATGGAAAACGCTAATAACGATACAAAATGAGATAATAAAAAAATTCAAAAAATTACACATAGCACTTTTCGTCGGCACATCGGACGATATGTATGTTTATAATAAAAAGTTGGAAAATTTCAATTAATTTTTAATATTTTTTCTTTTGCCTTATCAATTTTAAATTTGACAGTAATTTCAGTTTGATATTCATCTAATATGTAAACAATAAAATGAAAATGTTTGTAAAATAAAAAAAATAATAGTAATAATAAAATAGTAAAAACTTAAATGTACCCAGTAAATACTCAGTTTACTGGAATATACTGGAAAAGTAAAAGAACGGACCTATTATCAAATAATTACATTTGACATATTTAAAAATAAATTTAAAAATCCCGAGAATAGGGATTTGGGAAATCGTGGGATTTTCGGGATTGGGATTTTCGGGATCGGGATTTTTCGTTTGGCATCCCTAGTGGACACTCATTTAGTTTAGAAGTTAGGGAACAAAATAAAATCTAATTAATAATTACTTCTGAAATATGCACAATAAAATTTTAATTTTAGTATCATTTTAAAGATAAAGTATATTGTCTTTAAAATGATATGTAGTAATTTAATTTATTTTGAAAGTTCTAAAAATTAAACTATTATATCTCCACAAATGATATTTTTAAAATTCTTAAAAAAATTTATGTATAATGTTGACATAACCCTTCTCCGTATACGTGCAAAATTTTAAGTTGAACACTTATTTTGTTTAGAAGTTATATATCAAAATATAATCTAAAGTCAAATTTTGTATATAAAATTTAATTTAGAAATGAAATTAGAATTGACATAGAATTTGCTTTTTACTGTATTTCATTTCATAGCTTCTACAATAAATAAGTGAAATTTTGCACATGAACGTAGAAGAGTTATGTCAAGATTATACATTTTTTTAAGAATTTTAAAAATACCGTTTTTTGATACATAACGGTTTGATTTTTATATTTTCAACTTTGACCTTTGAACTTTTGATATAAATAAAGTTTATAGATATCGTTAAAAAGATTATATCTTTGTCTTTAAAATAAAACTAAAAACACCACCATCTCGCTCTTAATTTTCTAAGTGACAAAAACTTTTTTAGTATAAAATATCGTTTTAGACATTTTCTTCAAAAAAAAAAAAAAAAAAAAAAAAAAAACTAAAAGCATCAGAAAGGGCTTGAACCAACAGCCTTCTGATCCACGTGATTGTAATATTACCGCGCTATTATACTATTGAGTACTTATTTATTTAATATAGAGTAGGTAAATAATAATGACGCCTCATTACCAAGAAACTACTTTAATAAATAGTTGCCATTACCGACAATCAAAAAGTTTTTGCTGGGTATTTATTCAGGCAAAAACTAAGTAGTTTATTTTTGTTTATTATACCTGCTAGCTTACCAGGAAAGCAAAGTTATTACTGAGATGCGCAAACGTAAGTGAGAATTTGTGTTAATGTGAAAAGTTCTTATATGGAAGCTATGGTCATTTATGGACCGATCCTATTGAAAGTTAGCTGTAAGATTAATACTTAAATGAGATTTATTTTTACCAAATTTTAAATTTATGCGATCATTTATAGAGAAATTTTGAACGAAAAAGTAATTCCTAGAGGGATTCCAGTATTTGAGGAACGATAAATTTTGAACGGATCCTCATGAAATTTGATAATATAATTTTTGTTTTAGAATATGGAGGCAGTGTGAAATAATTATTACATTATAACATATTTTTTTGTGTTACGTAATTGGCCCAAAATACTTGAGTATCAAATTTCATAAAGTTCCCTTTAAAACTGCGACCTAGAGACTAGTATAATTTTTGTCTGTCCGGCAGTCCTTGATGCCGGACAGATAAAAGTTTACGAAAAAAAAAAATGTAATTCAAAAAGTATTTTTTTCGATATATTAATGAGCTAAATATTGGAACGAAAGTATAAACAAAGCATTATACACCTTCCTTGAATTAAGCGTCATTTTTGGCGATTCTACCCCACTGTGTGTCGTCTGCCAACATTTTATAATGTTTTTTTTTTTATTTATATAAACCGTTTAGCTGGAACAAAATCTGTGTTATGAAGAATTATTATTTTTAGGTTATATTTTTTTGGGGTTAGAACCACAATCAGCACAAAGGAAATAGTATATACAAGCAACTATTCTTTAGTTATTGAACTATCAGAGAGCCTTCAACCCTCGCACATATTGTCAATTTTTTCATAATGATTTGTAATTATTTTTTTTTTTTAAATGAAATTCATATTGAATAGAAATTAGAAATGAATTTGTATAACATATTGCAAAAATCTTGTATCCAACTAAAATAATGCAAAACAAATAGAGCAAACACACAGTTGATTATATTTATGCAGCATTTAAACAATGATATTATTACTGACATTTGGCCACAATTTGGGCACACGTTGCATCTTCGCCCAAACAATAAATTTAAATTGAAATTTAGTCATCTTAATTCTTTTCTAAAGTAAAAAGTCAAATAGTTATTACAAACCCAAAAACAAAAAGACACTATTTACTCACTCACCTGCCTTTTAAAAATTAAAATAAAAATGGCATAAAACAAATAATATGGAAATGTGCCACAAAAATGTGAAAATAACCTTAAAATCTTGTTTTAATACTCTCAAAAACAATGATGAAAGAGAATTAAGAGCGTGTGTGTGGCACAAACATGTCCCTTGAGGAAACATGTCAAATGGAAATTGTATATTTAGTTTTCTTTTGTTTTGAGGCATAATATTTTTGCAATCAATTGATTTTATACCTTAATTGATTTTATACCTATACCTTATACAATTCTCAAATTTAATGTGACATTGATATGCGTAAATAACACCTTAGGATAATACTCTCAGACTCAGACACACACACACACACTTATTTAGAATTTTATTTAGAAAATATAAAAAAAGAATTGTTGTGTAAATATTTTGCTCAAAAGATTGCTTAAAGAAAGGTATTGTTTTGAAACAATTGAAATAAAAAAAATGTTTGAAATTTTTAAAAAATTGTGTAGATTTGTTGGTGTAATAAAGAGAAATAGATTAGGAAAAGAAAAATCCTGAAATATTTTGGTTACATTATATGGTATTTAAATGGTTGATCTTAGAGAGCTAGAAGAGACACGAGGAAAAAATGTTTCCTTTAGATACGTAAAAGGACCTAAAGATTCCCACCGAGTCCCTACAGGATGTTAGCAATTTGTGTTTGGAAATTATTTAAGACAAAACTCAACAGCAAATTTGTAACAGCTTGATGAAGATTTGATGTGTTATTTAAAAGGCCTCAAATATTTGGGCTAAATTTAACAAGCACAACTGATGCAAAAGTGACCATTTAATGGATGCACAACAAGATAAGCCTTCTTGCTGTTTTGTCCATTTTTAACAATTTTGGTTGGAGGTTTATTTTTTGGTTCTTAAACATGGCCAGCCAACAAGCCAGAGGAGGGTTGTCCCACAGAGCCTAAAATTTTCTATTTTTCTTCATGTTTTGTTTTTAGTTATATTTTGCCCAAACATTAGATGCTCAGCAGTAAAGCTTGTAGGGATCTTGGCTGGATACTTACAGATAGAAAAAGGATCAACACCTTTTGTGTAGTTGTAAACAAACACACACACACAAATACATACATACATACAGATTGACCAGCTATATTTAAAGATTTATGTGTGCGTATAAGCGAGAGTATGTAAAATTAGTTACACCCTATCCACAATTGTAATCATTGCACAAATCCTCATTGCAACTGGCCAAAATATTTTGTGAAAGTCACAGCGGGGTTACAGCAAATACTAGACGAGTACTTTGACACTGTATTTTACACACATACATAAAATACTCTTAAGAGATAAATACAAAGAGAGACAGAGAGAAAGAGAGAGAGAGGAATAGAACAAATTCAAATAAATATTGAGATTGATTGAATCCTGTTTTGTTGTTTCATTACTCAGTTTGATATTTTATTTAAAGAAAATATTTGGTCAACAATTAAATGGATCTGTTCCGCAACTAGGGTGGCATATTCACAGTATGACTTCTACTACTCTTTAGAGTAAAAATATCATAAAAAATCCTAAAATAAAACAAGATCGATTTGATGGACATATTTCTATTTGTAATTTAAAAAAAAATGACATTTGAAGAACATTTCATTTTGTTATCTTCCTTTCAGAGATGGTGAAAAAGTGAGCCATTATTTTTGTACATATTCAACTAACAAACCATTTAATGACATATTTGGAGTTGTAAACGACAAGAACCAAAAACAAGAACAAGGACAACAAAAGCCCAAATCAAAATGAACGTGTTCAATTCACATTACACACGATAAATGGTTATTCTTTTGAAAATTCATTTTCTATTTCATTAAAAGGAAACACTAACATTTCTTTATCGAAGAAAGGAGCATAAATGTCCTTCATAGTGTGTCATTGGCACGGGTGGTGGTACAATTGCATGAGTTTTTCATATTGTTTGACTTGTTATTATAGACAAGGGCATGAGTATTTTTGTGTCATTTGCCAATTTTTTGGTAATTTGTACCTCTTCCTAGAAATAATGAACCAAAACATAACCTTGATGTTTATATCAGCATTAATGTGTGCATTACAAACAAAAAATTTAAGAAATTTGCAAGATAACATAATTATAAAGAATTTTGTTAGGATTTTAAAGAATAAAATTGGTTGGACCACCCCAATGAAAAAAGGAAATTTATATTAAATGAAGTGGGTTACCAAAAAGTATGGTAATAGTTTTCTTCTTTGTTTCTTTATCTAGTTTTTGTAAATGAAGTAATTATACGCTTTTTTGAGGCAAAACAAATTAAAGAACATGATATCTTAATTAAAAATTTAGGATTGAGAGAATAGTTAAAGTAATTTTACAAAACAAAATTGATTATATTTTAGTAAGTGCTTGAAGGAAAAATATAATAACTCCAAAATAGGTAATGGTATGCAAAAATTTACTGCAACCAAATGTATAATCTAAATTAGAATAACAGCAAAATATCTACGATTCATTATAAGTGAGTAGTCAAAACATTTGGAACTGAGATAATATTTAATATTTGCATTTACTTTTTGCTCACCTTTTCATCTTTTGTAACTATTTCTTTTGAATTTTCTAAAGTTTATTAATTAATATATAAAAAATCATTCCGTTAATTTATAATAACAAAATATTTATTTAAAAGAATGGTCGAAATTAAAGTGTTAAAAACATTTGGAACTCTTTTTGCTCTCCTTTTAGTTGAAGCAATTTGCTCTAGAAAATTATTAAAAATAACGATAATAACAATAATAATAAATATTAATTAATAATTTTAATATTTTTAACATTCTTTTTTAACATTTTTTTACATTTCAATTGTATTAATTCGATGTTTTAAAATTAAAACGACTTTTTGTAAAAAATTTGTTTTTCAAATAATATTTCATTTGTTAATTAACTTTTTCATTTGTTTGTTAATTTTTTAATTGTATCAAATATTATGTTCTTAAATCAAAATTTTGTCAAATAGTCGACAGTGACAACATACACACAGTTTATAAAGGAAAAATGACATTGAAAAATCAAGAATCATGACCTGAAAAACTTTTAATTTAAATTCTAAGTATATTTTTTAGAAATAATGTTAATATTTGGACCTAAATAAAACCTAAACGAGTAGAGATATTCAGTTTAAATTTTGACAAAATATAGGTAGACTTGTCTTAAGATCAGAGAATTAAAAACATGACCACTGTTTTGTACCCAAATACCCAAAATCTCAACCCGGAAAAAACGTGTTTTAAAAATTGACTTTCTCTCTTCAAATAGTCACACTGTCGTTATAATAGGCGTCCTTCAGAAAATACTTTTTGTGTGTTTACCCAATATATGGAGGTATTTAATTAACATAATTTTTGTTTGATTACAGCTTTTTAATTTGAAAATTTTTACAAAAAAATTTAAAAAAAAATTGTGGAAAATTGACAAAGAAAATTGGAAAGTTTGTGGGGAGACCTTTGCCCCAAGCGCCTTCGGATTTACTTTACATGCATTTACATTAAGATTCCTTTTGAAAACATTAAAAAAATTCTTTGGGCCTGAATAAAAATTAAATTTTATAAGCAAAAAAATATTGTTTTTTTTAACCTAAAAAAAAATATGACATTTTTGAAGTTCCAACTTCAGATTAATATAACTTTTTATCTAGTCTACATATCTGTATGATTCTTTCAGTAATATTATTTAGAATTTTGTAAGAAATCTAAATAATTTAGGGCCAGTTAAAAAAATACCTAAAAAAACAAGGCTAAAAATGAGCGAATAATTTATTTTCATCTAAATATATCTTAAATTGAAATAGACAACCTACACGTAAACGTATTTTTGTATGGATTTACAAGAACTAGTCGTATCTATATGTAAATTTCTCCTATTTTGTCAAATCGTAAATGAACTTTTTGGATTAAAAAAAAAATTGCATACTTGAGATGACCAACTTTGGAGGTCTACCCACTCCTACTCTGATCTGATAGGAATCTGTGCCTCTTAATATCAACTCGAAAACACCTGGTCTCTGGCCAGATGAAATTTTATTGAGATATTTAAAACGATTCACAAGTTACAGAATTATTTCCAAAAAAGAGCATTTTGGAACTAATGTGCGGCGAAGATTGTAACAGTGAAGAAAATAAACAAATATAATGTCTTGGTTATAACAATCTCCCGATGTCAAATCGATTAAGATAATTCGGATGATTGTAAAACGTAATATTGCACTGTGCAACAATATCTCAAACTAGATTCCATACACAATAAAACTGTGTACTCAGTTTTTCTCCTGGACGTCAAATTTTCTCTCAACAGGACTTTAAAGTTTTGAAAAAATATATCAAATATTTACCAAAATAATATCAACTTAACACAGAAAAAAATGTTCCAATTAACTTTTTAATAATTTTTATTTTAAAATATAATTAATGTATTAATTAATATAATTAACTTTTTAATTAATAGAATATTTATTTGACAACAGCTTAAAACTGTTAAAAAAATATATAAATTAAAAAATAAAACTATTTTGAAAAAAAATCTATTTCTGGGTAAAATATTAGAAATATTATTAGACTAGAAATGCCGATTGTAATGAATTATTTTGATGACAAAGGTGATGCTGTATACAAACTTCTTCATTTATTCAGTAAGTAAAATTGTTTATCTTTGGTGAGAGGGTTTTATCATTCCGATGTTATTATAGATATTACCGTAATTTGTATGATGATGGAAGGAAATTAACGAACAAACTTATAACCAAGTATTAAAGTATTTATTTTGATGATTTGTTTAAACAGCCTGTCATATGTTGTTTAATATTCAATTTGGTGTATCATTCCCTAGATGGCAAGATCTGTGTTATTCAAAATTCTTTTACGTCCTCCCGAGATGACCAATTTGTGTCAAATGTGGATTTTTCTCGCAAAAATCACAAGTTTGTATCACATTACATTCTATGTGTGTTGCAAACATTACATTTAGAAATGTACGGTAAACAAAAAAAAAATTTAACTTTGTTTTTGTTTTAATGGAAATTTTCACTTTTTCGACGCGTTTTCAAGAATAGACACCAATATCTTCGAAACTTAGCTTGGAGATAAATAGAATTTGAATTTAGTGTTACCTTGTTAAACTAAATCAGATAGTTCGTTCTCGAAATATGTTACAGTGGTGCTACCTCATAAATTTTCTCTATAACGCTGTATCTCGAAAACTAGAGTGCATGCTAAAAATTGGGGTTATAGGCTTAGAACTCTATGAATCGTGTGTAACGTTACACTGTGTAATTATGAAATTTCAAAATCTTTGTTATAGATCCTCTAATTGACGATTATAGATCCTCTAATCAAATTTTTTCATATAAAATTCGATTTTTAAAGAAAAATACCCGAGACTAAAGACTTGCACTCAAATATCTTCACACTTACAACGCTAATTTTATAAAACTCGAAATTTTTTTAAAATCCATTTGTTTTCGATTACTTCCCAGCAAAAACTTTGCTTTCCTGGTAAGCTAGAAGGTATAATTGGAAACAAAAATAAACTACTTATTTTTTGCCTGAATAACTAGTTATTTTTGTTCGACTTGTCCACAAATTCATGTAGTTATTTTTTGACTCTAGGGGTACTCAAAAATATGTACCTAAACGAAAAAAAAAATTTGCCATCAATGAGACTCGAACTTGAACTCAGTAAGAACGAATGGTTAGTTCTTACTGACTAACGTCTTACTCAGTACACCATCTCGCACATAGTATCCTAAGCGACAAAAACTCTATTTAGTTTAAAATATCTTTTTAGACATTTTGTTATAAAAAACTAACAGCTTCAGAAGGGGTTTGAACCAACAACCTTCTGGTTGTTAATCCGGCGCTCTAACCAACTCATCCACGTGATTGCAATATTACTGTGCTACTATACTACTGAGTACTTATTAATGTAATACAGAGTAGGCAAATAATAATGACGCCTCATTACCAAGAAACTACTTTAATAAGTAGTTGTTATTACCGAAAACCAAAAACTTTTTGCTGGGCTGGTATATCGTAGAAACATTTTACAATATTATTTCAACCAAAATCCAATCAAAATCCACCTGGCCATTAAAATAGCTATGGAAAAATTATTCATTTTAGATTTTTCCGAAAAGTTCCGTAATGGTTCCAATCCGGTGGTGAAATTAGCCAACGAAAAAATTCAATTTACTTTGGAATTACTTTACTTTGTAATTAATCATTCAACAGTTTTTGGGGTAAATTTTGACTATTATTTTACTGAAACTCCACTGAACTTAAATGCTTTTTCTCTTCAGGATAAGATAACTTTCCGTTCAATGAATATTATTTTAAATTTTTCTCCTGAATTTTTAATATTAATAGGAATTATGAGACCAATCTCCGTCACATTAGTTTTACTAATATTCTATACCATATGCGCCATACAAGAAAATGATAAAAAAGTTAAATTATTTTATGCTAATAGTAATATAAGAGCATGATGAGGTTTTCAATATGGTAATGACTGTAACACGTCGCACATTGGGGTCGCTCTGAACAAAGCTTGGCATTAACTAAAATAGAAAGTTTTAGTATTAGTGTTTGGTTTCGTTGAAAAGAGGAAGTCTTTTAGATGTCCAATTAGAAAAAAGAAGTTTGGGCTTAATGTATTTCTTTTTTTTTTTTTTTGCTAATTTGAGAAACAAAATCTTTTATATAGTAGGGATGGCAATTTTTATAACTTACTGCATCATGGAACAGTGGGCTAATATGTGTTTATGCTGATGTTTACAAAGCGTAAATAAATTCACCTCAAAGTGTAACGTTCAACTTAAAATCACTTCTTGCGTCGAGATAACGATGTCCGTCCTTCCGTCTAACTGTCTGTTTAGCCTGATATAGGACCAAATTTTTAACATATCGTAATAATATTTGGCACGTATATTTATTTTGGTATAGTGGCAAAGTTAGCTGAAATATGTTAGGATCGGTCCATTATTTCCCCTATCCACCATACAAATATCCTTTCGAAATGTCATTTCAAGCTCTTAAATGGCTTAAAATAATCATAATTTAAATAAAATTCAGAAAAGATAAGTTTTTTAGCATAGCTCCCATATAAGAAGCTATGCTAAGCTATGCTATGCTAAAATGAAAATCATTTTGACTTTAACGAAAGTCGAAAGCCTTTCAACAAATTTAATGACTCTCGCTTTCATGTAATAGCCCCATCTAGGACTCTCAGATGGGGCTATACATAACATGCATATATTTATATATGCTATATTTATATATATATAAATTCTACTATCATGATCATATTTTATACATAATTCTTAAAAAAAAAATAGTAAAAAAATAGTAAAAAAAAATATTATTGTTAAATAGAGTATAAGAAAAATAAGTATATCCTTCTGTGGGGCAAAAAAGGGCAAAACATATAAATGGACTCAGAAAATGACAGCGCATCACATGCATATGGTCGCTAATAAGTCAACAGAGGCCAAAATATAATTTTTCTCTTTGAAAGTCGAATAAGTTATTTGAAATTTATTACAAACCATATGATAAGTTATCGCTAATTATCAAAAAAATTTTAAGTAATAAAGACTTAAAATAATGCCATTGCATTTAAAATATAGAAAATAAAAATTTTCCAAAAAAATACCTGCAATGATATTTTCTTAACTTTAAAAATAACAAAAAAAAATTCTTAGCTTTGATGCCTCACACACGGGTCATTAGTGGATAAACTAAAAAAGTCGTTATTATATAGAGAAAAGTTTTAGCTTTCAAGTCATGTTAATTTTTCTGAAAAAAAGGAAGGCTAATTTCTCAATATTGACTTCTTGTCAAGTTTTATTAAATCAAAAAATAACTTGTTTTTTAAAAATTGTAATTGAAATTTTGAACCAACCAAGTCAGTAACTGGAACGAATCCCTATTGAAATCCTTAGATTAAATCTAGAAAATCATATCATAAAAAGATTCAACAAAATAAATCAGAATTTTAGAAGAAATTATAAGATTCTTAATAAAAATACTCTTGGAAAGACTTTGCGAAAATGAATCAATTCTTTGTCCCATAGCATAGAAAAATTATTCCAAAAATGTCTAGGACCCAGAAGACAATAGATAACTCTTATAATAATTACGATTTAATTATTTATTCTTGCTTTTAATCTTTCGTATAGTACAAAATTGGTTTCGTTACCTATTTTAATGGTCAAGCTAATTTTCATAATTTGTCCATATCATTAGATCTCTAATATTTTACCAACGTCTAATGAACTAATTGAGTTAACCTTTGATATAATAAGTAATCAAACAAAAATCATTTGCCAAAAAAAAAAAATATTAGTTACAAAATAAGAACTTTTATAAAAAAAAAAAAAATTATGACGTACCTATTTTAATGACCATATGTGTATACAGTGGTGCATATTTCTATAAACGCATTTCAAATTTTTGTTTTTCTTTGAGGTATATTCGTTTCTTTTAACCAAAAGCAATGCTGTGTTGTTATACTCGCGGTATAATGGTACTTTTTTGTTTCTTGCATTTGTTGTTTTCTTTAATTTAGCAATCACAACATATTGGTGATCATTTCGGAGGAATATGCCTATAAACGCAGTCGAGAAAAATTTGTCAAAAAGCTATTGCAAAAGAAAAATATTAAAAAATTTCAAGTTTTAGTTATTTATTTCACTTGAAGTAAGTTTCTGATGACATCTTTTTTTGTTTTAAATGGGAAATTTCATCAGTTTAAAGGTTGGGCATCCTTTAAACCTTTCTTAAACACCAGGAAAAAATTTAAATTCAATTTTTTCGTGATCAAGACTGCTCTAGCAGAGAAATTGGATGAAAAATTAACCGTTCAGAAGGAGTTATTCGTGGCTTTCTTAAGAAAGAGCAGAAATACGGAGTGCGGAATCCAACAGAAGTTAATCAAAAATTAACAGAAAGGCAAATTAATAAAATAAAAGAAGAAGCCAACCGCAATAAATTAAATGCTATACAAATAAAAAATAAACTTGACATATTGCATACATTTTGCGAACAGATGGTAACATAAAATCGTTTAAAATTTGTGCCCAAATACATAAAATGGACAGATGAGTGGATTAAAGTAAAGTTTTCTGATCAAAAGAAATACAATTTGGACGATCCCGATTCATATTCTTGCTATTGGCATGATTTGAGGTCGAACGAAACTCGTACAATTTCGGACAGCCTTTTCTGCTGCAGGAAAATCAAAAATATGTTTTGTTCCAACTAAGATGAACGGTGCAATTTATAAAGAACTGTTTAAAGGTGCTCTTCTCTCATTTATTTGTGAAAAAATAGTTGAAGATTGCATAACGCAGCAATTCATGTCTCGAACCAATCTAAATCGTGATTTAATGAACATAGTATTCCACTATTGGACTGGCCGCCTTACAGTCTGGATTTAAATCGAATGGAGGATCTGTGGGGCTACATGACCCGTGAAGTTTATACAAGAAATGCACAGAATGAAACCATGATGACAATAATGGAGTTAAAACAAAAAATTAAGCAAGACTGGGAAGAAATTGATAATGATTTTCTTCAAAAATTAGTCGACTCAATGCTAGACCGAATTTTTGAAGTTATCCAATATAAAGGCTTATCAACACATTATTAATAATGCTAAATTGGTTGATTAGTTTAAGTGCATATATAGGAAAATTACAACGAAAAAAAATTAATGAACATTTTAAGTTTTTTATTATTCATTTTTTAAGTGAAGACAATAATTAATTTGTAGCACCTTAATTATATTTTCGTCGTATTTTTTTTTTAAGTTGACTAAAAAAATTTAGGTGCATTTATAGGAATATGCACCAGTGTAAAAAGCGAAAACTTCAGTTTTAAAAATTTTGTTTAAATACTTTTTTATTTTAATTTATTCATATATCTATCTATTTATAAATACATTTTAATAGTTATCTAAAAATGTGAGATCATTGTAATAACTATAAACTTTATAGCCATTTACAGTAGTACATTTTAGACAAAAAAAAAAAAAAAAAAAACAATAAAATAATAACAAAAAAATATTATACAAACTACAAAGTATGAAAAGAAAAAAACAAAAAAAAAATAATTGTGTAAAAACTCATAAAATTATAAACAGTCTTTTTATTATTATAGGTTTACAAAATTTACTAAACTACAAACTATTTAAGGTACATGATTTTAGAAACAGAAATTTATATTTGTTTTTATTATTATTTTTTTTTTTAACATATAAATATTTTATTAATTTTTTTGATAAATTATTAAATATGATAATATGACTATTTTATTTATAATTAATTTATTTAAATATACAAAAATATTACAAAGGTATTGAGTGCTTTGGTATAAATTCTAATATTATTATTTATTTATTTTTTTTTTTATTTTATTACTATTTCTTTTTTTTTAATATTTTTTTACAATAAAAACAAGGTGCTATTTTGTTTAATTTTTTTAGCTTGATATACATGTTTTTTTACGTTTTTTTTTTTTTTTTTTTTTCTTTTGTAAGGGGCAATAAATAATGATAACGATGACTGGAAGAGTATGCCATATAAAAAAGCATATAAATAAATATATTTTTATATTATAAACACAAAAAAAAAAGAAAAAGAAAAAAATAAAAACCGTTTTAATTTATGCCATTTATACCATTTATGCCATTCCGTAACCATACAACAAGCAACCACTTTATATCAGTGAATATAAAATGTTTGTGGTACCCGTTTCATTTTTTTTTTTTTTTCTTTTTTTCTTTGAGACCATTATTTGTTTGGTATTTTTATAAATGTAGTGTTTTACATTATGTGCCCCAGTTGAAAAAGTATCTGCACGATTATTGTTGGTTCTGTGGTGTTGTATGGTTTGTTGTTACAATAACAATAATAAAGAAAATGTGAAAAAAAAAAATAATACTATTTTGGTGTTGTATAGGTGTTTGTGTGTTTGTATATTAAAAGTAAAATAATTTATAAAATAAAAAAAATAATACAAAATAAAAATAATTTGTTTTTGTTGAATAATTTGTTGCTTTATTCCTCTTTGGAGTCGTTATGTTGTACAGGGGTTTATTTTTATTCATGAAAAAATTATGTTGGTCGCAAAAGTTAACCTTTTTAATATTTCTTGCCTCTTGTTTTTTTCTTTGATGCATTTTAACACGAAGTGCGTGTTTTACGTGAGTTGAAGTGGTTTTAAAGAGACCTTCACTTTAATTTTACTTCACTTTTAATTTATCAAAAAATATTGTCCATTTTTTTTTCTGTCTTTGTTGCCTTCAATTGCTTTAAAGCTCCATCGCTCGATTTGATTTGCTCTCTTGCTTTTAAATGACGCTGATTTTTGTTTAATCTTTAACGTCTTATTTGATGATGATGACGTCGATGATCTTTCATATTTTCCTGGGTTATAACAACATTGCCATTGTTGTTATCAGGTGCGAAGGACCATTTTTTTCTTCTATGAAAAATAACTGAAAACCAGGGCTACTTTAAAGTAGTCGTGTATTTTAAAGTATTTAGCGGCTCATAATTTCATCTATAGTAAAGCCCAGACTACGTTTAGGTTTGTTTACAGGAGCTGAAAGATCGAGTACAGGAGAAGTTTGTTGAGGACTGGCTAAAGTAGTCAAATGTTCCGTAGTGTTGTGCAACATTTCAGGTTGACTTGTATTCAATGCCTGTGTTGAGTCTGAAACATTTTCTGTTGAACCTGCCAATTGCCCTTCACTATGACTTTGCAAATGTGCTTTAAGATTGGCCCGTTGATTAAAGGAACGATGACAGATGGGACATTTATGGGGTCCTTCTTCCAGGTGGGTAATTTTGTGTACAGCCAAAGTACGTGATTGACAAAAACCTTTGCCACAGTCACCACATTTGAAAGGCTTTTCCTTGGAATGAATATAACGATGATCACGTAAATGATCTTGGCGACGAAAAGCTTTACCGCAAATATCACAAGAATAGGGACGTTCATCGGTATGGGTACGTTCATGGATAAGCAAATTATAGGATTTGGTAAAATGACGATTGCAATATTTACAAATGAATTGTTTCTTTGGTCGAGAGCCAGTAGTGGCCACACCAGCAGGTAGTTTCATGGGAGGCAAACCAGCACAGGCACCCAAACGGGCTGCAGCGGCCGCTGGATGTAGGCCATGTAAAGCGGCTGAGGGATAAGGGCGCATACCATGTAGAGCATGTTGGCCATGGGCATGATGAGGATGATGATGATGATGCTGGTGATGATGATGTTGTTGATAAAGAGCAGCATTGCGTATCCATTGGTTCATAAGTAAAGCCTGATGTTGAGCAGCCAAAGGATCAGCAGCATGTAGAAATTGATTACCAGTAGCTGCTGGATAAGGAACGGCATGAGCTGAATGTGAGGGCTGTTGATGTTGCTGCTGCATTTGTAGCCACAAACGATGTTGATGTTGTTGTTGTTGCTGTTGGTGCTGATGATGCTGTTGGACTTGTTGCTGCATATGAGGTTCCATTAAAGAAACATAAGATCGGGGTTGAATTTGTGCATTAACCGAACGTAATTGTTCCAATTCATATAGAGAATTTTGTGCGGGGAGACTGGTACTGTTTCTACGTAAAGTAGAAGCATCCGTCGGCGTATGAGGTGGTGTTAAAATGGGTGAAATACTATTTTCACGTTCTTCTTTAATATTAATATAATCCGTCGAGTAATCTATAATTTATTAAAAAAATGTTTAAATAAATTCCACTTGTTTTAGGTTTTCAAATAAAGTGTGTAATAATCCAAAAGTAGTGCCGTCGCTAGTTGAATAACTTACCTTGTTCTCTAATATTGAGCTCATCATCAACGGTAATGTTGCTAACTGGTGAAGCAGATGTTGAAGACATAATGTTTTTGGTTTTTATTAATTTTTGGTTGTTGAATTAATTAATTTGTTTTCAGTTATTTTTTTGTTATATTTATTAAACACTTTGTTAATAGTTTCTTCTTTAAAACACTTTAAATTTTACGTATTTTTTCTTAAGTAAAATTTGGAATTTCGTTTCTCTTTTTTTTTTTTGTTTTTGGTATAAAATATATTTTTTAAAATTTTCTCAGTTAAATTCTTTTACTACCGCATCACTGTCTTTGGATGTGTACGATTCAAAGCGTTGTAGTGGACTGATTTGTAGTCAGTACTAACGATAAGACTCAATCTCTTGAATTTTTTTTACTCTCTCTAGAAGTAGAAGTAGTAGTGTTAAAGAAGCCAACAGTGAGCACACAACACCTTCTGTGTATATAGCTGTGTATATGTGTATGTCTGTATAGGAGAGGGTGCAATTTTGTAAAGCATTCAATTCATTCAAGTGTGCATGGGTGTGTAAGAGAGTAACTGTGTGTGTGTATGCTACTGATAATAGAGTAGTAGTGACTCTTTGAGTTAAATTATCACTACTATATATATATTTTTTTTCTTTTATTGTTGTTATTGTATTTTGTGCTCTTGCTGTTAGAGTTTTGTTTCCGTAAAAACTACAACTGGTTTTTTTTCATTCTTTGTAGACCCATTTGTAAGCAGCAACAACAACTACCACAAACAAAAGCAAAATGCTTAACAAATCCCAAGCCTTAGCACTACTACAGTAACAAAACAAGAAGAGCTCATTTGGCAAAAAACTATCTGTACAACCGTCCGTCCATCCGTCTGTATGTGTTGCTATTGATAAAGCGGAAAGTCTGGCTGCCAATGTACAAGCTGCTGCTGCTGCCGTTAAAGTTGTTTTTGTTTTTTTTTTTTTTTTTTGCTTTTAATAAGCATTTGTTTATAGCAGCAATGGTGATGGCTAAGAAACACGCCTACTTTAACTGTTCATAGTCATACGATTGGTTTATTTAAAATTATAGCTTCAAAATAAAAACAAATACAAAAAAACAAATGTGTATGAACAATGATTTTACTGATGATGGTGGTGTTGGAGCAGTGGTGGTTTCTTCTGTATTTTTTTCATCCCCAATACAGCTGCAATTCTAGCAGCAGCAGCAGCGGCAGCTTAAACGGAAACAGTTAAAGGCTGCTGGTTGACGGTGGCTGCCGTTATGTTGCCACTTTTGCTGACGTTTGTCATCATCTTTTTTTTTTCATTTTAACTATGACAAAATGTATAGAACACACATACTCCGATACACAAGTACAGCTTAATAACTGAATATTTCTTTCACAATTTCCACTGGTGTCGGGGTGAGGGTGGTTTAGGTTTTTTTTTTAATGGTGGCTGTTGTTGTTGGCTGGTGGTTGGGTTATTTGTTGTGGGGATTTTTATTGGCTCTACTTGCTTACATGGGGTTTTTTTATGGGTGTGTAATGATTTTTTATGTCTCATTTCTTTTTTTATCTTTTTTTATTTTTATTAATTTATTTTTTGTTACTCTATCTTTACACTTTATGGTAAAAGTTTATAGAATTTTATTTTGGCGGTATAGAAAATTGTTAGGTATTGTGGATTTAGGATATTAGAGAGAGTCCGAAATTAAAAAACTCTCGGGAAAATTTTGGACTCTTTATAGAGAAAAACAAAATTAACCAAAGTATAAATTTTTATTTTCAAAGTCCAATATCTCGTAAATTAAAATAGAAAAGCTATATATATGATTATTATTTTTGTAAATAACGACTAGAAGTTTCTACTTATATACAAATTGGTTTAGATATAAGGCAAGGGGTACGTTTTAAATATTTTTCATACCCGAGGTGTTCAATTTAAGGACTCTCCCTCTTATAACTTTTCATTTTAAACTAATAAACCATTCTAGAAATAAATAAATTAATCGCATTTTGTTAAAAATCTTGTATCAATTTTACTTTTAACTAAACTCAAAATTAGAAAGTATAATGACCGTCTATTCTGTCTCGATTTTACGTTTCGTCCGTTTTTTTTTTTTTTTTTGCCTACGTTTAGGTCTGTGATACACGTTGTCTTAAAATGCGATATTGCCAATATTGAAAAAATATATGAATTGAAAACATTTTTTTTTTTTTTTTCTAATTTAATTTTTTTTTTTTTTTGAATATGAAAACACTGAGCACAAAAAAATGGCAATTAAAAAGATAACAAAATTAAATAAAAAACAAAATTTTAAAAAATTTATAATTTAAAATTTTCATTTTGTTTGAATAATATTACTCATTTCCTAAAAAGAAAATAAAAATATTTTAAGAAATAAATATTTCATAAGGATTTTAAATTTTGCCTAATTGAAAGCATTCAAATGTGAGGAAAACTCTTCCGAAGGTAGTGTTTTACGAAGTAAATTTGTTGTATATTTTCAATGTTTGTGTTCGTGAATAATTTTAACTTTGTGTTTCTGTTGATTTTGGATAGTTCAGAAGAACTGCTGGAAAATTGAAACCAACTCACTTAGGCCCACTTTGGTCCCATTGTGCTGATGTTTGTAATGGCCAAAAATAAAGTATACAAATTGACTCAGAATTATTACCTATGTCCCTTTAATATTAGTCTTTGAAGACAGCTTAACAAATAATTATTTGTTGTTATTAAGATCGGTTCATTATTTTCTCAGTCCTCCGGAAATGAAGTTTTGTGCTCATATATGTTCTAAATAAATAACTAATAAATAATAAAAATTTGCAAAACTATGTTTCGCATAAACATAAATATTTTTTTTTTAAATTTTTGCGAAGATCGGTCAATAATTCAAGGTAAATCCCATTAAGCCCCATTTCTGACACAAACATTTTAAAGTACATAAGCCTTTTATAAATGTCAGGATAATGTTTGGCAGAAAAACGTTTTACGGTCCAAAACTGACCAAATCCTAAAAAAAAAAACAATAAAAAAACTTTTGTAAAGTTCGTTTATCAGAATAACAAAGTTCTCAAATATTGGTATAAGACACTTCCTGAAAAAAACTTTAGAATGCATAAACCTCATGTAGTATAAAGATAATATTAGACATAGAGAGTTTTTTTTTTATATATAAGTGGGGAACACAGTATAGAATTTTATTGGTCCAAAACTAATCTAGTTATAGCTCGAAATCACTTTAATTTATATAAAGCTAAAAAAAATCATAATAGAACATACCTAGTAGTATTACCTACACGTATCTTATTTAAGCATAAATCATTAAAATTATACTTTCTTTGATTTTTCACCACTAAAACGGTAAGAAAATAATGTTTTAGCATTTCAGTCGACTAACATCGACCTACAGAATAATAAATTTTGAGCCAAATAGCGTAATAATTTATCATTATAACGAACAAAAACCCAAACAGTCGCAAGTGACGTAGAGAATATGAAAATAAAAACTCAATAGCATTTTATAGTTGGAAAACGACAAAAAACGAGATACATAATCGAGGCATAAAAGTAAAAAACCTTTGATTCCGTCTCCCCCAAAAATCTTTATTTTACTATAAACCCAAAGAAACCCAAGCTCGAAGCTACAAAAACAATATTGCTATGTGTTTATGGTCCTTCGAACGAGATGCTAACAAAGCTTTCACCACTGCTCAACGTTGGCGGTTCTCTAAACTGCCCCTAATTTTTGTTGAAAATTAATCCCCTTAAAATTGTATCCAATTCAAGTTGGGCGTCATGTTTAAGTTTCAACGAGAAGAAATTGAAAAGACATAAAAAATGCCATTGAATTGTGTTGAGGCGCAGAAAAGATTTCTTTTCATGTTTTTGGGCGATTTTTTGTGGTTTTTAGTTTATTATAGATTTTGTAAATATTTTATAAATAGCTTTGGCTTGGGGGTAATGATTGCATTCAGTAATTGTAATTCAAAATTTCCAATTACAATTACAGGTTAATTGTAATTCAATTACATGTAGGAATTGAAATTTTCCGGACTTTTTGATTTCCCGGGAGAACAGGAAAATTTTTTTTTAATATAATTATCACTATTCTCATTAGTTCAAGAACTGGATCTCAAATATGATATGAATCTGTACATTAGCAGATTTAAAACAGTATTGTAGTTGTACTAAGAAAAAATTCATTAAAAAATTTAAAATTTTATAATTCTAAAAGTAGTGACTCACGATAGCTTTTTCCGAAACCCTTTAAGGTTATTCAAATGTGAATTCAAAAGCGGTATTAAATTGTTTGTGACTTCGGTAGAGTGGTCCAATGTTGTATAAAAATAAGCAATGGGTATCGCACATTTAAACGTACCTAAAGTTTTGAAAGGACACATCATACATAATACCTTGGCCAAATTTCAACTTCCTACGATGACTGGAACAGGGTGTTAAATGGTTATTTGTGTTGCTGATATTTTTATGAAATTCTAAATAAAATAATTAAAAACCTTATTTCGTAAATTTTGCAAAAAATGTTTTTTCTTTTATTTCAAGATAATTTTTTGTATGAGTTTTTTAATGACAATAATTAATTTAATTTTTCCTGGCTATGGTTTGATGTATATATCGTTAATTTTGTTGGAAAAAAATTAAGATTTGGTTTTTTTTTCCTATTCCAATTGTCATAAAAAGTTGAAATTTGACCAAGACCTTATAAATGATTTTGGTATGTTAAAATGTATCTCACGAAAAAGAATTTCGGACTGCCCTAAGCTTCTGTTGTCTATTAAATTTCTCTACAATATCCCTTATAAACGAGTAGATATTCTCTGTAGCTTTCCATTAGATATTCTCTGTAGCTTTCCAGTTGAAAATTATGTGAATAATTAATAATTTTTCGGATACACTACTTACTTTTTCTCTTAACTTTCTTAATGTTTTGTCAAATTTCTATGAGACAAATTCCGCATGTTGTCTATACTGCTGACAAATTTTTAACGTATATTTAGAATGTCCACAAGATTCTTTCAATCAGTTATAATTTTTCCCTTTCTGATTTTTAGTGCTGATATTTTATTATGATGTTTAATTGAATTCATGCCATAGATTCTTCCTATATAAATCATCTAATGAACTGTACATAAAAGCTAACTAATGAAATTATCGTTAAGATATAGTTCCTTGTTGGATTTCTAGCTTATTTTTCTTTAAATAATTAATGTAAGTTTTTGTTAAGATTCATGCAGTTTTCTTCCATTTAAATGCTTTCAAAATTCCATGACATTCCAGTACATGAAAAATTGCAAATTTCCCGGGAATCCCGGGATGCATTCTCTAAATACATGTAATTAAAACTCCCAATTACAAATTCACTTCGCAATGAATATTTTTTTTTTTTTTTTTTGAATAACTATTGTATGACATTAAAAATATGCAAAAATAATTAAAATGAAAATCGTATATTGAATTTTATTAATAACATTTTCAATTACTTTGCTTGTAATTGAAAATAGTCAATCACAAATACTTTTAATCAATAATCCCCCCTTGGTTTAGAAATGAATTTCATTCATTAGAATATTAGAAAAATATTTATGAAATATATGTTCAAGATCAAAGTCCATAGCTTATATAGGGACTTAAAAAATTCATTTTAGCCTATATTACGGCTGTTAATGGACCGATTTAGTTTATTTTTTTAGTAAAAGAATTAAATTTTTTTTCGAATTTCCGTAGTTTATACATGGATTTAAAAAAATTCAAAAATATCAATAATAACACGGTATTTTGGCGATATCTCTGCCATTTATAGGAAAATTTTAGCAATAACTAAATTCTTGGAACTTTTACCGATCTTTTAATGTATATATCACATTATAAAGATGGCATTTATGTTTTTATTTTTTTTTTTTACTAATATAAGGATGGACGGACAGGCAGACATCATTATTTCGACTCTCCTTCCTATAAGAATCAAAAATATATATTATAAAAATAATATGCGGTATGACAAATTTATATATACCCCTTAAACTTTTGGTAAAAAGTATACAAACATATTGAGAGCAATAATTGATTGCTACTAAGGTGTGCGCACGAAAAAATTGGTGCACCATTTAATGCTTATAACTTTTATCATACGTGAGAAAAATTTGCATCGTTAACTTGTTTACATTTGTCATTATTCTCAGCAAAATATTTGAAAAAAATTTTGATCTGCCAGGCCATCTGTACGTGAGGAGAAACGAGCTTTAAGCTAAGTTCAGATTAAGCAAATATTTGACACGAAATATTTCACCGTGTTGATTCCTTGTTTACATTATATTTTTTCACGTTTTTTTTTTTTTTTTTTTGGTTTGATTAAACAGCTAACAAATATCGTATCAAAACGGGAAAATAGTTTAAGCCTGTTCAGATTAGATTTAAATTACTTACTCAAAATTATTTAATTAAATACACAGCTAGCATAAATTTATTTCACATCAATTACTAAATGAATTTATAGGAAAATTTCTTTTTTTTATTTTGTTTCAATTAATATGGAACAATTATTATTATTTTGAAATGTACAATACTTTTTTTTATGAGATACCTTTACTTAATTGTAAATAAAGTTGACAGTTATACATCGATTTCAAATTTATTTTAGCTTATTTTATTTATGGCGTATCAAGTTTTATGACCAAGGATAAAGAATAAAATTTTTAAGTAGTTTATGATTTTTTAAAATAGTTTTAAAAATTTATTTTTACGAAAAAACGTTTCTAATATTTCCGAAACTATTGAGTAGATCTAAAAATTATACAAACATAGATATATATATATATATATATATATATATATATATATAACCGAAAATACACACCCAAAAATTTTAAAAGTTGCATTAAATTCAAAAGCGTAATTATTTTTGAGTGCCACTTGAATCCAATAATATAAGCTATATTGGTAATATAAAGTACGAAAAATTTTAGATCGATTTTAAAGAGTTATAAACTTTTTTAATCACGCGATACTTCAGCTTCATTACGCGAAAAAGACACTTCTTAGAGCTATTCACGTTTTTCTACCCATGTTTAGGCACCACCTTTAGCGCTGCTATTGAGGGCACATTAACGAGATGTATCTCAAACGATTCATAATTACAAGAACAATAAACCTCAATTCTTTATTTTGCAATACTCGAAAGGTCGCAAAATTTCTAATCGGAAAACTTCAAGAAATAAAAATTTTGAAAATTTTGGTTTCACCACTTGTCCACAATATAATTTAACACTGGTCAACTACACATTTTGCCTATTCTACATTAGAGGAATTGGGCACATATGCTAAAATCCGAAATTACAGGAATCAAAAGAAAGAAATACAAAACGTGTTATTTTGAAAAACTCTTTTTGGATTTTTCAACTTTGAGTACTTGAGGATACCACATGGAACCATTTCAGATTTTGGAATCATTTCAGGTGTAGCTAACATAATTGGATCCAGAGTTAATTTAAAAAATATAAATTAAAAAAAATATACTTGAGGTTTAAGGTCGGTTTCTTAAGGGTAAATGTAAAAAAAAAGAATTTCCCATATATTACCTCCAAAATTTGCTTTTTATTCCTTTGTGATCTTAATAATCAGTGTTGCCAGCTTAGCCTTTTTGAGGCTAAATCTAGCCTTTTTGTTTTTAGGCTAAAAATTTTCGTTTTAGCTTCTTGCTTTTTTGATTCTTAAAATTGCTTTAAAAATGCAAAAACTTCAGTATTTCAACAAAGAAGAAAATAATTTCTTGTTTACTTTTACTAATTTTATTTTAGCAGAATCATCCATTTAAACATTTTTGTGTATTAATTCGCACAAATTAATAGAGATTATTTATATTAAACAAAAATTTTCACCTGCAGAGCTTCATTCTACAAATCAGATATAATTTAACTTATTTTATTGTTTTCTTTAATTAATTATTAAAATTATTTTTTAATAAATTATTTATAGAAATTATTTATGAATATAATTAAAAAAAAAAAACATAAAAGCGAAAAAGGAATTATAATTCAAAAATTACGAAAACTCAATTCAAAACATTAGGTCATTTCTCATATGAAATATAGCACAAATTTGTTTAAGAATTTTGTGGGCGATTTTTCATTGGATCATTTTGTTGCCAGCTGTTCTGTGTTTTATTTAAAAAAATATTTAGAGCTAAAGAGAATAAAGAAAAAAAAATAAAAATAAATTTTTAAATAAAAAAATATATCGGTTTTCTTCTGGTCTTATTTTTTTGGGGCATTTAGCCTTTTACGACCTTTTTCAAAGTTCAATTAAGCCTCTTTTTTTCCTAACTCCTGGCAACACTGTTAATAATATAAATTTCTGAAACCCATAATTGAATATATATTTGAATGAATACTCTTGTAAGGCACTTTAAAATTTGTTTTTGCTTCACCACCTCCATTTGTTTCTTCTTTGCTAGAATTTTTACTCACACATTTTACTCGTTATCCTCATTTTTTTTTTATCACTCTATCAACAATCAACAACATTTCAAATTAAAGAAGTTATTTACATACTTTTTTTGTTTGATGTTGGAAATTTTATTTTATATAGCAATTTACTCATTTATAGCTTAAGGACATTATACATATTATGCTTTTCAAAGGCAACAAAATAAAAAAAGGAAAATAAGCAATTAACTTTTTAATGACATACTTTATTTATGCGATATATTATAATTTGATTAGTGAGCAATATTTCAGCAAATATAAATGAAAATTAATAAAGTTGTCTTTTTTAAAGTAAATATTAAAATTAAATTTCCTTTTTATATGAATTTCTTTGTTTAAGAAACAAAATAATTAAAGCAAACATTATGATATTTAAGGGACTATTTTGAGCTTTTTTACGAAAAAAAAAATAGTAAGAAATTGTATTTTATTCTAAATTTTCATATAAAATAGTTTATATTTTTAATTTTATTACAGTTTTTATTTTTCTTGCCAGATTTAGAATAAGTAACTTAAAAGATTTTTTAAAATTTATTTTATAATAAATCAAATATTTTTTTAAGTAAGTAAACAGATTTCTTAGGCAATTTCAAAAAAAATAATTTAACCTTTATCTATGGCAATTTAAAATTACTTAACATATTTCTTGTTTACTTGCAAATAAAAATTTTAAAACATTTTCAATTGAAGTCATAAAATGGTAGTAAAAAAAATTGTCACTCCTATTTTATATATCAGTTATGAATTTTAACATTCTTATAAAAAGTAAAACAATAAATTAAGAGTAAGTGATTTTTTGCAATAATAAATAAAAAATATATATAAACTGAAATTTTAAAATTAAAGTTATAATAAATAGTATAAAAATATTGTTGTATTAATTATTTTTGTTATCAAAGTCCCTGCATACTTTATATGTATATAATTGAAAATCAGTTAAGTACACAGAAAAAAATGGACGAAATTGCTTATATTAATTAAATTTTTATTTGATTTTTCTCCAATCATCAAAATGATAATATTAATTAACTATAATAATTGATTCCGGCCTAAATTTTAAATAAATCAGAATTATGATTGAATGTTTACATCAAATCAACAAAGATTTACATTAGTTCAATTCTACAATTATTTAAATCCTTCTTTCAATAGAAATGCACGGATTTTAATGTAATTAATTATTTAATTATTAAAAATACACAGAAAAAAAATTCATATATTTGAAAATTTTTTTCATAAATATTATGAATCGAACATGACTATTTTTTCCCAAACTTTTTTCATAAAAAATAAAATTTTGTTTATAGATATTATTAAATTGTTCATAATGAAAATTTTAGTAATTTTCCAAAAAATTTTGTTAAATCTTTGATTTAGTTTTATTAGATTTGATAGCAAATGCTAAAATAATGAAAATAATAACAACAAACGCCTTAAAATGGCAAAATTCCAAGGAAAATCTGTAAAAAAAATAATGTTTAGAAATTCGCATAATTTCGCTCGCATTCTGCAGCACATCATTTTGATAAAAAACGCTTCTCTTCTGTTCCTATAATGTAGCTAAAAATCATTAAAAACCTAAAATTTTCCTAAGAAAATTTTAAACATTTTTTTACAAATTAAAAATATAAATGAAAATTTAAACAATTTATTTTAAGTCTTCTTGACTTTTGATCAATTTCAAAAAATTTAAAAAAGTGTTAATATTTAAGACATTATTCTTAAATATTATGAA
This sequence comes from Protocalliphora azurea, assembly GCA_932274085.1. Taxonomy (NCBI): domain Eukaryota; kingdom Metazoa; phylum Arthropoda; class Insecta; order Diptera; family Calliphoridae; genus Protocalliphora; species Protocalliphora azurea. The sequence goes on from OW026520.1 coordinate 154,650,387, forward strand.
CTAAAATAAATTCTTATATTTATGCACAAACATTTTTCTGTGTAAGAAATTGTTCTTAAATATTATAAACTGAAATCAATGAAACTAAATGTTTTTATTTATATAGAAACTTTTTTCTGTATATTTAAATAAAATAATACAAATAAAATTATATGATAAAAATATGAGAACTCCAAATTTTATTAGAAGAAACGAAATTTGGTATGTAGTTTCGTCTTAGCGTTATATACTCCCTGTTAAATCACCAATAATCACGAATATAATCACTTATATATTCAATAGGATATATAAGATGTCAAGACAAAAATATATGTAACGTTTCATTTCCCTCTATCAAATTTTGGTGTTATACTCTTATCTTATCTAACTGGAATTTATAATCTAATTATAATGTAATCTTTCTGTTAGAGTCATTTCTAAATAAATTTTAATATATATTATACTTATATTTAATTTCCGAAAACATATCATAGAAGTCTTCATAAATAAAGATTTTCACATCTGAGTGCCTGTATGACCTAGGATTATGATTATGCCAATAAAAACCTTAAAGAATATAACAGATGTCTGAAGAAATCGTCAAAAACAATAAATATGAACTGAGCTTTTACATATAAATAAACTTCAATAGAACAGCTTTAAAACAAATATGGAACTTTAAATTGAATCAAACATCCGGTACCAATGACCGAAACATTTACAGAAATATTAAAATTCGTATATACCAAATGATTGTTATTAAACACGTCTCTGAACATTAAGAAATTATGTACATATTACATATTTTTTTAATAGATATAATGAGCGCAAACAGTTGAAAATGTTTGAAAATTAATTTCAATTCTATATATGTTTTTTAAAAGGTTTTCGTTTTTCTTTATATGTATATTTTTGAGAACTGTAAATTTTTGTAAAAAAAAAAAATTAAACCAACTAAAAAGTTAATTCCTAATATCATTGACTTTGCCGTATCTAAAAATATTAATCGAAATTCGATAACTACAGAAATTTCACATGACTTATCTTCTGCTCATTCTTCAATAATATTAACTTATTACGGAAGAACTAATATACCAGAATAACACTTACTATACAAAAAATTGGTTGAAATATCAAAAATATATCAATAGTCACATCCACACAGATCCATATTTTGAGTGTGAGGAAGATATAAACAACTGCGTTATTGAATTTACGTCATTAATTGCTTCAGCTCTGGAACATTATATGAGTCAAATTTCTAAGAAATGCTACTCATATATATCAAATTCTGATATCGAAAAACTTCTTCTTGAAAAAAGAAAACATCGTAGACAATGGCAACAAACCAGATCACCAGAAACTAAAAAGAGCCCTTCAAGTAGAAGAGGATCGCCGTATTGGAAATTACACTAAAGGCTTGACAGATAATAAACATACTAATTTTTCCCTATGGAGGGCAGCAAAATATATTAAGCTACAAATAGAGGCTCACGGTACCTGGGCCCGTAGTGTAGGAGATAAGGCCAATTTATTTTCATGTTATTTCAGCTCAGTCTTTCAAATCTCCAAACAAATTATTTTGTATTGGGAGAGACAGCTGACGCTACACTAAATGATGATGACATAATTGTTTTAGCCCAGAGAACATTAACACAATCATCAAGGAAAATATAAATGTAAAAATCTCTCTCTCTCTCTCTCTCTCTCTCTTCAATAACACCATCCATGATTAAAAACCTAATGGATGTGGCAATAATATTATGTACAATGCGATCATGAAACTAGGAGTCTTTCTAAAAATTTGGAAAACCTCTCAGATTAAAATGATACCAAAGCCCGGAAAAGATTTGGATACACCGTCTTCCTATAGACCTGTTAGCCTACTTTCTTTTTTGTCGAAGCTTTTCGAGAAAGTATTCCAAAACAAAATTATGCTGTTCTTGAACGATAATAATATCGTCCCAGCTTTTCATCACCGTGAAAAGCACGCAACCAACTATTTAACAGATAAATGGTCTAACTGGAGAGATAAGGAATTCTTATAAATTAAATAAGTATGGTTCATCTATTTTTTAGGTGTCGCACAAGCATTTGACAGAGTATGGCACAAGCGTCTAATATATAAAATTAAATATTTACTAGCACCATGCATCCACAAATTGCTGGAGTCTTATCTATCTGACCGTATATTTAAAGTATGGTATAATGAGTTTGTGACAAAAGAATTAGAGATAAATGCAGGTGTTCCACAGGGAAGTGTTCTTGGATCTACCCTCTATTTAATTTTCACTTCTGACTTGTCTATATGTGATGCGGACCTTATTTAGACTGAAGGAATTGGTATTAATAGGGAGCTCACAGCGGAGCATGCTAGCATACTTAATGAAGTCAAGCTGCATGGTCAAACATTATCCTCGGCCGCCCAAAGGGAATATGTAGGTACTATAACTGACTTCGAGACTACTCCCGTCATAGAGAAGCTCCACGGACACTGTGCTATCTTCACGGATGGCTCGAAGATGGATTGTCTGATAGTTGCAGCGTTTTTCAGGCAGAAATTCTAGGCATTTGCTAGGCCCTAGGATTACTGGAAGAGAGTGTTTAAAGGTACACTGAGGTAACTATCTATGTGGATAGTCAGGCTGCACCGTTGGCAATGACAAGTTACTATGTCATGTCCAGGTTAGTGCTGGAGTGTAGGAAGGAATTTAGGAGGCTAATGGATGCCTACAGAATAAGACTTTGTTGGGTTCCTGGTCACTGCGATATTCCCGGCAATGAAATAGCCGATGAGCTAGCTCGTAAGGGCTCGGAGTTGGATAGGTCTTTGTAGAGATGTCGGTTAGGATTCCAATTGGGTAATATTTCATGGCCATAAGGGAATTGACCATAGATAGAACTAATGATGCTTGGGGGAGTAAATCGGACTGCAGGGTATCTAAAGCGTTATGCCTTGTCTTAAGCCAGCAAATTCGAAGCATCCTCTGGGCATGAGTCATGTGAATCTAAGGATCTTCGTTGGCATAATTACTGGTCACCTCGCAATAGAGAATATGACCAATAAGAAGGGCACTGCCGCGTCACATTTTTGCAGGACGTGCAATGATGTGGAGGAGCTAGAAACAGTGGAGCATATACTCTGTCACTGTGTAGACTGAGGTGGTTTGGGAGCCATATTCTGCACGAACTAGAGGACAACTTTATAGGGTTCGTAATGGGAATAAAGTGGCTTAGAGGTAGTCACCTTTCTTTTCAATCTTTTGCTATATTCTACTAGGATTTTTCTCTTTCTTTATCTATCAGCTTTCTCTATTATATATAAAGGGATCACAATGGACCGAATGGTCTCTGTGTGGAGGAGTGAAGACGCCGCCCTTTTTAACCTAACCTATCCTGCCTATATGTGATGAACTGACTATTTCTATATTTGCTGATGATACAGCAATACTCAGTTCCCATAAAAACGCTCACGTAGCAACTATACAACTAGATATTTATCTCCTAAGTTTGGAAACATGGTTAAAATACGCCAGTTTTTTTTTCGGGTAAATGAATTGAAAAGTAGCCATGTTACGTTTACCCTAAAAAGAGGAAACTGTCCAGCTGTTATACTTAATGGTATAAGTATACCCCATTTATTTAGATAGGCGACTTACTTGGCCTCGTCATATAGAATCCAAGGGACTCCATATGAAGTTAAAAGTTGCTAACCTTCACTGTATCCCTGTCAACCCGTATAAAACTGTATTAAAACCAATTTGAACATATGGCATCAAATTATGTGTAACGGCCAGTAATACGAGTATTAATCTTATACTGAGGGTCCAATCAAAAATTCCATGACGGGTGCACCATGGTACATAAGAAATGAAAATATCCATAGAGAGGTGTCGTTAGTTAAAGTCGAGTTAAGGAAATTCAAAGAAAAATACATTCTTAGACTACAGAGTCATCCCAACCCAATAGCAATACTTCTTGCTGAAGTACAAACGGACTCAAGGCTTCATAGGGTCGACCTGCCACACCGCTGAAGTGAGGCTCATTTAACCATTTAGGCGTTCGTTACAGAGAAGCTAGTTTTAGTTTTAAGATTTAAATACTTGTTGTGAGGCCTATAAAAGGCAGATCAATAAATAAATAAAAAGTTAAAAAACAATTGAAACTAATGATTGGAATATGAAAACAAAAATATGTTGGCCTGAGGCTGCTTGTTCGTTAAAAAGTTAAGATTCATTTTCAAATTAATAAAGAATTTTATGCTTATTTTAGCCTTAATACAAAATTGTGCTTGAAAAAACCTATTTTTAAGCAACTATTATAAAGCAATTTTCAATGCTGTTAGGAGCAATTATTTCAGCATTTTCGTAATTACTAAGAAATTTATAGACATTTACTGTTCGTATTATACCATGCAAATTAAATTTCACAAAAAAATCAACTTTTGGCTTTTTTAATTTAAGCCGAAAAGTCGTTTATTTGATAGTAATTTTACCTAAAAATTAAACTGAATTCCTCGCAAAAAATCCTCTTTTCTAAACTTATTAACAATAAAACCTTGAGAAAAAAATAAAATTTTACAAATATAATTTGGAAAAAAATTACCAAAACTAGATACAAAAATTATTTCCTAAAAATACGAATATTTCTTTTTCTAACTAAAACTTTTCTGAAAACGCGCACAATTATTACAGTTCATTGGAAAATTTGCCAAAAAAGAAAGGAAACTAAACTAGAATAGTAGAGCATAAAAAATATGATTACTGTCATGGATTTTTCCTTAAAATTTTTCATTTTTATGAGGGCTATTTATGCATTTAAAAAATATTCTACTTTTTTCGAAAATAGAATACCAAAACAAAAAATAAGAAAGGAAACAAAAAAAAAACTAAAGTAAATTCTACGAAATGTTTTAGAGTGATATTTAAAAATGTCACTCACAATCGCGGTCATAAACTATTTAACAGCGATCATAAAACTAAAGGCCTAAATTTTTTATTAGTGGTCATTTAGGGACCTTTAAAAAGAGCAACCAGCAGCAGTCAGTGCTCTAAATGTTCTATTTTTTATGCTCTACTTCCATATTTAGCGAGACCTGTCTTATTTTTTTTTTTTTTGCTAAGGCGTTTATATTTTTAAGGAAAACAAGGTCATAACTGCAATAAACAGAAGGTAAAAAATCACGTTTTTCTTATTTTAGTGAGGCAATAAAAATATTATAAATTTTTATGAATTTATTTCCTTTGAGTTTTCTTTGCGCATTGCTTCCTTTTTTCAAAAAAAAAAAAAAAAAAAGGAAAAGGAAAACAGGAAAGAGAGATAAAAAATCCTCAACATTTTAAATATTTAATAATTGTATATTTATTTGAATATTTCCCAATCATTAAGGACACATGCATATGATCGCCAGTTAGTCAAAATCATCCAGTAATATTTGTTTATTAATTAAACGGTGGAAAAGTTAATCCTTTTTGCATATGTGAGATTTTTCTTAAAAATATTCATGAAAACACCGGCTCATATGATCACTTCCTCAACGTCAGATCGTGCCGCTTTATTTATTTGTGTGTGTATTCACAATCTTAACAAATCATTTGACAAATAGAATTACAGCAAGCAACAACAATAATATAAGACAAAAAATTAAAAAAAAATAAATATTTTCCAACGATCTCTTTCTGTCAGTTAAGGCTTTCATACGTTCTTTCCGTCTGTCCGTCCATCTGTGTTTATTGTTATTGGTGTTTGGAAAACTTGTTGTTTGTTTTCTTAAGTCATGTGACATGTAATTATTACTACTCTTTACTCGATTCAACAAGGGGATAAAAGAGAAAAGCCGTCTGTTAATTAGTTGTACGTGCGCTTATGCACTGAAGAAAATATCAACAGTTAAATGAAACAAAAAATTCTTTAAATAAATCAAATATTTCTAAAAGAAAAAATTTTCATTTTCATTATTTAAAATTAAATAAAAAAATTTAATATTTTAAATTACACCCCCCCCCCCCCCCTCCAATTAATAATTACTAACTTTTTTAACACCTGCCGAAAGATTTTTCCCCGTGTACCATCCCTCCACATAAATCGTGTGAAAAGTTTGTATTGTCAGTATTCGTTCATATGTTGTTTGGTAATCGGTTATGTTTGTTATGTAAACATCAAATAATCGTCACCAAATAATCAACACAAATAAATAATAATGACCATTTGTGTAATTTCCAGGATGCGGCACTTTTTTTTGTAGAATTTTTGTCATACTTTCCGCTTTATTTCATGTTGTTTTTGGTATTTTTTCGTCATTTTGTTCATCTCATTGTTTGGTGTTTAATTATTTGAAATATAAAAAAAAACCCAGCGAAACGGATGTTTGTTTGGCCATTTAAAAGACGCTTATTATTTTAACAAATTTATGAAAATTATTTAGGCAAATATATCTGTTTTTGGTAGTAGAAAGATCAAAAGAAAGCCAAACAAAAAGTCAATTAATTAATCTTGGAAAAAAATCCTTTAAAGTTAAAGATTAAACTTCACTAAGGGAATTTTTTTAGTTTTTAGAATGGCATTATTAGGAGGAACATAAGTAAGTAGCATTCAGGAAAATATGAGAGAGGGAATTTCTTGTTTTATAATGTTATTTTTATTTAACAAATTTCCGCTAATATTCCTAACCACAATTTTAATTCCATTTCGTTAAAAAACGTTTACATAAATGTCGCCAAGAAATTTGTATAAGAATTTACTCTATGTATTTTAATTTAATTAGATACATACGAAGGCGGATCAATAAGTCCGTGACTTTTTGAATGAAACACAGATTTTTTTTTGCAAAACAAAAATTTATTTTTTAACCTAATCTCCTTTTAACTCAATACACTTAGTCCAACGTTTCTCCAGTTTTTGTATCCAAAACAAAAATTTATTTTTCAACATAATCTCCTTTTAACTCAATACACTTAGTCCAACGTTTCTCCAGTTTTTGTATCCAAAACAAAAAATTATTTTTCGACATAATCTCCTTTTAACTCAATACACTTAGTCCAACGTTTCTCCAGTTTTTGTATCCCTTCCAAAAAAATGGGATTTTTCGAGGTCCTTAAAATAGGCATTTGTTTGGTCAATAATTTCATCGTTGAAGCTGAATCTCTTTCCACCGAGCCATTTCTTTAGGTTTGGAAATAGGAGGTAGTCACTAGGGGCTAAATCCGGAGAATATGGCAGATGAGGTACCAATTCGTAGCCCAATTCATATATTTTTGCCATTGAGACTGTACACGTGTGCACCCGAAAATTATCTTGATGAAAAAGAACTTTTTCTTGGCCATATGGGGTCGTTTTCTTTTTAAATCCTCATTAAATCGGTCTAATAAGTTGGCATAATATTCGCCGTTTATGGTTTTGCCCTTTTGAAGATAATCGATGTGGATTATCTCGCGTGCATCCCAAAAAACTGTTGCCATCACCTTATTGGCCGACAAACTTATATTGGCCTTCTTCGGAGCAGTTTCACCCGGAGAAACCCATTGTTTAGACTGCTGCTTGATCTCCAGAGTACAGTAATGGATCCGTGTTTCATCCAAAATTACAAAACGCCGCAAAAACTCTTTCGAACTGCGGTTAAACAACTCCAAACAATCCTTTGAATTTGTCACACGCTTACGTTTATGGTCAATTGAGAGTAAACGTGGCACCCATCTTGCAGACAACTTTCTTAAACTCAGCTGATCATTTAAAATCGAAACCACACTGCCATATGAAATGCCTATGACGTCAAACATCTCACGCACTTTTATTCTTCGGTCGGCCAACACCATATCGTGGATTTTTTCGACATTTTCGGGTGTACTGACCTTAATTGGCCGTCCAGAACGTTCAGCGTCATTTGTACTTGTGCGACCACAACGAAAGTCAGTAAACCACTTTTTTACCATTGAAATCAATGGTGCAGAGTCCCCATAGTATGTATCGAGCTTTTCCTTGGTTTGATTGATGGTTTTTTTTCGCAAAAAATAATGTTTAATGAGCACTCGAAATTCACTTTTTTCCATTTTTAGAAAAATACACAAGGTTGTTTGTTTTGAACAGCTGTTAAACGCAAAGTAAATGACGACAGGTGGTACTTGATGGAAATAGTGTTGCATTTCATATAACTACGAGGGAAGTTCGAAAAGTCACGGACTTATTGATCCGCCCTCGTATGTTGACTTTTATTTCATTAATTTAGGTCCTGACAAAATCTTTTATATTATTTTTTTAAGAATTTCTGAAGTGATCAAAAACGGCGTTACTAATCCACCCATGAGATTAATTCGACATGTCGTTAGAGCAGAGAGATCAGAAATGAAATAAACCATACATTTATTTATTTTTGTACTTTAATACATTAATTGACAAAACAAATAATAACTAACATAATTCAAGTTCATGTAAAGTAAATAAACATTCAGTAAAATAATACAGATCGAAAATCGTTGAATTAAATGATTTTTTTTAAATTTAATAAACTGTCCATTTTCTCTATACAGTAGAGTGTCCCAAGGAAACGCTTCTTTGAGATTTCGATGTAAAAAGACCCCTCATACGATAAACTGAATACGAAAAAAATTATTTAAAAAAAATTTTAAATTCATCTTCAGTTCCCGCACGTTGGATGATTAATTGAATTTTGAAAATTAACTTTTCGTAATAAAGTTGGGTACTGAATAAAAATAGACAAAATTTTTCAATATTTTCGAAATTCAATAACAATAAAAATCATTCGTCTAGGATGCGTTGTTTTTTTATACTGAGCAGTTAAAGTTGAAAAATTTTTTTAGATATTGGGAAAAAAGAACAAAAAATCAAATTTCATCAAATTTAGGTGAACTTTTTTAAATTAGAAGTTTCTTAAAGCAAAATTTTAAAATGGAACCATCAAGTTCAGGTATTTTAATATGTTTTGGTTTTTCCAAATATTGTTATTATTATTATTATTATTTTTAATTTGTCTAACTTTGGAACTTAAAAAGTTACAGATTGTTTTTTGTTCTCATATTTTTCTGTAAAATAATACATATTGTATTTTTTAATGTTCAGAAAAAAAATCATGAGCACATGTAGTCCGATTTTAGAAATTAAATTTTTTGTGAAAAAACTCCAGTTGATCTCAAAAAAAATACCTTAAGTACAGACTTTTTTCTGTAACTTCTAATCGGCTGGTTGGATTTATATAAAATTTCACATGGGCTTAACAGAGGAAAGAAAAATTTTAAGTTTGGTAGGAGGACCCTACATGCATCTTAGGATTGGCGCTATAGAGGCGAAAAGTAGGGTACCTCTGACATAGAAAATTTTTAACCACTATCAAAATTTTTCGAGTTATATGCATTTGAAATTGCAACTATTTCAATCTTGCAAGATCTTGGTGAAGTTTTTTTCCATATATAGTTTAACATTTTCGAACGATTTTATTATATTTTTTATTAATCAGTTAAAAAACAAAAATATCTATCGAATAAAGGAAATTTAAAGTCGATATTGAGTCCAAAAATAAAGCATTTTTAATTTGAAATTTAATTTGAAAAAATCTTAAAATTCCAAAAAATGGATTTTTGTTTTATCTATTGATCAATATAAAAACAAAATCTAAACATTAAAATATTGATATCACTTTTCACATAAACGATTTTTTGCGCTTTGAATTATCATAGTGCATCCACTTTTCAACGCCCGTAACAATTCCATGCAAAAACGATTTGTTTTTGTGACGCATTTCAGACACCGCGTATCTTGCATTCTGCTCCCGTGGCACCTGTGCTTTTACTTGCCTGGAAACTGTTGTTTGATTTATATGCAACAATTCTGCACTGGAACTTCTTACAGACTTGGATACTTTGTGCCAATATCCAATTCTTCTTTTTTAATCATTTTTGGCTGGCCGGAACGCTCCATATCATGCACATCAAAATCATCACTTTTAGATAAACCACAACTAAGATAAGTAAGTTGTTTTCAATTGGAATTAATGTTAAATGTTAAAGATTATTGGATTTCTTTTTTTTAGGTAGATTTGGTGCTTTATATAACGAAAATGAGGCGGCAAAGTATCACAATTTTTTTATTGTTTTTTTTTTTTTTTTTTTTTTTTTGTATTTATTAAAACACATTATTATTTCTGCATTATTTTTACTAACTAACTAACATTACATTACACTTAGTATACACTTATTCTTTCATGAATTCTATAATGAATTTGCACAAACATTATGAGATTTTTTTTCGCAATTTAATTGTAAAGTATGCAACATTTAAAAAAAAATATACATTTTTATTAAAAATTTTATTGATTCAACAATAAATATTGTTTGAATATCTACTAAAAACTAAATATTATTTTCAGTCACAGGAAAAAGTTTGTGCATAAATATAAGAATTTACTTTTATTGATTTTAGTTCATAATATTTAAGAATAATGTCTTAAATATTAACACTTTTTTACATTTTTTGAAATGAATCAAAAGTCAAGAAGACTTAAAATAAATTGTTTAAATTTTCATTTATATTTATAAATTGTTTAAATTTTCAATTTGTAAAAAAATGTTTGAAATTTTCTTAGGAAAATTTTAGGTTTTTAATGATTTTTAGCTACATTATAGGAACAGAAGAGAGCGGTTTTTATCAAAATGATGTGCTGCAGAATACGAACGAAATTATGCAAATTTCCAAACATTATTTCTTTTACAGATTTTCCTTGCAATTTTGCCATTTTAGGGCATTTGTTGTTATTATTTTCATGTATGTATAACTATTTTAATTTAGCATTTGCTATCAAATATAATAAAACTAAATCAAATATTTAACAAATTTTTTTGGAAAATAACTAAAATTTTCATTATGAACAATTTAATAATATTTATGAACAAAATTTTATTTTTTATGAAAAAAAAATTGGGAAAAAATAGTCAAATATATGATTTTTTTGCTGTTTTTTCTTTGCTTAAAAAAAATCTATTAAATCTTATGAAAATTTTCAAATTTATAAATAGTGAAAATAGTTTAATAAAACATTTACGAACTTAGAATATTTAATTTTACTAATTCATAAATAGGTCCGATTTCTGTAAAAGATATAATTGATTTTATAAATTAAGTATTAGAATATGAGATTTTATTTTTTCTGTGTAAGAATACATTTATATAAAAATATACCCAAAAACAGTTTTTTGCGAATAACTCGAAACTTTTGAGGTTGTATTGCAAATTCTTAAAACTGATTTATGATGGCCTCAAGAGAGTCTATAACCTATACTATGTCATTTCTCGAATGGATTTTTACTGTCGAACTGTTCGAACTCTAAAGGCGTAATTAAAATTTGCAAGATATATAAAAACATAAAAAAAATACTTACATTATAACATTTTGTATTATAAATTTAGGCACATACCTGAAAACGAAAAAGAATAAAATATATAATAAACATATAATAAATATTGAAAGATCTTTATAATGGAAAATAAAACTTGCATTGAAAGGATGTTCTAATACTTTCTATTCATTGCTATTCTATTCATATTCATTATACAATAGAAAATATACACTTAATTATAATGCTGAAGTGGTGAAAATGTTATTCCTTTAAAAGTTCGTCTTTTTTCTTATACTATGTGCAACAACAAGTTTATAAAAAAAATCTAGAGAATTATTTCTGATCGAAAATAAAACACAAATGTGTAAGACACCAAGAATGCTAATGAAGTATGTTTCAGCAGGGAAAATACCTGATTATTAGTGCACAAACTCTGCTTTGATTCCCATAGAGAAAACCAAGGCAATTAAAGATTACAACTGCAATTCAAAAATAAAACAAATATCTCTAAAACTTCGCACTTTAGCGCAGAATATGCTTTAGAAGTAACAACAAGTAGCTTTAAAAAATTACACAGCTAAAAGTAAAAGTGATATTCCATTATTAAAATTAAAACTTTTGGCATATCAATAGCGATTTTTCGGCAAATATTTCTTATAAACATTTAATTGTGTATTAGAGTTTGATTTTTTTCAAGGTCTTCTGACATTAATTATATATTTTAAAATATGTTAGTTTTCCCAAACTGCAAATTAAGTACCATCCAAAATATAGTTAAAAATCTTTGTCAATGTCATCAGAGAGCGTAGAAGATGGAAAAAATGTATACCTAATTTTCAATAAACAACATGGAATTGAAAAATTGAATTCCTGGTAAAGATCGAAAATTAATAATAAAAATAAAAACAAACTAAAAAGCTATAAAATGCTCTAAAATCTAAATGACAAATCGGACACCATCTACATACATGAAGAAAACTAAAAACGGTTACGAAAAAACAATCAAAATTATCCGCCATAAATTCACATACAATTCGCCTATAAAGTCAAGGTTAATAGTGTGCAAACCGTAATGACTTTAACTACTATTTGTAACTAAAAGAGAATTAACTAAAATGAAGGACCTTTAGTTAATATATAGAGGAGACACAACAAAATCCTTGTTTAAATCCGCGAGTTTAATTTTATGACTTTTTTTTTTTTTTTTTTTGCTAAAAATTTTAAATATGTATTTGTGTACAAATATAAATGAAAATTGTTTAGATGTATATATATATGTGTAACAACGTGTGTGTGTGTTATTGAGAGTGTGTAAATTTGTGTTAAAGGAGTGGAGTTACAGTTTCGGGTTAGAAAAGAGGTGTACCCTTTACTTTAAACATTAAAGGATTGTCTGAGCTGCAATTCTGTTTTGTGTGTGAGTCTGTGCAATAAAAGTGTTAAAAGGATTTATGCAGGGATTTAGCCAAAACAATCTATAAAGCGAGATTTTTGCCATATTTTCTTCTACCTGCTGCAACAACAGGAACAAAGGAATCTAGAAGTCATGCCGGAAAATGACTTATTCAAATTGAACTTAAACAAATGAAGATAATAAACTCAACTGCTGCAGTTGTACGGGTTGAATAGATGAAGAACATCCCTTTTTACTGGCCACTCAACTCATTATTTTCCAGGTATTTCAGTGTGTGTATGGGTGAGTGTACAGTAAAACGTAGAAGGATTAATTTTAGAAATATACAGAGTTTTGCCAATATTTTGAGAGAAGGCGTTTCATATATAAATATAAAGAAGATGTTGGGTTATTTTCCAATGAACACAATTAACCTTATTTTGCACGCAAAACGAATTTTTACATTTTATTTAGAACGAAAAAATTAAAACAGAGCAAATTGTTTTTATTATTTAGAAAAGAATTTACTTTATCAAATTGTTGATGAGTTGTGTTTTGAAAAAGGGTTTCAAAATTTTTAAAAATCATTAATTTAATCCTTTACTTTTGTCAACTCTTTCTTGATTAATATTTAAGCCTTTATTTTGTTATCTAGTGGATTGGTTGGTCATATCGTCATGGTTAAAAAGGGTTTTAGAGCACAGTCTTTGGTCTCATTTAAAAGCCATTAAGCTCCTCCTACTTTTCACTTCAAAACATAATGAAACAACTTCATACATGTATTTTACCTTACACTAATGTGTGAAATGAAAAAAATAAATAAAATAAACTAGAAATATTTGTTTATAATACTCTATTCTGTCAACAAATTGCCAAACAATGTAATATTTTACAAAAAAAGAAAAAAAGTATTAGATACACTCCGCCCCATTTTTATATTTTCGTTTTTCTAATAATTTATTTAGTTGCCTCCATTAGTGCCACTGTTGTAAAGTATCACTTTTTATATTTTTGTTACTTTTATTATTTTGATAATAATTAATGTTCAAATATGGCGCAAATAATAAAATATTATAAAGCGTATGACTGAAAGCTTATGACGTTTTTTTATTTTTTTCGAATGTTTCATCTTTGCCGCCCCTTTTCGTTTGTTATAAATTGTTATTAGGAATTTGTTTGTTAAGTAAATTGATTTTGTTTTCGTAATGACGTAAATCACACTTAATTAGTTAAAAGTTAATCGTTTCCTGTGGCTAAAAAAAATGTCTATTATTCGGCTTTTAATATGCCGCTTTTAAGTACTGAACCAATTTCGTTTTTAGGGCTTTTGGGGGTTATAAAAATAAATCAAAGTTCCAATAAATAAATGTAATAATAACAAGTGAGAATGGTATATTCAGCATGGCCGAATTTTTTATACCTACGATTGTCATTCGAACAGAAATTATTTGATTATTCGAGGAACAAATTTTTTATTCTTTTCGAACGAACAAAATTTTTAAATTTATTCTTCAATCAATTTTTAGCGTTTAATCGAATAATTTTCCAAAACGAGTTTTTGTTAAATCATTATAACTTTTTGATATTATAAGTGTAAAAAGTTTTGTTTAATTGGAAAACCCTGTTGAAAATTATTGAAAATTTTGTTAGGATATATAAATGTAAAAACCACGTGTTCGGGTTAAAGCCTTTCACTGAAGTCTCAGTAGATAGAATAGAATAGAATCGAATAGAATCGAATAGAATCGAATAGAATCGAACAGAATCGAATAGAATCGAATAGAATCGAATAGAATCGAATAGAATCGAATAGAATCGAATAGAATCGAATAGAATCGAATAGAATCGAATAGAATCGAATAGAATCGAATAGAATCGAATAGAATCGAATAGAATCGAATAAAATCGAATAGAATCGAATAGAATCGAATAGAATCGAATAGAATCGAATAGAATCGAATAGAATCGAATAGAATCGAGTAGAGTCGAATAGAATAGAACAGAATAGAATAGAATAGAATAGTATAGAATAGAATAGAATAGTATAGAATAGAATAGAGTAGAATAGAATAGAATAGAATAGAATAGAATAGAATAGAGTAGAATAGAATAGAATAGAATAGAATAGAATAGAATAGAATAGAATAGAATAGAATAGAATAGAATAGAATAGAATAGAATAGAATAGAATAGAATAGAATAGAATAGAATAGAATAGAATAGAATAGAATAGAATAGAATAGAACAGAACAGAATAGAATAGAATAGAATAGAATAGAATAGAATAGAATAGAATAGAATAGAATAGAATAGAATAGAATAGAATAGAATAGAATAGAATAGAATAGAATAGAATAGAATAGAATAGAATAGAATAGAATAGAATAGAATAGAATAGAATAGAATAGAATAGAATAGAATAGAATAGAATAGAATAGAATAGAATAGAATAGAATAGAATAGAATAGAATAGAATAGAATAAAATAGAATAGAATAGAATAGAATAGAATAGAATAGAATAGAATAGAATAGAATAGAATAGAATAGAATAGAATAGAATAGAGTAGAATAGAATAGAATAGAATAGAATAGAATAGAATAGAATAGAATAGAATAGAATAGAATAGAATAGAATAGAATAAAATAGAATAGAATAGAATAGAATAGAATAGAATAGAATAGAATAGAATAGAATAGAATAGAATAGAATAGACCAGAATAGAATAGACCAGAATAGAATAGAATAGAATAGAATAGAATAGAATAGAATAGAATAGAATAGAATAGAATAGAATAGAATAGAATAGAATGGAATAGAATTGAATTGAATTGAATTGAATTGAATTGAATATAATAGAATAGAATAGATAAATAGAATAGAATATAATAGAATTGAATATAACAGAATAGAATAGAATAGAATAGAATAGAATAGAATAGAATAGAATAGAATAGAATAGAATAGAGTAGAATAGAATAGAATAGAATAGAATAGAATAGAATAGAATAGAATAGAATAGAATAGAATAAAATAGAATAGAATAGAATAGAATAGAATAGAATAGAATAAAATAGAATAGAATAGAATAGAATAGAATAGAATAGAATAGAATAGAATAGAATAGAATAGAATAGAATAGAATAGAATAGAATAGAATAAAATAGAATAGAATAAAATAGAATAGAATAGAATAGAATAGAATAGAATAGAATAGAATAGAATAGAATAGAAGAGAATAAAATAGAATAGAATAGAATAGAATAGAATAGAATAGAATAGAATAGAATAGACCAGAATAGAATAGAATAGAATAGAATAGAATGGAATAGAATTGAATTGAATTGAATTGAATTGAATATAATAGAATAGAATAGATAAATAGAATAGAATATAATAGAATTGAATATAACAGAATAGAATAGAATAGAATAGAATAGAATAGAATAGAATAGAATAGAATAGAATAGAATAGAATAGAATAGAATAGAATAGAATAGAATAGAATAGAATAGAATAGAATAGAATAGAGTAGAATAGAATAGAATATAATATAATAGAATAGAATAGAACAGAATAGAATAGAATAGAATAGAATAGAATAGAATAGAATAGAATAGAATAGAATAGAATAGAATAGAATAGAATAAAATAGAATAGAATAGAATAGAATAGAATAGAATAGAATAGAATAGAATAGAATAAAATAAAATAGAATAGAATAAAATAGAATAGAATAGAATAGAATAGAATAGAATAGAATAGAATAGAATAGAATAGAATAGAATAGAATAAAATAGAATAAAATAGAATAGAATAGAATAGAATAGAATAGAATAGAATAGAATAGAATAGAATAGAATAGTATAGAATAGAATAGAATAAAATAGAATAGAATAGAATAGAATAGAATAGAATAGAATAGAATAGAATAAAATAGAATAGAATAAAATAGAATAGAATAAGATAGAATAGAATAGAATAGAATAGAATAGAATAGAATAGAATAGAATAGAATAGAATAGAATAGAATAGAATAGAATAGAATAGAATTGAATATAACAGAATAGAATAGAATAGAATAGAATAGAATAGAATAGAATAGAATAGAATAGAATAGAATAGAATAGAATAGAATAGAGTAGAATAGAGTAGAATAGAATAGAATAGAATAGAATAGAATAGAATAGAATAGAATAGAATAGAATAGAATAGAATAGAATAGAATAGAATAGAATAGAATAGAATAGAATAGAATAGAATAGAATAGAATAGAATAGAATAGAATAGAATAGAATAGAATAGAATAAAATAGAATAGAATAGAATAGAATAGAATAGAATAGAATAGAATAGAATAGAATAGAATAGAATATAATAGAATATAATAGAATAGAATAGAATAGAATAGAATAGAATAGAATAGAATAGAATAGAATAGAATAGAATAGAATAGAATAGAATAGAATAGAATAGAATAGAATAGAATATAATAAAATAGAATAGAATAGAATAGAATAGAATAGAATATAATAGAATAGAATAGAATAGAATAGAATAGAATAGAATAGAATAGAATAGAATAGAGTAGAATAGAATAGAATAGAATAGAATAAAATAGAATAGAATAAAATAGAATAGAATAGAATAGAATAGAATAGAATAGAATAGAATAGAATAGAATAGAATAGAATAGAATAGAATAGAATAAAATAGAATAGAATAGCTTTTCTAAAGATTTAATCTAACGTCTTAAAGTTAGAGTAAATGGGTAACGTATAAGTTATTATTAAATTTTGGAAATTTTCCAGCGCATATTAATTTTTTTAAATATTCAACAAAAAGTGAAACAAATATATTATTAAATAATTCATTCAACTAAAAACTTTTTTTAAATTTTCACTTCTACAAAAAACAGAACAATTTTTTCCAATTAAAAAATTGATCAAATCAATTAAGTATATGAGTGAATGAATTAAAAATTAAGTAAGAAATAAAATTTGATTTAAATTTTATTTTTATTTTAATTTGATTTGATTTAAATTTGCTGTGTTAATTATAAAATATATGGTAAAAATCTTTTTCTGTGTATATGCAAATGATTTATTTTTGAGAAGTTTTCATTTATTTATTTCAAAAATATTTTAATGATTCAAGTGATGTGGAAATAACCGAAGTTTCTGAAATGCATAGAATGGTTTGTTAACCGAACTCAATCAATCAATCAATAAATAAATAATAAAAAAAATTAAAAAAATAGATTTTAGCAATATTGATGATAATTGACTTTATTTAATTTATTTATTTAATTTAAAATCTAAAAAGAATAGAAAAACTAGATTTGTTTCTAATGCTATGTATTGTCACCATCAATAGTAACCCTAGAGGAAAAAAAACTAGTCACGTGACAGATTCTCAGGGCTAGTGACTGGTTTCAGTTCTTGGGACATATCACTTTTACGTGGGGTGGCTAATTAGCACCTTGAGACAGATCATAGGACAGGTCACAGGACTGGTCCAAGAGGACATTAATAAAATAAAAATTTGATAAAAATTTTTTACTTTTCAAAATGCTTTTTTATTTTTACTGAATTATATTTATTTTTATTTTAAAATTTTTCGTTAATGTTGATGGCGGCACCCCAAATCGAACCAATGTCCTCCTGACGTATCTTACGTTTTATAGTCTTCAACACTAACACTAGATTGTTATTGCGCGCGAGTTGTTAATTTCGAGGTTGATAATCATGTTAGAAATTGACTCTCAACTGATATTTAGTGAGTATGGTGGTGGCATTGCCGTTTTGGTCTAATTGGACCAAAATTGATAGATTTCTTCTACACTTTCTAGGTTTGGTAGTTTGGTTGGCTTGTTTCAGTTATTTACGTTTTTGGTGGAATGTTATACAACTTACATAATAAGGCACAAGATAATAAAAAAGAACATAAATTGGATCATTTTAAAAAAAATTTCCTTTACAGTAGCAAAACAAAGTAAAAATTTATAAACCTTGAAGTCTTTATTTAGTCGGAAGAGAAGGATGCTTAACAATTTTTTTTTTCGAAGGTATTTATTTTATTTTTTTAAGTTAGTTTTATATTGAAATGAAGAAAAGGTAATTTTCAATGGGTTGTAATTTTCACAATATCCTGATTCACAAATAGTTGGAAATGTTTTTTTTATTAATTCTTCATTTACATAACCGAGCCCAATGAGATTTTATACAATTAATAAAAGCTACTATATAAAGAAACTGCAAACTTTATGTGACTTATTAATTGAAATCTAAAGAAAATTACAAATTGAAATCAATTTTATGCTTCTCGCCATAGTTTTATTTAATTATCTAATTATTCCCCCAAAAGTTTATTTACATTAATAATATTGGTACAATTTGGTAGGATTTGGTAGTTTATGGAGAACATTTTCCCCTATTGGGTTTGTCATTCTGTGTGTAACATGTTGAAAAATCATTTAAGACCCCCATAAGGTGTATGTACTCTAGGTCCTGGTAATATGCTGAGTCAATCTAGCTATATCCATCCGTCTGTCCATCTGTCTGTTAACAGTAGGATAGTACTCGAGGCGGACCACCTAGGGGGACGAAATTTCTCTCAAATATTTGTCATATACAAGGTTTGTTTGGTATTGAAAATGAGTGAAATCGGTCCGCCGTAACTCTAGTTCATACTTTTCTGCCGATATGTCCTAAACAAAAGCATGTATAACAACGAATTTTTGTAGAAATACTTTATGGATCGATGTAAATTCGGAAACCAAAAATGGCGTCATTCGCCCATTTTAACATCCATCTTCCATATAAGGTGAAATTTTAAATTAGGGTGGCACAAAAAGTTGCAGATGGTGTGTATAACAGATTCGGCAAAGCCAAATATAATATTCTTATTTGTTTAGGTATGATTTCTGAAAAAAAAAAATGAAAAGTAATTTTAAGAAAATTTTTGCAGTCTCTCCATAAGAATTTAAAATTAATAATAATTGAGCAGTACTGGGGCCTTCTTAAATTCGTTTTTAACTTGAATCCAATTCCTTTGCAATTGCCCAAAATTCTGGGTATTTTAAGTAGCCAATACTCTGTGGGACTAAAATAACTTTCCCAATACTGAGTGCTTCTACTGTAACGATAAAATTCTAAATCTGGAAATGTCACAAGTATCATCAATATCTTTTTGTGACACTCTTTCTTATGATTATTATAGTTTATTCAGACATTCAAATATCTTGCCGCATTTTGAGTAAACTTGTCATATTACAATTTTTTTGTAAAATTTTATTGTTTTTTAATTTGATACTATTTAGGACCATTTTCGTGAGTATTTGGTATATAAAACTTGTACCTTGGATCACGCGAAATGTCAGCAATGACATATGTTTTCGTGGCTAATACCAAATATTGAAAATATTTTTTGTTTTTTTACAAGTATTATTGAGGAGCTTTGATCATTCTTTGCCTCAAAGTTCTTCTCGGCTTTGTTATTTAAAATTCTTTTAGCTTTGATTGACTAAAGCTTAGGCATAGCTTTAACATAGTTCTTATTTGATTTTAAAGTAAAGAACACAAAGTGCCATTACGCGGCCGAACATGCTTGGCATAGCACTTAGGAGCTTTTCTACTTTTTGAGCTTGGAATTCATTCTTGTGACTTTTCGTTTTTTTTAAACCAAGTTTCATCTCATTCTTTAGATCCTTGTTAAGCCTTTTTATTACCCTGAAATGTAATACTTTTGTCAAAATTTACTTAATCAATCAAAAAAGGTAAAAAAGAAATCAAATTTTATTTTTGTAAATTTTTCTTTGACTGTCATCTGCATGCGGACAAACGATAGGTTTTAAAGAGTTCGATCTGCTATTCAATCTGGCATATCTTTAGAAAATATTATAATCAAGAAAGATATTCAAAATTAACGGCAGTAAGAGTTATTACGAAAGTTCTATGTTATATTTTATTCCAACGCACACTTACTATAAAATAATTATATAAAATATTTAACTATTTTTTTTTTGCTTAACTCCATTTTTATGATGAAAAGACTCAAGCTATTTTCAAAATAAAGGGCTCATATAGTAACTAAAACTAATGCTAATTAAATGTATCCAAAAAAACAATTTTTTTATATTTACTTATTGCACTTTATATATGTAAACATTTTTCACTGATCTCATTTCTTACAATTCTAACAAACAAACAAAATATAAAAAAAAATTTTAAAAATCTCATTAAATTTTACTTTCACTTTGTGTTAAAGAAAATATTTTGAATAACTACTAAATACACAAGAAGTGGCACTAAATAACAAATATTGGGTTCCTAGAACATTTTTCGATTACTCAAAGGAATTTAATAGATTTAGAAAGAATTCTAAACAATTTGAAATAAGAGTGGTTTGTATAAAATTTTACAATGCCTATTTGTCTGTCAACTAGCTTCCAAAGTAGACCATACGATCAACGAAATTTATACGATTTTTTTTTTTTTTTTTTTTTCTTATGAGCAGCCAAAAAGTCTCAATGAATTTTTCTACAATAATTAAACGTTTCATTGGAATTGAAAACCGAAATATTTACTCAAATTTTTGAAGTGCATTAAATGATGCTTTGGTTAATTAGTACCCAACACAAATTAAATGCAATATAAACAAAAAAATCATAGAAAACAAAAAATAAGAACATTTCCAAAAATTACATTTCAAGTTTCAATTTACATGACATGTTTAGAATTGCGTAATTTATGAGTGTTAAATACTGTAAACATTACGGCCAATAATATGAAAATGACCCAAATAATCATGAATACTTTAACCAATGAAATTGGAGACAATGCAGGATTTACAAAAAAAATTGAGATGATGATAAATATGAAACGTGTAAGAATAAGTGTGTTTAATAACAAGAACTCTAAAGATACTTGAGAGGCAATTGAGAACTTGAGTTGAGTTTTGTATTGTGTCCTTTATATGTTGTCATTCAAACCCACTTTTGTTATAAAAAAACATTGTTATAAAAATAAAATTGAGAAAAAAAGAGACTTTTATTGGCACACAGTGGTCAAAAAATATTTTTTTGGAAATAATTTTGTAACTTGAGAACCGTTAGAAATATCTAAACAAAATTTCATAATGTCAGAGCTGATGTGCTTTCGAGTTGATTTGGAGAAGAACATGTCCCTAGCTGGTCACAGAAGAGGAGGGTAGACCTGTAAAGTTGGTCACGTAATTTTTTTTAAATTCGCCAAAAATTCATTTATGACTTAAATGTAAACAAACACATGCTTACATGTGTAGGTTATCTCTCTTAATTTAAGAGATATTTAGGTCGAAGCAAATTTTAGCCTCATGTTTGGCCTAATTTCTTTAGTTTTTTTTCTTAACTTGGGCACATTAATTTGGGCCCTAAAATTTTTCGAAAATATCCACGAGATTTCTTACAGAATTCTAAACAATATGGCTGCAAGAATCATATAAGTTATATTAATCTGAAGTTGAAACATTAAAAAAATTAAAATTTCATATTTTTGGGGTTATTTTCCAAAAAGGTGGTAATATTCATGAACTTTTAAAAATTTTTTACGGACTACAGAATTTTTATAACGGTTTCATAAGAAATCTTAACGTAAATGCGTGTAAAGTTAAATTGGAGGCGCTTTGGGCAACGGATTCCCCCCAAAGCATTATCCAAATTTTGTCAATTTTGAAAAAGTTTTTTTTTAATTTTTTAAAATTCTCAAATTTGAAAGACAAAAAAAATATATTGGCTGTATACCCCCATATGTTGGCAAAGCACACAAATAATATTTTCTGAGCCACACTTTTTGCAACGGCTGGGTGATCATTTTAAAGAAAAAAGTAAAGGTTAGGTTAGGTTGGAAAGGGCGGCGCATTCACGCCTACACCCAGAGGCCAAACGGCCCATTGTGATCCCTTTATGAAAAGAAGAAAAAGAAAAAGAGAAAAGTGGAACCTATACCCAATCAATCAGTTATGATTGTTCCTAAGCCATTTTATCCCCATAACAAACCCTATGAGGTTGACAAGTCCTTTGCCATTAACCTCACCTAGTTCATGTAGTGTATGGCTTCCAAACCACTTCAACCTATTACGCTGAAGCCCTACGCAGTGACAGAGTATGTGCTCGCTCCACTGTCTCTAGCTCCTCAACATCATCGCACGTTCTACAGAAGTCTGATGTGCCAATGTCCCACTTACTCATCATATTCCCTATTGAGAAATGACCCGTAACCATACCTACTATGACTCTAAGACTACCACGACTCATACCTAGAAGATGCTTGGAATCCTCCAGTTTTAAGCTAGGCCATAATGCCCTAGAAACTCTGCAGTCCGATCTGTCATTCCAGGCTCGATTCGTGTTGTCCAGAGTCCACTCCCCTATGGCCCTAAAGAAGGACCCAATTGGAATCTTAACAGATGACTCTATGAAAGACCTATCTAGCTCCGAGCCACTGCGAGCTAGCTCATCGGCTATTTCGTTGCCAAGAATGTCACAATGACCAGGAACCCAACATAGTCTCATCATATAGGAATCCATTAACCTTCTCAATTCCCTTCTGCACTCAAGTACCAATCTGGACCTAACAAAATGACTAGTCAGAGCCAATAACGCCGCCTGACTATCAACATAGATAGTAATCTCAGACCCCCGTAGAAAAAAGTAAAGTTTTTTCAAGAAATTTTCCCCGGACTGGGATTTTGGATATTTTGGTACGAAGACGTGGGAGTTTTTTTTTAATGCACTGAGTTTATCTTTATTGCACCAAATTTTTACTGGAATACCTCCACTCGTTTAAGTTTTATTTAGATACAAATATTAACATTAGTTCTCAAAAAAAGACTTAAAATCTAAATTTTAAATTTAGATTTCTTCATAGTCTGAAGAAATTTTACAAAATTTAAGGGCCTAAATTAGCGCCCCCAAATTAAAAAAAAGACCAAAAATGAGGGTAAAATTTGCTTCGAACTAAATATTTCCTAAACTTAAAGTGATAAATTTATAAGGACTACCTATCTGTATTTTTTTTTTTTTTTTTTAATTACATAAATTAAATAACTTTAGAGGTCTAACCTCTACCCCTGTAATCCGTTAGGGACCTGTACTCCGCCAAAACAACTCGAGGATACCTAACGGTTCACAAAAACTATTTCCAAAAAAAATCGTTTTAGGACCACTGTGTGGCATAAAACCACTTTACACTTGCTTGCATAACCATACACACACGCATACTCCCTAAATACAAGTGGCGTTAAGGGGTTTTAAGGATAAATACTTAAAATTCAAAAAAAAAAAAACATTAACTTCAGTTTTAGTTTTTGTGAAAACAAGTACATAATATTTTTCTTATCTTGTGCTATGATTTGCTAGACTAAATGTTTTTGTAGGCTGCACATGTTTGCTGTGATAAATTATCATTCCCATAAGAGAAATAATAAAGGGCGGTTATGGTCATGAGACGTCATGTCTTCCCAAAACACAATTTTCACACTTTCAATAGTTTTTTACAACATAAACTAATGAAATTTGAATACAGCATATTCCACGAATTACACATTTCGAATATAAAAACCGAAAAAAGTAAAAAATTAATATTTAAGTTTCTTCTTTTTTTTTTTTTTTTGATAATTAATCTTTCGCCTTGTAGAAAAATCATTAAACATTTAAGAAGATATCTGAATAAAAACTGGAAGATTTTGATGACTGAGATAGAAATCTTTAACCAGCTTGTTTAGATTGTAATTAATAGAAATTCAATTATAAGATAAAATTAATAGTTTCTGCAACAAACAGACACAACCTATGAAAAGCCAATACAAACTCAACAGGGGTTGTTGAGATTTCTAAATAAATCTTTACTCCTTTTCAAAGCATCAAAGTTAAAGATCATTTGAGCCACACGTCATACACATATACATATGTAGTACAAACATGTTAAAGTCAAAGGTAACTTTGTTATTATTGTCTTCTTTTATAAACTTCTTGCAACACTTGAGCACCTTGATGATCTATTAACAAATTCTTTTTTCTTTTTTTGCCCCTGCTAATTGATTAACAATTTCGTCAATATTTTACTCTTTTTAATTCAATTAATGATTTTTCCCAGTATGCAAAAACTGGCCTATGAATTGATATAAAAACAGCGTGTGCGTGTGGTATCGGCTTTTTTCTTTTTGTTTATCGTTTTTTATTAAGATCACATGGAGTGAAATTGAAATCCATCATCAAAACAAAGGTTTTACTGATAACTCACCAATCAACCAAATATTTTTTAACTTTATCATTTATCAACCGCAAAAATCTTCAATTCTCTTCAATTCTATAGATTTGTTTTCGAATTTGTTTTCTTTTTTTTTTTTTTTTTTTTTTTTTTTATTTTAATGCATAAAGTGTCAGCATGATGACAATGATAATGATACGAGTAAGCTGATGCTGGCAATAGAGTTGGTGGCATCATCATTATTTAATTTATTTCATGGTACTTGATTGGTTGCCGACTTGTTGTGTGGGTTTTTTTTCTTTGTAATTTGTTCATTAGAAATTTGTTTCGTTATTCTTATTTTTTCTATTAAAAGAAATCAAAGTGTTTTGTAAAACAATGGCTTCAAAAGCGAGCACAAAAATCAATTTGTTTCTTTCAATTTTTTTTATTTATTTTTTTGTTCTAACTTTTTCTAGTATTTTAGATAAGAATCTAGATTTTTTGTTTTTTTGTCTTTAAAATAAAATTACACTTGTTAATTTTCTTTATACTGATTGGTGTTGTTTTCCTTAGAATTGTGGTTGATTACACCTACGTATGTACATCATCTAAAAGCGGGATCTTTATGAAAATACTTTCATATTTAATGGTTATACATTCATTATTTTATTATTAATATATTGTCTTTGAAAGTTAAAATCTTAAGCTATGGTATTATAGAAAAAAGGAAACATTATTTTTATATATTAAAAAGTTCATTATAATAGATATAAATTGTAAGGGATAACCTAGTAGGATAATTGGTAGTGAACTAGTCTATCAGTCCGTAAGTTTTGACTAATAGTCTACGTTACTTTGCTCGACTAATTAGTGTATAATATAATTTGCAATATTGTTCCCATTACTATCTATTAGCTCAAGATACAGTGCTTTTGAGATTACCAGATCCTTGATCTCGATATCAATTCTACTCTTAAATCAGTTTATTACAGAATATTATTAAAATTGTTCATTTAACACAAAACTTAAGGCGAATTAAAACAAGTTAGAGTGCTATATTCGGACGTGCAGAATCTTATATACCCTTCACCCGTCTTGGGATGTTATTAATTTTGCATATTAATAAGGGTATTCATTTAAACGCTTCAGTTTCCCATTTGTGCAATTGTGCATATTTGCATGACATGTTTCATGATCCCCTTTTCAAATTTTATGCTCTATTAAGGTTAAAAAAAAATAAGAAATCATCGTAAATAATTGAAAAACTTTTGCTGAAATCAAATGACTTTATTTTAATTAACGTAACTATAATTTTTTACATCGCAGTTATTAATAACTTTTAAATATAAACAAAAAACAGCTGATTTATAAACACACAATTAAGCAGCTAAAGTTTGCGTGGCTAATTAATAGCGGAAACTCATAAGTGTTGTGCAAATTAATTTCCTTACAATTTTTGACAGTTCATTTGCGAGTGTGCAACTTTGCACACATTGCACAGGTTGCGAGGGTATTCATGAGGACTCTTAATATATTTTAAAGTTGATGAAACAACAACAATATCAAATGGCAACATTAATTAAAAACGAGCAAGAAAGGAAGTGGACTTATATTACACCTGTGACCAATTTTACTATATGTAAAATAAAAATAATAAATGATACTAGCATCTAGATTATTTTATGCACTTTAGGGCGATTCCTGGAAGTGGGTTTATATGGGAGCTATGGTAAATTATAGACCGATTCTTATCAAAGTTGGCAATATTGTTTCTACTTACATAAAACTTATTTTTGTCTAATATTAACTTGATATTAACATTCGTCTGGGATTTATGCACGTTAAAGTAATTTTCGGCAGAGGGATTTATATGAGAGCTATGTTCAGTTGTGGGCCGATGTTCATAAAATTTGGTACAAAGCTTGATACTTGTACAGAACTTCTTTGCACCAAATTTCATTAAAATATGTCATATTTTTAAGACATTTTGTTTAAACTCTATTCCGGGGTTACATTTGTATGGGGGCTAGGTGAAATAATGGACCGATCACAACCAAATTTCAATTATCTTTAAAATTGTGACCCGTACTTTGTGCACAACGTTTACATGAATAGCCAAACGTCCAGCCAGCAAGACGGACGGACATCGTTAGATAAGTTTTTCTATGCGTTACAAACATTAGGACAAATGCATAATACCCCAACCACCTGTGGTGGTGTAGGGTGTAAAAATTAAGATAACATTAATTAAAAAATGGTATTTGGAAAATTTATGGATCGTTTAGATTACAAATTTGAAATTCGAAAATAATATTTTTGACAGATCTGCGCAAGAACGAAGTCCGTAGCTTATGTAGGGACTTCAAAAGTCCAAAAACGCGTTTTGGCTGATATCTCGGAAACTAATGAACCGATTGAGTTCATTTCTGCAGCACGAAAATTCTAAAAAAGAATTTCAAATTTTCTATAAAATAACGAAGGGCTTATATAGGCTTATATAAGGACTTCAAAAAAACAAATATGATATGGCTTATTGTTTTAGTTGTTTTTCAGTGCCCATAAAAACAACAACTATATGCGCAAATCAGCAATTAAATAAATAAAAAAAAGATTTGCAAATAACTAAGTTGTTTATTGAACGATTTGGTTGATTAAAAAAATATAAATTTAAAAAAAATAATTATGACGGATCTATATAAGGACGAGCTTCAAAAAGTCTAAAAATGCATTTTTACCGAAATCTCCAAAACTAATGGATCGATTTTGTTCATTTCTTTCGGATTCCAAAAAATATTTCAAATTATTTGTGCAAGAACGAAGTCGCTACCGTATATAGGCGCTTAGAAAAGTCAAAAACAGAAAGGTTTTCTGCAGGTATCTTCGGTTTTTTGGCGATATCTAGACTATTCATGAATCGATTTTGCTCATTTTTATTAGCCTACATCTAAGGGAAAGACTCTGTAAATTGATGTATAAAACATACATATATCCGATGTCTGTGGTTTTCTAAAAACTGATTTTTAACAGACAGACATCGTTGTATCGACTTCCTATCAATAAGTATTCAGAATATATATACTTTTTGGGGTCCTTAAAGAATATTGTATATACCCTTTACGCTTGTGGAAGTATAAAAAGATATTTAATTTATCATGAAAATAATAGTAATTGATAGCATTATGAAAAGTTCTAAACATCAACTGTTTGAAATTCATTAAAATAAGCCGTAAGTAATTTTAGCTATGATCACACTAGGAAAACTTCTCATCAAAAAGTGCGTAACCACATGTTTTAGAAAAAATTGTTTGACGTCATTGAACCTTTTATACAATAAGTTTGTGAACTATGCTAAATAAAAAATTATTTTATAATTAAAAGACCGCATTATTTTAAATAAGTATTTGCTTAGTCTAACCATATTTGGATTCAACACTCCAAATAAAAATTGAGATCAATAACGTTTTGGTAAAAAAAAAAAAAACGATCAAAAACCTTTCTTCTATTAAAAACACTTTTTAGAAAGTCCCAGTTATATATATACTTTTTTCAATAGCCTTATTTTTTGATAGATCACGTGTGAGTCGTGTCATGCTGTCATGTTATTTTTGTTTAGTATTGTTTGACATTTCATAATGGAAAGACTTACGCCTGAACAACGTTTACAAATTGTTCAACTTTATTACGAAAATTCAAGTTCTGAAAGGAATGTGTTTCGTGCACTTCGCTCAACTTATGGTCAACATAATCGGCCTACTGAGCGTACTATTCGCAACACCATCACCCATTTGGAGACCCAGTATTCATTATTGGATAATATTCGACCGAATAGACCACGTCCAGCACGCTGTGAAGAAAATATAGCGGCCGTAGCTGAGAGTGTACACGATGACCGTGAAGAGTCGATTCGGCACCGTGCGCAGCAACTCGGACTGACGTATGGAATGACTTGGCGCATTTTACGTCGAGATCTTAAATTGAAAGCATAAAAAATACAGCTTGTGCAACAACTGAAGCCGCTCAACTTTCCCAAGCGACATCGCTTCGCTCTATGGGCTCTTGAAAAGTTCCAAGAAGATCCCACGTTTTCGAGGCAAATTTTGTTCAGCGATGAGGCCCATTTCTGGCTCAATGGGTATGTAAACAAACAAAATTGCCACATTTGGGACGAAGAGCAACCTGAAGAGATTCAAGAACTGCCACTTCATGCAGAAAAAACAACGGTTTGGTGTGGTTTGTGGGCCGGTGGAATCATCGGTCCATATTTCTTTAAAAATGATGCCGGTGCGAACGTAACTGTCAATGGCAACCGTTATCGTGCCATGATAACCGACTATTTGATGCCTGAAATTGAAGCTCGTGATCTCGGCGACATTTGGTTTTAGCAAGACGACGCAACATCTCACACATCGCATCAATCAATGGATTTATTGAGAGAACACTTCGGTGAGCACATAATTTCATGTTTTGGGCCGGTAGATTGGCCACCAAGATCGTGTGATATCACACCGTTAGACTTTTTCCTGTGGGGATATGTAAAGTCTAAAGCGAACAAACCCGCTTCGATTCAGGATTTGGAGGAAAACATCACGCGTGTCATTCGCCAGTTAGCAGTCGAAATGCTCGAACGAGTCATCGAAAATTGGACTCAACGGATGGACCATCTGCAACGTAGCAACGGCCAACATTTGATAGACATAATCTTCACAAAATAAATGCCAAAAAAAGGGATCACCCTTTATATATATATATATATATATATATATTTGAATGACACTAGTAAAGATCAATAAAATCGGTCCATTAATGGCCGAGATATCGTCTCTGTTGTTTTCGACTAAGCCGAAACGGTTTTCTGCTAAAATTTGTTTGAAAAAATTTGTCATATATATATATATATATATATATATATATATATATATATATATAATTTTTCGATTTATTTTAGTTTTGCACTGACACAATTTACATCTGTTTGATTTAAACCAGCCGAAAGACAAAACTTAGGAAATTCATTTGCTATAGAACTAGTATTCGGTTTACTATCCGTTATAAAGTTATAGAAATTATCCAAAATATCGCGTAAACCGGATTTATTAGTAAACGATACGTACCAGTCAAAATGGAGTTAAAAAATTCTTATATGCAAAAATTTTTTGCAATTTGAAAAATGTTTCACTAAATTTCATAATTTTGTTGTAATTTTTTTCAATATAAGATATGACTTTAGACCATCGAAAAATAACTCTAAAGTATCAGTTTAATGGTTAAAATTGATATTATGAGAAAAACTTAAAGAAGCGTCATTACAGCGGCATTCATCTCCAAACATATTTCGCTTGCTGACAACTATAGCAAAGTATAAATATTAATATTATTACTGATGTCAAATGAAATCATTTTATTTGCTAAATACTAAAATCGAGATTAAACTTCAAATTTTAAAATTATAAAAACTATTTTCCATGTAAAACTTATCCTTAAATAAGATAAGTTTAAAATTTTGTTAAAATTCACTTTTTATATTATCATCACTAGTACACAGAAAAAATTATGGCTAAAATTTTTCTAAATAAATCATTATTTAGATTTAAATTAAATTTAATAAAAAAATATTATTTGGTTTTAACATTCTATTTTATTGCACAGAAAAGATTAAGACTAGAATTTTTTAAATAAATCATTATTTAATTTTAAATAAAATTTTATAAAAAAATTTGTTTAATTTTAATATATTAGTTTATTGCTTGTAAATTCATTCTAAACTAATACGAAAAACAATAACAATTTATTATTTTTTGACAATTAAAAATAAATAAAATTATAAAAATGTTGACACAAAAAAAAAATATAAAATCCATTATTTGCAGGATTCCAGAGGTAAGTTACCTTAATTTTCGTATTTTCAAATATGTATAATGATTTATTTTTGTGTATCTTCTAGATGAATCAAAAGCATATAAAATATGCATGTATATAGCAATATGTCGCATAAATGATGGGGTCTATTGTATATTGCTGTATAATCCTCAAGTCAATTAAACTATATCCTTTCAATTGAGTGCCTGAACATGTAGCTCCCTCTCGTGATATAATTATGCAAAAGTAACTGGCCATCTTGAAGATAATTTAATGTGTTTTAATTTTTGTATTTCAGATCATTTAAAAGTATTTTGCGGAAATGGTCTTTAGCGTTAGTGGTCCTTAACAAAATGATACATGTTTGCAATAGTAAATTGCCCTGTTGTACGTTTTTGGCGGTACCAAGGCAGAGTTTGTTTGCGCACTTGTTATATCCTATCTATTTTGGTTTCATTGAAACTTAGATATTTTACTCCGTTAAAAGCTATGTAAGTTGAATTTATTTAGAAAATGCTTCAATTGATAACGATTGCGTTTCTGTTTTAGATGGTTTTGGCCACTAATGAAATTTGGAAATAGTGTCGTGTCTTCTTTTATTTCACATATATCTTTTTGTTCATATATGTATCTAAGCTATTAGTTATGACACCATTACTTTTCACCAGCATAATTACACATATACATACATACTATACATATCATACACTGTGTATTACCGTTAAACTATATTTCATCTAAAAAGGTTTTGATTAATTAGCTTCTCTACACCAAATTTTCATACATACATTTACATGATAAAATACAATACTAACATTCGATCCGAATTATTGTATATATTATAGAAATAGTAAAAAAAAACTATTAAATAAAAAATAAAAGTTGTTTGAAAATTTGCAAAATATTTAATATTATTTTTATTGATTTTAATAAACCATATTATTGAATTTCTTAAGAATTTTCAAATATTCAAATTTATAAATAGAAAAATTATTTTAATAAGAAAAAAATTAAAATTTTTTCAATAAAATATTTACCAATTTGAATATTTGATTTTACTAATTCAGTTATAGATCCAAATTCAATAAAAAATATAATTGGTTTTATGAATTTATTAATAGAATTTTATTTTTCTATGTAAGGTTTAAACGAATATATTTTTCAGCAAAATATGCCAAAATATGACTATTAATACGAGGGCGGATCAATAAGTCCGTGACTTTTCGAACTTCCCTCGTAGTTATATGAAATGCCACACTATTCCCATTAATGGACTACTGTCAAATTTTGAGCAAGTGTCGTCATTTACTCTTTGCGTAAAAAATAGGATTTTTCGAGGTCCTTAAAATAGGCATTTGTTTGGTCAATAATTTCATCGTTGGAGCTGAATATCTTTCCACCGAGCCATTTCTTTAGGTTTGGAAATATGAAGTAGTCACTAGGGGCTAAATCCGGAGAATATGGCAGATGAGGTACCAATTCGTAGCCCAATTCATAGATTTTTGCCATTGAGACTGTACACGTGTGCACCCGTGCATTATCTTGATGAAAAAGAACTTTTTTCATGGCCATATGGTGTCGTTTTCTTTTTAAATCCTCATTAAATCGGTCTAATAAGTTGGCATAATATTCGCCGTTTATTGTTTTTCCCTATTGAAGGTAATCGATGTGGATTATCCCGCGTGCATCCCAAAAAACTGTTGCCATCACCTTATTGGCCGACAAACTTACCTTGGCCAACTTCGGAGCAGGTTTACCGGGAGAAACCCATTGTTTAGACTGCTGCATGGTCTCCGGAGTACAGTAATGGATTCATGTTTCATCCACAGTTACAAAACGCCGCAAAAACTCATTCGGATTGCGGTTAAACAACTCCAAACAATTCTTTGAAGTTGTCACACGTTTACGTTTATGGTAAATTGAGAGCAAACGTGGCACCTATCTTGCAGACATCTGATCATTTAAAATCGAAACCACACTGCCATATGAAATGCCTATGACATCAACAATCTCACGCACTTTTACTCTTCGGTCGGCCAACACCATATCGTGGATTTTTTCGACATTTTCGGGTGTACTGACCTCAATTGGACGTTCAGCATCATTTGTACTTGTGCGACCACAACGAAAGTCAGTAAACCACATTTTTACCATTGAAATCGATGGTGCAGAGTCCCCATAGTATTTATCCAGTTTTTTCTTGGTTTGATTGACGGTTTTTTTCGCAAAAAATAATGTTTAATGAGCACTCGAAATTCACTTTTTTCCATTTTTAGAAAAATACACGAGGTTGTATGTTTTGACAGGTGGTAGTTGATGGGAATAGTGTTGCATTTCATATAACTACGAGGGAAGTTCGAAAAGTCACGGACCTTTTGATCCGCCCTTGTACTCACTATTCTTAGCGATTTTTAACCAATAAACATTTTTTTCAAAATTGTGCAAAATATAAAATTAAAAATGTTTCTTTTCAGTGTAATTCGATAATATTAAAAATTTGGTAATAGTTTTGACACGTGCTAATAGCACCTCAGATTTTTTATGAAATCACGGTGTTTTGGTTTCGATAAAGTAGAACCTGTATTTTTAAGATTGTTTTGAATGTTTCAACTTTAAACTCTAACAGACTTTTCAGCCATAAATATTCGTTAATAAAACCACAAATCGGTGTTGGTGTCAGAAGAAGCAAAATTGAAAATATTTTTACTTAAAATTTTCAAATTTTACGAAATCCTCATATGTATGTAAAAAATTGATATTGTAATAAACTTATTTTTCTGTTCAAAATTTTATATATAATTTTTCTACTTTCTTCAAAAATCACTAGGTATTTCATTTACATCGCCTACAAATATTTTCAAATTCTTTAAATTTCTTTTACCGACAAAACAACCAACAAAACCTGGCCAAAGTAATCTTATCCATCTATAGGAGGGTAATTTATCATTTTGGCCATATTCTAAGGTTAACGAGAACAAAATAAAACTAATTTTTAAGAAATTGCAAAACACAACTAACATTTCAAGGTCATCCACTCTAAAAAGCGAAATATTCTGAAAACAAGATATTAAGAAAATCTTTCTTTCTGTCAACAAAATGACATCTTAGTTAAAGGAACTAAAAGTTTAAGATTGTTTTGTTCATTAAGGTGCATATAATTATGTTGCACATAAATATTGTTTAAACAGCTCATTTCATTTTCATAATTATCAAAAAACTGTTGGAGATCATCACAACAAACAAACTTCAGGGCCAGTAAGATAATTGCAAGGTGACCTTTTGTTGGACCAATGGATAAATGGATATATGTTTGTTTGAAATTTTAAAATTCAAATTATGACAATAATAATAAAGATTGTGCGAAAAATTACCTTGATTTGACAAGGTTTGTAAAAATAATTTAACGCACATACACACACAATTACACTTAATACGTATGTAGGATAAGTAAAAAGAAAACGAACTTTAACAAAACCATATCAATTTTGGCCAAGCCAAAACGTACCATCATCCACAATGTCATGGTGACGATAGAGACGATGATAATAATGATGGGCTAAACAAAAAATTGGCATAGTTTTTGAGGGAGATTTGAGAGAATTCATGTAGTGCTAATGCCAAGTTTTGTTGGCGAAGCAACACCGCATGTATCGTGCTCAGACTAATGTCGTGATTAGCATCTGCGTTGACAAACTCAGCGGGTGTTACATTTTATTTGTTATTGTTGTTGTTAGTTTCCTTTAGATATTTTTGCAGGCAAGAAGATAAACTTTATTTCTAGTTTGCTACAACTACTATTTTATTTGCAAAACATACACACAAACAAATATATAGAAAATTTTATGAAAATTTGTTTATACACTTCCCCCACCCAAGATGAATAATTATGAACGATCTTTATCCTCGCAAGTATCCTACTGGGATCGTTAATGCCCGCACATTCCACTAAGCATTGGGCACAACTAAATCTATGTGTCTTGTTTGTGTGTTGCAAACATTTTAGTTCAAGTAGAAATGACCAAAGGATACCTGCAGTGCATTCCAAAAAATTCTTTAAAATATTTAACGTATAGAAACGCATTAAAACTGATTGTTTGACAAACGAATTCACGCGTATTCCGTTGAAACTCGCTAATAGCCGCAATAACGAGCTGTAACGCTTATATTGTAAGATATCGTTATTGTTCTTGGTGTTACTGTTGTTGTTGTTGTTGTTCTTGCCATTTATATGTTGTCATCATTGTGATGATGAATCCGTCACCTTGGCTCAACAAGAAAAAAAATATCCGTGTCGTTTTCATTTTGCTTTATTTTATTTTTATTTTATTTTATTTTATTTTTCAAAAGAATAACAACAAAATCATGTTTATAAGAAAAATTCCTCAATACTTTGCATTTACCTCCGCCTGTGTTATTAATGATGGAAATTTGAAAATACAGAAGGTTCAATAATTGCAGCATCATTGTACGCGAAATGTGTTCACAGCGGTACATTTCTAAGATCATTATTATTTTCATATGCGTGTATTCATGATGTCTTTTGTATTCATTTTAGCGTACGAGCGAATATGTTTTAAGTATGAACAAGAAATCTGATCGACCGATTATTTACATTTCGCCACACTTCCTTGACGACCCTGAATACCTCTCTCTATCCTCTATCTATCTCTCTCTGACTCTCTGTCTCTCTCTGTTAACCTATTATTGGTATGTCTGTCTTTCCGTCCATCCGTTTATCACTGCACTGCATGTTGCTTTATCATAGTTAGCGATAAAATTGAGGGTCATCACAAATTCATCGCAAAGTATATACACTCACATATCTACACAAACATATAACACATTTACAAGTTTTAACAATAATTACAACAAACATTTTTTGCAGCATTTAAATTATACACTTTAGTTTCTTGTTCTTTAGAATCTTAATATTTTTAGTCATCACGCTTTAGATTTTATTAACATTTTTATGATACATTTATGAGCTATTTATGAGCATTTTTTTTTTCTGTCTCTTCTTCATTTCATCTCCCGATTCCTTTTTGCTTTTTGTGTAGCAGCAGTCAAAAGTACAAAAACTTTTGCTTCCAAATCAATTGAAATAATAAAAATTCTACGAAATATTTTGTATAAATTGTCATTGTCACGCATAAAGTAGGTAGATGTTACATTATTGCTGCTGCTAAATAATAAATCATCAATAGTTAGTTTTTAAGCTATAATTGGTCGCGTGGAAGGACAGCGAAAAAAAAAAAGAAAAAATCCATAACATTTATTTATTTTTTATTACCTCAATTTGCAGTACATACTGTAATTTTTACTTAAACTCAGGCTATACAACAAAAACAAATCACCCTCTATAGCCGTTATAAAAACGGTAGGCGCGAGTTCTAGCAAGGCGACGCGATTTCTTTTTATGATTTCAAAATGCAATATATTTTTATTTACTTTTAAAAGTATGCGCACGCCTAAACAATAATGTTCAAAATAACTTTTTCAAAGGCAAAAAAAAGGATGTTGATGGATTTAAAACAAAAATATTAAATGTGATTTACATTTTAAAATTTGTACTTCATGTTTAAATGTTTGACCTTATACACTTCTTTTTTCTTTGTTTTTTTTTTTTTTATTTACTTCCTCTGTATTTTATACTAGTTATGCCGCTTACTTCCGCGAATTTATTTCAACTCCATATAAATTTGTATTTGTATATTTACTTGTATTATTTAAAATTACGTTTAGCCTTGTGAAATGGGGAACAAAAATCAACAGAAAACTAAATAAACTTAAGTGTATTTAAATGTTCCAACCAGTGTTGCCAGAAAAATTTTCCCTCATGTCCCCAAAAATTCCCTTTTTAAAATGTAAATCCCTAATTTTGTTCCCAAAATGTTTTAATATGGCAATCAATTAGATTCGTTAGAATCCGTTTTGATAGAACCACTCTACTCGCCAGGTGAATGAGTTGAATTGAGTCCGTAGTGAGATAGAAGTGTATGGAAGAAAAATGAGAACATAAATTAATTAGATCCAACCTGTAGCATTGAGGTATTTAATAATGTCACTAAGTCTAGTGTCAGATATCTCATAGAGGTTGTCTAATTGGTGCCTTCCCAGAAATTTATATCTGATTGCGTTCAAGGCTGGACATTCACATAGAAGATTATATACTGTCTCCTCCTTCTCGCGATTGCCACAACTACGACAATATTCATTGTCTGCTTGCATGTTTTCCGATCGTCCAGTGACCTGTAAACAATGCTATTAGTCTCGAAATGTCTTTGCGTTTGTAGCCAATGAGTTGCATTGAGCGTTTTTCGTTGTAGGTAGGCCACGTTTCCTTCGCGACTCTACATTTGTGCAGATTTCGCCATCTATTTTTCACCTTCTCTAGATAGTGTTTTTGAATTCGGCTTTTGACTGATCCTAACGGGATTGCGACAGAAACCGATAAGGAGGCATTCATAGCAGAGCCTGCCCGGGCTAATTAGTCTGCCTGTTCATTACCATAGTAATCCCTATTCGCATGAACCCAGACTATAGTAATATCGTACAATCGACTTAGTCCTAGCAGTGCCTCTTTACACTGTCTGACTAGAATAGAGTTAGTTTTGGGTGATTTGAGCGATAGAATTGCCGCTTGGCTGTCGACAAATAAACCAATATTCCCTTGAATATTTCTATCTCGAATTAGTTTACCCACTTCCCTGACCGCTAGTATTTCCGCTTGGAATACGCTTGCCTCATCAGGGAATCTATATGAGTGTCTAATTCCAAGATCGTTAGAGAAGACACCAGAGCCGATACCGTAGTTTATCTTTGAGCCGTCAGTGTATATCTTAGTTATATATTGTTCAAGAAGATTTCCCCCTTCTCCATTCACTCCTGGTGGGGAATAGGATTTTAATAGTATTTCTGAGGTCCATCTGTAGATTGATTGAATTGCGGGCGTATTAAACTGAATATCCTCGCGTGACCATATGTTCTTGATCTCCAGCCTTCCATTGCAAATAATCTTATCGCACTATTGTCTGATGATTCAATAGCGTATAGGTCTATGGGTGCAAGGTGCAATATAGTGTTCAGAGCTTCTGATGGGCTAGTACGTAATGCACCTGCAATGCCAATGTAAGCGGATCTTTGTATCCTGTAAAGTTGATCCACCACGTATCTCTTACATGTTTTAATATAAAATTAAGTTTTTTCAAATTAAAAATTAAAAATGTATTGAAAATTTTCTATAAATAGCCATTAATTATAAAAAATATTTTATAAAGAGAAATTTAACGAATTATTATTTTTAAAATAAATTTCCTATAAAAAGAAAATTTATCAAAAACTTCCTAAGAAATTATTTAATATTTCCTACAAAAAGAAAATTTGTAACTGTTCCCAATAAAATAGAATTTATTAATATTTCATATAAAACCGGAATTTATCAAAAATTCATAAGAAAAGAAATTTTTTTTTACTTAATAAGTGGCAAAACAATAACAAAATCACACATTGCTGATTTACTACCTAAATTAGTAGCTTTACGCATTTAAAAAATAATAATTGAAAAAGGAGAATAAAAAATAATTGTAAAAAGCTTTATCGTAAACCATTCGTCTTACTTAATAACAAAATAAGGAAAATAAGTTACAGATTCCATTTCCCAAAAAGTTATAAGTTAAATAGATGATGTTTACAGAGAACACCACGGTGGGACGCTGAAGAGTGCTGATGAAGTTCGTGGCGGACCAGAAAATGCATTCCGTTCTGCCGCTTGTCCAATAAAACTTTTACACTATATTCTTCTACAATTATTCAATGAACTTAAGCCGCGAACATGCAAAAATTTAAAAAAAACTATATGAAAAAGTTCAACAATAAACTATAAACTAATTAAAAAGACATTTAATAAAAATTTTCTGTAATAAAAACATTTATTGAAATTTTCCTAAAAAAAAGAAATAATTTTTCAAAAAATAAAATGTTAAAAACATTTTTCCATAAGAAAAAAAAATGTATCAAAAATTTTGTATAAAAAGAAAATGTATTGAAATTTTCAATAAATTAAAAATTTACCAAAACCCGTAAAAGCTTAATGTTATGTGATGAGTTGTTAAACAGCCTGTTTCATAGATAATTACTCGTACTTTGGTCATAGAATACAACTAGAAGCTTATGTTAGAGACAAACAAATAATTCAGTTGTCAAAAACCTAATTCGTGCAACAACAAAATATATGTAGTCACATATATTTGGTTTTTGTGTTTTGAAAAAAAAAAAATAAGTAAATTTTTTGAAAATTTAGTTTGAACTGCCTCTCACATAAACTTCTAGTTGTATTCTATGATTCTGGTAATATTTATTTGGTTTTTGAAAAAAATTAATTGAAAAGGTTTTTTTATTTGTAAGGCAAAAACCAACGAAATTAATGTAGTTTTTCATTAAAAAAAAATTAATGAAGCCAAAAACTACTAGTTTTCGTTTTGTGTAGACGACATATAAACAACAAATAATAATTTAATATTTTCTATACATAGAAATCAATCCAATATTTTCACTAAATAAAAAAATAATTAGACATTATGTTTACTCTATTTTTTTTTAAGATATCTTCCTTGAAGAAATTTATGCAATATCTTCTTTTTATTATTTGGATGAAAATCATCGAAGAAATATTTTTCTAATATTGTATTTTTATCAGAATATTAGACAATAAATAACAAAAATATATAAAATATAATTTTTTTTTTTATTTTTTCCTCAAAATATCGCCCTTTTTTTAGTAAGGAGATTATCAGCTACGCAATAAATTGATGATATCCCGTTGAGATCATCTGAAAGAAATTAATACAATATGTTTATTTATCACTCACAATTTTTTCAGTTGTCGAAAAATTGTTCAAAAATGAAAAAAATATTTAAGAAATTTGTTTGTCTTTTAGCAAAATAATGGATATTTTATGTGAACGTTTTAGTTTTTGTGCTTTATAATGTTAAAATGTATGTACATGCTTTACAAGACGTAAAAGTTTTCTTTATTATATTATTTCAAGATTTATTTAGTGATAATTTTTCTTTCTGTATATTTATTACATCCTCCAGAAGATTATCTGGTGGTATCTTCTTTTTTTTCACCCAGATGATTATCTAGCAATATTTCTTATTTTTCTTCCAGGCGTATTGATTTCTTATTGCTTAGATGTATCGCCTATGACGCACAATCTTTCCCGATGGTGGATATAAAATTTTCTTCTTTCGTATAATTTTGATTGCAGGGTATATAAATAGAAAATTCTTTGAAAATTTCTTTTAAAAAGAAAACTAGCAACAAATTTTTTATAAATAGGATATTTAACGAAAAATGTTTACATATTAAATTCATCGCAATTATCTACAAAATTTAAAAATTCCCAGCAAAAACTTTGGTATAATTGAAAACAAAAATAAACTACTTATTTTTTGTCTGAATAACTACTCGTAGTTATTTTTGTACGAGTTGTCTACAAATTCATGTAGTTATTTTTAGAATCTAGGGATGCTTAAAACTATGTACCTAAACGAAAAAAATGGAAAAAAAATTTTGCCGTTAGTGAGATTTGAACTTGGAGACAAATTACCCGTTCGTTTTATAACGACTAACGACTAATTTTTGGTATACCAGCTCTTGGATAGTAGTACTCAGTATACCGTCTCGCATCTAATTTTCTAAGTGACAAAAACTTTTTTTAGTATAAAATATCTTTTTAGACATTTTGTTATAAAAGACTAAAAGCATCAGAATGGGGTTGAACCAACAAGCTTCTGGTTGCCAATCCAGCGCTTTAGCCCACTCATCCACGTGATTGCAATATTACTGTGCTATTATTTATGTAATACAGAGTAGGCAAACAATAATGACTCCTCATTACCGAGAAACTACTTTAATAAGTAATTGCCATTTCCGAAAACCAAAAAGTTTTTGCTGGGTTATTGAAGTTGTTCTTTAAAAATTAAAATTTCTAGAAAATGGAATAAATGTATTATTTAATAAAAAAAAAATCACCATATTTTACGAAAATCCACAAATCCCACCCCACGAAAATCTGCCCCCAAATGAAAGTTTAAATCCCCTATTTGGAAACAAATCCCCTCATCTGGCAACACTGGTTCCAACACAATTGTGATGCTGATAAAAACTCATCGTCAGAAAGAAAATGTAAAGTGTTAAATGCTTGACCTTTTAGTTTCAATTCTTTAAATTTTAAAAATTAATAACAACTAAACAACAACAACAAGTATTTTATTCGGTGATATTTAGCAAATATTTACAGTTTCATTTCCGTTTTCTTTTGTATGAGTTAAGAAATAAATAACTCTTTTTATTCTTGTTAAAAACACTTAACAGATCTTTAAAAGACATTATCTAAGGAAGTAAAGCATGTAAACGAAAAAATGTTTACATTTTCAAATGTAAATATTTAAGTACCTATAAGGGGTATCAAAAAAAGTTTTATACTCTTATAAAACTATAGACTCTAAAGAATACAAATATGCTTGTTGTCTTTTCTTTAAAGTTATCAGTCAGGGAAAGAATATAAAAATTGTGAAAATTCAGAAAAAAACATTTTGAACAAAATTTTCATATCATTTTTAAAGAACTTTTGTAAATATTTACAATATTTTTTTTACAACTTACTCGTTTTTTTAACAATATTTCGACAATAGATGTCAAACTTTTTAACTGGGTTCAATCATCATTAATTTTTTATGACACACATATTCCGTGTGTTTTACAGTTTTTAATCTGAAACGTTTTATCAATTCACTTTTAGTTGCCAAATCTAATCAGAATATCGATCTGTAGATTACTTAGTATTTTATTTTATGACCAAGGACGCGAAATTCATGCAAATGCATGTTTTTTAACTTTACTCCTATAACAGAATAAACTAAATATCTTTGCGATTTAGAGAATTTGCTTTAAAACGGTTTCGATTTGTTAATGCATATTTATGCATATTTTTGTTGAAAATACATAATTTTGCATATTTTGCCATAAATGCATATTTTTGTATCAATATTCCGATTTAAAATTATTTTTTGTTTAGAAAAAAAAAACAATTCTATGGACTTTTGATAAAACAACTTAAGTCTACATTTCAAAATTTTCAGAACTAAAAAATTTGTTAAAATATTAAAAATACCATGGACAAATTAATATGTGGTAAGCTATTTATCCAAAACTTAAAATCACAGAAGGACGTAGATTATTGTAAAAAGTTTCCTTACCTATCTCGTATAAAAATGCGAAATTACACAGAATAAATTATTTCGTTTCGTAGAAGTGTATGAAAAAAGTTTTTGTTATATCAGCCCTTGGATAGCCTAAAACATAGAGATATATACAGACTTTTAGAGTCAAATTTCCAGTCATTTATCTCAAGGCGAAAAAAATTCGTTTAATATGGAGTTATGTATATGAAATATTTGTTTTGGTTGTCATACGTTTTTGTAAAACATAGAGAATTGATTAATTCTTTTTAAAGAAGCTACCTACAATATTATTCTGTCTAAGAGCACAATAAACTGTATAGAGCTGCCCTTAATATTATTTTAGAAAAATCAATCTATCATTAAGACCACAGCCATCGAAAGAAATGTTACCAATACAGTTGTTACAATTTTAGACTCAAACGAAGAAATAATAAAATCTTTCCACATATTTTAAAAATGCATCCATCACATCTGTCTAAGGTCTATACTGTGTTTTTATTTCTAACTTAATACGATACTGAATAAAAGTTAAGCAATAAGTGCATATTTTATTTGTTTTAGGGCATATTTTAATATTTTTAGTGCATTTTTTAAGCGCCTAAAACACATATTTTAAACGCATGAACTTCCTGTCTCTGATTAAGACATTGTCTTTTCTTTGATGTAT
Source organism: Protocalliphora azurea (assembly GCA_932274085.1). Classification (NCBI taxonomy): domain Eukaryota; kingdom Metazoa; phylum Arthropoda; class Insecta; order Diptera; family Calliphoridae; genus Protocalliphora; species Protocalliphora azurea. The sequence goes on from OW026520.1 coordinate 154,693,099, forward strand.
CTCTGCCGAATTTATCGTTGCTTAACTAACTCTTTTTCGACTTAAACTTGGTTGATGCAGTGTTCAGAAAAAAATCGCCCAAAATGAATTTTGTATTATATTCCAATTTTCAAGTTTATAAATAAACGGTTTGGATTTAATAAAAAAAATATATAACATGTTTACAATCCTCGGACTTTGCAGATTCAAAAAAATATCCGACCATAAATTGTTCGTTTACATATTTTTTAAAGAAATTTTCCCGACATTTTTTTTCTGATGTTTTACAATTTTTAAAATATTTAGTTGACTGATCTCTAGAAATTTAAAATGTAAATGTATATATATTTTCAAGAATTTACAGAATTATAAACTTTATAGGTTTTTCCAATATTACACGCAGAGAAAAAATATTGTTATAGTGACCATAATCTAAGAGCAATATTTTATGATTGGAATATATGATCACAGCTAAAAATAGATACGATTATAAATAACAATTGTTATGATTCCATTTTATCATATTGTGTCCGATTTTATGGTTCGTTTTTTCATGTTATGATTCATATTATTATACCATCTTACTTCATTATTATCCCATTCTATCATATTTGTACTCCATTTTATCATATTATTATCACATCTTATCATATATTAAAATAAAATACAATAATTAAAAATTATTATTTTTATAAATTTTTTATTAAATCACATATTGTACCATCATATTATTATTTTTATAAATTGTTTATTAAGTCACATATTGTACCATCATATATTGTGCAATATAATATAAGATATTTTTTATCAACTAGTAGTTAATCAATATCTTAAATTGCTTGAATCACACCAAATATTACAAAACCTTGTCTACTTACATTAATTCATGTACAAATTAAACGAGAATTATAATGAAAAATGGAAAAAAAAACTTTAATAAACGTTAAAAAACAAATATATTTGAAAACAAACAAGTTAAGAATTGTTCAACCATATTTGTAGAAACCATATTTATTTATAACATGGGAACAATAATAATATGGTTTGATTGTATGTAAACATTGAATGTTAAAACTGAAACAAAATCATTGCTGTCGTGAACACAGTATTATTAAAATTAATGAATACTAACAATGAGAACAAAATATTGTTGTAGTGACAATGTTTTTTCGCAGCGTGTATATACATTGGCTTTAATAAAAGCAATTTAAAATGTAAAATTTTTTTCGTTTACATGCTTTATGTTTTGTGATTTTAGTTAATTCTAAACAAAGTTAAATATTTTCAAAGTTAAATATTCAAGTGTTACTTGTCAAAATTTACTTAAAGTAAACTAAAAATGAACATATTCTGTCCACTTTTTGTTTTTAAACCCAAGAGGTAGATGAACATATTCTGCGTTCTTGTAGATAGGGAATTCCTAATGATTTGTCCTTCTAATAAAATCAAGGAGAATGCTCCTAGGAATCTATTGTAAATCATCGCAATGGTTTATAAATACTCAACTTGATTTCCTAAACCAACAGATCTATCTCCAGATAGTTTCTTTGCAGTCTTTGAAATCATTCAAATCAATCCACAAACACATAAGATATGGACAAAAAACCAAACTCCTTTTTACTGTAATTTAATTTGCTTTTCCATTCCTTTGATAAGTTAAATTAAATTTAACAAGTGAGAATGTTACAGTCGGCTTGGCCGAATCTATATACCCACTATCTGCAACTTTTTAAAATTGTTCTGATTACTAGATAAACTTTATGTAAGATAATGATTTGAACCAAATTTTGTCCCCCTGGGTGGTCTCCTCCGAGCCCTATCCTGCATTCAACAGACAGATGGACGGGCATCTCTAGATCGCCTCAGAATTTTACCAGGACCCAGAAAATATATAAATATATAGAAAATATATAAATACACATATATATATATATATATATATATATATATATGTATATACTTTATGGGGTCTTAAATGATATTTTCAGCATGTTACACACGGATGATACACCCAATATACCCCCATCTTTTTGATGTTGGTTATAAAAAATTACCGATTAATGCATTAATTCTCATCGTTTTTTTTTTTTTTTTTTTTTTTTATTTAAAAATAAATGTTTAATTCAATATAACGCTAAATGTGTTTTATTCAAAGAATTATCCATCATAAGCTAGATAGATCGATTTTTTGACCTCTATGACAATTTATGGATTCCATTTCAACAATGCTGTATTCCAGCAAGAGCATTCGAAATCGAACGAAAAAAAATAATAGTATTAGGTGGAACAAAACTTTCCAACCACCATTTATGTAATAATTTTTAACTGTTCGCTTAACATCAAGCATTATCACGATGGTACCATATTCCGGCCGTTTTTCCTTTAGTGAACTCATTAAACAGCTCATAATAGATGACGACCTTCTGATCCCACCAAATACAGAGGTTCGATTTTTCTGGTTGACCGGACGTCACATACGAAACCTAGTACTTTAAATGTGTTGCGTGATGTACTCCCCAATTATTCTGGAAGCACTTCTTGCATTCGTCATAAGTCTTGATCATCTTATATCTTTTTCGTCTGGCCGGTACGCTCCTAATGATGCACAACTAAATTTACACCTTTAAATCGTCTAAACTATTCATAACAAGTTGCCTCAGTTATAACTTAATCCTTGAAAACTTCCACCATTATCATAGCTTTCCACAGCATTTTTTTTTTCAAAAATAATTGCGAAGTAAAATTTGACGCAAATGCTCCTCTTTTGGTACAAAACATTTCGTATTCAAACGTTTCAACAAAATGTCACATACTGATAACAAATCAGTACTTTCTCATCTTATAGTAAAATTAGACCGCTGGGGAAGAAAATATCACAAATTTTTATTATTTTCTCAAATGGAGACTTATTAAAGGAACAAGAGCCAATTCTGGATTTTTAATAAAAACAAATATGGAAGTGATCACAGATTTTCGAAGTGATCAGATTTTCTCAATTGGAGGCTTAGTTAATGAACTAGAACCAATTCTATGTTTTATATAGAAAATATCTAAGTGATCATAGATTTTCACTATTTTCTCAATTGGAGACTTATTCAAAGAACCAATTTTGTATTTTATATAGAATATATCCAAGTGATCATATATTTTCACTATATTCTCAATTGAAAGCTTACTTAATGAAGTAGAGCCAATTATATATTTCATATAGAAAATATTGAAGTGAACATAGACTTTCACTATATTCTCAACTGGAGGCTTATTCAAGGAACTAAAGCTAATTTTATATTTTATATAGAAAATATCGAAGTGATCACAGATTTTCACCATTTTTTCAAATGGAGACTTATTAAAGGTACAAGAGCCAATTCTAGATTTTTAATAAAAACAAATATGGAAGTGATCACAGATTTTCGAAGTGATCAGATTTTCTCAATTGTAGGCTTATTCAAAGAATATATTCAAGTGATCATAGATTTTCACTATTTTCTCAATTGGAGGCTTATTCAAGGAACTAAAGGCAATTTTATTTTTTATAAAGAAAATATTCAAGTGATCACAGATTTTCACCATTTTCTCAATTGGAGGTTTATTTAATGAACTAGAGCCAATTCTATGTTTTATATCGAATATATCCAAGTGATCACAGATTTTCACTATTTTCTTAATTGGAGACTTATTTAATGAACTAGAGCCAACTCTATGTTTTATATATTTAATGAAGTAGAGCCAATTCTATGTTTTATATAGAAAATATCCAAGTGATCATAGATTTTCAATATATTCTCAATTTGAGGCCTAATTAAGGAACTACAGTCAATTTTATGTTTTATATGGAAAGTATTACTATTTTTTCAATCGGGGGCTTATTAAGGAGCTAGAGCCACTTTTAGGATTTTCATATAAAATATCGAAGTGATCACAGTTTTTCATTTCATTTCTCAATTGAAGGCTAAATTAAGGAATTAGAGCCAATTTTAGGTTTTATGTAAAAAGTATCGAAGTGACCATAGATTTTTCATTATTTTCTCAATTGGAGTCTTATTTAAGGAACTACAGCCTATTTTGTGTTTTCTATAAAAAATATCCAAATGATCACAGATTTTCATTATTTTTCTCAATTAAAGACATTTAAGGAACGAAAGTCAAATTTGTAGTGATGGTATGTAGAATTTGAATAATTAAATTAAATGTAAATTCTTGCAGTAATATTCCACAAACATGCAACATTTTATTATATTGCATGTCCAATATCAATTATATGCACGTTGCAGGCGCTACAAACTTGTTATTTAGTTTAAAGTGATATGTAAACATGTAAACATGTTTTTATTAAGAACCCTACTAACTGTATTTTACTGAATTATTTGTCAATTGAAACATTTCAATTTCAATTTGATATCAACTGATTTCTTCCTAGTCTACTACGTAAAATAGGTAGTACCTACATAATACTAATATTGCTGCTGCACGTACTACTTATTTACAATTATCAATCTACTATATTCAGTGCTTAAAGTGTTTTTCTATAAACGTAATTATTTGATGTTATTTACTTTTTTTCATATTTAACTCCTTAACTGCTGCTGTTGAAATTTGTAGTACATGCTACTTAAAATATTAAAAAAATAAAAAAAAACCTTAATAAGAATAATATTCCAAGTATAAAAAATATTTTGTCATGTAACTGGCGTTTACTGTGTTGTTGTTTCCTTATCCACAACGATTTTGATTTCAAGTGCAAAAAAATAAAGAAAGAATGAAAAAAAGTCGGTTGACTGCCGTCATAAGTAGCAGTCAATTGTTTACTGTGTTCTTGTTGTTCATGTTCAGTTATCTAAGATTGTCATGCTACCACTTGGTGTTGATTTTGGAGCTGTAATGTCGGAATGGGTTGTTGTCGTTTTAGTTGTTTTGGTATTATTCCCTAGATAAACTTACACTTGTTCACTTGTATTTGAAGTAGTAGATACTTGTAAAGAATGAGTGTATTGTCGTGTAATATAAATTATAACTGACTGAATTTCAATTGACGATTTTTCAAAATAAGAAATCCTGTGTTATCTTCAGGTTTTCTTAATTGTAAGGGATTTGTTTAAGTATTTTTTTGAAGTATTTATAAAATTTAGATAGATTTTTGTCATATCAATTGTTTGTCAATGAGAAATTAATATCGATATGATTGTCCTATTTCCACAAAATTAATTTTTTACGTTTCGAAATAAATTTAGGTTTTGGTACTCAAATGTAAAGAATGTTTGGTTTGAGTTTTTCCATCACAATTATGATTAGAATTATTCTATCCTTCAGTTAAAAATGGTACTGCCGCCTAGCCTAGCGTCTTGAGGACCTGATGTATTACGGTATTTCAATGATATTGCAGTGACATAAGATGAATTAAATTATCGAATGTCAGTCGTAATATGTAATCCCTCAATCTTAGTTGAAAGAGATAATCTAGTACTCAAAAACTGAGTAAAAGTATGGGTTCCTGGCACTGATGAGTTTTGGGCACATTAAACCCTACTTAATGGTAAACTACTATAAGGATCATAATTTTTGCGTGATACCAATTTGTTAATATAAATATGAATAGAATTTCCTGTTATTAAAGAAAAATTCTTGACTACAAATTAAATTTTCAACATCACCATGTTTTGCTGTCTATTTTCAAGAGCAATTGGAAACGGGCTGGTATTTCAGAAAACAATCATATTAAGCAACAAATACCCTTTATGGATGAAGAAGAAAGTCACGGTTTGGTATGGATTATGGTCGGTACTTTTTCGAGAGCAACGATGGAATTGTTAGCACCATTAAAGGAACGTGATACCGATCAATGATAACCAATTTCCAAATACGGTCCACTGTGCCACACAGTTGAATTTCAGTTACTAACAGTATTCTTTAATCTGTACTTAGCTGAATTCTTCATGATGCCCATATAGTTTAGACAATTTCAAGACCTTTGGAACATTTTTACATTCGTGGTTTTCCATCCATAGTTAGCGGAAATCAAACTTTTAAAATTCTTTGGCTTTCAAATTAGTTTAATCAAAAACTCCCGGATTTTTTTATACGTATTTTTGCAATCATTGGGCGACCTCCAAGTACGACATTCATGCGGTAAGTTGCAATCGCGGAAGTGGTGGTTTCTCTGTGAATAACATTCAAAGCTGCGATCAAATGAATGCTTCAGATACCTCTTTATGTTCTACTCGTATATACGAATGTCTTTCCAGACATGGCTCCGGGGAGTATACAGTTGTGTAATGCTATAGTTTGAATGACTCTTTCCATGACATTTCATGGACATTGATCTTAATAGGTAAGACCTTCGTTTCCTCATATAGATGGTGAGGTGAAATAATTTATAAATAGCCTATTACAGTCCATACATAGTATCTACATTAGGCAATTTTTTTTTATCAAGACAAATTCAACGCGAATTTATGCAAGGTACAAAACAACAATAAGTTGAATTCGTTAATGTTTTTATATATATGCAGTTTAACAGCTGTAATAACGAAAAATAGTAATCAGCTGTTTAACTGAGGTTACCTTGTATAGATTCGCACTGATTTTGACGTTTGTCTTGATAAAAATTGGTCTAGTCTAGTATAGACACTACATTAAAGCTACATTTTATCAACTATTTGAATCCTATTCAATGAGAATCACTCAACAAAGGAATCAACTATGGAGCAGCATAATTAACGACAAACCTACCAATCGTTATGTATGTAGCCAACAAGATCTCCCCAAGTGCTGCCGGCTAGTTGAAACATGGTCCTAAATATTTCAACTCTGCAATTAGTGCGAGATTGCTGTGGCATGAGCTAATGAGATGAAGAGGCTATTTAATGCAACTCCCAGGATTATTGAATGCTTTACGGTCGGAATTTGGGCTCCATCGACCTCGATGCCTAAGTTTATTTTTACCTCTTTAGTCAAGGTGGTGAAGAGTTAAGTGCAGTGAAGAAATTGTGGATTTCATTGTTATGGCCCGTCGCCATGGAATATCACGCTCCTATGTAACACCTTGTGAAGGCGCTGGAAGTTTCGAGAGGTAGGAGTTGTAACAGTAACCCACCCTGAAAGCTTTCTTGTTTAACTCTACGAGGTTTTGAACGTTTTTCTCGAAATTCTTCACATGACTAGCGGCCACACAAAAAATTCACATCACATCTCTTTAATATTTTTCGGTGTAGTAGACTGCAGAGTGTCCTGGAAGGATAAGATGTGACTGACAGAAAGCGATTGTCCGGTTTCTCTCCAAACCGAAGAAGAAAACGATAGGGTCGCGATTAGGTTTGCTGATAACCGACCCTAAGAAATGTTTTTTTGCCGGTTATTTATTGAGCACCCTGAGATAAAGCGAAACGAAGTATTGTTCACAAACTTCACGAGCTTCCAGTCACGTACGATCCACAGTTTTTTACACCAAAGGAAGTTTCAAAAGCCATCACAATGCTAAACTTTCAAAATCGATTGATTCAGACGGAATCACTATGCTAATGCTGTAAAACCTAGGCGAGAGATAATTCGAGTAGCTGACAATGTTCGCAATCAGTAATTATCCTTGTTTTCTCTGTTTGCTGTCTTTTTCTTTTGAGTAGCCCATCTTGCAGTACCAGGCGTTTTGACCTAAAGTCGCTAACACTGCGATTATAAATGTGATTGCAACTTCATTAACCTTCACCCGCTTCGAAGGACCATAAACAAGTTGTAGTCGTTAATCCCTTCTTAGCGGTGGACTATAATTAGACACCAATAGAATGGAATGCATATTATCATCAGTTCTACGTGTCTTTTTCAAGTTTGATTTCGTTGTAATCAAAGCACATATATACAAAATTATAAAATACTTTGTGTTATTGCAAAAATCTAGTGCACAAATTTTTAGTTAGAAAAAATTGCAGCAGATGTTTCTTACAAATATTTACATGGAACCCAGAGTTCAATGACAAACAACCAAATTTATAAAACACATACAAATTCTTTAAACAAAAAAAACTAAATTTGGGGTCATTTTTGTTTAGGCACGTAGTTCTTGTTTTTGTGTTTTAGAAACTAAACTAATATTTAGTAACAATAAACTAGCAATTGGCACATGTTACAAATTTATGACCTTGACAACGTTTTAGAACTCAATAAATAAAAGCATCATCAGACTAATCCTGGCAATAGGAGCAAAGAAACAAAATCACTATCTTTCGTATACTGGACAGTATAATAGCAATGCAAACATTGTTGAGCAAACAGATGAAATTTAATTAAGTTTACGAGACTAAATAAGACATTGTGTGAAGAGTTTATAACTTGCAACACATTATACTACAAATATAAACAATCATTGATTATTATGATGAGGATGATGTCAGACGCCTTAAGCAGTTGAAATGAGTTCATTATGCTGCAACAGGAATCACAGTAGAAGAATGATACCAACAGACAACATTGTTGATCAATAATCGTAAATAGAGCAAATACATAACTATTTGTGGAGCTTAATTAATATAGAAAATGAAAAGATTCAAAACAACAGATTTTCAAAAGGCAATACAAAACAGATGCTATTTACTATTTCACACCCTTAAGGGCATAATATTCATTTATTTCACTGGTGTATAATCGATGACATGCCATGCGTGTTTGAAAACAACAGAGAAATTTGTAAATGCTCCTACAAATTAACAGCAACAATTTGAATACATTTCTTAAAACAATAAATTCATTATAATTTTAACACAAACAAATTGATGAAATCATTAAAATTTTAATGAATTTTCTTATCTTATTACTTACTACAAAATACTTAAATCAAATTATTTATTTATTATTATTAGTTCAGTCTCTTTGGCTGGCAGGCAGTATAATTGTTTTTGTCACAAAACTACTACTAAATATTTTACACACTTGAATTACAAATCTATAGAAATATTTATTTAAAATGCATCATTGCCTCCTCTCCATTACTTAGCTGAACAGCAAAAGTATGTAAAATAGCAGAAGCCTATTTTTTAAAATTTTTTTCAAAATATTCCCATGATAGTTTTTAAACAGTTTGTTTGAAAACATTTAAATTGATAAGCCTCAATTTCAATAAGCCTAACGAGCCAAACAATTGGAGCAATATACAAATATTAAGGGGCGTTTTAAGTGCTTGAATCACAAATGTAAATTTCATATTGAATCAATCAGTAATAAAAACTCAAAATTATTTTTTGCCACTTTACAAGAAAGCTTAGGAAATAATAATATTGATTTAAAAATGTTAATCTCTTATTGGTCATAAATAAAAATGCAATGAAATTTGAATATTTCTACATGCAGAGAAAAAACATGGTTACAGCATTATTACTACAACAATATTATGTATTCATTGTTAATTTTCTTGAATTTTAATAACTCTGTATTCATGATAACAATGCTTTTGTTTAAATTTTATTATTTAATGTTTACTCTCAATAAAAATTTTAATATGGTTAACTGTAAAAATAATATGTTTTTAAATATTTTTATCCGAATAACAATATTTTATTAATATGAAAAATATCATTATTTTTACAACCATTGAATGTTTGCAGTCTTTTTCCTTTTTCTTTTTCCATATTATATTTTTAAATCATATTAATATTATTATTCCTATGACACTAAAATGTTTCAAATAAACATAATAAAACTTAGTGAAAAAATTTTGTTTTTTCACTTTGTTTTTAACTACATTGTAATCCTCATTTTATATATGAATAAATATAAATATACGAGGTTTGTTTATACTCGATGTGATTTAAGCAATATGAGATATTGGTTAACTACCATTGGAAGGTTTAATTAAAAAAATATCTTGCATTTGAATCACATATATTGGTACAAATAAATATAGTTAATGAACAAATAATATATATATATATATATATATTGCTTTTTTTTCTCTATTATTTTCAATAAAAAATTTATAAAAATAATATTTTATTAATACGTTTTATTTTAAAATATAATAACATGGAATAATAATATGACAAAATTAAATAATAATATGATAAGATTAGAGAAATATATGATAACGTGGGATAATAATATGATAAAATGGAATAATAATATAACAATGGGGTATAATAATATAATAAGATAGAATAATAATATAATAACATCAAATCATAATCTGATAGAATGGTATAATGATTTAGTAAGATTGCTGAATTATATATAAAACTACAATCATAACTTGAAAAAACAAACCATAAATCGAGCACAATATGACAAAATGGAATCATAATAATTATTTTTTATTTTATTTAATTCTTACTTATAATCATTTAAATGATCATATGTACCAATCATAATATGTTGCTCTTAAATTATGGTCACTACAACTATATTTTTTTCTCCGCGTGTATTAATTACTTTTTTTTTTGTTCCCACGAAGCCAAACATATAATATTTAGGCTTCTACTTTAAATTACAAAAAAAAATCTGCATTTTAAAGGTTGAAACAGTTAAAATCGCATCGAAATCAATCAAAATCTTAAGTCAATGTTATTAAAAAATTAATTGAATTATTGTTACACGAAAAATAGCTTGAAAGTGGTGGTGAGCCGAGACAAGAGGATATAGAAATTACTCAATAGTTATTTAATATTTTCGCAAAGGATCTTGGTTTTATAATACACGCTGTTGCTTAAATTTCTTTCAAACTATAAGACAACATAATAGTAGTGGATGTTTTTACAAAGAAAGTAAAAATAAAAAAAGACAACAAAATTGCGTGATAATGTTGCTTTCAAAAGTTAGACTATGTTGCAACTGTGCTACTTAATATAAAATAATCTTTGGACTTGGTTATATTCTTTATTTTCAACTAAGTACTGCGCACGAAAAAATCCTTGCACACTTTAAATCTTATAACTTTTATTACACGTGAAGAAATTAGCACTGTTAAGTTGCTTACATTTTTTATTATTCTCAGTAATTATGTGCTAAAATTTCTTATAATAGCATTCTTTATTAAAGTGAAAATGTAACAAAATTCATGCAAGCGCATAATTCAAATTTATAATTAAAACACATGTGGACCATATAAAACAATTGCTAGGAGTACAGATGAGTTGGGAAATTTAGTTTTTTGAGTGATTAAAAATACAAAGAGTTCATGATCACCGAAAGGAAAACTTATAACCGAAGAAAAAGTTTATTTACAGTCTATAGGATCGCGGACAAAATAATAGATAAAATCTCTACATCTCTGGGTGGAATGTAACTCATTCTTTAAATTGCTCTGTAACTTTAATGAAAAAAGTTGAAAAAAACTGACCTGAAAACACACGAAGTAAAAAAAGTTCCTAATAGAAACGCTAGGAAAAATGTGGAGGCAAAATAGAGTATGAAAATTACTGAGAATATTTTTTTCCAAAAATATGAATGCTGCCTAAAGGGAGATAAAAAGTACGTACTGGTAGAATATTTACAACATCCTGGTCATGTATTCTATATATCACAGATGTTATGGGAAATGATAAATATCCGGCTGTATGATAAGTATCGCCTATCGCATAAAATTGGTCATTACTATTTGAACTCATAATAGGTGTGATGTAGTTCACAATCGCAAGAAGTTATGCGATTTCAGTGACGTTATCTATTTTGCTTAAATAAGGTTTTAAAAAACAAATAAAATTTAATATGGTTTCTTTTCATTTTGATAAAAAAAACAGTAATATTTACAAACAACTTTAAGTAAAGTTATGTAATTTAAAATTTGATCCATTATTCTTTTTCATATTTCTTTTCTCATACATTAGCTATTTAATAGAAACAGATTTAACCACAAAGTCCCCCCTTGGGAATTATTATCCACATAGGACCATTTTTGTTTCACTTTTTTAGGTTCAATATATAAAAAATTCAAAAATTATCATTAGAAAAACAAAAAAAAATACCACAAAGCCCCCCCCCCCCCCCCCCCTGTGAATTCTTATCTATACATAACCATTTATCTTTAATTTCATGCTTATTCGTCTAATATTCTGAAAAATTCAAAAAGTGCCATTAGAAGAACAAAAAAGTACTTGTGAATTTTTATTTATAAAAGACCAATTATCTTTAATTTCATACTTGTAGGTGAATTATTATAAAAAATTAAAGAATAAATTCTCACTCACTTAGGACTACATATACTTAAGTTCATGTTTCTAGGTTTAATGTTAAAGGAAATATGAAAAGTAGGTACGATTTTTACCCCTTAAACGTTCGAATTTCAAAAAAGTACAAAATTTTCATTTGTTATTTTTTGATTAGTTACGAATACCATGTAAATTTTATTTTTATGTTTGCTGGTTGAAAATATATAAAGGGTGTCTAAAAAGAACAAAAATAAAACTTTTATTTCTTTTATCCCTAAAAGGTTTGAATTTCAAAAAAGTACTACACAAATGTCCTCTTATTTTTTCAATAAGTACCGTTAGGTATTAATTTTTTTTTGTATCTAATGTTACCCGTCTTAGTTGTATCTCGTTGTATCTCGCCTTATTGGATATATTTGGCGGGAGACAAGTCTACGGTCCAAATTTCATCCCTCTAGCTTCAGGCGTTTGGGCTGTGCTGTGCGATCAGTCAGTCAGCCAGTAAGTAAAGTTATATATATATATATATATATATATATAGATTAATTGGTAACTAGATTTTTTTCAACTTTTTTGGCGCCATCTGTCTATACAAATTTTAAATTTATAATAAGAATTGATTACTTCTAGAGACTTCTTAAACTCACTTTTGACTTCCTGCCTGTTTTTATAACACGAGCGCAAAAACGACTCGTTTACTTTACATTTAAAACAAAAACAAAATTTCAAAATTTGTTTTTGTTTTAAATGTAAGTTAGACGAGCCGTTTTTGTGCTCGTGTTATAAAAACAGGCAGTTCGTTCCAATTCCTTTCGAATAGCTACAATTCTGGGCGATTAATGAACTAATAGTTCATAAGACAAAAATAACGTACCATTTTTGGGTGCCTCTACTGTAATGACGAAATTTTAAAACAGGCCATAAAATTATAAATATACTGTTTTATAGAAGGATTAGTATTAATATATTTTGATGAGACTCTTTGACATAAGTATTTGAGTTTATTCAGAATAAAGCTGCAAAACAATCATACATCTTATCGCAATTACAGTAAACTTGCCATATGACAAATTATAAAGTAAATTTTGATTTATTTTTAGCACGATACCATTCAGGACTATTTTTTCGATTATTTTATTATTAAAACTTATATCTCATGTTTTGCTTTTAGTTAACCCATATTGGATTTAAAAAAAAAAGCTGATAGGAGCTTCAACAATTTCGGACTTGGAATTTATTATTGTCACTTTTTCATTTCCATTTTCTAAATTTAGTTTCGTCTTATTCGCTAATTCGCTATTAGGCTTTTTGATTACCCTTAAATCCCATTCCTTGATCTAAAGTCACTCAATTGAGATTTTCTAATAACTTCAAAATAAATATTAAAAAAAGTTTTTGTACATTTTTCTTTAACTGCCCTCTGCAAACGGACTAACCAACGGATTTCACATTTTTTTACCTGTTCCTAAATCTAACATATCTTTCGAGGATATTACGATCAAGGAAAATTTTTAAGATTAAAGATAAATCGGATCAGGCAATTATAATTTTACCTGGCCAAAGACGGGATGATTTCGAGTTGATTTCAAGGAGCACATCCAAAGTTGGTCATCTCGGGTATGCATTTTTTTTAAATCGCCAAAAATTCACTTATAATTGGACGGAAAAAATTGTACATATGGATACTCCTTGTAAATCCCTACTAAAAATACGCTTACATATGTAAGTTATCTCTATTATTTTAAGAGATATTTAGATCGAAATAAATTTTTCACTAATTTTTAGCCTCGTTTTTTAGGTTTTTTTAAATTGGCGGGCTCAGTATTGGCCCTACATTTTTTCTAATATTCATGGGATTTCTTATAAAATTCTAAATAATATTGCTGCAAGAATCTTATACATTTATTGATTAGATAAAAAGTTATATTAATCTGATTTCTTAGTTTAGATTGCAATATTTTTTGAGTAACATTGCCACCCAAAAAATTTTACTTATAAAATTTGTTTGTGGTTCTGATCCATATAATTTATATATATATTATATATATATATATAGGTGAATCCAATATTTATGATATGGACAAGTAATTACCAGTGTTGCTAGTTTAGCGTTTTTAAGGCTAAATCTAGCCTTTTTATTTTGCTTTTCGTTTTAACTTTTAGCTTTTTTCTAGCCTTTTTAGATTCTTAAAATTATCTTTAAGATATTAAAATGTTAGTATTTCAACAGCGAAGAAAATTACTTATTATTTATAATTTATTCTAATATTTTATTAGAATCATCCATTTAAGTATTTTATGTATTTATTCACATAAAAAATCTAAATTATTTATATTTAATCTACTAAGTCGATTATTATAACACTGTGCGACAAATGGAAGGGGTCAGTGATCGGGAAGGGTTCAAACTACCGGGGAAAGTTATATCGGTAAAAAAGAAGTTATACGTGTCCCGGCGTTTCGCTGGGTTAGTCCGATTTTGCTGAAACAAATTTAAAAAAATTAGGAATTACAATTCCTTTAATCTGTTCACACAACGTTTCGCTACATAAGCAACAGTTTTGCAGTTATAAATAAATGTATGAAGAAAAAATCTATTTTTTGCCTAAAAAATTGAATTTTTTTATTTTTAATTCATAAAAAATCCAAAACGGTAAAAAAAAGTGTCAAGTCCTATTACTTTCAAATAACCTTTAAACAAAATGAGACATAGATCATGAAGATCGATGGACGCGTTTCGCTTTTATTCACAATTAAGTGAAGGTATGAATTTCAAAAAGGTATGAATTTCATCAACCAAAGTAACTATTTATGAAAGTAATTAAAAAAAATATTAATGCGAAAAATCACCCAACAATTTGGAAATGCTTGATCAAAAAGGAGTTATAGTTCAAAAATGGCGAAAAATCGCTTCAAAATATTGAGTAATTTTTTATATGAAATATAACCCAAATTTGTATGAGAATTTTTTGGCCGATTTTTCATAGGGTCATTTTGCTGGGTTTGTTTATAAATTTATTACAATTTCTTTAGAAAAATATCAAAAACTATTGAAAACGAAAAAAGTAAGTTTCAAAATGAAAAAAAAATAAATAACTTTTTTCTGGCCTTATTTTTTGAACATTTAGCCTTTGACCTTTTTTATTAAACTCCATCATATCCTGACAACACTAGTAATTACACTGACCTATAAAGAAATCTGCTTTTGAGCAAAAAAAATAAGAGGAACATGATGATTTCGATATACTGAAGAAATCTGTAAGTGTTAGAAAAAAACTAAACACAAATTCTTATTAAGCACATTAAATAAGTTCATGCCCAAAATAAAACGAGAAAGAAAGATATAGTCAGCCAAGACCGACTTTATGATACCCTACACCATTGTGTACGAGCATAAAAATTCCGGAAGGGGACTTATATTGTACCTGTGGCCATTTTTACTAAATGTAAATTAAAATATAAAATATCTAGTTGATTTTATGCACTTTATGGCGATTCCTGGAAGTGGGTTTATATGGGAGCTATGGTAAATTATGGATCGATTCTCATAAAATTTGGGAATACTTATTTGTGTCTAATATTAACTTGATACTAACATTCGTATGGGATTGAGGCACGTCAAAGTGATTTTCGGAAGATCGATCTTCATAAAATTTGGTAAAAAACAAATATTTGTACAGAACTTCCTTGTATCGAATTTCATTAAAATATTCTTATTTTTAAGGCATTTTAGAGTGTTTAAACTCTATTCCGGCAAGACATGTGTATGGGGTTTAGATGAAATAATGGACCGATCTGAACCAATTTCAATAGACTTCGTCCTTGTATCACAAAAGCCCCACGTGCCAAATTTCATTGAATTATCTTTAAAATTGCGACCCCTACTTTGTGTAAAAGGTTGACATAGACAACCAGCCGTCCAGCCAGACGGACGGATGGACATCGTTAGATGGATTTAAAAAGTGATTCTGATTCGATTGGTATATTTTAAGTTGGATATTGGATAACTTTTCTATGCGTTACAAACATCAGCACAAACGCATAATACCTCAACCACCTATGGTGGTGTAGGGTATAAACATATTGTATAAGAACTGAAAAAATCATAATAGTTGTGTTCGGTAACAGCAATAAGCAATCTTCGAAAGGAGCATACATATTTCAATTGGCTCATTCAATAGAACTCAAAAATATGCGCAATCTTACTTAAATGTATAAATAACAACAAATAAGTTACATCCATACCTGTTGAAATTTTTGATGCAGTCACCTTATTTCTTGCTCAATAAAACTGCAAACAAATTCACTATTCTTATAAAAACCAATACACACTTACACATTTTACACTATTTTTACAACATTTTTATATAATTTACACTTTTTTTCTTATTATTTATTAATAAAATTTACGCACAATTTTTAAAACTAGATTTTTCATTTTCTTATCGCAAAATTTAACTAAAAGTTTGTTTACATTCTACCAATTAGAAATAGTGGTGTCAAATAAAGACAGACAAAAACGTGCTAATTGCATTGAAATGGCGGGAAATGTGACTGTTGTTGTTCTTGCAAAATGTAATGGGAGTACAATAACAAAATACTTTTTAGAAGAAAGTGATGCCACTATTCATAAATGGTTGGTATCTTAACTAAGTTTTGTGACTTATTGTGAGTTAGCTTAAGTAGCATACGTTCGAAGTAAATACCGTAAAATGTTGCTTATATTGACATGTAGTTGGCAAGTGTAAATTTTTAAAATGAATAATGTGAAACGCAGATGTAATAATAAGGAATCGTTAATTAAACTGGAATTTGGCAGCGTTTGTTTGCTTGTTTGGTTGATTTCTGTGAACAAACCAATAAAATGCTTTCTTATTTTACTGTTATAGCCGCCCCTATTTGTGAAAAGTTGCTAGGAACAGTGAGAGTATATTTTTGGTTTTAAAATAGCTCGAATGATGGTTTATCGTAAATTTAATACATAGTCTCACAACTAGGTGGTACCACATTGTTTTTCTCTTACTTATTAGTAAGTCGTACAACCCGGTAATAGACTTTTTAGGTCAACCCACAAAAAAGCATTTAGTTCGATTCAGTAACTTTTAACGATTTGACAATCGCAAAACTTGTCAATAGCAATTGTTGTTTGCAGTAACGATTGTGTGATTAACTAAGTACTCTTAAACGATTGTATATAACTATTATTTCGTGTGGCAGCTCTCCACAAGGAAATGCCGAAATAATAGTAAGGTTCAAAACCAAATAAAAAAGAAAAACAAATAAATTTGAAACAAATCGAAGTTTGTTTAACAATTTTAAGACCGTGATTGATTAAATTATGTATTTGATATTGATTAAGATGTGTTTCTGTTAATGGTTTTCTTCAAAATGACCACTACTCCTAAAAGAAGATTCGGAAACATATAACGTGGAAGCACAGACTACAACCACAAAACAACGACTGAATCATTGGGTTGACTTTTTGGCTAATTTTTGTCAATATATTAACAACACAAAAATTTTTGTCTTTAAGTTAACGCAAACAAATATCGTTAAAAGTCTTAGAGAATAACTAAATCGACAATTTTGTTGTTTACTAATTTTAACGATTCGATTATCGTTAAAATAAGTTACTGAATCGCACCACTGTTTTCGTTTTGGAAGTCATAGTTAAAAAATTTTACCGCCGTAGACACCGATTATTTTTAAAAACTACCGGCTCCGTGAAAATTTTGGCTTGACATGACTCAAATATAGGCGCCGATTTTGGAAAAACCTTTAGTAACATAGTGTCTACATTAGAGAATTTTTTATCAAGACAAACGTTAAACTTAACGCGAATTTATGGAAGGTGGCAACAATTGCACAAAAACAACAATATAGCATATTAATTATTGTTTTTTATATATGTAGTTTGACAACTGTAACAACCAAAATAATAATCAGCTGTTTAACCAAGGTTACCTTGCATATATTTGCACTGATTTTGACGTTTGTTTTGATAAAATTTTGCCTAATGTAGACACTAGGTAAATTCATTAAATCATGCATGTATGTATGTATGTAATTCCTACCTGGTAATTAAATTTATGATTTTTATTCGACTATTCCAAGCAGATTACCAAAATGTGGCAATTTACTTTTTTTGTGAAACAAAAGTCAACAATGTTCTGAGTGGAAATTTGATTTAAAATGCACGAAAAAATCAGAACTAAAATTTAAATGTGTATATAAACTCTATTAAAAATTATTCTGTTTAAACAGTTTTTGATTTATTATTCAAACTTATATTACAAAATTTTTCACAAAAACTCCAAATTATCACCAAAAATTCATTTATTCAATAAAAATCCGATTTTCACATAAAATTTGATTTTCTACTAAAAATCCAAATATTCATCACTAGAAAAATCCGATTTTTACCATAAAAAACCTGTTTTTTATTTAAAATTAAATTTTTTTAATATAAATTTCATTTTTCATGACAGTTAAATTTTTCACTAAAAATTCAATTATCCACTAATTTCGCAAAATTTTACATATATTTTTATTCTACTGGGATAAATTATAGATAGGTCTGACAAATCTATGTTTAAATAAAAACGATAGACATTTTTTAGAAGTATATTTTTTGAATTTCAGAAATCCAATATTTCTAAAATTCTCTTAATACTTCTTCTAAATGGTGATCCATTTAGCCCTTTTTTTAAATTTTAAATAAAACACTTAAAATAGAATTGGAATCTTTATTACAATCTGAAAGAACATTCTCTGATATTTGATTTGTATATAATCCAATAAAAAAGACCAACATTTGATTTTTCTGTGGTTACGGCCTTTTGCATTTAAGGTGGAGATATGTTTACAAAAATTAAAATTTTATCGAAAAATTTAAAGTACAAAAACTACAATATTTCCCCATTTCATTAATATGCAATTAGTTAATTTATACCCAGCTTAAAAATTCATTAATGTTTAAAATTTCATTAAGATCGGTTCAGCGATTTAGGCGCGATTGCGTCACAAACAAATAATTAAATAACAAATACACACCCGATTTTATAATCTTAAAATGGATTTTTAAGCAAGTTACACTTAAATCTATTACTACTAAAATACATGTCATATATAAAATTAATTCCAAAGACTTATTCAAAATACTTCCACTTCGAACGGCCACCGTACTCTCGAAATTTCTGTCCAAATTTACTGTCAATTTCGTGACTTAACAGATGAAAAATCAATTGGTATATTATTTCAAAGACTGACATTACATAACATACACATAACGGATCATTTTCAGTACATTCCGCCGAATGGGAAGCACAGCCTCTTAGCACAAATGTATGCTCAACTTTGAAAACAAGTCATCTTTTGATGAACAATTACGTCGAGGTATATTGTTTGAAAATAACATTAAAAAAGTACAATCTTTATGCTCCACTGAGGAGCAATAATAACAAGTTGGTGTCGGAGTACGATTACAGCTATGTGAGTCACGAAACAAATAACAGGCTTCATTTTCTGCTAACATGGTTTGTTATTACGTTCATAAAATTTTGTATATGCATATCACGGTGTGACAGGATTTACCATTTCATAGGTGAAACAAAATTGTGAACTTTCTTTACATTTTTCCATAGTTATAAATTTTCCTTGCCTACAGCCGAGTTTATTGAAGAAACAGCCCCATTGAACTACATTTATTTTGTTCGTTGACATGATAGTAACATTTACCTTCATGGCCATACAAGTTTTTATTTTGACAATAATTCTTAGTTGATGCCACGCATTATCTGTAGTCTGTCTCATTTTGACCTCTCAAACATGATGGATCAGGAGTGGCAAATGAATGAATACATTATAAATTTTGTTTTGTCATGTTCTTTGTTACAGCCATCGCGATTGTATTTATGACGGACATGTGGACAGTCCTTGGTATCATCCATTGTGGATTCGCAAGGTAAAATCAAATATGATTTCTTTTTTAACATAACATATGCGGATCCACAGCATTAATAGCGACGTCTACGATCTGCAGGAAATATATCATGATTGCAAAGACTTTTTGTACATCGAGCACATGGTTTGGAATAGTAGCGATTGGGAAAGATTTGACACCAACAACCACGTCTTGTTACGCCGAATACTGAAATGAATTTGAGAAATTAATAAAAAGATATTTTAGATTCTTATCAAAATAAACTAAATTATACCTGGGGTGATTTGCTACCCCAAGTTTGGTCTAAATAAAACGTATTTTAATAATAAAAATAACGGTACAAACTATTCAAATTTATTTTTTCTCTCCTAAAATCCTTAAAGTAGAGAAGCGAATAAAACTTTTGAGTAACTGTAGTAAATCTCTTCCATTTCGATTATGTTTTCATGTTGGCTATTTTTTTCATTTTACAGATTTTTTTTTTTTTTTTTTTTTGTTCTAGAGTTATTTTCCTTTTAAAGATTTTTTTCATTTTTTATTCTATTGATTTTTGGATTCCGGCAATTTTTGTTTATTTCATTATGGTGATTGTTTCGTTTAGCCGAAGCTTTTTCATTTTAGCGATTTTTTATTTTTATTTTTGCGATTTTTTCAGTTAACTTTTTTTATATTGTTTAGAAAAAATAAATCATAAGTTTTATTTCTGCTCGAATAAATTAGTCATGAAAAAAAAAATATGTATAAAAACAAACAACTTTTCAAAAAGCAGTTCAAATGTTTTCATTTCCTAAGACTCAAAAATTAAATAAATAATTTATAAAATAAATTAAACAAGCAATTTAAAGTATAAAATAAATTCATTTCTATTTTGTTTATCACTCCTCTCAATTAAAAGTAAAAAAAAAACACCTTTTGTATCTACAACTTCTCTAGTTTGTTTTTGTAAAGAAATTGTTACAATGACAATGTTTGACTGTTTTGAAATGAATAGAGGTGAGATTAATAATATCAGACGCTCTTTCGTTGTTGGCTTATACACATATAAGATAACTTTTACCATTTATAACTACTAAAGTACAGAACGGATTTTAATAATTTATATAGAGCACATCTTCTAACGATAAATATTTTATTGAAATCGGATATATACTGTGAGCATAGGGATTACAGGAAATGTGTTTGCCTTTTAATTATATAGAGTTATAGCTAGATAATATATTTGAGGTGTTATTTTCTATTTTCACCAAAATAGCTTATTAGATAATTTGCTTCATAATCTTCCAAAACTTACCAACAACCTGTACACATTCATCAGTCTACGACGTACATTCTTCAACAGCATCTTCCGTTGAACTACAAGAATAACACCCTAAAACTAAAAAATTCCCTAAATATTAACAAATTATTTCCAAACATCAAATATTACTCACATACCTGAAGAGGCCCGCAAAATCGAAATGAAGACCGCTAGAAACAGCAAATATTTTTAATAGATTTTTGGCAAATGCAAGGTTTCATTGCTTTTCAATAAATGTCCAAGTCATATTGATTAATATTGGGTTAGATTTAAGTAAAACAAAATACTTTTTAGTGATGTGGGAAGATAATATATACACATGTGTACATACATAAGTTAGAAGTGATTTTTAACATTAATGGCCAAGAATATTTTAATTGTTTTCTTGTTTAAATTCAATGTCAAATAGAATTTGTTGTATCTTTAGACGGGCTAAAGCATTTTGTTTGTGTGTTAGACGTCTTAAAGTAGGGGCACAACTCATTAGAAACTTTTCATCAGAATCTAACAATTCAAAACTCTTTTCAGTACATACAACACGAGTTAACGAGTTGTTATGATTATTAATATCATGCTGTTGTCTAGAAGGAGTGGCTGTAATATTGTGTTCATTTATAGAATTATCATTTTTGATGTTTCCATCCAAGTTACTTAGATTTGGCGTAGTTTGATCACTATCATTCAAAGCTTCATTTGTAACCAATGGTTCACTTATGCTTTGACCATCTTCCGAATTATCACCAATTTCATCTAGTAGTTCGGAACTAAAACATTTTAAAATCAATTTATTGGAAATTTAAATTTTATAACTTTTCGTTAATCTTACCTAATACCTTCAACATGTGGTATCAAAAACATCATTTTATCATAAAACAACCATTTGGACTGTTTATTTGGTGCTCCATCGGTTCTTTGCGTTAATTTGTAATGTTTTGTAAAGGCATCTCTCAAAGAACGCCATCTGGTACGACATTCATCTATGGTAGCATTCATAGCTAAACTTATTTCCTTCCAGCATTGATTGCGTAGTGATGTCTTCCGATTTCCTTTCAGGGAACGATCGTAAATAACAGGACGCATAAATACTTGACGTATCAGCTCTTCTTCATTGAGTACAACCAATTTACGCTCTGTGGTTGACTTTTTCTTTTTAATTTGTTTTTTCATTTTCTTTCGACTATTTGCTCCAAACATATTGTTTTTATATATGCATACATATATATTTTTTTGTGTGATTTAAGTTTAATAGCGATGCAAACAGTAACAATTTGCAAATATTATCTTACACACGTATCCCAAATATGCGAAATTAACAATGAATAACAACAACATCCGTTGTAGTACGCAGAAGATTCCGGTAATATCCAAAAACGACCTATACCTTCGTATAAGAAGGGGTCTCCATGAATCTTGTATCAATCTTAAGTATTAATTGTCTCCACCACGTAACGACAAAAAGGTTAAAAACGATTGAGTATTAGTGGTATCCACCATGTAACGAAAGTTTAAGGTTAAAAAGAACTGCATGTGCCAATGCAAAATACCACCCGAAAAACAATAAAGCGAACAGTTATGCGACGCCTTAAACATAAGCCAATGCCGCTATTTTATTTTAGATAAAAATATACGAAAATTTTCAGTTTATGTAAACAATAATAAAAACAAGATTGTATAGTAGAATGATAACGTTTGTGTTACCAGATTTATAAAAAAGGAATTAGAGATTATTTAAATTAAATTCAGAAGTATTATTATTGAAAAATTCGAATTATTTTAAAGTTTATATTTATAAAATACAACGTAAACGATAATAAAACTTTATGGTGTGGCTAAATAGATCAAAATACTGTTCCATTTTGATTCAAATAAATCATGATTAAATATATAGACTTTTCATAAAACCACTTAACTCAATACTTCAAATTTTTCAGAAGTGCACATAGGGGCAAAGTCATATCAAACTTGGCATTAAATAAACCGCAGTATTTTAACATAACTGGTTGGTATCGTTAACAAGATAACTTTCTCTAGATTTTAAATATGTTTTATTATTATAACTTACCGAACCTAATTAATGAAAAAACAATGTGAATTACTTTTAGAGATTTTGTAACAAATTAAGATCACCGGCCCAGTTGAAAAATAAATATTTCTTTTTAGCATTAATAAAAGTTTTCCATGTAACCGACCTTCGAGCGAACTCAGCGAATTTCTCCTATATAAATTTTTTTTTGTAAATAAAAAATTTTATAAGTTTAGGTATAACAATAAAAATGCAATTTTCCGCTCAATGATTTAATGATTATGGTCATATTATAAATCATTAGAAAGGTATTTTAATGTACTTTTAAGCGGTGTTCATGTAGTTCAAATCGCATGTGTATAATAATGATATTCAGAAAAAAATATATTAAAAAGTTAGACGCTCATAACTCGTAAACTTGATTTTTTAAAATCAAGTGTGTCAGTGATCTTAATTTAATCCAAAAATAGATATAAATACGTGCCTAAAATTATACTTTTCTGAAGTTTATTCAACATATTAGGAAATAATAAATTTGAGAAAATACAATTTTTAAACGCATACCAACAAACATATATATATTTATGTATTTATATATATTTTTTGAGTCATTAAGGAAATACGATTTTATTTAATTTTTTATTTATATTAAAGATTCGAAACATTTACGGGCATATGATCCTTTGCAGATATTGTTTCACATATTCCTTTATATATTTTATTTTATTTAAGCATATGTATTGTTACAATTTGTGAAGGAGATAAATATTTACAATTTTAAGTCTTATTAAATGTCATCAGTAGACCAGTTTTTTGATCTGCTTCGGTTGCCTATTTTATATACCCAACAGTATAATATCGAGGAGAATATTAAATACCTATGCTGATGTTTGCAAAAATATGCCAATCGACTAGAATCATCATCTGAATCGATTTAATTTTGTCCGAGAAGAAAATTCAAGGCAATTGGGTATATAGGCCTAGTATAATCCACGGATGAAGCCTATTGATTAAAACCTATGTATTTTTTCACCCAGTTTTCATACAAATGTCCTTCCATAATAGGTTTGACTACTCTCTTAAATGTGACTGAATGTAGCACAAATAAATCTTTTAAACCCTCAAACACCACATCGATTTTTTTAGGATTGGTCTATAAAAGAATGGGGTACATCTTATTTAAATATAGAACAATGTAGGAAATTTAAAAAGTATCAGTCCATAATTGTCCAAGGCTTTCATAAATTGCCAATTTTCGAAAACCACTTAAAGATGCATAAATTAGTACCAAGTGCAATTTTGTACATGTAAGTTTTATAAAAGTGCAAATCATAATTACAAAATTTGAAAAAATTCATCCAAAATTGACCTCAGGATCCAACAAAAAATCTAAACAAAAATTAATTATATTGTATTTTCTAATTATTCTTTTTGAAAATAGGAATTTGAAAATAAAAATTAATGAAAAATTGTGTATATGTGCACAGAAACGTTTTTCGAGTAAAATACTTGTAAAAATAGTAAAACTAGCAGAAACATATGCAAACGAACGACCTAATTATATTTTCTGGCAACACTATTCTTTTTACAGTATCAGAGAGTAAAAAGAAATAATTGTCTCCTGTTATTATTTCCATTGTTTTGTTGTTTGTATTGTTGATGAACGAACGACATTTATTTTATAACAAGTGAAGAAAAAAAAGCCATTTTAATTGATAAAATACCAGCAGAGAGTGTATTTCAAAGACGTGCCATTAAGTTTTTTAAATACGCACCTTAGAAGAAAGAATTCAAAAAAATATTTTAAAGTTTGGCGAAGACACGCAATAAACAACGTGAAGAAAAATGATTAACCTTCAAACTTCGTAGCCCCATTTTGTTAAAGCAACAACGAAATTTATTAGAAGTCTGTATGCACTTTGGGAAATCTGATACCCATAACAATAGAAAACAACCCCATTACCGTAATTTAGAGCAGCAGATTGAAATAGAAAAAATTTAAAGCAGTAGAAAACTACATTAAATAAAAAATAACGACAAAGATAACTATATTAATAATACTAAAAAATAATTCCATTAAACCTTTGTGCTTTTACAATTACATACACATTTCGAGATAAATAAAGTATTGAATTTTAATTCTTTGTCTACAAAAACCTCCCCCGAAGAAGAAACAGCAAAGATTTTGTTGCTTTTTTCCTGCATTTTATAAAAAATATTTCAACAATTGACAGTGGTGAATGTTCCCGATATTTCGTAAGAAAAAGTAAAAAAAAAGGCAAAGATCAACCTGAATACAATTTTATTTAATTTCCATATTTCTAAGGTGAGTTGGTGACCATAAAATGAAACGTGTCTGTCAACTCGCTTTCATTTTCTTTTGAATAAAAATTTTAACCCAGACATAAAAAGCAAATAAAATACTAAATTCACGCTTCTCACTCTCTTCGATTTCTCATCTCTTTAGGTTGAATTTTTCCTTTTTTTGTTCTGTTTTTTCTAACTGTACTTATTTTAGAGACAAAGCAAAAACATGCAACGTTGGTCCTATCCTGATGATGAATCAGCAGAGGCCTGTGATGCCATGCTGGCTCCGCCCTCGAATAAACGTTCCACAAGTAGCTCCTGCTCGTTTCCTGAACGGATATGGAATTTTAAGGTTTTTATGAATCAGGATTTGATGACTCATGAAAAATTGGCTTTGGTGGGCAATTGTGAATCTTTGGGCAACTGGCATTTGAGTGGCTGTGTCCTCATGACCAAGGATGAGGGTATGTACGCAATAACCACGGTTTAAAAAATTACAAAAAAAAAAAAAAAAAACAGAAACCGGTAGGTCTTCTATTGCAAACCACAACCACACAATTTTTCCGTAAACTCTTCTCCAGATACGAATGTATGGAGTGCTCAGGTGGCAATACCAAGAGATCGCACTACGGAATATCGTTATTTGGTATGTGCCATTGAACCCACCACAGAGAAACCTTTGGTGCGTCGCTGGGAAACCCATCTTAATGCTAGACTAATACCAGAATTAGCAGAAGACTCGGCTTCAGTCAGTGCGGATGTGTTTGGTGAAGTAAACGGCTGTGAGAGAGTGGATCGTGGTTGGTTGACGTCTGAAACCATAGTCCAGTTAAAATTCTTTAATGCTCCCTTTTCTTGGAAACAACGCATGAAACGTCGTTTGATGTATGTCAAGGTGACACCTATGAATTTGCGTATACCTAGTGGCTGTGATAACCTGCTGGCAGGTTCAAATTGTACCATTTCCACTCTAGAAGATTCCCTATCTAATGACACCCATGATACCAGGGAAAATGGAGGTGATGGTGGCACAGCCTTTGCTTTTTCGGAAGTAACAGCTTTAAAAGCTAATGACAGTGTTATCCGGCCTCAGCCACAGTTTGGCACTGCTTGTGGACCAGATGAATTAGTAATCTTCCATTTAACCATAAGTGACTTTGAGAATACCGCCTATTTGATTGACTTGTATACCTATTCCTCAAGAGCTGATCCCGATGAACCACCCCATCATTTAGGCTATCATTATGTCTTGCCAAATTTATTTAAACTATCTGAAGGTCGTTTAGAAGTGCCTATTACCTGTGCTTCGCGTCATCGTCCCTTGGGTATGATGCAAATGGGTTATTTGATTGTTAAACCAGTACCTTCTTTAAGCATGGACATGTCCATAACTTATTCGCGCTACTGGAACCATAAATGGAAGGGTTTAGATGTGGGTCATCGTGGTTCTGGTACTTCTTTCAAGGCCAATGATACTTTAATTAGAGAAAATACCATAACATCTTTGAAAAATGCTGCCGAGCATGGAGCCGATATGGTGGAGTTTGATGTACAACTAAGTAAGGATTTGGTACCAGTGGTCTATCATGATTTTATGATTTATGTTTCGCTCAAGTCGAAGAATACCATTCAGGAACATGACTTTTTGGCCTTGCCTATGCGTGAGTTGACACTGGAACAATTAAAGAATCTTAAAGTCTATCATACCGCTGAGGGTCAATCGCGTGCACAGCGTTCTTTTCACAATGATGATTTGCAGGAACATCAACCTTTTCCTCAATTAGCCGATGTCCTTGAGGCCATTGATCCTCATGTTGGTTTTAATATTGAAGTTAAATGGTCTCAACGTTTACAGGATGGCAGCATGGAGGAGGAATTTGAACATGTTGTAGATCGTAATTTATACGTCGATTGTATTTTAGATGTCGTCTTTCGTAAGGCTGGCAAGAGGCGTATTGTTTTTAGTTGTTTTGATTCGGATATTTGTACCATGTTGCGTTTCAAGCAAAATCGTTATCCGGTCATGTTCCTGACTATCGGTCAGTCTGAAAAATATCAAAAGTATTTGGACCCTAGAGGAAATTGTATTGAGACGGCGGTATTTAATTCATTGGCTATGGAACTGTTGGGCATTGTAGCTAATACCGAGGATTTACTAAGAGATCCATCACAAGTAAGCGAAGTTTATAAATTATGCTAAAAACTTGAAATATGTGTTAGATAATTATGTGCGTTATAAAAATGTATAATTTAAATCTAAATTAAAATTCTGAAATTAAGCTAATTTATATTTGAATTCATTTTTATTTCCTTTCAGGTTAATTTAGCCCAAAGTCGTGGTTTAGTTGTATTTTGTTGGGGAGATGATAACAATTGTAAAGATACCATTAAAATGCTAAAAGATCTTGGCCTACATGCTATAATTTATGATAAAATGGATGTATTAATTCCAAAAGAGGTTAAGGTATGCAACTCGTCCCAAAAAATATAACAATCCGTGTTGTAATGAACAGGGCTACTAAAAATATGGAAAATCATTTTTTCCTGAACTTTAAATGAACCAAACTGTTACTTATTTATGCGTTTAAAACAATTTAAGAATTTTGACATCGATTTTTTGCAGCACATTTTGTCATACTTTCAGAGAAAATTCTTGTTTGAGAGCATATTTTATACCTAAGAGCATAATTTTACATATATTACACTTGAGAAAAATTTTTTGCATATTTTGCACTCAATACAATTTTTTATATAATTGTTCATTAGAGATTGTCACATACTTTTTTGAAATCCTATTACCTAATAATTTTAATCTTTTAAATGGATAGAAATTTTGGAATTTCCTGATGCATTGTTTTAGGTTAAGAATGTTTTTAAGTGCAAAAAGTAAATATTCTTTAGCAATTGTTAATAAAAATAAAGTTGTTCATAGAATGAATGGTAGAAATTAAGCCAGAAAAAAATAATTTTTAAAGAGCACATTTTTTAATTATAAGTGCATAATTTCCGATTTTGAGAGTAGTTTTTAAGTGCATAAAACACTTTTTATAGAATATATTTTTGGTTGCCCTGGAAACGTTATACAGATTACCGAATAATCTAGATTATCTATGTTCGGTTTATTCAGTTTATACTGTATTTTAAAAATAAACAATTTTCAGTTTCTGTTTACCATAGATTAAATATATTTCTATTATAATATTCTTGCAGCAAAGTGTCTTTTTATTACAAGCCAATGGAGGCCAAAGAGATTTATTGAAACTACAAGCTTTAGAGATGGGCAAAGTTTGGCATTCGCCATCATCTTCTACGCCATCATCATCGAATACAGCTTAAATTTTGTTATTTATTACAAATTTGTTTTAAATAGTGAAAATATTAAATAATGAAAATTAATCATAATTATTTTAGCACTATTTTGTCTTAAATTGTTTTTAATAGCCTGATTTTAATTATAAGCATTTTTCTAGTATCATATTAAACTTAATAATTTTTTATTTGTCTTTTTATACTTTAATAAATAATTTTTGTAATTTATATACATACGTCAATCTTAAAAAAAAATAAATAATAATTTGATAATATATTGAATACTCTTTAGAAAAATCAAAACATTTATGAAAAAAAAAATTTTATAAACAAATTTGATTGCCTTCACTTAACAAAAAACTTGAAAATTTATCTAATATTTTATACATATTAGTAAATTTATTAAAAATATTCAAAACAACATACATTTATCAGTATTATTAATGTTATCGGTTAAATATTAACAGTCTTCAGGTAATAAATTATTATGAAAAACATTTGAAAATATTGTGCATTTAAAATTTACTTTTGAAGAGATTTATGTTTAAGATTATTTCAAAATAATTAGAAATATATACAAATAGGAAAGAAAAAAGTATAATATATATTTTTTCATTGCTATAATTTATCTTTGAAATCAAAATACCTTCTATTTTTATTAGCTTAAAATCAACGAATAAGTAATTTATTAAAGTATTTTTTTTTGAAGTGAAAAAAAAAAAATTAAAAATTAAAAGAACAAAAAATAAAAATAAACACTAATTCTTTAAAAAAGTACCAATTTTCAAAAAATCTTAAAAAAATAAAAATTAAAAAAAAAAAAAAAAAAAAAATACCACGCCAGGAAAAATTTTACTAGTTCTAGAACGCATGAAAATAGACTTGTTCTTCTTTGGAATTCTATGGAACGCTTCTAGACCTAGTTTTTTAATCATAATTTTTTCGCACAATATAAACCTGGTAAGAATTAAAGAACTAGATATAAAGAGATCCAGTGTAGATGACGCGCTCTATCTTATCAAATTTGATCGTCAACATGTTTCAAAAAGAGAGGTTATAAAAATAAGATATTTTTGTAATATTTCTGTGTATTGGAGAAAATAAAGGTCCCAACCAATGATCCAAGTGTGCAAGTAATTTCCGCGCTAATGTATTTTGTATTCTGAGGTAGCTAAAAACAAAAGCTACGAAAGGAATAATAACGATGATATTTCAAATGAAAGGCTAATGCAAATATTTTTTAATGCTGTCGATGCTTTGCAAAGATGTCAGAATAAGTACGACATGCTACGAGTTTTTGGTATGATGCTTCAACAAGCCATATGCTGCCATGCACTGGTGGCTATACAATTTTTAGGGAGGAGTTCGAATTGCAATTAAAGGTAATATTAAGCATTAAATACTTATGTATATTCTCTATCTGGACAAGTTCAAAACATATTCAATTCCCTTGTATTATCGCGCACTTTGGCCAGCAATCAGTAAGTGGGTGGAAAATGAAATTAGGTGTCAGAATATTGACCAACCTGTTACTAATTCGGGTAATTAGATTTTTTTAATAAATTAAAATAAACAAAATTAAAGAAACGTTTAATAAAATACCTGTAGGTCATAAAAATTCTTGGCCACGAAAAATCTCTGATATTATTAAAATGTTTATTAGTCAGAGAAATAAATGCAAACGTAAATTTCTAAGATGTAGGGATTTTAATTATAAAAATCAATTGAGATCGAAATTAATACTAGTCAAAATTATTTCAAATTTGCCCTCGGGCTCTAAGAAATTTAGGAATGTAATAAAAGCCCTTAAAGGAAACAAAATGTCTGATCTTCATGTAAACGTTGAAGTTTTAAAAGCTGGCGCTGAAAAGGCCAGCTCAATAGCAGACATATTTGGTAATTCACAATCCATTACTTTAAATAATTATTCACCTATGTACACAGCTGTCACTAAATTTGTTCATGATCTTAATGATAAAATTCTTGACAAATTGAACGTGGAAGCTGAAGTTAGATCATTTGTACTTTTATTAAAAAATTGAAAAATGCTTTTTACACGATTTCAATAAAATCTGTATTTGTCAGTTGTGAAAAACATACATTTTACTAATATTTACGCTAGTTATATGGAAGTTTGGGATGATGCTATTGGTTTCCTAACATCAACGAGATATACCTCAAACTGTATAGAATTATTTCGTCTTTAAAATACTGTTATTTAAATTTAAATTCAGTTATGCGCGCAATTAAAAAAAAAAAAACAGAAATTTAAAAAATCGGATGTAATTCCATGAGATTTTATGCGAATGACATAAACATTTATATTTCTTAGTTATTTTGCAAGGTTGCGTTATTTACTCGAATCTACTCATTAGATTCCGCAAAGTTTTTTAAACAGTCGGAGAAACCACAAGGAACGTTGTTTGTTGAAAATACTTGTGAATTATTCTTTTTAATTTAAATAATTGAAAAAAAACATATGATTTTTTATTCAAACCTTTTGTGGCAGAATAATTTTATTTCTTTGAATTTTTTTTTGTTTTTGAATAAAAATATCAAAATATTTATTTGAAATTTTTCTATTCTCATGAAAACGCGCAAAACACTCGCAAACTGTGCAATGTATGCAAGTTTGCATACTCGCAAATAAAAATTGTATGGAAATTAATTGCACAACACTTAACAGTTTGTATAACTATGACATGCGACCATTCTGGGATTCCTTAATAGCATTGTCCCCACACCCTTTCTTTTCAAAGACTTCTCAGTATCAATATCAACTACCCCAGAATTAAGGGCTAGTTCAGTTGAGGTTTATACTGATGGGTCCAAATCTGCTGATGGGGTTGGGGGGGGGTGTCTATATTCCCGCTTATAGGAAAAACATTTCCTTTAAATTGCCAGATCACTGCAACATTCTTCAAGCAGAGATCTCGGCCATAATATGGGCGGCGAACTGGCTAATATACTATAGGGTATTCGGAGTGGATATCCAAATCTGTACAGATAGTCAGACCGTGATCAAAACGCTCCCGGGTGTCTTTTCGACATCCAAATTGGTACATGAATGCACGGACATCTCTGAACAATATGGCGAGACATTCTAACCTGGAGTTGGTGAGGATTAGGGGTCATTCAAGAACCCCGGGAAATTTTATTGCGGATACAGTAGCCAAAGATGGTTCCCTTCTTCGAGGTGAAGATACGGACCAACTGGTTGGTCCAGGATAGGTGGACAAATGAATCCACATGTTCAACCCGGAGGCAATTATGGCCCCATTTTGATGAAAGTCGATATAACTTCATCATGGGACTATCGAGACATCGGCTGAGAACTCTGGTAGCTGTGGTTACAGGGCATTGGATTGCTGGTGCGCATGCTAGGAGACTAGGGATCCCTTTTAACTACTTTTGCAGAAGTTGTCGGGATGAGGAAGAGGAGGAGACGGTGTAGCATCTTTTATGTCACTGTCCCACTCTTGCCGGGATTAGGACTTCCAATTTTGGTGGGCCGTTTATGCATATGTTGTCAGATCTATCTGATATCGATGTCAGATGGATCAGCTCTTACATACATGCGTCGGGTCGGTTCGCTTCGAACGTTGGAATGGACATGTGAGGTAGAAACACATGATCCTTCAGGGTTTCACAACGGAACCAAATTGGACCCAAGTGTGCTGTCTCTGGACAACTGCCTTAATAACCTAACCTAACCTAGTCTCGCAAACTTGCACCGTTTAATTGTGCATTTATAAATCAGCTGTCTTTTTGTTTATATTTAAAAGTTAATGATAATTGCGATGTAAAAAATTATAGTTACGTTAATTAAAATAAAATCACTGCATGTATCTTTAATTTCAACAAAATTTTTCAATTATTTACAATGATTTATTATTTTCTTATTCTTAATGTTGCACAACATTTGAAAAGATGGTTTATGAAACATATCGCGCAAATACAATTGCACAAATGGGAAACTTAAGCGTTTAAATGAATACCCCTATTGTTTTCAAATAAAAACCCTAAAAATTTGCTGAACTTTTTGCAATTAAGTAAAATACATACGAATATTATTCAAGGTTGAAATATTCAAATACAAAAAAATTTGGTTATCTTCTTGTAAAAAATAAAATAATGCAAAATAAAAATATTTTCTTCTTTAATTTATTTTTTTCAATCAGATACCAAAATTATATAAAAATTCATTTGATTTAGTGTAGATAGAAATCCTTAATGTTTTTATTTAAAAATGAATAATTTGATAAACAAATATTTTAAATTAGAAATAAAATAAAAAGTATTCTCATTTTTTATTTTATTCACAAGTAACGGCTATGGTTATTCTATATAAAATCGAATAAGTTCCACAGTTTTTTTCAAATTTCTAAAAACTAAATCTTGTTATATTTACAACAAAAACTTCTTTATAAATTATAATTTTTTTCTATAAAAAATTATAAAAAATTGCAGTTAAACGCGAAAAAATATTGGAAAAATCTTATTTCTTTCAAAATTGTTTAAAAATGTTCTTTCGATATTTGATCCAAAGAAGTAAAAAGAAATGTTTGGTTTCTCTACTTACCAAAAAAGTTTAAAGTACCAAGTTTAAATTGAAAAAGTCAACAATAGAATAGCTAAATTTAGAGGGTATATTGGAAAATTTCAAAGATAATTTATGATGTCCTCAAGAAGTTCTATAAATAACGCTATATTATTGCTGTAGTGATTTTTCACTGTAGGAGTGAGTAATGAACATTTGGAGAATACCCATTTCACTTTTTTTTGTTAATATGCGTTTAACTAAATTCAACGTTTGTTAATAGTTGTAATATTTTTCATTTTACAAATAAAACATATGTTATTTCTCTTTGATAAAAACGAATTTCGTAATCTTATCTTTTTAATCCAAAAAACAGCAAAATAAAATTTTATTACAATAAACATTTGATGTTCATAAAATTAATAAAAAAAATTTATACGCTTTGGTGTCTAAAACATACCAGTTGAAAAAATATTAAAATACTAATGAAATACAATTTTCTTTTTCTTTTTTTTAAATATTTAAATATTTATAGAACAAGACTTCTATTATAATTGCAGTTAATTGAATCCTTCAAAATTTTATTAAACATTTTTGAAAGAAAATCGAAGCATTTCAAAATGTTTAACATATAAAATATACATTCGTTATAAACCTCTCAATATTTTAGATTTTGGAAAAAAAGATAATGTTGTTAATGTTTTCATTGTATATCCTTCACCACAGCTGTAAAGGGTATAATAAGATTGTCATTTCGTTTGTAATTTCCACAATTTTCGTCGGAGAGCAAAAAAGTTTATATTTTCTGGATTCTTATAAGAAATGATGCCGATAGAACAATGTCTGTCCGTCCGTCGGTTGTTATGGAGTTTATAAAGCCCAAACGGAAATCTTTTCAATAATTTTGCTACTGAAATTCAGAAAGATCGGTTCATAAATGGCGGAGAGACGTGTAAAAAACCGTTTTTGAGGTTATATACATATATTGAAACTCGAAAAAACTGGTAAGGAGATATTAAAAAAACTGGCTTTTCAAACCAGTACAGATTTTGTTTTTGCAAAAAAAAAAAAGATTTGCTGAATATTTTTGCTGAAGAAATGAATTCAGTCGGTCCCTTAGTTACAGAGATATCGGCCAAAACATATTTTTGAACGATATCTAAGTTGTAAAAAACCTATGGACTTCGTTCTTATATAGATCGATCACAAATATTTTTTTTGAATTTTGGTTTTTTAATCAACTAAACAACCGAGTTATTGGAAAATCAGTTTTTTATTTATTTTATTTATTGAATAGAGACTTCTTTCTTTCATAGAAAAATCGAAATTTTTCTTTTAAGAATTTTTGTGTCGAAAAAATGAATTTAGTACATCCAATATTAACTGAGTTATAGGCCAAAACGCTTTATTAGATTTTTTGAAGTTCCTATATAAGTCATGGGCCTCGTTCTAGCATAAATCTATCACAAATATTTTTCCGAATTTCAGTTTTTAAATCAGTCAAATCTGTCCATACATTTTTCACCATATACTTCTATAATTTAATATTATCTTACATTTATAAAATATTTGTTCTGCACCGAAGTGATTATATCTTTCTTCAATATGTGCAAACTTTTGTAAAATTCCAAAGTATTGAATTTGTTATTTACCAGCTTGTATCGGTGCGCTTCGCTACCCTATTTGATGCAATAATTAATATTTACTTTATATAGGAGTTACTACACTCCTTAGACCTACCTATTCACCCTATTCGAAATTTGATGTGAAAATTACTTAAATTTTTTTTAAGCTAATCGGTTCACCCGTTTGAGAGTTATAAAAAAGTCGGCGTAAAATGTGAGAGTGGTGTCCGATCAACAGGCAATATAACCTATAACATTCTAGATTCATTAATAACGTGTAAATTTGAAAAATAGCAGTTAAAGTAGGCATAAAACATGGGTATGACATCCAATCGAGATCTAACAAGGCCTATAACCACCTCTGGTGTTTAATATAACGTATTTCATTTTCATATAACACATCTCAACATGACTGAAGGGTATATAAGATTCGGCACAGCCGAATACAGCACTCTAACTTGTTTAAATAGAATTTTTTTTGTTTTTTTAGACAATTTTCAAAATATGTACTAAACATTTTGTTTATATTACAAAATTGTATGAAAAATAATTGAATAGAGAATAATTTAGTTTTGAACAGAAAAATTTAAGCACACAAATCTGAGTCGAATAATAAAATACCAGCAGTTCTGAAAATAAATAACTCTAGTTATTTTTGTAACAAAGAAACTAGAAACTCACCTATTAATGTAACATAAAGTAAAAATAAGAAGGTTATATTCATCTTGGCCAAATCTGTTATGTGCCATTCTAATTTAGAAATTTATCTTATCTTATGGGAGTTGTGTGGATCACTCCCATTTTTAGTTTGGGAGTTAATGTCGATCGCTTAACTATTTGTATGAAATTTCGATGCTTTAGATGCTTTTGTTTATAAAATCTATCTCCTAAATTGAAAAAAAAAGATTAATTTTAATTTGCTTTTTGTGCACTTAATAAATATGATTCAAAAAAAGTTTCTATTTTCATAAAATATACTCTTCTGACTACTTTTTTAAATTTATATCAATCTATACATATATAATTACTAAAACTATTTTTTAAATTTGAAAAATCCCACGTGACTTTTTTGTCACCCAATGAACTTAAAATTTGGTTCAAAATGTCACCATTTTCGACCAATGCCGGAAGCAGGTTAGTAACACTCAATCAAATAAATTTTCAGAAAATAGTAAAAGAATCTGATCACTCTTTTTTCGTAATCAATAGATTTTGATAATTTTTCAAAGTTAGATGATCTGAGAAATTAAAAAAAATCAAAACATTATTTTGAAATGTATTGGGAATCTTAGGATATTTTTAAAATATTTTCACTCCTATATAGCGGAAACTATTTGAGAAAAAAAAAAAAAAAAAAAATTAACATTTCCAAATTGAAGCGCAAATATCTTTTTAACCATAACAGATATTATAGGTGAGTAAGAATATTTTTTCTTCATCTCATCAAGTTCTATACAAAGGTTTCTAAATCTTTGAAATCGGACTTGATTTGTAGCAGTTACGATATTTTGAAATTTTTCGTATTCAAATTTTTATTATTCAAGGTAACTACAGGATGATTTTTTTGAAAGCTTAGCTACTTCTCCTCAACTCACCTATATATTTCAATTCGATCTGTCCATTAGTTTAGGAAATACGGACTTATTACCAAAATTTTTTTGATCGGCCACACTGTGTGTACGACAACGACTTTTTTTTGATTTTTGGTCGATAACATTTTAGGAATTGATTTTTTCCACTTTCAATACCAAACAAATGCTATCGAAGCTAAATATTTTAGCCAAATTTGGTCAATATAGGTGATCCTCCTCAATACTTACTGTGCTTCCAACAAACAGATGGATAGACATAGCTAGATCGTCTTAGAGTTTCACGAAAGTATGTGATTTTAGATGAATATTTCGATATATTTTTGTATGATAAGTATAAAAAAGAAATGTAAATATATAATAAGATTAAAGTAATTTTTGCAGAAAAAAATTAAGCCTTTATGGAATCTAGTAGCTAATCTGAAACTTTAAAAAGTTTACATTCTAGATTACTGGGAGACAGTAAAGTAGCTAATTAATTTTCTAATTCTTTAAAAAGTTTAGAAAAGGGTTTAGGGATCTTAATAAGATTAAAGGAATTTTTGCAGGAGAAAATAAATTAAGCCTTTATAGAATCTAGTAGCTAATCTGAAACTTTAAACAGTTTACATTCTAGATTACTGGGAGACAGTTAAATAGATAATTAATTTTCTAATTCTTTAAAAAGGTTAGAAAAGTGTTTAGGAATCTTGAAAATTTCTTGACAAAAGTCAAGAGTTCTCTAAGTTTTAGAGAACTGTGGGTATGTTTATGTGGGTGTGTGAAAATGCTACGTAAATCGTACAAGAAACACATGATGTCGAGTATATGTCAGCTGTGTTTTCCAAAACTCAAAATATCACAAAAAAAAAAAAAAAAAAAAAATACTACGAAATTTGGGGGGGAAGAAAAAAGGAGTGTGGATTTTATTAAAGAAAAGGTTTCTCATATTTTTTGGTGTAATTTATTGTTGTTGTTTTTAGGGCCGGTTGACTGTTTGAGTGTTTGGGACATGAACACAAATAACCAACAATGTCTTTACTTTATGTGTAGAGTTTTGTGAGTGGTGCGCTTGTACAATAAATTTGTTATTATTTCATACAATACCAAAACATATTTACACTCTCCCAAACACACATACACACATAAATCCAACAGAAACAGAAGCAGACATAGATACAATTTGGCCGAATAGAACAACAGAACGGAAAAAGAGCGATACGTCCCCGTTATCAGATTTAGTAAAGTAGCTGCTGATTGAGTAAAAAGTTGTTTGGGAACCAAAAAGGAAAAACTTTATAAACGCATTTTATTTTTTAATTTAGACTCCTAAAAAATAAAATAAATAAAATCTTCATTAAAACTTTGCTAATACTGTTAAAAACAAATTATAATATTAAAGAAAAAATAAATTAATTTAAAAAGGAAAAAGAATATTACTAAAGAAAATAGTTTTTTTTTTAACAACAAATTATTACAAAAGGTAGATACATACATACAAACATTCCTTTGTGGTGAGAAATTAAAGTTACTAAAAATTTTCAAAACAAAATTTTAACATCAAATAATTATAAATTTATCCATAAATTTTATAAAATTTTCTTTTAACTGCCACTACTTTTACTAATTTAATAAATTACTTTAATTTTGTGTTAAACAAGTTTTAAAAAAATATAAATGATTTATTAAAAAGTTAACAGAGTTTTTACCAAAAAAAAAAAAAAAAAAACAAAGAAAAAAGCCAAAAAGAAAGCGTCAAAGTAAAACCAAAGTGCCACCAAGCAAGCAAACGAGAAAAATCGATGAAGTTTTAGAAGAAGCTAATATTTTTTTTACTTGCTTCCTATTTTTTTTAATTAAAGTGAAGTGCAAACTTAGCTAGAAATTTATAATAAAGAAAATAATTAAAAATGCCTTAATATAAATAAAATCAAAAATTATATTTCAATTCTAAAAAAATTCTAAAAAAAAAAAAATTGTTTCAAAAAGAGGTTAATTTTCTTGTTATTAAATCAATTCAACGCCTCTTAATTAATTACCACAGAAAAAAAATAATTCTTATTGAAAAAATCTTATAGATTTTTAATATTAAATATCAAAATGTGTTATTTTATTTCGATAAAAAAAAAACATGAAAAAAATAAACAAAATAATATTTTAGTGTTCTTTGTAAAATCTTCTATATCTTAGAGATACAAAAGTATGACCAGCAAAAAAATAAAATTGAGGTTGTATACATTTTTATTTGCACATATGTGTATGTACATGCATACATACATACATGCACTAACACAATATTAATATAAAACAAACATACAAACAAACTAAATTCAAAAGTACTTGCATTGGAACAAGTCAAAGGTGGCGTTGGCGGTGGCAGTGATTGTAATGGTGACGATATTCTCTGTACATTTTTATATTGCTTTACGTGAAAATTGTTTACAAGATCTTATTTATATGTTTCAAATCCTCGGTCTCTTGAAAGACATAAGTATAAGCCTTTGGAAAATGTGTCTAGATGACAGAATATTTAAACAATCATTTCGCAAAATTTCTAGAAAATTTCAAATGTATATAACTTCAACAAAATATTTGTAAAAGAAATAAAGCAGAAGTTAAGTTTTGTAAATATATTGTTTTTAACAATAGAATAAGGTCAGTGAACGAGACAGTCAATCTTAAATGCCAATTACCAATCTTTCATATTTTATTGCTTTTATGCAAATAGAATTCATATAAATTAAGTAGATGGAGAAATACAATCCTATGGTTCAAGTATCAGTTGTGGTGGAATTTATTTCGATACTATTCATGAGCGATAAAGTGATTTTTGAAAGTAGAATATGAATTTCGGAAGGACTCTATCTAAATTTATACTTGAATTTTTTTTCTGCTTATTCAGTACTATTCCGGAAATAAAATATATAGGTCTAGATTAAATCATGAATTTGAAATATATATAGTACCAGTAGATGAGAAAAAAAGGGGCTAAATTGAATTTTAAAAATGTAAAAAAGGCTAAATGTCCTAAAATAATAAAGCCAGAAAAAAGTTAAAATTAATTTTCAAATTAAAAGCTTATTTCATCTCGTTGGCATTAGCTTTTGTTTAAGCATTTTAAATTTTTTTGGGTTTTGTTGTTGTTTTAAAATTATATTCAAGAATAGTTTTCATAGTTAATTAATTAATATATATATATATATATATATATATATATATATATATAAAGCTAGAAGCTAAAATGAAAATTTTTAAGCTAAAAGCATAATAAAAAGGCCTCAAAAACTGGCAACACTGGTACCTATATAAC
The DNA here is from genome assembly GCA_932274085.1 of Protocalliphora azurea. Classification (NCBI taxonomy): domain Eukaryota; kingdom Metazoa; phylum Arthropoda; class Insecta; order Diptera; family Calliphoridae; genus Protocalliphora; species Protocalliphora azurea. Next base: position 154,733,124 of record OW026520.1, read on the forward strand.
TTTCTATACCCTACACCATAATATGGTTATTATGTGTTTGCGCTAAAAAATATAAATCTCATATAAATATTATTATAGTTGTGTAAATCATACTTCCAAATTTAGTAAAAAATAATTCACAATTGAACTCATGTTTCATATAAGACCCTCTACGAAGATTATTTTTACCAATTTTTTCTTCGAAAATTCGATCTTTTTTAAAAATTTAAAACCTTGGATGGTTGGGGTACTGTGTACTTGTCCTAATGTTTGTAATGTAGAGAAAAATCTTTGGACCTTCACGTTAAATATACCGTTCGTATCACTTCCATCTTAAGTAGTTTTAAAAAATATGTACTTAAAAGTTCTCTGGAGGACCAAAATCCCATGGAGAAAAATTTAAAAATATTTTATTCATGATAAGCTAAAAATTACGAATTTTTAAGATTCACTTTGAGAAAAAGTAGAAACTTTTTTTTGGTAAAAATGTGAAGGAATTTTTTGAGACCCATTTCGAAGAAAATAAAAAGATTTTGTTTTGCCAGAATGTGTGGGACCAATAATTTATTTTTCAATCAATGGTAGGGAATTGAAGACTAATTTTTTTTTTTTTTTAGAATTGCATTCTACTCATCAATGCGCATTATTCGACTGGTCTTTCTACACCAGAATCTCAAAAAATCAGTTTCTCAGGACATTTTATGTAAACCTTGTGTGCAAAGTGTCAAGCCCAAGCCTATTGAAATTGTTTAAACAAAGACACCAAAGGAAAGTTCTTTTATAAAATTAGCATTTTTATTACTTAAAATGTAGAACTAAATGTATTTATTGCAATTTTTGAGTTATTAATAATTACTTTCTATATATATATATATATATATATATATATATATATATATATATATATATATATATATATATATATATATATAAAATAGGCTACTTTATTTTTCGTTAGGAGCAGGAGTAATTGTCGCATATCTAAAGAATTATTATAGGGAAAATTTTAAGATTTTGTGGAGATAAGTTTCTTAAAAATATTGAAAATTAAGATGAACATAGGGCGGACAAGTCTATAGGGTATGGGTGCCCCATATAAAGTAAATCTTAATTATCGCATATATTAATAACAATTATAGTGAAAGTGTTCGAATTTTGTGGAAATAATCTTCTTATCAAGTTCTACTATTGAGATGAAGATAGAGCGGACAAGTCTAGGGGGAGTGGTAGCCCCCATATATTATAGAAAAAAATCTTAAGATTTTGCGAGAATCATTTTCTCATAATTGATTTTTTCATAAGTGAGTTGAAACTACGGTAGGCCTTGGGAAGTAGTAGCCTCCAAGAAAATTAAATATTAGTTATTGCATTAATAGATATAGCGAAGCACACCGGGTTAAGCTAGTAAAATAATAAGCAAAACATTACTTTAAGAAAAGCACTTCAAAAGTAGTGAAATCCCCCAAAAAACATTACTTTAAGAAAAGTACTTCCCCAAAAAATCGCCAAAAGTAATGAAATCGCCAAAACTAAAAAAATTGCCAAAAATTAAAAAAAAAAAAAACTGTGCTTTACATCTTAACCCAGTTGATAGCTATTAAGACTAAGATTTAGAACAGCCAAATATAGAAAATTGTTTTTTTTTTTTTTTTTAGAAAATGTCCCTTTTTTTGGAAAATTTGTACTTTTTTTTAAATTGTTGTCTTTTGAAGATTTGTGCTTTTGGAAAATTTGTGCGTTTTTATTTTTTTTAATTTGGTGCTCAAATTTGGTATTTTTTCGAAATGTAAAGTTTTTAATTTTTCTTTGACAAATTTATACCTTTTGTTTATACTTTTTTAAAATCCTTACTTTTTTATAAATTTGTAATTTTTTAGAACGCAAGTCCTTTTTATAATTTGATATTTGCTTATTTCAAAGTAAGTACATTTTTCAAAATCGTTTCTTTTTTTTGAAAATTTGACTTTTTAAATAATTGAATTTTTTATATTGATACTTTTCTCGAAATCGATAATTTTGAACAATTATATACTTTTTCTTAAATTTGTAACGTTGTCGAAAATTAAAAAAATTGATTTTAATTGGTGCTTTTTGAATTTTTTTTTTAAATCTGTACTTTTTAAAATAGTTTTTTCAAAGTTATGCTCTTTTGCAAATTTGTCTTTTTTTTAAAAATTATTAGATGTTAATATTTCTTGGAAAATTTATATATTTTTTAAAATTTATTACTTTTTAAATTGTTACTTTTTAAAAATGAGTTCTTTTAGTTCTGGTTCATTTTTAAAAAATTGATTTGAAAAAAGAAATGATACTGTTTTTCTTTCTATTAAAACTGTTGATATTTTGTTTACTGTTCCAGTACAGGAAAAACAAAAATTATTTCGGTCAGGCAGCGGAATATTGTGAAAAAGTTTTTAAAGTATTATTTATTTATTTTTTTTTTGTATACATACTGTCTAATCATAAAATCAAAAACGTCGATTTAAATCCATAAAGTCAACTATTTTAAATTTCTTATCATAAAACAATTTTCTATCAACATTTTAAAATTTCGTTTTTAAATTTATATATAAAACATTCTCCTCAGTTGTTGGGGTCATCGGAAAGTTCATTTATACAGACAGGTGGATAACATTATTTATTATTATTAGAAAATATATCGAAATTAATACATAAGGAAATTAAACCATTTAAATTTCATGTTATTTTTATATGCAATCTTTAGTTTCTAGAAAATCAAGATATAATTTTTGGAAAAATTGAGTTATGTAGAATGGTCAATTTGTAATATTATATTTATTACCTTTTGATACTGGAAACTAAAAATAATTTACATCAAAAAATTATATTTTTTATATTATATTCCATATGGAGTGAAAAGTGCTCAGGAAATTTTTTAAAAGTAATACAAATTCATTAATTTTCTGTTTCCATAAAAATATGATATTAATCATTTAAATCGATTAAGTATGTAAATAAAAAATTTGTTTGAGGTTTTTCTTCAATTTTGATAAAAACATTTCCATATAAATAACTATATAAAAACTTAATAATAAATTTTACTTAGAAATTATCTTGCATTATTATCTAAATAATATGCTTTAATAAAAAAAGTAATTCCTTGAAAACTCTGAATATTCAACAGACACTTGGCCAAAATACAATAATAACAAAAACCAAGAAAAAAAAACATCATTGTGATTTGCTATTCTTGGTTATTTCGTGTTTATGTTTTGCTATTTTTGTTTTTTTTTTGCTTTTTTGTTGTTAAATGTTTTTGGAATTGTTGTTTATATTATTTTATTATTTATTATTTTGTTGTGGTTCAAAACAATGATTCCACCTTTTTTCCAAAAGACCTACAACAACAATAATAATAATCGTATCTATTCGTTGGTTCGTCTTCGAACAATACAAATAAAACTGTTGCTATTTTCTAGGCGTTTTAAATTTGTGTTTGTATAGATGTGTGTGTATATGTTGCTGAGTATGCGATTTTTAAGTGTGTAAATAAATTTTAATTATTTTCTATTGAAAGAAATCAAATCATAACAAACTAAAAACAAAAGCAATAACATCAACAATAACAAAAACATCTTTATTAAACATTATCGACATTATATTAAACAAGTGAGAATGTTATATTCGGCTTGGACGAATCTATATACCCACCATCTGAAGCTTTCTAAAATTTCATTTTATATGGGTGGTAAAGTAGGTGGTCCATGCCTATTTTTGGTGCTTGAACTATTTGTGTAAAATTTCGTTGATGTACGTGCTTTTTTGTAAAAGATATCGGCCGAAAAGTATAAACTGGAATTACGACGGACACCCTGTTTTTCTAGCATTTGGTCTAAAATTTTTTTATTTATGGACCGAATAATACCAAATAAGACAAATATTTGATATTTTGTCACCCTAGGATGTCTATCCTGCTTCCAACAGACAGACAGACGGACAGATCATCGTTAGATCATCTTAGATTTTCACGAGATGATTACTTCGACATGTTACCACAGGTCTACAACTGAGATTAACGCTGATATAATATGTGAGATAACGCCGGCAGTGGAGAGTAACCATATTGTTTATGTTATGTTAAATCTTTAATAAGGGGTACACGTATTCTAATAAATCCTATAAGATATCATTATTTTCAATCAGTCACAGAGTAAACAAGTTCTTTTTATTTAAGCAATTCGCACTTTTTTAGCATAATTTTTATAAAAATATTTTTAATATGTAAAACAAACACTAAAAGGAAACAATTTTACAAAATAACATTGTTTTTCAGTAATTTCCAAAATACACATGCACACACACAAATAATCTTTCGTGTATGCTTATTTTTTTTTGACAGTTCATCTTATAAGATGGTTGTGTAGAGAAATCTCATCACAACAGTCTCATAATACATCTTATAATAGTAATATTTGAATCTACACGTGAAATAATTCTCTCAGAGAGTGAATTTGACACTCTCTGACACAAAAATCTTACATATTATGTTACGTCTAGACGGGCTGTTACACACCGAATGACAAACATTATTTTCTGATGGATATAAAAATAAAATAAAAATCTAACAAGAAAATCTATTCATTATGGCTAAATGATACTTATAAATATTTAATAAAATTGTGTGTTTGTGAGTTAGCGAGAGAATCCATGTATGTTTGTTTGTGTATATAAGAATATTTTCGAAATTTTCTTTGAAGGATGAGTCAATACTTATTATTTTTTCAATACTTATTTGTTATTGTTGCTTTTGTTTATTTTAATAAAACAATCAATGTTAAAAACAATTTGAAAAACCTCCTCTTCTTAAATACATACTTAAGTAGTAGAAGTACATACATATATACATACATAAATAATTCCAATTAATTTAAAATGAGTTGTCCAAATAAGAAATATGTATGTTCAACAAAAATATCATTTAATATTCTTAAATTTTAAATTACTAATACAACAGCAACATCATTTGAAATTAATGCCTTGTTTTTTTTTTCTTTCTTTAACTTGAATATTTAAATTATCTTTGTATTTATTACTTGTACAGTATATTAGAATCTAATTGTGGATATGTATAATAAAGTGACCATAATAAGAAGGCTGTAAATAAGTAATAAACAGGGCAACCAAAAATATGCAAAAACATATTTTTTCCTGGTCCTCAAATGAATTAAACTGTTAGTTGTTTATCCGTTTCAGATAATTTTAAGAATTTTGGCATCAATTTGTTATTGTATATTTTGATCCAAACATTTACCATGTTTTCATAGAAAATCTTTTTCTAGAGCATATTTTTACAATTTAAATGGCATATTTTTTACTTAAGAGCATAATTTTGCTTATTTTACACTTAAGAGAAAAATATAGCATATTTTACACTTAGGAGAAAAATATAGCATAATTTGCAAAATTTTTACTGTTTTTTGTTAATTTTTACTATCACGTACGTTTTTCATATCCGATTCCCTAATAATTTTCATCTTATAAATTTATAGAAATTTTGTAATTTTCTAACCAATATTCAAAGCTTATACTTTGAATATTTCTAAGTGCAAATAGTTCTTAGAAATTACTAATAAAAGCCAAGTAATTTTTAGCATGAATATTAGATAATTTAAAATTTAATAATATTTTAAGAGCATATTTTTTCGATTTTTAGTGCATTTTTTTTATGCGCATAAAAAATTTGTTTATAGAGCATATTTTTGGTAGCCCTGGTAATAAGTATATAACTAGAATATTATAGTAGTAATAAGAAACTACTATGTATAAAGTTATTTTTTATATTTTTCAGTAAAGCATTTAAAAGTTGTTGGTACTATAAGAAAATTTTCGCAATTTTGTTGCGAAATTTCTATTAAATTATACCATATGTTTGGAAAATTTTTAAATTTAATCAAATCAGAATGAAATAAGTATGTAATATTTTGAAAATCTTGAATCTTGAAAAGTGTCATCATAATATTTGTAATTGATTTCATTATGTACATTGCAGCCGTTAATTCTCACATAAATCATTTTATATCCTCAGCAAAAAAAAAAAAAAAAAAAAAAGCTGAAAAAGAGCTGAAATTTCATGATTATAACATTGTGTTGTCATTGGAAGAAAGTACTTAGTGCTGAAAAAAGAGCTGCAAAAGTTTTTTTTTAATCCATGTTTGTCATTGGTAGGATGTTGTTCTTTTATGCTTCTTGTTCATTGCTTTTGAAGTACTTCTCTTAAAACTATATTTGTAAAATTTTTTTATAAAAATATGGTTTAACAAATGTTCTTCGATTCGTGAAATTTTTATTTTATTTATTATCTTTATAAAAATACATTTATTTTCACTTTTTTAGAAAAAATTTTTATAACTTTCAAAAAAGTGCAAAGTATGCTCTTAGTTCTACTTTTAAAGTGGGGAAAAAGTTCTTTCTTTGGAAGCACTTGCTCGTTTTTTAAGGATTGAGAAAAAAAAACTAGATAACCATAAATATAAGAAATTGTACAAGGTTTACGACTTTTTTTGATCTCAAGATACCATAGCACTACCTTATAGCCAATATTGTTCTGATAATAAACACCGAACGTTTTAGTCGATTTGGACAAAAAACTTCACGCACCGATCACAATTTCTAAAATGCTTTTGAATATTTTTTTTTAAATATTTTTATTTGAAAAATTTGTATAAAAAGTTCCAAATATTTAAATAGAAGTTAAGTATTAAGTATGGATTAAAATCGCTTTGTTTTGTATTCTTTTTTCACCTTAATAAGAAAAATATTTTGATATCATCAAGTATTTAGAAGAAAATTACTTAAGACTTGTCGGTTTTCAAATAAAATATAAACATTTGACTAGAAACTAATTTAACGTATTTTTTTACATATTATGTGTGGAATTGGTAGGATATGATTTAATTTATAAAATAAAATGTAGAGAAATATAAATATACTATCAATAAAAATAAAAATTTAATTAATTTTTTTATTTATAAGTTTTATATTAATTTCTCGATTTTTCAAAAATTGCGTAGAAAAATTTTGTAAAATTATTTTATATGAAAGAATACACTAAAGAGTAGTAAAAACTCAAGTAGTTTGGTGGAAAATGTAATTTTTATACCCTACACCATTATAGGTTGGGGTATTAAGCGTTTGTGCTGATGTTTGTAACGCATAGGAAAAGTTATCCAACACCCACCTTAAAGTATACAAATCAACTCAGAATCACTTTTTAAATCGATCTAACGATGCCCGTCCGTCCGTCCGTCCGTCTGGCTGGCTGGCTGGACGGCTGGCTGGCTGACAATCCAATGAATTTGTCACGTGAGACTTTTCTGATACAAGGATGAAGTCTATTGAAATTGGTTGTGATAGGTCCATTATTTCATGTAACCCCCATACAAATGTCCCCCAGAAATAGAGTTTCCATAATTTTCCATAGCCCACTTCCAGGAATCGCCTTAAAGTGCATAAAATCATCTAGATGTTAGTATCAATGCATTGTTCTGTATTTGTATATTTTATTTTACATTTAGTAAAATTGGCCACAGGTGTAATATAAGTCCTCTTCCCGAATTTTTATGCTCGTACACAATGGTGTAGGGTATCATATATTTGGTATTGACTGACTATATCTTTCTTTCTATAAAGAATTTTTAGCACGATTGATCCGTGAACTTTTTTAACGATCGCGAAAAATTATTACTGTATTCCTTCATTCCTTTCCATGCTTTACAAGTCCTTACTATGGTATTTTGGTTATTTGCAAAAATTGCAAAAAGTTTTAATCCAATTGTGCAAGTAAGGAGCGAAATTGAGATTTATAAAATTTTAATATTTTTAATATGTTAAATTTAGCTGATAAATATAATTTTTTTTTGAATTTAACTTTAATAATAATAATAAAAGTAATTTTTTTTTAATATATAAAAAGTGTAAAACACAATTTAATGACTTTCATAATTTCCTATATATCTTTCAATTGGGCCCCTGGAACTGTGCTCTAAAATAAAACAGGTAATGAAATATTTGGTTTTAAAGTTTAAAAAAGAATTGACAAAAAATTTTAATTGATATTCAATTAAAAAAATTGATTAAGCTTTTAATTATTTCAATTAATAGTTTTGCTTTTGAAGATTTATTAAGTAAATGATTGTGGCTGAAGCAAGTAAACTATAAACTACTATATATTAATATTAAGGACCGGGGTTGTAGAAAAACCTCACTTCAATATCACGTTGTGACAGTGAAAGTATCCTTTTTAAATGACCTAGTCTAGGTCATTGGCCTAATTCACTAAATAATTTTGCTATTTTTTTAAATTTGAATGCACCTTTAAAATCTGACTGGAATTTCACGAACTCAAAAAATTTTTAAAAAATTACTTTTAAGTGGATTTAAAATTTTCATTTTCCTCTATCAAATTTAGCCTTTATTTAACTAGAAATTACAATAATATACTAATGTATAGTTTATGTAAAATCTACATTGAATGTGTGTAATGTTTCTGTAAGAGTTCTTTCTATATAAATGTTAATAAATAGTATACTTATATTGAAAACAAAATAGAAGTCTTTATTTCTATAGGACGTTCCAATAAAGATATTCATATTATCCTCAATAAAAACAGTAAAGAGCAAAATATGCAAATATGCATATAAACAAAATAAACAAAATACAGTATAAATTTTGCAAATTATGCTATATTTTTCTCTTACAAAATTATGCTTTTAAGTAAAAAATATGCCATTTAAATTGCAAAAATATGCTCTAAAAAAGGATTTTCTATGAAAATATAGTAAATTTTTGGGTCAAAATATGCAGTAACAAATTGATGCCAAAATTCTTAAAATTATTTGAAACGGATAAACAACTAACAGTTTAGTTCATTTGAAGCCCAGAAAAAAATATATTTTTGCATATTTTACAGATGTCTGAACAAAACGTCAAGAATAATCAATATGAAATCAGCTTTTATATAAAAATAATCTTCCATAGAACAGCTTTGAAACAAGAATGGTTTTTTAATTGAATATAACCCCCAGTATCAATGACCGCAACATTTACAAAAAAAATTGAAACTATTAAAAATTTCATCAAACATTTCAAATTCGTATATACCAAATGATTATTATTATTAAACACTTCTCCGAACACTGAAAAATCATGTATGTATTTCGTATTACTGTTTTTTAATAGATATAATGAGCGCAAACAGTTGAAAATAGATTTAAAGTATTTTATTTCTATATTTTTTATTGACAAGTTTTTCCTTTTTCTTTATATGTTTTTAAGAGCTGTTGATTTTTGTCAAAAAATTATAAACCAATAAAAAAATTAATTGTATTAATTAATAATATAATTAAATTTCAATATAAAGTTAATTAATTATTTTATTAAAAAACTATTTGGATGATTTAGTGAACAAGTAACAAGTACTCGTAAAGATTTGAACACAAATTTATATTTAATTAAGAATTTTCTAAAAAAGATTATATATCATATTTATAAGAAAATTCAGATTTTTAGCATAATTTTTTTTTAATAATTTAAAATTTTTTTTTTAAGATTTTAATAAATTAATGATAGAATACATTTATATTTTGCTACTAGTTTTTATATATTTTATGTTCTATTGGGTTTGTATTAACACTAGATGAATTGTCACTTCATATGTTTTCCTTTATAGTTTTAAATGTATTTGTGCGGGTGTCTATGTGTATGCATTAAAATTAAAACGACTCAGTTCCTTTAAACATACTAAATTATCCATGTTTTATACTTTATATCATACAGGAAGCGCATGCTCGTTAAAATAAAACCTAAATTAATTTACAAAATTTGCACGTTTCATTAGAAAATAAGATAGAAACACGCTTATTTAAAAGAAAGAAACACACAGGCAATAGCAACAGTGTGTTTGAATAAAAGACAATAAATTTTCAAGTGTCTGTAATAAAAATAGCAAAAAAAAAAAAAAAAAACAAAACGAAGACAAAAAAGCTAAATATAAAAACCATAAAAGCTAAGGGGATAAAAAATAATGATAGTAATATGTATTAGTTTTGCTTTTAAGTGTAGAGTTTTTACAGTATTTAAATTTTCATTTTAATTTGATTAACATGATTTCATTGTTGCGTTTTATTTTTATTAGTTCAATAACCCCAATGTAAATGAAAAGATATAAAAATAATAAAATAAGAAACCACGTGGGCTTTAATTTTAATGATTAACTAAAAATTTATGCTTTTAATTATTTTGCAGCTCTGAACATTGATTTACATACTTATATGCGCCTTGAATGTTTTGCTAATAATTAAAAGAAAACTAATAATTATATTAATTAAATAAGTACTAATAATAAATAAATACATACTCACACTTAATTATACATACATATGTAAATATATAAAAAAATACATATGTATGTTGATGCTTTTATAATGCAACAACATAAACTGCTGCCACAACAAAAACTACAACAACCAGAACAGCAATGGCTTTATTAACCAGCTAATAGTATGTGTATTTAAGCGTTCATCTGTCTGTCCATCAATCAACCAATCAATCAACCAACCAACCAACCAGCAAAATCTACATATTAGCTGCTACACAACGCCTGTAATCTGTTGCAGCAACAAACAACAAGCTTTCCAAATGTATCAATATTATAATATTTAGTAGACACTTGCACGTCGTCAACATTTTATAATAAAAAAAAATTCTACTTGTACTACGTTTTACTACTTATTAAATCAACCATTTAATCCTTGAAACAAACAAACAACAACAAAAAGAGTAAAAGAAAAAAAAGGTCTTTTGTACAAAGAACTCAAAAGGATTCAAAGCAAAATCATTTAATTAATTTTTTTTTATTAAGATATTAATTAAATTTAAACAAAGCCATTATCATTAACAAACACACTCATTAACGAAAGGTTAGTAATGTAAAAGAGTCTTTGGCTCTTTTGTTTTTCTCGTTTTTATATTTTTTATTTAGATCATCATGACTTATATACCGAAAAAAAATTCCTATTATTCCCGTTCGCATGCAGCTATGAATTTAATAAATATGGATTCAGAAAATAGGGTTGTTTTAAATGTTGGCGGCATTAGACATGAAACGTATAAGGCAACATTAAAGAAAATCCCAGCCACTAGACTGTCAAAATTAACGGAAGCATTGGCCAATTATGATCCGCTACTAAATGAATATTTTTTTGATCGACATCCGGGAGTTTTTGCCCAGGTGTTGAATTATTATAGGTGAGTATTATTATATTAGAGAAATATTATTTTTTATAAAATTATTTTAAGCCCAAGATCGTAGGTCTTGATAGTGTTAAATTAATTTTTAATTGAAAGTTTGAAAATATTCTTAAATTAAGTTTATAATTAGCCTTAAATATGCTTTAATTGTTCTAGTTCAGTTTGAGTACACTTATTGTTTAGTTCTAGTTCTAATTCAATTATAGTTCAGTTCAAATTCAGTTCTAGTCCAAATTAGTTGTGTCAAATTATAGTTGTTTTAGTTGTTTAAAGTTGTGTCAAATTTATCTCATTCGAATTCTCTTAAACTGTTTTAAATGAATTCAATCATAGATCTAATATAACCTCATATTACTTTCGATCATGTGTCTTTTGTAGTCTTAAATCAGCTTCATTGAAAGGTCTTAAATTCGCTTTCACATTAGGTTTCATATAGTCTCAAATTAGCTACCATCGGAGGCATTTAGAGAGACTCAAATTAACTTCAATTGATGGTCTTAGAATAGTCTCAAATTAGCTTTAATCGTAACTTCTATAAAGTCTCAAGTCAACCGAAGATCCTACAATAGTCTCCAATTAGCTCAGTCGTAGATTTTAAAAAGTCGCAAATTAGCAAAAATCGAAGGCCTTTAAATAGTTTCAAATTAACTTCAATTGTAGGTGTAATATATACTCTAATTAATTTCAAATCAGAGTCTATAAAAAGCCTATAACATTAAACTTAATTACAGGTATTTAGAGAGCCTCAAATCAGTTTCAATCGTGGGTCTTCTATAGTCTCAAATTACTTTCAATCTCAGGCCTTTAAATAAGGTCAAATTAAATTCAATCCTAGGTTTTAATATGGCTTCAAATTAGTTTGAATCATAGACCTAATCTAGTCTCAAATTTTGTTTAAAAAGCCTCGAATTAGTTTCAATCAAAGATCTTTAAATAACCTTAATTGCAGGAGGAATTTATCTTCGAATTATTATTGGAATCTTTAAAGTCTCAAATTAGATTTAATATGAGGTCTTTAGAGTCTCAAATTAGTTATAATCGTAGGTCTAATACAGCCTAAAACTAGCTTTAATTGAAAGAATTAAAAAAAAATTGTAAAATATTTTTACTCCTAGCTCACATATGGTCTTTATGTATCTTCAATCGGAAGCCCCATTTTATTAACACATTATTAATTAATTTTTTTTTTATAATTTTTTTTGTTAAATAGAACTGGTAAGCTTCATTATCCTACGGATGTATGTGGACCACTATTTGAAGAAGAATTGGAATTTTGGGGTTTAGATTCAAATCAAGTAGAACCCTGTTGTTGGATGACTTACACCCAGGTAATCAAATTATCTCTTTATTTTTATTTACTCAAATAATAAAATCTCTTTTTTCCTCTCACTCCTAGCATCGTGACACTCAAGAAACTCTTGCCGTACTAGATCGTTTAGATTTAGATACAGAAAAACCGTCCGAAGAGGAATTAGCTCGAAAATTTGGTTTCGAAGAAGACTATTACAAGGGAACATTATCGTGGTGGCAGGAAATAAAACCACGAATATGGTCACTATTTGATGAGCCATACAGTTCGAATGCAGCAAAAGTAAGCTAAAATATTATTTTAACTCAGACTCCTTAAAATAATAACTTAATTTATTTTTTGCAGATAATTGGTGTTGTATCGGTATTCTTTATATGCATTTCAATATTATCATTCTGTTTGAAAACCCACCCAGATATGAGAGTACCCTATATTGTGAATAAAACGGTGCTCACATCAAATGGCAGTTCGGCCTGGTATTTGGAGAAGACACAAACAAATGCCCATATAGCTTTTTTCTATATTGAATGTGTTTGTAATGCCTGGTTTACTTTTGAAATACTAGTGAGTGATTTTTTTTTTTTATTAATAAAGATGTTTGAAATCACATGGAAATTTCTCCCACAGGTCCGTTTTATATCATCACCGAATAAGTGTGACTTTATCAAATCATCTGTCAACATAATAGATTATATAGCCACTCTCAGCTTTTATATAGATTTGGTGTTACAACGTTTCGCTTCACATTTGGAGAATGCCGATATTTTGGAATTCTTCTCCATTATACGTATTATGCGACTATTTAAGTTGACGCGTCATTCATCAGGTTTAAAAATTCTCATACAAACATTTAGAGCCTCAGCCAAAGAATTGACACTGTTGGTATTTTTCCTGGTCTTGGGTATTGTGATCTTTGCCAGTCTAGTGTATTATGCCGAACGAATACAAACGAATCCTCATAATGATTTCAATAGCATACCATTGGGTTTATGGTGGGCCCTAGTGACAATGACTACAGTGGGTTATGGTGATATGGTGCCAAAAACCTATATTGGCATGTTTGTGGGTGCATTATGTGCTCTAGCCGGTGTGCTAACCATTGCACTGCCAGTGCCCGTTATTGTTAGCAATTTTGCCATGTACTATTCACATACACAGGCACGTGCAAAACTGCCAAAGAAACGTAGACGTGTGCTTCCGGTTGAACAGCCCCGTCCACCTAGGCTGCCAGGTAAGAATTTTTTATTAGAAAGAGCGTCATAAGAGAGCTAAGAGTGTTGTAATTAATTGTTGTGTTTGTGTGTGTGCGTGCGGGGGTATTTATTATTTACTTTAGGTCAATCAGGAGGTGTTAGCGGTTGTGGTACACCCGGTTCTGGACCCAATTCTGGTCCTATGGGATCTGGTACCGGTCCTAGACGTATGAATAATAAATCCAAAGACTTAGTTAGTCCAAAATCGGGTGAGTATTTTAGTATTAAATTGTTTAATAGGCGATAAGGGAATTTCAGGTATGAGAATGAAAGGAACTTAAAATATAGGATGTGGAATTTAATTTTAGGTTTTAAGTTATTTAGTTTTCGAATCGTAAATTTTATAGATTTTAAAATAAACTAATTTTCAAGTAAAGGATTGAAAATTTTTATACGGTCTTATGATAGCTTTAATTGTAGGCCTTTGTATAGTTCCAAATTGGTGTCAGTCGTAAGTTTTTATTAAGTTTTAAACTGGCTTCAATCGAAGTTCTAACCTAGTCTTAAATGAGCTTTAACTGTAGGTATAATATAGACTCATTAATTGGAAATATCTAAAGAGTCTTACATAAGTTTCAATAGGATTACTTTAAAGTGTCTAAATTTAGCTTTAATTTTATGTTCAACATAGTTTTAAATCACCTTCAATTAGATGCTCAACATTAGTCGAATTTAGACATCAACAAAATAAGTGTCACAAATAAGGTTCAAACTCAGTTTTTATGTAGTCTCAAATAAGTTTCAATCATACGTCTCATATATTCTCAAATTAACTTCATTTGGAGATATGAAAATAATCTAAAATTAGTATCAATCGTAGGTCCATTGAACCTTCAAATTAGCTTTGTTTGAAGGAATTTAAAAACTCTACAAGAATATCATTCGAAATTAATTGAGAGCCTCAAATAAAATTCAATAGTAATTCTCATATAATCTCAAATTAGCTTCAATAAGAGGTCTTTAAAGATTTCAATTAAGGGTCAAATATAGCATCATTTAGAAGTTTTTAGAGTGTATTAAATTAACTTTAATAGCAGTTCTAGTACAGTCTAAAATTTGCTTCAGTTGGAGGCCTTTTAAGATTCTCAAGTAAGCTTCAATTCAAAAGTCTCACATATACTCAAGTTAAATTTATAATCGTTAGTCTTATATAGTATTAAATTAACTTCCTTTCAAAGAGTGTAAAATTAGTTTCAATCGGTGGCATAAAATAGTCTAAACTTAGCTTTAATCGAAGGTCTCAAAATAGCATACAATTATCTTCAATCGTTGGTTTTGTATAGACTCAAATTGGCTTAAATAGGAGACCTCAAATTAGATTCAATTCTAGTCTAAATATAATCTTCAATTAGCTTAATTAAGGGTTATTTAAAGAGTCTTAAACCAACTTCAACTGCAGGTATAGTACGGTCTAAATTTAGCTTCAGTTGGAAGAATTTTAAGAGTCCTAAATAATCTTCAAGCGAAAGTCTCATAAGTCATAAATTAGCTTTAGTTGGCGGCATTTAAAATTTTCTAAATAAGTTTCAATTAGTTTCATTTAGAAATCTATAAAGAGTCTTGAATCAACTTCAATCACAGTTCTAGTAAATCAGTCTAAAATTAGCTTCAGTTAGAAGACTTTTAAGAGTCTTAAATCAAAGTCTCATATGGTCTCTAATCAGTTTCAATCAAAAGTCTTTAAAGAGTTGAAAATTAGCTTTTATCTGAGGTTTTTAAACAGTCACAAATTAAATTTCATATATTTTCATATAAGCTTCAATTGGAAGTCTAATATGGTCTCAAATTAACTCCAATCGAAGGTTTATAAACGGTCTCAAATAAGCTTCTTAAAGAGTAAAATTAGCTTCAAATTGGAGTTTAAAGTTAGTAAAGGGTAGGACCTTAAGAATCTCCAATGAACTTTATTTGTAAGTCTCATATAGTCTAAAATTAGCTTCAATCATATGCTTCACATATTTTAAAATTTTCTTCAATCGTATGTCTTAAAGATTCCTAAATTAGCTTCAATCTTAGGTCTAACATAGCATCCAATGAGCTTCAATTAGAGGTTGTTAAAATGTTTCAAATGAACCTCAATTGCATGAATTAGCTTCAATTGCAGGAATTTTAAATGTAACAAATAAGATTTAAATGAAAGTCTTATATGGATACAAATTAGCGGCGTTTAAAGAGTCACTAAAAAAAAAAAACTTCAATCGATAGTTTCATACAGTCTCAAATTAGTTTCTATAAAAGGTTTGAATAGTCTCAAATTTACATAAGTCTGAGATCATTAAACTCAAATTTTAAAATTGTAAATTTTGAAATTTTTACAAATTTAAAAATAAAATTTTTTGAAATCTATTTACGATTCGAAAACTTAAGTATTAGCAAAAGTCGCTCTAATTTCTTAAGGTTTAGAATTGGTAACAGAAACAAAAATATAAAAAACAACAAACAGTGTTTATAATGTAAATAAAATTCTTTGTTATTTTGAATGAATAAACAAATATAAATAATTCTTCTATTTTTGGCATATTCTTGTCGTTGTTTGCCCATCATTTGTTTGATCTTTTTAATTTTATTTAACGAAAATTTCCAAAACAAAAATTTTTTTCTAAATAAATAACAATGTATACAGAAGATGATGACGCTTTTAAAACATTAACACTTAATAAAACAACGTTATGTTGTAAAAAAAAATAAAATTACACTACTGCCACCAACACCAACCACAACAAATAATACAACAGAGCTGAATCTAGAAAATTTATTTATTAAACATAAATTTTGAATGCGGAAGAAAACTGGAAAAAGAAATTTAATGGACACACAAGTTAAGCTTACAGAACAAATAAAAACACTGCTTAGCAAAAGTTGTAAAATAATCTTAACAATAAAATAAAAAAAAAGTTGTATTTAAACGAAATGCATCGCATCCAGAGCCAATTGATTTTGCACTTAAAGCAACACTTGTAAATTATTTGCTTTGAAAAAAAAAAAAATAACCAAAAAATATTTAAAGAATCCCTTATATACATTATTAAAAACCTACATGTATACATAACTATTAAAGAATAATATTTTTGCATCAAAAATACTACATGAATTATTTATTTGAAAATACTCTAAATATACTTACAAATCTTAAACTACCCATTTGTATCTATTTAAGTATTTATTATTAACTTTTTTGTTTATTTATTAAATACTTGCTGTTCTTTTTTTTAAATTTTTATTTAAAATTATTATTTTTATAACAACTTAAAATAGCCACCAAAAAAATATGATTTTGTTTTATTTAAAAATCCTAAACAAATTTTTGATAAATTTAGATGAATATACGGCCATGCTTAGCAAAAATCGTGAAGGTAAAATGGGAAGACTACTTTGAAATCCAACACAAATAAGGCGCAAATCATCTCCTAAAACCTAAAGCAAATGCAACATTACACCATCCAAAAAATAAGCACATAACAACAAAGTAGTCCAACTAATTTTAAATGAACAAGAAAAAAAAAATAAATAAATAAATGTTAACAAATTAAAACTGATTTATAACCAACCACATAAAACAGCATATCTTTAAGATCATATCTAACTAATCAAGGATAATACAGGATTAAATAAATTTTAATTATATGTGCAGATTTATATAAAAGATGTAGTTATTTGCATCTTAAGCTGAAATTAAAATCATTAAAAAAAATATATATACTTTTCCCCCTTTTCATCTTTATCATTGTGATCATTAACAATATATTTTTCATCATCTGTAAAACAATGAAACATTTTCACTTTAAAAATTTTGGCCTTTTCTCGCCTTGGAACTTTGAATTGAGTTGGAGATTTTGTAACGTAATGAAATTGAAGATGAATGAAACTACAGCTGTGGTATGTGAATTTTCTACGCTGGATTTGGTATTTGATATTAATTGGAAAATTGATTCTAAATCTTCTTATAATTCTTGTACTTTTCTATATATATATTTATTCCATTAAATTGAATTGAGTGTGTGTTGTGTTTTGTCATTTCTTCTTCATTATAATTTTTAGTTTTTGGGTTTTTGTTATTGGATTTATTTGGTTTTAATATAAAATTCACCAAGGATTTTGAAATTGGTGGAATATTAAAATAATATAAGATTTTGCAGAAATATATATATATTTTTTTATTCAATTAAACTAAATATTAATCACAAATCTGGAACGATAAAAAAATAGCTTGAGTTGAAGAACTTTTAAGAGTCTCAAACAAGCTACAATTTGAAACCGTTAAAGTGTCCTCAATAAGTCTCCAATTAACTTTAAATTAATTTCAATCCCAGGTATTTTTGTTTATCAATTTCCTCAAGTAAGATAAAAATACGATACATTTATTTAAATACGATGGATATAGCGAAGCAACAGGGTTTAAGCTAGTACTTATATAAAAATTAAGCTGTGTTTGCTTGTTTGTACCTTATAGACAACTAAACCGAACTTTCTTAAAATTTTTACTGCATTATGCATGTAGTCTTAGAAATTTAGATGAGCTACTTTATTTTGCAATCGAAATAGTACAAAATTAAGCAAATACTTTTTATACCCTACACCACCATAGGTGGTTGGGGTATTATGCGTTTGTGCTGATGTTTGTAACGCATAGAAAAAGTTATCCAACACCCACCTTAAAGTATACCAATTGACTTAGAATCACTTTGTAAATTGATGTTCGCCCGTCCGTCTGACTGGGTAG
This sequence comes from Protocalliphora azurea, assembly GCA_932274085.1. Lineage (NCBI taxonomy): Eukaryota > Metazoa > Arthropoda > Insecta > Diptera > Calliphoridae > Protocalliphora > Protocalliphora azurea. The sequence goes on from OW026520.1 coordinate 154,751,653, forward strand.
ACGGCTGGCTGGCTAGAAGGCTAGCTGGCTGTCCATTTTGAAGATAATTCATGACACAAGAACGAAGCCTACTGAAATTTTTTATAATCGGTCCACTATTTCACCTAGCCCCCATACAAATATCCTCCCGGAATAGGGTTTAACAATCATAAATATCTTAAATATAGCAATATTTTAATTAAATTCAGTGTAAGGAAGTTTTGTATAAGTATCAATTTTTTTTTGCCAAATTTCATGCAGAATGGTCTATAATTGACCATAGCTCCTAAATAAAACCCTCTTCCGAAAATAACTTTAACGTGCAAAAATGCAATACGAATGTTAGTATCAAGTTAATATTCCACACAAATAAGTTTTATATAAGTAGAAACAACATTGCCAAATTTTACGAGAATTGGTCCTTAAGTTATCATAGGTCCTATATAAACTCACTTCCAGGAATCGACCTAAAGTGCATAAAATCATATAGATGTTAGTATCAACGCATTATTCTGTATTTGTATATCTTATTTTAGATTTAGTAAAATTGGCCATTGGTATAAGTCCCCTTTCCGAATTTTTATGCTGGTATACAATGGTGTAGGGTATTATCATCGGTCTTGACCGACTATATCTTTTTTCTCGTTTTTATTTATAATGTTTAATTGTTATTTAACGTGTAGAAAAGTGGACAGATTGTTTTTTTTTTATATTCCAGCTTAAGAAAAAGCTTAAATTTTGAGAAATTGGACTTCTTTGAAAATAAGTACTTTTTTGAAAATACGATTTTTTTCTTTTTTGTAAATTGATACTTTTTATGTAAATAGTACAATTTTGGAAAATTTGTACCTTATTTTAAAATTGGTATTTCTTTTGGAAATTTTAACTTTTAATTGGTACTTTTTTTTGGGAAAGTTTAAATGTGTTTTATTTTCGTTTTGAAAAATTATAGAATTTTGGAATATTAGTACTTTGTTTCAAAATAGATACTCTTATTAATAATGCAATTTTGAATGTTAGCAATTTGTTTAATTTTTACTTTTTTGAATGTTTACTTTTTCAAGATTGGTACTTCTTTTGTTAAAAAATTTTGAGCTTTTTTGTTTTTACTACTTGGTACTTTTTTAAATTTGTACTTTATTGATTATTATTATTTTTGAATAAAATGTTTTTTTTATCTTTAATTTTATGAAAATTTCTGCTTTTATTCAAAATGTTGACCTTTTTTAAAAATTATTAATTTTTTCTGTAAATTACTATTTTATTGAATATTGGTTGTTTTTATAAATTCGACACTACTTTGGAAAATTAGCACCTACTTTATTAAATATTGGTAATCAATTTTAAAGAATTAGTACCATTTTAAAAAGAAAATTGTTAATCTTTTTGAAATTGATACTTTTTTAAATTATTTTAAATTTATTTATTTGCTACTTTATTTTAAAATTTAAACTATTCTTGATAATTAATGGCGTTTTTTAACATTTGGTACTTTGTTAAGAATTGCTATTTTTATTGAAAATAGGTAAATTTTTTTTTTAGTAGAACTCTGAAAGTTTGTACATTTTTAAAAAATATTTAATTTAATATAATATTGGTACTTCTTGTTAAAATTACATTTATTTTTTTGAAAACTCGTACTTTCGTAAAGAAACAAATTTAACTTATTTGAAAATTTTTATTTCAATTGAAAATTAATAATTAGTATTTTTTTAAATCTGGTACTTTTTTAATAAATTAGATACTTTTTATAAATTTGATACTTTTTTGTTGATATTTTTACTTTTTCCACAATGTGTTACATTTTATGAAAATTTATACTTTTTTCTAAAATTTGGTACTAATTTTGAAAAGTTTTTTTCCCTTTTGGGAAATTTTTAATTTCTTGTACTTTATTTTTGAATCTTAGTGATTTTTTTTTTAATCGTGTTTGTTTGAAAATGATTTGTACTGCTTTAAGAATTTTCAAATTAGTACTTTTGGAATATCTTAAAAATTGGTTCATGTATTTTAAATAGATCTTATTTTAGAAAATTTATTATTTCTGATAAGAATATTAACAGGTTTAAGTTTATTACCTTCATACTTTAATACTTCTTTCGAAAATATTTTTTTTGAGAACAGAGTAGGTAGTTTTTTGGTGTTTTCGGAATCGTAATTTGAACTGGCAGATAGACAGACTTCGTTATTTTGACTTTTTTTTTACCAATAAGAACTCATAATTTTTCACTTTGTAGATTCCTTGTTAAATACTGTAGAAATTAGTAATTGAAGTTTTCGGAAAAGTTGTATATTTTAAATTTGTACTTGATTAAATAAGTTTTTTTTTTTTTTTGAAAATTGGTACTTTTTTAAAAATTATTACTTCGTTTTATTTTTTCGAGAACTAATACTTTAAAAAACTTGAAATTTGATACGCTTTTTTGAAAATTGGTACTTTTTGTTGAATTCGTAATAATCATCATTATTTCCACTTCTCTACCTACAAAGATCTAAATTTTAAAATTTTTGATGAATAATGCTGACTCAGTAGTGAAATTTCTAAATATCCACCACTTTTTTATGTAGTGAATTTTATATTAAAATAATTTTTTGGTTTCAAAATTTTTTTCTCAATTGTATGTTTTTATAAAAAAATTATCATAAATGTAAGTGTGTGTGTGTGTTAAAAAAAAAATTAAATCTTAAATAAAACAAAATTTAAAATTAAGGTAAAATTAACTTAAATTTAAAAACTATAATCATCAGTTGAAATCTCAGCAGGGAAGTGTAAAATATGCAAAATTTCTCCATCAAAAAATTTTTATTACATTTTAGTTACAAACCATAAACATTTTATAGTTTAGTTAATAATTTTCTTATATTTATTATATTTTAAGACTCTCAACACTTTCTAAAAAAACGAATTCATTTTAAATCTTTATAATTATTTTATATCTTACAGATGTGGCCTTTGGTTTTGACTAAATAAAAAATAAAATATCATATTTACAAAACAAAAAATCCTTTTAACAAAAGTTTCAAATTGACAACGCTCATATTAAAGAAATTAATACAAAAGAAAATTTAACACAAATGACACATTTATCAAAAAAAAAAAAAAAAAAAAAAAATGCTCTAATTAAAAAACACTTCTGCCTCATATGTATGGAAGCAAAAAAAAAACATTGGGAGGGTGTGTGTGATAGTAACAAAAAAATCAAAATTAATATAAATTTTTTTCTTTTAATAAAAAAATTTTAACTTAAAGTAGACACCCCTTTAAAAAAAAATCCCAACACAATTTTAAAAATATATATCCCCTTAGTTTCTAAATACAGCAAGTGATGGAAAAAGAAAATGAGTTCGAGAATTAAAAGTTTTGAAAAAATTTTAACTTTAAGTCACTTGCTGTAAGAAAATAAACAAAAATTTAGTTAAAAAAAGTTATTTCCCCTTAAAATGAGAGCTTTAGCATTAAACCAAACCAATAAATTTCTCCTTTTTAGAAATCCTGTTAGTTCAACTGATTAGTTTAAATAAAAAAAATATATATAAAAATTAATAAAATAGAAACAAATGTAAATAAAAACAAAATTTAATTAAAATCTTAAAATAAATACAAAAATGCATGTAAATAGTTTGCTTTTTTCCATTTATAGTCATATTTATTAATCCTTTTAAAGCATGTTGCTAATTTCCTTTAACTATTTAATGTACCAAAATTAACTAAATTATTATTTTAACTAATTAATAATATTTAAAATCTAACTGCTTTTTTAGCTTGCTTTATTAAATGGCTTTAAATTTTAACTATAATTCTACTATACTTACTTTTACTCGTATTTCATTTTTTATTTATTCCTTTAAAACAAAATTTCTTCATATTAGTTTTAGTTTATTTAATTTTTTTTTTAAATTAATTTTTTAACTAATTTAAGCTTTTTGTTTTCCTTACCATTTCTTTAGGTCCAATTGGTGCCAGTATTGTAGCTATGAGTCCTCGTACAATGCTTGATTTAAATCCCGCCTTGGCTATGGGCAAACCAACATTTGAGTCTCGTGGACCACCCATTACATCGAAAGACTTTAAAGATACGGATAAAAATACAACGGATGCATCAAAGAAAAACTTTTTATAGAGTCATTAAACTTAAAAAAAAAAGAAATAGAAACACAAATGTTATTGAGAACATTATATTAAAAAAGAAAAAAAATTCTAAATACCAACCAACAACTTTCTGTCTTCAATACTCTGTTCACTTGCTCGCTAAACTCTATTAGTAAAGAAAAATTATCTATTTATCCAGTTATATTATTAAAAACAACCAAAAATAAAATTAGACTTTTTTTTCCTTTTAACAACTCGGCTTTATGAGTGTAAACAATTATAAAACCAAAAAAATCGAAACAAAAAAACCCTTAAGCCTAAAATCCTTCTAAAAAAAAAAAAAAATAAACAAAATGAAAAACAAATATTTACTACAGAAAAAAAAAAAAAATAAATAAAACAAAGTCCTTTAGTATCATATTTATGTACTTATGTATATGTATTTCATTTATTATTTATTTATATATGTATGTAATGTATGTAAATTATTATACTCTTCAATATTTGAACAAATAATCGCATAAATATTTGCAAGTACTAAAAGGAAAAGAAATTTATTAAAAAAGTAAACTAAAATCTATTATCATTCCAAAATAACAAATTGATTGAATTTATTTTTAATTTTTTTTTGTTACCTATGGTTTCCCTTTTAATACTAACCTCTGCTAATTTGTATTTAAAAATAAATTTTAAACATTAATTTCAAAAGAGAAAAACACAATATCAAGGATTTTATATTATTTGCATGAAATATGAAATCCTTTGGGAATATTTATATCCTTAACATATCAGTGAAAATATTTTTTATATTCTAATTTAGTTTTCAAACAAATCAAAAAAAAAAAAGCTACACAAAAAAAAAAAAAAGAAAATACTGTAAAACTAAATGGTCTCAAAATTAGTTTTAAAACATTTAGGAATTATTACCTTAAACGAAAATTGAAATAATTATTTAGAACATTAGAATTTTTAGGCAGGAAAACTTAATTTTAATATTAAACATTTCTATATAGTAGGGTATTCATTTTACTCGACTTTTTCGTGTTATTCGATTATTCGAATGCTGTTTTTAAATTATTCGAATAATCGAATAAAACTTTTAAATTGCTCAAGTTATTCGAATAATATTTGCATTAAAATTTCACTCATTTTTTTTTAATTTTTTTTTATTACATTTACTTTCAGTAAATATAAAACTAATATTCTCTTCTATTTTAGAACAGCTAGTTCTGTAAATGATTTAAAACAGAGTTTTTAATATTATCGTCCATTTTAGATTTATTTTAAATATAGTTTGAATATTGCTTCAATCATTCTGTTAAAATCGGAATGAGAAATATAATTCGAAAACTTCTCACAACCCAGCAAAAACATTTTGGTTTTCGGTAATGGCAACTACTTATTAAAGTAGTTCCTCGGTAATGAGGCGTCATTATTATTTGTCTACTCTGTATTACATAAATAAGTACTCAATAATATAATAGCACAGTAATACTACAATCAGGTAGATGAGTTGGCGAGAGCACTGGATTCAAACCCATTCTGATGCTGTTAGTTTTTTTTGTAATAAAATATCTAAAAAGATATTTTATACTAAAAAAGTTCTTGTCACTTGGAAAATGAAGTGCGAGATGGTGTATTGAGCAAGACGTTAGTCATAAAAAACGAATGGTTAATTTGTGTCCAAGTTCAAATTTCATTGACGGCAAAATTTGTTTGGTTTTTCTTTTTATTTTTGTTTAGGTACATATTTTTGGGCACCCCTAGGTCTAAAAATAACTACATAAATTTGTGGATAACTCGAAAAAAATAACTAGTTATTCAGGTAAAAAATAAGTATTTTATTTTTGTTTCCAATTACACCTGCTAGCTTATCAGGAAAGCAAAGTCTTTGCTGGGAAGTTGCAGAACAGGGTACATACTTTAAAAATACATATTTTAAAACTGAAAAGAAAGAAATTCTAAAATGGTAAAAAAAAAGTAGAAAATACTATTATGACTTAACGAAAAAGAGCTTCAGAAATAATGAATTTAACACAGTATAGTAAAAAGATTAATAATGTTATTTTTAGCGATTCATATTCTTTGCATTTTAAGTTATATTCTTAAGTGTTAAAAAGTCCTTCATATTTCCTTTGGATCAAGTTTGAATGTATATTTATTTAAATTTTGTGTTCTATGATTTTTTAAAAATACATTTTGAAAACGTGATTCCTTTATATATACTATCTCATATATGTAACTAAAAAGTTATTAATTTTCATCTTTTCAAAAGTTTTCAAAAAACAACTTTAAAAATTTCGTATTGAGCACATTCAATATTATACAAAATATTTGTAAAAATTACTTATTTTTTCCAAATCGGGTTATTCGATTAATTGACATAATTTGTTCAGATAAATTTTTAATCGATATTTTCAATTTTAATTTACGCGAACAGTTATTCGATTTTAATTTGTCGATTAATCGAACTAATATTTTTCCAGTGAATACCCTACTATATAGTATTTTATCTCTCTGTGCTGGTAATAGTACAGTGGGCAAAACTATTTTTTTGCAATGAGTCTTCATTTCCAGTGTTCTTACAAACTTTCTTTTTATGTACAAAAATAAATAGTAGTAAAATAGAAATAAATATGAAGATTGAATATTTTAAAAATTTAATGTTAGTACTCTTTTTCTAAATTGGTACTATATTCAGAAAATTTTTATGGTTCAAAATTCTTTTCTTGTTCAGGATAACCAAAAATATGAAAAGTCATATATTTTCTTGGGCTTCAAATGGACCAAACTATTATTAATTTATTCGTTTTAGACAATTTTAATAATTTTGGCAACGATTTTTTACAGCATGGTTTTGCATATTTTGACCAAAAAAGCATATTTGGCATATTTTGGTCTTAGCAGCATATTCTGTCATATTTTATCGTGTGACAGTAAGTTTCACATTTGAAAAAATCGATATATTCATGAAACTAGAGACTATACGTAGTGAAACTACGTACTCAGTTTTTCTCCAGGACCTAAAAGTTTCAAAGGATACACATTAAAAAAAAAAAAAAAACAAATTATAATATTAATGCTAAGAATCCCAGCAATATAATAATATTTTTTGTTTAAATATTACAGCACAAAAATTTAAGAAAATATCCATTTGAAAATATTGAATTTTACTATTTTTTTTCAAAAATAAAAATGTTGCAGGATGATACACATAAAAAATCATATATGGAGACCATCCAGGATTTTAAATTTCCTTTTAAAAGTTTTGAAAGATGAGCAATTTTTAAGAATATTATAAAATATTTATATAGATGTCAAGTGAACGTTACGAATCCCTGCAATATAATATTTTTTTTTATTTAAATGTTGCAGTTCAAAAAGTTAAGAAAATATCACTTTGAAAATTTAACCTCTTAATATCTATTTTTTAATTGTGTAATTTATATAAAGAATATTTTTTAAATATTTTGTTCTGCGACATTTAAGTAAAAACTTTTGTCATATTGCAGGAATTGCTAGCTTTCATTTGACATCCATATTGAGTTGATATAATTTTGGTAAATATTTTATATATTTTTTTAAACTTGCGTATTTTTCGTAATTTGAAGTCCTTTTGAGAGAAAAGTTGACGTCCCGGAGAAAAACTCTAGTTTGATGTGCGTATCGATTTTTTCATATTTGAAAACATTTTTGCGAAATTGTTGCACTGTGTTTTCATAGAAAATCCTTATTTTGGAGCATATTTTAGCAATTTTCAAGGCATATTTTGCATATTTTATATTTAAGAGCATAATTTTGCATATATTACACTAAAAAGCATAATTTTGCATATTTTACACTTAAGAAAAAAAGCTTTGCATATACAACATAATTTTTTATTTAATTTGCCTTTAGTGAAAATTTCTTTTTACTGTTGCATAGGTTCTTCAAATCCGATTCCCCAATAATTTTATTTTTTTGAAATTGTTAGAAATTTTTTAATTTTCTGATTAAATTTGAATATTTTTAAGTGCAAAACGAAAATATTTTTTGAAATTGCCAATAAAGTTCAAGTTATTTTTAGCATTGGAAATATACCCCCTTAAAATTAAAGATTGATATGTTCTAAACTAATCTCCAAAATAGAATGCGTTAGATTAAAAAGGTGGCGACTTCATGCATCCACCCAGAGACCAGTCGGTCCATTGTGATCCCTTTATAAAGGCCAAAGAAAGGCCTAGAAAGAAAAAAAGGAATGAGACAAAGTAAAAGAGGTAGACTTTAGTAGATAAGACAGTAGAAGAGGAATGTGAAACCTATAACCTAGCAATCAAAAACGACTACACCTAAGCCACTTTACCCCCATTATGAACTCTATAAGGTTACTAAATCCTTTGGCCGTCACCTCCTCTAGTTCGTGTAGCATGTGGCTTTAAACCCACTGCAGTCTACTACGCTGAAGACCTACGCAATGACAGAGTATAAGCTCTACTGTCTCTAGCTCTTCCACATCATCGCACGTCCTACCATTGACCAGTAATAGTACCAATAATAACCCTTAGATCTCAAAGACTCATGCCCAGAAGATGTTTCGTATCTGCTAGTTTAAGACTAGGCCATAACGCTCTAGATATCTTACAGTTCGTTCTATTACTTCAAGCATGATTCGTTCTTCCTTAAGTCCATTCTCTTATGGCAATCGCCAAAATATTTCGGTTTAATTATTTCGTTCACATGACCTGGACCATTTTTGAAATATCTTTAAAAATATGCTTTTCAGTCAACAGTGTGTATAATTTTTAACTTTTTTTTTTAAAAATTACAATATATGTAATAGACAAATGGCGTTTAATACATAATAAGTAAAAAATTAAAATTAGTTTTCTTTCTAGCGAAATTAAAATTTTAGTAAAATTTTCTATGATTTTATTTTAAATACTATTTTATTAAAGTTTGAGTATTTTGGACATTTTTGATCGTAGGTTATATTTTAGGGCATCATTGGAAAGGTTTCATTCAATACTATTGATATAGGTATTCATTTAACCCTTTAGTTGCACAAGTAATATTTTGAGATTTCCGGTCCATAATTGGTTAAGTTAATTTTTATGTCAAATAAATGGTTAGTTAAGAAAATAAATGTCACCAAAAGAACATATTAATCATAAAACTATAAATTCATGTAAAATAGTGACTAAATTTCAAAAATCTCTTTAATTCGATTTTTCATAAATTCATCTATATTTAAGTATAATAAATACTTCTATGTGACATATTTGCAAAAATTGCTGTATCAGGATAGACCATTCCAATGGTACATTAAAGTCCAATATATGTCGATAAATGTCCAAAATATGTAAAGTATGATAAAAAAAAGTTAGTAAAATTTTAATATTATGCGACTGTAAAGAGACATAATAATTATTTAAAAGAATATTCCAAACATTAGTAAGAATCTATTACAATTTGAAGTTAATACATATTTTTTAGAGGTTTTTTGAAAATGGTGCAGTTCACGTAAATTTAAATATACAGATGTAATATTTTGGGAATCATATAAGAACCGACCAATGTTTACTTCTAGAGGAGTACATTTGCAACTTTTTTTCGTGATACTCTTTAATGAATAGTAGATAGTTTAAAATTTAACGAGAAAAAGTAATATTTTAAGAGCATATTTTTAAATTTTAAATACAGTTTTTGGATTTTTAGAGCAGTTTTTATGCGCACAAAACACTTCTTTAAGCATATTTTTGGTTGCCCTGTTTACAATATACTGACCAAATTTTTTTAGCCAAGATATCCCCTTTATGATTTTAGATAGTTTTCTTTTTTGTAAAAATGTTCCTTTTTAGAATTTACACCACCATAGGTGTTTGAGATATTATGTGCTTGTACTGATGTTTGTAACGCATAAAAAAACCTTCGCACCCCCCACCTTAAAGTATACTATTCGACTCAGAATCACTATTTTAGTATATGATCTAGCTTGACCGACTATTGCCTTCTTATCTGTTCTTATCTTTCTGAAATTGGTACTTTTTCTTTTGAAAAATTTTAACCTTTTTATTTTTATTTTCATTTAAATATTGATACTTTTTGGAAATTTGTACTTATTTTAAAAAATTTAAAGTTATACTTTTTATGTAAAATTAGTTGCTTCTAAATGTTAGTACTTTTTTTAAAATTGTTACATATTTTGATTTTTTTTTTTGGAAAAGCTGTACTTTTTCTTGGTAAATAGTCTTTTTTTGAAAAAGGTACTTTTTGGAAAATTGAGAGGACATGTCACCTAAAATTCGTTCTTTAATATTAGTACTTTCTAAATGTTAGTATTTTTTTAATTGTACTTTTTATACCCCATACAACAGGAGATAGATGGTTGGGGTATTATGCGTTTGTGCTGATGTTTGTAACGCATTTAATAACATTAGCATTTATTTCACCTAGCCTCCATACAAGTGTCCTCCCGGAATAGGGGTTTAACACTCATAAATGCCTTAAATATAGGAAAATTTTAGTGAAATTTGTAAAAAAAAAAAAATTAATAAAATACCTAACGTCAAAAAACGGGATTTTGAAAAAAGCATGACTTTGAAAACTGCAAAAAAAGTTTATTTCAATTATGAATCTCCATAGAGACTTAGAGAAGTTCCATTGGTAAAAGACGAGTATAAAAAGCACAATGAAAAATACATTATAAAACTGCAAACTCACCCCAACCCTTTTGCAAGACTTCCTACTAAAGTTCAATCAAATTTAAGGCTTCGTAGGGCCAATGTTACTAGGAGGACCAATTACTCAACTAGGGATCAATTAGTCTTTAGTGTTTAGTTTTAAGATTTAAATACATATTGTGAGGCCTTAAAAAAAAGGCAGATTCAATATGTAAATAAAACTTTAAAAAAATTATGAATCTAATCATCTGTTCTCAGAAACTATATCTTCACGACCCACTTGAGACGTTACAGCTTGAGAACGACTCAAAGAAATTTTGGAGCAAGAAATTAGGTATATCCTTACAAACTTAAACATTAAAATTTTATTTCTCGAAATAGTTAAATTTATATTTGAATTCAAATTGGGATTCGTAAAAATACATGATATTTTCTCAACTTGATATCAAAAGTTGTTCGTAATTAATTCTTAAAACTAATAAAAATTAATATTCGAAAGAAAGGAAGAAAATAAAATTGTCTTAAACTTAATAAAAATTAATATTAAAAAGAAAGAAAAAAAATTGTATTTTCGCAATTCGATATCAAATGCTATTATCAAATCAGGCTAAATTTAAAAATATATTGATCATACTTGATTTCAAATAATTAGAAATTTGAGATAAGTACGAAGAAATAAAATCGTATTATTTTATTTAGCGGTTAGTGGTTTTATTTAGTAGGTACTAGGGTATTCACTCAAATAATATTCGATAGAATTATTCGAACAATTTGTTACAAATAATTATTCGAAAAGTTTCAAAATTGCCTTTTTCGAACAACGAACAATTCAAATATTTTTATGTAGAATATTCGAATAATTTATTTTTTTTGCAATTCAGCTAATTTTTTTTAGAAAAAATTAAATATTTCTTTATGTTAAATTTAAATAAATTTACTCTTTTTTATTTCAATTAATAATTCGAGCAAACTGAAAATTTGTTTTATTCGAATAATAGAAAAATCGAACAATTTGAATACCTTAATGATTACGCCTCTTCGATGAGTTGATTACGGCAAAAATATATTTAAAATTTTTCAAATTCATCTTCAGTTTTTTGCCAAATATTTTTGTGCTGATTATGAAAAAATAATAATAGTTTTTTTTTTGCAGAAATTTGGTAGAAAATTTGACTTTTTAGTACATAATGGCAAAAAAATTTCGGTATTTTTTGCCAAAAGTATAAGAACAAATCATAGTTATTATGTTTTTGTGAATAAAATACCAAAAAAATATGTTTGCAATAATTTAGGAGCATCTTAGTAAGTTTCGCCAGAATGCATCAAAAAATCTCTCTTAAGAACAAAAGTACTTCCACCAAAAATTTATGTATATTTTATTCTAAAATTCTTAAAATCACGAAAATATACCAGACTTGAGATTTTCAATCATTGTTGGGTAACTGAAAATTAATTAAAAAATATGTTCAATATTTTGTTCCTATTTAGGGAAGTCTTTCTACATCAAAGTTGCTAAAAAGCACATTTAAAAAGGAACAGTCAGTAGAGAAGATAATCATCATTTAATACTGTTAATCATCAAAAATGATACAAAAAATATCAAATCAACTTTTCAAGTAAGCTTACCTTATAAATGCCTCTAATATCAATCTCAATAATGTGTAGAGTTTCCAGTGGAAAAAAAAATCCAAACTATTTTTATCTACTCTTAAATATTGACAAAAATGTTATAGAAAAGTATAAGAAAATCGAATATGTAATTGGTTGAATAAAAAAGCGGAAAAACGGGATCGAAATTTAAAAAGCCGAATAACCCCGCCAAAAGCGGGATGTCTGGTCACGTTACACATACCCAATAGTAGTCCGGCTGAACCGACTATTATTTATTATTTTCTTCTTTGTATTTTTGTAAAACTGTTAGCTTTTTACATATATTTGCATTCCTTTTTTTAAATTGGTACTTTTTCTTTTAAAAATTTTTAAATTTTTTTTTTTTTTATTTTTTGAATATTTTTATTTTGAAAAAGTACTTTTTTGAAATATATATTTATTCAAAAAAAAAAAAAAAAAAAAAAATACATAAATAAATAAATAAAAGATACTTTTTTATGTGAGATTAGTATTTTCTAAATGTTAGAACCTTTTGAAAAACTGTTACCTATTTTAAAAATTGGTCTCTTCTTGAAGGACTGTACTTTTTCATAGAAAATTTGGTAACTTTTTTAAAAACAGTTCTTTTTGAAAAACTGCTATATTTTTCCTGAAATTTGTATTTCTTGCAAAAAATTAAATATTAGTAATTTTTTTAAATTGTTACTTTTTTTAAAAATTAGTCCCTTTTTTTTGAAAAACTCTACATTGGTATCTTTTTTAAAAACGGTACTTTTTGGAAAATTTGTACTTTTCGGATAGTTGGTATATATTTTTTTGAAAGAGTAATAGTTATGTAAAATAAATAGAAGTAAAATTAATAGTGTTAGTACTTTTTTTAAAATGTACTTTTTATTGATTGTTACTTAATTTAAAAATAAGTTTCTTTTTTGAAACTATACTTTTTCTTTGGAAATTGGTATCTTTTGTAACCGTAAATTTTCTGGGAAAATTGAACTCTTTTTTAAAACCCGTACTTTTTGTATAATTGGTACATTTTTTTTATTTAAAAAAAAATGAAATGTTATAATTCTAATATTAGTAGTAAAATTAGTAAATTAGTACTAAACGTTAGTACTTCTTTTTTGTTTAAATTATACATTTTTAAAATGATTATTTAAATTAAAAAAATTGTTCTTTTTTTGTGTAAAACTGTACTTTTTTTGAGAAATTACATTTTTTTAAAAATAGTATTTTTTTAAAATTTGTATATTTTTCCTAAATAAAAAAAAAAACAAAATAATTTTTGTTTTGAATTTTTTTAAATTAGTAATTCTTTGAAGATTGGTACTTTTTTTTAGAAAATTAATAAAAAATTTAAAGATAGTACCTTTTTTTGGAAAAATTATCACTTCTTAAAAAATGATACCCTTTAAGCCAACGAACGATCACCTCTCAGCCAGAGATGTAAAGAACATGTCCCTTATTTATCGCCTTCGGAAATGTAGCTATTACTGACTGGTGAAGATGTTTGTTAAAATCTTTCAATCGCATTATATTTACCTTCGTATACATATATTTCATATTCATCCATTTCTATATTAAATATAATTAGGATAATAAACTTTTGCCTAAATCGCACCAAAGTCAACGCAGAGAACAAAGGAGCAGGGCCAAAATATCTGCGAAATAAAATAATTAACTATTTTTACATAACCAGAAAGAAGCTGTAAAAAATCACTCTTATTATTTTTTTTTTGCGGATGAGAAAATATATCCAACGTTTTTTCAAAAGCTCATTTTTAATGAATTTGTACTTTTCTGTGCAAACACGATTTTGAAGTAGCAAACTATTCCCTATTTCTCAAATCTGATATATTTTATGTTAAAATTTTAATTATGGCTAAGAATTATTTTAAGTAAATATTGCAGTTTATAGCTCACAAACAATCGTATGATTTACTTATATTAAGAAATGTATTTATGTATGTAAATTATAGGACCCTTAAATCTACTTACATTTTATTCTTTGAAATTTAATAGAATAGCTAAACATTTTTGGAAAAAAGAAATTTATTAAAATAAAATACAAAAATTTAATATAAAAATGAAAATTAGTTTTAAAATTTATTTTGAGATCATTTTATTAGTACGTACATTTAATTTATATAATTTACTAGTTTAGGCTATGGGTTGTAATTCATAATCAACATTTTTTAAAACTAAATTGTTATTATTTTTTAAATTCATAATAAATTATTAAATAAAATTTTTTTAAAAATAAAAAATTAAAAATAAAAAAAAAAATACATAAAAAACCTCAGGAAATTATTAAAACAGCATTCACTCTTAAAAATATATAAAAAAACAAAAAAAGCATAATTATACAAATAATGAGCAGCTTGAGAATTATGAAAAATAAAAAAAGGTTTAACAAAATTTTGGGGAAAATTAATGAAAAGAAAAACGAACAACCACAAAAAAGATCTTAATGAAAATAAAGTTCAAAAATGTCCAATAGACATTTTTTTATATTTTTAAAATATATAATTAAAAAAAAAAAAAACGACTCTACATTTTCTATATAAATAATTTTCTTTCTTTTTTGTTAATGTTCTGCATATTTAACAAGAAAAAAAAAATAAAAAAAAGATAATTTTCTTCGCTTTCAATAAATTTATTAAAATAAAAATACAATAATATTTAATATTAATTAAAAAAATAAAAAAAGATATCAAAATTTAGGATAAAAAGAATTAATTTAAATAAAAATAATAAAAAAAGTTAACTAAAACCAATTTTTGTTACCAAATAAAAAAAAAAAAAAAAAAACTATTACCTAAAATTATATATTACTAACTTATAAATAACTTTTTTATTATTTAAAAATTGGTTTTAATTATGTTGGCTGTTTAACAAAATATTTGTTAATTTTTAAACTATAAAATTAGTTATTTTTAAAAAAAAAAATATTTCTTAAAACTAAACAAAAAAAAAAAAAAAAAAAATTCGTTCTTTAGTAAAAATATTTCATAAAAAATTATATATAAAAAATTTAAAAACAACAAATTTAAGATGATATACATATACATTAAAGAAAAATAATAATAAATAACTTTAAAATAATATTAAAGAAGAAATGTATACTATTAAAAAACGAAATAAAACTAAATGTAAAAAAATGGAATAATATAAAAGAATTGTTTTAATACTAATGATAAAAAAAACAAAAATAATAAAAATTAAATGAAACTTAATAAACATTTTATGATAACACCAACAAATCAAATTAATTGTAATGATGTTTCATTTCGCTGTAAGGGAAAGAAAATTTAGATATTCTAAAAGCTCATCATATCGATTATACACTCAGCTATTAGTATATTGAACTAGAGACTAGATAACAGATTAAGGAAAGACTAAACTATAAAACTTAGTATATCATAGATTAGATTATAGACTAGACTATAGAATGAACTATAGAGTTGACTAAACACTGAACTACAGACCCAAATATAGACTAGAATATAGCTCCGACAATGAGCTAGAAAATAAGCGACTATATAATGCATGACAGTATATGTACTAGACTATACTTGACTATGGACTCAATTATATATTGAAGAATAGGATATACTATCAACAATAGTCTAGACTAAAGAATAAATTATAATCGAGTCTATAAAATAAAATATAGTCGAGACAACGGAATTAAGTATAGTCTAGGCTGTAAAACAAACTATAGCCGAGACTATAGAATAATCTATAGTCTAAACATAGAATAATCTATAGCCGAGACTATAGAACAAACTACAGTAGAGAATATAAAATAAACTATAGTCACAACTGTAGAATAATTCTATAGTATAGAATTTATTTTATTCTGTAATATAGACTATACATAGTTTATTCTCTAGTCTATACTATAGAATAAACTATAGTCTAGTCTATAGTTTAAACTGTAGTCAAGACTATAAAATAAACTATAGTCGAGATAACGGAACTAAATATAGTCTAGACTGTAGAATAAACTATAGTCGAGGATATAGAGTAAACTATAGTCACGACTGTAGAATAATTCTGTAGTATATAATTTATTTTATTCTATAATATAGACTATATATAGTTTATTATCTAGTCTAGACTATAGAATAAACTATATATATTCGAGACTATAGAATAAACTATAGTCTAGTCTATAGTTTAAACTGTAGTCAAACTATAGTCGAGACAACGGAACTAAATATAGTCTAGGCTGTAAAACAAACTATAGTCGAGACTGTAGAATAAACTATAGTCAAGTCTATAGAATAACTTTGGTCTAGACTATAGAATAAACTATACACTAAATTAAAGTTTAATTTAATAGAAAATTTTCTTTTTGTTCATTATGTGTTCACAAAATCTTGATTGTTTTTCTCTGAAACAAAACATTTAAATCCTAAATAGCCTTACAATAACACACAAGACAATATTAACATTATGCATTACAATAAAAGTAAAAACCTAAACTTTTCAAAAAAAAAAAAAAAAAAAAAAAAACTCACTTCATAAATTTTCTATACATTTTTCATGCAAATCCTCAACATCACAATAGCAGGAAACGATTTTCCATTTATTAATATTCGCAGACACAATATAAAACTTTTCTTTATTCAATTTATATAAAGTTTGTGTAACTCTGACCCAAAACGAGCAGACAATTTAACATTCGAACTTTTGTTAAACTAAGAAAAAAAAAAAAAAATAATAATAATAATAAATGAAAAATAAAATAAAAGTCAAGCATTTACAGCCAAACAGCTCACTCATCCATCCAATGCATGCATTCCATATCTTTTGCATACCAAATAATGGCAGTTCAGAGACTCATAGTTACGATTAAGAGTATCATAAATTTTATTTTCTACTTCTTCGGTTTCGTCAGTTTCTTCAACAAATTGTTTTCAATGTACAGAGGAGTACTTGAAATAGTTATTGAAAAAAAATCAACAGCTCCAGAAAAAAGCTTAATTGTAGCTTTTTACTCTCTTTTTCTCTTACGGAACGAAAGCAAAGAAAGTTTTATTTTTGACTTTTCGCTGTTGCTGTTGCTGCTGCCGCTGTTGTTGTAGTTTATTGAAGATTAAAAAAGAGTATTGAATTCAATTGTATCGTAAACACGTTGTAGCTGAATTTATAGATTGAAAGAAAACAAAAGAGGCAGGGGGGGGGGGGGGGGGATAATACAACATGAAATCAAACAAAGAAACAATTTGAGAAAAATAAAATTAGCCATAAACTACGTGGCTAGAAAGAAGCATTTCTTATCTCTTCTATTTGGAATATATTTGTTTTGTGTACTTGGACGAGTGAGTAAAAATGCTGGAAAAACAACTTACTATTTCGATATCTACGGGAGCTGATTGCGTATGTAAGTGATTTGAAGGGTTACCATGTAAAGTTGTATTTTTAATTCCTTTGAAAACCAATAGATTTTAACACTTGATATTTTACCATAAATAACAAATTTTATAGTTCTTGAAAAATGTTTCTATTGTAAAATATCAAAAAATCTAAATTTTAATATCTAAAATTATACAAAAAAAAAATATTTATATTAGTCCAGTGCTATGCACTATACTATGGAACATTTCTATTAAAATCGTATATTAATTTCAATTAGCACCCACCAAATGTTGACTTTTAGTACCATGTCAAGATGAAGCCAAGGCAAACTAAATAAGGTAATAGAAGTTTGGAGAGGATATTTTGCTAAAATTTTTTATATATGGAATTTGAGATTTTTGGTATCCGTTGCTAGAGAGACATTTATTTTTCTTTTTTTTTTTTTTACATAGAGTTTGACAATTTTAGCCAGCAAAAAAATAGTCAGCTATGCTTTCAACATTACATTATAAATAATCATGTCATGGTCTCTCGTTTTCAAGAAAAATTGATTTAAGAATGACTTAATTATTATTCGAGCTATAAATTAAAGTAATAATATATTCTCAAAAAACAGTCTACTAATTACCAGGAAGGTTGTGAATAATATTTTGAAATGATGCCAAAACTGTTACTTTAACATTTCTTAAAGTTCTTATCGTTCTTTAATATTATGTTCACACACATTAGTTTTTCACTTGTTTTTTAAAAAACACAATGAGTTTAAGCATCACTGTTCACATATCAATTTATTGTGTTTTTTCTTTTGGCCTGTTTTTCGTTTGCTAAAACACTTCCACAAATTTTTGATTTAAATAAAAATTTCACATCAAACACTTTTTAATTCAAAAAATGAAATTTTTAAACAAATAAAATTTGTGAACAAATATAAATTTCTTTAATAATTTTAAATTTTTTGTTTTTAAACTGTTTGACAATTTTTACAAATTCTTTTTTCAATAAATTTCTTCTTATATGGAAATTTAATATGTTCTTTGTACGCTAAATAAGTAAACTACTCGAATCGAGATGTTTTTTGGTTTTAAAATATATGAAAAAACAAATAAATTCGTTTTTGTTTTTTGAAAAAATGACTCGTTTTTCAGAAAACCTCTATATGTGAACATAGCATAATTTTTCAATATCAGGTCCTATAAATATTTCCTCTTCAATTTTTGTGAATGAAAAGATGAATGAGAATTTCATTAAGTACTTTAAACTGAAACCATTGTCTACAAAAGAATTCCAGACTTGAATTCAGTACCTCAAAGTATGTCAGTGTTACCAGGAGATGAGAAAAAATATGGCTAAATTGAAATAAGGTCAAAAAGCCTAAATGCCATAAAAAATAAAGTCAGAAAAATTCAACATTTGTTTTTTAATTTTAGAACTTATTTTTCACGTTCTCTTTAGTTTTTTATATATACTTTTTAAGATATTGTAAATATTATTTTGGAGGTTATGACAAATTTTTTTCTTTTTTTTGCTTTTTCTAAAATTTTTTAAATCCCGTTGGAATTTTTAAGGGAAATGCTTATACGCTGAAAGCCATTGTGTTCGATGACATTTGATATCCTTCTTCAAGTCGGTTATATATAGACATCCATCTGTGAATCGATATTATATTGCACATAATCGATAACCATTTCCTCCATTTTTTTCTTTGATTGGAGAGCCAAGATCTGATTACAAAGCTATACAAAAAGTATATATATATATTTAATAAAAGGTGATAAATCGGAACTAAAGATCAGTCAAATTGAGTAGAATCGTATGGTTTGGGATCTGTTTCACCCATTACAGTCCAACAGTATAAGCTCATCATTTTCTCGTCCCAAAATGCCCGCTGTATTTGTTATCTCGTTACTTGTACTGCCAAACTTTCACTTAAGTGTAAAATCAAAATGGGAATAAAGAAAATTAAGTTTCAAAGACATTCGATATCTAATCTTGTAGTATTTTTGCAAAATGTCTCTATTATTTGCTTAAAATTAAAAGATTTGCGATTACAGAGAATGTTGCCAACAAGATTTTTTCGAATTATCTCTTCGTTGGCTGTTTATTGGACTTTAAACCTTTTTAAAAGTTTGCCATTTCTGTAGTGTACCAACCGGCTTTGTCAAACATTTGAACATCTGTTTGGGCGGCGCTGGTATCTGGCGGATGCCGGGCTATAACTCGCCGGATGGGGTGGAGTTCTTGCTCGGCCTGGTAGCCAATGGCCGGGTACACACAAAAAAATAATACCAGCTAAAATGATCAAAAAATTTAATAAGAAGTAAAATTTCCTATGGGGAACCGAAGTGAGCTACGGTCACATTCTTGCCTAGTTTTAATATTAACTCGAAAGTTACAGGATTCTCTTCACTCCTAGCCGGCAGCTGTTATGCCGGGGTAAATTGTCCCTCCCACAAGGGTATCAAAGTGCCCTATCCATGGTAGCTGGCTTCTAATTTGGCTACCCCTATCACAGCTACGCTATCTCATCAACCACTACTCCTTCCAATCACTTACCTTAAAATCCTTTTACCACATACTTAAAAATATGAACACCACTTATTTCCGTAAAACGTTATAAAAATCTTTTTCTTTTTATTTAAAAAAACTGAATAAAATGTAAAAATATTACAAAAAAATAAATTCATGCCATACTGAGAGTTTTATATTACAATATAAATAAAAAAAAATGTTATCAAATAAACGAAAATTTATAAAATTCAACAAAAAGCATTTAAAATGTAAGTATGCACAAATACTTTATAAAAATGAAAAATTAAAAAAAAAATCTATTAACTCTTTTTTTTAATTAGGGAATTTACTAATTGTTCAAAATGGAGCAGCTTCTACTGATGTGGTCTTCGAATGTTTACGGCAGCCATCTTATCCCGCCCTCGGTTTTAGGGGTACGTGTAAATTTATTTAATATTTTTCAAAAAAAAAAAAAAAAAAAAAACACACATATATAATTCTTTTTTTTTTTCTTATTATTTATATATTTTTCCTTTTTTTTTCTACGTAGGAATTATAGCCAGCGCTTCACAATGGGCTTGCCTATCTACCCAACCAAAACTATGACTAAGGACCTCGCTTTAGTTCCTACCTTAACCTTCTTTGCTAAGGGACATTTAATTAAATTACCGGTATAGCTATACTATATTTCCTATTCTTTTTTTTTTTATTTTATTTTTTTCTTTTATATATATATTTTTCCCTTTTTTTTATAAATGCTTATATATATATATTTTTTTTTTTTTACATACCCATATGTGTTTTTTCTTCCGTTAGGTTTGACAAATATGTCTCCTTCCATTTTTGTTCTTGCGGCTAAGTGTTTTAAGAAGTTAGAGATAAGATAAAGTTATATATAAATAATGTGGCATGAAAATATTCTGTGATCCTAATTAGCGATGAAAAGAAGACGTTTTATTTTCCACTACAATTGATATCGAACGGTGTATTCCTCTACTTAAATAAATCGTTGATATGTATTATCTTCCTCTTGAGAATTGGGAAATTTTGGTTCCGTTTACGTTGACGTTTTTTAGAATGACGTTTGTTAAAGTACTGCTACCAACTCTACTAAATGTCTCAGTTAATTCAAATTACGAATTATATTATTTAGTGAATTGTATAAACCAAAGTGATCAAAATACTCAATTCAGATATTTGACATCAGTTTGTCAATTTTACCGAGTAAAAAAACATCCGTAAACATAATAAAAACTCTTAAAATCATCTTTGTATTGCTTTTTCTATATTTCTAGATGATCAGAAATAAAATCTTTTAGCAACGTCAATATCAAAATATATATATATATATATATATTCTGAAAGCAAATCTAGAATCAATTTTATAAAAAAATACAGTATTTAAATTCGTACACAGAAAAAAAATATTACCTTATATTTTTCAATTAACACATTAAACATTAAAATTTAATTAATATATTAAAAAAAAAAAGAAATAATATTTCTTTCTCATTTAAATTTTTATTTCATTCAATTATCTGCTTGATGATTGATTTAATAAATTTTTTAATTGGAAAATTTTTTCTGTTTTTAATTTTTTATAGTTATTGGTAATTGATATTGATATGATTGATATGAATTATTTTGGTAATTGGTGAATTCTTTTCTGTGTACAAATTAATTTACATCTGCTCAAATGTTGATTCGAATTTGTTTCGGCACATAACAAATGTGTCCGTTCCTATTTAAAAACTCTTTAAAATAGAAATGGCAAAGAAGGGGACAAGAAAAATCACCCAGCAAAAAGTACTGCTTAATGTAATGTAAGCATTCCAGAAAACGTATTTATAATGTATGATTTTTGTTCGATATGAGTCGCTTAGAAGCAATAGATATTGATTTTAATGCTTCTCCGGAGCACTATGGTAAGGTAATTTATCTTTCGTACACAGTTAATATCTTATTCTATTGTATTTTGGAAGCTTAGCTTCCATCAGTTTTAAATGCTTCCAATGTAATGCAGTTTTCGTTTCCAGCTGGGGTATACTCAGTCTGTCAAGATTCTTAAAAGGTCTGCTTACATTGATTATTTCACAGCGGCTACCTTGTTCCTACGTAAATCAAACAGCAACGAAGAGATACTTAACTACGATAGACAATTAAGAGTAATGGCAACACTAATTCTCAGTTTTGTCCGATGAGACAAAACTATGACTAACAATGTTATCAAATACTTTCGATAAGCTAACTCTCTGTCTTCGGCTCTCAGTCAGATAACTAGAATTTAATAGGAAAAATTAGCTACTAATTGCAATCTGATGAGATGAATACTTCGGCTCACTATCAGATAGGCGGTGATGCCAACTTAGCCCTTTTCGGGCTAGTTTTAGCCCGTTTTTAGTATTAGTCCAATACGCGAGAAATATTTTTTAGCCCGAAGCTAAGGAACGCACACATTTAGCACTTTCAACAATTTGTTTTTAGCCCTTTTTGCTCTTTTTTACTTTTTTCAAAAATGGAAATTTTGTTTTCAATTTTAACTTTTATTTGACAAATTTTGTACTAACTTCTTCCTATATTTGTGAAAGGAGTAGAACCTAAATTTATCCAGAGATCCCAACAATTTGTAAAGAAACTTTATTATTAAAAAATTGAGGAAAAGTGTTAAAAGAACTGAACAATTTTGGATCGATGTTAATAATAGAATCTTCATAACCTGCATATTAATTTACCCAATTTGTTAATAATATTTTGAGATGTACGTGCCAAATGGTTGATTAGTGGTAAAAATGTTGCTTATATATTTGTTTTTTACTTTTCAAAAGAAATTTTAATTTTAATGCATTTTTGCGCTTTTTCACAAAACTTGTCTTGATTGTACCATAAAACTGTTGTACCTTTTCAGCACTTTTTTTCAAACATTTCCACGCGTTTATGTTGGTAATAGTTGGCATCACTACAGATAAGTATAAGATACGATCAGACGTGATAAGTCTGATCGTATCGGTTAAATATAGGGTTCAATAATAAAATACAATGCGATGAGATTAATTATTTAGTTCTCAATTGGCTAACAAATATGGTATCTGTTCGAGGGTTGGTACTACCGCGACTCATTTGTTACAATTTGATATGATCTTATTTACATATTTTTTATTTAAATACCAACGGGAAATATAATTGTTCCCCCTTCGTAAAATATTTAAATACAAGACAAATTTTTAGTTTAATATTTAATATACAGCGATAGACGGTATGGAGGAACAAAGACTCCAAAATTTATTATTTCTGGTCAAAGTATCGCTGTTTCCAGGCATATCTAGAGTTTTTTTTTATAATTCTGTCTATTCCAAATTCGTTAGCGAAAGCTTCCTACTAAATTATTATTACAAAAAAAGAAAGAATTATAATTAATTTCTCTGTGTCGAGTTGAACTCAACAAATTTGTTGCTGCAATTTTAAAATTGCAAGTAATATTTTTAATAAAATTATTTAATAAAAATATTTGTATGACCTATTAAATTTAAAATTTATTATGGTCGAAAAAGTACATTTCATTTTTATGGTTGATACAAAATAAAATAAGCCAATTTCCATCCCTGGGCTACGCTATTACGAAATAGAATACGGCGAGATAAATTTTTCGGCTCCCGTTCGGCTAACTACAGCTTTGGAACACAAAATACAATCCGATGAGATAATGCTTCAGCTGTTAATCAGCTAATTATAAGACGAGATAAATTCTTCTGCTCCCGTTGGATATTTCGGCCTCCAAATATAATCTGATGAGATAAATACTTGGTCTGCCAATCGGTTAACTGCGGCTACATGCAATACAATCGGAAGAAATAAATTCTTCGACTCTCTGTGGGCTAACTACGTGTTCGGCTATGGATTAGAAGAAAGAACTTCGGTCGTGTCTGATAATGCTAAGAACAAAGTATAACAAAATCGGTACTTCAAATCTTGACCATATATGTTCAAATTAAAATACATAAACTCAATGAGAATTATAAAGTATTCTTGAAGGACCTTTATTATCTTTTAGATATGTATACAGATACAACAGATTATTTTATAGAAAATAAGTAGTATAAGTTTAAAATATTAGAAAAATTGTCTACATAAATTTAATGTAAATAAGTAATAAAAAATCGTATTAGAAATAGAATATTTATTAAGGAAGATGATAAATACCAAAAATAATAATATTGATTAAGTTAAAATAGACATTTTTTGTTTGTTTTGTTATTTTAAATTCATTAATAGAAATTTATGAATGCTTAGAAAAGGATATAGATTTACTTAAATTTGGGAAATGTGGCAACGCTATTAAAAATAAAAAATTTTTTATTAATTATTTTTATAAAAATATTTTGTGTATAGATATTATTAAAAGTCTACAGAAATATTCATAATTTTCTAAGTAATTATTCACGCAAAACTAAAGGCAAAAGTTGCAAGTTTGTAAAAATATAGTCATATATAGAATAAATTGGAAATATAAAAGTTTAAACGCGCATATTTCTGAAATGAGGCATGATATTGACTTGAATCTTTTTGCAAAAGATCGGAAATTATATATATGCTAATGGATAAGCTTAATTTGGAAATTTTAAAAATTTCTTTCGCTATTTAGAAATAAACCAAACAAAAGGCCCAATTTGGGGTTTTTGGAGAAAATACAAATTTTTTAATTGTAATAACATATTTGTTTATAAAGATATCTTAATGAAATTTGCAAGAAATGTGGATCTTATTAATGTCTATAAAAGCGCGTTAACCAAATTTCAATCAGGGGTAGGGTTTTCCTGAATTCCCAAAAACACTAATCAAAATTCTCAAAAATGGGATTTCTTACATTTATGGCTATAGAATCTATATTTTTCCGAAGGCCCGTAGATTTTGATTTAAAACTTTTAAAAACATATTGAGTATTCTTAAAGTATATTCCGCTTGTCGATTCGTGCTTTGGGATTTGAGAAATAATGGTCTAAAGTCAAAACTTTCATATAAAATGGGTCGAATTCGAGAGGGTGTATACCATGACCAATTAAGTAATTGGGCTTGTTTTTTATCTTAAAGTCATCTCCGTGAAGTTACCTTTCAGAAAAGTGAAAAATTATTATATGTTGCTAAAGAAAATTTTATTTTAGATAAAAAAGAGTGTAGATACTTTTTCGGCTAAAAAAACATAAAAAGTCGTCTTTTTTGGAATTTTCAAATTCAAAATCGTTTATTTTTGGACTCGGTAAAGATATCGACTTCAATTTTTTTTATTCAGTAGATAATTTTGTTCTTTAACTAGATAGGAAAAAAACTAATAAAATCGGTCGGAAATACTAGGATATATATGAAAAAAACTGGACCAAGCACATGCAAAATTATGGTGCTTAAAAATTCAAACGCAAATAACTCAAAAACT
Source organism: Protocalliphora azurea (assembly GCA_932274085.1). Classification (NCBI taxonomy): domain Eukaryota; kingdom Metazoa; phylum Arthropoda; class Insecta; order Diptera; family Calliphoridae; genus Protocalliphora; species Protocalliphora azurea. The sequence goes on from OW026520.1 coordinate 154,777,292, forward strand.
ATAAGAGCTAAATAGGACACGTAAGCATGTTTTTTATAGGTCTTATCAGGGCCTACAACAGTATATAAAAATATTTGAAATCGGACGAGAAACAAAAATTTGGCAAGCGATTAAAAATTTTTTATGTCAGAGGTACCTAACTTTGAGCCCCCATAGCTCCGCCCCTGAGGGGTTTGTTGTGTCCCCCTTCCAAACTTAACATTGTACACTCCTCCGCTACGCCTATACCAAATTTCATGAAAATTCAACCAGCCGATCAGAAGTTACAGATTTATTTCCAAAAAATTTCGATTCTGCCCCATTGTGCAATATACGAGTATGTATGTTAATATGTAGATGGTGAAATCTTAGTAACTTCACGTTACATTCTATTCCAGTAGAGTTAATTGGTATTAAAACTAACCAGACTCAGCAGAAACTCGTGTCAAATATTTTGTATTTAATTTTTTGGCGATTTTTTTCTTAACCCCCAGGAATTTCAATAAAATTACTTTTGAGCAACCCTCAATAAATGGGAACTAGAAAAGACAAAAAGGAAAAGCGGCAAAATGTATAGCAACAGTGTGTTTGATTTGAAAAATCAAAAGAGAGTTGGCCAAAATGTGCTAAAAAATTGAGAGAGGTAGAGCACAGTAAATGTTGTTGTAATCGTGGAGGAGAGGAAAACCGCCAAATTTTTATTTAAAGGAAAAAGTTTAACAAACAAATACACAAATGAAAACTGGGAAAAGTGAATGTATAGATGAATGTTATCAAGCAAGCAAGCAGACGACGAACTTTGCCTGGCTGCTTTAATTATATGTTACTTTGTCGTATGCTAGAGAGATTTTGTTGTTAGTAACGTAGTATCATACCTACAGAAAGCAACATATGGATGGATGGATGGATAGATGAATGAATGGTTTGTTGGCGGTGTGGCTGGTTAAATGTCGCTTCAGAGTGTTTAGTTGTATAGAGTGGATATTAGTTGGATAGCAAAAGGAAAAACTTTAGATTGGAAATTTTATTATTTTGTTTTTATTTCTTTCGTTTTTGTGCTCTTGCTGCTGATGATGGCGGTAGTATTAGTAGTGGTGGTGGTAGTATACAAAATATTTTGTCTTTATATTTTATTTTTTACAATTATTGAGAGTTTAAACGTAGAGTTTTACATTTTATACACAACAACTAAACGAATGTATGACACGAATTAAACGTTCAACCAAACTACCGACCGACTGTAATATACGAATACAATAAACGTTTTGTGAGTGTTTTTATTTTATTTCTGGTATAAGATTTTTTCCCTCTGAATTTCATTTTATTTTCTCGTGTACGCGTACGGAATGGATGGATGGATGCTGTGTTGTAAGACAAGATTTTTAGTTTGCTGCTGAACGTTTTTTAAAGAAGATAAAACGAACGAACGAATTGTAAAAAAATATAAAAAAAAATTATTAAAAGAAAAAAAAATAATTTATAAAAGAAATTATTGTTAAAAAAAAAAATAATAAAAATAAATTAAAATCAAAAATCTTAATCTAGCAAACGGTGTTTTTAAGTTTTTCAACTGGCGAAAGTTTTCCGGAAAATAATAAAAATTATTAAAGAAATTTATTAGAAAATTATTGCTAAAAAGAAAAGTATGCATTAAAAGTAAAAGAAAATTTTGTATGAAAATTAAAATGAAAATTTCAGTGATTTTTTAATAAAATGAAGGTAATTTTACTAAAAAAATTTGGTGAGAAAAAATGTATAACTATTTTATATTTTAATTACTATTAATACTAAACCGAAAGTCAAATAAAATATAAAAACATATAACCAAATAAGAAGTGTTAAAAGATTATTTATTACCTTATTTATGGGTGAAATATATGTGAAAAAATAGGAATGGACATATTAAAATTGCAAGAAAACAAGGAAAAGAAAAATAAAGAAGAAAAATATGTGTAATTCTAGTAACACAAATCTAAGAGTGTTAAAAATTGATTTTGTTTCAAAAGCCTCATAAAAGAAGGCTGATTTGAGACCTAAAAAGTCATTCAAATACTTTTAATGATGGCTTTTTACGATTTTTTGTTGTTTCTTTTATTATGCTTTTAATAATTTTTTTTGCTTTACTTAACTTTTTTTTTTTTGCTACTTGCCAGCCAGCCAGCAAACCATCCAGCCAGGCAGTCAGCCTGTGCTTTAGCTTTGATTGTGTGATTTGCTTAAGTTTGCTTGGTTAGCTCTGTGTTGTATGTGTGTTTATTTAATGCTGACACTTCATTAAACGTAACCCAGTGGGTGAGAGAAGATGAAGATTTGGTTTGTAAACTTTGAAAGTGTATGGTTGAGAGTTTGAGTATAAGTTTTGTCTTTACAATCCAACCATCCATCTATCCATCAGTGTTGCTAAAACTTTGAGGCCATTTCCCAACAGATTGTATTCGAAAAACCGCCTACGCTTTAAATAAAAACGCTGATTTTTACTGCTAAAATATTTCTTATTAAAGAAACTAATAAATTGTTATTTTTTAAATTTCAAACATGTTAAAAATGAATATCTATTGCTTCAAAATCTTCATTTTAAGAACTTGAAAACATTCCAGTCATCAAATCAAATTTGAGAACTTGTAATCTATTTTTTTGGATATTACTATGTTTGGCTAATATAGACATATAGAGCATTTGTAGGCAAAATCAGCTATGTAATTCTTTAAATTTTTTTTCTGTGTCTTTACACTGTAAAACAGCAAACCAAGGGACTTTTTGCATATTTCTATTGTATTTTAAATACATTGACTTTCGAAAATGATTTCTTTCGAATCAAATTACACAATAATCCTTCAGGGTTTGAAAGATTTTTACATACTATAACGTTGAGGTGATTGAAATTAATTTCAATAATTTTTTAATAGAAAAACTACTCACTTTAGATATAATTTCCTGGTTTCTAGTAACTTCATATTTTAGATAAATTGGTTAGTTGTAGAAGTAAAAATATCTACTTAGAGGTTTTTTATGGAAAGCACCCGCTAGAAACAAAAAAATTACCGCCAGATCTAGCGGAAAAACCAACGTTTTGGCAACACTGCTAATCATCCTTAAACCCATTTACATATATATTCTATTTATCTATGTATATCTCTTAGTGTGCACATTGTTGTCTTCGTCATCGTCATTGTCGTTTTCGTTGTTGTTCTTGCTGTTGTTGTTTGCTTAAAATTATCCCAAGTATGATGGCTGGGTTATAGATGATTGCATGCTTGATTGGATGGTTGGTTGGCTGCTTCGTTGGTTAGTTGGTGTTGTTGGACATGTCATGTCCTAGAGTACTGTGTAGTGATTGTTATAGAATGATGATATGAATGAGTTTTTGTTTTTCTTGTTAAGAAAAAACTATGTTTTCTTTCTTTCACGTTTTTCTTTTTAGCTTAACATTTTACATTTTAGTTAGTAGACGACTTAAACTATTTTGTGTTAAATTAAGCTAAAAATAGTTTATATAAAAAAAAGAATTTGATCTAAATACAATTTGTCATATTAATGTATTTTATACTTATACAAAGTATAGTTGTTATTTCAAGCACCATGTAAATTGTACATACACAAATGATTAGAAAAGACACCCGAGAAAAAATGTTGATATGTTAGTGGTATGTGCAAAATTAATGTATGCAAAAAGAGCATTCTTTGATTTATGTTATTAAAACTTTTACTTGAAGATTTTTTTAAGAAATGGAATTTCTTAAATAATTTAAACATTCGTGATCATGGAGCTCTAAGCCTATAAATTAAACTTTTAGAATTGACTTTATCCCTCGAGATAAACCGTTATATAGGACATTAATGAGGTGGTTCCACATCTATAGAACTGCGTTCAATAAAATTAAATTTATTTTCGATCCTTTTTTTTTACGAAAATATACCTTATACACAATTAACAATAAGTAAAATAATAAATGAAAATTTTTGCATAATTTTTGTGAAAAAGTTATAAAGCATTTGGAATGCTATGAAAACGGGCAGTCCAAAAAAAAAAGCACTAATCTTCTGGTCTTCTTATATACCGATAAAATTTTTCTATAATTCTAACTAATGATTTTAATTTTATTATCATCTGTGGCCTGTGGTGCCCATCTCATTACAAGGACTTTGCAATTTCAAATTTAAGCCAATCATCTTCTGTGTTTTGAGTTATTGGGACCTATGTTAACGGAATTTCTTTCGAGTCTTATGAAATTATATTCCTATCAAGTATTTATAGCTATATAGATGAATACATAACAGTTTTTTCAGTAATAAGCAAGGTTTGGTGTTTCCCGGGAAACGAAAATTTTTCATATTTAAAAAGTTAAATTATAAGAAAAAAAAGCAATGATTTCTAATAAAGAATATTAAACAACACTATAATACATAACTATTAAAAAGAATAATAATAATATTAAAGTATGGTGCATCTTTCAAGATTTAAACAATTTCAAATATTTCATACAAATAAAATAAATACCTACTGTAAGTTATAGAACTGTATAACTCAGATTTTTAGGTTAATTAGTTTTTCATGCCAAAAATTAAAAAAAAAATAATAATAATATTAAAAAAAAAAAATAATAAAATAAACTTTGATCTGTGGTTCTATATTCTTTCTAATTTAGAGACCCAGAATACAACTAGAAGTTTATGTGAGAGGTATTTCAAATTAGATTAAAAAAAATACTCATTTTTTTTTTAAACACAAAAACAAAATGTATGTGACTACATGTATTTTTTTGTTGAATAAATTAGGTTTTTGTTTCTCACATAAACTTCTAGATGTATTCTATGTTTCAACTGTGTCTCAAAAGAACTGAGACATGTGTTTTCATTGCAAAAACTCTGAAGAATAGTGAATATTTTCGAAGAATATTACTTAATATCCATTACCACAAACCAAGAAAACAATTAAAAAATCAAAAACTTATCTTGCCAAAAGTAAAGTTGTTTTGAAATTTTATTAAATTATTAAGACATTTTATTAAAAGTAAAATATTTTGCAGTTTATCAGTATTTCAATAGAATTGATAGAGAATATTTCAAACGGTAATACAATGATTTCATATTTAATTTAGATTTATTTATCTTTATATATTTTTTTCTTTTTAGTTTTCCTAGAAAATGTTTGTATAATTTTATTTGTGATAATGTAGAAAAAATACCTTATTGATACATTTGAAGATCAAATGTTTTTGAATAATTTAAAATATTACTTTTGTGCCGAATTTTTGACAAATCTTAATATTCAGTATTGTCATCTAAAAATACCTTTAGTAAGTGTGTATGTGTGTTTTTTTTTTAATAATTATATTTAAATTATATATAAATTTCTTGTTAGGAAAAATGTTTATATGTTCAACTTAAGACAGCTTCGCGCCTTTTGAATTTTAAAGTGTCATAAATATATACACTGCCTGCCACTTGAATAAGGAATCACATTTTTTTAACTTTAATTAAGTATAACTCCTAAACTAAAGTTCAGAAAAAAATAATTTTTTGCGCAACCAAATTTCAAAGTGTTGGCTTTAGTTTCCTGAAAAAATAAAAAATATAGATATTTTGTTATACTAAAATTATGCATTTATTTAAAGACATGTATTTCTGTGGTACTTTTTCGAGTGTCACTTAAATAAGGAATATTTTAAAACAAAGCAAACTGTAATTTATTTTTATATTTTAGGTTATAAAAATGAAAGTTATTATCTGCTAGCATTCAATTAGTAATGAGTACTGCCACCATTTTTAGAAATAAATTCAAAAATGCGATTTGGCATCGACTTTTATAATGATTCTAAGTAATTTAGAGAAATTGAACTCCATGCTTCCGTTATTGCATCCTTTAAGGATTCTATCGTCTCAAATTGTTTTCCTCCTTCATAAACGTTTCTTGCCAGCCAACCCCAAGCATTTTCCATTGGATTCAGGTCTGGTGAATATGGGGGCCAATCCAAAAGTTGAACACCTTGTTGATTAATCCATTGTTTTACTGCTCTGGCGGTATGAATCGGAGCGTTGTGTTGTTGGTACGTCTAAGGTGTGGGTCCAAAGAAATAATTAAATTTTGGAAATGCTTCCTCCAGAATGTTTTTGTAAGTCGTTGCAGTCATTTTGTTGGATACAAAAACTAATTCTATGTTACCATAATACGAAATGGCATAACATTATTCCTCCCTCTCGGCTGTGTCTGCGGCTCAAGAATAATTCCTCCTTATTTAGGTCATGGAAGTAATAGTTATACCCGTCGGGACCATCAATATTAAACTTTTTTTCATCGGAAAATACAACTTTAAACCATTTGTCGGACCATGTCATTGTATTTTTGGCAAAATGTAGACGTTGTGATTTGCGTTTTTCATTAAGTGGTGTTTTTTTTGCAGTTTTTGTCGGACTATATATGGGTACGACTTTAAAATACGGTGCACTGTTCTTAGACTGGTACTGACTCCACTTTTTTCATATATTTTTGATACCGACATGGCAGAATTTGATGCAATTCTATGAATTTTTCGTCTTTCTTTTGGAGTTATTGCCATTTTCTTCAGCCCTTTCATGTTTTTTCCATATCTTTCCACGTTATTTAAGTAACTGTAAACAACTGTCTTTCCTCTATTAATGGTTTTGAGATTTCAAAATCAGAATTTTTTCTTTTTCAGATTTATTAAGAGCCTTACCACGTCCCATTTTGAATAAAAACTATGTAAAAACTATCAAATTAAAAATTCTCTAGCCGTTTATATTGAAAGAAATTCAAATCATAGCCTTCCTGATTAATATTAAAAAAATTCCTTATTCAAGTAATACCACAGAAATACATGTCTTTAAATAAATGCATAATTTTAGTATAACAAAATATCTATATTTTTTATATCTTCAGGAAACTAAAGCCAACACTTTGAAATTTGGTTGCGCAAAAACTTATTTTTTTCTGAACTTTAGTTTAGGAGAAATACTTAATTAAAGTTAAAAAAATGTGATTCGTTATTCAAGTGGTAGGCAGTGTATATATATATATATTAGTTTTTTGAAGGCCTAAAATCAAAAATGTTTGATAATAGCCCATATATTTTGAGTTTTAGTGAAATTCCCACACGATCCACACTGGGGTAGCCCTGAACAGAACTTGGGATTAACTAAACTAGTAAGTTTTGGCATGAGTGTTTGGTATCGTTGTAAAGGGGCAGTCTTTAAGATAGCAAATTCAGAAAACAGAAGTTCGTGCTTAAAGCAAATTTTTGCTGCAAATTTGAAAAAGAAAATATTTTATATTTTATGAACAGCAATTTTTATAACTTACTATACCATAGGAGTTTGGGGTAATATGAGTTTGTACTGATGTTTGTAACACATAAATAGACTGGGGTAATACTAACTTTATAGTATACCGTTCAACATAAAATCACTTCTTGAACGATTTAGCGTTGTCCGTCCTTCCGTCTGGCTTGCTATTTGTACATATAAACCTTGTACAGGTTGAAAGATTTTAGATATCGTAACAAAGATTAACACAAAGATACACAATCATACAATCGACTAACTATTGGGTTCAGCACTGTATTGAGAAAAGAATTCTGATCGTCTCTGGTAATACCTAGTAAAAATTTTTTTGTATGCACTAAAATGTCATTTCGCAAAGAAAGCAGACTCTTATGTGCTCCGAAATAAGTCTTACTGCGATGAGGTGCATAAGCGAGAAAATAGTTTGCATGTCAAAAAGAAAACATATACGTGAGTGCGGTGTCGTATCCATTTAGGTGTCGTTGAAACCTAAACACGGCGCCGGCTAGGCGTTTGGGGCAAGTAAAAGAGAGACTAAACCTAGTGTCGTAAATGCTGTTATAGATGTGGTTACAGTAGTGTCGTAAGACGACTTCAGGTTCGAAGGATCATAAACAAGTATGCTAATGTAAATTGCCTTGTTGTCTCTGTTTGGCGGTACCAAAGCAGAGTTTGTGAACTATAATTAGACACCAGCAGAATGTGGTGTCTTATCCATTTACGTTTGACAATTTTGACAATTTCAAACTTCCTTTTTATCATATTGAATTTCATCCATACACCACATTTGCTAACTAATTCCCATTTATAATCCTACAGAATTCTTCAGTCTAAAATTTCGAATATCGTACGTACGTTTCATTATAAAAATAGGTGAAATTAATTGAATTTATATTAAACTTATTTAATCCGCTACATACTTATATAATGAAAAAATACTTATATAACAGATATTGTGAAATTCAATAAAATTTTTTGAAATTTATTTTCAGTACATCGAAATCGAGTTAAGATAAATAATTTTATTATGAATTTTATTAAAATTATATCGTTTGTTATTTTATTTTATCATAAAAACTTGATATTTAATAAATAAGAAATTTAAGGAATTTTAATTTAAAAAATTTTATTCTATTTTACATTCACATTAAACGGATTTACCAAACTGGTTATTTCAATATCCGAAAATTTCTTTAGTAAATCAAAAATCGTAAAAATATGATTAATTCTTAAAGCTAAATTTAGCTTTTTATTTTATTTTTAACCTTGAAATTTGTCTTTTAAGTTCTAGCAATTTTTTTAAGCTTTTCTGAGTTTTTAAATTGTTTAAAATTTCTAAAAATTCAGCATTTAAAAAATGAAGAAAAATCATTTATATTATATTGAATCGTATTGAATCATTGCTAATATTTCGAATAAGATCTTTCATATAATTTTCTTTGGTTTTCAGGAAAAATTATAGATGACGACGAACGAATCTTCTCTTGGTTGTCCAAGAAATTGTCATTATAGGCGTAAAATCTAATACTATTATTATCACGAAAGTTGTTTGAGCAAATTTCGCTTGGCTTTAAATATTTGAATTTCAAAACCAAAACATAATCTTTCGTTAATTTTTATGTCAACGACTTGATTAGGATTTACTTATATCATGTGAGAATTTAAAGATTAAAACAAACGAATTCAAAATTCTAATTCAGTTTCTGAAACAACTTTAAGATTTGTTCACATCAGCTCAAGTTTTTGTAGTTGTATACCTTTATAATATTTTTAATATTGACGATATTATGCTGAAAATCAGCAGAAAGGCGAATAAATTTTTTTATACCTAGAATTTATTTAACGTCCTTGAAGGCTTTGAATTCTTTATTTTATTTACACAATACATAAATTTAGGCGATATTATAATACTAATAAAAACTAAAAAAATAAATAACAATAACAATAATAAGTTTTATAATTTATTAGCTTTTTTCTTACCTTATTTTTATTTTTTAAGTTTTTTTCTCACTTCTTGGCAACACTGCTATGAACTAATTTTATAAAGACGTATACTTATTACAATAATTGATATTACTCATACGCTTACATGGAAAATTATAATATGTGTTTAGAACAAGGGCCTCACAAGCAACAGACACACGACCCCTTGAGACATTGCAACCTGAGAATGACCCACCTACATTTTTTTGTAATAAGTTAACACCAAATCAAAGGTTTGCAATATGATTTTGATGTTTGATATCAAACAAGTTCTGTTTAAGCATAGATCAAAATTTTAAATTTAAAGTTTTATTTCTAATTGAGATTGATATCATTCCGTTCATACAGGATGAATATTTAAAAAATAATGATTTCTCAAATTGATATTAAATTGATATATTTAAAAATCATTCTTAAACCTAAAAATAAATTTATTTTCAAGTGAAAATATTTGATACTTGAATCTTTTGGAAATAAAACTTTTTAAAAATGTACTATTTTAATTAACATGAATATTTCTTACTGTGAAAAATATTCTGTAAATTTTAGTATTAAATATAATTTTTTCCGTTTAAAATTTTTTATTGGATACATTTATTCTTCTTAATTAAAATTTATATAAAATATTAATTTGTAATATTTTATTCGGAATATTTCCAATAGAATCTCATATTATTCCTAAATCATTCTTAACCTTAAATCAGAATTTTCAAATTTGGGAAAGTATTAAATTTATTAGGTTTAAAATTTTTTGAGGCCTTACCCAGTAAGAAACTTTGTTTTCCTGGTATGCTAGCAGGCATACTTGGAAATAAAAATAATCTTCTTATTTTTTGCCTGTTCACAAATTCATGTAGTTATTTTTTGACTCTAGGGGTACTCAAAAATATGTACCTAAACGAAAAAAAAAACGATTTTGCCGTCAGTGAGAATTGAACTTGGGCACAAGTTAATCATTCATTTTTAATAACTGATCTTACTCAGTACACCACTTCGCACTTAATTTTCTAAATGACAGAAACTTTTTTAGTATAAAATATCTTTTCAGATATTTTTTTAAATAAAACTAATAGCATGAGAATGGGATTGAACCAACAACTTTCTGGTTGTTATTCCAACGCTCTAGCCAACTGATCCACGTGATTGCAATATTACTGTGCTATTATACTATTGAGTACTTATTTATATTATGTAGAGTAGGCAAATAATAATGATGCCTCATTACCAAGAAACTACTTTAATAAGTAGTTGCCATTACCGAGAACAAAAAAGCTTTTGCTGGATATTAATAAATAATTTTAAAAATATATAAGAGATTCGGTATAGTTTTAAATTAAAAGAAATAATTTGTTGTTGATATTACACATAAAAAATATATAAACTTTTCTGTTCTTCTTACAACTTTTCTGGAATAGAAATATAAATTATATTTTTTGCTTTTAAATTATATTCAAAAATTAATAATTCCCGATTTGTGAATTCCTCCCTTTGTTGAGGAGATTATTATTTGAAATTTGGGAATATATATATATATATATTTATTTATTTATTAGTTTCAGTCTATGGATACAATATTAATCTTACAGACATCAATGATAATTTAATATATGTACATAATTAAATTAATTATTTAAACAAACTGTTTAACAAATTTTTAAATTCAAGATTTGATGTACTTAAGTCTAATTCATTAGAATATTTATTGAATAATCTCATAGACTTTATTAAAGGTTCATTCAAAGCATATGTTGTTCTATGAATATCTATATAAAATATATAATTATTTTGCCTTAGAGGCCTAGGAGGCCTAGGAGGTACATATAGTTTTATGGTATGAAGCAAATCAGGACATTCGATTAATCCCCGAATTATAGAATATAGGAAATGTAGAGAAGAAATTTTACGTCTTGTTTCTAAAGTTTTTATAGAAATCAAGGCACACTTATCAGGGTATATAGGAATCGAAATTTGAGGGTTTAAAAATGAAAATTTAAAAAATGAATGAGCAAACTTTTTAAATTTTATTTGAATTTTTGCAATTCTATTAGTGTGTAATTGAGTACAAGGGCTTCAGATAAATGAAGCATATTCTAATCTAGATCTCACAAAGGATGCATATAGAACTTTCTTTTTGTAATGATCAAAATTATTAGAATTACGGCATAAAAGGCTTAACATTGAATAAGCTTTAAGTATAATATAATTTAAGTGATTATTAAATGATAATTTTTTATCAAATAATACTCCTAAATCTTAAATTTCATCCATGGATGATAGAAAATGTTGATGTATTCTATAACGAGATATAACAATTTTACAACATCTATGATAAGTCAGAGAAAAACATTTGTTTAAATTAAAAGGTAAACCATTATGAAATGACCAAGAACTCACCCTATCTAAATCCTTCTGAAGATTAAAAACGTCATTGGCGTTAGAAATTGTTTAAAAAATAATAAGACTTTCTGAAATATAGGTCAATGTCATTAATAAATATATTAAATAACATATGACCCAAAACACTACCCTGTGGAATACCAGAAGTAGGATATAAAACAAACACCATCAAGAGAAACTACGGATTGTCTATCCGACAAGTAATAACGAAACCAAGATAACATTCAGGAATGAACGCCCAATTTATATAATTTTAATAATAAAAGGTCATGTGGTACTCGGTCAAATGCCTTACCAAAGTTCGTATAAATCGCATCAATTTGCAATCGATCTTCAAAACTATCAACACAATACTTGGTAAAAACAGCCAACTTAGTACAGGTTGATCTTCCAGTCATAAATCCTTGTTGAGATAAAGAAATATGCCTCTTTACGTTTGAAGAAAAGCTTATGATAAACAATATGTTCAAGAACTTTTGAAATATATATATATATATATATATATATATATATAAACATTTTTATATAAAAATAGTTTCATTTAATAGGACATAGTTGATTTAGTCACTCATACGAATGAAATTATTATTTTATTTACTTTCGACTCCTATATTATTTGAACAATTCAATGAAATCATTACTAAATTTCAAGATATTTTATGAACTGAATTTGAATTATTGGATATTAAATTAAAATGTTTTAAATTTTGTGTTTAAGTAAATGGTCTTCTCGAACCGTTAGTTTAGAACATAAAACCTCAACATTTTACAAAAATCTTAATTCCTGAAGAAAAATAGCATTTGAAATGAAGGTTTTTATTCTTTGAAACATTTTTTTTAATTTATTCAATATTTTTTTCTAAAGGCATTTCCGTTTTTTTGAGAAGTTTTTTTTTTATTTAGAATTGTGAAATATAGAATAATACCGTTCATTTACTTCAAGATTGTCATAATTAAAAAAAATTAGATTTTTGAGTTAAAGGTAATTTCTACAAGGATAATTATTTAAAACCTTTGAATGTATTTTCTGAAAAATCGCTTTTCTTTTGAATGATATTAGTTTTGAAGAAAATGAGTGGTATAAATATGGTTGTACTTATTTAACTTAATTTTTTTTTGAATTTTCAAAAAACAGTAATTTTAAGATGCATATTTACTAGACATTAATTTTTGTGATCCATACTACCGTTTTTATTAGCACTTTTCAATAAAAAAGTGCAAAAAAAAAGTTAAAGTAACTAACTTTGTTTTTTTTTTCTTTTATAAGCAGTTTATCACAGGACCCTCTATAATATAAAATTTTTATCATAGAATCTTCGTTCTTTGATATTTTCCACAATGACACCATTGCAGTTCTAATTGAAATTTGGACTAGTTTACTCAGACATCAAAATCAGGGATCAATACATATTTTCAACTTTTGGCTTCTGATTTACATTACAAAATAAATAAGCGTTAGTAGGCTGGTGTATGCATTTTATATAGAATCCTTTTAGTTATTTGTTATACTCCTCCTAGTAAGTAAACAGAATCCTGGTACGAAGTATTAAAATTTTTTGTGGACTAAATACAAAGTTGCAGTATATAAATAGAAAATATACATATAAACAAACTTTTCTCTACATATACTCACACCTGTTTAAAGTAAATCTGTATATATATATATATATATATATATATATATATATATATATATTTCTTGTATATATATATTGATTTGTTTAGTTGCATACTTTAGATGTTTGTATATATATGTGAGTTTATTTGCAAATTGTTGTAGTAGCATTTTATATGTATGAGTATTTATATTTATATGTGGAAAAAGTAATCAAAGCGTATGTAATTTGCAATATTTTGTTCACTATTTTTGTTTTTTGTTGTTGTTACTTTGTTTTTTTTTTTGGAACACCGTTGTTGATTTTTGAAATGACAAGAAAAAAAAATGTGCATAAAATATTGAACAAGAAAAAAAAAGAAGAAAGATTTCTATATTTAGCCAGGTTAAAATGAAACAGAATTGTTGTCTGTATAATATAAATAAATAACATATATGTTCATATACATGCACTTACATACATAGTAAGAAGTTTATATACATTAAGATGCATTTAATATTATAATATTATATATATACATATCATGAAATTTTTTTAATGACTTTTCAATTTATATTATTTTAGCTAAGTTTAAAAATTCGAATTATTTCTTACTGTAAAAATATTCTTCAAAATTAAAGTCATTTTTAACTTGTTCGAAAATTATAAATAAAAGTTCAATTTTCGCATATAGCAAATTTACAAAAATCATTATTTTAGTTCACTTATGTTGCTTTTATAAGATTTTTTAGATAAATTCAAAAATTCGAATTTATGTTAGAGTATAAATTTTTAGAAAAATTATGTTTTTTTTTTAACAATTTTATTTTTTTCACATTTTTCAAAAATAATAAAAATTTAATTCGAATTTTCGAACTTTATGATAATTATATAACTTTTATAAAGAATTTTACAATTTATAGTATTTTTGCTAAGTTTAAAAATTCGAAATTAACTTCGAATTGTTCGATATTATAAAAATATAGATTTCTATTAATTTATATTGCATTACAATATTTTTCAAAACAAAATAAATATTCTTTAAAATTTTATTTGTGACATGTTGAAGAATTATAAATTGAGTTCGAATTTTCGAAGTAAAGTTATTTAAAAATTATTAATATTCTTCAAAATTTGATTTGTGACATATTGAAAACTTATAAATTGAGTTCGAATTTTCGAACTAAAGTTGTTTAAAAATTATTAATTTATTATATTTATTTGCCCTTATTCCGTAACTCTATCATTCCTTATCGTCAATAGCATGAAAAAATCTGATTACCTATTCTGTATTCAAATTTCACGGAATAAATATCTGTTATTGACACAGTGCCTCAGAAACGTTTTTCATTGGCCAAAATTCCGTAACCTTTGAATCAATAGAGATATTTTAGAAAGCTTTTTTTTTGGTGGAAAGATATTTTCTAGAACTTTTCTGAAGTTTTAATTTCATTAAAATCGGTTCAATAGTTGTTGAGAAATTTAGGGCTAAAGTTGAACTTTTAATTTTTTTATAGTATTTAGTATAAATATGCGAATTTTTTTCTGAATTAGCTTTACTTACAAAAAGAATTATAAGCAGATAAAAAACATTTTAATAATAATTTTGTGAATAGGTTATCATTTTATCAATTCTAGAAGTGGTCCCACTGGAATCGGTTGTTTTTGGGTAAAAAAATGAAGATTTTTTAATGTTTATTTTGTTTTTTATTTAAATAACATTAAGGAAAATTTAAGGGCAAAATAATAATTAAAAGTTTTTTAATATTTATTTTATTTTTTACTCAATTGACAATGAAAGAAAATTATATTTATTATTCATACGTTCTATATAGTTCTATATTATTTCTGTCCTCTAGTAGCCATTTTGCTTCTTCATCTAAGTCACGATGTTCTACTTTCCATTGACTTCGAATGTTAGAGATGAACGGATCTGATGGTGTCAGCAATTTATTAAATAGATCTTCATTTATATAATTTCGTGATATTTTTCTGGTATTGTGCTCTGTCCGTCTGTAATCCTTATTTCTGTTTTCCTGCGCTTTCTCTTAGAGGTCTCCAAGTGGTACTAAATGATGCTCACATATTATTCCATAGATATTTAGTTGTACATATTCGTGCAGTTTCCTTCGCTTAATCACCAAATTTTCTAGCACACATGTACATCGATAATTGTTTTAAATATTGAAATAAGAATTATATCAACACCTGTTATTTCAGATGCTCTTTAGAAATCTGAGAAAAATCCTTCTTGCTGTGTTCTGATTATTCGTATTACCTGATCCTTGTTTTGTTTGGTCTATAATCAACCCACATTAAAGAAATTCGTTCTGAATAGGTTTTTTTAAACTTATTAACTGCTTATTGGTGTCGTTGTTTCTTATTGATTCTGTAGGTTTAAAATCCAAATCATAAATTATATTTAGTATGAGTTTCTTGAAAAAATTTTGGGAGTAATTTCATTTAAATGGAAAAAGTGTTCTACAGACGGTTCCGGACAAGTACAAAAGTATATATCGTGTTAAAGTTGGCACTTTCGCTTTCCTCTGGTGGTAATTTTTTTTAACCTCTTTTGACACTCAAAAGTTCTTTTGCACTAAAATTTAAATTTGGATAAAAAATCGGAGAAAAAATTTAGTAACACAGCAGGCATAAACGGAACATTTCTTAAAGGCTATTATCATAACAAAAGAAACAATTGAGCTAATTATCGAAAATAGTTTGCGAGTAATGATAATTTACTTTTGATCAAATTACAGAAATCACATTTTTTATAAAATAACATAAAATAATTGTTTTTAACAGTATGCCACGCCCACAATAACCAATCGGTGTTAACAAAAAATCTAAATTAATTTCTGCACCACCGTGCGCCTTCAAATTCCTAAAATTAATATTCTGCAACTCACGTTAATAGAAAATTAACGGTCAAATTCAACGATAGATATTTATGGGGTGATGAAAAAAAAAATAAACACGTATTTTAGGTTTGTTTACACAAATTAGCAAAAACTTCCTTTTGCTGGCACATCTTATATTTTTTGAAATTCGCTCTTTTTAAATAAGTCTTTAAGTTAAAATTAATATATTTTAATTTATTTTGGCAAATATTTTTTGTTACCATTTAAGATAAAATTAAAAATGTGCGGAACCAATACGAAAAATTTGTAAAAACTTGAACAAAAAATTATTTAATAAATTAGGAATATTAAAAAAAGTTGTATCTGGTAATACGAGTACGAAATTATTTTTCAAATCCACAAACCAAATTGCTCAATATTATTATTCACGAATATTACAGAATACAGAATTTTTCTGTTTTGATTACTGTACATTTATAGAACAAACAAAAAGTTACTAATATATTTAATTAATTTAATTTAATACGTTCCAAATACGTAACTAGGTTCGAAATTTTCTAAAATGTCTAAATATTGCTTTAACAAGGATTTTAATAAATTTATATCACTTTAAATAGATACTTTTCCATATTTAAAATATTTTCGGATTTTTGAAAAATTATAAATCAAGTTGGAATTTTCGATTTTTACTGAAATCCTTTTATTTCAAATAGTTGATTTTTATTGAAATAATTTATTTTTTTAATAAATTTTCGAAACTTAGAGCATTTTTGGAAAGTTCGAAAATTTACAATATGTTTCGAACATGCTAAAATGTTGTTAAAAATGGATTTCAATTAATTTATATAACAACTATTTTCGATTTGTTTAAAAATTATTTTTCAACATTTAAACCTTTTCGAATTTTTCGAATATTCGCACATTGTTAAAAATTCATGAAAACAATTTATTTAATTTATATTATTTTTGTAATTAAGTTTTGATATTAAAAGTATTTTTTTCCAATTTAAAAACTTAAAGATAAGGTAGATAAGGATTTTTCAATCAAGCCTAATTTTTTTTTTTCAAATATTGATATATATTGCATCGAAATTTATAAATCGAGCTTGAATTTTCGAACCTGGCTAAAGTTATAAAAACATAATTAATTTATTATATTTATGTTATTTTGTAAACAATTTAAGAGATTTATATCCCATTTTTATATGTTCGAAAATTCTAAACTTTCTTAAAATTTTTCTAACATATCTAAATACTGTTAGAACTTGCATAATTTATTTGACTTTAAATGGACAATTTCCAATATTTTAACTCTCTTTTAGATTTTTCGAAGATCATATCTCAAGTTCGAATCTTCGAACCTTATAAAAATAATTTTTTTTGATTTCATTTTGATTTGCAGCATTTTTTGCTAAGTTCGAACATTCGAAAATAAACTTAAATTTTTCGAACATTTTTAAATACTATAAATATATGTTTTTTCCATTTTTGTTACGTAAAATATCTTTAATCAAGTTCGAATATTGTTAAAAAAGTTCTAAAATATATATTTTTTCATTTCTATAATTTTTTTATTAAAATTTTTGAAATTTAGGCTTTTGTGTGCTTAGTTCAAAAGCTCGAAACTATATTGGAAATTTTCGAACATGTTTAAATGTTTTAAAAATATAGGCCTAAGCAATTAAATATATATTTTTAAAAATATAAAAGATTTCGGATTTTTAAAAAGTTATAATAATATAATTTTGAACATTGTGAAAAAGTTAAAACATTTTATTTCAATGAATTTTCTAAATTTATACCATTTTTAGCTAAGTTCAAAAATTCGAAATTAATTTCGAATTATTCAAAAATTAAAAATAATTAATATTTTAATTAATTATTATTATTATTATATATATATTTTTTGTATATAATGCATACATACGTATATAGTTTGAAATTATTAAATCAAGTTTAAATTTTTCGAATATTGCTAAAAAATAGAAAATACATAATTTCATTTATAGTTTTTTACAATGATTTTTCGAAATTTTGATCATTTTTAGGTAAGTTCGAAAAATCGAATTTTTTTTCGATTTATTTAAACATGAAAAATTCTGAACATTTTACTTAATTTATATAATATCTTATGTATAATACAAATTTTAAGAAGTTTTGCACAGTTCGAAATTTTAAATCAAGTTTGAATTTTTGAACGTTGCTAAAAAAGTTATACTAATCATAAAGTTATGTCATTTACAATTTTTCGTACTGATTTTTCAAAATTTAGAGTAATTTTTGCTAAATCCAAAAATTCGAAATTAATTTCGAATTAGTCAAATTAATGAAAATTAATAAAAATTTTAATTAATTATTATTTTTTATATAGTACAAAATGTATGTATAGTATTATTGCATTGTTCGAAATTTTTAAAACAAGTTCGAACTTTCAGACATTGCTAAAAATAATTATTTTATTTTATTCCATTTATATCATTTTTATGGCAATTTATCGAAATCTACTTTATTTTTATCAAAGTTTGAAAATTCAAAATTATTTAGTTAACTTGGAATTTTTGAAAATTTTGAAAAAATGTAGAAATTATTATTTTATTTAATTTAGGGAAATTTTATAAAGAATTTTTTAAAATTTTTACTAAAATTCGAAATTAAATTTAAATTATTCGAAAATAAAATATATGAACTTTATTCATATTATCTTTTATATATAATGACTAATTTAAGAAGTTTTGCTTTGTTGGAAAATTTTAAATTAAGTTCGAATTTTCGAACATAGTTAAAAAGTGCAAAAATTATTACTTTTGCATTTATGTTAATTTTGTAAAAAAAAATTTTAAATATACATTTTTATTAAAAAGCTAAATCAATTTGGAATTGATAAAACTTGTAAAATAATGAAATTGTACTATTTTTACAATTTCTTTAGCGTTTTTCCAATATCTTAATCTAGTTCAAATTTTCGAACAAAATTTGGAAAATTTATTTTATTATTTTATTTATGATATTATAAAAAATTTCTAACTTTTAGCTCTTCTGCTAAGTTCGAATTTTTCGAAAATGAAATATAAAGTTAATTTTTTAATGTTTTTATAGTTCAGTCAGATATTTCAGAATGTTCAGAAGTGTTAAATTAAGTTCGCAATTTTGGGTTTTTATTTTTATTTTATTTAACTCTCTACTAACAGGGACCATCCTAATAAATATATGTCTACATATAAACACATCCGATTCAACAATCAGCCTCATTTTAAAATACTACAAAAAAAAAAAAAAAAAAAAAATATTTTTACATACGAGTACAAAGATTTTTTGTTGTACTCATCATCATCGTCATCAGCATTAACAACATCACACCGCAGCGCCTCAACATCGAATAAGTGTTCTACGATATCGAGTACTACAGCGACGAAAAAGAAGATAATAATGATGTGCTGAAGCTACTCCCACTTTACAATTGGTGTACTCTCGGTTTCCAACAAAACTCAAGTATATATATATATATATATATATATATATATATATATATATATATATATATGTATATATAATTTTGAACAAAATAAGCAAAAGGTAAAGTGTATAGAAAAAAACGAAAATATTTATATACAAATAAAATTATTAATTTTCACAAAGTAAGAAACTTAACAGCTCATAAAGCTAAAGTTAGAAAGAAGACTCTTTGTCAGTCTGCCTACCGTTTGTATTTTTTTATTTTTTTTATTTTTGTTTTGTCGCAAGAAAAAAGGCGACATGACATCGCAAGCAAAGTCAGCCAGCAATGGGCTGACACGCTGTTAAGTAAAATTAAATGAACAAAAATGACAAAAACGAAAAATAAAAAGAAAAACTCAAACACAAGAGGAAACCAGGAGTTTGTTAAATATATTCTATTAACAGATTGCTGCTGATTACTTCTTATCGTCATCGTCTTTAATGTTGTTGCCTTTGTTGTCGTTGACGCTGCTGTACAGTGATCTCAAAATGATTTTTTTGGGAATAATTACTTTAGAACTACTGGATGTATTGGAATGAAATTTCACGTTGCCAATCCTGAAGTGTATTCCAATTTTTTTGGAGTCGTTATAATTCTCCACATAAAAAAAGAAACGCTTACATATGTGGGATATCTCTTTTACTTTAAGAGATATTTAGACCGAAGTTTGACCCATTTTTGGACATCTTCTTTTTAGTTTTTTTTCAATTTAGTGCGCTGAATTTGAGTTCTAAAATTTTTCTAAAATATTTTTTGGATTCTGAAAAAGAAAATTCTAAATAATTTTCGTTCAAGAATCATATACCTATGTGGTTCTGATAAAAAATTTAAAAGAAAAATTGTTATTTTTTGTGATTTTTCTCCTAAAAGTGGTGGCATTTCTTCACTTTAAAATCCATTATTTGCCTCTGCACATAAATAATATTTAATAAGGCACGGCTTTTGCAACGACAAGATGACCATTTTACTGAAAAAAGTCAATTTTTAAAAGAAGTTTTACCCGAACTAGGATTTTGGGTATTTCGGAATAAAAAAGTGGAAATTTATTTATGTTCTTGTTTTAAGGATAACTTTATTGCACTAAAATTTCATAATGACAGCTCTATTTATAAAGATTTTATTTAAGTTCACATATTACATTTTTTACAAAATAACACTAAATGTTAAAATTTCAAGTTTTTTGATAAAATTTAGTATTTCTTTATTAGTTCTAACACTTTACTATTTTTATATTATTTTTCGAGTTATAACCTTTCTAATGATACCAAATGTTTGCATCAATAATTTACACATTCGTTTAAAAACTAACTGAAACTTGACACCCTTTCAGCAAAATTTGCACATTTTCCTTCATTTCTACCGCAAATGCTGCAGCATACATAAGTGCACAGCTGTTTCAATATGTTTTTTATACCCTACACCACCATAGGTGGCAGGGGGTATTACACGTTTGTGCTGATGTTTGTAACGCATAGAAAAAGTTTTCCAAAAACCAACTTAAAGCATACCAGCATACTCAGAAACACCTTTTAAATCGATCTAACGATGTCTGTCCGTCTGGCTGGATGGCTGGCTGTCCATGAAAACCTTGTGCACAAAGTACGGGTCGCAATTTTAAAGATAATTCAATAAAATTTGGCACGTGGGACTTTTATAATACAAGAACGAAGCCTATTGAAATTGTTGATCGGTCCATTATTTCACCTAGCCCCCATGCAAATATCCCCCCGGAATAGAGTTTAAACACTCAAAAATGACTTAAATATAAGAATATTTTAATGAAATTCGGCACAAAGAAGTATCAATCCTTGTACTTAATTTTATGAAGATTAGTCCACAATTGACTATAACTCCCATATAAACCCTTCTTCCGAAAATGACTTGACGTGAATAAATCCCATAAGTGTGTTAGAAATAACATTGTCAAATTTTATGAGAATCGGTACATAATTTATCATAGCTCCCATATAAATCCAAATCCAAGAATCGTCCTAAAGTGCATAAAATCATCTAGATGTTAGTATCAACGTATTATTGTGTATTTGTATATTTTATTTTATATTTAGTAAAATTGGCCACAGGTGTAATATAAGTCCCCTTCCCGAATTTTTATGCACGTACACAATGGTGTAGAGTATCATATACTCGGTCGACTATATCGACTATATCTTTTTTTCTCGTTTTTTATAATTTTGTGTAACTTTTGAACTGTTAAATATATTTCAATGAAATTATACACAGATATTGCTAAGATATTTTCCAACTATTTTGGAGGAGCACAATTTTCTGGCTGGTCTCGGGGCAGAGAGAGGACCTCCACAATTGGTCACCTCGGTTATTAGTAATCTATTACTTTTATATATATGTATATATTGCTTAAAATAAATATTCTGAATAAAAACCGTAAAAAGTATATGTTATTTATTTCAGTATATTTCATTTTATTTAAATAAAATATTCAATTACATCGAATGTATCAAGAACCTCCTGTATATCATCGTTTTCGTACATTATAATATTTATAGTATTTCACTTATTTCTTATCGATGTTAGAGCAGGATCCGAAGACAAGGTAATTCAAAAGGTCCAGGTTTTGACAAATTCTATAACTTTTCCTTGTATTAAATAGTTGAATGTGCTTCACCTAGCGGTAGCATGTTTGATTCCAAATCTGACGACCATGTTAAAGTACTTTATGATGAGTGGATGTTAATTCCTACCATCCATATAATGATTGCAAAAGCTTTAAACTATCTGTGGTGAATAACTCAAATTTATCTGCATTTATATTATACTGTTCCCAATATCACATGACATTTTCGAAGAAGTTCTACATTAATTCTAGTAATTCGAGAAGTATAAAACGAGTGGTTTATCTATATTAAGACTAGTCATCTGTTTAAATTCAATTCGAATTCCCCTTTTTTCATCTGCTCTCATTTCCATAAGTTCTTTGTTGTTCCTAACACTTTTTTGTTGATTTTCAGGTATACTCCTATATTTGAAATCATACACAATACGCAGCATGTATTCCAAAAAGCGTACATGGTCCAGTAGGCTAGATATACCAAAGTTTATGGCATCTTTATTAATATTTGTAGAGCTGTCTGCAGGAGTTTGTGAAAATTAAGAATTTTTCAATCCACATAAAGGGCATGACTAGATTAAATAAGTATTCGTAATGTCATTGCATACCTTTCCATCATTCATTATTAATTGAAGTTCAAAGTGTACGTTGATATAATAGCCATATATTTCAATGCAAACCGGACTTAAATTTTCAATTGATTGTTTGATTGTATCAACTCTGTTTTATGTGCATTATTTTTTTAATTTTATATATTGAAACCTTATTGGTCTGCAATATACCTTTGATCTTGGAGTTCGGTATTTCCAAATATATTTAGTAGCATTAGTTGACGTAGAATTCTTTCTTTAGAGTAGTGAAACTAGCGGTGCCATAAAAACCCTTTTGTGTTCTGTAGAACTTTCCTCTGATGACGTTTATTTGTATTCTGATAGTGCTAACAATCCATCACATCCCCATTTGTATATTAATGTCAGATTCTATTTATCAATTTCCATTGCCTCGTTTTTCGAAAATGTTAAGAGAAGCCTTGAAACCGTATTTTCAAGTAACTGCGTCAAGTTAATAAATGCTATTTCATTGTCTATTTCATTAAGTGATGGCACAATATTTTACTTTTTATAGTATATCTTCGTAACAGAATTTGGTGTCCTTTATCGAGTAAAGCCTTTCTCAATAAAATTATTTTTACTTAGTCCTAACTCCACCATAAGCGCTATCACGTCATCTTCAGAAAAGTCAGAAATTGGTGCAGCTATTAGTATACTTTTTATTATCCGTTTAAGTCGACTTGGGTATTCATCAGAAAGGATATCCGCAATTCTTGCGCAGCTTTAGCTGGTTGTTTATTTTTTCGTAGCACAGCCTTAAATGAATCTTTGCTTCAATAAAATGTGTTAATATAGTTATTTATTCAGCTCTATTATTTTTAGGCATTTCCCAAAGATCGCAGCGGAAAGCTTTATATATCAATGTTATCGTCATAGCAACATACAAGAGTATTTTTATAAAATTCCACAGGTATATAACATGTTCTAAAAAATATATCTAATTATGATCTACTTAATTTGCCTATTCTAAGGAATATAAAAAGGCTGGGTATACCTGATTGTTGTATTAATTACCGAAACTTGTAGGATGTACCTGATTGTTTCGTTCTTTAATATGCTGAATATAATGACTTAAATACGCTAAATTATATAAAAAAATAAAAAAAATACCTGTAACTTAGGTGTTCTTTTAATAGCGAATAAAAATTTCATTAAATAAATCCAAATATTTGGACAGAACTTAATTTTGTTAATTTATTTTTGGTAATAAATAATGTTAAATAAGAAATAATTAAAAGAGATAACCAATTTCGGAAGTCCTTCCCCTGCCTCGAGACCAGCTAGAAACTAACTATATTAAATTTCATTAAAATATATTTAACGGTTCAAAAGTTACACAAAATTATTTCTAAAAGAACATGTTGAAACAGTTGTGCACTTATGTAATAGAATGCTGCGGCACATATTTACCATAGAAATGAAGAAAAATGTGCAAATTTTGCTGAAGGGGGTCAAGTTTAAGTTAGTTTTTAAATGAATGTGTAAATATTTATGCAAGTAGTTGGTATCATTGGAAGTGCTGTACCTTGAAAAATAATAAAATATAAATAGTAAAGTATTGAAACTAAATTTCTTCATTAAATTTATCAAAAAACTTAAAATATTGATGTTTAGTATTATTTTGTAAAAAAAAATTTATTTACATATAATATTGGAACTTAAATAAAATCTATATAAATAAAGCTATCACTATGAAGTTTTAGTATAATATTAAAAAAGGTTCTCACCTTTTTTCCGAAATACCCAAAATCGCTGTTCGGGTAAAACTTGTTTTAAAAATTGATATTTTCAGTAAAATGGCCACCATGTCGTTATCAGAAGCGTGGCTTATTAAATATTTTTTATGTGTTTAGCGAACATAATATGTAGGTATGTAATCAAGGTGTTTTTTTAATTTCAGCTTTGACATTTTTGAGCTCCACAAATAAATAAAAAAAAAAATAATAAAATTAACGAAGTTCTGATAGGGCTAGCGGGTAGACTGTTACCCAAAATGCACTCAGATTTAGTTGGAATACACCTCAGGATTGGGCATGTGAAATCTAGTAGTTCTAAAGCTACTGAATTATTTCCAAAAAAATCTTTTAGGTACCACTGTTCTGTTGTTGTTCTTGGTTGGTAGTTGGTGTCGCGTATACATTTGGTTTTTATTTTTCTCTTGTTGTATTTAAAGTCTACATTCACTTTTTCATACTTCTTTATTTATTTTTTATATAAAATGTATTATATTCTACTGATGCTTTGCTTATGTTGTTTAAAAATTGAGTTGTTGCAAAGCCACACACATACACATACAAAGACAGACTCAAACACCAATATACTTGAAGAGCAACAATAAGAAAAAGTTCTTAATTTTCCTAAAACTTTCCCAAGAGGCATTCAACCATAATATTTTAAATAAACCCACAAAATGTCTCATACTGCTAAACGGAAAAAAAATTAAAACATTTACACTCACTCACGCACGCATGAACATATTCTCATAAACAAATATGTATATAAAAAGAAAAAAAAAATTAATAAAATTCGCAAGTATACACACACATATATACATACTTAAAAAACTTCTAACAACAACTTCATCTACCACAAACACATTAGAGGAAATATATGTCTAAATACATGCAATATTTACCAACAAAATGAAAACAAAACGAAAAACGGAAAAAACAAGAAAAAAAAAAAAAAACAAAAACGATTAAAAATTTTCAGTATTTTTGTTTCTCTTCTAAGAACATTTTTGTAAGTATGTTTGTAAGTGTATGCATCGTGTGTGTGTGTGTGTTTATTTATTTTGTAAAACAAAAATAAAACTAAACGATTTTGTTTCCTGTTTTTTTTGTACTTTTTCTGAGTACTACAAACAAACTTTTTTTGTACTACTCAAAACACACATACACACTTACTCACATACAAAAATCACATTTTCGCTTAAAGATATTTTTACTTAATTAGTTCTAATTTGCTTGTGGTAGTTAGTTTTTTTTTATTAAACTTTATATAAGTCAGTCGGCTTGTCAGTTAGTTAGTTAGGTATTTAGTCATTCATTCAGTCATTTATTTCACTTATTTATCCGCTAATTGACAAATATCAATAAAAAGTTAAATAAACTTAAATTGTTAATAATAATGTCGCACAGTGGGACTAATCTCAAAGTTTTTAGTAATAAATTTGTATTTCCTAAACTACTAGTCAGATCGAATTGAAATGTGTGGGAAAGTTGTAGAGGAGGATTATGGCTTTCAGAAATATAATTTTTTATTCACCCTGTAATAACACGGGATAAGCTATAGGGTGTCAAAGTTGACTACATGGAGTATGTAAAAGTTTTAAAAAGTCGTAAGTTCCACAAATCAAGTTCGATTTCAAAGATTATTATATTACTGTAAAGTGCTTGGCGAGATAAATAATAATTATGCTTACTCAACTAAGTTATCTCCTATAGTTAAAAAATATTTGTGCTTAAATTTTTAATTTTTGATTTTTTGCCTCGACTTTATTTTGTTTTTCGGTAATAAGTCCTGTAGTATATGATGGATTTTTTTTTTAAATATTGCCATTTTTTACCAAAAAAATATTACAAATCTTTTTCCATTTTCTCAGTTTTTTTAAATAATTTTTTAATATTTCAAAATACAAGGATTCATAAATGGTTAAAAAAGAAATTTTAAATCGATTTAGACTTACACCCTGCACCCAGCATTGATCAAAAATAGTGAATTTCAGTAAAAAATTTATTTAATATCACGCGAGTTTTTTTTATTTATTGACGCTGTTTATTGAAAAAAAAATATATATATTTAGATTATTTTGGCGCTAATCTGCTTCTCGCCTGGCCAAAAACGAAAGCAGGAATATAGATTTTATGAAAAAAGTAAATTTTCAAAAAACTTTTTTTATTGCATAAATAAGCATTTTAGCATTACATTTTGACTACTATTTCTTATGTGTTGCATGGAATAAGTGTCAATCTTTCATTTCTTCAAAAATCATTTAAAAAGTTTTAATTTTTGGCAATTTTTTAAAGATAAACAGTAGTTCATAAATTTAACCGATTATTACGAGTATTATCTCATTGCACAAATAGCATGTACCAGTATACACGTATACGTTACGTATACGCATATAAGGAAATATACAATAAAATAGTAAATTTGAGTGAGTTTTGATACGAGTTGTAAGTTTTCAGA
Source organism: Protocalliphora azurea (assembly GCA_932274085.1). Lineage (NCBI taxonomy): Eukaryota > Metazoa > Arthropoda > Insecta > Diptera > Calliphoridae > Protocalliphora > Protocalliphora azurea. The sequence goes on from OW026520.1 coordinate 154,804,291, forward strand.
TCATTATATTATCGTTTAAAATGACCTATGTAGACATATTATATATCAGTGGATTGGTAAATAAGTTCGCTTTTATATTCTTTTAACATTTTATTAGGTTTTTAAAAGTAAACCGAGTTTTGCTTTAAAAAATATTGTTTTTTTTTGGTTTTTAATTTTTGTTTCTTTTAAAAATTCACAAAAATTGGTTGTTGAAGTTTTTTGCAGGATTTTTTGAGGAATGAAAACCTAATATTTGTTTTATATAATACTGAAGAAATAGCGGTAAAAATATCGTACTAATATGTTTTTTTGTGCCATTTAAAAAAAAAGTCTTTTGTAAAGTTGACTTTTTTTTCATAAAATCTGCACTTCTGCTTAAGTTTTTGGCCGGACGGGAAGCACTTTAGTGCTAAGTTGATCTGAATATACTTTTTTAAATCAACAGCGTCAATAAATTAAAAAAAACTCGCGCGATATTTTTTTATTAATCGATAAACATATTTTTTTCGAAAATTCACAATTTTCGACAAATGCTGGATCAAAATCAATTTAAATTTATTAAACATTTATGAAGTGTGAAGAAAAGTTTTTTTTATTAAAAAAACTTAGAGAAAAAAGTGAAAGAATTGTACTATATTTTTGGTAAAAGTGCCATTTTTCATGCTAAGTTAAAAGTGCTGTTTTTGAATATTTTTCACAGCTAGACGAATTGAAGTAATCAAAAAATCTTTTTAGCATATTGTCTTAAAATGTATTAGAAATTACAGAATATTAAAAGAAATTAAAAATTGAAAATTCAAATGAAAATATCTTTTTAAATGTAAGAGATAACTTAAATAAGTAAGAAAGTTTTTTCTTTATCTCGCCAAGCACTTTAGAGAAATATAAAAAGTTTTGAAATCAGACATAATTTGTGAAACTTTTACATACACGAGGTCAACTTTGATACCCATTAGCTAATCTTGTATTATTACAGGGTGACTACAAAATGATTTCTCTGAAATCTTAAGTCCTACTCTACAACTTCCCCGTATAATGCGATCAATCAGATCCGACCAGTAGTTTAGAAGATACAAATTTACTTCTAAAAATTTTGCGATTGGCCCCACTGTGTGTCGTTAGAAAATTAACATAAAAAAGTTAAATATTTTTAAGGAATTTTAAGAAATCTATTTAGTTCATAGGCTTTCAAGTGTGGTTTTTAATTAAGATAACATTTTAAGACGAAGAACTCTTAACAAATTTGTTTTATTTGCAGGAATAAAATGACGAATTTTTTTAAATTTCCTTTAATAACAAATGTGTTAAATTTTCCATTTAATAGAAAATTTTTGATAAATTTTTATTTTAACGAAAAATTTCGGTAAATTACTTAATTAAAGTAAATTTTCAATTATTCTTAAAATATAGAAAATTTAGGAAAGGTTTTCTTTTTATAATTATTTTTCAATAAATTTTCTTTTGCAGGAAATTTTAGATAAAATTTCCTTTTGTAGGAATTTTTCAATAAAATTTCTCTTTGTAAGAAATTTTCGACAAATTTTATTTTTATAATGTTTTATTTTTATATTCTTTTATAGAAAATTTTCAATAAAATTTCTTTTTAAAGGAAATTTTCGTTAAATTTCTTTTATAGAAAATTTTATGACAAATTTTCGATAAAATTTATCTTCATAGGATATTTTCGGTAAAATTTTTGATTTTTTTTATTAATAAAAATTAAATTTGTCATTAGCTGTCATTTCACACAGCATAAATTAAAATTTTTCTTACCATAAAATTTTTTTTACCATAGAACATTCCTCTCATTTCACACACGACCCAAGTGTCTTTATAGAAAATTTTCAATCAATTGTCTTTTTATATAAATTTTTTCAAACAAATTCTTTTTTTGATAATATTTAATTTTCGATAAAATTACTTTCTATCGAAAATTTTCAGTAAATTTTCTTTTTATAGAAAATTTAAAAATATTTTCTTATTATAGCAAAATTTTCGAATAATTTCGAATTTTCGAACATAGCGCAATAGGCAATAAATCTTAAAAATATGTAATTAAATAACATAAATAAAACAAAGATTTTTGTATTTTTAATTATGTTCGAAAATTCGATCATAATTTATGGATTCATAAATGTCAAAATATACTACAAAGTAACAGCAACCTTTATTTTGAAATATCATAAATAAAATAAAATCCATATTTTAACAATATTCAGTTAGTCCGAAGGATTCGTACTTAATTTCGAATTTTGAACATAGCCAAAAAAGCTAGGAATCTCAAACCTTTGCATTAACATAGAATAAATGAAACAAAATAATGATTATTACAATTTAAGCCATGTTCGAAAAATCGAACTTTGCTTATAGTTTACAAATAAATCGAAAATAGTTCAAATGTTTTAAAATTTTCATGTAGGAAAATGTAAGCTAATCAAAATGCGTATTTTTACTATATTTAAACTTGTTCGAAAAGCTCAAACGTAATTTAATTTTTCGAACTTAAAAAATATATAAAATTAATATAAATAAAATAATAAATTTTAACTTTATATATAATATTTAAAATGTCAAAAATAGTTAAAATATGGAATAATATTTTAAAGTTGATTGAAAAATTCGATTTTAATTTAGAATTTTTGAAATTGACAAAACAGGATATTAATTTAAAAAATTCTTTATAAATTTAACATAAATAAAATAGCGATAATTTTTAGTTTTAGCGATGCTCGAAAATTCAATTCTTTTTTTAACTTACGAATAAGCAACAAATAGTTTAAATTATTTAAATTATTGATTCTATATAATATGATCTAATTATAATTATAATATGTTCGATACCACTAATAAAGTTCGAATTTTCGAACATAGCTAAAAATATTATATATAATTATAAATATATTTATTTTATATTTTTAGCTATGTTCGAAAATTCGAACTTTATTAATGGTGTTTGAAAATATCGAAAATATTTGAAATTTGAGAAAAAAAAATTAATTTTAGTGTAATAAAAATTAATTAAAATAACCAAATAAAAAGATTTTGGCTAGTTCGAAAAATTCTTAGTTAATTACGATTTTTTGAATATAGCACAATAGACTATTTTTTAAAAATTTAGCCATGTTCGAAAATTCGAATTTGATTTTACACTTTTAAACAATCCGAAATTTTAAAGAATGATTAATACAAATATATTTATGTGCATAAAATAGCAATTTTCAGGCAAGTTCAAAAGAGTCTAACCTATTTTAAAATTTTCGAAATTTGCAAAAAAATTTTTAAATGAACAAAATTCATTATAAGGGCCATAAAAATGCTAAAACAATGCTTATTTAAATTTTTTGTTATGTTCGAAAATTCAAACATGATTTGAAATTTTTGAAAATATTTCTTCGAATAGTTTTGTTTTTGATTTTCAAAAAATTTTCTTTTTCATATGATTATTGATAATGTTAATGCTTAAGTTATTGCTTAACAAATCAATTTCTTAAATTTTACTTTCTCAAATCAATAAACTAAATAAAGCTTTTAAATTCTTAAACAAGAAAATTATGACTTGACAGAAAGGGTTTATTTCTAGTTGTTAATATATATATACGTTTCTATGTCTATATTTATGGGAATATAGTGTATGCTTGCTCGCACTCAAATCATTCGAAGCCCCCCATGAGTTTTCTGTCAACAATGTATTTTAATTTAAATCTAGGTGTTGTTTCATCCAACAAAGGAGCAATAATTTTTTAGCTCTTCTAGGCTCGTTACTCTTTGCCTTTGGCTTTGCCACTACAACGTTAAGAAAACAAAACAAGAAAAAAAAACGCCAGAAAAAAAGAGGAGGAAAAAAGAATGAATGAAAAACGCTAAAGGATATAATTTATACATGTTGGTTGTCATTCGAAGATGCGGTTGATTACATATAAAATACAAGCTAACATTTTTACATATTGTATACACCCACATATGTATGTACATAAATTGTATTTAAAGGGTGATGCTTTTATTTGTGAACGGTTTAAAGTTTAAGTGAATTGATTAAAGATAGTTTTTTCTTCTTAACTAAATTTTTGTTTCAATATTTAAAATTTTCTCTTAAAATGTATTGTGATGAAATAAACACAAAAAGAATCATTCCATAGACTTATAGTAAGGAATCAAAATTATGATCCACCCTCTAAATATATTTGCCATTAAATTTGAATATGTAAATATATAAATGTATGCATGTGTATGTATAAAGCAGAGTACTCCTATTATGATGACTATTTTATGAAATTGCATTTTGCTTTGAGTTTTAATGCTGATCATGCAGTGAAGGCTGCTGTTTGTTTGCATTAATATTGTCCCATCAAGTGTTCCGTATATCATTTGATGTTGGAGTACATAATGAAATGATTATCAGTAGAGATTGTTTCACTTTCCGTGAGCAGAAAAAAGACAAAAAACGAATGTAATAAAAAGACAACATAATAAGTATTTAAAAAATTAAATAACAATATTTAAATTTCATGTGAAAATTTAACAAATTGTAAACAAGACCTTAATAACTATAACAGCGGAGCCAGCGAAAGATACAAAAAGGAAGAAACATCTATAGCAGAGTAAACAACTTTAAACATTATAAATACATGTATATGTATGTATGTATGTATGTATGCATTTATATATGTATGTATATATTACAGATGCTTTTAAATATTAAATTCATGTACAATATAAGAATTTATAATATATTTTTATTTTTTTTTGTTTTTAAAACATTATCACATTTATGCATGTAGACAACGTATTTAAACATTATATTTACGAAAATGTGGGGAAAAAAAGTTGCTGCATCAACAACAAGAGCAGCACTAGCAAAAACCAACGATAAAAATAATAAAATATTGCCTTCAACTCTTTCCTCTGAATTGCATTTATATTCACGCACACTCTTAAATAACAAAATAGAACACTTTTATTTATATGTGGCTTATGGTGAGTGTATGTATGTGTGTGTGTTTTATGGACAATATGCTGCTTGCTACAATTGCAACGAAATAAAAATATTTTAAGTTTTATTTCTACGTTAACGTATTTTTTTTATTTTTATTTTACATTTTGATGTATTTGACTGTTTTTTGGTTAGTTTGTTTTTTTTTTGTTATTTTTATTTTTGTAAAATGCCTTTTAGCAAAATAAGAGTGCACTATGAGCTGCGGCAGTTCCATAAGGAATATGTTCGTTGTGGAAATTTTTTATAAAGTTTTTTGATATTAGTTATAAAAGGCAGCTAAATATAAATGGTTTTTTTAGTTTCTTAAACTTAATTAAAAATTTAAAAAAAAACTGACCTTATGACCTCGCTAAATAAACGTTTAGCTTGTTTCAAATGGTCAGCAAAAAAATTCTCCCTTAAACACGAATAATTGGACCTTATTGATTTTGATGTGCTAAACAAGAATCTGCTTTCAGTTTATTTTTCATCAGGTCTTGATTTCCTTTATGGGCGTATCTAATATTTCGCCCATAATTAGAATATTACACGAACCTAAAAGAGTATCATTTTTATATACTTAATATCTTCGGAATTAGAAATTAGTGTCCGAAAAGATTTTTCTTCAAAGTTCTTTTAAGAACTTTTAAGCGGATAAAAAACTAAATGATGTTAAGTTGAAGATAATTTTAATTGGCATCTTTTGGAGTTTTATTTGTCTAAATTGAACAAACCATATACAAATTTGACTGCCTAAAAAGGGGGTCATATTAGTCATAACCATAAAAAAATTAATACGTAATAAAAAAGTGAAAGCAGATTTTTGTTTAGCACATCAAATTTCATCTAATCCACTTATTTTTGTTTAAAGAAGATTTTTTTTTTGCAATTAAGTGTCTCCACTTTATTGTACGTATACATGGGTATTTTTCCTCAATTTTAATGATATATGGCTTATTTTATCCATAGTATTAACAGCTTTATGATAAAGGATTATAAACTGCTTACTTTTCCCGGTTAATTTCTTAAAAGAATTTTCAATAAAAAAAATTCCTCAATTTTGCTTGAAAAATTTGTTTTTTCCTTGACATATTCATGTTTAGCAGATTAAATTCCATTTAGTCCACATATTTGTTTTTTGAAGGGGGTCACAAAAAAAAAAAAAAAAAAAAAATAAAATTAAAAAAAACAATAGGTTTTTAAAATAACTTTTATTAACATCTCTGCTTATAATTAAATAAAGCCTGCTGATTTTAAAAGTTTCCTTAATATTACAGATTTTGGAAACAATATAATAACAAAGGCAGGAAGCTGTATCAGGTTAGAACTATTAGAACATCAGATTAGATATTGGCACCCAAATAATGAAAATTATTTGATATTAAAGTTGGAATTGTAATCCACATTGAAACGTAAAGAAAGATTTTATATTTTTACAGGATTTTAAAGATTTATTTATTAATTATAACCATTGAGGTCAAAGGTCAAAATTTTTGTTTTTAAATTATATAAAGGAAAATGTTGAATTTTATGAGAAAAGCATTTTTTCTATTAAAAAACAATATTATTAAATCATAAAATTATATTTTCAATACGAGTAAAGTTTAGGTTAAAATGATCCATAATAAAAATAACAAATCGAAAATGCTTCTTAAAGAAAATAAACATTTTATTTTTATCAAAAAGTTTAAATAGTGTTTTAAGAACTCTTAGACATAATTAATAAAATTTTCGAAACACTTTTTGAAACTCATTATATACATGAGAATCCCTACGTGAGAAACATTTCCGAAAACTGTCGTGGTTATTTCACAGTTTGTTATAAGATGGGTTTTATTGGAAAACATTTCTTAGGTCAATATTCTCAATATATTTTTGAAGTATGCATTCTAATCAATTTGAGTTTCTTTGAAATCTATAACTAAAATTTTTATAAAAAAGTTAATAATTACATAAAAACCTTATATTAATATAGATATGAAACTTCGTCTTCAAAAACCTAAATCTAAGATGTGTTAGCAAAAAATGTATTGAAAACAGAAACTAGAATTGTTTTAGCTTCTTAAATAATTTTTTCAAATTGTGTTTTTTTTTTCTAAGTTTCATATCTGTGTAAATCTATGATAAAAACCTTCTTAGAAAATTTTCTTTGAGAAATAAATAAAATAAACTTGAATTAAATCATATTATTGCTATTTAGAAACTATTCATTGCAAAATGTGGCATCACAGAATAACTCAAAATATGGTCTTTGGCTTAAGGTAAACAAGGGGTTGATTTTCTATGTTTTTCCAAATATGTATTTGCTTTCGCATCCATTAAATGATATCCTGGAATATGTGTTAGTTATAGAGTTGACACTACACAAAGTTTACTAAACTTCTTAAGAAAGAAAATATAATGATATTGGTCTTCATATATTACTGTTTTGTAAGAAGGGCATCAAGTTTCAATTTAACTACAAAATATAATATAATTTTTATACTCCACACCATCATAGATGGTTGGGGTATTATGCGTTTGTGCTGATGTTGGTAGAGCACAGAAAAAATCATCCAGCACCCACCTTAAAGTATACCAATCGAATCAGAATCACTTTTAGAGTCGGTCTAATAATGTCTGTCCGTCCGTCTGGCTGGCAGTCCATGTAAACCTTGATTTTTAAATGATATTCTTTTATGATGACGCTACAATCTATTGTTTTCCACAGTATACTATAAAGTTAACACCTAGAGGTCTAAAAAACATATATAGTCATGGGATTATATATTATGATGCATTTCTGAGGCCATAATATGAACCATCCAAATTTAGAACCCAATTGGAATTATTCGTTAAAAATTTACGATAGGACGAATACAATTCGATCCTGTTATATTTAAAAGAATTATTACTACTTTCATCATAGTCATTGTAACTTAAGGATGGAAGGTGAATAATCGAATGGTTCCTTGCTTTGGGTACTAGCAGAAATTAGCCAATAGGTCGCCTAAAGAAACTTTGTCTGGTTTGCTATATAAAATTAACATTAAAAAAAAAATATATATATTTTTAAGAACCAACTCTTTCAGATCTTTGTCTTGCACTCCTTATACATATAGAAATTCATGTATATATTTACTCATATGCCTGGAAGCAATAGTATTTGTGAAACAAAGAAGAAGAAGAGAAGTATTCTACTCGTAACTTTATAGTAGAAAGAACGCTTAGGAAAGCTAGTAGTAGTCCGTCCAACTATTGTATAAGTATGGTACATAAATAGTATTGTATGATAATATATAAATGTTTGTGTGTGTGTCTATAAATTTATAGAAAAGCTAGAGAGTAAGAGCATGTAGGAGCTTAGTTGGTTGGATGACTGTTTGTTTGGATGGTTGGTTCGTTTGTTCGGCTGTCCGTCCGTCCGTCCATATTTTATTATGGAAAAAAATTCGAACGTACCTGTTTTGAACAGTCAAGAAAGGTGTGTATGAGTACGAGATTAGAGTAGAATATTGTGTAAATGAGTGTTTGTTTCTTGGTATTCATAAAAATTCCTTTTTGTTTTTGTTGTTGATAATGATGATGTTTTTTGTTATTTAGTACCTTTTCTTTTTGTTTTACTTTTGTTTTTGTCTAAGAGTGTGAGAGTGTGTACTATTTGTTAATGTATAATAGTATTATTTGTTGTCGTTAGCTAGTTATTTCTTCTGCTCTGCTTTTTATTGTTGTTTGTGGGGGGAAGGAATGTTGAAGAGGACAAAAAGGGCTAAAACTGAACTAAGCATGAATAGAATAACGTATAGTAGAGTCGAGTTCAGTTCAGTAGAGCTAATGCATATTATGTGCATTTGCCACAAAAAAGAAAGAAATCCAGGATGGAAAACACTATAATGTATACAACACAATCAACACACAGCAAAAGTGCACAATAACATAAGCGAAAACATCACCAACAACAACAACAGTAGCAAGAGCAGGAAAAATAAAAATAACAGCTAGCAAAAAGCCAACAAACATAATTTGCGTGAACTTTGTGGATTTCTAATTAACTCATTTTTTTATTTTAATTTTATTGTGCGTGCCTTTGTTTAAGTTCATTCTGCAAGATGCTTTCAAAAGCAGGAGCAACAATATAATTATTATATTTTTTATGCCGAAACCATAACAGGTTTTAAGTACAAACATAAATACATATTTGAAGAAATTTTTGTATTTTATTGTATTTTTTATTTATTTATTTATTTATTATTTTTTTGTTTAACAATAAGTTCATAAATGTTTCATTCAATAAGAGTGGAAAAAATAGAACAGTAAAGAATAGGAAATAATTAAAATTTAATTGTGTTTTTTTTCCCTAACAGCTGCCATCACAATCAAAAGTTGGCTCTTTCAGATGTGTAATAAATCTTGACAAAGATTTTAATCATATTTATTAGATAGAGAGATAGGGAAGCATGCACTGTCACACAATTAAGTACTTTAAATTAAACGATAAAATTTTGTAGTTAGTACAATGGGGCTAAATGTATAAACATTTGGGAAAATTTATGTAGACTCACACAAGGACACAGAACCCAGGAAACATTTAAAATTTATAATTACAAACAATTTTATTATCTAAAAAAAAAAAAAAAATACTCTACATCATATGTGGGGAGCGCAATATGCGTTTGTACTGATGTTTGTAACACAAAAAATATTGGTCTAATATCCAATCGGCTTACAATCATTTTCTGAGTTGATTTAACGATGTTCTTCCAATGTCAGTCTTTCCGTCCTTGTAAATCTTGTGATCAAACTGCAGGTCGTAATTCTAAAAATAATTCAATGAAATTCGGTAAACATGTCTCTTATAGCCCAAGGACGATGTCCATTAAAATTATGTTATGATCTGCCTATTAATTCACCTAGCCCCCATATGAGTGTGCTCTTGGAATAGAAATTTAACGATCATAAGTTCCCTAAAAATAGCAATAAATCATATTAATATTTGACAAAAATTAGTTACATATAAGCTTTTGCTAAATTTTATGAGGATCAGTTCATAATTCTCCATAGGTCCCATATAAGACCCACATCCGAAAATCATACTGAAATGCATAAATAACATAAAATATCGCAAGCTCATGTTTTATATAAATGAACAATAAATACCTTTAATACAAGTATCAGTCCATAATTGGGCACAAGTCCCTTATAAGAACATCTTCATGCTTAACCGACTATATCTTTCTTACTTGTTTATTTCTAGATCGTTGGAAAATCGCTTTTCAAATTATATCGTTTATTCATTGCTTGTAAAAATCACCGATATTTTCCCCATAATTTAAACTAAAGCTTTTAGTATCGTTCTGTTTTATTTATTTATTTATTTTTAACGTTTTATTTATATATTGAATCTGCCTTTTTTTAATATATATTTACACAATATATATTTACATCTTGAAGCTGAATACTAAAGACTAATTTATCTCTAAGGATATTCTAAGGGGGTGAAAGCTTGGCTTTGCGAAACCTTGAACTTTAGTAAGAATTCTTGCAAGAGGGTTAGGGTGAGTCTGCAGTTTTTTCATATATTTTTTACTCTACTTTTTAAACTCGTCGTTCACCAATGGAACTCTGCTTTATTAACATTGAAGTTATGATAACAATTTTTGCTGGGTTTGCTTTAATCTTATAATTCATTTTAATTGTTTGCTGGCATACTACAATATCACATAGACATAAGTAGTAATAACTTACTAAATAGCTAGTACATTATACTACTTCTGTTACGAGTTTTACAACTACATATGTATGTATTATTACAACTACTACTTTAACACACTTAGTTATTATTCATTTAAGAACATTATGAATTTTAAAAGAGCTTTATATCAAACCAATACTAATGAAATTTTATCTTTCTCCTAAGGGCTGCGCACGAAAAAATTAAAGCAAAACCAATGGTTTAAACTTTTTGAGATTTTTTTTTTAGTTAAGGACTATTATATTTATGTTTTAGATTGAAAAGAAAAATTAATTTTCTATTCTATTTCTATTCTATTTCTATTTAATTTTTTTTGGAATGCCCTAAATATAAACTTTATTGTGTTTTCAGTTCCTTTTTTGTTGGTATGGATCCACTTCTTTTTAAACTCTAATTAATTTTTTAATCAGCTTTAAGAATTTGTTAAATATTTTTTTGCTATAACCCCATACACTTCAAATGGACTGAGTTTTGGACAGTTTAGTGGATTGGTTTCCTTTGGTATATAGCAGTACCAATTGTTTGATATCACCTAGCTACTTTTTTGTTGTAATGATGAATTGCTATATTAAGCCAGAAAACTTAGAATTCATTGTGTTTTCTAATGAAGGAAAGGAATATTTTCCAAAAGGACTCTGTTAAAAATATCATTTGTTTTGATAAAGTACTATTTTTCTCGCACGTACAAAAGGTTCGCGAGACCAAAAATTTGGACGCAATCATATTTTCGGAAAAAAACCTAAATAATTTTCGTCCTCTCGTTTGTCTCCACAGTTTTTCTAGCGTTCCTACTAGGATCTTTTCTTACCTTGTGCATCTTCAGGCTACCTTTACTAAACTTTTCTGATAAAAGATACTGAGTAATTTATTCCTCTAACGGTTGGAGCAAAAATACATTAAATCGCTATACTGATAAAAAATATAATTAGCATAAAATTTTTTGGAGGATTTAAGGCTTAGATATTTAGTTTATTATATCAACCACATGATTAAAATACGTAAAGAAGTTAAAATAAAAATTATTAAAAAAAAATCAAAATAAGTAAAGTTGCCCTGAGGCAGCTTTGACCGTTAGAGGGTTAAAAAATTAGTCGCATTTTATCCAAAGATGTAGAGATTTTATCTCAGAATACTTATATTTTGTCTGCGATCTTACAGATCAACAAGATTTAGCCCATAGTTACTGAAAATAAGAGCAAATGTAAATTAATTAACGGTATTTTTGTTTGCACGTACAATAAAAGTTATAAGCCTTAAAGTATGTATGAATTTTTTCGTGCGTAGTCCTTAGTATTAGTGTAAAGAAAAAAATTTCAAGTAAAATTAAAAAATCGAATGTTGAATATGACAATAAATTCAAAAAGGTAAAAAGCTCTCAAAGATAATGCATTTGAAACATTATTGGCAAAATGTATAAAAAAAATGATACAAAATACAAAAAAGGTAAATCTAACGTTAATGGCAATGAAACTTTGTATGAGTAAATTAAAAATTTTTTCATGACAAAAAAAAAAAAAGGAAATAAATCTATGAAATAATCCATTAAGCTGCTGGTAGACACATTGCTATATGTTTTAATAATTTAAGCAATAAATCCTACAGATTTTTTTAGTTAAATTTTAATGTTATGAGGACACAAGTGGAACTAGGGAGGAGAAGGCTCGAAGTGACTCAAAAGCTTCCCTTATATATCTGCATAAGATAGCTAAGAGAGGCTCAACGTCACTTGCAGGTAAGGATAAGGACCTTGTCAGAAAGTACAGGAGGAACGTTAAAAGATTCGAACGGATCTAGGGGCCTGTCTGTGACTCTCTGGAAATGTCTTATCCTGAAGGATTGGGTGAGAATGTGGACAGCACTCCTTAACAATCCGTGCCGGAGCGAAGGATAAGAATAGTGGCGAACCAGCCAAACCTACAACCATTCTGGACCAGCAGGTAAGGACTGGCAAGCCAAATACTACCGATAGTCTGGCTGTTCATGCACGGGTCAGCAAAACTGGCAAATCGCAAAAGATTATCAGGGATGCTAGGCCTGAACATGATCAGCCATCAACAAGCAAATTGAACATAAGCTTATTGAAGAGATTGCCCGGTGTTGGGTCCTCACTCACAATCAAAAAAAAAAAAAAAAAAAAAAATAAAAAAATATTTCTAAAATAGTTTTCCCTTTTTATTTTTGTGGCAGAAAATTATTTGATATGTGATAGAAGAACAAATATCAAATAATTGGCTAAAAGTCCCAAAAATTTTGTAAAAACAATCGCAAATTACTCTGTCTCAGTCATTTGGTGAATTTACCGCAAGGGTGGGGTAGTTTTGGTCTCTTCAGAAATTCAATAAAAAATAAACGAAATGAGGACTATAGGCAGGATCAAGGGGACTTAAAATACAAAAGAAAGTTTACTGATATCGTATATAGTTGTGAGAAGAGAGCAATTAAAATAAATATTCTAATTACATTTTTGGTAAAATTACACATACAGAAAAAAGTCAGCAATCACGAAAATAATTCATTCAATTAAAAATAGTTTAAATTTGCACGTCTCACCAATAGAATTACTAATAACTGTAAAAAATTAAAAATAGAAAAAATTTTCCAATTTAAAAAATGTATTAAATTAATCAAGTAGATGATTGCATGAATTAAAAATTTCCTTATATTATTTTTGCTTGAATATATTAATTAAATTTTGATGTAAAATGAAACTACTGTGTTAATTGAAAAATATAAGGTAATAATTTTTTCTGTGCATGTCAAAACTAAAAAAAAACTATTGTCAACCAAAGAAAATATGATTCCCCAAAGTATGTTTAATTGTAATATTTGCCTAAAAAGATGTGTCAATTATGATTTTTAGAGGATGAAAAATTATGCTACAAAAACTGTAGTACAAATTAGTTTCTTAAAATGTTCCATTTGGAAATAAAAATAAATAAGAAAGAAAATCAATGCTATTGCCAGCATTTTTTATGTGCATAGAAATTCGGAGCGGATACTTTTACTAAGTATAAAGCATATTTCTATAAAACATACGTACTTATGTTGATTATAATATCTAAATGCGATTTATTCACTTAAGAGTAATTCCCGAAAGTGGGGCATGTATAGGAACTCTGATGATCTATGGACTTATAATCATAAAATTTAGCACGGTGGTTTCTTACTTATTTGTATCAGATATTTAAAACATATATAGTATGGGGTCTATGTGAAATAATGCATTGATCATAATTAATTCTGATAGGCTTTTTCGAAGATATCTTTAAAATTGCGATCTGTACTTTACACGGACATACAGCCGACGGACGGCCGGACGGACATCTATATATCGACTCAGAAAGTGATGCTGAGTCGAACATTATACTTTTTGGAGGCGGTTCGAAGATCTTTTTTGTACGTTACAAACATCAGCCAAAGGGAGAGTTTAAGGGGATATAAATAATACATCATCGTAGGTCACGAAAATTACAAAATAATCAAAATTGCACTGCCCAAAAATGTGTAGACAGCTAAAGTTAAAAGAAGAATTTTTTTTATGATTTACTATCCCACATTCATCCTTTTATGTCAGCAAAAAAAAAAATCTGACAGAATTCAGTCTCTGAACACACATATTCATTTCAGATTCACATTATCACACTTTTTGAACATACATACGTTTTTTGACAGATCTAAAGACTAAATTGGATAGCGAATTATGGCCTTTATAAATAAGCCCTATGGTGAGAAGTTATTTTTTTAATAATATCAAATGGTACCAATATATTGTGTGATCATTAAATCATACTTAGGGCTCTAATCATAGATGCTCTTAAAGATCTAAACGAAATTTTTAATTTTTCATCGAACACAAAATTGAATTTTGAAGGACCTGTGTAACATTTTTGTAGTGACGGGAATCTTTTAAAGAAACCTTAAATATCCAAAATATGAAAAATTGTTATAAACTTATAATAAAATGAAATGCTACATCTCTTTGAAAATATATTTTTTCGGGCTTACACTAAAACTTTTTCTCCAACAATATGGCACCAATGATCTGCATGAAGGTTCGATTCATAATTGAAATCAGTTAAAATGCTTAAATCCTAAATAAATATTACCAGCGATAATGTTGCATAAACAGGTTTCAATTTAAGTTACATTTCTAAATTTTTCACTTTCATATTTCACACATAATCGTGTAGGATATATTATAGTCGGACTAATGTTTTTGTGAAGCAGTCATTCTTTGTATGAAATTTAAAATACATGGTGGGGTATTATGCGTTTATGCTGATGTTTGTAACGCACAGAAAAAATCATCCAACACCCACCCTAAAGTATACCAATCGACTCAGAATCACTTTCTTAGTCGATCTAACGAAGTCTGTCCGTTTGGCTGGTTGTCCATGCAGATCTTGTGCACAAAGTACAGGTCGCAATTTTGAAGATAATTCAATGAAATTTGGCACGTAGGACTTTCATGACACAAGGACAAACCTATTGAAATTGATTGTGATCGGTTCATTATTTCACCTAGCCCCCATACAAATGTCCTGCCGGAATAGTTGACCATAGCTCCCATATAAAACCCTCCTCCGAAAAACACTTTAAGGTGCATAAATCACATACACATGTTAGTATCAGGTTTATATTCGACATAAATAAGTTTTATATAAGTAGAAATCATAGTGACAAATTTTATGAGATTCGCTCCATAATTTACCATACCTCCCATATAAGCCTATTTTCGGGAATCACCCTAAAGTGCATAAATTCATAAAAATACTAGTATTAACGTAATATTCTGTATTCGTATATTTTATTTTACACTTAGTAAAAGTATCGTTTCACAATTGTCCACATGTCTAATATAAGACCCATCCACGAATTTTGATGGGCATGCACAATGGTGTGAGGTATCATGTGGTCGGGCTTGATCGACTATATCTTTCTTACTTGTTTTTTATTTAAAAATGGCTGTCCGTCTGGTTGGTCGGCTAGCTGGCTGGCTGTCCATGTAATCTTTAAGAACAAAGTACAAGTCGTAATTTTAAAGATAGCTTGATAAAATTTGACACTAATAATTATTTTGCCTCAAGGACGAAGCCAATTGAAATTGGTTATGGTCCATTATTTCACCTAGCCCCCATACAGATGTCCTTTCGGAATAGGGAAATCACTGTAGCGTATATAAATCTTATACAAATGTTGGTATCAAATTAATATTCGACAAAAATAAGATTTATAGAAGTAGAAATCACAGTGCCAAATTTTATGCATAATATACCACAGCTTCCATATAATTCAACTTTTGGGAATCACCCTAAAGTCCATACATTCATATAAATGTTAGTGTCAACGTAATATTCTCTATTCGTATATTTTATTTTACACTTAGTAAAAGTATCAGTTCACACTTGATCACAGTTCTAAAATAAGTTCTCTCTCTCGAATTTTGATGCACATATACAATGGTGTAGGTCTTAGTGTTGACTGACTATATCTTTCTTACTTATTTTATTATTATTATTTTATATGTCCTTTTAAATTATTGTTTTTTTGGTAAAAATATCTGATAAGTTTGTATAAAATACAGATCCCTAAGCTAACTGAATAAAGTCTTTTGAAAACTTTAGATATTAAAAAATTATTTAAACGATTTTTTTCCGATTTTGCTAATTTCTAACAGTAAAATTCTGGAAATATTTATTTTATTTAATTTTTCAATTAAAAAATATTTTATTTGATGTTGCACAGTGGAATACAATCGAATTTTTTTGGTAAAACATCTCTATTTCCTACTCTAATCTGGTCCAATTTGCATAAAAGTTCATACAATCTGGACAGAGGTATGCTGGTTTAAAATTTGGAAAGCGGATCCAACATACGTCTTATAGAGCTTTATAATAAAGGAGAAAAAAATAGAACTTTTAATAGTTTTTAATTTCTTAAGATTTTTTTTAAACTAGATTTTTTTTCACATATTTTTTAAAATGTCCAAAGTTATTGAGCTAATATATTTAATAAAAGTAAAAAGTATATTTATTATAAAGTAAAGCAAATCAGATAAATCGTTTTCGAGATATACTGTGTTTATGCCGAAAATTAAAGTCCATTAAAAAAGTGATTTACAGCATAATCACTACTGTCGCAGAAAAAATGTTTAATTTTTTCGACATGTGTTATGATATTTTTTTTTTTAACAGATTTTCTTCTATATAATCTTGATTTTGCCTAAAATTATCAATGTTATAAATCACAAAAATCCATTAAGTTTTAATTTGGAATATGAAAGCCATTTGACAAATAGTTGACCAAAACTAATCAATTTGCATACTCCTGCCAAGTGAATTTATATTACTACAATTAAAGCACAAACATTTTCACAATTTATTTCTATTCTTTGCATATCAATTTTTTAATCCTGATGTACAAAATTTATTATTGTATTATAAGTAATAGCCCTCGTATCTTTATAAATATATTTTTATTAAATTTAAATTATAGCCAATCAACATGCATCCATGTCAAAATGAACAAACAATAAGATGATTTCCATATCTTAATTGATTTGAAAATTGCAGAAGCATCACAAATAAACTCTAGGATATCCAGCCAATGCAGAGGGCTGGATATCCTATGAACATGACGTGCGCTTTTGTAATAATAGTTTTTGAATTGAATTAATACCATACTGGAAAATATATACATTTATTGCATTTTTGGCCAATACCAATGTTGAACAGTTATGTCTAGTAAAAAAGGACAAAAATAAATTACAAACTATTTTCATTTATATTATTAGTAAAAAAGGTGCAATTGTGCTCTAATAGTCTGCTGGATTTTACTGTTTTCATGTAATTTTATGTTTTATTTAAAAATAAAATCCGACAACCATTGAATTGAAAAATAAAGTCCAATTTTATTGGGGATTTAGTTCTCGAAATATCTATACATTCAAACTCTTTCACACACACACATATATATGTATATCTACACTCAGGCGGCAGACAAATGCTTAATATATTACTTACGTATAAATGTTCACAAATACTCTGGGATTCGTATTAAATAAATATAAATAAATGATTGTAAATAAAAATTATTACTTCAGTTTTAAACTATTTGTCATGCGGATTATTTTACCATCAGAGACGATCTCAATGCGAAATGGTTGTAAAGAAATGAATGAATTCAAAACGAAAGGAATAGAGTTGCAGAGTAGCTGCTCATATTCGTAAATGAAGCAAAATAAGCAAATTCTGTATTATTTGTTATTAATTCTGACAATAATTGTTTTGTTCAGTTATAGTTTCTATTTTCCACAATTACAATTTTGTGCCACAAAGAAGAAAAAACCAGAGACACTCACATTTGTTTTTGTACAAATTTATACAGAGAGATTGAAACATTTTATGGTTAAACTGAATGATTTTTGTGTATATGTGTGTTCGTGTGGCTGAATGTGTTTGAATCTCAAACACTTGAAATCCAACTAGTTCTTTACAAATTGTATATTTGTATTTTATTTTTTTTCTTTTCATTCGTGCCACCTTAATAACCAACGTTCTGCCATCACTGCCGCCCGCCACTCATTGGTAGCTATGGTCGTTATTCATTTTCTGTCGCTGAGAAAAAAAGGGTTTTTCCTTTTTGTTGTTATTTTGCTCACCGAATAAAATCCCTACTCTAGCTATAAAATAGATTGGTATTGTTTGAAAAATTTGTCTGTATGTGTCATTTATTTGTGTATGAATGTATTGGGGACTGTGTGTGTTTTTGGTTGAATGTTTATTAATGTAGGTAAAGTGAATTTGTGAATGTCTGTTTATATGTGTGGGTGGTGTTTTTATGAAGTGTATGATGCTCCGATTTTATTCCTATTAAACGTACAAACATACATTTTTATAGACTGAATAATGCAAGTCTTTGCTTATTTTTTTGTTGTTGTGTTCTGATGTTTTTTGTATTGTATTGTATTGTTGTTGTTATTCTTGTTAGCGAGGGCTGTTCGAAAATTCCTGAAAAAATGTATAAAGTTACAACTGAAAATTCAAGCAAAAATGGACTGAATCATATGCAAAAGCAATAATTTGCTTTTGCAAAATCGTTACTCTTTAAGAAATTGAGAATAGTTCCACTGGTACTTTTTGGAAATAGAATACTTTTTCGAAGAATTTTATTAAAAATTTTTACTTTTTTAAAATTTGGTGAATTAAAACAATGGTATTTTTCAAATATTTAAAATTTAAAAATGGTACTTTTTTCAAATTCTTCTATATTTTAAAATTAGTACTTTTTGCAAATTTGGTAAGTTTTAAAAACTGAAATTTTACTAATATTTGTTTTTTTTAACAAACACCGTTATAAAAAAAAAAAAAAATAATTGGTACGATTTTGAAAATTGGTACTTTTTTAGAAATAGGTACTTTATTTAAAAGATGGTTTTTCTTTTTGAAAAGAAAAACTACTTTTATGTTAAACTTAACACTTTTTTGAAAATTCTAGCTTTTTTATTTTTTTAGTTTTATGAAAATTTGTTATTTTTTTGGTACTTTTTGGAAATATTAGTTTAATTTATTTTTTACTGTTAGTAACTTTTTTAAATACATATTTTTAAAATGTCTCCATTTTTGGAAAATATGGTAATTTTTTGAAAAGTAGTATTTTTGTTGAAAATTTTTACAAATTTAAAATTTGGTAATTATCTTTAATTCTTTAATATATATTTTAAAATTGCCTCTATTTTTGAAATTACTCATATTTTAAAAATTTGGTAGGTTTTTGAAAATTGATACCAATTCTTAAAATTGGTACTTTTGATACTTTTTTCAAAAGCTATTACTTTTTTTAAATTTGGCTTTTCTTCGAAATTTTTTTCAAATACCAAAAATAATTTGATACATTTTTGAAAAAAACTAGTACGCTTTTATAAAATTAGTAAGTTTTTATAAAATTTATTGCTTTGCTTCCTTTCTGAAAAACTGGTACCTTTTGATAATTTTTGGGAAATTGTCACTTTTTTTAAAAGTGGTATTATTTTTTTTTTTAATTTGAAACTTTGTAAAAAAATGGTACGTTAAAAAAATAGATACCTTTTTGAAAAATCGTATTTTTGCATAGTTAGTACAAATTGGTGCTATTTCAAAGAATTTGGCACTTTTTAGAAAATTCGTACTTTTTTTAAATTGGGTGTTTTTTATAATATTGGTCCTTTTTTTCAAAATTGTTACGGTTTCAGAAAATTGATGCTTTTTATTTATTGGTTTTTACTTTCAAATTAACTTTTTTTCGGATCAAATTAAATTATTTTAAAATCAAACACATTTTTTTCAAAATAAATTAAACTTTATTTAAAACAAATTAAACTATTTCCAATGTAAATTCAATATTTTGCATGTCTAATACAATTTCTTTAATTACGTATTCATTCTTTTTAATTTCAAATTAATTTTTTTTCATATCAAATTAAATTCTTTTTTAACTAAGCTTAATTTTTCTAAAGAACTTAATACCTTTATTTCATATTTTATTATTTATAAAATTTATTTAATTCTTATCAATATATTTCATTTAAATACTATTAAAAAGGCGATATTTTTATACATATGACAATTTTTTAATGCAAATGCTCTCCAGAAGCAGCTAGTGGTAGATTCATTGTCATGTCAACATAATAATTATTGCAATCTGATGGTGTTATAGATCCTACGGAACGTTTAATAATTGTAACTAAGTCATTATTATTTTCTGGATCCGAAATCAAATTCCGAGCACAGAGTTTAGTTTTTGAAAAAACTTTTTCTATGGGATTTAGCATAGGTGAGTATGGGGGAAGAAAAACTAAAATATGAACAGACTCCGCAATTTTATCCTTCACTGCCTGCGTTTTGTGTATCTGAGCATTATCTAGCATAAGCCACGCACCTGTGATATTGTATTCAGCTAATTTGTCGAAAAGTTCATCGAGAAAAGATACAAAAATATTTGAATTAACTGCGGAGTTTGCAATTGCTTTTTGGTGTAAAATGCCATGTATGTTCATAGCTGCGATGAGGGAAACATTTCGTCCTCTAACAGTGGGAACAATGACATGTGCTGGAGTATTTCTTTTAGATCTCGTCTTATTTCTTCGGAGGTGGTAATTGAAACCGGACTCGTCAATAAATATTATTTTTTCTCTTATTTCTGTAGCATTTTGATCGAAATTCACTGCATACGGAATGCGTCGTTGAATCGTAGATTCACCATTTAAACGATTTATATTAATTGTGGCAGTTTTTAGTATAATTTTCCAAGTTTTTAATGCAGTGTGTATACTTGTTGCACTTAACTCCGCATTGTATGTGTTTCGAATTTTTTTACGAATGTTTAATGTTATACAAGGGTTGCTTCCGATTATCACTTCAATTTTGCCCAATATTTCTGTAGTCAATTTGAAATGACGTCGACCACCACGGTTTTTTGTGATAACGCACCCATTCTTCTTATAGCGATTAATAATTGACGTAGCAGTGTTTTGTTTATAACAGCTATTTCCGTGGACTCAACTATGCTTCTTCCCTCTTCGTAAAATTTTATCAAAATATTCTTTTTATCTAAACTTATATGATCGTATTTTTCACGTTTGATACCACCACGTTCGTGTGTTAATATCTCCTATAAGCTTTCTTCTGAAGAGCTATCTGTTAAAAGTTTAATATGGCGATAATTTCGTGTATTTCTTGCAACAGAATTTGAGCTACAATTACTCTCTGCGATAGATGACATATTTCAAATGTATATTCACGCCGTCCAACTTTTGAAATTCGCAAACGTTGCGTCAAGTTAATAACTAGTAAAACACGTGTTTGCACTAATCTCAACAGTAAGGTTTAAACAAGATGACCAGTTTGACGTTCTTCCTAATTAAAGAAACAATTTCATTTGATTAGATAATAAAACAAACAATATGGTATGGTCATTCCAATAGAAACGTTTCATTTTTCAGAGCTCTCGCAATTGTAATGGAAAATTTGTATATGCTAGAGGAGTGCAAAGCTCTATACCTATTTCACGGGAGAACATTGGAAATATTTTCCAGTTCGGTATAAAAAGAAAACAGTAAGAGAAAAGCAATCAAAAGTTAAAAAAAAATTAACCTTTAAGCTTTGATATGCTTTCGGATCCATATGTATAAAAATATCGCCTTTTTAATAGTATTTAAATGAAATATATTGATAAGAATTAAATAAATTTTATAAATAATAAAATATGAAATAAAGGTATTAAGTTCTTTAGAAAAATTAAGCTTAGTTAAAAAAGAATTTAATTTGATATGAAAAAAAATTAATTTGAAATTAAAAAGAATGAATACGTAATTAAAGAAATTGTATTAGACATGCAAAATATTGAATTTACATTGGAAATAGTTTAATTTGTTTTAAATAAAGTTTAATTTATTTTGAAAAAAATTGTGTTTGATTTTAAAATAATTTAATTTGATCCAAAAAACAGTTAATTTGAGAGTAAAAACCAATATAAAAATAATTAATAGAAATTCGTTTTTATTTTAAAATGGGATTTTTTTTTAAATTCGGTATTTTCTTTAAATTATTTTTTATTTTTTTATTATTTTTTTTAATTGACTTTTTAAATTTTTTATTTTTTTGAAATTACTACTGTTGTTGAAAATTTTCACTTTTTTAAAAATTGGCACTTCTTTCAAAATTAGTACTGTTTTTTAAAAATTAGTACTTTGTCAAAATTTGTGTTTTTTCTGAGTTTTCAAATTTGTTATTTTACTTTTTGGAAAATTCGTAGTTTTTTCAAATTTTTTCTTTTTTCAAAATTGGTACTGTTTTGCAAAATTGGTAATTTTTCGAAAAATTTTATTCTTTTTTGAAAATTCGTACGTTTTTTCAAATTTGGTGTTGTTTAAAAGTTGGTACTTTGTTAAAATTGGTACTGTTTTGGAAATTTGGAGCATTTTTCATAATCAACTGAAAATTCTTTTTCTCTTTTTATTTGAAAGTGGGTAGTTTTCCTTTTACTCAGTACTTTTTTTAAATTACTAGGTTTTTCCAAAATTTGTGTTTCTTTTCGAAATTGGTTCTTTTTTTGTTGATAGTTTTCATTTTTAAAAAGTGGAATTACTTTTTCAAATTTGACACTTTTTGAAGTTTTTAAAAAAGTAATAATTTTAAAAATTTATACTTTTGTGAAAATTAGTGCTTTTTTTCAAAAGTGATACTTTTTCTTTAATTTGGTACCTTTTACGTAATATTTTTTTCATTTGAAAATAGATAGTTTTTTTTTTCTTTAATTTGGGACTTTTTTGAAAATTAGTAAATTTTTGCTAAACTAGTATTTTTTTAATTAATACTTTTAGGAAAATTTATTCGTAGGTACATATTTTTGAATATTAGTACTTTTTTTAATTTTGAGGCTTTAAGAAAAGGATACTAACATTTTTACTTAATATTGAGGTTTTTTTGAAAACTTACTTTTCTAAAAATAGGAGCATATTTTAAATTTTTAATTTTTCATAATTTGTTATTAACTTTTTTAATGTATTTGAGTGTTTGAAAATTGGTATTTCACGAAAATTTGCATTTTTTATTTGGTACTATTTGGTAAACTGGTGCCGGTTAAACGTTTTTTTAAAAATGCATAATTTTCTTAATACAGTTTTCCTGTTCTTTTCTTTTAATTTTTGTGGAAATTGTAATTTATTTTTTTGAGGGTTCAAAATTTGATACTTCTTTAAAAAAATAGCACTATTTCAAAAAATTAGTGCTTGATTTAAATTGTAACTTTTCTGAACGTTGAATTTTTCTGAAAATTCGCAATTTCTTGGCACTTTTTTTTGAAAATAATTTTTTCTTTTTAATGAATTGGTACTCTTGTTTTGAAAATTGGTGTTTTTTTTTTTTTTTTTTTTTTTTTTGAAACTGGCACTTGATTTCTAAACCAAAATTTTTCCTTAAAAATTTTTCTATTTGTAAAAATTTGTTCTTGGTATAAAAATTAGTAGTTTATGGAAAAATTAATACATTTTTTTAAATCGGAATTTCATTTTGAAAAATTGGTAACTTTTGTTTAAAAACAGTTATTTGCTCCTAAAAAAAATACTAAAAAAAACTAGTACCAATTTATATTTTTCTATGTTTGAAAATTGGTACATTTTTGGAATATGGTAACTTCTTAGTATTTTCTTTTATTTTATTTTTTTATTTTATTTTTCTGCTTTTGGATTTTTTTTTGGCAATTTGAAAATTTTTTAAAAATTTATAGCTTAAAATTGATACTTTTTGTACATTTAGTATCTTTTCGGTAAATAAGTACTTATAATTTATAAAATTTTCAGTTTTTTTGCCCTTGACTCGTTCTTTTGTGATTTGCAAAATTCTCTGGCTTTTGGAAATTTATTTTTACATAATAAATACCTTAAAAATGCTAGAAAAATAGATTTTATCATAAGAAAAAAATCAGATTCCACGTCCAATGTCACGTGATCAAAAACTGATTTTATTAATTTATTAAAAACACTTTTCCTTCTACACCTCGTAACCATGTATTTTTACCCCGTTATGGGATATTTTTGTAAATTGAAGGAGATGACAAATTAAACAAATTGTTGTTATTTAAACAATGGAAGAAAATGGTTATTTGAATGTATTATACCCGTATAAGTGTTAGTGTACATATACGCTTGGGTGTGATTGTATTTAGTGTATTTATATAAAATAAAATAATGAAAAAAATCGTTATGGTTGTATATGTGTGCTATGTTATGAATTGTCCTAAAAGTATGTTTGTAGTGCCACAGATTCGTGCCAGAATAAAAAAAAAGGAGAAAAAAAATGTATAAAATAAAAATAAAATAGAAAATTGAAAAAATATAAAAATATTGTATTGTTTGGATTTTTTATTTTGTAGAAATTATATTTTTGTTAATGCTACTGATGCTGTTGTCGTTATTGTTGTTCTTGTTGTTAACATTTACAATGTTTTTAAATAACAATATTGTTTATGCACTTTACAGTGTCTGAATGGAAGGGAAACTGAAAACGGAAGTACAATGATGTCTAGGAAATATAGATAACAACTAACCAACCAACCAACGAATGAACCAGCTAGTCAGCTAGTATGCCAGTGTATCAAAAGAGTTGTTATTGTTTTTATTTTTAACATAAATACATATATAGACTTAAAAACAAATGCGTACATACATACATACATATGTATGTGTGTGTACATATGCATACATGTAAGTTAGTCACTCACTCACTCACTAACTCATCGCTGCTGGATGTTGCACAGAAGAGTGATGAGTTGTAATTTTCTAGGACAGTAGATAAAAATCATATGCATGTTTGTTTGTACGTCTGCCTATGTCTGTCTATCAGTCAATATGTATAAGTGTATGTAGTAGTATGTATGTGTATGTTTGTTCAACTATTTGATTGTTTGTCTTCTCTCATTCAATGTTCATAAGTAGTAAAAAACCAATTTATTATTCAAACTGAATTTTTAATTGAGTATGAGGTTGAACATGTGTAGTTTAGTGATAAAAAGCACCAAGTACTTTTTTTGTACTCAGGCTCTACACTCATAGTAAAATGTTTGTAAGTAAAAAAAAAAAAACACAAAATGAAACAAAAGAGCTTAGTAGTCAAGGAGGAACATCTTTTTTTGCTTAAATTACTGTGACCTATTTGTCGCCCCTTATTTGTGTTAACAAAAAATGACATCATATTGATGTTAAAAGTTGGAATAACATAAGAGAGTCCTTAGGATGTTGTTAGTTAGTATGTTATTAAGATTAAACGTTTTTCTTCACATGATTTTTTTTCTTAACATCAATCAATAATTTGCGATTGATGACGGCACAGTCACGTAGTAGAGTGTTTTTGTATATGTTTTTTGATTTTGATGTCTTAAGTAATGGTCAATAGAGTAGTATTTCTTTTTTTTTTCAGAAGGAAAACAATTTGAGTGCAGAATGATGATTAAACAATCAAGAATAGTTTAATAACATGGATTTTTTGTATTTGAAGTTTTTTACTGAGATGTTGAAATCTTTGTTAATTTCAAAATATTATGTGATTACTGATTACCCTGTATGATGCGATAACTAATATTTACTTTATATGAAAATTTTATATGAAAATTACTCCTACAACTTTTTAAAACTTTTACTGTAACACTCCTTTAGATATACGAAAATTAACGTTTCATTTGTAGGGGGACTACCTCTCCCCCTGAACTTATCCGTTCTACCATAATATTCCTTACCATAATAATTCTTTAAATATACCATAATGAATATTTGCTTTGTATGGGAGTTATAACGCTCCTACTCCGATCTGGAAATAAAATATCATATTTGAGTTAAGGACATACAGGGTGATGTTGTGAAAATTTTAAGCAAATCGGTTCAGCCGTTTGAGATTTATAAAAAAGTGGCCGTAAAATGTGGGCATGGGATCCTATCAAGATCCAAAATTTCATATAAATAGCTTCATTGATAACGTGCAAAATTTAAAAAAAATTGTTTTTTTTTTCTTTTTTAAATAGGCATAAAATGTGGGCCTGATATCACATAACCACTATTGATACGGGTACTATCTGGTTCAGCCGTTTATACGCGACTGATGTACAAACAAATAAACAAACAAATAAAATAATGTATATATATATATATATATATATATATATATATATATATATATATATATATATATATATATATATATATATATATATATATGTATGTATGTATGTACATGCACGTATGTACATACATAAATAAGGATTACTATTCTATTATATATGTATATACATACATAAATAAGGATTTGCCAAGATTATTACTTTCATTTAATAAGAACATGTATAATTCGTGCAATTTATTGAAATTATGTTGAGATTTGTCTTAAATTACTTATTTAGACTGTGATTTCTACTTATATAAAACTTAATTGAGGCAAATATTAACTTGATAGTAACATTTTTAAGGGATTTATATCCATTATAGTGATTTTCGGAGGAGGAGTTTTTATATAATTTTAGAGCGGTTTTTATAAAATTTGGCACATAGATTTGTTCTTATATAGAACTTACCTGAATTTCAATAAAATATCGATATATTTATGGCATTTGTGAAATAATGGACCGATCATAACCAACTTCAATAGACTTCGTCCTTGTACTAAAATAATTATTTGCTCAAAATTTCATCAAGATATCTTTAAAACTGCGACTTGTGCTTTATTCAACCAGCTGTCCAGCCAGACGGATGGACGGACATCGTTAAATCAACTTAGAAAGAAATTCTGAACGGCAAAAAATTTTTTTCTTCCTAACCAAAAAAAAAAAAAAAAAACATTGGAACGACATGGAATTTGACCTGCTAAATACGAATCTGTTTTCAGTTTTTTTCCATGAGATCGTGATTTTTTTTATGGACATTTATAATATCTCGTCCTTAATAAGGCATTTGTTCATTTTAGACAATTGAAACACTAAAAGATTAAGACGAAAATTATCTTCAAGTCATTTTTTTTCGGAGCTATTCAGAAATTACTGCCGGTAAAAACTATTTTTCATGCAAAATTGAACAATTTTTTTTTTCCTAAAATTTCTTTTAAATAATGAAACTGAAAAAATTGTGCAATTTGTAATACTTTTCACAAAGCTGGTAATACTATAAATAAAATATATGCACAAATTTTGATTTGATTCATAATACCCATTTTTGACTGCAATTAAGTTGAGATACTCTGGCGAGCAAAAAAAAAAAAAGAATTTTTTCTTTCTTTAAACAAAACAGGGTGAATTAGATGGAATTTGAGTGCAGAACAAAAATTAATTGTTTTTATATTATGGACATTAATGTGACTAATATGAACTTTTGGAGTAATTACTGCTTCTTTTATATGGAATACTCTTTCAAATGTATGATTTTCTGCTTAAATCTGACGAAACAATATTGCTTAAATATCTTCAATTGATCCGAAAACCATGCTTGCGAATCCAAGAAATTATTAATTTACGAATTTTTAAATGATTTTTCGAATGAGTTTTATGGAGTGAGGTGCTTTTTTTGGTGAAAAATTTGCCCATATCTGGAAACAGTTTGCACCCTTTTAGACCAGTAAAGTATTTAGGTTGTACTACAAAAGGATCCCTATATTTCATACTTCGTAGGTGGATCTGCGGCCCATTTGAGATCTTTTTGTGCGGAATTCTTGGTTGAGCAGGCATTTTCTATCATACGGATTGAATTTTTTTGAAGACAGGTTTTTTCTCATGAACAATTTTTGCAGTCATGAAAAAATTTTTCACCAAAGACCACTTTAGTCCCAAAATTCCTCTGAAAAAACACTAAAACATTTGCAAAGTAATAATTTCTTGGATTCGTAGGCATGGTTTTCGAATCAAAATTCAATTGAAAATATTTGAGCAATATTGCTGCATTGGATTTAACCAGAAAACTATATATTTGAAAGAGTATTCCATGTAAAAGAAGTATTTTTTATTTCGAAAACTTCCGTCATCAAGAAATTGAGATTAGAATTAGTGAAGAGGATTTTTCATATCCATTATTAATTAATATAATTTCTATATTTTGCTCATACAGTTTTATAAATTTTGAAGATTTTACTTAAGTACGGTAATAGTTATGAAACACTGCAAAATTATATTATTCCTCAAAACAAATAGTAAAACCCTAAATAGAAAAATATATTTAATCGAAATATATTTTATTTTGACTAATTTAACATATATCCAAATTTCATTATTCTGCGACATTTACATTTTCCGAAATTTTCTGTGGCACAGTGTATAAATGATATACTGAAACTTTTATTCATAACTTTGAGACATTTTATAAGTACGAAGAATTAAATAAATTTATATTAAAAAACTTTAAAGAAATAATTCAAATTTTATATTTAAATAAAAGTCTTCGAGGCACCCTCTCTCTAGTACAGACCTCCATTTGAGTATCGTTGATTTTCATACATATTTCAAATATAAAATGTAAGTCATATTTTGTTCTAATATATTTATAAGCCTTTGAATTATTTCGCTTCTCTTTGTTCCTATTCGGAACATGGCTGAGGATAAAATTTTATAGAATCAGAAATTTTCTGTTCTAATAAACAAATATTTTAAAATCTGGTGCTTTGAAAGAGACAAAAATTCAGATTTCCCTCTTAGATTCCTCTTAAGGCATAAGAGTACGTTCAGTAAATAAGAATGGACTCAGTTAAAAGTCTACCATATAAGCCATCAATGCTTTTAGCATATGTAAGTTTGGAGTAGTAATTGAATAATTTACCAGCTGATTCATTTACATGAAAATGTGAGCTTTCACAAATTTCTTCTTGTACCCATGTAGTATTGCCAGAAAAATTTTGCCTCTTATCCCCAAACCCGAAGCTAGAAATCCCCAAAAATACCAATTCCCAATTTTGTCCCCAAAATGTTTTAATATAAAATTAAGTTTTTTTTTTTTTTTTTTTTTTTTTTTAATTGAAAATGTACTGAATATTTTCTATAAATAGCTAATAATCATTAAAAATGTTTTGTAAAGAGAAATGTAATGAACATTATTTTTAAAATAAATTTCTCATAAAAAGAATTATCTAATATTCCTATAAAATGAAAATTTATTTCATATAAAATTTTTCAATAACTTTATATGAAAAGAAAATTTGTCAAAAATTTCTAAAAAGGACGTTTATTGAAAATTTTCTATAATAAAAACATTTATCGAAATTTTCATAAAAAAATATAATTTCTCAAGAATTGTCTATAAAAAAAATATGTTAAAAACATTTTTCGATAAAAGAAAATTTATTAAAAATTTCGTAAAAAAAGAAAATATATTGAATTTTTCTATAAATTGAAAACCGAAAACCGAAACATTAGAGATTAATGTTAAACAGACTGTTTCAGACTGTTTGGTCGCTTTATATTATTTTTGATTTGAAAGGAAACACCAACGAAATGAATGTGGGTTTTCATTAGAAAAAAAAAAAGAATAAAGCCAAAAACTATTAGTTTTCGTTTGGTATAAACGACATATAATCAACAAATAATAATTTAATATTTTCACTAAGTAAAAAAATAATTCGATATATATATATATATATATATATATATATATATATATATATGAAGAAAATTTCCTTTAAAAAGAAAACAAAGCAACAAATTTTTATAAATACAATATTTAACGAAAAATGTTTATATTCGTTTATATTATTTTAAAACTTATCGAAGTTTTTCTTTATTATAAATATTATTTATTATAAATAAATTAAAATTTAACGAAAATGGAATAAATGTATTATTTAATAAAGAATCCCCATATTTTATGAAAATCATCAAATTCCTCCCCAAATGAAAGTTTTAAATCACTCATTTGGAGACAAATCCACTCATATGGTAACACTGTACTCATGAAACATATTGTTGTAAATTAGCCTCTAATGACTTATTTTTCTTCCCCCTCTCTAGAGAGTTATCTCCATAATAGCAAATAAGTAAAAGCTTTCTTAAAATATTCACTTTGTTTAAAATATGATTATCATTTAAAATAAAATTTATACTTTACAACATCTTCCTTGAAGTTCTTAAATATTTACAAATAAGTGAACATTTCTTAGAATTATCAAAAATTCATTTCCTTCATCCAAATTTGCTTTTTTTTTAAATTATTTTGCTTTGAGTATAAAATCCATAATCTATGTATAAACATTTTTATATTGCACAGATTAAACAATTTTCAATATTGCTAAATTTAAAATCCTTCTAATAAATAAATTTATGATAGGGGGGAGATTTCTACTTATAACTTACAAAACTCAAATCTATTTAAATTGATTAAAATCAGTGGCTAGAATTGTTATTACTTGGTAAAGTATTTAAGAGATTAGGAAGGATATAAAAAAAAAATAAGAAAAAAAAAAAAAGAAATTGTCGTACTAGCTTACAATTTGGCTGAGAAGGCATTTCTTGGGTGAACAGTGGAGAAGGTTATGAAAAATTTGTTGCAAAACTAATTTGTTGTAAACTGTTTTGTGCGAAAAATTTTATAAAAAACAGCTGTTTCTTTTTTTAATTTTTTTTCTTAATTAAATCCTGATATCTTAGGAATTAAATTTTAAAGCAGTTATGACTAACTTTATTTATATCCTTATCATCCATAATGAAGGTTACTCAGAATAAGTAAAAGACATTATTGCATAAAAATCACCCACTGTGCTTAGAGCGTCATTGAAGAAAGTCAAGAAGAAAAATAAGAATAAAATGTGAAAAAAATAATAACAATAAACAATGAGATAAAATTCTAAACCAAACAAATTTGCAACTGTTTAGGTCAAGGGCAAATTTGCTTACTCCAACAAATTCAATTTATGGTATTAAGTTTATTACAATAATCTTATATTCTAATCCTCTGTATTTATGTTCTTTTTTTTATTATTATTTCAGATCGTATAATTATGGCCTTTATAATGTCAACTACTGTCTTCAACGTATGATGAATTTCTCTTCTTTTTTTGTTTGCCTACAGAGAAATTTATCATCCATTATTTCAGACAGCAAACACTATACTCTTTTTCTATCTGTCTTGCACTCACTCTTTGTCTTTTCTCTGCCACTGCCAAATAACACACACTATCAAGCACTTACGTACACATACAACAATACAACAAGAATTCATAACGATTCCAAATAATCGTAAAATAAACAATGAAATTGTATGCCGCATGCCAATATAAATGTGGTGACAACAAACAGCTCAACTGTAATTATAATTGTCGTTTAGGCCATGATAATATGGCCACTGGTAGTGGTGACTACCCTGACAATACAACAATAACGAATTCACCATCACCATCGTCACTTTACAGTAGTTGTCCACAATTGAATCAGTATCGTAGTCTGCCCCGTAATATTTTCAGTGCTCTGAGACGAGAGCAACAACAGCAGCACGATTGTCTACAACATCAGCAGCAGAAACAAGCACAACATCAACAACAATTGAATATATGTGGCCACTACACGGCCAGAACGAATTCGGAACAGGAACTTAGAAGATCAGCTTTATTGAAAAGCACTAACAGTAGAAGTAATAAAAATATAATTTTATGCGGCAAATGTGCAGTGTGACGAAGGTATAATCTTAGTTGTGAACATCCTCCACAAATACCCAGTCGTAATTCCAAACCAACAGCAGGAGTTGCCACAGCACTAAGCGATTTTCATCCCATTCAAAAATCTTTAAGTGAACAATCAACTTTGGAATTGACATTACCCGCACCTCCTGGTTTTCGTGACATTTCAATAGCCACTCCTGCCGCTCTCACAACACAAAGAATTTTGTGTGAAAATTGTCGTTACAACGATCAACCGGTTGTTTGGTGGG
Source organism: Protocalliphora azurea (assembly GCA_932274085.1). Taxonomy (NCBI): domain Eukaryota; kingdom Metazoa; phylum Arthropoda; class Insecta; order Diptera; family Calliphoridae; genus Protocalliphora; species Protocalliphora azurea. The sequence goes on from OW026520.1 coordinate 154,836,391, forward strand.
TTTCCTGTCCCCGATTGGCCTATCAACAAGGTTCCACGCAAAGTCTCAAGGAATACACTTCAAAGACCACACCATTAAAGACTGTGACACCGACCAGCACCAACATTATTAACAACAACATCAACGAATTGATTACACCTCATAGCACACTGGATTCACACAGATCTACTGAAACCCCATCAAACATGTTAAAGAAATCCCTAGTGAAATCAAGTGTCCAAGCAACAACAATTACATCAACTTGCGCAACCACAGCAACTACAACACCATCATCATTAGCAAATCAAGCATACAAATGTAATACAACAACAGTAACAAATGCAACACCCTCACCGCCACCACCGCCCTTAATGAGAGCACATCATCATCGTTCCATAACAGCATTGCCAGCAATAGATTTGTATGATAATTATGGTGCATCAACACATGTTCCTTCTAACAACTTTAATACAATGTCATGTAGACGTCATGGCAAACAACAACACCAGCAATTGCAAACATTACAGCAACATCAACATCATTCACATCGACCGCCACAATCACACTCCTCACAACAACAGCAACAACATGTCCATCAACACCAGCAACATCAGCAATATACTTGTTGTAGTTCCTACAATATAGACCATCATAAACTACAAATGCCTGCCTCTTCTTCCTGTCTGTGTGGAAAACTCTATCATCAACAGGTGCGACCTCAAGAAACTTTGGCGCCACCTCCACCTCCAACAACTAATATACATACAAGCAATCGCGGCTGTAGTCATGGTTTTTATTATGGTATGTTTGTTTTCGTTTTTGTTGTCGCTTTTGGAAATCTAATTAGTTTTATTTCTTTTTAGCTCCCGATTCTTGTATTCATCAATATGAGGAACAGGATTCTGGTTTTCCCGGCTTAAGAGATCAAGAATTTTATTTATTACATCGTAATATTCCTGCTTTAAGAAGAACTGGTGTTGATACTATTGGTATAAGACAACATTTTTATCCCGATGGTGGTTGGGGTTGGATTATATGCGGCATGTCTTTCCTGGTTCATATATTAACTACGGGCTTGCAATTGTCTTATGGTTTGACTTTGTTTTATGCTGTCCAACATATACAGAATGCTAATGGAAACGGTAAGATTTTGGAATTTTAAAACACTAGATATTTAAAATCTTTTGGTTATTACGTTCAACAAGGTAATATAGGGTGACCCATTGAGAGGTATATATAGAGACAAAGAGAATTCTCAAAAACCTAACTCATTAAAATTAAGTAAATCCAGGTTTTATTGATTTTGATGGCATCTATCGATTGGAATTATAAAAATGCTTCTCGTTGCTTAAGGTTGGCCAAAATTGGAGTACTGTTCCAAATACTCTAAAATCTAGCCAGTGAACAAATAACATTGTCTATAGTCATTAAATTTGAGTTCCTAGTCCAGTTGGATCTTTTACCGGTGTAGGCTTAAATCCTAACGTAAAATTCGCACAAGTTGGAGTTTTTGAAAGTTCGAGTTCTTGTGCATAGCGAGAAATAGATTATTCGTCAAAAATTGGAGCTCTTTTTCAAATTCCAGCCAGCACATAAACGTTAAAATTGGATCTTGTACCGTCAGATTATAGTTAGTGAGAGCCCGTGTTCTTTTACATAGCAATTAATCGATTATGCGGAAATAATTGGGGTCCCTTTTCCAAACACAATCAGAAAAGAAACGGTGAGATCTAATTTCATCAAATTTGAGCTGCCGGGTCAGTTTGAACTTGGGCAAAATGTAGGCTCAAGCCCCGATGATAAATTTTCCAATTTGAAGTCTATAAAAAGTGAATTCTTACGCAATAAATTGACTGCTTTCGATCAGAAGTTCTTCGACGTAAGACAGATTGTTTACCGAATCGGTTGTCATGAATGTCCGTAACATTTTATCCTAACGTATGCTAATTAAATTAATATATCTTGGATTACGAAAAGAAAGAGTAATATGAACTATTAAGTTCTTATAGGGTTGATCGTGTAACTTCAGATTATTTGAAAAATAGTCCGATAAAGATCGTCTTCGTTCGGCCAACAATGTGCTGGCGATTATGAGTTAATTATTAATGCGAGAAGAATATTGTGTTTCTCAATTAAAAACAAGTAAGAAAGATATAGTCGGTCAAGCCCGACCATATGATATCTCGCACCATTGTGTATGTCCATCAAAATTCGTGAAGGAGTCTTATATTGGACATGTGGACAATTGTGGACCGATACTTTTACTAAGTGTAAAATAATATATACGAATACCGAATATTACGTTAATACTAACATTTATATGAATTTATACATTTTAGGGTGGTTCCCGAAAGTGAGCTTATATGGGAGCTATGGTAAATTATGGAGCGATCCACTGTGATTTCTGCTTATATTATTTGTGTCGAATATAAACTTGATGCTAACCTATGTATGTGATTTATGCACGTGAAAGTGATTTTCGGAAGAGAGTTTTATATGGGTGCTATGGTCAATTATGGATCGATCTTCATGAAATTTGTCATGAAGATTGATACACAAAACTTCCTTATACCGAATTTTATCAAAATAATGCTATATTTAAGGCATTACGAGAGGACATTTGTATGGGAGCTAGGTGAAATAATGGATCAATCAGAACCGATTTCAATAGGTTTTGTCCTACTGTCATGAAAGTTACACGTGCCAAATTTTATTGAATTATCTTCTAAATTGCGACCTGTACTTTGTGCACAAGGTTTACATGAACACCCAGCCAGCTATCCAGCCAGACGGATGGACGGACATCGTTAGATCAACTCAAAAAGTGATTCTGAGTCGATTGGTATACTTTATGGTTGGATGATTTCTGTGCGCTACAAACATCAGCAGAAATGCATAATACCTAAACCACCTATGGTGGTGTAGAGTATAAACATGCTAAATCGACATAATTACAAAAGCAATCAATCCAATGCTGCAAATTTATAAGCTGTCAAATTTCAAATTATGGATCATAGCCAAAAGTAATAGAACAAATTCAATTGATTGCATTATTTAAAAGTTATTTGTAATAAGATGTCAAAATTTTGATCGCTTAGTTTATCTTAATTAGAGGAGAACATAGTAAGACAAGATCTTTCCCTCTGATCTCATATTAATGTGTTCATATCTAACTTTTTTTAATTTTCTCACACCTGAAATCGTTGTATGATATAAAAACTCTCAATTTAATTTTTTAATAATTGATTTACTTACACTCAATTACACTTATATGTAATTAAATGTCAAAATTTCGATCTATTCCAGTAAACAGAGTAAGACAAGAAATCTCTCTCAATCTGATTTCATAATAGCGCGTATTCATATAGTGCAAATGTTCTTGCGGTAGTTCTGATGTTGTTGGGGAGAGATAGAGAGAGAGAGAGAAAGGAAAAAGAAATACTAAATTCGTTTTGTTGTTTTTTCTTTTGTACTTCATAAACAATTCAATGTGAAATAAAAAAGAAAAAAAAAAATTTAAATTGACGATAAAAAACCTGCCTTGACAGAACGCATCCTTATAAGATTTCAGATACTTCTTGTATTTATAGCGTTTTAACAACCTACTAATTCCAATTAAACTGGAGTTCTGATGTTGTTCGATATCTATGTTAATTTCACCATTTGTGGAAACTATATGTCGAAGAAAATCTACTAGACTCATGGCTGTGGTAGGAGGTTTAATTCTATCCCTAGGAATACTATTTACATCATTTGCTACCGAGGTGGATCAGGTTATTTTTAGTTATGGCAAGTTTTAAAGATTAAAAATCTTATACAATACAATAATAATGAATATATATCCTTTAGGTTTTGTTTTTGTTTTTGAGTTGACTAAATTCAGTTCATCTGTCCCTCTGGCGATTGTCTTTAAGAATTTTTCACTATTACCTTACATGACAGATTATATACATAGAACAGAAATATGATTTAAATATTTTGTAATAGAAAACTAATAGCAACAATCTTATGGTTCTTAATTGAACGCTGTAGTCAACTGATCCACGCGAATGCAATATTACTGTGCTATTGAGTACTTATTTATGTAGTGTAAAGTAAGCAAGAAATAATGCCACCTCATTACCAAGTAGGATAGAAGGGAAGCTGTCGATACTTTCTTTGTTTAAAGTACTCTCATCTAATAACCAAGAGCAATATCTGCACCCTTTTTTTAGTACTAAACTGAGATATGTTGTCTTTAAAGTCCTTTTAATTCTGACTATCTCTCCGTTATGTTATTTTTTTATGAATTTCCGAAGTGACCAAAACGCGAAACTGCCCCTTCCTTCATGTGATTGGGAGAAGAATCGGTTGACTATATATGATGTTTTTTATTTTGTTTTATTTTATTATAGTACTGCAATTGAAAATACAAACTTAATAATATAATTAATTGAATTTTATGTAAAATAAAAAAAAAACAAAAATTCAATTAATAATGCAGATCAAAAATCAGTGCATTGCGGAAATCACTAAATGATTTTTTGTTTAAATTCTGTATATACAATGAAAATTCTTCAGTTAGTAAGTATCTCGTAGCTGATTGCGAAGTTTTTGGAGAATAAGTTGTTTTCGGATTTCCAGCAGTATGGCGAATGATTCTCAGGAGGAGTCTTATGCACCAATGATCATTTTTTCACACTTAAAATTAATTTGTTAAAAACCTTTTGTCAGTTCTTGTTCTTCATCATTTATTTACTAAATCACAAAAACTAAGAAAGTTATCACAAAAAATACCCACAGCGAAATATTTGGGAGAATTTTGAAAAAAACATTTAATCACTTCTACATTCCATCAAATGTAAATTGAAAATGTCAAAATTTGATCGATTATGGATCTGCGATCGTCACTATGGCGAATGATCCCCCGTCTACCGTAACTACTTTTCATTATCGAAAACCCAAAAAAATTTTGCTGGATAAATTTGTCCAACGTCTAAAAACAAAGTGGGAGTTACGAGTAGCTTAATGGTAGTTGTATGTTATTGTAATGTAAAATTTAGAGATAATCATTTTATATATAACATATTCTGAACTACAATAGGAATAGGAAGGAATGGTTAAGGAGATTGTTACACTATTTAAAAAAAAATATATATCTAAAACGCTTGTTAAGCGATTTGAATTCTTTAAACGACACTATTTAAATTTTTATTCTTTTCGTATTTTTTTTTAATTTTGCAAGAATTGTGCTATAACTTACATTCTTTTTATTTCCAATTATTTCACTTAAAAATTCTCTTTCATTTCAGAATGGCTGGGTGCGCTGAGTTGGTCGATATCTATGTTAATTTCACCATTTGTGGAAACTATATGTCGAAGAAAATCTACTAGACTCATGGCTGTGGTAGGAGGTTTAATTCTATCCCTAGGAATACTATTTACATCATTTGCTACCGAGGTGGATCAGGTTATTTTTAGTTATGGCAAGTTTTAAAGATTAAAAATCTTATACAATACAATAATAATGAATATATATCCTTTAGGTTTTGTTTTTGGCATAGGCGTATCGATGGTGCGTGAAACATCCACCATAATGCTGGGTAATTACTTTAAGAAAAGAAGACTATTTGTGGAAATGGTAGCCATGTCAGGGGAGGGTGTGGGTATAGCTTTATTTTCAGTTTTATTGAAAGAAGGTGTAGGGTAAGTTGTTTCAAATTATTATCAACAAATTAATTTTAACTTTTAAAATTTCCCTTAGAAAAATGGGTTGGCGTTGTGGTTTACAAATTGTAGCGGCCTTAACTTCTATAAGTTTTTTTGTGGGTCTTTTATATCGACCTGCCTCATTGTATCATCCCCAAAGAAGAGCTATACAACATTTAAAAAATCAAAGGAAAAAGGTTTGTTATATTGGGATTTAAAGCAAATTTTTTAATTATTTATTTATTTTTTATTTAGTTACGCGATCATAAAAACAATAATCCTGCAGTGGAGCCGAATATTTTAAAAAAAATATTACAAGACATATCAAATTTAAAATCGGGTACTGTAAAAATTTTGCTTTTGACTTCAGCGGTGGCAGCTTTGGGCATTTATACGCCCATGTTTACCATGGTTAGTAGAATCTTTTAGATTTTATTTAAAATTTATTTCTAATTATTACTTCCCTTTGATTTTTAGTCTTTAAATGCTGCCAAAGAGGGCTCTGATGTCCAAGAATTGGTGCTATTGCAAACTATGTTGGGTATGTCTACCACTTTAGGAGTTGTATTGGCAGGAGTCTTAATACGAAGGCCATTTGTTGTACATAATTTTGTATTGTCAACGCTGATAATATCGCAGGTAATTTAACTTCACAGTAAAATATTTTTCAAATAAAAAATTTTTCAAATAAAATATATTTTTTTTATATTTTATACGTTATATTATAGATTATATATATATATATATATATATATATATATATATATATATATTATATTATATATTTTTTATATATATTTTTTATATTTTATCTTTTATATTTTTATTAATTCTTCCGAAAAATTTAACAAAATATGTTACTGAATTTTAATAAAAATATTTTGCTAAAATTTAAAAAATTTTTAGTAAAACATTTCACTAAATTTTTAGAAAAAAATTTCATCAAATTTTTAGTAAAAAAAAATCAACAAATTTCTAATAAGAAATTGCCCCTTTATAATTACAAATTTTCATTAAAATTTTTGCAAAAAAAAAATTTCACCAAAATTTTTAGTGAAAAAAATTTCCTAAATCTTCAGTGAAAAAATTTCACTAATTTTTAGTGAAAAACTTCATTATATTTTTGGTCAAAAATGTCAGTAAATATTTATTGAATAAAATTCACAAATCTTTTTTAAAGATTTCACAAAATTTTTAGTGTGAAATATTCATTGAATTTTAGTAAAAAAAAAAAATTTTAATGAAAGTATATTTCACAATGTTTTTATTTTTTTATTGAAAAAATTTCGCTGTTACTAGTAAATAAAATCTCACAAAAAAAAATCTCAAGACTTTTAATGAAAAAAATTAATTAAATTTTAAGTAAAAAACGCTTAATTTTCTAGTAATAAAAATCATTTAGTATTATCGAGAAAATTTAACAAAATATTTTGTGAAAAATTCACTTAATTTTCAGTAAAAACTTTTTTTTTTGTGAAAAAAATTCACAAAATTTTTAGTGAAAAAATTCACAAAATTTTTAGTGAGAAAAATTAAAAAAATTTTTAGTGAAAAAATTTACCACATGATATTTTACAATATATTTGTGAAAAAACTCAATTTTAGTAAAACTATTTCAATAATTAAAAATTTATATATAATATTTCAATAATTAAAAATTTATAAAATTGTTAGTGAAAAATTCTCCACTTAATATATATAATTTTTGTAAAAAAATTCTGAAAATTTTTAGTGGAAAAATTCACTTAATCTTCAGAATAAAAGTTTACTAATTTTTTTGTGAAAAAATTCACAAAATTTTTAGTGAGAAAAATTAAAAAAATTTTTAGTGACGTTTTTTAAAATTTTTAGTAAAAAAATTTAACTAAATTTTAAGTAAATAAAATTCATTAAATTTTTTTAGTGAATAAAAATCATAAATTTTTTAGTGAACCGATTCTACAAAATTTCCACTTTCTTATATCTTTTTTTTTGTTATAAATTTTAAAAATTCTTTCAAAATCTTATTAATTTTCTTTTATAAATTTTAGGTTTTCCTAGCCACTGTAGCAATATCAATACTCTTCATGTCCTTTATAATGGGCTATAAAGGCCTGTGTATTTTATCGGGTATTTATGGTGTGGGTTTTGGAGGATTTCGTTTTTCTTTAAAAATGTTGGCCTTGGAAAGAGTCAAAGTGAAATTCTCAAAAACCTGGTCTTTCATTAGAGGAATTGAGGCGATACCAGTGCTAATAAGTGTACCTTTAACAATATTTCTCAATGACTATTCACTGAAATATGGAAGAGCTGGTTACTATATATGTTCAGCAGCTGCTGCCATAGCTGCCATTATAATATTCTTTATAGGTTACTCTCCATATCCCCATAATCCTTCACAACGTTCAAATATGAATGGTGTACCCACTACACCGCGCATGCGTTCCATGTCAACCCAGTATGTAAGGCATAAATATCAACCTGCTTTTACAGTGGACTATACAAAAGCAAATGGCTGTGATTATCCGGCCCCTGATCTAATAAATCGTAGTTGTATTAGTTTAAATCAATTGGGTGCAAGTTCTTCGTGTATGTGTGAACCCGTGAGGTCAACAATGTGTAGTTGTCATCATCATCAACATACACCATCACAGCAGAGACGTCATTTTATGGCGGATAATAGTAGAGCTGGTGGTGGGGCGTTACATTCAGCTGAAGTGGGCCATGATCATCGTTATCCTTATATTTATGACAATGGTACGGGCAACTATTTGAGACGTAGTCTATCCTTTATACAAAATGCCAATTGTTGCGGTTCGAATCAATTTCAGCTGCAGTGTCAAGCCAATGTTCAATGGTCTAATAGAGATTTAAGGTGAGTTTATTATTTTGAAATTAAAATTTAAACTCTTCATTAATATTTATCTTTTATTATAGAATGGATACTGCCCAACCATTACTTTGTACATGTAGTCCTTCTCAATACTTTCAAAATTGCAAAAGTCAAAGTGTACCCGAGGGCCTATCAACCATGGCGCAACAATGCAAATGTAAAATTCAACCTTCACGCGAATACATCTATGTACCACGGCAACTAACGCAACAGCCTCAGGCACAAGCTCATCACTGTTCCTGTCATAATTTAGATAAATCTCTGGCTACAGCCACCACCACAACAACAATATCGGCCTCTAATCAATCGAGAAACATTTTTAAAGATACTGGACCCCAACATTCTATTGCTACCATACCTAAATGTAAACTCAAACGTTCACAATCCCTATCGAGACCTATAACTTATGTTGAACAAATGACCACTTCGGTGTAGTTTAGTTTTGGATAAAATATTTTCTCCAATTGAAAAAATGAATTCAAATATGCAACACTATCATCACTACCAAACTACTAAGTAGAACTAATTAGAAGAAATCACTTTTATATTTTCTAGTCCTTTATATTTTACTTGAAATTTTTCATATTTAGTATAGAAGAAAAAAAGAAAATTCAATCAAACAAACTAAAAGAATTTTTTGGTACAACTTTAAAATCCACATTAAAAAAACACCCAAACTCTTACAAATACAAAACACTCTAGAAAGCACACTTTTCTAAATAAACACCCCACCCACCCTTTCTAACACTCTCTATTAAACCTACAAAATATTTTTGGATATAAAATTAAAAACATAATTTTACACTTAAACTTTTTGAAATCCTCAAATTTTGAAACTCAAAATTTTGAACTTTTTTAAAAAAAAAACCGAAAATCCTAAAAACTTAAGCAATCACTTTTTTTCTTTTTCAAAATAAACACATTCATTTAATCTAATACAATTTCAGCCTTAGGCAATTGGAATGTTTAAATAACATCAAATATTAATAATATTTAATGAATAAAAATTTAAATAAAATTTATTAATAATTAAAATGACATAAGTCCAGGTTTTTAAATCCACCGATTATATGAAAAAAAATAAATAAAAAAATAGAATGAGACGTTTTTTTAGAATTAATAATAAAGTGTAAAAATAAAAAAAAAAAAAAATAATTGAAAAGAAAAAAATAGAAAAACGTTTTTAAAACAATTTTGAATATAAATTATAGATTGAATAAATAGTTAAACGAAGAGCTACTGTCTTCATGTAGAAAATTTATTACGGAAATAAATTTAAAAAAGTAAATAAAAATTTTAACTGAATTCTTCTTGATGTTCAAAATCAAATTTACTACAAAAAAAAAAGAAGAAAAAAATTACAACAAATATGAACTTAATATTTTTTTGGTTTTTCAATAGGCAATAATGACATACATATTATTTAGTTAATATAATTTCAACATTATTATTGCACTCTTATCGAAATCAAAATAAAGTATTTCTTAGTTTTATCACATATTTTATTTATGGTCATCTGAAAGAGGAACAACATTTTGTTTGCAATTTTCACATTATTAATCTGGATCCCCATTAGGAATATACTTATATACGTTCTGCGTACTTGTAGGGGAATAAAAGATAAAAGAAAAAACAATATTGGCTTTACTGTTTGGAAGGCCCCCTATAACTGGTAGTCATGTTTCAAGCATTAACATTTATTTAAAAACATTTCTCTCCTTAAAGAGATTAACTAAATTGATTTATTAAATGACTAAATTTTATTATTGTTTTACTTTTCTCCTTATTACAGGCGAATAGTTATCAATGGCAGACTTTTTAAATCTGCTTCCTAAAGTTGCCTGAAACCCATTTTTCAATAAGGCGTAAATTTTCTTAAAATGTGGAAATTTTTAAAATGGTATATAAAAATGATACATACTTCTCTTAAAAATTGACATTGAAATTTGGTATTTTTCTTTTTCTTCTTTTCATAAAGGGATCACAATGGGCCGTTTGGCCTCTGGGTGTAGGCGTGAATGCGCCGCCCTTTCCAACCTAACCTAACCTAACCTTGGTATTTTTTAATTTTTTGATTTTAAATTGTAAATTGTTACTTTTTTTAAATTAAAGCTATTTTAATTTTTTACGTTTTTTGATTTTTTATGTATCTTTATCAATTAGAAGTTTTTCAGACTATTTTTGAAAAGTATTTCATATTATTTTTTGAAAATTGGTACTTTTTTAAATTTTGTCCTTTATTTAAATTTTTTGGAATATTTGTATTTTTTCTATATTTTTTGAAAATGTACTTTTATGAAAAGTAGAATTTTTCATAAAAACTGTAAATAATTCTCTTAAAAATTGTATATTAGAAAATGGGAATTTATTTTTAATTTTTATTTTTTTTTTGTTCTGTTAGATTTTTTAATTGCCCCTATTAAATTCTTTGTTTTTTAATTGGTACTTTTTCTAAAATTTTATATATTTTTCGTGAAATTAGTAATATTTCTGATATTAAGAATGTTTTTGAAAAATGTATTTTATATTTGTTTAAGTCGGTACTTTATAAATTTTGTCCTGTTTTAAAAAATTGGTATCATTTTTCGAAAATTATTACTCTTTTAAAAATTATTTTTTCCTTTTTTTGAAGATTAGTATTTTTTCTAAATTTATCACCTTTATTCGAAAATTCGCACTTTCTTTAAATATGTATTTTTTTAATTCCAAGCAAAAACTTTTTGGTTTTCGGAAACTACTTATTAAAGTAGTTTCTTAGTAATGAGGCGTCATTATTATTTGCTTACTCTGTATTACATAAATAAGTACTCAATAGTATAATATCAGAGTAATATTGCAATCACGTTGATCAGTTCAACCCCATTCTGATGCTGTTAGTTTTTTTTTTTTTTTTTAACAAAATGTCTAAAAAATATTTTATACTAAAAGATGTTTTTGTCACTTAGAAAATTAAGTGTAAGATGGTGTACTGAGTAAGACGTTAGTCATTAAAAACGAATGGTTAATTTGTGCCCAAGTTCTTCAAATCTTTTTTTTTAATTTTTATTAGGTACATATTTTTGAGCACCCCTAATTTGTGGACAACTCGAACAAAAATAACTAGTTATTCAGGAAAAAATAAGTAGTTTTTTTGTTTCCAATTCTATCTGCTAGCTTACCAGGAAAGCAAAGTTTTTGCTGGGTTGGTAAAAATAAATTAATACTTTTTCGAAAATTGGTACATGTTTTAAGTAGCATTAATTTCCAAATTGGCACTTTTTTTGAAAATAATTACAGGCAACCCTTGATTTACGCCATACTTCATTTACGTGATACCCTTATAACACGATTCAGTGACAGTGACGTGAACTTGATACAACGCGTTCAAGCAATAATGGCAAGCTTTAAATTGCACGAAATACGCTACTGTGTACTAAACCATGTGCAGAAATGGTTATTGAAAAAATATACTATTTTAAGAAAATATTTTAAAAAAGGGACCAAAACAAAAGAATTTCGAGGCAATTTAATAGAAAAAAATTATAATAAATAATTTTAATATAACCAGATTTGCAAACTACTACAGTATATATAAACAAAATGAAAACAATATGATTGAACAAAAAGTTTAAACAAATTTTGATTGCTTGGAATAACCTGAGTACGAATCAAATAAAATCAATTTTTGTCTGTCAAAGGCATTTTCACGAAAGAATCTTCATCGGGTGATTTTAATGCCACTAAAATAATTCCAGCATATTTTAAATCAATTAATAAAGGATATTATGAAAATCGATACCAAAAAGGTCCTATGTATTGAAATGTCGAAAATCGTTGGAAACAATGTAAAAAAAATAATAATTTCATATGTTTTAATTTAATGCGATTTTTAGGTCCTAAACTAAAATTTTTTCATATAATTAGTTCTTTAATTTACCCGATATATGGAAATTCTGGTGCCAAAATATAATTTTGAGTTTACGCGTTTTCAATTTACATATAATTTCTTCGGTCCCTATAAGTTTCGTAAATCGAGGGCTACCTGTACTGCTTTGAAAATGAGTACTTTTTTGAGAATTGTAAAATTAGACATTTTTTTCTGAAAATCTTATTTTATACTATATTCTTTAGTACTTTTATTTTTAATTGTTAGTTACTTTTTTTTTTGAAAGTTAGGTGCGTTTGTGAGAAATATATATAAAGAAATCAATATCAGCTTAAATTCTAAGGAGAACTGTTTTTGGATTATTGAAGTTTCCTATTACATATAAGATTGTTTGGAGCAGTATGAACTTCACTTTATTATTATTACTATCTCATTTTAATTTTCGATAAAATATTTAAAATATTATATATTCAATCAGTCTTGATGTGTATGTATATATTCTGGAGTATATTTCTAAATTATGGCGCTGATTAAATGATATCAAAATTTTTGAAAATAACGATATTAGTAATGATATCGTTGAAAGTACTAATATCTTTATTTTCAAAAATTATGATATTATTTTCGAGTGTACCTTTTAGAAAGCAACTCATGTCATTTTAGAATTGTAAATGATATCATTCTCTTACTTCCTTATCACCGAAATGATATCGTTATAATATCACTATGATATCATTTGGTTTATTGGAATGGTACATTTTTGAAAATTCACCCTTTTTTAATTTCCAAATTTTCATAAAAGTTAATAATCGAATTTTCGAAAATTTACTATGCCAATTTTCTAAGTAAGAATTTACATAAAAATTTTAAATTTTATTTATTACAAGATACCAGATAATATGAAAGATGAACTTAATTTAATATCGATCGTATGATTTACCAAGTTGTTATTATTCTGAACTTTATGTCAATGATAAAATTATAGCAAAATTTTAAGTTTGGAAATTTTACATCAAAAATTGTTATTTTAATTTTGCTTCCTTATAGTTTTGTCATTAGTTAAAAAAATTCAGAATACGGATGTTAATCTAAAAAAAAAATATATATATTTAATCGTGGGTTTTAAAGTGTCTATTGATTGTAACAAATGTTGAGTTATGTTTTTGGTGATTTAAGACGAGACTAACGATACACTGCTTGAACTTATACCATTATGGGAAATGAGAGTGGCTAATATGGCTAAGTTTGAATAGTTCTCACAGCTCAGCTTAAAAAATAGATCTTATGAAAATTCAAATAATTTGCATTACTCTACCATTTTAAAATTTGGTAATATTTTTTTATTAAAAAATATATAATCGGTTAGTCTTAATTCCAGTTTAAAGTTTAATTTCTTTTCTTTTTTTTACAAAAAATAAATTACCGATTAACATCTTTCGATATCTTATGAATTGTTTAACATATTCGAAGATGAATCCTAATCCTCTATAACTTCTTAAAATTAAATATATTTCTCTAAGATATTTAATATAATTATTTTATATTAAAATTTTTATCTTCAAACTAGTAATATGTATGTCATTTATGTCATTTTTAAAATTAGCAAACAACTTAAAACATTTTAATAAAATTAAATTAAAAAAAAATATTATTTAAAAATTATTGTTATGTTTATATTGAGCCTTAAAAGTAAATAAAAGTAAAAGAATTTATTAACTCCCTTTAAATCAAAATTTCAAATAAATTTATTAAAAAATATTTAATATATTTTTTTATTATTAAAATACTATAATTTTTTTTTAATTTTATAAAACTTTAAATAAAAAATAAAATTTAAAGAAACCAACTTAAAATATTTAATAAAAATATTTATGTGTTCAAAATAAAAAAAACAACCACAAAAAAAAAATTATTAGCCATATCACCTTAATCGCCTCAACTGTCCCCTTTTGTCACAAAAAAAAAAAAAAAAAAAAAAATGAAAATCCATAAAATAATCGACAACCAACTTTTTATAAAATAAAAATTTCATTGTGAAAATCAATTTATAGAAACTTTTTTCTTGAGAAACTTTATAAAAATAAAAAATTAATAAATAAATTCCTAACATAGTTAATTGAATTGATAAAATTTAAATAAAATTAAAGAATAAAAATAAAAATTAAAGTAATAAAAAGAAAATAATTAAATTTAAAATAAATAAAAAAACGCTTTAAACTTTTATAGAAATTATTAGATTTTAATGTTAAAAACTTTAATAAAACAAATTTAAACATTTCAAAAAAAAGGAGGTTTTAATTTTGGAAAGACTTTTAAACGGTAACCAGTTTACATATCCTATCTGTTCTCAAAGCTGCGATATCACCTTGTTAGTCTTTTGTTGTGAAAGCTCGATACTGCGATACGATAACTCAAAAACGATCGAGACACTTAAAGCATTAACCGCAAACATGGTATTGTTTGCCAGGTTACGCTACAGTAAAGTAAAGCAAACATTTTCGTTATTTTTTGTACTAATCTTCATTAAAGATCTTAAATAATATTTTGTATTCAAATTAATAAATGTTATGTGAAGGAAAAATTTTTAGTATAATAAAATTTCTTACGAAAAAAAAAAAAAAAAAAATATATATATAATTTTAATGAGTATTAATTTTAAAGATGGCTTATATTCGATTTGTCAGCGTGAAGCGAGATTTTAGTTGAATTAAATAGAGTTGATTTTAAGGATTTCTATAACGATTGCTCTATATCTGAGCCAGCCACAATTGCTAGAAATTATGTGATATTTAATAGGTAATTTTCTGGAAAATTAATAGTTTTCTTAATTGGTACTTTTTTTTTTTGGAAAATTGGTACTTTCTTCGGTATAAATTAAATATTTAGAAAACAGTAAAATTTTTGTAAATATATCTGTTTTTTTTTTTAATTGCTCTTTTTAATTAGTACTCTTTCTAAGAATTGAAACTTTTTTCTGAAGTATTAAGTTTTTTGAAACTTGGTACTTTTCTTTTAAAAAGTTTGTGTTGGTTTTTGGACATTCGTACTTCTTTTTGAAAATTAATATTTTTTAATTACCACCTTGGTACTTCTTTTTTTTAGTTAGTATTTTTAATTGATACTTTTCTTTAACATTATTTAAAAAATAAAATTATACTTTTTGGAAAAGTGGTACATTTTTACAATAGAAATGCTTTAAAAATCATTTTTCTAAATTTTGAGCTTTTGCTTTTCAATTTGTACTTTTTGAAAAATAATTGTGTTTTTTGAAAACAATACGCTGTTGGGAGACTCATATCTCCCTTTAAAATTTTTTATTTAGTAGTTATTTTGAAAGTTAGTATTCTTTGTTAGCACTTTTCTCGAAATATTTTTATTTTAAAAGTTAGCGTATTTTAGGATATAGAATATGTATTATTTTGGACATTCTTGAAGTAATGTTATTTTTTGTTTATTTTGGTACTTTTTTTGAAAGTGGTACAGTTTTTGGAAGATTCGTTACTTTAAAAAAAAACTTTTACTATTTTCAACATTTTGTTTTGAAAATTTGGTAAGCTTTTTTTATATCCTTCACCATGCTTGTAAAGTCATTACGTTTGAAATATCTTTATTTTTCAACTGGATCCATATGGAGACATATATCTGTATATCTGTCCGTCCATACCTTTATTATAGAAGTCTGATAACTTAGATATATGATTTATACATCAAAATATCGGTAAAGCTTTTGAAGATTAGAAAATGCTACAATCGGTTCAAAAATGGCGGAGATATCGTCAAAAAAACCGTATATGTTTGAATTTTCCATCTTTTTAAATATAATTTTATTGCTGAAGAAGTCAATTAAAACGGTTCATAATCAACCGTGATATTAGCGAAAATATCAAGTTATAATATTTGTACTTTTTTAATTTTTATTCATTTATTTTTTTTATTTTGAGGATTGTTCTGTTTTAAGAAAATTATTAAATTGGTACACATTTCACAAAAATATAACTTTTTTGAATTTTTTTGTGAAATTATTTATTTTTTTTTTAATTAACTTATACCTTTAAAAACTTGTACTTTGTTTTGATTAATAATCCTTTTATGAAAATAAGTAGTTTTTTTATAAATTAGTACTGTTTTCAAAACTGAATTAAAAAAAAACTCTTTCAACAAATTTAAATTTTTTTAAAAGACATTTTGATGAAATTTGGCATGAATAATTATTTTGGTACAAGGGCGAAGCCTATTGAAATTGATTATGATCCGTCCATTATATCACCTAGTCCCCATATAAATATCCTCTTGGAATAGGAGTTTAACAATGTATTTTGATGAAATTTGTCACAGGCATATAAGTATAAATTTTTTGTGCAAAATTTTATGAAGATCGGTCCTTAACTAACCGTTGCTCCCAAATAAACAGCTTTTTAGTGGGAAATTTTTTATCAATTTCTTATCAGCGTTACCATTTGGCGACATTAGTCGCTAATTGCATCTTTGTTAACCATCTGGCCATTTTCTTTGACCCATTTTTTTAAATGAAACTAATTAGCGACTCTTTAAGGCTATGTGCTAAATGTCAAGTAACTTGGCCCATTATGTATTATTTCAAAGCAAAGAAATTAATTATTTTAAGATTGTTTCACAATATAGTGATGTAAAGAAAGACCCTGATTTGTAAATGAACTGAAACTGTTAAGAACTAAAGCTAATGATAAAGTTCATGAATAACTACTTGAAACATTAAACGTCAAAGCTTTTTCGACCAGACAGTGAAAATTAAAAAAAAATAGATTTGATGAATGTTTATATCTTAATTTATATTTTTACTTTACTTTAAGCAGTACCTCGGCGGAACTTCAATTTGCTATTACTAATGAAAAATAAATGAAAAACAAATTGTCCAATAGACTTAAGTTCAACACTTGTGAATCCATGCTTTCAGTACCAAATTTGTTAGACGGTGATTTTTAAGACTGGAGTGCTAATGAAGAAAAGAAAGGAATTTTATGTTAACTATTTTTATGAATAAATCCTTTTTTTCTGGAATAATAAAAATTATTATAAATAATTTATTTTTTGAAATCCCCTTTTTTGGACACTTTTTAAAAAATTCTCAACGGTAACGCTGT
Organism: Protocalliphora azurea; assembly: GCA_932274085.1. Lineage (NCBI taxonomy): Eukaryota > Metazoa > Arthropoda > Insecta > Diptera > Calliphoridae > Protocalliphora > Protocalliphora azurea. The sequence goes on from OW026520.1 coordinate 154,853,915, forward strand.
TTCTGATCATAAATCTGTAACTTTTTAATCTTTAATAATAAATGTGCTAAATTTTGTACCAAAAATCTTGAGAATATTTTCTATAACATTAGTTAATATGAGGTAAATCCATTTGCAAATTATTTGGCAAACTCTGTTTGAATTTTAAATTTATTGCTTTTTGACTACATAAGTTTAAATTACATTCAAAATCTGACATTAACAGAATGAGCGTAGAAACATTAAAGACATTGGCTTAGAGAATTATTGTTAATACTTCAATTGATTTAAAACATGATGATGGAAAACTATTTGGGGTTAAAGGTTAAAGAAATTATTTTTTTAGTATTATCATCTACACCAATTTTCATTAAAAACACAAAATATTTAGTACAAAAAAATGCATGGATATCAAATCATTTTTATCAATAATTCAGAAATCAATTGAGTAATAATGATGAAAATTTACAGAGCTATTACGGTTATAATAGCGAATCACATAGTTTATCATATTATTTGAAACTGTTTTGGTTACATCCGCAGATATCCGCAAATCAAATTTTTTTTAAGTCCAATACATAGGATATCAATCTTTCATTTTATATTGATTTAAGCTCTGAGGTAAAGGGAGCAACAAATATACATTTCATTAAAAATTATTTTTTACTCAAAATATTTGAATGTAATCTGTACAAGAATTTTAACCACGTTTGTATTGTTTTTGAAATTTATGTCTCAAAATAGTTCTCCATCTAAAATGGTATAAAATTATATTCCATAAAGTTTAAGATCCGAAAATAATACTCTTGAAAATATGCTAGCTTTTTCTTCAAATAGTTTTTATTCCAATATACAAAATTTAGCTCATATTTTAGGACAGTTATATTGGTTAGAATTTAGAAATATTTTCACACAATAGTTCACGATATGTTAGCTTTACAATTAATAAAAAATTTTATAAAATTTTAAAAATGCAAAAAAAAAAAAAAAAAAAAAATAAAATATTTATGATTAGTTTGTATTCTAGCATTTCCCACAGTGCGATTTTCCTAAAATCACTTTAACTTGCATAAGTCTCATAAAAATATTAGTATTAAGTTAATTTTTGTAACTAATAAGTTTTATGTAAGTAGAAATTACTGTATTAAATTTTAGAAGTATAAGGCCCATATTCGGGTGATATTAATTAATCCCATCTAAATTTTAATATCAACTTATTACAGTAGAGGCTTAGAAATTCGAACTCTTAGAAATTCGAATTTCCAGAAATTCGAATCAGTAATTTCATTACATTTGGCGCTCTAAAATTAGAATACAAAACTCGAATTTCCGAGCGGTTTTTTCTTTTTTTATTGCAAACACTAAAATTTTGACAATTTAGTTTAACCAAATACAAAGTAAAAAGGGGAATCCTATTTTAATGATTTACAGATCTTGTTGATGTTGTTAGAGTTTAAAAGTCAGTTTTTTGGTGTTTGTATATGTATATGGTTTAACATTTATTAAAATAAGAAAGTGGACTAAAAATGCCAACGTAAGAAAATCACTTTGTCTTTACAAGACAAATTAAAAATATTGGAAAAGATTGACAAAGGCGTTCAAGGAAGCGTTTAGCATTGGACTTTAATGTAACTACTTCTACCATTAGCTATATTAAATCGAATAGAAAATCCCCATAAACCGAGCCAATCTTTTTTCCAATACTTTTTTCCTTAAAATATTAAGAAGTCATTTAAATTTTGAAATTTTCTTGCAAATGTTTCATATTACCGCAGAAGTTAAATGGTCATTAATAAAGTTACACATGCATTCAGCTAGACTCAGTAGAATTCTTGCTAACGGACAATCAAATCCAACCAATCCAAGTGGCATGGACTTATAGAATGCAACGTATAATTGATGAGAACATAATCACCCTGATAGAATTTCACAGGCAACTGACAGCTTCTCCCTTTATAAATCGCCTGGGAATTCTGGCATTTTGCCAAATATGCTGCTTTGTCTTTCTCTTAACTATGTTCCATAGAACTGGAGAGAGGTTAAAGTCGTTTTTATACCAAAAATCGGCAAAAGAAGTCACGTGAATGAGAAACTTAAGACGCTTGAAAGACTCATTGACTCCATATATGGCAACAACTTGAAGGTACTAATTACCCCTCAAGTAGTCAGCACACATACATTAAAGGTCGATCTACAGAGAGAGCTCTACACGAGGTCGTAAGAGTTAAAGAGAGATTACTGGAATTCGAGCAATACGCAATGGCAGCCTTAGATATTGAGGGAGCTTTCAATAACGTGACTACTCTTGCAATACAAAATGCTCTTATCAATTTAGATGTTGAAGAGTACATCACCAGTATCACAACATCATTACCAGACGTGATAACTGACGTGACAGAAAGTGTTCTAGGAGTTAATCCAAGCAAGACAGAACTGGTACTATTTACAAAAAAGACTAAGATACTGTCATGTACACATACAAAACTTGTATGGAGTATCTTTAAACAAAATTGTCTGAAGTCAAAGTTGTAACGAAGAGGACTGAGGGAGCCATTAATAGGACTAGCAAAACAGTCGGGCATGCCAACACTTATCAACACGTATCTAATAAAACTTTACATAGTGCTCAATATCCGAAAATGGAAAGATTTTTTTATATTTCGTTAAGTTTTTTATAGTTTTTATGTAAAATAAACTAAAATTAAATAAACATAGTTTTTTATATCTTTATGGTCAAATTTACCTAAATTTTTGTATAAAAAAAACTCTCCAGAAATTCGAATAATTCGGAAATTCGAATCGCCCTAAAAACAAAGTGGTTCGAATTTCCGAGCGTGTACTGTATAATGTATATGTATGTATAATAGAATAATGTCCACAATTGGCCACAGGTCCCATATAGGACCATGACCTGAATTTTGATTCGCATACATAATAGTGTATGGTACTCGTATCATATGGTCGGGTTTGAATTTTTTACTTGTTTTTAGTTAGTATTTTTACTAAATTCGAATTTTTTGAAATGGTCATCGTTTTGAAATCTAGCATCCAGCATCAATTTTTTCGCCCTAAGTTTCTGGGACGGTTGCTTTCCACTTTAACTTTCAGTGTAGATTTTGAAAGCTGTCAAAAATTATAAACAAAAAATGTGTTGTTGCTCTTCTTCTTCATTTTAAAAAGAGCACAATATTTACGTTTACAACGGAGAAGATAAAAGTAAAAAAGAAATATGAATGACAACAGTCTAATGACACACACCAAGAACATGCGCAACAATAACGCATTCAAAATCACAACTTATCACATACGGGGAAACGTAAAATTTTGCAAAGAATTACTATAGTGGCTCTCTCAGCAGGAAATAAAGGACAAATAAGAAACGGATAAATTTTGAAATTTAAGACTACAAGTAAACAACAACAATAACACATATGGTTGTTAAAAAAAAATATATAAAATTAGAGTGCGTTTTTATTAAAAAATTAATATAAAATTCAAAGTTTTGATAATATTTTGAAAAAAAATTTAATTTTTTTTGAATAAAGTCTAATTAAAATAATTAATTTTAGAAATATTGACCCAATTTTAGTGTTATTTACGTCACTAAAATGTTAAAATGTTTTTTGTTGTTTGTTTAGCTTTTTTTTTTTTGATTTTGCTTTAATGTTTTATTCTCTTAAAAAAAGAAGCTGTAAGGAAAGCAGAGCATTTTGTTTAAGTGTTTGAAGAGTGAGTGCCAAAAGGATGTAAATTAGAGAGTGTGTTAGTTTCTTTGTCTGGTTTAATTTTTTTATGTTTATTATTTTTTTTCTTTATGTTTATGGTTGAATTTGAAGTTTTGTGGATTTATTTGAATGCAGGATGTGTGTACGTACAAATTAGCAAGGATTTTTCCAACTACAAACACTGTTGTTACGGATTCAGTTTTAGCATCATTGTTATCTAGTTCACATCTTCATAAGTGTTTCACTTCCTCTTACTCATACACACACTCTCAGTTAAAATCAAATAAATATAAAACACTCACAAACTCACTCACCACTACTTGCTACTCATACACATACGAGAATTAAACTTTTTAAGGACTAAAGAAAGAAACGAATTGACACACTCTCCTTTATATCAACCAACTAAGCAGCCATACACACAAACATTCACTCACTTGTATTTTAGTGTATATTGATTTGATAGAAATAAATCAGGAAGACAATTTTTCAGCAAATTTTCATCTTTCTGACGAAAAACGAACAAATTCAAGTTAAAATATTAAGAAAATTTTATAAAGAAAAACGAACAAAATTTTACTTTATTTTATTTAATTTAACTAAAACAATAATTTAAAGCAATTCTACATAAAAAATTAACGAATTATATTAAAAAAAAAAAAATAAATTAGAATATGAAAATTTAAAGAAAAAAGTGTAAAAATATGTGTTGGAATTTTTGGTTGTGTTCTTGCATAAGTTGTTAAAGGAAAAATGGTATATGATAAAAAATTATTAAAAAAGAAATGGTTTTTGAACTTTTTATTGTTTAATAAAAAAGCAAATAAAGAAAGAAAAATTCTTTTGTATATACAAAAATTATGAAAATTTCAAACGCATACATACCAAAAAATCATAAAACCAAAACGAATACGGATCCTTTAAATACGGGTATTTTATAAAAAAAAAAATCAATAAAAAATTAAAAACGGCAAATTTACTAATAAAGGAAATAAAAAACTAAATAATAATTATACAAATTTAATAAATTAAAAATAATTTAAGATTATAAAGGAAAAAAGAAAGCTTTAAATAAAATTAATAACAACAACGCTCAACCAACGTACATGTAAAGGATGCTTTAAAAAAAAGGGAGAAATAAAATAATAAAAATTAAATAAAAGAACAAAGAAATGAATAAGGCTGCTATAATAGTTCACCATTAAGGATAATAAGAAGGAATTATGTAAAAAAAAAATACCAATACATTTGTACACATATATGGCAGACAGACCAACATCTCCTCTATCTTTTAATTCATCTACTAAAATATTCGAATAAAATAAAAAAAAAACTACAAAAGAATACAAATTGATATAAAAAGCAGCAACAACAATAACATTATCTACACAACAACAGCAGCAGCCACTATAATGGACAAATGTAATATTCTATATATCCTGCTTTTAACACATCACTCTAGTCAAACCAAAAGAAAAAACATCTTAAATTCAATTTCTGACTTTTGTTAAAATAAATGAAAAAATAATAAACGAATTCATGGCATTTAGTACATCCACAAAGGAAAATACTTGAATAACATAAAATCTTTTTATTTACACTTCTGAATGTTGGAAATTCATCACTTAACATCTGCAAGAAAAAACTAACCAAGAAAAAGTACTTTAAAGCTCTGCTGCTGTTCCTACGATGAGTGTGGCGATGCGTATGAATAATGGTAAGTGATTGCGTTTGTTTTTGCTAGTTTATGGGCCCACAGTGGTCAATTATATGGGCAAATGCACAAACATTAAAGACATTATTATGATGAATTAAATTAAAAAAGAAAACATAGGGCAAGAAACTGTTACAATTAAATTACTTTAATTATATAAAAAGTAAGAACAATACAATGGTTCATAATGCATAAAATTTTAAAATAAATATTAGATAATGGTTGGGAATAATAATAATAATAATAATAATAATAATAATAATTATAATGATAATAATAATTATAATTATAATGATAATAATAATAATAATAATAATAATAATAATTATAATAATAAATATAATTGTAATTATAATTATTTAATTTTTAATAGTAATAATAATAATGAAATAATAACAATAATAATAATAATAATAATAATAATAATAATAATAATAATAATAATAATTATTATTATTATTATTATAATAATTATTATTATTATGATTATTATAATGATTATTATTGTTATTATTATTATTATTATTATTATTATTATTATATTATGATTATTGTTATGATTATTATTATTATTATCATTATTATTATTATTATTATTATTATTATTATATTATGATTATTGTTATTATTATTATTATTATTATTATTATTATTATTATTATATTATGATTATTGTTATTATTATTATTATTATTATGTTATTAACTTTGACTTAAAAATGTTTTGGCTTAGTGATCTCAATTTTAAGTTTCTAAGAAAATAATCAAAAAATTCCAATGTTCTCTAATTATTAATTTTATTAAAATTCAATTAGCTCCATTATACTATTATTACACTATGTTAAATTGAAAAATTAATAAAAAAATATCAAAGTTTCCCACACACCCTCAAATTTTTTAATTATGCTAAAAAAAATTGTTATCGTGTAGATTCCTTTTTAAACATCGTGTGCCCGTGTTAAAATGAATAACACATATACCCGTGCATGGTCTGTGGGACCAAAACTTTTGCAGCTTATATAAATATTATTATTCAATAAATTTATTTTTATTTTTATATTTAATTGTATAAAAAATTGTATTAAATTATGACACAAAATCTTTTATTGGAGATTAACATGTCGGACTCGAGAGAATCCAAATAACATACTTGAAGTATTTGTCTTATTCAAACTCATAAACCCAGGTTTGTGCCAGGTTAGTAAATATAAAAATAAAATATGCCTCAATAATAAAAAAGTACATAAATTATTCCCAATTACTAAAAATAAAATTTACACCAAAATATAACAACGGGCATATACTCCAACTAATAATACTTTTAATCCCAATACGCTGACGCAAATGTGGATGTCCGGTCTCATAGACCAGTACACGGGTATAGGCATCTTATGAATCTTTCTTTCTGTTATTGTGTTCTAAACTGTTTTGGAAAATTAAGCAAAACAAAATCCATTTTAGTTTGTTTAGGACAAATGGTAAAAAAAAAAAAATAAAATTTGTACTTAAATTTTCTATTTTAACTGTAATTTATTTAAAAAATTTTCTACAAAATTTATTTTTTTCGAATTTGAAGAAAAAGTGTAAAATTTATTCGATTTTACCTCTAATAACTTACTTAAGCACACCATAGACACATACAGCACAAGCTCATGCAATAAGTATTTATTAGTAAAATTGAGAGAGCTTTTGAATGTGTGCGTCACATCGATAATGCCGTATGAAAAATCAAAATCGTTTTGATGTCACAATGAACTCATAGTGCAAACCACACAATATAACTAGAAGCTTATGTGGGAGGCACTTCGAACAAAATTTCAAAAAAAAAAAAAAAAAAAAAAAAAAAAAAAATACTCATTTTTTTCAAAACACAAAAACAAAATATATGTGACTAAATGTTTTTTATGTTGTATGAATTAGGTTTTGATAAATTGAATCAATTTTTTTTCTCTCACTTAAATATCTAGTTATTAATCTATGCTGCAAACAGTTTTCTTGAATGAATAATGAATGAGAATGAAAAATAACATTTTGATTGATGAATGTGTAGAAAATTTGTCAGGCACACATGTATATGAGGATTTATCGGCAGTATCTCTGCAGTATGTGTCTATGGATGGCTTTAAACTTTAATAAATTTTTTTTAGTTTTAGACCCAGAAAGTATGCTCTGCAAAAGTTTAATAATAACTTTTTGAGTTTAGAATAGATCAAAGTTGATATCTCATTTTGTGCTAAACGAAATATCATTGCTTTTGTCAAAAGGCGTAAGGCAAAGGTGTAATCTAAGCAGAATTGTAAGAAAACTTTCCTAAGAAACTATGTGTCATAAAAATTTTAAAAAATGCACTAAATAGTTCTCTGGAGGACCGAAATTCCATGGTGAAAAATTTACAAATATTTTTCATAACAAATTCAAAATTGCAAATCTTTTTAAAGTTATTTGTAGTTTTCCATATAAATTGTCGAAACAAAACTCAGTTTTTGTGAACAAAAAAAAAAAAAATAAAAAAATAAAAAGATTATAGTCGAAATCAGTGTTACCGTTTTAGATTTTTTCTATCAAATTTGGTAGGTTTTTTATTTGGTTTGGTAGAATGGTAGGCTGAATCGAATCAAAAAATATTGGTTTATTTTCAACATGCATTATCTGTTTAGGAATATATCCCTAAATAATAAATGAATTCGCAGTATATTCAGTAAAATATCAATAAATATATGGAATATAAATAAGTATCAGATATACGGCTGTCACTGGAGAGTGTTATTTTAAGTAAATATTAATACAATATCTTGAAATTTAATTTTATATTCTATTTTTATGAAGTAAAATGTATGCCATATTACGTATTGATTATAAATTGATTATATATTGATTATAAATATGTTTTTTTTTACTGATTTTGAGCGATTTCATAAATAAGATTTAATTTAAAGCGATACTGAAGTAAAAGCGGAAACTACACTAAGATAAAACATACATTTTATATTGAATTACTTAATCAAAACAGATCTATATTTTACTTTAAACATGATATTGTTAAACTTTTGAAACATTTTTCAAAGTTCTTTCTAATAGCCTATTTACATATGAACAAAATTTTGTTAAAATGAGATTTCACTCAAAATCGAGTTATTTTTGTTAGTTTTTCATTAGATTTTCATACAAATCAAAATCTAGTTTCTAATGAGATTTTACTAAAATCTTATATTTAACTAGATTTTATAAAATATCATTATTCAACTCCTGTTTTCTTTAAGTGTGTTTTTAAAATACAACTTTTGTATTAAATTTAAAAATTAACAAGATTTCAATTGTACACCTACAATGGGGTATAAAAAAAATTCTCAATTTTGACTCTCATTATAATCACACAGTGGTTATATTTAAGCAGATTTAGATATTGATATATTTTAACATCAGTTTTTGGTGATTTGGTGATTCAACTTATTTTTGCTGCCATATAGTTTCTATTTATTTAACATTTCTACGAATACGTGCTATACGAATTTAACCAGACTTGTTATGTTTCTTCATTAAAATTACGGAGTTTAATTTATCTCAAAAGATTTTTTAAGTTGTGGTAGTTTTCATACGATTTTGGAGGGTTTTTATGGAAATTTTGGTAGGATGAGACATTTTTCAGTGAGAACGCTGGTTGAAATTTTGAAAAATAAAATAAAAAAATGTTGGATAAGTCATAAGTAGTTTTGACTGTACACAAGATTTTGACATAGTAAAAATTTAGGTCCTTTAGCTTTTTAGATCAATTTGCAAATATAAAATTGATTAAGAATTTCACCAGCTACGATATCTTTAGTGAACGAACTATTCTTAAAATGATTTTCGGTATTTTTTTTCTCAAATTTAAAAGGTGCTTCGGAATTTTAGAAAATTTTTATGTGATGTCCTTAACAAGGAACAAAAGTCGTATTTTTGACTCAGAAAAAAAAAATATTTAGCTGATTTTCATTTATTAAGCAATGCCATATTGTGATTCGTTATCATGGTTCTTATTATAAATAATGTAATGAACTAATAATAATGCAATTGATTTAAATAGGGCAATCATAAATATTCCCCAAAAAAAGTGTTTTATGCATATAAAAAATGCTTTTAAAATCGGAAAATATGCCCTTAAAATAAAAAATATGCTCTTAAAATATCATTATTTCTACGTAAAAATAACTAAAAGATATATATATATATATATATATATATATATTTTTTTTTTTTTTGCACTTAAAAACATTTATATCGGGAAATTACAAAATTTGTATCAATTTATAAGTTAAAGACTATTAGTGAGTCGGATTTGAAAAACGTATGTTACAGTAAAAATACAGTTTCACTAATGTCAAAAATTCTCTTCAAAATATGCAAAATTTTTCTTTCGATATGCAAAATTATGCTCTGAAGTATAAAATATGTAAAAATATGCAATTTTAAAATGCTAAGATATGCTCCAAACTAAGGATTTTCTATAAAAGTATTACAAAATTTGCCGCCAAGGCCAAAATATGCAAAAATATGCGAAAATATGCTATAAAAAATCGGTGTAAAAATTCTTGGAATCTTCTAAAACGGATAAATAACTAACAGTTTAGTTTATTTGAAGCTAAGAAACAATATGATTTTGCATATTTTTGATTGCCCTGGTTATAAAGAATTTCTGTTATAGCAGCAGAAAAGCAATTAATTATTGTACAAATTTTAGATTTTTGAAGAAAATTGGCAAGCCCAAAATGCTAAATTATGTGTTTCTAATTTTCCTTTTTTTTTCAAATTAGTATTTAGTTCGTTGTAATTTTGTTGAAACTTTTTAAAATTTTTTTCATTTACACTATTTTAAAAATTGGTACATTTTTAAAATTGTATTTTTAAAAAATTGTTTTTTGAATTTAGTATTTTTCCTTTTTGTTTAAATTGGTACATTGATATTTAAGTTTTCTTATTTCGACATAAGAAAAGGCAATACATATAATTGAAAGGGACCATAAATTTAAGTCAAATGTCGTTGATAGTTGAAAACGGAATACTTTTGTCAAAACAGATTTTGCTAAGGCACATCGCATGGACAGCGCGAAATTTACCATAATTGGCATAATTAGGTATTATTTGTAATGCTTGACGGAAATGTAGAGGCGCTACAATAAATTTCGAAAGATAAACATTTTATGTACCAAAAAAATTTAATTGGGTTAAAAAATGATTAAATATTAAATAACATTTCTTTGCAATAAACTTGAAAAAATATGAATAAAATTTTAAAACATCGAGTTTTTGGTATTTTTTTTTAATTTTATTAAGAAACCCTAAAATATGTAGCATATGCCATTACCATTACCATCAAACAATCAAAATAACATAAAATTTATTTGTATATTTCAGTAAGTTATAATATTGCGTGTAATTATTACAAGAATAATACGAGTACATTAACTTCTAGTTTGTAAAATGTTTATATGTTCAACTTAAAACCGCTTTAACTTTCGCGCCCCTGCACAAAATGATTAACGCGAACAGATTATGCTTTATGTGCTTTATATCAAAAAAAAAAAAAAAAAAAAAAAAAAAAAAATTAAGGCCTAAAATCAAAAATTTTTGAAATATATCGTTTTTGTTAAAATTTTCGTTTTTATTAAAAATTTCTCCGATTTCACTCTGTGACTAACAATATAAAATTCTTTAAAATAGTTCATCTATATTGATAAAACACACTCGCCTATTAAAAAATCTATCAATCTATTGTGACGTGATGGAAATATTTCATTTAACCTTCTTCACTATATTTATTTAAAAGAGTAAAAATTAAGCGGACTTATTCACAATGTAAGTCTGTTCTAATTTTTTGATGCCTATGCATTTTCTGTTGGGGCTATTTTAAAAATTTTACCATTTTTGAGTTTTATGGTCATGTGTTAGTTATATCAGATAAAAACTTCCCCTCTACACCCATTCCTTACACCCCATTTTTCAATGGTTTTATAGGGGTTAGTTGACAAATTCTTGATTTTTACAATTTTAAAGGCTTCCAGGGCTATGTGAGACTTCACTTATACTATACTTTTATAACACCATTTCTTGCTTATAAAACATGAGTGTTCTACCTATTTCCTAGAAAATTATATAATCTAAAAACTATACAGAAAGGCATATTTTCTTTGGTCATCAATGGATCAAAATTGTGACATAATGGAAAAGTTTCAGTTAACTTTTTTTACTACACTGGTGCATATTCCTATAAACGCATTTAAAATTTTTATTGTGTTGTTATAATAACTAGCGATATAATGGTACATTTTTATGTAAGAAATATTTGTTTCTTGCTTTTGTTGTTTTCTCAAATTTAGCAATCAGAATATATTGGTGATCATTTCAGTGGAATATTCCTATAAACGCAGTCGAGAAAAATTTTTCTAAAAAGTTATTGCAATATATATATATATATATATATATATATATATATATATATATATATATATATATATATATACATATATAGATGCATAATTTCGGACGATAGTTGTTAAATAATGCATTTTTAATAATTATTATAGTTCGATCTACTGTGCTAAGTAACGTCAACATACAAACTGTAATAGTTGTTTGTTTTACTTAACTGAAGTTTCTGTCAACATTTCTGTTTACTAGAAATATTTTTTTTTAATTCTGAAATTTCATCAGATTAAAGATGGGCAGGAAAAAATTCAAATTCTAATTTTTCGTGATGTAGGCTGTTCTAAAAGAGAAATTAGACGAAAAATTAACCGTTCGGAAGGAGTTACTAGAGGATTTTTTAAGATAGGGCAGAAATATGGAGAGCGGAAACCAAAAAAAGGTAAAAAATTAATAAAATAAAATAAAAGAAGAAGCCACCCGCAATAAATTACATGCTACACAAATAAAAAATAAACTTGACCTTCTTGTCACTTCCGAACATGTTGCACACGTATTTGGTAATATAAAATGAAAGAAACCGAAATATAAGCCAATCTTAAAAAAAGTGTTTTATACGCATATGTATTTGCACACAAATACATGAAATTGACAGATAAGTGGAATCAAGAATATTTTCTTATGAAAAGAAATTCACTTTGGACGGTCCTGATTCATATTCTTGTTACTGGCATGATTTGAGGTCGAATGAAATTCGTCTGTGGAGGCAATGTTATGGTTCGGGCAGCCTTTTCTGCTGCAGGAAAATCAAAGATATGTTTTGGTCCAACTAAAATGAACAGTGCAGTTTATAATGAATTGTTGGAAGATGCTCTTCTCTCATTTATGGATGAAAAAACGGATAAGGATTACATATTTCAACAGGATAACGCTGCAATCAATGTCTCGAACCAATCTAAATCTTGGTTTAACGAACATAGTATTCCACTATTGGATTGACCTGCTTGCAGCCTGGATTTAAATCTAATGGAGAATATAAGGGGGCCCTTAAAGTTTATGCAAGAAATACATAGAATGAAACCGTAATGATAATAACGGAGTTAAAACTAAAAATTAAGCAAGCCTGAGAAGAAATTGACAGTGAGTTTCTTCAAAAATTAGTCGAATCAATGCCAGACCGAATTTTTGAAGTTATGAAAAAGAAAGGTTCTTCAACACACATTAATAATTCATTTGATTCATTAGTTTAAGTGCATATGTAGGGAAATGCCATAAAAAATGACATTTAGCTAATAAATTACAATAAAAAAAATTAATAATTTTAAGTTTTTTGTTATTAATTTTTTAAATGGTTAATAAATATTATAAAAAATGAACTTGTGTGCTACTTTAAAAAATGAACTTGTGTGATTACATTTTTAGTCCCATTTTTAGTAAGTTGATTAATAAAATCACCAGTGTATATCAAGCCTAAGGAATAAGAATTTTGAAGAATTATTAGCGATATATTTTTTTTTGTGATTTTGTTGACCTGTGTATTATATAGATTTAGCTGAGAATGTTCTTAAAATTGTTTGTCTTTTTTTAATATCACATGATTTTATATTACATTTCTTCTTCGTTTTATATTAAACCAATAATAAAGAAAGAATGCTTAATTGTTGAAATTATAAACTTTGCTTTATGGAAGTTATGTTAATATGTTAAACACTATTTTGCTAAATATCGTTAAAGGAAATCACAATACATATTTAAGGAATTTTTAATCAAAAGAGAAATATTTAAAAATTTAAACTTGTGTTAAATATTTTAATCACAGTAATCTTCAAAAGGCATAGAAAATCTCAAAATTTTCAAATGAGCTACAAACATTATTCAACATTTTATATCTCACCTACCCGAGATGCATAATTTCGAATGATAGTTGTTAAATAATGCATTTTTAATAATTATTATAGTTCGATCCACTGTGCTAAGTAACGTCAACATACAAACTGTAATAGTTGTTTTTGTCATTTTATATATTTTGTATTTATGTTAATATATTTTCTACTAGCAGAGTCTGTATATTTAGTACTTAAATATTTATGCTTGAATGGGAATGAACAAATTATATGAGGAAGAGCTCATAGAAGCATATGTATGTGTATGTGTGTGTGGTTTTGTGTGCAAAATAAAAAACGGAAACCCATTTGTAGTGTTTTGTTTCCTTTTTCAGTTGTGTGTGAGTTTTTTTGTTCACTTATTTTATTGTGCAGCGGCAGCAAAAACAGCATCATCTCTTACTTGAAATTATTCTTGTTCTTGTCAGTTTTTATTTTTTGTTCTTCTTTCGTTTATAAATTTATAATTTTAGCATAAATACATGTACTAGGAATACACATACAACATTTAGTAGTGGTAAGGAATTTTAAGTAATTGTAAATAATTGCACAGTACTGACACACTTTGTTATCCTGTTATGTTTTAAACCAGCAACTTGTATTATTACGCTACTCCCCTTCCTTAAGTCATTTGAGATTTTGGTGTACTTGTATTTTAGTGTGTGAGGTTTTATTTATTTTTTTTTATTTCACTAAACAGGATATGAGCAAGGAAATGAGATATTTATTATGTTGGCATATTACAAAAAAAGGTTTTGCCTTAACTCACCCTATTTATTCTTTTTTTTTTTATTTTTGCTACTACTTGCAGGCATTTTAATTTCAATATTAATAAAAAGAAGGAAAAAAATATAGTTGCTATTTATAGCAGCAGAGTTTGTTACCAACACTCTTATATAATAGCAATAGCAAATAACATAAAAATTCCCTACAAAACAGAAAGCTTCACTTGGCGCATAAATATATTTTGTTTGTTCCCAGAATTTTTCATGTATGCTTAATGGTATTTGAGTGTAGTTTCAATTCCTGCAGGTGAAATTGTGCAACACAATATTTTCTAGGTCGTAGTCGTATTTCCAACAAAAAATTAATTTACATATTTAATTACTTATATAGAAAACTCTTAATTAAAACAAATATTTTTTTAACCTTTTTTAGGTCTTCACCATGCAGTTTCAATGGGCACTATAGATTCGCATGTTAAAACCTCATATACTAGCCAAACAGATCGAAATTATGATTCAGAAGATGAAAATACGCATCGTAGAAGATTAAGACACACTTCATCGACTGAACTTTATGCAAAGCCTTCACAGTATTCAAAAGGAGACATAAGGGAACAGGTAGATATAATTTAGTTTATAAAGAAAAGTCGAAAATTATTCATACTTAAATACTTTTTTTTTTTAATTTTAGTATTGTTTAACTGATCGTCAAGTTAATACTATAGAACGTTCTAGACGTGAAAAATTTTTTGGTTGCCTATCCAGACGTAGTACTCCTCAATCGCTGTTAGGTGGTTGTGTGGGTAGACGTATACCGTCAGATGAAAATTTGGCTCCATACACACCATTCTATAAATATTCTCGTTATAATCAACAATATCCAACTACGGCTGCCACTGCTGACAATATGGACTTGGATAGTTCCTATTTTCGCAGACAACCAGCTTCTATCTTAAGTACATCCAAAATGGTGGATGCTTCCACCGATAATCGCCAAACTTCCTGGATGGAACAACAACAACAGCAGCAGCATCACCAACAACAACAGCAACAACATCAACAGCAGCAGCAACATGCCTATAACAATTATGAGCAGATAAGCTATATCAACGATAAAGGGTAACTATTTAATTAAAATATAAACAATTTAGAGAGATGTAGTCGGTCAAGCCCGACCATATGATTCCCTACATCATTGTGTATGCCTCAGATTTGGGCTTGTGTGTCTTATATGGGACCTGTAGCAATTTGTGGACCGATACTTATATTCATCGTAGTGTATATTTCTAAGAAACATACGTATGCATTATGTTATGTTATTTATGGTTATGGATTGCGGGAAGTGGGTCTTAAATAAGAACTATGGTCTTTTGGCACAGCGGATTCTATTCATACAAAACTGTACTATTTTAAAAATCAGCCTTTTTAGGAAGAAAAAGGGTAAAAACTGAATTTTGGTACTTTTTTTGACACTATCTTCTAACATACAAATAAAATGTACATATAAAACGTAACTAATCAAAAATAACAAATACAAGTTTGACACTTTTTAGAAACTCAAACATTTAAGGCGTAAAAATCGTACCTAGTTTTGGTACTTTTTTCATAAAATATTTTTTACTATTTATTGACATATACATATAGGTATTTTATTAAGGCACTTTACTATAATTTTAAAATTCATTTTAATACAATTTTTCTTATATTCACGGGGGTAAAAAATGTGCCAAAAAGGGGGTGAAAAAGGGAAAATTATATTTAAGTAAAATCTATTGAGATAATTTTGATAAAATTTGAAGTATTTATTGGTTCATTTAATCACACAAAATAATGCAAAGGGATGTTAGTTAACAAGACGTAAATAGGCCCAAATTCGGGTAAACAGTTTGGTACTTTTTATAAAACATAATTCCACAAGAAAGGAACTTGTGCTACTTTTTTTTGTTCTTCAAATGGTACTTTTTAATTTTTTTGTAATAATTAACCTAGAAAGATGAAATTAAACATACATAGCCCTATAAGATAAGACTTAATGAGGAAATTGTACGATATCCCAGTCCTTGAATCTTCCTTAGTTAAGTAACCTGGAGGTATGAAATTAGAATCATTAGAAATGTGTTTGAAATGTATGTTTTTTCTTCTAAATGAGTAAAGTTACCAAGTAGCTAGTCTATGTAGGAGATCCAGAAGTTCAATCCCCATTTCGGGGGGATATTTGTATGAAGGTTAGGTAGATTAATGGAGCGATCATAACCAATTGCCACAGACTTGGACTATAAGAAATCTGTGCTTTGTAATTCAATGAATTATTTTTAAAATTGCGACCTGTAGTTTGATTAAAAGCTTTAGATGAATGGACAGACAAGGGGAATAATGGATATCGATTGGCATTCATTAAAGTGGGTATTATACAAATATTTTTGGGGGTTATAATCATCATCAGAAACGCATAATACCCTTCGCATTAGTGATAGTTTAGGGTATAAAAACTAATCTTTAACTTTTTAACATTTCTTTATTAGTTCTTATCACTGCCCTTCTCATATTGGATTAAATACCGGCTTGCAACAACATTCTGGACCACCTACTACTCCCAGGTCAGCTCCTTTCTTTTCTTCCAAATTCTCTATAAAGTTAAATTTGTGTTTATCTCTTTTTCTAATTTTCAGAACAAAACATGTAAGTTTTGCCCGTTCTCATACTCTCACTTCTTTTGATGATTTTAATGTGGGCTTTCGTTCTTCGGGCCGCATGAAAACGGCTCAATCGCAAGAACGTTTAATTGGAGGCAAAAAAGCTGTGGGTTCAACTGGTTCCTATTATGATACCATACCCATGTGTGGACCTCCTATCACTGCCATTATGGGCTCCACCTCCACCATACATATGCTGCCTCAGGCCTCAGTTCCTGTTCACCAAATAGGTCATACACACCAACATCATATGGGACATATACAACCCACCTATGTTCCCACTTTTGTTACAGAACAACATGTACAAACTCAACAGCCTACTACCACTTTAATGGCTGCTATACCTTTAATGGAAGATATGTCAGGCATTAACATGCAATCGGTGGGACCACCTTTTCCGCCACCTAGTCCAGAGGTTATAGTGGTAGAGAAGAAATTTCGTAATGCCATGAAAACTCAAGCCACTCAAACGGATGTGCGTAAAAATGAGTTTGAACAGAATTTGGCTTTAAGTCCTCGTACTATACATCGTGTTAAGGTGGTGTCTCAGGGGGCCCAGACAAATGGCATGCAAAATGGCAAAGCCTTAGCGAAGAGTTTGTCACAAATTCCCTATGATAATGTTAAAAAAGATGCTACCAGTGCTGCTAATTTGACCGAACATGAAGCTCTACATCGTACGCAATCCGAAGAACCGCCGAAATCTCCTTTGGAGAGTAATTTTACTTACTATCAACCACCTCCCCCTTTGGAATATGATACTAATCATGAATTGTATTATCAACATCCCAAAAGGGAACATATGACCATGCAAAAGGAAGATTCATTTTCCTACGAAAGCAATAGTCTACCAAGACGTGCTTGTGGTTTTCGTTTGGATACCGATTTTCATAGTCTTCCTAGACGAGATATGCACAATGTTCAAGATGTTTGCAAGCATATAACTGAATGTTCTGAAGTAATGGCTGATGGTTCTTCAGACTTTACATCTGATCTTTTACCGCCTCCCCAGGAATATTGTCACAATGATGACGATGATTCTTTGGATACCACTCAGACATTTCCCAAAGAATATTGCGACACTAACAGGCGTAAATCCATGCTGGTGACCATGGAGTCACAAAATGATACTCCCTTTAGGCGTGATGATATACGTCGTCAATCTATGCCGGTTTATGTTAAAACAGAAAAGCTGATAGATTTAGATTATGCCTCGTCCAAAGGATCTCGACGATTCTCTCGTAAAGCTTTTCGGGATGATATGTCAGATGAAAAAGAAATAATCATAGACTTTAAGCCCTATGTAAAATCTGATTTTCAAATTAAACCTTTTCGCAAAAAGTTAACAAAAAAGGCAGATACATGCGAAGAACAAGACGATTATTATGAACCTAGAGAACCTTTAGATTCTGTTTCAGTTGAAAGTGATCACAGCGAAGATCAACAAAGAGAGCCGGTTTATGAAAATATTCAAACTTGTATGTGTAATATACCAGATGTACAGGAAGCAGAATGTAGTGAACAAGAAGAAAAGGAAGGTAGAGGTTCGGGTATTTCAGCACCTCCCAGTCCCTTAAGAGAAGAGCCTATAGGTCATGCTTCTACCTATCCGTCTTCAGATTCATTGGCCAATGATGTGACTAGAGATCATTCAGATGGTCATTGGAATGAATCTGAGGTGACGGTGTTAACGGCAGAGCAACGATCAGAGGCTTCTTATAATTCAAATTTACTGCTGACTCCTTCCACGAAGCGTAAGCATTTATTATTGCAACATCAGCAAAGAAGTTCAGTGGATACTGATGCTTTGGATTTAGAAGAACAATTTACTGACCAAAGTCCTACATTTAGTCAAGCTTCTTTAAGTATGAAATCACGTTCACCAATAACACCACAAAGTGAAAAGGAGCCCAAGTTGTATGCCACTTCGCAAATGAAAATAATTTCACCTTCCATAGAGATAACACCTTCTTTCGGCAAAAGCTCTACTTTAACAAGACCCAACTCAAAACCCATCATAGCATCACCAAGGAAGAGTGTAATTACTACACCACAAAAGGAACAAAGAAGGTATTTAATTCTTTATTAAACAAGACAACAATTTCCTAAATTTAATCTTTATTTTCTTAGATTATCGGAAATCTCCTTGGGTTTGTCATCGATGACCGATATAACCAAAAGCTTTACTGGCAATGCAGATAATTCCGAATGTAGTACCAATACAAATACTGAGGAATATGCCACATGTACTGATACTTCTAGGCGTACGCCAGGTATGAGGACAACCTTAACCACAACCACTACCACAACAAGCTCATCATCAACTACTCAAGTACCAGGTTTGAATAATACAATTACTAATCGTACATGTCAAATTCAAACTAAAATTAGAGCACATTTGTTAAAAAAATAATAATGCTCGCAAAAGATAGTTTTCGTAGTTATAACAAATCTAGATAAATGTTGTTTGTGTTGTTATATAAAAATCCAAAAGGAACGTCTTTTGATGTAATCAAAAGATACTTATGTTCCTAATCCTTCCACTTAGAACATACCTATATAAGAAATATATCTTTTACGTTTTTGTTCTCGGAATTAATATATATTTTGTTAATATTTTTGGTTTTTGTTTATTTAAAATATAAAATGCATCGTGAATGTTTTTTTTTTAATTTTAACCATAATAGATGGTAATTGATGTTGTTGCTTGATGTAAGATGATGCTTTTGAGTGTGCCAATAAGCCGCTTAGCTTGGAATGTCTCTATGTTTATAAGTATTAGATAAATGTGTCAATCATTATCTCATGTATATATATAATTTTTATTACATCTTTCAAAATTTAGCTTCCACCCAAAGCTCTCAAATGGATAAAAGTCATGGTGAGTCTTCATTTGAAAGCGCCTCTTCATTATATTCTTCTAAGGCGGAGATTTTAACTGAAGATATGTTACAAACTGAAGATGTATGCCGGGAATCAAAATCGAGAATGGAATTGAATCTTAATTTACCTTTAACACAAATCGATGTTCCTAAAAAATCACCCACCCATTCTGTTAGCAGCACTTCTTCCGGCAGCTATAATGTGGGCGGAGAGGGAAAAACTCCTGAAACCGAAACAATTTCTCCTTCAACTATGAAAACTACATCATTGCCATTGGCTCAAAGATCGGATCAGGTGCGCATTAAAATGGAATCAGTTTCTGATGACGAAAAAAGTGAAATGCGTTATTCATCCTCTGGCTACTATGAAAGTCCTCATGATGATGAATATCAAAAAATCAAATCTCGCAGACATCGCCAAGAAGAAGAACGTAAACGACGGAAAACTTCTATGAAAATTGATATAGAAAAGGAAAATATGCGCGCTTTAACCAGTCCCATCAAAAGGGAACAATTGAAAAAATCACCCGAAAGACAAAAAACTTCCAATACTTTGGCTGAATCGACTAGCCCCATAAAAATTAAACGTTTCCGTCCTAAAATACGTCGTCAACTAAGACGTTCTTCGCGTGATGAAAGTATATCAAAACAACGTAAACCAAATGCTAGTCTTTCACCCCAAGGCAATACGGAGAAGTTACTTGATGTTAGTATATCAGCGGTGATTTCACCCAAAACTCCTCCTCAGTATCACAAACAAGAAATGGAAAATATTGCAACCAGCAAAACTAAAGAACAGCATATAAATAGTCAGACAACAACCGTGAAACATGCAAGTTCTTTAGCTCCTACTCATGTGAAATCTGCATCGGAAACTTGTCAATTAAAAGCCAAATCCATTGAATCCCTTAACCGTTCAGTTTCACCTGGTTCCGATTCTGTTTTTTACAGTGAAGCTGATGGCAATAATGCTGAACCTCATAGTGGTCACTGTTCACATTGCGGCAAGGAAGTGGAGGAACAAAGTGTAGTTTGTGGCGATTCGGTAGAATCATTACCTTACATAGACAACGAACCGGATATTGTTAAGCCACCGTCCGATTTTGCCGATTCGCCCGTAACAACAAAGACACCACAGAGGCTATATAAGAAAATGGATAAACGGTTTAGATCGGAAGAGCGTTATCATAATGAAAGGGGAAGACATTATAAGAGTAGAAAGGAGAATATAAGAGCGAAAGTGAGTTTTTTGAAACTGAACTGGAATGTAGACTAGAACCTAAAATAAAAACTTCAATACGAACTAGAATTTGAACCGAGACATAAACTGGAATCTAAAAAAGAATCTGAATTGGAATCTGAAATAGAATCTGATTTGGAATCTATATTGGAATCTGAACTGGGATCTAAACTAAAATGTAAACTAGATTCTGAACTAATATTGAATTAATTAAAATCTAGAACTGAACTAGAACTCAACTAGAACTGAACTAGAACTGGACTGATACTAAGCTAGAAATAAACTAAAACTAAACTGGTATTGAACTAGAACTGAACTAGAATGCAACTAGAGCTGAAGTAGAACTGAACTAAAACTGAACTAGAACTGAATTAGAACTGAACTGGAATTGAACTGGAACTGAATTAGAACTGAAATTGGACTTTACTAGAATTGCACTAGAACTAAACTAGAATGTAAATAGAACTGAAATAGAACTGATCTAGAACTGAACTAGAACTGAATACTTAATAATTTTATATTTGTAATTTCTCTTTATAGAGCGAAGAACGAAATCAAGAGAGTAATAAGAAAACTACCCCAAATCTGCGTCCAGCTGGTTCTAGCCCTTGTATACTGCCAGAGATAAATAGTGAAACTAAACAACAAACCATGTATATGGGGCATTACGAATGTGCTAGATATACCCGTTTAACAGATTCCGATATATGGGCTCAACTAGATCATCAATCATTGGGTAAGCATCTTTCGATATTAAAAAAATTTCAATATTGATTTCTATCTATTTCATTTTAACTTACTAGAGCGAAATCGAGGTAGACGCTCTTCAACAGAATCGGAAAGAAGCTTTTATTCCAAATATCAAGTCATACTACATCGTTTGGTGCAAAGACGCTGTACTTTGGAAATGTATCATCGTCAAAAGAATGATACTTTTGGTAAGAACCTAATATTACTTTCAATTGACATTTTAGTTTGGCTTTTTTTGTATTTCAAATGCATTTGTGTCTAATTAATATGTCTGCCAAATAATCATCTGGAGAAATAGTTTAGATACCCAGTATTTTGGCGCGTGTTTCTAATTTTAGAACATTATGTTAATGAAACACTGAGCAAGTAAAATAACACATAGTACCAAGTAATCGACACACAACAGATGTGTGACCGAACGACCGCCATCGATAACGCAAGAGAGTCTAACAACATACGAACGAACTAGTAAAGTTTATAAACTTTTCTATATAAGAGTTGTTGTTGCAAGAGTACAAAATTTATTATTGCTTCTATTGAGTATTCAATTCAAATCGAGAGGTCTTTGAACAATTTTAGTACATTCACAATGTAGTCATCGCCATTCTTACGCATGGGACACAGGCGGCAGACACATTAATATAGTTTTTATATAAATAATACAGCAATAGAAAAGCCAAAAGAAAAAAAAACACAAGAAATAATTTACTCTACAAAAACAATTTCTAAAAAAAAACATTAAAAAAACGCATGTGAAAGACATTAAATAAACTAAATAGAAATTTACATGATTACGGCACTATTACAACAACCGTCAGCCAGAAAAGTAACTAGAACAAATTGTATTTTAAAAAATAAGTAAAACAAATCAACAAAATGTTGGGTGCGTAATTAGAAAAGAAATAGCTATATCTTTTTTATTGGGACACAAAATCTTTCGATTAAACTTCAAACGAAAATCTTGACCTACGTTTTATTTTTATTCTAGAATTGATCACCTCAAATTCGGCACAAAATTCTTTGAGGCGAAGGCTAGAGGAAATTTTAAAGTTAATGCTTTTGGTATGGGCCAGAGAAGGTCATGTACTATCGAAATTAACACAGGGAGAATATGGTATTTAAACCTCTTGCTCGCGCTAATTAAACAAAATTTTATGCTTTAAATATTAATAAACATTTTACTTGAAATAAATATTAATTTTAAATTTCTGTTTTCTAGGAGTTGATAAGACCGTTGTGGTTAAAAGCGATTCCGGAGAGTTTGGTTTTCGTATACATGGCTCTAAGCCAGTAGTTGTGGCTGCCATAGAACCAGATACCCCTGCTGAAAGTTCTGGTCTAGAAGTGGGTGATATAATAATATCGGTAAATGGTGTTAAGGTATTGGATAAACATCATACAGAAGTGGTAAAAATAGCCCATGATGGTTGTGAAAAATTAGAGTTGGAAGTGGCACGTACTTTAGGCGTTCTTATGAATGAACAACAAGAACCACCGATACAAGTCATTTACAGTGGTTATTTGTGGCGGCAAAGCGGACAAGCCAAGGGATCGCCTAATACCAAGAAATGGGTACAAAGATGGTTTGTTTTGCGTTCAGATAATTGCTTATACTACTACAAGACTGAAGAGGTATTGGAGCAAGCTAAAATAATCCAATCATTATTATTTTTTTTTTTTTTTTGATATCTAACTAAAATTTCCTTTTTATATTTTTAGGATACTCAACCTGTGGGTGCCATGATTATGGCTAAACATATAGTTGAATCTTGCCCGCCAAAAATTGGTAAACCTTATGCATTTAAAGTTGATTCGGGTGAAGGTATACCCATGTATGTAGCCGCCGATAATGAAGAAATGGCCAATCGTTGGATTAATATATTAAAGAAAGCCGCCAATCAAGATAATGCCTGGTTGGATAAAAGGCAAGTCTCCAATAGAGTATATTAGAAATAAATTTAATTTATTATATTTTCCTATTTATAGCGCCCGAAATCTTTATAAACAACCCAGCAGCATTTCACGGCCCGATTGTTTTGGTTATTTAATGAAATTGGGTTCTAAATGGTGTGGCTGGTCTAAGCGCTATTGTGTTTTAAAAGATGCCTGTTTGTATTTCTTTCAAGATGCTAATTCAAAATCCGCTTTGGGTAGGTTTTTCAAGGTTTTTAGGAGGTTAACAATTCAACATTTTGTTTATTTTAATTTAAGGTATGGTATGCTTGCATGGCTACAAAGTATCATCAATGTCAGCGGCAGCTTCTGGTAAAAAGAACTCATTTGAAATAATACCACCTGAACCCAAATTAAGACATTATTATTTTTACACCGAATCCGAAATGGAGAAAAAGAGGTGAGTGAGTCTTATACAAGATTTTAAAATCTGAAAAGATTATCAAATGAAAATTTTTAAAATTATCTGAAATTAATATATTTGAAAATTTCCCTTAAAAAATTTCTTGAAAAATTTCCTACAAAACTAAAATTCTTGAAAATTTTATAAATAATTAAATTAAAAAAACAATCCTAAAAAATAAGTCTTTGAAAAAAAAAAATTTGTGAAAAATTTCCTTTCAATGGTAAATTCTAAAACAAAATTCGCTTAAATAAATTTTTAAAAATTTCCTATAAAAAGGAAATTTATTAAAAATTTCTTACAAAAATGAAATTTATGACATATTTCCTATAAAAAGGAATTTATGAAATTTCCTACAAAATGAAGTTCTCTAGAAAAGGGAATTTTGTTGAATTTCCATTAAAGAGGAAATTTATGAAAAATTTCCTATAAACAGAAAATTTGGGAAATATATCATAATTAAGGATATTTATGAAATTTCCTTAAAAGGAAAATTTATGAAAAATTTTGTATAATAGAAAAATTTATCAAAAATATCCTACAACAAGAAAATTTATGTAAAATTTTCTACAAAAAGGAATTTTATGTAAAATTTCCTATAAGAAGTAGGTTAAATTCAAAAAAATAAATCCCATAAAAAGGAAATTAAAAAAAACATTTCCTATAAAAAAGAAATATAAGAAAAATAAAAAAGGAAATTTAAGAAAAATTTCCTGTAAAAAGGAAATTTATGAAAAATTCCTGTAAAAAGAAACTAAATAAAAATCTCCTATAAAAATAAAATTTATGAAAATTTTCCTATAGAAAGGAAATTTAAGAAAATTTTCCTATAGAAAGGAAATTTATAAAAAATTATCTATAAAAAGTAAATTTATGACAGATTTATTAAGAGTTTCACATAAAAAGAAAATTTTTGAAAAATTTCCTATAATTTTTAAAAAATTTTTCATAAAAATAAATTTTATTACAAATTTCCTATAAAAAGGAAATTTATGAAAAATTTTCCTATAAAAAGTAAATTTATGTAAAATTTCTTATAAAAAGGAAATTTGTAACAAATTTCCCATAATAAGAATATTTATGAGAAATTTCCCATAAAAAGGAAATTTATTTCCTATAAAAAGGAAATTTATAAAAAATTTTGTATAAAATGAAAATTTTTAGCAAATTTCCTATAAAAAGGATATTTATAAAAAATGTCCTACAAAAAGGAAATTTATCACAAATTTCCTATGAGAAGGATATTTATGAAAAATTTCCTATAAATACGAAATTTGTGTAAAATTTCCTATAAAAAAAATATTTTATTAAAGATTTCCTATAAAAAAGGGAAACTTAAGAAAAGTTTCCCATAAAGAGAAAATTTATGAAAAATTTCCTATAAAAAGGAATTTATAAAAGATTTCCCATAAAAAAAATATAAAAAATTTCCTATACAAAGAGCAAAATATTTGAAAAATTTCCATCAATTTAAAAAAAAATTCTTATAAAAAAAATTATAAAAATAAATTTTTTAAAAATTTGGAAAATAGAAAATCAATTTTTATAAAATCTTTAAAAAACATAATTTATTATTTAATTTAAGAAGTCATGAATAATTTTTAATTTGTTTGTTTAACTTTCTTCTAGATGGATTTCCGCTCTTGAATACTCGATAGACCGTTGGATCAAATCCGGGTAACTAAGGTTGAAAACCATAAAATCCATTCACAGCACTAAAAAGAAGCGACGTAGCTTTAGTTATTTTATGGAGTAGTTGTATAAAAACACAACCTGGTATTGAATAGAACCTCTCCTACAAAAATCAAACACCAGGAGAACATGAACCAGAAGCACTCAAAGTCACAAAAACCTCGATATGATGATTTTACCCTTCACTCAATCACTCATTCACATGTAGAGATCAATACAAAAAAAAAAAAAAAAAAAAAAAAAAAACTTTTATTCAAATGCCAAATATTTTGAAACCAAAAATGGAACCAGTATGTCTAATAAAATAAATAATAAAACCAAAAACTTGAAACAAACAAAAAATAACAATAATTAAGATTTATAGAAAACAAATATTTTCAGTTCAAAACCTAATATAAAACAACACAAAGTAATAAAAAGAAAGATCCTAAATAATAAAATAAAATTGCTATAATACAAATAGTATTTTTGGGAATAAACAAAATTTCATAAATCATTTGGAAATTAAAAAAAACACGAATTACTTAGAGATTATTCAAGTAAAAAATGAAAAATTTAGATAAAAATGAAAGGATTATGAAACTATTATTAAATTATGAAATAAAAACAAAATGTATATGTGTATTTATTAAAAAAATAAAATATATACAAACATACCAACACAGACATTTATGTCTGTAAAAGTATCTGTATAGAAAATTAAAAAAAAAAAAAAATATGAAAAATAGTAAAACAATTTCAACTTTATTATTTAAAAGAAAAAAGAAAAAGAAATTAGTAATGATTTTTGTATCAAATTTTTTTATTTAAACAGAAATAATATTTAACAAATATAATTTTTTATACAAATAATTAAATACATTGTTATTTTGTTAATTTTTATATTAAATTAATTAAACCTACATATTTACACACAGCTACAAACATAAGTACTTATACATTTTATATATTAATATTTATTTACTTTTTATTGTTGTTTGTAAATTTATTTAAAATTATTAAGTTTATTTTTGTTTTTGTTAAAATTTTTAATTAACTTGTTTGTTTTTATTTATTTATATATTTTATTAGAAACTGAGAGAAAAAAAATATATAATTATTTTTGTTTATAATAAACAGAAGTTACAAACAAACTATAAATTGCGGCATTTTTTATCTTAAACTTTAAACAAATAAATAGATACCGTTTAGAAGGTTGGTGGGAAAAGTTATAATGGCACTTAGCAACAATTAAAGCAGGTGAGAAATGACAAGTATAAAAATAAAAATAAATAAATAAAATATTTATTTAAATTATTTTTTATAGTAAATTTTACAATAATCTTCCTTTATTGCAAATTTTTCTAAAATTTACTTTTTATAAGAAAATTTTCTTAGATTTTCTTTTTATAGAAAATTTTTTATGAATTTACTTTTTATAGAAAATTTTTCATGAATTTCCATTTTATAGAAAATTTTTCATAATTTACCTTTTTATAGAAAATTTACATAAATTTCCTTTTTTTTTTTAAATTACTTCCTATAGGAAATTTTATGAAAAATTTTCTTTTATAGGAAATTTTATGAAAATTTTCTTTTATAGGAAATTTTATGAAAATTTTCTTTTATGGGAAATTTTATGAAAATCTTTCTTTTTATGATAAATTTTATTAAGATTTTTTTTATAAGATGTTTTTCAAAATTTACTTTTTATAGGAAATTTAAAAAAAAACTTACTTTTCATAGAAAATCTTATGAAAATTTTCCCTTTATATGGAATTATATAAAAATATAGTTTTATAGGAACTTTTTAAAAAAAATTCATAGAAAATTTATAAAAAATGTCAACAAATAAAAATTAAAAAAAGTCATTTTATAAGAAATTTTATGAAAATTTTATTTTTATAGGAAATTCTATATCGTTTTAAGGAAATCTTTCAGAAAACTTTTAAAAAATTTTCTTTTCATAGGAAATTTTTTTAGTTTTCATCTTTTTATGAAATAAAAAAACACCTTTTTATAGTATAATAAATAATAATAAATAAATTTTATAAAAAATAAATTTTATTAAAAATTTTTACAAAAATTTTGGTTTTTGAACAACTTTCTTTTAAAACATACTTTTCAAATATTATTAGTTTTTTTTTTTGAAAATTTAACAAAAATATTCGTAAATTTTCTTTTTATAGGAAACTTTTCAAACATTAAATTTTTTGTAAAATATTTTTTTAAATTTACTCTTTACTTTCCAAAAATATGCAGTCATACCCAGCAAGCAAAGAGCATACTATTCATTAGTAAATTCACTAATGCTAATGAACCAGAGATAGTTTCAATTTTATTGAAACAATTTTATTGGTTGTCATAGGAGTGAAGTGATGCAAATTATTCAACAGCATGTTATGAAAGATTGTCTTAAATTTCATTAGTGAAATGACATAATTTAACATTTATCAGTGCCAATCCAAGTGAATTTTAATAAGTCCATAGGCACTTCTTCATTAAAGAGTTTACAAAAACAAATTTGTTCAATACTTGTGAAAATTAGATTCAAACCACTTTATTACAGTTACTGTCATTTATAACTTGCTCCAAAGAACTGATTTGGAATAATTAATTCTGGATATTAGTTTCTTGGTATTCAGTGAGTACTGTGAAATGTTTGGAGTAGATTGTGATAATTTCTGAAAAATCATGGTAATTTTTAAAAAAATTCTGATATTAGAAGAAAAATTCTTAAGCTCTTTTTGTTTCAAAAGTATTTACATAGCTTTAAAAGCCAATTATTTAAGCTTACCAAAGATGGTCCTAAATCTTGCCTATAATATATTGTAAAAAATTGTGAAAATATTGAAAAAATAGTTTTGGAGTCAATATGAGATTTAAATAAAGATTTAACATTTGTAAAAGAGATTGCATAGGGTTAAAAAATCGTGTAATCTTTATTAAAAAGAATCCGTTATATGAGAAGAATAGAAACATTTGAAAGATAAATTAGCAAAAATATGTTATAAAAATTTAACATCGTTTAAAATATTTTCAAAATTCTCAGTAGTCATCTATTTGCTCAGGGAGAAAATACAATATTTAGAAAGGTTGTGATGTTCGCATTATAAGAAGAGTAATACATTGGCTGTATAATAGTTTTTTTTTTTTTAGCAAAACTCATGATTTTAGAAAAAATTTTAAGTACAAAAATTTGATTCATTACAAAAGTAAAATCAATAATAATATAGGCTGGTAATATTTATTTAGAAATCGCATATTATATTACAGAAAAATGATTGCGGAAATATTGAATTACACTTTCTGTCATGCAAACATCATAACCTTTCTAAAAATCATACTCTATTCATACTTTATCGCCGAAAATACCAATGATTGCTGCAAATTTTGAAAATATTATAAGCGATGTTAAATTTTTCTGACATATTTTTCTTAATTTCTCTTTAAATTGTTATACTCTACACCACCGTAGGTGGTTGGGATATTATGCGTTTGTACGGCTGGCTGACTGTTCATGTAAACCTTGTGCACAAAGTACAGGTTATTTTTTAGAAGATAATTCAATGAAATTTGGCACGTGGGACTTTCATGACACTATGACGAAGTCTATTGAAATCGGTTATGATCGGTCCATTATTTCACCTAGTCCCCATACAAATGTCCTCTCGGAATAGGGGATTCACGATCATAAATGCCTTAAATATAGCAATGTTTTGATGAAATTCGGTATAATGAAGTTTTGTATAAGTATCAAAAGTATCAATCTTCGTGCCAAATTTCATGAAGATCGGTCCATAATTGACCATAGCACCCATACAAAACTCTCTTCCGAAAATCACTTTAATGTGCATAAATCACATACACATGTTAGTATCAAGTTTATATTCGACACAAATAAGTTTTATATAAGCTGAAATCACAGTGACAAATTTTAGGAGGATCGCTCCAAAATTTATCATACCTTCCATATAAGCCCACTTGCGGGAATCACCCTATCACGTATTATTCTCTATTCGTATATTTTGTTTTACACTTAGTAAGAGCATCGGTCCACAATTATCCACATGTCTAATACAAAACTTCTCCTCGAATTTTGATGGGCATGCACAATGGTGTGGTGTATCATATGTTCAGACTTGACCGACTATATCTTTCTTACTTGTTAAACATTCATTTAAATCTCAATTTGGCTCTAATAGGTTTTTTCATAATTTTTGCCAACATTTTTATATTTTTGCAATCTATTAAAGTTGTGTTTGAATCTTCAGACTTTATACTATTTTAAAGGCAAGATTTTGAACCATCTTTGGTAATGTTAAGTGTAAGTAATTGATTTCTGAATAACTTTTTTGTATAAAAAATGTGTGTAAATACTTTTCAAATAAAAAATTTTTAATAAATTTTGCTTTAGTAGCACAAATAAATAACGCGATTTTTTCAGAAATTACCACAATCTACTCTACTCTATTTATGTTGTTATAAAATATTTTGTAACAACATAAATATTTGACTTCTTGTCAAAATTTTCAAAAAAAAATAAAAACGTGTAAATATATATGGTTATTTGTATTGTTAAGATTTACTTTTTATAGGAAAATTTTAAAGAATTTGTTTTTGTAGTAAATTTATCAACAAAAAAATTAAAAAAAAAAGATTTTAAATATTTTTTAAAATTTTACTGTTTGTGCAAAACTTTTAAAAAAATGTAACTTTATGGGTTATTTAAAAAATTTTTTGAAAACAAAAAATTTCCTATACATTTTTTACTTAGATAAATATTTTTTTTTAAGTTTTTAAAATATTTTTGTACAAAATTTTTCAAATGTACTTTTCAAAATATTTATAACAAAATTCTTCAAAGTTTTCTAATAAAAAACAAAAAAAAAAAACAAAATTCTTCTTTTTATAAAAAAATTTTCAGAAATTTACTTGCTTTTTAAAAAATTTTTAAATGATACCTTTCCTATTTATTTTCTACAAAAAAATTTATAATAAATTATAACTAAAATATAATTAAAGTTAACATTTTATATATTACTTTGCAAAAAATATATCTTAATTTCTTGATTGCATATCTGTCCTCAGATACTTGTTTGTTGTATTCTTAATATTATTTATTACTATTTTTATAATTATAATAAAATCACTTTATATTATTTTTAGCTAACACAAGCCACAAAAGTCTTGTGACTAGCTAATTTATTAAGAACTAAAAACGAAAAGAAGCAAGAAAAAAATCTACTTAATTTCTTTTCTCGAACACCTTATATGTCTTTTATTGATCTCATTAATTAATTCTAAATACAGGTAGTTTTATGGCAAAACAAAAGCAACAAAAAATTTTTTTTCTTTTGTGAAAACAGTAGTAATTAAAACGTTTGTAAAATTTAAATGTTGGCAAATCTGAGATAAAAGACAACAACAATTGTATCGCGACAAATCGTAACAAAAAGACATTCACACAGACCAGATTTTTTCTTTTGAACTGTTTTAAATGACATTTTTTTTGTTGTTGAAATTTTGCACACAACAACTTAAAACACAAAAGAAGTAAAAGCAAAAAAAAAAAAAATATGCAAAATGCTTTTAGACCGCTATTGAAAGTAGATTGGTATTATTTGTTAATAATATCGCAAAACATAACTTAGTTAAATATTGACTGACATTCACATAAATTTTATTCAGCTATTTGCGATTAATTAACTAGTTGCATAAAACTTTTTCCGTCAGGGATGGACAAGTTGATACGATCGTTTTTTGTTGATAATATTTAATATTCAAATGTACCGTAGTATTAATTTGATACTCCCACAAGATTGGTTCAAACGATAATGAGGATTAAAGACAGTTCTAAGTATTAAATTTTTTAAATAGAATCACGGTAAGCAAACATTTTTCCATTCAGAACTTCGATTCCGATTTATTTGCATGTTTACTTGGGTTATGAAATTGTAATGATTCCTTTGAATACATTAAAACTTTGCAGAGCTTTTTTCGAGATCCAAGTAAATACGATTACACGACAAATAAGTTTTATTATAGTAAAATCTGTACTATATATCGATGACCTAGTTTAGGAAGAAAGTAAAAATAACAAGATTTTATAAATAAGGAAAAAACAAAAATCTTAAGTCAGCTATATATATTCTTTAAACCGAATTCGTTGCAAACATAGTCATATATTCCATATATAATTGGTACGACTAAAGAACGAAATTTCCTCGCAATGTGTTGCGCAATTCACTGGCCTATCTACTAGATACAGAGTGGTACCTCTGGAATAACGAGTTTTATGTTAAAACATTAGATTATCGGTAACGTAAGTTCCAAAATATAATTCAAAAGAAAATTGATTGTAACATTTTAAAGAACCGAAATATTTGGAAAATATATTTACCCCACGTAGATTTCATCGATTTTTCATTGCCAAGGGTATCTGAATATTTTGAGTAAGAGTTCAAACTATTAGAACCTCAAGTAAATACTGCATTTATATTGAGCATTGCAAACAAATTCGTACATTGTTTCAAGATCTCAATCTCCAATTTAAATGCGAATGGTAAATATTTTGGTTAACTGAATTGAAAGTTATTAAGAAAATAATGTGTCTTGTTTCTATATATCGAATACTGAGAGAACTCCATATAAATCGGGAGAATATATTATCAAAACACCACGCAACGTCTTGAAATATATTTAGCCACCTCATTACCTTCATGCTGTGTTATCGGTCGCTTAGTAGTTAGTTGAAAGAGTTTTGAATTGTCGCTAATAGATTCAAGCAATGAGCTACACCATTTTGGCAGGTTTATTCGAAAGTTCTGAAAAAATATCTTAAAGCAATTGTATCATAAGTATAGATTGTAGCTTTAAAAGCAACAAGTTTAAGAGAATGCTTTATACTTAATTCTGTTCAAAACTTTATAAAATTACCAAGATAATAAATTCCTTTTAAACCTCTTTAAACCAAAAATTTATTTCGATTAACTGACCCAACTAACTGTCACTAATAATATATTCATTTTCTCTACGATCATAAAAACTCCATTCGCTTAAATAAAAAAAACCTGAATAAAAAGATCTTAAATCTCACATTAAAATGTCTTTATAAACTGAACAACTGACCACTTTAGACCGTTAT
Source organism: Protocalliphora azurea (assembly GCA_932274085.1). Classification (NCBI taxonomy): domain Eukaryota; kingdom Metazoa; phylum Arthropoda; class Insecta; order Diptera; family Calliphoridae; genus Protocalliphora; species Protocalliphora azurea. The sequence continues at coordinate 154,887,078 of OW026520.1, forward strand.
AGAAAACGTTTATTATAAACGATACAATTTCATTTCATTTTATTTATTTTAATTTTTTGCCACCGAATAAAAAAGACATTCATTTATTTAGATGGATCATTAGCGACCAAATAATATCTTTTTTGTATAACAAAAGCAGCAGCATCACCAGTAACCAACAAAGATACATATATTAATATTTAAATGCTACAAATGTATGAGAGAATCAAGTCAGTTAGTTGTTTTTTGTTGGACAACAATTTGCATTTGATGGTTGTTGGTTGGTGTGTTGGTTGACTGGTTGCTAAGGCTGTATACAAGTTGTGCATACGATTAAATAAAATAACAACAAAAAAGAAAACAGAATAAAAAAAAAATTATATATTAAAAAGTAGTAGCCGTATGTAGTAAGTAGTTAGTAGTTGGAAGTTTAAAAAAGTTGGTAGTTAGTAGTAAGTTGCATGACGAGTAGCAGCAGCAAAAAAAAAAGCATCTTCATCAAAAGCTATAACAAATGTACTGTGTGAATATACATATTACTAATACTATGATATGAAATGATACCTATACTATAAAAAACTACTGCTACTACTATATTTATCTATTCATATGTTTTACTTATAATAATAAAACTTTTTGCTATTCATATGTTTAAAACATCAGCAGCAACAATAACAACAAACATGCACGTGTAATATTGTACGAGGTATGTGTGTAAATTGTATCTGTGGGATACAAATAAATATTATGCAGAGCCAGAGTCAGTCATTCAGTCATGCACACGACAACTACACAACATAGAATATTTTATTACTTCTGTATTTCTTTTTTTTTTTTGTTTTGTTGTTGTTTAATAGTGTTGGTAGTAATAGTAGTTTTGTTGGCCATATCTTTACAATATACATGCACACACACAGCAATGTACATTCATATATACATTATAATAAAGATACGTTTTCAACAGTTGCAGTAAAATGGTAGCAAGATTACAGTTTGATGTGCCTACTGACTGTTAAATCATACAATACGCCAAGCAAAAGCCAAAAAAAAAAAAGAAATAAACTCAAGACAAAAAAGCTATAACATAAAAACTGCAAAAAATGAAAGAAAAAAGAGCGAAAGATGATTTTCAAGCTGGAATCAAGAAGACAAAAACAACAACAAAAAAATTTAAAAGGCTTAAAACAAAACGCAGCAACAGTAAAACAAAAAATTGCTAGTGTCTCTGTCAAAAGATAATTACAAATGAGATGGTTAACTTTGTTTAGCCCTACAGGTGGTAGTTAAGTAGCCTATATTACTGCTATTCTCACCTTCAAACACTTAAATTTTAAAGCATTTTTCTTGTTAAAAATCAAAATACTAAAAATAATCTTGGACCTGTAAAAGCAACTCATATTAACATTAATTGAAATGATTTTTAATTGTTTATAAGATCCGAACTTTTCAAAGCTTACTGAATATCTTGCCATTGAAAGACATTTTGTAGAAAAACCATTTAAACAATTCATATTGATGAGCTAAGTAGTGGAAAAATAATAAGAAAATTTAAAAATCCTCTTCAGTTCCCTATCAGCAAAAGAAAAAAGAAAAATTGTGTTTTTTTTGCTGAAATGGGTGTCAACGTAATTTTGGGTTTGTTGTGAAAAAATGTCGAACATATTTTTCAATAAACAATGCGATTTATAAGCGGTCATTTTAGTACATTAGGGCAAAAAATCAAAAAATTTTTTGCAAAGTATTTTTCATATGAAAATTTCATACTTTTGTTCCTTTTATGAGTAAAGAACTGAAAAGTAAGTAGTTTTAAACAGATTGATCAGAAAAAAATTTAATAAAAATATTTTTTCCATATCGAGTTAAAAATTACAATTTTTGAAGTCCCATTTCGAAAAAGAAAAGAAAAAAATGAAAGCTCTTTTTTGGGTAAAAGTATGAGACCCACGATTTCAATCACTGGTAAGGAACTGAAGATCAATTATAAAAATTTTTTTAGTAAAAAAAAAAACAATTTCTCGGGACATTCGAATATTGAAAAAGGCCAACATAATGTTAAGCAACCGATTTTAAAGTCATTATAATAGCCTAGCTAGTCAATATCACAAAATTTTTCGTACGACTCAAATCTCCTTTCAAACTCTTCCTATCACAATTAAAATGTCGGGAAAATGGTACAGTATTTAACCATAGATATAATCATTTACTACTCCGTTAGCATAAGATTGGATTGAGCATCTGTTATATAAAAAATATATACAAGATTTTCCAAAAAACGGTCTGTTATCGCTTTGATTAATTCTGTCAAAACTGTTAGTTATTATTGAGACATCATTGTAAGTTACACGATTAAATGAAGTATAAATCCAAATAATGAAACTTTATTATCAAAATTAGTTTTCATAGGTTCCTTCAAAATCGACAAATTCGAGCGACCGGCTTGCTAAAAAATTAGGCAATACCGGTAATTCAAAGGATCACTAGATTGACCGCTATTCTTGAAAGTGTGCATGAGAATACGAGGCTGTTCATTTCTCGCCATGCACAAGAACTCCGAATTTAGCAGGCCATAGCTTTCTTTCGCGAAAATGGCTTAAATTAACGACCAAGATCATGCGTTTTGAGCAGCTAGACTTTTCTTTGTAGACTGAAATTCAGCTGGGTTATTTTGTGCATTTTTGTCGTATTTATGCAGGCCTCATCCTTCTCCGAAATATGTGAAGGAGGAATAGCAAAACAATTTCTCAGTCTAAGACATAGGAATTTGCAGAATCAGCCAAACTACTTATTTGCTTCGAATCTCTTTTTAGAAGAAACACTCTTCATTTTGCACTATATCGATTCTGAATAATCTTTTCTAGATGTTTTCTAAATGATGATACGTATTTTATTTAGTAAATTTAAACTAGAGTTTAAATATTTTTGCCTTCAATTCACTTTAAATGATATTTTGTCATCTTGATAAAAAAAATCAATATTTTCTGGAAGGACCTATGTATGTTAAATTTGGAAAATAAGCAAAACTCCAAGGAGTAAAATGGGCCTAAACACAAATAAAAAATGTTAAACATCTTTTGTTCGACATGAAGTTTTATAAAATCTTTAAGATATCCAGCAAGTTGTTATTCTACTTAGATTCTTACACATAGAAAAAAATTGTTCAAAAAAGATCTCCAATTAAATTACTAATCGGAAATTCAAAATGCTTTTAATTATTTTTATAATTGAATAATGTGCTCACATATTTTGTAATATTTTAAATTCACATTCTACAAAGAAAAATCTAAAATCATATTTCAATTACAAAAATTTCATACTCAATAATTTTGTTAATTGAAATTCAACCTATTAAAAAAATTTATATTCAATTATTCAAATCATCACTTATATTTTATTTATTAATTAATATACTAAGCAAACTAATTGAAAGGCGGTATATTATTTTATTTTTGTTTAAAAAAGAGTATTAGAGAAATTTTATTTTGGGCACTGGAATAATTTATACAATTAAAAAAGTAATTGCAATAATTTTATCTTTGATTAACCGTTTAATTGGTCATGTTTTTTCTATGCAATATAAGCTCCAACACAATATAGAAAGAACTAAAATAAAATTTCAATTACGAAAACTAAGTTTTCAATTATGTTCATAATTGAAATTCGACCTATACAGAGAAAAATATTAAAAAAATAAAATAAAATCAGTTAAATTATTAATCAGAATTTAAAAATGATTTCAAGTATTTTTATGGTTAAATAAGTATTCCAGCAAATAAAATGCAAATTTTACATATAAAAATCAAAAATGAAATTTCAATTACTTATGATTTTATTATTTTATTAATTGAAATTCAACCTATGAAAAATGTTGTATATTCAATTACTCAGATGATTACTTAATTTCGATTAACCAATTAATGATAACTGACTTTTTTTTTAACATATATATAAGAGAATTTAAAATTTGATCACTCGAATAATTGATATAATAAAAAAAACTTATTGAAACAAATTACATTTTTGACAAATTGCTTAATTGACCATATTTTTTTTTTACAGAAAAATGGGGTCAATTAAACGATTTATCAAAGTTAAAATTATTCTAATTACTTTTTTAATCATATCAATTAAAATTTTCTAATAAATATTTTTTTCTAAAAATAAAACATTTTATTTACTTTTAATTTATTAATTTTTCTTATTATATTAATTAATGAAGTAATCAAATATAAATAAAAAAATAAATGATTTATTACAAAACTTTGTTTTTGAGCTAATTATTCGATTAAAAAAAAATAATTAAAAGCATTTTGAATTCCTGATTAATAATTTAATTGTTTTTTTTTTCAAATATTCTTTTCTGTCTTTAATTATTTGATTTCAAGTAAACATATTAGAAAGTGTTGTTTTTGTTGATACAATTAAAAAACAATTAAAAGCATTTTGTAATAAATGTCAGTAAAATTTAAAATCGTGAAAAAATATCTCATAGATGAATTTCTGTAGTTATTTCTTCATCGAGTTTCATGAAAACCATCGAAATTATTCAAGGAAATTTTTAATCACCATAAACAAGTTTGTAGTCGAAAATTGCCTTGTTATCTAAGTACGGTGGCACCCCAGCAGAGTTTATGAACTATAATTAGACAGATGTGCTCAAGATTAACATGGGTACCTGCTTTGACGGCCTAACCATACGGTGGTCTTAGCACCGGGTAAGTACAAAACGCCTACCAACGCCCCTATGTGCCTTTTAGAGATACATATGTAGCAATTAGAGTGACTCATTGTTTGGATAAGTTACTCCCCCTTGTTTGGGAGTTGGAGCTATCTAATCTCCTGCCGCACTATTGGCGGCTTGTGTTGCCATGGGGGAATAATCCCTTTCCTGCGATTGAGTTTAAATCACAGCCACCACTTGACTCCCTGAAGGGCCTCTCCAATAGCCAACTGGCTACCGTGGTACCAGATTGTGATAGGTCTCTGGTCAGGCCCCGAAGGTCCTTTTCTACCAGAATAGACCACAGACAAGTCTAGATAATCTACCATGTATGAGCTATATATCAAGGAGTAGATTTCTCCGACTTATAGATTTAGGTTTCATTTAAACATAAAAATGGCGTCCGCCTTGTAATGTGTGCAATTTTGAGCAGCGCCAGGCGTTTGGGGCAAGTAGGGAGAGTTTGATTATAGCATTGCAAACGCTGTTATAAATGTCGTAAGATGGCACCTGTTCGAAGGACCTTGAAAATGAAACTTACTTTAGCGTTTCTGAAAACAGTTTTGAATAGACAAAATTTTTACAAAGTTAAAGGATTGTAGAATATTTGATATGCAATCATAATAAACATTAAACATAATAAACATTAAATACCTACATTACAATTATTAAATGTAATTACAAATTGGATTGTATTTTTGATAATAATTTAAAGTAAAGTTGCTCTTAAAAGTCTTTTGAAATATTTTAGATCTGAAGGTTGTAAGAATACTTAAATTCTTTGATTTAGCTTTTGCAATATGTCATGGAAATTTTAGTTAATTTATGATTTTAAAGTCATGAACTGCCACCGATTATTTGGTATCTTTAACAATCAAGAATTACGATTAAGTATGAAATCGATGAATTTGACAGGAAATGTCTTATTTTGGACTAGTTTTGTTAATTAAAAAGGATAAAATTTTTCAGAAACTACAATTCTTAATAAAGGGTCTGTCTGAGTTTATAGGAATTATATTTATTTAATAAAATATTAATTTTTCTTTATCTCCTTGTTCAGTTAAGAATAGAATTTTAACCTATTGTAAGTGCATACCAAGTAAAACCATAAAAATTTCTTAACCCAGACAGTTCATAATAATAAAAGTAACTAAGTAAGTAGTGTTATCAAGCAATCGTTTATGGCCTACTGTTTTATTTTACTCTTTTTTTCAAAAAATTTTTGTTTATTTGTATTTTTCCATATTTTTTTTATAAACACAAACACACATACCATCTCCAAGCGATTACCCTCACAAACAAATAAAAACCATAGAGTAGGAATAAATAAAAAAATACACAAAAAACTTCTAGCGAACAGTTAGTAGTTAAAATACAAGGCAGTCATCATCACGGAGAAATCCAATAGAGCAGTAGTCTCGATTGCTCTATTCAGTTTGATGCAGAAGTGGGATGGATTTTTTATGGTTTGTAGCGAAAAGGGGGAGAAAAAGTGGACTGATGTCGATTAGACAAACTTTTTAAAATCTTATTTCGATATGACTATGTGGGTCATAGCTATGATATCTAATTATAATCCACAAAATCTGCTTTGATACAGACAGCTTGTTTATGGTCATAAGAACCGGATTTTCTTGACGATACTGCAAATTAAGTTCTTCAAAAGAGATCCAAGTGGAATCGATTATTCAGAATTTTTATGTAATTTTGTAAAAGCTTCACATGAATAACTTTGTCTTAGAAAAGAATTTAGTGAAACGGATACCAAGACGACTTAGTGTACTACCTTATATAACACCGGTAGATACAAAAGTAACTGGTAACTGTTTGGTTACAAAAAATGTACATTAAACCCTCCAATCTCTTTTCAAACGCACACTCTGTTTTACTCTTTTAAGAAGATAAAAAAAGTAGACGGACGGACAGATAGATATGCACGCACACTCTTGAAATAAACCAGTTCATAGCAAGTAAAATACCTTACGGCCAACAAAACAGGTATAATTATTAAACAAAATATACAAAAACTGAAAAAACAACGTCAGAAAACTTATTGGAGATACAACGAACAAAAGATCGTTAAAGGAGAGAGAGAAAAAGTATAAAATGAGTACAAAAAGAGAAGGTAGTTAATGATAAGAGAGAACAAATGAGAATAAGAATTTATCTAGATAAATGAAAAAGGTAACATTGAGGCACATTGGCCCCCTAAATACAGATACTCTCGGATTAGTCTTAAAGAGTTGATCGTAGGTAACGCACCTGTAAATTTAAAAAGACGGAATAACGACGGATAAATAGTTAATGATTTTTTGTTGTTGTAAAAAAATACCACTACATGGAAATAGTGGTGTGTAAAGATATGTGTATGAGTGATAGTGATGTTTGATATAATGATAAAAATGAGTTTAACATAAAATGATTAAGAAATAAAATTATTATTTAAAAAAGAAGAATTATTAAAAAAATTTCAATTTTCAAAAAATTAATTAAAAAATAAAGTAAATTATAATAAAAAACAAATAATAATGATTTTTAAAATTCATTTATGATCTCGGAAAATTTGAATAGAAGAAAAAGAAAGAAAAACAAGTAAGTTTGTGTTAGAAAAAAATCTGTATCTGTGTGAGACAGTTTATGTGAGTGTGTTGAGTACAAATGTGAGCGAGTTTGTATAAGAGCGTATGAGTGTGTGTGTATAGTAAAACGTTAAAAAATATAACGTAGTCTACAATTTTTACACTGTGGCGTGTGGGAAGACATTGGGACTACTTGAGGAGCGTTTTGGTAGCTGCACTGGCTTCAGCTCCTATTTCAAAACAAAATATAGAAAAACACATTTTAACTGCCGTATATATGCGAACGAGAAAACACAACAAAAAAATTTAATGGAAAAAATAAAACAAAAAATAATGAACATAAAATAAAAAAAAAAAAAAAAATTAAAAATATGTTGGATTTTAAGCCTGGCTGGTTGGTTGTTTGGTAGGTTGACTGGCTGGTTCGTTGGGTTTGTTGGTCGGTCGGTTGGTTAGTTGGTTGGTTGTATATAGAAGGTTCGTTGTTCTCTAGGCCTGGCCTGAACAAACCTTAATATAATAACACGTTTGTATGAACTGACAGACAATTGATCAGTCGTTCTGACTGGCTTTCTGTCTGTCTTTCCCTCTATCCGTCTGTTTTGTTGTTTCGGTTGTTTGTCAGGTTTGTCCTCATGACGTTTATTTAGTTATTTGCTGTTTTTGTCTTGTCTGCCTCTTTGGCCTGGCTGAAAGTATTAATGTTGTTCAAACATTTATGTTGTCTTTTCTTTTCTAGAGTTTGTCGTTGTCGTTGTTTTATGCTTTAAGATCGTTAAGATCTTTTCTCGGTATTGTTGTTTTTGGTTTTTTTTCTTCATCTTCTGTTCAGAGTGCTGATATGATTTGTTTTCTTCTTTCATGTTTTTAACATTAACGAAGTTTATGAAAAAAGGAAAGACAACGATGCATCTTTTTAAAAATTCCAAACGTGTAAATAAATGAACAGGTTTCTTTCATTTGATTCTTGAATTTTAAATTTGAAAATTTAAAATAGAAAAGAAAAAAATTAATAATTTATCTAAAAATATGCGAGTTTTCAATTAATAACAAAACATTTATAAATTTATAAAACATTGAAAATTTATGGAAAAAATAAAAAAAGCAGCCAACATTGAAAAAAATTATCAAAATTTTTATTAATTAATAAAAATTAAAACAAAACCATAAAAAATATTAAAATATTAATAACAAAAAACTAAACATTAATAAAGAAAGGATTAACCCTTAAATGCACACGTATGTATGCTAAAAATTAATAAATTTTATAAATACTTTTTTAAACAAAAATGGTGCTTCTACAAAAGAAAAAAAAAAAAAAATATACTAAAACTACAGAAACTAAATTAATGTTAAAAATATCTTTTAATTGTTAACTTCTTTATTGCTAAATCTAAAGAATATCTTTTGTCTTTAATAAATTTTAGTTTTTAGCAAAATGATCTAGACTTTGGCAGTTTAAAGATCATATTACCATAATTTTATATAGAAATGTATTGTTTTTAATAGGTAAATAATAGTGTTTTTATATTTAGTCTATTAACTTTTTATAAAAATCTAGCACGCCAAGTAGATAATACAACATAAATGCCTTTACATTTTTAGACGTAGAGATTGTGATTTAATATTAAATTCTAAAATCTTGGTCCAGAAATTAACACTCTTTAAAAGCAAAAATTCATATTTACACAAAAAATGTTCATATGTATTGTATATATCGTCGATTGATTGATAAAAAATACTATGTGTAATTTTACATTTTTTTGTTTCATCCGAAAGCTTTATTGATCGTTCATTTTAAATTTTAATCTATTTTTAAATATTTGGATTAGTTCTAAATTTTGTCAAAATACAGAAAAAAAAAAGAAATAAATAAAACTGAATTTCAATTACGAAATTGCTTATATCAATAAAATTTTTATTTGATTTAGCTCCAATTATCAAAATGATAATATTAATTAAGTGAAAATTATTAATTTTTTGGGTGGATTTTAATTAATTTTATTATTACATTAATTACATTTATTGTTGAAATTTTGCTTAAGTCTGAATAATTTATCGATTCGATTATATAATTAATGCAATCTTCACCAACGTTTTCCTAGATAAAATGCACAAATTTCAACAAAATTTCAAAAATCATTTCACTTAAAATATATAATTGTATTATGGAATATGCTGATGACATCTATTTATTCTTATATAAATTTATAGATCTAAGCAGTGGTATCTAATTTTAGGGTAAACGTTAAGAAAACAAAGGCGTTACACACAAATTCTGACGTACCGTGAATAGTTTGAATTCAACATTGCGAGCAGTATTCTAACGAAATCCTGAGAAGCTATTGGTCGTCTTAACATTTCCTTGGAACTTGAATTCTAAAATCCTCAGTTCCAATTTTACGTCAAATATGATATAAACGCGCCGCAGTTCTTTGCGAAGAATTCTAAAAATCATTTGGCCATCTACAATATCTAATTTTAGGCAATACGCAACAGAAAACAATTGACTTTAAAAGTCGAGGATGAAAATTCAATATAATTCACGAAAATATCTATAATAACATGGAAACACTAAAAAAAATATATCGTGAAATACAACAAATTGTAATTACTGTCCTTTGGAATCTGAGTATTTCATTTCAGTTTGGATTTTTAGTTCAATAGAGCCCAAGAAGTCAGAAATTGTCGATAATTTACATACAATTATAAATTTTTCCTAAAATTTTTTTCCTTCTTATCTAATTTTTTTCAGGGTTTTAAATTTTTGGCAAACAAATTATAATAAATTTAAAAAGTAATTAATTTGGTAAATACATTAATTAAATTTTAAAGTAGAAAGCAATTAGTAAAAGAATTGAAAAACTTTAGAGAATATTTTTCCTGTGAAAGAACTGACATGTAATTTTGTATAACTTTGAAAGTGTTATAGTTGTTCAGAAACTCATAGGACTTTTCGACAACGCACCGATGATATTAAATCGAGAATACCAATGTCCGTTCCGTTAGTGTAATCTGAAATGGATATGAAATTTTGAAGTTTGAATTGTTCTTAATTAAAAGGAAATTTGTATTGAAATTGCAGCTACTATTTGAAAAAAAACCTGTATCAAACTGATAGCCAAATTATAACAAAACTATATATAATTATTTGAAGTACCTTGTAACATCATATGTCCCTCTTTTGAAAGTTGATTTAGCAAGAGATAATTCTGGATATTATAACCTATTGATGAGGCAGTTAAAATATTTTGTTAGTTTAATGAAATTGAAAGTTATGAATATAGGATATAGACAGTGTTGCCAGTTTAGTCTTTTTAAGACTAAGGAGGATAACTAAAAATATGTTCTAGAAAAAATATGGACTTAATATGTATATGTATATACATATATATATATATATATATATATATATATATATACATATATATATGATATGATATATAGAGAAGATATATATAAAGATATATATATATATATATATATATATCTTTATATATATATATATATTTATGATATATAAAGAAATAAAGAATTTTAATATATTTCTAAAATAAAAATAATTATATATAAAAATTCTCTTGAGTACAAAATATACAAAATAATGCACTTTATATATATGCAAAATTATTCCCTTAAATTTTAAATATGCAAAAATATGTAATTTAAATTCATAAATTATGATTTCAAATAAAGATTTTCTATGAAAATTTGACAAAATATGCTATTAACCCTAAAATATGTATGTGAAGATATATTGTTAGAAGAGAATTATGCAAAGACATGCTATAAAAGATCGATGCCAAAATTCTTAAAACTCTCTAAAGGGAATAAATAACTAAAAGTTTGCTTTATCATTTTAAATTATGGACATAAGTTTTTTAATAAAGTTTTTTTTCTTTCTACACGTTATTATTTATTTTAAGTTTAGGAAAAAATATTTTGCTATTTTTGTTTGCTCTGGTCATGAGCAAGAAACTAAAAAGATCGTATTTTTGGCATTAAAATTTTCAAAAACTAAATTTTTATCAAAAAAAAAAAAAAAAAAATATCGAAATTTCTTAAAAAAATTATCAAAAGCCAATTTTTATAAGAAAAAACCAAAAAATATTTAAATATCGATCAAAAACCAAATATTTTCAAGAACAACTTATCTTCGTCCAAAAATAAAATAAAGAAATAGAAATTTTTCCAAAAAAAGAAATAATAATTTCGGCAAATTTTGAGCATAAAACAAATTTTCGCTAAAAAAAAAAAAAATAAAAATCACTTTATTTCTAAGAAAAAAATTTATTAAAAAATCTTGGCTTAAAAAAAAAACGAAATCGCTAAAAATATCAAAATTTTAATAAATAATAAAATGTTCTCCAAAAAAAAAAAAAAAAAAAAAAAATACTTCGTTACTCTGTTTCGTTAATTAGGTTAGAAAATAATTTGTAAATGTATTTTAACATAGATAAAAATATAATCAAAATTGATTTTTTTGGAAAAAACAAAGTGCGCGACCAAAAATATAATAATTTTTAAAATATGTAAAATACTGTACTGTACTGTAAAATATGAGGAAGAGAAATGCAACTTAGTATGGTCTTAATGTTTTGTACATTCTGTAAATAATTAAAATGTGTGAGTAATATGCAAAAAAATATTTTTGTGATCTTTGAACGTGTATATCTCGTGTAGATCACATGTGATTATCGATCAATTTTGACAGGATGTATAAGATATATAGACTACATATACCCTAAGTTTCGTTTATCTGACTAAAATTTTGGTTGAACCCTTATTTTACTGGGTTATACATATTTGATTAATAATAATTTTAATTAAAATTTATTTTAATAACTACTTCGTGAATTTTTTGCCTTCTTAGATTTTGGCCATATTAGAATGATAATAAACTGTGTAATTCAAAAAGATATAAATCAAGCAAATTCCAGCTGTAGTAAATTTATTAAAAAAATTTTTAAAGATTTCAATCTAAATTTGTTTCAATCAGTATAAAACTTTGTACTTATTAATTATTAGATTATCTGAGCAATTCTAGAGGATAAGATAACAAATTTGAAAAACTTTTTACCTCTAAAAGAGAACAACCCTAATATTTAATCGAATAGCCTTCAAAAGGTTAGGTACACGGTGCTGCAGTGAAAAAATACTTGAAATGTAACATAGTGTAGTTTGTAAATATGGATGAGTAGATTGTTATACTTATATTTTATTAGGAATAAAATGCGCCATCGTTTTTTTTTTGTTCAAAGTTGTAAAACTCATAAAATCCTATTATTTTACGTGCATTTTGTTGTTGCCATTATTTTTCATCATAAATATGGCAACAACAATACACACGTAAAATAATAGATTTTTATGAGTTTTACAACTTTAAAAAAATCATATGTTCTACGATTCTAATCCGATTTCATCAAATATTACTTATAATAAAATATCGTATTCGGAAAAAAATAAGTCAAAGTGTGTTTTCTTACAAAGTGTGGAAAAAAATCCCTGCAAAGTTAAAAAAATACAAATAAAAAAGTGTGTGCTTCATATCTTACACAATTTTGCTATGAATAAAAATATGTATATAAAAATCTTTTCTTTCTAATGCCGTTTAAAACTTAAATTGGATAAAAATTTTTAAATCGGGTTTTTGGAAATTACTTTCGATTTTGGTGGTGTATTGAAAATTCTAAAAATGGTGTAATGATTTATTCACCCATACTACAAACTCCAAGTGTTTCAAATTTTCTAATTTTGTAGCACCGTGTCATTATTCTATTTAAAATGTTTTGTTAAAAGTCCATAGATTATTAAATGATAATATTTCTTGAAAAAAATTGCATTAGAAAGCAGACTACACTCAAAACATAAAAGAATTCTACCCAGAAAAAAATGTATTAGTTCTACAGCTAGTTTCATAACTCATGAAAATAGCCTGTACTAGCGATATTTCCCAGCAAAAATATCGCCTATTGAATATCGCGTTTTGTAAGCGAAAACTATATGTCCAAAATTTCACTACTTTTAATTTGGTAGCTAATTTTTTTTTACGCAAAAGAAAAAAAAAACATTTGGCTCGGTTGAGATTTGAACCTTCTTCACTACATTGCTTACGCTTGTTAGTCTGCCGTCTTGCTCGATGCACCACGATCAACTTGTATTTTTGTTTGTTAAAAAGTGTTCCACAATGATCCACAGAATTTCCATAAAAATTTGTGTTTTATTTCATATGAAAAATTACCTACCCAATATTTTGAAGTGATCTTTCGTCATTTTAGAATTATATTTAATACTTTTTGATTAATCATATTCAAATTTTTGGAAGACTTTATTAAGATATAATTATAATAATTGACTAAGTGAGTCCATAAAATGAGTTAAGTTATATTTGATTTGGAGAATGAAGCGTCGCAATCGAAAAATTTTGTTAAATATAAATAAGCTCGATTTTTTGTGCGAATCGATATACAAAAATGTTTAAATGGGTGGAGTCTGCAGAAGTAAAATTAGAAAAGGCTAGAAAAAAGGCTAGAATAAAATTTAGAAAAGGCTAGAAAAAAAGCCAGAAGCTAAAAAGCCTCGATTTAGCCTTAAAAAGCAACACTGGTAGGGATATAAATAACCATTATTAATTAAAAAATGTATTTGCCTCAGTTGGGAGTTGAACTCTCTTTGGTTTTTAATACTTTTATTTTTTGTTGGACGCTCTAGACAATTCAGCTACAAAAAACCAAATTCCTTGTATATTTACTAAAAACAACTTTTTTTAATTACATTAAGCATTAAATAGGTAATACTAGTAGTGGTGATTAAGGCTACAATATAATGCATACAGGAAGCTGTTGCTTTTAAAATTCGTATTTAAATTTTTGCTGGGTTCGACAGTACGACCAATGATTTTTGTTGAAAATTGAGGAACTAGTTCCGTAAAAGTATTACATAGCCAGTACCCATTCTATGGAACGTTTCTAGAACTAGTTATTTAATAAATTATTTTTATTCAAATTGTCACATTTGCAACTAGTCCTTTTTATAGAAGCATTAGGGAACTCTTTTCTTTTATTTCTTATTCTAACGAGCCATTTCGTAATGTCACTTTTTAAATAAATTTAAGTTTGTTCAACTCTTTTGTTTTTGAGATTTTGTGTTAAATTTTTCTAAACAGTTCTAAGAAGTCATTTTGGAACCAGAAATTTCTTCAGAGAGTGATGTTAAAGTCATACAAAATTTGTTTTCAAGCACTAGTTCTCAAAAACATTCCTTAAAACCAATTTATAACCTCCACAAAGTTCTATTTCATGAGTGCCAGATTTAGTTGCGACACCACTCGTTCTAAGGATGCTAGTAAAGAATCAGAAGTGGTTATGATTTCACCAGTTCTAGAACTAATGATTTTAGAAAATGTTCTAATTTTTTTCTAGGTAATGTTAAATTAAAAAAAAAACTTTTTAATATATAAATTATGTTAAATAAATTACGATTTAATTTGAAACAAAATGTTGTCAATAGTTCATGATATAGGGGACAATTGCACACAATTGGAAATGAAATTACCTAATATTATTAATAATTATCACATTACTATGTTATGTATGAAGTAGTTGAAAGGTATTAATTAGTTGTAGAAAGTAAAACTACTAATGGTATTTTTACTAACAGTCAAGTGGTTATTAAAACTCTAAAAAATTACAAAAAGTGAAAAAAACTTTTACCTCGGTATTGAGAATATTGAGTTAATATGGGTTGCAGAATACCATGGTATTCTGAGAAACAAAAGAGTTGATATGTTATCGTAGATTGAACCTGGGTAACGCTAAACCTTTCCAAAAGTCTCACCTAAACGAACTTTGGTTTGAGACATAAACGCTCCCTCTTTTCTACCTAACCTAACTAACCTAACCATTTAAAGATTTGGGAAGAAAATTTATATTAAGAAATATTATTAAAATTATAAAACTTATGGTCTCAGAATATGGTACCAAAACTCAAATCAAAAAAAATTCTACCATCACTGATAAATCTGAAAACAATTTCAAATCTCTCTGAAACAATCTCTATATCTATGTGTCGGTAATTGTTAATGTATCATAAACATGTAATATGTAAATGTATGAGTTAAGCTGTTGTTAAAGTGTGCGTGTCTAAATTGTTTGTTATTTTAAGTGAACTATTCTCTACGTTGGCGGCTTATAGAGCAACCGCACACACGTTTACCATACAACTGTAGCTGCCACTGTCATTGCCACCGAACACAGTGTGGTGCCGTAACCAGTAAGCAAAAAAAAAAAAATTAACAACAACAAACAGAAAATATCTATGGCCAAAAACCAAAAACACAGCCTCAATGAAAGACTAAAAACAACAACTACACGAAGAAAAAAACCTAAAAATCAAGAAGAAAAACATAATGTACCAACAACAATAAAAAAAAACCTGACAAACCTCTTAACGAGTACAATGCGGCTAAACTATACTCTTCTAACCAAGACTTTGGGAATAAAAAACAAAACCTTTCAAAAGACCAAAAAATCTTAAGTTCTCTTTAACTGCATCTTTTCCCATTTTGTTTTAACTCTTTCATTTTTCTTATTTTTTTGTGGTATTTCTTCTCATCTTCCATCTTCAAAAATACTCATACACATTTTTTTTATCTTTGAGTCTGAGTCCAAGACTAATTAAATCCATTTTTCGTTGTTGCTGTTGTTGTGATCTTAAGTAAACATACACCGACTTTACGTCACCATTTAAGCTCCACTCTTTTTTTTTATACATCTTATAAGATCTCCTATTCTCCCCACTACCCTCTTTAACTCCAGCAACCAATCAACCACCTTTAGTTCATTAAATTCCCTGAGGCATCATTTTTTATTTTTCTTAAATTTTATCTTTTGTCCAGTTTTGTGTTTTTTCCTGAAATGTGTTTTTTTTCTTCCTTTAGATCTTGATCTCATATTTAATGTTGGTTCTGTTTTCTTATTTTTTTTTTGTGTCTTAGCCGTTTGTACCTCATGTTGCAAGTCATGCATGCATGCAGCATGCATGTTAGTTATTTGGTTTTTTTCCTGTAATTTCTTAAATGTTGGTTTGTAAAGAAAAAGTTTACATACTGGATTTAGTTTTTCTGGAGTACCCCTTAAGGTGGATTTTAAGAGTTTTATTTTTTCTACTTCTGTCCCCGTCTTTTGATTCCAGTTTAGTTTTTTCGTTGGTTGCGGTAGATAGATGACTGAATGTGGTTGGTTTGTAATTTTTATAATTATTCTCGATTTAGTAGTCGGTCTTGATGATGATGGTAGCCTTTTTGTTTAGCATTTTTTTTTCACATACCACACATATATGTGAATGTTTGTATGTGTATGTGTTCTTTATGACCAGTAATAATTATCTTTTGTAAGAAACGAGAAAAAAAAACACGGGACAAAATTATAATTAGTAAAATTTATGAAATTCATATATACACGAATACACCTATGTTTGTTTGTATGTATATTTATGAAGGCATTTTGCTTCATTTGGCTTCCTAAGTATTCATAAATAATTTAAAATAGTAGCAATACGAGCAACCGACTACATTTATTAATAATAAATAAAATAATGTTAGCGTTATTTTAGTAGGGGATGAAACATAAATTATAAATTTAAATACTTTTTTTGTATTTAGCTTATACGACAAAATATATAATTTATTTTTAGGAATTGCTAGTAACTTTTTTATAGCTAATATTAGCTGGAAAAGCTCAATCATATGATACCATGCAGCGTACTGTATACATTTTTGGGGTATGAGTGATACAAAATCAATAACTTTTGAACGGGTGAACATTTTCGACCGCCACTTTTTTATGTTATTTGTGCAAATTGTATGTGCTATCTCATACAATACAATAATTTTTACAAATTGATATACTTATCTTAAATTACAACAAAATTTATGTAATCTACAGATTTTGGTGAAATTCATTTAAGACCTTTGTACCAATAATACTTAATACTTAAACTATGCATGGATGCACAGTGAACCGTTTAGAGTAAAAAATATTGTCTCTTTGATCTTAAAATATTTTTGTCAAATATATATCAATGAAAAGCCAAGAGTTTGTATAATTTGAATATGTATTTTTGTTTTAAATATCTTAACCATTGCAACCTTGCGAACTTGAAATTTGTAAAACAAAATTTTTAATTTTTTAAATATTGTACAAATATGACGTGAGAAAAAAATTCCCCAAAATTACATCTTTGCCCGTACGTTTAGTTTATTGATGAAATATTTTCTAATGATAATCAAGGGTCTTGTGAATTATTCGCTGATTTCTTTCAAAGCACTTTTACTAAACCCAATTGTGATGATTTTAATATTTACGCCTATATTTGTAATTGTGATAATTTTCATATTTTCATTATTTATGTAGAAGATTCAGTTAATGCTACAAATTTCTTAAGCAGTGATACTAAATCATCAGTTAGAAATTATCCGTCTATATTTTTTAAAAAGTGTTGTAAGCATATTGTGGCACCTATTAACTCTTGCATTAAACAAGGCCAATTATTAAATGATTGGAAATCCTGTTCTATAATACCTATTTTTAAAGTATGTGATCGTAGCCAAGTTACTAACTATAGACTCTAAGCTAAACAAATTAAGGATAAACTTTTCATTCATTTGAAAGATTCAATATATTCTTGTCAACATGGTTATATGCCAGGTAGATCTACATTTACTAATTTAGCATTAGTAACTCGTGAAATAATCAGTTTCATGGAACGTAAAACTCAATGCGATGTTATATACACAGATTTTGCGTAAGCTTTTGATTCTGTTAGTCATTCTTTCCTTCTGCAAAAACTTTGGTTTAACTGACAATATTTTGCTAATTTTTTCAATCATTCTAATGAATAGAAAATTATTAGTTGTTATTGGTAAGTATTCTTCAAAAAGTTTGGTTAATACTTTTTCTGGTATTCCTTAGGGGACACAATTTGTACCTTTATTATTTTTATTATTTATAAATGATTTACCATCTATATTCAAATTAAGTAAATGCCTCTTTATTTGCGGATGACCTTAAATTGTTTTCAAATATAATTGACTGTCGAAAATTGAAGTCCGATTTAGATCGTTTGTCTCAATGGTGTTTTAATAATGACATTAAAATTAATGTTTCCAAGTACTGTATAGTTCTTTTCACACGTCGTTTGGAACATATTATATTTAATTATTCTTTGCTTTCCTGGTAAGCTAGCAGCAATAATGGAAAACAAAAATAAACTACTTTTTTTTTGTCTGAATAACTGAATAACATGTAGTTATTTTTAGACTCTAGGGGTACTAAAAAATATGTACCTAATAAAAATAAAAAAGGAAATTTTTTTTGCCGTCAGTGAGATTTGAAGAACTTGGGCACAAATTAATCATTCGTTATTAATGACTAACGTCAGTACACCTTCTCACATTTAATTTTCTAAGTGACAAAAACTTTTTTTAGTATAAAATATCTTAAAAAGAAACTAACATAGCATCAGCATGGGGTTGAACCAACAACCTTGTGATTGTTAATCCAGCGCTCTAGCCAACTGATCCATCTGATTGCAATATTAAGCGTGATGTTGAATATAGGGATTTGAGAATCAGTTCTGGAGCTTATGCAATGATTGGTTTTATAAGCACAAGTTCAAGAGAATTTAATGGCCTCTTTATGCTGAAATTATGTTCATTTTAGAATATTGCTCAATAATTTGGTGTACGTTTTATAAAAAAGAATCGAAGAGTTTAGAGTGCATTCAAAAAAATTTTTACAAAAATTATTTTTAAATGATTATTATGGCCTAATGTTCTCTCCTATGAAGCTAGGAGAATGTTATTTGGCCTTGAAACATTACATGACCGTAGATCTTACAGTTTTATCATGTTTCTTTACAATATTTTATATGGTCAAGCAACTTATTCTGATTTAAAGAATTATGTCAATTTGTATAATCCACCAATAAACCGTATATTTAATGATGCTTTTCATAGAACTAACTATGCTATAAATGAACTATGTTTAAAATTATGTAATAGCATTTCTCCTATCATAAATTTCAATGTAAATAAAGATAAGTTTAAATTAAATTTATTTATGTTATATAATTAATTTACTAAATCTTAAAAATGAAATAAATAAAAGAAAAAGAAAAAAATAAAAAATAAAAATAAAATAATAGATATTACCAAGCATAGTATGGTATATGTCCCAATTTAAAATATTTTAAAATAGAAACAAAATTGGATCACAAATAACAACTGAAAATGTTGTTGTAAAAATAGATTATTCCCAAACATTTTGTAGAGTTTTGCACTTTTGTAAAAAAATTGTTTTAAAAGATTTTAATTCTTTTTTAATATGTTACCCTTAAATGTCATCCATGTCATGGTATCCATATAAAATTGCATTGAAAATCTTAATTTTTTATAAATTATAATAAATATCTTTTTTTAATTTTATTTATTTATATGGAAAAACTACAATTTCTTTTTTAAATTTTACTAAAATTTAGTAGGTTTTCGAAAAAAATTGGATAACATGATTTCAGTATATTTTTTTTTTAATTTTTATCTCTATAAAAACATAGTCACAAAATGTAACTTTAGCTATGAAAAACTTCATAATTTACAAGGCGAATATTAGATTTTTTGTAAAAAATACTATGCAATTTTATTTTTGAAAAGAACTGAAAGCAATGGGAATTGGTCTTAATAAGTTTTTTTTTTTTTTTTGATATTCTGCTATTCATTGTAATATAAGTTTTTATATATAAATAAATGTACACATTTTTTGTTAAAAAATAACAAAATCTCCTACATTTTTTTCTTTTTCTTACACCTTTTTTCCCCAATTTTCAATTATTTAAAATCTTTGTGTAATCTACTGTTGTCAGTCTTTGGAATTGCAAACATCTTTTGGTTCAGAATTTCTAAAAAAATTATGTATAAAAACACAGATTTAAAGATTCCGGGGTAACTAAAAATATTATTTCAAAAATTCTTGGACGTCAAGAGTAGGAATTTTTCATCTGCTTTACCTTGCGCTGAAACTTCCCAGCAAACATTTTGGAAATTTTGGTAATTTATTTTATTTATCTCATTATTTTAAAATATAAAATAACTACTTGCTGATAGTGACTTAAATAAGTAGTGATTTGTATCATTATTTAAAAGAGTCAAATAATAACATGCATAATAATAACATAATGAATGGAAGAATAGTAATAACTACTTATAGTTTAACCGTGGGTATGTAGTTTAGTAACTTATGTATTTTTTATTGTATTTTGTAGCATTTTTTTTTGTTTTTTGTCTTGCCGGGTAAGTAAAGTTTTTGCTGGATTATTTGAAGAACATAATAAATATTGAACAAAATTTTAAAATAATTTTCAATAAAATAGTAATAAAAAAATTTATTTTATTTCACTTATATGGCAACACTGCAATATGTGATTGCTGTTAGTTATTTTAAAAACCTTTAATAATTGTTAACTATACAAAAATTTTGAAAAATTTTAATTATTACACTTATGTAAACATTTTGAAAATTTATTTTCCCCATATCGGCATAAATTTTAATAATTTAAAAAAACTCATTTTAGATTTTAAATCAGCGTAAAAATATACTTATAAGTTCAAATTTTCATGACTGTAGGACATCTCCTTCTCTATGGGCTCGATTCAATGTGTGACGTCCGGACGGACATATTGAAAACATCACTAGTATCATATATTTATATAATATTTTCTTAATTTGTACCTGATTTATAAACAAAAGTAATCAACTAAATAAAAGAAATCGTTAGAACGTCGAACTAACGTTATGTGCACATGATGAGTTTCATCAGAAAATTTACATTAGTCGCAATTTTTTTCTTTTTCTTAAGGAAGGTGAAATTGTTATTTTAATTTCTAAAACATAAAATAATAGGATTTTTCGATTTAAATTTTAAAAGCATTCCTACATTCAATCCTGCACTTTTTTGAAGCTAAATTATATAGTATAAAGAATAACGTAGGATATCTTACACTATAAGTCAGTATATGTACAATTTTTTGCTGGTTTTGGCAAAATATTTAAAAACTTAAACGAAGGAAAACAATTTTACAAAAAAAGTTTTTTTTTAACCCTAAATTAATATCATGAAATTTTTAAAAATGGATAACCAAAGTTGCACTTGATAAATAATGAACATATCATTCAAATTAAATAATAAAAAATTAAATGTATATGGGCCATTATCAAAAATTTTTAACCTGTCTGAAAGTGATTTTAATTCTTAAGAAGTTTTGTGTTAATACTATTTTAAACAAATTCATAAAACTTCAAACTAATAAAATCGAAAATTTTAGCGCCATGGGCTTCATTTTGTAATCATGATTGTTGTTCAAAGTTCAAAAACTTAGAAAATAAGAGCTTAGCTTATTACTTAACTTCTTCGTAACTTTTGTTATATAAGAGATATCAAAATATTTTTTTGCAGTGGTTTGTCAAAGCTTGTATTTTAAAATGCCACATAAAAATTTTGAAAATATTTTTATTAACATATTTTTTTGTAAGAATTTTCTTTAGTAACGTGTATCTAAAAAAGTTCATCTTTAATTTTTTTTATATTTTTTTGGTAAGTTATATATACTTGCTACAGAGAAAATTTCAGAGAGGTCAAAATTTTAGAATTTAAAATGGAATTACTCATGGCATAATTAGGTTGTGTTTGTAATGCTTAGGGGAAATGTAGAGACGCATCGAAATATTTTAAAAGATAAAAAAAATATATTTTAAAAGAAAAAAAAATCACTTTCTTAAAAAAAAAGATTCCAATATTAAATACCTTTGTAGTAAACTCTAATAAAATATATTTTCGTATATTATTAGAGAAATAACTTGAATTTTTCGCAAAATTTTAAAAAGTCGGGATTATTAGTATAAAGATTTTCTAATTTTACTAGAAAACCCTAAACTCAGCTACACCAAACCAATCAAACATTAAAAATATCATAAATTTTATTGGATAGTGCATGTAATATTTACCATAATTATACATAAACTTCTAGTTTGTAAAAGTTTTTATATGTTCAACTTAAAACCAAAAAACTTTCGCGTACCCTGCGAACTGATTTTACATGCATTCGAATCTCTTTATATTACAAATGGATTTTAATGTGTCACCAAAAAAAAAAAAAAAAAATAATAAATAATTAAGGCCTGAAATCCAAAAATATAACAGTTTGAAAATTATGAGCCCCGAAATATTAAAAATCCTTCTATCTGAAACTATTTTTTTTTTTTAATTCCGATCAGCAATAATGTGCAATATCAGCAATGTTGCCAACTCTTTCTCATATAAAGTGACAAGATTGAATAACAAAAATATTTAGAAATAATAAAATTATCATCAAGTTGGTCGTATACGTCAGTGCCTTGAGGTCGAACGAAAATTATTCGAAAAAAATTTCCAGTTTTTAATTTTTTTTTAATTATTTCCATACAA
The DNA here is from genome assembly GCA_932274085.1 of Protocalliphora azurea. Lineage (NCBI taxonomy): Eukaryota > Metazoa > Arthropoda > Insecta > Diptera > Calliphoridae > Protocalliphora > Protocalliphora azurea. The sequence goes on from OW026520.1 coordinate 154,909,869, forward strand.
ATTATTTTCGACTCATTTTTGTTTGACATCGAGAAACAAGCATTTAATTAGTTGCTTATTATCTTTGGATTTTAGGTCCATAACTTCGAAATGATGTTTATAACTATCCCTCTTTTATAGGGGCTTAAAGTTCTCGCAAATTATATGTATGTATCTAAGTTATCACCATAATGACCGAAACAGAACGGACAAGCGGATATTATTATTTCGACTCAGTGAAGTGTCCCGTTGAAAAACTTTTTGATTGTCAGTATGCATCAAGCGATGCATATTTATGAGGAAAATACAGGAAAAATAAAAAAAACTAAAAAAAATCAACTGGAACAAGTTCATCGCTCTTAATTCTGCTAATAATTTACTGATTTTGTCGATTTTTTAATATCGATTTAGATAATGCGATGCCTTGCACATATGTGTCTACTTTTCTTTTTAGTAATATGAAATATCAATATTAAATCTCACGGTAATTTCATATATCATGAATTCCATGAAAGATAATGTTTGAAGAATACTTTAGAATTCTTAGATTTGGTTCATATTTGGAACAAGCATGCTTTATGAAACCTCATTGAGGAATCTATTTTAATTTTTTGAAATTGCCCAAAAAAATTAAATAAAATAAAATCGCAATTTTATTCACGATTTAAATTTCGTAAAAATGAAAATATTTTCCGTTTTATGTAATTTTAATTATATATATCTTTTGTAGTTTAAGTCCGATTTTATTCATTTAAAAGTCCATTAATTCCTTTTTTAATATCATAACTAAAAAAAATATTTTTTTAAAAATGCATGTATAATGTAAATGCATTTTTTAAAACTTTCTCCCCCTTTAAATAAACGTAAAACTTGATATATTGACTAAGCAATTCAATTTAATTTTTATTTTGTGACGAGAAGCTTTAGTTTCTCCCATACAAAAACTCATTTATTTAAATATTTTTGTATTTTCGACTAAAAACATAACAAATTTTTTAAACCAAATTTGTTAGTTTGTTTTTAAAAAACTGAGAAAACTTGTATCCAAATAATGTTATCTAAAAACAAGTAGTAAAATTGATACATTTCAATAAAAAATCTTTTTAAAAAATGCACTTGAATTGCAAATGCATTTATGTATATAATACAGTTTATAAATAAAATTTTATTTTCAATTATTTAACTTATAGCAAATATAAATACCACTAAAATATTTTTGAATCAATTTAATCTGTCATTTACGTATGTAGTTCTACATATTTAGCGCAAAACGTACAAAACACTAAATTTAAAAAAGTAAATTTTTGTGTGAAAAAAGTGTTAGTTTCTAAAAAATATTAAAAATGGTAAATATTTCCATCACAAAGAAATCCAAATTGAATTTGAATTAAAAATTGTAGGGGGAGGAGAACAACTTTAAAAATGCATCTGAAAAATGCACTTGCATTTAAAATGCATTTAGTAAAAATCTAATACATTTTAAATAATAAAAATTTTATAAGAAATATAAAAAATATCGTCTTTTAAAATAACATAAAATTTTTGTTAAATAAAACACGGTTTTAGATTTTTTTTAAATTTTTATTAGCTTCACAGAGTATATTTAGTGGATATGAAAAAAATTAAAAGACATGAGGTAAAAGATTTTACTATTTTATGTGTTCTTTCGTGGAAGTTAGGATATGTTAAAACACAAACATTTAATATCTTTTAAGATTATTTCTAATTCAAATTACACAAAATAGTTTACATATAAATTGAAAATTTTAATCAGCTTAATATTATTTAAAAACCAAAAAACCACTGTTAAACTTTTCTAAACTTTTCGTGTAAATCAATGACACATTTAAGGTGTAAAATTTCATTAACATTAAAATACGTCATAAAAAAGCAAATCTTAAGTTTTACAGAAAGAATACAAAAGCAACCACAACATTAGTTTCACTTTTATGCCTTTAAATAGATTTTAAACTCTATAATTAGAATTTTTTAATTATTCGATAATTACAAAACAATATCAAAATAACAACAAAAGTGGAAATTTAAAATAAAAATACTGAAAACCCTTTTTTTGTATTTAACGACTGATATATGAGCATAAGAGTATTTTTGTTTTTGTAGATGTTGTTATTACACTGTTGTATTATTACAACAACATTTTACCTGTTCCAAAAACTAAAAGTCGTTAAATAGTATTTTTTTTTCATCTGTCTTATTTTTTCTCCATTAGCGCTTTGCTGTTATCTAGTCATGCAGTACATGTCTGTATATAAACCCATGATGTAAACATTCATTTGGTCCCTTACACTGTCTATGTATCTAAATGGTTGTGGCACATTCTGTGTGTGTCTGGTTTGCCCATGGGTTATAATCATAGGTTTTTAACTATTTCTATTTTAGTCAATGGTAACAGAAAATAATAATGCAGGTTGTATTTTGGCTTTACGACCAAACAGCCATTAAGAGCAAGAAACTTGTAACAAACATTAAATAAGAAAAACAAAAAAAAAAAAAATATATATAAAAAGAAAGATTCATGTATAAAATAAATTTTATAGACTCGATTTGGTAGTTAATTGTTTTGAATGCTCCACATAAGGTGGCTTTGGAGCTAATTTAGTAAGTGAGAGGAAGAAAATTAAATCAAATTTTTTTAAAGTTTGTTAAGTTATGGTAGTAATAGTAAAAATAGTAAATATTTAAAAGATTTAATTGATGTAGGGTGTTTTCAAACATAATACTGGTAGAATTATTTGTAACTTACAATTAGACAAATATTTAGATTTAATTTTGGGTAACTGTTAATCTACGTTTTTAAGAAGAAATATCAGTTAAGTTTCTCTAGCATTTAGACTAAAATTATGTAATTTTTAATTTATTTTTAATACTCACTTCTTTTCATTTCATGTTATTTATTTAAAAAATAAATGTTGTCTAAATGTTGCGCTTCTTTTTCAATACTTTTTCAACTTTTAATATAAGTGATTTAAAAAAATCGCGTATATTTTTTTTACCATTTCTGTCTTATTAATTACGATTTCTTAATTTTTAATTTTATAAAAATTTTTTAATAAAAAATCTTCAAAAACAGCTTGATATTTAAGTTTCTTTCGTTACGCACTCTTTTAGTTTTGTTATGGTCGATAGAAACTACTGCTACTGCTGCTAGAAATGCTGAATACCTTTTAAATTAATTTGTCTTAAATGAGATCTAAATTGAAAAATGAAAACTTTAATTACCATAAAATTTCTTTAACATATTATTATAGTTTTAAAACTAACTCTATATTAATTTTCTAGAAGAATTTTTATAATTATTTCGCTCAGATTTTGTAGAGACACAAATTTGAAAAATATTTAATTTTTTAAGTTCTACACTGAGATATTGCTAACTTTGAAAAGCCAACTTAAATTTTATGACAAGAAATTCTTAATTGGTCTTCTGTCAAGAGCAAAAAATTTTATGGATTTTTTCCCCAAAAATATTCCTTTGCCAGACCAGTTAAAAATAAAACAAAATATTATATGATAAGGTGGGCTAGTTGGTAGTGAGTTACTCTATCTACCTTTGAAAATCCGAAATAAGTTTTGTGCCTAAAAATTCTTAATTGGGTTTCTGTCGAAAGTAAGAAATTTCATTTATTCCGGTATAACTTAGCCAGACTAGGTGAAGAGGTGCGAAATTAAATAAAATTTACCTTATGAGGTACAATATGAGAAATGCTAGAATACTACCAGATCATAAATATTTTTTAAACAATTCTGAAATTTTATAAAATATTTAATTTACTCTAAAACTAACATATTATGAAATACTGTGAGAAAATATTGCAAAATTCAAACCAATATATCAGTCCTAAAATATTAGCTAAATTTAGTATATTTCAAATAAAAAAATTTTGAGTAAAAAGCTAGCACATTTTAAACTTTATTGACTATAATTTGCGTATATTTTATTTTTGGTCATAAATTACAAAAGCTATACAACCGTGGTTAAAATTATTATATAGATTACATTCAATTATTTTTGGTGAAAAATAATTTTTAATGGAATGCTTCTTTTCTACTTTCTACTTTCTTTATGGAAAATATATATTTGATTCACTATTTTAGTCGTAATAGCTCTGTAAATTTCCATAATGATTACTTGATTGATTTCCGAGATATTAATAAAAACGACTTGGTATCTTTTTATTATTTACTAAATATTAACTTATTTACATTAAAATTAAAAAAAAAAATTATTATATTATTTTATTATATCCATCCGGCTGTCTTTCTGGAATATTAGCTTTTAACTCCAAATACTGTTCTATTATCATGGTTTATATCAATTAAAGTAATTACCCTAATTTTTTAAGTCAAGGTTTTTAATTTTCCTACAGTAATTCCTCTAAATGTCATAAACTTTTTTAATTAATTTAAATTGGTGCAATTAAATAGTAAATTTCAAATTCAAAGATAGTTTGGTAACTAATTTGCAAATGGATTTAGCTCATATTATTGCAAAATTTTGTCCATTTTTTATTAAAGATTAAAAAATTACAGATATATGAACAGAAAATGCCAAATATTACCACTGTGCGGTGGGCTAGTCACCACTGACTTTGGTTTTTTTACTCCACAACGTACATATGGATTTCTTTGCTCCGTTTCTTTAAAATTAAAACATAATTTGTTATTGTATTTTATTTTATTTAGTAAATAAATGAATCTCATCTGAATTAGATAAACAAAATGTTTATGTCAATAATAAATATCACGAAAGGAGAATTTAGCCTGTTTGAACAGTTATAATAAATACGCCTTTTATACTTCATTTTGTTTTTTATTTTTCTTTCTCCCACAATTGACAACAAACAAATCATTTTGCATATTTTTTTTATCGTTTCATCGATTTGACAATTTGTGTTTTCGTTTCAGCGATTTTTTGGTTTTGGTGGTTTTTTCATTTTGGAGATTTTTCATTTTTGACGATTTTTTTCTGTCTATGTGCACTACTGTTTTTACTTTTAATAATAAATATCAAGAGTGGATGACTTAGAATAGCTGTAATAAGCTTGCTTTTATACCCAAATTTGGCTCGTTTTTGTTTCCGTTTTTTTTTTGTTTTGACAATTTTTTTGTTTCAGTGATTTTTTGATTTGATTTTTTAGCGATTTTTCATTTGGGCAATGTTTTATTTTTGACAAGTTCTTTTCTGTACTCTTTTTAAATTTCACGTTATCATTATTTATTTAATTTTTCTTCATTTAGGTTAATTTTTTCACTTCATCAGTTTTTGGATTTGGTGAATTTTTCTTGCTTCAGCGGTTTTCCTTCATTTTTGCGATTTTTCTCTGTTAATGTGCATTCACCAATGATCAGATTTATCTATAATACAAAATTTTACATTTTGGCGATTTTTTCAAATATGACGTTTTTTTCACTTTAAAATATAAAAACTATGTTTTAAATAAGAACAAAAATATTAATGCTATTCTTTTTAGACTGTCATCAAAATGACCCAATGAAAAATCATCTAAAAAATTTCATTCTAAATATGGCTAATTTTGTTCGGAAATTTTGTCATATAGTGTATTAATTTTCATGCCATAAAGTTCATGGACATTAGGACATTGAACATTATTTCTATCACTTTTTTTTTGGGAAAAATTTCCATCTTTTATTTTTGAACAGTTTTCATTTCTTTTGGGTGATTTTTCGTTTGGACAATTTTTTTATATTTGCTTTGGTCATTTTGCTGGCGGCATCTTTTTTATTACTATATCATTGCCAAAGATGAAACAAGAACAATGTTGAAAAAATGTTCTGACAACATTTGGCTTGTTTAGGGACCGATTTGTAATTAAGAGAAAAATCTAACTGATATCTACGTTATTTATGGACCAATTTTTGCGATATAATTTTGTATATAATATAACAAAGTTATGGGAGAGACGTTCATAAATGCATTAAAACCGACAAACAGATATTCCGATGTAGAAAGATTCCTCAAACGGTTCATATTGATTAAAAAATTAAGTTAGTCTTCAGTTTTTCACTTTTTTGTACAAATGGGTGTAAAAAAAAAATAAAATAAAATATCTTTAAGATGAACCATAATTTCTGCAAAAGGCGTTTTCAATATTTTACTCATAAAGGGAACAAAAGTGTGTAGTTCTCATATATTTAGTAAAAAATATATCGAAAAAATATTGTCATAATGCAATAAAATTTATCGAAATTTTTGAAAACACAATAAAAAAAATCGAAATTAGGAAATTAATATTTTTTTCATAATAAGCTTTAAATTACGAATTTTTTGACACACATTTCGAAAGACAACCCGAAACTTTTTTATTTGTAAGATGTACTAGACCCGTGATAGAGAACTGAAAATGTTTAACAAGTTTTAACTTTAAAAATTTTTCTTCGTTTTATTTTATTCGTATCTAAATAAACTTTTAATAAAATGAAGGTATTTGTTTAGATAGTTAAAAAATACAAAAAAGTATTGCTGAATTATAAAAAAAATCGCAAAAATGTTAATTTTCAGATAAAGTCGATAATAGTTCTTAAAAACTGGGGTTAGTATGACAATATGTTTCATGATACAAAAAAGAAGGTAGTTTCAATAAATTATTTGTTTAATATAATAAGGATATTTGAAGTTTTATTTTTGTAAAAATATTTGCCAGATTTTTTAAAATGAGTTTTTAATTTCAATGAATTTTTTTAATAAAATTGTATAATTATTATATGAAAATTAAATTCATATATAAATTGTTGCAAATATATTATATTTTTTATTAAAATGAAAATACAAATTAATTTTGTTACAACAAGCTTGTATTTTAGAAATATGTCAAAATTTATGAAAAAAAGAGAATAAAGCAGTACGGATATTGTCCTTTTCGAAAAAAGGAAATAACAAGATTTTTTTCTAGAAAATTTTAACTATCTTATACAAGAATAAGAAAAAAAAGATGAAACAGATGATACAGGAAGAAAAACAAATCTGTACTGTCATAAATATCACGTACATTTTCGGGGATATCGGGGATATTTTTATACAGTCCATAGTGCCACGATTGGAAATAATTTCAATTTTCATTTCATAACCCCAAAAGTAGAGTCAGCTATATCTTTTAACACATAGTAATTGACAACAGTGAGTATAAATATTGCAAGGATCAGGAACAAGGAATTCATCATTATACAAATTGTGTGCGGTAGTGGCAGTGGGCATGGGACTTAATAGCATATATTTTAGTGCTTACTCTTACGATTACAGGCATTTTTGTGAACCATATAAGGGGTACTTTATATGTATGGCAAACCATAAATCACTATACTATTCTATTCTATTCTAAATAATTTTAAAATTTATTTATGAAAAAGTCTAAATTTTATATAAATATGATAGCATTATTTTAACAAACTGTCATAATCTTTAAGGATGTCAGGAAGTGATTTTAAATGAATACAAATAGGATGAAACTACCTTCTTCTTTATATCATGATATGTCTACATATTTTGAAAGCTGAATTATTTGTCTTTTTAATACTGCTGTCAAATTTAAAATATACTTAAAATTTTTTTAAGAATTTTTTGTGAGTCTTTTTTGTGTATAACATCAGATTTTGAGGTTGTTTTGAAAATTTTAAAAATGGCAATATGGGTAGCAGACCTAACTGAGTCTACGGCCTGTACTAGGTTATTTAAAAAGTATATTTTCACTGTTACACCATCTAATTATTTTCATTCCAATTTCCTTTTTTTATTTAAGACAATAGAATACTAACATTATTTATTGAGTTTAAATTGCTCATTTTAATCTCGAATTAGCAAAAGCACTTGTTTAGATATTTTGATAGTAAATCCCCAAGAAAATTGTTCATCATTATCTTTCAAGCAGCTATTCCTTCTTTATTTTTCTCTTTTCTTTTTTTCGTCTTTTTGTGTTGTGTTTTTTTTCTAAATTCCTTTTCGAGTTTATTTAAATCTCAAATACTTGCCAAGATTTGTTGATAACTTCAAATCATTTGCCTCTCTGATTTAAACTCTCTTTTGCTCTTTTCCATATGGGTTTTTGCTTTTGGCTCTTAACTGAACTAAACAAGATGTATCTATATTATTTTAGAGAGTATCTGTGTTCATCTTATTACTAAGATTGTATGGGTGCACGTTAATATTTTTTTTTATTTTTATTTTTTCTTTTATTAACTACTATTTGTTGGACTCACTGTAAACCCAGGTTAAGGCAAAACAACAAAAACACAAATAGTTAAACAAAAACCCGCACTATGGTCTAAAAAAAAGAAAATAAACAAAAACTAAGTATAAAATCTTCTTAGATCAATTTACTTACGTATATTAAACGTACGTAAATATATTTGCTTAAGTATCTTTTTGGGCTTAAGAAATATATTTATTTGTTTTTTTCTTTTTGATCATTGATGGTTCAATGTTTGTTGTTTTTTTAGTTTGTTTTCTTTCTTTTTCATCCACTTCTCGGTCTTAATATTGTTGTTTTTATATGATGATGTGTGTGTTGATGTGTATTTAAGCCGATTGAAAGGCTTAAACCAGTGTTGTTGCATAAAATATCTAATTGGTACTAAAAATGTATTAAAAGTATTTTTCATCTTTATAATTTTTAAAAATCTAAATTTAAAGTACTTTTTCTTAAGAAAAAAGTGCCATTATGATTTTGAATTTAATACAAAATGTTGCATCAGCATTAACATCTACATTTAAACAAAGTAAATAAATTTAAGTACATTGAATTTATCGTATGGTCAACTGTCAATACGTCCTTAGGTTCAACTGTTTGTATGTCTGTCCGTCTGCCTTTTTGTCAGTTTTAGTCCAGAAACCATCATTTGATCAACAAACCAAACAACTAAACGACCATCATTATCTCTACCATAATGATGACCATTATTTATTTAAGGCTGGCTCACTGGCTAGTTGACTGACTGCCTCACTGTTATTGCTGCTGCTGATGATGACGATGTTGATGATGCTGCTGCTGTTCTGTTGGTTTTTCTTTATTATTGTTAAACGTCATTGTTGTTGTTTTTATTTTTTTCTTATACATATAAATTTTTTTTTCTTTTGTACATTACAAAAAGTGCCGATTCCTCACTTTTTTTTCTGTATTTCTTTTAGTTTTTTTGTTTTTTGAATAATGGGCACACATTTCTTTAACATTGAATTTGTATTTTTTTAGCTTCAGCTTAGCGTTTGCAGCAGCAACCGTGGTTACAAACAGGCCTGAGAAACCCTTTATTATTTTTTATAAATTTTTGCCTAATGATGTAAAAAGTTTAGCCGCATTTATTTACTTGCCCTAAGGGGTAAATCAAAATGTTCGGTAGGTAATTCTTAGGAATATCAGGTTCTCTTTGATTTAGGTTTTGAAACATTTAGTTAAGAAAAAAACTACTTTTGTAACTTGAGATTATGACATGAGAAATTAAAAAAATTTTTTTGAAGACGTTTGAAAACTTTAATATATTTTTTAATATATTTATCTTAAAAGAAGAAGTTTAAGGGGGAGGCGCGATAATGTTTTACTTTATGAAAGCAGGTACGTTAAATTAGCCAACCTCCACACAGTTTAATAAGATACTGAATTTCTAATTCAGATGTGGTGCAAATTCCAAAGATTTTTAATGAATTTGATTTTTTGATAACCATTCACTGTCTTATTCAGTCGTGTTAACGATTTCATGAAAAAAAAAAAAATAGATTTTTAGATCGGCTTATTTTTTTAAATCGGTAACAGGAAATCACTTTTAATTTTTACATAAACCAATAAAAAATTATGCCTAACAATTTTTTATTTGTTTGAAATATGATTTTCGTAAAAAGTGTTTGTAAAAACAAGAATGACATCTTTTTATGCTGTTTATATTATTTTTTAAGCACAATAAAACGTATTTTTATACCAATATACCAAAGATTGCAAGTAGTAAAAAATTACTTTCTTCAAAATTACTTCTGTTTGTTTTTGCTGGATATTAATTCATTAAATTTACCAAAAAGGACATCTTCGGACGCTGTTGATATTACTTCTTAAGCACAAGAAAACGTAAATTTATTGATACTTTGGAAATAAGGAAAAAGTACTTCCTTAAAAATTACTTCTATTTATTTAACTAATTTATCGAAATATATGTAAAGATTAGTTTTCATTGAGGATAAATAATTTTTTCATGTGTTTGAGCTATTTTTGCTGTATTTTGGTTTCCCCATTTCAAACTCTATTAATAATTTTTTTTAGTCCCATTATCCCTCTAATAAGCCATACACTCCTTGAGTAAGTAGAATTAAATTGAGGTAACTTTCATAGTTACCGTTTATGATACCCTTAATAGTTTTTGCTGGTGCCAAAAGCGCAAGTTTCATAATTCTAGAATGTTGAAGTCGAGAGGAGACTTATATATTTCCAAAAATTAAATTTTCTTCATGATTTTTATTTTTTTTTTTTTATTTATTTATTTTTATTTTTTAAAAGTATTTTTGCCATAGAATACAACTAGGAGTTTACGTGAGAGGCACTTCGACCTAAATTTTCAAAAAAAAAAAAATACTAATTTTTCCAAACTCAAAAACAAAGTATATGTTACTACATCTATTTTGTTGTTACATGAATTAGGTTTTTGAAAATTGAATCATCGTTTTTTCTCTCACATAAATATCTAGTTATTAATCTGGTTTTAGCTATCTTAAAAAATTTGAAAATTGAACTTAAGTTGTCTTTTCAAAAGTCTACAGAACTGGTTCATGAATTTTTTATATAAAGTACTTAAAAAGTTACTACCTGTATGAGCTTCATTTTATCATGATTGAGAAGATATTTTTGGCGATTTCTTTTGCGGTTTTCGCTTAGGTGTTTTTTCTCCGAATTAATCGCTTTATGGGTTATGGGTGAGCATTTAAAGGCTAATGTCTGTAACACTCAAAAATATTGTCCTAGTGCTTGTATCTAAACATTGATATATAGATATATATATATATATATCAATGTTTAGATATCTATGATGTAAATAAGATTTAGTAATTTCAACTGGTAAGTATGAATTACTGAATAGATAAGTGTAGAGTTTCTTATACCATTGATTTTATTCAGCTAATATGCTAGATAGCGAGAGTGTCTTTGCAGCTAATTGTGGACCAATTTGTATAATTTTTTGACATGTGTATGCTTCTATAAATTATATATAATAGGTTAGCTATGGAAAAATCTGATGTATATTATATAATATAAGATATGTATGAGCTATGTGATGTATATTATATAATATGTATGACTTTTGTATTCAAAAACATTTAAATGGGTAGACACACAGACAGCCAGCCAGATGGATCAAATAATAAAATAAATCAAAGAAGAAAAATTCAGCCTGTCATTTATTTTTGATTTAGTTAATAGCAATATTGACAGTCCAGATATTCTTTATAAAATTTCCTTCAATACCTCATACAGGCAAATGCGCCATTTTAAACCATTTTATGTTAAAGTTCATCGTTCAGAATTTGCTCTAAAGAACCCAATTATTCGTGACTTATAATTTTTTAATAACCTACCAGCTGATTTATTAGAGGCATTTAATACTTCAAAAGAATACTTTAAAATATTTATTTTTTACAATACAAGAAAACATTATAATGCATAGACTATTTATTAATATATTTTAAAAAAATAATTAATATAATTAATATCATAGTCTCTAAGGAACATTGTTCCATAGAAATTTAAAATAAAAAAAAAATGAGAGACTGACTGAATAAACCGAAAAACATAAAGTTGGGTTTGAAATCTTTTTTCATGCATTACAAACATAAGTACAAACGCATAAATGCCAAGGGTAGAAAATTTAAAATCCCATCGCCCTCTGAACAACAGCGGTGTGGGTAATCAGAAAATAATCCTGTAAGGGAGTAAATTCAGAAACTAGCATATAAAATAAATTTGTTTTGTGACAAGTATTGGAACAAAGATGTTATTGACAGTTACATTACTGGATGTTACCATATTTTTTGTCTAATCCTTTAGGTAGAAATACCCAGGTAAAAAAGTCTTGAAGTTACCAATTCAATTTTACCAGATAGGCAAATATATCTAATAGTTAATTACATCCGTAGTTAGTAGGTTTTTCTTATTACTAGACTTTTTCATTGTTTGATTAATCAAATAACTCGAAAAATCTGTTTTTAAATTAATTGAATAATCGAGTAAAGCTTTCAATCTACTCGAGTAAATTATATCTTTAAATTTTACTCGTTTTTTTTTTCTAATGTTTATTAAAAATTAAAACAAGTATTTTGTCTTGTTTTAGTGTTTTATTAAAAAAAATAACAACAATGTTAATTATTAACTTTAATAAAACGTTAGCAATTTTTTAAAACATCAAAAATATGTCTACTTTAATTGGTATCTCTTAATTTACAAGAAATGTTTGAATTGTCTTTCAAGATTAATATGTAATTAAAATTTAAGTCTATTTTTTTCTTTCGTTTTTATAAATCCATGTTTCTATGTAATAAAAAAATTCTTTTATAGATAAATGGGCCTAAGAGTTTCACCTCAACTTGCTAATTTTCGATTATTATTGTCCGTAAAACGGTTAGATTAAAATCTAATATAGCATATTTATTGAATTATTTTAGATAAAGAAGTTTAACGATTCTTAACATAATATATAAGTATACTACTTCTTTCTTCCTTCTATATCATAAATTTGATCTAAGCCTAAGTCTTCTAAACTAGGCTGAGACTCTATTGGTACATCAACTCCATACTTACACTGCACTGTCTTACGTATGCAGAGCAAATTTTTTATTTCCTCCAAATCCAATTTAAAAAACAACATTTAAGTTCAATTACTCGTTGTATTTCCGGCCCATATTTGGTTCTTTTTACTGAAATTTGTTTTTTTTTAATATAATTCCAAATTGTGGTGCCATTTGGAGGTATAATAAAACTTTTTGATTTTTAATTGAAACATCTTAAAAATCAGTTAAGAAGTTAAATTTTAAAATATTTTTTCAATCGAATTATTTGATTAATCGGCACAATTTACTATAATAAATTTTTAAGCTATATTTTAATTTGGCAAATATTTGATAAAAATTTTCGTGGCCACTAGTTTCAAAAAAATATTGTTTGCAGGGTCAAACAAAATCCTATAAATTGTCAGCTATGATTAATGATAAGTAAAAAATCGTTTCCTATTAAAAAAGAAAAATTAGGGAATATTTTCTATAGTGGTTACGTCATTTTGGTCAAATATTTGACTAGTCTGAACACACCTTTACTCGAAATTATATATTTTAATTTAATCGAATAGTTATTTGATTTTAATTTGTCTATTAATCGAACAAACATTATTAGAGTGAACATCCTAGTATTTATTTATGTGTTAAAATTACGGGCATAGGTACCACTTTAAAGTGTGGCTTGCAATCACTTCCTAAGTCGGTTTAACGATATCAGTAATATTTCAATGAAATTCAGTACAAAAAAGTTTTGCATAAGTATAAATATTGGTCTGCAATTGTGGCCACAAGTCTCTTATAAGACCCCTTCCTGAATTTTTATGCACACACATAATGGTTTATATCGTCTGGTTTGAATGACTATATTTTTTTTACTTATTTGAAATTTATCATTACGATTATTTTGCACTTCTTGCAAATAAAATTTAATATTTCCTAAATATAATTATCCCAAATTAAAGTCACATTTTATAATTGAAGCCTCCTTAGAAAGACGAATATATTCCAATTACATTTCTAAAATTCGTCCAAGGGAATATCTTTGTCGTTTGATTTCTATTGCAGACAATGTACAAATTGCTATTAATTCCAATTGTATCACAAGACCTACCTAGTTAGGACCGATTAAAAACAAAAATCAGTCTACATTATCATCTATCGATCGTCAGTGATGTCTAATCGATTAAAATTTTTCAGGTAAAAGAATATATATTTTTTTGTGTTATGTCGAATAGATATGCTAATTTTAAAAGATAATCAAATAGTTGATAATTCTCATGACTCGCCCCAACACATTCTGATATTAAGGAAAGTAGACTTATTATTTCTAGTGATTGACTTAATGTTATAATAATCAAGTAATAAAAAATTCATTGTTAGTTTTAAATATTTCAGAAACTTTTGATATGAGTAATTCTATATGAATATGAATAATTTTATATTTAGTTAGACATCTACCGCTTTTTTTAATAGAATTCTTTGCAAGTGCTCCAAATAAAAAGAGATTTTTTACTATCTTGTCTAACTATCTTTCATTAGCAAAAACTTTTTTTTAATAATCAACAGCTACTTCTCTAACCAACTGATATTTTTGAGCCTGAAATTATAAACAATCTATCGACGATTTAAAAAAGAAAAAAATTTTTTTAGTAAAATGCTCGGTTGATCAAGGGGGCCAAACGCAAAAAAAAAAATTAATAATAATTCTCTATCTGCCAACTACTGGCTTTGAGAAAAATGATCTTGTAGTAACCCTTTTGTAATACAGTATAAGTTACAGAGTGCCACCTTATGCACAAAAAAATTTCGATAGTTTTTAAATTTTAAGAAAGAATTTGATGAGCTTTTTCTGAAAGTTTAGATTCCCCTTTATTATATTCCTATACAATTCGATGCGACTAGTAGTTTAGGATTTATTTCCAATTTTTTATAATTTTAAATCAATGCGACCGGATGTTTAAGAGATACAGATTTATTATAATTTTTTTGTTTTTGGCCCCACTGTGAGGTTTTTTGGAGTGTCCGTGAATTGGGCTACGATTTTGTGATTATATATTTCCAAAACTTAAGAAATGACTTTGTCGAGTCAACATTGAGGACTTTGAGAAATTCTAATATTTGGAAGGGACAAAAAAAACCAAAATGTTGGAAAGAAATTATGTCAAATAATATTTTTGCCTATAAATATATCATTTGGTAAAATCAGTATCGAGATTTTTTTCATTTATTTTATTTTTGAATTTGTTATTGAATTTTAAAAATCTTTTATAAATTTTAAAAACTTTCAATTTTATTACTTTCACTAGTAATCGGCATCTAACTAAAAGAAATTAAACTTTTGGTTTTCAAATCGGAATTCAAATCTTTATAAATACATACACACACTAAAATATACATATAGATAAATACATATATACTCGTATTTTTAACTCAGTATGTCTGTAGTTTCATATAATTAAGTTACTTTGTTTTCAAATATTTTCAATATCGAAGTTATAGATAATAAATGTTCAAAGAAAAAACGAACAATTTTGCTAATATTTACTATTGTTCTGATAACTGAAAATAACTACTCGTACCCAACATTTAGTACCTAGCTCCATTTGTAGACCGTCTGTCCGTTTGTCTGTTTTTTTTTTTTTTTCTTTTTAAGTTGGTCTGTTTAGCTTTTGCTGCCGTTAGAGCAGCTAGTCGACTATAACTACTGTTTACCGTTCCATTACCGCCATGGTAACCTCATACGAAATATATGTATTTACAGCATGAACAAACTAACCTGCTATTATAATGTTTTGTAGCTAACCAGAGCCTTAAAATAATGTAATCTTTCTTTATAATATCAAAGATTATTAATATCTTTTGTATAACATTATTTTACTGTTCTGTTTAGCTAAAGCGTTATCAGACATTGAGTCTCTATGCCATATAACAACAACAATAGCAATAATAACTACAAAAGCAACATCTATAACAAACAAGAAACCTAAAAGAACCTTATCTCTTGTTCACTGTTTGTATTGTTGATTTTTCGTTTTTTTTTTTAACAAAATTCTGGAATTTCTATACGAAATGGAACAACAGAATATTTTATGACATACAAAAAATAGCTGGCAATACACATACATACACCTTAAACAAAAATTTAAGATAAAAAAAATATTATTAACTTCGTACTCATACTGACTGTGGAGGTTTTAATGAAAACGAAAAAAAGTAAGAATATCATAAATAATTTTTATAGTACAAAATGTCAGCAGAAATTAACCGGTACAAAATGAAAACAAGTAAAAAAAATAAAATACATAACAGAAAAAGAATATAATAAATTTAATAAACAAACAACGACAAATATTAAATTGTTAATTTGAATTATATTATAATGTTCTTTTCAGATCCCCAACATTTCCATTATGTGAATTGTGGTAGTAGTATGATGGAAGAATATTAGGCGCACGGTTAACAACGTACTAACAAAACATTTTCTATTTTGGCCGTTTTAACATATGAATCTCATCACTTGGATCTACTGATTATTCAGCAAATAATAAATAAGCCTATTACTAAAGTAACTCAGAACAAACTAATAACAATCTTTAGTGGATAACTTAATTATAAATAATGTCTAATAATAATCCTTCAAATTCGGCCTTTGTGCCGGTTTTACCTTCACATCGTAATACCTTAAGAGGTCCTGGCTCCCTTTATGCTGGCATGATGGATTCCGAGGGTGCTAAAGATCCCAATAAAAGGGGTTCTAATTTTGAAATCATGGCTATGATGGCGGACAAACGTAAAGAGCTGGCTCTAAGAGAAGCTGCCGTAGCAGCTGCCATGTTAATGCCTCGCCCTGGTCAAGTGCCTCCTCCAGGAGTACCCGGTTCAGTAATGTATCCACCTCCTTATCTTGGCGGTCCTGGTCCTTCGCCAACTGGAGCGGGTAGTTTTACATTTCCTTCTGCTACGGCGGCAGCTTTGTTTCCTCCCGGTATGCCTCCTACCATGCATGCTGGTTTAGATCGACGTCTTTTACGAGCTCCTGGTAGAGCTTCAAGGCCGAAGAAACAATTTATTTGTAAATTTTGTAATCGTCAATTTACGAAGTCCTATAATTTATTAATCCACGAAAGAACTCACACCGATGAGAGGCCCTATTCATGTGATATTTGTGGTAAAGCTTTTCGCCGTCAGGATCATTTGAGAGATCATAGGTAAGTTGGATTTTAATATACAATAAATAAATTCATTTGAAAAGGTAAAAGGTCTAGAATTATTTCTTTGATAATATTTTAATTTGAAAAGGCCTATTAAGGTCTATTTAAGCTGAAACTATATTGACCCCACCGTTTTAAAGTCTTAAAAGGGCGAAGTCACAAAAATCAGTTAAAAATTATTCTCATGCAAATATGACGGTCAATTTAGAACACAAAAAACACACAAATTTTACTTTAATAAAATACGACTTTTGTGACCTTCGACCCAAAATATCATTAAAAACTCATTTGCTCAAGCGTAATAAAAGCAGATTGACTAACAAATTAAGTGATAAACACACATTGTTTTAAAATGGCCATCAGTTTATAAGTTCAAAGGTTAAAGAAATAAATTAAAACTTTATTTATATTTAAAATCGTAGAAAATATTTTATACTTAAACAAAGCTCTAAACAGTAAAAAAGTATGTATTTGTAACCTTTGACTCGAAATAAAAATTAAATAAAACATCTGGAATTTTAATTATTTAAAAATTATTACAATGATTGACTCCAAATTTCAAAGTCCAAGAATATATTCCAAACTTAAACAATGCAAACAAGCTTATAAGGCCAAAGGTTAAAAAATCAATTCAAAATCATTTAAATAATTGCCCAAATACTTTTAATCCAGGAATTCCAAACTTTCTGAAAGCTTTCTTAATGTAGATAGTAGACAAAAGTCATTTGTGACCTTTGACCTAAAATATCATTAAATAAGACTCCTGACTTTTAAATTGTTTTTAAAAAATCATTTGCTATAGCAAAAAAAAAAATAAGTAGCTTGACTCAATAATTTAGTTCGAAGCTTAGTTATATTGCTTTAAAATGACTATTTGGTTATAAGGTCAAAGGTTCAAGAAATCAATTAAAAATTATTTTAGTTACTGTCCCGAAATTGTACATTTTAGAACATATTCCAAACTTAAACAAAGCAGAAATAAAGTAGAAAGTAGAAAAATATAAATTCGTGGCCTTTGATCTGAAATATAATTAAATAGGTCAATATTTAAAACTTAAGGAAATCAATTAATAATTTTTTATATTATTGCCTAGAAATTTAAATCCAAGAATATATTCCAAACTTAAACAATATTGAAAAAAGTAGACAGTAGAAAAAAATACGAAAATATTATTAGATAAGACTGCTAACGCTTAAATTATTAAAAATCCTTTCCTTAGGTATAAAAAAATACAAACTTGGTGTAATTCGTAGTTCGACTTAAAAGTTGTATTACTTTAAAATGACTATTAGACCAAAGGCAAAAAAAAAAAAAATTATTTAAATTATTTCCTCGAAATTTGAAGTCGTAAACTTAAATACAGCTGAAATAAAGTAAACAGTAGAAAAATATGAATTTGTGATCTTTGACCCAAAATATCATTAAATAAAACACTTGAAAATTAAATCATACAGGGAAAGCCTATATATTGATTATGGTTTTCGCCATAAATCGCTATTTCAAAAATTAACGAGGTTGCACCATATATTGAAACATATCTTGAGAACGACTTGGCTAAGTAAAATATCAAGAAATTCAAATTGAAATAAATAAATTATCGCGAGAACTAGAGTCAATTTAAAAAAATGATTTATAGACTTTATACCGTGTCTCCAAAATTTTTTTCACTTACCAACCTGTGTTATTTAAATATTAAAGAAATCAATTAAAAATTATTTAAGTTATTGCCTTAAAATTAAAAATCCATGAACACGTTTCAATCTTAAACGAAGCTGAAAGCTGAACCTTTTGTGATCTCTGACCTCTTTGACATTTATAAATTTGTTCGTTCAATTTAAAAATATCTTGACAAATTTTTTAAATCTAATTATCTTTAATCCGTTTCTTTTTTCTTTTTTTCCCCAACTCCAGATACATACACTCCAAGGAGAAGCCATTCAAATGCACCGATTGTGGCAAAGGTTTTTGTCAATCCCGCACATTGGCCGTTCATAAAATCCTACACATGGAAGAATCACCTCATAAATGTCCCGTCTGCAATCGTAGTTTCAATCAACGTTCCAACTTAAAAACCCATCTCCTTACCCACACCGATCATAAGCCGTACGAATGCAATTCATGTGGTAAAGTATTTCGACGTAACTGCGATCTCAGACGTCATACTCTAACGCATGCTGTGGGAGATGTCCCTGGAGAATACGTGGATGTGGTAGAGGAGGAAGATGATGCACGTAATTTAAGTGGTGACGAAGAAGATTCTTTGCTAGAAGTGGATTCACCACGTCACTCGCCAGTGCAACGACATTTGGCAGGATCACCTAATCATGAATTGGAAGCGGAACAAGAACCTGATGAAGAGCTTGAGGGTGATCAACGTATTTCAATGGCTGAACGTTTGACTTTAAAACGTAAGGCGCAATTTGATCGTGAGCTATTGGAAGATGAATCCGATGAAGAGTTGGCCGATGAAAATGAAGAAGAAGAGGAGGAAAATCCAGAAAGTGAGGAAGCCTCAAATGTTAAAGAAGAAATAATGGAAAAGAATTATCGTAAAAATGATTCCGATGTGGTTGATGGTCCCGTGCAAAATCAAAATCAGGGTGTCACTCATTGTCACCATGAGGGTGGTGAACAATATACCATGCGTCCCTTACTAGACCAACCAAGATCGGGTGATGAATTAGGCTTAATGAATTCAGGGAATTTGAATAGCTCTATAACATTACCCTCACAACCACCAGACTATGTTATGCCTAGCACTAGCTCGGGTATAACAAATTACATGGGACCTATAGGAAATCATGCCGCTAATGATACAAATGATCCTTATATGCCTTTATTACATGTACGTCGAGATCTCCATACCAAGAATCTGATGCAAAGCCCTACTGATTTAAAGATGCAAACTCAACCGGGAGCTTTACAAGCAGCTGCTTTGCCTGTTATTATAGATGCTACAAGAATTCAAGCACCACCTCCCCCAGCTCCCTTGCACTCGCCTCATGATACTGTACCTAGCTTTTTGGGTTCAATACCCATACGAAAACGTGCTTTGGGTGTAGAATTCGAACATATACACGCCTTAAGTCAAAGAGCACCACCTTTTGCTGGAAATCCTAATATTTATGCACTCAATATGTCACGTCCCCATTTACATGCTTTACAAACAGCAGCCGCCGCTTCTGTTATTAAATTAGAGGCTTCAGTTCCTCCTTCACACTTGGGACCACCACCCCCTAATATAACCTCTAAACCTGGGCCTTATCTACCCACCAACTATCATTTGAATCAGCCACCACCGCCACCACCATCCTCAAATAAATCTTCTACTATAACAGACTCTTATATACATCATTCTAATCGAAATTCCCATTTGGAAGCAACAACTTCAACCCCATCTTCTGCAACAGCAACAGGTTCGTCATCTCAACCCTCTAGTTCATCATCTGTGTTAGCGGGTCAAAGCCATAATCAGCCGCCTACCAATCCACCGCCTGTCAAACGTACTGGTTTTAGTATAGAAGACATAATGAGACGCTAATTAAAAAAAAAAAAAACGTATGAGTAGATTTTTGTCAGTTCAGTAATTTAGAGAAAATATTTTAATTAATTATTTTTTTTTTACTATTTAGGTACATTTTTATTAGAATTTTTATTACTTTTTTGTGTGTAGTTGTCTTCTAAATACGGGGTTTACACACATCAATTTTTCTTACTACAATTCTGACTTCGAAAGCGAGAGAGATAAACAAAATGTAAAAGCTTAGAATTTCTTTATCCTCTCTCTCCCACGAACTCAGAATTGCAACGAGAAAAATTGCTATGAGTGAACTCCGATAAAGAGAAGATTATTGCAAAATATTTGTAGTAGTTAGTTTTTTAAGTTAAAAATTTAGACGATTAAAATAGTTTTTAGAAAAAATGTCCTTAATTAGGTTTTAAATTGTTTTCAAATTCTTCAAGGAATTTTTACTTATTTTCTTTAATTTTACTCAAATTAATATTAAAATTTTTATAATTTAGGAATTTTGGTTTTGAAATTTGAAAATTATATGAAAATATATTAAGGGGTTTCACAGATTTTAACAAAAATACAAGTTTTACCCTAAAAGTTGAAAAAATACGTTAATATTAATTGTGAATTCTTGTTATCCAGGAAATGATTTTCTTACTTAGATATTTTTGATACAAAAACTGTTGATATCTTCTGATTAGGTAACACACTCCTATTGCTGTTAGAAAGTTAAAAACAGTACTGAAATTCCACCAATCGTATATACTTAGTTCATTGTTATTTGCCAAATTGCTGAGTTTGTCTTTTCAGTTGTCTGAGAAATTCAGGTTTATTTATGCATGATCTATTTTAGATAATCTGTCTCCAAATTTTAATTATGGATCCTGAAAATCCAGTTTTTCAATAACAGTGTCATTTTAAAATGTATATCTAATTGTAAATTTTTCTAAAATTTTTTAAATGTTGATCATAATTATCTATTTAATTCTATTACTATTATTATTTTTATTCATAAGTTATAATAAATTTTATTTAAGTAAACTTGCCTGAACACTTAGTGTTCTAACAAACAAATTAATTTTTTGCAATTAAATTTTTTTCTTGTTTAAGTTATTGTCTTTAAGTAAAAAAATAATAATAAAATATTTTATTTTAGTGAATGTAAGCAATTTGTTGTAAAATTTATTTAAGACATATTACTCTTTAAATTTTTGCTTAAAATATTTAGCCTTAAGTTAAAATATTAAAATTAAAGTATTACTTTAATAACGATTCCATTAGTTTATAATTATTATTTTATTTGTCATTATTACTTATATTTTATAATATTATTATCCTACCATGTCTTCCTCTGTTTCAACAAATTTAATTTTAAACATATATATTTTTTTAAATAAACTATTTGAAATAAATAAAAATAAATATTTACAAATATATTAAATAAAAAAAAAAAAAGAAAATGATGTTTTGAATAATAAAATCAATTAGATACAAAATTTGCTACAGGGATGGATTTGGCGTTTAAAATTTAAGTAAATTTATAAAATTTAAAAGCAGATGACACTGCTGTTGCAAAAAATTCCTCATTATTTAGAAATTAATCAAATATTGTTAAATTTTAAAATTGTAATTGAAATAATCGTCGAATAAGGCAGAAATGCATCAAAGTTTTATCTATAGCCATAATAGCAAACTAAGTTTTTGCTTTAAAGATATAGATTAATATTAGGTTATATAACGTATTGAAAAATAGAGGGCGTCTCAACAGCTAAATTTCAAGAATATTAACTCACAATAGAAATTGGAAAAATAATTAAAATAATCCAAAAATAAAAACGAAATGCATTAAACATGCTTTGGCAATAGCGGAAGAGTTATATTTTCGAAATATTTTAAGGAAGTTTTTACTTTTAAATACAAGGAGCTCATAGTACTTTGTTCCATATACAAAAATCAAAATAAAAATTTTCTAAATTGTCTTGAATATACATTTTTAGAAAGATATAAATATAAATCATATAACTTTAAAAGAATTTTTTAGAAATAATAAATTTTTTTGTGCCTACAAGAGTGCACTAAAAACAAAGGATTGAAAGCATATAATAACAAAAGGAATAGTTTTAAACTTTTTCAGAAAAGAAATTGTCAAAAAATAATTTTTCGATAAAATGTGACTAAGTTTTTCTTTTTCAATACTACAGTATATTTGTAAATTAAAATTATTAGTATTTTTTTAAATATAATGTTCGTAATATATATAATTTTTTTTGATGCAGTTTACAGATATTTTTTATTTAAAACCTAAAAATTGCTTAAATTTGATAAAGCAGCTATTTACCAGATTAAAGAATAATTGCTACATATTTTTTGCCATAACTTAAAAAAAGAAATAAATTGAAAAAATTTCTGAACTTGTTTTTACTTTAATTTCAAAGAGTTTTTAATTTAAACTTAATATATTGTTAAATTGAATATTTAAATTTTCGTACAACAAATAATATTTTAAGAGCATATATCTATTTCTTTATATTAAAGACATATTTCAGATTTTTAGAGCATTTAAATGCATATTTATACTTGCCCTAATAATAACATTTAAATAATATCAATTTTAATAAAACTATCTATAAATGTATTTAGCTCATATTGAATAATATTAAAGAAAATATTCTCAAAACTGTGCTAAATTTTTGTTGCAAAACTGTGCTAAATTTTTGCTAAATATTAAATATTAAACATTTACAGACATACCCAGCAAAAACTTTTTGGTTTTCGGTAATAACAACTACTTATTAAAATAGTTCCTGGGTAATGAGGCGTCATTATTATTTGCCTACTCTGTATTACATTAATCAGTACTCAATAGTATAATAGCGCAGTAATACTGCAATCACGTGGATGAACTGGCTAGAGCGCCGGATTAACAACCAGAAGGTTGTTGGTTCAACCCCATTCTGAAGCTGTTATTTTTTTATAAAAAAAAAATGTATAAAAAGATATTTTAAACTAAATAGAGTTTTTGTCGCTTAGTATGCTATATGCGAAATGGTGTACTGAGTAAGACGTTAGTCAGTAGAAACGAATGGTTAGTGTGTGTCCAAGTTCGAGTCTCACTGACGGCAAAATTTTTTTGTTTTTTTTTTTTTTTTCGTTTAGGTACATATTTTTGAGTACCCCTAGAGTCAAAAAATAACTACATGAATTTGTGGATAAGTCGAACAAAAATAACTAGTTATTCAGGCAAAAAATAAGTAGTTTATTTTTGTTTCCAATTATACCTGCTAACTTACCAGAAAAGCAAAGTGCTGTGGAGAGAAAAAACTGTAGGAAGACTACTCAAACAATAAGTATTAGCTCAATACTGGAAAAAAATAATAAAAAATTTATTTTCAGTTCCTTACCAGCGATTTAAAACTACGGGCCTAGTAAATTTTGGCAAAATGAAGTTTTAAGTTTTCTTACTTCTTAAAAAGTTTAAAATTTTGAGGCCCTCACAAAAAAAAAAAAAAAAAAAAAAAAATATATCAGAAACAGCTTTCGTAAAATTTTCGGTCCAAAAGCAATCATTTCCGTACATCATCAGAAAAAAATCAAAATATGTTTTTACGAGTAAAATTATGGTATATTTTATGGAAGTTTAAAAAAAAATTAAATAAAAAGGACTTTTAAGGACTTCAAAACTTTTTTTGACTTAAATGTATGAGATTCGTGATTTTTAATCGCTGGTAGGCAACTGAAGACCAATTTTATAATTAAAAAAAAACATTTAATACTTAAGAAATTATGAGGGCGGATCAATAAGTCCGTGCATTTTCGAACTTCCCTCGTAGTTATATGAAATGCAACACTATTCCCATATATATATATATATATATATATATATATATATATATATATATATATATATATATTTATATTGATTGTTCAATTATATGTAAAAATATAATCATAACATGAAAAAACTAACCATAAAATCGGATACAATATGACAAAGTGGAATCATAATAATTATTACTTTTAATCATTTCTATTTTTTGCTGTGATCATATGTTCTAATCATAATATGTTGCGCTTAAATTATGGTCACTATAACTATATTTTTCTCTGCGTGTAAAAATCTTAAAAAGACTTAAAATTTATGAAGCTATTTCGAAATTTCTTAAAATTACTTTGTGATGTCCCCAAGAAGATATACAACTCACATTAGGTCGTTTTCTGAGTGAAAATTAAAAGTGACATATTGTAACAACGTGTAATTAATGGTTTAAGTTTCTTAAAAGTCGAATTTGAAGGGAAAATTTTTGTCTTCACAGATTTTTATTAAATCCATTACAAGCAACATACTTATATAAACTTGTTGCAAATCATAAAATTATATAAATATTAACTCATAAAATAGTTTTTTTCACAAAAAAATTTAATTAAAAATCAATATTAGTCATTGTCATGATCATAGAATTTATTGTGTCAATTCAAGTGAATACATTTTATTTTTTTTTTTTTTGTGATTTTGTTAAAAAATTTAAAATTTGTAATTCCTTTTGTTTTTTTTTTCCTAACCGATCACGTTCAATTATTTGCTTTCAGTCGTCTGTAAGTTGAGGAACATTGCTCGTCATTCAATCGCACGTAAATTTTGTTCATCATTTTCATAGAAATAATTGTCATGTACGTTTTTTGATTTTGAGTTTTTTTTTTTATTACTTTTTTGAAATTTTCAACTGAAAATGATTAAAACCGCTAACATCCATATACACTCCCTACACAATACTAACAAAACACACAAATATACGTATATATATATATATATATATATATATATATATATATATATATATATATATATATAAATATTTTTCCATAATACTTAAATTAACATAAGAGTCGCGTATGTAAAACAAAAAAACCACAAGATGTTTATCATTCCATCAATTTTTTTATTTTGCTGTATTTTATGTTGTTGTTATTATGATTTTTATTATTATTTTATTAAAATTTTTGTTGTTGTTTTTATATTTTTTTTAATATAAAATACGTGCATTGCATATTTAATGCTTTTAGAAATATCTCATACTGAAGTTATACAAAGAAGTTAAAATTCATGGAGAATTTTTTCTGTGAGTTTTTTTTTTTTAGCTATTTGTATATGTTTTGCCAAAAATAATTTTATTTTTACTTCAATTTAGAAAAAAAAAATATGATTAATAACTAAATTGATAGAATTTTGTTGTGGTTGTTTTTGTGTTCAAACTTTTGTCAGTTAACTTCAAAGCAATTGGAAGCAGCAATTTGTATGCGCAACAACACTTAATTCTTTTAAACCCTCAAAATTGCCTTCAAAAATGATAGATGGAGATTGTTTAATTTGAATGAACAATTAATAAGTAATGGGTTTGAGGTATAGATTTATAGAAACAAATAGCATTAGAAATATAAATATTTATAAATTAAGATCGTTATGATTCTTAGGAATAATTGTTTATAAAAAAATTGTAGGCCTGATAAAAAATATGCTCGATTTAGAGTAAATTATAATGTTTATACCTGTAAAAGAAAATTCAATTCACTTTACCAATTTTTATGTAATGTCGAGCTTTTCAAACTTGTTTGAATTAGAAATTTAATCTGTTCTTGCTGAAAAAATGAATAACTACAGTTCACCCATTAATGCTATAGGTCATAGAATACAATTAGAAGTTTATGTGAGAGGAACTTGGAACTAAATTAAAAAAAAGAAAAATACTAATTCTTTTCAAAACACAAAAACAAAATATATGTGATTACATATATTTTGTTGTTGTATGAATTAAATCATGTTTTTTTCTCTCATATAAATATCTGTTTAATCTATGCTATAGGTCCTTTCATTTTGAATGTATATGGTGATTCATTTAGACCCTTTTTTAATTTGAAATAAAACCCTATAGAATTGGATATCGGAATTTTTATTTCGACCCGAAAGAACATTCCCTGGCATTTAATTTTTAAAAATAATTTCATTCAAATGCTGGTCGCGACTACGGTGTAGGATATATTCGATCATAGTTTCTAGCATAGCTAGCGAAATCTCGCAAATTACGCGACTAATGATGGTTTCCAAGTCTTGCATCGTAGCTGGCTTATCGGAGAAGACTTTTGACTTCATCCCAGCAAAAACTTTTTGGTTTTCGGTAATAACAACTACTTATTAAAGTAGTTTCTTGGTAATGAGGCGTCATTGTTATTTACCTACTCTGTATTACATTAATAAGTACTCAATAGTATAATAGCACAGTAATACTGCAATAACGTGGATGAGTTGGCTAGAGCGTCGGATTAACAACCAGAAGGTTGTTGGTTCAACCCCATTCTGAAGCTGTTTTTTATAACAAAATGTCTAAAAATATATTTTAAACTAAATAGAGTTTTTGTCGCTTAGGATGCTATGTGTGAGATGGTGTACTGAGTAAGACGTTAGTCAGTAAAAACGAATGGTTAGTTTGTGTTATAATTATACCTGCTAGCTTACCAGGAAAGCTAAGTTTTTGCTGGGATATTATCAAAAAAAAAAAAAAAAAAAAAAAAAAAGAAACCAGAGTTGTGATATCCCATGAATTAGGCGGTCAGTTAACAGTTTCGGAGTTCGAAATTCGCTATTTATCAAAACTATGTATCGTATAACCTTCTTGCTGAACGAGTTAGATTTTTAAAGATATTACACCAAGATCTTAGCGTAAAATTCGCAAAGAGGTTCTATACGAAACGCCAGGATGCTGAGCACGGCGTCAAATCTTCACTCGCCCTCTCCACTACAGCCGAAATATTATCTGCACTATAGATTGAATGTGCTATAGCATCCAATAACGTACACTGAAACTCAAATTTGTATTGGCAATGAAGGTCGATGATGTATACCATAACAATGCTGCACAGTGATTGAAAAATGGACCACCTACAGTGTAGTCGCGACCAATATTTGAATGAAATTATTTTTAAACAATAAATAATCAGATAATGTTGTTTTGAATAATAATAAAAATTCTGATATACAATTTTATTTTATATACCCTATTTACACTTATACTTGAAATCTTACAATGAAATCGTTAGAACGAGATTTCGAAATAACAAATTCTGCCCCGTTTTCATTACATAATTATGATGGATTTTTAGATTTTGTTTGACAACAAACACTTCAAAAAACTTTTTAAATTTAATTTTATAAACTTTTTCAAATACAATTTTATTTATTTTTTAGTTTTAAAAATATTTGTTTAAAAACAAATGTCATTTTTAGTTAGAACATTGTTGTATTTTACCAACACACTTAAAGAAAAAGATTGTTGAAAAACGATATTTTTCAAAATATAATTAAATTTTAGTAGATTTTAGTAAAACCTTGTTAGAAACTAGATTTTGATCTGTACGGAAAATCTAATTAAAATCTAGTAAAGATATGTAGATTTTCCTTGAAATCTCATTTAAACTAGATTTTTTGCAAATATAAATGGGGTATAAGATATTTTATACAATGTTGCCATTTTAGCATATTCAGTGCTAGAATTTTCTTTGCAATACAATTCAGCATAATTTTTTTTTCTCCGGTAGTGCATATTATTTTTATCGGTTTAGTACTTTTTCCAATTACATATTCTGGCAACACTGAATTTATACTAAAATTTCTTTTGGCATTTTTTGCTTCTATTTTTGCTCCAAATTTTCCTATTTAATTTTTAAGTAAAATTGTATTATTTTTAATATAAAAGGGAGTCATTAACCATAAGGTACATCTTTGGCATCTTGGAAGCGAAGTAATAATTTTTGTGGAAAAACTATTATTTTCTTTCCTTTTATCAGTGGTATTTCATCCATCTCACTTCACATTTTTAATATACATCATTCATATCTTTTTCGAAATTTTTGGCTTTCAAAACACGTGAAATTATATATTTTTCTTAGTTTTTTGGAACTAAAAAAAAATGTTTTTGAATGCTGCCCCAACCATTTGACGAATTTGCTCCATTTGTATAGTAGTGTCATCGTTTTTTATCAACTTAGAAATTCTTAAAAAAAAGAACAAAAAGGAAAGATATTCAGGACCAAAAGAATTAGAGCAAACATATATAAATTTTTAAATACAAAAAAATATTATGAGAATAAAGCATTTAAAAAAGGGCGAATGGTCCTTCTTCTACCCCACTATTTAAAGAATTAAATAGAAATGAATTTCAATAAGGAAATTGCTTTCATTAATTAAATTTTTAATTGAATTTCCTTCAATCATCAAAATGATAATATTAATCAAGTATAAATAATTTATTTTTTTTTAATTTCAAATAATTTTTTTAATTAAATAGATTGAAGTTGTTATTGAAATTTAGTGTAAAATCAATTAAAATTATGATTAGAACAATTAAAAAAAAAAAAAAAATAACTGAATATTTAGACTTTGCTAAAAGATGTTTCAACCCAATTTGTTATTTTCAAATACGAATATTTATTGAGAAATATATTATATACGAGTCAGATTTGCAGGTTTTACTCAGAATTTACAGGAAAGTGTGCCCGTACTCAGAATTTCGTTATATTTTGTTGCTAACCTGACAATTAATTAATTAAAACTTGTAAAGCTGTCTAGTACTGGAATGTAGAATCTATGTACTCGTTATGTCTCATACCAAGTTCTCGGGAATGATCGTCATAGAAAGCTGTCATCTAGGCAGGACTTTTCAACAATCTTAATTAGAAATTACCTAGAAGATGACCTAGAGGAAGACCGTAAATATTCCGTGAACTTATTTAAAAAGTATCCAGAAATGCATACTTATACATTTTAAATAAATATTCTTTAATAAAACGGCCTACATAAATTTGACCATTCATTAATCACCGCATTCATTGACAAAAACAACAGAAATAATACCAGAATGTTTAATAATCTTATCAAAATTTAAAAACTTGTACTTACTGAATAATAAAAAAAATCTTAATATCACTATTAAAATCCTAGGGAATTTTCAAATTAATTGAAAAATTTAATGGAGTAATTTTTCTGTGAACAAATGTGTTAAAAGTATCAATTTTGAAAATATAAAAAGAATATAAAAAGAAATAAGTATCTGTTCACACCAGTGAACAAACATTTCCAACCCTGATACTACTAATTAATGACCCCAACTGCAGCCAAATTCACCCCCGAAGAAGCAGCAATCAAATTGAGCAACAATCATCACTCGCAATCAAGATCCCAAATCCAAAGTTATATAAAGATATACCGTATTTTGAAACATAAATTTAAACTCTAAATTAAACCCAAATTGTGCAGTTAAAATAATAAATACATACATACGTACATTTTATATGTAAAGCTTTTGAATTTTGTGTTTAGTACCCTCTCGTACCCTTTCAGAAAATACCACTACCAATTTTTAAAATTGGTATTTAAGTTAAACGATTTTTTAATATTTTAAGTAAATAATAGATTTTTTTTTAGAAAGTTTTGATATGTGAATGATGAGTTCTAAATTTGTAAACAAAATATGAAAGTATGAAATCGAATTAACTACAACTTATTCCCTGCAAAAGTAAATAGAAGTAATTTTTAAAGAAGTACTTTTTCTTTGTTTTAAAAAAAGTACTTTTTCTTTGTTTCCAAAGTATAAAGATGATTTTTCAAAATCGAATCAATTTCTATAAAACGTTAAAAATCAGTTTTAAACACATTAAAAATAACTATGCAAAAAAATTATGCTATTAAAAAATTTATACAAAAATTAAAACTAATTAAAAATCCACTTTGCATAACATCCTGATCATAACTTCCTATTTCGTTAACAGCCATAAAAAAGAGAAAATATTCTAATGACAATCCTATTCAATGGAAATGATCCGAATTTACACTATTTCTGCTTCCCAAGTTCACGATCTTACTGAAAATGTCCAAATTAATTCAATTGTTTTAAAAAATATAAATCTAATAAAAAACATACATATTTTTTTACCATTTTATATGAAAAATTTATTGTTGATTTTAATTTCAGCCATAAGCAGGACAACCTAAAATATGCAATATCATATTTTTTTCGTGTGCTGTAAATGAACTGTTTTAGACAATTTTAAGAATTTTGGAATTAATTTGTCACAATATATTTTTGCATAGTTTTGTTCTAACAGTATATTTTGGCATCTTTTCATGAAAAATCCTTATTTTAAAGTATATTTTAGTAATTTAAATGACATATTATATATTCATATTTTATAATTTTTCTATTAAAAAAAATTAATGCGGTCAAATTTCTTCAGGCCATTAATAAAATTAAATTTAAAAGATAAAGATATCTTACTGAAATTGAAATTGAAGTAATTCTATTTGTTCTAAAATCAGAGAATTTAGAAACAAATCCCATTTTTTTTGGTACCAAAATACCCAAAATCAAAATTCGGTAAAAATTTTGTTCAAAAGTTGTTTTTTTTTTTAATTTAAATCGTCACCCTGTCGTTATAAAAGCCAGAATCAGTGTTGCCAGTTTAGCCTTTTTAAGGCTAAATCTAGCCATTTTATTTTGCTTTTAGTCTCAAAAATTTCGTTTTAGCTTCTAGCCTTTTTTCTAGCTTTTTTTGGTTCTTAAAATTGCATTAAAAAGGCTAAAATGTTAGTATTTCAGCAACGAAGAAAATAATTTCTTATTTGTTAATATTAATTTTATTTTTACAGAATGATCCATTTTATTTATTCACACAAAAAGTCTAGATTATTTACATTTGAAAAAAAATTTCCAAATCAAAAATCACTTAACTAATTTTATTAATTTTATATTTTTAAATAAAGTTTTGCTTTTTTTTGACTTTTTTAAAGTTACTTTTAGCCCCTTTTTTTATCACCTCCTGGCAACACTGGGCAGAATGTAATTTTTGTGTATTTAACCAACATATGATAGTATATAACTGACATATTTTTTTTGTTGATTCCAGCTTTGTATTTTGGGAATTTTACGAATAAATTTAAAAAACTTCTTGAAAATTTACAAAGTTTTGATAGGCATTGCAGGGAAGCTAATGTTATAACGGCTTTTCACTTTACACGAAAATGCGTTAAGATTTCTTTTGAAAAAAAAAAAAAAAAAAAATATATATATATATATATATATATATATATATATATATTAGAAATAAAAGGATGTTACTACTTTTTGAAAGCATAACAGAACTTTTTATCGGGTTCATATATTTATATGATTCTTGCAGCAATATTATTTAGAACTTTGCAAGAAATCTAGTGAATATTTTCTAAAAATTTTAAGACCCTTATAAGCCCGCCAAGCTTAAAAAACTTTCAAAAAGCGAAGCAAAAATTAGGGGCATATTTAATTATACCTAAATCTCTCTTAAACTAAAAAAGATAACCTACACAAATACGCATATTTTTGAGGAGATTTACAAGAACTATCTGTATATACATTTTTTATATTTATATCATTAATGAATGAAAAATTACATACCCAGGTGACCAACTTTTGGTATCTACCCTCTAGCCCCTTGACTTTCTAGGGATCTGTGCTTCTCCAAATTATCTCGAAAATAGTTTAGATCTGGCCATATCGAAATTAAAAATATCTGAATTATTTGCAAAAAGCCACTGTGAATGTTATATTATCACAATTTATTCAATACTTGAAATTTTAATCCATATATCTTCGAACTTTTTAGTTCGATTTAAACTGATGCTTAACAAATATAATTTCTAATCATTTTTATAACAACGCCATTATTGAAAACAAATGGATAATAAAATCAATATTCATTCTTTTATCAAGGATATTTAAAAATTCATATCATTCATTTTAAAATTTTTCTTTAAAATGTTTCTTAAACTGTTGCCAACAACATATAAAATATTTAGAGTAAGACCTCAAGGAGATGCTGAGAAAATTAACATTTAGTAAGAAAACTCATTTATTGCAGTGTTTTGTGTATGAAAATATGTGAGTGGATTTTTCCAAAATTAATATGGTACATAATAAATGAATGTATTCACAAAAGTTGGGATTTCCATTATAATAAATAAATTTTATATTTTCTTTCTGAAAGTGTTGAAAAATATAAATCTAAGGTGTGGTATTCAACGAAATTTGAATGAAAAAAATGCGATTT
Organism: Protocalliphora azurea; assembly: GCA_932274085.1. NCBI lineage: Eukaryota > Metazoa > Arthropoda > Insecta > Diptera > Calliphoridae > Protocalliphora > Protocalliphora azurea. The sequence goes on from OW026520.1 coordinate 154,942,475, forward strand.
CACTTTGTTTTATGATATTTTAAGTTTTTCAAAATGTCAATAGGTAAAAGAAAAATCGAGAAATTTTACGATTTCGCGAAACTAAAACGGAAAGTCATAAATAGGTTCCTTGGAACAGCTCAGATATTCGTCATCAATCCAAAAACTCAGTTTTATTGTCAAAATAATAAATAAGATTTATTGTCAAAATAATTTCATTTGACTGCACTAATAATTCTGGTTTTAAGGATTATTTTTAAAAGTTGTTTGTATTATTCCCCCAAGATATATCATTTTTTCAAATTAATAAAATAGAATCGCTAATAATAAGCCGATGCTTTGAACGTTCTTTTATTCTTTTTATTTATTCGAAAAACATTAGAAATTTTCAAATTATTACTAAAATAAATTATTTCTTTTTTAATAAATGTTAATTTTCTAAACATTCTTTCATGGTCACATTCTAAATTCTTTATATGTAGGTGCCAACACTTTTATGTTTTTTAAACATCCTTGATACAAAAACGAATGTAGATTACATTATCCCTTTTATTTTAAAAGTGGCGTTAAAAAAAATATAGAAACTAGATTTATTAAGCGTCAATTTGAGCTAAAGTTTCGGGCAAACAAATCCGAAGATATACGAACTTAAACTTCACGCATTTAAAAAAAAAATCTGAGAAAAGTAAATTTCGATAAAAACTAAACTGCAACAAATTTTAAATTTTAAAGAACTTTAAATTTCGAATTGACGTAATGAATGTGTGTTCCAAATTTTATCAACATCGGAGGTGGTGAGGTCAAAAATTACGTTTTCTCGTTCGAAAATTTTTGTTTTCTCCGTATAAATTATTATTCTAAACTCAAAAACTAATTGAATCGTCACGGTGTAAATTTAAAGATTTGGAGAATATATATTAACATATTTTCTATTGCGGGCCCATTATATACTAAATAATGATATTATTATGATTGTCCGAATGTCTTTCTTATTAACCAACCTTCAATACGGATAATTGCTATTAGCATCGTGGATCAAAATATTTTGGAAATAAGTTTGCAATTTCCAATCGGGTGTTCCGATTTGCATAAAAATGTACACAGTCCTAGCAGATGGAGACTTAAAATACATCCGCTCTCAAAGAAATTTTTTAAAACGTTTGGTTATCTTTTGTTTTTATCCGTTTTCAAAGGTTTTTTTTTTTTTGAGATATTTTTGTAGTGCTGTCATTGAGGCCATTTAAATATGTTTACAAATAAACAAAATGTTTGAGATTCTATAAAAATAATAGTAAATTATGCAAAATATGAAAAAATATTATTAGATTTTTTTACCTATTAAATTAGAATTATCCTTAGATGAGTTTCGTAATGAAGTTAAGAAAAGGTACCAGCATAGATTAAAACTTTGGATTAAAAAGTAATCATAGAATAAGTTGAAAGCAATTAGAATTCATAAATTTTTGTAATTATTTAACAAAATTGTACAAATCGTTTTCGAGTTATTATCAATCTCTTGAAATTGAAGAAATTTTTGTCAGTGTAAATTTTCAATAAAGTTGCCAGCACAAAAATCTCCATGCGAATACTTTATAAAATAATTGAAGTAACCATTAACGTATCTTTCAGATGTGTTAACCAAACACAGCTTTTTGGTTGTTTTTATTTTTTTAGTTCAAACCGCAATTGTCAAAGTTAACAAATACCAGTACAAACTCCAAATAAACTTAAAACGTAAACAAAACAAAATACACCTAACAACATAAAACCCATACACTCTCATTACCATATTTGTATTTAAAGCTCTCTCACATTTTCAACGCATACTAATAACAATAGAGAGTTTTTTACTTGACATGTTTGTGTATTAGTTACATTCGATACTAGCAAATTGTTGCTTTGACAGTGGGGCTGTTAGTAGAGAGCAGCTTTTCTTAGAAGTTAAACGTCGATAAACTTGAGCGGTGAATATATATTTTTGATTTGAATTAAAATTCGTTAACATGGTCGGTATACAGTGTTAACTTGTTGAATATATATTCTTTTGTTGTTTTCTTGTTAATAGTGGTGCTGCGGGTTATGTATGAGTGTGTAAAAGTATTTAAGTTGACCGCGCCTAACTTTAAAGAAAAATCCATAATTTCAATATAAAAATTTTAATATTTTAATAAAAGTTTATAAAATTGTGAAGTTCCAAGGGAAATTTATGCAAAAGAATAAAAATGGTTGAAAAAATTAAGAAAATTATAAGATAAAAAACAATTTGAAAAAAATGTAAAATGCTATAAAGGTGAACAAAATGTTTGTGTATTAGAGAAAAAAATGGTAAAAAGCTGTCAGTGTATATGTTGAAGCATTTATTACCAATTGTTATTAGCTTTTATCTTTTAATAATGGTGTTTAAAAAAGTTTAAAATAAGAAATAAAGAAAGAAAAATAACAAATAAAGTAAAAAACTTTTATTGAATGAAAAAAAGAAATAAAATAAGTTTATTTAATATAGAGATAAATAAAAAATAAAAATATTAAAGTCAACCATCAAGAAATTAAAATATAATAATTACATATAAAAAAGTGTTAAAAAGTTCCAATTTTTGTTATACTTTCCCCCTTTAAGCAATTGCTAATATTCCTTGCATGAAACCTGTTGACAACCCATAATTTTACACTTGAATTTGAAGTGAAGCAACAACAAAACTTACTTAATATCACCTACACTTTTTGTATTTGCTGTGCTAGAACAACAACAACAACTATACGCTGTATTAATCATACCAAATCTGTAAATGAAAAAAAAACTATTCGCAAACAAAAATTAAATTAATTAAAAATACCTGTAGTATTATTAAATCGAATGCAGTTACTACAATCTCTCATAATATTTTTTATGAACGCTTAGCTGCACATTAAGAACATTGCGCTTTTAAATTGCAGTTTATCGGTTGGAACTGAGTGTAATAAAGTGGTTGTTTGCCTGTTTGGTTGGTTAACTATATGCTTTCTTGCTATGAATGAACTAACTAACTAACTGAATGCCTGGCTAAATGAATGTGTTGGTTGGTTAAATGCATTCGTGTACGAACAGTTGTAGTTTGACTAAGTTGACAATATTATATTTTAGTCAGTTTTTTTTTTTCAATTTCATACACATGGCCAATAACCTAGGCCTCTATGAATATATTTAGAGAAGAGAGTCTGTTTGGATGCACAACTTTTTTTTAACCAACCAAAATGCCAGTGTCAATACTCTTTCTGATATGCAGTGGCCAAAAAAACTATTCGACATGAGCGATGCTAATTTAATTTTTAAACAAAAAAATACAATTTTCGCAGAAATTTTAAATAAAAAAAACGCTTTAAAGTTTATTAGAAGATAAACCCTACAAGCAAAATAATACGAATGTTATTCGAATTCGTATTACTTAGAAGAAAAATGTTCTTGCCGCAACAATCATATTCGTATTGCGGAAGTTTCCCCCATCGGGAGAGATTGTGGTCACAGGTGACATATCTAAGCTATAAGAAATTAATACACCTGGAAGAAAAATAGGAACTGTTGCTAGATAAACATCTAGTTGAAAAGAAGAAGATACCGCCAGATAACCTTCTGGAGGTTGTAATAAGTATATAGAATGAAAAATTATCACTAAATAAATCAAATTATATAATAAAGAAAAGTTGTAAAGTATGTACGTAAATTTTAACATTATATAACACGAAAACTAAAACGCTCACATAAAATATCCATTATGTTGCTAAAAGACAAATAAATTTCTTCAATATTTTTAATTTCTGTAGAATTTTTCAACAATTGAAAAGATTGTGACTGAAAAATAAAAGTATTGTATTCATTTCTTCCAGACGATCTCAATGGGATATCATCAATTTATTGCGAAGGTGATAATCACCTTACTGAAGAAAGGTCGATATTTGGAGGATAAAAATAATAAAAAATTTATTATTTTATATATTTTTCTTGTTTATTGCCTAGTTTTCTTTAAACTGATAAAAATACAATATTACAAAAATATTGCTGATTTTCTTCGAAATAAAAAAAAATAAGATATTGCGTAAATTTCTTTTAGGAAGATTTCTTCCAAATGTTTTTAAAGTTAATACAAATAAAAGTTAATTAAAAAAACCATTTATGTAATGCCATTTACAATTTAAGGTAAGAAAAGTATTGGACATCATAATTTATCCTTCGAAAAATCTCAAAAATTAAATTTTTTCATAACACATAGCTTTTTATTTCCGCTTTAGAACATCTTTTAAGCATTTTGATATAGATTTGACAAGGATAAATTTTATATCATTGCATTTGTTGATATCTGGTGATTATAATGTGTTTTTTGTTATTATTTGCGTATAGTTATAGAGAAAGTTAAGCTTTATATTTGTGGCAGAATGCTTTGGATGATAATAACATAAATAGTTCGGAAATTTTTAATTTCTCAGCAATTTCATGTGAATTTAATTTCAAAATGTCTATATTATACCGATGATACATTAGTCCATCTATAAATACCAAAATACTTACTCCAGACCCTGTCTCATACCGCTTAACCATAACACTTCAACCACTTTATGGTAGCTAAATAATTTCTCTCTTCTACCTCGATATATGGCTTTTGATAAACTAGGACATTCATATTGCGTAAAAAATAATTTTTATGCAATTGCAAAAATTTCATCCTTCCAGTATTTTTTCGATTTCTTCCTCTTACAAATACTAATTTCAATTTTACATCCTTTTTGAGATGTGGGGGTTTCTTTATACCAGACCTGACTCTAAAATTATGTACTTTTTTAATATCCAATATATTTATTATTTTTCACTATTTTTCGACATATTCTAAGCATTTAGTTTGTGATTTTCTTTCACTTTACGTAAAATTTTACGTTTAACCAGATTTTGTAAACCTTAATGACCTGCTGATTCAGATTTATTTTCCAGTGAATTTTCGTTTTGTTTATTTCTTACAAAATAGTGAGATGTTTTCCTTAGCTTTTACGCCTTTTCTACTATTTAATTTTCCATGTTAAAAATAATTAAATATAAAACTTTTTGCTTCAACTGAAGTTTCTTTATTCACACAAAATCACATAAAATTATGTAAAAATATTTAAAACACACTTAATTGTTATTCTAGTTGTAAAATCAACCAGAAAAAAATTAAGAAAATTAATATTGTTATTGAAAATATAAAAGTAAAAAATATGTCAAATACTTTTTTTGCATTTAAATTCGTGTACTGTTTAAAAAATGATAGCACTCAATAAAGTTTTGTGCATTTGGGAACAAATATTACTAAAACTAGAACGAAACACATATTTTCCATAAATATTTTTCATATTATTCGAAATAATTCAATAAGTGTATAAATTTTAATGAAATTATAAGAAATGCAATAATAATTCGAATACTTATTTTGGCCACTGTATAAATACATGTATTAAAGCTCAACAATATGCTGTAAAATTTAAAATTATCATGTGGTCAGTTTTGACATAAATTTGGAATAAAACCACAAAAATTGTATTGTAAATGGGTCATTTTTGTAAATAGATGAAAAATAAATAACGTGAAAGCATTTTAATTTGATATACGTACTAGAACATTTTTCTTAAGAGTTATGAGTTTTGGTAATAATAAAAATGAAAATTCTTTACTTTTTGTTTAAAATAATATTCAAAAACGTAGTAAGAAGTCTAATTATATAAATTATTAATAAATACTTCATTTAAATTTGAAGGTACTAAAAGCTGGAATATGTGAAATATACCAGATGTTTTATACCCTACAGTCTATCATAAACTTAAGGATTTTGTCATATATTGAAAAAGTGTAAATAAATTAGTGTCCCTAGAAACTGCTTTGATGAACTCAATGCAGTTCCCAATCAGCGATTGATAATTATGAATATACAGTGGTTTCCCTGTTTAGCGAATACGTTAAATTGCGAATACATTTTACTAATAAAAATACTTTAAAAGATTTATTTTAAAATCCAAATTTTTACTTTTTAACGTTAAAACTCAATTTAGTTATCTGATAAAAGCAAAAGTAAAAAAAAAAAAAATAAGAAAATAGATTAAATTTTTCAAGTTTCTCATTAACATCAATAATTTTTTTGAATAACAGCTTTCTTTAAGACATTTTTATGTTTAAATTGAAAAGAACGTAAGAAATTTGCAATCGATTATAATCAGGTTCATGGGTGTTTATTATTACAAAGTACAAGCAGAGAAAAAATTTGTTTGGGGAACCATAATCGAACAGTGTCATATTATTTTTAGATTTTATTGTTACTGAAATATTATGTTTGAATGTAGCAACATAACATGGAAAAGTAAATAGTAACAATATGTTCGTGACATAACCGAAATATTGTTGCAATACAATTTTATTATGGATATATATATTTATTTATTTATTTTGAATAATATTTCATAACCTAGCCTTTTGGCCATAATTGGTCACAAATTTCTACTTAACAGATAAATTTAAAATACAATTCATAAATAAACATTTAAATATATAATAACATAAAAGGTAAAAAATACATTTAAAAAGTTATTGCTAATTAATAAAAACAGTTAAATTGCACAAGTCAACCCTACAAAGTCCCATAAACCAAAAAATAATAAAAACAAATGTTAGAAAGTGAAGTCAATCATGTATCTATATTAGCAAAAGCTTGGCAAAAAAAAACTAATTACTACAAAAGTGGTATATACCCAGAAAAACATGTCACACCAACGCATCGCACAGAAACTTGTATAAACTCTTTATATTCCAAAATGTAACAAGCATAAAGTACCACACACAAGGTCAACCGGAAGTTTGACTACAAATTAAGGATTTTTTTTCTATTTGGATATGCAGAAAAAAGTTTTCACCATAATATGATTCTCCAAAAAAATTTTATAATCATACTATGGTTGTGTTGCTAGCATATCACTGCCATGCTTGAAAATGTAACATGGATGAGATGAAACAAAATATGGTTGAGCCGCAACAATATGTCATCAAATTATAAATTCATTTTATTTTATATATACTCATAATATTGCAGTTCAAAAATAATATCAAAAAATTGTCGCCAATTTTCCAAATTGTGTTGGAAGAACAAACATAATTTTATTGTCATTCACTTAATATATTATACAATTTATTGAAATAATAAAACTTAACAACAGTTTCTAGTTCTTTGTTATTAAACAGTTTATTTGTATAAATTAACATTTGTTTAAATGTTGTTATGGGAAGTTTTCTCACTTTTTTTATTTTTATAGTTTTTTTTTTTTAATCATAAATGTAAACGTTTGTATATAATTTAATAACTATTTTATAAATTATATAAAATTTTATTAATACTTGTGTAGTATAATTTTTCAACATAATTTTTGCATGTGTCATATTAAAATACTACAAATTGTTTATTGTTGTCGATAAAACTAAATATAATATTATTAAATAATAATAACAATGATAATAATATTTCTAAAGAAAATTTGGTTTATTGTAGCTAGGATTTCAACGGCAATAGCATGTTCATTAACCAAACATATTGCTAAACATATTGTCCCAAATATGTTGTTATGTAACTAATAACAATAATGTTATTGGAGTAAACAAATTGTTGTTAAAATAAATTTTATTTAGCAATAAAGGATGTTTATGATAACAATATATCATTGCAGGGAAATGAGTGTTGTTGCGCAACGCATGTTATGAACATGTCTTTTCACTGCGTGTGGTGTTCAGAACTCTTTAAAATGTTAAATAAATAATTCTGAATCGAATGAACTTTAAGCGTCGGTCCGACCATTTTTCAGCATAAACGCATCACATGTGGTTAAAATGTCATTGTAAAAAGTACAAGCGAAAGCATAACTGTTATGTAACATTCTTTTTTTTACATTACTTTCATTTACTGATTTTTGATTAGAAAACAGTTTTCAGATGAAAAAAAATATTGTTCAAACAAAAATCCCTAAGTCTCTTCCTTTTGCATGACAAGTGGGGTAGTAATCTTTCAATATGATGAGACAAGTGTTTTCATTTACTTTCCCATATTTTAATGGATATTAATCAAATCAAAGTTTTGGAAAAAATCGTTTTATCGAGTATTAAAATATATGAATTGTTCGTAATATAAGGTACTCAATGGAAAAAATTGTATACGTACTTTAAATCGCGAATTGGTTAAACTGAGTATTCGTTAAACTGGGAAATCACTGTAATTCCATTTGCCCAAAAAACAGATTTGAATTTTTTCCAAAATATATCTCAAAAAGTTCCTAATTTTAAGAAAATTATGGAAAAACTATTTTTTTAAATGTTCTTCCTAAACCTGATGCACCTGATTTTATGATTGTCATGATCATATTTATTATTTGTAACCATTTTTTTTTCAGCAACCATATAATATTAGTTACTCTTAGACTATGGTCACCACAACCAATTTTTTTCTCATCGTGAGGAATCTTCCGCTCTGGCGAACACAAAAAAATTTTTCTTTTTAATTTTACTTTTTCTTAAAAAGCTCAAAATGAAATTTTTTTTGAGACCTATTTCGAAAGCAAGCTCGACTTTTCGGCATAGAGTACAACTAGAGAATTAAAATTTCTTTGAGACCTATTTAGAAAGAAAGCTCAACACTTTTCTGCACAGAATACAACTATAAAATTATATGAGAATTACTTCAATCTAAATTTACTCTTCTTTTTTCAAAACACAAAAACAAATTATGACTAAATCTATTTCATTGTTGCATGAATTAGGTTTTTGACAATTGAATTATATTTTTTTCTCTTATATAAATATATGCTTATTAATCTATGATTTTCTGTATGAAAAAAGTATTAGAACCACGATTTTTAATCGCTAGTATGGAACTAAAAATTAATTACTGAAATTTTTATAATCTTTTTCCTATGTTCAGCTCACCAAACAATAGGCATCATCTGTATATTTGTTTTCAAAGACGAAAATAAAATAACGGAAATAAAAATTCTTTTTTAAAAAATTTTCAAAAATTCAACTTTTTAAATGTAGAACTTTTTACAGTTACATCCAGGATTTTGTCTGTTGTAGTCATACTATATGTTGTAGTCAAATGGTGCATTAACATGTATTGCCAACATTTAAAGAATAGAGTCAAGCTTCAATACTATCTGTGGATATAAAATAAATTCCAAAATTGTGTTTGTGAACTTAAAAAAAAAAAAATTAAAAAATTCAGCTCTGTCAACATAAAATCTTCCCATAATTTAGAGAATGGTGCCGATCAATACTATATATACTATTAATAGATATAATTAAAATTTCCGAACTGTATTTGTGACTTTCTTAAAAAATTTTAAAATATGCAAATTTGCATAATGTGGCATTGGAATTATATTTGTAATTTTTTTTTATTAAAAAAAGTACCATTTGTCAAAAAAATGTACCAAATTTAAAAATCAGAACTATCAAAAACTTTGAAATGCTCTCTTTCTAAATATAATTTCCGATAATGTACCTAGTTTCAAGGAATTTAAAATTTTTCTATATATACTAATTTAAGGGAAAGTTAGTTTAAAGAAAGTTAGCACCAGTTTTAAAAATTTCTGAAAAATATCAAAAAAAAAAAAATAAATAAATAAATAAAAAATACTAATTTCAAAAATAACAAATTAAAAAATACCAAAATAGTAACCAAGAAATACTTATGTGTTATAAAAAACATATTACTATATTTCTTATAAAAATACTAATGTTAAAGGAGGTATGAATTTTCCAAAAAAAGTTTTCAAGCAAGTATTAATAAAATTAACAAATATATATATGTTCTTTTTTGAAATAAGTACCTACTAATATTTAAAATAGTACCGATTTTCCAGACAACACAAACAGTTTAAAAAAATACCGATTAAAAAAGTACCAATAAAAAAATGTTTGTTGGTTTTCTTCATTTTAACTATTTCAAGTTTACTCATTAGATCGTAGTAGATCGTACAATTTTACTGCAGAACTAACTACCCATCTAGACGTAACATAATATGTAAAATTTTTGTGTCAGAGAGTGTCAATTATTAATATTATAATACCTGTTATGAGATGGTTGTGATGAGATTTCTATACAAAACAATTTATAATTTATTTATTTATTTTTTTTTAAGGTTCAATGGATAAAATTTTGAGCTTCATGGATCTCAAGTAAAATATTATGTAGAACAATTCTGTAGAATATTTTTATCTATTAATTTTTAAATCACTTTCAATATATTTCTTACAAACAGAATTGAAGTGACCCTTTATAATAAAATATAAATTATTATATAATTCTGACGAAATGTTTCTAATATTAAAAGCTTCTGAAAAAAATTAAATCCGAAGTATACTTACATTATTACCTTGAAATTGAAATCATATTCCGACTATAGGAAATTATGGAAATTTTGTTTCTAGGTTCGACAGCAATTAAAACAATAAATGTATTCCTTTACAGAAAATTTTACCCAAATTTTATACATTAAAAATAAAATTTCAGTGGGTGTCCATCCCGAGAAATTTTTTTTTGCAAAAAACTAACTTGGATTACTATGATTAATAACATCTTTAAAATTGTTCTATCCTTAATTATGTATTTTTCTAAAAAATGCTATCAAACTCACATAAATATATTTTACTCATTTGCACTAGAATATATACTTTGTAAAATGTATCTTATATTAATGTTAAGCTGTCGCTATTGTTAATTATTTCGGTTTAAAATTAAAAATGCCGACTACTGGTATATGCCGAATTTAAGAACACTTACCCTATTATTGCCATAAATTATTATATATTTAATTTGATTTTAAGAATATCATATTCCATATTCATTGAGAAAAACAGTAATGCAAAAAATGATTATGAAATAACTTTCGATGGATATTTGTTTAACCCATTTATGGGGGTTTTTAAGCCAAACTGCAAAAAATACTATTAGGCACAGTACACATCTATGTCTAATGGCAAAAGAAAACAAGTATATTCGAATGTATCTACTTTAAAATTTCACCTTATTTGGGAGTTGGGCGGTAAAATGGTAGGATCATGCCTATTTTTGGTTTCCATGTTTACATTTTATATTGATCCTTGAAATAATTATACAAAATGTCATTGACGTATTTGCTTTTACTTAATATCTATCGGAGGAAAAGTATGTCTGGATTTACAACGGAAACCAAACTTTTGGCTCACAACTAGTTGGTATATTAACCGATTTTACCCATTTTCAATACCAAACAAACATTATATAAGAAAAATATTTTAACCAAATTTCCTAGGTGGTTCGCTCTGAGCCCTATACTTCTTTCATAAGACACACAGACGGACGAACACAGCTAGATTGCCTCAAATTTTCATTTTCGGAAATACTACTAGAGAATAATAAAAATATAATATTTTAATGAAAAACTTTTTTAATCAAGATATGATTGATTATGGATTGAGTCTTCTTTCTTGTCTCAATATATTATATATGTCTCTTTTTATATAAAATTTTTTGTTCTTAAAAGTTAGAAAAAATTTTCTTTTAATAATCGACGAATTTCTACAGTATGGTAGAAACAAAATACTATAAACCAAAAGTTACAGAATAGTTAAGAAGTTTAGCTCATTTAAGTTTTATATATTTTTTTATATTTTTTGTTTTTATGTTTATCTCATTTACTATATGGCTTTTAATATTACTACAGTCATTCGTTCATCCATTCATACAAAATTGTTTTGTTTGTATTATTGTCGTCACTTTAGTGACTAATACTTAAATGATGATTATTAAGTATTAAATGATACTAAAGTCAAAGAAATGTTTTTTTTTTCTATTATTTGTTGTCGATATATTTTTTTGTTTTTAAGTGCAATTATCAATTAACCTTGACAGTCTTGTATTGATACAGGGTTACTTTAATTTATTGAGGATTGTAAGAAAGAAATTTTACTATATGTAGTTTTTTGAGACAAGGACAAAGTTTATACTGAAATTTTATTAAATAATGACTTTTAGTATTTTTAAATTTATTTTCAAAAATAATATGAATTTTTAAAATTCATTATAATAAATAATATTAATTTTAAAAATAGTTTTTTTCTATTTTTATATTTTTTAGCCATATTCCTTTTAACAATATTATTATTTCAGCTACTACGTATAAAATTTATCACTTTAAAGTTCAAAAACCTAATAAATTTATTAAAATATAAGACACATGTACAAACAATAAAAATATCAATATCTACGAGTTTTTTTTTCTTTTTTGGTTTCTAATGCATTTTAGTCTATAAAAGAGTACGAGTAGGAAAATGTATTTGGTAACAACCAACAAATAGCTTGAACGAAATACTGACATGTTTACCTCACTGTCATGTTTTGTTTGATTGTCTACCAGCTCATTAATATTCAAAAATTCTCTGTTATTTTGTGTATATTGTATGTAACGTTCTCTTTATTATAAATTTTCATCAGATTAAAGTATTTTAACACTCCTCCTCTATTGTTTACTTTTAGGCTATTTAAAGAAACTTTTGTGATAAGGACTTGTTTCTCAATATTTTTTCTTTAGGGGATTGCAAAATTTAAGCAAAATTTGCAATATTGTCTCATTTATGTATTCTAATAGCATTAGCTCATTTTTGAAACTTTGTAAACATTTATGAGATTATTAAATATAGTGTTACCAAAACTACTATTTTTTTTTATTAAAAAAATAAGAAAATATAAAAGAGCACAACATTAAATTAGTTTTTTTTTTTAATTCTTCTTGGGGTTTTGAAAAACCTTTTTTGACAAGTTCAATTTGATTTTTCCTAGAAAAAATTCACAAAAATTGAATTGAGTGAAGTTTACAAAATTTTCATTTGAATAAGATTTTGCGAAATTTATATAGAAAAAATTAAAAATTAAATGCCAAAATAATTTATTCAATAAGAAAAAAATTGCACCTCTTACCAAAATGTTAATTACTTAAAACTGTAAATTCTAGAAAACTATATTCTGTTTCCAATTAAACGCTTTAAAGTTTCACTTTCGGTATAAAACTTGTCTAAATGTTTAAATGTTTTTATATATATCTGATTTTAAATTATTGTAACAAATGTCAAAATTATCGTTTGTTTTTCAAATGTTTTTAAAACTAATTAAATAATTATTGAATTTATTAATTTTTTAATTAAATTTAATATAAAACCAAAAAGCAGAGTAAATTGAATCACTTTATATAATATTTTTTTTTTAATTGGTATTTGTTTAGAGCATTGGTACTTTATTGAACAGTAATAAATTTTTTCAAGAATATATGCTTTTTAAAGAAAAAAAAAAAAAAAAAAAATTAATTATTTTTTTTTTGATTTTTTATAAATTTCTTGAGTGACTAAAAAAACGGCGAAACTACACCAAACCATGAGGTAAATAAGTCAAGATATTGAAACAAATTCGTTCATCTAAATATGGTGCTTTTTATTGTAATATACGAATTGACAAAACAGGTATAAAATAATATAATTAATTGAGGTAAAATAAATTAAAATTCGATTAATAATACAGAAACAAAATCAGTGCACTGTGAAAATCATTAATTAAATGAAAAATCTACAGCTATTAAGAACTTTGAAGCTGATTGCAACGTTCCTGGATGATAAGTTGGATTCGGCATACTAAGAGTATGGCGAATGCTCCCCAGGAAGATTCTTACCAATTTTTTTCCATACTTTAAATGAATTTATAAAAACAGTTGTTGTCAATTCTATCAAGTTTATAGCACCGGACCCAAAACCTAAAAAAGTTATCAAAGAAAATAGCGAAATACTTTCGATAGTTTCGAAAAAACAATTAATCACGTATACCACCGATATCAAATGTAAATTGAGAAATATCAAAGCTGAACGGCTCAAAGATTTGCGAGGAATAGAAAATCATTAAGTATCACAAAAAATATTATTTCGTTCTCAAGATAATAAGCAATAAGAGATGTGGCCCTGTGTGCAATAACAAATATTTACTTTCTATGGGGCTACTACAGCCTACGGCCTGATCCTACCCGATCAATTTTCATCGTAAATTACGGAGATTGATGGAAAAGTTATTAAGATTTTTGCTGTATAATTTCTTAAGATATACGATATTTAATAAATTTGTTCTATGGGGGTATCATCCTATAATTAGTATTTTCTTTGTAATGGGGATACTATTTCTCCTGGTCTTAGCCTTTTCATTTTTATCTCAGTTATGGAAGATAATAAAAAAATATTAAAATTGAAATATTTTTGCCTATATAGATTTTAAGTTATCTGATAATTAATACTTTCTTTGTATGGGAGGTACTACTCCCCTGCTCCTAGCCTATTTTAATTCTGTCGTTCGCAGGATGATACTGTGAAAATTTCAAGAAATTTTTATATATTTTTTTGGAACATTTTAAATGTTTTCTAAAAATTTATACTTTTTAGCCATTCCTTTTTGCTATTTTCGAAAATTTAAATCGTTACATAAAAAATTAATTAATGTCATTTTCTTTGCAAATAGGTGAACCTTTTAACATTAATCCTTTTGTTAAATTAATAATTTTCATTTATGAAATTTTTTAAAGCTGCTACTTTTTTTTATAATGAACATCGTTTTTTCGAATGTCTTTCCTGTACACATGTTCTGTAACTCGTGAAAACCTTTTGAAGCAATTTTAAAATACTAATACTCATGCAGGTTTTAACAGAATGAATCATATAATATTTAAAGTGAACAAATTTAGTGTCAACAAAAACAGGCGATTTATTATTAATCACCTTATTGTAAACAAGACGACTATACGACTATACTCCAAAGTTGAAGAACATGGGTACTGGAATAAACATGTACATACATATATTTTTTAAAACCTCAGATAAACATATATTAAAATATTAAAAAATATTTTAAAAATTTGCTTCAATTCCGTAATACCGAAATTTATGATCTAGTAGAATAAGTCAAAAAAGCTTTGAGTTTCTTTACTCGAAAGATTTCAAAAGTTTCGTAATTCGGAAAAAAATTTAAATTTAATGAAAAGCAAATTTATAGGGCATTCAGACCGACTCGAAATTACTTACCCTTGTGATTTCGGCCGAAATTATGTTGAAATTATGTGATTTCCCGTACACTTTGTCAGTTTCAAAATTACATAATTTTGTGTAATTTCGGCGAAATTACATTGAAATTACGGTACCCATCTCTGTACAACTCTGAACATTTTTTGAAAAATATATTTTTTCAACTGTGTACAACTTATTTCAACAGCGAGATGTAAAAAAACAGCTGGCAGCTTTTTTTTCACATAAACAAAAAAAAAAAAAAAAATGAGTAATATTTAAAAATTATTTTCTTAAAGTTTTATGCAAAAATGTGACAAAAGAACAAAAATTAAATAAAAAATTATGTTTTATCGACAAAAAGAATATCTTTTAATCAATATCTTGAACAAATTGATATAAAAAAGTATTCACGAAATTACATCAAATGTCATTTAACCGATATGTACAGTATGAATTTCGTTTGTAATTTCGCGCCGGTCTGAATGCGCTATTATTTAATATCTCTCTTACCAACTAATGGCAGCCCTAAAAACACAAAATTTAAATCTCAGATTGAAATAAAAACAAATTCTTCTAAGATTAAACCAAAAAATAAAACAATAATAAACATAAACCGATTAAAGTACCATTCATAAACAAACAGTAATATGATTTTCAAAATCACTTTAAGAAAATGTCTCCAATTTGAGAAAAAAGTACTTAAAATCAATTAACACATAAATTGAGTTTTTCATTCATTTAAAAGTCAAAATAGAGATGAAATCATAAAAATGCTCCCAATTATTGTACACATTTTACTGTTATTATTTATGCATTATACTCCCTTTCATATGAGTATAGTCAAGCTATTGTTGTTGAGGAAAAACACAGAGAGAGAGCCATAATAACTTTTGGGGAGAAATAAAAGCGTCAAAACTGATAAAAGAAAACAGTTCTGAAAAGTAAACAAGCGAGCGCCAAGTTAGTATTTTATAACGGTTGTTTGCGTATGGACGTGTTTTGGTTAAAATAAAAAAACGCTTCAAGTAAAAAGGTTACGTTGTTTTATTGTTTGTGTTGTGGTGTGTGTGTATGTGAGTGAATGATTGTAAGCCAGAAATTTTCTTTAACTTGGTCTACATACATAACCCAAAAAAAAAAATATGTTGTGGGGGAAATATTTATGTTTATAAATGCGAGTATTTTTGTTATTCGATAGTTAATGACGACACAATAGAAAAACCCGTTATTTAAGAAAATTAAACAAAAACAAACAAACGAAAAAAACAAAATTGGAATTTTAAAGCTACTATTTATAACTTGGTTTACTTTATTTTCATTTTAATTACAATTTCAGTTTCATTTGCATAAAATAAACACAAAAAGTGTATAATTATAATAAAAACCTACAAACAACCCAATAAAACAAAATAAATTTAAACATGTGGCCTTTAAAAAGTGTTCTTATGAATTGGATTTGTTATACTTAAATTATTAATTAAGTTTTATGTGAAATATAATATTTGTTAAAAAGTGTGCCTTAAAGAAAACCTAAAAATTAAAAAAAGAAATAAAAAAAAAACATCCATAAGTGGCCGACAATATGACGACGCTTAGACGTCTTAAATTTAATGGATTTACAGCATTATTTGTTATTGTTTTAAGTTTTATAACAACCATTAAAACACAAAATAGTGAATTATTTGAATCTGCGGAGTTTCCCAACAGCCAGTATGACGTCGACCCAGATTTTCATACCAACACACAATTGCAGTTTGCCCCACCACTGCCAACTACCAAATCACCACCACCCCTATTGGGACCTGACGACAACACGCTGATGTCATCATCAGCGTCTGCCTCAATATCATATACAGAATTGAAAGGTGGCAGTATAACAAGTGAACGTATATTACGTTCTAGTGAAAGTCCTTATGCTGTACGTGAACACATTACTGTGGAAAAGAGTGGCAAGTTAATAATTGAACCTGGTGTTCGTTTGGAATTTGCACCAACTGTTGGTATAACCGTACGAGGTATTCTACATGCAGTGGTAAGTTTTCTTCTGCTATTTTAAATTAATTAAATACGAATTTAGTGCATAAAGCAAACGTTATACGTTTATTATTATTATTATTTTTATTTAATTATTTGACTTAACAAGTGTAATTGACACACTTACTCATTTCATTTTGATCTTGTTCTTGCTAAAGTTTTTTAGTTTTTGTTTTTATTTCAAATGCCAGTGATTCATGAGGTTCAACCTCATAAATGTTTGTTTACAGTCTGTTTTTTTATTATTATTGCTTTTATGTGTAATTGAAATACTTTTTTTTTCAAAGAAATTCACCTGTTGCTTGAATACATTTTGTTTATTCTTATCAGTCTAAAAGCTTTTTATCTACAACTTGTCGTATCTGAGTGGTTGTAATGCTTTGTGATAACAATATTGCGGAATAATTTGCTCTGTTTAAGGTTGACGTAGGCCCATATGAGCGAATATTTACGTTTGTTTTAGTTTATAGTGGATTTAGTGTATCCAAATGCGAGTGTTTGTAAATGATTTATTTTTAGGGGAAATTAAGTACGTTAAAGTTTTTAATTATTCTTTATTACTACATAATAGATTATAGAAAAATAAAATGATATTGACAATAAACATAATAGCTTTTTCCGGACAAATTCTTTTTATACAAAAACATTATCCGGTTCAATTTTCTATGAACAAACTTTAGCCGCACAAAAATTTCTACAACCAAACTTTACTGGACAAAATATTTTATAAATAAATTACATCCGGGCAAAATCTTCTAAAAAATTTTCTAAAAGAAAATTTTACCAAAAAAAAAAAAAAAAAATTATAAAAAAAATTACCGGACAAAATTTTCTATAAAAAAAACTACAAGGGTAAGGTTTTCTATAAGAAAATATTATTATTTTCTATACGAAAAATGTATGTGGATATTATCGGGATAAAATTTCCTATAAGAAAACATATTCGATAATATTTTCCATAAACAAATTTCGACCGGAGAAAACTTTTACCTGTACAAGATTTTTTTTTGTAAACAAATTATATATATCAAAACTTTCAAAAAGATCTATATTCGGGCAAAATTTTCTATCACAAAGATTTGTCCGTACAAATTTTACAGATAAAATTGTCTATAAGAAAACTTTATCCAGATAATATTGTCTATAAGAGAACTTTATCCATATAAAATTGTTTATTTGAACAATTTATTCAGATGAAATTTTAAAATAAGAAAACTTTATACAGATGAAATTGTCTGTAAGAAAACTTTATCCAGATGAAATTGTCTACAAGAAACTTCATCCAGATAAAATTGTTTATTAGAACGCTTTATTTAGATGAAATTTTCTATAAGAAACTTTATCCAGATGAAATTGTCTATAAGAAAACTTTATCTAGATAAAATTTTCGACAAGAAAATTTATCCAGATAAATTGTGTATAAAAAAACTTTATCCACATAAAATTGTCTATAAGAAAACTATAACCATATGAAATTGTCTATAAGAAAACCTTATCCAGATAAAGTTGTCTATAAGAAAACTTTATCCAGATAAAGTTGTCTATAAGAAAACTTTATCCAGATAAAGTTGTCTATAAGAAAACTTTATCCAGATAAAGTTGTCTATAAGAAAATTTTATCCAGAGAAAATTTTCTATAGGGAAACATTATACTGATAAAATTTTCTATAGGAAAACTTTATCCAGATAAAATTTTCTATAGGAAAACTTTACCCAGATAAAATTTTCTACAGGAAAACTTTATTCAGATAAAATTTTTTATAGGAAAACTTTATCAAGATAAAGTTTTCTATAGGAAAACTTTATCCAGATAAAATTTTCTACAGGAAAACTTTATCTAAATAAAATTTTCTACAGGAAAACTTTATCTAGATAAAATTTTCTATAGGAAAACTTTATCTAAATAAAATTTTCTATAGGAAAACTTTATCTAAATAAAATTTTCTATAGGAAAACTTTATCGAGATAAAATTTTCTATAGGAAAACTTTATCTAGATAAAATTTTCTATAGGAAAACTTTATCTAGATAAAATTTTCTATAGGAAAACTTTATCTAGATAAAATTTTCTATAGGAAAACTTTATCTAGATAAAATTTTCTATAGGAAAACTTTATCTAGATAAAATTTTCTATAGGAAAACTTTATCTAGATAAAATTTTCTATAGGAAAACTTTATCTAGATAAAATTTTCTATAGGAAAACTTTATCTAGATAAAATTTTCTATAGGAAAACTTTATCTAGATAAAATTTTCTATAGGAAAACTTTATCTAGATAAAATTTTCTATAGGAAAACTTTATCTAGATAAAATTTTCTATAGGAAAACTTTATCTAGATAAAATTTTCTATAGGAAAACTTTATCTAGATAAAATTTTCTATAGGAAAACTTTATCTAGATAAAATTTTCTATAGGAAAACTTTATCTAGATAAAATTTTCGACAAGAAAATTTATCCAGATAAATTGTGTATAAAAAAACTTTATCCACATAAAATTGTCTATAAGAAAACTATAACCATATGAAATTGTCTATAAGAAAACCTTATCCAGATAAAGTTGTCTATAAGAAAACTTTATCCAGATAAAGTTGTCTATAAGAAAATTTTTTCCAGATAAAATTTTCTATGGGAAAATTTTATCCAGAGAAAATTTTCTATAGGGAAACATTATACTGATAAAATTTTCTATAGGAAAACTTTATTCAGATAAAATTTTCTATAGGAAAACTTTACCCAGATAAAATTTTCTACAGGAAAACTTTATCCAGATAAAATTTTCTACAGGAAAACTTTATCCAGATAAAATTTTCTACAGGAAAACTTTATCCAGATAAAATTTTTTATAGGAAAACTTTATCAAGATAAAATTTTCTATAGGAAAACTTTATCCAGATAAAATTTTCTACAGGAAAACTTTATCCAAATAAAATTTTCTACAGGAAAACTTTATCTAGATAAAATTTTCTATAGGAAAACTTTATCTAAATAAAATTTTCTATAGGAAAACTTTATCTAGATAAAATTTTCTATAGGAAAACTTTATCTAGATAAAATTTTCTATAGGAAAACTTTATCTAGATAAAATTTTCTATAGGAAAACTTTATCTAGATAAAATTTCTATAGGAAAACTTTATCCAGATAAAATCTTCTATAGGAAAACTTTATCCAGATAAAATTTTCTATAGAGAAACTTTATCCAGATAAATTTTTCTATAGGAAAACTTTTTCCATATGAAATTTTCTATAGGAAAACTTTTTCCAGATAAAATTTTCTATAGGAAAACTTTTTTCAAATAAAATTTTCTATAAAAAAGCTTTATCGAGATAAGATTTTTTATAGGAAAACTTTATCGAGATAAAATTTCTATAGGAAAACTTTATCGAGATAAAATTTCTATAGGAAAACTTTATCGAGATAAAATTTCTATAGGAAATCTTTATCGAGATAAAATTTTCTATAGGAAAACTTTATCCATATAAAATTTTCTATAGGAAAACTTTATCCAGATAAAATTTTCTATAGGAAAACTTTATCCAGATAAAATTTTCTATAGGAAAACTTTATCCAGATAAAATTTTCTATAGGAAAACTTTATTCAGATAAAATTTTCTATAAGAAAACTTTATCCAGATGATATTGTCTATAAGAAAACTTTAGCCAGATAAAATTGTCTATAAGAAAACTTTATCCATATAAAATTTTTTATTAAAACAATTTATTCAGATGAAATTTTCTATAAGAAAACTTTATCCAGATGAAATTGTCTATAAGAAAACTTTATCCAGATGATATTGTCTACAAGAAACTTTATCCACATAAAATTGTCTATAAGAAAACTTTATCCATATGAAATTGTTTATTAGAATGCTTTATTCAGATTAAATTTTCTATACGAAAACTTTATCCAGATAAAATTGTCTATAAGTAAACTTTCTCCATATAAAATTGTTTCTTAGAACAATTTATTCAGATGAAATTTTCTAAAAGAAAAATTTATCCAGATGAAATTGTCTATAAGAAAACTTTATCCAGGCAAAATTTTCTACAAGAAACTTTAACCATATGAAATTGTCTATAAGAAAACTTTACCCAGATAAAATTTTCTATAAGAAAACTTTACCCAGATAAAATTTTCTATAAGAAAACTTTACCCAGATAAAATTTTCTATAAGAAAACTTTATCCAGATAAAATTTTCTATAGGAAAACTTTATCCAGATGAAATTTTCTATAGGAAAACTTTATCCAGATAAAATTTTCTATAGGAAAACTTTATCCAGATAAAATTTTCTATAGGAAAACTTTATCCAGATAAAATTTTCTATAGGAAAACTTTATCCAGATAAAATTTTCTATAGGAAAACTTTATCCAGATAAAATTTTCTATAGGAAAACTTTATCCAGATAAAATTTTCTATAGGAA
The DNA here is from genome assembly GCA_932274085.1 of Protocalliphora azurea. NCBI lineage: Eukaryota > Metazoa > Arthropoda > Insecta > Diptera > Calliphoridae > Protocalliphora > Protocalliphora azurea. Next base: position 154,964,013 of record OW026520.1, read on the forward strand.
AACTTTATCCAGATAAAATTTTCTATAGGAAAACTTTATTCAGATAAAATTTTCTATAAGAAAACTTTATCCAAATGAAATTTTCTATGGGAAAACCATATCTAGATGAAATTTTCTATAGGAAAACTTTATCCAGATGAAATTTTCTGTAGGAAAACTTTATCCAGATGAAATTTTCTTTAGGAAAACTTTGTCCAGATGAAATCTTCTATAGGAAGACTTTATCGCGATGAATTTTTCTTTAGGAAAATTTTACCAGATAAAATTTTATCTAGGAAAACTATATCCAGATAAAATTTGTTTTGGGAAAACTTTATTTCTATTAGAAAATTTTATTCAGATAAAATTTTCTTTAAAAAAACTTTACCCGGATAAAATTTTCCATAAATAAATTTTCCGTAAGAAAAAAACTTGATCCAGATAAAATTTTCTATAAAAAATCTTAATCACGCTAAAATGTTCTACAAAAAAATCTTTGTCCGGAATGGTTTATTATAAGAAAACTTTATCCGTATAAATTTTTCCATAGAAAAAGTTTATCTAAAACGTTTTTCGATGGAAAAACTTAATACGTAAGTATTTTTCCATTATAAATTTTTATCCGGATAAATTTTTCTGCAGGTGTCCTGAATTACCAGAACTGTGGGATAGTATAGAGAAAGCGTTCTCTTTGAGAAGAAAATGAGGATTTTGGTTTTTAGTTTTTCATATTTATCTGCGAACTTTCGACAAACAAGTGGAAACGAATTGGTCGCACCTGACATGAACTTGTAATTATATAAGAATTTTTCGTTCTGAACTTGTGTTGCAAATTAGATATATATAAATGCTAAATAAATGACAAGCATATTTTAATTGAAAGCGGAAATACCTTTATGTAAAAAATATTTGAAATAATATTTCAATGAAATATTAACAATTTTGCAAGACTTATTTTACTCGAAACCAAATTATTTTGCTAATAAAATTACATGCTGAAGGTTATTAAGTTCTTTCAACACAAATAAATTTTGTAAAAAAATCTAGAATAGTTTTAATATTATCTAACTGTTTTATAAATTATCAATAGATTCAATTATTAATTGCTTTGCCTACGGAAGTCTATAGTTCATTTATATAAAAAACTTCCACTCTAATAACAGCTATTTCCGTTTTAACCACTTTATCTTTATTACCACAATTGTGATGGGAAAAATCTACTACTGAAGGTATGATTTCACACTAAAATGTAATGTAACCTTATAAATGATTTCCTCCCCTTTTTTTAGAACATTATTGTGTACTGGTATGCCTGCTCTTTTGGTCTTCCTGCCAACGAACGCTTTAGTGTCATGCATAAGTATTTTAGATCAAGAACAAAATGCATTGGAGACAAAAAATAAAAATAAAGAACACAACAACTAAAGTGACTAATACAAAACTGATAGTAATTTTACAAGAAAAAGCATAAAATTTTATTTTAAAATGAGCAAAAGATACATATGTATTTTGCGGAAGCAAGAGGTCAATGTATGCATGATTAAGTATAAATTTAAAAAAAAAAATCACACTATGGACATCATGACACATCTTTAGATATATCTTTATTAAAAGCTTTAATAACGCATAAATAAATTATTTTATTTTTCATAATTAAATTTTCTTTACAAATTACAACAATAAATGAATAGACAGACAATTGTCTGAACAAACACGCTTCATGTACATATGTATGTTTGTATGTAGGTTTTGTTATAGCTTGGTGCTGGTTGTATGATAAAAGTTAAAGAATGAATCTAATTGAGGAATGTGTCTTTGAAGTTTGTTGAAAGAAAAAGCGAAATAAAAAATAACTTCCTATTATGTAAGTTGCAAGAATTTTAAAGACACATTAGAGAGGTCATTATTTGTGTAGAGTAACTTTATTTTTTAAAAGAAAATATTAAGAAATTTTGTACAAAACTATGAATGACCCTAATGAATTTATAGCTTGATTATGATGACTACTTATTAGGTTATTTGTTCAAGCATCAGATAATAATTGTAGACATAAGAGTGAGCTCGTATTGTCTTATTAACACATCTTTAGGTCAGGAGGTCATGTAAAGTTAATTGTATTTAAGTGTTTATAAAAAAATTTACATGTGTTTTTAGAGAGACTGTTTTTGTGGTTCTGTATTGGTGATCTTATGCTAATTTAATTATTTTTGTATTGATTATTACAGGGAAATCCAACGGCACGCATTACTTTAACAGCACAAGGTCATAATATAGAATTGCCCGATGTAGAAGAACGTGGCATACGTTTGGTAGACGGACCCACACCCTTAGAGGGTAGGTTAGAACTGTTTCACAAAGGGTCATGGCGGTCTGTTTGTACTAATTCAAGAAAGTAAGTTTTTTTTTATGATTAAATAAAAAAACATATTTTTAAGTTATTAAATTCTTCTTTGCAGTTGGACTATTATAGACTATGAGGTGGCTTGTAGACAATTGGGTTTCAAAGGAGGCCACTTTTGGAATTGGGTAGATCGTTCCCCGGGACAAAAATCACGTTTGCTTTATGAATTACCCAATTGTAAAGGTTCCGAGAATTCCTTATTAGATTGCCAATGGTCTTCTAGACAGCTGGGTTCAGGAGTATGTGATTATCATAGTGATATTGGTATACAATGCAAGGCCATACACAATATCCAATTAACACATTGGCGTGGTTTATATTTTGAAAATGCTCCTACTACCAAGACCTTGGCCAGAGACAATACTGTTTATTACACCAAGTCAAAATCAACTTTGAAGTATGTAGACATAATAAGAGCGGGAAATGGTTTAAGGCAAGCTGCTAAATCTGCTTTGGAATCCATAGGCATACCTCCAGTATTGCAACATGTAGTCATTACCCATTCCGCCTATACAGGATTTAATGCTACTCGTCCCTATGGTGGCTTTCACATGCAAAATGTTACCATAAGAAAAAGTAATGGTATTGGTATCTTCGTCAACTCCAGTCAGGGTTATGTGCAGTTAAATAGTTGTAATGTTCAAGATAATTTTGCTGATGGTGTTAAATATGTGGGTCACGATTTGAGGGTGGACGAGAGACCCGATAGATCTTCTATATATGATTTCTGCACTTTACCTACAACATCAGGGCAAACTTATCCTATAACATTGTCTTTTACTCAGAAATTTTATGCTGGATCTGCAAAAGAATGTGCCAAATATTTCTTTACTAAACCCGGCTATGTGCTAACAGTGCAATTTGAACAATTTGTATTGAAAAATAATGAAACGGCTACAGTGGAAATATTTGATGGTGCTTCAGGTAATGATCGTTTATTGTTTGCGTGGCAGGCTCGTAACTATACCAGACCTCAGAGTGTTACCTCAACTCAGGAGAAACTTTATATAAGAATCAAAGCTCATATGCGTGAAGAAATCAATGGCTTTATACGCATAACTACCGGAGACTCGAGTGCATTTGATTTAAGAGTTTTAGACTCCACCGTGCAAGATAATAGTGGTCGTGGTATAGCTGTAGATAATTTAAGATCTAGATTGCATGTCCATACTTCTTCAGTATCGGGTAATGGTCATGTGGCTGGTGTTCATATAACATCAGGTGCTGGTGATGTTAATATAACCGAGACGAATATAAGTTACAATCAAGGTTCTGGTGTTAATATCACCTATGCAGGTGGTAATCGTAATGTATCACGCAGTTATGTGAATTTTAATAAAGGTTTTGGTATAGCGGTATGGTTAAATGAAACTTCAGATCCCAATAGGGTAGAATATATACCTTTCAATCAGACAACAGCAGTAGAATACTCACATCTGAATTCTAATTTGGAAACAGGCATATTGCATGGTAATTTCTGCCAACCTTTATGGATAAATATAACTGGCAATTATTTTAATGGCAGTAAAGATAATGATATACGTTTGGAATCTTGTTGGCGTACTTTGGAACCCAATGATCCCAATATGCGTGTACAAATAGGTCATAATTCTTTTGAGAATAGTGAACAAAATTCCATATATATAAGTCCAGCTTTAAATTTACAAGGAAGAATAGAATTTAATCAATTCCGTTATGGTTTATATGGTTGCATATATATACGCAATGATTTTATATTCCAGGAATTCAATGTTATGCCTGTACGTCTTATAATACAAAGTAATTATTTTATCAAAAATCAAGGTGTTCACGTAGTATCTTTGGGTTTATCACCCTATAGTCGTAAAGATGTACAAAGTTTGCTGTTTACCCGTAATTTTGTAAGAGAAAATCGTATAACAGAATTCTTTGGTCCTCCCGTGGAAGGCAGTGAAGGTTCTGATGGTGCTGGACGTTTAAATCCTAGATCTCGTGTAGCTGCCGCTGTAGTAGTGGGTTCAAATAATGTAGATGTTTTTCGTAATATTTTACATAATTTAGATTCTACTTATGAAATTGGTTCTCAATTAAGTGATCAAAGTCAAATCATTAATGCCACCTATAATTGGTTGGGTCATACAGATGAAACCAAGATTTATGCTCGTTTATTTCATCGTAATGATCGCTATAATTTGGCTAAAATTGAATATATACCCTATCTGCTACATAGTTCAAATCCCGGTTCTACTACCGTAATTGCTATATCCACATTCGTACCCCGGTTTTATCAAGAAGGTTCAGAATACATAGGAGGTGAAGTGGACGGTCAAGAAATGATACCAGCGGGCACTTACACTGTTAATAAAGATATCAATATAAGACCGGGTGGCAAATTAATATTACAGCCAGGAGTAACTTTACAATTTGAACCTAGTGTGGGCATGATGGTGGCTGGTAAATTGGAGGCTCGAGGCAGAAGACCTGATGATATATTTTTAACTCTCAAACGTAATACCGTAATGCCTATGGATTCTTCCACGAATCATGAAATGATGGATGTAGAAAATTTAGATATGGATACGGAAACAGTTAGTACAGGCGAAGAATCTCCCCATGTAAATGTAAGACTTTTAGGCGGAGCTGGCCCTTATGAAGGACGTTTACAACTTTATTTAAATGGTCGGTGGGGTACGGTATGTGATTATGGTTGGACTGAACTTAATGCCGCTTTAGTGTGTCATCATTTGGGTTATACTTTGAATCCCAAAGATTGGCGCTTGCTGAGATCTCAAATGCCTGCTGTAGGTATAACCGAAGATGTTATAGTTTCCAATGTACGCTGTACGCCTCATGATCGTGATATAACAAAATGTAAAGCTGAATATTTATATAGAGGAGATTTTGAAAATTCTTGTTCTCATGAAAATGATGTGGGTATACGTTGCTATGAAGGAGCCTGGGCAGGGGTAAGATTCAGCATGTTGGCCGAAAGAGCTGATCTCCAGTATGTTACCATTGAGAAGGCGGGACTGTTTGATTATACCACTAATACCTTTAAGCCAGCTTTACAAATGGATTTTGCCCGCCATAATTTAGAAAATGTAAGAATTGTGGATAATTTAGATGATGGCTTGGGTGTTATATATGCCGATATTTATGGTGGCAAATCGATAAATAATATACGCAATTCTGAATTTGTGGGTAACCGTGGTAGTGGCATAAGTTTAAAGCAGCTAGATTTTAGAATACAAGGTTCCATTATCAAGAATAATAGAGGCAGTGGTATTTCCCATGATCCAGTGATAGCCGCCAATGATCAATTGGAAATAGGAGGATGGTTTAAAATGGCCATAGATTTTAATACATTTGAGACAAATTATGAACCCTATAATTTACCTTTTGATGAGGGCAATATTGAATTGAGTAATTGGGAAAGCAAATACATACGTACTCAAGAGGTATTAGGTGAGGCAGTAAACAAAAAATTATTTGTTAGATGTCCTGCCGGTTATGTATTGGGTATTCAACTACTAAATCCCATACAGAATCAATCAACGGAAAGTGTAATTATTCTTAATTCACAAAGTGAAAACCAAAGATCACAAATATGGGATGTTAAAAGAGATTTAAATGTTTTTCCGACCACCAGCAGTAGTTATGGTATTGTTATTTATTATGAAAGTGGTCTGAATGCTTTGGGAGGTGCAGTTTTAATGTTAACTACCGTAGTAGCTCCCGTGCAAAACATACGCAATCGGGTGGTAGGAGGACCAGTACCTTCTTTACATTTAAGATCTACTAAGATACAGAAAAACTTAAGAGGCTTATCAGCTATTTATTATAATAGATATCGTGGCAATGAAGGAGAATATTATTTAAGAAAAGCCAATGAATCCATTAAAATCGTTAATTGTGAAATTAGTAATAATGACTTGGAGGCTGTGTTACTTAATTCTCCCTATTGGGATGTTATTAGTAGTAATTTATCCGAAATAACTTTACATGTAAATAGCTCTACTATTACACAAAATGGTTATGGCATACGACAACTTTCTAAGGATTTGAGATCGTCCAACAATCTTTTCCACTATGTTATACAAGATACCACGGTTGAGGATAATAAAAATGGTGGCTTCCAGGTTTATTTGCCCTATGTATGGCAATATAATGAAAACTTTACGCATAGCATACATTTTGGCAATACCACTTGGCAACGTAATCGTAATTTTGCTATAGAGGTCTCGGGTCATTATGCAGATTTCAATATAACCTCTAATGCTTTTTTAAACAATCAATGCCCTCATAGTTTAATAGCAGTGGCAGGAATGGAAAAACGTATTAAATTTAACTACAATCGTATAGAGCAAAATATGGCTAAAAGTGTTATGGAATTTAAGGCTGATAGTTTAAGTGAAAAATTGGGAGAAGTTAAAGCCAGTATAGAATATAATACCATTAAGAAAAATTCTAATTATGAACCTTTAAGGCATCTACCAGCCTTAACACATGCCACTAAATTGGCGGCGCAAAATTTTATACCCACCACAGTAATACGTATTGATGGTATACAAAATGTTAAACTATATCGTAATCTTATAGCGGAAAATACTCTTAGATATAATCTAGTGGCAGGCTTGAGATCAGCTAGATTGGATAATTATTTTCATGCCACTGAAAACTGGTGGGGTTCTAGTGATATTGATTATATAGAATCTAAAATATTTGATTTTGATAATTGGAATGATCATGCTGATGTTATTTTTCAACCCTACCTCATAGAAGACTCATTTGATGCTAGTGTTTCTTTGGTTAAAGAAAATCGGGATGTTATAAATATGAATTCATGGCAAGGTGGTCGTATATTTACGGATCTTTTTATACGTAAACGTGAAGAACCTTATATAATTAAAAATGATATAACTGTTATGCCTGAGGCTACTTTAACCATACAACATGGTGTTAAAATGGAATTTGAATCTAATATAGGAATGTTAGTTTTGGGAGCTCTTCAAGCTATTGGTTATCAAGAGTCACCCATTGTGATGAGACCTTTCAAAAATGCCACCCATGAATCGTATTCTTTACTAAACAAAAGGGCTTTGGAAGATATGTCACAAATGCAAACTTATGACTCCATACGTTTGTGTACAAATTCTCAAAATTGCAGTACAGATACAAATGATTCATACGATATAAATCAGGGATTCCTGGAGTATTTTAATCACACCACTTTGCAGTGGGTACCCATATGTGATAACCGTTTTACTGAACGCAATGCCCAAGTAGTATGTCGTGAATTGGGTTATGATCCTCTAAATGTTTACTATTCCCATGATCGCCGAATAGAATTCCATACTAATTCTTTGACACGAATCTGGACCTGGGTGCAACCATTAGAGTGCCGCGGTGATGAAACTCGCATGTCGGAGTGTGAAGAACGTTTAAATGGTCAAGTTTATGGTCATCGTCATGAGTGTCATTGGGATGATGTATTTGTATTTGTCAGTTGTAAGGGTACTCCTGAAGATGAAGTTTATTGGGGTGGCATACGTTTTAGTAATGCCCAGTTTGAGGAAAATCAATATGAACATCGTTATCATGATACTCTTACACACAGTTTGCAGAAAAATAAAGGCAGTAAATTGGAATTTGTTAATATAGAAAATGCTGGCATATTACATAACCAAAAATCAGCTGCTATACAAGCAATTTACAAAACACCCTCCATAAAAGCTGTAACTATTAAAAATTCAGCCAATCATGGTGTTAATTTTGTGGCTCCTAGTGGTCCTATTAATCTAAATCTCCTAAATGTCTCCCAGGCTATCGGAGCAGGCATTAACATAGTATCCTTAACTGGAGAGGGTAGAGAAAGTGAAGAGTCCAGTTTTACTCCACTTAAAAATTTAGACATGCCCTATAAACTCTTCTCTATGATTGATATCTGTGATCCTCAAAAATCCATTATAATAGAAGAACGTGTTTTAGTCTATTACAAATATGATAATAATCCCGTGAATTGTGTTAAAATGTTTACTGCTGCCTATAGAGCTAAACCTATAGGTTTTCGTTTGTTGCAATCCAATCTTTTTAATCATTCCAAGTTATATGGACGTATGGATTCTATACGTTTATATGATGGTGATGTTTATAATGTTACTTCCGAGTTTATGGATCAAATAGAATCGGATACTAAGAATCAAAAGTCTTTTTTTAAAACCCAAGGTCCAACCTTAAGTGTGCATCTAATGGCCAGTGGTGCTCCAGAATATCATGGTTTTATAGCAGAAGTGGTAACAGTGCCCATATCCACTATAGGACAATGTAAGTTAGAATTTTTAAATATTTTCATATCATAAAAAATAACAAAATAATTTGAAATTATTATATTTAACAGATCGTGATGCTTTGCATAATATTACCTATTCCCATATAACGGGTGCCACTAAAGGTGCTGTTACTTATGCATCGGCTGGTGAAATAACTCCCACTTTAACCTTGACCTCCAATCGTATAGAAAATAATTGCCAGCAATTATATGGCAACTTTTCTACTTGCACCTCTGCCATTAATTTGGATGTACAAAATATGAATTCTTTCTACTTTATGGTAAGTTTTTCTAAAACTTCTATTAAAATCTTATTTTCAACTCGTTCCAATTTTACTTTCAGAATAACTTAATTTTAAATAATCAAGGGGGCCTTAAGTTACGTGCTGATTCTCGTGGTTCTGCCACCTCTCTAAGAGGCTTTATTCACCATAATTTATTCCTTAAAAATCGCAATCGTCCCTCCTTATTTGTGGAGGGACGGCAATCTTCTCCCTATCAAGAAGTGGAATTGTATCGTAATTATTTTGCTCAAAACCAAGCTGGTTTTGAAGATGTTATACGTTTGCGTCAAGTTGTTTCCAACTTTAGTTATAATTATGTCCACAGTAATGTGGGTGGTCGTATAGTGGAGGTATCGGGCTTTGAAAAAGTGCGTTTGCCAATTTATCAAAGTACTTCTCACAATGGTTTTTATAGGTAAGTTTTTTTTTTTTTTTGTGGTAAAAAATATGATTGATGAATTTTATTATATTAATTTATATTTCAGAAATGTGGCCACTAATTGGATGGGTAGAGCTACAATTGTAGCTGGTACCGCGGGACAACAATATGTGGATAATATTTTCGAAAATCCCGATAACGATTATGAAATAATAACAGTCAACAGTACCATGTAATTATTAACCGAAATAGTTTAATTTAGTTAAAGTCATCTAAACATTTCATTCATTTATAACTTTTTGAAGTCAGTTATTTACTTTGCTCTTTAACTTCTTCAGTCTATCGTTATATCTGAACTTTATTTTTGCATGATTTAGGAATTATAGAAAAAAAAAAAAAAATAGGAAATATATCTTCATTATTCCTTGGCCATAAATAGCAAAAAAATTTAAGGAAATATTCACCTCCCGATAACATAGATTCATGTGTAATATAGACATGGACCAAAAAACTTGTCTACTACACAATTGCCTACTTTTGAGTTTTATTTTAAAAGAAATGTAATATTGTAAATGGGTCAGATGTTCCTTTCTAACAGGATTGCGCTTAAATTTAAAATTATATGTATGTTACTTCGAGTCTATACTAGAGAAATTTTTATCAAGATAAACGTCAAAATTTTAACAGGATAAAAATTTTGTCAAATGCAGTATTATTGCAGTGCTAAAACAAAATTATTAACGCTGGAGTACTGACAAGCTTGTCTTGACGTTGCTTGATAAAAGACGCTATTTTGATTTTTGTTGGTACTTTATACATGGTTTATTATTGCAAACGTTTTCCCCTATAATTGATAAAGATAAAAAATTATCTGTAATTCAGACAAAAATTTAACGTTTGTCTTAATAAAAAATTGTTTAATATAGACTTGACGTTAGCTATTTTATTGACAAAATATGGTTTCTTGAAAATGAACTGAATACATGAAGAATAAAATGTAAACATTCACCTTTAGTTCTATAACAACGATTGAAAATCAAGGATCTAATAAATTTTGACTAAGAAATTTTTTTGCAAATATTTCGATCTATAATTGGTCATTTTTTTACATCATTAAAAAAAATCTATATACTTTTTTATAAAATTTATGAAAATTTTTTACTTTTGTTTCTTGTTTCTTTTGTTTTTGTTGTAATTATGATCTATCTTAAAGTAGTTTTAAACAATTTTTTTTCCAAAAATGCTCTAAAGAAATCACTTAGAAGAACCAATCCATGAGAAAAATTTTAAAATATTTTTTCCATAACAAGCTCAATATTACAAATTTTTTGAGAACCATTGCGAGATCAACAAAACTCGAAACTAATTGTGTAGGACTCATGATTTTGAATCGCTGCACAGTGGGTTGATATGTACCAAAATTGGCGCTTAATTAAAATTGAGAAATTCGCAATACAATTTGATACTACGTAAAACTACATAAAATTCTACACTGAATGGTGTCAAAGTAATTGTTCAACGATTTATAGTTTTCTTGAACGTTTCATTCTGTTTTTACAAAATAACAAAAAAAAAAAATCAAAAATGGAAATATTTTAAATCATTATTATCTGTAATACATCTAAAAGAAAGAAACAGGTAACAATCAAATTTTTAACTCCAGATATTCGTTAATGTAATACACAAAAAAATATTTTAGCAAACTATGGAATTCTAGTTATGAAATCAGCTGAATTCAGTTAATTTGTTCATATATTAGGATACTATCGACGATCAGCTTCTGATTTTATCAAGAAAAAAACTGCGCCTTTTTGCGCTCATTCGAAATATTTAAGTTTTAATTTTTTTTACACCCACCACATCAAAAAGATGGGACCCCATATATATTTGGTCCTGGTAAGATTCTGAGTAGCCAATCTAACTATGTCCGCCCATCTGTCTATTAAAAGCAAGATAGGGCTCGGAAGGGACTACCTAGGGGAACGTAATTTGCCTCAAATATTTATATGTATAAAGTTTGTTTGGTATTGAAAATAGCCAAAATCGGTCAATAAACAAAAAGGTTATGGACCAAATACTAGCAACACAGGGTTCTGTTGTAACTTCAGTTCATACTATTCGGTTGATATCTCTTAAACAAAAGCATGTACAGCAACAAAAATTTGTACAGATAGTTCGAGATAGATATAAAATCGAAAACCAAAAATGGGCGTGTCCACCTCCCATATAAGGTGAAACATCAACAAATAGATCAAGGACCAATGTAAACTCGAAAACATAGACGGGCGTGATCCGCCCAATTTATCGACTACCTCACATATAAGGTGAAATTTTAAAAATCAGTTAATGAACAAAAAAAAAGTTATGGTAAAATTTTAAAAAAGCTAACCTATTTATTTGTCAATTTTCCCGGTTTTTTTTTTTTTGTTAAAAGACTAGAAGGTTTAAGGACATGAAAATTAACAAAAAAAAAATAACAAATATATATTTTAAGACATTTGTTTATGAATGTCTAAATAATGATTCTAAACTATATATTATGAAAATTGACATTAATATACAACATACTTAAAATTTATTTCTGTACGATATCAATTTTACTACATTTTGGGATCTTATGTAAATCGAGGACGTACTGTATATAAATTTTTATCTCCATTTGGCATAATTTACCTAAAAATGTAATTTGTGATGAAATCATTGTTTCATTTAATTAAACGTCAAAATGGGTATTGCACAATCCAATTTACACTGGTAGGAAACTTAAGAACAATTTTATTTTTTTAGAATTTTTCAGTAATAAGTGATGTTTCACCAAATTATGCAAATTCACAAAAATTGTGAAATTACACCTAAAATTCCTAATTACACCTAATTCACCAAAAATTTGAAATTTCACAAAAATCCGAAAATTTAACATAAATGAGAAATTTTGCAAAGTTTTAAGTTTTATGAAATTCGAAAATTCACAATAAATTCAAAAAAAAATCAAGTCACATAAAAATCAAATATGCGAAATTTCAACAAAAACTCGTAAAAAATTTAAAATTTCGCAAAAACGGAAAAATTTAGGTTTCGAATAATGTTGCAAACTTCTCCGAGAATTCACTAAAATTTGAAAATTTTCACCAAAAGTTCTAATTTTCACTAAAAAAAAAAAACAAATAATTCCAAAAAACTAATTTTGATGAAAAAAAAATCAAAAAAATTTGCCAAATCACAATTAAAAAAACCTAATTTTGTACGTAAACACAAAATTTACAAAAAAAAAAAAATCTGAAATATCTTTAAAAATTCAAACCTTCGACGAAAAAATCTAATTTTAAAAATGATTAAAAATCTAAATTTTCACAAAAAAAAAGTCGACCATAAAATAGAATTTTCAACAGAAAAGCTTATTTTTCCATAAAAGGTAAAAAAAAACGAATTGCACGAAAATATCACAAGCGGCCATATTCCATTCAATAAAAAAATCGAGAAAAATCTAACTTTTTATATAATTTCAAAAAAGGGAAAAACTCAAAGTAACACAAAAATAAACTTTACATTTTCTCAAAAACAAAAATCCAAAACGTCACTAAGAACCTGAAATTTAAGAAAAAGTAAATGTTTGTTTTACCAAAAATCTAAAATGTTCACGAAAATACCGAATTTTTTGTAATTTTTTTTGGAAACATCGATTTTACGAATAATTGTGTCAACCAGCATTTGTATGTCCTGACATTGGAGGGGATCTGTCATTTAGCACCTAATTTTTTTCTTTCACCATTAACTAATTATTAGGATTATCGATAATGTTGACAACAAGGGACGGAAAATAACAGTTATTTTTTAAAAAACATTGAAAAATAAATATCGGAGAAATCATACAAATACATCATACTAATCGTTATTAACACAATTTTCATGAAGTAGGCTTTGTTATCTTTTATTTGGCCAAAAATTCAAAATCAAAAAATAATTGCTTAGAAAATAAAATGTAGAAAATAAATTTATTTTTTGTCGAACATATAAAATATAAACTGTGGCGCCCTTTACGTATATTAAATTAGTCCATTAAAATCTATATTGTTTTCATTCAGATTATCATCAGCTAAAACAAAATTAATCATTAATATAACTCATTTTTTCCATGATCTATTGTAATGCATGATCTTGTATATTAATGCAACTAATGTCTATTATAAAATTTTATTTATCTTTCCTTTCTAAAAACAAAATACTCTCTGCATGATCTTTGATAAAAAAAAAATAGTTCGACTTTTGATTACCGAAACAGGTAAAACTTGTTACTTTATTACACTAAAAATAACGAAATATCGGAAACTAATTTTACTTCTTTCAATTTCACAGTACCATAGAGTTATGGCGTTCTAAAATCGATGCTCGCCACAATTATTGGAGCTACAACAATAGTATATCGGTGCAATCCAGAATTAAAGATAAATCAGGTAAATATTTAAATTTTTATAAAAAAATGTTAATTATTAATAAATTTTATATAATTTTTTTCATTTAGACGATCCTTTATTGTTGGAGGTGCAAGCCGTACCTTTCCAAATGAATAATTTAACTATATTAGATGGTAAATGTCCACCTGGCTGGGCTCAAGTACAAGATACTTGTTTTATGTATGTGGGTGTACCCATGGCCTTTCACGAGGCCAAAGATTTTTGTAGATCAGAAAATTCTTCAATGCCATTTATAAGAACGGATAGTGCCACCTTGTGGTCATATTTACAGACACAAATGAGACATTTAAAGTGAGATTTGTTTAAATATTTAATATAATAAATAATAAAATATTTTACTCTTATTTATTTAGATATCCCGAAAAGGTGTGGATCCAGGATTTCAACCATATAGACCGATGTACCAGTTTTGCTTTTACCGAAGTGACCATAGAAGAATGTAATAAAGAAATGGGTTTTATATGTGAAATAGATCCTAAGGTATTTTTTTCAAATGTTTAATTTATTTAGTATGTTTTTTTAAGAGAAATATTATTTCAGGTGGTTATTGATCCTTTGTCCTGGAGAGCTGATATTTTTGCTATTAGCATTATTTCTGCTTTTGCATTGGCTATTATTTTATTGATTTTAGTGGCCATTTGTTGGTATGCAAAATCCAAACATCGTCATGTGCAACGCCTGCAAAGACGTAATAGTATACGACAGAGCTTACGTAGTTTAAATAGCATAGATCCCCAGGGTTCCCTAAGAAGAAGAAACTTTGTATGATTTATTTTTATTTTTTGTGATTTCAATTTAATTTTATTATTTTAATTTTATTTCATTTCTTAATTTATTACTATTATTTTTTTTTAATTTCTTTAGCACATGTCTACTTCCACAGGCACTTTAACGAAAACCATACCCCAAGATTATAAAATGATGGGCAATGGCTCCTTCGAGTCCATAGACAAAAGTGTTTTAAGTTCAGAGGCCAGTTTTGAACCTTATGAAAATCATCGTAATGGTGAAAAGTCAGAATATCATACACCAAAGAAGTCACAAAATGAATATGTTACCAGTACTATAAGATCAGGTTCCTTACAACAACCTCAAAGAGTAGCGACTATAGGCTCTGCCTCTAAGGCCAGTGCTAGTAGGGGAAGAGCTGCCGTGGCAGCCTGGTCTGAACAAAAACCTAATGATTTTGAATTATCCTATCGCAATGAGGGTTTCCGTGATAATTCCACTTACTCGGGTACCCGCAATAATTCCATTAGTACCAGTATTGAGGAAGATACACCCATTATACATCAAACAGATGTAGAAGAAACCGGTTCCGATTACTATGGTAATGCTAGTACATTACCTTTGCGACACGATCCTAATGAAAATTTAGCTTTTCTATCCGAAATTAAACGAAATATACCCGAACAACGCAATAGTATTTTATCCGATAGACCTCCCAGTTCATTTTTACCTCCTTCCCAAAAGACACCCTCACCCACTACGACTCAAACACCTTTCGGCAATAATTCACATGCCGATAGTTTGACTTACGAACAAAAAATCGATAATTTGAATTTTAGTTCTTTAGCCGAATTACGTAGTCATAATAATAGCCAAGTAAGTAATGGTAGTGCTGTTCCTCCCCCTGACATTAGGCGACCAGATTCGTATATGACAGCAGTAGGTACCAATCGAATATCAAGGCCAGTTTCTGCTTATGGCAATGCACCTAAATATGACACGCCTACTGTCAATTTGACCAGTAGACGACCCAAAACTGTTTATGAAAGTGAAGATACTGCCAATACACAAATGCCTTCATCCCTTCGACCCGAAGAACGTAAACAAGCCTATCAGCAACGTTCACGTTCAGAAGCCTTGCTAGAGACTGATCTTGATCTTGACAATACACCGACCATGGATGCTAATGGCCGATCCTATAGCCAACCATTAGAGACCTCAATGTAAGTGTGAGACATCAATGTTCAAATAGGTTTTTTTATTCTTTGATGATCTCTTACATTAGGGATTTAATTTTAAAATTTCGTTTTTAATTTTATAATCTAAGTGAAGCAATATTTTATTATTTTTTTATATTTCTTTATATCACTACTTTTAACATCACTTTTTGTTTAATTTAAAATTTATTTAAATTTTATTAAAAGAAAAATTTGTTATGTTTATTTTTCCATCTTTAATTATAATTAAATGAGATTTTCTTTTATTAGTTTTATTTTAATTTTATAATTAATTAAAAAAAAGACATCTACATTCCCTCCATTATTTGTGTAAGTTTATTAATAAATTTAAAATATACTGTAATTTTAATTAATTAAATTAGCAACAAAAATCAAAACGAAATATTTACAAATTATTTTTTAAGTATTGTATTATTGTAATTTTATGACGTCTTTATAAATTAAATTGTATTATAATATCTTTTACATGTAAATATTGAACAAATTAAATAAATTTATATTATTTTTAAAAATTAAAATAATTTTTTGAATATCGGCGAATTTAAATTAAATAATGAATAGTAGGTAAATAAATTTGAATGCCTTCCATTTGCAGATTCTAAAGCATTCTCTTAAAACCTCATAATAATTTTATTTCTAGGACCCTAGTTGTCTTTTAGCTAAAATCTACTTTTGAAAGCTCTAGATCAAATGCTTATAAATACATTGGCAAAGCTTCCGAAATTATTATTATTTTTTTAATTATCAAATTAGGTCCATAAATAGAGGAGATATAAGTATTAGCTTTATGTACATTCCAAATTTGTGAAGGCCTCTTATTCGTTTCTCTAATCCTCTGTAAATTTTGAAGAAAGTAGCAAAATTAAATAAAAGTAACAAGTTTCAAATAATGTATTATATTTTAGAAGTAAAAATTTTTAAAAACATACCAAATATCAAAACAATGTGTCAAAAAAAATGTATAATGGATTTTCAAAACATAATTTACTAACAAAAAACGTACCAATTTTCAATTCATTTTAAAAGATTACTAATCCTAAGAAAGTGAAAGCATCAACGTTCTAAAAAAAAGTGCCAATTGATTAAAAAAAATTCACATTTTGACAAGTACGAAATTTTCAGTTTTATTTAAAAACATATACTAATAAAAATGTGAATATATATATATATATATATATATATATATATATATATATATGTACCATTTTTGTGTATTATCTTCCAAAAAGAAAAAATTAACAAAAAAATTAAACGCTTTTTAATTTTTATAATGTTAAATGTTCAATAAAATTTACAAAACAATTAATAATTTTCAAAAATGTACCAAATTTCCATTAAAATACTATTTATTAAAAATAGTACTATTTAAGGATTTTAAATTTTTAAAAAGAGTAACAATCAAAAAAGTAACAATTAAAACAAAATTGAAAAAATACTAATTTCATTCAAATTGTACACATTTTTAAAAGAGCACCACTAATTTTGAAAGAAGTACAAAAAATAAAAAAGAGTAATAATATGTTTTAAAAAAGTAATCGTTTTCAAACAGGTACTTTTCAATTGAACTACCATTTTTGTGTACTAATTGTCTGAAAAATTGCTCAAAATTTTTAGGAAAAAATCAAAATTGCCAATTTCTTATTAAAGCAATATTTAGTCAAAAAAGTACTATTTTGAAATTTAGAAAGTTTAAATTAAAAGACAAATAAAACTTTGCAGTAAAAAACAAAATATTTTCAAGAATTACGAATTTTCAGCAAATAGTACACATTTTCAAAAGAGTACCATCAATTTTGAAAAAAGTGCAAAAATTAAAAAGGAGTAATACTTTTTCTTTAAAAGGTAACATCTTATAGGTAACAATTTGCAAACAAGTACCTTTTTCAATAAAAGTACCATTTTGTACGAATTTCCAATTAAGTTGGACACTTAAATTATAATTAAATTATAATTTTTATATTAAATATAATAAATTACACAAAACATTTTTTCGCAGTATATGCTACTAAAAGCTAAAAAATCTGGTAATGCCAAGAGTTGATTTTTTTTAATAAAAGAAAGTAATGTTATCGGTTTTCGCTAAAAGCCTATGGTTTGGTGAAAACCGAAAAGAAGGCTTTTAAAGACGATTGGCCTTTATTTTTAAAGTCACTTACCATTCTAACATAATAAATAATAATTACTCCCAATACTTATCTTAACCTAAGTTGCCTATATCTAAGAAAGAAATCTTTTGTAATAAAAAACTGAAATTGTAGTTAAAGCAGAGGGATACTTACCTCATTCCTGGATTTTCTCTGAAAGAAAAGTTGGATATTGTTATAAGATAAACCAGTTACACCACTAGTTAAATGCCCCTATTTTTCTTTATTTCCAAACCCCTCAATTATAATTGCTCTTATCAAAAGAGTAATTTTCAATTATAGTTTGATAACTCCCTTTTATCTTCAACAATCTCCTCTTCGTCAACATCTATAAGGAGAATTTACATACAGTATACGATCCTACTGTATTCAATGTATGTACTAAAATTCCAAAAAAGTACAAATTTAAAATAAAATTTATCAATTAATAAAAAAAAAATCCAAAGTACCAATTTTTTAAGTTAGCAATTTTTATAAAGGTACAAATTTGAAATAAAGTACCATTTTTTAAAATAATTACCAATTTACAAAATTTCAAAAATAGTACCAATTGGAAAAAATTCTTTCTTTTAAAAACTTAACTATTTTCAGAAGGGTACAAATTTTCCAACAAAGCATCATTTTTCTTCGAAAACAGTAACATGAAAAATAGCATCATTTAGATCAAAACACCAAAAGCTACCTATTTTCAAAAAAGTACCAATTTGAAAAAAATAAACTTTATGAAGGTACAATAAAAAGCTCCAAATTGACAAAATTTAAAAATAGCACTTTATAGCAAAATTAGAAAAAAGAAAAAAAAAACTACCAATTTTGGAAAAAAATTTAACAAATAAAGGTACAAGTTGTAAAATAAAGCAACTTTGTTTGTAAAGGTTCTAATTTCCATATAATACATAATAATTTTTACAATTTTCATAAAAGTACAAGGTACAAAAAAATAATAATAATAAAATAATAATTTTTATAAAAGTATTCATTTAAAAAGAAGAAAATTATTAATTTTCAAAAAGTACTAAAATTCGAAATAAACACCTATTTCTGAAATAATATAAATTTACAAATGTTGTACCTTATCGAAAAAAAAGTATCATTTATAAATAAGTAAGTAATACCAATTTTTATAATAGATGAAAATTTGATACATATATGTAATATTTTTCAAAAAAGTATAAATTTTCGAATAAGTACCAATTTTCAAACATGTAACAATTAAAAATAAAATCCTTAAAAATTAGAATTATTCACAGCAGAATTGTTAAATATGTTTTAGGGATCCAATTTTAATATTATCAACAAGTCTGATGTATTCTGTTCATCGATTTTCCGTAATACTAATCCAAATTTTATTATTCTTTGCTTAACCTTTATGTTCTTAGACCTTAAAGCCTTTCTATCCTTCTATGCAGCTCAACAATAGGTAGAATATAAATAAATTTTTAGATGTACATTCGCTGATAAGGCATAAAGTTAAGCATAAAATAATGATCACACATTACTAAGTAATGCATAAAGTAGTTAGTAGTAAGCAAAAATTAAAAAAAAATTTTGTCGGGTTAATAATATGTATAAATATTCTTCTTTAAAAACATTTTTTCTATTGAATATTTTAAAGTCCTCAATATTGTTATTTTAATTTTTTCCTTCTTCATCATTCATTATTATGCAGAGAAACAAATAAAATATTTTAGTACAAATTAGCTGAATGAAATATTCGCTAATAGAAGCGAAAATGTATATAAAAATAGTTCAATTAGTCCATTTAGAGTTCATTGCGATGGTAATATTTTAAAATACAAGCAAATGAATTATTTAACTATACAAAATTAATATTGAAAAAGTGTACAAAGTTATTTATTACACCCACTATTGAGTTATAAAAAAACTAAAAAAATATATTTAATATGAAAATATGTATAAAAATTTATTGAATGGAAAAATATGATTGGCTCAACGATTTTCATAATTAACAAAAGGAATATAAGAGACAAGCCGAATATGTAAAGAGAAGTTAGCTATAAAATCTTTGTTTATTAAGTAGATTCAATTCAATTCAATTTAAAATTTTGTTTGCTTGAATTTGCATTCATTTCAACCAGTTTTTTTTATATTCTTTCATTTATTTAGTTTTTCCTTTTGCTTATATTGTAAAAATTACTTTACATTTTATAGAGAAATCAATGAAAAAATTTTAAATTTTATCGACTACGGTTGGTCATTATTGTGTGCATTTTAAATACAAAATGCAAACATGCAAAATTGTTTATTTTTTATATATAGAAATTATATTCATGTGTAATAAAGTTAATTCATAGTAGAATGGGAAAGGTTGGCTGGGAAAATGTAAATGAGAATGAAATATATTTTTATACAAACACACATAACTTATTTATATGAACATGAGAGCGTGTTTTGGTGTTTCACACATATGAATACTACTATCCAAAAATAATGATGTATGCACATATATGCAGTTATTTACATGGAAAACATTTTGTTCCGACTACAAACAAAATAGCAGGTAGTACAGTAGGGAATATATGAATAAGAGCAGACTTCAAAGTATACATATTTTAGATCAGATTGCTCGTGTACAGAAGAAATAGCTTATCGTTGACAGTTACTTATCTAACTCTATTGATTTATTGAAGCATCGATGTGTTTCACTCTTCTATTAAAATTAATTTGTTATTAAAATGTAATTTGTTCTGATGAAATTAGGGAGTTATTTCTTGATAGTTGTATATTTCTAGAAATACAAAATAATTGTAAAATGCTTTGTCGTAAACCATTCATCTTACTTAATAACATATAGGGAAAAATAAGTTACAGATTCCATTTCCCAAGCAGTTAAATAGATGATGTTTACAGAAAACACCACGGTGGGACGCCGACTAGTACTGATGATGGTCGTGGCGAAACAGAAAATGCATTCTATTCTGCCTTTTATACTGTATTCTTCTACAATTATTCAATGAACTTAAACCGAACATGCAAAAATTATATAATTCCTAAAATCGTTGTCGGTTATATCGGTTATCTTATTGCGGTTCAAGGTTCAAATAAAAAAACTTTGTTTTAAATACCGTTAATTAAATTTTTTTAATTAATTTTTTGAATATTAATTTTCGATGATATTAATTTTCATTTTTTTTTTTTTTTTTGATAAATTATATTTCTTTAATATTAGTTTTTATCTCGACTTTTTTTGGAAGATTAATTCATATTTATTTTAATTCAAACTTTTTCAAAATTAAGTATTTTACATTCTTCTTGTGAAAATTCTTCGAAGGTTTTTATTTTTTGAAATACCTTAATTTATTCCAAATGGTTCTTTTTTGAAAATTGCTGCTTCTTATGGAAAATCTAACAAATTTTTATTTTAATGGGAACTTTTTTAATATTAAGTATTTTATTTATTTTTTTGTTTGGTTTAGAAATTCTTTATTTTAAATTGTACATTTTTGGTCATACTAGTTTTAATAATTTTAGTAGTTTACTAATTTTTATTTCAATAAGAACTTTGTGAAGTTTAGTTTTTTGTTGCGAATGTTCTTTGAATTTTTTTCTTTTATTGCCTTAATTATCTCAAAATTTTTAAATTTGTAATTTGTTTAAAATTAACATATTTCTAATTACAACTTTTTTAAATTAGTACTTTTTAATTAAACTCCTTTTGGAGGATCTACTTTTTTTACATTAATTGGAATTTTTCTGAAATACGATATTTTATTTTTTTTTGTTTTGAAATTTTAAATTTGTTTTTTCTTCTTATTTTTTTACTTCAAATTAATAATTTTAGTATAATATATATACACATATATATATATATATATAAATATATATATATATATATATATATATATATATATATATATATATATATATATATATATATATATTTAACTAGGTTAAATAATTTTGTAAGCTTTTCGTTGCTTAGTATTATACTATGTTTATCTTTCGTTTATGAAAAATTTATGTTTAAAAATTTTTTTCGCGGTTTACACATTTCGAGTCGCGGGATTTTCAAAATTAATCCCGATTGGCATCGCTAATTGCTATCTATCCATTACTTGTATATCACATCCCTAATCATTGCATTTAAAACCACAGTCCTTCTGTCTGTGAGAAGATTTTTCCAATTGTCCAATTAATTTTAAGAAATTAGTTTTTCTTTTCCTAAGCATCTTGCTATTAAAAAACAGTTAAATCGCTGCAGCAGAAAAATAGAGAAAAAACTTGTATGCGCTATATGCGGCAACAATGTTACGTTTGCAGAAACAGTAAGAAACAAATTATAATTCCTTCAAATTTTAAATTTTATTATATGATGAATATTACACTTAAATATTTTAATACGGTTGAGTGAAACATATTATATTTTTACAAAAAATTAGCTATGAAAACTGTTTAGGTTTTAACGAAACAAAAATTGATAAGACACCTCGAATGCTGATGAAGTGTGGAGTAGCACAGAAAATACGTATTCCAGTCTATTGATGTCTCATTATAGTCCATAAGCTCTGCTTTAGTACTGCCAAACAGAGACAATAAAATAATTTGCGATTGCAAACTTGTTTATGGTACTTCGAGCAGGATGTCGGCTTACGACACTACTGTAACCATATTCCAAACATCTGGCGCTGTTGATTGAGGCACCCAAAATTGCATCCAGTGTAAAGCAGGCGCCATGTTTAGGTTTTAACGAAACCAAAATGGATACTAATAATGTTTATGAAGTGGGTAGCGGCACAGATAATACGTATTTCATTCTCCTGTTGTCTAATTACGAGGGCGGATCAATAAATCCGTGGCTTTTCGAACTTCCCTCCTAGTTATATAAAATGCAACACTATTCCCATCAAGTACCACCGTTTAATACGACTACTGTCAAATTTTGAGCAAGTGTCGTCATTTACTTTGCGTTTAACAGCTGTTCAAATCATGCAACCTCGTGTATTTTTCTAAAAATGGAAAAAAGTGAATTTCGAGTACTCATTTAACATTAATTTTTGCGAAAAAAAACCGTCAATCAAACCAAGGAAAATCTCGATAAATACTATGGGGACTCTGCACCATCGATTTCAATGGTAAAAAAGTGGTTTACTGACTTTCGTTGTGGTCGCACAAGTACAAATGACGCAGAACGTTCTGGACGGCCAATTGAGGTCAGTACACCCGAAAATGTCGAAAAGATCCACGATATGGTGTTGGCCGACCCACGAATAAAAGTGCGTGAGATTGTTGATGCGATAGGCATTTCATATGACACTGTGGTTTCGATTTTAAATGATCAACAGGGTTTAAGAAAGTTGTCTGCAAGATGGGTGCCGCGTTTGCTCTCAATTGACCATAAAAGTGTGACAACTTCAAAGGATTGTTTGGAGTTGTTTAACCGTAATCCGAATGAGTTTTTGCGGCATTTTGTAACTGTGGATGAAACATGGATCCATTACTGTACTCCGGAGACCAAGCAGCAGTCTAAACAATGGGTTTCTCCGGGTGAACCTACTCCGAAGAAAGCTAAGGTAAGTTTGTCGGGCAATAAGGTGATAATCCACATCGATTACTTTCAACAGGGAAAAACAATAAACGGCGAATATTATGCCAACTTATTACACCGATTTAATGAGGATTTAAAAAGAAAACGATCCCATATGGCCAAGAAAAAAGTTCTTTTTCATCAAGATAATGCACGGGTGCACACGTGTGCAGTCTCAATGGCAAAACTCTATGAATTGGGCTACGAATTGGTACCTCATACACCATATTCTCCGGATTTAGCCCCTAGTGACTACATCCTATTTCCAAACCTAAAGAAATGGCTCGGTGGAAACGATCCAACGATGAAATTATCGGAAAAAGAAGTGCCTATTTTAAGGACCTCGAAAAATCCTATTTTTTACGCAGTAGTCTATTAATAGGTGGTACTGGATGAGAATAGTGTTGCATTTCATATAACTACGAGGGAGGTTCGAAAAGTCACGTATAGTCCACTAACTCTGCTTTGGTACAGCAAAACAGAGACAACAAAGTAATTTACGATTGAAAATTTGTTTAACAATCGTGCAAAAATATTATTATTTCTATAACCATTAAGTGTTACAAATAAACATAATATATTATTTTTTACAAAATAGGTTAAATATTTTACAAAATAGGTTAACTATTACATATCATTGTTGAAAAAATCCAAATTTTTTTATTTGCAGACATATCTGATTTTTAAGATTTAATAAAAAAAACAACTTCATTATAATTCTCATTTATTTTAAAGACGAAAAGATATAAGTAGACAAACATACAATATGAGATATTATTTAATTATTAAGTAATTCAGCTAATAAGAAATATCTTTGTACTATCTTTTACAATATACATAATTAGTCGAATAAATAATTAATTGAAAAATAGTGTTTTATTATAAAAAGATAAATTTGAAGCTACATATAATAAAACCGATTCATAATACGAGTATAATAAAATCGGATCGTAATGTGAGAAAATTAGATTATAATCTGATAAAACCGGTTAATAATATGATAAAATTTGTAAACACAGTAATGTGATAAAGTTATATTATTTTATAATTATAATTAAAATATTTATTTTTTATGGCGAAGGACCGGAAGTTCATGCAAAGGCCTTTACACCTAGAACAGAGTAAACTAAATATCCTTGCAAATTAGAGAATTTTCTATAAAATGGCATCGATTTGTTAGTGCATATTTAGGAACATTTTGTTAAAATATGCTTGCTGTTTTGTATATTTTGCATAAATACATCTTTTTGTATCATATTTGGTGAAATATTCCAGTTTAAAATTACTTTTTGTATAGAAAAAAATAATTCTGTAGACTTTTGATAAAATGACTTAAGTCTACATTTCAAAATTTTCAGAAGAGCTAAAAAATATTTTAAAATATTAAAAATATCATGGACAAATTAATATATGGTAAGCTTTTTTTAACAAAACAGACAATCACAGAAGGACGTTGATTATTGTAAAGGGTGCGTTATCAGAAGGTTCCTTATTTATCTCGTATTAAGATGCGAAATTAAGAGAAGTATTTCTTTTTTTCTTTCTAAAATATTCGACAAAACAATATCTCTAAAAAAAGCTTCTGGTATATTAGCCCTTGGATAACCTAAAATATAGAGATAAATACAGGGTCAAATTTCCAGTCATTTATCTTAAGGCAGAACAAGTTCGTTTAATATCGATTTATGTATATGAAACATTTGTTTTGGTTGTCACACATTTTTGTAAAATATCGAGAATTGATTAATTTTTTTTAGAGAAGCTACCAACGAGATGATACTGTCTAAGAACACAATAAGCTGTGTAGAGCTGCCCTTAATATCATTTAAAAAGATCGATCTGTCATTAAGACCACAGCCATCGAAAGAAGTGTTGCCAATACAGTTATTAAAAGTTTAGATTCAAAAGAAGAAGCAATAAAATCTTTCCAAATCATTTAAAAATGCTTCCATCACATCTGTTGATATCGAAGGGTAATTTTCTATGTACAAAAGCTGTCTAAGGTCTTTACTGTATATTTATTTTTTAATTAGGTCCTGTGTGAAATAGTATAAAAGTAGGTGTTAGAAAATTTTTGTTAGTTATGAGGTGAAATAAATTTTTACTAGTTCATAGGGCTGGTAAAACTTTTCACAAATGAATATAAATTTTTTAAGTTTTAAAAATTTATAGAAAGAATTCAATTGAACAAAGTATTTGGAAAAATAACATATATTTTAACATATTTTAACATTTCAAACACATAACTTTGTTCAAAATTCTTCATACACAGAAAAAAGTTTGTGCATAAATATAAGAATTTACTTTCATTGATTTTAGTTCATAATATTTAAGAATAATGTCTTAAATATTAACACTTTTTTACATTTTTTGAAATAAATCAAAAGTCAAGAAGACTTAAAATAAATTGTTTAAATTTTCATTTATATTTTCAATTTGTAAAAAATGTTTGAAATTTTCTTCGGAAAATTTTAGGTTTTTAATGATTTTTCGCTACATTATAGGAACAAAAGAGAAGCGCTTTTTATCAAAATGATGTGCTGCAGAATGCGAGCAAAATTATGCAAATTTACAGATTTTCCTTGAAATTTTGCCACTTTAAGGCGTTTGTTGCTATTATTTTCATGTATAATTATTTTCATATACCATTTGCATTCAAATCTAACAAAACTAAACCGCAGATTTAACAAAATTTTTGCAATATTACTAAAATTTTCATTATGAACAATTTAATAATATCTATGAACAAAATTTTATTTTTGATGAAAAAAGTTTGGGAAAAAAGTCATGTTCGATTCATAATATTTATGAAAAAAATTTTCAAATATATGATATTTTTTTCTGTGTATTTAATGTTCGCACATTTATTTTTGAGTTTTTAATAATAAAATTTAAATTTGTCAATATTTTTCAGTTTTCATTTCACACAGCAGAAATGGAAATGATTCTCATCATAGAAAAAATTTTTTTTATCGTAGAACTTTTTTACCATTTCACACACGCCCATAATAAGATACTGAGTTAAAATTGTATGTTTTTTTAAATAAAATTTAAGAAATAAGTGAATATTTTATTTATTTTTAGGGCATATCTTAAGATTTTATTACATTTTTTGAGCGTTTAAAACACACTTTTTAAATGCATGAACTTCCTGTCCTTGTTTATGGCCATTACAATTTTTACAGCAACCATGTAATCTAATCATAATATGTGGCTCTTAGATTATGGTCACCGTAACTATATTTTTTCTCTGCATGATAAAACGAATATTAAATTATTTCAATTAAAATACCACCTATAATCCTTTAACCAACACTATTCAAACAAGCTTGTTTGAGATCAGTTAAGTTGCACCAGTTACGGTTGCTGATGAACATCAGCAGGAAAAAATAAATATGTTTTAAAAATTATAAAAAAAAGTGGAAGAAAAATATACGAGTAGAAACGTGAGTGTGTATAAAAGGTATATTTAATTATGTAGTTTTAATACAGAATAAGGCGTTGTTAAAATAAATATGTATATGTTTGTGTATGTGTATGTGTGCTTGTGATTACATAAAATTGTATTGTACAATTTACTTAGTTTATTATGATAGGTTATGTAAATGCATAAGAGTAAGTTTGTAAAAATAAAGCATTAAGCGTCTATATAAATTTCTATGCGTCTGTATTTTATTACAAGTTCGTTAAGTTGGTACAATTTTATACAGGCTGCTTGTACTTATTGCTAGTTGCTGTTGCACATTAGTCAGACACACTAGCACCAATAAAAACTTAGTCTGTTGGTGTATAATGTTAACAAGTACAATAAAATATTTGACTAACTGACAGTCATACTATTATAGTGTCGGTTTAGTTAGCTGGTTTGTTGTTCGGTTGGTTGTTTGGTTGGTTTGTTGACAAGTATATAATGTATTTGTTAAATGTGTGTTTATGTTGTAAATTATCCTTCTTTTTTTTTTTTTTTTTGTTTTGCTTCGTTTTTATTTTCATTTGGTGTTGCATTAGTTATAGCAAAAATGAGAAAAAAATATGTTGCACTTACATTATTTACTTGTATGTATGCGTATTTTTATTAACATTAATTAGCAACTGTGTTAGTTGAGGCATAAACCACACACTCATGAAATAGTTAAACTAATAAATACTTAAATACCAAAACATACACATAAACAAGCGTTTAAAGTTTAAATTATAGCAAATTAAATTTAAAAATTAGAAATTAAAAAAAATACTAGAAAATGTGGTAATTTAAATATACCTTGTCATAATTGATATTGATTTTAAACAGAATAGAGTAGGTAGACATAAATACAAAATGTTATTAAAGAAAATAAAGGTCTAATTACTTTTTTAACATTTGATATGTATGAGTATAAGAGACATCACTCATAAGAGACATCACTCATACGTAGGAGTGAACTTTATTAAATTTTTAATATTTTTTGCGAATGGTGAGGATATTTAATAGAAATTTTTAAGTATGGTGGCATAAATAATTAACATATTTTAGAGACTGAAATATATATAAGTAATAATAAGTAATTTTCTTTTTGAAAATTTCCTGTTGTTTCTTTTAATTAATATAATAAATTTTTATTAACAGCACAAGGTGTTTGTACAAAACACTTTCTTTTTTCTCTTTATAATCATTCAAGAGGATTTTCACTTTTGAACTTTAAAAATAAAATATAAAAATTTAATACATTTCATTGGTTAAGTTTTTACGTTCTCCAGCTTAGTTGTTTAACGGTTTCGTTATAATCGTTCAATAAGTGCAAAGGTCAAAATTAATCACTAAATGAAATTAAATTCTGCCAACAAGGCATTAAGGTGATTGATTGCAAATGAGTTCTTCAATAAAATAAGAAATAAAATAAAAAAATAATAATAAAATAAACAGAACAATTTAGGAATTTAAATTATGCTAAATTTATATCTTGTCTGAGAAAGTTGGAAAGAGATAGCTAAAATAACTGAGAATATGAACGTTAAATCTTTTTAAAATTGTATTTGTCATTTATATAAAATCTTAATATTTTAACCCATTTATAGTTTAAATGGGTGGACTTAAAATCGAAAAATTAATTAAAGTTGAATAGATATTTGCAAAATAAAATTAAATCAGAAAGAAAATTACAAAATAAAATTTTATTAAAATCACAGAATAAAGAAGGATTGTGTTAATCACTTGGGAATCTTTAGCATCTTAGATACGTATAATAAAAATATTTTAATATAGAGGTTGAAAGGTACTTCGCCTTCTTTGCAAATATATATATATATATATATATATATATATATATATATATATATATATAGCACAGCACTTCAATTCAAATAAAATTTCAAATATTTGTTAGTTAATGTTTTTGAATGCAATTTTAAAGTCGTATACAATCATTGTAATCACAATTCTAGAAGACAAAAATCCTAAAAAATAAAATTTTTCAATGCAGTTAAACTACACACTATCTGCACTGCACTGTCTCAGAAATCGATTTTATTAGTAAAACTCCAGTTTTTTCTTAACACCGATTTCCAAAATTCAAATGTCATTCAATAGTAAAAATACTGGTACTAAGGTGGCCAAAAAATTAGATCAAAATATTGGTAATTGTGAGCGCGACATGATGCTAAAGGCAAATATTTTATGTTATTTTATATAAAAAAAATGTGATTTTTGTAAATTTGATCAGAAGCAAATTATCATTACTTGCAAACTACTATCGATAATTAACTGCATTTTTTATTATATCGGTAGGACAATAGTATTTATTTTAGTCAAAATTGAATATTAGTGGAATAGAACTTTTGAAGGTCAAAAGAGGTTGAACAAATTTAACTGCCAGGATAAAGGCGAAAGTGTCCCCTTTAACCCCATATATACTTTTGTCTGGAATCATCTGTAGAATACTTTTTTCTATTTGAATGAAATTACTCCCAAAACTTTTTCATGGAACACATACTAAAAATCATTTATGATTTGGATTTTAAACCTACAGGATCAATAAGAAATAATGACATTAATATGGAGTTAAGAAAAAGAAATATGTTCAGGATGAATTTCTCAAATATGGGTTGATTATAGATCAATAAAATATCCATGGAGAAATATGTTTGCAACTGTTCATAAAATACTACATCATGGAGAATATGTTATTAATCATCATTTAGTACAACTCGATCGATCAGGAAGAAAGGAATAAGAATTACAGAATTTATAGAGGCACAAAATATCACAAAATTCTATAAATGAAGATATATTCATCTGCAGCATTCAAAGTCAATGGAAAATAGAACATCTGGACTTAGATGAAGAAGCAAAAAGACTACTAGAGGACAGAAATAATATAGAGCTAAACATGAAATATTTGATCCACCTTAAAGTAATCCGTTCGACTATCTCCGTCCATTCATCCACTCATCCGTCTAGATGGCTACATAGAGTTTTCATTCAGAAAAATATTAAAACATAATACATTACTTATACAAATATGTTCAATAACTAAAAATATTAAAAGTACTCCTTTTTCCGAAATGTGGAAAACTAAATGAATATAATTTCCGTATAACGACTTTTTAAATATTACAGTTATTATTTACATAATATTTTGTTATTAATCCTTGACCGAAAATTTCATAAAAATCGGCAGAGATTTGCTTCCGCTATAAGGAAAAAACTAAAATAAAACAAAAGGTCAACATTTTATTTTTAAAATTTAAAATCTTGTAAACTTTTAAATTAGATTCAGATTCAACATCCTTATTCTGCACATTCAGATCTTTAAATCGATTCAGGTTTTGAATTTTGTATATAACCAAAATATAGTAACACCGATTAATAAGTTAATAATGATAAATTTTGTGATGATTATTTGTAAAATAGAGATTTTTGATTTGATTACAAATTCATGGGGAACTAATTCATGGGAGACATCGCTTAACCAACTGAGATAACGTAAACAATTAATCCAGATTTGACGCAAAAATTTCTTAATACATTTTAATTATTTTCTTGTATTTTTTTTATGAAAAATTCAAATATTATCGCGTTTTTATTTGCTTTTCTTTCAAAGATCACGCGTGACTTGAAATCTTATTCCGCAACAATATCACCAAATTGCTCAGCTACCTTTATTATGAAATTCAGTGTTCTGTGAAAAAGGTTTTCGAGGAGAGTTTGGGAGAAATTTATTCGACGCCGAGAGTTGCATTTTGCCTTTTTGTTGCCTGTTATGCTGATCGCTTACATTGTGTGATGTTACACTTCCGGATTTTTTTCATTTATGTAAAATCAAAAGTTCTGGTCAACGAACCGGTTACACTTGGAAACCAACATTACTCTTTTAAGAGTAATGTTGGTTTTGAAAAGGAAATTTTCAAAACCAACTAAAACGCAGTCTCGACCGACATTTGAATAAGATTAACTTTCAAAAGTAAATATCAGAGATTGTTCTTCCGGATCAGAATAAAGATTCGACATTCAATTCTGTTTTATTAAGAAGTTTATTTATGTTCCAATTAGACCCAAGTGGAAAAGGACTACGTCGCTACAGAAAATGTATATATTAATTTCTGTATATGTGCAACTAACTCTAATTTGATATCTCCAAACACAAGATACAAAGGCAACAACAGATTGCAACTTTTTTATTGTCCTTTGCACCAGATGTCGGTTAACAATACTGCAAATACACTTAAAACTTCTGCGTGGCATCGGAGTGTAAAGTGTGTTGAGGTTTAGAAAACATGTGTTTTTCTATACCGAATGCAGCTTGTTTAGGGCCAAAGTCACACACTACACAAAAAAAATTACTAATCTATTTTTCTTTTAACTTATATTTTTCAATTAATATGGTTGTATCACTTTACATTAAAACTAATTAATTAATTACTATATACAAGCGATTCGAATAGTAATTTTTTTTTTCATTTAAATTTTTAATTCATTCAATCATCTACTTGATTGATTTAATAAATATTTTAATTGAAAAAAATTTTTGGTTTTTAATCTTTTAATTGTTAAAGGCCAAATATTTTCCTTATTGAATATAAGGGGTTTTTCAGAAAATTGACTTTTGCGACGAAATTTACCGGTGGGCTGTCACAATTTTTGGCAAAATCTTTAAAACCATATCGAATTATCTAATCTAATTCGCAGAAGTACCGAAATCTACAATCAAAATTTATTACAGCCTCAAAAAGTTTAACTCTTGTTTCAAAATTCATCATTTCGACCACTGCTGTATGTAGAGTGAACATTCAAAAATTTTTAAAATTATACTTATACGCTACCCTAAGTTGGAGATATTTAGAAAATGTACAAAAGTGATGATTTTTTTGACAAAAATTTAAATTTCGTGTTTACTTTTTTGGCAAAAAATTAAAATTTTTGAGATCCGTTTAAAAATTTTGACTTTAAATATTTTTTTTTTTAGCCTGATTGAAAAAACTATAGAGAATTTTAACTTATTTTTTAAAAAATTTTAGAATTTTTATTTTATTTAAAAGTAGGGCAAAATCGCAAAAAAAAATCTAGGCAAAAAATTAGAAATTTAATTTTTGAAATGTAATATCTTTTAAACCATAAGATATAATTTAGTACAGTAAGAATGTCTTTTCTTTATCTTGCTTAGAAGAATTCAGAAAAGTAAATATTTAAAATTAAAAAGTTATTAAAAAGTTATAAGATTCGATATGTTTTTCACTTTTGAGGTGGTCAACTTTAGCCTCTGTAGCGTCGTCCGTGCTCCAGCTGCACACTCCAGCCAACAATATTCTGAAAGCTTAACTTCTCCTCAGCGGTTTAAAAGATCCAGATCAAATTGCAAGTTGATGCAATGATAAATGATGCAACATATAAACAAAACCGAACTTCAAAGTTAAACGAACGTTTCTTAGGAAAATCGGAATCAAAGAAATCTTAAGTTGAGAACGACAAAGAAATGACAAAATTATAATGAATTATGTGACTTTTATAAAATACTGAAATAACTGAAGATAATGATGCCAATTTGTAACGTATATCCCTACGATAAAAAATACGTTTTTTTTTTTTTGAAAATTTATCTTCTTGTCATGACATTAAATAGCTTAACAAAAATGATTTTTGGTCTAGTATTGATTTAAATTTCTTTAATTATTATTTAAATATACTAATTTTATACTATCTTGATGCCTATAGCTTTAAAAATTTGTCTATCCATTTAAAACTAAATTTTTCTT
Organism: Protocalliphora azurea; assembly: GCA_932274085.1. Classification (NCBI taxonomy): domain Eukaryota; kingdom Metazoa; phylum Arthropoda; class Insecta; order Diptera; family Calliphoridae; genus Protocalliphora; species Protocalliphora azurea. The sequence continues at coordinate 154,996,719 of OW026520.1, forward strand.
AATCACGTCTCGGCAAATGTTACAAAATAATTCATTACGTTAATTTAATCTTGTTGCTCTTTTTTCTGTGCCATTTTTTAGCTTTCTCAACATAGAAATATTAATCAAACCAAACTCACACATACTGTGTTCACTCTTGTTTTTTCTTTGTTACAATAACAAGTTTCAAAAGGATACGAAAAACAAAACATACACGTCTCTCAACGGTAAAACAATGTATTTATGTTCATAGAAACTCATACATATTTGTAAAGCTAAAAAAGCATTTTTTAGCTTTAATCCTTAAATGCGCAATTTTTTATTTTTGAGCAAAAGAATTTTTCAATGAAAAATTTATATAAAAATTAAGGAACAATAATTTAATGATTTATATATGAATAAGAGAGCAGAATATTTCACCATAAACTAAACAATAACCTGTCACAAAAAATACTGTCTTCAATATTTTGGGAATTATTAATATTTTATGGCAATATTATTCGATCAATATAAAGGGTTAAAATATAAATAAAAAACTGTTGTCAAGTAGGGTTGGTAATCCCAATGAGAAACCTTCTGAAAAGTTAAATAAATTACTAAAACACCATTTTCCTTATTGGAATAAATGAATATATGTATGTAGGGGTGTATGTGTTGTATTCAAAAGTTCTTAAATGTGTTTGTATAACTTTACTTTATTGTATAACTTTTCTTAAAGTAGTTGTTGTGTAAATTTAAAACTATTTAATTTTTATTTATTCATAATCAAAAACTTCAGATTTGAAGACATTAAATGGGTAGAAAAGGTATATTTAAGTTTGTCATTCTGTTTGTAATTAAAAAATTTACATCGGAGAGAAGTTGATAGTTTCTGGATCCTTGTAAGAAATGATGTCGATATATATATGTATATATATATATATATATTTAAATATAAAGTCTTGCTAAAATTAATATAAGTTTATTTATTAATTTTAGCAAGAGTTTTGATCATAGGAATAACTTGTATATTTATTTAGAAACTTTCAAATTTCATCTTAAGACCGAATCTCCCAACATTCTTCTTGAATGCTTCTTGTCGTTATAAAGCTGAAACCTCCACAAAAGTGATATATAAGGGTATCTGTATTACAGCATAACCCTTATCAATAAATTCGTGACAAGTTTTGAAACTCGGGGACTCTTTAGGATTATGCAATTTATTCCAAATAGAGCAAACAACTTATTCAAAGCCATAAATTATGGTATGAACAATATAATATATAAAAACTATAAAAATGTAATTTTATTATAAAAACAAAGCTATATCTAGTGAAAAAAGATGCAAGAGTTTAAAGATGATTAAAAGGAAAAAAATCCTCATATCTTATGAACAAAAGGTGTTATGGTGATAAGACGTGAGTTTCTTTGGTAAGAATGATTATTTCTGAAACATTTTAATGAAAAGAAAAATGTAAAGTATCTGACCTAGGATTTATTGAAAATAATTATGGATCCCTAACCTGAGTAAAATATTCTACTTTTATAGGGAGTTTGGAAGGATACCAACTTGAATCGTTCATCAAGTCTGATGCTTTGGAATATAAAATGGAAATTTTAAAAGAATCAAATTCAACCTATAATATAAATTCTACCTAAGATCCTTAAATAGATCTAAATCAATAATTTAAGAAGCATTCTCTCGCATTTAATAATGAAAAAAATCATAATTGTTTAATAATAACGGTGTGATATCCTACCAAGGACTTTCAGGTGTGTGTCTCCGCTATGCTAGGGATAATTAAGAAAATTCAAAAAAATAATTGTGTCCTTTCATACTGTTATTGTAATTCATTAATAATAAGTTTCAAAAAATATCGATTTTCTTCATAATAACCTCTTCCGATCTCCAAACATAAATATAGGTAAATTCCAAAAGTATATTTTTAGTCCTTAGGTAGTTGTATTTAAGAAATGAAATATATATATCAGTCTAAACATTTTAACACACAAAATTTTAAAATTTTTTCATTTGAAGAAATTCACAACTATTTTATTGTCCATGTGCGTTATATACACATGTGATATATATATATATATATATATATATATATATATATCCGATATATATATATATATATATATATATATATCCGATATATAGCGGATATCCTTTCGGTTTTTTAATCCGATTTTCGATTTTGTGAATCCTCTATTTAAGCTAGGAACTTCATTTTTGCAAAGAAGATTTGCAAATTTTTTTCTAAATTTTTATGCTGAAGGCAAAACGCATTTTTGAAGCCCTTGTATTGTCAAAAGTACAGCAGTACTCCAGTGATTAATTTAATTAATTTATTGCAATTATAACATTTTGTTCTCTTAATAAAATTATTGGTTTGTTTAACAAACATTTTAAAATTTAAGCATAAAATTTTGAATCATAGGCAATGTTGAATGTTATGACTTTTGAAGAAAGTTTTTGGTATGCGTTTATTAAGTTCATCTCGGAAAGTTTTTTAGAAAATATAAAGATGTGTTTCGCTTTCCATTACCCAACATGGAAAATTTTAATTTGTATATAAGCTTTTCAGTAAAAAATTTTCAAACTTTACGATACACTAACGTTACAATTAGCAAAGAAAGCACACGCTTCGAAATAAGCCTTACTACGATGCACTAGAGTAAACGAATAACTTTGCCACTGTAAGGCAAGAAACAATAAGCATATAAGTGTGTTTACTATACCCAAAACTTTTTCTTCTTTTTCAGCTTGAAAATAGCGCTTTTCGTGTTAAAAATTCATGTCATTAGTGTTTGAATGTTGAAGCGATATTTTACTTTTCTTGCTATCTATTTTGCTTGCTTTGTTCGAATCTTCATTTCTTGCTCGGTTTTTACTTCACAACTTTTGCTAAAAATTATCATCGAACTCATACAAATCTGAATATTATTTGCTTTGGATTAGCTATTTTTTAAGAACCAGATCTAAGTATTACTTCTGTTGTTAGATCTTCATTTAACTTTTACCTTGTGAAACTTGCGGTATGGGGAAACGTATTTTTTTTTTTTTTTGAACGATATTCATTAGTTTGAAAATTTGTTTAAGAACTTAAGGGAATTTTCCGAGAGATATTGTATTTATAACAAAACATATTTTAAAGTTTTCTACAGCAAAAGCTATTACCATTTTAGCACAATTACGGCCAAAAAGTACAAATTTTTATTAAATTTAGTAAAATAATGAAAATTGCATACATCATCCCTCACACAAACACACAGAAACATTTATATATATTAAGCATTGCAATAGTAGTTGTTGTTATTGTTATTTTTTATATATGCAGTCATGACTAAAAGCATTTGAAAGAGAGCTTTTTCATTCATTCACTAAAAAGTGTTTTTCTAACACTCCTGGATGTTCAAAAGTATAAAATACACAAATTTACAATAACAAAACTCATTAGTATCGAATTTTAATCTAAAACACTTGACTTGGGCGACTGTTTACATTCCAGAGAAAGGAAGAAAACAAGTACGATATAATTTCGTTCAGTAATATGTAAGTGAGTTATTACAGTGTGTTTAAATATAAGGTAAGCATTTAGCTCAACTATAATTAAAGATATTTACTAGAGATATTATAACTACATTAGCAACAAGTTTATTATACAAAAACGATTATATTTCAAGGCTTTCGTGATGTATTTTTTTACACTGCTAAATGATAGTATTTCGACACCCAAAGAATGCACTAAATAGTGTCGTTGCCTTTTTTTAAAAAGTATTAGAACTGCGGCACATTTCTTCCCGAACGGTGACTCTTCTTCGATTTGAAAATGATATATTCGAATGTTATTAACTACATGAGGTGTCGCTTTAGTTTAAATTTCAATAGAAAATGTTAGAAGGATAGTAGTCATCAGAAGCTTTCAGTATTGTTTTTTTTTTTATTTTTTTGCAGTTTGGAAAAATATGTAGATTATTTTTATAAGTATAAATGTGAAAATATGAAAGTATACTTTAAGGCGTAAATTTTATTATTTATTGTTAAAGTGATGAAGGGTATAAAATATTCGGCACAGCCGAATTAGCGCTCTAACTTATACTTGTTATATTTATTATTTTTGTTTTCCCAAAATTTAAGAAAAAAAAAACTTTTTTAGTTTTTAGTTTAGCAAACAAATATTAGATAAATATAAATAAATATGAAAACTAGTAAAAAACACAAATCCTTTCAAACTATTTTCTTTAGAAAACCCTATTCAACGAGTTTTATATGTTTTTCTTTGACAAAGTTTTTCATCTTTATAACAGACTGTGACAACTATTAGTTTATATGACTGTTTTTAAAAGATTTTGAAAAATAATATTACATTAACATAAAAACTATTTACATATATATAAAACAAACAAACAAACATGTTACAGTAATATAAGGATAAAACTATTTATAGGGTGGATTTTGAAGTAAAGAAGGAATGCACCAACCTGAAGTTATTTATTGAGAAGCTTTAATTTCGACAAATTTTGTGTTAAGAAGTAAATTGTTAATATATTAGGGTGATTAATCATTTTCTTATTTAGCTATTCGAGCAACTATTCCGCCTTCACTGTCACAAACTGCAGGGCAATTTATAAAAAATTTACAAAATTTTTAATTTATTAAAAAACAGCTTTTCCTACTAATTATTATTTTAGTCAATAGCAAATTCATATTTTAAATATATATATAAACTTTCCAACCTCTGCCTATTTGCATCTATACATAAAATCCTTAGGCAATTAATTTAATTTTCTTATGTATGTATGTATGTGTGTATGTATGTAAATTTGAATTTTTAAATTATACTTTATATTCTTTATTTTATTAATAAAGAGCCGTGGGTTAAATTCACTTTTAATTTGTTTATAGTTTTTTTTTTTTTTTGTTTTTGTTATTATTGACATTTACAAGCAACTTAAGTAGTCTTCAGTGTCCCATACTTATTAATTTTTAATTAAAAACATAAAGCTTTTGGCAAGTTGTGTTCTTGTTCTCGTTCTTGTAAAGAAATATCAATCTATAACATTAACACGAAAGAAAAAAAAAAGAGAAACTTTGCCAAAAAAACGCAACAAGGAAAAGTCATTTGATCAGCTAAGGGCATTTCAATTTAAAAGTAATTTATCTTCTTTATTGCAGCTGCTAAAGTGACAAATGCAATAAAGTGAAAAACAGTATAAAAAAAACGAACATCAATTGCAAATTTTGAAAAAAAAAAGAAAAAAGTTCATAGAATATTTTCTTAAGATTTTGAAAAAATATGGAAGAAAATACTTGTGTATATAAAAACAGGAAATCTTTAAACTTAACTCCTAATTCTATTTTTTATTACTAATATTAATTTATATTTAATATTTAAAATTTTATATGTTTAAAGGCTAAAAACTTAATCATAATTTCTCCGAAGTCAACTTTTTTTTAAAGATCTTAGAACCTGACTTTGTAAAACGAAACGAAAATTCGTTTCGATAACTTTTATTGAAAACAACAAATAAATTAAAATTTGTTAATATGTTATTATTTAAATTAATTAAAATTTAAAGTCTTTATATTATAACTCTAAATATAATATTCTATGAAAAAATTGTCTTACACAATGGCTTATAATTTCTCAAAGAAATTGTTGCCTTTTTTAGAAAATTATTCTTATTTGATATTATTATGCATAGGAAATTACGTAAAAAATAGATTCTTAGGAGTAACGAAATTTTCTAAAAATGTGGACTTTGCTAATGGAAATAATATAAAATAAATGGGAATTCTTTAATTGCAAAGGAAAATATTAATTAAAAATTTCAAAAATGGTACTTTTTCTAATTTCGCTACTAATCGTAAAATTGAGGCATGATATGATTGCTAAATTGAAATATTTGCTTCATAAAACTCCATCTAATAAATTCTTGTACGAGTTTTTTAAATTTTACAAAGGATCGCGATAAAAGTAGGCTGCCAGCAAAATGACCCAAAACAAATATTTCAAATATCACCAAAATGAGAAATTACCCAGAACAAATTAAAAAAATGGCCAAATATTTACGAAAAATCACCCTCTTCCAATGTCTATTATTACACTTTCTGGCATGAAAATTAATACATTATATGATAAAATTTCTAGACAATATCAGCCAAATTCAAATTGAATATAATTTTAACTTTGTCCTGAGTAGTGGGTTCTGGTGTGGGTTAAAATGGTTTCCTAGACATCCGGACGAAGGGGTTTTCAATTCTGACGTATTTAAAACCCCGTCGCTTCTCTAAATGAAACCTTTTCTGAATAATATGACTATTCACTTTACTTTCTCATGCATGTTGTAAAATGTTAAAAACATAAATAAAAGAAAAGATCACCCAAAGTATGAAAAATGTGTTATCAAAAAGGAATTATAGACCAAAAATGACGAAAAATCACCGCAAAATTTTGGTTTATTTTTCATATGAAATGTGACCCAAATTTTTATGGGAATTTTTTGGGCTATTTTTAGTATTTGATTTGGGCAATTTTGGTGGTAGCCATAAAAGTATTTTGTCGTATTTACATAATCTATTGTATGTCGTCTGTTTTGTAGTTAAAATCGTTATGTTAATTATGAAAGTGATCAAATTAAACCATAATATTATTTTTATTAAAGATTGTAAAAAAATATATCAATTTAAAACCTCTCAATTTGATTTTTTGAGTTATGACGACCTTGCAGAAAATTGACGATATGTTCTAAAATAAGATAACGACAACACTTAAAGAAGAAACAGAAATTGTGCTTACAATTTAACGTTTTGGACTCGACTACGACATTTCAATCTTTAAACTTGTTTGTTTGGCGGTGTCACAGCAGAGTGAAGTTTAATTAGACACAAGCAGAGTGGAATACGTATTTTCTGTGCTATTTCTATTTACTATTTTAAATTGTTATCTTTTGTTTAGATATATAGTACTTTATTTGAAAATTGTTAGTTTTTGGTAATTTAAACTATTTCAAAAATTGGTAATTTTATGAAAATTTTATTTTGTTATTTTTTAATTTATTTATTTATTTTTAATTGGAATATTAGATAAGAATTGGTACTTATATGTATTTGCTGTTTTCAAAAAAATTGGTACTATTTTTAAATTTCGTACACTTTTTAGCAAATATGTAGGTACTTATTTTGAAATTATTTTAAAATCTGTATTTTTATGAAATTGGTACTTAAATTTTTTGGTAATTTGTACTTTTTGGGAAACTGTTTTTTTTTTTTCAAAATTGCTTAATTTGATCAAAATATAATATTCTTTTAAATTGGTACATTTTGAGGAAAATTTGAAACTACTTATATATACATATATATATATATATATATATATATATATTATATTTTTATTTTAAAAATGATCCCTTTTTCAGAAAATTTGAAAATTATAACTCTTGAAATTATATCTTTTTGAAAATTATAGCCTTTTGAATATTTTCTTTCTTTTTATTCGCAATTGGTACTTTTTAAATGCTGCAACATTTTTGAAAACTTACTATTCCTTCATTATTGAAAACTATGTTTTGTTTGGAATGTTGGTATTTTTTTCAAATTGTTACTTATTTTGAAAATTTATACCTTTATGTATAATCTTCTTCTTCTTTTAGATACTAATACTTTATGAGAAATTTGTTTCTTTCCAAAAAGGTCTTTCCATTTTATAAAAATTGTAATTTTTTGTTGGCACCTTTTTCGGAAATTTTAAATTTTTTATCTAAATTTTTTTTATTGTAAAATTTGTACTTTTTTGAAAATTGATATTTTTTAAGTGGCTGCATATTATAGCATCTTTGAATATCGTTACACTTAGAAAATTTTAACTTTTTCCTAAAATTAATTCTATTTTTTAAAGGCATTAATTCTTAGAAAATTGGTATTATATAAAAAAATTTAACTTTTTTGAAAATTCGTATATTTTCCTGAAAAATCCTCTAACCGATTTCAAGTAAACCCTGAATACTTTTTTTTTAGAATGAGTTGCCGTCGATTATTATGTTCAATGGGCATATGGATCAACATACCATTTTGATCACTGTTACTTTATTTAAGTTTTATTTTCAATTTCAATACAAATAGCAATACAAAATGCTTAAACATTTAATAAGAAAGATATATAAGTTCTAAAATTATAAAACAGCAATAACTTTACTTATTCGATAAGCCAGCAAATTACATTGCTACTAATTGCCTACAACTATACAATAGCAATGTCTGACAATTTACTAAGGTACTTATAAAAAAACAGTGAAATGAAATTAATTGCTCGAATACTTACAAGCACCCAGCAAATAACTACTTACAAAACTACTTACAAGCAGTTGAACTATAAAGGGTTCTTACTTTGGCTTCCTTCATTACTAGAATATTAATATTTGTTTCTTTTAAATAATGGTATAAATCACTGCTTATTTATTTCTAATGAAATTAGAAAGTCATTATTTTATATCTTAAAGTAATAGGATAAATAAGTACCACTCATTAATTTGTAATGTATGAAGAACTCATACCTATTACCAAAATTTTAAAAACACATAGCCTAAACTCGTTATAGTTTGGCATTGCGATCATTAATTTTTATTCGAAACTATTAAACTGAAAACAAGTTCTTTAGATGTTTACTCAAAATAGTCTTTGTATCAATGATTTTTATTTCAATATTTCATATTCAAATCAGGTTTCCCAGAACACCTTCTTTGGAGCGTTTTTAATATCAGTTTTTTTTTTTTAATGACTGATTTTATTTGATTCTAGGATTTTCACTTCTTTTAAGATTTTTTTTGAACAATTGCATAAAACCATACAATTCTACTTACTTCATGAGTTTCAGACTCGATAGTGATATAACTATATCCAAGGACATTTTTAAAGAAACAGGAGTTGTCTTTAACTAACTTCAGTAAAATTTCTAAAATATTTCTTGTAGTAATACATTTCATTCTACTTTATACTTATATCATTCCATTTTTAAATATTTAAACAATTTAAATTTTTAAAGCATAATATTAAACCAATTTTCATTCTATTCCTCTTGAAAATCCTTATTAAACTATACAAATAATTAGTATTCTTTATAAATTAAAAGCTACATTTCGACAAAAAAATTTAACACAAAATCGTTATCAAATAATTTTAAATCCTTTCTAAATACTTGTACATGCATTTTTTCTTGCCATCATATCCTTTTCGAGTTTTTTGTTACTACATACATATTATAAAGTTTTTATTTGTTTAGAGAAGAAAAAACTATATCCAACTTAGTGTTCAATAATAAATTTCCTAATTGTTTCAAACTGAATCTTAAAGATAGATAGATACTCACTTGTATACTCTATCCTTAGAAAACTTTGTCATGAGAATTGTGTTGTAATTTATAAAGAAAATCTTATACGTTTACTTATGTTATATAAAAAAGTATTTTCTATAATTTATAGTTTTCATATCATCGGAAATACGTATGTACACAATACTTCATACACTTTTTGTTTACCTTCATGTTTACATTGCAGCTGGAGAGTGTTGTCGTTGTGACTGGAAATTGCTAAAGAAAAGGAAAAGATTTGAGAATTTTTTCTAAGATCTTTTTTATTTAAAATAAAATTATCTTAAAAGTCATAAGTAACTTACTTTCAATTTTTAATAAATTAGGCAGTTATTACAAATAGGTTCTCAAGAACAGTTTAAACCAAAGTAAGATTTTTTTTCTCAAAATCCCCTTTATATTTATTTTCTGATTTATTCTTCATCACTGCTGCTTCAATTCTCTGGTAACCCACAGTAAGTTTCAAACTAATAACTTATGTTCAGTTTTTATATTATTCTCCCTCCCTTATTCAGTCCCTGTTGATTTAAATCGTTGTGGTTTTACACTTACGTTTAACGTAATTGTATCTAAAGTTGTTGCCACAAAATTTTCCTTGCGGTGGAGAAGATTCAACAAATAACAACTACAACAACAACTATAACAAATTTAAAACTATGAAATAAAGGATATGTGGTTGAATGCAACGGTTACACACTTGGTTGGTTGGTTGGCTAAGCTTAGCTTCAGCTTTGGCTACATTCTATACATGTTGCTGTTGTTGTTATTGTTGTGGTGGTGGCTGTAGCCACAACTTGAAATTATGTTTGTTGTTATTGCAACGGAGTGTATCAATGATCCAAATTATTATTTTTAAAGGTATGTAAAGAAAGTCTGTTACCGGCGAAATGTTTCGAGAAGAGGGAAACAACACTTACTTTATTTAGACTGATAGAGAAAAACCACAAAAAAACCTAAAAAAAAAAAATATAACTACAACTAGAACTATAGCAAACGCATAACTGACAAATACTACGAAGCTTTTGCTTTTCACACAGTTACCAGATACAATATCCGAATTATTCTTTTTTTTATTGTTGTAGTTGGAGTAGATGCTAACAGTGGAATATATAGTACATAATCCCTGCCAACATTTGGAATAGAGTTTTTTTCATCTATTAACTAAAAAGGGTCTTTTTTGGCACACTTAGATGTTTAAACGTGAAGAATACACAAATTTACAACAACAAAACACGTTTTGACCCAAAAAAAAGAGCAAAGAAAAAGAACAAGGACGGCATAATTTTGCTCAATAAATGTATAACTTTTAAAGTGATCAATTGTTGCTTATAGTGTTGAATAAAAAATGTATTAATACATATAAGCAAATTTTAATTAGTGATTTTTATAATCTTATTTAATTTTAAATAACCGTTAGTTAAAAAAACAAAATAAATAATGTGTATATTAATATAAGGTTAGTATTTAGCTCAATTATAATTGACCATATTCCAACTTTATTTAATATATTTTTATATACTAAAGTGATTATATTTCGATACTTTCTTGTTGTACTATTTTACAATTCTAAATAGTATTATTTCGGCACTACAAGAAAGTACTAAAAAGTGTCATCTAAAAAGTATTAGAAATGAGATAAATTTTTTTCCGATTAATGACACTTCTTCGATAGGAAAATAATATATTCGACTGTTTTTAATAACACGAAGTTATGTTTTAGTTTAATTTTCGATAGAAAATGTTGGCAGGGTTGGTATGTATCTATGTTGATGTATGTAAGTGATGTATGTAAGTGTACTTAAATGTATGTATGAGTGTTTTTTTAGACACTTGAAATTTAGGTTACAGTATGTGTTGCTTGTATACAGAGGTGATCCGTCAACTACTTTTTGATTAAAAATTTTTAAGCATTTGTGTTGTCGTTTGAATAGAATTTTCCACCTAAAAAAACTATTAAGTTAATGATCGAAGAGCTTTATAAGATTCAGAATATGTTCATAGAACTCAGAAACTAATATTTGATGTTCTAATTTGAAAAATTGTACTTTATTGTTAATTTTTTTTTTAATTAAAGCTGTATTCAATAGTAATAATACCTACTTTATTTCTAAAAATTTCATTGTGATTTCAACACACTTGCTAGAGAGAAAAACAACACAAAAAATAAATAAAACTATCCTTTAAAATTTAAGAAAAATTATACTTGCGACAGATTTTTTCACTAGCAAACAATATTTTTATTATTTCTTCATACACATTTATCGCATTTTAACTCCCATAATACGAAAATTTTCCACCAACCGAAAAATTATTCTCTTAAATATTTTTGACATTCCTTTTTTCTATATTGAAATTCAAATTTAACGAATAAAATTGCTACTTATGGTATTAAAAATAAAATAGAATTTAAAACAATTTTAAATTATTTTCATATTCATCAACAAAAAGCCAAAAAAATGTAATTATATTTATATATGTGGATGTAGTCCGCATCAAAAGATGCAAATTTATGAAAAGCTGCTAATATAATTGTGATGAATTATAATTGTGATGAAATATTTTTTGGATTTTTTAGCAACTATGTGTGCTTTTGATGTGTGGTAAAAGTGTTTTAAGTACTAATAACAATCTTAAGGTCGGGCTTTTGCTAACAACAGAGTTAGGTTTTTTTTGACAAGCCTTCCATTCTTTGAATTCTTTGGCTAGTACTTTTTTTGAATAATAGTGTATTTTTTGGAAAATTTTTACTTTTATGAACAATTTTAATCTTTTTTCGAAACGAGATTCTTTGGTGTAAAATTGATTCTCTTTATTGTATTATTTTTTTAATAATTAAGATTTAAAAAAATCATACTAAATTGCATTTATCTTAAACGTGGTACTTCTTAGTGTTTTGGAAAAATTGCACCTTTTTAAATATTAATTCACCTTTTTCTTTAATTTTCTTGTTTTTTGAATATTGGTATTTTGAAAAACTTTTGCTTTTTTTGAAAACTATTAATCTTAAGAGGTATTTTCAGACAGCCAGCAAAATGACCCAATGCAAATATAAAAAAATCATCCAAATGAAAACTTACCCAAAAGAAATAAAAAATGAAAATTTTGCTAAAAAGAATTGAAACAATACCAAAATATTTGGACAAATCACCCTCATCCAGTGTTCATTATGACACTTTCTGGTATGAAAATTAATACATTAAATTAAAAAAATTTCTGGACAAAATTGTCCATATTCAGAATGAAAATAGTAGTTTGGCCCTAGGATTCTGATCTGGCATAAAACGGTTTTCTAGACAGCCGACGTTCGGTCGGACGCAGGGGTTTTCAACTCTGACATATTTCAAACCCCGGCTGCCAAATCAATCTTTTTCTGAATAGGATGACTTTCTCATGCGTGTTGTAAAAATTTAAAAACGTAAATAAAAGGAAAAATCATTCAAAGTATTTAAGCCTAAAAATGACAAAAAATCGCCGCAAAATTTTTAGTTATTTTTCATACGAAATATGACTCAAATTTGTGTGGGAATTTTTTGGGCTATTTTACTTTGGGTCATTTTGCTGGCAGCCCTTTGGGATAAATTTAGTGTTCCTTTTTGAAAAAGGGTACTTTTTATTACTTTTTTTAACTTTACTTATTTCAAACATGGTACTTTATTTAAATGTAGATTTTTTAGTTTAGACTTTTTTAAATTGGTACTTTTTGCAAAAAGAAATTATATTTTTAAAAATGTTTTTAAAATTAAATTGTATTTTTTTTTTTTTTTTGTTTTTTGTTTGTGGTAAAATTGGTATTCTTTTTTGACTTTTTTACAATATGTAAACTGGTAATTTTTTTTTTGTTTTTTGAAAATTTTGCACTTTTTTTAAAAATTAAAATTTCTTTTCAAATAATGTACTGATATGAAAATGTTTTTTTTTTTTTTTAATTATAGTTTTGCAAAAAAAAAAAATAAAGCATTTTTTTACTGACTGGAAACATGGATTTTTTTGTAATTTTTTTTATTTTACTACTTTTTTGTGAAACCTGTAACTTTTTGTAAAAATAGAAGTGGTTTTAAAAAATTATATTTTTTTTTTTAATAGTTAAATTAATTTACTTTTTTAAATAGTACGTTTCTTCAAAAATTCAATTTATTTAAAACATGGAACTTAAAAATAAAATAATAAAAGGGAATTTTCTGTTAAATAAAACTTTCTTAAAAAAAATTAATTGACTGTTAATATAGAATTTTTCTTTGAAATATTTTACTATTTAAAAAAGGTACTTTCTCGAGACATTTACAAAATTTTCACTTGTTTTTTTTTAATAATACTCTTTAGCAAAATAGTGTTTTTCTGTGAAAAGTGGATCTTTTTCTTGAGTAATGGTATTTCTTCTAAAGGAGTTACTTTTTTCCTATATTAAAAAAATATATTTTTTTAAATTTAAACTTTTTTTAAGTATTTTATCTCTCATAGAAAAGAAATATATAAACTTTTTTAAAAATTTTAAATTTTTTATATTTGTGTGCACTTTTTTTCTTTTTTTAACAATTTTATTTTTGTATTTGTTGTACTTTTCACTTAAAGTGTTAAATGTTAAAAAGTATTTTTTGTACTTTAGTTACATTTTTAAAATTAGCACCTTTTCATTACGAATTAATAAATAACAAGTTTTTAATGGCATTCAGTGATAAAGGTGGTACTTGTTTTGAGAATATATGATTTTTTGAAACATTGTACTTTTTTGAAAAATTTTACTTTTTTAAACATAAATGATTCTTTTTCTTATAGAATGCACTTTTTTCGTTTTGCAAAAATTGTATTTGTTTTTAAGGAATATAAAGAATATACCCAGAAAAGAAAAATAAACAAAAATAGCGTTAATAATTTTTTTTTACTGAATTTGAAATGATAATATTAATTAAATCAAGTTATTTGACAAAAATTTAAAAAAGGTAATTAATTAAAAATATCATATAATAGGTGAATTTTTGGCAGAAATCCAATAAATATTATTAACTGTATTAACTATATTTTACAAAATAAAATGGCAAACTTCATGCATACTGGTGATTCGTCAACTGACACTTCTAATCTTATTTCCTCCATTAGAAGCGCTGTTGACTGTTCCACTGTGGAAACTTGTAGAAGAACGAATAATAAAGACAAAATAGTTCCTTGGTTAAATGGTAATTTGCAAAAATTAATTATTATTAAAAACAGTCTATTAAAACAAAGAAGAAGAAATCGCAATAATATACTTAAAACAAAGTTGAAAAGAATTAGTAAAGTTATAAAGGCAGCTTTAAAGATTTCGAGGAATAACTTTTACGTCAGTAACCTAGAAAACTTAAATAATGACAAAAAAAAAAAAAAAAAAAAAAAAAAAAAAAAAACAGGGAAATTTATGAATGAAACTCTTGGGAGGGTAGAATACAGGGAAATTTCTATTGCTGATACAAATGGAAAGATATTGTCGGTCAAGACCTACTATAGGATACCCTACACCTTTGTGTACGAGCATAAAAATTCGGGAAGGGGACTATTATACCTATGGGCAATTTTACTAAATGTAAAACAAAAATTATGCAAATACAAATAATGCTTTGATACATCTAAACATCTAAATGATTTTATGCACTTTAAGCCGATTCCTGGAATATGAGAGCTATGGTAAATTATGGACCGATTGTCATAAAATTTGGTAATCCTGTGTCCACTTACATAAAATTTATTTGTGTCGAATATTAACTTGATACTAACGTTAAAGAGATTTTCGCAAAAGGGAGTTATATGGGAGCTATGGCCAATTGTGGACCGATATTCATGAAATTTGGTACAAAGATTCATACTTGTACAGAACTTCTTTGCACCGAACTACATTAAAATATTCTTATTTTTAAGGCATTTTAGAGTTTTCAACACGCTCCATCCTTGTATAATAAAAATCTCACGTGCCAAATTTCATTGAATTAGCTTTAAAATTGCGACCTGTACTTTGTGCAAAAGATTTACATGGATCGATGCAAAACGTGATTCTGAGTCGATTCTTATACTTTAATGTGGGTGTTGGATAACTGCGTGGGTTACAAGCATCAGCACAAACGCATAATACCCCAAACACCTGAAGTGGTGTAGGGTATAAAAATGTAAACATTTTATTAATAAAGTAAAATAGTAAAGTGAAAAATGTTGTTTAATTATTAAAAGACATACATTTCCAATTTAATGTGCGTGTTGTTTAGCACAAGAGGTAAATGTCCTATGCTACTTTAGTACCACTTTCTGCGCATATGTTGGTTTGATGTTGCATTGGGTTTATTGAAAATTCTTTAACGCTTAACGACTTCTCTTAAAACCCATTATTTTTAAGTATTAAACACAAACTCGACATATTTAAAACACGTAAATATATAAAGAAATCAAATTAATAATATTATTTGAATATTAAAAGCAATGACATTACATGAAGTTTTTTTAAATAATTTCCAAATTTTACTGCGTTTTGGGTGTAAACTTTTTTGACAACCACCAATTTTTTAAATAATTTTCAATGGCCAATTCATTTTGATATTTGCAATAAATATAAAGAAGTTATAGCCCTAATATTTATATACATTTCTCAGCGAAATGTTTCATCCAAATCGCAATTGGCCCAAGTATCGCACAAATAGACCTACCTAGAGAAAACATAGTAAGGGCATATAGTTGCCGAATAACATGCTGTTCAACACAAAAACAACAACGACATCCCATCTGCAATATCAAGAAGTTGTTTTGTTGTGTGATTTATATGTATTTAAATTAGAGTAATTAATTACTTAAGACTCTATTTGAAAGCATATATGATAACTAGTTCCCACTAATGGTATCACTATGTTAAAATAATGAGTTAAATTACTAAAGTGTAAGTAGTGTAGTGGTATTATAATGACATTTTAACTCATTATTGGGCAATGGAAGTTTTTGCTGTATAGGATATAATTCCAAAACATACATATTAACGATAGCTATGAGAAAAAACTATATTCATATCTTCGATACTTATTAACTCGAAGCAAAAATTCCGTTTGGATACATGTGTCACCAACGATTGGAAAATCTGCAAAAGCATAAGATCAATAAACATTATGGCATTTTTTTAAGAGAGTTTTACATACGTCTCATCTGCGATGCACCGAAATACTTAAAACAACATACGATTTATGATATCATCAAAATTACTCCAAACGATTGCGAAACACTAAGAATTATGTGAAATAAAAAATTGAAAATTTTCAAAATTTTTTCATATTTTTTAACAAATATTTTCTTTTTTTAATTTTTTACGGTTGTCATAATTTTATATTGTTTTTTTTTATTTTTAAAAAAATGGCGCAAATATATAAGCAAAATTAAATAAAATAAAATATTAATTAAATTTTTAAATTAACCTAATCAAATAAATTATTAAACAGTTTTAAACTATTTTTTTTATATTTTGGAAAATTAATTAGTTTGTATCATGATACAAAGAAATAGAGGTATAGCCATAGAATACAACTAGAAGTTTATGTGAGAGGCACTTCCAACCAAATTTTGAAAAAAAAAAAAAAAAAAAAATTACTCATTTTTTTCAAAACACAAAAACAAGATATATGTGACTACATGTATTTTATTGTTGCATGAATCAGGTTTTTGACAATTGAATCAGTTTTTTTTTTCTCTCACATAAATATCTACTTATTAATCTATGGGTATAGCCGTCATATAATACAACTAGAAGTTTATGTGAGAGACTCTTTGAACAAAATTTTCAAAAAAATTACACATTTTTTCCAAAACACAAAAACAAAATGTATATGACTGCATGTATTTTGTTGTTGCATGAATTAGGTTTTTGACAACTAAATTAGGTTTTTGTCTCTCACATAAACTTCTAGTTGTATTCTATGCTTTTATACTTCAAAAAAAAAAAAAAATTCAATGAAAATTCAAAATTGTTTTTTTATATCATGGTTTTTATTTAAATTTGTATCTTTAAGTTGGTACTTTTTTATTAAATATTGATAGCTTTTCAATGCAAATTAGTACCTTCTTTAAAATAACGTTACGTTAACTCCCCACCTATAAGAAGGTTATACAAAGCTTGTTGAAACTCGTAAATGGTTAATCTTTTAATATGCAAACATATTAATAAAGTTTGGACTCTAATAGTAAAAATTTCGATCGGAGACAAACTGCTAGAGCCAAAATAACATATGATTTAAAAATATGTCTATTTTTTCTCAGCCAAAGAAATAATTCTAATATGGATCTAAAACTATATTTATAATAATTCAAATGTGATTTTTACATATAATTACGTCATATTTTTACTTAAAAAATGCATTAAATATTGTCCATCTCTGACACAAATATTGGCTAAAAATTTGCTCTTAAATAGAGAGAAAGAAAAAAAAATAAAATAACCGGCAGCAGTAGAGTGTAAATGAATGTGTATGTAAATTTATCTGCTCATCAATTTTTCTACAAGTACATACATATATTTATCCTATGGTTATGAAAAAAAAAATATCTCACATAAAAAATTATTAAGTTTCTATATTAAATCTTCAATTTTTTCTTCTTCTTCATTTTCATTCTTAAACCAAAAAGTTTGCTTACTTTAGAAACCCCATAAACATGCATGCAAGAACGATTTTCTTTTATTGGATTAAAGTGAGAAATTTTTATCAACTATATAGATGATAAAGGTATTAAGCATGTATTTGATTCTTGTGGCATTAAAGTTGCAACCGCAACTACAAAGTTATTTAAACAATTATTTGCCAAACATAAAGTTTGAGAAGAGTAAATAACTTTCAGATTTTATTTTCGTAAAAAAAAGGATATTTATTACAAAAGTTCATAGAAAAAATGGGTATTATCAGGATATGTTTTAAAACCCTATTAAATGTTCATTGATTTTTGATGTTTTTAAAAATAGATTTTAAAAACAGATTTCCGCTTTACAAACATGGATATAAATCTGTTTGTATTTGTATTTATCCCATTTAAGTATTTAACAACATACCTACATATATATATATATATATATATTTATCTATGAGCCAATATCTTTCTACGTGTGTTCATATAGGATGTGTAATTAAATAAATATACAATTTTACACAATTTTGTGTAGACAAAAACAAATCCAGCAACATGTGTTAAAATTCCTATAAAAAGGGGCGAACAGTTTGTTTAATGTCATTAAAAATTAAATCACGTGTTAAATGTTTTCACTTTTTAAAAATGCCATGAAAAAAAAAAACACTCTCATCGATATTTGATTTTCTTTTTGTGTTTTTATTACTTTACTCTACAACAATAAAAAGGAAAAATAAAATATTATTTATTTTGTCAATGCATATAAACTGAATTATCAACTTTAAGTCTAACAATAAAGAGAAAAATTAAAGCAATTATTTTTATGCTATAAAAATATTCACTTTCAAAAATGTATACTTTAAGAAAGACTGCCTCTATCTTAAAACAAATTTATGCAAATTCAAATTTTATATTGTGGAGTGTATTTCTAATTCGCTTTTCATCAATTGTTATAATTTTTTGTGTAAATAAAGTAATTGTTTTGTGAAATGTTATTTGCAAACAACGACATAATTAAATTTAATTATTTAAAATGTAAAATAAAAAAGTAATAAACTGACTAAAGGCGTTTTCAATTTTGTTAATGAAATGTGCGCAATTTGTCTGGTTTCTGTGGAGAAGAGCAAAAAAATGTTTAATAAATAAGTTGATTTATTTCACATAATTAATGAAATTTTTGATTTTATGTTTATAGATGATGCATAAACAACATATAAATCTAATTATATATGTTAATGAATTAATTAATTGATTGACAAAGTATAAAAAAATGATAATTATAATTTTGCATATTTGTCTTTTTTCTTAGCTAATTAATTGATTAATTAGAAAGTTCAAATTACCGGTGAAGCATTTACATATCGCCGGTGCACTAAAGAAAAGTCCTGCCCAATAGCTTTATTGATTGTCCATTTTTAGTTTTAATATTTTTTTGGATTGGTCCGAAATTATCAAAACGATTAACATACAATTTTATATGACTTTCATAGAAAAAATAAATATTTTTTTCGCTCTCATAGGACATAGGACTTTTCGTCAGCGTACCGACGATATCCATATGGTGGAAGGGTTACCAGATTCGAATTGTGACCTAACTTGACATTTCTGAAAAACAAGCTTGATTTCCGAAAAAAAGACGATAATCGAACCTTTTATTTTTTATATGAAACGCGTTAGATTGCACTCAAGTTTTTATATAATCCCATATATAGGTCCTTCATTCAAATTCTTAATTAGAGATAAAAAACGGAATATAATCGTATTCGATTTTTCTATACAAATATAAAACCCGAAATGAAAAGCCATAAGAATGATCTTTGATTGTTTTAACTGGAGAGTCTATTGGAACTTGTAAGCAAATATTCCTTTCTTATGCAAAGTCTATGCTATGTATACTAGAGAGTAAAAATCAATAAATAGTTAATGCTTCTGAATTGAATTTAAAACTCAACGAATTATATTATTTTTGGAGTACAATGAACATTATCCTAAGGCAATAGTGTGGACCAATAGCTGTGTAATACTTAAATTTCTTCACAAATTCTTTTCCACAAAACTTTAAAAAGATATCGGTTATAATATTCTAATTTCGCGATTAAAAATCAACCGTAACCCACCAATATTTAAGTGTGTGATATAAACCCAACAAAGAAGGAGAAATAGTTAACTGAGTCCTTTATTTCACCATACTTTAAGTAATGCAGTTCTTACAGTTCGATAGGGTAGAGTGGACCTTTCGCCTGTTTTTATAAAGCACACTCTTCTCTTACATATGATTTTTGTAAACTTTCTTTTGGACTAAAGACTTAGATGTATTGGCTTTAATTTAATTTATAACTTATTATTCATTAAAGTTCATATAAAATTTATAGAAATTCAATAATATTATATGAATCCTAGATAGTCTATACAGTGACAAATCTACAATGAGTACATAAGCACCTTATAGCTAATCAAGACTTCCTTATAGGATATATTAAGTCAAAGCTTATCAGAAGTCAGAATCTACCACGTGTATAATGATAACATCCCAATTATGGTTATAGGCATACTTGTTTATCCAAAAAAAAAAAAAAAAAAAATGCTTTAACGAGTATCGATGAATATTCCTGAATTTTTCTTAAAAACGGTTCCAATTTTAAAGCAGAGTAATAATTCCTCCTCTTTCTCATTTTATTAAAACAAATATTTTACTTCATCATTCCCTAATTATTATCAATAATTTGAAATTAACCAAAGCATTAAATATTCCATTTTTGAAATACGATGTAATTGTAAAAGTCAAAGTATCGGTAGAGAAAGAACACTTGAAGTAAGCATACGAAACACTAAACTAAACAGATTGATAACTGGATCTAAAAGTAGACCACTTTTAATAATTTGTAGTAGAAAATTTTGCATGAGTCTTATGAGATGATTCATTTACAGAGAAAGCTCTCACTTTTACTCACGAGATATAATTTCATTTTTCTTCTATAATTATATAAACCAAAATCAATTACTTTTTAATTACATCTTTAGAAGAAAAGTCACACTAATTAGTAATTTGGAAGTACGATTATTCTTAATTTCCCAGACTTTATCTGTTACCGGTAAATAAAATATAAATTGCATGGCTCCCGGAATTTCCGGAGAATTTTAGTAGAATAATGTGTATAATTGAAGCTAAGAGGTCTAAAATTATTTCGGAAGAATTCACTAAGCTAAATTCCTCTTAAAAGATTCTGCATATTATAGCAACGATTTAATAATAGTAATAGCAATAATAATAATAATAATAATAATAATAATAATAATAATAATAATAATCTAATTTTTATGCAAAAAATTTTAATTCCAAAAAACAACTGATATTAATTCCCCAGTATTCCTGGTATTTCCTGGATTTGTTTTTTTTTTTTTGGAACTAATGAAAAGATTGCTTAAAAGCTTATTTTTTTATTTTCTATAATTTTTTTTTTTTTGCTCAGAAGTTAACAAAACATAGAAACGAAACTTTAAATATTGTTTAAAAAATATTTGTAAAATTTGTTGTGATTTGCCAAAGCGCTTATTTTTGTTAATAATTCCTCAACTTATGAATCGTTAAAGATTCCTAACAGGTCAGGAATGTTGTGCATACACCTCAAAAGTTAGTTAACTCGTATATGTATTCTTTCACAAAATCGCTAAGCATTCATTTACTATTATATTGTAAAAAATACATAAGAAAGTCCTTGTAAATCTCTACAAAAATCCTATATTTATGCAGGATATCTTTTGCAGCTTAATTTAGATATTTAGACCGAATAAAATGTTTCCCTCATTTTTGTCTCGTCAATTCTTGTTTCATTAATATGACAGGAATAGTTTGAGTTCTATTTTGCATTTTTTTTAATTACCATTGGATTCCTCATAAAATTTTAAATAATCTTGACACAAAAATTATAAAAAAATATAGTTCATACTTTTTAATAATATTATTTATATTCACCATCGAAACAGTTGATGGTATGTATATTGGGTTTATCATGCCGTGTGTATCACATCAAAATAATCGTTTAATAACTCGTAAAATACACACATATTCTGAACCCGCGTAATATATATATATAAATATATATATATATATATAAGACGATATATATATATATATAAGACGATATATATATATATATATATAAGACGATCTAGCTATGCCCGTCAGTGTGTCCTTCCGTCCGTCTATGAGTCTGTTGGAAAAAGGATAAGATTGAGAATGGACCATCAAGGGTGACACAATATAACTCTAATATTTATCTTATATAAAGTTAGTTTGCTATAAAAAAAAAAAGTTAAGGCCCAAGTACTAAAAAAATAGTGTTCATCACAGCTTCGTGAACTTGCATATACAGCAATAACATTACGTACAAATAGTTGAAGGACCGATATAAAGCAGAATATAATATTTTTACTAGCACACTTCTAAATTATATATTGAAAAGTATTGTACAAAAATTTATTATTAAAATATATTATAGAAACAATTCCACTAGTATATATCGTTAAATTGTTTAAATAAAAATCTAATTTAATAAATTTTTTTTTTAATATTAAAATTAAAATTTCTTTATCTTAAAAAAATAAACAATTATTATATTTTTATTGATCTCAAACTAAACACTTATTTCTTTAATTAATATTATGGGGTCAGAATTAACAATCATTACTTCCTTCTGCCATTCTTTGTCAATGTTCCTTATATTCTCCAATCAATTTCATCAGGGCCATTTAAACATAATTTTAATAGCTACTTTGATTATACCATTATAACGGTAAAATAAATATATAACACAAAAGTTTAGAAAAGAAGCACATACACAAAAACCAACGTTGTTTAAAAATCAAATTGTAATTTTGTCATAATAATAATTATGAAATTTTCCTCCATTTTAATTTTAGTATTTTTCCCTTTCTTCTTGGATTTATCACTTATAAATTATTTTTCTAGGGCGGTAAAATAAATTGAAGATGAAAAAGAAAAAAAAATCTAAAAAATATAGGCTAAGGCTATATATAGCTATATATATATCTTTGTCTGTCTGTCCCTTAGTTGGTTCATTTGTTTGTCTGCAGATTTTTGTGCAACATTGTTATTGTTTTCTAAAAAAAAAAAAATATTTGTTGTTCGAGGTGATGATGATTTTGATTTTATTACTGATGATGATGACAACAGCGACGAAGATGTCGACAACAACGATGGATATAAAGCTGATGATGCTGGTAACAATAATTTTTAGATGTTAGAGCGATGTAAATACTAATATATACATAAATTCATACATACATTGAAAAGTACTAAATACAAGAGACATTAATACTAGAGAATATTTGTTACAACTTATGTATGTGTGTCTGTATGTCAATATTGTTATAAATGTTTGTAGGTGTAGTGTTCTTTTGACAAATGACAATTATAATTTGCAAATTGCTTTTTTTCCACTCACTATCACTTTTCTTTTTTATATTTTCCACCCACTTCCCTGTTTTTCCAACTATCTGGGCTAAATATTGTTCGTTATTTTTTTTATCTTTTGTCTTTTGTATTTTTTATTGTGTTGCTTTTATTGTTGAAAATGTTTTACTAACATTGCAATTAGTAAAAGGAAATTAAAGACAAAATGAAATGCTTTATTTTTCATATACCATTTCATAAAAGAAAATACATTAAATTCAAACAAGTGTGAGCCTTAAAATTGTGCCTAAAAATTGTGTTGAAAAAGGAAGAAATATTCGGCAAAATTCATTAATTTTTTAATTTGTTTTAAGAATTTAAGTTGTTTTTCCTTTTTAAAGAAATCTACCTAAACACAAAGATAAGAAATTTTATTACGTTTTAATATATATACATATATATATATATATATATATTACGTATATATTTCGCTAAGAATTGCATGAATTTATACATATATATTTGCATGAATAACACAAGGTTAGAGATCAATATTATTAAATTTCCATAATCAATTTTTCTTGCACGTTCACATTTATTCTCTCATATTTTTTTTTTTTTTTTTTTTTTTGTTTTTTGAGAATTAACAAGAGTATTACTAACATGCACATTTATTTAAATCTCATCAAGTATTCAAGAATGTCTGATTATTAAATGTTATGACAACCCGGCATTTTTTCTTTTACTTTTAAGACATAATGTTGTCAATCACAAATATTATGCAAAAATACAGACGGCATTTATACACAAAAAATATTCTGTATAATATGATTTTTATGGTAATTCTTAATGTAAATATTCGCATTTGGCTTTGACTATACCCAGTAAGAAAGCGCTTAAAAAATCGATAAAAAAAAACTTCGTAAAGAATACCTTCATACGCTTTATATACGTTACTCAAATACGTTATCTATCCCTAGTTCTAGATTGCATGAGTATATAAATACCCATAGTTCCCATATAAGATCCTTTTTCGTAAATCACACTTAAAATCTGTGCAACAACAATGAAATTTCAATATTATTTTCACCAGTTACTAATTAATTTACTAGATCAGCATAACAATAATAATTCAGAGGATGAAAATAAATCATACAAAATATGGTTTTTGGATATGAAAAATAAGTGATCACAAATCCAGGCTCATTTGCTATTTGGAGACTTATTTACCGAATTATTTACGGTTAAAGATTTTTTGAATATTTTATACAAAATATCGGTTTTTGACATGAAAAATGAGTGTTCACAAATCGGGACAATTTTTCCGTTTGAAGGCTTATTTACTGAGTTATAAACGATCAAAGAGGTTTTTGAATATTTTTCATACAAAATGTAGATTTTTGATATAAAAAATAAGTGATTACCAGGGAAACCACACCACAAATATGCTATTGCATTTTTTTTTCTGTACGTTTAATGAAGCCACCGATAATATATTTATCCGTTTCCGTACAAATAAAGGATTTTGGCATCGATTTGTAAGTGCATATTTTTACATATTTTACCCTTAGCGACATGTTTTTTGCATATAGAGATTTTTAGAGAATATAGCATATTTTGTTATTTTTGGAGCATATTTTGATATTTTAAAGATATTTTTTTATACGTCATGGGAAGTTTTTAAAATTTGATTTGAGATATTTGATAGGACATTTATGAGCACATCTTGTTGTTTTCTATATATAAAATATTTAGTCTTTAAAACTAATTTTAATGGATACTGCAAAATTTCGTTAAAAATTTCTGAGGAGCTATATTTGTAGGAACAACTCAAGAAGTTTTAGAAACAGATAAATTGATCTTTATTGAAAACATTTTTGAAATATAATATAAAGGACGTATTAGCTTTCCAAGTTGCCCAAATAGCATCAGATAATATTTTAAAAACAATATATTTTTTGTAATGAAAGCCATGATGTAAATTTATGTATGAATCTTTTAGATGATATGTGAACTAATTAGGTGGGTAATAATAATAATAATTTTTTGCTTATAAATTACAACAATTTTTCATTGTTTAATATATAAACACAACAAGACTGGTCCGAAATTTCCACACAAATTTGTAAATACTCAATGTGGCTCGGTTAAAATACAAATTTTAATTTCAATTCTCTCACAAAAAATATTACCATATTTATTAAAAATTTATATGAATTTCGAAAACATATTTGAAAAAAGTTTGAAGTATAAAAAGAAAAGAAATTAAATAAAATTGATGTTTATTTTCCGTTGCCGTATAAGTTTTTGTTTAAATTAAAAATGCGGACTATGTAAAGGAATCCGGACTTACTGTGTTTATACATTTAAGAGCATATTTTTCATTTTTAGAGCATATCTATCTTTTTTTTTCTGTATATTAAATGCGAATAAAACACTTTTTTGATAGCATGTTTGGTGATTTCCCTGGTGATCACAAATCGAAACCCTTTTCACTTTTGGAGGCTTATGTACAAAGTTATCAATGATTTAAGATTTTTTTATATTTTTCATAAAAAATATCGTTTTCTGATACGAAATCTAAGTGATGGCAAATCGAGGTTTATTTACCTAGTTATTAAAGATTAAAGATTTTTTAATATTTTTAATACAAATGATCGATGTTTGATATGAAAATAACTGATCGATTCTCTTTTTTCATTTTGAAATTTTTTTTACCGATTTATTAACGACTATAAATTTTTGTATATTTTTCATAAAAAAATCGAATTTTGCTACGAAAAATAAGTGATCACAAATCAAAGTTTGCCATTTTTTCCTTAGCTAAATTTTTCGATATTCTTGAGCATTTTTATTTTTTTATTTTTTGTTTGTTTTTACTTTTTAGCCAAACCACAAAAATTACATTTTCGTACATATTTATTTGAACACTTTTAGATTGATGCTAATTTGTCAGTTTATCCTCCCTTTTCTTCTTTGGAAATACTATTTTTCTTGTAGAAATTTACATTATTTTATTCTAATTTTGTTTACTTTGTTAAACACAAAAGACTTGGACAAAAACTTTTGCATTTTTTAAATAAATTGCTCAACTTATGGTTCTATAAAAATGACTTTATGTCATCAATATTTTCTTCTTTAAACATCTGTTGGTGGTCTATAATCTTGGCTACAGTCAACCAAAAACAAAAAGACAAACTAAAGAAACAAGGAATTATGCATCATATTTTGTTTTAAACAAAAGCAAAAAAAATAAAATAAAATAAACAGAACAGTGAAAAAAATTGAATTGAAAAAAGTGCAAAAAAATAGCTGAAGAAAAGAAGAAAATTAAAATTGATATCAGCATGACTTTTACTTCAACTCATTGTTTAGGGAGTTTGGATTATTTTATTTTCTTCGGTTTTTCTTTTAAAATTTCTTTGGCCTTGCATGCTTTCAAGTACTCTAACTCTCGTCTATATATAAACATAGTATAACTTTTCTATACACCAAAAAGAGAGTCATTTTTCATTTTGTAAAAAATAAAGAAAAAAATTGTTGTCGTTTCAGTTTTTGTTTTTTGAGGGGTGACAGTATAATATTTTCTAACCTAAAGGTATCAAATAGAGCACATTACTAAATACAAAATATATTGTGAAATAATAAGGGTATGCATATAAAGCAGTATATTTACAATAAAAATGTTTCCTTTAAAAATTGTTTAAAAATATATTATGATCTTCTTAAAAAATTTATTTCATTTTAAAACTTATTTAGCTTTATTAAATGAATACCCTTAATATAATAGTTCATCCATAAGAATTTTAACAAAAACAAACAAACAAAAGGGCCGATGGACATCAATAATATTAAAAGTGGATAGCAGCAGACACTGTATAGCAGCAGAACCTCAAACAACGAAATGTTGACCGTTACTTGTTTTACTTCCGCTGACTAAGCACGCGTTCCATAAGATTCTCTAACACACACACATACACACACATTTAAACATTCTAAATCCATTATCCTTGTATATTGTATAATAAGCAGTATTACGTATTTTGAATGCAAAAAAAAAATTTATAGACAAAATGATAAAAATTTATAATATTTAGTACGATGCTTGATGCTTGTTTTTCCTCTAGTCTTTTTTTATCATAAAATAAAATTTGTATATTTTTTTATGACTACAGGTCCTGTTGAGTGCAGAACATAAATACTAGTACAGCCAAACATACTCTTGCATATTTTATTATTTTTTTGTTGTTTTTTTTTATATACAATGGAACATGGTTTTTTATTGCTTTTTTTTTGGAAAACTAATGAATAGATTTGACAAAAAATATTTCAAATCGTTGTCATCTAATTTGTAAAATTTTCAGAGGACATGAAGCTGGTTGAAAAAAATGTTTATTTTAATTATAGTTTCATAGATTAAATCCCTTAGGTATTGTAAAAATATTTTATTTTTAAATAATTTTTGCAGCTGTTTTATGGATAAAATGATAACATTTGCTAGATTGTGAGTACAAATTTTTAAAATCAAAAAAAAAAAAAAAAATATGACTATTGATCTTAACAGCCACTAGAGTTATTCCCTTTATTGGATAAATTTTTTACTAACTCAATAAGTGTGATGAGTTACTTTCTAAAAGTTACAATATTTTATTGAGGTCAAAGTTTAAATTCATCAATATTTAATATATTTTTAAGTCAGAAACAGAAATTTTAATATTGTTTAAAGTTAAAAAAAAAGTAATAATGTTCTAGTTCAAGTGACAAAAAATGTTAATTAAATCTTTGATTTAGACCATAGTGCCTTAAAGAGATAATTTCCAATATTTACTATTTTATACTGTTTATTTGACGTTACAAGGTCTGTCATTTCATTTGTACATTTCAGAATTGTTTAAATA
Organism: Protocalliphora azurea; assembly: GCA_932274085.1. Taxonomy (NCBI): domain Eukaryota; kingdom Metazoa; phylum Arthropoda; class Insecta; order Diptera; family Calliphoridae; genus Protocalliphora; species Protocalliphora azurea. The sequence goes on from OW026520.1 coordinate 155,024,972, forward strand.
ACTTTTTTTTTGTATATTCGAGTCAAATTGTTTTGTTGCAGAAAAAAACGAAAGGCATACAGCAAAAATGAAATCTACGCAAAATTCTAAGAATTCCTCGCTCCCTATATAAAAATCGCAGGTAAAATATATTTAGGCCAAGAAAAAGTTTAAATTTTTGAGCTATGAAAAATGTTTTTAAATTTGTCACCATTGGATTTTGATTCTCCAGAATAATTTTTAATGCATTTTCGTTAATTTTGTGTCTCTCAAAGGGAGCTAGATTTCGATTTTAAACTCAATGTTTCTTAGAGAAATTTTCTTAGAATTCTTCTTAGATTACGCTTTTACTATACACATTTTAAGAAACCAATTGAGCCACCTAATCTCCTTTTAGCTACGAGATTCCAAATAACTTCCTTTTCATCTGTCATTGTTAAAATGTTTAGATAGATTTTCTAAGGATCTTCGTTAACTTGTAAAGATCAAAATATTGCAAAAGCATTTGAGATTTTTGTTATTGAAATGTATGAATCTAAAATCCATATAACTTACACAACTAGTTCTTCAAGAGTTCAGTTAGGTAAAATTAAAAAAAAATAGCTGAGTTATAGACGAAATCTCAAACATGCAAGCAAAAAAAAAAAAATACTACTTACCTAGAAGCAATTCTATACTGCAAACTTTATAATGTCAACATTACAGAAGCTCATTTATAGAAATACACCTAAGCAATACGAAAGCGATTCTTCTAGACCATAAACTGACAATAATTTCGGAAAAAATGCAATTGTTTAAAAATTTTAACGCTTAAGTTTCCCATTTGTGCAATTATGCAAATTTACGCGATATGTTTCATGAACTCCCTTTCCAAATGTCATGTAATATTAACGATAAGAAAATAAGAAAATGTTGTAAATAATTTAAAAAATTTATTAAAAAAAATATGATACAATGATTTTATTACAATTAACGTAACTATTATTTTCTACATCGCAGTTTTTTTTTATATTTAAACATTATTAAAATTATTATAAATAGTCGCGCAAACTAAGTCTTGTGCAAATGATTTTCCATACAATTTTTGACAGTTCATTTGTGAGTGTGCAAACATGCATACATTGCACAATTTTCGAGGGTTCATGAGGACCCCTATTATTTATATAGTAAATTTCCCGAATGTAACAAATGGATGAAATGGATGTTACTTTAATTATTATCATCTGTATAATAAATTGACGATATTCTCATTCTATCTTCTATCTGCTTGCAGGGCTATAGGTTTAATTTTTTCAGAATTTTAGTAAAAATAAAACAGTTTTGAATTTCGTACGTAAACAAAAACTTATGAAATTAGTAATAAAAATTAACAGCCGCATTAAAAAAAAAAACTTAATACAGCTTAACTAATCATTGTTAAGTAGAATTTCTTAAAATTGTATTCAAATCCTTATTCGCTTAAAGTACCTTTAGTAAACCATCGTTTATTTTAAATATTTTAAAGTGGGTTCGACCCTACTTCAAAGCTACTTTAAGATTATTTCCGTTACACAGTGGGGTCAAACGCAAATTTTTTGGTAATAAATCTGAATCTCCTAAACTACTGGTCGGATCAAATTGAAATGTATGGAAGAGTTGTAGAGGAGGACCTAAGCTTTCAGAAAAATCATCTTGTAGTCACCCTGTGATAACACGAGATAAGCTACAGGGTGTCAAAGTTGACTACCTCGAGTATGTAAAAGTTAAAAAAAATCGTAACTTGTACAAATGAAGTCCGATTTTAAAGATTTTTATATTTCTGGAAAGTGCTTGGCAAGATAAAGAAAAAATGAGCTTACTCATCTAAGTTATCTCTTACAGTCAAAAAGATATTTACGCTTGAATTTTGAATTTTTGATTTTTTGGCTCGACTTTCTTTCGTTTTTCGGGAATAAGTCCGGAGATATATGAGGAAAAAATTTTTTAAAAATATTCTGTAATTTGCTACATATTTCAAAATATATGCTGAAAGAATTTTTGGATTATCTCAATTCGTCTAGACGTGAAAAATATTCAAAGTCAGCACTCTGAAATTGGCATGAAAAATAGCTATTTTTTTACAAAAATATAGTACAATTCATTCACTTTTTTCTCAAAGTTCCGTTAATAAAAAAAATTTTTTCCTTATTAATTTCAAAAGATAAGGCTTCATAAATGGTTAATAAAGAAATTTTGAATTGATTTAAGTTTGCGCCCTACATCCAGCATTGGCCGAAAATTGTCAATTTTAAAAAATAGTTTCATTTTTATCGATTAATAAAAAAAATGTCACGCGAGCTTTTTTAAATTTGGTACCCATATTTTTTATAGAAATAGATTTAGAATGATTTAACGCTAAACTGCTTCCCGCCCGGCCAAAAACGAATGCAGGAGTGGAGATTTTATGTTAAAAGTCAGTTTTTTTAACGACTATTTTTAAAAGCATACTAAAAGCATATTAGCATAATATTTTTAATATTATTTCTTATTTAATGTATAAAGCACAAATCAAGCTTTTATTCCTAAAAAAATCAATTAAATAGCTCCAATAACCTATTTTTGGTAATTTTTTAAAAATAATTTTTTTTTAAAAAATAGCTGAAAATCCAAAAAAATTTAATTTTTTTAATACAACTCCACTAATTTTGCAAATACTTTAAAAATGTTAAAAGAATATAAAAATAGACTTATTTACCAATTCAACGATATATAAAATGTTGATATAGGTCATTTAATAATAGTAATATAATGGTCTCAAAACTACCAAGTCACGTCAAAAGTTGCAAAATTCACTATTTTGTTCCGTATTTCCATATGTGTGTATACGTAACACTCAACTGCACTGCTTATTTTTGTTACGAGATAATAATATTTATTAATGAATTTATTTAAAGTGTTCATAATTTTTTTCTACTGAAAAGGTTTTTAAAATTACCTAAGTACATAAATAAGTATATTTTCCTTCGTTTTTTATTACATTTTTTTAAGTTTTTAAATAATTTACCTAGCTACTTAATTAATGTATTATAACAAAAATGATTTTTTTACAATCGCATAGGTACATTTTTTGACGTATACTACAGGTCATAAAAATAAATTGAATAAAATTGGGGGTTTGGTGCAAAAATTTAAATTTTTTAATACATTTTTGCCTGTCACCATTTACCTGATATAAATATTCTTTTTCTATATATAAGTACCCTTATAAATATGCAGATTTATTAGTGAATTTGCCATTATGGAGATTACATTAAAACACTTTTCTATTTGCAAAGTAATTTGGGATAATCTATCTGATATTATAAATCGTCCAGAAAAAATAAGAAAACTCATTGATACAGTAGTATCTTTTGGTTTAACTCTTACTGCAGAAGACAGTTTAAAGCTCGAAAATTTTTATAAATCATACGAAAAAAGGATGCAAGCTTCAGATTGGTCAATACCAAAGTTCAAGAAGAAAAATGAAGAGTGGTTGGAGGGAGAAATACCAATTTTCATCGGAAAGCAGAAAAAGGGTCGACCAAAAAAATAAATTACGATGAAGTTCAGCTAAGAACAAAGAGGACCAAACAGGAATCTATTCTAAATTCACATACGAATGCCGAAAAAAAAGATACATTTAAAGCTTTAGTAACACATACGCAACCAAAGGAAGTAGAAAAACTTATAGATGTGTTACCAACAGCTTTTCCCAATCGATTACATCGGATAATCCAAAGCATAGTGACACCGAAATCAACATCGTCCTTTACCTCTGAAGATTCTTTAGCTCTAATATTAAATTTAGGATTATCAAGAAACCAATACGAGATTTTGAGGAAATCTTTTAGCGAAAAAGGATATGATATCTTTCCCAGTAGCAAATTAGTGAGAGAAGCGAAAAGTAATATTTTACAGCCTATGGAGCACCCGGTTAATGCTTCTGTTAAAAGTGCTAAAGTTAATATATTGCAATTACTTGAAAATACTGCCTCTAGAATTATATCTACCTTCAGCAATAATAACATTGAAAAATGCAAAGACTCTAAACTTATTTTAATATTCAAATGGGGCTGCGATGGAACATCAGGATTTTCGGAATACAAACAACTGGATGGAAGTAATTCTGTAAATAATTATTCCTCGCTGTTTATAGCGTCTCTGGTACCACTTCGAATGCGCTTAAATAAGCCTTCCTCATCGACAAGAAATGACTCGCTTTTTGACGATATATGGATAAACTTAACTCCAGGTTCCAAATTTTTGTGGCGTCCAATCCTTTTTGATTACACAAAAGAAACCACGGTTACAATAAACAGCATTGTCAACCAATTGGAAGAAGAAATTAAAGAATTGCCCCCAATATATGTAAAAGTATCAAACAGAACTATTAAAGTTACATTTCAACAACAATTAACGATGATTGATGGAAAAGTTGCAAACGCTATAACAGATACAACATCTACATGGAAATGTAATATATGTGGAAAAATAAGTTCACAATTTCAGGATAATTCTGAAGTTCTTGTTAATAAAAATTCTTTAAAATTTGGAATATCACCACTCCACGCAAGGATAAGATTTTTGGAGTTCTGCTTACATCTTGCATATGATATGAAGTACAGAAATATTCCCGGGCAGGAAAATGCTACAGTAAAAAACAATTTGGAACTTCACGAATTACGAAAGAGAAGAAGAAAAGAATTCAATTAGAATTCAAAGAACAACTCGGATTAATAATTGATAAACCTCTACATGGCTATGGAAGCTCAAATGATGGAAATACAGCAAGACGTTTCTTTGAAAATCCGGAACTCACATCTTCAATCACAGGCATTGACTTAAATATTTTGAAGCGTTTTAAGATTATATTGGCAGCCATTAATAGCAAAAAATAAATTAATGCGGACAAATTTAAAATTTTTGCTTACGAAACTAAAGAACTACTTAACATTACATACCCCTGGAAATCAAAGACTTCAACAATTCACAAAGTATTGGCTCATGGTAAAGAAATAATAGAAAATAGTATTTGCCATTGGGAGAGCTAACAGAGGAAGCACAGGAAGCCCGAAATAAAGATGTTAAACATTTCCGACTCTTCAATACCCGAAAATGTTCGACAATAGCGCAAAATATGGACTTAATTGAATATTTATTAATATCATCAGATCCAGTTATATATTCTATAAGAACACGATGGCTATCAAAAATCACTCTTGAAATAGAAAAAGAGAATTCGGAAGCTAAGGAAGTTAAAAATTTGCTAACGTTTGATGTTTCTGATTATTTTCAAGAAAATCTCTAATAATATCTTCGATAATATATTCTTAATAAAATAAATATACGGGATATATGTATAATAAGTATGTAAATATGTAGAACAAATTAAATAAACATTACTCAAATAAAGAAATTACTACTTTATAATAACAAATATATACCTACATAATACATTAGAAAACTAAAATGTTACGTATACACACATATGGAAATACGGAACAAAATAGTGAATTTTGCAACTTTTGACGTGACTTGGTAGTTTTGAGACCATTATATTACTATTATTAAATGACCTATATCAACATTTTATATATCGTTGAATTGGTAAATAAGTCTATTTTTATATTCTTTTAACATTTTTAAAGTATTTGCAAAATTAGTGGAGTTGTATTAAAAAAATTAAATTTTTTTGGATTTTCAGCTATTTTTTAAAAAAAAATTATTTTTAAAAAATTACCAAAAATAGGTTATTGGAGCTATTTTATTGATTTTTTTAGGAATAAAAGCTTGATTTGTGCTTTATACATTAAATAAGAAATAATATTAAAAATATTATGCTAATATGCTTTTAGTATGCTTTTAAAAATAGTCGTTAAAAAAACTGACTTTTAACATAAAATCTCCACTCCTGCATTCGTTTTTGGCCGGGCGGGAAGCAGTTTAGCGTTAAATCATTCTAAATCTATTTCTATAAAAAATATGGGTACCAAATTTAAAAAAGCTCGCGTGACATTTTTTTTATTAATCGATAAAAATGAAACTATTTTTTAAAATTGACAATTTTCGGCCAATGCTGGATGTAGGGCGCAAACTTAAATCAATTCAAAATTTCTTTATTAACCATTTATGAAGCCTTATCTTTTGAAATTAATAAGGAAAAAATTTTTTTTATTAACGGAACTTTGAGAAAAAAGTGAATGAATTGTACTATATTTTTTAAAAAAAATAGCCATTTTTCATGCCAATTTCAGAGTGCTGACTTTGAATATTTTTCACGTCTAGACGAATTGAGATAATCCAAAAATTCTTTCAGAATATTATTTTGAAATATGCAGCAAATTACAGAATATTTTTAAAAAATTTTTAGCTCATATATCTCCGGACTTATTCCCGAAAAACGAAATAAAGTCGAGCCAAAAAATCAAAAATTCAAAATTCAAGCGTAAATATCTTTTTGACTGTAAGAGATAACTTAGATGAGTAAGCTTATTTTTTCTTTATCTTGCCAAGCACTTTTCAGAAATATAAAAATCTTTAAAATTGGACTTCATTTGTACAAGTTACGATTTTTTTTAACTTTTACATACTCGAGGTAGTCAACTTTGACACCCTGTAGCTTATCTCGTGTTATCACAGGGTGACTACAAGATGATTTTTCTGAAAGCTTAGGTCCTCCTCTACAACTCTTCCAAACATTTCAATTTGATCCGACCAGTAGTTTAGGAGATTCAGATTTATTACCAAAAAATTTGCGTTTGACCCCACTGTGCGTTAGCTCGTGCGATTAACCAACCAATGTGTAGCAAACACATTCATCAATCGAAATTTAACTTTTATGAAAAAAAAAAAAAAAAATTAAAAACAAAATAGTTTTAAATATTTTTATATTTTTTATTTTAATTTGAAATGATAAACAAAAAATTTCATAAATGATAGAAAAAATAATCAAACTCATTCGAAAAATCTGTCTGCAGTATGAGCTTAATTTAAAATCAAAACTATTTTGAGTTTTCATACAGCATTTTTGGTGTGACACACACATTCAAAAGCTCTCTCAATTTTACTAATACATACTTATTGCATGAGCTTATGCAGTATGTGTCAATGGGATGCTTTACATAAATATAAAAAAATAAAAATAAAACATTTTGTATTCATACGTAAATTTTTGACAAAAGTGTAAAATTTTTAATTTTCCGAATATTAAAATTCGTTCCGAAATTTAAAAATGCAGCAATATAGCTACTTGAAAACGTATAAACTGAATTCCGGACAAGATAATATTGTTTGCACATATGTTCATTTTAAGCTATTATGTAATAAAATCATAAATCTACGCACACTGCCCCCAAATTTGAAGCCAATATATAGTCCCTGACATTGGGACCAGCCACAACAGTACAAGTGCAAGTAAATATTCTTTCACGACAATGCATAACGCAACATGGTCTTTGCTGTTATCGTCTGGCTCATTAGCGGATGTGTTCTGGCTCAACTTTGGAAGGGGGATTTAATGTAAGCAATACTTGCATTGATTACATTTTAAGATAATTTGTAGTTTGTGTTGTGCTTGTTATGAAAACATTTTGCAAAACAGAGCTGTCAGATGTGGCAATTTTTCGCTAAATGTAGCGATTTTTAATTGCTTTTGGCGACTAAATTTTTCGTTTGGCGAAGTGTGGAATTTTTTGGTGATTTACAAACAAGGTTGCGATTTATAAGGCAAATTAAAAAAAATAAAAAAAGGTATTTGTGGGGAAAAACGATTACGTTTTCTTACTAGCAATCGATCATTTTCAGTATTTAATCTAACCTTAATTATAAATAGTTTCAACTTAGATTGAGAAGTTTTACCCACAAAATATACTTTACAATACTTATATTATAAATCCTTGATATTTTTTTTTTTTTTTCATTATCTTGAAAATATATTAGAAATATTAATGATTTTATAGGTCACAATAAAATTAAAACGTTCATGAATAAATTAATTACTGGAAATAATTTATAAGTTTAAAAAAACACATATTGTTATACAATGTTAGAATTATTATTATTATCATTATTATTATTATTATTATTATTATTATTATTATTATTGACATATTATATATGACATATTATATAAATGTCAATAAATAAGTTGTTGCGCTGAAATAGAGATATATGTACGTCAGAAAAATGCATTTTAAATTATTAATTTTTTATTCAATTACTATTAGCTACTGAAATTATTATTGGCTTTGTTGCAGCTGAATTTACATTTATAAATGATACGAAATTGGAATCATTAAAAATTATACGACACATTAAACATTTTTGTTATTACTTTTTTCTTTAGAAAACTGATTAGCAATTTTCCGGTAAAGTCTAAAAAAAATATGACAGCCCTGCTGCCAAAGCGAATGTCAAAATATAGCAGGAATCCTGAAAAATGATTGGTGTTTGGGTAATTTTATAATCTACACAATAACTTAAAAATATTTTTGCTGAAAAATTGCAATAGCATGTATTTTAAAGATTTTTATTCGTTTTTTAAATTTTTTTATTTTTTATTTTTCAATTAGTAATCTTATCTTTTACTTTTTTATTTTTAATTTTTTGTTTTTTATTATTCTATTATAAAAAACAAAAAATTATAATAAGAATTAAAAGTGACAACTCTCCCTACTAATTCTACCTTCTGTAGTTATATCATGATGTAAACAAAACCAAATATGAAATAGTGGTGATTTTATCACAGAATATTCGTTATTTGGATACTTATAATCAACAACCCACAAAAATTAAATAAAAAAAGTATTTCATTTATACATAATTATAAGCCAATTAATGATGTTTTTTAAATAAAGAATTATTCATCATCAAAAATGCACTAGAACATCAAAAATAATAATCGAATAAAGCAGTTAATGAATAAATTATTCTAACTATTTACAACACTGGCAATATAAATGAGAGAGAAACTGAAAAAGATCGCCTACATAAACCAAAAACAGTTTATTAGTTAATGTAGACTGCAAACAGTTTTTTTGAATACGGTTTTCTTAACAAGGACTTTAAGGGCTAAATTGTGTATTAGCTAGTTTGTGCTTTAAATACAAAATATTATTTTATGTTTTTTTATGCGACTGTAATTCTTTAATGCTTTATATATAATAAAAGTTTTGAAAGCAAAACGATTTTTAAATTATTCATGTAAAAAATTGTTCATTTAGCATTTAATAACTTTAAATTTCTACACATTAACATGAACCAAATATTTTATATTTCTTTTTATTAAAATATAAAACATACATTTTTACTTACTGTATGTTGTTGAACTTTTTATTTCTATTTTCCTCTTTTTTAACTTTGTGTTAATTTGCCATCTCTAAACATTTAACGCCCTTCAAGACGACTCTTAATGCTCTATTTTTTTATTTTTTTATGTTTTTCTTTACTGAGCAACTGTCACACGCAGTGCAAGATGTGTGAGAGAGAGTGGGAAGAGACACAATATGGGAGGGGATGGGTTATTACCTTTAACATTAATTAGGACGCGACATGAAAATTTGCTATTTTCATAATATTTGTACTTGTACTTGAAGTCATACTTACGGTGAATTGTTTTGTTGTTGCTGCTCCCAGTGATGATACTTAATGTTACTTCAAGCATTAAAATGTTATTTTTTTACTTAAAGTTATTCTTTAGAATAATTATTATTATTTTTTTTTTCCTTATTTCCAAGAGACATTTTCTAGTAGATACTTGTGGAGTTTGAGAGGAGAAAAAACGAAATACTTACTTTACGGAACTGTTGTTGCAAAAGAAGTCTTACACGGTTATGATTTTTGTAGAAAAGAAAAATTTAAGAAATAAAGAAGTTTCAAGAAAAATTGTATATTTACCCAGCAAAAACTTCCATTGCCAAATAATGAATTAAAATGCTATATAATATTACTACACTACTTACTCTTTAGCAACTTCAAACGGTGATGACATTAGAGGCAACTAGTTACCACATATTTTTTCAAATAGAGTCTTAAATAATTATCTACTGTAATATAAATGCATACAAATCTGCTCAATAGTTACACAACTAGTTACGTGTAATGCAGAGAGAAGTTAGCTCTTGACACAAAACAACTTATGGATATTACAGACGGGATGTCGATGCTGGCGTTGCGTTGAAAAGCATGTCGTTCGGTAACTATATATCATTACCAAGTTTTTGCTGATGTGTTTAAATACATAGAAAATTGTTAAATGTTTGTTGGGAGTTTATTTAGGTTTGAATGTAAATTGTTGAATTCGACAAGAGCAATACATGAAGGTGCGATTTTCCCTTTTTTCAAAATTCTGAACAGCCGGCAGATTACTATGGTGAAAAAATTTAAAAACACAATATGGGAAACGCTAGAATACGAGTTTATCATAACTATGTTTTGAAAACATTTGAAATTTTATAAAATTTAATTAATTTCTATAAAGCTAACATATCCTGAACTATTGTGTGAAAATATTGCCAAATTTCAACCAATATAATTGTCCTAAAAAGTCGCTAAATTGAAATAAACAATTTTTGAACAAAATGCTACCACAAGTATTATTTTCGCATCTTAAATTTTGTGGTATATAATTTATACCATTTTAGATGGCGAACTTTGAGTAGATTTTATTTTTAATTATAAATTTCAAAAACAATAAAACTGTGGTCAAAATTCTTGTACAGATTACATTCAAATATTTTGAGTGAAAAATAATTTTTAATGGAATGCATATTTGTTGTTCCTTTTGCCTCCGTGTTTAATTAATATAATACTAAAGATTGATATAATGGATTTTTAAAATTTTATTTGCGAATATCTACGGATATAGCAAGAAAATAACTAAGCATTGTCTCTACCATGGACGTAGGGACAGACGTAATTATAACATAAAAATGGCTCAAAATAACATGGAATACATATATGTGATTCACCATTATAACGGTGACAGCTGTGTAAATTTTCATCATGATTACTTAATTGATTTTTGAGTTATTAATTATAATATCGAATTTACGTCTTTTGCACTATATATTTTATTTATTTTTTAATAAAATTTTATTACTTAAAAAGATCATATCTCAAAATCTAATTAATTGATTACAATGAAAATATATTTGGAACTGGAAAAGATAATATTATATAATACACCACTTACCACAGATCATTTTTATGTATATGGTTGTTTAAACCATTTAAAGTGTTTACACTATTTATCTAAGATAAGGGCTTTAATTGTAGAAAACAATTAGAAGTCCAACTCTTTTAATTCGTTCAGAAAAGAAGCGAATTTTTTTCACACTTGTAAATTGGTTCTTTACAAAATTCTACTAACACATATAAAGAGTTCGGTTTTTTGACAGCTGAGTTAGGTTTTTTGAGAGCAAATTGGACTTGTAGTTGTTTTCTATGGCTTTAATGTTCCTTCCCTCATTTCCCTAAATGTCAAAAATTTTTAATATAATTTAAAAATTGAAATTCAAAAAGAGTGTGCTAAATAATTTTCAAATGGATTTAGCCCATATTAACTGCGCAAAATATTAGTGAACATTTTTGTACATTTGTTATTGATTAAAAAGTTGCAGACTTATGAACATTAAATGAAAAAAAAAATCCACTGTGCAACGACTGGCTTTTAAAGTTTCGAGAGCAAGTCAAAATCAATAATAATTTACGAATTTACTAACACGTATATACATATGCCACAAATTGTTGGCTTTATTATAAAAGTTATTAAAAATTACTTTTTTATTTTATTTTATTAATTTATAAATATTCTTATGTTTCATTCCATTTTTCTTTCCAAACTTTATTGTTTATTATCTACAAAAAATTAAAAAAATATGAACAGAAAAATAAAATGGCATTTCTTTATAAGACATTTTTAATTTGTATTTTTATTACTAGTGGTAAGTTATTATTTATTTATTTCAGGTTATTCTAATATTTACTAAAAATATCTTGATTTCAGCTTATGGCTTATATTGCCACAAATGCGAAAAAGGCGATTCATATATATGCGACAAGAATATTGAAAATGATAGATACGTGCAGCTATGCAGCGAAAAAATGAATTATTGCGCTATAGTTTGGGACAAGCTTGGCGTTTTTTTAAGACGTGGCTGTACAAATGGTACATACTGTCTAACAGAAGTGACGATGGGAAATTATTGTTGTGTGTGTAAAAAAGATGCCTGTAATTATAGTAAGTTTTCGTGTACTAATCGCTCGTCTACAGTTCATCAATCAACAATGTTTATAGTATTCTTGTTGTGGATACAATTTTTATTAATTTGAATAATGGTTATTAAATTTGTTCATTTATGATTATTAAAATGTTAAAAAAACAAAAAAAAATTCCTTTAATTGGACAATGGATCAAATAGTAGTTTATTAAATCACGTCTAGTTTCTATAAAGATCTCTCAGTCTATTATAAATTTCATCATATATATTTTACTTCTGTTAATTTATCTGTACTCTTATGAATAGAAAACAAAATGGGCTAATACCAAATATAGGGTCCCGGATAGTTCTTCTTACACTAGCTAACAAATTAGATTAACTGTTCACATGCAAACTACTTTTACCGAGATTCTATGAAAGGATTGAAGTGTCCTAGTTCTATGCTCACGCCTTTACTATTATACGTTTACTGAGCATTAATTGTCCCCTTGCTGCACTTTCATGTTGCGGGATCCATATCAACTCGACCTGGTGTCTTAGCTGAACTAGGAAAAATTTAATGAAAATCACATAGAATATCTGCTGTAGTCCTAAACAGTTTGCTCTTTAAAATCAGTACAGTTCAATAGAAATAAAGTTATGGAACAAAATATGGAACAACCTTTTAAAAATTGTGACATTTTTTATATCATTTACAAGCAACTCAATGGGACTTTTACTTCTAAAATTACTGATAAAAAAGCTAATTCGTTAATAAATGACGCTGTATCAATTTGAGCGAAATCCAAGTAAAAATTGCAGCATAACGTTCCAGAAGCAGGTTGTGACAAAATATGAAATTGAGGTAAACAAACTTTACATAAAATTGTTCAATTTTATAGAAAGGAACGATATAAAAACAAAACACATTTCAAAGAGCTACTTACTTGTTACTTTTTCCAACTTAAAAAAAAAAGAATTTATTATTTTTGTCTTCAACATATCGCCAAATAGAGGCTATAATTGCAATTACTAATTGTCCATCCAACTGGATGCTTGAGGACGTTACTGCAACCATATCTATAAAACCTGAGTTGCAAATTGAGTTCCTTAAAATTGCAGTAGTAAAAATCGGGCAATATATTTAGACTTCAAAGGCCAGAGAGATTCTACGGAAATTTACTATTTATCTCTTTCCAAGGAAGATGGGTCAAATTTCACTCAAATATTTTTATTAATTAACTAAGCATGTCATTTAACTTAGATTACAGTCCATAGTTTTGTCTAAAAGTATCTCGGTATATACGAAAAATTTAATAATTTTTTAATTAATTTTTGATACACAATACCATAGATTAAAAACTAGATATTTATGTGAGAGAATAAAACCTGATTCAATTGTCAAAAATCTTATTCATGCAAACAATAAAATACATGTAGTCATATGTATCTTGTTTTCGTGTTTTGAAAAAAATGAGTAATTTTTTTGAAAATTTAATTCGAAGTGCCTCTCACATAAACTTCTCATATTAAACAATTCTTTTTTTCCACTTCTAAATTGTAACTGTTTTTCATTCTGGTTTTTGTCGCTTTGGTGATTTTTTTTTAATTTTGATTTTTTTCTTTTTCGCGATTTTTTTTATTTTGAGGTCTTTTTAATTCTGGAAATTATCGTTTATTTTGGCGATTTTTTCGTTTTACTAATTTTTTTTCGATTTGACGATTTTTCATTTTGGTGATTTTTTCCGTTTTGTGGTTGTTTTCGTTTGGGTTATTTTTTCCGTTTAGCATTTTTTCTTCATTATGACGATTTTTGTTTAGTATCGCATTTTTTTTTTCGCTTTCGATTTCTTTTTTTAATTTGGTGATTTTTTATATTTTATTTATTTTTTTTTATCTTGGCGTTTTTTCTCTCAACTTTTATATATACTTTACTTTTGCTCAAAAAATAGAAAAGAGAAGAAATAATCTACTGACAATAAATAAAAAATAATAAAATAATTAATTTTACATAAAAATTAGCACTTTTATAGAAAAGAACGATATAAAAACAAAACACTTTTCAAAAACTTACTTAAATTATTTCTTTTTTCTATTTACAAAAAAATTATTTTTTTATTATTTTTATCTTCAACATATTGCCCTTTTTCAATAAGGTGATTATCACCTCTTCAATAAATTGATGATATTCCATTGAGATCATCTGAAAGAAATTAGTACAATTTTTCATTTTTCAGTCACAATTTTTTCAATTGTCGAAAAATTGTTCAAAATTAAAAAAAAAATATTGAAAAAATTGTTTGTCTTTTAACAAATTTTTTATGCTAAGATTTATGTGCATGCTTTACAAGATGTAAAGGTCTTCTTTATTATATTATTTCAAGATTTATTTAGTAATAATTTTTCTATATATTTATTACATTCCCCAGAAGATTATCTGGCGGTATCTTCTTTTTTTTTACCTAGACGATTATCTAGCAATATTGCCTATTTTTGTTACAGGTGTATTGATTTCTTATTGCTTAGATGTATCGCCTGAGATGTACAATCTCTCTCGATGGGGGAAACTTGAGCAATACGAATATGATTATTGCGGCAATAAAAATTTTCTTCTAACATATATAGGTTATGTTTTTTAGTTAACGAGATATTGGCCTTCGAATTTTAAAAATTTTCTTTCGTTAAATGGGGTCCAAATTTTCACAGATTTTTTTATATATTTTTTGTTTAATTAACAGCAAATTACAAAATTGTGTAAAAAGAAAATGGTGAAAAAATCTTTACGAAATTATAAACATTTAAAATTTGAATTTAAAAAACAAGAATTTTTAAAAACCCGCAAATCCTAATAAACTTAAAAAGAAAATACTTTTTACTTTTTTACAGTTAAAGTCAAGAAGATAAACTTTATATTACAAATAATTAAAAACATATTACTCGTGCATCAAAAGTAAGTGTCACAAATATCCTTAAATTTGTGTGATAATTTAATGGTTTTGTAACGCAAAGCGTCTCACAGTGCTTTGCTCCCATATAACGTTGTCGAAAAAATTGAAATTTGGTACGCATATTACCTCCGATTTAAAACTTATAAATATGAATCGGTGCTAGGACACGCCTACCTCCCATATATCCTGAAATTAAAAAACGGATTTACTAATAATTTAAGAATACTAGACAGAATTTTAGCAAAATTAGTGATTGTAATTAATTATAGATTATTTTTGAGTCTGTCAATTTTTATTTGAATCAGAACGAGAACACCCCTACCTCTCTTGTATTCTGAAATTAAAAAATAACATTTTTGGCTAAAATATTCTCTCGAATTTTATAAAAATAGAAGAAGGTGTCATAGGAAATTGAAACTTGGCACATGTGTTATCTTAGATCCATAGTGAATATTTATAAAGTTTTGAAAAAATCGGAACAGCGACATGCCTACCTCCCATATATCCTGAAATGAGAAAAACCTATTTTCTTCTAAAATATTGATCAAAACAGTATCAAAATTTGCGATAGCCATTGGAAATAAATTTTTGATGTGTTAGACAATATTTGATTTATTAGAGGCAAGGGCATATCCCTATTACCTCCAATACCCTATTATTTTCTAATATTATTTTAATTTTTGCACCTACATTTTCTCTTGAGTAACCAAATAATTTGCCTAAATTTGCCCGATTTCCAATACAATAAACTTAAGCTGAACATGCAAAAATTCTAAAAAAAAACTTTATGAAAAAGTTCAACATTAAACTATAAACTAATTAATTTTAAAGTAATATAAATTTTGAATCACGAAATATTTTAACATAAAGAATTCTTAGACGTAAGAAAAAGAAATTTAGTCATTTTCTAAATTATTTTTTTCCTTAGAAGTGGCAAAAATAAGAAGTAATTCTTCTTTTATGTTAAAAAAAAAAACAATACTAAAATATAGAACCATCCAAAAAAAAGTTATGTGTTAAAATTTTAAAATGCTATATATTTAGCATCATCTTGAGAAATTTTAACGTACTATATTAAGTAAAAAAATTTTATTTTTACCTTTCTTCGTTGTTTTTTTTTTAATTTCGAAATAATTTTAATTAATTTTTCATTTCAATTTAACAAAAATTGAAGCAAAAACAGGAAATCAGACACTTTTTCAATTTAACTTTTTTTAAAGTTGTGGCAAAAAAATAGGCACTAATTATTTTTTAATCTGTTAAATAACTGTAAAAAATAATATAAACAATAAAAAAATAAAATCTTAATATAATTTTATATAATTTTTTATATATCCTTTATTAAACATAAGTAATTTTTATTTTTTAAATAAAAAGTATGTGCAAATTTTAGCAAAATAATCTATATATATAAAAGAAAGTGATGTTAGTTACTATTGTTATAACTCAAGAACGACTAGACCGATTTTGATGATTCTCACCAATTCGGACCGGTCACCGGCCAGAAAAGGATAATACGAAAAAAAATTCGCGAAAAATCCGCGATAAAAAAAAAAACTCTTTTTTGTCATAATTTCTTTGCCTTAATAATCATTAAAAATATTTTTTTTAATACAAATTATAACAATTACTGTTTCTGTTTCTATCGAAACGCTTACTTTTTTGTGCAATTTGTTTTCTGGTGGTGGTGTAGAATTCTATTTCCAAACGGTAAGTTCCAAGTAAAGCTCATCATTTAGTGAGGTTGTGATATTTAAAACCATTTGTTGTATTTTTGGCATTCGTTATTAAGTGTTATTCACAATGCCGCGACCCCGGAGATCTAATATTTCGCGTCGAACACGTAATGCAAGTACTTATCGTAATATCGTCAATCAATTGAATATATATGAACGAGAAATCGCACGAGAACAACCCCGTATTAGTTTGGCCCGACTTCGTACATCACAAACGCAGGAAGAAAGGCAGGCGAGAAATGAAACGGCTCGGTTAGCAATGAGAAATCGTCGAGCAAATGTAGCAATTCAACAACTTTAAAATTTTTAATCAACGCATAAGAAGAATTGCTTCAAGTTCTGATTTGAATCAAGCAGCGTTCCATTACAACTGCAATTTCGACTACAGCTCTCATCATTCCGTTCAAAAAAAAGACATTGTCTATCCGCTAACCTTAAGATGAAGTAATAAATAAATATAAATTCAAATTTGCCTTAAATACATGCGTATATTTTTTGATTGAGCCCACATCTACATCATATTTAAATTCTTCTGTAAAAAACACTTTATAATAGGTATTCCTTAGATTTTTATTTAAAGGTCGTAAATTTCGTTAAAATATCAATTTAAATCGTTTAGTAATACAACACTAATGTTTGCTTAGGGCCAGCAACGCGGCTCGGGTCAGCTTCTACATCATATTTAAATTCTTCTGTAAAAAACACTTTATAATAGGTATTCCTTAGATTTTTATTTAAAGGTCGTAAATTTCGTTAAAATATCAATTTAAATCGTTCAGTAATACAACACTAATGTTTGCTTAGGGCCAGCAACGCGGCTCGGGTCATCGTTCAGTAATACAACACTAATGTTTGCTTAGGCCAGCAACGCGGCTCGGGTCAGCTTCTACATCATATTTAAATTCTTCTGTAAAAAACACTTTATAATAGGTATTCCTTAGATTTTTATTTAAAGGTCGTAAATTTCGTTAAAATATCAATTTAAATCGTTCAGTAATACAACACTAATGTTTGCTTAGGGCCAGCAACGCGGCTCGGGTCAGCTAGTAATAAATAAATAAATCTATTTAGAACATTATATTAAAGAATTAATGGTTTTAATTGGAGAATGTACTCAAGTATTAAACAAATAAAAGTCTTACCCATTCTGTCGAAAAAAGAATTTTTGACAATTTTTCCTGAAATGTTTTAAAACCAGCTTTTTTTCATTAATATTTGCTTTAAATTCTCTGACTTTAGCGCCCTCTCGTAACCACAAAAATAATTATTCCTAGAAAGTTCTTTTGAAATTAAAAAGATTTTGTCGCTTAGGATGCTATGTGCGAGATGGTGTACTGAGTAAGACGTTAGTCAGTAAAGGCGAATGTTTAGTGTGTGTCCAAGTTCGAGTCTCACTAACCGCAAAATTTTTTTTTTTTTTTATTTTTGTTTTCGTTTAGGTACATATTTTTGAGTACCCCTAGAGTCAAAAAATAACTACATGAATTTGTGGACAACTCGAACAAAAATAACTAGTTATTCGGAAAAAAATAAGTAGTTTATTTTTGTTTCCAATTATACCTGCTAGCTTACCAGGAAAGCAAAGTTTTTCCTGGGTATCAACAGAATTTGAAAAATGTTTTTATTTTGATTTTTAAAACGAACATTTTCTAAAAATAGGTACCGTGTATGGTGGCAATATAAACACAACCGTTACCGGATTTGCAACGTCATTTTTCCCTCAGTGCAGCTACTTTTTTTGTAATGTTACTTCATTACATACCTAATATTTCTTATAAATCATTAGATAAATATAAACTTAATAAATTATTAAATTAGAATTATTATAGCAATATTAAAAGCAAAAAGTATTCTAAATAAAACCATAGTCTGAAGAGCATGTGAAATGAATCACAACAATCTTTTGTGGCCATCGATTGCAGCAAAAAATACAAAACAAAGATTAAATAAATACTTTTAGTATATTAAGAAATTTCAAACGTATTATACGCTTTTTATATGTCTGGTATTTAATAAAGACAAAAAAAAAAAAAACGAAAACGATAAAATGCTCTACAAAATACTGATAACAGTATCTATTTTGGCTACATATACAAGTAAATTTATTAAAAACAATTATAATAAAAAATTTAAAAGAAAAACATAATTTTTATATTTTTTGTTCGAAATTTTTCTTCAGATGCCTTTGATATTTCATTGGATTCGTTCTTTTCAAAAAAATCTTTAAAATGTTATACCTGCAGTAGTCTTAAAAATGATGAATGTAAAAATTCTACAAAAGTTATGCTAGAACCAAAATTTTTACAAGAATGTGCATCGGGTGCAAAAGGATGTGTAAAACAATGGGTACAACGTTGTAAGTTGTATAAAGTTTTTGTTAGGTTTTTAGTGGAAAATGGTATTTTAAATGAAATTTATTTTCTAACGTTTTAGATGATGGAAAAACTGCCATATTTCGTGAGTGTTATTATGGAAGTATAAGTTCTATATATACGAATTTTGAGTGTGATGCTGGTATCGAAAGAAATCGTCGTTATGATAAGGTAAAATGTTTTAAATGTAAAGGAGATTTATGCAACAACAGCAATCATGTGTATTCATCAAAGGGAGTTTTATTTTGTACACTCTTTCTAATGGTAGTTTCATTTATGTTGAGAATGTAAATTTTCTATATGTTTAAAGTATTGTTTCACGAAATTTTATTGTTTGTGTTAAAATTTATTTTTTTAATAAAATGAGATCTTCAATAAAAAAAAAACTATATAATCTAAAAATACTCATTAAAATACATTTTATTTTGAAGATAAGCTACTAGATATGAAACTCTGTTGCTAAAAACCTAACTCAGTTGCCAAAGAAACCTAAGTCAAAGGATCCCAGCTAAAGAAGAGAGAATATATACTTTTTAAGCCATAAAATTTTCACTATTTAGAAGAAAGAAAATAAATATTTGTTATTAAAATAAATAAATTGCAAAACAAAATCCTTCTATAAATAAAAATAGTTGGGCCAGATAGAATTTAACGTGCTAAATTTAAGTAATATTTTTTATGGGAATGACTATTAGGACCTCTTTAATAAGGCGGTCATATAATTTTAACTCAAGAACTATTCATTTAAATAAATAAAAACAATAAATGCCGACTATCAAGTAATTATTAATAGCATAATTTTTTATTTGCTCAAAAGTTTCGGAGTTGTTCGGAAAATGCAAAAATGTCGATTTTAGGTTTGTAATCCTTTACCATAAAGCAAGGTATACTGCGAATAAAATAAGCCAAGTAACATGAAAATTTTGTGAACAAATAATAATTTTATTCACAATTAACTGAAGACACCTATAGCAAAAATTCCATTCAAATTGTGTACGCATACGTAATAGTTATAATATGTACTCGTATTATACGTAATATTAAGTATACGTAGCATTTTTAATATAAAGGGTGATCCGAAGTGTTTTTTGTAATACTTAAAATGCGATAACTCGGGAACTAATATATATATTTTGATAATTTTTTCACATCATCACTGATATAAGTCCAAATAATAATAATAATAATAATAATAATAATAATAATAATAATAATAATAATATGTATGTATGTAATATATTATACTGGTCGCAGTCGTATTTGCAAAGTTAGTACGAAAGTAGGAAGAAAGAAGAGAAAAAATTTAGGAAATTTTGGGTAAAAATTACGGTTAATGGAGCCAGTGTACATTTGGACGAAAGAATTACATATTTAAAATTTGCAACAAATTTGACAATGGAAAAAAGTATTTAGTTCTAACTAGCTGTATATTTGACTAATTGATTATAAAAGTTTATAGAATTTATATAAAATTTCTTATATTTTTTCATCGATATAGTGAGGAAATTAAGAGTTGCGAATTATCTTTGAACAAAATTGTACAGAAAAATCACGAGATCACTATAATAAAAATAAGAGTAAATTATCTTAAAAATTGTATACATTTATTTACATACATACATAAATCAATATAAATCAATATAAATCAATATAAATCAATATAAAAACAAAATGTAAACATTAAAATATTGATATCAACTTTCCCTGAATTAAACGGCACTTTCGGCACTTTTTTCCGCAATGAGCACTGGGTGTTTATTTGACCAATTTTTAAAGATTCTGTAGGTTATTGGTTTTCGAATATCAAGTTTGAAAAATATTTATCCTTTAATTTAATCCTTCACGACTAAGCATTTTGAAAAAGTTTTTAATAAGGTAAAGTTTTATGTGACGAAGTAGATCAATGAGCTTACAAGTGGTTAAAAGAAGATGTTTTTCTTCGCCATAACTGACACTGAACGATAAAGTCATTAAATCCAATAAATCGCTAATTTCATTACTGAATTATATGCTATTTTCCACTTTAGAATCGGTAATTGTGCTTAATGTTTAGTACCTTTTACACTGATGTTTTTATAAGTCAAAAACGTGTTACTCCTGCAAGCATGATGTAATTAATTCTAATAACTAATTTAGTTAATTCAAATCATGAATTAAATAATTCAGTTCATTTAGTGGAACATATAAACCAAGGTAATCAAAAGACTCACCTCTGAGAATTTAATATCAGTTTACCCATTTTCCCGTTTATATTACCTTCGTACATACTACAAAAACGTTTGAAATTATCTTTGTAATGCTTTCTCTATATTTCGACATGATTTTGAATAAAATCTAACATTTGGAATATAATTGAAATGAATCTTTAAACAACGTCAACGTCAAAAAGTTGTTGTGATTGCACGTTTCACCAACACGGGAGAACTCAAGAACTAAACCAAATCTTGAGAAACCAATACCATATTTGAATTTAGCGTCCCAAATTACATTAAAATACATTAGACCTCATCTCCTCAGATCCGCAAATTAACCCGAATTTGTAAACTTCTGTAACTATTAGGTACTTCAAAATTCGAACTATAACACGAAATAAGTTTAGATGATTTTCGGGATTATAATATTATTTGTTGGTCCATAAAATTGTAAGCCCCTTAAAGGCTTTAATTTGAGATCAGCTATGATATACTTAATTCAGCGAAATGTGTATTTTTTTAGGCTCATGTTTTATGTCGTGACATAATATAGAAAAGGAGTATCTTAGTTTTTATAAAATTTATTTTCCTGGTAATTTTTTTAAAATACACCTCCTTTTTAAAAAAGTTTAAAATAGAACGGCTCTAGATAATTTAGAATTTCTTTAATGTTTGTTGTAATACTTAATCATAAGTCTTACAAGCGTTTTTGAGAAAAACAATGAATTAATTTGAAAATTCGAAATACTCATATTCTATATTAAGCTATTAATACTGGTATGTATCTTATATTAATAAAATGCTGACAAAGTTTTAGAAATTTGGTTGAGACAAAAAAAAACCTGATTCAATTCTCAAAAACCTAATTCATGCAATAACAAAATACATGTAGTCACATATTTTTTGTGTTTGTGTTTTGAAAAAAAAAAATTAGTAATTTTTTTGAAAATTTAGTTCGATGTGCCTATCAAATAAAGTTCTAATTGTATTCTATGTTAGTATACCTCAAAATGAAATCACTTCGTTTTTTCAATCCTATTCTAAATATTTAATTAAACATACATATGTGTGCAAATATTCTGTCAAATATTTTTACCAGATACTTATAAATAATACTTACGTCACTCAGTGAGGAGAAATCGGCAAAAATGGTGTTTAATTCAGGGGAGGTATATACTGTTTTTTTATAATTTTGTCGCGGTAATTTGCTCATTAGTATATCGAAAAAATACTTTTTGAATTTATTTTTCCGAAAACAGGTCAAATTCTCAAAAATATATGTTAAATATATTCGTATTTAAATAAAATTCATCATAGATGAGTTTTGTCTAAGCAAAAATCATGTTGCCAAATTTCATGAGGATCATACCTCCCATATAGGAATCCCTCCCGGCTTTACTTTTTCGTTCATAATTCCGACATACATAAAATTATATATTTTATATTATATAAACATAAAATTTTACAAAAATAAATCTCATGTAAGTATTAATCTTACAGTAAAATTTCAGAAGGATCGGTTGATAAATGAACATAGCTTCCATATAAGATGCTGTCACGTTAACGCAAATTCTCAATTACGTTTGCGCGTTAAAGTACTTATATGGAAAAATTTGCTCTATTTTTACTTTTCTGCTTGTTTTAAGTATTTGTCGAAAATTCTTTTAATTCTCTTCTTAAATAAAATTTGCATTTTAAATTTTTATTACTTTAATTTAATTTTGTTTTTGTCAAGAAAACAAGCAAAGTTACCTTGAAGTATTTTGTAAAATATTTTTTATTTATTTATTTATTTATTTTTTAAAAACTTTTTGAATTTCTTTATGAAAGTAGAAAATGCCCGTTTTCAGACCGATTTAAAAAACAAAAAATATTAAAAATATTTCTCAACATTAACTTAACAAACAAATACATAACTATTCTTCTAAATACCTATGATTAACAACTCCATTGTAAAAAAACTACTTTGACTTTTACGGTGCATTACACGGAGAGTGAAAAAATTAAAGAATTTGTTTAACAGATAATGATACTTTATTTTATCTATTTTTATCTAGAATCAATTACTTTTTCAAAATATTAAATTTCAATTAATCGCCATTTTTCTCAATTTCATCCCTCTGTGCGCCATATGAATCTTTTAAATCTTTTTACACAATTGATTAATGGTTTGAATTAAAGATATAAAAATTATGAGTGTAAAATTAAATACATCAAAAAATCTTCAAAAGTTTCAACATATTTTTTTTTGCTTTTTGATTTTCGGTAATGGCAACTATTTATTAAAATAGTTTCTCGGTATTGAGGCGTCATTATTATTTGCCTTCTTTGTATTACATAAATAAGTACTCAATAGTATATTAACACAGTAATATTGCAATCACGTGGATGAACTTGCTAGAGCGCTGGATTAACAACCAAAAGATTGTTGGTTCAACCCCATTCTGATGGTGTTAGTTTTATTTTTTAACAAATTATCTAAAAAGATATTTTAAACTAAAAAAATTTGTTTTTCGCTTAGAAAATGGGGTGTGAAATGGTGTATTGAGTAGGACGTTAGTCATAAAATACGAATTGTTAATTTGTGTCCAATTTCAAATCTCACTGATGGCAAAATTTTTTTGTTTTTCCTTTTTTATTTTTATTTTCGTTTAGGTATATTTTTTTGAGCACGCCTAGAGTCTAAAAATAACTACATGAATTTATGGACAACTCGAACAAAAATAACCAGTTATTGAGGTAAAAAATCATTAGTTTATTTTTGTTTTCAATTATACCAGCTATCTTACCAAAAAAGCAAAGTTTTTGCTGGGTAGTTTTGAAAAATTGTACTTTTTTAATAAATTTTCGATTTACGTTAAATATTTCAAATTTAGTTTAAAAGTGCGAAAATACCGTTCTATCAATTACAACTAATTCAGCTCTGCTGGAACCTTATTTCCTTCACGTCCGTATCGTTCAGTTTTGGTGCACAAACATCACCAATATAATATGGCCACTAGAGTGTTTCAATATCAAAATGCCTTTTACCCTTGTTGTCTATGTCTGGTGGTATGAACTCAGATTATAATTAGACACCAGCAAAATTTTCACTTTATATGGGAGGTGGATGGTAATGTGGGCGGACCACGCCCATTTTTGATTTACAAGTTTAGATTGGTTCTTGAACTGTTCGTGTAAAATTTCGTTCATTTAAATGCTTGTTTATAAAAGATATCGGCCAATAAGTATAAACTGGAGTTACGATGAACACTCTGTTTTTTTAGTATATGGCCCATAACATTTTTTGTTTATGAACCGATTTTGCTCATTTTCAATACCAAACAAGCCTTATATGAGGCAAATACTTGAACCGGAACCTAGGATGTCCGCCATGAGAGCTATTCTGCTTTCAACAGAGAGACGAAAGGGTTACGTTACATCGTGTTAGAATTTCACGAGGACCCAGAATATATATATGGGGTCTTAGATGATTATTTCAACATGTTATATACGGAATGATAAGCCCAATATACCCCCTTCATTTCTTGATGGTGGGTATAAAAATATAATAGACAGCAACAATCTCGAACCTACATAGACACTGTTGTGACGAACGAAAAAAAGGTTATGTCGAAAAATAAAATTTGGTATTTTCGTCTCAAAGATATTTACTTATCGTCTAAACACCAGAATATTAGGAAATGACGGAAACACATTTACAAGGCCAGAGTATCTGATCATCAGTTCCACTTATATCTATAAAGATGGAGATATAGAAAAAAAAAACTGTATCCGAATTAAACATATCTGTGAACTTTAGATAAAACAACTTAATTCGAATTTTAAAATTTTCCAGGAGAACTAAAAAAAGCTCTTTAAAAAATCAAAACGTTTTGTCTAAAGTAATTTATGTTGTGTGCATTCGTTACACAAAAAACAAATAAATCTTGAATGAATACATTTGACTTACATACATATTTATATTTATAAAAACCAAATGAAGAACATAGCTTGCGGTTTAAAATTCTATTCATTGTCACGGAATTTTTTTTTTATTTCTATACAAACCGATTACTCAGACATTTGTGGTTGAAGACTACTATCAAAAAAAAAAAAAAAAAAATATGTAAGAAAGATATAGTCGGTCAAGCTCGACCATATGATACCCCACACCATTGTGTATGTCCATCAAAATTCGTGGAGGGGTTTTACATTAGACATGTGGACAATTTTGGACTGATACTTTTACTAAATGTAAAATAAAATATATGAATAGTGAATATTACGTTAATACTAACATTTATATGAATTTATGTAATTTAGGGTGATTCCCAAAAAGTGGGCTTATATGGGGACTATGGTGCATTATTGAGCGATCCTCATAAAATTTGTCACTGTAATTTCTACTTATATAAAACTTATTTGTGTCGAATATAAACTTGATACTAACATGTGTATGTGATTTATGCACGTAAAAGTGATTTTCGGAAGAGGGTTTCTTCATGAAATTTGGTACAAAGATTAATACTTATACAAAACTTCCTAATACCGAATTTCATTACTATATTGCTATATTTAAGGCATTTATGATCGCCAAAACCCTATTTCGGAGGACATTTGTATTGCGGCTAGGTGAAATAATGGACCGATCATAACCAATTTCGTCCTTGTGTCATAAAAGTCCTACATGCCAAATATCATTAAATTATCCTCAAAATTGCGACCTGTACTTTGTGCAAAAGGTTTACATGCAAAAGGTTTACCAGCCAGACGTCCAGTCAGCCGTCCAGCCAGACGGACGTGCGGACATCATTAGATCGACTCAAAAAATGATTCTGAGTTGATTGGTATACTTTAAGGTGGGTGTTGGATGATTTTTTTCTGTGCGTTACAAACATCAGCACAAACGCATAATACCCCAACCACTTATGGTGGTGTGGGGTATAAAAATCATTAGATTTAAGTTTATGAATTCAGATTAAATACAAAAACACATTTTTAATTACTATTCTAGCTTTTGTATTAAGTAATTTTTTTTTTATTTTCTTAGCCTAAATATAACTATGGTATATTAAAGAGCCTTGTCGTATCACAGAGAAAAAAAATTGTGTCAAGTGTTTAAAAAAACTTAATATAACTTATATTCTATGTGTAGGGTGTAGTATGGTGTTCAGAGAAAAATTGTTATCTCTTAAGTAAAATCGTTTTATTAATAATTATATATCTATCAGTTTAATTTGTAATTGTAATTCAGTTAGGAGCCTAAACGGTGCTAAAGAAGAAACATGTTTAATATATTAATTTTCACGATAGGAATTTCTACGGGTAATAAATTGTTTAATCGATACAAATTTTCGTAAAAAATGTTCTTAAACAACTATAATTCTTTTTTTTTTAGTTGTAGCCCTCAAGTGTCATGTTTGCGACAATTTTGATACAGCAAACTGTTTTAATATTGAAAATGCCAAAAATGAGTTTCTAAAGGAATGTGCCCAAAATGAAACGAGATGTGCCCTGCTGGAGGAAAAAAGTATGTAGACCTTTTTTTAAAATTAAAAACAACTAAAAAATTACTCTTTCCTTACCGATTTATTTCACAGTTGCCGATCCAGCTATTATAAGAAAATGTGTAAAACCCACTTGGTCTTGTGATAAATCAAAATATAAATGTCAAACATGTGATACCGATGGTTGTAATACAGAGAAGGAAGTTAAAATACCCGTAGAAATAGAATTACCTAATGCCGATTTATTAAAGTCAAATATTCACTTTGTGGCCGTAATAGCAATTTTGTTATTATTGACGGTGATTTGGTGTATAATACGTTTGTGTTCAAAGAAAAATGATGTAGAATATGAAGAAGATGACTGCGACGAATATTACGAAAATGAGGTATAATTTGAATTGAAATTAATACAAATAAAATTGATATTAAAAGTCTATGTATTATTACAGACAAATATCGATTTGGAAGACGAGGATGATCGTCATATACAAATAATAAGAAAAGTATGATGATTATCACCATTTAGTATTTTATGGACTTTTGATAAATGTTGTTTATAGATTTATAAAGTTTAAATGCAAAAACCGCAAAGTTGTATATTTAAAACTAGTGAGATGATTTATATTTGTAATAATTTTATTACTATTTATTATGAAGAAAATATAGAAAAAATTCTTTTGTTAAAGACTATTAAAATGATGATGATTTTTTTTTTATAAAAGAATTTGCATAAATTTATTTTTGTTACAATTTTGCAGATTGTTTGGCCAATTTATTCTAAAGCAAAATTTGATCACATTCGTCGAGTATATAATGATAAATGTATGACCATTTTTTTAGATAAAGATGTTTAACATTGGTTGATCTCCTACAAGTGTTTTGTAATAACCCAATAAGCATACAAATTTCAAAAATTCAAGCCTTGGATTTTTTTTTTTTTTTTTTTTTTTTTTTGGAATCCGACATAAATTCAAATATAAAAATACTTAAAAATATGATTGAAAATGATTGAAAAAATTAAAGATTTTTAAGTGAAATAAATTTGGCTTGAATATAAATTTCCTTTTTACTAGACAACGCCATTTAATTAAAGTGTAACACAAATTTATTTCAATGCTTGGCACTGAATTCTAGGCTTGAAATAAATTTTCATTCAACTTGAATTCAATCAAAAATCCTTATTGGGAATAAATAACGTAAAATAAAATGTATTTAAATATCAACCATAATTTCTGTGCTTTTTCTACACACAGAAAAAAGATCAATTGGAAAACGATTAGAATTGTTAAAATTTGTTGATATGGAATAAAAATTAATAAAAATAATTTTCAAAGATTTTTAATTTACTTTATTATTTATAAAAGAAAGTCAAAAACTAATGTATGTGAACATATTATAAGTGTTCATGAGAAAACTACTTCAAAAAGAAGAACCGATATAGTTCCGTATAGTTGACCAAAATGAACCTCAATTCAGTTTTAAAACTGAGTATATGAAGTAAACTATAAGCGGAATATTAATGGAGATTATTTTATTCTTTAAGTAATCATGTTTATAATTATTTGGATGAAATATTATGTAAAAATATTGTTAGTCATAACAAATATATAAATAAATAAAATAAAAATAATTTTTAAATTTTACCACCCTTATTTTTTCAATTGAATAATTCGATTCCAAGAACCATTTTTTCAGTTGAGTTTGCATTTGCAACTATTAATATTTTCAGCACTTGCAACCGAATTATTTAATATTTTTAGACGAATTTGGACGATAGTAGATATAATCGACAAAATTCAATTGGCAATTAAAGAGGTAATTTAAATATATTTTGACCACCCTTACCTTAAGAATTCATTGACTAAAAGAGATACATCCTCAATGCATTATTCCAAAGTTTGTTGCCCATATATTTCACTTATTACCTCCGTTGACCTATCCATACTGATGATAATAGCATTGCACATAGGGGCATCATAAATGCGTTATATAACTTTAAAGAGGATATTTTTCTACACAATGTTTTTTCACAACATTAGTCGTCAACGCTTATGCGATCGTGGTATTTTTTAATGAAACAAATTTTGTTTTCTTATGGCATACATTAGTGCTAGAAAATATTATCTGACATTATAATAAAAATAAAGAGTTTTTACTAAGCTGTGCATTCGAATAAAACATAACACACAAATATTGATATAAAAGGTGATTGGAATAGGTTACAATTATGAATGAAAAATTATATATTTTAGGGTATTTTCTATAGATTTATTACGTGTAACAATAAAGGATAAATTAGTGATTAGATATGATTTTTTTATGCGAAGCACCCTCCATTATTAATTCGATTATAGTTTACGTAACTTTTTTAAAACCAGCTGTTAACTTGTGTTTAAAATTTGTTAAATTTTTGGACACAGCATTAGTCTTCCTTATACTATGTTCAAGTATACGTGTTTTTTGAAAACCATTATAGTTCTTCATTAAACAAACAAAATTTGAATAGCTTTTTGATATATATCAGTGTCCAAAAATATCTCATGTTTAATTATTTAGCACATATATTACAATTATACACAGCTCTTATTTGCAAATAAAATTGTAACATATTACTGTATAATTTTTTTTATTGTAACATATTAACTCACGAAAACATTTCCTGATTAATGAAACTATTTACAAACGAGGTCTAAAGTGTTGTATTTATTTATTTTTTTTTTTTTTTTTTTGTTTTTTTATTTTCAAAAATGTGACAAATTTTGTATAAAAGAATAAAAAAATTATTTATAAAAGAAAAAAAACAGTTTTTTTATTTATAATACACTATCTGCATATAAAATGTGAGTTTAGTATTAACGAATAACTTTATTTGCAAATAAGAAGTGTGTATAATGCTATGTTCACATATAGAGGTTTATAGGAAAACGAGTCGTTTTCTCAAAAAACACAAATAAATTGATTTGTTTTTTCATGTATTTCAAAGCAAAAAAAATCTTGATTCGAATTGTTTAATTATTTAACACCCAAAAAACATACTAAATTTCCATACAAGTAAGAAATTTTTAGTATTTTTAAAAAATAATTTGTAAAAATTGTCAAACAGTTTAAAAACAAAAAATTAAAAATAATTTATATTTGTTCATAAATTTTATTTGTTTAAACATTTTATTTTTTAATCAGAAAGTGTTTGTGTCTGAAATTTTTATTTAAATAAAAATTTGTGAAAATATTTCGGTAAAAGAAAAACAGGCCAAAAGAAAAAGAAAACACAATAAAATGATATGTGAACAGTGGTGTTTAAGCTCATTAGGGTTTTCAAAAAACAAGTCAAACACTAATGTGTCTGAAGCAATAGAAAGCATGATAATTTTCCATACGGGGAAGAAATTTTTCGCATAAAATAATTAAATAAAAAAAATAATTTAAAATAAAAAAGAAAGAAAAATAGAAAATTTTAAAAAATATTTATTTATTTTTTAGTTTATAAGTATTTTAATCAGAAGTTGAAAAAAATAAATCAGAATTATTTGTTGTTACTTTTGATTTTATTAATTGAAAAACAAACAAATTTTAAATTTTTTTTAAATTTTAATTTTATCATACATAAATAAAAATTACTTTTTATTCTTTTGAATAAAAATCAAAAGTGAAAATCAATTTGCGAGTTTTAAAAAATAAATGAAAAATAAAATCCAACCATATGTTTTTTTGCCAAAAGTAAAACTACTTAACTTAAGTTATATTATTTTCCATTTTCTTGATTTCTATAACTGTTATACTTCATTTAGGATGATTCGACTTCTTGGACAAACCAGTTTTCGAGTAGCTCGAATAGTTGCAATTTTGAAAAAGACGGTTGCATTTTTTTAAACCTCGAAAAACCGGTTAACCGGACCTGTCCATCCTATTAGAAAATAGTTATAAAAATTGTTTCTACAACTTTATAAGACTTTCACTGAAATACTCCTTTAAACATAAAAAAAATTAATATTTGCTTTAGATCCCCTGGATCTACCCGTCCAATTTCATTTCATGAAATTTGTAAGGGAATGTGAAAACTAGAGTATTCAAAAAACAGTTATTTTTAGAAAACCGGTTTTCGAATTATTCGAAAAGTAGCTTCTTTTTAAAAAACCGCTTAATCAGTTTTTATTAAAAATGCAAATATTATTAAAATGTTCACAATTTCTACTAAAGGTAGTACATGTCATTTGTAATGACAAGTTATATATAAATGGAATGTTATATCGCTATTCTGCAGCAAGAGGATCAAGCTCAAAAATTATATTTTTTGAAATATTTACTGAAATTTACATTATTTTGTGACAAACTTCAAAAAAATTTAAGGAAGTAGTACAGAAGTAGTTATTGATTTGCTTTTATATTCATGTATGATAATAAGTCTCAAAAACTAATTTGAAAGACTTTTAAATATTTATATTTAACAAAATCTATTTACTAATACAAATCACTGCATGTTTTTTCAATGTTACATTTATTTTCTCATTTTTCTTCAATATGTATACAATTAGTAACTTTATTAATATCTATTAATTATATTGTTCATAAATCAAAGTAATATTATAAATAATTCTTTTAAACGACTGTTTTGCTTACGAAAATACTATCGTTTACACACACATACATACATATGTTGTTAATATAAAACATGCAAAGAAAACAGACAAGTTATTTTTTCCCCCTATTGAAGCAAACAAGTGGCCAAATATCTTGCATTATGTGAGCAATCGCACTCTAATGTCTTATTGAGTCGCTATCACAATACAGACAGCATTTGCTCATAAAGTTGAACAGCTCAAATCGTATTTATATAGTTTTAGGTAACTGCAGAACAGTATTTATTTCTCCACTCACACTCTGATTTAAAGCACTTGAAAAATAACAATTGTCTTACAATGTCTTATAAGACATGGTGTGTATGTATAAAATGTATGTTATTTGTTGAAAATACTGCAATTAAGGTCTCTAGATATGATATTACGCTAAGATATCTTTCTAGAAATTATAATAAATGCTTTTAAAACCCATAAAATCTTGAAATTCTAAAAGAAAATATCGCAATCTGACTTCATAACTGAGCATAACTGAGATCATTTAAAGAAATTAAATTAATTTATGAAAATAGCAGAATAAAACTTTGATTTTCTTCTTTGTTTTCTAATTATTTACTTTATTTAATGGTTCACATTGAGAAAACATGCTCGTGCTATTGAATGAGTGAGTGTATTTAATTTGTGTCTGTTTAAAAGGAAAGCAAAAATTGCACTTGAAATTTAACGGAAATGTACAAGTTCAAAAACTTTATAGTTGTATATATACCCTGCAATTTAAAAAAAGAGCAACACACAACTTTGCATTAGCTGCTGCACTACTATGGCGAAATGAAGCGGGTGTCAGCAATTCTACAAAAACAACAATACGGCAAATTCATAAATTTTTTATACATGGAGTTCGACTCTTCAGCGGGTAAGTAAAAATTATGCTTATATGGAGTTTACCAGTTCTAAGAACTAAAATAATCAAAAACAAAAATAATCAGCTGATTAAGTGAGATCATCTGTTTGAATTCGCCTTGAGGACTACTATCAGGGATTAATCACATGATTAAGATTTCAAATACAAAATATACAAAATTATATATTATTTTAAAAGAAATTGTATCTTCTTTAAAATAATGTATAATTTATTTTACTTTTTTTTAATTTACAAAAGTTTTTTCCTAAAATAAAACAAACAATGGAAATTTTGTACAAACAAACATATTTTATAAATTTAAACCTGAATAATTTCGAAATTCATGAAGATATCAAAATAATTTTTGTATATGTTATGAAATGGTCAACGAAGACTTGATAAAGATCAGAAAAATATATATAATTTTATTATATATTTTTAAAGGTCAAAATTTTTGTTCTTGAAAATATGGGTTTTTGTTATGAAAATTACCGGTTGGTTGTTACAATTTTTTGCAAAACCTTTACGGAATCTAATTCGCAGTAGTACCGAAATTACAAGACAAAATTTTTTACAGGCTCAAAACGTTTTTTTTTTTTCTTCCAAAATTATAGGGTGAAAGTTCAAAGCCTTTCAAAATTACACTCACATACCTTCTTAAGATCCAGGCTTTCAGAAAATGTCAAAAAATAAACAAAAATAATAAAAAATAAACAACATTTAAAAAACAAAAGATAAAATATACAAAGGTATTTTTTTTTTTACAAAATAAATGCAAGTTTTGAGACTTGTCTCAAAATTTTGACTTTAAAATTATTTTTCTAGTTATCGAATTGAAATAATTATAAAATTTTTCTTTACCATTTAGAAAATTATAGAAAATTTTACGTAATTTTTAAAAACATTTTAGAAATTTTATTTTAAAAGTTATAGGGCAAAAATGCAAAAAAATCAAGGTCAAAAATGAGAAATTTAATTTTTGAAGTCAAATATATATATTATATTATAAGAGATAATTTAGTACTCGAAGTGGTCAACTTGCCCCCATTGTAGCGACGTTCATAATCCTACTACACACTCCAGCTAACAATATTCTGAAAACTTTACTCCCCGCTAGGAAAGTCCCTAGTTTCATCAAAATCGGTTCAACAGCTTAAAAGATCCAGACTTATTATATCACTTATTTTGCACATGACTCCACTATGCACTGTTAGTCACTGGTATTTTAAAAGGTAGCAAAAGAAATTCTTATTTACTCATTTCATATTTATTATGAACATAAGTTTGAGCCCAGTTGTCTTTATAAAATTTCAATTACTAAAAAAGTAAAAAACCTCCCATTCCCTCCTAAAGAAATAATAAAGCTCTATTAAATATATCTAAACTAATGAAATAATGAAAGAAATTAAGTTAAAAAAGTGAATATATTTATGCAGTCCATTGAAAACATTCTAAGTACATAAGTAGTGTCTAAATAATTCGTTAACTTAGATCAATCTCTTTGAGTACATAGAGCAGGATATTGCGAGTAAATTGCTGTATATAAGTAAGCTTGCAATACATACACATGGTTTTATAAAAAAAAAAACCAACCGACATTTTGTGCAGTCAGAATTAATTGCATGCCACTCAATTCAAGTACAACAAAACACTACCACTATAATACTCATTCACACACAGAGATACAAATACTCTAACAAAAAGAACTCTACAAAAGGAAAAGTCATCAATATCATTATTATTTTCTTAAGTAAAAACCAAAAAAAGTACATCACAGAAAATATATGAGAATTTCACCAGAATCTTAATTTATATGTTCTATCTAAGTGTATATTGTCATATGTATGCGTGGAAATAAATATGAAAGTACAGTGAGCTAAAATAAAAAAAAAAAAATATACTTTAAACTGATTACACAATTTCCTTGAAATTTTCTCACACATAAAATGATCGATATATACATCAAACTAGAGTCCATACATAGTAAAACTACGTAATCAGTTTTTCTCCAAAACGTCAAATTTTCCCTCAAAAGGATTTTAAAATTTTGAAAAATACGCGACTTTAAAAACAGAAAAAAATAAAATTATAAACTATTTACCAAAATTATGTCAACCAAATTTGGCTGTCAAATGAAAGCTAAGAATCCCTGCAATATACTAAACGTTATTATTTAAATGAACAAAATGTAAATAAACATTCTCTATATAAAAAATATAATTAACTAATAAACAAAATATTAAAGGTTTATACCGCAATATTTAAATAAAAGATATTATTCTGTTGCAAAGATTCGTAGTTTTTATTCAACATTCATATTGGTTTACATTAACCCAATAACATTTTTTTACAATATTCTTAAAAATTGTTCATCTTGCGAAGCATTGAAGTACCTTTGAGAGGAAATTTGAGATCCCGGTGATACACTGGGTACAAATTTTTAACCTTGATTGGCCTCTAGTTTTATTTATATGGCGATTTTTTCATGTGGGAGAATCATTGTTGCATTCTGACATACAAGCGAAAATAAATAGTAAAAACTAAAATTTTCAAAAGGATATTTGCTAAAGCTTTTTTTCTGCAATATTTAAATAAAAAATGTTGTTATATTATAGTTATTCTTAAGTTTCATTTGACACTCATATTAGGTTGATATAATATTTGTAAATCTTTTATATACATATATTTTTTTTTTGTTTGAAATGGGTATCCTTCTAAATTTTCAAGTACTTTTAAGAGGAAATTTGAATTTGCTAAAAACTGAATATATGGTTTTACTACGTACGGTCTCTAGTCTCATGTATATATCGAATTTTTCATTTGTGAAAATAAATGTCACACGGTGTTATGATTTAAATATATTTCTAGTAAAATAACAACTTCATGCACAAAGTGAATAAATTTCAGAAATAAATTTTTCACAATTTTCCTTATGACGTCAGCGATATCTTTAGAATAGCTGCCGTCTCAGGAATTTCTGCGGCAAGTTTGCTCGTTCTGCTACAACTGACAAATGATGCTGCGCTGTACTGAAGTATGGAAATATGGTTTGTCGACGAGTCAAGTTCGAATGGCGGTAGTGTTGCAATTTTAGCCCAATATCACTGACTTCTTTTTAAAAGCATCATGACTTTGATTTTTAAATACAAATTTAATTTGTCTGCAGTATTTCGTAGAAGATGGTGTTTGACTTTTCCAAATATCCTTCCTTTGCATCCTACTGGTCGAAAGCTCCGAGTCTTCCAAATTTTTAGCAATGAAAATGGTATAAATTGCACCATGAACATATCTATGTATTAAGTATTTAAACATACATATTGCTTGTATTGTTTTTGTCCAGAAGAACCATCACATCCCCATTTTCGAAAGAGGGTTAACTTGCAGTTTCCATATTTCTTCAAATTATTTCCTTTAAATGATAGTAGCAAGCGTTGAGCTGTATGATTAAATAGATCTTGAAGTTGCACCTCTGCCGAAATAGCAGAAACATTTTTAACAGCAGTTATGTGATGATAGGATAGATAGAAATTAAAGCCTTTTTCAATCGTACGCAATCTAAGCTGAGTATATTGCGGTTTTGTAAACTTCAAATCCAAAATTAATACTAATGGCTTTCATTTGAGAACTCTTTTTTATCACTTGGCATTGGAGTACTTTTAAGAATAAGTTCTGTTCCCACTGGAATACCGTTAATAATTTTTTGAACGACATCGGCTTTTGTAAGTTGTTTCTATGATCGAAATTTATATAGCTAAGTTTCTTGAATATTTTCACAACCTATTTGATGACTGATATACTTAAATTTCAGCCTATAAAAAACCGATTTTGAGAAGGAAATGTGAGTGATCACAGATTTTTGTCCTTCTGCATCTATCTCTGCCCATTTAACATTAAAATCGGCTTTAAGTTTTTCGTAAAAAAAAAAAACGATTTTGAGAACAAATATGAGTGATAACACATTTTTTTCCTTTTGCCTCTATCACTGCCCGTTTAGCTTTAAAATCGATTTTTATGTTTTTCATATAAAAATTCAATTTTTAGAAGGAAATATGAGTGATCGCAGATTCTCATCCCTTTGCCTCTATCTCCGCCCGTTCAGCTATAGAATCGATTTTTATGTTTTTCACATAAAAATTGGATTTTTAGAAGGAAATATGAGTGATCACAGATTTTGGCCCTTTTGCCTCTATCTCTACCCGTTTAGGAGTAAAATCGATTTTTACGTTTTTCGTATAAAAAACCAATTTTTAGAAGGAAATATGAGTGACCACAAATTTTTGTTCTTTTGCCTCTATCTCTACCCGTTTGGCTATAAAATCGATTTTTATAATTTTGGTAGGGTTTTGTAGTTATAGCAAAAGGTCGAATTTTCGACTTTTGACTTTTCGACTTTTTCAATCAAAAAAGTCAAAAAATCGACTATTTAGATCTTCTGATTTTTTTCAATTTTGGAATAGTCGACTTTTCGACTATTTTAGATTTTTCCTATTATTTTCGACTTTTTCCCACTTTACGACTATTTTCAACTTCTTTCAACTTTTCGACTATTTTCGACTTCGTCGAGATTTTTCATCTTCTTTGACTATTGTTTGTTATTTATCTTAAAAAAACTTAATAAAAATATAAAATATAAACAATGCGTTCAAATATTTTAATTAATTAACAAAGAATCTATGCAAGGAAAGTGCTGTTTACACACAATAATATGTTTTTGCCGTACTTTTCCAACAATTAAATGATGTAGTTTAAATAAAACTGCCTATAAACTATTCCTTTTAAATAAAGTATATTTTTACTCTTTACGACTTTTTCCGAGTTTTTGACTTTTTCCTACTTTTCATCTTTTTCCGACTATTTTCGTCTTCTTTTCGACTATTTGTTAAGTAGAAAGTCTCGACAGTTTCTCGACAATTTTCTAACCAAAAAGTCGATTTCTAATTATCCGAAATTCGATGTGATGAAATCTACTATCTCCAATGGATATATGAAGGAAAGTCAATGAGAATCCAATTAAAAGTCTAATAAGAAGAAGAAAACGGTGATGGATCTGACATACTTTATGCAAACTAGTCCAAAGAGGAGGCAAAACAACCTAGCGGCGAACAATCCTAATGGAAATAGGAAAACTGGCAAGTCATGGAATGATATAGAAACTTTATGTAACAAAAGAATTAGGTGTAAATAAAGGAAAAGAAGAAAAGTTTAATCTTAAGTGTTCCTTAAGAAAATAATAATAAAAATATTCACTTTGATCAAAACTAAAAACCTTTATAACTTTCAAATACTTGTCATTTAAGAATATAAGTATAATCTGTAATGACTTATTATTTTTTCACAAAAATGATTATTTTTTAAAATATTTTAATTAATATTATAAAAAATATACTAAATTCTTTGAAAACAAAATTCTCCATATATAACTTAGTAGTTGTTTTCATTTATCTGCATTTATAATCCTAAGAAAATAGATAATAAAATTAAAAAAATAGGATATTCGAAACCAAACTAAAAAGTTACCCCAGCATTTTTTAATAAAGAGTTTGTATAAAAAATTTTAATTAAAACCAAAGACTAAAACTAAAACCATAAATTAACCTGTTTTAATTTTTTCTTAAAAGTGCAGTATTTAGAGAGTTAAATACTACACTTTTAAATAAAAAAATCAAAAATTTAATTAATTTATAACAAAAATGACCAATCTCCAACCTAATAAGATAATAAAATAATATAAAATTTTTTTTAATGATTTGTTTTTTCAATCTATATTTCAATTTTGCTAGTTAGTTAAAAATAATTTCAATTTGTTTACCGACTTATATTCCACCATTTTTCTTAAAAATATAAATATTGCAAATATTTTAAAATAATAAATTTCATTGTAACGTGGAAATAATACACTCAATACTACTATTTTCACGTACATATTTCTTAATATATTAATTTATGAAGTTACTACCATTTCTTCCTTTTCTTTACTATTTTATTTATGTTTGTTTAATTATTTTTCTTTTTCATACTAATATATTGAATATTTTATTAGTAATAGGTAATTACTAATTATTAGTAATAGGTAATTACATTGAGCGCCCTACTGTAAGTACTACATACACACTGACAAAAGTGTGTAACAACTGCTTTAGTTATGCAGTT
This sequence comes from Protocalliphora azurea, assembly GCA_932274085.1. Taxonomy (NCBI): domain Eukaryota; kingdom Metazoa; phylum Arthropoda; class Insecta; order Diptera; family Calliphoridae; genus Protocalliphora; species Protocalliphora azurea. The sequence continues at coordinate 155,063,507 of OW026520.1, forward strand.
GATATTGCTTAATGGTCACCAAACAATATAATTCTCATTTAGTTGATACATGACTAAGTATAAGTACACAAAGTTTGATTACAGTCGGGGCGATTCAAACAAGACGAGAATCCGCCGCATAAGTCTCTGATATTATTTTATATAATTGGAAGATCCGATTAGATTTTGCGAAAGTAGAATATAATCGTATTTTGCACGCTCAACTTCGGTTGGGTCCCTTAAATAAATTTTACACGAGTGACTTCGGTTGCTGCGTTCTCACGAGTTCTCGGTTGTTTGTTCTTAAGAGTGACTTCGGTTGTTCGTTCTCACGGGTGACTTCGGTTGTTCGTTCTCACGAGTGACTTCGGTTGTTCGTTCTCACGAGTGACTTTGATTGTTCGTTCTCACAAGTAGAATATCAACCCGTAGAATTGCATGGTAATAGTAGTTGAGAAGTAGCTAGCTGCCACCTGTACCAGAAACCGTTCCAGCCGAATACCCGAACCCGATTGACAGCTGTGACTGTCGAAGGCGAACGAACGACGCCGATCTTAATTCTACTACCGAGCCAAAAATCTTCGGACCCGACGCTGCCACCTGAACCAGAAACCGATCCTGCCGCAAACCCGAACCAGTTTGACAGCCGAGAGTGTCGAAGCCGAAAGCTCAAAGCCGATTCTACAACCGGACCGATCCTAATACAAGCCGAAGTGTCGAAGCCGAACATACGACGCCAATCTTAATTCTACTACCGAACCAAGAACCTTCGATTCCCGAACTGCCACCTGAACCAGAAACCGATCCCGCCGTTAACCCGAACCAGTTTGACAGCCGAGTGTTCGAAGACGAATAGCTGAGCCGAGCCTTTTACAAGCCAATTAACCGAGCCGAGCTTCTATAAGTTGAATGACCGAAACAAACATAATCTAAGCCGATCAACCGTACCGATATTAACATACGCCGAAGAGCCGAAATAAGCGTGGTCAAAGAAGAAGGAAGTGAAGAAAACATTTATTAAGCCGGTGGTATCCGAATTGGAGTTATAGAAATTATTCTCTCGTAATATCTCTATATTTTGTACTTGAAATACGTTTGGAGTATTCAATAAAGAAACTATTATTATAACCCCCCCAGAAAGGGTAAAACAAACGTCTTATTACTTAGGGTTTGTGGATCTGTAAGAAGACCCTGGAGGCGACTAAGTTACCTCAGCCGACGATAAAACCACGTTATATCATTTTCTAAACTAACCAAATTATGGACTTGCTTTGTCATGTTTCATTCGTACAAAAATTTAACCCTCACTTAATTTCACATTGCAATTTATTTATTTTATTATAGAAATATCTTTAATTATTATTACATGAATAAACTTACTAAACAGTTCTTCCTTTATCAAGTAATCGATTGCATTCTTCTGTTTACATTATTTACACATCACTAATTTGCACTTTCATTGCAATTTTATAAAAACAAAATAAACAAAGATTTTCAAGAATGAACAATTGGAATTTAATTTGCTATTTTTTTATATTTTAACAACTAAATAAACAAAATCGGATAGTTTTAATATTACTTAGAAAAAATTGAAAAAAAATATTGTACTTCGAATAAAGTTATGAAGTATCCCTAACATGGATGTGATATCATTCAAGCGAATTTAACGCTTAAGCTAAATTTAAGCTAAATTTATTTTTCAACACAATAAAACTAAATTAAAGCATAAATTAAAAAATGTATTAAATTCACTTTGATATTCTAAATTTGCAATTTATAAAGTAATGAAATTTATGATCGCTTGAGAAAATAATGAAAATCTGTGATCACTTCAATATTTTTATAATAAACCTAAAATTGACTCTAATTACTTAAATTGTCATCCAATTGCGAAAAATAACGAAAATCTGTGATAACTTGGCTATTTTATATGCAAAACCTAAAATTGGCTCTAAATCCATAAATAAGCCTCCAATTGAGAATGTAATGAAAATGTGTGATAAGTTGGATATTTTCTATATAAAATCTAAAATTGGCTCTAGTTCCTTAAATAAGCCCGCAATATCAAAAATATTGAAAACCTGAAATCACTTCAATATTTTATATGAAAAACCTAAAATTAGCTCCAGTTCTTTAAAAAAGTTTCAATTAAGAAAATAATCAAAATCTGTGATCATTTTGATATTTTCTATATATAAAAAAATTAAATTGGCTCTAGTTCCCTAAAAAAGCCTCTCATTAAGGATATGTTGTGCTTAAAATTTAAGTTAAAAATTTCATGTTCATAAAAAGGGTTTCTTATATAGTCTTTAACTCTAAAGTAAGCCAACATTTTCTTAGAAATAATATGATTTCATATTTTCCTTAAAATTGTTTATTGAAAACAATAATTGATTGTGTTCAGTTTATAAGAGAAGCAAGGCAAAAAATTCTTCAAAATCAGTTTTTCTTCTCAATAAATTCATTTTTATATTTTAATATTTTATGTTGCAATATGTTTTATTGTACATTATAAATGGATATAGATTTTTTATATATATTTACAAGAATTTTTTCAAGTGTTTGTGACGTTTTTGTTAAAGCTGATGACTGGTGATGAAAAAGATTAACAAAGAAATTTTTTATAAAAAAAAAAAAAAAAATAAAAAAAAATAGAGAATAAAAAAAGTGCTAAAAGCTTTAAAATGTTAAAAAGAGTTTTTACGAATTTTTTATAATTTTAAATGGCTTTAATGAATTGTAAAAAATTCTATTTTTATTTTAGTTATATTAGGATTAGGAAATTTTTATAAATTTTGTTTATGGTTATTTACACTTTATGATATAACTGAAATGGTTGATAACGAAACAAATGTAATATTTTTACAACATTAAAAGTAATTGATTAAAAATTATTTTGCTTTTTAAATTTAGAATATAAGCTTTTTAAAATTAATAACTTTTAAATAAATTCTATTGACTGCAAAATAATTTTTAAAAATACTTTAATAAATTAAATTATAATTTTATTTTTTACATAAATTTAATATTATTTTTAAATTAAGTTTTACAAATAAACAATAACATAATATAAGACTTGTTCTAAAATGTAGAAAAATTGTTATATGATAATAAGGTTCAAACAAGCTCATATTTTGCAAAATAGTTTTAAGCATAAATTGTTTAAAATAATTTTAAAATTAAACTTAATTAAAATTATTAAAACTAAATATAATTTTTAAATAAGCTTTAAAGACTTTTTACAAAATTCATATAATATCCTTGTTGTTGTATATATTTACCTTAAGATTTTAATTAAAATTATTAAAAATTATTGAATTTTATTTTAAAAAATATTTCTTATAGCAACAATTTTATATTTAAATATTACACAAGTTGATTAATCTAAAGTCTTAAAATACTAATAGATTTTTGCAGACGATTCTGATTTTCTTAATTAAAACAAACAATAATATGTATGTAATAATATTTGTTGTATCTTCACTTATGTTTGTATAAATAAATTCATAGGAAAAGATCAACTACTGATTTGTACAATAATTTACTAGTTTAAATTCTTTAAACTTAAAAACTAAATTAAATTAAATAAAATAAAAAAAAAAAAAAATACAGACAAAAACAAATTTAAATTTAATACTATCATGATGGTAACCTTAAAGCACAAAATTTTGATGATGATGTGGACGATAATGATGTTGATGTGGATGAAGATAATAATGATGTTATTTGTAAATTTTGTGAATAATGACAAGAATACTGCTTCTGTTGATGATGGTAATAACATTGATGATAATAATAACTTTTAATTTGCCATAATTGTAGTTTCGTTGGCTGTATTAATATGAATAATAATGTTAAAATAATTAATTTTGTTGTTGTATTTAAATATTGTTGTTGAAGCTTTTGTCTTTGACGATGTTGTTGTTTTAATGCTGCAGCTGAACTTTTTTGCATAGCAGCTGGACTTTCATCTAATTAACACATCCATGAGAGTAAAAGTTTAGGAGCGACATATTAATATGTGTAATTTAAAAAATTGTTAATAAAAAAATAATAAAAAAAAAGAAGAAAAAAAGATTATTTATACATACATAGTTGTTGCAGGATTAATGTGTAAATTTTAATTAAAATATTAATATATTTAGTCAACTATAAAGGCCTCTTTGAAAAGAGATTTTAAATAATTATTGAATATATATAGAATAAATACATATTTATATTCAAATAAATATGCTTTTGTTATAGATACTATATATATATATATATATATAAGTATATATTTTTAATTAAGGTTATAGTATGCAACAAAATTACCATTTAAAACATTGACCACTACACTGGCTGCCTCGGCAGTGGTTGGCATACAAGTATAATTCCCCGAATCGGCCAGTTGGGCATTTGATATGCGTAGTCTAGAATATAAGTAAAGGTAGAAAAAAAAGAAAAGTAACAAAATTTAATTAACAATTACTTTTGTAATATAATTATAATAATATTAGCTAAGGTCAATACAAAGTCAAGAAAAAAAATATGTATTCCAACATCAACTTAAAATACCTTTGTTGCGGTTTAACGTAGTCCGTCCGGTTGTCTGTTTATGTAAACCTTGTGGAAAAAGTAGAAGTTTCAATTTTGAAGATATCATAATGAACACAACTAATTGACACAAATAACTATAGCAGGCAGTATAAGAGGAAGAAACCTATTGAAATTAATTATTAGTATTACATTCTCATTAACTGCATACTAATATAAAATTAAAAAAGTAACAAAGTTATAGTCAGTCACACCCAATCATAATATACCCTACACCATCGTTTATGCACATCAAAGTGATATTTGAGATTTTCTTAGAGGGACTTGCCCAGTAAGCAATTTTAAATTTTTGGGAAGCATTAAGGTGATATTTCACAAAGAAAGCACACTCTTATGAGCCTCGAAAATGTAAACCCCGAGTATATAAAAGTTTTAAAAATCGTAACTTTACAAATCAAGTCTGATTTCAAAGATTTTTAAATTTCTGCAAAGTTCTTGGTGAGATAAAGAAAAAATATGCTCACTCACCTAAGTTATCTCTCATAGTCAAAAAAAATATTTACGCTTATATTTTACATTTTTTATTTTTAGCCTCGACTATTTAATTTTTAGGCAATATTTCGTAATTGCTATTCTATAATATTCTGTACTTTCTAATACATTTCGAAATAATATACTGAAAAAATTTTAGCCGTGAAAAATTTTCAAAGTCACCACTCAGAAATTAGTATGAAAAATGAATGTTTTTAACAAAAATATCGTACAATACTTTCGCACCTTTTTCTCAAAGTTTTATTAACAAAATTTTTTTTCTTTACATATTTCAAAAGACAAGGCAGATTTTATGAAAAAAGTTAACTTTTCAAAAATTTTTTAAAAATTGCAAAAAAAAAAACATCTTACTATTATTTCTATTTTTATTTCTTATGTATTATATGAAATATACATCAGTACTTCATTCCTCAAAAAGTCGTTCTAATAGCTTCAACAACCAATTTCACAATTTTACAATGTTTTATTGTAATTATTGCTTATTTTTGAAAAATTAACAAAAATTGGTCGTCAAAGCTTTTTAAATGATTTTTGGAGAAATGAAAGATTGATATTTATTTTATACAATACATATGAAATAATATTCAAAATATAATGCTGTTTTTTTTTTTTTTTTTTTTTTTTTTGTACAATTTAAAATAATTCTTTTGAAAAGATGACTTTTTTCACTCCTGCATTCGTTTTTGGCAGGATGATATAAAAATATTTTGTTATTAAAGAACGTCAATAAAAATAAAAAAAACGAGTGACATTTCTTTATTAATGGATAAACATGAAATTTTTTTCAAAAATTCATCGTTTTCGACCAATGCTGGATGCAAATTTAAATCAATTTAAAATTTCTTTATTAACCACTTATAAAGCCTTGGCTTTTGAAATAATGTAAAGAAAATATTTTTTTAACAAAACTTGGAGTTAAATGTGAAAGAATTATATTATATTTCTGTTAAAAAAATGTTTTTTTCATACTAATTTCAAATACTCAAAAAATTTTTTAAACGTATTACTTCCAGATGCATTAGAAATTACAGAATATTAAAAAAAAATCCCTTATAAATACGCAAAGCAAAAACATGGTTGCAGCTTATTACTACAATAATATTATGTTGTCATTTTTAATTCTCGTGAACTTTAATAATTCTGTGTTCAAGATAACAATATTTTTGTTAAAATTTTTTCATTTAATGTTTACACTCAATATAAATTTTAATGTGGTCGAACGCAAAAATTAAAATTATAAGTTATGAAATATTTTTACCAGAAACAAAATTTTATTAATATGAAAAATATCATTATTTCTACAACCATTAAATATTTTTAGTCTTTTTCCTTGTTCTTAAACTATATTCCGTCTTTAAACCATATTAATATTATTATTACCATGACAATAAAATGTTTCAAATAAATATAATACTAAACCTTTTCACAAACTTACCCGTAGTTTAAAAATTCAATAATTGTTTGTTTTTAAATATATTTTGTTTTTTAATGCTTGTTTTCCAAGCTCAATGTAGTTCTCATTTGGTTTATATATGAATGAACATAAATAGACAAGGTTTGGTTATATTGATTAACTACCATTAACGGGTTTAGTTAAAAACATATCTTGCATTTGAACCACATATGCTGGTGCAAATGTATATAATTAATGAACATATAATATGTAAATATTCTTATTTATTTTTTTTTTTGGCTAATGAAAACTATCCTCTACTATTTTCAATAAAAAATTTATAAAAATATTTTTTTATTAATACAATTTATTTTAATATATGATAAGATGGAATAATAATATGACAAAATGAAATAATATAATGATAATATTGGATGACTATATGATAACATGGGATAATAATATGATAAAATGGAATCATAATATGGCAATAAGATAGGGTAAAAATATAATATCAAATCATAATCTGATATAATGGGATAATGATGTAGTAAGATTGTTCAATTGTATGTAAAACTAGAATGATAATATGAAAAAACAAACCATAAAATCAGACACAATATGACAAAATGGAATCATAATTCTTATTACTTATAATCATTTCTATTTTTCGATGTGTTCATATATTTCAATCATAATAGGCTGCTCTTAGATTATGGTCACTACAATAATATTTTTTCTCTGCGTCTACCTCGGGAAATGAATTCGAGTCAAAAACTTCGAAATTCAAGCGTATATTATTAACAGTAAGAGATATCTTAGGTGAATAAACATACCTTATCTTTGTCTCACCAACCACTTTACAGAAAAATAAAAATCTTTGAAATCGGACTTGATTTGTAGATTTTTGTAAACTTTTACAAACTCGAGGTGGTCAACTTTGATACCCTATAACTTATTTCGTATTACTACAGGGTGACTACACTATGCTTTATCTGAAAGTTTATGTCCTCCTCTACACACATTTCAAATCGATCCGACCAGTAGTTTAGGAGATACAGATTTATTATCACAGTTTGTTATTTAAAATCAAACAAATCGGTTCAATAACAAAAGTTGTAGAAAAAAAATCTAGATAAACCTACACAAATACTTACAGCAACTAATAAAATTTAAACAATATATTTGATTTTGTCTATTGTTAATTACTCGTAAATCGTTTCAATAAAAACAGTTTTATAAACCAAAATTAATCACATACCGTTCTTATTAGTATTTTGAATGAGTTCTAAAATGTTAGTTAGGATTATCTGAAATGATAATATCTAGAAAATTGTACTGCCTATATTTTATGTAATGAAAGTCTAGTAGAAAGCTCCTTTTGTTGTAGAAAATAAAACGAAAAATTTTCAAAATGAGACTCAAATATCATACTGTTTAATTCTTGTTTATAAACAAACACATCTAGACGTAAATATAAGTATAAATGTTTTTATGGCTGTCTACCCGTGCTGTTTTACACAGGACATGTAAATGTTAAAAAAAAAGAAAAAAAATCCAAACCAAATTGAACTCAACTCTTAACCAACCTGCTTTGTAATTTATCTCCCAATTTCGATTCCATTGAAATGCGTTGCATATCGATGGCTGCCTCATTGGGATGTACCACAAATGGTGTTAGTATGTATGGTCCACGATACCAATGTATTGGTCCAATATCATGAGCAGAGGAAGGTTGTTTTATATGACATGTTAACGTTATGGCACTGCCGATTTTAACGTACAAATCCGCTGGACCGGAAATTGATGCTTTAGCATCTGGTGGTGTTACTTTAAAAGCGTAATAAATACAGGAAAAGCGTAACGGTAAAGAGGGGAGAAAGAGAGAAGAGACAGAAAGAGGAAAACAAAAAAAAAACAATTAATACAAACCATGAAAGCGTTATTTCTTTTTTTTATCAACGTCAACAAAATCGAAAAAAAAGAAAAATTTTAAAACAACAGTGAATTTTGAATTTAAAAAAAAAAACGAATTGCAAAAAAATAAAAGGTAGAGAGATTGCTACAATTGCAACTTACCAATAACATTTAAACGGAAAGCCATTGACATCTTTGGTTCCGTATTAACTTGACACTCATAAATGCCACTATCACGTGGCTGTGCATATTTTATGTGTAATGACCATTGCTTCCTATCCAATGTGCGTGTGACCTTAAACAGAATTATGAGTTATGATATGATTATTAGGGAGGTACAGATTTTAAAGAGATATAAGCAATAAATTATAATAGATTTGTTATATCTCTTATGTTAAGTCAAAATAAGAAAATAAAAAAATAATCATAATTATAATAATTTATATTAAAAAGCAACAACCTTACTTTTAATATAATAGTTATGTAACAATATGTTCTTATTTTGTACATGTATTTTAAAATTACAAAAGGAAGAAATATTCTTTTTATTCTTTTCGCGTATTTTTCATAAATACCTTAAATCTTTCATCAGAGGTGTATGTTAATATACCAGCTGTCAAAATGTGTAAATCTCTTTTTCGTATCCAGGATACCTGCTTACGCACATACACACACAGATATATTGTGTTGAAAAATCAGATAATGGAAGAAAAAAAAATAAGAAAAGAACAAAAAGACCATAAAAATGAAAGAAGATTAAAATAAAATCAAAGAGAGCTAAAAGGTTAAATAAGAGATTTATCTATGCCTAGGTTTTTTTAATATAACTTTAATTAAAAAATTCTGAACAAAACCAGAAAAAAAGCTAAGAAAAATATTGTTTGATGTTGTTTTTTTCGACTGAATCTAATATTGTCACAATGGTCAGCCTTAGAAATGACATTGTCTTTTTTTTCCTTTAAAGAGAAAAAATAAAATACACAACAACAAAAACAATATGACTTACTGATTTATCACCCAAGTTTTCCACACGACAATTTATGGCTGCTATTTGTCCAGCTCGTGCTGTAATATTACGCGGCATTGTCAAATCAAAATATGGCTGAGGAACTTTTGGAAAAGTTTCTTCATGTGATGATGACCCTCCTTCATCCCCACCATTCGAGGAAGAAGAAGAGGACGAAGATTGTGAATGGTGTAACGTTGTTGTTGACTTGATAGCATGCAGTCTATTGTGGTGACCATTCAATGAATTGTAATTTATATCTATGATATTATTATTGTGCTCGTTGTTATCCATTTGGCTGGAGGTGCCGCTCCTGCTGTTGAATTTGTTAGTTGTTGAGAATGTGGTCTTCATTTTATGGGTCAGTGAAGTAAATTCGATTGGTTGTTGTTGCTGATACGGCTGTTGATCCATTGACACTGTAATAAAAGAGATAACAAAAAGATTTGTTACAATTGATGTTGATACTTATTTATAGTTTGCGGGCTTAGTTTTTTTTTTATTTCTTTTAATAGCTACAAAAATTTAAGGAAGTTTTTTGCATGTAGTTTTTGGTAGTTTTATAAAGAAACTGTTGTTAAGTTCAAAAAATAGCATTTACTTTATATTTTGTGTTCAAGTTTTTTCCTCCATCAATACTAGTGGAGAAGAGTTTTTATGCCAGCTTTTCATTCTGTATTTAACACTAAGAGTCAATAATTTAAGTTTCTATAAAATATACAATTTAGCAATGTCAGCCTGCAGGAAAAAATGTCGAAATTACTAATTAGGGAAGAATGGGGTATATTGGAGCAGACCTTAATCTAAATTCATTTAAATACCAACCAATAACATTTTAAACCCTGCATTGGAATTGTTATATGGGGTAAAGTGATACGTACTCAAAATGGCAAGTTTAAAGATATTTAGTGATTGTTAAACATTTTTAAATAATTCAGATAGGTAATATGTTTTTGGGACAATCTCTATTGGGAATTGAAATGTGTGCAAATTAAATATTCAATTTTGTATTTACCGATTTAGAAATGCTCTTTATTTGTATCACTTCCTCAGAAACATCGACACTTAAAGAAACTTTTTCAATATATTTCATTGCTTGCTGGCACACCAAAAGGAACGAAATCAGAAGTTTGATGGATGATGTATAATTTAAAACATATTGTAATAATGCCACAGATATATATATATATATATTTAAATAGCTAAAAACTTTGGTAGTTTTTTGGTACCCTGTGTTATTTAACTCATAAGAGGTTACAAAGAGGTCCGATATTCTACAACTTGAATGTTCCTTATTTGAATATAAACCTGGAAATTAGAATCATTAGAAGGTGCGATGGAGGTATATGTCATTCATTTCTGAAGACACCAATATTATAACCGTTCCCATGACAGTTAGAAGTAATAGTTCAAATTTTCGGTTTTTTCCACTTTTTTATATTTAGTTTTTTCTAAATAAAAAAAAGCTGCCTAGTTTTTGTCTGGTCTATTTAACAGTTGCGCAAGTCCGCTAATCCAGTACTGGGTTAAATGCAAGTTATTAAATAAAATACACATATGTCTTAAATTTGGCGCAAATTCAATTTGTAATAAAAATTAAAAGAGTGATTTCCAAGGAAAAATATCAATTATACCGAAATGTGTATTTATTCATTTTATATTTGATTATTTTTGTTTGTAAATAAAACTTTTCCGTAATAAAGGGAAAAATGCTAATAAATTTCGATCAAATTTGAATTCAGTAAAACGAAGAAACTGACTTCGGTATAACTGATAGAGGATCATATTATATTATTTTAGTTTTATTTTGTCAAATATTTCTAAGCAAAAATTAAGGTATGGTCTCACAATTTTTGAGAAATAATGCAACAGGTATTACCTCAGAACTTATATGTATTTATTTTGTAACAACATATCTTTTAAAAAAATCTTCCTGAGCAAAAATGTTAAAAAAAAAACTTATAGAAGATAAATTCAAAAACGAATGTTATTATAAAAAGTACTATTTTATATGTGATTTCTGTTTTTTCCCACTGACAAAAGTATTCGAAAATAATATCGATTTAGAATTTTATACGAAGTTTTCCCATACAAAACTTTCGAAATATATATCAGAAAACGATCGGAAAAAGGTTTACTTGGCGTTCTCGAATGCACAGTGGGGCAAAATCGAAATTTTTTGGAAATAAATCTGTAACTTCTGATCGGCCAGTTGGATTTTCATGAAATTTGGTACAGGCATAGCAGAAGAGTGTTCAATTTTATGTTTGGAAGTGGATCACAACAATCCCTCCATAGGCGGAGCTAAGGGGGCTCAAAATTAGGTACCTCTGAGATAAAAAAATTTTAATCCCTTGCAAAATTTTTGTCCAATTTCAAATATTTTTATATATTGTTGTAGGCCCTGATTAGACCTATAAGAAACGTGTATACATGTTCTATTTATCTCTTATAGTTTTCGAGTTATTTACTTTTGAATTTTTAAGCACCATAATTTTGCATGTTCTTGGTCCAGTTTTTTTCATATATATCCTAGTATTTCCGACCGATTTTATTAGTTTTTTTCTTAACTAAAGAACAAAATTATCTATTGAAGAAAAAAAACTAAGTCAATATCTCCACCGAGTCCAAAAATAAACGATTTTGAATTTGAAAATTGCAAAAAAGACGACTTTTTGTGTTTTTTTAGCCGAAAAAGTATCTACACCCTTTTTTATCTAAAATAGAATTTTCTTTAGCAACATATAATTATTTTGCACTTTTCCGAAAGATAACTTCACAGAGATGACTTTAAGATAAAAAACGAGCCCAATAACTCAATTGGTCATGGTACATACCCTCCCGAATTCGACCCATTTTATATGAAAGTTTTGATTTTAGACCATATTTTCTCAAATCCCAAAGCACGAATCGACAAGCGGAATATATTTTAAGAATCTTCAATATGTTGTTAAAAGTTTTAAATCAAAATCTACGGGACTTCGGAAAAATGTGGATTCTATAGCCAAAAATGTAAAAAATTCCATTTTTGGGAATTTTGATTAGTTTATTTGGGAATTCAGGAAAACCCTACCCCTGATTCAAATTTAGTTAACGCGCTTTTATTTACATTAATAAGATCCACATTTCTTGCAAATTTCATTAAGATATCTTTATAAACAAATATGTTATTACAATTAAAAAATTTGTATTTTCTCCAAAAACCCCAAATTGGGCCTTTTGTTTGGTTTATTTCTAAATAGCAAAAGAAAAAATTTAAAAATATGTATTCCAAATTAGGCTTATCCTTTAGCATATATAATTTCCGATCTTTTGCAAAAAGATTCAAGTCAATGTCAAGCCTCATTTCAGAAATATGCGCCTTTAAACTTTTATATTTCCAATTTATTGTATATATGACTATATTTTTACAAACTTACAACTTTTGCCTTTAGCTTTACTATTATGAATATTTCTGTATACTTTTAATAATATCTATACACAAAATATTTTTATAAAAATAATTAATAAATATTTTTTATTTTTAATAGGGTTGCCACATTTCCCAAATTTAAGTAAATCTTTATCCTTTTCTAAGCATTCATATATTTCTATTACATAATGAATTTAAATGTGGTGTGCCTATAGCCCTTGGTTTTTAGTACCTGTTAGGGTTTCAGCTGATTTCCAAGGCGTTCAAAGGAACTACGGAATTGGTTGAGTCTTTTCAATTAAAAACTTAGGAAAGTTGTTGCCGGATTAGCATGACAATTTCAATCAAGTCTGTCTTTATTATAATTTGGAAGTGCTTATATACTATAAATGAGATTTTTACTTAGCCGTTCTCACTTATTCTATTTATTGACAGAGTTTTTATTTATCTCTGTCGGCACCATGAAAATATTAATAATTTACAATAATTCACTCCTTCTATAGTTATTCTTACCAATCAGAATGTTTGAGATTGGAATGCACTCATTTACATTTTTCACTCAATATAGTGTCATTCACCTACATTCTGATTGTCGTCATTTGGTTATGCCGTTATTTGAACTTCTAAAATACCCAACTCTATTTAAATTGGTATATGTAAAGATCATAGTGGTCAATGAGTATGCGGTGGCAACTTATGAGGTACACTACAACAAAATGTAACACTAGCAATTCAATAACGATAAGATAAACTGATCGAAAAATATTCGTAAACGTTCAGGCAGGTATTTAATTTTTATACGTTTTGTTCCTAAAAATTGTTAGCCTTTCTTTTAGCACATTTTCAATCATTTTTTTTTCTTTTTTTTTTGCCGTGAATTTAGACATTTTTAGTCACCAAAAATTAGCATTTATAAATGAATTAAATATCACTCATACGCCATATGTAATAACAAAATAGATAACAATAGAACTTTCCAGATACTCTCACGATTTATGTAAAGTGTTGGTCATTATTACAGAAGGAATGAAGAAATATTTTACTAAAACATATTACGTTAAAACAATGACAATAAATGTTGATTTTTCTGCCCTAAAATTTACAGATTGAAATAAATAATGAAAAGTATTCTTTACATCTATTTTTCTTGTTTTCAAGTTTCAAGTTCAAGTACTGAGGCTGACTAAAGGTTTATAAAAAAAAAAGTTAATTATGATCAAAAGAAAAAAATCCTCACATAAAAGGAAGAAACTAAGAAAAGGAAATGATACCAGCAAACAGAAATGACTTAACGAAATTTTCAAAATTAAATTTTAATGCTGACCAACAATAATGTTAAAATAATTTGATTTTGTCATAAGGTTTGTAACAGATTTAAAGGCATTTTTCTGAGATTTAAAAAAATAAAAATATTAGCTTTTATTCTTTTTAAGCTAAATTTTTTTCATTAAATTATTGATATTTTGAAATCCTAAATATTTCAATTTTTCTAAACTTGCTTTATGCTTGTTTCCTTACAACTAAATTGTTACCTGTCTGCTGTATAACTTAATATGACAGTTATCTATGTATGTTCTCAAAATTCTTCTTTATATAATTAAACGAAAAAAAGGATAGCAACATTTATATGAATTTTAAATTAAGAGGTGACTAGTTAAATAACTGTCTTAAGGCCTTTTTAATCCTAAACATTTAACTAAATATTTCAGTTTTTTAATTTATTTTATTTTGTGATTTAGATCCTAATGAAACTTTAAGAAGAAAAACCGGAAAAAAGTATTTAGAAATGATGTTAAATAAAATTTAAACAAATTTACGACATAGCTTTAATGAAACCTTTATTAAAATTAATTTTCAGTTTTCTTTTATAAAATTTTATTAAATACATTGAATTTGCGTTTTAAAAGACACCATTAAAAGGAAATGTCGCATTAAGTCAAAAAGAGAAATGAAACATGCTTATTACCCAAATAAATAAAGCCTTTTTTATTTTTTTTTTCTTTTTTTACTTCCGCTCAATTTTACAGATCCAATTTGTGTAGATTTTTTTCCCACACACACACATACTAAATACGCACAGTATTATAGCACTAAATAGTACAGGAATTTCCATACTTTTATTTAATGTACATTTACTGGATGTTTGTTTTGTCTAAAAGTTACACTGATAGAAAATAATAAGATATATGGGGAATTCTCTTTTTATGTCAAATATTTTTTTTTTTTTACTTAGATTTTTAAAATTAATTTTTGATGCAATTATGTTAACAAAACCTCGTGGAGTAAAATAACAAAAATTCAAGATCTGAAATGGTTGCAAGCACTCATAGTTAAAAAATCAAAAAAAAGTATTTGAAAATAATAAGTTTCTTTCTTTTGATTCCTGCAATCGCGGATTTTAGCATATGTGTACAATTCCTCTAATGTAAACTACTTGTAGAAATAGTCCAACTTATTTTCAATCAATGTGTCGTTGACCAGTGTTAAATTATTTTAAATTTTAATTTTTTTGCAGTTTTTCGACAAGAAAACAAAATTGCAAAAATAAATGAAGGTTTATTTAATTTATAATTATGAATCATTTGAGATTCATTTCAGCGCAATACGGGGTGCCCAAATTTGGGGAGAAAAAACGTGAATGACTCTAAGAGGTGCTTTTTTCGCAAGGCACATCCACAGCATAATTTCAATGAAGCTCAAGTAACGCGTGATCAAAAAAGATTTCCAAATTACATTTTAAAACGTTATAACTCTTTAAAATCGATATAAAATTTTGCAAACTTTATATTAACATTTTTGACATTTCATGTGAGTACATTAAGCAAAAAATAATTTTCAATAAAAAAATTGTCTAAAAAGAATTCATGAACTGAGATCGCGGTATCTTTAGTATTTCGTAAATTGTCAAGGCACACCCAAGGCGCTAATTGAAATCGGTGAAAATGTATGCCAATCAGCAGCTGTTATTATAGCATATATTGGAACCAAGTGCAACTTAAAAATAATTACGCGTTTGACTTTTATTTTGTCATTGAAAAATTTCTTTTATAGTTATATAATTAATATATGCAACTTTTTATTTATTAACATTATTTAAAGATTTTTGTGGTATATCAGCGAATCAAATGAAGGTAAGAAAAATATCAAAAATCTATGTACACTTTGTTTTTTGCTGTATTTTCTAAAGAGAGGTTTAAACAGATTTGTGGTCGTGATTATGTTCAACAATACCGAATCTACTTTAAATTGAATTTTGTTTAAGTTTGTGAAGGTTAGATATCGTCACCTAAAATGCAAAAGGCCGTAACCACACTTTTTAGTTTTTTACAGCAGAAGCAAAAAACATTATGAAAATGCAAAAAGTCATAACCACAATTTAAAATTTTTTGCTTTAAAATTAATCAATTAAGTAAAATTTTTCAACCGTTCACTTAAATCAAAAACATGTAAAACATAAAATACTCTTCAAACCAAAATTTTCTTAAATGGAACAAATTTTACAACTGTTTCATTTATGAAACTGATGTTACGGCCTTTTGGCTATTGTTAATATTGATGTACTTTTTAAAGATATGAATATAAAATTTTTTATGTGAATATAGTTCGGGTCAGTAAATTATAATCCGGTAAAAAACCAACATTTGGATTTTCAGTGATTACGGCTTTTTGCATTTTAGGTGACGATATATGCATTTATTTTTGATTTATTTTGTATCAAAAAATTTTATAAAGTTAAAAAACGAGAAAATCTATGCATTCTTTGTTGGTTAAAATTTTTTCAATGGAATGTTAAAGAATTTTGGCAATTTTTTATAACTTTTTATCTTTAACTTTAGGGTTATTGTTACCCCGTTCACCAAAAGTCATTCACGCGAATAGATTTGTATTTCATTCAACCCAGCTAATATTGGTGCTAAATAGGTGCCATTAAAAAATTTAAAATTTTTTGAATACCAAAAGTAAACGAGTTTGAAGAAATGCCCATATATAAATGTTTGTAAAATAAAATAGCGAAATAAGAGAGTTAAATTGCCAAAAACAAATTTTTTTTATTTTAAACTTTAGTTAATCAATTTATTTTCAGAATAAATGAATTAACTAAATATTGCTTCTACGTAATAGGATTTGCAATACATGACTTACAAGATATTTCAAATGCTTTACGGTTGCATATATGCAGAGAACAAATACTGTAAAGCAGTGGCTGGAAACCATCCAAATACTGTTTGAAGTAGTATGTAAGAGCAAATACTTCAACTAGTATAATGGTGAACTAACAAGACATGAGAGTGCAGTCGCTCAAAAATTCAAGCCATACAAGACGTTTGGATACCAGTTTTATTCAATAGAGAAAATTTTGCTTGTCTACTTTGTATGTTTCTTGTATGTATAATACCAAATGCATGGTTTGCTTTTCTTGTATACAGTATTAAAAATATTTGGTTCAAACAAATGTTGTTCACTGCATTATTCGAAACCAATCAATGTCTTGAAGTATTTGCTTTACTTCATTCAACAAACATCACAAACAGTATTTATTGTTGTTTTCTACAAGCAAAGTATGTAAATGCATTTGAAAAACAAGTGGCATTTACTTTTCAAATGGACTTGTGTAGAGGTTTAATACGTATTAATTCCTTTGGGTCTCCAAATGCTGTTTGTTTAAATAATTTTGTAACTTGTGATCCATTAAAGATATCTAAATAAAATTTGACATAACCAGAGCTGAGGTGTTTTCGAGTTGATTTGGAGGAGCACAGATCCATAGCTACTCAGAGGTTTAAAGTTGACAAGACGAAAAAACACCGAAATAGAAAAAATCGCAGGAACGGAAAAAATCGTCAAAACGAAAAAAATTTCAAAATAATAAAAATAAATGCTGAAAAAAATTTGAAAATTTCGCGAAAATTTCAAAAAGTGCATAAAATGTTTATATTTCAAGAATTTTTAATGCCCTTTTGACTCGGAAGTGCCATTTAATAAAAAATTCTGATTTAGTAAAAAAAAAAATTATTTACGCGATATTTGGGGGAATTTCTTTTAAAAGCGTTATTTTTCAATAGCGAAAACATATATTTTACAAATATTTACGCCAACCATATGGAAATCTGTGGTGACGGTATCCCATGCCTGGTTTCTTGACATCAACTAGATATACCTCAAACTATAGAGAATCACTTCGTCTTTAAAATTCTGTTCTCTAAGTTTAATTTCGCTTATGTGCGAAAATTTTCAATCAAAAAAACTGCAAAATTTTAAAGTCGTAAACTTTTGTTTTCAATTTTTATTGCCGCATAACTTTTCACCAGATAGTAATACTTTAGAAATAAAAGACATAAATTCGGTTTCAAGGAGTTTCGAAAATGTTTGAAGTTCCTCATAAATTTTTTTCACAGCTATGGTTCTAATTTTAATTCTATTTTTTTTTTTTTTTTTTTTTTTTTCAACAAAAAAAGAAAGCAAAACAAAAAAGATGTTTGTAAGAAGCTATAAACAAAAATGGACAAATAATTTAATTACACTTACATTAGTGACTAACACTTTTTCTAACTGTTGCCAATTAATTATTAGATTATTAACGTAGACATGAGCTTAAAAAACATAACTAAAAAAAAATTCTCAAGAACAGCACACATACAGCAATTTTCTTTTTGACAACCGACTTAGGTTTTTGTCGACGGAGCTTTATATCTATGTTAATCTATGGAGAAAACTTTAACACCTATAAAGGCAAAATACATGCACACACATGTATGACTACATTTAAACACAATGACATGTGTGTTTATTTTGTATAAAGTTATACATAGATATAGATTAATGATTCAATCAATAATGTTTTTTATTACCTGCCATCCTTATAATACAAACAGGAAAACATACTCGTTTAAAAAATTATTTTATTTGGATTTCTTTTCTCTTTTTCTTTTCTCCTATATTTCATTATATATATATATATATATATATTATTTATTATGTATTTATTATTTTTTTTATTTTTTGTTTAAGTTTCAGTAATGATATTTTATAAATTTTATATTTGAACAAACATTTTCTTATGGCTGACTGGCTGTTTGGGTTTTAGTTAAACTTTTGCTTTATAAACTCATATGTCAAATAATCCCAAAAACTCCTAATCTTTCCTTTATTCTAGTTATCCTTATATTGGTATTATTTTTGTTAGTATTTTTTTTTGGAACTTTCTTGTTTTTTTTTTTTTTTCTTTATACGAAAGAAAATCTTATGACTCAAAACAACTTTAACACATTTATCAAATGCATACCAACCAACATACTTGCCCTTATATGCAGACAGACAAATAGACAAACTTTTAAACTTTGACAAGTGTTTGAATGGTGATAATTCTTTTTAATAATTTAAATATATGTTTGCATTTAGAACTAGAGAAAGTGAGTTAAAATGTAACCTACAGTTCTGGCAAATGTCATACTAACTGAAAATTTCATCAGTCATTTTGGGTTATTATAAACACCATATTCATCCTTTCATAAGAGTATTTTACAAAGACGTAATATAGTGGCTCAAAACATTAATCTTTATATAAAGACAACTAAATCTAATAAAGAAGCCAATTGATTCTTTATAGCAGTATAAAAATATCAATGGTTTCAAAAATATTTACATTAGATCAAGGATGGATTTATTTTATATTTTACCAATCATACAAATAAAATGTACTTTTTTGACCATAAAAAATGTCAAATGTCTGTTATCAATATATTTTAATTACAAAAATTTCCATAGAAATTTAATAGATTATAAACACATCTTTATTAAATAATTTTAGTAAAAATATTACCTGCCATTATAAAATTGCAGCAAAGAATTTGTTGAGTTCAACTCGACATAGTATTATTATTGAAATTAATTCTTAATTTTGCTTTTGCTAACGAATGTGGAATAGACAGAATTCCTAAAATAACTCTCGAGATATCTGGAAACAAAAACTTAATTAGTCTATTTTTCATCGGCGATACTTTAGACCAGAAAGGGTAAATTTTTTTAGTTTTTGCTCCTTCACATCGTCTATCGCTCTATATTAACAGTCTTATTAATAATAGTTTTGAACAATATATAAATAAGAAATATTGAAAAACTGTTATTCATAATAACATTTTTGTTGTATAAGGATTTAGTAAAATTGTATAGAATTCAAAAAATTTTATTGTTGGTGAAAACCTATTTTAACAGTTTCATAAAACAAATTTTGAAAAAAAAAATATTAGCATTTTTTGCAGTTTGAGTGTATTTTTAACGTAATTTTGCAGTTTTGGACAAACTATTTTACAACTATGCACAGAAGGGTCCCCTTTACTAAAACTTGGAAAGAAGTCAGTATTGAAAAATTATTATTATTCCTTTATATTTTTTATTTATTTATTTTTTTTTTTTTTTTTGAAAAAAAAAATAAATATCGCTGAAAAGCTAAGACTTTCGGAGACATTTCGGAAGGACATTTGTATGATAGATAGGGGAAATAATAGACCGATCCTAACAAATTTCATCCCACTTCGTCCCCATACCAAAGTAAATAAACTTGCGAAATTTTAATATGATATCTTGAAAGCTTGGGATATACAAGGTTTACATTGATAGCCAGTCAGTCGGAAGGACGGAAGGAATGTTAAAAGGATAATTAAAAACAAAATAGGAAATTAGCGATCTACAGGAAATCAAAGCAATTCCATTATTCGAGTATTTTAAATATTCTTAAAATGAATCGATAAAAATGATTATGTTCACGAGCTGTTTAATTCTTAAAGCATTGGAAAAATTAACTAATAAAAATTATTTATTTATTTATTTTTCTTTTTTTTAATTAACGAATATTTGCAATATTTTGTTCATCACTAATGGAAAATTAGGAGCAAATAAACAAAGCAGTGCCAGAAAAAAACAAAAACTGTTTAATATCAATTTTATACATTAAGCCCTAAACAGGTATTTTTTTATGAATAACACGGTAAATATTTATTAATTCAAAATTTGTATGTATTCCTATTTGGAAAATTATTTACGAAGATGGTACAATTGAATGAGTTTTTCTCAAAATTATATTTCCGACACTTACCATTTTAAAATATTGCAAAATTGTTTGTAAAATTACTGTTAGAATTTTTTTTTAATTGTCGTCAATTAATTATTAATACTATTTATTGAAAAATATATACAACTATCTACATACCACAAAAAATGCCATCAATGTAAACATTATATTCCGAAAGTTTTGTAGTGATACAGCACATTTATTATAACATTCATTTTCTTAAAGTGGCGAACTATTTTGTAAAAAAGAAAATTTTATCATGATAGAAATACATGCATTTTACATCATTCGATTACATTTTAAAATTCTCACATTTTATTACTTTACGAATGCACTTATTAATAAAATAAAAAGGTTAACTTATAAAGGCGGTTTTGAAGTACTAGTGAATATTTTGGATCAATGTTCTACAATAAAAAGTTATCAATAAATGTATAAAAAAAATATTTATGTAAATAAGATCATGTCAAATTGTACGAAATGAGTCGTGGTAGTACCACCGTACCAACAGATATAAAAAAGTACCAAAAAGGTACAGTGGTACCATGTTTGCCATCTGTGCATTAGATAAAACTAATTTATCTCCATCCTACAGAACTGTAGGTTAATTCTACACATATGAATCATAGATTTATGTATATGTGTGATACACTTCTTATGTTTGTGTTAGTATTATGACCTTTATTAATACTAAAATTTTAAAGTTTTACTCCATAACAAAATTTATTCAGTTTTTAGTTGATTACAAAATTCCATACAATTTAACTTTGTAATATTCCTTTGCTGAACATTTAAGCTGAGTGGTGTTAATAAAGCTTAACGTTTGTACGTTTGAAATTGCTATAAGTCATAAAAAAAAAGTATAGATAATGGTTGAATTATATATATATATATATATATATTCAACCATTACTAACAAAAACCTATACTTTTTTATAACTTATAGCAATTTCAAATAATTTAATAAATATTGGCTGAAAAGATTGGATTACATCTAAGTATAATGAATGACACAGACATATTATTTATAAGCTACTTAGTTAAAAAGATATTTATTTGCATAAGTAATAGAGAGGGATAGAGCTACTTTTTATCACAAAATATTTTTAAATATTTATTTCTTTCTAAATGAAATAATCATGTTAAAAAAATAATTAAGTAACATTAGATCACATTCTTACCTGCAGCTATTTTTAAAGAATTTCATAGAAAAATTTAATTTAGATATTAGTTATTTAAGAAATTTTTAATTTATGAAATTGTACACAAAACATGGTGCTTTTCACTATTGCTTCATATTAAATTAATTATAGAGGACGATCAAAACCGACTGTATGATGCTCTATACCATTGTACATGAGCATAAAAATTCGGGAAGGGGACTTATATTACACCTGTGGCCAATTTTACTAAATGTATAATAAAATATACAAATACAATAAATTATGCTTTGATACTAACATCTACATGATTTTATGCACCTTAAGGCGATTCCTGGAAGTGGGTTCACATGGGAGCTATGGTAAATTATGGACCAATTCTCATAAAATTTGGCAGTGTTGTTTCTACTTACATAAAACTTATTTCTGTCGAATATTAACTTGATACTAACATTCGTATAAGATTTATCCACGTTAAAGAGATTTTCGGAAAAGGGATTGATATGGAAGCTATGGTCTATTGTGGATCGATCTTCATGAAATTTGGTACAAAGATTGACACTTGTACGGAACTTCTTTACACGAATTTCATTAAAATATTCTTATTTTTAAGGTATTTTTGAGTGTTTAAACTCTATTCCGGGGGGACATTGTGTGCTAGGTGAAATAATAGACCGATCACAACCAATTTCAATAGGCTTTGTTCTGGTATCATAAAAGTCTCACGTACAAAAGTTCATTGAATTATCTTTAAAATTGCGACCCGTACTTTGTCCACAAGTTTTACATGGGCAGGCAGCCAGATGGACGGACATCGTAAGATCGATTTAAAAAATGACTCTGGGTCAATTGGTATACTTTAAGGTGGGTGTTGGATAAGTTTTTCTATGCGTTACAAACAATCAGTACAAACGCAAAATACTGCAACCACCTATGGTGGTGTAGTTTATAATGAAGGACATATTTAAAGATCGTGCGTTAATCTGCAACGTATAAGTGTAATTATAAAAAATGTGCACAAGAAAAAACTGTTAAAGTTGATTTCAATATATCAGCGAACAAAGTCATTTTAAAAACAAAATATGAAGTTTATCAAAATTCTAATTTTTTTTCTTAATATTTTTTAATTTTGAGTGAATTTTAGTGAAAAATCAGAATTCTAGGAAAAAATCTGATTTTTAGTAAAGTATCTAATTTTTAGTGAAAAATTGAATTTTTTTTTTATACACAAAATAATTAAAATAATTTTTAACAGGAAATATTTTAGAATTAGTTATAAAATCATTAACTCTACAACTAGCGCAATCAGACCCTCTTCAGATTCTTTAATAGCATCCATAGAACTGGTGGTGTCGCAATCAATGCTGATATTCATATAGTAGAAACGTATTGTGATTCTAAGTTCGTTAAAAAAAAATGTTTTTGACAACTAGTGCTTAAGAGCAAGTTCTGTATTACTTCCACATCACTTCTCTGAACAAACTGCTGGTTTCCAAATTACTTACTAAAACTGTTTAAAAAGGTTTTCAAAATATTAAAAAGGGTTTGACAAAATTAAACTGATTTAAAACAAGTAAGAATGTTACATTCGACTTGGCCGAATATATATACCCACCATCTGCAGCTATTTAAAATTTCTCCTTATATGAGTTCACATACACGGAATGAGAAACCCAATATACCCCCATCATTTTTTGATGGTGTGTATAAAAAGTGGCCTTTAGGAAATGACTCATTAGAAAGAAAAATAAAATCAAACATCATTGAATTCAATAACTAGTTCTTGACCATTTCCTAATGCTTCTATATGACTAGTTCTGAAAGTGACAATTTCGAGCAAAAATTATTGATGGTAGTTAGTAATGCCATTTTAATGCGTTCTGGAACTATTTTCAGAACTAATAAATTTTTTACTGGGTAAGTTGTAGAATGTTATAACGCTATTTTAAGTTGCATACAAATTTTGAAAAAAATGTAAAATGATGTATTAATCTCTAAACCAAATACATTTAAAAACATTCTCACATCCATTTAATCAACACTTTTCACAATCATTGGGCTTAAAATGAGCAACTATATTTGAAAGTTTTTCACCAAAGTCAAAAACTTTCCGCTCTAACATACAGTTTTTAGTTTTTTCTGCTGTTGCTGCTGTTGATTTTGAGAAGTTTTCATTAACTACAGTGTCAAGTGCATGTTGTTTTTCGGAATTGGGGTTTATTGCAAAAAGTTAAATATGCTTGAAGAGTCAAAGTGAGCATACTAGACATCAATTTCAATTGACTTAAAAATAGACATTCAGACACTACCGACAGGTACCAACCTACCAGCCAAGTGGGTATGTGCATGTTCATACAGCAAAAGTAAAAATAATGAAACAAAAATCAAACAAAAAATAATAAAATTAACAATTTTTCACAAAGAAAAGTTTACAAACAAAAATACATACCACACAATTTACACAAAAATTTTTTAGTTGAATTTTTTTACAAATACAAAAATACATTTATAAAGTTTTATTTTTATGTAAAATTAAAAATGTTTTAGATACCCACGTTTTTTAAAATATTTCTTTCAAAAACTTTGCAAACACTAATTTAATACCAAAATTCGCGTGTGTTTTTATACCCTACACCAACATAGGTGGTTGGGGTAGAATGTATTTGTGCTGATATTTGTAACGCACAGAGAAAATTATCCAACACCCACTTTAAAGTAAACCGTTTGGCTCAGAATCATTTTATGAGTCGATTTAACGATATCCATCCTTCCGACCATCTAGTGAGCTGGTTGGCTGTCCATGTGATTCTTGTGAACAAAGTACAGATCGCAATTTTAAGGATATCTTAACGAAATTTGGTACGAATAATTCTTTTGGCTCAAGGACGAAGCTTATTGAAATTGGTTATAATCGGTTCATTATTTCACCTAGCCCTTCTACAAATTTCCTACCGGCATAGGGGTTTAACAATCATAAATGCCTTAAATATAACAATGGAGTTCAGTGCATGAAGATCGGTTCATAATTGATCATAGTTTCCATATAAATCCCTCTTCCGAAAATCACTTTAACGTACATAAATCCCACACAAATGTTAGTATAAAGTTAATATTCGACACAAATAAGTTTTATATAAGTAGAAAACACAGCGCCAAATTTTATGATGATCAGCGCATAATTTCCCATAGCTTCCATATAAGGCCTAGTTCCGGAAATAATTCTAAAGTGCATACATTCATATAAATTTTAGTATCAACGTAAAATTCTGTATTCATATATTTTCTTTTATACTTAATATGAGCTTCCGTCCACAAATGGGCACAGATCTAATATAAGACCCCTCCCCGAATTTTGGAGCACATACACAATGATATAGAAAATAATATGGTCGGGCTAGTCAGATTATATCTTTCTTACTTATTTTTCTCTATGGGTTCTTATATATTATGTATTTGAAGTTTATGTCCGTTAAACATTATTTGTTATTATATTTAAGTAAAAAAAAAATTATGTAGAACCCAAAAATTTTATGTAATTTTTAAAATTAGAATTGTCTATTGATATATTTACATTTTAAACATTTTTAAAGAAATTGGTTATTTTGAATTGCATTTTGGGAAAATTATTTTTTAAAATAACAGCTGAATCACGTGGTTCATATAGTGCTGTTGTCGGCTTATCATTTTCCAGAGCCCATTGTATTTTTAGTTTTATTTTTGCAATTTTCTAAATATTTATTGGTTAGAAATTTCTCAAAACAGACATATTTTGGAATATTTTGCTGAAAAAATCAAATAAATATCAGTACTGGTTTGAAAAATATAATCGTTTCAACCATACTACTCATGATAATATTCCTTACAAAAAGCACAATTTTAGCTTTTTTTAAAGTGAATTTTCGAAAAAATGTTAATATCTTATCTTATTTAGTGTTAACTTTTATAAGGAAAATAGTTTTTATTATTTTAAAATTCGAATTATAATGTGAAATATGTGGAGCTGATTTTTAGGGTTAAGAACATCTTTTTTGGTCCTTAAAACGCTTTGACGTCGCCTACCGCCTTTCATTTTATATCAATATTATTGTAGTTAGTTCTCAGCAAGCGAAATATGTTTGGAGAAGAAGATAGAAAAAGGTACCTTTTGGTTAAAATTTTAAAAAGTTCATAAAATTTTTGCATTTCAAAACTTTTTAACCCTACTTTGACTCGGAAGCGTCATTTCTTAAAAAAAAATTCTTTTTAAATAAATTTTGGGCAATTTTCATAAAAGCGGTATTTGTCAGTAACGAAAAACATACATTTTACAAACATTTATGCTAATTATATAGAAGTTTGTGTTAATGGTATCCATTAGGGTATCAAACTATTCGGGGTTTCATATTAATCGATTAAATCGACAAATAATTATTCGAAGTTAAAAGTTAACCGGTTAATAACCGATTAATAGCAAATTATTTGATTAAATCGGTAACCAAGGGTGAAAATTTTTTTTAATTTAAAATTTTGGTTTATAACTAATATATAACTATACTTCGTCTGATCATGATTGCCCTTGAACTAGTTATTTTAATTAAACTTTCGCACACGAAAAGTTAATTTTGTAGTCATTTCAACATTTACGTGTCCTTAAATGCAGATTAGAAAGAAATAGTTTTGGAGCCAAATTAGAATATTTGTTAAAAAAGTGGATAAAAGGCAGCACCATACATTTAAATTGCATAAACACCATGCTGATATAGTTCAAGCAATTTAATTCAATCTAAACATAATTTAATTCCCTTTGGTATTAAAATCTCTTGTTCTATAGATAATTAAATAACTCTTATTTATTTTTACTTAGCTTTCAATCTAAAGGATTATTCTCAATTTTACAACTTCTTACTTCATCTTACTAAATTTTCTTAAATAAAATTAATTTATATCAAAATGTTATTAACACAAATTAAAAGTTCTAGACATTAACATTTTTCCAACTAAATATGCTTCAGTAAAACAAATGAGAGAAATTTAAGGAAAAAAAAACTTGAACACGTGTCACTGACTCCTATAAATAATTAAAGGATAGAATACGAAAAAGAAATATGTTTTGTAAACGACAGCAAATTTAGTAAACACATTGTATTTGTTACAAACAAAATTAAGCTTGCATTAGTTAAAAATTAAATGTAAATGGTACAAACAAGAAAAGAAATATCATTCTATAGATAGAAATTAGAAAAAGTATTCTATTGTTGTCAAGGTTTAATCTGCTGCCATTTGAGGGTCAATACATTTACAGAAAGAAAGAGATTTTGTGATTTAATATTCATATTTGTTGCAAATAATTTACAGGCAAAATGTGGGATGTTTAGTTTTGTTGTGTTTGTATTATTTGTTGGTATTAAAATGTTGTTATATATGTGTATACTTTTACACTACTACACTAATAAATTATAAATTTACATTTTTGAAACGTTGAAATGTCTTTTTTATATATTTTTATTATTTAAAGTTCTTTTTTGCTGCAATTTTTTAAACCTGAAACTATTTTATCAAAAAATTTGTCTGTATTGTGTCATAATTTTAAAATAATATATAAAGCTCAATCTCGGTGTTCGATTTGTGTGAATTACAAGTTGCATAAGTCTTCTTCAGATATGGAATCGGAGGATTTATACAATAGTGGTCGTGAAGAAAACAAAATTAAAGTGGACAATTGTATAATATCGTCCATTATTATTGCCTGTTATTCATTTAATGTGAAATAGCTCTTACCACAATCACTTATTATTCTCAATCTTTTCAATTAAAATATTTTTAAAGATCTTTTATGTTTTTGTAATGTATCTTATTTAATTTTCTTTTCTACAAAATTATCTTACCAAGAAAATTCTGCAGCCAAAAATACATAAGTTAAGTTATGTTATTTTCCATTTTCCTAACTTTAAGAATTGTTGTATATCATTACATATAGTGTAAATTGTTTATAAAAATCTGTCCATTATGTTAAGAGATAGTGATCTGTATGACAACATAATTCGTTTGATTTTACTTTTTTCGAAATGTAAAAATTTTATAAATTAACATATGTTTTTTCCATATTTCCTATACTAAAATTCATGATTGAATTTAATATGCTTATTTGAAATGTGTAGTTTATTAAGACATAAATTTTATTCTCATAGTATCTTGGAAATGGAATAAGTACATAATTCAACATATTCAAGATATATTTTATAATTCAATTTTGGAGAAAATGTATAATATGAGATATTATTTAAACAAAACATTTTTCTTATAAAAGGAAAACAACACCATTACTATTTGCTATATTTTTTTACAGTCAATACACACATCGGTTCCAAAAATATTTAATTTCAAATTAAAACCCTAAAAATGTTAAAAACATATGGTTTTTAGAAAACACATATGGCAGAAAAAACTGTAACCATATGTTTATTACACTACAACAATATTATGTTCTCCTTATTTTTTTTATTTTTTTTTTTTTTTTGAATTTTAATAATTCTGTGTTCTTGATAACAATGTTTTTGTTTATATTTTGTCATTCAATGTTTACACCCAATAAAAATTTTAATATGGTTGACTGCAAAAACTATATGTTTCTAAATATTTTTACCAAAAACATAATTTTATTAATATTAAAAATGTCATTACTTCAACAACCATTAAATATTTGCAGTCTTCTTCCTTGTTCTTAAACCATATTCTGTTTTTAAACACGTATTAATATTATTATTCCCATGACAATAAAATGTTTCCAATAAATATAATAATAATCCTTTTCAAGTTTCACAAACTTAGTGGAAAAATTCAATGCTTGTTTGTTTTTAAATATATTTCGTTTTTAAAATTTGTTTTCTAACTTCATTGTAATTATCATTTAGTTTATATATGAGTAAATATAAATAGAAAAGGTTTAGTTATACTCGGTGTAATTCAAGCAATAGAAGATATTGATAAACTACCAAGAAGGGGTTTAATTAAAAAAACATATCTTGCGTTTGAAGCACATATGGTGGTACATATGAATAATAATAATATTTAAATATATATTTTTCTATTATTTTTAATAAAAACCTTTTATTTTAATACATTATAAGACAGAATAATAATAAAACAAAATGAAATAATAATATTATAAGATAGGATAACTATATGGTAACATGAGATAATAATATGATATAATGGAATAAAAATATGACCGTGTGGTGTAATAATATAATAAGATAGAATAATAATAATTATAATTATAATATAATAACATCAAATCATAATCCGATAAAATGGGATAATAATGTAGTAAGTTTATTCAATTATATATGAAACTAGAAACATAACATGAAAAAACAAATCATGAAATCGGACACAATATGACAAAATGTAATCATAATAATTAATAATTATAATCATTTCTATTTATCGCTGTAATCATACGTTCCCATCATAATATGTTGCTCTTAGATTATGATCACTGCAACTATATTTTTTCTCTGCATGTAATTTTTCCTTCTTGCCACAGAATTGTATATAAAAAATATTTGCCCCCTCTTTTTTACCAATGAATATTTCAAAATGTCAATGTTGCGTATGAGTAATATGTATTTTTATTTGTGAACCTCATTAATTCTTTTATGCTTTTTTAACTATATAAAGAACTTTTGTTTCATTTTATCTAATTTGTACTGCCTGATTTTTTCATGATTTTCAATAAAGACATAAATGTATATCATTATAAAAACTACAAAAAAAAAACTTATTCAATACCTTAGTACATCCTTAGACCAACTGCAATATAAATATTTAAAATTAGCTTTTAAAATTTTATTAAAACTTTTTTAACTTTCTACCCCAAATTCAATTTAACTTATCGTAATAATTTTAAAATTAAATCAAATTAAACACTAACATTTGTTTTTAAGTATTTCTTTTTTTTTTATAGAGCAAAAAAAAAAAGAATAAATATTTTAAGTCAAGTTTAAATTCTTATTAAATATTATTAAAACTTTAGCAACAACTTGTTGCAAGACTTTCTTTATTTATTACTATTATAGTTATTGTCATGTTAGTAACTTTTTTAAAAGTAAAACTTATATATAAAATCCATTAAATTTATTTTTTCAGTTTAGTTAAATTGGGTTGAGTTTCTTGTTTTGGGTTTAGTTCAGTTTTAATAAGTTTTGGCGTACTTTTGTAGATGTTTGCATTCTCAATGTGCAATTTTGTTATTTTATAATAGTTTTCACACTTTCTTTTATTCCTCCCATGGTTAATTTTTTCCTTCTTTCTTAAAGAAAAAAAAGAGAAGAATTATCTTGAAATAACCAACAAGAACTTTAGAAAATAAAACTAAAGTTTTATTATTTTAGTTCTTTTCTTTCTTTTGCTGTGCAACCAAGACTATTTGTGGTTACATCTTTTCGGTTTGCTTTGTTGCACACGCATACACTTACACTTTTGTTAGGGAGAAAGTAGAACAAGACTATGAAATTGATATTTGCAACAATTGTTTAAATAAAAAATAAAAAAAAAAGTATAAAAACTAAACATGAAAGTTAAAGTAAATAAAAATTCCAAAAATGAATGAAAAAAAAAAAATATGAACAAAAAAAATTCAATTGAATTAAATGAAATTTATTTTTATTTCATTTTATTTAATTTTATTTCTTATTTGTGCAAATTCAACAAAATAAATAAAATTGAAATTTTTTAAACTTAAACATCACTCAAGTGCACAACAATTTGAACATTCTGTGGTGAATGTTGATTATTTGAACATTTTTGTTGTTGTTTTGTAATTCTACATTAAATTGTTGTTGTTTGTTTTGTTACTTTATTGCCCACCTTAACAATGGCTTTTTATTGTTGTCGTCATCATTGTTTTTGTAGTTCTTGCTGTTGTTGTCATTCGCAGTCAGTAATTGTGATAAATGTTCACAACAAAATACAACAATAATAAAAGTAAACTTTTTTTTACCAGTTTTTCTCTGATTTTATTATTTTTTTTTTTCTGTTGTTATTTGGTATTTTGTTTATTCGATTGTGCCATTTCAGTGATTGCTTGTGTTGTAGTTGAGATTTGTTGTTGGGTATTTAAATATTTGTATAAACAGAATTACACGCATACAATTACAGCCACACAAATGCATACATACAATTTGTATGCAACAAATTACCATGACACAAGTACAGCAATTATATATATTTGTGTTACCAATGGACAGTTTTTGGTTAACAAAAAAAAAATCAATAAAGAATTTTTTTTAATTTAATGTGGCGGTACGATTAGATAATAAAACAACACGTTGTTCTTTTACACTTTTTAATACAAGCATTAATACATTTAATTCATATATATATGCACGCAGAGAAAAAACATGTTTACAGCATTATCACTACAACAACATTATGTTCTCATTGTTAATTTTATTGAATTTTAATAACTCTGTGTTCATGATAAAAATGACTTTGATTCAATTTTGTCATTTAATGTTTGCACTCAATAAGAATTTTAATATGGTTGACTGCAAAAATTATATGTTTTTAAAAATTTTGTTAATATGAAACATATCATTACTTCTACAACTATTAAATATTTTCAGCCTTTTTTCTTGTTCTTAAACCATATTCTGTTTTTAAACCATATTAATATTATTATTACTATAACAATAAAATGTTACATATAAATAAAATACTTATCCTTTTCACAAACTTAGTGGATTTAGTGAAGAGTTTTTAATATTTTTTTTTTTTTAACTTCAATGCAATTCTCATTTAGTTTATCTATGAATAACAAGGTTTGGTTTTACTCGGTGTTATTGCATTTGAACCACATATGATGGTACATATATATATATATATATATATATATATATATATATAGATATATATATATATATATATTCAATAGAAATTTTATAAAAATAATAATTTTAATTATTAATAAAACAAAATGAAATAATAATATGATAAGATTGGATAACTATATGATAACATGAGGTAATAATATGATAAAATGTAATCATAATATTACAATGTGGTGTAATAATATAATAAGATTGCTCAATTATATTTAAAGCTATAATCATAACATGAAAAATCAAGCCATAAAATCGGATATAATATGACAAAGTGGAATCATAATAATTTTTACATATAATCACTTCTATTTTTCGCTGTGATCATATGTTCCAATCATAATATGTTGCTCTTAGATAATGGTCACTACAACTATATTTTTTCTCTGAGTATACATTGCACAGTGAGGCAGAATTATAAAATTTGTCATAGGTTCAGCAAAGGAGTTTGTAAGGCAGACACCACAGACTCCTCAGTAACGGAGCTAAGGGGGCGCAAAGTGGTGTATTTTTTAAATCTTTCATAACTATTACCTATCAATTTTAAAAATTTTATTTAAAAAATAATAGTTATGACATTCTTTAAAACATTTTTTTACAATTCTTAAAAACTCGCAATTTTTTGGATTTTGAAAATTTAGATAATAATTATTTTGGGTCCTTGATCACAATATATATATATTTAAAATAGCACACTAAATTACGGGGAGTTGTTTACAACAGTCGTATTTGTTCATGCTATTGTTATAGGACACATTATTTTATGACACTATGTGAATCTCCTAAATTTTGAGGAGTTCTTTTAGTTCTTCAAGCTGTTGGTCCCTTTTTCAAAAAAATTACCCTTTCTGCACACATTTTAAAAATTCTCAACTATAACGCTGACTGAGGCAACCATGATATAGTAAAACTCAATTATCATTAACACAATATTATTGAAATTAAGTATAATTTGTTATCGACTGTATCTGCAAACATAATATTCTCATAATTTTTCTCTGTAAGCAAGAGTATAACACTTAAGGTTTCTATGCTAAGGTAAAATCCAAGGTGGTCATGGATCTGTTACATCTCACAAGTTTAACGTGTTCAAAGCCAGGTAATGATGGTCAAGTTGGGAACGAACGGATTAATTTATGGCTAGCAATGAAGAACGACGCTAGCTTGCATTTTCAGTATTCCTGGAGCGAAATTCTTGGAAAAGGATTAAATGTTACATTGAGGTAAAATTCATTCACTAATAGAAATATGATGTATAACTTCATGCCGAAGAAAGCTTAGGAAAGGAACTCATTATTGACTAATCTATATATCTATATTTGTATATTTCATATACAATTGCATTTAATTTTTATGTTTCTATTGCTGCATTAACCATTCATAGTTTCATTGAAGGCATTTACCTTGTTCCTTCTAATGATGTAGAACCTCTGCCGAAAAAGGATTAGGACAGGAACTCAAAATTAACTAATCTAAATGGTTTGTCATACTATTTTATGGAAGATCACAGTAGTTATTACTGATCTATAAGAGCAAACTTAGAAAATCTGCAGCTTAGAGTTGAACTCTGCAAATTGTAATTTTAAAAATAAATATCATACAAAACCTCAAAGCTTTTAAACGTTTCTTTTGAAAAAATTGATTGACCTTTATGGCAAAAGTGTTTCCAAAGAACTTTAGATGAGTCAAAAAATAATTAGATTATTTTTCATTACAAAATTACCACGAAATTTTAATTTCAATTGCATATTTCAATGGCACTTTACTTACTCTGTGAGTAATTTTTGAAAAAAGAGATTTGGTTAATTTTTTAACAAATTATTATTAAAGCTGAAAAAAAAAATTATTTTGTTTACTTTATATTTTTGAACAAACAGTCTGCTACTTGATATATCACAGAGAATATCAAAATATCAAAGATTTTTAATAGCAAAAAATAAAAATAAAAAATCTTAATAAAATGATTTAAATGGATTGTACTGAACAAATATTTACTTTTCTTTATTTGTTCTATTTATCATCCGTTACTCTGTTCATAAAAGTCACATTAAATTGCATTAACAAAAAGTATGTGAAAGTTGGTAACCAAACTGAAAATAAAAAATTTCACATTTTTCCATGGCCACCAGAAAATTGATTGCACACAATTATGCCGCATTACTCAATGTCATTCAAGCAGCAGGATGTTTACATATCAAGAGAGGAAAACACGCGAAAAAAATACAAATAAAATCTTTTCAAATGGAAACTTTGCAGTAAACAGGTAATATTTTCAAATGAAAAAAATATTACAAAATACATTATTGCATGGAATGCATACTATAAAATAAATTCATGTATGTAAATTGTATTCAAACACTATTGTGAATATATATTTATGAATAATTTTTTACAATATAATTTAAAGCAAGCAATAGAAAAAACTTTATTAAGATAAATTGTTAATTAAGTCTTTAATATACGCTAAAGGATATGGGCATCATATTAAGGGAAACAAAATCTAGCTAAGATTTAGTTTTTATTTCGGCTTTTTAAGCCAACAAAAAACCGAAATATAAAACTACTAATAGCAGCAAAGGAAAAATTTTGGCTGATATCTAAATCCTTGCACATAAATCATTTCTTGAAAATTGGAGCCAACAATATAAAAAATTGTTTAAAACAAATATACACTTTCATGGAAAATATTTACAAACTAACATAGCTAACGGTTATGAGAATTACAAATTTGTAGCTATGAAGCAAAACAAAAAAAGAAATAAAAATAAAAATAAAAAAGGGGGGAAAAATTTATGGAAACAAACATGAAAATAAAACATCTAAAAGGTGTTACTTTAGAATTTAGTTCATTTACATAAACTTAATAGCACAGACATACAAAAAAGCATAAATTTTACACTAACTAGTTATATTAGAAGGGTTCAGAATTCTGCTACTTCTGAAGACTCATACATTTCATATTCTACCCTACACCATCATAGAAAGTTGGAGTATTATACATTTGTGCTGATGTAAGTATACCAATATACCAATCAACTCAGAATCACTTTCTGAGTTGATATGAGGATGTCCGTCTAGCTGCTCACAACGGAACAAGTAAGAACTAAAAAGTCCTTCCAAAACTATATATGTTGTAGCCTCATCTTCACATTCCAAACTCATTTTCCAATTTCCTACACAGGAAAAATGGAAATTTAACTCCAATTAAGAAATGTGCATTCCTAAATATTTTTTTTTTCGACTGAAACTAATCACAGGTAAATTTTTCATTATATTAAATAATGAAGTGATTTACATCCAATTATCCAAAAGAGTATATTAATTGGATGAATTAATTGCTTAGTTGATTATATAAAAAATTCCCAAAGAAATAATTTGTTTGATTCAATTCCCTCGACTCTCTTATGTACAATGCTATTTAAAGAGTTTATATTCCAGCTTCTAATAAATAGTGTTACGTTTTTGCCTTTCAAAATCATTGGTTTACTTCCTTTAAATAAACCGGGGGTTCTTTTACTTGCAAATAATATGCCGTCAGTGTAAATTGCTTTTAAATATAAATACAAACGATGACAAATTTACGACTAAGTTGACTTACTACTCAACAACTTCATGTGCTTATATAATAGAGAATAAGTTTTCGGCAAACTTCTAGTAACATCAAGGTCCATTTTACAACTTACAATCTAGTTTAATTTCTCACTAACACATGCGCAATGAATTATAACGGGCTATATAATACAAACTTCTCATCCTTCATTCCTTATCATTATTGTCAGCGAAATCTCTGTTAAATAATTAAGATACATCACAATTAAGAGATTTCATTTAAATTTAAATAAACAGAACAAACTAGAAAATTCTAAAATCGTTATTTTAAACTTAAAAATCTAATTTTCCTAACAATAAGTCGGCTAGAATTAGTAATGGATCTTTCAGAAAAGCCTCGGGGGCTTTTTCATAATAGGCAAGCTAGAGTATAGTTGGAATTTGATGGAGTCATTTAAAAATATTTTTTCGCTGGGATGTTAAACTTTCACAGAAGAGCGGTGACTTGGCCAACAAAATCAAGCCATGTAACTTCATAAAGAATTTTTGTGGCGTTTTTTTATTTCGCAGATTTGTACAAGTAAGTCTCAGTGAACTGATTCTTTCAAAGTCAATAAATACCAAATTTTCATAAAAATTCAGCTGAATCTTTACGACTAAGAAATGGAAAATTGTAAATTCCGTGCTAAAGTAAGAAACCGCGAATGATATTTAAACGTTGTTATATTACGTTCAAAATGTCACGTAAGAAATTTTAAATAAAAAGACAATTTTCGTTAATACCGCTAAACTTTTTTTATAAGGACTCAGAATAAAAAGAGTACCC
Source organism: Protocalliphora azurea (assembly GCA_932274085.1). Classification (NCBI taxonomy): domain Eukaryota; kingdom Metazoa; phylum Arthropoda; class Insecta; order Diptera; family Calliphoridae; genus Protocalliphora; species Protocalliphora azurea. The sequence goes on from OW026520.1 coordinate 155,099,765, forward strand.
TCCTAATATTTACAAATACATATAATATATTGCAGAAGCATTTTTTTTCTGGAATTTAGTATTTTTTTTTTTTTTTTTTTTTTTTTTTTGTGTATGTGTGAAAAATATAAAACTAGTATGTTGGTTCTCATACGTTAAACATTTGTTAGATGCCAAAAAATATCATCATCTTCACCATAATCATGTAATAGTAAGAATTTTGTTTGTGTATTGTTTTATTTGTTTATAGAAATGTTGTAACAGGAACCACTAACAATAACATCACTAACATAACATCACATAAATAACACGTCCTACAGTTCTGACACTAAAATATCTTTTTACAATAATATTTGTCGCTTGAAAAGAGGGTCCATTTAATAGTTACGTATGTGTTATTCTAGAACAGGAGAATTGATTACTTTATGGTTCATAATATATGTAATAATATACACTGTTAAAATGAAGTGATTTTTTTTTGTTGCTATTTGTGTATTCTGAACTCAAAGTTAAAATCTAAAGAATCTATGAAGGTACCCACATACATATGCGAGTAATTCCATTTTAAATTTTGAACCTTGGTTACCACTTTGGGTAAAATTTGGTGCATGTGTAGAGGAGGATACATGAAAACATTTTTTTAACATATTTTCTTCTTCAAATTACCTTAAGAGACGTAAAATTAAAAAACTCCATCTTCATTTATTTTTTTTTTTGGTAGGAAACCTTATCGGTATACTTACTGCAGAGAAAATTTCAGAGTGGCCAAAAAAATTTTTTAACTTAAAATGGAATTACTCATATGCACATAAACATGCATGTTTATATATTTTATTTTTAGAGGGGTTTTTTTGGGACACTCAAACAAACTATACCAAATAGGACATTTTTCTCCTTTTGTTTTATATCCCGGGCTAAATTATAGTTTTGCTTATTGTGTCATTTGTTATAGTATGTAGTTCGTTGATACAGAAGTAGCAACAACAACGTAGCAACAACATAAGCTGCTGACAATGAATGATGAAAACTACAAATGCATGCTGTTGGCGTTCTCATAATGTTGTTGTTGCTGTTACTTCTGACGCTACACACTACTGTCGTGGTCAAGAAACATGGATTTGGTTGTATTGAGTATCATCCAAAATAAAAACCAAATCTAAAATAAAATAATGTTTCCTTTCTTGTTAGCCTTCTTCTTATTCTTGTTCTTTATTTTATTTGTTTTCCTTTTAGTTTACAAAATCTCCTTGGCACAAAATAACAAAAGCTTTTGACAGGGTCAAGGAGAATTTATCAAAAGTGAAAAGATTTTTCAATGAAAGACATGAGATGAAGAAGCAGGAGAAAAAAACTATATAAATCAAATTACAAAGTAGCACTTACATTGTAACGTTTTTTTTTAGTATGTTGTTATTTTTGTTTATAATGGTCTCCATGATGCGTGATTTATAATTTTTGTAAATTTTATATAGAGATGTTTTTTTCAGTGAAAAGTAATGAATGTGTAAAACTTTTTATTTATTTGGTAAATAAGAAGAAAAGTAAAACAATGCCTGGCATATCAATAAAAATAGATAATTGATGGACAAGATGGACAAAATGAATTAAAATTTCACCTTTAATTTAATTATTTAATTAAGAGAATTTTAAGATTTTACATTTATGGACTAGCTATTTTACTAGTGTAGGCTATGGATTGTATTCTATAGTCAAGACTATAGTCAAGTCTATGGACTATTCTATAGTCAAGACTATAGTCAAGTCCATGGACTATTCTATAGTCAAGACTATAGTCTAGTCTATGGACTATTCTATAGTCAAGACTATAGTCTAGTCTATGGACTATTCTATAGTCAAGACTATAGTCTAGTCTATGGACTATTCTATAGTCAAGACTATAGTCTAGTCTATGGACTATTCTATAGTCAAGACTATAGTCTAGTCTATGGACTATTCTATAGTCAAGACTATAGTCTAGTCTATGGACTATTCTATAGTCAAGACTATAGTCTAGTCTATGGACTATTCTATAGTCAAGACTATAGTCTAGTCTATGGACTATTCTATAGTCAAGACTATAGTCTAGTCTATGGACTATTCTATAGTCAAGACTATAGTCTAGTCTATGGACTATTCTATAGTCAAGACTATAGTCTAGTCTATGGACTATTCTATAGTCAAGACTATAGTCTAGTCTATGGATTATTCTATAGTCAAGACTATAGTCTAGTCTATGGACTATTCTATAGTCAAGACTATAGTCTAGTCTATGGATTATTCTATAGTCAAGACTATAGTCTAGTCTATGGACTATTCTATAGTCAAGACTATAGTCTAGTCTATGGATTATTCTATAGTCAAGACTATAGTCTAGTCTATGGATTATTCTATAGTCAAGACTATAGTCTAGTCTATGGACTATTCTATAGTCAAGACTATAGTCTAGTCTATGGATTATTCTATAGTCAAGACTATAGTCTAGTCTATGGACTATTCTATAGTCAAGACTATAGTCTAGTCTATGGATTATTCTATAGTCAAGACTATAGTCTAGTCTATGGACTATTCTATAGTCAAGACTATAGTCTAGTCTATGGATTATTCTATAGTCAAGACTATAGTCTAGTCTATGGACTATTCTATAGTCAAGACTATAGTCTAGTCTATGGATTATTCTATAGTCAAGACTATAGTCTAGTCTATGGACTATTCTATAGTCAAGACTATAGTCTAGTCTATGGATTATTCTATAGTCAAGACTATAGTCTAGTCTATGGACTATTCTATAGTCAAGACTATAGTCTAGTCTATGGATTATTCTATAGTCAAGACTATAGTCTAGTCTATGGACTATTCTATAGTCAAGACTATAGTCTAGTCTATGGACTATTCTATAGTCAAGACTATAGTCTAGTCTATGGACTATTCTATAGTCAAGACTATAGTCTAGTCTATGGACTATTCTATAGTCAAGACTATAGTCTAGTCTATGGACTATTCTATAGTCAAGACTATAGTCTAGTCTATGGACTATTCTATAGTCAAGACTATAGTCTAGTCTATGGACTATTCTATAGTCAAGACTATAGTCTAGTCTATGGACTATTCTATAGTCAAGACTATAGTCTAGTCTATGGACTATTCTATAGTCAAGACTATAGTCTAGTCTATGGACTATTCTATAGTCAAGACTATAGTCTAGTCTATGGACTATTCTATAGTCAAGACTATAGTCTAGTCTATGGACTATTCTATAGTCAAGACTATAGTCTAGTCTATGGACTATTCTATAGTCAAGACTATAGTCTAGTCTATGGACTATTCTATAGTCAAGACTATAGTCTAGTCTATGGACTATTCTATAGTCAAGACTATAGTCTAGTCTATGGACTATTCTATAGTCAAGACTATAGTCTAGTCTATGGACTATTCTATAGTCAAGACTATAGTCTAGTCTATGGACTATTCTATAGTCAAGACTATAGTCTAGTCTATGGACTATTCTATAGTCAAGACTATAGTCTAGTCTATGGACTATTCTATAGTCAAGACTATAGTCTAGTCTATGGACTATTCTATAGTCAAGACTATAGTCTAGTCTATGGACTATTCTATAGTCAAGACTATAGTCTAGTCTATGGACTATTCTATAGTCAAGACTATAGTCTAGTCTATGGACTATTCTATAGTCAAGACTATAGTCTAGTCTATGGACTATTCTATAGTCAAGACTATAGTCTAGTCTATGGACTATTCTATAGTCAAGACTATAGTCTAGTCTATGGACTATTCTATAGTCAAGACTATAGTCTAGTCTATGGACTATTCTATAGTCAAGACTATAGTCTAGTCTATGGACTATTCTATAGTCAAGACTATAGTCTAGTCTATGGACTATTCTATAGTCAAGACTATAGTCTAGTCTATGGACTATTCTATAGTCAAGACTATAGTCTAGTCTATGGACTATTCTATAGTCAAGACTATAGTCTAGTCTATGGACTATTCTATAGTCAAGACTATAGTCTAGTCTATGGACTATTCTATAGTCAAGACTATAGTCTAGTCTATGGACTATTCTATAGTCAAGACTATAGTCTAGTCTATGGACTATTCTATAGTCAAGACTATAGTCTAGTCTATGGACTATTCTATAGTCAAGACTATAGTCTAGTCTATGGACTATTCTATAGTCAAGACTATAGTCTAGTCTATGGACTATTCTATAGTCAAGACTATAGTCTAGTCTATGGACTATTCTATAGTCAAGACTATAGTCTAGTCTATGGACTATTCTATAGTCAAGACTATAGTCTAGTCTATGGACTATTCTATAGTCAAGACTATAGTCTAGTCTATGGACTATTCTATAGTCAAGACTATAGTCTAGTCTATGGACTATTCTATAGTCAAGACTATAGTCTAGTCTATGGACTATTCTATAGTCAAGACTATAGTCTAGTCTATGGACTATTCTATAGTCAAGACTATAGTCTAGTCTATGGACTATTCTATAGTCAAGACTATAGTCTAGTCTATGGACTATTCTATAGTCAAGACTATAGTCTAGTCTATGGACTATTCTATAGTCAAGACTATAGTCTAGTCTATGGACTATTCTATAGTCAAGACTATAGTCTAGTCTATGGACTATTCTATAGTCAAGACTATAGTCTAGTCTATGGACTATTCTATAGTCAAGACTATAGTCTAGTCTATGGACTATTCTATAGTCAAGACTATAGTCTAGTCTATGGACTATTCTATAGTCAAGACTATAGTCTAGTCTATGGACTATTCTATAGTCAAGACTATAGTCTAGTCTATGGACTATTCTATAGTCAAGACTATAGTCTAGTCTATGGACTATTCTATAGTCAAGACTATAGTCTAGTCTATGGACTATTCTATAGTCAAGACTATAGTCTAGTCTATGGACTATTCTATAGTCAAGACTATAGTCTAGTCTATGGACTATTCTATAGTCAAGACTATAGTCTAGTCTATGGACTATTCTATAGTCAAGACTATAGTCTAGTCTATGGACTATTCTATAGTCAAGACTATAGTCTAGTCTATGGACTATTCTATAGTCAAGGCTATAGTCTAGTCTATGGACTATTCTATAGTCAAGACTATAGTCTAGTCTATGGACTATTCTATAGTCAAGGCTATAGTCTAGTCTATGGACTATTCTATAGTCAAGACTATAGTCTAGTCTATGGACTATTCTATAGTCAAGACTATAGTCTAGTCTATGGACTATTCTATAGTCAAGACTATAGTCTAGTCTATGGATTATTCTATAGTCAAGACTATAGTCTAGTCTATGGACTATTCTATAGTCAAGACTATAGTCTAGTCTATGGATTATTCTATAGTCAAGACTATAGTCTAGTCTATGGACTATTCTATAGTCAAGACTATAGTCTAGTCTATGGACTATTCTATAGTCAAGACTATAGTCTAGTCTATGGACTATTCTATAGTCAAGACTATAGTCTAGTCTATGGACTATTCTATAGTCAAGGCTATAGTCTAGTCTATGGACTATTCTATAGTCAAGACTATAGTCTAGTCTATGGACTATTCTATAGTCAAGACTATAGTCTAGTCTATGGACTATTCTATAGTCAAGACTATAGTCTAGTCTATGGACTATTCTATAGTCAAGACTATAGTCTAGTCTATGGACTATTCTATAGTCGAGACTATAGTCTAGTCTATGGAATATTCTATAGTCAAGACTATAGTCTAGTCTATGGACTATTCTATAGTCAAGACTATAGTCTAGTCTATGGACTATTCTATAGTCAAGACTATAGTCTAGTCTATGGATTATTCTATAGTCAAGACTATAGTCTAGTCTATGGACTATTCTATAGTCAAGACTATAGTCTAGTCTATGGATTATTCTATAGTCAAGACTATAGTCTAGTCTATGGACTATTCTATAGTCAAGACTATAGTCTAGTCTATGGATTATTCTATAGTCAAGACTATAGTCTAGTCTATGGACTATTCTATAGTCAAGACTATAGTCTAGTCTACGGACTATTCTATAGTCAAGACTATAGTCTAGTCTATGGACTATTCTATAGTCAAGACTATAGTCTAGTCTATGGACTATTCTATAGTCAAGACTATAGTCTAGTCTACGGACTATTCTATAGTCAAGACTATAGTCTAGTCTATGGACTATTCTATAGTCAAGACTATAGTCTAGTCTACGGACTATTCTATAGTCAAGACTATAGTCTAGTCTATGGACTATTCTATAGTCAAGACTATAGTCTAGTCTACGGACTATTCTATAGTCAAGACTATAGTCTAGTCTATGAACTATTCTATAGTCAAGACTATAGTCTAGTCTACGGACTATTCTATAGTCAAGACTATAGTCTAGTCTACGGACTATTCTATAGTCAAGACTATAGTCTAGTCTATGAACTATTCTATAGTCAAGACTATAGTCTAGTCTACGGACTATTCTATAGTCAAGACTATAGTCTAGTCTATGAACTATTCTATAGTCAAGACTATAGTCTAGTCTACGGACTATTCTATAGTCAAGACTATAGTCTAGTCTATGAACTATTCTATAGTCAAGACTATAGTCTAGTCTACGGACTATTCTATAGTCAAGACTATAGTCTAGTCTACGGACTATTCTATAGTCAAGACTATAGTCTAGTCTATGAACTATTCTATAGTCAAGAGTATAGTCTAGTCTATGAACTATTCTATAGTCAAGACTATAGTTTAGTCTATATACTATTCTATAGTCTAGACTCTATAATCTATGGACTATTAAATAATCAGGACTATAGTTTAGTTTATAGACTTTTATATAATAAATAAATTTTTAATTTTTTTTCTATTATTTTTAATTTTTTAAGCCAGAAGGAATTTTATGTTTTTTTTCAAATTTTCAAATAATAACATTAAACTGTGTGGTTGTTTTACAATCTCCTAACAGCTTAGTTACTTCACTAATATAATAGAGCACAATTTAATCGATATTTAGATAATGATTTCATTAAACTTATTTTCAATTTATTTTTAGCAAGAAATTATGTTACAATTCCCTATATAAAACAGGTAAATACAATTTTAATTGCCGCTTTGACCCGACAACAAAATAATAAACGGGCCATTGAAGTATTTAATTAAATGAACCCTCCTTCTTCTAAAAATTGCTCACTCCTACAAACGTATATTTTACATTCAGCACTTTATTATCATTTAAAAAGTTTTCTAACGATTTGCCGGAAACTAAGGTTTTATTATGCTTAAACTACACAAAGCTCTCCTGAGAAATTATATTCATTCTTTGATACAAGTGGTTGGAAATTGCTTATTTCGTAGTACAAAACTCATATTAAAATTGGAAGCAAACCCTCCAAATTTATGGGCCACTTGTTTATTAATCAACAATGAGGTAAAAGAAAAAATAAAAAAATGTCAGAGAATTTTACAATATTGTATTATTTAAACAGTCGTTTTCATTTCATTTTCCTTGTTGTTTATTTGTTGTAGTATAAAACCAAAAAACAACTGTTACTACAAAAACAAAAACTTCAAAGAAAGCCAATGGCAAAATTGCTGAGAGTTTGAGCCTCATATGTGTGTGTTTCTGAGTGAATTTGTTAAAATAATATAAAAAAAAATAAGAAAAACTTTATCTCTCATAGTCAGTCAGTCACATTTTTCTTCAGAAATTTTGTGTCAGTAGGTTAAATCACTATGTAACTGTGTGAAAATAAATTGTTAATTTTAAAAATAGAAAAGAAATGCTAACGAACCAATGAAACAACCAACAACAAACATCTTCATTTAAAATAAAAAATGCCCCGAAGAAGAAAAAAAAACAACAAATATACCAGAGAGTTTTTACACACATAAGCAAACACGTGGTATCTTTAAGATTTATACCTGTCTCACAGTTCTAGGAAATAAAGTGAGATTGACATAAATGTTAGCCAATTAGAACTGGCAGACACTATGAAGAGGCTCGTTTACGCACTTTTGACTGACAAATTTAATACCACTTTGTCAGTAATAATCATCAACTGAGGCTCATTATTCGCTAGTGAATTCAGAACTTCTTAGGAGTCAATTCAGGAATAATTTTCAGTTGTGGTTCTTTCATTTGATAGTCAAAAATATTGATACAGCAAGTACTCGAAGTTAAGTTCAAATATTAAAAACAAATGTTCCGAAAAAATCAAAAATAAAAAAATAATAAAAATATTAATTAAAAATAAAAAGTAGCTACTAAATTAAATAAACAAAATCAAAATATAAAAATACCAATTTTGTAAAAATTTAAAAGAAAATACCACTGTAAAAAATATAATTTTTAAAAAAATTTTAACATTTAAAAAAAATAAGAAAAGAAATTTTATAAAGTACCAATTTTCAAAGAAATAAACAAAGTCCTGATTAAGTAAAAAACACATTGTTTTAAAATTAATTTTGTATGAAAATTAAAAAATTTTTTAAGCATTTTTTAAAGCCCTAAATAAATGGTCAAAAAGCTACCGATTTAGAAAAGGTACTATCAACATTTTTTAAAAAATCAAAAAGAGTACCAATTTTTTAAAACCAAAAAAAGCAATTTTTCAAAAAAAAAATTAATTATTGAAATAGGAACCTATTTTCAGAAAAGTACCGATAAAAAAATTTCCAAAAAAGTACTCTTAAAAAAAAACCAAGAAAAAAGTAAAAATTAAAAAAAAAGATTTTCGCAAAATATAAAAATTTTATAAAGTATCAGTTCAAAAAGAACACATGTTTAAAGAAAATTTATAAAAAGTAACCAATTTCTAAACAAAATTATAAATTATTTGAAAAGAAGTACCCATTTCAAAAAAAAAAAGGAAAAATTTTCAGAAAAAGTAATTTTTTTTTATTTTGAAAAAAATATTAATTTTGATAAGAGTACAATTTCTGAAAATACGATTTAAAAAATCAAAAATAAATAAATGTCGAAGAGGTACGATTTTTTCCAAAAAGAAAAAAATCCAAAAAACACCAATCAATTTTCCAGAAAACTAAAAATTATTAAAAAAAAGCAAATAATACCAATTTTTCATAAAAAATTTTCAAAAAAGTAACAGTTAAAAAAATTGATTTTCAAAAGTTTGTGAAATAAAACCACCATTAAAAAAACTAGGAAATTTTGAAAAAGGGCAAATTTTTTAGAAAAATCCATTTTTAAAAAAGTATCCACTAACAAACAATTTAAGAAAAGTAACAAATTCCTAGAATAGATTACAAATTATCAGAAAAGAAGCAAATAATAGGTGCCACCCATTTAAAAAATAATCAGAAAATGTATCAACTTCATTTTATCAAAAGGTACCTATTTTGAAAAGAGTAGTATTTGAAAAAAACGAATTAAAAAAACAAAAAAAAAATAATAATAATAAATAAATTTTTGAAAAAAGTACTATTTTTCTAGAAAAGTAATAATTTTAAAAAATTTTCCTACTTTCAAAAATAAAAAAAAACACTTTTCCAACAAAGGAAACATTTTATGAAAAGATGCAATTATCTAAATAAGAACCTATTTTACAATTTAAAACACAGATTTTCCAAAAATAAAGTAAATATTTTATAAAAATAATAGTACCATAAAAAAAAAAAACAGAATACAAAAAATTTTAAAAGTTTTCAAAAAGTACTTATTTAAACAGAAAAAAAATAAGATCCAATTTTCTAAAAAAAAGTATAATCAGAAAAAAGTACAAGTTTAAAAATAAATTAATTATTTTTAAAAAATGTTTCAGTACCATTTTTTTTAATTTTTAAAAATAATTAAAAAAAAAAATACAAATTTTTCAGAAAATACCCATTAAAAAAAGTAAAAAAGTACCAATTTTCAGAAAAAGAAGAAATTTTAAATATACTATAGTACAGTTTTCAAAAACAGTAACAATATTTATAAATAGTACCAATTTTAAAAACAGTACCAATTTCAACTAAAAGTAATTAAGAAACATATATAAATGTTCAAAAAAGTACCAGTTTTCAGAAAAGTACTTATTTTCTAAAATTAAAAAACTAACAATTTAAAGAAAAGTACCAAAATTTTGCATTGTTATTTAAAACATTGTTTTCAACAAGTCGAAAATACACAGTGGGCCAAAACCGAAATATTTTAGAAATAAATCTGTAGTTTCTAATTGACCGGACTGATTAGCATAAAAGTGAAGGTGTGGGGCCAGCGTTGGTTAACATGGTAGCTCGAAGGTCGTACGAGCAAACAAGTAGAATCATTAAGCCCCTTTTTTGATAAAATTTTATTCGGTTCAAGGAAATAGATTTACATACATTTTCTTTTTTACTATAGAGACGATTAGATATTATAGATTTAGTTCCAATTTACTTTCGTTCAGCACGATTGTGCATTGATTATCTGGGTATTTCTGTTCTCTGAATATTGCTGAATATTATCTTCATTAGCTATCACAGTCTGTTTTCATATAAAAATAGAACTCATTATAAAAAATTCACAACTTTTCTGAGCGGCAGCTGCACTCTTGGAGGGCACATCTGCAAGTTTTTCACCAGGGTCCTGCATATGGTTGATTTAATCAATCAGACGCATATAATAATTTCGACTTATATAATACAGAAAATATATAATTTACTTGATTACAGATGAACACTGATCCAGCAAAAACTTTTTGGTTTTCGGTAATGACAACTACTTATTAAAGTAGTTTCTTGGTAATGAGGCGTCATTATTATTTGCCTACTCTATATAACATTAATAAGTACTCAATAGTATAATAGAACAGCAATACTGCAATCACGTGAAGAGTTGGCTAGAGCGCCGGATTAACAACCAGAAGGTTGTTGGTTCAACCCCATTCTGAAGTTGTTAGTTTTTTATAACAAAATGTCTAAAAAGATATTTTAAAATAAAAGGGGTTTTTGTCGCTTAGGATGCTATGTATGAGATGGTATAATGAGTAAGACTTTAGTCGTTAAAAAAGAATGGTTAGTTTGTATCCAAGTTCGAGTCTTTTTATTTTTGTTTTCGTTTAGGTACATATTTTTGAGTACCCCTAGAGTCAAAAAATAACTACATGAATTTGTGGACAACTCGAACAAAAATAACTAGTTATTCAGGCAAAAAATAAGTAGTTTATTTTTGTTTCCAATTATACCTGCTAGCTTACCAGGTTTTTGCTGGAGAATTACAAATAGAATAAAGAACTTAAATATTACCCACCTCTTCCCCAATGTCTTAAACAAGAAATAATCTAAAACTACATACATATATTTAAGCATATTAATCCAGAGGGTTGTTCAGTAGATTTACATTGCCATTAACAGTACTGCAGAAAAGCTAGCAATTACTGTTTTTAAAAGTATGTTCATAAATTCTAATTTTCTATTTCATCTGATTTTTTTCTTATAGCTATTTTAATTTTTCTAGGAAAAATCAAAAATTAAATCTCAGCAATTAAATTTTTCTATTTTGCCAAGATAAAAACTTATTGTATAAATTTTGACTCCATGCATAATTCTTTCAGTCTGTCTGTCCGTTCATGTATAATTTGTTTATCTCTAATACCAGTTTAAGTAAACTGCTCGTAATAAGGTTTATTAAAATCTCGTTTTTGTTTTTTTTCCATTATTTTTGAGAAATTTATTACTTCTTTTTTGAAAAAATTTACATTTTAATGAAAATGTATGTGTGCGTGCCAATAACAAAGTCAATTCAAGTGCAAGAAAATATATTTTTAAAACATTTTATTGTTTGCTGGCAAAAGCCCGTATGTTTGTATATTAAAGGTAAATGAAGCAAAAACTTGGCCATAAACAAAGAATACAAAGAATGGAAGGCTTGTCGAAAAAAAAAACCTAACTCTGTTGTCAAAACAAACCGACTTTAGGATTGTGGTATTCACATTTTATTTATATGTATTAGTACTGAAACCACTTTCACCACACATCATAAGCACACATAGTTGCTTAAAATAGTATTCAAAAATTATTAAATATAATTCATCAGAATTGTATTCTAAGATTTTAAAAACTAGCAGCTTTGTTCGTTCAATTTAAATTTCAACATACAAAAAGGAAATGTCAAAAATAAAAAAAAAAATATTTTTTTCTTTCGACTGGCGGAAAATATTCGTTTTACGGAAGTTTAATTGCAATAAATGTACGTGAAAAAGTAATAAAAATATTGTGTGCTAGTGAAAAAATGTGCCACGAATGTAATTTTCCTTAAATTTTAAAGCAAAATTTTATTTGTTTCCTTTTCTTTTTCTCTCTCAGAAGTGTGTTGAATTCACACAGAACTTGCGAAGCAAGAGAAAAGTTATTGTTTTAGGAAATTGAGACAGTTTCTCTTCTTTGTATTCTTTGTTCTTTGGCCATAAATTAAAACGAAATATACTCTGTGTTATTTGTATGCTTGAAAGCGAAACTGTTAACTAAAGAACCAAAATTTTCTTAGAAAGAAATAAAACTGTAGAAAATAAATATAGTAGAAAGCAGTATAGTAAACATTTCTATTAGGGAATAAAAAGTTAAATAATAAACGTATCGGTTACTAGACGCTCACAAAAAAAAAATCAATTTATTAGTTGTAAGTCTGTATAAAACATGCTCAAGTTGAAAATATAAAACTGAAATAAAGAAAATCTATCCAGTTTATTAACTAACGTTTTAATATGTTGGGTATTGAAAATTAGTTCAATTAGTTTATAGAAACGAAAGTTATAAAACTAAATGTGGGACCCTTATAAAGCAATTATTATTTTTAGGGAACATTTTTAAAAAAATTTTATTTCCTAAAATTTATTAGAAAGATGATTTTGTAATTAAAAAAAATATTATGGTATTTTTCCAATTTTATGCACTTTCTGTTCACAAATTAATTTTTTTTGTTTTAAATTTTAAATATAACTAAATCTTAATCTTAAATATAAGAGTTTAAAATTGAATAAAAATTGCTAAAATATAGAGGCAGACTAAGGAAGGAACTTTTTTAATTGAAATAAAGTTTTTCTTTGGTTCATATTGTTGTTGTTGTTTCTGCTAAACAAATTCAGAGTTATGCTTATCTATTTTTCCTTGTTTATATTTTTTTCATTCAGCTTTCTTTTACTGTAGTTTAATTTAAGATTTACTTTCATTTTCGTTACGAAATACCAACAAAAATAAATACATACATACAAATGTATGTAAATAAAGATTTATTCAAACAACATAAGTAAATCCAGCAATTTTAGATTTTTTCCTATTTTTTTTTTTTTTTTTTTTGCTAGATACAAAATAAACTTTTACTTTGATTTTATTTTCTTCAATAGAATTCAATTATTTATTGCATCAAATAAGAAGAATTTTCAACAAAATAAATGTATAACAAATCTTTATCAAATTTAGGCCTCTAGTTCTTTTTATCTTCAAAAAAAAAAAAAAAAAGAAATTAAATAAATTTTGTCTAGTATTAGAATTAAAAACAAAATACAAACAAACAAACAAACAAAAGAAAGATAACTTTTTCAATTCTTTTGCCTTAAATAGAAGGTGGTATGATGATCAAAATGATGACTAGCATGATTTTCATTCAAACTGAACCTAAAGAAGAGTATAATTTTACAACATCCAATAACAAAAGGAATTTAATGTTGTTAATTTGTTATAATAGATGAATTTATTATATTAGAGACTACTTGTTTTGTTTTTATTTAGGCTCTTATTCTAATCACTATTTCTTTTTAATAACATCCAATAAATTTTAAAAAGTTTCTATTCTTTTACTAATGTTGAGACTATTAAAGCCAACAATTAGTCTGCAAAAATTATGTTCCTTAAATACTTAAAAAGTATTTAATACAAAATGTGAAAAATTGTTTGTTTATTTTCTAATTGTTTGCAAATGTTCATAATTTGTTTTGTTTTATTCATTTTAATTCAATGATTACTTTAAAAAGAATTGAATAACTAATTTATTAAAGAAAATTTTGTTGTAATGCAGACATAAGGTTAAAGCTTTAATTCCAAAAAGAAAATATAAAAAATTTAGTGAAAATATCTTAGAAAGTAACATGTCTAGGGCCATCAAAAAGATTCTATTGAAAACTTTTTAGAAAGTTAATACACATTTCTTTTACTATAATTTTTATTTTAATATGGAACTTGAATTTTATGAATGTGCAAATAATTTTAAAATTGATAATTTACATTATAATTAATATTAATAATACAGATTGGTACAATTTATTAGATAACAAAATTCTTTGATATTACCTATGAAAAATTGTTATCTAATATATTAAGAATTTTTCATGAAAATATTTCTTTGGCTAAACCTAAGGACTAAAAAATTTTAAAAATCTTAGCAATAGATTTTATAAAAAATATAAAATCTCTAATAGTATTGAATATAGAAATAAATTTTCCTACTATGAAAGAGAATTTAACTTTTTCTTTATAATCGGTACATTTTGAACATAAATAATTCTATAAAATATAATTCTAAATCTTTTAGAAATTACATAAATTCAAAAAGAAATAAATCATCAATTTCGATTTTAAATCAATGTGATGGTTTAACATCTGAAGGCTCTCTTAATTTATTTGCTAAATACTTTCAAAATAATTACAACGATGATATTAATTATTATGGATTTGATCTTAGTAATGCGGCATCATATTGATTTTTTATAGAAATTTCAAATGAAGATGTGTTAAATGGAATTTCTAAACTTTCTAACTCATTTAAGGATGATATGGATATATAGAATTTCCGATTTTCTCTAAAAAAAAAATGTTGTTCTTCAGTCATGTTACCATTGAAAATAATTTTTAACCATTCACTACGGGAAGGTTTCTTTCTTCAAAAATGGAAATTTACCACCATTTTTCCTATTTTAAAATCTGGTAATAAGAACTTAATTTCAAATTCTAGATTCATTTCGAAATTAAAAAATGTTGCTAAAGTATTTGAACATATAATTTATGATTAATAATTTTTCCATCTTAAAAGGTAAATTTCTTTATCACAGCGTGGTTTTATGTCTGGTAGATCTACCACATTAACTTTGAAAGGGATGTTTAAGTTGATGTCGTCTACACTGATTTTGCTAAAGCTTTTGATCGTGTTCCACATGAATTACTTTTATTAAAATTATCCAAAATTGGATTCCATTCTCAAATGCTGAGTTAATTTCGTAATTATATAACCAATAAATATTGTACTGTTTCTATTGATGGATTATACTCAAATATATTCATTTTTACTTCTGGTATACCCCATGCAGTATATTGAGCACATTACTTTTTTGTTTTAAATATGGTAATTGTTTGCTATATGCTGATGATCTTAAAATATTTGAATCAATTTATACTATGGCTGATATTAATAGAGTTGTTATGTGGTCACATAATAATGACCTTCCTTTTAATCCAAAAAAGTGTCGTCATATGATTTTTTTATAGATGTCACACTTTTAATTAATCAGTATGTTATGAAATTTTAGAATTAGTAGATGATATATTAGACCTTGGTGTCATTTTTGATCATAAGCTTACTTTTGTAGATCACTTAAATTACATTATACGCCGACCTTACTCTCTATTAAATTTTATTAAACAAAATTCTACCAATTTTGATTATCACACTAACAAAATATTATTTTCTACTTTTGCCCGATCTATTAGTAATTCGTTTCTAATATCCACACTAATCGTTTGGAAAAAGTCCAAATTAAATTCTTAAAGTTTGTATTTTCTTTCTTTTAGATGTTTCAATACCTCATACATCTTATGAAAATAGATGTATCTGGATATCAATCAAATCATTAGAAATTCGAAGAAAAATTTCTTCATTATTATTTCTTCATGAAAATTCCCGGCAATATTGATTATTCAATCCTTCTCAATTGTTTTCGAATATATGTTTCTTAGAGACAATTAAAGAAATTCAATTTCTTTCATATTGATACACATAGAACTGATTATGGCAGAAATGAACCAATAACTAAATCGATAAGTTTATCTAATAATTTTAATAAATATTTTGATATTAGTCATTAGTCTGTAAGGATTCATATTCCATAGACTAAATAAATAATAAATAAAAAGTATAAATTAAGTGACAATAAACAGAATTCTAAATATTTAATGATTCCTGAAAAATTTAACATTTAAATATGAACTATGAACCATTTTTTTTAATTTAGAGTTTTTTTTGCTACAAATTCCCCGAGTGATAGAGTTTTTTAAAAATATATTATACAATTAACAAACAATTTCTTAATTGAACATAAGAAAGTAGTTGTCACAAAATTTGAAAACTCTCACTATGTATGGAGGGGAGGGGGTACTACTTCCCCTGCTCCGATCGAAAAATGAAATAGCATTTCTGAATTTTAAGACAAACGGAATGATTCTGTGGAAATTTTAAGAAAATTGGTTCAACCTTTTGAGGGTTTTAAAAAAGTGGGTGTAAAATGTAGGCATGGCCTTCGATCAAGATCCAGCATATCCTTTAATATACTCCAATGCAAGCATTATCTGCGTAAAAAATTTAATGTTAATAGCTTCATTAATAATGTGTAAAATTAAAAAAATTGTGGGTGTGATATCTAATCGAGATCCAACATAGCCTCCTCCGGCACTGTGACAAATTTCCTGAAAATCAATTCAGGCGTTTAGAACAAAAACTTATACTTCATTTTTATAATATACTAGCGTAAAACCCTGCCAAAAAAAATAAAAATTCAAATAGGATTTGGAGAACAACTTCTTTAAACCATAACCGACTTTAAAAAATATCCTTGAGAGAAATTTCAAAATCTGGCTGCGTTAGAATTTTTAGGACGAACAGTTTTACAAGTAAGCCGAATTTTAATTTCATATGTCTTCTGTGAGCTTCAGAAAGCCCTGCAAAGAAAAAATGCTTAGAAAATTATACATAAATCCAGGTATTTACGCTCCTTGATAGAAATTTTTAAGTCTGGCTCCCTTGAGGTTTGTTGTACTAATACGAGTAGTTTTATATGAAAGCAAAATTTTAACTTTCTATGTCCTCTAGGAGCTTCAGAAAACATGCTTAGGAAAAATATATATACAGGTTTAAGGGTTAACCTTAATTTTTTATATTAAACAGATTTTTTAAATTAATAAAATTTTTATTGAATTAATATGAAGTTTTTGCTGAAGGAAAACTTTTCTATTCGTTTGCTTGAAACTGCTATAATTTATTGTTGCTCCAAATATTATTTAAAATGTCTGACTTATTTCAAAGGGTGCAATAAACTTTTCACGTAGGAAATTTTATTTGAATCAGTTTTTTTATATGCAAAACTTTTGCTTGCATTATTTCAACAATAAAAAAAACATATATGCAAAACTTTAAACGTTGAATTATGAGCTATTTTATAAAAACTTAGGGTAATCTATAACTCGAATCACAATTAAAATTTTGTGAATAAAATAATTAAAGATGAATTAATAAAGCTTGTAATGAAAGAAAGACAATTAATTATGGTCCTTCAAAACGGATGCTAATTTAAAGTGCTGCAACCTCAGCATTGTTTACGATAGGTTCTCTAATATTAATACCGATAGGAATCTGTTTAAATTTTATACAGTTGCGAAGGGATTATAAGAAAGAAAAAACTTTTTAGTTATCTAATCCCTGTGAGATTCGATAGTATGATTTATACTTAAAAAGAGTTAAAAACACACGTGCAAATATGATCAAATATCGTGCTATAAAATAAAAATCAGCTCAAATGCATTATACCCTTATTTTTTTTAATATTTTATGAGATGCAGCAAATATATACAACCGATTTTATATAAAACAAGTCGAAGAGAACAAATTATTAAGAATTTTTATATTTAAATTTAAATAAAATTAAAAAAAAAATGATTACACGCTACTGCAGTGAAAAATCACTCGAGAAATGACATATCGTATCTTATAGACATCCTTAAGGACATCATAATACAGTTTTAAAAATTTGCAATACACCCTCAAAATGTCAGGTTATTCGAAAATAAAACTGTTTTTGGGTAGATTCTTGTAGAAATCTTCTATTCCTAGGGTGATTTTCCTGTTTTAAACTTCTTCGAAAGAAGAAGAAACAGGCTGTACAACCGTATGCTTACGTTTTGATCAGATCAACATCTAGAAAAAATAAAATTTTTTCACAATTTTTTGACTTTATTACAGTTTTTCCAAAAAAAGCCTGTGCAACGATGCAATAATTTTTTGTTGTAAACATAACGAAATTTTTTATTACGAAATTTGACAAAAACTGTAGAACTTATTCCGTTTTATCTGTAATAACTTACTAAAGCTTTCTATACGTTTTTAATTATTCCCTCAAAAAGTAAAAATCAAACCCAAAAATATTAAACAATACTTTGCCTTAAAATCTATGATGAATTTTTTAATAAAATTTAGAAGATGCTTAATAACTTTTTCAGTTTTTAAGCGATTTAAAATAAAGATATTTCATTTTACTGAAAACAAAATAGCATTTCAAACTTTAAAAAGAAATGAATCATAAACGCGTATAAGGGCGTATAAACCTATTTTTTATATAAAAATAATAATAAATAAAAATAATTTTAAAAATCTGTCAACTTCACCGAAAAAAGTACTTTAAAGATAATATTTTATGGAATTTTTATTTTTTCATACCAATTTTTTCTTGGATTTTTAGGTGTTTTTTGAATAAGTAGAGTACAATTCACAATTAGATTGATACATAAACTTCAGAATATGAGATAAATAGAACATACAAGCATATTTTTCAAAGGTCTTATTAAGTACTTTAAGGAGATAAAAAGTCTTTAAAATCGGGTAAAAAAATTTTCTATGTCAGAGGTGTCCAGATTTTAGCCCTTCTAGCTCCGTTCCTGAGATTTTTGTAGGGTCCTTCCTCCAAACTTAAAATTTTACTCTCCTCTGCTACGTTTATATGAAATTTTATGTAAATCCAACCAGCCGATTAAAGTTTACAGATTTACTTCCAAAAATGTTCGATTCTGCCCCACTGTATAATGTTTGATAAAGCACTAAAGAAAAATGTTTGCATTTAAAGAGCTTTTTGTATGAGAACAACATTTTAAGTTCCATTCCATCAAAGTTCAAAATTGATGTATTTTAGGATAATTTTCAAAACAATAATAAAAATATTTTGAATAAACTAAATTTTTAACTACTTGAGGAAGTTCATAAATTTTGTATTAGGAAGCTTTTTATTTAAAAAAGTACACCTAAATTTTATGACATTTGTTTTTTCAATATCTAAAAAATTGTTAACTTTGACAGCTCAATGCAAAAGAACAACACATCCTTGATCAATGATTTTTATTGTCTATTTTTATTCGGTACCAATTTTTGTTACGAAAAGTAAATTTTCAAAATTCAGTTAATAGCCACTTTTGACACATTTTACCCCAAAGTGAGATCAACTGGAGATCAATTTGAAGTTTATTTATTTATTTATTTCATATATGGTACTTTTTATTTATATTAAGAAAACGATCTAATAGATTTTTTTGAAAAAACTGTTTAAATTTCGAGATCTTGCAAAGAAAATACGTTTTTAGGATTCTACCTGCACTATAAATATTTTCATACAATTCAAGTCAACTTATAATTTTGAAATTGATTTAGAAAGCACACAGAAAAAAGTTTGTACATAAATATAACAATTTACTTTCATTGATTTCAGTTCATAATATTTAAGCATAATTTCTTAAGCATTAAAACTTTTTTTTATATTTTTTGAAATGAATCAAAAGTCAAGAAAACATAAATTGTTAAAATTTTCATTTATATTTTCAATTTGTAAAAAAATTTTGAAATTTTCTTCGGAAAATTTTAAGTTCTTAATGATTTTTAGCTACATTTTGGAACAGAACAGAAGCGCTTTTTATCAAAATTATTTGCTGCAGAATGCGAACAAAGTTATGCAAATTTCTAAACATTATTTTTTAACAGATCCTCCTTGGAATTTTGCCACTTTAAGGCAGTTGTTGTTAATACTTTCATGTGTAACTATTTTCATTTACCATTTGCTATCAAATATAATAAAAATTTTAAAATGTATATATTTTTTTTCTCTGTGCAGAAAGACGTAGTTTTTTTAATATATTACCATATTTTTATATATTCAAATATTAAAAATGATTTATTAACAATTTTTAAATTTATTTCCCTATTCTTTTTTTAAATTCTTAATTTGATGTAAATTTTTCTGATTTTGATTTTTTCTAATTTTCTTCTTTAACGCAATACATATCTGAAGCATGGACGCATATACAAGGGCGAATAAACCATAAAGAAAATTTTAAAAGAGACGATAAAAACTTCATAAAATCATAAAATTTAATCTTTTCCTTACCTTTTTCAATATTTGGTAAGATTTGTGAAACATCTATCTGTATGCAAAAAAAACGAGAACATGCAAAATTTTGCGGCGGAAAATATCTTAAAATGGAATAAGGTCTTACATCCATATATTTCTGTAGAACAATAGTACTAATGAATGTTTACATATGCTTTATATTAATCATGATTTCATTCAAATTTGGACCAATAAAGCTGTATATATGCATAAATCAGTGTGACCATAGCTTTCGTATAATTCTATCTTCTTAAAATCACTTTAAAGTGCATAAGTTCTAGCATAATAATAATAATAATAATAATAATAATAATAATATTTGACGCGAATAAGTTTCATATAAGTAGAAAACGTAGTGCAAAGTTGTATCATACTAGGTCCATAATTGACCACAACTCCCATATAAAACCTACTTTCGGGAATCAGGAGCACAATAAATGTAATTTAAATTGTTAGGTCACAATATTATTATATATACATATGTTTTACAGAAATATAATTTATACCATAAAATCTTATAATAACCGGTCGACAATTGACCATAGGTTCCATGAAAGTCAAATATTAAAAACGCATGTTTTTAATATCTGTCATGTTTTTTGTTTGTTTCTTTTTTTTATTAAAATTTGCAGAAATTTTTAGTAAAATTACATTAAAAGATTATTTTTTAAATTATTTAAATTATGGATATACGTCCTTTTTCTTGTACTTACTTTGATGCATTAGAACTCACAAGTAAATTTGAGTAAATATGACGTAAATGTCTTCTTCATATATATATATATATATATATATATATATATATATATATATATATATATATATATATATATATATATATGAATAAATAGAGTACAATCCACTATTAGACTTATACATAAACTTCAGTCCATGAAGTTTATGTATCAGTCTAATATATATATATATATATATATCAAGCATTACAAACTCCAACTATTTATGCCAATTATGTTCAATTTAGTGCTGTCCATGCGATGTGCCTTAGCAAAATTTTATTTGACAAAAGTATCCCGTTTTCAACTATCAACGACATTTGACTTTAATTTATGGTCCCGATCAATTATATTTATCGCCGTTCCAATATCTATATATGCAAGATTAGTACAAATTGCAATTTTTTATATAAAAATACAGAAACAAAAAGTGCAATCTTTTGCATAATTTACAAAAATCCCATGAATATCAAGTTCTTGTTTATAAATATTCTTTGTCTAAGAACTAATTATTAAAAAAAGTTTCTATATAAATCTAGAAATTGTTGGATGCTTGCTTTCTGTAGCACTCTAATATTTAAACCAAAAACCATCTGCAATGATGATGAACAATTTTATCAATATTGCTTACGAGTAGTATTTTTGTATACCACAGATTTAATATGAAATAAAAAAAGAAATATGTTGGTTATTACAGAACCTTAAAGAGACAAAAACACAAACAAATATACACTAGGACACTCTACATTGTATGAAAACATTTTGTTTTCAGTCCCATGAGAGCGATAGAAGAAAATTCATTAAAACACTCAACACTACCACATACAAATTGGTTTTATTTGCAATTCTTTAGAGTGCAGTGCAAAAATCAACTATGAATGTTTGTAAGTGCAGACAAGTAGATAGATGGACAGACGGACAGACAGAAGTATGTTATTACATATAAGCAGATTGATAAAACAGCATGAAGTAGAGACAGACAGTCGGAGAAACAGACAGATATACGTATATTAACAATATGATCATTATTGTGTATTTTGGTCATTTGTATTTAAGTTCATTTATGCAAAAATGCTTTCAATTTTGAGAACAATGCTTGCAAGTATTTTAACTTTTATTTTGACTTAATTTTTTTGTAGTTAATATTGTTCATTCTTTTTTGTTGTTGGTTTTTCGATAAATCAAATTGAAGAGATTCGGTTTTCAATGTCGTTTGGTTGAATGTAAATCCCAGCAAAGATTTTAAATTGAATTTTCTATATAATTCTTTGTAGTTAGTAAAGTATTCCAAATTTTTCCGTAATTCGGAGAAAACTAAACCTAAGTTATATCACTCAACAGAGTACATTCTGATAATTGAAATATCTTCAACGATTTCGAAGAAATTTTTCATAATCAATCAATATCTTTGCTGGTTATACGAATGAATAAATTTACATGTTGACATTAATGTTGACAAATTTTCAAGCTACAACGACAAAGGATTTTGTCACATTTAAATGTTGAAATTTAACTTAATTTTAAAGCGTTTAAGCGTGAAGCACAACTACAATAAATCCCCCTTATGGCCAAGTCAATCAATCGCTCAGTTACCAAAAAAAAAAAAAAAATGAAAATGAATAAAAAATACAACTTTCTTACACTTGCAAAAATACAGAAAAAAAATCATGCAATTGTACGCTCTCTGATATAAAACAAATAACCAAGAAAATACATCATGCGGATTCTTTTCATGGAGCCGTAAATAAAACTACAGACAGACGACATAATTTTAACAGACTGAAATACAAAACTAAGGGTAAATTAACATGATTATTTCACTTCTTGTTATTTTAATCTTCATCTGTTGTTTTCTTTTTGTTTATTTTTTTTTTTTACTGGTTTTTATAAACCTTATGCCACCCAGAGTTACTTTGTATTATAAAGTTAATAAAATACTTATGAAAACCGTCACACAAAACAGTAAGAAAACCAGCCAGAACAACAACTATGTATTTATTTATATGTAAATAAAGCTTAATCCATGACCGATTAATCCGTAATGTCCTTGTCCTTGTCCTTGTTGATGTTTCACAGTTTAACGTTTGTTAATGCCTACTTCTCAAAATATTTTTTTTTTTCTTTTCATTATTTCAATAACAAGTTTGTTTTCTTATAATTTTTTTATGGAATTTACATATAAATGCCGTCACACAGTTTAGTCAATATATTCCTTCCAACAACTAGTGAAACATTTTTCTGTTATGATAAAATTCATTGCCTTCAAAAATGTCCTTTTAAGTCAACATATACAATTATATGTAAAACGAAAGATTTATGTTGTAACTGTACTTTTTTTTTCTTTTTTCATATGACTAAAATAGCATTTACACATGATGTGCATAAGAAAGAAAAATTTGTTATAAGCTCAAGTGTGAATATCAAATGAAATCAATAATTTATATTGTTGTTGATACATGAAATTCAAATGATGACATGAGCTTACAAAATGATTTCTATTACAATTACTATTATAGTTGTTGCTGTTTTTATACCCTTCTCCATAGGTGTAAAGGGTATATATAAGTTTGTCATTCCGTTTGGTAAAGTATATATATATATATATATATATATATATATATATATAAGTGATATAACTTAGGTTATATACATATCTCCAGCATTTATGAACCGATCTTGCAAACTTTGAATAGAAAAATTCTCGAAGGGATTTTCGGGTTTTATAAATGTTGTTTCAATCGACAGGCGGACGCACGTCACTCAGCTATATATATACATGTATATATATATATATATATACAACGTACGTCCGCTTGTCGATTGAAATAACATTTATGAAATCCGAAAATCCCTTCGAGAATTTTTCTATTCAAAGTCAGCAAGGTCGGTTCATAAATGCTGGAGATATGTCTAGAGAACCGGTATATATATATATATATATATATATATATATCTGTGTTATCGATCGAGATGGTTCACAAACGCCATTTAAACAATTTTTAAGTCATAAAAACTATAAAAAACGTTTTTTTAGAACCGATCTTGCTGACTTCGATATATATATATATATACATATCAAAAGATCAAAAATTTTTTCCAGAACTTCGTTTTGCAACTTCGTTTTTGCAAAACAAAATCGGAAAATATTTTCTGAATATTTGTCCTGAAAAAATGAATTCAACCGGTCTATTAGTAACAGAGATATCGGCTAAAAATATATATATATATTTTTTTTTTTTTTTTTGAATTTAGGTTTTTTGAATCAAACAATAACTGAGTTATTGACAAATCTTTCTTTTACTTATTTAACATAGTGTCTACATTATAGATTTTTTTATCAAGACAAAGTTCAAACTTAACGCGAATTTGTGGAAGGTGGCAACAGTTGCACAAAAACAATGATATGGCGTATTCATTATTGTATTTTACATATGCGGTTTGACAACTGTAACAGCCAAAATAATAATCAGCTATTTAACTAATGTTACCGCGTATATATTCGCATTAATTTTGACATTTGTTTTGATAAAAATTTGCCTAATGTAGACACTAGGTAATGCTCTCTTGTCTTATACATGGTTGTTGTAGGGTTTGGGGTATGGAAAATCCCGCGATTTCCCGACAAAATGTCGTTGGGAATTCCCGGGATTTTTTTAAATTTTCGCGGAAAATTTAATTTTATTTTAATATGTAGTCTTAATATACTATAGCAAAAATATTACTGTTTTTAATGCCTCAATGAAAAATTTATATTATTTACTATAGGCATTTTTTGATGATTATGCTGAATAATAAGATTTGTCAAAAAAGCGATACAAAAGTGATATTTTAAATTATTCAAAAATATTTGATTGTCACATGTGTCAATAAGGTATTTTTTTACATTATCAAAAATAAGATTATATAAAAATAAGATTATACAAAATAAGATTATAAAAAAAAATAATAATAAAAATAAAAATATTGAAAATAGAATAAAAGCTAACTAAAATATAAAATCATTGCATTACCCTCTGAAGTATTCCCTCTCGAATGTTTTGACATACTGACAAGATACGAAATATTTTATTTTTCAAAAGCATTAATATTTCTTTTCATAGAATGTCTTAAGAATTTAATGAAATTTCAAAAAAAAAATTTTACTTTTAGCAAGTTAAATTTTTGATTTTTTATCTGTATTATTATTGGTTTGTGGAAATGAATATTAAATAAGTTGCGCTTCGAAAATATTCACTATTATAAAAAAAACTTATTTTGAGATACATTTCTTATACAAATCTTAACTGTGGATTTTAAAACGATTAATAGAACCAATTTTAAATATTTTCCAGAATTGTGTTTTACATCTCAAAATTAGAAAGAATTGAATAATAATGTAAGATGAAGATAAAATGGAAATAAAACGATAAGAAAAACTATTTGTATTGAAACTTAAATATAGCACCATAGATTAGGGCTTGTTATTATTATTATTTAATTATTACTTAATTTTTGGCATGAAAACCTAATTAACCTAAAAATCTAAAATATACAGTTTCTAATATAACTTACAATAGGTACTTATTTCATTTGTGAGAAATATTTAAAAATGTTTAAATCTTGAAAGATGTATCATGCATTAATATTATGTATTTAATATTTTGTTAAATAATTATGATTTATACTTTGTTCTTTAATATTCTTTATGAGACATCAGTGCTTTTTTTATAATTTTTCATTACCGTTTCCTGGGAAAATAAATATCAGCGGAAACACCAAACCCTTCAACTTTTTGAAGCACCTACAGTGACGGACAAAACTAAAGCATGTAATAGCACTTATTAAAATATATATGAATAACTTATGCAAAGTCGTTTTGATTTCAATTCTTTTTGTTAATTTATTAACACTAGATCCTAAATTCTCTAAAACAAAACAGAAAGAATTCTATTTCTTTATTCAAACTAAAAAATTTGAACGAAATGTGAAATATACACTTTTTATGCGGGGCAAAACTAAAACACATTCTGCAAATGGTAACTGCATTAATATTTCATACTAAACATATTTGTAATTGATTCTTTTTAATTAATTTATATTTTACATTCAATATCCAAATTCTAAAAATTTTTATTAACAGGGGCAGGAAATTCATGTATTTTGAAACTGTGTTTTGGACGCTTAAAATATGTTAAAATATGCCCTAAAAACGAATAAAATATGCATTTATTTCTTAAAATTTATAAAAAAAAAACATAAAATTTTAATTCAATATCATATTAAAATAAATATACAGTAAAGACCTTAATAGTTTTTGTACACAGAAAATTACCCTTCAACATCAACAGATGTGATGATGTGGAAAGATTTTATTATTCTTCGTATTGGCACTTCTTTCGATTGCTGTGGTCTTAATGATAGATCGATTTTTCTAATATGTTATGAAGGATAGCTATATACAGCTTAATGTGCTCTCAGACAGAATAATCTTGAGGGTAGCTTCTTTAAAAAGAATTAATCAATTCTCGATATTTTACAAAAACGTATGACAGCCAAAATAAATGTTTCATATACATAATTTAAAATGAATGAAAATTTAATCCTAAAAGTCTGTATTTATCTCTATGTTTTAGGCTATCCATGGACTGATATACCAAAAAATTTTTTTCATTGATATTGTTTTGTCGAATATTTTAGGGCAATACTTCTCCGAAACGAAATTATTTATTATGTGTAATATCGCATCTTAATGCAAGACATCAACGAGATAAATAAGGAGCCTTTTGAAGACACACCTTTTACAATAATCAACGTCCTTCTGTGATTGTTAGTTTTGGAGAAATGGCTTATCACATATTAATTTGTCCATGGTATTTTTAATATTTTAAAACATTTTTTAGCTCTTCTGAAAATTTTGAAATGTAGACATAAGTCGTTTTATCAAAAGTCCACAGAATTATTTTTTTCTATACAAAAAAATAATTTTAAATTGGAATGTTGCACTAAATATGATACAAAAATATGCAGAAACATGAATTTTCAACAAAAAACAAATAATTTCATTCGCAAAGATATTTAGTTTATTCTGTTCTAGGAGTAAAGCCAAAAAACATGCATTTGCATACATTTTCGCTCCTTGTTTATTAAATACTAAAAACATTTAAATATGTTACATTTTCACATAGCAGCTCAACACGGGTAAAGGATATGTAAGATTCGACACAGCCGAATTTTATATATTTTTATTTTTATTTTTTGCTTATAAACAATTTTTTCTTGTAAATGAATTGCTGAGGAGCATAAGAATTAAATAATTATTTTAACCAAAAGTTAAAATATTGACACGGCTCTGTTACAAGTGGGTTTAGAATTTAATTAATGTACTAGTAACTTTGGTGTATATATAGTGTAGTCTGTAGTAAGAGAAATACATATTATATACATATCATAGTTTAGGAAATTTTGCATTACTTTCAAATATAAATACAAATTTTATTAATACGAAAATTTGTTGAAAACTATTTGCAAAAAGATACCAAAAAAGGATTAATTAGAGATTATGTACTTATTATAAGTTTCTACTTATGCCATAAAACTTTTGTTAGTGGATATTTTTACAGCTGAACAGCTTTTTCGATACTTGATTTCAAGTGTTATCAAATTTTATAGATTTATCTTCAGAAATCCCACAATTCTCAAAAAACCTTGAAGAATTTCCAAAAATGGATTTTTTTCCAAGCGATATGGGAGAGCAAAAATTTCTATGACCAAAAAATTAAGAACATATTAGATGTTATAAAAAATATTAAATTTTTTATTTCAGCTTTTCGATTTGAGAAATTAAAACGAAAATTAGAAATCTATTAAAAAATAGGTGTAGCCCTTTGAAGTATTTTGAATTTAGTTATCTTTTATAAAAATATGTAATAGAAAAATAATGTGACACTTTTTTGCCAAAACAAAACTTTAAAAAATCTATAATTTTTTTTTAATTTTTTAAAGGTCAAATCGAAATGCCTATAGCTTTTGATTCCGCAAATATTTTCACAAAACTCCTTCTTTACGCGATTTTGCTATTTATTAATAAAATAAATATTTGTTAAAAAAATAATAATGGGTGAAACTTGGACTAGCTATAGTGAAAAAACTTCACCAAGGTACGTTAAAAAATAAAATTTTTAATTTTTGAAGCCCTATAAGATTGGGCTAAAGGAAATAAAATATGCATACCACAATATGTTTTTATAGATCTCAACCAGCAGAATTCTCATAAAAAAATCTTTCAAATCCGTTCAGATATAGCCAATCAAGATATATCTGTCCAAATCTGGTAATCTATGGTAGGATTATAAGGTCCAAACTCAAAACTTAAACTTAATATTACTATCACTATATGAAATTTTATTTAATTGGTCCAGATATTGCGAAACTGAGTAATTACTTCCATTTCATTTTTTTTGAGTCGCACACTGTGCACTGCTCCTTCTAACTACTTTTTGCTTCGTTAGATTCCAATGCTATAGCTTTCCTTCCTAACAAGATATCAAAAATTGGCTTGATTCGATTCTGGCATCAAAAAAATTGGAAGTAATAAAAACGTCATAGTTTCCGATAAACAATATAATTTGAATAAAATAGACTGTATATTTATCTTGAAAATAACATTTGTCTTTCATTAAAAATACGATGGGAATTAATGCATATACCTAATGTAATCGGTTCTTAATTTAGTGAAATTTAGGTATTTTGGTGTTCTTTGTTCTTTGTATTTTTTTTTTTTTTTTGCAAATTTTATTTATGCCAAAAGTTCTAGTTTTGGTGAAATTACATTTTTGATAAAAATTTTTTTACGTCACAATTTAGTTTTTAGTAAAAAAAAGAAAAAAAAAATTTTTTTAATATTTCGACTATTGTTTAAATTTAATTTTGGTGAAAATTATATTTTTTATGAATTATTACTTTTATTATTATTGTTATAATAATAATTATTATTATTATTATTATTATTAGTCAAATTTTGTTTGTCAAATATTTGTTCTTTTTTTTAGCGAAACCCTAAATCTTTCGAAAAAATCTTTGAAGAAAATAAGTTTTTTTTTTAGTTTTATTAATTTTTTTTTTTTGTTAAAATTCATTTCTATAAGAAATTTTTATCCTATTTTTATCGTCTTTGGTACAATTTTAAAAAAATATACATATATAGAGACATTTCAGAAAGAAATGAATATAAAAAGCTAACGAAATGTCTGAGCCATTTATAGAACTTTTTTGATGATATTATTTAGCCTGTCGTTACCAGGGGCATTCAGAAAGTTTATTTCAACATACAAAAGAACAAAAGTCTTGGTACATTTTAAAGATAGAATTTTTCGTAAAATAATTAATTTACATAGCTAAATACCAGCTAAAATTTTCTGCACATTAGTCTGTATGAAATATGGCATTCTTACTCTATATTTTCAATGGACGTTACAATATTTAGCAACTTGAAAACATTCTTCTTATGCTCATCAAACTTCCGTAACGAGTGTGCGATCAAGTCATTCAATTTTAGCGATAGTCGTTAAAGGAAATGCTAATATTGTTGCAGAAGTTGTCTTTACATTTTTTTATTTTATTTTACTTTATTTCAAATTTCAGAGGCGTTTAATAAAAAATTGGATCAAGAAAATATACATTTTGATGTATTTGTTTAATATCAAGGCCTATTTTAAATATCAGACATATTTAATTAATTTTTTTTTCCAATTAAAATAACTTTATAAAACCTTGTCAATTTTTAAACTATTTTCGTAGTTTTTAATCTCCAACTAAAACAATTTTATTAAGCCTTCATATAGAGCTATTAAAATATGTTTGTATATATATATATATATATATATATATATATATATATATATATATATATATATATATACATATATATATATATATATATATATATATATATACATACATATATATATATATATATATATATACTTTTTTCTCTGTTAACTGTACGTTTTATTTTTATTTCCTTCATTGACAGTTTCAATTGCATGAAGCACTTGAAAACATCAATAAATATTTGCAATTACAACAAGGATGCGCAACGTAGAAGAGCAGCAGCACCACTTATAAATAATGTATCAAAAACATTAAAAATGTATTCGAACTTGTAACTCAATGCATGTGTAACATATGTAATCGAAATTGTATCTAAATACACATACATATGCATAACAGAACAATAGGGAGGCTCCTGTTAAAATTAATGAAAAACTAATTTTGAATTCAAATTGAAAAACTGATCATTAATAAAAAAATGAAAAATTTTATTTAAATTATTTTTTTTTAATTATAAGAAGCCTTATTTAAACAGCAAGTTATTTTTTCTTTATTCCAAATGTTACCACCCTTATGTATATAAAAATATATATAAATTCGTATATGTGCCTATACATCATCATATATATTTATTTTATGTTAAACTTTTAGTCAGTAAATCACCATTGATGTATTTACTTTCCCTACGTGCAGATTTGCTGTTTATGACTTTTATTTATAAGAAAAATAATAAAAAAAAAAAAAAAAAAAATATGTTCTTAAATTTTGTTCTTAAACTTCTACTTTAACTAAGCACAAGTACGAAACGCAAATTTTACGGGCGTTTTTAACATGTAAAAAAAAATTATAAAAATAGAAAAGAAAAATAAGAATAAGGTTTGATGACCACTATGAACACGCAAAATATTAGTAATCCTTAAGGAGATTTATGTCTACATAGTCAAATATTAATATTTTGTCTTTCGTTTTCAGCTTGCTAAAGTTGAGTATAAGTGACATTTCAAAATTAACTCACGTCCTCAAATATAAAACTTTAAAGTCGGCAAGTCTTAAGAAAGTTAGATATTTTTTTTTTTTTTTGGAAACTGAAAGACAAAAAAATAAGGGGAAATGCATACTTATGAATATATAAAAGTATAAAAAGTATTTTGGAAAAAAATTTATAGTAGTATAACGTTAGTTAAATAAGAAAATATATTAAACAAATTGTAGAAAACATTTATATCATTTTTTTTCGCCTGCAATTACTCTACGTCTACACGAAGACATTTTTACTTCTTAGAAACATGAGAAATTTATATGTTAAATTGTTTTTTTTTATCGCAAATTTTAATTTATTTCCTATTTTTGTTCTTTATTTGTCTTTTTAAAACAAAATTAATTATTTTGCGCTATTATTTTTGTTAAAAAGGGCAAAATTTTGAAAGAGAACAATAAATTTGATAGCTTATGTTAAACATTATTGCTCAACTTTTTGTTGTATTTAAACATTTATTGCGAAATATATTGCGCAATAGATCTCTTATTGGTCCACACGTAACATTTTAAAGAGTGAGATAGAATTTGACAATTGTCAACATAAAAATGTCTACGTATAAACTAGGGCTAAATATTTTCAAAACCAATATAAAAAAACAAAAACAATTTCCTGTATTTTTGACAATTTCAGAAAAAAATAAAAATTAATTAATGAAAATTATGAAACAAAGAAATATAATCTCCATCATTTGAAAGCTTTTTGAGGTAAGTTCAGTGTTGCCAACTCTTGCGGACATAACACATAAAAACACAACGGTTTTCTGGTACAATCAAAGCATGTTTTGTGAAAAAGCGCAAAAAAGTGCCAAAAATTTAAACTTGTTTTTGAAAAGTGAAAAACATTTCTACAACGAATCAATACAAGCTGCATCTTAATATAACAAACTGAGTAAATTAAAATACGGGTTATAGAGTTTTTGTTTTATTAAGCTCAATCCAACACTTTTCAGTTCTTTAATACATTTCCATTCAACAAATTCTATTTGTTAAAGATACTATTCCAAGAAATAAATTTATATAAAATTTGTTAAGATCATTTTAAAAATTGGGACTAAACTCTTAAAATATTTGAAAACAAGAAAAGAAATTTTTATTCCCCTCGAAGGGAAAAATGCTATCATGAATCTCTCGTAAAAAATGTTCCAGCTATCAGTTCACAGTGAATGTAAAAAAAGAAAAAAAATTAAAAATCAAAGAAATTTTTATTCAAAAATATACATGTACATATACAATAATATTTTAAAGAAAAATTAAAAAACAAAGCAAAATATTTAGTATTGGAATGATAGTTTTATTGCAACGTTAGTTTATGGCACTATTTAACTTTTATTTAGTAAAACAATTCGGCTACTTTTTGGAAGCCCAACAAGACGAAAGAATTAGAACAAATTAAAGTGTACAAAATGTTTAGAATTGAAACAATAGTTTTATTGCAAGAGGATGAAACAATAATTTTATTGCAAGAGGAAGCAAGCAAGCAAATTGTTCGTCGAGGTTTGCGGGACGTATCTGACCTCTTGGAGTTACCCGTCATATTGTTTCAGGTATCAATAAAACAAAAGAACTTCTAAATTAATTTTCTGTATTAGATTTATCCATGTCTTTCGAAAACTTCACAAATCCGCAGGCATTCGACCTGTTGTTTTGCATTTTTTGTTGGGAGATTTTGTGTCTTATTAACGGATCGTGTCCTTAAAATAAATTTTTTAAACTTTAATATTCGAATTATAAGAAGAACTACTTTTCTGTTCCCTAGCAAAAATATAGTGACTAAATTAAACAGAAAAGTGAAAAAACTCGCGGGAAAAAAATCATTCACGATAAGGGAAATTTTATTTTAGCATGAAATTATTCATGGCGAATTTTTTCACGATTGCTGATTTAGTGAAAGAGAAAACATTTCAAAGGAAAAATTATTCATGATAGGGGTAAATATTTAAATTGTAAAAAAAAAAATAAAAACTGAGCGAAGTTAATATTACCCCATTAATAAAATTACTCAAACAAAAAACGATCGTAACAGGCAAAAAAATTTCTCATATTTAGAAAAAAAAGTACAAAGGAACTAAAAGGGCTAAACGAAAATTATCAAAAGTGCTAGATTTGCTGGTTTTTTTAGTTTTTGACTAAAAAAATATTTTTCGCGTTTTGGACTACTAAAGACGGGATAAATCTTACCCGAAAAGGGCTTAGTTGGCATCACTGGGTAAGATATCTCAATTTTCGTACAGATTTTTGTAATATTTATAACAATTGATATTTTTTTATGAATCTTCTACATGATACAAAAACAATATATTTTTGCCATCCACCTAGCTCGATTCAGAAGTCTTCGTATCCTGAAAATATAATCGTTTGTAGACCAACGCCGAAGGTAGCGAAAGTAGAGGGAGTTGTTACAACTATTTTCTTGGATGATTTCCATATTTTAGAACACTTTTAAAGTAGCTAACTATATATATATATATGCTGTTGTTTCCATATATATATACACATAGTCATAATTGATATTAACTCTATTACTTGTTCAATTACAGATCCATATGATTAAAAATCTTCCTAAACTGTAAATGTAAGTAAAATTCTAAATGTACTATTTTTAATTTTAGTAACAATTGTGGTACTTTTTTGGGCCGATTGTATCATAAATAGTATTTCGAAGAAGTTTCAAACAAATTAGCAAATAGTTGTATTCTAGTATTAATCAGAGTTAGACTTAAATTTATATTTTTTCTCCTTTTTTTAAATTACACAATTTTAAACATTTCATACCAATTGAATACTTAATAGTTTCAAAAGCGTTATTCTTGGAATTCTTTGAACAAGCATTTTCATTTGTAGCCTCAATTCATTGCATTGAGTTCTTTCTCTAGCATGCTAGATATATATATATATTTTTTTTTTTTTTATTACCTAAACTTACAGTATATTTGTATAGTTGTGTATATAAACGAACACGAAAATTAATCTCAATTCTAGATCATTGAGTCCAAAATAATATTTTCGTCTTCTTTTAGCAGGCGGTCATATAACTGTTTTTTTTTTATATTATTATCTCTTCACTGGAAATAAATTGCGCAGTTATAAAATTCTTTGATCAAGCATTAATTTAGTTACAACATTTAAAAAAAAGCAGAAAGTCATTCGATATATAAAAGTGATTACTACAAGACGTAGATCGGAAAAAAAATCAGTGAAAAGTTATACAAAAATTTTCCATGTGGAACCTATTTTTTAAATTACATAACAGTTAAATGATATTGAAAATAACTTTGTGTGAAACAATTTCATCTGGATCTAAGCAATTTAAAAGGAAATTTTAAAATTTTACTCAAAATTTTGGTGCCATTTCGTTTTACTTTTGTGTGAAATCATATACCTAAAAATCCTTCCAAGACCTTACTTTGCAAGAATTACCACTTCAAGGATATACCTACCCAAAATTAGTAAACAAAATAGATAGAAAATCTGTGAAAAAATCGAGAGTTTCCTAAAAATATCATATCTCTATAGCTTCATACTAACTTCCAAACCTCATGGTATTATGTAATTATATTCAGGTATAACGTAATCTTACTTAACCAATAATGTATGTATTTCCAATTAATTTAAGCCTACAATATTTTTTTTTTTTTTTTTTTATTACTAAATAAAATGTTTTTTATTTCCTTATACTATGGTTATCACACAATTTACAGAGTTTTAGTTATTTAATAAATTTTCATCTAAAAAATTTATATATATTATATCGTTAATTTTAGATTTTCATTTCAAATATAATTTTTCAGAGGAAAATTTTATAAGAAAAACCTCTGATATAATTCATTATTAGTATAATATACTATAACTAAATACTATAATATAATATATGTTATTCTTTACATACATGAGTATATTTTATGATATTCAAATTAGTGGGTTAATAGATTATCCACATACTAGTATAAAACGTTCTGTCAAGATGCGTATTCTGTCGCGGATCATATTTATATTGTTTTCGTTATGGAGATTGTTAGTAGAGAAATGCCAGGGTAAATTTAGCATAATTTTAAGTAATTTGTTTTGACAAATTTGCACATACCCCCCAAACAGGACAAGCATATAAAATAATGGATTGGAAAACTACTTTAGCTAAAATTATTTTATTCTCGCGACTTAAAAAAGATTTTCGCCCTATTAGCGGATATAATATATTTTTTGCTAAGTTAAATTTTTCTATTTGCCTTTGGATATGAAGGTCAAAAATTAATTTTCTATCAAAGGTAACTCCTAAATATTTTACATTGCTATACCACTGCACAGCAGAGCCATTGATTCTCATTTGGTTTGTGGGATAGAAATAAGAATTTCTTCTACGACTAAAGAAAACTGCTTGAGTTTTATTTTTGTTAACTTTTATTTTCCAGGTATAAAAATAATCCAACGCAAATTGTAAATTATATACAATATTTTGGCCAAGTTTATGTGATGAAAATAGACATGTGTCGTCAGCATAGGCTGCACATTCTACAACATTGAATTGTGCCATATCAGAGCAGTATAAGTTATAGAGTAATGGTCCCAAAACTGTGCCTTGGGGGACTCCTAACAGTATTTCATTAATATCGGAATATTCATCATTTAGATTTACACAGAAAAATTTATTTTTTAAAAACGATTCAATAGTTCTTATAAGATAAAATGGTTTATTGTATTGGATCATTTTATATAATAGATCATTATGCCAAACGGTATCGAAAGCTTTTTCGATATCAAGTGCGACTACAACTGTAGATAGTTTATTCTCAAACCCTGTATTCATATGTTTGTATATACGTTTAATCTGGTGAACAGTACTGTGAAATGGTCTGAATACAAACTGTGTAAGTGGTAAAATATTATTTTGCTCAATAAACTTAGAAAGTCTTGCTTTAAGGACTTTTTTAAGATTTTGCTTAGGCTACTTAGTAGACTAATTGGACGATAGCTTTTTAGTGAATTCGGTAGTTTGTTTGGTTTTAAAATTGGCACTATTTTAGCCATTTTCCAGACTTTTGGGAAATATTGTAGTTTTAAACAACAGTTTATAATAAATGCCTACAATATTAATTTTTATAAATACATATTTAAATTCAAATTTATTTGGATTTAAATTCATAAAAAGAAAATAATTTTTATTAATTTCCAAAATCTCATAAAAATCTTGAAATTATTTTGATTTTTAAGTCAATTTAAGCCTAATTTTGAAAAAAAAGGTCTAATTTATAAAGCACAATTTGAATATACATTTTCATAAAAAGTTCATTAAATAAAGTCTAAAAACTGATTAAATCTAAAAACTATTGATTTGGTTCAAACTAAAAACTATACTGCAATCAGATTTATATTGTATTAAATAATAATCGGAATTATTATGAGTGTCGTTTTTTTATTACGACAATTGTCGCAGTCGTTGTCTTTTTTAATTTTGTTAGATATTATCTAAAATTTACGATACGACAATTTTGTAACAGAGTGAAAATAACA
This sequence comes from Protocalliphora azurea, assembly GCA_932274085.1. Classification (NCBI taxonomy): domain Eukaryota; kingdom Metazoa; phylum Arthropoda; class Insecta; order Diptera; family Calliphoridae; genus Protocalliphora; species Protocalliphora azurea. The sequence continues at coordinate 155,136,231 of OW026520.1, forward strand.
GATTGTTTCATAATTCGCACAATTTTAAATATTTAAGAACCACTTGATAATGAAAACTGTCAAAAACATCTGTTCGGCGGTATAAAAAACATTTATTTAAATATAAAAAAAAATTTAAAAGAAATTTATGTTCGTTATCGTTTTTAATTAAAAAGAAAGTAAAAAAAGTAAAAAAAAATATCAAAACAAAATGTTAAGTGTTGCTGAATTTTCATCTTCTGAAGATGAAGATAATTATACCACAGTCGAGATGAATGCTATTCGGAGACAATTACAACATATTTGCCATGCCAAATTACAAGTAAGTAAAAAAATAAGGAAATATAATAGAAATGGGTCATTTTTAAGATTTGTAAGTTACTTTAGAACAATGCGGATACTTGCTGAGGGTAGCTACCAAAAAGGTGCTGGTAATGACTACAACATTAGTATGTACCAGTCTTCCGTTTGCAATGCACTCCAAGAGTGCATAGATGCCATGCACAGAGTACTTTGCCCAGCATGGATTTCCTTTCTAACGGAGGAAAATGAAAAACATGAAATAAAAAATTTTTTTTACAACAAAACTGGGTTTCCAGGGTAAATAGGATGCATAGATGGAATCCATATAAACATAATCGCACCAGAAAAGGAGTCACAATTTAAATACAGAAACAGAAAAGGTTTCTACAGTCTTAACGCAACCGTGGTAAGTTATGAAGTTTAAAGTTGAAAAATTCAATACTAATTTTTTTTTTTTTACTATACATAGGTATGTGATCATAGGCTCAGAATAAGATACATATCATTTCATCATCAGGGATATGTACACGACTCCTTAGTATGGAACATCAGTGACTTAAAACAATTTTTATAGTCTGCCCAAACCTTCATCCATGCTTCCCCATTACGTGTTAGCGGTCCTAAAATGATCAGTTCTTCACCAATTTTATTCCACTCCTCCTTAACGTTTATTTTATTTATGCCACTACTAAATCCTTTGGCCAAGCATGGATTTTGCTCCAACAGTGACACCATTCGACTAAATTGCTGTTGATGTTTGTGATTTTGGCTCTAAAATTGATTAAATCGTAATTAAAAAAGTTAAGTTCATCATTATTAACTAGTTTTTAAGTGTTATAATATTTAATTTTTAATTATATCTATTTTGATAATTTTTTTTTTTTTTTTTTGATTATTTTTTCGTACTGTCGTTAACAAAAACTTTAACGATAATATTTATAATTTTTGACTCTGAAATACGACACTCATGGTACCGAAATTTGTAATAGAATTGTCAACAGTGTTGTATTTTGTGTCATTTTTCGACATTCATAATACCGATTAAAAAAACGTCTTTTTAACGGCACGACATCGTCACTCATAATAAGGCCGAATATTGTAAAAGGAACTATAATTCTTAATTCAATTTTTGGTATATTATTTTAACAAATATTCAAAAAACCTGTCATTCTTAATAATTAATTTGCATTATATACCATGATATTATATCATGAAATCAATTATTAATTTGATAAAAAAAAATTAAACCTATAAACATTATTCCCATATTATTATATTAGCTATATATATTCTTTTTTATTATCTTCAAAATTTGAATTTAGTTTGTAAATAAAATTTAAGAAAAATTATATTTCCATTTAACTACTTAAAGTAATGTAATAATCGTTGTTACCTAAATAATGTATAACTAATATTTTTGCTTGAGTGTATTAAAATATCTTTTCCTAGTTACATTTATATATCCCTAATGTTTACACTAAATAAGTATTATTTACAAAATCATCAAAACTTCTACTTTGAATTAAATAACAATGGCAACAATATTATGTACTCCTGATTGCTGGGCCCAACATCAACGAGACATCATAAATTGGAACATTTCAAATTTAATGATTTTGTAAGTAATTGTTATATTTATTCTCTTATCGAGTATTACATTTTTAGCTTTATTATCTCTTATATATTTTTGTTCTGTCGGTCCGATTTTACTTTGTTCCAATCATTACTTTTTTTTTTTTTTTGAGTTTCATTATGATCACTCTTAAAATTTTTTTTGTTGTAACGAATATAATTACAAATATTAAAGTAAACAAACAAATCTATATTAATGAATGAAATTTTTTATTAATTGTGCGTATTTTATTTCTTCTTCTATTATAATATATTTCTTATTTACATTTATTTTCAATAAATTTTTTAATGATTTTGTTTTTGTAAAATGAAACACCAATTTCTTTTCTTAATGGGAAGAATGGCCAAAACAAAGTGTAAGAAAATTTAAGGAAAGGTCATTTTTATTTTTCTTTTAGGGACAGATTTATAATTATGGTTATTCTATCTGTGAAAGCGTTTATTAAATGGGTGGGAGAATTGTACCCTATGGCATGTAAACTCGCTCAATTTTGGCACTTCAAAATATTCTGCACAATCTTTAAACGGTGATTCAAGTAGAGATACTTTTACAAATAGCCTTTTTTTGACAGATCACGTGTGAGTCGTGTCATGCTGTCATGTTATTTTTGTTTAGTATTGTTTGGCATTTCATAATGGAAAGACTTTTGCCTGAACAACGTTTACAAATCGTTCAACTTCATTACGGAAATTCATGTTCTATGAGGAATGTGTTTCGTGGACTTCGCTCAACTTATGTTCAACATAATCGGCCTACTATTCGCAACACCATCACCCATTTTGAGACCCAGCATTCATGATTGGATAATATCTGACCGAATAGACCACGTCCAGCACACTGTGAAGAAAATATAGCGGCCATAGCTGAGACTGTATACGAAGACCGTAGGGAGTCGATTCGACGCCGTTCGCAGCAACTCGGACTGACGTATGGAACGACTTGGCGCACTTTACGTCGAGATCTTAAATTATTTACAAAATATAGCTTGTGCAACAACTGAAGCTACTCGACCATCCCAAGCGACATTGCTTCTCTCTAGTGGCTCTTGAAAAGTTCCAAGAAGATTCAACGTTTTCGAGGCAAAATTTTGTTCAGCGATGAAGCCCATTTCTGGCTCAATGGGTATGTAAACAAACAAAATTGCCGCACTTGCGACGAAGAGCAACCTGAAGAAATTCAAGAACTGTCACTTCGTCCAGAAAAAACAACGGTTTGGTGTGGTTTGTGGGCCGGTGGAATCATCGGTCCATATTTCTTTAAAAATGATGCCGGTGCGAACGTAACCGTCAATGACGACCGTTATCGTGCTATGATAACCGACTATTTGATGCCTGAAATTGAAGCGACATTTGGTTTCTTGGCGACATTTGGTTTCAGCAAAATGTGGGGATATGTAAAGTCTAAAGTTTATGCGGACAAACCCGCTTCGATTCAGGCCTGGGGGGAAAACATAATCTTCAAAAAAATAAATGTCAAACAATGTTCTTTCAAATGATAATAAACACTCCCCATTAAATGTGAATTTTCTTTAAAAAAGTAGGGAACCTCGAAATGGATCACCCATTATTATTAGCCGCGCGTAACAGTTTTTATTTTTAGATTTCATATTAATTGTACATTAACGTTTGAAATCAATTTTGAGAAAACATTTTTTTTTTAACATTTTTACCAAATGTACAACATTCATGAATTCCAATCGTTTTTAAGAAAATTAATTAAATTTTTAGTATTTTTGACTAATTTTTCTGATAGGCAGCATTTAATTTTTTTTTTTTTCATTGTTATAAATACTACGAAAAAAACTAAAATAACATGATATTTCGAGACCTCTTGGTATAGTCGTTTTAATAAAATGAGAACAAAAAGCGGATGTCGACTTTAGGATTCATATGAAAATTTCTTGTCCCTAAAGTCGACAGCCTCTTCCAATTTCACTATATTGTAGCCTCAGAATACTTTATTATTAAAATATAACATAAATTATTATAAATTATATAAATATATAAATTGGTCTTTAAAAACTATTCAAAACGTGTTGTTACAGTATGAGGAATAATGCTACAAAAGTATGAATCTTAGCGTAACTTAATCATTATAACTAGAAAAAAGTATATATTTTCAATGTTAATATTAGATAGTCTACTGGTACATGCCGAACTTAGGTACACTTACCTTATTGCTTTTATTGTTTTTTTTTTTTTTTGAGAATCTTTAAATATTCAAATTAATAATTGTAAAAATTTATAAATAGTATAAAAAATGAAAATTTTTTCAATAAAACATTTAGGAATTTTTTTGTTTGATTATACTAATTCAGAGATACATTCGAATTTAGTAAAAAATATAATTGGTTTTATAAACTTAGTAATGGAATACGAAATTTAATTTTTTCTCTGACATACCGCCCCCTCTTTTTGAATGGTGGGTGTGAAAGGGATAACAAATTCTAGCAATGTAAATATTTTCATATTAGTCTTAAATCTTAAAGATTTGATTTATGTTATGTTAATCCAATATTTAACTTAAGGTATTTGAAGTTCGGGAAGTTTTAAATAAAAACTCTTGAAGCAGATAATTTACTAAAGTATCAAATTAAAAGCAAAAGCATTGTAAATTAATAATGTTACAATATACTAAAAGAAAACTGATGTTATTTATTAAAACCATATTGAAAAATATCTCCGCTGTATTCAAAATAGTTAAAAATTAAAAAAATAAAAAAAACATATTCATAGTTTTTAATCTACTCCACTCACCTTTATATTCTTTGTGCTAAAAATTAGCCATAAAATTTTTGCAAAACCTTAAAAGCTATAAAAAATTTCATTAAATCAGTTTTTTTCAAACTAACTTCCTGCTTATTGTTGTTATTATTTTATTATTTGTATAACAGATAAAATTGACTATAAGTAAATTTCCAAATACATAAATTTAACTATGACTACAAATTTCATTATTTATCCACCTACATTATCCTGTATATTCAGGCACTTAGGAATTTTCCTTCCTTAAGGATCTCTATTGAAGGCAGGAAAATAGGTTTTTTTCTTTATTTAACTTTACTAGTGGAAATATATATGTTGAAAAGATAAAAACTGAGTTATTCCATACATCATATAAATATTTAGTAAGTTCTTGTGACTCTAATAACTGTAAAGTTCATATATTTTCCTGAAAATATTTTCTTATTTATATGTTAAAAATGCAAAACAGTGGGTTGAGAATTAAAAACTGGAAAAAACATTAATGTAAATTTCATTACTATTAAGCAGTTTTGAAACGCTATAAAATGGCTAGTTTTTACACTATGAAAAAACTAATGATACCCAATGAAAGTTGATTATCCATAATTTTGACACAAATAAAAATTAATGTTGAGTTTTTATCCACTTTGGAATACTTTGCGATTTCGTCTCATAATCTCACTTTTTAATTTGGACACATACTAATGTTTGTGCTATGCAGAGTTTTTCAGTGAAATTCAAAATTTTTGTACTATATTTTCAAGTATAGGAGATCTACTGAACCCTGATTTTTTTGGAGCATAAAATTTCTTTAAATGGTTTAGTTATAGCGAAAACATATCTCAACATCTTTAGTATCAAAACTACAATAATTTAAATTTGAGAACGTACGACCCATATACTACAATGACTAATAGCCAGAAATAGCCAAATAAATTAAGCACTGGACAATCTATACCATCATACAATTTTAGTTAGTTCTGACTATATTATTACAAATTGAGGGTGATTTCTCTAAATAACATCATTTAGAAATTATCCGTAACATACAAGTAAATAACCAACCTAAAGGATATACTAGCTTTTTAAGTAATTAAAAAAATGTACGTCCCAATATATCTTGAGACTTGAATTACTGTAAATAGCTCTAAAACATGGGCTATCATGCTCAAAAAAATTTCTGTGTTCCAAAGTTTTACAATATAATTTATTGATTGATTATTTTCAATATTTACAGTTAGGTTATGAGAGAATAATGAAAATATATTTACTAGTTTCTGAGTTATTGTATTTTGAAAATGTTAAGAAGCATTTCTGACCAGCCTTTAGCATATGTTTTACTATGAAAATAAGATGTAACTAGTGGCAAGTTAGATTTTGATTATAAAGATTACGTATCAAGTAGCGGTAACCAATTTTCCGTCTTCACTACTTGATGCATATTAAAATAGTTGATAATTTCCTCAAGTTTTTTATGTCAAACCAACAGCAGACTTCAAATGTCTATCATATTTTAATACTTATGTATAATTACAATTTTTCTTTACAAGATCCCACTGTTCCTGGATAGAAATACGTTTTTCATAAATGTTCATATTGTAGGTGTAGTACAATTCTGCTCTATTGTTAGCTATAACTGCTGTTACTTCTTTTGTTCTTTTTTTATTTTCGCCCTTATTTTCTTCATTGTTTGTTATTGTACGCCTTAAGTCTTTTCCTAGATGAAGAAGAACAGCTTAACGACTTTTTATCGGACATAATGACCAGGTGTAGATGCAGGTGAAAATAAAATTACTCTCACACATACACATTCATCCGAAACCAAAAAAAAAAAAAAAAAAATAACAAAACAATGACAAAAACTTTGAATGCCTCAAGAAAAACTAAATACAACAGAAAAATAAGAATAACACAATACTGACATATCAACACTCCTCAAACACACCCATCTACTCTTACACTCTTACACACACACACACACACACAAAAGACAACATATTTAAAGTTTCGTTTACAGAAAGGAAAAATAAAACCAACGAAAAATAAGAAGGGAAACCACTTTAAAAAAAAAAAAACGCTTGATGGGATCATTGAATGTCATACAAAACCCAGCAAAAAAAGAACTGAAAAAGTCATAATTTTATCATTGTATTGTCATTAGAACGAAGTACTTAGTTCTGAAAAAGAATGTTCTTCTTTTATGCTTCTTTTTCATCACTTATAAAGTACTTCGTACTGAAAAAGAGCTGTAGCCATGGTTGTCATTAATAGAATGTTCTTCTTTTCTGCTTCTTTTTCATAACTTATGAAATACTTAATGCTGAAATAGAGCGGCAGAAATTATTTTTTAAGCCATGGTTATCATTGGTAGAATGTTCTTCTTTTATGCTTCTTTTTCATCACTTATGAAATACTTAGTGCTGAAAAAGAACTGCAGAAGTTATTTTTTAAGCCATGGTTGTCACTGGTAGAATGTTTTTCTTTTATGCTTCTTTTTCATCACTTATGAAATACTTAGTGCTGAAGAAGAGCTGCAGAAGTTATTTTTTAAGCCATAGTATGATCTTCTTTTATGCTTGTTTTTCATCACTTATAAAGTACTTAGTAGTGAAAAAGAGCTGCAGAAATTATTTTTTAAGCCATGGTTGCCATTAATAGAAAGTTCTTCTTTTATGCTTCTTTTTCATCACTTATGAAGTTCTTAGTGCTGAAAAAGAGCTGCAGAAATTATTTTTTAAGCCAAGGTTCTTCTTTTATGCTTCCTTTTCATCACTTTTGAAATACTTATCTTAAAACTATATTTTTACAATTTTTTTTTAAAAATTCTGTTTTTACTTTTTTAAAAATAAATTTTTGAAATTTTAACTTAGTTTATTAAACTTTGTTCCTACTAAAAATACATTTATTTTCCCATTTTTGGAAGTAATTACTAATAACTTCCAAAAAAATATGCTCTTAATTCTACTTTTAAAATGGTGAAAATGTTCTTTTTGAAAGCACTTGATCGTTTTTCGCTGGGAATAGATGTAAGCATAAAAGAAAACCAAAATTAAGGTTCAAGGTTCTATTGTCCCCTTAACGCTGGCAATTAACAACATCAAACGCAGCAATTCATAGTGGTAGGTAATAAAAAGAACAAACTTATAGTTATTTAAAATTTTTGCAAAATATTTAGTATAAAAGCATCATAAAATTTTTAATGTTTTTTTTTAGGGTTAAAATAATAAATATTTTATGTAAACACAATATGAAAATAAACATAATTTATATGACACCTAAAATTTATTTATGAGTTGTAGTTATAAACTTGATGATTTTTAGAAGTTTGTTGTCCTTAAGGAGGAATTATATTTTTAATAGTTCTAATGGAAATTGTCTATTGGCATAGTGTCATCTTGGGTAAATAAAATCATAAATTTTTAATGTAATGCGTAATAGAAATTGTTTAAAATTTAATTAAAATTGTATAGAGTAAGCTAAAGTTATTAACAACATGATTGTTAATTTATGTTAATTAAGAATTATTTAAAATAAGGTCGAAATTTTAATAAAATAAATTTTATTAGTGTCATACTTAACTTTATGCTAAAAAGGGGTAGTTTTGAATTTTTTAAGATTTTTTGAAACGCAAAACCTATAATTTTAATCTTTTCTCTTTTACACAATTTTTTTTTTTTTTATATCAAAGAAAATGTTGAGCTAATAAAAAAAATAAAAATAGTAATAAAGAATAAAAAATGAAAACCCCAACCACTTATGGTGGTACAGAGTATAAACATTGTTACCACCTATAACATTAGATTCATATACGAAAAGGCTCAATGATTTCATTAGGCATTTTAACATGAAACTTAGTTTCCTGTACAATGATGCTAATAAGAAATATTTAAAAATATAATGAAACTGGAAAATAAAGGATTTAGCATATTGAAGATAATTTCGATTAATACGTGAGATAATCTTTGTTCAATTAGACTTGTAAAACCATAGTGGAATGCAGAAATAAACAAAATTTAGCATAATAATTCTAATCCAAAAACTGATTCGACCCTCAAAAAAAAGCAGACATTCGGGTTTAAAGGTGTTAAGACTCGATAAAGCTTTGTATTAGCCACATCTTTATAATAAAATTTTTAATGTTCCCCGATTTAAATAAAAGTTTTTAGGGGTAGTAGTCTTGCTAGTTGAATTATGTGCTCGAAGTGTTTTCAGTTTACGATTGTAATTTTAGTCTCTAAACTCAATTAAAAATTTACACTTGCGAACACCTTAACATTGACCAGGAAGTTATTTCCCGACAATTTGTGTAACAAAAATTAGGTACATATCTTTGTAAAGTGGGTGATATACAATTTTACTATAGCGTCCTAAAATATAGTGGATATAGAAAAACATTAAATTGAACATAAAATGTGCTATAAAGCCAAAACTAAAGATGGTACAAAATAGTTGGAAATTTTATTCTCTATAAATATGGTGATGGCATCAAAATACATGCGACGCATAATAAGTGAAATATATAAAAAAATGAATTTTGACCTCAGTAGATTCGTAATGCAGACACTTAATTGAGGATACATAAAAATCTAATTGAAGTTTCCAATGAACATGTATATGTGTTACATATGTAACAGATTGCGTCAGCTGACGCGTCAAAGCACGTTACGAATCTAATAAGTGAGGCTTCACTCACGTAGCGTATACGTGATTTTCGGTGACTTTTAACAGGATGTATAAGATGCCAAGATGAAGCGGTGAAACCCTTATTTTAACGTACTATTTTGTTTGTCACGCAATAAAAATCTACCAAAAAATATTTTAAACAAAAATGATAGGAACATAAAAAAAATATATGTTTAAACTAAAAAAAAATCGAACATCTATAAATATCAAAAAATACCTTCTTAAATATTCCATTTTTCCTTTATTATTATTATATTTTATTATTTTTAATTTGAAAAAAAAAATGTAAATATTTTAGAAATTATTTTTATTTTGATAAAAAAAAAAACAAATTTCCTCTAAAAGGGAAAATTCCTTTCATCCGACAACACTTTTAGAAGAGTTATTTTTCCCTTAAAAATTTTTAGTATTTTTTTATGAAAAATTTTTGCTTTAACTCAGTTCCCAAATAATTCATATAATTTATATATTAATAATGTCAATCAGCATTATAGTGGAAATTTGATTTTTGGCTGAGTTTTGTTACATAAATATGTACATTAAAAAGCCTCAGGAAAAAAAAATTAAGATTAGTCTCTTCTTACATGATTCCCAAAATATTACATCTGAATGTTTAAATTTACGTGAACTAACCATTTTCAAAACACCCCTAAAAATACATATTTCTTTCAACAGAATTATAAAAATTTCATTAAAACAAATTAACTTCAAATTGTAATACAGGCATAATTCATTTAAATGATTGTTATATATATATATATACGTTAAAGTGCATTAAATGATTAATGCCTGCATTACAATTTGAAGTTATATATAAATTTTGAATTAATTCTTTTCACAACAAAAAAGAATTGAATGAAATTTAAATCAATTCAAATGAATTAGGCAAAAATGAATTTCAATTCGTTTCCAATTGAAATGAATTTGTAGAATGAGTTGCAATTCATTTTCAATTCAAATGAATTTGTTAAAGTCAATTGCAATTTACTTCCAATTCGTATGAATTGAATTTTTTTTTTTTTTTAAATTCACCTTTATTATCATCTTATATGCTAAGTATATAAATTTATAATTTCGAGATTTAATCTATAGATACTACAGCGAATAATATTGATAATAGAAAATCTCGATATTAATTTAACAGTTTCAATATTATTTAAAGGAAAATAGGAAAAACCTTTATTTGAAAAGAAAAAATACATTAAAATATAGTTAGAAAATATACAGGTATACCATGAAATTATCTAGGGATAAATCATGAATACATGTCATATTCAATTTAATAATTTCTGTTTTAAAGCTGCAATTATGCCAATTGTATGCATTCTCTTATCATTTGATAGGAAGAATTTTTAATAGATTCGTGGTATTTATTGTTAAGTTTTTTTATGAAATCAATAATTAGCTCATATCCAGTTTCGTGGTGGAGAACCCACGTGTGTTGAATATTTTAAATTTTTGTTGTTTATTATTTTAAGACATTTATTTTTAATAATTTGTAGTTTTTTCAAATGTGTTTTTACTGCATTATACCAAATAGGACTTGCATAAGTCAAAGTTGGTCTTATTATGCTTTTAAATAATAAGTTTTTGTTCTTAAAGTTAAGTGTTGTACGTTTACTAAGAAGTGGCCACAAAGCTCTGATGGTTTTCATAGATTTTTTACAGATTTCACCGATGTGTTTCCCTCAATTAAGTTTTTTATCGAGCCAAACACCAAGATATTTGACATCGTTTTTAATTGTCAGGATCTCGTTTTGAAAATTTAGCTGACGACTTGGTAATCGTTTGGGGGAATTGTTGTAAGGGAATATAATTGCCTGAGTTTTAATAGGGTTTATTTTGATTTTCCATTTATAAAAGTATTTGTTACATGCAGAAAAACCATTTTTCATTTTTTTCAACAGTGCTTTAGTTATTTTACTCTACGTAATGAGAGTTTGAATTGAATTGTTTTTAATTCATTCAAATGAATTCGAACAATGAATAGCAATTCAAATGAATGAAATCAAAAATGTCCTGGATCAGCGCCTGATCAAAGAAAACATGGTGTTTGGAGTTTGTTTTTTCAAAAAGAACTGATTTTTATTTTGAAATACGCTGAACGACAAAACACATTTAATATTCAAGAATCAATTAATAATTTTTGAAATTTTGTGACCCACAACCACCCAACGACAAAATCTTTTACATAAAAAATTAGTTGAATAACAAAACGCCAATGATGTTTTCTGTAGATTTACTTACAAAATCAATTCAGATTTCAATCAATTCACTTCAAATAAGTTGGAAATGAATTGCTAATTCTTTTTTCGAATTCATTTGAATTAATTCAAAATCAATTCAATTCAAATGAATTGGAAATTAATTGCAATTCACTTTGAGAAATTTATTTGAATTAGAAATGAATTGCAATTCATTTTAATTGGAAACGAATTGCAATTTATTTGACAAATTCATTTTAATTGGAAATGAATTGCAATTCATTTTTACCAAAATCATTTGAATTGACTCAGATTTTATTCAATTCATTTTTTGTGTGAAAGGAATTAATTCAAAATTTGCTATTTCAGTACATGAATGATTCGCGAAAAATTAATAATTCATTTACTGCTCTGATACATACATATATATATATATATTTTTTTTTTTTTTAAATTTGGTCATTATTATACTTAAATTCACCGTTTATATATATATATATATATATACTGTGACTAAATTTCAAAAAAATCTTTAATTCGATTATTATCGTGGTTTTAAATAAACTTATATTTATGTATTTATATATTTATATATAAGCGGTTAAATGCATACATATATTAATAGCACTGAATGAGACCTTATCAATTCTGTCCTAAAACATAAATTACGATGGAAAATTTCCAAAATATTCAGTCTTTAATAAAATGGTATTTAAAATAAAATCATACGAAATTTTACTAAAATTTTAATTTCACGAAAATGTAAGCTAATTTTACAAAAATTATTAATCACTATATATTAAACGTTATTTGTCTATCATATGTTGTAATTTTTTTTTTGATTGAAAATTATGTTTTCTTGGAGGTATATTAAAAATGGTTCAGCTCACGTGAAGGAAATGATTAAACCGAAATATTTTGGTGATTAGTTTAAACCATATCAATCTTTAATTTTAGGGAGGTACATTTGCAACATTTCTTGTCTCCATACAAATTAATGCATTTTAATGTATATAACAAATATAGAGAAAACTAGAGCCTGAATTAAACATTTAACAAATATAATTAAATTGAATATTTCACAAATAATCTAAAATAATTGTATACCACTGAAATGGAAAGGGTATTATGCACTTGTGCTAATGTTTATAGCAGCCAAAAATATTGGTCTAAGGCCCATAGTAAAATATAACAGTCGACTTAGAAGTCGATTTAACGATGTCCGCCTTTCCGTCTGTCCATTTAAACCTTGCAATCAAACTACAGGTTGCAGTTTTAAAGATATATTGACAAAATTTGACACGAATAATTATTTTGGATGAAGGCTAATGAAACTGATTAATGAACGCCCGGAAGAGGGTTGCATACATAGATTAACATAGATTTGAAATGCAAAAAAAGCACACGTACTAGAATTTTTTTTTCGTTTTCAATGTAATTTTTTCCTAACACATTCTTAGTTTTTTTTTTTTTTTTGTGATAGTCAACTTAGGTTTTTGTCAAAGGAGTTTCATATCTATGTTAATCTATGGTTGTTGCTATCACAAATGCCGTAAGTATAGCAATATTTCCATAAAATTGAGTACAAATAAATTACAATATTATTTTGAGAATAATATTTTTCCAATGTTAAGAAAAATTATTATTAAGGGTCGTGTGTGAAACAATATAATAATTCTATGGTAAAAAATAATTTTTCTATGGTGAGAAAAATTTCTCATTCTACTGTGTGAAACGAAAATGTAAAATATTGACAAATTTAATTTTTAATATAAAATAAATTTGACTTAAATTGTGTGAATATAAAAACAAAAAAATGGGACTAAAAGCATAAAAAATGTTTTATTTGAAATCGTTTATGGAAGAAAAATTCCACCTTAAATAATGTATTGTGTTTTACATCTTAAAATTAAAATTGTTATTGAAATATTTTGTAATATTTTTTAAACGTCTAAAATTTTTATACGTTTGTCAAAAACTCTACTAGCCTTATGAGTTAGTAAAATTTTATTCACCTCATACCAATCACAAATTTATTAACAAACATACATTTCTATCTTTTGACACAGGCCCAAAGTTTATATATATGCATGTAGTTATTTATTATGTATTTGTAAAATTTTGTAAATCATATTTGAAAAACCCATTTTTCTATTTTTTTTTTAATCTCCATATATATATATTTATATATATGTATGCATTATATATGTAATAAACGTACAGAGTTTGAGTTAAAACAATAAATTTTTCTACCATTAAAACTCATAAACATATCCCTCGAGCTATTTAGCTTTTTTCGTTTTATCAATCAATCCTTTTGTGCACAATCCTTTAAATATAAACAAGTTAATAATTTCCTCAACTAGAATTTGCTATTAAAGGCAACAATTCACTTTAGGTTAAAAGCAAAACATAAAAAACAAAACTAAACCACATGATTGAATTATATATTTTTTTTCTTTCTAAATCTTAAACGAATAAAATCAATAAATATTTGAGTAAAAATTTAAAGTATTTTCCTTTATTTCCAGGAAGCAAAACAATGTTCGTAAGAAGTTGCATTAAAATCTATTTTATTTCATATTTGTTTTTCTTCAATTTCCACTTCATTGATGTTGAATGTCATCAACAGCAGTATCGTGCCACATGTTGCAGCATTAAAAACTACTTACAGCTTTGACAAAACTGTAACAGACAGGGTGAGGCCAATAAAATACAAACGAAAAACTCAATAAGAACTAATTTATCTCCTAATTGGAAGTTAATCGTTTTGATTTTTTCAAAAGTTTTTTTTTTTGTAGTAATAAAATATATTGATTTTTTTTATGACCTTATTAAATTGACCATTTTCTGTATGGACTTTTATGCATTCAAAGTTCATAGTTAAGAGTAATAACAGCCATTAGCTTGAGTGATTTTTATTACATTGTACTTTGTACTTTTCCTAATAATTTTTTAGTCTTTCCTCCTGTATGTTTTCAAACGGAATTCAATTTTTGTGTTCTTATTTATAATCAGCAATAATGTTATTGAACAATATTGATTTATATTTATCAAAAGCTTGAAAATATATGAATAAGAAACTAATTTAAGCTTAAAACATTAAAGATTTTTAAGAAATTTGATAGAAAATTTATAACAACTTACTGTTCATTACAAATTTTGCTTGAAATATACTCTTGGAATTGCTAAACGTGTCTGTCGAAAACATTATTTCAAATCAACACAGATAGTAAATATTTATTTCTTGGCCACATCACTGTCTTTCCGATTATATCATTTAATATTTTAAATTTCCTTTAACAAAACATTTAAAATTCTCTTTAAATTTGTCATATTTCCATTTATTGAAATGTTTAAATATTTTATGTGGCTAAAGAAAAAAATATGTTTAATATATTTTGTTAAAATCTGAGCATAAATATCAGATTGTTGAATTTGTCTACATATTTAAATTATTATCTTATTTTTTTATTTTTTATTTTTTTATTTTTGTTGAAATTAAAACTGTATGTATTTATAAGTATAAGCTTTTCTACGATTAAATATTTTGTAAGAAGGAAATTAAATTTTTAAAAGACAAACTTAAGCTGGATATTGTTTTAAGCAGAGACTAAAAATAATTATTATTTGTATAATTTTGGATTAAAAAAAAAAAAAATAAATATGAAGGATATTAGTTAGCTATTTAAGCTATTGTATAATAAACTTTTATTTTATTTCTCAGAAATAAAAATAATTTCCGATTTTTATTTTATGAAATTCAAATAACCCAATAACCCAATAAACCAAAGAACGATATGATAACGAAAACGATATCACCTTAGGTGCCGATTATGATTATGTTATATCGTATTGGTGAAAACGATATTATCATATTCTGATTCTGATGTCAATAGTGTGAGAGAGAGAGCGAGAGGGAATATGAAAGGAAACAAACTTGGCTGTACTTCGAAATTCGTTTTGTTTTTCATTTTCGTACTTCAAAACAAAAGCAAATCAAGGCAATTTTAAACAAGAATAGCTGAAGAAAAATTTTGTGTGTGAACGTAAGTGCAAGTTCAAAAGGAAAAAAGAAGAAAAATTTCTGAAATAAAAATTGTTGTGTGTGAACTCAGACTTATAGTTTCGAATAAAATACATTAACATTTGGAAAAAACTTCAAAATAAAAATATTCAAATTAAATTTTTTTCAACAAACAGACGTAAATTTATAATCAAACACATACAAACAAAATAAGAATTTATATGTAAGTGCATAATTGAAAAAAAAAAATATTTGTCTAATGAAGAAATATGCATAAAAATGTTGTTTGCACAAAAATATGGGATGAATGTATGCATGACGCATTAAGTTGCATATTTTGTACTTATTTAGGATTTTATCTTATTTCAGCTAATTATCTTGGACATCCCTAAAATATTTAACTGATAAAAGCCCATTTCTGATATTAATAGCATTCGGAATAAAATCTAGAAAACACCGATTTTAGTATCGCTATTTTTGAAAATTACGATATCGAAAACGATATAATTTCATGGAAAAAGGATATCATAAGGAAAGGTACACTTTAGTCCGTAAAAACTATCGTTTTAGATTCGAAAACGATTATCACTAATGATTTATTATGCAAATATTATTAATAACAATAAAAAAGTTTGGTTTCAGTATCAAAAAGCTGTTAATAAATTATTATTTTTTTTTATTTGATTCTCAACAAGTTTTTGTTTGTTGAAAATTTTTTTAATTTTTATTTTGAAGTTTATTCCAAATGTTTATATATATGTATATATATATATATATATATTTTATTTTATTGGCGACAAGTATTTCAAAATCATAATAATAATATCATTTTCTGCAATAAAATATGATGTTATAATCGGCACCTAATATGATCGTTTTCACCATCATATCGTTCTAGTTTATTGAGTTTTATTTTCTCTCATAAAAAAGTAAATACTATGATTTTTATTTTTATACTCTTCACCACAAGTGTAAAGGGTATGCATATAAAAGTTTGTCATTCCGTTTGTAATTTCTAAAATATTCATCTAGCACCCCAAAAAGTATATATTTTCTGGATCCTTATTGATAGGGAAGTCGTTATAACGATGTCCGTCTGTCTGTTGAAGTCACTTTTTAGAAATCCACGGTCATTGGATATATATGTTTTATACATGAAATTATAGGGAATATTCCTTAGAATGACACTAGCAAAAATCAGAAAAGGCCTCCAAAAACGCATTTGTTTACGACTTTTCTAAGCCCCTATATAAGCTAGCGAGTTCGTTATTGCACAGAAAGTTCGGAATCTTTTCTTGCGGAAGAAATTAACAAAATCGGTTCATCAGTAACTTAGATATGGGTCAAAATGTATTTTTTGACTTTGTGAAGCTTCTAAATAAGATCAAGAATTCGTTTTATATAAGTCTGTTGTAAATTTTTTTCTAAAATTTCGCCTGTTTGAATTACCCATATCGGTCCATAAACAATCGAATTATAGGCAAAAATCTGAAAAAATTATGAAAAATATACACACACAAACATATATAAAAAGCATTGCAATGACTTTCAGTGTTGTTGTTTTTTTTATAAGCAAGCAGTAGTTGTTGGTTGTACACACAATAATTTTTATTTATGTTTGGACGCTTTTTAGTTTAGAAATAGAAGCATTGCAATAACTAAGGGTTATTGTTGTTGTTCTTGTATAAACATGTATGTTTGTATGTATCTACATACAAACATATGTGTACAAATTTAGTAGTCATCAGAAGCTATCGGTGTTGTTGTTTCAAGAAAGCAACGCTTGCTATGATAGTTTAATTTTATGTTTACATTTTTGTATTTTGGAAAACAATTTAGATTATTTTTGTACAAATGTGAAAATATAAAAGCATACTTTAGGGCGTTAATTTTATTGTTTTTCGGTAAGGTGGTGAAGGGTATAAAAGGTATTTTTAACTGGAAATAAAAATCATAAAATTATTTTTAATTTTTTGTGGCATAAAATGAGTCTTTTTCATTTGTTTACATTACTGTAATATGCAATGTTTATTTGTTATTTATCAGGTTTATGTACCAATTACTTTATGTGGATCACTTATTTGTTAACGATGAATAAAAGGTCCAAACTTCGGAATGAAAAGTGATGACTTTCCGAGGGACTTAAGATTTGTATTGGAATTTGACTATATTCTCATAGAAAATTGTATTTATGTTAATAGAATTTGTAAAATTTCAGTCAGAAAGAGATTTTTAAAGAATATCTCTTTCTGACAGTTCAGCTTTACACTTTATCATAAATTTGGCAAAACTTCGAATAAAATAAGCCATGTAGCATAAAAATTAATGCACAAATCTTTATTTTATATTCACAATTAAGTGAAAATACCCATATATACCTACAAGTAAGTGGAGACACACTGGTGGAGATTTTTTTTTTAATAAAAATAGGTAGACTAGCTGTAATTGGATGTGCTAAACAAGAATCTGCTTTATATTTTTTTTCTATCACGTATTGATTGTTTTTATGGACATGACAAATATGATCTCCTTTTTAGGCGGTCCAACTAGTATAATTCAAGAACGCCCAATATTTTCCGACTTATTCGAAAATTCGAAAATGAAGATAATTTTAATCGGCAGCTATTGGAGCACGTCTAATTCCATCTAGTTCACCTATTTGCATTTAAATAAAGACATACAAATATTTCTCTGTCGATCAATGTTATTAAAAAGCCAACAATTTACAAAGGCACCAATATTAAAAAAGAAAAACTAAATGTACCAGCTTTCAAAAAAAAGTACCAATTTAAGAAATCCTTTTTTCAAAAAGTACTAAATTTTCCAATTTTCAAAGATTTAGATGAAATTTTGGACATAGTTTTTACCAATTTTTAAGAAGGGCTCAATTCACAAAAGAGTAAAATTTTTTTAAACAAAAGTACTAAAAAGGTGCTACATAATTTCGAAAAAAGTTTTATTTTAAAAAGGTACCAATTTTCAAATTAAAAAAATATATATTTATTTAAGTAAAAATATTAATTGCCAAAGAATGTAAACGTAGTAATTTAAAACCAAAAAGTATTTATTTTAAAAACTATGAATTTTCAGAATCATGCCATTTTGCAAAAAAGTAAGAAATGAAAAAATAATTATAATAACAATAATGAATATAAAATAAAAATATGAATATATAAAACAAAAATAAAACTTACCGATTTAAAAAAAGGAAAATTTTTGCTAATAATAGCAATTAAGAAAAAAATATATATTAACAAAAACGTACAAATTCTCTAACAAATACATTTAAAAAAAATTAATTTAAAGTTAAAAAAAAATATACAAATATGAATTATATGGTACCTGTTTAAGTCTCAACGAAACCTAAATGAATAAAACACTACGAATGCTGATGAAGTGTATAGCGGCTGGTATAATTATAAAAAAAATAAAAGTTGCACTTTTTTGAAAATCGGCAGCATTTTTTTTTAAATTTACATTTTATTATTTATTTATTCCGTTGTTTTTTTGGAAAATTACCATTGCAACAATTAAAAAAAAGAAGAAAAATTAACCTATCGGTAGCATTTTTTTTTTTTTTTTTTTCTGGAAATTCACAATTTAGTTTTTTTTTTTTTTTTAAAAAATTACCATTGCTATAAATTAAAAGAAAATGAAAAATTAACCTATCTCTTTTAAAAGCAATTTCAACTTTTAAATTAAATTTATTATCTCTTCAAAAAAAATTACCTTTTTAAGAAAAAATAAGCTTATTACAACAATATATTTTTCAAAAATGATGAGATTAATGGTCAGCACGCCGAATGGGAAGGAAAAATTTTAAAAGTCACATAGATTTTTTTCTCAATTTTATATTACTTAATTAAATATTTATTTTTACCTTTTCTGTACATTTGGAGTCTTTTCTCTAACTTTTGAAAAACAAAACGAAAATTCGTTTCGACACTTTTCGTTACATTTTACAAAATCAAACCATAAATTGACTCCATAAAAAAATTACTTCGACAACATAAAAATTAAGACTGATTTTGTCTTAAAGAACTTTACAAAATCTATGAAACAATTCAAGATTCACAGATACACATATAAAAGGTTAAACTGAGCTATTGGGCCTTAATATTTGTTGACATTTTTGCGACTGCAATATTATTTAAAACTTTCTTGATATAATCCTGCTGTCATTTTAGCAAAGACTTGGTTTAAAAAATTAATATACAATTATGCTAATAAAAATCTTTGAATCACATTCCTTTCTAACTCTGCTTTATTTTTTCCCATATTGTAAATATTTTTTTAATTTTTTTTTTTTTTAAACATGCCAATGGATATTTAGTTAGTTCATTTTATTAGTTGAAGGTAATTTATCATTTTGTATAAATATATACACAAAAAAAAACACAAAAATAAATATAAATATGAAAAAATATTACATACATTAGTATCAACAAGTACGTGTTTAAACAAAATAAATAATTCATAAAAATTTAGGGTAACTTTTTTAATAAATTAAATTTGAAAATTTTTTCTTAAATAAAAAAAAAATAAATAAATAACAAAAATGTGTTTAATATTTTAAAATTTATATAAATATTAAAATTTGTAAACATACATAGTTTTATATGCTTTTATTTAGGAAAGTTTTTGTGTTACTAAATCAATATTTGTAAAGTTTCAAAAAAAAAAGGGAAAATTGATTGATTGACAATAAGAACTAAAACAAAATGTTATCCCATTCTAAATAGTAAAATGGCTTAGTTTTAGAAAGTACACACAATTTGTCAAAAGTCAACACATGGTCAATGATTACTCAGGATAATTATTTACAATATGCTGACATTTAGGCAAATGGTACAAGAAAAAATTACGGTTATCTGTAGGTTAGGTGTTATAAAATAAGTTCCAACCGGAAGGAACAATTTTATTACTTTTATTTAAAATTTTTGTTTGTATTAAATATTCTAAGTTAAATAATGATGATAGTAATGATAATAATAATAATAATAATAATAATAATTTCCGTCAAAAATTTACTCTTAAGTAAATTACTAAATAATTTCCCTTATTATTTTTTTATTAATTTTTATGTTTGATTTAATGAACATTCATACTAAATTATTTTATTTTGCCCAGAAATTAAATTCATTTATTTCCTTTTGTTTGATTATCACTTAAATAATAACTCATTAATAAATGTTACACTTTAACTAATTTGCTAAATTATTACGATATCTTTGCATAATCATTGTATTTCAATTATATTCTAATAAAAATTAATAGTCCTACAATATTTATGAAATTCTACCAACCATTGAATTGAACAAAATAAATAAAGAAAAAAATAAAAAAAATAAAATAATAACATTTTCATAATCATCAAAAAGTTCGACAAATAAATTTATAGCTATAATATACAGTGGATGAAGTAAATATAAGTTCACTGTCATTGTGTCTACATCATTGTAGTTACAATAATTAGCATGAAAATATTTTTGTGCACGTTATTTTAAAATGATTCGTGGATTTTAACGATCAAAAACTTTTCAAATGCGAAATTGCCAAAACAATAGTTAGATCTTTTTATGTAGCGAATAATTTTGTTAAATTAAAATAAAATGATGTCACTAAAAAGAATTCCATACGAGATACAATATTGTTTTTGCACCGAAAATGGGTCATTAATCGATCGGAATACCAATAGCATTATTTTGGGTCTCAAATAAAAAGTCAGTTTTGATTTCCAATAACCATTAAAAGAGTTTAAGAAGTTTTGTAAATCACTTTATTTTATTCATTAACATAAGTTCAAAAATAAACCATTAATTTGATGACAAAAAAATCACATGAATTACACGCAAAAAATGGAAACAAATAATTTTTAAGGATAAAAAGAATTTTAATTTGGATAGACCTGGTGGAAGCCAGTATTGTTGGCGAAGTTCACGTTGAGAAAAGGAAGTTAGAATCAGCAGAAATCTTGGCAGAGGTACTCCTATGATATGGGCTGCATTTTCTTTCAAAGGGAAGCTTACACTTCATGGCTTTCATTCAAAATTTATTCCGAAACTTAGGTGGAAATGCTAAAAATATCCCTAATTGAAAAAGGTGAAAATTTAATGGATTTCAACTTAATTTTTCAGCAGGCCAATGCAGCCGACAATTCCCGACAAACCAAAGAATGAATTTTTTTCCTAAAAGCTTTAATGTTTTGGGTTTGCCATACCCTAGTCTTCTCCAAATCCAATAGAAAATTTATGGGAAATGCTTGCGCGCAAAGTGTATTCAAATGGTGAAAAGTATGAAAGCGTAACAACAAGAAAGACGCTGTAAGAACAGTATGGTCTACAATTTTTTTTAAAGCTTTGGAAAATTTTGTATATTCAATGAAATACCATATTTTTAATGTACCAAAATGTAAGAAAAATAACACCAATTACAAATTCCCACAAAAAAATGATAACAATTAATAATTTTTTAAGCTTTTATTTAGTGAACTTATCTTTATTTCGCACCTCATTTTTATTATTCTTGTAAAATTTTTGTTTTAAATTTATGAATATAATTCTTTTTTAGTTTGTTTTTTTTTTTTTTTTTTTTTGTTTTTGTTTTTTATGTAAATATTAATGAAAAAAATATAAAACAAAAGAAAAAATCAATTTCTACAATTGATTTTTTTCTGAATTTGATGGTAGAACTTGTATTTATTTCATCCACTGTACGAAAGCGTAACAACAAGAAAGACGCTGTAAGAAGAAAAAATATAAGACAAAAGAAAAAATTCTAATTAAATTTCTACTATTGATTTTTTTCTGAATTTTATGGGAGAACTTATATTTATTTCGTCCACTGTATATGGGAAAAAATTAACAAAAGACAATATTTATTTTTGATATCTTAGATATACAGTGGTAGATAAAATTATACAATATTATTTTTTCCCAAAGTTTTAGATAAAAGAAAACGAAAGAAATTTAGATCTGTGATGACTAATTTTACCGTAATTTTACGTAAAGCATTTTTAGAAGTTAATTTCGATTTATATTATTTATATAATATATAATTTTTTCAAAATTTATAAACAGAATTTCTTTGTATCACTAAAGATAGACTACAAATAAATATAATTTTAGAGTTTTCATAATAATGCTCTATTCTTTAACCCTATTATGCTCCAATAATAAATTTAAAAGTAATAATTATACATACGATTGAGTGCTAAATCTGGACCTTTAAAATGTTGCCAAAACTTACCTAAAAAAAAGAAAAAATAATTTATTAATAAAATTATAAAAGTAGTATTTCAATAAATTTTCTATAAACAAATAAATTTCCTTCTTATATATGTACACATATAGAATCTTCGATATATTTTTGTTTTTTTATAAAAAAATATTTCTATAAAAAAAAACTAAACTAAAACTGAATTAAAACTTAACTACAACCGAACTAAACCTGAACTATAGCTAAATTGGAACTGAACTAGAAGTGAACTAGAACTGAAATAGAACCGAACTAAAACTAAACCAGAACTGAAATAGAACTGAACTATAATTTAATTAGAATTGAACTAGAATTGACCAAAAACTGACCCAAAACAGAACTAGAATTAAACTAAAACTGAACTAGAACTTAATTACAACTCAACTGCAACTGAGTTAGAACTGAACTAGAACTAAACTAGAACTGAACTAAAACTGAATTAGAACTAAACTAGAACTAAACTGAAACTGAACTAGGGCTAAACTAGAACAGAACTAGAACTAAAAAAACTTAACAAAACTTAACGTCCAATTTTAAAATCAATATCTTCCTGTAGACTCTCAGCACTTACTCTTAGCATTACCAATTAGTACTTATATAAATAGTTTTTAGTAAATATGATAAGAATTTGGTTTTTACGTAGTTGAATTGCCTAGAGTGACTATATATACACTGCCTGCCACTTGAATAAGAAATCACATTTTTTTAACTTTAATTAAATATATCTCCTAAACTAAAGTTCAGAAAAAAATTACTTTTTGCGCAACCAAATTTCAGAGTGTTGACTTTAGTTTCCTGAAGAAATAAAAAATATACATATTTTGTATTACTAAAATTATGCATTTATTTAAAGACATGCATTTCTATGGTACTTTTTCGTGTGTCACTTAAATAAGGAATATTTTAAAACTAAGCAAACTATAATTTATTTTTAAATTTTAGGTTATAAAAATGAAAGTTATTATCTTCTAGCATTCAATTAGTAATGATTACTGCCACCATTTTTAGAAATAACCTCAAAAATGCGATTTGACATCGACTTGTAAAATGACTCTAAGTAATTTAGCGAAATTGAACTCCATGCTTCCGTTGTTGCATCCTTTAAGGATTTTATCGTCTCAAATTGTTTTCCTGCTTCAAAAACTTTTCTTGAAAGCCAACCCCAGACATTTTCCATTGGATTCAGGTCTGGTGAATATGGGGACCAATCCAAAAGTTGAACACCTTGTTGATTAATCCATTATTTTACTGCTCTGGCGGTATGAATCGGAGCATTGTCGTGTTGGTACGTCCAAGGTATGGGTTCAAAGAAATCACTCAATTTGGAAATGCTTCCTCCAGAATGTTTTTGTAAGTCGTTGCAGTCATTTTGTTGGATAGAAAAACCAATTCTATGGTACCACAATACGAAATGGCACTCCATAACATTATTCCTCCCTCTCGGCTATGTCTGCGGATCAAAAATAATTCCTCCTTATTTAGGTCATGGAAGTAATAGTTATACCCATCGGCACCATCAATATTAAACTTTTTTCCATCGGAAAATACCACTTTAAACCATTTGTCGGACCATGTCATTGTATTTTTGGCAAACTGTAGACGTTATGATTTGCGTTTTTCATTAAGTGGTTGTTTTTTTGCAGTTTTCGTCGGACTATGTATGGGGACGACTTTAAAATACGGTGCACTGTTCTTAGACTGGCACTGACTCCACTTTTTTCACGTATTTTTGATACCGACATGGCAGAGTTTGATGCAATTCTAAAAATTTTTATTCTTTCTTATGGAGATGTTGCCTTTTTCTTCCGCCCTTTCATGTTCTTTTCCATATCTTTCCACATTATTTAAATAATTGTACACAACTGTCTTTCCTCTATTAATTTTTTTGGCTATTTGGAACGGATTCTGACCCTGAGATTTTAAAATCAGAATTTTTTCTTTTTCAGAATTATTAGGAGCCTTACCACGTCCCATTTTGAATAAAAATTATTTAAAAACTATCAAATTAAAAATTCTCTAACCGTTAATATTGTAAAAAATTCAAATCATAGCCTTTCTGATTAATATTGAAAGAATTCCTTATTCAAGTGACACACGAAATAGTACCACAAAAATACATGTCTTTAAATTAATGCATAATTTTAGTATAACAAAATATGTATATTTTTTATTACTTTAGGAAACTAAAGCCAACACTTTGAAATTTGGTTGCGCAAAACAATTTTTTTTTTTCTGAACTTAATTAATTAATTAAAGTTAAAAAATGTGATTCCTTATTCAAGTGGCAGGCAGTATATATATATACATATATAGCACCAAAGGAAGCTGTTTTTCGTATTGTTTTCGCCTACAAAAGGCCCAGAACTGGAAAATGCGTATCAGAACAGAAAAAGGTCTTGTAAACCCCAGAAAAACAGTCATACTCACACAAAACATTTGGTAATACGTTTGTATGTACGTTAAATCTGTATATATTTAATTAAGCTCATTTATGTCCTCATTTACGCCCACTGCACTTTATAACCTTTAACAGTAAATTTATATTAAATACAGGATAATTTATCTCATTTAGTCACACATTCTGACATATTAAGTTCACTTATTCATATTATAAACATTCGAACATACATATAAACAGAGGAAGCTTTTGCTCAATGTGGCACATTTGTGTTGGCAAAGAAAATTCATGCTTTTATACCCACTATCAGAAAATGATGAGGGGTATATTGGGTCTATCATTCCGTGTGTAACATGTCGAAATAATCATCTGAGATCCCATTCTAGGTCCTCGTGGAAATCTAAGACGATCTAACGATGTACGTCCGTCTGTCTGCCCATATGTCTGTCTAAACTCGGTGACGGAGATCATAGGGGGACGAAATTCGGCTCAAATATTTTTCTTATATAAGGTTTGTTTGGTATTAAAAATGAGTAAAACAAAAAAGTTATGGATATATACTACAAAATACTACAAAAACAGGGTGCCCGTTGTAACTCCACTTTATATTTTTCGGCCGATATTTTTTACAAAAAAGTATGTACTTCAATAAAATTTTGTACAAATTTAGCAAAGTTTGCTAAAGTTTAAAAGGTTGCAGATGGTGGGTGATTTTGATTCGGCCAGGGCAAATATAACACTCTTACTTGTCAAATGTTCTAATATTACACACATTATGCACATCTATCAACATATCTAATGTTTGTGTGTATCTGTGTGTATGTATCTACTCAATTTGATGAATGGTTACGTGTAGTGGTATTTGAATTTTATTTACTGGTATAATTTAAGCTGATTTCTTTTTTCTGCCAAACTGTTTTGTTAGTTATCAATGTGAAAATATATATTATATTCATAATACATGCACACCATCGGCATACATAGATAGTGTGTGTATTTAGTTACTATAATTGTTGTTTGCTAAGGTTATTCATCTCTCATTAGTCTTCTTATCATCATCATCATCTAACAATTTAATTTGGTTCATCATATCATATAGGACGTAGTTCATGAACATGAACCTCATCATAAATGAGACAAAAGGGAAGTACTTTATATTCATTCAGTTATCAACTAGAATGTGTATTGTTCTATTCTAATCACTACGACTACTACTTACTAATCATATAATATTTCTAAGCAGGAACTATTTTTTATGAGTAGAATTCATATTAATTTCCATTTAATATTACAAAAAAAAAAAAATTGTATTGAATTCACAGTTGTCAGTTGATGGCTGGCTGGATTGTTAGTAGAATTATTGAAGTGCTTTAGAAAATGTTTATAATGGATTTTTTTCGAGCACATTACTTGTTTTTGCCAATGGATGAGTGATACATTTTTCTTTTTTTTGGCTTGTAATTATTATTATTGAATGCTTTTGTTAGGGGTGTAGATAAAGGGGGACCACGAAAAAGAAATATTTTGAATAGGAAGTTTTTATTGAAAGCTAGTTTCTAAGCCTGAATATTCCACGCCAGTATTAAATAATAAAAATTGATGTTTAAAAAATTAAAATAAAAATCCTTCCGCCATTAACCGCTACCCTTTTGATATACAAAATCTGTTTCCAATAGAATTTAAAGAGCAGCAACTTTAAAATATATTACATAAAATAAAAAATAAATCCGCGTATCACCGCTTTCTGATAGCTGTTCGGCTTTTTTTATTTCGGTTAAGGCTAGCTACAGTCCTTCTAAAACAGGGAACTAAGCCGACCTGCTCAAATTTGCCGCCACTTAATTTTTCAAGCCGCCGCCGGCATATCCCGGCTTAAACAACAGAGCCTTCTCAATGTAAGCTGTCGATACAATCAGCTATGCCGAAGATACAATCTCTATTTTATATTTTATTCTTTGTATAAATTAAAATGCAACGCTGCTACCTATACATATGTTTACCGTACTAAACAATTTTTTATCTGTTTTTGCTCCTAAAATAACTTTTGATTTTCTAAGAAAAACAACAAAAATACAAAAGCTATTAGTTTTTATTATAAATGAATCCTATTTTTTAATTTATTTTATTTAATAATAAAAAAATAAAATAATTTAAACCGACAGCCGCCAACAATTTTGTTTTAGCTTGGTTCTCTGTTCTAAAGTCCTTCTTCAAAATCCAGAATGTTTCAGATTTATATAGAGTGAAAACCTGGCCTGCGAAATGCTAAAGTTGCGGTAGTTTCTGTACAGTCTTCAAGGCTGATGAGAAGGACATGCTTTTTGTTACGAATGAATCACCAAGTGCGAAGTACGATTATAGTTGGAAATCAAACTAATACACGTGACCCTAAAAGAAGAGAACTAGTGTTGAATAACACATAACAGGACTAACGAAGAAGGTTGAGTTCTTCTCAGAATGTCCGTATGTTGGAACTATTGGGACTTAAAAGTTTAAAACTTTATGAGTCTGATAAAATATTAATTATGTCTAAAGCACACAAAACTAAAAGAGGCAAAATCTAAATAGCCTGCAATGCCATAAGAACAAAATTGAGAGATTTTCTTTAGAGTTTTAAGTCATTGGACCTCACGATAATTAAAACCTTAAGACTTTATGAGAACGCTAAAGAGGATGTACTCCGAACCGCTCGAATTTTTAAGAAATAATACGGAACATTTTTGCAAGACCTAGAATTATATAAGAGAAGAAAACTGATGGGCTTTTTGCATAACATCCAGATGTAGAAGTCAAGATATCCAGCCACATTAGAAGGCGGAACTTTTGGAAGCATAAGTGGCATATTATTACCATATGAACTAGTACGAACAAACGCTTCGGTACATGCTAAATGTTATGCTAACGTGGGGAGGAGAAAACAAGGCAGAAACTGAAAGAGAAGTATGTCAACTCAGCCAAAACTAAGTCTTAAGGCTTTGCAGATAGCAAAGATTAAGACAGCAAGGCCAATTAAAAAGCTTGACCTCAATGCCAGAGCTGCAAGTGATACTCATTGATCATTTTCAGGTTAAAAATACTTTGAATATTAATATGTTTTAACGCAAGAACTGAAATCGCTAACGAAGTTCCTTTTCGTAGGAACGAGTGAGTAAGGGTTCTACATCAGATATTGTAGGATGAAAGCATTTTTTTGGAACAATCGTTTCTAAGATTTTTAGGGTTCCACGAAAAGACTCCGAACAATAAAAACACTTGTTTTGATTGGTGGTTTAATAAGATGCGAACAATCAAGTAGAATCGCTATACATAAGCGTATGATTGATTGAAGATCCAATCTATAGCTTTAATATATATAAAATTGTCACTAAGCCTCGTACGTATTCTTTCAAAAAAATAGTCTTTCCCAAGGTTTTAAAATTACTTTCTTTTCAAAATCTTCTCAGATAGCAAAGTGTCTATTGAAAGGTAAATTCATTGTAGTTATTTGTTTCCCAATCACTTAACATAGCAGTCTTAAAATACCTTACCAGTTACTGTTTAAACTTTCTTATTATAGATATGTGAGCCCCATTTCTTGGAATACGAACATCATTTAGTTTTTCTCCTTGTAAAGATTCAACATATTTATAAACTAATCATAATGTGAAATAATATGGGAAGCCCTACTTAGGAATATGATATCTGAATGATTGAGCATACAATACAATCATCATTTATTATTTCAACCGACAGACGGACGGAATGACGGACATTGTTGTTTCAACCCTTACATATAAGTACCTCGAGTGTATAAGTTTTATGTCGCCTCAGGTGGACACCTACTTTAGAAACTGATATTTGGCCACTTGATCTTACACGTTTTTTTATCTCTTAACAGAAGAGTGAGCAATTTTAAGTTTGGGAGGGGGTCCCCACACATCCCTCAAGCGTGGAGCTATAGGGGCCCAAAGTAGGGTACCCCTGACAACTTTTAACGTTTGCCAATTTTTTGTTTCTTATTCGATTTTTATATCTTTTTAAAGCCCTATAAAAACGTGCTTGCTTGTGCTATTTATCTCTTATAGTTTTCGATTTGTTGCATTTTAATTACTTCAATTTTAAATACCTCCATTTTTCAAGTTCTTAGTCCATTTTCTTTTATATACATATACGCCAGTATTTATTTGAACTAGCATAATTTCGGTTCTGTAAAAGATATCTGTATAGAATGAAGAATTATATCAGCTAAGCAACATAATTTATTTGAAAAAATTAAATTCATACTTTTTCCAATAATTGGAGTTAAATTAACATTTTTTTAAAAAATTGGTTTTTAGAGAAACTATAAACGTTAGTTCAGAGATCTCAACGAAACTTTCTGTGATTATAGATTTTCTCATTTGCAATGATGATTTTAGATTTTTAAAAGAAATCCCACAATTCCCAAAAATTCCGAAAATTCCAAAAATGGGATATCTCATGTTTTCGCCCACAAAGTCCACATTCTTCCGATGTCAAAAGATAGCGATTGAAAACTCTAAAGAACACATTATAAATTTCGAAACTGCCTTATGTTTGCAGAAAAACTTTTTGGTTCACGGTAATAGCAACTACCTATTAAAGTAGTTTCTTGGTAATGAGGCGTCATTATCATTCGCCTATTCTGCATTACATAAATAATTACTCAATAGTATAATAGCACAATAAGATTGCAATCACGTGAATCAATTGATTATAGCGCTGGATTAACAATCAGAAGTTTGTTGGTTCACTCCATTCTGATGCTGTTAGTTTTTTTTTTTAACAAAATGTTTAAAAAGATATTTTATACCAAAAAGGTTTTTGTCACTTATAAAATTCAGTGGAACGTTAGTCACTAAAAACGAATAGTTGATTTGTGTCCAAGTTCAAAACTTACTGACGGCAAAATTTTTTCATTTTCGTTTAGGTACATATTTTTGAGTATCCCAAGAGTCTAAAAATAACTACATGAATTTGTGGACAAGTCGAACAAAACCAACTAGTTATTCAGGCAAAAAATAAGTAATTTATTTTTGTTTCCAATTATACCTGCTAGCTTACCAGGAAAGCAAAGTTTTTACTGGGTATAGACTAAAATCAAAACTTTCATATAAAATGGGTCAAATTTTGGAGGGTATATTGGGATTGTTTTCTATTGTAGAATCACTCTCGTGAAGACAAAAAAGGTATAAAATTATTATATGTTGTTAAAAAAATAACATTTTAGCGGTAAAATAGTGCAGATACTTCTTTGGCAATTAAATTTCCATTATTTTTAGACTCGATTAAGATACTGACTTTTCTTTATTTTCTTTATTCAATAGATAATTTTGTTCTTTAATTAGTTAGAAAGAAACTTAGTAACATATATATATATATATATTGGCTACTTCAATTTGCAAAATTGAAAATTGATTAAATAACAAAAGTAAGCACGCTTTTACACGCCTTATTAAGGTATGTCAGAGGTATCCTTCTTTGAGCCCCCATAGCTCCGCTCTTAAGGGACATGTGGGGCCCCCTTTTCAAACTTAAAATTTCGGCTAAGAAAATTAAAAAAATGTTTATGTGATAGAAACAACTGAAGCAGATTCTTGTTTAGTACGTCAAATTCCATCAAACTTTTTACACTAAAATTTTTTACCAACGAGTGTCATTTAAATTAAAACTTTATTTTGGGTTTCACAGTATTACCATTACTGAGCGAATTTTCGTGTACACTCTTTATATTATCAATATCTAATCTAATTTTTTATCTGGTCACTTTTTATTTTTTTCTCCTCGCTGGTTTTGTGTGTCATACTTCAATGGTCTTCTTGTATAACACTCAAGTATCTCTTTTAATTACTTAAAAAATAAAAGAATGAATGAAAAAAAAACTAAGTAAGTACTTAATTGATTAGATATTGTTAATATACATTATTTTATTTATTAAAACCATTATGGTTTAGAAATTGAGTTTAATAATCATTTTTTTTTTTTCTAAGAAAATAAAATTATGACAAAAAAATAAAAAATGAGGCCATAAAAAATTTTAGAACGAACAAAAAAC
This sequence comes from Protocalliphora azurea, assembly GCA_932274085.1. NCBI lineage: Eukaryota > Metazoa > Arthropoda > Insecta > Diptera > Calliphoridae > Protocalliphora > Protocalliphora azurea. The sequence continues at coordinate 155,167,511 of OW026520.1, forward strand.
ATATTGCCTTAGAAATATTTATGGTAAGATCTTAAAAATGTGTTAAAATATAATCAAGCTCTTATTCATAATATTTCATCTCTTTTTTATAAAAAAAAAGTGTGTATGTATGTGCACATATTGGTAAAGTCCTTCATCAAAGAATTTTTTCTTCCCTTAGTTGACAGTGATGAAAACATTTTTTCAAACAATTTCTTTAATAAGCAGAATATGTTTAAAATTAAATTCTATTCTAAACACTCAGTTTGTAGAGAGTTGTAGTACTATTTTATGTATGCATGTATGTTTGGTTTTTTAACAAAAATTTTATGTAGAAAAAAAAACGTGTAATTTATTTTCAAGAACAAATTTAAATTGTTTTAGACAATAAGCCATTTTAGCCACAATTAATAGCCATTATATTCACCTGTTAAATACATAAGAAAAATATAAAAATTCCAGGAGGAAATCAAGAATTGAATATAAGAATATTATGAAAAAAAGATGCAAAAAATCATTAACTTTGATAATTATTAATGTTTTAAATAATATATATATATATATATATATATATATATATTTTTTTTTTTTTTTTTTTTTTTTTTTGTAATAGAAATGGGAATATTATTTCAATTTAGCCCTTAATTTTTACCAGTGTATAATTTTCCACTTACCTTCCTCTAATACAAGTTAAACAATGCCTTATTGAAAGTTAAATGTTAAAAAATTTTGCCTGAAACCTTTAAAGGCAGCCGTTTTGTAACGTTCTCGTATCTCATACATGAAAAATGAATTTGTAAAATGTTTAATAAAATATTTAAACAACAGCAACAGAAGCTAAATTAAATAACATTTTTTTTAAATTTTGATAAAATTATTGACAAAGCAGCAGATGAAAACCGACAGCAGCAACAATAGCACAAGTTAAAAATGAAAAAAAAAAAAATAAAATGTCTGACAATATTAAAAAATTCTAATGAAGTCACTTGTCATTATGCTCTCGTTACCATTAAAATCATGAAATACCAATTAAGAAATAAGACAAGTAAAACAGGAACTAGTAACGGAAAAATACCAGGAAGAAATGAAAGTGGCAAACAAATGTCAACTTAACCGTTGTTATTTAAATGTAGCAACATCATCACATATGTAAAAATAAACATCAGGGTATGTTTTATTGTTTCAGAGAGAACAAAAAATACATACCAACAAATCCAGTAACAACAACCACAGAGAAAGCCTTAAAACAAAAGGTATATTTTAATAAGAATAGGTCTAAGTGTGTGTTTGTTTGTAAATTTAATATGAACACCTTTTCTGAAGAAAACCCTAAATATAACTTATCTAATGTACTCATACATACATAAAAACAAACGTGTCACATATGGCCTTAAAATAATACCAACATATGTACACATACTAACTTACATTTATTTAGATATTTACATATACATAGATAATCAAATGTTTACATTAAATCTAACATTTAAATGTGGTTTTAAAATGAAAATTTATTTTAATTTAATACATAAACACATACTGGTAGCAAAAAAAAAACAAGCATTAATTCTAGAAATATGTCTCTTTTGTTTTTAATCCCGTGTACATTCTTCACTCTAATGGGTGTGGCGGTAGTGTGTTTACATAAATGTTTGTGATTTAATACAAATTTTTCGATATAACGCTTCATAATTACAAAAATCCTCCGATAATAATATTTAACACTCACACATATGAGCAATTCCTTAAATTATTTAGTATTTGATATTTAAAGAAAATTCATCTAGGACTACAAAGTAGAAGTAGAACTGAACTAGAACTGAACTAGAACTATAACTAGAACTAAAACTGAACTAGAACTGAACTTGAAATGAACAGGGACTGAACTATAACTGAAGTAGATCTGAACTAGAACTTAACTAGAACTGAACTAGAACTGAACTAGAACTGAAATAGAACTGAACTAGAACTAAAACTGAACTAGAAATGAACAGTGACTGAACTATAACTCAAGTAGAACTGAACTAGAACTGAAGTAAAACTGAACCAAACTAAACCAGAACCGAACTAGAACTAAAGTAGAACTAGAACTAAAATTGAACTAGAACTATAACTAGAACTAAAACTGAACTAGAACTGAACTTGAAATGAACAGGGACTGAACTATAACTGAAGTAGATCTGAACTAGAACTTAACTAGAACTGAACTAGAACTGAACTAGAACTGAAATAGAACTGAACTAGAACTAAAACTGAACTAGAAATGAACAGTGACTGAACTATAACTCAAGTAGAACTGAACTAGAACTGAAGTAAAACTGAACCAAACTAAACCAGAACCGAACTAGAACTAAAGTAGAACTAGAACTAAAATTGAACTAGAACTGAACTTTTTTTATTTATTATTTCTTATTTTTTTTTTATTATTATAATTTCAAAAACAAACATAATTTGTATCTTAAGATTAATAATATTATATATAATAAAAATAGTTCAGTCCTAGTTCAGTTTTAGTTGTAGTTCTACTTCATTTCTAGTTCGGCTCTGGTTTAGTTTAGTTCAGTTCTACTTCAGTTCTAGTTCAGATCTACTTCAGTTATAGTTCAGTCCCTGTTCATTTCTAGTTCTGTTCTAGTTCAATTCTAGTTCAAATACTAAATAATTTAAGGAAAAGAAGTAGTATATATATATATATATATATATATATATATATATATATATATATATATATATATATATATGTTGTCGATGTGTTGCCATTGTAGGTTAGTGTTGTACTGAGTGATAACGATGTATTGCTATAAGTAATAGTTTGTGTTTTATCGACACTGCGTAAGTTGTTGACATGATTGTTGCTGATTGGAAAATTGTATTGATTGTAGTTAATAGTGATGTTGTTGGTCAACGTGTTGTTGATAATACTATTATTTGTGATTTGGGCAGAATCAGAAAGATTATAATTTTTTTCTTAGTATTTTGAGTAGCTGATTCTGTGTGTCCTACAATGTGTTGAGCTCCCCCATGCTGCTATTCCATGTCTAATATAAGATTCTACTATTGAAAAGTAGATTTGCTCAAGTCTACTTAAAAAAAACCAGAACTAAGCTAGAAAATAACTAGAACTGAATTAGAAGTGAACTGGAACTGAACGAGCACCAGAACAGAGTTAGAACAAGAACTGAACTAGAACTCAACTAGAATTGAATTAGAACTCGAACTCAACTACAACTTAATTTGAATCGAAATAGAAGGCAATAATATTCCAATACATTTTAATTGTCTCTTAATTTTTTTTTTTTTTTTTTTTTGAAATGTCTTATATTGAATTATAATCAAATTTACTTGTATAACATATCTAAATGTAAGAGATTACGTTGTTTTTGTTGTTACTTCATACACTTTCACATCAATGATTTTCACTTACTCATGCCGCTAGTCTGTCGCAACGAATATGTACAATGTCTAAACACTTGTGTAAATTAGAAACTTTGAATTTGCTATTAACCCATAGAGGGATGGATAGAAAACATAATCTAATTCGAAAATAAAAATACGAAAGGAGAACAAAGATTATTAATCGATAATATGAACTTACCTCCTTGTAATTTATAATTTTTGACGATTTTGTCAACAGAATTTAATTTCTTGATTTTCTCAAAAAAAAAAAATAAACAAAAAGCTTTAATATTTTTTTCTTCTTTCTTGTTTTAATCATTACATACTTTTTTTCCATTTCAAAGGTTAAACAAAATAAATCTTTATTTGCATAAATTGTGTGTATGTGCTTGGATAGATTTATTTGGGTTTGTGCTTATGGAAGTATGTGTATATGTGTTTGTCAAGTACTTTTAAGCTGTTGAGTTGTACATGTCATGTTTATAAATGTATTTGTAATTGTTATGAATTCCATAATTAGTCAAGCAATTTAATAAAATTAATGTCTTACAATTTATACATTCAATGCCTTTAAGGGCTTTATTTTAACATATGAAATTAAACATAAGCATCCTTGAATAAACACACACATACATTGATGCATATTTATAGATAAAAATATAAGTGTATTTGCGTGACTAAAACAAAGTTGTAACTTAAATATCTATTTATTTAAGATTTATGCATGTTAAATAACTAAATAAAATTAAAAAAAAAAAAAAAACAAAAAATGTTTATAAAATTACTTAATATTTTTCTGCTTCTTTAAGATTCAGAAAAAGCCTAAACTTCTTTTGAATAAATACTACTTCTTGATAGCATAAAGAATTTAGATTATTTATGGATTTTTTTTATTTCCTCCTTGGTTTCTTCTTCCTTCATTTTGTTCCTATTTCAAGTTCAAAGTTCATACGTTTCTAAAAAGAAATTTATTTTGGATTTATTCTTCTGTAAAAATGTAGTTTTTCTTAAGCACAATTTTATTAAATTCTCCACATGTCATTCAAAGGACGGAAGAATGTAAGCATGCGTGTGCATGTGTTCAGGAGATGAATGAGTGTATGTATGGTAAGGAATTCTGTGAATATCACTCATACGCAATGCGGAGTGTCTAAAGTATTTTTTTTTTTTACATATCACATATACATTTAGAAGTTGTAGTCGTTGTCTTCCAAAAAATAAAAAACTATGCATATATAGCATATGAACGTTTGTTTTGTATTTAAGTTAGCTATGTATATGTATTATATATTTCTGTACATGTATAATATATATGAGTGTAGAAATGTGACAAATTCTTATCATATTTCCTTTTATTAAAGTGAACTGAAAAATATTTTCAAACTACTGTTTTCATTTAGTCGTTAACATTTCCCTTCTAATTCAGTTCTAGTTCGGTAGTTCATTTTTAGTTCAATTCTAGTTCAATTCTAGCTGAATTCTAATTCAATTCTAGTTCAGTTTTAGTTTAGTTCTAGTTCAATTCTACTTCAGTTCTAGTTCAGTTCTAATTCCATTCTATTTCAGTTCTAGTTAGTTCCTGTTTCGTTCTAATTCAGTTCTGGTTCAGTTCTAATACCTTTCTAGTCCAGTTCTAATTCCGTTCTAGTTCAGTTTTAGTTTAATTCTAGTTCAGTTCTGGTTCAGTTCTATTTCAGTTCCAGTGCTGTTCTAGTTCAGTTCTAGCTTTCAGCTCAGTGTTAGCTCACTTCCAGCTCAGTTCTAGTTCAGTTTTAGTTTAGTTCTAGTTCAATTCTACTTCAATTCTAGTTCAGTTCTAATTCCGTTCTATTTCAGTTCTAGTTAGTTCCTGTTCTGTTCTAATTCAGTTCTGGTTCAGTTCTAATACCTTTCTAGTTCAGTGCTAGTTCAGTTCTAATTCCGTTCTAGTTCAGTTTTAGTTTAATTCTAGTTCAGTTCTGGTTCAGTTCTATTTCAGTTCCAGTGCTGTTCTAGTTCAGTTCTAGTTCAGTTCAAGTTTTATTCTAGTTCAGTTTAGTTCTAGTTCGCTTTCAGCTCAGTTTTAGCTCACTTCCAGCTCAGTTCTAGTTTAGTTTTAGTTCAGCTCTAGTTTAGTTCTAGTTCAATTTTAATTCAGTTCTAGTTCAGTTCAAGTTCAATTCTAGTTTATTTTTAGTTTAGTTTTAGTTCAGTTCTAGTTCGATTTTAGTTCATTTCTATTTCACTTCTAGTTCACTTCCAGTTCATTTCCAGTTTACTTCTAGTTCCATTCTAGTTCAGTTCTAATTCTAATTGAAATCTAGTCCATTTTTAGTTGAAATCTAGTTGAATTCGTCATCAGTGCTCTTTTTAAATAACTTTTCCGATTGTCTTTATATTTTTTTTTTTTTTTTTCAAGGAATACATACAGTATCATGACATGCACATATGTTTGTGTTGGCTTCGTTATTAAAACATTATTTGCGTACAAAACTTTCATATGAATGAGTGAATGAGTATCATTTCAGTATATTTTTATATGAAAGATTGTGTAAATAAGTTTATGCCAAAAGGAAACAATTTAAAAAGCAGCAAAACCAAACTAAACAGCTGTATTAAATGGGTTTTAAATTATTCTTTTATTTAGTTTTTTTAGTTCACATTCCTGTCGAACACAAAAAATTTTAACAGAGTCATATTAATAATTATAAATTCTAGTCATAATACTATACAAAATATGTAACTAAAGAACATAACAATTTTTGTGAAAAAAATAAAATTGTATTTTAATACTTTTTATTGCGCTCAGGCACAATCATGTCGATGTAGACTACGTATATATTTGTAAAATATCTGCATAACTTTTTTGTAGAAGTTGCAAGAAAGGAGTTTTTTGTTTTATGTTTTGAAATAATTACTTAATTGTTTTTGTTTTTGGTTACAATTCTTTTGTTAGTCGTTCGTTCTTTCTTGCTAGTTTAGTTTTAGAATTGTTTATATTCCCTGACATGTCATATAATTTGAACAAATTATTACTTGACATGACATGCTTTAAGAATTAAAAACTACACCAAAAAACTTTTTATAATTATTAAGTCATAAACATTATATTTTATAGTTTTCTACATATTTTTTTTTAAATCCTTATACACATATACATGTGTTGGTGTGCATGTATGTATGTTGGCTATATTAAAGTTTATATAATTTCCTTTTCATAATGAATTTTCTGGCACTTGGAATTATTTTGTCGTTTTACTTTTGTGGTTTTTATTATGAGATTTTCATTTATTTTCAAGTGCATTTATTTGTCAACCATTGTTGTTTTGTGGTTATACATTTTCAGCAATAAAACCATAATTTTGTTTTCAAATAGTTGATGGCTCAGTTGGTTGTTTTAAGTTTAATGATTTCGTCTTGTGATTTGTTAAGGTTATATTTCATTTCATGGCTTGCTGTCATTATTCCTTTTGGTTAAAAAAAAAAAAAAACTAATTAGTATTAAAGAAAAATACAACAAATATTTAGAAATGAAATAACATTTCGTTTGTTTCTTAAGATTTATTGTGTTTTGTTTTAGTTCAACTTAAGCTAATTTCAAAAAGATGAAGTAAAAGAGGAATAGAAATGCTTTATTGTCAACCAGCATTTCTAAATTGTGATAAAGTTCAGAAATTAACTCTTCTAACTATGCAGAAATTAAACATGAGAATTAATTATATATATTTTACATATAAAGGCTAATACATTTAAATTTAAAGACTTAAATAACTTAATATTTATATTGTAACAATAAGGACCCTTCAATATTGCAATATCTCCATACTTTGGGAAACTCTGTAGTGACCACATTTAAGAGGTAAATTTGTAACCATTTTTTTTTTTTTTTTTTTTATTGTGAGTTTTTTAACATTTAACTTAATGAGCAAAATGTTTATAATTTCTACAATTTAAAAGTGTTATTCATTTTAGATTTTTTGCCATTTCGTATAGCCTTTAATTTAGGTTTTAAAATGCACGAATAATTATCATTTCATGTTTAGAAAATTTATATTCAAGAAGGTCATCATGAAGTGGAAAAAAATATTTCTTTGTATGTTTTATAAACAAAAAGTAATAAGAAAGTTATAGAAGGTTAAGCCCGACCATATGAGACCCCATTGTGTACGTCCATCAAAATTCGTGTAGGGTTGTTATTGTGAACTGATACTTTTACTGAGTGTGAAATAAAACATACGAATACAGAATATTACGTTAATACTAACATTTATATGAATTTATGCACTTTAGGGTGATTCCCGAAAGTGGGCTTATATGGAAGCTATGGTAAATTATAGAGCGACGGACAGACATCGTTGGATGGACTCAAAAATTGATTCTGAGTCGATTGGTATACTTTAAGGTGGGTGTTTGATGATTTTTATGTGCGTTACAAACATTAACACAAACGCATAATACCAAACAAACAATGCTTAAAGGTATAGGTGAACTAGAACTGAACGAAACTAAAATCTGAGTTAGAACTGAAGATAAAAGCGGAACTTGAAGCTGAATTATAATCTGAATTAGAATTTTAATTAGAAGTTGAATTAGAGCTGAACTAGGACAAAACTAGAACTAAGCTAGAATTGAACTAGAACTGACCCAAACTAAAACTGAACTAGAAATGAACTAGAACTGAACCAGAACTAAATCAGAACTGAAGTAGAACTGAATCAGGACTGAACTGGGACTGAACTAGAACTTAATTGGAAGTGAATTATAACTGAACTAGAACTGAACTAAAACTGGATTAAAACTGGACTACAACTGAACCATAGCTGAACTAGAACTAAGCTAGAACTGAACTGGAACTGAACTAGAATTGAACTAGAGCTGAACTACAACTGAAATAGAACTGAACTAGAACTCAACTAGAACTAAATTAGCACTGAACTAAAATATAATTAGAACTCGAAAACCCCCTTTATTAATTTTTAAGTTGAAATCCTAAATAATTTCAGAACATGTTTACTCCATCAAAGATTTTTATTTTGCTTTAAAAAAACATGCTTTTTTAATATTTGAACATGTCAGTCATTATAAATAGCACATTAATAAATTCTAGAAAATTCAGTAAATTCTATTCATACATTAACAATACCTAAACAAAATACGGAAACAAAAGAATCTGGATTATTTTTGCACGTCTAAACTACGCCTCCGTTTTACACAATAAATAAAATATTTGATATTTTATTTTTATATAAATATTTCTTTATATAAATATATATAATTATTTTTTGCTTGTTGTTTTTTATTATTTGTTTAGTATTTAAAATACCCATTGGGATTGGTCCATTTATGTTTTTATAATGCACAAACAATCAGAAGATAGGAAAACATATTTTTCTAGATATAAAATAACAAAAACAATAATATATATAATAAGGGACAAATACCTAAAAACGTGCAAAAAAGATTTAGAGAGATACACACAGACAGATATAAACAGGAAATTTAAAAGATTCATTTTGTGCTCATGCATATTAACAAAAGTTTTGCATGTGTTCGTATTAGTAATGGGTATTTCCGTTTTTTTAAAGGACTGTCTATAAATGTATATACATATGTATGTGATTGAATACATAAGTATGAGTGCTTATTTAAAGGTGAGTGTATTTGTAAGTTGTTTTGCTTCAGCTTATGCTGTATATGTTAAACAAGTGTTCAGGTGTCAGTTGTAGTTAGTCAATCACCTTTTTCACATGTCTATAGATTTATTTTTTATTTTATTTTTGAACTAAAATGTGTTTTTGTTTTCTTTGGTTTTGTGTTTTCTTTTTTTTTATTATTCCCTCTATACAAAGATGATAGGTGAAAACAAGGCAATCCATGTATTTTATGTGAAAACTGTAGCTCCTCTCTTCCTTTATGGTTTTTAAGGAGAAAAAAATAATAAAAACAAATTTAAGCCTCTAGCTACAAAGTAAAAAATGAAAAAAATGAAGTATGTTATCTTACACATATTCACATACTACACACTTATATTTCTATATGATTTACCAACACAAACTCCATTCTCCTAAGACATACAAATCGTAAACTATTCGTTTCGTATTGGTTTTGGTTAGGAGATTTTTTTGAAATAAAGCAGTAATTTTTTTCAGTTTTTTTTTTTTTTTTTTTTTTTTTTTTGTAAAGCTTTATAGTGAAAAAGCCTTAAGGGATTTTATTTTTTTGTTATTTTCATTTCTTTACAAATTGAAATTTTTGTTTCTTTCTGTCTAAATGAAAAAAAATGCTTTATTTCTCTTTAAAGTACTTAAGAATATAAATACCGAAGAACAGAATTTAAAGACGTTTAAACAAAGGTCTAAAGTATTTTTGTATTTGTTTGTTGTTTGTTGTTTATAGATTTGAACGCATTTTCTTCTTTCACTCATTTATTATTTTATTTATCCTTACAGGCTTTTATGAAATTACATTAAATACTTATTAAAAATACTAAAATATTACGAATTTAGGAAATTAATTATTGTTAATTTAATTAGGTCTTTACTTATTGAATAATCAATCATATTATAAGGATTATTATAATCGCAGCATAGCCTTATTAATGGGTCAGCTTTAGTAAGGTTGGTTTGAAATGGCGTAATTAGCGTTGGGGAATATTGAACTTTATGTTATTTAATAGAAAATCAGAGCATATTTCATCATTAATAAGGTTTATTATAAACATTACATTAAGCATAACTCTTCTGCTAGTCAACGTAGAAAATTTTATTAATTTAAGTCTATCAGTATAAGATGGAAGATTTATTGCTGGATTTCATGGTAATCTACGTAAACAAAATAGCAGAAATTATTTTTGAGCGGACTCAATTCGTTGAACATGAATGTGGTATAATAGAAACATATTCTAAAATAGGTCATACTAAAGACGTAAATAGCTGTTTGGTAATGTACGGATCATAATATTCCCTTGCCCATCATTCTAAAAATGCTAATACAAATTATTTGTAATCATAGTAATGCGAGAAGTAAAATTCAATTTACAGTCAAGCATATCTAAAAAGTTATTAACAGATTCGAGCTGATAGTCTGGAAATGCTCATACATTTATATTTTTATAAGTTTAATTCCATCAAGCTTTGGCGGCACCACAAAAAGAAATTGTTCAGATAAGATTGTATAAAAACATGATCTACATAATGCTTGTAGCTTAAAAGGATTCTTACGTCACACTGTATCCCATTTAAGAAATGAAATGGAAATAAATCTGCAAACTGCGAACAGCTGGTCCACATTCAATGAAATTTTACACAGCAATAGTAGAAGTAAAGCGTAGCTTAAGTTTTGAACTTGGACTATACGAACATTACGGGAGCGGGTCGGCAAGGTCTCAATGTTGGACACCTCGCATATGAAAAAAATTTAAAACTCTCCTAATTCGCTATATCTTAACCGATTTGTACGACTTTTTATAAGTAAATTCTGCTGGTCGAAATCCACAAAAAACATCTATGTATAGATAGGTTATCTATTTTAGTTTACGAGATATTAAGTTACAAAAATTAAAACTTTTACTTGTGGACATACCTTGATGAAGTTTTTCCCTATAGGGGGTCCAAATATTTTTTTGTTTTATTAACAATATATAGCAGAATCGTATACTGAAAGAATTCTGAAGAAAATCTTATTCAACTGAAAGTTATACGCATTTGAATTTGAACTTTTAAAAAGTCGATTTTTCCTTTTTTTTCAAAAAATTAATCACATTCTTTTTTATTTACGAAAACATTTCTTAAGTAATATATATAGTATTTATTTTTTTCTAAAAGACAATTTAAGGCAAAATAGTTTGAAGAAAAAAATATACGAAAAATATATATATGAATAATTGGGAACCAAGGTCTACCGATCTAGATCTATTTTTTCATAAATTTCCAGTTTTCACCTTAATTTCTCAAATTTCAAATCTATTTTTTTTAGTTCCCTGGTAATACAAAATTTTGCTCCCCCATTATGGGTTTTGAAAAATACAATTTTTGGAAATTTTTTAAAGTTTTTTGAGAATTGCGGGATAGCTTTAGTTTCGAATTAAACCTCAAAAAGTCTATTCAGATGTGAAATTTCATTAAAAAATATTTATTAATAAAAATTTTATTGCATAATCAAAAATGAATAAAAGCATAAAATCTCGACTCAATGCCTTTTAGGTGTCTTTTTGCAAAAAGTCTTCAAGAAATTTTCGTATTATAAAAAAAGTCTTTATAACAAGTACTCAGTTATTAAAAAATTAAAGTCAAATTAGATTTTAGAATTATACCAAAAAACTGTTCATCTCAAATTAATTTTGACCCATACATATATTTTTCTTCAAAAAAACTTTTGACCATAATTTTTCTATTTTTTCTATCAATGAGTCTATATCTTTGACTTTCGTTGCCATCTGAGTTAAAATATAGAAATAATAAATGGTGTATATTAGAAAATTATAAATATTTTTCTCATTAATATTTTGAAGAAACTAGAAGTTCAATTTTCATAAAATTTTCGCAACAATATGACAAGACATGTGATCAGCCGAAATTGATAATAAAAAATCTTTATCATATCACTGTTATTAACCAGCGCCGAAAGTTTTGCTGTAATTTTATTTTGCATACTAGTAAAGAAGTCTACAAACAAATTGCTAATAGTATTATTGTCACAATATTCATAACTTTTTTATTTCATTGCAATTTTTCTTTTAGAGTTGAAAAAATTGTAAAATGATTTGGGATTAAGTTTAAAATCATCTTTCCTCGACATGTTACTTACATAATGACAAATAAAATATACCCCCCATGGTGGGTATAAAAATATGACTATGACTTTTAGTGCTATTGGCTTTATGACTTACGAAGTTTTGGAGACGATTTTGACGGGGAGTTAAGGCAATTAAGTTGTTTAAATTAATCGAACTGGTTTCTATAAACAGATTTTGCATGTTTATAAAAGAATTTTTTGTGCTCTGGAAAAAAACGTTAGTATTAAGCACTAATTTTTTGGTCATGCATTGTAACACCATGTAAGCCTTTGGTTTTGCAGACAGCTTCAGCAAACAAACCTGACATTCTGACACATTCTATGACAAAACCAACAAACTACCATTCTCTCATTACCAGATGATGAAGAGCAACATTTATTGAGACATTTCATTTTATCGGTCATAATAATTTCTTGAAGTTTATGTCGATAATGCAGTTTGTCAATAAAAATGCATCACTGAGTTGTGAACGGATTTGGTAGCACTGTTTAGAATGACAGAATATATGCAGCTGATATTTATTGGAAACAGATGATCAGTTGTTTATTTTGGCGGAATTTGAGAATTGAAAATATAGTTTTTATGGTTGATTTTTTTTTTTTTTTTTTTTATTATTACAAACTTTGATATGAATTTTTTAGTAAAGAGAATTATATGAGGCTTTAATTAACAAATTTAAGAGAGTTGTATTAGTTTTCGTATGTTTATTTTATTTGTACAAATATTAATATAAATTTGTTTATTTGAAATAAAACTTTAAATAGGTTCACTATGTTTAACACAATAACACTAAACTGACACTATTAAAGCTTTTTCAATAAAACTACAGATTTTATAATGTCTTTAATTAAAAGTAAAATACAAAAAAAAATGCAGAGAGAAATATTATACGTATTTGTTCTTCATTCTAAAAATTCTACAGATAACATTCTCTTCTTATTTATATATTAAGGTAACAATATTTACAAGCATTCTTTGAAATAAATACCTTAAAAAATATTTATAAATGAAGATAGAAATAATTTGTTATACAACACTATTGAAGGTAAGTATAATAATAAACAAATTTAATGTTTTGTGAAAAAACACTTTATAAGAAATATTTATGTAGTTAATAATGAAAAAATGTTGTTATAGATTTTCAAATACTGTTAAATATCAAAACTTTTTTCAATGCATTTGAAGAAGTTTTCGAAACATTTATTTAAAGAAATTAAATATATTACAAGCATTTTAAGTTTGATCCTTTTCGGTCATAATAAAACGCTAACATTTCCTTTCAGATACATTAGATGAAACTGTTGGACAAAACTTATTTACAGCTAGCACAGGTATGCACCATAAAAATTTATAGGAGGCCTAAGGATATTTTCACAATAATTCCTATAATAAAAATTATATATTTTTAGGTATTTATTGTACTTATGAAGGACGGTCGTCGTTAGATCGTCTTAGATTTTTACGAAGATCCAGAATACGGGTTCTTATTTCGACATGTTAAACACAGAATGGGATACAAAAAGTACCAGATTTCAGAAATAATTTATACCTATTAAAAAAAAAAAAAAAGAATCGTTAAAAAAAAATAAATTTTCCAATAAGTAAAAATATTTTCTTAAAAAGTACCAATTTTACCAAAAAATTAACGAATTTAAAAAAGGTTATAATTATTCAATAAAGTACTTTTTGGGACAATTTTTTTTTTAATTTTATTTTTATGTGTTTTAAACTTGTTTAGTTCAGTGAATTTTTATAATACTATCCCGCAAAGCTTGTCTGCAGGAAATTTTAATAATATTTATGGGTATTTTGTTTAGAACTGTGAGTAATACGATGGGCAGAATGTTTCGGCCACACTCATTTGTAAAACATTGAACTTTATATCTTCCTTGTGATTTTATTCTTGTGTTATGTGTGTGTTCAATTATTTGCAAAAATCGACTGCCATCATCAAATTCTTTCATAAGTGTTGTGTGGTATATGTTTTTGACATTCATAATGTTTAGGTGTTTTGCCAAGCTGTTTGTTTTAGGAACATTGGTGGAATCGGTAGTGGTGTTGGGATTGTTCTGGTAGTAATGGTGATGTTTCTTCCATAAGGTTATAAGCAGGCCGTCTTGGGTTTTTTGTAGTGTGCTGTTATATCTGAGATATCCCTATGCTGTTATTCCGTGTCTATTATTATTTTCCAAGAAAAAAGTACCAATTTTCCAAAAAAAAAAAATAATATTTTCCAAAAATTTTACATTTTCTCGAAAACGTACAAATTTTAAAAAAAAGTATTAATTTTTAATAGTAAATTATTAAAAAAAAAATGTATGCGTTTTCAAAAAGGTACCAATTAAAAAAAGAACTACGACTTTTGAAATGGGTGATCCATTTCGAGGTTCCCTACTTTTTTAAAGAAAAAAACACAGAAAATTCAAATTTAATGGGGAATGTTTACTATCATTTGAAAGAATATTTTTTGGAATCTGTTTTTTGAAGATTATGTCTATCAAATGTTGGCCGTTGCTACGTCGCAGAAGGTCCATCCGTTGAGTCCATTTTTCGATCACTCGTTCGAGCATTTCGACTGGTAACTGGCGAATGACACGCCGGATGTTTTCCTCCAAGGCCTGAATCGAAGCGGGTTTGTCCGCATAAACTTTAGACTTTACATATCCCCACAGGTAAAAGTCTAACGGTGTGATATCACACGATCTTTGGTGGCCAATCGACCGGCCCAAAAAGTGAAATTATGTGCTCACCGAAGTGTTCTCTCAATAAATCCATTGATTGATGCGATGTGTGAGAAGTGGCGCCGTCTTGCTGAAACCAAATGTCGCCAAGATCACGAGCTTCAATTTCAGGCATCAAATAGTCTGTTATCATGGCACGATAACGGTCGCCATTGACGGTTACGTTCGCACCGGCATCATTTTTAAAGAAATATGGACGGATGATTCCTCCGGCCCACAAACCACACCAAACCATTGTTTTTTCTAGATGAAGTGGCAGTTCTTGAATCTCTTCAGGTTGCTCTTTGTCCCAAATGCGGCAATTTTGTTTGTTTACCTACCCATTGAGCCAGAAATTGGCCTCATCGCTGAACAAAATTTGCGTCGAAAACGTCGGATCTCCTTGGAACTTTTCAAGAGCCCATAGAGCGAGGCGATGTCGTTTGGGACGGTCGAGCGGCTTCAATTTAAGATCTCGACGTAAAATGCGCCAAGTCGTTCCATACGTCAGTCCGAGTTGCTGCGAACGGCGCCGAATCGACTCTCCACGGTCTTCGTGTGCACTCTCAGCTACGTCCGCTATATTTTCTTCACAGCGTGCTGGACGTGGTCTATTCGGTCGAATATTATCCAATAATGAATGCTGGGTCTCAAAATGGGTGATGGTGTTGCGAATAGTACGCTCAGTAGGCCGATTATGTTGACCATATGTTGAACGAAGGGCACGAAACACATTCCTCACAGAACGTGAATTTTCGTAATAAAGTTGAACGATTTGTAAACGTTGTTCAGGCAAAAGTCTTTCCATTATGAAATTCCAAACAATACTAAACAAAAATAACATGACAGCATGACACGACTCACACGTGATCTGTAAAAAAAGGCTATTGAAAAAAGTATCTCTACTTTAATCACCCTTTATATATATATATATATATATATATATATATATATATTAAAGAATTACACGAATTTTCCACGCAAAAATTTAAAATTTTTAGATATAAATTAGTACAATATATACTATATTTTAGATAAGTGCTAATTTTACTAATTAAAAAAAAAAAATATGAAAAAATTTCAGGAAATAGTACCAGTTTCCCAAATTGTTAATAATTTTCAAACTAAATTATAAATTCTTCTATACAGTAATACATATTTACCCTTTTTTAAATTGTTTTAAAATTTGGAAAAGAAGTCAAAAATTGTTGGTGTGATAAAATATTTCCAAAAATTGTTTTGTTGTTATTATGCCTGAGTTGTGTAGAGTAAATTGTGGTAATTTCTTAAAAAGTAACGGTATTTATTATTTAGGCTTAATAATTACCATTGATGGTCCAAAATCTTGTCTTTAAGATAATGTGAAATCTCGTGAAACAAACAACTTTAATAAGTCGCAAAAATCTAAAAAAAAAGATGGCCAAAATGATGAAAAAAAACCATTTAAGATTTATCTAAAAGAAGATTTAAAATGATACATCATCATTTAAATTTATATTAGAGTATAATAATGTTTAAAAAATCTCGTAATCTTTAATAAAAAGAATCCCTTATATGAAAATAGAAACATTTGAAAGAGAAATTAGCAAAAATCTTTCATAAAAATTTAATATCGTTTAAAATATTAACAACATTCTCAGTAGTTATCTATTTCTTCAGGGAGAAAGTATGAATTTTGAAAAGGTTATAATGCTCGCATTGTAGAAAGGGTAATTCAATATTTCCATAATCGTTTTTCTGCAATATAATATGCGTTTTCTAAATGTTACCAGACTACATTATTATCGATTTTACTTTTGTAATGAATTTTCTATGTAATTCAAATAAATCAACTATTTTTCAAAATTGCGAATTTTGCTACAAAAAAAAAACAATTATAGAACCAATGTATTATTCACTTCTTATAATGCGAATATCACAACCATTCTAAAAATCATACTTTCTACATATTTCAGGCATTACAACAACAAAACTATTTTTTCAAAATATTTTATAAACTATTTTTTCAAAATATTTTTATAAAATTTAAAAAAGTGTAGATAAATATGACAAATTTCCAATAAAGTATTATTTATCAAAAAGGTGCAAAAAACAAAAAAGAATATACCATGAAATTTGCCGTAAAGATTGATACCTATATTGATATATTTAAGGCCTATTCCGGCAGGACATTTATATGGGGTATAAGTAAAATAATGGACCGATCAAAATTAATTTCAATAGACTTCGACCTTGTGTCAAATTTCATCAGTAAATCTTTAAAATTCATTAAGATTTACCTGTACTTTGTTCACAAGGTTTGCATGGACAGCCATGCAAAGCAAGCATACGGACGGACAGCGTCAAATCGACTCAGAAAGTGTTTCAGAGTCGAACGGTTTACTTTAAGGTGAGAGTTTGAAGATTTTTTTTTTTTTTCTGTGCGTTACAAACATTTGCACAATTGCAATTTTTAAACCCCCAACTACCTATGGTGGTGTAGGGAAATAAAAATACCCATTATCCAAAAAAAAAATCCTTTTAACAAGACAGTACACATTTCAAAAAAAGGTACTTACTTTCAGAAAATGTACCCAGCAATTTAAAAATTAAATTTTAAAGTAATTAAAACTGGTAGAAACAATAGATTGCTTACTTAATTGAGCAAAGCTTTCTTATAAAATTGCTTCTAGGTAAGCAGAATATTTTGATTCATACTTATTTTCAAAAAAGTAATAAATTAATAATTAGCAATTTAAAAAAAAATACACTATAAAAAAGTTGCGATTTTTCAAAAAAAGGTATCAATAAATAGATTTTTATGTAAAAAAACAAAAATCTTTTGTAAAACTGTTCACCCCTTTCAGGACCATAAGATAATGGGAAGTAAAGTAATAATTTTAACTATCCATTGCTCAAAATCATATATTCAAATCAAAATATGAAAATTGGAAAACAATATTTTGAAAAAAATTTTTTTTACGTTATTGTTCAGTTTTATGTATGTATTTTATTATTATTTTTTTTTATATAAATCAATTTCCTGTAAATATATTTAGACATTTAAAATTATTGGCATGGATAATTTTGATTTTATAAATGACATTTATTGAGATTTTTATAGAAAATATAATTTGTTTTTATTGTCATTTCTAAAAAATTTGATCTATTTTGAAAAATAGTTAAAATGAAAAGTAGATGTTGGAAAATTTAATCCTATAAGACACGAGAATTTATGAAAATATTTAGAATTTTTTGTGAATTTTCAAAAAAAAAATAAATTTGTTTTACTTTAATTTGTGTAAAAAAAAATAATTTTTGAACATTGTTGAATTTTAAATATATTATAATATTTAAAAACATTTTATTTTTCCAGCCCAGGTATGAATCAGTCTGTCCAGGTTCGTTTCGAAGGTCTGCTTCCTTTGAAAATAAAAACACAAGTATTTCCTTAGATGGTAATAGAAATTCAGAACAAAGTTTTTATTTATGAAACCTTAAACTACTTAATGCTACGAAATGGTTCGGATATTCTCGCGGCGAAATACGAGGCTACGTTAAAACAATGAAGTGTTGATACCTTGGTACGATGAAGCGTTGATACGATAGTGCGGTGAAAGAGAAAAAGGAAACTGGTAAAATATAGAAGAAAAACAATTTTCTTTCTTATTCAGTTTTCGGAATCGGCAAAACTACTTCGCTCTTCAGAAGAATTCGGAAGTTCTCAAGTTTGGTAAATATACAAAAATAATTACTTCGGACTCAAAAAATTCGGAGGCTTTGAGTTCGGCTAACTATGAATGCAAAGTATGAAAGTAACTACTTCGGACTCAAAACAATTCGAAGGCTTTGAGTTGGGCAAACTACAAACTACTTCAGACTCAAAAGCATTCGGAGGCTTTGAGTTCGGCAAACTATGAATGCAAAGTACGAAAGTAACTACTTCGGACTCAAAAGAATTCGAAGGCTTTGAGTTCGGCTAACTACAAATGCAAACTACTACGGACTCAAAAGAATTCGGAAGCTTTGAGTTCGGCTAACTACGAGTGCAAATTATTTCGGACTCAAAAGAATTCGGAGAGTTTGATCACAGGTAATTACGAATGCAAACTACTTCGGACTCAAAAGAATTCGGATGCTTTGAGTTCGACTAACTATGAGTGTAAACTACTTCGGACTCAAAAGAATTCGAAGGCTTTGAGTTTGGCGAACTACGAACGCAAACTACTTCGGGCTCAAAAGAATTCGGAAGCTTTGAGTTCTGCTAACTACGAGTGCAAATTATTTCGGACTCAAAAGAATTCGGAGACTTTGATTACGGGTAATTACGAATGCAAACTACTTCGGACTCAAAAGAATTCGGAGGCTTTGAGTTCGACTAACTATGAGTGTAAACTACTTCGGACTCAAAAGAATTCGGAGGCTTTGAGTTCGGCTAACTACGAGTGCAAACTACTTCGGACTCAAAATAATTCGGAAGCTTTGAGTTCGGCTAACTACGAGTGCAAACTACTTCGGACTCAAAAGAATTCGAAGGCTTTCAGTTCGGCTAACTACGAGTGCAAATTACTTCGGACTCAAAACAATTCGGAGACTTTGATCACGGGTAATTACGAATGCAAACTACTTCGGACTCAAAAGAATTCGAAGGCTTTGAGTTCGACCAACTATGAGTGCAAATTACTTCGGACTCAAAACAATTCGGAGGCTTTGAGTTCGACTAACTATGTATTCAAAATAGATAAACTACAGTTAGTAAAAACTATGACACGTGCCTATGTTTAAGAGCGGATATCGGGTTATATTCGGAAGGTACCTCGGTGTCATGCAGAAGTGCTGTACGAACACCAATATCAGCTCCGCTTTTGTCCCAAAACTTTAACTATATAAGTTAAAAATAAAATAAACTAAATAGGAATTATAATGCGTACCAGCAAGAATAACACAACAAAATGGAATGAAATAAACAATACTGTACCTTAGGGTGGTTAAGAAAATAGCAGCATTGTACATTAGTATGGTTAAGTTAAATAAAGTTTGTATAAAAGTGGATTTGTAACGGCACGTTACAATATAATTGTTTTTCAACAAAATTTCTATGGGTATAGATAATCTAGTTGAAAGTGTTCTAGATTACAAATCTTCAAGCCATGGTTCATATCGACGTAGAATCCATTTGGATTTTATTTAAATATGGGAATATTTTTTGTGAAAAAGTATATTTGAAAAGTAAATCTGAGTATGTGATGTTTTTTCCTAAAATATTATCACTTAGCTGTAATTGTGTGTTAGGATTTTAAATGTAGATAATAAAATGGCATATGATGTTTAGTGAAATTATGACTTAGATCCTCAAAGTTAAAAATTCTTTAAAATTCTGAAAATTTAAAAATAGCTAATTCAAGTTTAAAATATCTAATTATAAGGTATCTTTTTCGAAAAAAAAAATCGTTGGTACGCACAACTGAAAAGGAATTTACAATTTTGCATATCTCCTCTTTATTCAGCTTCAACACAGATGATCTGAGCGATCTTCCTAAGTCATATGCCCAAGTAGTTTTCGGGAACTCTTTATGTTACAAATTTCTGATTTCATGAATAACACCAGTTTACAAATATTAAGTATATTTCAAGATTAAAGAAAAAATTTTGATAAGAGATGATTCCAAAATATTTAAATATTTATTAAATATAAATTTTCTGAAGAGTATAAAAGATTCGGTCCAGCCGAATATAACACTTCCACTTGTTATATTTCATTCTTCGAGATTTGTTCTATTAAAAGTGAGATAAATTGGTTTATATATAAGTGGTGGGGAAAGTTTTAGTCGACAAATAAATTTTGTAAGGAGTATATTTTTTATACAAATAAATTCATTTATGCTTTTTATTTTATTAACCCTTTTATGCTCAGTTTTTTTTTTTTTTTTTTTTTTTTTTTTTTTTCTTAAAATCCACATTAACATTTAATATTTTAATATCTAATGTTTAATTTTAAATAGACTGTATTTAAAAATTTAGGTGTCATTTTTATATAATGCGCAATTAAGGGCTTAAGTGCATTATTAAAGTCTTCATTATATATATTTGGCAAATATGTGAACAGTACAAAAATCAATTTACAACACTATATGTTGAATATATTTAAAATTCAACAATGTTGATTTTTTTTTTTACACAAATTCAAGTAAAACTAATTTTTGAACTCAGAATTTTTAAAATATCATGTGGGCTAGGAGGGTAAGAATTCAAAGCTAGGAGTTTTAAAGTGTCCGTATGGATTCAAATCCTGAAGAATAGAAATGTAATTTTTATTTAATAACATTTGAAGAAACATTTCTGATGTGTTTTTTGATGTATTTTTTTTTTCAGATTAAGGAACTGTCAAATATATTTTTAATGAATTAAAAATATTTCTTTCAAATGTTGTTAAATAAAAACTACATTTTTATTCGCCAGGATTCGAATCCATACGGACACTTTAAAACTCCTAGCTTTGAATGAATTTGAATTTATAAGGAGTCCTAGGATGCGAACTCAGGCTCAGACTATTCAATCTCACAGCTTTCCAATAGATAAACATTTATATATCATTATATGTGAATAGAAAATATTATTAAATTTGGACAAAGAAAGTTGGAACAATTTTTTGAGGCTGTTATAGAAAATCGTTTATAACTCTGTCATTCCTAAACGGATTGCGTTGAATTTTAATACCAAGATTTTCGAGACTATATGTCACACATGTGTTGAAAGAGAAATGTATTTATTGGAAAAAAACCATTTCAACATACCGACTCACAGGCAAACACGTAAATTTTTTTAAAAGTTATTTTTAATCATAACAATCACTAATATTTTTCAATTTTACGCCCTGAATATATAATTTTAAGGTTTTCGTATAAAAAGATAAGCTTATAGGTACCCTTCGTTTTAAGCGAAAGGTATAAAAACCATATAGATATGTTAATTTCAAACTAAACCTTAAAAATATTATAACACATAAATTAAAGAATAGAAAAAAAATATAAAATATAGCACTGAATATTTAAATATGAATATTTCGTATGCTGTTTACTAAGAAAATTCTACCTTCACAGAAACATTTTATAATACATAATGTTCGCCATATTTTATGTATTTTGTAAAATATTTCATTTACTGGTGAACGTAGAAAATGAAATGTAAAATTGTCTTGATTTTAAAATAAATACACAAACTTCAACATATACTTACATATGGTCTCAAATTAATATTAAATATACATTTACATGTTTACATATGTAACATTACACAGATTCCCAATTATGTAACAAAAAACTATATGTTAAGGGCCGAAAAACGGTATAGATTATTTATATTTTTGCAGAATTTGCTAAAGGAACAATTTTAGTTGGAGCTGCGGTCAAAAATTCTAAATTACTATTTTTTTTTTTTTTTTAACACCTGCCCTTATACAATTATATATAGGCAACAATTATTCAAGTGAGTTTCACTTATATTCATATATCAATAAAGTTTACATATTGTACTCAAACACCTGCATGTTCTCATATTGAAATATAAACACTCACACATACCTAACAGTAAATTGAGGAATGTAAGTAGGCTTAACTGTAGCCTAATTCCACACGCAGATATTAGTATGATTGAACACATACTCATGAATACATTTGCCACTACATACACAAGTATACAACCACCAAATCATGCACTTGCCAAATTTGTCTAGATTCTCCTAGAAATTACTGAGTAAGAGTATATTTTATTAATGTATATGTGTGCGTACATTTATACTAGAAATATGAAATTTTCTGCAATTTGCATTTTCTACAAAATGTTTAGGTAAATGTGCGTGTGCTTCTGTTATATGCAATATTCAAATTGAAATCATACAAAAATGAATCAAATATTATTGTAAGAGAAAAACATAACACAAATACATTTTCAAAAACCTACACATGCATAGATTTACATATTAAATAGGGATAGATGGAGAGAAAAAAGCTAACAGCAAGTCAAGAATCAACAATGAGTAAAAACATAATTAAAAAATAGCTACGCACTCATATAGAACTATAACTTCATCATCGTCATTATATCTGTATGCATGAAATTTTTTACAATTATTTTCTCCCCACCCTACCATCAGCCAATAGTAAGTACTATTGGCACAACAACCTAAAGTAATATAAATTTCAAATTCATTACACGTATTCAGTTTTATAGTGAAAGAATAGAATTAAGTTTATTTTTAGTAGCAGTAGTTGTTGTTACTGTTGGCTGTAAACAACAAATTTGTGAGAACAATAATTATAACACACACTGTTATAAAATAAAATATGCTAAATACTTACTTACATATATACAAACACATTTTCCCTCCTTATACATATAAAAACAAATTATGTGAAGTGAGGAGAGGAGATAAACATTTCTCTTTACCTCCTCCCACAATGGTTTTATTAAGATTCAAATAAATTTCTAAAGGAAATCAGATATTTTTACATCCGTTTTGACCTGGTCACTTTGAATATTTGATGACAGCAGCCATAATTTCTATTTCAAATATTTTCTATACTTAATAGTAAAACAGATGAAAGGAGAGCTAAAGAATTTAAATTAGAAAATAACATTTACACATGATTGGAGTAAATAATAGAAGGAATAAATGATTCATATATTTTCTTATGGATTTGGAAGTTAGGTGAGAAAATATTAGTTATTATTTTGTAGTTGTAGTTTGTAAAATTGTTCTTAACTTTTCTTAACCTCTTTATTAATAATAAAACTAACAGGAAATTGTGAAGCAAAAAATCACTTTGGCAATAATTTTGTCTACGATTTATATAATATCCATGTGGAACGCTATAAAATATTCATTTGATTCTTTATACACGCAGAGAAAAAATATAGTTGTAGTGATCATAATCTAAGAGCAACATATTATGATTGGAACATATGATCACAACGAAAAATAGAAATAAATATAAGTAATAGTTATTATGATTCCATTTTGTTATATTGTGTTCGATTTTATAGTTTGTTTTTTCATCTTATTATTCTAGATTTACATATAATTGAACAATCTTACTACATCATTATCACATTCTATCAGACTATGATTTGATGTTATTATATTATTATACTACATTGTCATATTATGATTCCATTTTATAATATTACGCCATTCTTAATAATATTATTTCATTTTAAGATATTATTATCCCATATTATCATATAGTTATCTAATCTCGTATATTGTGTTCGATTTTAAGGTTCGTTTTTTCATGTTATGATTCAAGTTTTACATATAATTGAACAATCTAACTACATCATTATCCCATTCTATGGGATTACGGTTTGATACTATTATATTATTATTCTATGTTACTATATTATTAAACCACATTTTCATATTATGATTCCATTTAAAAATATCATTATGTCGTTATTCACAATATTATTCCATTTTATCATATTATTATTATTATTATTATATATATATATATATATATATATATATATATATATATATATATATATATATATATATATATATAAATTAAAGGGTATATATATATATATATATATATACCCTTTAATTTTGTTTATTCTTTTTGTTTTTTCTATTTATTCATATATAAACTAAATGAGAATTACAATGAAGTTAAACAACAAACATTTCAAAAAAATTTTATATTTAAAAGCAAACAAGTTATGAATTTTTCCACTAAGTTTTTGAAAAAGGTAAGTATTATATTTATTTGAAACATTTTATTGTCAAGGGAAAAGATTGCAAATATTTTATGGTTGTAGAAATAATGATATTTTTCGTATTATATAAATGTTTTTTCTGGTAAAAATACGTAAAAACATACAGTATTTGCAGTCAACCATATTAAAATTGTAAATTTTAAAATTTAAATTACAAAATTTAAACAAAAACATTGTTATCATTAACATAGAGGTTTTAAAATTCAAGAAAATTAACAATAAGAACATAATATTTTTGCAGTGATAATGTTGTAACCATGTTTTTTCTATACGTGTAGGATTTGAAGTTGAAATAAAGATGTCTGTCAGTTTGTCTGCTTGTATATTAAAATAGACTTTTCATAATGAGTGAGGGATCAATTTTTTCTTTAAAAAGCTTACATTTTTATAACGCATAAATAAGACGTCAAAATTAGTTGGAATAAATTTTCAGAACAGTAACAAATTTCTGAAATTATTATCATTTTCATTTTAAAATATTCAAAAATTAAAAAATTTTCAGCAAAATAAAAATTTCGAAAAAAAAATCTAAAAAATAATTCAAAATTTTAAAAAGATATATGTAAATTGAAAAAAAAGAATAGTTAAAAATTACAAGCAAATTTCATAAAAGTACCTTCTTTGTAAAAAAAGTAATAATTTTCAAAAAAGTACAAAACTTATTAAGATAAGTATTAACTTAATAAGTACAATTTTAAAAAATAGTACCAATTAAAAAAAATAAAAAAAAAAAACGTAACAAGATTTAAAAGAGGACAAACTTTCATAATAAATAACTAACAAATTAAAAAAATATTAAAGAGAACATCAAAGAAAAATATTGAAAAAATACAAATTTTTAAAAAGTACAGATTTAAAAAAACAAATCAGTTTAAGAAAGTAAAGTAGCAATTTTCAAAAAACAAAAAAAAAAATAAGGGAGAAAAAATACTAACTGAAAGAAAGCACCAATTAGGCAAAAGCTACTATACAAAAAAGTACGATTTTCAAAAATACTACTAATTTCCAAAAATTACCCTTTTTAATAGGAAGGAAAAAGAAGGATATTTTAGAAAGAAAAAATATTTAAAAAAGTACCAATTTTCAAAAAAAAAAAAAAACTACCAACTTTAAAAAATTAAAATTTCTCAAAAAAATAATAAAATTTCAAAAAGTAAAAAATTCATCTATTTAATAGCATTTTCTTTCTTGAATAAAGATATCACCTTGTTACTGCGTAACATTATTTAAAGATTTCTCTCACCCTCATAAAGTGGTACCCTTTTTTAGAGAAATTTCTGATTTTTTGTAAAATTTCGATTTTTTGTGAAATTTCAAATTCTATGTGAAATTTTAAGTTTATTGAGAAATTTCGAATTTTTTGTCAAATTTTGGAGTTTTGGTGAGATTTCAAATCTTTTGTGAAATTTTGATTTTTGGTAAATTTCCGTCATTTTGGTGAAATATCGAATTTTTTGTGAAAATTTGTTTTTTGGTGAAATTTTGTATTTTTGGTGAATTTTCATAATTTGATGAAACATAAAGTGCAGCATTAATTAAATGTAATATGGTTAATCGATTTAACGATGTCTGACCGTCTGGTCAGTCATAGTTGTCTGCCCATGTAAACCCTGTGAACAAAGTAGAAGAAAGTACGATTTTCAAAAATACTACTAATTTCCAAAAAGCACCGTTTTTAATAGAAAAGAAAAAGAAGGATATTTAAGAAACAAAAATTTAAAAAAGTACGAATTTAAAAAAAAAAACTACCAACTTTAAAAAATTAAGAGTTTTCAAAAAAATATAATTTCCAAATGTAACATTTTCTTTCTTGAAGAAAGATCTTACCTTGTTACTGCGTAACATTATTTAAAGTTTACGATCACCCTCATAAAGTGGTGTCCTTTTATGATTACAATAGAAAAAAATGTGTAAAAAAAATCGGATTTTAAAAATTCTTGGTGATCAAAAATATGGTGAAATTTTGAATTTTTCTGAAATTTCGATTTTTTGGTAAAATTTCGATTTTTTTTATTTTTTTGTGACATTTCAAATTCTATGTGAAATTTTAAGTTTATTTTTTGCGAAATTTTGATATCTGTTAAAATTTTGTACATTTGGTGAATTTTCATTCTTTCGTGATTTCGATCAAAATCATGTTGAAATTACGTAATTTCCCATACAGTTTAACAGTTCGAAATTACATTACTTTGTGTAATTTGTGCGAAAATACATTGAAATTACGGTGACCATTTCTGTGCAACTCTGATCCTGAGTGTAAAAATATAAAAATAATTTTTTTTTCAACTGTGTACAACATTTTTCAATAATGAGATGTAAAAAGAAAAAAAAACAACTGACAGCTTTTTTTCGCATATACAAAAAAATTAGTAAAATTGAAAAATTATTTTGTTTAATTTTTAAGAAAAAATATGACAAAAGAACAAAAATTAAACATAAATAAAGTGATTTTATAAACTTAACAAATTGATGTAAACAAAAAGTATCAACTGTTCAAGAAATTACATCAAATGTCATTTAGCCAGATAAACAGTCCAGATTTCGTTTTTAATTTCGGATTGAAATGTGCCATAACACATTTTTTTTTTTTTTTTTATTTTAAGAGCAGCACTATTAGAAAAGAACATCTGATCTGACTATTACATTTTTATCAGAATAGTATACAAAAGAGGGTAAAGGGCGATGTAAAAACAATATTTTAGTCAGAAAAAAAACATTTTATGGCGATTCCTGGAAGTGGATTTATATGGAAGTTATTGTAAATTATAGTCCGATTCTCATAAAATTTGGCAATGTTGTTTCTACCTACATAAAAATTTTTTGTCGAATATTTACTTGATACTAACATTCGTATGCGATTTAAAGTGATTTTCGGAAGAGGGATTTATATGGGAGCTATGGTCAAATGTGGACCGATCTTCATAAAATTTAATACAAAGATTTATACAGAATTTCTTAAATTGTATTTAAAATTATCCTTAAAATTGCGACCCGTACTTTGAGCGCAAGGTTTACATAGACAGCCAGACGGATGGACGGACGGACGGACATCGTTAGATAGATTTAAAAAGTGATTCTGAAACGATTGGTATACTTTAAGGTGTGTTCTGAATAACTCTTTCTATGCGTTACAAACATCAGCACAAACACATAATACCCCAACCACATATGGTGGTGTAGGGTACATATGTGCAAGGACAAAGCCTATTGAAACTGGTTATATTCGATTCACTGTTTCACCTAGCCCCCATACAAATGTCTTCCTGGAATAGGGATTTAACGATCATAAATGCTTTAAATATTGTACTATTTTAATGAAATTAACTAACTGTAAGGAACTTTTGTATAAGTATCAATCCTTGTGCAAAATTTCACGAAGATCGGCCCATAATTGACCATAGCTCTCATATAAATCCCTTTTAGAAAATCACTTTTAATATTAAGTTTATATTCGACACAAATATGTTTTAGATAATTAGAAATCACAGTAACAAATTTTATGAGGATCGCTGCATTATTTACCATATCAGACCACTTTCGGGAATTACCCTAAAGTGCATAAATTCATATAAATGTTAGTATTAACGTAATATTCTGTATTCGTATATTTTATTTTACACTTAGTAAAAGTATCGGTCCACAATTGGCCACATATATAATATAAGACTCCTCCACGAATACTGATAGACACACACAATGGTGTAAGGCATTATATGGTCGGTCTTGACCGACTATATCTTTCTTACCAGTTTTGTAGTTAAGTTTACTGATAGAGGAATATATGTCAATATTGTTAATTTTCACTTAAAATAACTATATCAAATTATTGATCACAATAAATATTTTAAAGTACTTTTTCGCTTTTTAAACTTAAAAAAATCATAAGACAATCGGGGATGAAAAATTTAATTTGAATCGAATATACCTTTTATGATCCCTTTATCTCTGCACTTAAGTTAAATAAAGCTTTGATTCGTTGTGTATATAATTATATAATACATTAAAACATTAACATAAATTTTTGCTTGTGCCGGACGTATGCACAGACGTAATTATATCATCACGAAGGTTTATAAAGACTTACACAAATTAAACTTC
Source organism: Protocalliphora azurea (assembly GCA_932274085.1). Lineage (NCBI taxonomy): Eukaryota > Metazoa > Arthropoda > Insecta > Diptera > Calliphoridae > Protocalliphora > Protocalliphora azurea. Next base: position 155,196,233 of record OW026520.1, read on the forward strand.
ATTTATTATTATGACCGTTTTATGGCAGAAAAATTGTCAATCTGATTATTCAATAGATTTCTGAGTTATAAATAAAAAAAAAATATATAACAATTTTTCATAAAAAATATTTTCATTTTATATTTTTAAAATATAAAATTACTTAAAATATATTAAATTTAAATTGAAATGTTGAATGTTTTTACTAATAGTCTCTTTAACCCAAATAATAACACGCTTTTAAAAATAACAAAAGCAGTCTTCTGACCCTTCCTTATACATATACACCTATACCGACAATAAAAACCACAAGCTTTATAAAACACTTTCCAAAAAATTTTAAACAATAAGAAAACAAGTTAAAATGTTACATTCAGCTTGGCCGAATCTATATACCCACTATCTGCTACTTTTCAAAATTTCACCTTTTATGTCTGGGTTGCAATAAAGTGGACGGACCGCGACCATATTTGGTTTCCGAGTTAACATAGGTTCCTGAACTCAATTAAAATTTCGTTGATGTATATGCTTTTTCGGCCGAATCGACTAGAGTTGCGACGGACACTCTGTTTTTCTAGTATTTGATCCATAACTTTTTTTGTTTATGAACGAATTTTGTTTATGAACCTTATATGAGACAAATATTTGTGCCATATATTTTTTCCCTTATGATGTCCTGCTTTCAACAGACAGATGTACGGACATCGTTAGATCGCCTTAGATTTTTTTGAGGACACAGAATATATATACCTATTATTTCGAGATGTTACACACGAAATGACAAACCCAATATACCCATCATTTTTTATGGTGGGTGTAAAATAAGTTTATTTTTATACCCACCTTCAAACCACAATAAACCAGCATAAAAGATTAACCTATTGGTAAATCCTTCAATCAACCTCAACACCTCTAAATTGGACCTTTGGACATTAAACTTGTATAAGTGTAAATGTAATATGAGCAACTAACCACTACAAATAGACTTCAAGGTCTAATAAATTTGTACACATTTTTGTAAAAACATTTATCTTTAAGCTATAAAAAATAACATTTCAAAATAAAACCATTAAAAAAAAATAAAAAAAAAAAACCTAAAGAACACTTCAGATATTTAAGCCAACATCAAAAATTACGGCAATAACAACATCAGCATCATCAACAGCAACTACAAAAACAACTACAATACAAGCATAAAAATCAATGAGCAATTTCATATACAACCAACAAACAAGCACATTTATTTGTATTAGCAACTAAAAAAAATAAAAATAAAGAAAGGAGAAAAAAATGATTGTAGGTGTTATATGAACATGTTAGAAAATAAACACAAACACACATATATATAAAAATCTAAAAAAAATTTAACATTTCCATCAACTAGCTTTTATTTACGAAAAACAGCCTACAAAAAAAAGGAAAAAAACATTGAAAATATCGTTTTGTAATATACTTTCATACAGTACTCATTGTAATTTCACACACACACACACACACACACATACACACACCCAAACATATATACAGACAATCAACTGTATAGAAAAAAATTTTGGTAATGTCGTTTTAACCCTTTTTTATGCGATTTGAATTTCCTTTCTCTTACATACAACATTTTGATAGAGAAATAAACATTGGAAAATTCCAACATTTGAAATTGCACCCTCAATACAAAAAACAAACACTCCGACACAAATATATTTGTAAAGTAAAAAAGTACCCAATAAGCAAAAATTTTTGAAATTGAATATTTATTCATTTGAAAACTATTTAAAATTTCAAGTAAAAGTTGTGCGAATAGGCTTGAATTTCTTTTCTTTCATATTCAAAACTATGCCTATTTCTAGTCAAAAGGTTCTATTATATAACAATAATATTTTTCAATTGCTTTCGTAATTTAAAACTGAACTGGATGTTTCTTTAACAAACAAATGTTTTTCAAATATTTTTAATTTTAATTTTAATATATACTTGAATTAAAAATGAAAAATAATTTTTCTAAACTTATTTTTAAAATTGAAATTCTTCATGCATAAATGATAGATTGTTATATTTTTTTTACATTAGCTGAAAAGGAACTTTTCCGTTCATCATTTTAAGCATATTATTTATCATATTTTATGGACCATAGTAGCTGTTTTTATGACGAACAAAATTGTAAGCTTTTTTAAATCTGAAAACCATTTGAATATTGTCTTAATAATAATGGAAAAAATACAAAATAAATTTAATATAAAAAACTTAAATTTATATTTTGCAATCATTTTAAAAATTTTATAAAAATTTAACATTATAATTTTATAGAAAATTTTTTAAATTTTTATTTATAATTTGAGAAGTAAGCTATTTATTAAACGAAATTTTCCAAATACTTTCTTAGGTTTGAATCGATGTTTATTGGGTATTTAAAAAAAAAATCATTTTTTACACTTTACAAAGTAGTTTTTTTTTTTTTTTTTTTTTTTTGTACGAAAAGCAAAAACAACAGCAATAAAGCGGTAAAAAAGATAAAATAACAATAACAAAACTTACATTTGTTTGCTTTTAGTAACAGCTTTATTATGAACATTTTTGGTTGAAAATGTGAAGAAAAAAAAATTGGAAAAAATACGAGGATAAACGTAAAACTTTATCTTTGTAAATTTGGGCAAAACTTTTTTTATTATTATTTTTTTTTTAATTATTATTAATTTTTAATTATTCCAACTTTTGGATAGTAAAACCTGCAAAAAATACAATTTGTTTCTTCTAGCACAGGTGTTACTATGTATAGTATTTACATTGTGGACCGCTTGAAAATTTTAGTGTCACAGAATGAAATGAAATATCAATTTTTGAATATTTTTTGTTCTATGTTAATGAATTGTTATTTTTTTGGTTTGTTTTATGTTAATAAAATCAAAAAATGATTAAAACAAATATATGCAGGGGAGCCAAGGAAACGTGACACTAATAGAATAAACAAGGAAGAAAGATATAGTCGGTCAAGCCCGACCATATGATACCCCACACTATTATGTATATCCATCACAATTCGAGGAGGGGTCTTATATTAGACATGTGGACAATTGTGGATACTTTAGGATGGTTCCTGGAAGTGGGCTTATATAGGAGCTATGGTAAATTATAGAGCGATCCTCATAAAATTCTTTACTGTGATTTCTACTTATATAAAACTTAATTGTATCGAATATAAACTTCGTAGTAACATGTGTATGTGATTTATGCAAGTTAAAGTGATTTTCGGAAGAGGGTTTTATATGAGAGCTATGGTACCGAACTTTATGAAATAATATCAAAAATAAAAAAATAGGTTTTAGCAATATTGATAATCTTTGACTTTATTTAGAAAAATCTAAAAGGAATAGAAAAACTGAATTTAAATTTCATGCCATGTATTGCCACCATCAATAGTGAGTGAAAGGATTTTTTTCTACACATCTGTTTTTATTAAAAAAATAGTCATTTTAAAGCCAAAGTTTTAAAGCAAATGTTTTTTATGAAATTGTCTGTAAGTTGAATATGGTCTCATTTTTTTTTCTTTTTTTTCTGTATTAATGAATTGTTATTTTTTGGTTTGTTTTATGTTAATAAAACCAAAAATTGATTTAAAAAATACTACTTTTTGCATTTCTTTAACTTGTAATTAAATATTCGAACAATATATTATATTCTTTATTCATTCGATTAATCGAAGAAAATTCAAAAATTTTCAGATCAAACGAATAATTAAAAAAGTTATAAAATTTTATTCAGTCAACTTCAGTGTCGATTAATTGACAACCCTACTTTGCACCCAATTGAATTTTTAACATACAGTGATGGACTTAAGTATAGGCACAACAGCCATATATCATTTAAAGATTGCATTAAAATCAGAAGGAATATTTTTTAAATTTATTTTACTATTAATCCATTACAGGCTGCTGCATATTTTAAGACAGTAGCAGTTTTATTTATGTAGAAAAATGATTTAGTCCATTAGCAGATAAAAAGTACAGAAAGTTCTAAAATACAATGGACAAAAGTATAGGCGCACTTTTTAGGCATCTATCTCCTTATTCTAAATTCAATAATCTCGAAACAATTTTACATTTGACACATGCTGTTATATTCTGTTATAAATCTTTTATTCATTTAAGTAACTGAAAAGTTGCAAGAAGTTTAGAAAATATTAATTTTGTTTGTTATCTTTTTAAAATGTGTCCTAAAAAATGTGAAACGACTGAACCTCAGCGCAAAATAATCTTACATTTGCATAACTAAGGCAAAATGGTATGCTGAGATCGGAGAATTGATGAGTCGCAGAAGTTTTACCATATGGACCATTGTTTTGCCATACGGACCATTGTAAATCGGTTCAAAGGCGAAACAAACTTTGAAAATGCAAATCGCTGTGGTCGTCCTCGCAAATTAACTGAGAGAGAATGTGCTCAAATCATACGAAAAGTAAGAGGTGATCCAAAAATAAAATAAAAAAATAACATCTTCTCAGGTTGCCGCAGAAATCAAACAAGATTTTGGCAAAGATGTACACCCAAAAACTGTTCGGAGAACGTTACATGAAGCTGCGTATAACTCTCGTGTCGCTAGACGCACACCGTGGATATCTACTGTTAATCAAAAAAGAAGAGTGGACTATGCCAAAGAAGTTGAAAGTAGGCAATACGATTTTTGGGATCAGGTATTGTTCACAAACGAAAGTAAATTTAATATTTTCTGATCTGATGGACACACTAGGGTTTGGCGAAAGTGTAACACCGATATGAAACAAAAAATCTTTTACCAACAGTAAAGTGTGGTGATGGAGGTGTTTTGATATGGGGCTGTATGTCTTCTGCGGATGTGGAAGAGCTCGTATTTATTGAGGGGATAATGGACAAGACAGTTTACCTTAACATTTTGAAGGAAAATGTCAAAAACAGTGCAGAATAGCTCACACAGCCCATGACGTAAAGATGTGGCCCGCAATCCCCAGATTTAAACCCCATCGAGCATTTGTGAGAGCAATTGGAGAGAAGAATCTGTCAACTAAATATTAGATAAATGTTCTAAGAAGTTTTTGTTATTTTTGTCCAGTAAAATACTCAATTTTTAACGTTTTTTTTTTTTTTAAATAACTTTTTTGCAAATTTAATTTTTTTGTTTATAATTTAAATGTATAAGCTTTATACCTATAATTAATTCATAAAATAAATATCTCGTATTTCCTTATATAAATAAAACAGCAGTTTCTTTTAAAATTATGTTTGTGCCTATACTTAAGTCCGTCACTGTAGCTTGCCGTTATTGAAATTTTCTTTTTACTGTTTTTCAATTTCGATTTCCTAATAATTTTCATGTTATAAATTGATAGAAATTTTGTAACTTCCTGATATAATATACCGGGTGATTCAAGTAGAGATACTTTTTTCAATAGCCTTTTTTTGACAGATCACGGTGTCATGCTGTCATGTTATTTTTGCTTAGTATTGTTTGGCATTTCATAATGGAAAGACTTACGCCTGAACAACGTTTACAAATCGTTCAACTTTATTACGAAAATTCACGTTCTGTGAGGAATGTGTTTCGTGCACTTCGCTCAACTTATGGTCAACATAATCGGCCTACTGAGCATACTATTCGCAACACCATCACCCATTTTAAGACCCAGCATTCATTACTGGATAATATTCGACCGGATAGACCACGTCCAGCACGCTGTGAAGAAAACTTTGCGGCCGTAGCTGAGAATGTACACGAAGACCGTGGAGAGTCGATTTGGCGCCGTTCGCAGCAACTCGGACTGACGTATGGAACGACTTGGCGCATTTTACGTCGAGATCTTAAATTTAAAGCGTACAAAATACAGCTTGTGCAACAGCTGAAGCCGTTCGACCTTCCCAAGCGACATCGCTTCGCTCTATGGGCTCTTGAAAAGTTCCAAGAAGATCCGACGTTTCCGAGGCAAATTTTGTTCAGCGATGAGGCCAATTTCTGGCTCAATGGGTATGTAAACAAACAGAATTTGGGACGAAGAGCAACCTGAAGAGATTCAAGAACTGCCACTTCATCTAGAAAACAACAACGGTTTGGTGTGGTTTGTGGGCTAGTAGAATCATCGGTCCTTATTTCTTTAAAAATGATGCCAGTGCGAACGTAACCGTCAATGGCGACCGTTATCGTGCCATGATAACCGACTATTTGATGCCTGAAATTGAAGCTCGTGATCCTGGCGACATTTGATTTCAGCAAGACGGCGCCACTTCTCACACATCGCATCAATCAATGGATTTATTGAGAGAACACTTCGGTGAGCACATAATTTCACGTTTTGGGCCGGTCGATTGGTCTTCAAGATCATGTGATATCACACCATTAGACTTTTTCCTGTGGGGATATGTAAAGTCTAAAGTTTATGCGGACAAACCCGCTTCGATTCAGGCCTTGGAGGAAAACATCACGCGTGTCACTCGCCAGTTACCAGTCGAAATGATCGAACGAGTCATCGAAAATTGGACTCAATGGACGACGTAGCAACGGCCAACATTTGCCAGCCATAATCTTTAAAAAAAAATGCCAAAGAATGTTCTTTTAAATGATAATAAACATTCCCCATTAAATTTGAATTTTCTGTTTTTTTTTTTTTTTTTTTTTTTTTTTTCTTTAAAAAAGTAGGGAACCTCGAAATAGATCACCCTATATTAGCTATGAATATATATATATTAGCAATTGCTAATACAAACCAAGTTAGTTTTAGCATGAATACTAGATAATTTAAAACTTAGCCACAAAACAAAATTTTAAGAACAAGCTCATTTTTTTAATTTTAAGGGCATATCTACCGATTTTAATAGCATTTCTAATGCGTATAAAATATTTGGTTGCCCTGCTTATCAGAATGTTTTTGGGTCAATTGATAATGAAAAGTTTGATATAAATTTATCTAAGTGCCGGGCCTACGGATGAATGTATTTACATAATCAAAAAGCTTCATAATAACACAAAAATTATAAACGACTAACTATTATGACCTTTATTTTTCAGTACATTTTCATAGTGATTATTTGATTGGTTTCTTGGTAATTAATAAAAGTATAGTGGTATTTATACAGAACTTTTTCATATAAAAGACTAAATTTTTATATATATTTTGAAATAATAAAAAAAATCAATAATCAGAAATCAAATTTTGAAATTTTTTATGACGTTTTCAATTTTATTGAGTTAAATTTGGATTCAGTCTTCTTTTTTCTCCTTTGTCATAAATTGTGAAATATAACTGATAAAAGGAAAGGAAAAAATGAATGTATGATTATCGATTATATTCGCGGTTAATTAAAGGAATCCATTTTAAAAATTATACAAAAAATAATAAAATTATTTACTACCTGTTAAATTCGGCTTGGCCAAATTTATTATACCCATCATTATAATTTCTATTCATTTATAGTTCATTATATAGTATATACGATAATATATATTTGCTTTGTTTGGAGGATATTACTGCCCCAAAATCCCACCAATCTATTTTCATCTCAATTATGGAAATTGATGAAAAACCCTTAAAATCTTAAGACTTTCACTGTAATAGTTCTTTAGATATGCGATTATTAATATTTATTTTTTATTGGAGCTAGGCCTATCCGTCTTACGGAATTTAATACAAAAATTATTCCCACAAAATTCTTAAGACTTTCGCTGTACATAGCAGATTTGTTATTATTTTTATGGGGGCTACCACTCCCCCAATAATATTTTTTTAGATATGTGAAAAATAATACTTGGTTTGTATGAGGGGTACTCCTCTAGCTGCTCAGAACCATTTAACCTTAAGCCACTATTTTAAGGCTTATATATTCTAAAAATATTTCGACACCAATCTTTAGCGGAAATATTTTTTTCAGATCAACCGATGCATTCGGTTTAGAGTAATTTGATCACCTAAGGGGAGATTCGCTCCAAGCCCTATCGTACTTTCAACAAACGGACATAAATAGATCGTCTTAGAATTCCATGAGGACATATAATATATGAAGTCGTAGATAAATATTTCCATATGTTACAAACGGAATGACAAACTTAATAGATCCCCCATTTTACTGATCTATAAAAACGATAAAACTATTTCAATAGGAGTTAGGAAATCGCCTTTTTTAATCTGATACCTTTACTTAATTTTAAAGTCGATTTTAATGAAATATGGTTTACTTTGTTCATGATAAAGGCGAAAAATATGTTTTTGCTTTTTTATGATTTTTTGAAAGACTATTTTTTTTAATTTTCTAAGAAGTTTAATTTTTTTGGACATATTTTTTTTAATACCGAAATTATTAAGCAGATTGAGGTATAATTTAGAGATAATTTTAATCAAAACCAAGAAAAGTGATTAAAATGACAGAGAAATCGCTTATAGTAGAAAACATACCCTTTTTTTCTATTGCACACGGAGAAAAAAGAAGGTTATAGCATTATCTCTACAACAATATTATGCTCTCATTGTTGATTTTCTTGAATTTTAATAATTCTGTGCTCATGATAACAATGTTTTTGTTTAAATCTTGTCATTTAATGTCTACACTCAATAAAAATTATAATATGGTTGGCTACAAAAATTATATGTTTTTAAATATTTTCACCGGAAACAAAATTTTATTCATATTGAAAATATCATTACTTCTACAACCAGTAAATATATGCAGTCGTTTTCCTTGTTCTTAAAACATATTCTGTTTTTAAACCATATTAATATTATTATTACCATGACAATAAAATATTTCAAATAAATAGAATACTTATCCTTTTCACAAACTAAGTGGAAAAAATCATAACTGTTCGTTTTTAAATACTCGTATCTTTATTTTGTTTTTAACGTTTGTTTTCCAACTTCATTGTAATTCTCATTTAGTTTATATATGAATAAATATAAGAAGACAAGGTTTGGTTACACTCGGTATGATTGATATGTTTTTTTAACTATCCCATCAAAGGGTTTAGCAAAAAAACATATCCTGTATTTGAACCACATATGGTGGTGCAAAAAATATTTAAATATTTTTGCTAATGATATAATCTTCTCTATTATTTTCAATAAAAATAAATTATAAAAATTTTTATAAGTGAAATAATAATATGGTAAGATTAGATAACTATATGATAACATGGGATAATAATATCTTAAAATGGAATAATAATATGAAGAATGACATAATAATATTATAAAATGGAATCATAATATGATAATGTGATATAATAATATAATAAAATCACATCATAATCTGATAGAATGGGATAATGATGTAGTAAGATTGTTTAATTATGTGTAAAACTAGAATCATAACATGAAAAAAACAAACCATAAAATCGGACAGAATATGACAAAATGGAATCATAATAATTATTACTTATAATCATTTATATTTTTCGCTATGATCATATGTTCCAATCATAATATGTTGCTCTTAGATTATGGTCAATACAACTATATTTTTTCGCTGCATGTGTCCACTTAATTTTAGCGTAAAGTTGAAATTTTCCCAAAAAAAAATACGATTATGTTTATCTATATTTTATTATAAAACATTTACAAATTATATTCTAATTATAACACAGAAAAAATTCGCTAATTTCCAAAGTAATTCCTTCAATTTAAAATTGTTTAAATTTGCTCATCTCTCCAAAATGGTTATATCAATTATTAAAGAGCTAAAAACAGAAACATTTTTTCAATTAAAAAAATTATTAAATGATTCAAATAGATGATTCAATGAATTAAAAAAATTGAAAAAAATTTACTTGAATTTTATTTTTTACTATTTCGTTTATTTAATTTTTGCTTAAATGTAATACTTAAATTTTTATGTAAAATTAAACAACTTTATTAATTGAAAAATATAAGGCAATTATTTTTTCTATATATATTTTTAATCGAGCATAGTAACGTAAACCATCAGCCCGTTGTAGTGCAAACAGACCAGAGTATCTGGTGGGAATCGAATCCACAACTCCCAAACTAATATACGAGCTCGCTACCTAAAAATTATATTTCTCACCCAAAAAAAATGACAATACTGCTCATGACATGCAACAGAGTTTTTTTACAATTTTCTAGCCAGATTTAGGATGTTGTCGTTACAGTAGAAGAAAATTTAAAATTAATTAGTTAGCAAATAATTTTTATATAAAATTGTATATGTATTGGAAAAATTTGGAGAAGAAGTACTACAAATAGTTGATTCAGTTTTAATTCTAATTTATTCCGTTCATATTTTACTATAAAAAAAACATGTTATGCTTTATTTGAACGCACACTTTACCTTAAAATTTTTAAGATGTTTTGCAATTTCTTTAAGTTCTTCTGTGATGCTCTCATGAAGGCCACAATCCATTTTAGGTAATTTTTCGAGTGGAAATAAAAGAAATGTAAAATTCTATTGTTTAAAGGATTTTCAATATGTTCCTATTTCTAATTAAGAAAAATTAAAGAAAACTTTGTTCTTAGCTTTTAATTTATCAGCAATTTATATAACCATTTTTTATTAATGTTTGATTTTAAAAATCTCTTCTTGTTCTTATATTTGTTACTATAAAATTAAAAATAACTTTATAGTCCTACCTCGTTGTTTAAAATGTCAAAAAAAAAAAATAAGAATAGATGAGATCATTTTTACAATTTACTCGTTTAGAGCTTTGTTTGTTACATAGCATGGCGTATGAGTGTTATCTAGCTCAAACAAACAAATAAAATTCAGTATACGTACCATAACACTTGTACATGTAAAAGTATTTAGAAATGTGTATCGGTATACAATACTCATACGCAATGTTTGACCCCAGTAAGCAAAAACCTTTGAAGCTAAGTATTGATTTATTTGAAAACTATTTCAAATTTCAAGTACAAGCTGTAAGAATAGGCTTTTCTCCAGCAAAAAGGTTCTAATATAACAACTGTATTTTTCAAATGTTTTCATAATTTAAAACTGAGCTGAAGGTTTCATTAACAAATGTGTTTCAAATATTTTCAAACGTTTTCAAAAAATTTTAAAAATTAGACATGAAAAAAATTTGTTTCTAAATTATATTCAAAACTGAAATTTGATAGATTGATATATTTTTTACATAAGCAGAAAAGGAAAGAAATTTTTCATTCATCATTTTAAAAATATTGTTCATCATATTTCATGGACCACAATAGCTATTTTTTATCCATTTTATTGTGGTACAGTTGGTTACAAATATATTCTGAAAAACAAAATTGAAAACTTTTTTTAAATGTGAAAAGCATTTGAATATTATCTCAATAGCAATGGAAAAAATATCAAATAAAATGAATATAAAAAAAAACTTAAATCTAAGTTCAGTTTAGGCAAATATTTGACATGAAATATTTCATTCTGTTTTCCCGCAATTTTTGCGACTAAAGAAACAGTTGATTTTTGCTCACATTACGCGCATTTATTTAACGTTTTTTTTTGTCTTTTTGATAAAACAACTATTAAATATCGTAAAATACGTGAAGGGAAAAATATTTTAAGCCTGTTCAGAGTAGATGCAAATTATTTATTCAAAATTATTCGATTACAAGCAACTACAACAAATTTATTTGACATCAATTATTAAATGAATTTATAGATAAATTTTATTTTTTTTATTTCGTTTTAATCAATTTTGAAAAATTTTCTGAATGAATTTCGGAATATGTGGATGTCAAGGTAATGTTTGTAGCAGTAGCGTTTTTATGTTTAATGTAAAGTGAAAATGCTATTTATTTTAAATAAATATATTTATAAAATTTTCAATGTAAAATATTTAGATAATGAAGGAAATACGAACTATTATTAATCGATTAATTGCTAGATTTAAGACGTACATTAATAAAAATTATTTTAAAAAATATGTATTTAAATTTTCTTATAAGTAATTTACGTTCAAGAACAACTTTGTTTCCCTTATTCGTCATTTACATAACAGCCCTGTATTCACAAAACAACACTGTTTTCTTTGGATGCAACTTTCAACTGTATAAAAAAAAATAGCAAGTATTTATTATGATTAAATAATAAAAAATATTAATATATTTTATTTAAATAAACTATACTTTAATAGATAAAATATAATTTTATCATTTCTTTTTGTCAATTTAAAGTTTGTGTACATAAAAACAACAATTTTTTTAAACTCAAGCCGTCCACCGCATCAGCTGTTGTTTGCCGCAGTTTGATCTTATATTTATTTTGTAAGATCAAACAAAATTTCGCTCAAAATAGTGGCATAAAATAGTGAATACGACTTGTATTTAAACTAGCGGCATTTTTAGTTAAGAGCAAATAGTTTTGTTTGTCCAAAATCAACTGTTATCTTGTTTGAATCATAAAAATATTTCATGTTCACATTACGCAAAGTAAATATTTATAAAAATTATCAAATATTAGCGTAGTGTGAACTCAGCATAATATTATAATTCTATAGAAAATTTTTAAGATTTTCGTGTTTATTACTTGTATGCTATTTATTAAAGGAAATTTTCCAAAAATTTTCTTAGGTATGAATCGATGTTTATTGGGACTATTGTTGCTATATAAAAATGTTTCCAGAATTATATATTCGTTTGTGTATTTGACTTTGTGATATCTTTTGTTTATGTATACGTGTTTATGTGAGTGTAAATGTTACTATTGTATCAGTAGTGTTGCTGAATTTTATAGCTACCAACAAATATTCTTACATATATTGTATTGTAGTTGCTTTTTTTATTGTTATGACAGCTTTTCTATTGTAATGTTTTTATTATTTTTGTAACAGAGTTTCTTTGTTGCTGCTAGAGCAGCAAATACATTTTTGTTATAAGGATCGTTTGGTACTTGTAGTTATTTCTAGATGTTTGTGAATACTAGTTGTATAGTAATGTTTTATTTTTTATTTAATATTTTTTATTGTTATTATTTTTCTATGTTGTTTTTCAGTTTATTTTCTAAAGTTTATATCGCTTTTTATTTTATATTTTTGTGGCTTTTTAAAATGTTACAAAATTGTTGATTCTTTTCAGTTTTAGTTCAGGGTCATTATTAAACGATACAGAAATTGTTTATTGTTTTTTTTTAGTTCAAACAGTTTGTCTGTCATTGCTAATAAAGATTTTTATTTTAAGGACAATGAACTGAAGTGATGTCTAAAAAGAAAATCTTCTCAAGGTTATTTTATTTTTAATATTTATGTGTGTGTCTTTGTTTTATATTTCTTTTTAATAAACTTCAAAATCTAAGCGGATATTGTCTAAAATTTAACAAATTTAGGGGAAATTAAATTTTTTTATTTTCTTTTTTTTATATTTTCTATGAAACATATTGTTAAAAGGAATTCTTGTTAGAAGAAAATGTAATAAAATGGAAGTATGTTTTAATTTACCCCCTTATATTGTAAATCACTTCATCTCACTTTAAAAAATTTTCCATAAAAATTTCTGAAATAGAAAAACAATTTATATAGAAATTTTTTTCAAAGTGAGTTGGAGTGTTCTACAAAAGTAGTCCCTTAATTTAAAAATTTATTTTTAGTAGAAAATATTTGACTATAACCTTTTAAATCATAGACATTTAAAATGGCAAAAACAATTTCCTAGAATATATTTTATATATTTTTGTCTTTCATTAATCTCTTTAATATTTTATCTGTATATAATTTCCTAAGCATGTTTCCTTTTGCCACAGCTTTCTGAAGCTCCCAGATGACGTAGAGAATTAAAATTAGTTTAATGCATAAAGCTATTCGTCCTACAAATCCTAACGGAGTCAGATTTAAAAATTTCTATCATGGAGCGGAGATATACATATATTTCCGGTTAGCGGATTTACTCTTTTTATTTTATGTAATATTTTTTTTTTTTTTTAATTTGCTATAATCATTGCTTGTTCTCCAAATTTTATCTAAAACTGATTCTGTATTTCGGCCGACAAAAAATCCTCCCCTAAATATGAATATATATGGATTTTGATGTGCTAAACATGAAACTGCTTTCACTTTTTTCCATCAAATCTGTATAGTTTTTTTATGGGCGTGTCTAATATTTCTCTCACAATAAGGTTATTCCATGAGTATATTTCACCATAACTCAAGAATGTTGTATAAATGATGTTGTTGTATAAATGGTACACCAAAAAATGCGGACTAAAAATATGTTTAAGCCGTCTTAACAAATTTTTATGTGCTCAATATTTTCGTAGATATTTAGAAATTAGTATCCGAAAAAACATTTTTTTTGCAATATTGAATACTTTTATTTTTCTTAAAAGTTCTTTTAAGAAGTTAAAACACCAAAAATGTTTCTGTTTTTTTATATTTAACATAAAGCTGATAGTAGAATTAAATAAGCCAGAAGGATTAAATAAGCCACGTATTCTTAAAATTGATGCACAAATCTTGATTATATTCACAATTAAGTGGAAATACCCATGTATACCTACAATTAAGTGGGCAAATCTCTGGGCAAAATATATAAAATATATATATATAAAATTTCTTTGTTCAACAAAATAGGTAGACTAGATGGAATATGACGAGGTTAACAAGAATCTGCTTTTACTTTTTTTCTATAAAGTACTGATTCTTTTTTATTGGCATGAATCTTATTTAGCGGTCACACTTGTATAATTCGAAAACTGTTTGTCAAATTTTCACAAATGACGTTTGAAATTAAATTCAGATTATTTCAATATTATTTTTTTATTCGGTCAATATTTTCCGAGTTAAGGAGCAAAATTCCGCATGAAAAATTATATTTTTTTGACCACTAACTTTCAAATAACTCCAAAGATATTGAACGCATAAAAAATAATGTTAAAATGACTTGAATAAAATTCTCGCATCTTTTGGTCTTCAATTATCTAAATCGGACAATCAGTGGGAATGGCGAAATATTAAACATGCCCATAAATTAATTAAGACTTGATAGAAAAAACTGTAGACAAATTCATATCCAGCACGTCAAATTCTTTGTTTAAAGAAGAAAAAATTCCCACCTTCACAGAGAAAAAAAATTCATATATTTTAAAATTTTTTGCATAAATTATGAATCGAACATGACTTCTTTTCCCAAACTTTTTTCATAAAAAATAAAACTTTGTTCATAGCTATTGTTCCTTATGAAAATTTTAGGAATTTTGCAAAAATTTTGTTAAATCTTTAAGTTAGTTTTATTAGATTTGATTGCAAATGGTAAACTAAAATAGTTATACATAAAAATAATAACAACAAATGCCTTAAAATGGCAAAATTCGAAGAAAAATCTGTAAAAAAAAGTATTTAGAAATTTGCATAATTTTGCTCGCTTCCTGCAGCAAATTATTTTGATAAAAAGCGCTTCTGTTCTGGTCCCATAATGTAGCTAAAAATCATTAAAAACTTAAAATTTTCCGAAGAAAATTTCAAACATTTTTTTACAAATTGAAAATATAAATGAAAATTTAAACAATTTTTTCAGTCTTCTTGACTTTTAATTCATTTGAAAAAAAAAATATAAAAAAAGTTTTAATGCTTAAGAAATTATAACTAAATATTATGAACTGAAATCAATGAAAGTAAATTTTCATATTTATGTAAACATTTTTTCTGTGTTGTGTCTCTACTTAATCATTGGGTATTTTTACTTAATTGTAAATAAAATCATGATTTGTGTATCAATTTTGATGATTTATTTTTTTATTTTACTCATATTAATACCAACTTTATGATAATGGATTAAAAATTGCACATTTTTACTAGTTTCATTTCTTAAAATAAATTTTCAAGAAAAAATTCTTCAATTTTATATGAAAAATTGTTTTTTTCCGATACTAATTTCTAAATAACTCTGAAACTGGTGGGCAAATAAAAAAAAACAACAATGTTAATATGTCTTAAATATAATTTTCATCTGCATCTTTTAGTGTTCCAGTTGTCTAAATGAGACAACCCGTTCTCCCACATACACGTGCATTCGCCTTATTAAGGAGTTATTAGACATGCCCATAAAATAAAATCACGACCTTATGGAAAAAAACTGAAAGCAGACTCGTATTTAGAAGGTCAAATTCCAACTGGTCCATATATTTTCACCACAAGTGTAAAGGCTAAATACTTATACTCGTATACAGCCTTTACACTTGTGGTTTGTCATTTCATTTCTAGTTTCTACAATATTCATCTATAACCCCAAAAAGTATATATTTTCTGGATTCTTATTGATAGGGAAGTCGATATAATGATGTCCGTTCATCTGTTGAAATCAGTTTTTAGAAAACCCTATTATCAGATATATATGTTTTATACATAAAATTATAGGGCATATTCCTTAGAATGACAATAGTAAAAATCAACAAAATCCGCCCATTAATTTCCAATATATCGCCAAAAATCCGAAAAGGTCCCTAAAAACATATTTGTTTTCGGCTTTTCTAAGCCCCTATATAAGGTAGTAACTTCGTTTTGCATAGAATATTTTCTGAAATGTTGTTGCGGAAGAAATGAACAAAATCGGTTCATTAGTAACTGAGATATCGGTCAAAACGCATTTTTGGGCTTTGTGAAGTTTCTATATAAGCTTCAGAATTCCTTTTTGTATAAATATGTTGTAAATATTTTTCTAAAATTTCGTTTTTTTGAATTAAACATATCGGACCATAAACAACAATCTGAAAAAATTATTTAAAACATACACACACAAACATATATAAAAAGCATTGCAATGTCTTTCAGTATTGTTTTTTTTATTAGCAAGGAGTAATTGTTGTTCTTACATACAGACACATAATCATTTTTATATGTGTTTGGAGTAATGACTCAGTGTTATTGCTGTTGTTTTTTGCATAAACATGTATCTACATACACACATATGTATATAAATTTAGTAGTAATCAGAAGCTATAGCGGTTGTTGAACATTTTTGTTGTTTGGAAAAATGTAGATTCATTTTGTAAGTATAAGTATGAAAATATAAAAGCATACTTTAGGGAGTAAATTTTATTATTTGTCGGTAAGGTGGTGAAGGATATAAAAGTTCGGCACAACCGAAAAAAAATTTTTACTTGAATTTAAAAAGTTTGATAATTTAATGATTTAATAAGCATCATTATCCCATGAAATCCTAACGTCTTCAATACTTTTAGCTTCGAATAGGGAGAGTAAAAGCGTCAAAATATCGTTCATTTATTTTTTTTTTTTTTAAAGATTCTCGGCTTTTTTGTGCATATTACTTTTATTATTAAAATAATTTTCTTGGCATTTGGCAAGCTTATATGCTAGCACATAAATAATTTATTAATATTTCATTTACTAAATGCCATTAAAAAGTGATTAGAAATAATCATATAAATTAAAACAAAAGAAAAACTGTTTTGTCCTTGATATTTAATTATTTATTTAGTTAAATGACATTTAAGTTAAATTAATTTATTAGTTATCACAAATACATAAACCAAATGTTTTTTTTAACTAAATCATGTAATAAAAGCAAATTTTACTATATATCTAATAGAAGAGATAGAAAAAGAGATAGAAGAGATAGGCTAAAGACAAACTAGAAATATCAAATAATATATAATTCATTTCAGTTTTTACTAAAATATTAAGTTATTTTCAATGTCTTACAAATCAGGCAATAAATTATACTCAAAGGAAACATAGATAGTGAAACAAATTCCTGGTGACAAAGAAAATGTTGTTAACAAATAACTAAGAATAAGAACCAAAATTTTAACTGCAAACACAGCAACTTGATGGAAACAAAGAATAGAATAATTGCTTGAACTTTTATTAAAATGAAAAATCAAACAAATTTAATTTTCTTTCTTAATATGCTTTTTCAACAAACTTTAAAAACGTGTTAATTAGTTTTGTTAAAATTTTTCTACTATTACTTAATTTATTTAAAAAGGATTTTTCTTTCTTTAAAATTAATACTTAAAAATATTCTAACAAATTTAGACTTTTAAATATTTACTACTTAAATCAATAGTGTTGCCACGAGGTGTGAAAAAATGCTAAATTGAACTTTATTAAACGTCAAAAAAGACTGTGTTCCAAAAAATAAGGGCAAAAAAAGTTATAATTTTTTTAAGTTTAAGAACTTATTTTTTCATGTTTTATTAATAAAACTGAGAACAACTGCCAGAAAAATAACACAATGAAAATTCATCCAAAAAATTCTCATATAAATTTGGGCTCATATTATATATATACATACGGACGATCGGATCCAGGAAATTACAAACATAATGACCATCTTATACAAAAGGCTACAAAGAAAGCTAGACACTGAAACGAAAATTTTCATACTAAAAAGAAAATAAAAAGGCTACATTTAGCCTTAGAAATGCTAAACTGGCAACACTGTCCGTCTACCACAAAATTTCATTTAAGACAAAAACAAAATTAGCTTAATTCAAAACAGCAACAATGATAACTTCAACATTAAGATCAACATCAGTTTAATAGGAATCTTATTAAGGATTCTCTCTATATTTTGACTTCATCTTAAACACACTCACACGTAAACAAAGTGCTGTACTTAAGCTGTATTTATTTTTTCTTTTTTTTTCTCTTCTTTTTTTTGTTATTTATGTAAGTATTTCAAATCTGTTTAAGTCTTTATGTGTGTAAATGTCAAATTAATTTAATCACTTGAAGGGTAAACGTTTTCATAGAAAAATTAAAGGAAAAAAACAAACATATACATATGTATATTAGGATAATGAGGAAAAAAACAGCAAATGTAAATGGAAAAAATCGAATTAACCAAAACAAAAAACATGTAGAAAAAACGATAAATTCTAGAAAAAATAATATATGATAATAGCTAAGAGATATACAAATAAGTGTTAATATACACCTGGACCACGTTTGTTTTAAGTTGAAGTTAAATATAAAAATTTTCCTCTAAACTTAATTTTGATGTTTGAGAAATTAATAATCATAATTTAAAATTTTCTATTTGGCAAGAAGCATTTTTGTTGGAATTAAAGTTGAAACCAAATTAATTTCAAGCCTTAAATCCAATGTTAAGCATTGAAGTAAACACTTTAATTCAATACCGTTTTCCAATAAAACGGTAATTGAAAATTTTAGTCATATTTCATACTTTAAAATATTTTTATATTTGAATTCATGTCAGATTCCAGCAAAATTTTCCAATGCATGATTTTTTGATATTTGTATTCTTATTGGGCTGAGGAAAAAGGACTGATATTTCGATTTTAATTTTTAAAAATTCAAGCATTTGAAAAAGATAATAATAAACATTAATAATACGTAAACATTTTCATAATTCCCAGCCGGAGAAGGAGCCTTTAACAACTTTCCAAGTAAAGTGTTGTTACAGGTCCTAAACAATCTGGAAGGAGAGGTTTAAATCAGCAACTTATTAGTGTCCATATGAGAGATGAGCAATTCATTTTTACATAAAAGTTTCCAGAAATAAAAGGTGTTGTCCTAGACTTGTGAAACTTACTATATTGAAGTAAATAAGAGAAAAATCGATGCAA
This sequence comes from Protocalliphora azurea, assembly GCA_932274085.1. NCBI lineage: Eukaryota > Metazoa > Arthropoda > Insecta > Diptera > Calliphoridae > Protocalliphora > Protocalliphora azurea. Next base: position 155,215,702 of record OW026520.1, read on the forward strand.
GTATTCACATATGGGAGATATATTCCACAAATAAAAAATTTTATACTTTCAACAAACTTTGGCCCACAAGTTGAAATCCATACTTTTCCAAAATAGTATAAATCCGCCAAAACTAGTTTTACCTTAAAAATAGTTTATCTATTAACTTTTCCCTTTTAGCAAAGAATTTTCTAAAAATATGGACGTATACGTATTGTAATTGTTTAATATTACTCATACGCTAACATGGTTAAGTTTAATACTGAGCACATGAAATTAAAAAAAATCTCACAAATTTTATTTGCCCTTATTTTTATAAAATTCTGCCAGATTTTCTTCCTATTTAAATGAAATAAAAACTAAAATTGAAAAACCAAATACAATAATCCTTAAGGAAAAATTAAATTTTTTCTTCATTTATAAAATGTTGATAGTTTTTTTTTTATAAATAAATGAATTATTATAAGAAATAAAATACAAAAATCATTAGAGAAATATTATTATCTTCCCCACTTTTTCAAAGCTAAAATTTAGTTTATTTGGGTAAATTAATTTTAATAGCTAGAGGATATAAGGACTCTGAAGAAAGCGGGTTTGATTTTTGTTTATAACTCAATAAAAAACTTTGTTTATCTAGTAAGATGGCAAGTAATATTGGAGACAAATAAACACAATTTTTTACAGAACCAATTCTGTACATAAATAAAATAATTTCGTTTCAATAATTTTAGTTCATAATATTTAAAACTAATTTTCTAAGCAAAGTATATTAAACAGTCTGAATCTCAATTTTTTCTCACATATTCAGAAGCCGTATGAACTGTGAGAACTGTAAACAAAAACAAAATGAGCACAAAAATTATATATATTATAAAATGCATAATTATATATATATATATATATATATATCTTTTTTCTCACTATTAGCCGACTTTTATTTTTCTTTTATTTTGTCTGTTTTATATTTATAAACCAATTTGTATAGCAGAATTTCTATATTTAATAATTTTTGATATTGAAAAGTCAAACAAATTAAAATATTTCTATTAAACACTGTTTATGAGAAAAATAAAGAAGCACAAACACATTAACATTTTAGTTACTAACACATACTTAGAATTAGGTACTTTTTTACTGATTAAAGAGTTAGACTACTTGTATATACTTTGTTCCTTATTAAACATTTTTTTATATTTATTTTAAATCAAATATTTATCCAGAAGGTTCAACAAAATTGTTTCAGTTTTCATTTATATTTTTAATTCGTGAAAAAAAATTTGAAACTTTCCTGGAAAATTCGTATTATTTGCTGATTTTCAATCAAGCAATGGAGATGATTTCTTAGCTTTTTTATGAAAATAATGTATGTGCCGCACAATGGTTCCAAATTCAGACAGATTTTGCCTGGAAATTTAATATCTTAATACATCTATTATTAATATTTACTCATATATTCAACTATTTTCATTCTGAAAAAATAAACCAAAATTTTCGCAAAACTTCTAAAATTATCGTTATGCAAAATTTTATAATATTTAGGAAAATAATATAATTCAATCAGTTTATGTTGAAATACATTCCAGATATGTAGAAATGTTTTCTGTGTACTTAGTTTTGTTTGAGTTGTTCAAAAATCAAAGTGATTTCTGGTTCACAAAAAGATCGCTATCTTTCTAAACATTACATAAAAAATTAATTTAAATAAAATAAATTGCAATATGTTTTTTGAGCACACGATAATTGTTATTCTAAAAATTTAACCTTCTGTCCATATTTTTGAGCTAGCGGGAACTAGTTTTGTTTCAAATCAATCTACACATATGTAATTATTAAAACTATTTTTTAAATTTTTCTAGCCAGATCAACTTGAAATTTTGTTCAAAATTTTTGGGAAAAACATAGTTGTAGTAACCATAACCTAAGAGCAACATATTATGATTGGAACATATGATCACAGCGAAAAATATAAATGATTATAAGTTATAATTATTATGATTCCATTTTGTCATATTGTTTTTTAATGTTTTCATTCTGTTTTTACATATAATTGAACAATCTTATTACATCATTATACCATTCTATCAGATAATGATTAGATGCTTTTATATTATTATTTTATCTTATTATAATATTATGCTACATTAGCACAATATGATTCCATTTTATAATAATATTATTCCATTATTCATATTGGTATTCCATTTTATCATATTAATATCCCATATTATCATATAGTTATCTAATCTTATCATATTATTATTTTATTTTCTCATGTTATTATTCCACTGCAAATATTTAATGATTGCAGAAGTAAAAGAAGTAATAATTTTCGTTTTAATAATTTTTTTTTTCTATTAAAAATTTTTGAAAACATATAATTTTTGCAGTTAACTATATTAAAATTTTTATTGAGTGTAAACATTAGATGACAAAATTTAAAGAAAAAAATTGTTATCATGAACATAGAGTTATAAAAATTCAAGAAAATTAACAATGTGAACATAATATTGTTGTAGTAATAATGCTGTAAACCTGTCTTTTTCTGTGTGTATTTTTCAATGCCGAAAATAACGTGCTACTCTTTATCAAATAAAAATTCTTTATTATGCATTCTTGAAGCTTTGTCTTTCGAAGTATGTGAAAAAAAAAATATTGTTTTTATTACATAAATTTTGAGGAAAATCAGACCAGATTTATCGAAAAAACTACAATTTTTAGTACTTAATTTAAAGTATTGAATAATATTTTACGGCTAAATGAATTGAGTTAATTCAAAAACATTTTCAACACATTATTTCGGAGCATATTGGAATACTAAAATATTTAAAAAAATTTTCACTCGCATATTAAGGAAATTATTGGAGAAAAATCAAAAAAAGGCAAGACAAAAAAACTAAATTTCAAAATATCTAATTAACCAAAAGAGATATCATAACCTGATGTGTAGAAGTTACAGTTTTTTAAAATTTTTTCATACTCAAACTGATCAACTTTGACATCCAGTAGCTTATCTTGTATTATTACAGAGTGACTATAAGATGATTTTTCCAAAAGCTTAGGTCTTCCTTTGCAACTCTCAGGTATATTTTAATTTATGAGTAGTTTAGGAGATACACATTAATTACCAAAACTATTGCGATTGGCTCCACAGTGCGCTAGTGTAATGTTCTAAATAAGCCAACTACAATAATTCTAATTGAAAATGTTCAATTACAATTACATATAATTACAAATAATAGCATTTAATTACATTTTGAAAAGTAAATTATATCGAAATGTTATTAAGAAAATTCAATGTACGATTTTTATTTGAAGTAATTTGTCATATTTTTTAGCGTCGTGCAATCGTTATTTTTGAAACAATTTATTCGTTACAAATCTACTTTGTGATTGGAATTTTCAATTAAAAATACATGTAATTGCAAGTGAGAATTCCATATTACAATTAACCTGTAACTGTAAGTGAAAACTCCAATTATAAATTGCAGGTTAATTGTAAATGTGTATGTAATACATTACTTAATGTAATCATTAACTGCTAAAATAAATATATATATAAATATATATATAAGATTTATGTGAAAGCTTCAAAAACCAAAAAAAATAATATATATATATATATATATATATATATATATATATATAAAGCTTTCACATAAATCTTTTTTTCTTATTTCCAGGGTTAGTCGAACTATGTAGGTGATTCATTTACATTTTTGCACAATTAAAAATCACTTTATTTTTAAATTCATCCCAACGATAACCTTTAAATAAACATTTAATATCCAAGAGCTAGTATTACTGTGTTGTTTTGAAACCAAATATTTTTCACTTTATCCCACTTACAGCGTCTAACGAGTTACTAGTTTGATATTTATGGTCCTTTTTTCCATTTCGAATGTTCATTTCGTTACTACGACAATGACAACAAGTTCAAATAACAACAGCAAAACAAACAAATATAAAACAAATTAGAGTGTTATATTCGGCTGCGACGAATTATATGTACCCTTCACCCATGGTGAGATGTAATATAAAAAGCTAATATATTTTAAAGTTGATGAAACAACAACAACAATATCAAATGGCAACATTAATTTAAAAAAAGGTGATAACATAACCGATTAGATTGATTTAGAATTTTAAAATTCGAGAAAAATATTTGTGACAAATCTGCACAATTACGAAGTCCATAGGCTTCAAAAGTTGAAAAGTGTGTTTTGGCCGATATCTCGGATACTAATGGACCGATTGAGTTTATTTCTTCACAGCGAAACTTATGAAAAAAATCCGAATTTTCTTATAAAGAGGCTTGAAGAAGTTGAAAGAGATCAAATATAGCTTATTTTTGTTGTTGTTTCTCAGTGCCCATAAAAGCAACAACTATGTGCAAAGCAGCCATTAGATCAATAAAAAAAAAGATGTGCAAATGCCTCGATTGTTTATGGACCGAAATTGTAGAAAAATATTAATGACCTAACTATATAAGAACGAAGCCCATAGTTTGTATAGAAATCTAAAAATGCATTTTTACTGATATCTCAGATACTAATGAACCGACTTTGTTCATTTTTTCTGAAAAAAAAGCACAGAACAAAATATTTAAAATTTACTGTGCTAAAACGAAGTCACTAGCTTATATAGGGGCTTAGAAAACTAGAAACAAAAACTGTTTTTTTTTGAGTTATCTTCGATTTTTAGCGACATATATATATACTGATCTCAACAGACATTCGGACATCGTTCTATCAACTTCCTTATTAATAAGGCTCCAGATTATATGTACCTTTTTGACCGCCACGGCGGCTTGTCTTCTTGGAAAAATATTTCCTTGATGTATAGCTCATACGTGGTAGAGAAAAATCCTGTCATGTTACACTCTAGGATTGCTCCGGTCCTAGAGAGCGTAACAGTTTAGCAGGTGTATATAGGTGCACCATTGCCTGGACTTGTCTGGGGTCTATAATGGGAGAAAAGGACCTTCGGGGCCTGACCAGAGACTTAACACAATCTGTTACCACGGGAGCCAGTAGCCCCTGGTACGGCAACACTGATTTGTCGGTGTTATCGTACTGGACTGGCTGTTGGAGAGGCCCTTCGGGGAGTCACGTGGTGGTTGTGGTTTGGACCTAAACCGTAGGAAGGGGTTTATAGTCCCGATGTGGTGTTGCATAGCAACACAAGTCGCCAATAGTGCGGCAGGAGGTTAGATAGCTCCAACTCCTAAGCAAGGAGGGGTGGACTTATCCAGACAATGAGTCTCTCAAATTGCCACCTGTGTATTCTTAACAGGCACATGGGGGCATCGGTTGGCGCATTGTACCTCACCCGGTGGTAAGACCACCGTGGGATTAGGCCGTCATGACAGGTGCCCACGTAAATCTTGACCACATCCGTACCATTTAGAGTCCTGGATGAATATTGTGAAAATTAAGAATGGAATGAAAAACTTATACATACTCTTTACACTTGTGGTGAAGGGAATAAAAATCTTCTCATTATTAAAGCCAACAAAGTAATGAATAGATAAAGAAATTTATATTTGTATGCATTCAGACACACACACTCTACGCCAAATGGATAGTTATAGTTAAGTTAAGCACAACCTATGTTAAGTGTCGCACTAAAATATTTTTATAACAAACCAGCAGAAAAACGCACCCACACAATCATAGATTTTGTTGAAAAGGATTTTAAAGTCACGTACAATATCAAATTACATAAAATGTCAAGCAAAATGATAATATTTTGACATTTGAAATACAATTTGAAGCAACATGTTTAACAAAAAAAAAGGAAAACAAAAACTAAACTTGTGGCACATGTGTGACATAAGTAATTTTTGTTTTTTTTTTTTTAGTAATATGAAATTATTTAAAAAATCATTTAAATATAGTAATTTCTAAAATTATTTTGTAAAAGAAATAATAATGAATTTTAAAGAGTTTTTCTTTTGTGAACAACACCCTCATATTTTAATTTATACTTATAGTGAAACTTTGTAAATTTTCCTTTTAGTTTGTTGTTTCATCAGAGCACTTTAATTTCAATTTAAAAACTCAGCAAAATTAGTTCTTATTAATTTATTCTTGTGGCTTTCTTTCTTTCTTTTATAACATTTCTGCATTCTTTTTCTAATTTCTAAAATTTAAAAGACCTTGTTGGGCTACACCTTCTGGCAATTTGTTAAACGATAGAGTGTTTCTAATATTGTACATACTTGATTGAATGTAAGTAGTAAGTTTGCTGCATCTCTTCTTTTTCATCTCCCTCATCATCATGAAGCTCATATGAATATTTTTGTGTATTTAGCATAATAGAAACATCGTCATCTCGTCATGTAATGCCCAGAAACCAGCAGGTGGTTGAAACAATAAACAAGAAAAAAAGAAAAAAATAACAAACACAACATCATAAAGAAATAAACAGCAACAAAAAAAAATAAAGTAAAAATAGAAGGAAAGAAATCTCTAACATTCTATTTACTCATTGCTAATAGAAGTGTGAAAAAAGATGATGAAAATGAACAGGCAACCAAAACGTAAAAAGTAAAAAAATTAAACTGAAATACCAAACCAATGAATAAATTGAATAGCAGTAAATACCAAAAATAGAGGAAAAAATACTTTAGTCTTACAAAATAGACAAGAGACCAACAATAAGATAGCAACAACAATCATAAAACAAAATGAACGTCGTCCTTTTAACAGCAAAATAAAGAAAAAGAAAAATCAAGCTGAATACCAAATGAGAAACAACAAGCTAACTATAGAAAAGTGAAGAAATCTGTTCGCTGTATACACAAAGCACCACAATCACTTACGTACAAACCCAGCAAACATTTTTGTTGGAAATTGTAATCCTGGCAGTACTTAGTAAGATACAATTAATTATGATTTACATTACGTTGTAATAGTTATTATCACAAAGTCGCATAACAATTAAATCTCTATTGACTAGAGTCAGAGACTAAAATTACATTTTAAAATTTGTATGTCAAAATCATGGAAAATTTTTCACCAGGACTTTTAGTTCTTCTAAGAATGAAATTTACTTTCAAATCAATTATTTTCCTGGACATTCTTACTTTTACTTAACTATTCTTAACACTCTTAAAATCGAAAATGTGTAGAGACACACACTTAAAATGTCTCCATTTACAACATCATTATTATCATCATGCTAGTCATAGTCGTGGCACAGTGATTCGTTTCATACGCAAACATAAAATAAAAATTTTCTATTTAGAAGCATATGATTCATATTTTTTTGAGTACTTTTTGGTACCACCAGAGGGCCCCAAAGCAATGTGAATGTAAATAAAGTAGTTTGCTTTTAAATATTTTCCATTTTATGACTTTACTAAAATAACACAAGTCAACACTAGTTTTGGTGCCAAGGAATTGTATATATTTTTTAAACTAGGACTTCATACTGATTACAAAAATAACAAAAAGTTGGAATTCTTACGTGTAATTTTCTAGTATATCGCTTTTGTGCATATATATGAAAAAAGTGATTTTTTTCATTAAAAAACTTACTTTTTCGTGACTTTCGTGAATGATGTGCAGTGGGAAGGTCTCTTTGCATTCACCAACAGCAGTCAGCCATCATATGCCGATCCCATCGGCCTTGGTACCTCTCTGCCATAGTTTTCAGATCCTGATGAAACCGCTCCCCTTGCTTATCGCTACAAGATCCAATATTATCTGGGAATCGGTCGAGATAATTATGAAGGTAGTGCAATTTGATAAACATGTTACATTCCAATTTTCTAAAGTTATCTAGCATGTCGTTAACATTTTCGTGGTAGTTGCTTGACTTGTAATTTCCAAGAAAGTTTTTAATAAAAAAAGAAGTCCAAGCAGACCATTCCAAATCATTCATTTAATTTAGGAAACTGGAATCTTTAATAAATATTTTTATTTGTGGATCATCAAAAACTCGCGCTTTTATCTTATTTAAGCTTAGTCCTGGAAATTTTGTCATTTGAAATTTAAAGTACGATGCACTGTTCTTAGACTGGCACTGACTACACTTTCTTCACGCATTTTTGATACCGACATGGCAGAATTTGATGCAATTCTAAGAATTTTTATTCTTTCTTATGGAGATGTTGCCATTTTCTTCCGCCCTTTCATGTTATTTTCATATCTTTCCACGTTATTTAAATAATTGTACACAACTGTCTTTCCTCTATTAATGTTATTGGCAATTTGGATCGAATTCTTAGCCTGAGATTTCTGAATTTTTTCTTTTTCAGAGTTATTAAGAGCCTTAGCACGTCCCATTTTGAATAAAAACTATTTAAAAACTAACAAATTAAAAATTCTCTAGCCGTTTATATTGAAAGAAATTCAAATCATAGCCTTCCTGATTAATATTAAAAGAATTCCTTATTCAAGTGACGAAATAGTACCACAGAAATACATGTCTTTAAATAAATGCATAATTTTAATATAACAAACTATGTATATTTTTTATTTCTTCAGGAAACTAAAGCCAACACTTTGAAATTTGGTTGCGCAAATAATTATTTTTTTCTGGTCATTAGTTTAGGAGATATACTTAATTAAAGTTCAAAAAATGTAATTCCTTACTCAAGTGATAGGCAGTTTATATTATATTAAAATATGTATATTATATCTCAAATGACTTCATTATATGTCCAATCATGTCCAATCAATAAATAAAAAAAAATAATAAAATATATATACCAATAATAATTGTCTTTGGGTCTAGTTTTGTTTTATAATAGTGAAAATAAATGAAAACAAATTTGAATAATTTTTATAAATAATTATTATTATACTTTTTGTTGAATGAACGTACATATACACATGTATAAAAATTTTAAATATTTTACTAGTATATTTAATTAAATTAAATAATTAAAATTAATGTTAATCAATTCTACTTTAACATATTTTAAAAAATTAAATGAACTACTAAATAGAAACTTATCTTAATTACTTACGTTAATACATTTTGTATTCATTATCTTAGCAAATGCATAATATATTTTAAATGTAACAAGTATATTCTATTTTGAAAAAAGGATATTTCCAATCCTTTGGTGTTAATGGACCAAATTTTACAAAAATTTTTACGAATAATCTCTTTACAAACATAAACTTACATCTATCTTTTTTCTGTAATTTATTTGATTTAAGCAATTTAATGGCATTTTTTTATAAAAAGGATATATGATAGCTATAAGTATCCTTGAACCGATTTTAAAGTAAGAAGTTCAGCAATATGTACAATCATATGAGTATAACCAGATTATGGAAAATATCTGACTGATTTTAAGTTTCAAAATATAAGAGATTTATGTGATATTTTCATAAGTCCTTACATTTCTTAACTATACTTTATTATAACAAATTTCATAACTCTAAAACGACTCCTTCTATTTTTATCAAGTCGTTAGGTGGGAACGAATCACTGTGCGTCGTCTTGGTTTTAGTTATTTTTTTTTTTTTTTAATTCAAACGTTGTATAAGATTCACATACTCTTATTTCAGCCCAATGTTGAAGCAGCATAAGTAATACAAACAAAAAACTCCTTAATGAATCCTTAAGTACGAGTATGTTTTGTATATTGTACATTCTAATATACAAGTTTGCATGTGTGTGGGTAAATTTTTCTCTTTCTACAATCATCCAATAAAATCATTTTTTTTTTTTCTTTTTTTACCCACATTGCATTACAATACATCTTCCAGACCTATAATTAACAAATGAGTTGTAAAATAGAGCAGAAAGGAATCGACAAAATAAAGTTGGTTTGAAAAATTCAAAACAAAAAAAATTTTTTTTAAATATAACTGGGAAGAAATAATTTTTCTCCGAAATGACACATAATTTAACGCCCATATTAAAAAGATCTCAATATTGACGTTAAGTAAACGCTAAGAGTTCCCAAAATATATTAAAATTTGTTATTTAAATGTTGTAGTATAAAAAGTTAAGAAATTTTGTTTATATTAAATATTAAAAGTATTCTATATCTATTTATTAATATATTTATTTAAAACTAAATATTAAATAAAATTTCTTTTTTTAGCTTTCATTTGACACTCATACTGGGATGATATCATTTTCGTAAAAAATTTTTAAAATTCGTATTTATATTTCGGAAATTTTTACTCAAGAATAACAAATCCTTTTCAAAATTTATAAGTTATTTTTTTAATATATTTATTTAGGGAATATTTAATGATTTCAAAAATTAATATATATACGAGGGCGTATCAATAAGTCCGTAAATTTTCGAACTTCCCTGGTAGTTTTATGAAATGCGACACTATTCCCATCAAGTACCACCTGTTAATTTACTTTGCGTAAAAAATAGTATTTTTCGAGGTCCTTAAAATAGGCATTTGTTTGGTCAATAATTTCATCGTTGGAGCTGAATCTCTTTCCACCGAGCCATTTCTTTAGGTTTGGAAATAGAAAGTAGTCACTAGGGGCTAAATCCGGAGAATATTGCGGATGAGGTACCAATTCGTAGCCCAATTCATAGAGTTTTGCCATTGAGACTGCACACGTGTGCACCCGTGCATTATCTTGATGAAAAAGAACTTTTTTTCTTGGCCATATGGGGTCGTTTTCTTTTTAAATCCTCATTAAGTCGGTCTAATAAGTTGACATAATATTCCCCGTTTATTGTTTTTCCCTTTTGAAGGTAATCAATGTGGATTATACCGCACGCATCCCAAAAAAACTGTTGCCATCACCTTATTGGCTGACAAACGTACCTTGGCCTTCTTCGGAGCAGGTTCACCCGGAGAAACCCATTGTTTAGTCTGTTGCTTGGTCTCCGGAATACAGTAATTGATCCATGTTTCATCCACATTTATAAAACGCCGCAAAAACACATTCGGATTGCGGTTAAACAACTCCAAACAATCCTTTGAATTTGTCACACGTTTACGTTTATGATCAATTGTGAGCAAACGCGGCTCCCATCTTGCAGACAACTTTCTTTAAGCCAGCTAATCATTTAAAATTGAAACCACACTGCCATATGAAATGCCTATGGCATCAACAATCTCACGCGCTTTTACTCTTCGGTCGCCCAACACCATATCGTGGACTTTTTCGGGTGGACTGTACCTTAATTGGCCATCCAGAACGTTCAGCGTCATTTGTACTTGTGTGACCACAACGAAAGTCAGTAAACCACTTTTTTACCATTGAAATCGATGGTGCAGAGTCTCCATAATATTTATCGAGATTTTCCTTGGTTTGATTGACGGTTTTTCTTCGCATAAAATAATGTTTAATGAAATTCACTTTTTTCCAGTTTTAGAAAAATACACGAGGTTTTATGTTTTGAATAGCTGTTAAACGCATAGTAAATGACGAGGGAAGTTCGAAAAGTCACGGACTTATTCTTATATATATAAGAATTTCAGAAATATCGCTTTTTGAGATGTAAGGGTTTTGAATGTTTTATTTAAAATTTACTTTCAATTAAATGGCTGCTTTAATCGAAGATCTATTTATTATCTCAAAATAAACAATACACTATTATTATCCTGGAATATTTTTTATCATAGGTTTTTAAGGTCCTAGATTAGCATTAATCGATAGTATTTATTTAGTCAGACTATCTTTAGTTATGCTCCATTATCTTTGTAGTTCCAAATTAGATTTGATCACAACCTTTTGCATAATCCCAGATTAAAGAATTAACTTTTAATAATTTTTTTCTTTATTCAAGCCGGGAAAGCTTTTGTAACTTTTCTATTCTTAGTATAAAAATCAGAACTGATGTTGCTATATTCTTGTGCTCACCTGTTCGTATATTACTTTAGTACACATTACACTTTATATTAAAATGCTTACTTTTTTCAACATAATACACATACAAATACTCGTACTTTACATAATATAACTTATCAAGTTGTTAAGAGTCAATAGACATGTTTTCTCTTAAGTACATATTTTATTGATGTTATTTGACTATTCACAGCTAATTTTGTTAAAGATTTTCATATATATATATATATATATGAAAATATATATATATGAAAATAGTATATATATATATATATATATATATATATATATATATATATATATATATATATATATAGATTCCTATGACCTTAAATTTCATTAGTAAAAACTCTAGAAAAACATGCCATAATAGATTTTATATAGCTCAAGTTTATGGCAAAATACTTATAACAAAAATAAGCCAATATGTTCATCGAATAATATAAGGGCCTTTCTAGTGCTTTACTTAGAAAAAAAAAATAAAAAGTATCTGCAAAAGAAGAATAAAAAGTCAAATATAAAATTTTAATTTCATGGATTTGTTATAACATACAGCAAATATCCGTTATTTGCATATTTGATGATATTGATTTTTTTCTTTCTTTCTAGCAGAAAATATTTATTTAAATTTTAAATGTTTTTATGAAAAAATACTTTAAATTTAATTATAAATAGGTTCATATTTATACATAAACTAGCTTAACCCGGTGTGCTTCGCTGCACTGAAACTACGAAAAGGAAAGCTTATTTTTTTGTAATAAAAAGAAATTAGTTTAAATTTTAATTCCATTTAAATAACTTTAAAAGTTATGTGGTGATACAATATGTACCAATATACAGGTTTTAAACGATTTTGCTTCCAAAAAAGTCAAAAATCGACACCTATTATTTTTTACATACAGTCGTCAGCCGTTTGGACTGCGCAATTATGTATTAGTCTCTTGACTTAATTATAAATTTGATTTAATATTTTCGTCCTATAAGGATACTGCTCCCCTGTCCCTATCGACAAAATAAGTGGTCTATTTTATTTTTGTGGTTCGCAGGTTGCTTTTGTAAAAATGTATTGCTCCCCATGCACCTACCCCCTTTATTTTTCTTTCGAAAGGTGTAGTTTATCATAAGAGTGGGTTCTATAAATGCTGAAAAATTTTGTGTTAAGATATGTGATATTTAATATTTTATATCTATGGGGGTATAGCTTCTCATCTGTCCATCCAGCTCATTTTAATTTTGAAATTTATAGTTTTCCATTATAGTGGCTTTAACCACGTTCTTCAGTTACGTGATATTTAATATGTGCATCATATGGGGGTATTCCTCGCCCTGTGCCTACCCCCTTTATTTTAATTTTCAAAGGTGTAGTTTATCACAAGAGTAACTCCTAGCAAGTTTGAAAATTCTCGCTATAACAGTTCTTAAGATATGCGTTATTAAACATTGGCGTCCTAGGGGGGGAGGTACCACTTCCCTGCAGATATATTTCTTCAATTTCTTCAAAATCCTACTACAAAAAATTTAAGTTACTTAATATTGGTATCCTATGGGGGTATCACTTTCCCTGCACCTGCATCGTAAAAATAAGTAGCCTATTTTCTTTTCGAGTCTCATGTGATGTTACTTACTGTAAAAATTTCAGGAAAATCGGTTCAGTCGTTTAGGAGTCTATAAGCCAACAAACAGACAAACATATTCTATTTTTATATACTCGTATATAGAAGTACTCGTATATGTATTTAAATTAATTTGATAGATTTCTTTAATTTTCATTTAATTTAATTTTTAACATTTTTATATTCACTGCATAACTTATTATATCTTATACAAAGTAGATTAAAATATTATTCTCTTATTCTCAACCTAAATATTATTTTTTTTTTTTTTTCTGTTATATCCGCTGGCATTTACTCCCTTGTAGAGTTTTTTATAATGATTTTACACATTTGCATTTTTATACAGAATTTTATTGTAATTATGTTGAATTTACTTTTAATTTCAAGTGTTTTACAATGTTGCAGTATAAAGTTGCATGTAAAAACAAAATTTAATGTTCAGCACTTGTAATGAGAAAATATTATGCAATATAATAATTTCATATTAACGCAACATCTATATGTATAAAAATGAAATATGGTTGTCTGTTTGTCTGTTTGTTGGCTTATAGACTCCTAAACGACTGAATCGATTTTCCTGAAATTTTTACAGTAAGTAACATCACATGAACCCCGAAAATAAAATAGGCTATTTATTTTTACGATAGGTGTAGGGGAAATAGTACCCCCCATAGGATACCAATATTAAGTATCGGATATCTTAAGAGCCGCTGCACCCATTTTTTGTAGTAGGATCTTCTGAGCACCGAGATTGAAGTAAGATAGCTGCAGGGGGGGGGGGGGGGTAACTCTTATATTGAGAATGTTCAAACTTGGTAGGAGTTACTCTTATGATAAACTACACCTTTAAAAATTAAAATAAAGGGGTTAGGCGCAGGGCGAGCAATACCATATGATGCACATATTAAATATCGCATAACTGAAGAACATGGTTAAAGCCACTATAATGGAAAACTATTAATTTCAAAATAAAAATGAGCTAGGTGGTCAGATCATAAAGCATTACAATAATCATTAATAATAAGAATTATTTTATTGAATTAGTTGCTATTGACAATATAAATAAATATATATTAAAATAATTTTTTTGTTAAAAGTGTATACTTACAATACAAGTTGAAATACAATACGTATGTAAATAAATAAATTAAATCATAAAAAAGTATATTTATATTACTTATTTTGTTATAGCAGTGCAGCGAAGCGCACCGGGTTAAGCTAGTAAAATATAAAATAGAAGATGAACAATGCTAAAAATAAATGCTATTATATGTAGTAAATATATTTGGTATCATAGGGTGCAGCATTAAAATGAAATTAGCAAATTTTAAATGAAACTCATAAAACAAAATTATTTTTTAATAAAACAATTTTACTCTAATAATATTGAATACACTTAAATAAATTACAAGCAGAGAGCTACCAAAAGATATTTTGCTTGTATTCATATTTTGCTTGTATCTTATAGTTAATAATTTGTTTATTTTAGCTATATTTTCGCATATTTTGAGCCAACACAATATTTTACTGTTAAGATCATATATATTGTACATATATTTTAAAAGTATATTTTAAGCTAAAACAAACATTTTTGCATATTTCAATTTAAAAAGCTTATTTGCATATTTTAGCATGGAGCATTTTCTGCGTCTTTTCAAGCTTTTTGCTGTGATTAACAATTTTATTTACAAATTTTAATTTAAGGGGTAGGATCAAAAATAACTTATATAATTGTGAATTACAAAAATTACAAAATTTTCATAAATTTGATCCAAGATGTCTGTTTTCCTGCCACTATGTTTACTTTGTTAAGGGAACTACATAGATATTCTAAATAGCAGTGAATAGGTAAATATGTCCATTTTTATATTCTGTTCATTTTGAAAACTTATTTGAAAAATGTAAGAAGTTTTACTAAAAATAAGCGAAATATTTTTATAAAAATATATAGAAAAAATTTTGAATTAATAATTTATAGAATTTAATGATAATTCTGCAGAAATCCACAGAGAATGTGATTTTATTAAAAAATCACTTGAAATGTAACAAAAAAAAGGAAAGGTTTCTTTTGAGGATAAAAAATCTTTTGAAAATTCAATTCGTTTTTCTCAAAATGAAACGATGAATTGAGCTGGATGGAAATTTAGGACAGAATAAAGCCCTGAGCCGATTGAGAGCAAATAAAAAATATTATTTTGTTTTCTCAGAAATTGGTGAAATCCCAATAGCAAATGAAACAAAAAAATTAAATAATAAACATTTATTGGAAAATTCTCTATGGTTACCTTATTTGGTGGCTG
The DNA here is from genome assembly GCA_932274085.1 of Protocalliphora azurea. Classification (NCBI taxonomy): domain Eukaryota; kingdom Metazoa; phylum Arthropoda; class Insecta; order Diptera; family Calliphoridae; genus Protocalliphora; species Protocalliphora azurea. The sequence goes on from OW026520.1 coordinate 155,231,384, forward strand.
CTAGATGAATAAGAATTTTACAAATTTTAAACGAAAACGGAAACAACATTTTTAGGCATTTTGAACATTTAACATTAGGACTAGGCCTTATGTGCGAAAGGGACAGGATGACTTTCACAGCATTTAGCTTTTATTCATATTGATGGAAAAGGAAAAAACTTGGTTCATCACAAGGCCTTGTAGCATTAACATAATTCTTCCAGCCAGGTTTTTTTTTCAGCCGGACAGGAAATAATTTAGTGCTAAATCAATGAAATACATCCTTCATGTTTAAAAAAATAAATCATATATTTTAAAACGCTAATAAAACCTTTTTTAGAAATCCACAGAGAATGTGACTTCCTTTGATCTTGATCGGAGAGCGCAAGTTCAAAACAATTTAAAATTTTCACAGTAATCATTAATAGTTTTATCATTTAAAATATGCAAAAAGTAAAGTAAAGAAATTTCCTCTTAAAAAAATTGAGTAATAGAATAAAAATTATAATTTTCATAATTTTTTTAAGAGATTAAGATAAAATAATTTGATTAGTCTCTTTAAAATTGAAATAGTTGATTTTTTGACTGATTTTTTTTTCCATCCAACGGAATGAAATTTGCACCCTTTTATTTTGTAAAACGCTTCATCTCATTTCACACTTTTATATAAAAATTTTGTAAAAACAAAAAAAAAAAATATATATATATATATATATATATATATATATATATATATATATATATATATATAAATTTAAAGTGAGGTGTTTTGCTAAATAAGGAAACTAATTTCGTACCCTGTTTGTTGTTGGTGTTCGTCTTGTTTATGTGAAAATATAGAATAACACTCGGCCCCTGATGACTATGGATGCCAATCATTGCTTTTGAGTGTTAACTTTAATAATTTATTTTTATTTTTATAAATGAAAAATACAAATGAAAAACATTCAATGTATTCCCAGCAAAAACTTTTTGGTTTTCGGTAATAACAACTACTATTAAAGTAGTTTCTTGGTAATGAGGTGTCATTATTATTTACCTACTCTGTATTACATTAATAATTACTCAGTAGTATAATAGCACAGTAATACTGCAATCACGTGGATGAGTCGGCTAGAGCGCCGGATTAACAACCAGAAGGTTGTTGGTTCAACCCCATTTTGAAGTTGTTAGTTTTTTATAACAAAATGTCTAAAAAGATATTTTAAACTAAATGGAGTTTTTGTCGCTTAGGATGCTATGTGCGAGATGGTGTACTGAGTAAGACGTTAGTCAGTAAAAACGAATGGTTAGTGTGTGTCCAAGTTCGAGTCTTACTGACGGCAAATTTTTTTTGTTTTTTTTTTTATTTTTGTTTTCGTTTAGGTACATATTTTTGAGTACCCCTAGAGTCAAAAAATAACTACATGAATTTGTGGACAAGTCGAACAAAAAGAACTAGTTATTCAGGCAAAAAATAAGTAGTTTATTTTTGTTTTCAATTATACCTGCTAGCTTACCAGGAAAGCAAAGTTTTTGCTGGGTTATTTTAATATGTATTGGGAATCGGACGGCATTTCAGAAATTTGATTTTTAGAAATTGAAAATTTTAAAACTTAATTAATTTCCTGCAAGTTTTACATACATTTTTGTATTGGACCATATCATTTATATTTATTACCATTTGTTGAGATGAGGCTCAGTGTGGTCTTCGTCTAGAGTTTTTCCGGGATGGGAATTTCGTACAATTTTCAGTCCCGTAGTTCCAGGAAATCATGCAGGAATTTCTGGGATTTCTTGTATATGTAAAATGTTTATATTTCTACCTAATATATGGATATTTTAATAAATAATGTGTTTTAGCATTCAATTTTATTTATTCTATTTCGTGTTTAAATATTTTTAAGAAAATATCTAAATATATTTAATACTTTCTGAGTCCTTTATGCATTTTTAAATAATTGATGGAAAACGAAATAATGCTATAAATAAAATAATTCTATTTATATTTTTATATTTTAAAAAGGAAAAAAGATTTTGCATAGAAGGGACTTCATTAATTTGTATGAAAAAAAGCATTATTCATAAAAATGTGTTATAAAGCTGGTAAGAATGGGGATTCTGAAATCTGTAAAATTTTGTGGAGCTTTCTTAACAACAAAGATTATTTCCGTAAAAATATCGGTGGATCGCGAGAAGTTTTACACACAGGACAATATAAAAACCAAAGTAATGATTCCACTTTCGAATTTATTTAATTTTCAAAATGTAAATATTTAAAAAAGAAGTGAACTATTTCATAGCTTTATGATTAATTGGTCTGTTTAAAAATTTTTTATTTTTCATTTACCTTAATGATTTTATAAATAAAATATAAATATTTTTAAGTAATAATATGTTTTTGACGAGAATTCCCGGGATCCCAGGAAATCTAAAAATCAATCCCGATTTCCCGGGAGAGGTAAAAGACCGGAAAAAGAAAAACTTTATTTGCGACCAATATTGACAGTTTTAAAACAAAGTGCTGTGGTATTGTTGACGACCCTGTAAACATTCAACAGAATATTTCTGAATGAAGTATTTTTATAAACGATATTCTCTGATATTGTCACCATCAGAACTAGGAAAAAAAGAAGGACTCAAGAATAAAGGATGTAAATATTCAGATTTTTATGTTAACATTTTACTTTAATTTTTTTAATATTATATTATACTCTTATTACAAATAATTAATTCAATTTTAAATAAATCATTACATTATCAAATTATCTTATTCTACGAAATAATTTTCAAATAAGTACTTCAATAATTTCATTTATTTTCTAAATTTATAAATACATGTTAAGTTTCTTAAAGTGATTTAATTACCAATGTGCTTCAACATCTGTGTCAGTATTAATATTAATTTCAAGATAAGTTGCCGAATTAAGTAATTAATTCATTCAAAACTGTTACAAACTCTGTTACTTGTTCAAATTAATAATAATACCGGCATTATATATTTTATCTATCTGCCACAGAATATGAATGTATGCAAATTTCTATATGTCTATGTATATGTATAACGAAGACAAAAATGAGATTATACCCTGTAGTTCTTAATAATGGTAATGGAACGCAACACAGTAATTCCAAAACGCTTTTAATTTTTTTGGAAATAATTCCGTAACTTGTGAACCGTTGGAAATATCTCAATAAAATTTCACCTGGCCAGAGAAGTGGTGTTTTCAAATTGATTTGAAGGATCATATATTTCTAGCAGTTTAAGGGTGGGGAGTGGGTAGACTTAAAAGTTGATTATCAATTTTGTAATTTTCTTAAAAAATTTCAGCTTTTTTTTAAATCGGTTGTGCAATTTTTTTAAAAATCGCCAAAAATTCATGAATGATTTAACAGAAAAAAATGTTACATATAGACAGTACTTATAAATCCCTACAAAAAGCACCCTTACGGTCAAATTTCTTCAAACCATGACCTGAAAAACTTTATATTTACCTTTTTGGGATATTTTTTTTTTTTAGAAATAATGTTAATATTTGGACCTAAATAAAATTTAAACGAATAAAGGAAATTTTGACACAACATAGATAAACTTGCCTTAATATCATGAAATTAAAAACACACCCGCTGATTTGTACCGAAATACCCAAAATTCCAACCCTGAAAAAACGTGTTTTAAAAATTTACTTTTTCCCTTCAAATGCTCACACTGTCGTCATAAAAGGAGTCCGTCAGAAAATACTTTCTATGTGTTTACCTAACATATGGTTCAATACTTTACACAGATATATATTAAGATTCCTTTTGAAAGCATTAAAAAAAAATTATATGGGCCAGAACAAAAAATTTATTTTATAAGTAAAAAAATATTGCCACCATTTAAAAAAAAAAACAAAAAATATGAAATTTTTTTAAAGTTCCAACTTCGGATTAATATAACTCTTTATTTAATCAATATATTTATATGATTCTTGTAGCAATATTATTTAAAATTTTGTAAGAAATCCAACAAATATTAAAAAAAATAATGGCCAATATTGAGTCCACCAAGTTAAAAAGACCTAAAAAACGAGGCTAGAAATGAGCGAAAAATTTATTTTTACCTAAATATCTCTTAAACTTAAAGAGATAACTAACTATCTATATTTTTTTTTTTTTTTTTTTGTCAAATTATAAATGAACTTTTGGCAATTTAAAAAAAAATCATACCCAACTTTGGAGGTTTACCCACCTTTTCCGCTGATCCGCTAGGAATCTGTGCTCCTTCAAATCAATTCGAAAACACCTCATCTCTGGTCAGGTGAAATTTTATTGAGATATTTCCAAGGGTTTATAATTTATAGAATTATTGCTAAAAAAGCGCTTTAGAACCACAGTGTGCTAGTGGCTATTGGAGGATATCCACCTATATTATAAAATTATTTCATTTATATATCTCATTGGATAACTTTTTCTTTTTTGCAAATTAGGCAATTGTTTCAATACGTATTAGATAGCTTAGTACAGCCTTCTTGTATAAAGTGATGGTATAAGAGGACAAGAACTGCTGGGTAAAAAATGTGTAGCAATAGTGTAAACCATAAGTTAAGTTTATATTCGTATCTTTATTTATGCACTTTGTGCTGTAGTGTACTTTAGGTTACAGTGCCTCAAATTAGTGTAAATGTTAAAAATTGTATTTTAGTGCGTACACATTGCTAACAATGTACTTTTTTATTTTAGTAGATATACCTTTTTCCCACAAAAATATATTTTTGAAAAAGGTACAAAAAAGCTGATAGTTATCCACTTTTTTGAATTTGCTTTTTTTATTTTTTATTTGAACTACCTTTTTACGAAACATTGTTTTCTTTAAATATTTTTTTTTTTTTTTATTTCAAAATTAATATCTTATTGTAATATTGCACTTATTTCGAAAAAAAAACTTGTTACTTTTTTGATTTTTCGATAAAAAATATTTCTTAATACACAAATTAGCTTTTTGTAATTTTGTTAACATTTGTATTATTTTAGAAATTTAATACCATTTTAAAACTTGCTTTTTTAGTAACTTCTTTGAAGGTAAGTACAAGTGTTGGTCAGACGGACGGACGGACGGACGGACTACTTTTTAGGAATTTAGTAGCTGTTTTTATAATGGTACCTTTTTGAAAAATTATTGCTTGTTTTGAAAATATAAACACAAAGCTTTTTTAGATTATACTTTTTAAAAAATATTTTTCTATTTGCGACCAATATTGACAGTTTTAAAACAAAGTGCTGTGGTATTGTTGACGACCCTGTAAACATTCAACAGAATATTTCTGTATATTTATATTTATTTTGTAGTATTATTCTTTTTATTTAAATCAGTGGACTTCGTTATATCCTTCAAAACAGATCTAACGTGTATAGATAAGTTTACCATTCTATTTGTAGTTTCTACAAAAATCGAGATATATGCATGAAACTAGAGACCATACACAGTAAAAATCTTATTGTATTATTTGGATCCTTTACATTCATTTTCTGAGGATATAATTGGTATAAAAATTGGTCCATAAATAGTAGATATTGTCAAAAAAAATGTTTTTTTTTTTTTTTTTGTTATTTCCACTTTTAAGATACTATAAACTGCGGACTTTGTTCTTCAACAAAATTTAGAAACCTTTTTTCCAAAAAATTCAATTGCAAATTAATCAGCGAATTTTTAAGGCCCCTATATAAGTTGCGAATTTCATTCTTGTACAGAGCTGTTACAAATATTTTTCACAATTTGCTTGCTGAAAAAAATCACTAAATCGGTTTTTGTGAACAATATCGGTAAAAACTATTTCTTATTAATCCAAAAAAATCGCCACATCTAAAAACAAAAAACGCATAAACTCTAAAAACTGTCAAAAAGTTAAAAAAAAATCGCCAGAATGCAAAACATATACATATTAACACGATTTAAGACGATTCTACACAGTCTTATTATGTTACTTATTAAAATTAGTACTTTTATGAAAATTTTGTACTTTTTTTAAAAAAATAGTATTTTTTTTATTTTAATTGGTACCACAAAAGTCCTTCAATTATCGTGGCTCTTGGAAAAACTGTTTTCAGCAAGCAAACAGAAAACTACTTTTTTTATTTTATTGTTAGTAATTTTGTTTAAATGTTACCTTTTTTTGAAAAGTTATCAATTCTATGTTAACGGAGGGCCTCGAAAAGCTGATCGTAATGGACATATGTACAGATATGCATCATTATAAGGACACAAACTATATTAGATCCCATATAAAACACAATATTATATACTTACACAGAAAACGTTAAAGAAAACTGACAGATTTTCATCGAAAGAACAAAACAAACTTATTTTGCCGTTCAACACACTGTTAATAAAAACAACAGCAAACAAATTTTAAATCTATTTTTAGCCAGTAAACATAGTCAGGTAATTAATATTAAAATTAATTGTAGGAACTTAAAAGTAAAAACAACAACAACAGCAGTAAATATATATTATACGAATACACTCTCGTACGTTCCAAATTTATTTTTTTTTTTTTTTTTTTGCTTTTGTTATCAACTTCGTTTATTACTCAACTACAATTTCAACATATGATGTCATATATAACTTCTCCTATAAAAGCTTAAAAATGCATATAACATACAGCAGATAGATAGGATACAAGTAAAGTACTTACTATTAACACATATACACAATACATACAAACATATGTATAAGAACAAACTTGAGTTAGGTTTTATGTGTTTGATAAAATAGGGGACCAACAATAAATAAGGGAGGTTCATATGCATTAATATAAAAAAAGGGGGACACAATTGTGTGCATATGTAAGAGTGTAAGATTTTACTTTGTTTTATAATTAACACACAGACAATAAGTTGCTTTATTTGTATGTTTGTAGTAGTTATGATATTTAATGGTAGTATTTTTTCCACTTTGTTGCTACTGTTTCTTTGTTTTAACATCATAAAACCTTATAATAAAAATGCTGCTGCAAAATTTAATAATTAAAAACCCCTGCAGTTCGTTAGGCTCTCAATGGTTTTATGTCTAAAAAAATGCTAAAAATTGTTAGAGAGTAATAGCTACTCATCTTATATTTTAATCTCACTTTTATGATATTAATCGATAATGTTTTTTTTTCCTTAACAAATTATTGAACTAAACCTAATGTCCACTTTTACATTACTTTTCATTAGAGAAATAACTAGTTATAAAGTAACTATTGTATAAATAGTGACATAATATTATTGCCAATTTCAACTATTAAAACTACAGGATATAAATTAGCGGAAATACGTATTTTTTGTTCTTCCTTTCCCAACATTCTTATTGTTGTTATTTGTATTAGTGAGAGAGTATTTGCATGTACTTAAATGTACTGGTATGTGTAAATAATAGTAATACATAGTCTGTAGTTGTTGTATAACTATAATGCAATTTATCATTGTAAAATGGAATTATTGATGCTTTATGACAATTAATTAGAGCTTTGTTGCATTTTCAAGTTGTTGCTTTATTTTGTTGCCGGGAACAACATTAGCATTTATTAATTTTCAATGAGATTTTCGGTGCTTTGTAAATTTTATAATAAAACCTATTTTATTGTTGTTCATTTCAATTACAACATACATAGCTATTTTTGAGGAATAATTATATAAGTGCTGTGTAATAACGAAGATTTAGGATTAGAAAAAAAGGAAAATATTAATTTTATATTTCATAAAGGGATTATTATTTATCTCTTTTATTACTTTATTCTAGAAATATAAAATTAGGAAAATAGGTTAATTTAATTTTTTAATAAATTTAGAACATTAATAAATCAACATTTATTTTACGCTTTATAAAGAACATATATATGAGCATAACTATATAATAATTATATAATAATATGGGCTTAACTATAAGAACTAATTTAAAAAAAGTGCTAATTTTCAAAAAGAAAATTTTTTGAAAAAAAATACAAATTTTTGAAATAAGTATGTGTAAAGTATTAAGCAAAGCATTTTTCAGAAATAAGTACACAATATTAAAAATGTACCAAATATTAAAAGACTTTTTTTTAAAGTTCATTTAAAAAAAATTGGAAAAAAGTATCAACTTTCAAAAAACTCAATTATTTACGAAACAATTAAAAAAATAACGGTACCAAAAAACTTTAAATAATATAAATTTTCAAAACAGTAATAATTTAAAGAAGTACGTATTTTCTAAAAAAAAAATATTTATTTTGAAACACAAGTATTCATTTTCTTACAAAAGTAAAATAAAATATACAAAAACTAAAAAATTTCCCAAAAACGCTAAGTATCCGAAAGTTTCAGTTGTCACAAAGGATAGTACAAATCTAAAGGAAAAAGTATCCACTTTTAAAATAGGACCAGTTTAAAAAAAAAGCAGTAAAAACTTAAATTTACGAAAAACTTTTCCATACCAATCTTGAAACAAAAAATAATATATTTTAAAAATCAATACCAATTTTCACAAAATAATAATAATAATTAAAATAAAATTAATTTTTAAAAAATTTCCGATTTTCTAAAAAACGAGGTATCATTTTGTAAAAGAAAAATTTTCAAAAAAAGGTACCAATTTTTAAAGGAAAACACAAGTTTTCAAAAATTTATATAATCAATACCTTCTTAAAATGCTAACAATTTTCCATTTGAATAAACCTACATGAAAAAATTACCTGGTTTCAAAAAAATACCAATTTTCAAAAAAAGTTCCAACTTTAAAAGTGTGCTAATTTCCTCAGAGGTACTAATTTTGCAGCAAAATTACTAGTTTTAAAAAAATATATATATATACATACATACGTACATACATACATACATACATACATGCATATATAAAAATTTTCAAAAAAGTGCTAATTTTTACAATAGTACAAATTTTCCAAAAAGTACCAATTTTTAAAAACAAGAAGCCAGTTATAAAATAACCAATTTTCGAAAAAAGAATAGATACCAATTTTTCAATTTTCCATAGAAGGTACTAATTTTCAAAATTATCAATTTGCAAAAAAAAAAAAAATAAATACATAAACACAAATTTTCAAAACAGTGCTAAATTCGCAAAAAGGTACAAAAAAAAACAAAAAGTACGAACTTTGAAACAAGCATAAATTTCTAAAAAAAAAGGGTACCAACTTTTGAAAACAAGTTACTATTTTGAAAAAAATTTTCAAAAAAGTGCTGTTGATTTCTGCAATAATACAAATTTACAAAAAAAAAAAAAAAAAAAAAAGTACACATTTTCAAAACAAGTACAAATTTTCAAATTTTATATACATATACGTGGTACTTTTCAGAAAAAGTACCACGTTTCAAAAAAGTAAACATTTTTAGCAAAAGGAAAAAAAGTTAAATTTTCAAAAGCACAAATACTCAATACCAACTTTCGCACAAGTCTTTAAAAAAAAATACCATTTTCAAGAAAACAAAAACATTAATTAAAAAATAAAAGTTTAAATTTAAAAAAGACAATTATCACAAACATTTTTAATTTTTATAAAATTACTTAATTTCAAAATAAACAAAAAACTGTAAGGAACAATTTGAAAAATAGTACAAAATCTCATAAACAATACAAATTTTCAAAAAAAAAAAAGGGAAAAAATTAATTAAAGAATAAAAGTACCAATTAAGAAAATGGTAACAGTTATTAAAAAAAATAATTTAATATTCATAAAATTACCAATATTTAAAATAAGAGAACAACTTTTTTAAAAAATACAAATTTAGAACAAATTACAAATGTTCAGAAAAAATTACCAATTTTCATAAAAGCAAAAATTTTCCAAAATAGTAAAAGTCATAAAAAAATACCATTTAAAAAATTAATGTTTTTTTAAAGTTACAATTAAAAAAGGCAACAATTAACATAAACATTTAATTTTCAAAAAAGTACCAATTTATAAAATAAAGAAAAAAATTTTAAAAGTAAAAATGTTGAGATGATAAATTTGAAAGAAAGGGGAACAATTTGCAAATAGTACCAACTTTCAAAAACAGTATAAATTTTCAAAAAAGGATAAAATCCAAAAAAACGCATTAATTGAAGAATAAAAGTACCAATTTAAAAAGTACCAATTTTCAAAGTCGAACTTTTGATTTAAAAAATAAGTATTAATTTTACAAAAATTTACTAAAAAATAAATAATTTAAAAAATGTAACAAATTTGAAAAAGTCAACTTAAAAGTATAAATTTTCACAAAAGTACTAATTACAAAAAAAGTATCCATTCAAAAAAGTGACATTAAAAAAAATCAATCAATGAAGAAAAATATATTTATTTAGAAAAGGTATCAAAAACAGAACAAATTTCAAAAATATAAAAAGTACCAATTCTAAAAAGTACAGATTTTCATAAAAGTGGTTATGCAAAAAAATGCACATTTTCATAAAAGAACTAATTTCAAAGTAGGATCTATTTTCATATTGAAGTATCTTTTTTACAAAACAATTTAATTTTCAACCAATAATTTTAGAAAAAAAATGTTCAATGAAAAAGTACTTATTTAAATAAAGTCCCAACTTTTACAAAAGGTATCAAAGAAAGAACAATTTTCCAAAACATAACTTTTCAAAAAATATACCATTTCTTAAAAAAGAGCAATTGCAAAAATATAAATTTTCAGTTTCAAAAAAAGTACAAAATTTAAAAAAGAAAAAATAAATAAATTTTAAAAGTTGGACGAATTTTTAATACTTAAAATCACAACGGAATGTATATTTTCAACACAAAATAAATCTCATTTACGAGACAAATATTAGAGGAAAATTTTCTTACCCCTAAATAATCTCTCTCTAGCCCTATCGTGTTTTTAAAAAGCAGGCAGGTTGTTTTAGATTTTTACGAGGACTCAGAATATGAGTAATTTATTATTCATTTATTTACCAAATTAAGAATTGTGACTTAAAAAAGTACGTTCTCAATTATAGTTTCCTTTTTTTTCTTGAGTGTAAAATATTTGTTTTTAAATCATTATCAATTTCTTGTGTCATTTATATAAAATTTGTTTTTCAATTCAATCAAACAAAACAAATGCGCTTTATCATATTAACAATTTTTTATACGCTAATTATGGCGACAATTCTAAAATCGACAACGGCCTTATCAAGTGAGTTTTAAATAAATCAAACTCTAATTCTAATCATATAATAATATTCTATTATTAACTTAAAAGAAAAAAGACAACCAAGAGATCTTTATTGTTTTGTATGTCAAATGGATAAAAATTACGAATGTCAAAGTGTCCTTAATCAAAGATTAAGAGCATATTATCTTCAAAAATGCGATAAAGGTTTTTGTTCTACTATGATAGGACAATTGGGTGATATGGGTTACAAATATGGTAAGTTTATTTAATCATACACATTGCAAATATATACATATAGAGTAATGAAGTAATATTTATTATTGTAGAAGATAAATATATTGTAAAGAGGGCCTGTGGTGCAATCGATGTATGTTCCGATGAACAAGCTCTCTGTTGCACCTGTAATACAACAGAATGTAATGGTCATAATTTATGTAATAAAACATATAAATTAGAATTGAACTATATAGCATTTTGTGCTGTAATTATAATTATTATAATAGCTAATAATATACATTTTATATGAATATTAAACTAGGATTTGTAAATAATTCAATTTGAAAAGAAATTATTTGAATTTTATTTATATTAAATATTCCTTCAAATCGAAGTATACTGTCATTTAAATTATATTTAATTTGATTTTTAGTATTTTTTTTAATATTAATTTGTTGTGTTTTTGTTGCAATTTTATAATTTTAATTTTACTGTCCATCGGCTTAAATAACCCAAATAAATATTTGAGGCCATAACTTTATTTAAGGGAAAGAAACTTTTGTCTATATCAATGATGGCCACAATGTACTTAAGTGCCAATAAGAAAAAACCTTTGAAATTCATTTGAAAAATATAAAAATATACTTGAATTAAACACGAAAAATATATTTTCTGAACTGGAATTTTGCATGCATTAATGATAGATTTATATTTTTTTTACATAAGCTGAAAAGGAAATTTGAAGCATATTGTCAATCATATTTTATAAACCATAATACGAGGGCGGATCAATAAGTCCGTGAATTTTCGAACTTCCATCCTAGTTATATGAAATGCAACACTATACCCATCAAGTACCACCTGTTAATAGATTACTGTCAAATTTTGAGCAAGTGTCGTCATTTACTTTGTGTAAAAAATAGGATTTCTCGAGGTCCTTAAAATAGGCATTTGTTTGGTCAATAATTTCATCGTTGGAGCTGAATCTCTTTCCACCGAGACATTTCTTTAGGTTTGGAAATAGGAAGTAGTCATTAGGGGCTAAATCCGGAGAATATTGCGGATGAGGTACCAATTCGTAGCCCAATTCATAGAGTTCTGCTATTGAGACTGCACACGTATGCACCCGTGCATTTCTTGGCCATATGGGGTCGTTTTCTTTTTAAATCCTCATTAAATCCATCTAATAAGTTGGCATAATATTCGCCGTTTATTGTTTTTCCCTTTTGAGGGTAATCGGTGTAGATTATCCCGCGTGCATCCCAAAAAACTGTTATCATCACCTTATTGGCCGACAAACTTACCTTGGCCTTCTTCGGAGCAGGTTCACCCGGAGAAACCCATTGTTTAGACTGCTGCTTGGTCTCCGGAGTACAGTAATGGATCCATGTTTCATCCGCAGTTACAAAACGCTGTAAAAACTCATTCGGATTGAGGTTAAACAACTCCAAACAGTCCTTTAAAGTTGTCACATGTTTACGTTTATGGTCAATTGAGAGCAAACGCGGCACCCATCATGCAGACAACTTTCTGAAACCCAGCTGATCGTTTGAAATCGAAACCACACTGTCATATGAAATGCCTATGGCATCAACTATCTCACTCACTTTTACTCTTCGGTCGGCCAACACCATATCGTGGATTTTCTCAACATTTTCGAGTGTACTGACCTTAATTGGCCATCCAGAACGTTCAGCGTCATTTGTACTTGCGCGACCACAACGAAAGTCAGTTAACCACTTTTTTACCATTGAAATCGATGGTGCAGAGACCCCATAGTATTTATAGTGCTTTTTCTTGGTTTGATTGACGATTTTTTTCGCAAAAATTAATGTTTAATGAAATTCACTTTTTTCCATTTTTAGAAAAATACACGAGGTTGTATGTTTTGAACAGCTGTTAAACGCAAAGTAAATGACGACACTTGCTCAAAATTTGACAGTAGTCTATTAACAGGTTGTACTTAATGGGAATAGTGTTGCATTTTATATAACTAAGAGGGAAGTTCGAAAAGTCACGGACATATTGATCCACCCTCTTAGCTATTTGTGTCCATTTAATTATGGCACAACTGCGTACAAATATTTTCTTTAATATAACCCTACAAACATTTCAAAGATATCTTCCTTAGAAGATATTTACGCGTTTATATTTTAGCATAAAATTCATATTTTATGTGAGCGTTTTAGTTTCACGTGCTTTATGAAGTTAAAATTTGTTTGCATGATTTACAAGATGTAAAAATGTTCTTTATTGTATTATTACACCCTACACTACCATAGGTGGTTGGAGTATTATGCGTTTGTGCAGATGTTTATAACGCACAGAAAAATAATCCAACACTCACCTGAAAATATACCAATCGACTCAGAATCACTTTTTGAATCTATCTAACGATGTCCGTCCGTCCGTCTGACTGGCTGGACGGCTGACTGTTCATGTAAACCTTGTTCGCAAAGTACGGTTCGCAATTTTGAAGAAAATTCAATGAAATTTGGCATATAGTACTTTCATGACGCAAGGACAAAACCTATTGGTTATGGTTATGATCGGTCCATTATTTCACTTAGCCCCAATACAAATTTCCTCCCGGAATAGGAGTTTAACGATCATAAATGCCTTAAATATAGCAATATTTTAATGAAATTCGCTGTAGGAAAGTTTTGTATAAGTATCAATCTTTGTGCCAAATTTCATGGAGATCGGTCCATAATTGATAAAACCCTCTTTCGAAAATCACTTCAACGTGCATAAATCACATACACATGTTCGTATCAAGTTTATATTCGATACAAATATATTTCATATAAATATAAATCACAGTGACCAATTTTATGAGGATTGCTCCATAATTTACCATAGCTCCCATATAAGCCCACTTTCGGGAATCACCCTAAAGTGTGTAAATTCATATAAATGTTAGTATTAACGTAATATTCTGTATTCGTATATTTTATTTTACACTTACTAAAAGTATCGGTCCATAATTGTCCACATGTTTAATATAAGACCTCTCCACGAATTGTGATAGATATACACAGTGGTATGGGGTATCGTTCTTGACCGACCATATCTTTCTTACTTGTTTTTAGATTGATTTATTAATAATTTTGCTATATATTTATTACATCTTCCAGAATATTATCTAGCTGTATCTTCTTTTTTTCACCTAAATGATTATCTAGAAATATTTTCTATTTTACATCCAGGCGTACTGATTTCTTATTACTTAGATGTATCGCCTGTGAGGCACAATCTCTCCCAATGGGGGAAACTTAAGCAGTATGAAATGATTATTGCGGCAATAAAATTTTTCTTCTAAGCAATACGAATTCGAATCATTTTAGTATTGCGAGTATTTTAGTTACAGGGAATGTATGTATAACATATTATTTTTTTTAACAAAAATGTTTAAGTTTTAAATTTTTTATGAAAAACTAAATTGAAAGTTTTCTTAAATGTGAAAAATATTTAAATATTGTCTTAATACCCAGCAAAAACTTTGCTTTCCTGGTAAGCTAGCAGGTATAATTGGAAACAAAAATAAACTACTTATTTTTTGCCTGAATAACTAGTTATTTTTGTTCGACTTGTCCACAAATTCATGTAGTTATTTTTTGACTCTAGGGGTACTCAAAAATATGTACCTAAACGAAAACAAAAATAAAAAAAAACAAAAACAATTTGCCGTCAGTGAGACTCGAACTTGGACACACACTAACCATTCGTTTTTACTGACTAACGTCTTACTCAGTACACCATCTCGCACATAGCATCCTAAGCGACAAAAACTCTATTTAGTTTAAAATATCTTTTTAGACATTTTGTTATAAAAAATTAACAGCTTCAGAATGGGGTTGAACCAACAACCTCCTGGTTGATAATCCGACGCTCTAGCCAACTCATCCACGTGATTGCAGTATTACTGTGCTATTATACTACTGATTACTTATTAATGTAATACAGAGTAGGCAAATAATAATGACGCCTCATTACCAAGAAACTACTTTAATAAGTAGTTGTTATTACCGAAAACCAAAAAGTTTTTGCTGGGTAACAATGGCAAAAAAAAATATAAAATGAGCTGAATACAAGAACTTTATAATTTACGCTCATTTGAAAAATTTATAAAAAAAATAACATCCAGCCTGTTTATGAAATCCTCAACAGAACTGAATTGGAAATGGGTTTGTGGAAACGTAATGAAAACAATTTGTTAAAGGATTAATATTTTCGCTCTAAATTATATTTTTATGTTCTTAATGAACGATTTTAAGCGTTGTTTTAAAATTTAAATATTTTCGTACCCAGTTTGCAAGGGTACGAAAATATTGAAATTTTCAGATTCAATTATTGGATTTCATAAACGGAAATCAAATATACACTGCCTACCACTTGAATAAGGAATCACATTTTTTTAACTTTAATTAATTATATCTCCTAAACTAAAGTTCAAAAAAAATATTTTTTTGCGCAACCAAATTTCAAAGTGTAGGCTTTAGTTTCCTGAAGAAATAAAAAATATACATATTTTGTAATACTAAAATTATGCATTTATTTAAAGACATGTATTTCTGTGGTACTTTTTCGTGTATCACTTGAATAAGGAATTCTTTTAATATTAATCAGGAAGGCTATGATTTGAATTTCTTTCAATATAAACGGCTAGAGAATTTTTAATTTGATAGTTTTTAAATAGTTTCTTTTCAAAATGGGACGTGGTAAGGCTCTTAATAACTCTGAGAAAGAAACAATTCTGATTTTGAAATCTCAGGGTCAGAATCCGGACCAAATAGTCAAAAATAACGTGGAAAGATATGGAAAAAACATGAAAGGGCGGATGAAAATGGCAACAACTCCAAAAGAAAGACGAAAAATTCTTAGAATTGCATCAATTTCTGCCATGTCGGTATCAAAGATACGTGAAAAAAGTAGAATCAGTGCCAGTCTAAGAACAGTTCACCATATTTTAAAGTCGTTCCCATACATAGTCCGACGAAAACTGCAAAAAAAATCACCACTTAATGAAAAACGCAAAAAAATGTGATTCCTTATTCAAGTGGCAGGAAATGTATAAACTTAATTTATTGGTTTTTTTTAGAAAATGTTTTAAAACCAATTAGCGTTGCATTCTATAAATAGGCTAATTATAATGTTATAGGAAATTTTTAAAATTTTCTTGTTTATTTCATAACACATAATTATAATTTGATAAATATGCTATAAATGAAAGGAAAGTTTGAAAAAAAATATTTTAGCTTTGATTCAATGTTTATTGGTGTTCTTTAGGATCTCAATGATTGGATGATTGGACAATAAATTTATTTATATTTTTAATATTTTTCTATTTACAAATTTAAAAGACAAAAAATATTAATATGGGCCAATATCAAAAATTTTTAACCTGGCTGAAACTGACTGAAATCCTTAACAATTTTTGTGGTAATATCATTTTAAACAAACGGCTCACAGATTCGAAATCACAAGTCTTGAAACTAATAGAGTGCAAAATTTTACCACCATAGGTTTCATTTTATAATCATGATTGTTGCTCAAAGTTCAAAAACTTAGATAGAGGGCTTAAAATTATTTAACATTATCCCATTTTTCTACACTTT
The DNA here is from genome assembly GCA_932274085.1 of Protocalliphora azurea. NCBI lineage: Eukaryota > Metazoa > Arthropoda > Insecta > Diptera > Calliphoridae > Protocalliphora > Protocalliphora azurea. The sequence continues at coordinate 155,248,282 of OW026520.1, forward strand.
TTGTTCGTGCGTTTATAACTTTTAATAACAGGCGACCTTATAATCGGAATTTGCGGATAAATTCAACACCTTGCTAGTTGTTGTACAGACTTTCAGGGTCGTCAAATTTTGATGACGAAGTTTTTTAATTTTTAAAATTGTCTGTGCGCCCTTCAACAGAATACAAATTTTGATATAAGGATTGATACTTGTTGTAATTATGCCTATTTTGCGCTATATCTCGTTGATGTGCCCTAAATAGTCAATGCAGTAAATAGTCTCAGTTTTTTCAAAATAAGAGCGAAAATTAAAAAATATCGGTATTTTCCGAGGCTCATTCTCAATTTCTCAAGGAATTCCATGAGTTACTGCGTGAACATAATTTTATGTAATTTTACACAATAAAATCGGAGAAGCCTTAAAAATAAATTTAATAAAAAATATTATGGACTTTTTGAAAATTACGCAAAAATAGCATTTTTTATTTTTGTATTTTTATATAGCAAATTGCAATTTGTACAAATCTTGGATATATAGATATAAGAATGGAGATAGATATAATTGATCGAGACCATAAATTTAAGTCAAATGTCGTTGCTGGTTGAAAACGGGACACTCTTGTCAAATTAGATATTGCTAAGGTATATGGCATGGACAGCATGAAATTTGCCATAATTGGCAATGCTAAAAGGAATGTAGAGGTGCATCAAAAAATTTCGAAAGATAAAAATTTTATGGACCAAAAAAAAATTTACTTGAGTTAAAAAAGAATCACAATATTTAATAGCATTTCTTTGCATTAGACTCTAATAAAATATATTTTCGAATAATATATAGAGAAATAACTTAGATTCGATCCCCATTCTTTGCAAAATATGCTACAGAAATACCATCAAACATTGAAAATTTTATAATTTTTATTTAAATAACCATTGCTTTTGATATTGCAAGTAATTTTGACCAGAATTTTACATAAACTTCTAGTTTATAAAAATTATTATATGTTCAATTTAAAACCTCTATAACATTCGAGTCCCCTGCACGAAATAATTAATGCGAATTGATTCTACATGCACTGGAGTCACTTTTATTTGTATATTTATACAAATGAATTTTAATGTCTCACTAAAAAAAAAATGAAGCCTAAAATCAAAAATTTTTGTTAATGGCCCATATACGTATTATTAGCAAACAATCAAATATCAATAAATATAATAGGTATATAGGCACTTCTTATCAAAATTCGTAAAATTCGTGGATTATTTCATTAATAAGAAATAATTTTAAGAATGATGTTTAGCTAATGTGTTCGACAACTAAAAGATTAAAATTAATTAGTTATGAAACGAATTACAAATAAGTTGTTATAGAATTAATAAAAAAAATTACTTGCTTTTCATATTAACAAATCCTTAAGATCATAATTTTAATTTTGAAAATAAAGTTATAATAAAAACAACTTTTAGGGATTTCTCATATAAAAATTTTCTAAGCTGTTTTTCTATTTATTTTAATGTTTGTTTTTGACTATTTACATTTACTATTTTAGTCTATATATCTGAAATTTGTTTACAAAAACTAGAAATAAATAAGTACATATTTCTAATACTCGTACTCTATCAAGAATCTTCTGCGAATAATAGTCGTTTATAAAATGTTTTAAGGACATGTCTGTGACATTCTAAAAATATTATATAAATAAATTGTACAAATACACACAATGTACGAATATATTTATTAAATTATTATATAGTTGTATAAATATTTTTCTATTTATTTTTCTCAAAAATCTATGAATATTTTTGCAATTATATTTGATGTTTTTAATAGCAATTTAGAAAAATCTAAATATTTAAATATACAAATATCGAATGTTTTAATATTTACAGATGTAGAAAAACAATTTTACATACATATGTACAAATACTTGTATATAGTATATCGTACATTAGAAGCAAAGATTAATAAGATGGGAAAGCGTTAAAAAAACCAACTACAGTGGTCGGCATATTTATTTTGACAAAGTATAGTGAAGAATTGTTTTATTGTTTTTTAATATTGAAATTCCTATAACGGCACAGTTATCATGATATTTTCTTTACACTAATTCTTAAGTATACGTATGCAATATATTTTGTTAAAATCTTTACCCATTCTCATTCTGAAGGGAGAAATGCAATTTGGTACAAGAATTTGTAACGGCATAATTATTTTGACATTCTATAATTTCATCTCATTTTGTTTTTTGTGTTAACCTTTAATACAAAGCGGTCGTTGTTGAGTATTAAGTATTAATATTCTATGAAAGATAAATAAAAAAAATTCTATTACTATTGTGTAAATATGGGGAAAATATCGGAATTAACTAACACCGTCAGGAGTGAAACTATAACCAAGTATAATCTTGGAATATCTATAACAAATATTGCCAAGGAGTACAATATACCTAGACAAACCGTTTATTAACAAATAAATAAATGTAAAGAAACAGAATCTGTCAATAATTTGCGTCGAATAGGAAGAAAACGTAAAACAACGGCAGTGGAAGCTCGACAAATTATCAAAAAATTTAAATCTAATCCAGGTTGGACGCCCAAAGCCGCTGCGTTGGAATGGAATTCGCACTCTGATAGTCATTTAAGCGAAAGAACAGTTCGACCACGTCTAAAAGAAGCCAACATTAATACATATGTAGCAAGATCAATTCCATGTACAGCCCCAAGGAACCAAATTAAAATGTTAGAATTCGCAAACAGATACGTGGACAAGCCCCTATCATTCTGGCAAAGCGTCTTATGGACCGACGAAAGTACTTTCGAGTATCACTCGTCAAAGAAAAAAGTTTTTGCTAAATAATTTATATTTTCATATAAAGTTGAAATAGAATAAAGATTTTATAAATCCTTATATTATGAAAATGAGGTGTAAGTTTGTTTGTTTTTTTATTTGTGTATCAATCACGTCTAAACAGCTGAACCGATTTTCACGAAATTTGACTCACATGTATATATATATTTATCAGGCTATGTTAGATCTTTATTGGACTTCACACCCGCATTTTACGCCTACCTTTAAAAAATCTATTTTTTTCAAATTTTGCACTTTAATAATGAAGCTACACTCGTGCATATTTCTATAAACGCATTTAAAATGTTTGTTTTCCTTTGAAATATATTCATTTCTTTTAATCAAAAATAATGTTGTGTTGTTACAAAAACTCGCGATATAACGGTACTATTTTATGTAAAGATTTTTTTCTTGCTTTTTTTGTATCAATCACAACATACTGGTCATCATTTCAGTGGAATGTATATATATATATATATATATATATATATATATATATATATATGTATGTATGTATATGTATATTTATAAATGGGAATGTATAGATTTTGACAAATTCTAAATTAAAAAGGATTTTAGATATAAATATCAAAAATTATAATAATTAATGTAATAACTAAAAATTTGCTCAGATTTAACCAAACATTTAATACAGTGAAAGAAAAAGCTGATGTTTTTAATCTCCTCCAAAAAAAAAGGAAATTAAACAAACGCCACTAGTATTGTGAAAACTAAAAATATTCTGAAAAAATCTACGGATTTGTTTCACAGATCTACTAGAAATTTGATTTATATATATATATATATATATATATATATTTTTTTTTTTTTTTTTTTTTTTTTTTGTTGGAGAAATCAGCCAAATCAAATTTTTTTTATTAATAATAATTAAAATTTCGAAATATATCAATTAACTAAAAAAGCAATTAAAAAAAATAATTTAAAAGAATTAAAAAATTAAAAAAAAAGTACAAAATTTTCACAAAATTTTCTATTAAAAGAAAAAAAATATTAAAAAAAAGTTATTTATTCAGAAAAATACAAAATTTCAAAAAGCACCAATTAAAAAAAGTAGTAATTAAAAAAGCACAAATGTAGAAAAAGTAAATTTAAAAAAAAAATTGTTTTAAATAATTTAAAGAAACTTCCAATACCAACAGCAACAAATTTTAAATAAGGTATAAAAAATTTTAGAAAATAGTCCTAAATTTAAAAATAAGTCTAAATATTACAAAAATTTATTTTTCAAATAGTTTACACACAGAAAAAAGTTTGTACATAAATATAAAAATTTACTTTCATTGATTTCAGTTCATAATATTTAAGCATAATTTCTTAAGAACTAAAATTTTTTATATATTTTTCAAACGAATCAAAAGTCAAGAATACTGAAAGACTTGTTTAAATTTTCATTTATATTTTCAATTTGTACAAAATTTTTTTGAAATCTTCTTAGAAAAATTTTAACTTTTTAATGATTTTTAGTTATATTTTGGGAACAGAACAGGAGCGCTTTTTATCAAAATGCTGTGCTACAGAATGTGAGCAAAATTATGCAAATTTCTAAACATTATTTTTCTTAACAGATTTTTCCTTGGAATTTTGATACTTTAAGGCATTTTTTATTGATATTTTCATGTATAACTTTTTTGATTCATCATTTGCAATAAAATTAGTGAAACTAAATTAAAGATTTAATAAAATTTTTACAAAATTCCTAAAATTTAACAATTTAATAATATCTACGAACAAAATTTTATTTTTTATGAAAATAGTTTGGGAAAAAAAGTCAAATATATGAATTATTTTTCTCTGCATATTTTGAAAAACAAATGGCATTTTTTAAATAGATACCCTTTTAAAGTAAACAATTAATAAAAATAAACAAAAAAAAAATAAAAAAATAAAGCATTTTCCACAAAGTTATCAATTTAAAAAAGAACTAAAAATTCAAATAAGTACATTTTTTGTTTAAATTATCTGGGGTCGATTTTTTGTTTTCTTGAAAATATCAAATGAAAAAAATTGTCATTACTTCACAGAAAAATTTTCATTACTTCTTGTGTAAATGTTCTTCGTAAAATGTTTTTCAACAATTTTTCATATGAATAAAATAAAATAAAAAAATAATAATAATTAAGATATATTTTTGTACAAATTAAATAAAATTTAGTTTTTGTAATGTAACACTACGTTTACATCAAAATAAAAGTAAATGGTTTTTGGTAAGAACTAAATTTCAAAAGTCCTATGTAATTTTTGTTGACGTCTTGATTTCTTGATTAATTTTTAATTAATTTGTATTCGCCTATCATTGGTTTTCAAAATGTTTGCTAACAACATTTCATATATAATTTATGTAAAAAATTTGTAAAACAGGATTTCATTTTTTTATTTTTTGTTTTATATGAAAGCTTACTGCTGTGAAATCAATTGAACAGGATGTTTCATAAATAATTATTTTAGTAGTTTTTATGTAGGTTTTCATAGAAACTAGTTGAAAATGGTTTTTTTTTATACGGACAAACTAGAAAATTGTTTATAGTTTTTCAATCAAAAGTATAATTTTTCTAAAAAGTAGGTACTAATTTGTAAAAGAAAGGAACAATTGGTAAATCAATGTAAATTATATATATTATGTATTAATTTTCCAAAATCAAGCAATTTTCAAATAAGCAAGCCAAAAAGTTGTGGCTTTTTAAAAATTTATTAATTCATAGTAAAAACTAGTAATTTTCAAAAACAAAGAAAAAAAATAGTAAAAAACAACTTTCAAAAAGCTACAATTTTTTTAGCAAGAATATTGGTGCCTTTTGCAAAAAAGCATTTTATAAATATATATATATATATATATATATATATATATGTTAATATGTATCGTTCTTACTTTAATATGTATAAGAATATGCGTAATTGTGAAAATTAATTTTATAATAAATTTTTTTAATACATTCTTATACAGTGGTCGGCATATTTATTTTGGCACCTGAGAAATTTTACCATTTTGAATTTTTTCAGATTTCCAAAAAATTAAAAATTAAAAAACATAAAATCATAACTTCTTAAATTAAATTTGCATTCTATGCAACTAATTTAAAAATTTAGGGGGTGACATAAGTATTTTGACATATAGTATTTTAACTCTTTAAACGACAATATGTTATTCCAGCTTTTATAATACTTTTAGATATTTTTAATAACTATTAATAAAACGTGTATCCTCCTTTAGCGGCAATGACTCTCCGGAGTTTTTTTTGGAACTGAAAGATTTAACCTCTGAAATTGTTCCTTCCCTGGTTCTTGTCAGGTATGCGGTTCTTTGGCGCTTTATATATGACCAAACATTCTCAATCACATTCAAATCCGGACTTTGGGGTGGCGAATCCAAAGTTTCAATACAATTTTCTGTCAAAAATGTCTTACCTTACTCTTGTGGCAAGGCGCATTGTCCTGTTGGAAAATAAATGACTGTCCAATTAACCTATCCGCAGAAGGAAATGCCTGCTCATTTAAAATTTTAAAATATTGGTGTTGGTTCATCGAACCGTCGATGGGAACCAAGTCTCCGAAGCCTTTATATGCTATACAGCCGCAGAACATAACTGTGCCACCTCCATGACTAACTTTTTCGACAACAGGTGCGATTTTTTTTCGAGTTTTTTGGTCTAGTCTAACAAAAACTTTATTTTTAAAGAAATATGATTTTTTTCTTTTTCTCCAACAAATTTCTAAACATCTGTTTTATTCCCTATTGCTTTTAAAATCCAAAGAAGATTATTTAAAAAAGTAACAATATACGATTAAATGATTTCCAAAAAAAGAAAACAAACACCTGAAGCTAAAAAAGAAGCCATTTAAATCAATTCTATTAAAACTCTTTAAATTATTAAAATTTTCATATGTGTACTTGCAATTATACGCCTCAGTTTTTATAAAATTGGATTATTTTTATCTTTTTATTGTTGTAATTGAATTTCAAATCAAAAATTCAAACAAAAAAAAGAGCAAAATCATTTACAAATCCAAAAGAAATCATTGTGCTTAATACAGACACCTAAACAACAGTAAAAGATGACAATAATGATGATAATGATAATTATCATTATAATAATGATAAATTTAAAACAACAAATATACATATATATATATTTTTTTTTTTTTTTTTTTGTGAATGACTTATGTAAATACACATTAGACCTTAGAAATTAAATGAATGCATAAAGGCAACAGCAAAAAATAAGAACATTAAAATAAAATAATACAAAACAAATAAAAATTAGCAAAAAAGAAAAGAAAAAAAAACACCACCACATTCACGCTTTACTTAAACAAATAAAATTCTGTAGTTGACGGTATCCCAACAAATACTGAATCATCATATTTAAAACGCTTGTAAAATTAATAATTAATTCAAAACTTACTTCAAATCTTCGTCAAAATTGGAGGAAATTTTCCCGTATTTGTTGAGAATGCTATTATTTTCAAATCATTCCCAAATGTTTACATTTGAGAAAAAAAAATGATTTATAATCTTTCTTAAATTTTAAATCAAACCTTTGGTTTTCTGGGACAATGAAAACTAAAAAAAATTAAATATCTTCTTTCACACTTAAATACCTACAACAAAAAACCAAGTAATAATGCTATATTCGGCTGTGACGAATCCTATATACCCTTCACCCGTGTTGAGATATGTTATATGAAAATGAAGTATTCTATATCTATGTAAAGATTAAAAACTAAATAATTTACATTTTCATATAAAGTTGAAATAGAATCAAGATTTTATAAATCCTTATATTATGAAAATGAGGTGTAAGTTTGTTTGTTTTTTTTTTTTTTTTTTTTTATTTGTGTATCAATCACGTCTAAACAGCTGAACCGATTTTGACGAAATTTGACTCACAGATAGTATCAATGCCGTAGATAGTTATAGGCTATGTCAGATCTCTATTGGACTTCACACCCACATTTTATGTCTACTTTTAAAAATTCTATTTTTTTAAAATTTTGCACTTTAATAATGATGCTACACTGGTGCGTATTTCTATAAACGCATTTAAAATGTCTGTTTTTCTTTCATATATATTCGTTTCTTTTAATCATAAATAATATTGTGTTGTTACAAAAACTCGCGATATAACGGTACTTTTTTATGTAAAGATTTTTTTCTTGCTTTTTTTGTTATCTTTAATGCAGCAATCACAACATACTGGTCATCATTTCAGTGGAATGTATATATATGTGTATGTATATTTATATATATATATATATATATATATATATAGAAGGGGTTGTTGAAGATAAAAAGGGGGTTATCAATCTATAATGGAGAATAAATTATAATTAATCTTTTGATAAGAGTTATTATAATTTAGGGGGTTTTGGGAATAAAGAAAAATAGGGGGGTTCAATTAGTGGTGCATCTGGTTCTGGTTACAACAATATCTTACCTTTTCTTTGAAGGAAAATCCAGGAGTGAGGTATGTATTCTTTTTTTCGGTTCAACTTCAGTTCTTTATTGCAAAATACTACTTAGATTTAGGTAACTTAGATTAAGGTAAGTATGAAGAATTATCATTGTAAAGTATTATTTATGTTGATCGTGACGGCACGATGGTAAGATGGTAAGTTGCTAAGTTTAAGATGGTAAGATGCTGAGATTTTAAGTGTTGGATAGCAAGATGGTAAGTTGTTAAGGGTAAGACAGCAAGATGTTAATATGTTAAGTCTCAGACAGCAAGATGATAAATGATGTTAAGGTCAATCGTTTTTCTTTTGGGTTTTCGTCAAACCATCGGCCTTCTAACGAAAACCGATAACATTACTTTTTGTTGGAGAAAATTAACTTATGACATTACCACATTATTTTGTTCTTAGTTTCATACACTGAGAATAATTATCTTATATTAACTTTTTATAATTAATATAAAAGTTATAATTTAAGTGTCCAACTTGATTGGACATATATATATATATATATATATATATATATATATATATATAATGGGTGATTCAAGTAGAGATACTTTTTTCAATAGCCTTTTTTTGACAGATCACGGTGTCATGCTGTCATGTTATTTTTGCTTAGTATTGTTTGGCATTTCATAATGGAAAGACTTACGCCTGAACAACGTTTACAAATCGTTCAACTTTATTACGAAAATTCACGTTCTGTGAGGAATGTGTTTCGTGCACTTCGCTCAACTTATGGTCAACATAATCGGCCTACTGAGCGTACTATTCGCAACACCATCACCCATTTTGAGACCCAGCATTCATGATTGGATAATATTCGACCGGATAGACCACGTCCAGCACGCTGTGAAGAAAATATAGCGGCCGTAGTTGAGAGTGTAAATGAAGATCGTAGAGAGTCGATTCGGAGCCGTTCGCAGCAACTCAGACTGACGTATGGAACGACTTGGCGCATTTTACGTCGAGATTTTAAATTGAAAGCGTACAAAATACAGCTTGTGCAACAACTGAAGCCGCTCGACCTTCCCAAGCGATATCGCTTCGCTCTATGGGCTCTTGAAAAGTTCCAAGAAGATCCGACGTTTTCGAGGCAAATTTTGTTCAGCGATAAGGCCTATTTATGGCTCAATGGGTATGTAAACAAGCAAAATTGCCGCATTTGGGACGAAGAGCAACATGAAGAGATTCAAGCACTGCCACTTTATCCAGAAAAAACAACGATACCGGTTCGAACGTAACCGTCAATGGCGACCGTTATCGTGCCATGATAACCGACTATTTGATGCCTGAAATTGAAGCTCGTGATCTCGGCGACATTTGGTTTCAACAAGACGACGCCACTTCCCACACATCACATCAATCAATGGATTTGTTGAGAGAACACTTCCGTGAGCACATAATTTCACGTTTTGGTCCGGTCGATTGGCCACCAAGATCATGTGATATCACACCGTTAGCCTTTTTCCTGTGGGGATACGTAAAGTCTAAAGTTTATGCGGAAAAACCCGCTTCGATTCAGGCCTTGGAAGAAAACATCACGCGTGTCATTCGCCAGTTACCAGTCGAAATGCTCGAACGGGTCAGCGATAATTAGACTCAACGGATGGACCATCTGCGACGTAGCAACGGCCAACATGCTGTCATATGACAACACCTCTGACTATTGCATATATTTTTGTTTTAGTTGGAAATTTTCATCAGCTTAAAGGATGCCCAAAAAAAACTTTTCTTAGAGACCAGTGGTGCGATTCAGTAACTTTTTTTAACGATAATCGAATCGTTAAAATTAGTAAACAACAAAATTGTCGATTTAGTTATTCTCTAACACTTTTAACGATATTTGTTTGCGTTAACTTAAAGACAAAAATTTTTGTGTTGTTAATATATTGACAAAAAATTAACCAAAAAGTCAGCCCAAGGATTCAGTCGTTGTTTTGTGGTGGTAGTGTGTGCTTCCACGTTATAGATGGTGCTTCTACGTTTCCGAATCTTCTTTTAGGAGTAGTGGTCATTTTTAAGAAAACCATTAACAGAAACACATCTTAATCAATATCAAATACATAATTTAATCAATTACGGTCTTAAAATTGTTAAACAAACTTCGATTTGTTTCAAATTTATTTGTTTTTCTTTTTTATTTGGTTTTGAACCTTACTATTATTTCGGCATTTCCTTGTGGAGAGCTGCCACACGAAATAATAGTTATATACAATCGTTTAAGAGTACTTAGTGAATTACACAATCGTTACTGCAAACAACAATTGCTATTGACAAGTTTTACGATTGTCGAATCGTTAAAAGTTACTGAATCGCACTACAGGAAAAAAATTCAAATTAAATTTTTTCGTAATCAAGGCTGTTCTAACAGAGAAATTGGACGAAAAATTTACTGTTCGAAAGGAGTTATTCGAGGCTTTCTTAAGAAAGGGCAGAAATACGGAGTGCGGAAACCAACAAAAGATAATCAAAAATTAACAAAAAGGCAAATTAATAAAATAAAAGAAGAAGCCACCCGGAATACATAATGTGCTACACAAATAAAAAATAAACTTGTCCTTCTTATCACTGCACATATTTTGCGAACAGATTGTAACGCAAAATGAAAGAAACCAAAATGTGGTAAATATTAAAACAGCATCATAAGGAAAATCGTTTAAAATTTGTGCCCAATTACATGAAATGGACAGATGAGTGGAATAAGGTAATCTTTTCTGATGAAAAGATATCCAATTTGGATGGTCCTGATTAATACTCTTGCTCTCGGCATGATTTGAGTTCGAGCGAAATTCTTATGTCAAAACTCAATTTCGGTAGAGGCAGTGTTATGGTTTTCAACTGCAGTAAAAACAAAAATATGTTTTGTTCCAACTAAAATGTATAGTGCAATTTATAATAAAATGCTGGTAGATGCTCTTCTCTCATTTGCGAATGAAAAATCTTTCATATTCCAACAGATAACCCTTTGAACCAATCTAAATCGCGGTTTAATGAACGTAGTATTCCACTATTAGACTGGTCGATTTACAGTCCGGATTTAAATCCAATGAAGAATCTGTGGGGGTACATGGCCCGTAAAGTTTACGCAAGAAATGCACAGAATGAAACTATAATGGCAATAATCGTGTTAAAACTAAAAATTAAGCAAACCTGGAAAGAAATTGACATTCATTTTTTTTTAAATTAGTCGAATCAATGCCAGACCGAATTTTTAAAGTTATCCAAAAGAAATGTTTATCAGCACATTATTAATAGTTCTAAATTGGTTCATTAGTTTAAGTGGAAAATGCCATAAAAAATGGTTTTAAATTTTAAGTTTTTTTGTTTTTTAATTTTTTAAGTGAAGACAATAAATAATTTAAACAATTAATTTGTAGCACCTTAATTATTTTTTACCCCCATTTTTTGGTAAGTTGAGTAAAAAAATTGATGTGCGTTTATAGGAATATGCACCAGTGTGTTTGCATGAAATTTGAGGCACAGATAGTGCTTGCACTGTATAATGTTGTAGGTTATGTTGGATCTTGATCGGATGCCACGCCCATATTTTTCGTCCACTTTTTTAAAACTTTAAGATGGATAAACCGATTTGCTTCAAATCTTCACAGCATTATCCTATGTGTTCCTAAATTCAAATATGATATTTTATTTATCCCATATAAAGCAAATATTCATTATGGCATACCTTAGGAACTATTATAGTGAGAGCTCTCTAATTTCGTCGAAAACCTTTGTCTTATCATATCGCATTGATGAAATGAAAATAGGATGGATAGGTCAGAGGGGAGAGGTAGCCCCCATACAGAGAAAATAAAAATTTTCTCATCTAAAGGGGTATTAGAGTAAGTCTTAAAAAGTTTTAAAAGTGATTTTCATAACACATTTCGAATAGGGTGGATAGGACAAGGGGGAGTAGTAGCTCCCATATAAAGTAAATATAACTAATATCGCATCAAATAGGATAGCGAAGCGCACCGATGAAATCTAGTAAATAATAAATTTAATGCTTTGGAATTTTACAAAGGTTCGCATATCTTTAAGGAAGATGTAATCACATCGGTGCACAACAAATATTTTATAAATGTAAGATAATATTAAATTCAAAAAGGATTTGTTGGGCAATATATGGATCGACTAGACTGATTAATGAAACCGAAATTCGAGAAAAAAAATATTTGTTTGTTGTTAGATTTATACAAGAACGTGGTCCATAGCTTATATACGAACATCAAAAAAATCTAATAACGAGTTTTGGCCTATAACTCGGTTAATACTGGATCTACTTAGTGCATTTTTTCAACACAAAAATTCTTTAAAAAAATGTCCGATTTTTCTGTGAAATAATGAAATTCCTAGCTTCAAAAAGTTTAAAAAACCAAATATTCCTTAGTTTATTGTTGTTGTTTTTCATTACACATGAATACAACAACTATAAGGGAAAAAAAACATTAAATAAATAAAAAAAACAGATTTGCCAATAAATCAGTTATTTATAAACCGATTTGGTTGATTCAAAAAAACGAAATTCAAGAAAATTATTTGTTATCGATCTACATAAACATCAATGGCTTGTCTTAGCTTATTTAGGACTTAGATATTGGTTAAAAATGTCGATATCTCTGCTACTAATGGTCCAACTAAGTTCATTTCTTCAGCACAAAAATTCGGAAAAAATTTCCGATTTTCTTTTGCAAAAATAAATTCACTAGCTTATATAAGGGCTTCAGAAAATCAAAAACCGCTTTTTTTAATATCTCCGCTATTTTTGAACCAGTTTTTTCTGAATTTCTATAAAAAAAAAGTTCTGGAAAAATTTGTGACCTTTTGATATATATCATATATCTATGGTACCGGGAGGTTTCACAAACGCCATTTAAATCATTTAAAAAAACCGGTCTTTTAGACATAATTCCACCATTAATGAAATATAAACTTTTTTGCTCTCCGACGAATATTGCGGAAATTACAAATTTATATGTACCCTTTACACCTGTGGTGAAGGGTATAAAAACTGAAAAACAAAAAATAAGGCAGCATAAATTATAAAAAAATCTTTTATTTAAATCGATTAAAGTCTAAATAATGTTCAATGCCCCTAAGTATTAATTTAATAAAAAACAGTGTATTAAAATTTTCAAAAGCTATAAATTGTAGAAACTCTATTAAAAAACGGAAATTTCAAAACATAAATATTTAAGAACACATGTGCCTGTGTGTGTGCGTGTGAAATCCAGAACGAAATTGTTTACAACGCCCATTGCCTTGTAATAATACAAGTAAATAAGTGTGTTTTCGCTTTTTCTGTAATAAATATGAGCATTTTCACGTTGTAAACATGTGTGCGTGTTGCGTATGTTTTTTTTTTAACAATTGAAAGTGACAGTAAGTAAAATGTTTGTATGTGTTTAATACATAAAAAAACAGCAACACATCCTTAAGGATGTATGCCAAGGATATTATACAATACAATAAAAAAGGAGAATCTCCTTAAGCATGAATTTTACTTTTAAATTTATAAGAAAATAAGAAGAAAAAAAGAACAGAAAGAAAGCAAACATACACACCAAATTATACGAAAAGAAATACAAATACAAATGTAGTTTATTTTTGTTTAAGATTTTTTTATTTTTTGGTATAAATGCATACTGTGCACATTGGTTTTAGGAACAAAAATATTTAGAATATTTAAAAAAAATTAAATTTTTTACCACACTTCATTGAAATAGTTCTATAGCTGAGTTCTATAAACAGTACTTTTGGCTAACTACCATTTACAACCTTCTACATAACCACTTGCTAGCCAATTCACTAGCATTAAACATAGCACAAATATATAAATAATTTTTATTACATTTATGAGTTTAACTTATTTAAATTTTTTTTTTATATATTAAATTTTAGTAACACTCTGTAGTCCACTGTAAATGTCGAATTACAGGGAATTACTTACATAATCGATTCAGCGTAATGCTACATTATGTATTGCGCGTAATATTATAAGGTTATTACAACTCTCCTCACAACGAGGAGACCGAACTAACGAGGTCTGCAACCCATTTTTTAACACCCTTGAAAGGGAAAGGATTGACTCTTGGTTTGAGACAGGATTCGCTTATTATTGAGGAAAAGTATACATACTAACAAATTCATAATTTGTCAATATCATTAGATCCTTACTATTTTACTAAAGTTTAAAGAATTAATTTAGTTAACCTATCCTTTGATATAATAAATAATCAAACAAAAAACTTTTTGCAAAAAATATTATATAAAAAATGGGGACTTTGATAAAAATTGTATGCCGTGCCTACTTTAATAACTATATGTGACCTTTTGTCAAAAATTCTACTAGTTCTACTATGAACTAATAAAATTATATTCCACTCAAAGCTCTCTAAAATATACTAAAAAGAATAATATTCCACAATTTCACACAGGTCCTAAGACATTTTTTTTAGTTAATAGAAACGTAAAAACATGCTCCTAATTGACATATCACTATAGTAAAACGCGCCAATTTAGCGAAAAAAGTGCTAACAGAAAAAATGCTACTTTTAGGTTTTTAAAAAGCGCTAAATTGGCAACTCTGCATACAAAGCAAGTCAGTCTCGCACGAGCATTCAAACAAGGAGGTTGTATCTCGCTTGTTGTTTGAAAAATGTTTGATGTCAGGTTTGAGTATTTTGAAGTTTTCTTTTTTGTACAAAATATGATTTTTAATTAAGAGAAATCTATTATTTTTTACTTAGAAATAACGTTTATAATTTACTAAAATATATTTTCGTTCATTATTTTACTATAAACCAAAACTTGAAATTTTAAATAATCGTTCTGTTTTGAGTTAAAATTAGAATAATTATAATTATATTAGAATTAAATATATTTTGGACAAAAAAATCAATCGTTATTAATAATAATAATAATAATAATAATAATAATAATAATTAAATCGTAATTTTAATGTTAACTATTCGTTACGATCGTTACGATCCCTATTTATTACTATTAAAGTTCTACACTAGTTATGTGTATTTCCATTTTCATGCCCTGAATTCACGAAGAAATTTTCAAAATAAAATTACTATAAAAAAAGTTTTTTTTTATAATTTCAGAGTGGCAGTTATTCCTAAAAATCTTTTATTTTCTCTTCTAATTATTGCTTTAAATCTTTATCTAAACCAACCTTCATCTGGTCAAAGTAAAGTTTGATATTGAAGCTTATTTTCAAATACTTTATAATGTATTTAAATTAATATTAAAAGAATTTCCAACATAATATTTTTTTGTAAAGATTTTTATCCAAAGAAGTTTTATCAAAATTCTAATTTCCCAAAATAAAACTTTAACCAAAAATTCCTACCTTTATAATATTACCAATTATTTTTGTAATTTTGTGAAATCTTTCTATCTCTAAGTTTTTTTTATTTGATTAGTAAGAATAGTTTAAATTTCCAAAAATAACATACAAAAAGTAAATTTGGTTTTAAATGATCTTTTTCAAACCAAAAAAAAATACTTAAAGCATTAATTTCAAATCTACTAAATACAACTACTGTACGGAATAACTACTTCTCTTATTCTTCATTGCAAGTGTATTTAAGACGCTTGAGGCTTTGGGAAAAGTGTGTTTGTTTGTGTGTGCGTGTGTAGGAAATATTCATCATACGACCTATTTGCTCAAATGCTTACATATGCACATATATAATATCAAAGTAAGCAAACTAACAACAACAATAATAACAATAGAAGTTGCAGTTGTAGTTGTTGTTACAACATTGGTAGCATGTAGAAATAAAACACAAACATAAAAATATAGGAACAAAAAAAACTTTTTTGACTGCAGTATAAAATAACCTCATCTATGTAAATATTTCTTAGATTGCTAGAGTGTGTGTGAATAGAAAATTAAGTATATGTAAATATGCAGCATTTGTTTATGTATATAAATTTAAAATTTAAATGTAACTATAGCCCTATAGTTGTGAAGGAGATAATTGTGGACTTCACTTATCTTTCTCTTCAATTATGGACTCTGATTAATTTACAATTTATAAATTATTATTTATTATCAATTATTTATTATTTATAATTTATAGTAAAGCAAGCATATCTTAAAATTAAAATCATTGTAACAAATTAAATGTCTTATCCGAAACAGTCTCTAAATCTGTAGCATATATATGAAAGTATTTACATATATGTGTAAGTGTGAGTCTGTGTTTGCTAAAGATAACTCACATACACACATGATATTGCAAATAAAACTCTCTCTATATGTTTTTTGAGATATACTACAAATGTACATATATAGTTTGGTATCAAAGACAAATACTCTTGTACGTGTAACTCTCAAATGAATTTTATACAAAGTACGTGCTAAAGTCATCCTAGGGTAGCATAAGAGAGTGTAAAAACGAATGCTAAACTCTAACTGTAAATGTAACAGACTTTGTTTAAACAAACGTACATTCATTCATACCTTATAGCACTATCACTTCCGTTTGTCGATTGTTTATATATAGTTGGACATTTCCTTAAAGTTCCTATAAGTATGCTGCATTTTCACATATATTATATTCATAGTACTATAACAATAGTTGTTCGCATCAACATCATCTTTTACTTTAAATATTTGTTTGTCTCTTGGCTTGAGGGTTACATTCTAAAGAATGAGACAAACAATAAAAGAAAGAAACACACTCTTACAAACAATCTAAAAAGCAGCTTTTGAGTACCTTTGTAATGTTTTATTTCTGCTTTTGAAATCAGGCGAAAAGGGTGGAGGAAATAAACAAAGAACTATTATTATTATTTATATTAAAAAAAAGATCAAGCTTATCAAATTTCCTTTTTAATAAAAACTTTAAAAATATTAATTTTCTTCATACGTATTTTTTAACAGAAAATATTACGGTTTTATATTTAATACATCTTTCGTAATTACTTAATTCACTCTTAGCACTCGTATTATTTTTAAGTTCTGATAATTTCCTTTTTTTATCCGTTTTGGGATACTTATAAACAAAAACATTTGCATTTTAAACATGAGATTCTTTGGCGTTATTGTTTTATCTTTTACCATAAAAAAATATTAATATTTTAAGAAAATTACTCTTGCTCCATAAGCCTTTATAAAGTGATTTTCTTTTTTTTGCTGTCTTAGTGTATTTTGTAACAGAATAACAATTACAAAATAAGAATACAAAAATAATAGAGAAAACACTATAACCACATTTGGAATAATTTAAAGAAACATGTTGTGATACAAGTGTTGTTCATGTACTTACAAACGAGTACTTATTACACTGAATGAAATTTAATTAAAAGCAGATGAAAAAACTTTTTTAAGTGCGTTGCGACACTGAAAATATGTATTATGTAAATCATACACAAATTTTCTCTTCATTTTTTTTTTTTTTGCTGAAGAAATTAAGTGATTGTTTTCTGTTGGAATTTGTTGTCGTTATTTATTTATTATGAAACTGTTTTTAGCCAGACAATAAAGAAGGTGCCTTAAAAAACCAAATCGTCATATTAAAAAAAAACTTAAAATACAAAACATCGCGAGATTAGGAAAAAAATCAATAAAATAGAAAATAATAAATAAAAAATAAATAAATAAATAAATTTTAAAAATTTATGGAAAAACGTCAAAACAAAATAATTTGAAATGCAAATTTTTGCCAATTATCAAGAAATTACTAAAATAAAAAAATATATATTAATAACAGCAATTTGTAAAAAAAACAAATTCCAAAGAAAACGCAAAAATTGCTGAGGTAAAAAAATCGCAAAAATACAAAAAGATATCTTTAAAATAAAAAAAAAACGCAAAATTGAAACAATTTCATAAAAACGCTAAAATAATAAAAAATGGCCAAAGTACCTAAAAGTTTTAATAAATCCAAATTACAGAAAAATAAAAATTATAAAAACGTCAAAACGAAAAAAACCTTAAAAATAAATTAAACGCTAAATTATCAAAATATTTCTGGAATAAAAAAATTATTAAAATTACCAAACTATAAAGAAATCTAAAAAATTTCTGCATTAGAAAAACAAAAAATGTAAAGAAAACACTAAAACAATAGAATTATAAAACAAAATCTACAAAAAAAATCGGAAAATAAGGAAATTAAATTAAACAACAAAAAATCATTATTTAATTATTAAACAATGAGAAATTACAACATATTGCTAAATCGCTAAAATACAAAAAACAAACTAAAAAAAAATTTGAAAAAAACGTGGGAATACAAAAAATCTCTAGAAATACCAAATTGTAAAAAATCAACAAATTTAAAAAACACTATGATTAAAAATTCGAGAAAAAAACGTAAGATTATAAAAAGTCGCTAAAATAAAAAAAATCGCCAATTACAAATAAAATCATAAAAAAAATTATTTCGATTGGAGATCACTCATTGTAGTAAAATAAAAATTATTATTCCAGAACATTAAAGAGAAGATCTTTATCGTTTTTATCTCAAGAAGATTCTCAATCTGTGATCACTAATTTTTCTGATTTTTATATGAAAGATAAAGTAAAACGTCTTCGAATGTAATTAATTATGTAAATAAGGCTTCAAATATGAAAGGACCTTTTATTTCATTATAAATTAAATAATTAAGAAAAATCTTCAATTTGAAATCACTTATTTTTGACAAGTACAAGTTGATTTTTCTGTGGAAAATTTAAATAGATTTTCAACGTTATTAATTTAGTTTAAACGAGCGCGATTATTAGATACTTTATATATATATTTTTTTTATGGTGTTACTATCTCCTTCTAAAATCTCCTACAGTGTATGTTCGCCAAAATGTTTTGCCAAGTATTAGCGTATATGAAAGTAAGTAAATTCAAATAATGTTTACATATGAAATTAAAAAATTTTGTATACCAAGGTTTTTTAACATTTTAACTCAAACACACACAAACATACGCTCACAAAGTACTACTAAAGCGTTCTCACGAATGCATATAAATATAACTGTAACAATTTAGAAAATTCCTTGAAATTCTTTATTTTTAGTTTTTTTATCTTATACAATTTCTTGTGCGTTTTTTTTTTTTTTTTGCTTTCTTTGTTGGTTAACCATAATATTTACATTTTTATTTAATTAAAATTACTTATACGCCTGGGATATAAAAAAATAAATAAAAAACAAACAATATAGCAAGCAATTAAAGTTATTAAAATTTAAATGCTGGCGAAAATAAAAAAACAACGATGTTTTTGTAAAATAAATATTTCATTAAAAAAATAATAATTTATATTTTGGAAGCACTATCGTTTAGTGATATAAATACTTATATAAATTTTAATATTTATTTAAGAAGTATAAGTAATTGGAAAAATATATAAAAGTAACAAGTATAATTTTCTCTCTATCTTTCCTTAAAAAGTAATTTTTTTCTTTTAAAATTTGTACCTTTATATAAATAAATTTCCAATTATTGTTTGTTTTTAATATAAAGTTTGTAAAATTATAATCAAATTCCTGTTAAAGTTAATTAATTCATTTAACGACATTATAGCAAACATATGATAACATTACAGCAAAATCAACTTAAAATAAAAATAACAAAATTGCGAAAGAAAAATCCTTAAATGAAAATATTAATAAATAAAACAAGTGACAGTTTAAATGGAAGTACGTGCAAGTATATTTAAGCACGTGGGCTCAAAAGTACATTTTTATCACCATAAAGGAATAAGCGATAGCAAGTTTTTTATTGTTGTGATAACCAAAATATTGACAGGAATTATTTATGTTCGCCAAAATGTTGTGGTTTTTTTGCCACAAAATCAATAAATTTTTGGAAATTTTTTAGGAAATGAACTTACATTTCAATTTGAAGCTTTTGAACTACTAAGACAATGATTTCCAATACCTAACAGTTTACATGATGTAAGTAATATAAAATTGGTCAGTTTTCTCGCAAATTGGGGCAATTTACAAAAAAAGAAAACAAAAAAAATAAAATAATAATAATAATAATAATAATAATAATAATGATAATAATTTTAGTGATAAAAATCTTAATTTGTATAATTGTTTACATAACGTCAATATTAGGTAAATAATGTAAAATTCTTTACTAATCGTATATTGCAGTAATTAATTAAAAAATAATTTTCATGACGAAAGCCAAAATATTTTTAATTGTTTACATGGTGTAAACATGTAAACAATTAAAATTAAATTATTAATTTTAATTAAATTACATAAAATTTGTGATTTTCTTTATTTTATTTATAATTATTTTTTTATTTTGTTTTTGTTGTTTATATGATCCAACATTAGATATATAATGTAAAATTAAACATTTTCCTCGTATAATGAAAATATTCATTAAAAAGTTTATTTTGATGATGAAAATCGCATTTTTTAATTGTTTACATAATGTCAACATTACGTAAATAATGTAAATTGGGCGACTTAATAAAAAAATATATGATAAAAATCAAAAAAAATTTAATTGTTTACATACTGTCAACAATGGGTAATTAATGCAAAAAATTAATTTTCCACGTATGTATGTTGAAATAATTTTAAAAAAAAATTATTTTGATGATAAAAATATGAATTTTTTAGTTATTTACATGGTGTCAATATTAGGTTAACAATGTAAAATTAATGATTTTTCTCGTATATTGAGATAATTTTTTAAAAATTTTACTTTGATAAACAAGAAATTAAATTTTTAAATTGTTTACATTATGTCAACAAAAGTTAAATAATCTAAAATTGGTAACTTTCCTCTTATATGGAGAGAATTTAAAAAAAATACGTTTTTTTTTTTTTTTGTACTAAGTTAATTTTTTTTTCTAATTTTATTTTGATGAAAAAAATCTTATTTTTTTGTAATTATTTGCAAGATGACAACCTTAGGTAAATAATACGAATATGATAATTTTCTCATGTACTGAGGCAATTTATTAAAAAACATCTTTATTGATAAAAACTTTATTTCATATTTTATTGTTTGCATAATATCAAAATTAGTTAAATAATGTAAAATTGGTAATTCTCTGTGCATATTAAGTTAATTTATTACGAAATTTATTATGACTGATAAAAATAGCAATTTTTTCATTGTTTATGCGGTGTCAACATTAAGTAATTAATATAAAATTAATAAATTCACATAATTTACATAAATTTTAAATAATGAATTAAAAAAACCGTAAGTTTTTAATTGTTTACTATATAAGGTAAATAATTTCAAATTTGTTGATTTTCCTTGTGAATTAAGATAATTTATAAAATATTTCATTTTAATGATAAAATTCATAGTTTTTAAATTGTTTACATGATGCCAACATTAGGTTATTGTTGCATAAGTGGTAATTTTCATCGTGTATGGATATAATTTTTTAAAATTTTTATTTTGAACATAAAAAAGGCAATTTTTTATTGTTTACATGATACTAACAATAGATAAATTACGTCACAAGAATTAGTAATTAGTAAAGTAATTTCATAAACATTTTATTTGAGTGATAAAAATCGTAATTTTTTTTATTATAATTTACATGGTGTCAATATAAGGTAAACAATGTAAAATTTAAAATTTAACGGTATGAAACGTAATTTTATAAATTGTTTACATTACGTCAAAATTGGTTAAATAATGTAAAATCAGTAAAATTGATATATTTTATAAACAATTATATTGTAATAATAAAAATTGCAATTTTTTAATCATTTACATGATGTTAACAATGGGTAAATAATGAAAAGTTATGTAAACAATGTAAAGTTAAAGTTACTTATTGAAATAATTTATTTAAAACAATATATATGATAAAATTCATATTTTTTTTAATTTTTTACATGTTTTCCACATTAGGTAAATAATATAAACTTGGTATAATGTAAAGTTATGTTAACAATGTAAGGTTAAAGTTAGTTATTGAAGTAATTTATTAAAAAAATATATGATAAAAAATTCATATTTTTTAACTGTTTACATGATGTCAGCCTTAGGTAAATAATGTAAATTTGATAAAATTTACGTTTTTTTATTAAATTGTGATGATACAAACTGCAATTTTTTAATTGTTTACATGATATCAACAATAGGTAAATAATGTAAAATTCAGTTTTTTTTATTTATTTGCGTAGTTTATCAAAAAAAATCTTTTTGGAAAAGAAAATCCAACTATTTTTATTTATCGGAACAATGTCAACAATATGTAAATAATTAAAAATTGTAAATTTTTCTCATAAATTCATGTAATTTATTAAATAGTTCATATAGAATGATATAAATCTTTTTGATTACATACATAATGTCAACAATAAGTAAATAGTGATAGTCTTTATATTCTCAATAGCCAAACTTTTATTTTCACATAATACTAAAGGCTATTTTTAATTGTTTGCACAATGTGAAAAATATAATAATGATAAATAATTTGGGTAAATTCCCTTAACTTTCAGTTACGTACAACAATTTGTGTTACTTAATTTAAGTGCTATTTGCTTCCTTTTAAATACCCGTATCTTCACAACTGACTCAAGCATAAAGAGTAAAAATATATTTAAAATTTACGATACAAAATGATACGAAAAGAAATTGAATATAATGCCTGCTTTTGTGTAGATGGTGTAAATATTAAAAATACATGTAAATATATTTTTAGTAGCCTTACATGATGAGAACCACACCACTTGTTATAATTTTAATTTAAAAGCCGAAAATAAAATCAGATTTATTTATTTTGTTTACTTACTTGTTTCCTTATTCAAATTTAACATAAATATCAAAAAAATAAAATAATAATGATAAAAAAACAAAGTGTTATCTCAGGAAGCTACCAGAAACATAACTACTACACATACACACTGACCACTCTTTGGAGAACATAAAAATAAACTAACAGCAAAATAATGTTTAATTGTTAAAATATTCGTATACAGCAATAAATTCAAATAAATTTTAAGATGTCTATCTTAAATTATTTGTTCATAACAAATGAAACTGTAAACAAAACATCCTCTCTCTCTTTCTTTCTTTCTGGTTATTTGTAAAACTTTTAAATTACTTGAAACATTAAAAAAGAACATAAAATTACTAAAAGAAATATTTATTATTACCCTGAAATAAGCCAAGCAGACAGAACGGAACAGCAACTGCACCACAAGTATAAATAGAAGTAAGATGAAATTCCTCTTACCATTATTAGAATTTATGTTATTAATAATTGCTATTGAAATTAAGTGTTTGAAACAATAAAACAAAGAATAAATTAAAATTGATTTTTTTATCTTTAAATTTTACTTAAATATTCTAGTCATTAATAAGTTTTGTTACAAAAAAAATGGCTCCACAAATTGATTGATTTTTTTTTTATAATTTATGATTTTTGTATGTGTCCGTAGTTTTTGATTTGAAATTTTGTTTCAATAACAACTTTTCTAGTTTACCATAAACAAAGTGTCACCACAATCACGTAAGAAACCCATAAAAGGTGTTTAAACTCACATACAGACAAATTATTAGGTTGAAGGGAGAAAGAACCTAAAAACAAATATTAGACTAATACAAAATTATCAGAAAGAAAATAAATACTACTTCATTAAAAAACATTTAATAATGTAATGATCTGGATTTTTTTCTTGGTTTCATAAGACCCCGTATCTTTTAAACTACTAGACAGATCGAATTTAAATGTATGGGATAGTCGATATTTTTTTTTTTTTTTTGTCTTGACTTTTTTGGTTTTTCTGAAATAATTTCTATAATATAGGAGTGAAAATCTTTTTAAATATATCATAAGATCTCCAATCATTTCAAAATAATGTGTTGAAAATTTTTTCGAATTATTTCAATTCCTCTAGCTGTGAAAAATTTTCAAAATTAGGACTTGAAAATGAGTACGAAAATTTGTTGTTTTTTTTAACAAAAAAAGGGGTCTGATTCTTTCCCTTTTTTCTTAAAATTTATTTAAAAAAAATATTTTTTTCACATATTACAAAAGACAAAGTTTCAGGAATGGATAATTTAAAGTGGCACCCTACGTCTAGCATTCAACAAAAATGGTGAAATTTTGAACAAAATTTCAAGTTCATCGGGCTAGAAACAAAAAGTCACGAGAGATTTTTCAAATCTATAAACAGTTTTTGAAAATCACATAAATATAAATTAATTTGACGCTGAACTAGTTCCCGCCCGCTCAAAAATATAAACAGGAAAGCCTATTTGATGAAAATAGTCAAATTTTATATTTATTAAGTACACTGAAAGCATATTAAAATTTAGTCTTTAAATTTAAATTTGATTTATTGTAAATAACGTTGAAATAACGTTGCTTTTGTGTAACAAAAATCATTTTTAATCGAGTAATCTTCTATAAATTTTCAAATCTAAAAGAAACTTTTCTAAGAAATTATAAATGCTAAAATCTATAATTTTTAGCTAGACTTCTTTCCTTTTTTAACTACGTAAAAAATATAAACGTAAAAGTATAAGAATAAACACATTTACTTATCCACTGGTGTGTGTAACGTCTATATTAAATATAATAAATTTATTAAACTCTTTCAAGGGTTTTTAAATCTTTCTTGAAATTATGATTTTTGGAACTTTTTTATGCTCGAGTAGATATCCCATTGCTTATCTCATATCATTACAAGGTGACTACAAGATAATTTTTCTTTAGGTCCTCCTCTACATGTCTCACATATATTTCAATTCAATCCAACCAATAATTTTGGAGATACAGATTTATTGGCAACATTTTTGAAATCGCCCCACTGAGCACCACAGCGATACAGGAGTATGAATGTAATGATCTCCAGATAGAGTATTATGCACTAGCAATAATTTGTTTACACAGAAATGGATATCTTAAAAGAATAGATTTTTTTTTATTTTAAAAAATATTTAATTTTAACTTCTAAAATTTGTTCCCATCATTTACCCAATACTTACAAAATATTGACATTTACATGGTTACAACACATATATATTGTTTTGCTTCTTATAAAACCAACAAGAAGAAAAATATCTACAAAAATAATAAAAACAATAATAAATGCAAAACATGTTTTAATATACTTAGTGTCAGATCTACATAAATATTATGTATTTAATAACTAAAAATTCATATAAGCATACATTCAACATTAATATTTACCATGAGGATATACATAAGGATATAATAAATACAACATTCACATTCATATGAGTAGCAAAGCACCCCCCGCTTACTGCCTCTTTAAAATATTTACTAAAAATATTTTTCTTAATAAATATAAAACAATATTCTTATGAATAAGAAAATTTTATAAGAAACAATAATAACATTAAATAAATAAACACCTAAGACTTTTTATTGTTTATTGTATTTAAAATACTAGGATGTTTTGTTGGCATTGTTGCTGTTATTGTATTTGTACAAAACATTTCCCTACAAAGCTTCGGTAACCGCATACAGACATAATAAAAACGCACCTATATTTAGTTGTAATACACGTACTTATGTATATGTATGAGTACTAAACAAATTTTATTTAAAAAGATTTTTATTAAAAAAACACACACAGACACAAACACATACAATGGCATAAATAACATTTAGAATTGAATACTCTTAATAACGCTTACACGCACGTTTTGTTTTGTTTGTTAGTGTGAAAAATGTTTTTCGTTCGTTTGTTCGATCAACTACAAGAACAACAATGTGCTTCTTGAGAACATTTGTGTTTTGGTTTGAGAACATTTACATGTGTTTTTGTTGTTATCTTTTTATTTATTAAATAAATGAATTTGGTGCATGTGTTTTTTAAATTACTTCCGAGAGTCCATATTTTATTATACTCTACATAGCTAGCTTGGGTATTATATGTTCATGCTGGTATTTGTAGCATACAGAAAAAAATCTTCGGACCCCCATATAAGAAAAAAATTTCCGAGTCGATTTAACGATGTCTGTCCATCCATCTGATTGTGCGCAAAGTAAGATAATTTAATAGAATTTGGTATATATGGTAGTAGGACTAATCTTATTGATCGTTTCATTATTTCACTTAGCCCCCATACAAGTATCCTTCCGGAATAGGTTTTTAACTATCATAAATGCCTTAAGTATAACAATACTTAATTTAAAATCGACACAAATAAAGTTTAATTATAAATAAATCTTTATGTCTATAGTCTACCACAACTCCCATATAAGGTCCACTTTCGGGAATCATCCTAAAGTGCATACTTGCCATATAAATGTTAGTATCAACATAATAACAATATATGTATATTTTATACGAATATACATTACACTTACCACAATTAGCCACTGGTCTCATAAAAGACACCACCCCGAACTTTGATGCATATGTTAATATTTGAAAGAAGTTTAACTAAAAAATCAATTTTAAGCATTTAAAATTTAAAACAAAATGTTTTAAATTTGCAAATATATAAAAAATTACCCGTTAGAGCTATCTAAAAAATTTATGAAGCCCAAAAATATAGTTATCTTGCTACCACACTAACAACAAATTCAAGAAGAAAAAATAATTTTAATAAGTTTCTTATTTACTTAAAAAATATGATTCTGAAAATTTTACTATTTTCATAAAATATGCTTTCCTACCGACATTTTTGATCGGAAGCGAACTAGTTTAGTGTCAAATTAATCTATATATATATATATATATATATATATATATATATATATATATATTCTTGCCTGAAATTTCGTTATAATTATTACCATTTTCGGCAAATGCTGCTCGTAGGGTACAATTCTCAATCAAATAAAAATGTCTTTATTATCCATTCATGAAGCCTTGTCTTTTGAAATATGTAAAAAGAAATAGTTTTTTATTAATTAAATTTTGAGAAAAAAAAAAGTAAAAGAATTAGATTACTTTTTTATAAAAGATTTAAAAATTGCTGTTTCGTAATAATAATTTTTCATGGCTAGACGAATCGAAATAATCCAAAAAGAAATTTAACACATTTAGGAATGTATTGGAAATCTTATGATAATTTTCAAATAAATTTCACGGAAATTATTTGAGAAAAACCAAAAGGCGAAAAATCGAAATTTCCAAATTCAACTGCAAATATCTTCTTAACCTAAGAGATATCATAGGTGAGTAAGCATATTTCAATTCATCAAGTTCCATACAAAGATTTTAAAATCTTTGAAATCTGACTTGATTTGTAGAAGTGCAGATTTCTTGATTTTTTTTCCATACTCGAGGTAATTTGACACCCTGTAGCTTATCTCATATTATAAAATAGGTTGACTACAATATAATTTTTCTGAAATTAGATTCGACTAGTAGATTAAGGAATACAGATTTTTTTTTTTTTTTTTTGTAATCGGCCCCACTGTTAGTCACGACATTGCACATTGGGGTAAAAGAGTTCGCAAATAGCGCTTAATTCAGCACAAGGTGATATCAATCTTTTAATGTTTACATTTTGTTTTTATATTGATCAATGAGAAAAAACTAGATTTTTGGAATTGTAAGATTTTTTAGTTAATTTTGATGTCCCCCGCTCCGCCCATATGTTTGTTAATTTTTGCAGTTTTCAAATTCAAAATCATTTATTTATTTAAATTTCCTTTATTCGATAGATAATTTTGTTCTTTAACTAATTACAAAAAATATAATAAAATCAGACGAAAATGTTGGGCTACATATGAAAAAAAAACTTGATCAAAATCATGCAAATTGAAAAATTTGAAATTTCAAATATATATAACTCAAAAAATATATGAGATAAATAGTACATGCAAGCATGTTTATCAAAGATCCTATCAAGAGCTTTAAGGTGATATAAAAATCTTTGAAATTAAATGAGGAACAAACATTTGGCTAGTAGTTAAAAATTTTCTATATCAGAAGTACTCTACTTTGAGCCCCGCTCACGAGATGTATAGAATCTTCCTTCCAAACTTAAAATTTTAATATCTTCAGCTATGCCTTTGTGAAATTTTATATAAATTCAACCAGCCGATTAGAAGTTACAAATATATTTCCAAAAATGTTGGATTCTGTCCCAGTGTGTAATATTTGATAAAGCAATACAGAAAAAAATCTGCATTTAAGGTGTTTTTGGCAAGAGAACACACGCAGAGAAAAAACATGGTTACAGCATTAATACTACAACAATATTATGTTCTCATTGTTAATTTTCTTGAATTTATCTCTGTGTTCATGATAATAAGGTTTTTGTTTAAATTTTGTCATCTAATGTTTACACTCAATAAAAATTTTAATATGGTTGACTGCAAAAATTATAGGTTTTTAAATATTTTTACCAGAAACAAAATTTTATTAATCTGAAATATATTATTACTTCTACAACGATTAAATATTTGCATTATTGTGCTTAAACCGTATTCTGTTTTTAAACCATATTAATATTATTATTCCCATGACAATAAAATATTTAAAATAAATATACTACTTAACTTTTTCACAAACTTAGTGGAAAAATTCAATACTTATTTGTTTTTAAATCTATTTTGTTTTTAATTTTTGTTTTCCAACTTCATTGTAAGTCTCATTTAGTTTATATATTAATAAATATAAATAAACAAGGTTTGGTTATACTCGTTGTAATTCAAGCAATATAAGATATTTATTAACTACCATTAAAGGATTTAGTTAAAAAAAATAATATCTTGCATTTAAACCACATATGGTGGTAAAACTGAATACAATTAATGAACAAATAATATGTAAATATTTTCTTTTTTTTCTGTATTACTTTCAGTAAAAATTTTATAAAAAAATAATTAACATATTTTATTTTAGTATATGATAAAATAAGATGAAATTAGGTAACTATGTGATAACATGGAATAATAATATGATAAAATGGAATAATAATATGACAATATGGTGTAATAATATAATAAAATAATAATATCAAATCATAATCTGATAGAATAAGATAATGACATAGTAAGATTGTTCAATTATATGTGAAACTAGAATCATGAAAAAACAAACCATAAGATTGGACACAATATGACAAAATGGAATCATAATAAATATTACTTATAATCATTCCTATTTTTCACTGTGATCATGTGTTCCAACCACATTATGGTGCTCTTAGATTATGGTCACTACAACTATATTTTTTGCTCTGCGTGCAACTGAAGTTTTTTTCCAAAAATTTTAACTTTTCAATATGCGCACGATTTTTTTCAGGATATTACAAAAGACAATATCGCCACCTAAAATGAAAAAGGCCGTAACCACTGAAAAATCAATTGTTGTTTTTTTACTGGATTATAATGTACTGAACCAAAACTATATCTACACAAAAAAATTTCATATTCATATCAGCGAAAAGGACATCAATATTGAAAAAAGTCTACAGGTCATAATATAAACTTCATAAACCAAGCAGCCGTAAAATTTGTTCCATTTAAGAAAAAAGTGGTTTGAAGATTGTTTTATATTTATCTATTTTGCTTTAAGTGAACGAATTAAAAGTTTTACTTAATTGTTTAATTTCAAAGAAACAAAAAAACTATAAACTATAAATTGTGGTTACGTCCTTTTGTATTTTCATAATGTT
This sequence comes from Protocalliphora azurea, assembly GCA_932274085.1. Lineage (NCBI taxonomy): Eukaryota > Metazoa > Arthropoda > Insecta > Diptera > Calliphoridae > Protocalliphora > Protocalliphora azurea. The sequence goes on from OW026520.1 coordinate 155,278,149, forward strand.
TTTTGCTTCTATTAGAAAAAAATAAAAGTGTGGTTACGGCCTTTTGCATTTTAGCTGATGATAGGTACTATTTTTCAGAAAAATATGAGTTCCATTCCTTCAAATTTCAAAATTATTATATTTTGGAACAATTTTCAAAAAAAATAATAAAAATATACTTGAGGAAAAACACGTTAAAATAACGTAATAACGCATGGTTTCATTTTAAAGTTTTGCCTTAAGAAACTTTTTACTTCAAAAGGTACACCTGGTTTATAAAATTTGATTTTTTTTTTTCAATACCTAAAAAGCAACACGCTATACCAATGATTTTTATTGGATTGATACATAATTCTGTCTATTTTTATTCGGTACTCATTTTTATTACGAAATTCAATTAATCGCCACTTTTTATACATTTTAACCCAACGTACATCGTATGAGTAATATTTATAATTTTTTTTACTAATAATACTCATACGCTACCCCTTATTGTTTTTAATAAAAATAAAAATATTTAAACAATTCTTCCAATTAAATTATCTTTACAATGAAACAACAATTAATACTTGCGAATTTATAAAACACCGGAAACTTTAGCTTAAAGTTGGCCAAACTTACCTGGAAAGAGAAAAAGAAAAAAAATTTGTTTTAATAAAAATTAAATTATTGCAGGAAAAAAACACGTAAAAGATAAAGTAAATAAATTCCTGTAAATTTTATTTATTCTTAGTTATTTGAAAACAATGCTTAAATTTGTTGTGTCCTTTATTTATAATAGACACTATCTCGGTGTTTCTTTATTTAAACATGAGAATTTTCTGCTAAATGAAAGTGTTCATCTAATGTTTTATTTTATTTTATTTTATGTACTCTTGTTTTTATTTCCAAATGTAAAAGTGTGGGTGTGAAATTACAGTAAAATATTTTTATAATGAATTATATGAATAAATAATTTGTAAAATAATACGCTTAACTATAAACTTTAGAACTAAATTACATATTATTTTGTGCATTACTTAGTAAAGGGTGGTTATTATTTGCTGCTTTACTTGAAAGTCTAAGGTCCTCAAGTTGCAAAATCGTATGGAAAATTTTTAAAAAATGTTTATAATATTCTTTATACAAATTTCTTTGGAAACAAAATTACATTCCCAATTCATTTTTTTAAGTTTTTTTTATATTTTTTATTTTTATCTTTAATTGTTTGTTCCTTTTAAACAAGTTTCCACTGTAACATTTTATATAACAACTATATTTTATTGTTATATTTTTTTCCTATGTTGCTTAGCATGACTTTCTTTTGTATTTTTCTTGTTGCTTTTCACTTTGTTTTTTACATTATTTTTTTTTTTTTTACTCTAATGATTCTTGTTTAATGTCTTTCTTGTCTTATTTACACCCCTCTCAAAATGATGACTTAAATTGACCAACTTTTTTTATTTATGTGCTCAATAAATACTTAATACAGGGTGATAAGTATGTAATTAAAAAATGTTATTGGTAAAATATTATTTAAAATTTTTTTTAAACCTTTAACGTTTTAATTTACCAAAAGAGACTCTTCAAACATTTTTCCCGAATAAAGATACATTAAATTTCATAACATTTTTTTTTCTGCATCTGATTCCATTAACGCAAAAAAGTTCTTGATACCAAATATATATGTAGGTTTACTTAATTAATTTTAACTTTAGTCGGAAATATGTGTATTGTGGTGATTAATTATATACTTTTTCATATGAATATTTTACATATGTATATGCAAGAAAAAAAGCAGCTTATAGACTAAATAAAATATAAAAAAAGAAGTACATATGTACGTACTTCTTTTTTATGTTTCTTTTTTTTTTAATATATGTGCTATAGTATTACACAGTAAGTGTAAAATAATTACACTTTTTTTTATTATTAAATTTAAATAAATAAAACATAGATATTTCCGCTAAAGCGATTAATAAAATTGAACAGTATATAATTGATTTATGTCATATTAAATAAAACTTGCAACTTAAACTAAAAAGTTTTTTAATGCGGCAATAAGGCTCTAAAATATTTAAAATTTGTCCAATATCTCCAGGGTAAATATCTGGAAACATTTTTATTTAAAAAATTGGGCCTTAAACGTCAAATGTTGAAAATCTAAACATTTTTTAATAACTATAAACCCAGGAAAAAATGTATAACTTGTTCTAAAATCATTAGTTCTAGAACTGGTGTAATCAGAATCACTTCAGATTCTTTAGAACTAGTGGTGTCTAAGTTGTGTTTAAAGAATGCTTTTAAGAATTAATGCTTAATAACTAGTTCTGTATTACTTTCATATCACTACTCTGAACAAATTAATGTATCCCCAATGACTTTCTAGAACAATTTAAAAAACTTAATAAAAAATTTCAAAATCGAAAAAATTAAAAAAAAGAATAGCAAAATTAAATTGAAGTAAAAAAGTGAGCTTTGGGAAATGATTAATTAGAATAAAAATAAAAAAATAAAATTTTTGATTTTAATAACTGATTCTTGAACTGTTCCCTAACGTCTCTACAGAACTAGTTTTAAATGTAACAATTTCGAAAAAAAAAATCATTGATCAAAGAACTAGTTCTAGAACTGTTCTATAGAATGAATACTAGCTAGGTAACACTTTCAGGAAACTAGTTCTGTGGGTGACAATTTCGAACAAAAGCATATAGTAGAACAAGTACAGACTATTTTCATGCATTCTGGAACTAGTTGTAGAGCTAATGCAGTTTTTCCTGAGTAGTAGTACTATTTTTTTTATTTATTGATTTATTTATTTATTTTTGAATAATATACATTTGTTTTAAATGGTATCCCAAAAAGAATACTTAAAAAAATTATTTTAATTTTTTAAAAATTATACATAATTTTTCTAAAATTTTTTAATTTCTTGAAATATTGCTATTTTTAGAAAATTTGTCTTTTTTATAACTTTTTTATAACCGGCAATTTTTTAAAACTTAGTATCTTTTGGATATCAATACTTTCTTCAAAATGTTTTTGGAAATCGTTACTTTAAAAAAAATCTGAAAATTGGTATTTTTGGAGCACCTTAATAATACTTAAAAAGGATAATTATTGCATAATAATATATTTCTGAAAAAAAAGGTAATTATTTTATTAATTTTATTTTTCTAAAAATGTCAAATTTTAAAATCTTGTAAATTTGTTTAAATATTGATACTTTTTTATTGCATATTTTAAAAATCAATACTTAAAAGAAATCGAATTATTTGTAAAATCTTGCATTTTTTGCAACTATTCTCTTTTAAGTAGCAAAAATGTTATAAATTTTCTTAAATATAAAATAATATAAAATTTTTCAAACAAATTTTTTTTTTAATTTGGCCTTTTTTTTAATTTTAATTTATTTAATTTATTTTTTGGCAATAGTAGCATTTCTTCTCAAATTTGGTACTATTTTACAAAAGTGTTACTTTTTTGAAAATTTTTCTGTTTTAGTAAATTGTTATCTTTTTTGAAAATTTGTGTTCTTTCAAGAATTGGTGCGTTTTAATTTAAATTAAAACCTAATTCGAAAATTGGTACATTTTTTGAAAATTGGTACTTTTTTGGAAAATTAATAATTTGTTGAAAATTGGTGTTTTCATGAAAATTAAAAACTTGTTACAAATTGGTGCCTTTTTTGAATATATATTAGTGTTTTTGAAATTTAGATTTTTTTTTCATTAGAACTTTTCTGAAAATCGAGTTTTGATTGTTTTAAATTGGTAGGACTTTGTTAGTTTTTTTTTTTTTTTTGAAAATTTATACTTTAAAAAAAAAGAGCACTTTTTTGAAAAGTGAAATTTTAATCAAAAATTCGTACCTTTTTTGTAAATGGTACTTATTAAAAAATAATAACTTTCTTAATATTGTTATTAATATGCTATTAGTTGAAAAATCATGACTATTTTTGAAAATTGCTTTTTTAATTTTTTGATTGGGACTTTGTTGGAAATTGAATTTTTAATTAGTACCCTTTTAATTCTTTTATTCAATTAATACTTTTTTTGAAAATTAAAAATTCCTATCTTTTTTAATGTACTCTAAAAAATGTATATTTTGTAAATTATACTGTTTGAAAAACCATAACTATTTTTAAATATCGCTACTCTTTTTCATTATATTCTTTTATTATTTTTTTTTTTTTTATTTAATTTTTTTATTTTTTTTTTTGCTTCACAAATCGAAATATTTTGAAAATTATAATATTCGTATCTATTTTTAAAAAATGCAACATTTTCTGATTTTTTATTGGCGCATTGTTGGGAAATGAACTTTTTACTTAAAAAAAAATTGAAAATTGTTACATTTCTGAAAACAATTATTTCTTTAACTGGTACTTTTCTTGGAAATCAATAGCTTTTCATAAAAGTTATTTTTCAAACATTAATAAATAAATTTTTAAAAATTATTAGAATTTTTTAATTGGTGTTTCTAAGCAAAAAGAACTTCATCTGAAAACTAGTGTATTTTTTTAATTAGCACGTTTTTTATATTAAATTGGTACCTTTTTTAATTATATATTTCTATTAATTAATTAATTAATTAATTAATTACAATCTACTGAGAATTTTTTAATTAATAAAATTTCTTATTTGGCGAAAATGTGAGGGTTTTTTCGAAATCTTTTACCTTTTTAATAAAAGTCTATAATTTTAAATATCTATTTTTTTTTTTTTTTTTTTTTTTTTGTGAACTAAGTACTTATTCTGAAATTTCTTATTATTATTATTATTATTATTATTATTATTTAATTATTTATTTTATTATTATTTTTTTAATATTCATAAATAAGTAGATTATTATACCATTTGTAGAATTTTCAATAGACTCCAAAAATCCGCAGCTTTAAATATTTTTATCTCGGATACTTGCTAACCAATTTAAGTTTTTTAAACGGCATTAAAAAGAAAAAATTTTACATTTTTAAAAAGTATATACACATATATATTCATAGCAAAACTGTGCTAGATATTAAATAGACAAATATATTGGTCTTTAATATACCATTGGAATGGTCTATCCTAACACTATTGTAGATTATACGTAATTAACCCTTTAACAGCAACAAGGGTCAATTTTTTAAATTAGCAATTTTTGCAAAAAATTCACAAGGAAGTATTTATTATACTTAAATATAGATAAATTTATAAATAAATATAATAAGTTCCTTTAAAAAAAAAGATTTTTGAAATCACTATTTTATACGAATTTATATTTTTAACGATAAATGTAAGCTTTTTGTGACACTTATGTTCTTAACTAATCATTTATTTGACATAGAAATTAACTTAACCAATTATGGACCGAAAATCCCAAAATATTACTTGTGCAACTAAAAGGTTGAATGAATGCATATATCGATAGTATTGAATGAGACCTTTTCAAAATGTCCAAAATATTCAAACGTTAATAAAATATTACTTAAAATAAAATCATAGAAAATTTTAATAAAATTTTTTAAAAATAATTTTAAAAATTTTTTACATAATATTTTAAACATCATTTGTCTATCATATGTTACATTTTAATAATGGTCCAGCTAACGTGAACGAAATAATTAAACTGGATCTAATCTAAGATCTTTTCTTTCTACTGTAGTTTAAAAAACTTAAATTAGTTAACAGTTACTCGAGATACATTTTTAAAGACGCAAAGTCCGAATAATGTGTTTTTTGAATATAACTCCCGATTTTTGCAGTATATTGAAATTTTTAAAAATAGTATAATAATCTACACATCCACTACACTATGTTACTTTCCAAGTACTTTTTTTAAATTAGTACTTTTTTCTAAAATTAGTAAATTTTTTGAAGTTTGTATTATTTTTAAAGTGGTACTGTCTCAAATATTAGTAGGTACTTTTTTTAGAAAATTGACCGGTAAAATTTTACAAATCTTTTTTTTTTAGAAAATTAATAATATGTTAAAACTTGGTACTTTTTGGGAAATTTGTACTTTTTTAAATTTTTAAATCTTTTGAAAATTGGTGTTTTTTTTTTAATTTGTATCTTTTTGTTTTTTGAAAATAAGATTTTTTTGATTAGTACTTTTTTGAAAATCGTGCATTGTTTATTTAATATTGGTACTTTTATTTATTTTTTTTTTTTTGGAAAATTTATACTCTTTTTAAAAGTTTATAAATATTTTTTGCCACTTATCCTGATTCTGATTCCTTTTTTTAATTGGCGCTTTGTTGAAAATGGGACTTTTTTAATAAGTAACTTCGTTAATTTTTTTATTTAAACTTCTTATTACATTTTTTAATTTTAATTTTTTGTTGAAAAATTTTACCTATTTTAACTAAAAATTCTCACCTTTTTTGCAAACTGGTACTTTATATAAAATTGGATTTTTTAAATTGTACTATTTGGAAAATCATGACTATTTTTGAAAATCGCCAATTTTTCTAATTTTTTTTCTGCAGCTTTTTTGCAAATTAAAATTGATATTTAAAAAGCTGGCATATTAATTGAAAATTCGTATCTTTTCGTAAATAGGAACTTTTTATAAAATTGAATTTTTTTTTAATTAGGACTTTAAATTGAAAATTGAAATCGAAAATTGTTACATTGTTGAAAATTATTATTTTTACTTTTTAAATTGGTACTTTTCCTGAACGCTTCAAATATTATAAAAATTGGTACTTTTAAAAAATTATTAAATAAATTTTTATTTTTCAGAAAATTTAATTAAAACATTTTTAAAAATTGGTACTTTTTTAAACTCTTTTAAGTAAAATTTGTTATTTACTAAAAAAAAAATAATAATTTTCTGAAATTTGGTAACTTTCTTAATAAAAAACTGTAATTTTGAAAGTCGTTTCTTTTTTCCGAAAATTTTTATTTTTTAAGAAAAAAGTACCTATTCTAAAAATTAGTACTATTTTTTTTTTTGTTTTTTTTTTTTTGGAAACTGGTATTTTTTTTCTAAAATTTGGAAATTATTTATTAATGTACACTTTTTAGAAATTTTGTACGTTTTTTTATGGGTACTTTTAATTTTTGAAATTGCTACTTTTCAAGAAAACAAATTTTCAGCTGATTTTATTGGAAAAAATAAAGCTCAATTTATTGTTCCATAATTAAAATAATAAATCGTAGTACATACATATACACCCTGTTTTCACAAAATGCTTATTGTAATCAAAAACCAACATCTAGTAAATAATTTATATTTAGTTTTTCCCTATTTTATTTTTTCCTTCTACTTATTCTGTTTTTATCTCCATAAAAATCTATAGTATACTTTTGGGGTTTTGTTTACAGTGTCTGGATGAAGAATAATTTAAGTGCGAGTAGGTATGAGAATATTTATAATTTTATTGTTACAGTTTTAGTTTTCCTTTCGCTTATTCTACTTTAGTTCACTACTTTTACCAAAAACTTTCAGACGTTATTAAATATGCATTAAGTCTTCAAATAATCAACGATCAAATGTCTGCTTTTTATTGCTTATCAAAAGCCCACTATTCTAAGTCCGTTCTAAAATACACTTAAGTTGTGAAACAAAATACATACTAATAATGTATAAATACAGATATTATTACAGATGTTTTTTGGTTTTTGTTTCTTACTTGAAGTAGTGGTGGTTCACTTATAAATATTTGTTAGTTTATATAACAAGTACGTGATTTTGTTGTAAGTTTTGTTGGAAACTATTGAAGGTTTCCCAACAGTTTAGATATTCATTTCCGCTGTGACTACTTTTTTAGACGATATCTCCGTTTTATTCTTTCAGCCGACGAATTTATGTTTTTTTATGGTCATTTTAAGTGACATCATGCACTACTTCTTGTTAGAGAGTTCACTATTCAAAATAGATCATTTGTGTAACACATAGGGGTTGAAAAAACAGGTTGACAGAATGAAACATTTTTCTGCAGCACAGGATATCTCAGTCAATTTGGAAACATGTTATTATGAAGTACTAAGCCTATAAATCATTTTTTTTTTTTATTGACTCTGGTTCTTGCAATAAATCGTTATTTGTAAAATTGTCGAGGTTGCACCATATATTAAAGCATATCTTGAAAACGACTTGCCCGATTTGGTTTAATAAAATTGTCTTCAAGTTATAAATACGTTATTTTTTAATACACTCAACAGTTATGGAAATATTACGTCTATTTTGTGAAAAAAAAAATAATAATAATAAAAAATCATAAAAATTCGAAAATTGCAAAAATGTACACTTTATTCTTTAATCATAAGGATAAATTTGTTGTAAATAAAACAAAACATATTTCATTCAATTCAATACATAAATATTGATTTCATTCACAAATTAGTGAAGATATCTTATTTAAAAATTACACAGAAATATAAAAAAACTTTTTGTGATTTTTTTTTACATATTTTGTGTAATTTGCATTTTTGCCATTTTCGATTAAATTTAATTCTTTTCACAAAATAGGCTTAATATTTCCATAACTGTTGAACATATTAAAAAATAATGTAAGCATAACTTAAACACAATTTTAATTAAGATTTTTTGACATTTTACTAAGACAAAGCGGACAATATAAGGTGCAATCTCGTTAAATTTGCAAATAGCAATTTATCGCGAAAACCAGTTTCAATTCAAAAAAATGGTTTATAGGCTTAGTAATTCATAATAACATCCGAATAACATCCGACTTGACTGAAGAATCTCTTGCCCCAGAATTAGTATTGCCCTGTGTAATTAATGCTGAAGTAGATTAATGAAATGATTTTGTAAAACGAAACGAAAATCCGATTCTAAAATTTGTATTGAAAACAAAAAATAAATTCTAAATTATTTGATTATATTTGTTGTTTTCAATATAAAATTTCGAAACGAATTTAAGTTTCATTTTGCAGGATAAGATCCTAAATATTACCCTAAAATAGATTTTTAGTGAAGACGACATTAGTTTATTTATCAATAGAATGACTTGACTCACTACTCTACTAAATACCAGTGAATATAAAAGCAACTAACTAGTATATCTAAAAATAAGAAATGAACTCCAAACTGTAGGGTAATTATTGTTGTTTTTATGTTCTCATATTCGTACTTACTTACCCTTCCAACCATTTAGTTCATTCAAGTTTAGTTGAATTGAGTTCATTTAATTTTGATATGCTTGTGTTCGTTAAAGCTCACGTACTAATAAAAGTTGTGTTTGTAATTAGACATAAATGTTATGACAGTTAAGAGCAGATGCAAATATTTATTCAAACACTTAACACGGAAAATTAAACAACAATTACAAAAAAATTACTTCCTCTAAGTTAAAAAAGGATTTGATTAAATCAAAAGAGCAACCAAGATTATTAACTAAATAGTTCTCTGCTAACTAAAATAAATGTTTATATTATTAAAAAAAATATTAAACCCAACTCAATAACTGTTTAACATAAAAAAGATTAAAAAATATTATAGCAACATTGAAAATATTAAAATAGGAATAAAAACATATAAAACTATTTGACTAGAATTAATTTAAGAAGATTTAATATGTATTAAAAACATTCTAAAATAAACAGGTGTTTAGAATATATGACCATTTAGGAAATAGCATATGTATAACTATTTGATTAAGAGTCTTCTCTTGGGAAGAAAATCTTATAGAGTAATTCTCATATCAAACCTTTTTTTCCACATGCAGAGAAAAAAAATAATAGCGGCATCGCCACCTAAACAATCTTATATTTTTACAGTTATTTTTGATTGATTTAAATAATACTGTTTTCATGATAACAAAGGTTTTGTTTCAGTTGTAAAATTTAATGGTTATTCTCAATCAAAATTTTAATATGGTTGACTACAATAATAATATGATTTTAAATATTTTTTAAAGCATGTTTTGTTTTGTACAACTGTTGAATGTTTGTTTTTCGAACATGTTATGTTTTCCTCAAATATACAATATTTGTTTTTAAACTATGTTTTGTTTTCCACAAGCATGGAATATTTTCTTTTAAACCATATTATTTTGTACACAACTATTGAATACAAACTTTTATGTTTAATTGTGAACAATAAGTGCTTATATATTTATTAAGAATTCGTGATAAATTCCGAATATTTATGAAAAATTTATGCGAATTAAATGCAAATAAAAAAGCTGAAAAATGAAATGGCATTACAATATTAAAACCATATGTATATCGTCGGTGCGCCTACGAAGAGTCCGGTGTGCAATTTGTAAAAAGAAAACAAGCAAGTGTTAAATTAAGTTCCTATATAAATACTTACATAAGTAAATAATTAATATTTTAAATAATTAATGTTAATAATTATTATACAAATTCATTTTTATAGCTAATAAAAAGTACTCAATAAAAAATTAATGAAACTAATAATTTCAAATTAATGTGTTTTATTTTAATATTTTATTCAGTATAGAAATTATAATTTTTGATCACAATATAATGCAATCAAATCATAATATGGTAAAATAGGATTATAATATGATAAAATGGGATCATAATATAACAAACTGGGATCATAATATAATAAAATTTAATAAAACTATTATAAAACGGGATGATAATACGATAAAATGCAATCAAAATATGATAAAATGGTATCAAGAAAGGATAAAATCGCAAGCATTATTATAAAACAAGTTCATAATAATATAAAATCGATTCATTGAATGATGAAACTGAACCACAATATGATGAAATGGAATCATAATAATTATTTAGAAACATATTAATTTTTAGTTGTAAACATATGTTCCAATGATATTATGTTGCTCTTAGATTATTGTCACCATTTCTTATTTCTCTAGGTGATCTTAATCAATTTTTTAAAATATTCTTTTAGATTTAAATAAAATTACTTATTTAAAGTAAAAAAGAAAATTGTTTGTCACTTCACTTACTATCTTTTATTATCCACTAACAGAAATTATTTTAAAGACATATTTTTATTGGGAATGTTGTTATTTTTTTCGGAGAAGAAGTTTTGAAATTTAAACTAAGTAGCCATAAAATTTATGAGCTTAATTAAGGTTTTCACTGTATTATTAGGGAAATTGCAAGAATTGGTGAAAAGTTTCAACAATTATAAGAAATGTATGTTCATACTTTTATTAAACTTAACTCAATAACAGTTTAACATAAAAAAAAATAAAAAATATTATAGCAGCAGTGAAAATATTAAAATATGAATAAAAACATATAAAACTATTTGACTAGAAGTAATTTAAGAAGATTTAATATGTATTAAAAACTTCATAAAATAAACAGGTGTTTAGAATATATGACCATTTAAAAAATAGCATATGAATAAGCCATAAATCATTATTTTTTCCCACACATACTCACTCAAATGTGATTAAGAATCTTCTATTGGAAAAAAATCTTATAAAGCAATTCTCATATCAACCCTTTTTTCTACTTAAATCAATTTCTTAAAATTTTCTTTTAGATTTAAAAAAAATTACTTATTTAAAATGAAAAATAAAATGGTTTTCCACTTCATTTATTATCTTTTAACAAAAACTACTTCCAGAAATGATTTATAAACATATATTTTTATTGGAAATTTTGTTATTTTATTTTTATTATTTTTTTTTTTTTTTTCTTCTTTTTTGCGGGTAACAAGTTTTGAAATTTAAAACTAAATATCCATAAACTTTAACTATAAGCTCAATTAAGGTTTTTACTATATTATTAGGGATGTTGGAAAAATTGGTGAAAAATTTTTACAATTATAAGAGATTTATGTTCATACTTTTTGGGTATAAACAATAAATAAATCGTAATAAATATTAAAAGAATAATGATAAAAAATGTCCTTATATTAAACCTGTTTTAGTTTCTAATGAAACATATAAACAAATAATAATCTTTATTCTTACAATTAGAGAAGTATTTTGATCAATACCTATCTGTAGGTTGAAATCGATTTCGCCAAGACCAGGAACTATTGCAATAATATTTCTTTATCATTATATGTTTCTTATGGTATCGAGAATCTTGGGATTAAAATTGAACCAAATTGCTTTTAGTACAAGAGAGTTTTTAACAGGTTCTTCCAGGATCTTTTTTGTTTTGAAATTTCTTTGAACAATATTTCTTACCCAATTTTTTTACTGCTGAGTAATACCATAATATAATAATAGTGAAAAATGTTTGCATACTTGCAAACATATAGCGTGCGCTAAAAATCTCTTATAAAAATAAAGTACAAAGTCGGTTAGAAATAATATATTTTTATTGCCTTTTTTAAAAAAGCACCTAATATTAAGGGAAAAACTTCATTTCAAACTATAGAAACTTATAGAAAAATATTGAGAGTATTTCGAAATTGATTGTTTGATAACGCTTATCGTTTCATTTAATAAAGAAATTCCTTGAATTAAAATTTTAATTAATTTCCCAAAATAAGTTTATTAATTATTTGCTTCCATTCTACAATTATCATCAATCAACTATGTTATTTATTTAATAAAAATTTGTAATCAAATTCGTTTTTTTTTTTTTTTTTGTTCTTTGGCTTCGTGTTTTCATAAGCTTTAATGAATTTTGAATTCAAATCAATTAGATATATTCAGTAAGTAATTTAATTAATTTAATAAAATAATTTTTACATTTAGGTCAATTACAAAGGAATTAATATTTAATAAAAAAATATGTGACCACTTTTTTAAAAGAAGAGATTAATGCTAATAAAATTTTTCTTTTTTTACAGTTTTAAATAGAGGGCGGATATTCATGCATTTATTGTTTTAAAATAAGGTCCTTAAATATGTTTGTAAAAATTTATGCTTACATATTTTTAAAATTTTTTCTGTATATTATGAATTTTTAAAAACATATTTTAGGGATTTATTTAAAAAATAAATTAGTAAAAATCCGCCCTCTAATCACTTAGTTTCCCCAACGCACATTAAACAGCGAAATAAAAACCTATAAACATTTTTTCCTAACAGAAAAGAACAATTATTATGTGTAAACGGTGGATTTTATGAAAATCGAAAGACTCTCGGTAAATTTTTGGGCGTTCTTTCTCGGAATTGACGATATATATATTTATATATATTATATTTTTAAAATGTTTAGTGCATATTACATTTTTTTAAAAACATTTATAAGGGGCCTATTTTTAAATAATAATAAATGCAGGTAAATCCACCCTCTAGTATTAAATTATAGGAGTTTAAAACTATTAATAAATTTAATTTGATGCGTTATTTCATTCATGTGGGAAAAGTTATTTCCAATAAAAACTTTGCTGGTTGCTTAAATCAGCTCATCATAAAATATTTCCCAAATTTGTAGGAAAGCTGAAAATGTCTTATACATAAAAACATGTTTAAGCTCAATGGGAATTAAATAAGTTTTTAGGTATAACTATTTCTTGATGTCTTTTTCGTCAAATATTTGACTAATCTGACCGAACCTAGCATCAAAATCTATCTAAAAATGCATATTTCATGAAAAATTCAAAATAATCAAAATTTTGAACTTTAATATTTGTATTTTGTTAAAAAATTTTCTAAGGTCTGAATATCAGTAAGTAAAAGTTAGGCTTTTAAAAAAAATTACAAATAAATTTTACCCAAAATTCTGCAAAACTTAAGTCACACATACGACTACTTCATGGGAGATATTGACCTAATTTATTTATAATTTTGTTTTGTATCATGTTCTCTATAAAATATTACATTTCAGGGTAATGAAAGGGCTTAACCAGGACCTAAAGAATGAGATGAAACTTGGTTCAGAAAAAGAAAAAGCTACAAGAATGAATTCCAAGGCCAAAAAGTAGAGAAGCTCCTAAGAGTTACGTCAAACATATTCGGGCGCGTAATGCCACTTTGTATTCATTTCTTTAAAATTTTAAAGTTATGCCAAAGCTTTAATCAATTAAAGCTACAAAATTTAAAAAAACAAGGTTGAGAAGAACTTTGAGGCAAAGAGTGATCAAACCTTCTCAATAATAAAAATATTTTCAATATTTTGTATTTACTTGGATAGCATAGGATATTCCTGACTTTTCTCATATTCTAAGGTACAAGCTTTGTATACTGAATAGTCGAGAAAATGGTCCTGAATAGTATCGAACTAAAAACAATAAAAATTTACAAAACAATTTGTTGTAAGATATGTGATTGTTTCGCTTCTTTAATCTGAATAAACCTAAATAATCATAGTAAAGAGTATCATAAAAAAAAAAAACATTGATGACACCCGTGACATGCAACAGTGTTTTTAATATTTTGTGACCAGATTTAGAATTTTGTCATTACAATAGAAGTACCCAGAATTCGGAATGTTATTTTAGTCCCACAGAGTATTAGTTATTTAAAATACCTACAATTTTGGCAATTGCAAAGAAATTGAATCCAAGTAAAAAAGCAAATTCAAACCAAAAGGCTCCAGCAGTACTCAATTGTGATTATTTATTTTAAATCCTTATAGAGATACCGCGAAAAATTTTGTAAAAGTACTTAAAAATTTTTTTCAGAAGATAATCTAGTTGTCAGTTAATTTTTATAAAAAATTATATATCAGAAAAATCTGGAGAATAAATGCTATCAGTAGTTGATATAATTTTAATCCTAACTTATTCCGTATATTTTTTATTAAAAAAAAAAAAACGTTATGTTTTATTTGAACGCACACTTTGTTAAGAAAAATATTAAAATAATAGTTAAGCACTAATACATTTGTAAAATAAATTTTATGGGAAAATAAAACATATTTGACGTATCAAATAATAGAAAGCCAAATAAATATTAAAACTAAAATTCAAAATATGATTTTAAATCAGCTGTGTTTTGTTGCTAACGTTCATAGGAAATTTCATATAAAATTTAAATTTATATACGTGTAGAATTATACATATTCAGTCTTATTTATAATAGTTTTAAACAATTTATAAAAGGTTTTATTCAAGGTTGATAAGAAATTTAAAAAAATTATTATTCATAGTAATATTAGCTGTGTTTTTTTGCTGCCGTTGAGTGCTAACATTGATAGTTTTGGACAAACTAGTTTATAACTATTGAATAAATGGATTTATAGATCGCGGAAACATCTTTTACACAGATTAGGTTAGGTTAAGTTAGGTTAGGTTAAAAAGGGAAGAGTCCTTACGCCTCCACCTAGAGACTAGTGTGTCCATTGTGATCCCTTTAAAAGAGGCCAAAGAAAGGCCAAGAAAGAAAAAAGAGGAAAGAGACAGAGAAAAAGAGAGAGGCTTTAGTAGATAAAGCAATAGAAGAATGTGGAACCTATAACCTAGCAATCGAAAACGACTAAGCCATTTTACCCCCATTACGAACCCTATCAGATTACTAAGTTCTTGTAGCATGTGGCTTCCAAAACTTCAGTTTACTCTTACTACGCTGAAGCCCTACATAATGTCAGAGTCTCTAGCTCCTCCACATCATCTCACGTCCTACAGAAGTCTGACGTGCCAATGTCCCACTTACTAGTCATATTTCAGTAATCATACCCATAATGACCCTAAAATTCCCACGACTCAAGCCCAAAAGACATTTCGAATCTTCTAGTTTGAGACTAGTCCATAGCGCTCAAGATACTTTGCAGTCCGTTCTATTCCTCCATACATGATTCGTTCTGCCTTAAGTCAATTCCCTTATGGCCCTGAAATATGACAAAATTGGAATCCTAACCGATGCCTCCACAAAACACCTGTCATTGGTTGTTTCATTACCGAGAATGTCGCAGTGACCAGGAATCCAACAGAGTCTTATCCTGTAGGCATGCATTAGCCTTCTCAATTCCTTTCTCCACTCAAGCATTAATTTGTACTTAACACAGTGACCTGTTATTACCATAAAGTAGACACCCGCCCCTATGTCTACTTCCACCTTCGAGCCATCTGTGAAGACAGCGTAATCTGCATGGAGCTATCAATAACGGGTTTAGCCCCGAAGTCAATTATAGTCCCGACATAATCGGTTGGGGCGACAAAGGATAATGTCCAACCATTAAATTTGACTTCATCAAGTATGCTAGCATACCTCGCTCTGAAGTTCCCTATTAATCCTAACTGCTACAGTGTAAACTCTTCAATTGGAAGAAGGTGGATAATGATGCCCAGTGCTGCCTGAGGTGTACTTTTCAGGGCACCTGTAAAGCCAATTAAAGCACATCTCTGAACTTTAGAGAGAAGGTTCCTATGAAAGGTTCCTTGCCTTAATATCTCCCACCAGACCGAATATCCATAAGTGAGGACAGCCTCACAACCGATATGTATATCCTATATACAACTATCGGCTTGAGACCCCAGTTCTTCACCATAAAGTTCCTACATGTGTAGTAGGCATTAAGCCCCTCTTTTACACAGAGTCAAACAAATTTGAACAATAAAGGATTTTTACGAAAAAAAAAAAGAATTTCTTTTAGTCAACTTGGAGTAAGACCAAACAGACTTTCAATTTCCGTTAAAGCTGAAAAAATTAAGTTCGATCTAATAAAAATGCATATGCTATTTACAGTGAAGATGCATTTATTTATTAGTAAAGTCCTCAAAATGCTTTATTCAATTGTTCATGTTATTTTAAAATGAGTGTATTGAAATGTAGGTCCATTAGTAACGCGATTTATTTATTAAATTATGTAGTTTTCATTCATATTGGTGTAAATTATGAATTTTTCCTTTTTTTAAGTGGGACTTCTATTTTGAAGTTCACGCTTTCCTTCTTCTCTCTTCCTTTCAACTTAGTTGATCTATAAGGAAAGATTTTTCAAAATAATACATAAAATGTAAAAAAAATAATAATTAAAAAACAAAATAGGAAATAAGAAATGTGCATAAAATCAAAACGATTCCATTATTCGAGAGGTTTAAAAATGAATTTACCAAAATTGTTTAGGTTTTCCTTCGCCTTCACGAGCTGTTTAATTTTTAAAGCATTAAAATAAAATTAATTAATAGAAATGATTTTTTTTTTTTTTTTTTTTTTGTAAAAAAGCATGAGATAAAAGTAAAATTAAAATGTTTTTTAAATTACCGAATAAATTTTCAATATTATCACTATTAGAAAATTTGAAGAAAATAAACACAAACACAGCTAAATTAGAATGATATATTGGCTTTTAAATTGAAGTAAACATTTATTCATTCATTCACTCACAACGAATATGTTTGCTAACAATTTAAATGCTTTTGGTCATAATTTCAAATTAAAAATTTCTTTTATTTCTAAAAACCTAACATGTCATTTACTAAATATTTACTATACCTTTCAATTTATATACCTCCTGACATAACCTCAGGGACCCTAAGGCTAAAAATACCATTTAAAAGGGAAGCAAACAAGTGACTAGTAGAGTTATTTTTACAATAAACGTTCGTTCAACTCATAAATCAAAGAAATTTTCATTTCAATAGATTTGATTTTATTTATTCCCTTTTAGTATTTTCTTCATCCTTTTTACAACTTGAGCCCAAAAAATACCCAGCAAAAACTTGATAATGACATATAGTTACCGAACGACATGCTTTTCAACGCTATGCCAACATCAACATCTCGTCTGCATTACCTAGAAGTTATTTTATGTCAACCGTTAACTTTTCTCTGCATTACATGTAACTAGGTTTGTAACTATTGAGCAGCTTAATATGTATTTATATTCGAGTAATTAATTATTTAATACCCTTTTTAGAAGCATATATGGTACAACTAGTTAATAACCCTAATGACATCACCATGTTAAAATAGTAGTGGTGTAGTGTTGTTATAATAGCATTTTAGCTCATTATTTAGCAAAGGAAGTTTTTGCTGGGTGTTTTTATGTCTAAATGAGTCAGGTGATAGAGAAACTACTAGGCATTTTATGTTGTATTTTCTACTCCCTTTTGTAAGTGGTAAAATAGATTTTGATTTATGGAGAAATAATTATGCCAAAGGATTAACTAAAATATGACTATGAATCATGAGTAAGTATTTTTTCGGAGAGCTAGAAAGAAATAAATGTCATTTTGGATAGTTAAACATGATATGAAATGAAGACAAATGGAAAAGAATTCCTAAAAGGTTTAATAATAAAAAAAAAATGGACTAAAACTTTAAAATAAACAAAAGAAAAAAACTAGAAAGAGATAACAGTGACAGTTAACATTTTTGCAATATATTATTCTAGTTATAAGAGAAATAGGTAAATAAATAATTAATCTTTAAGATTTTCATTCTTAGTTATTAAATAAAGTGACTTCCTTTTAAAGAAAATTTATTAATAATTAATGTCTCTACAATCCATTAATATAAATATTTTTGCTTTCCATTAAATTCAATTATTATTTATAATAGCAAGAAATACAAGAAAAAATTGCCGAAATAATTCCAACGCATAATGGAACTGTAAGAGTAGTCTAACAAAACCCCCAAAGGGTTTTTCAAAGTTAATTCGAAATTCGGCTTTTCGGACCCTTTTTTCAATATAATTGGAAATATAGAACATTTAAATTATTTTATCCAAATGTAATTATGTGTTCTTGTTATTTTATATTATCATTATTATATTAGATTTTTGCTAGATGTCACGCCCATCCTTTTACGCCCACTTTTGTCATAATATTATTTACTTTATTTAACTTGAACTTATATCTAACCCACTAAACCGATTAAAATGAACTGTAGCATATATGTATATCCTTGAAGCAAGTACTGACTGGATGCCATGTCCACTTTTTTAAAAAAAAAGGGTAATTTTGTTTCTTAATAAACAAATTTCAACATACATTAAAATTTTAATGACAGTGGTAAAAAGTATAACAGTATGATAAAAGTGGGACTTAAAGAGGCGTGGCACCCTATTGATTAAATTTTATAATATAAAGTATTTTCTATTCCATGTTTATATTTATGGACCGAGGTATATGGAAATATGTCTGATTCAAAAACTGAAAAAAAGAAAAATATTTACAACTGAGCTTATAATGAAACTTAACAAAGTCCAAAAATGCGTCTTAACCGATATTTCAGTTACTAATTAACCGATTTTGTTCATTTCTTCCTCTGAAACGCTCCGAAATCTAGCATATATAGGGGCTTAGAAAAGTCGTAAACAAATACGTTTATAGAGGCCTTTTCGGTTTTTTTAACGATATCTCGGCCATTAATGGATCGATTTTGTTAATTTTCCCTATAATTTAATATATAAAATACATATATCCGATAATTGGGCTTTCTAAAAAGTGATTTCAATAGACAGACGGACTTCGTTATATCGACCTCCCTATCAATATGGATCCAGAAAATATATACTTTTTGGCGGTCTTAGATGAATATTGTAGAAATTACAAACGTAATGACAAACTTATATGTGCTCTTTACACCTGTAGTAAAGGGTATAAAAATCAAATTAAACATAAATTCTCTCATCTCATCGCTAAATCATTAAATAGAGCAGAGGCCAACAGGAAATATAAATCATTTTTATTACTAAATAAAAAAAGTGAAAGAAATAAAAATAAATATCCTTTCATAACTTCCAATATTACATTTAATTAAGGAAACAAAAATTATCGTTTACTCGCACACACATACATATACGAGTATATACAGATAAAGATACTAATAATACCCACACATACATCTTCATTTTCTTATTAAATTCCATTCCATTCCATTTACCCTAAATTTAGGTTTCCTAATACGAGTATAAATATCATAATTGCCAACGGTCAACCATGTTTAACATTTCTTAACATTCTCATCAGTCATAGAATTTTTCGTGGAATACGACAGCGTTTTTGCTGAGCCTGACAATCTAATGTTATTGGGTTATTGGGTTTTGCGGTAACTGCTGATTGACTGTTTTGCTGGTTTTAACAAGTACAAAGAAAGCAATTTACTGTTGTTAGAAAAGAAATTATTTGTTTTCTTGTTATTGGCAAACTTTACAAATTCCAATTGGTGTTAGTACTGTACGTGGTCAGACTTTTTTGTATAGACCAAAGTGAATTAGGTTTTCACTATGATAAACCAATTATCAAGAGAAAAATAATAACTACCAAAGTGAAAAAATCAACGATGTAATTTGTGGCAGAACACAAAGCGTCTCATTTTCACCACTTTTAAACTTACAGAATTGTTTCAGGCTACCTCTTTACCTAGAACTTTACCTTTTCTAGAACTTCTTTAAAACACTTAACTGCGAAGGACATAAATCAAGGAAGAAATATTTGTCTAATCTTAAAACCTTAACGTCCAATAAATCGCTACCGAAAGAATAATTCGAAAATCTTGTTCGCAACTATTTGTTGCAAAAACTACTGAAAGATTGAATTAAATTTTTTGTATTACGTTACGATTATTATTTGATTAATTTTTTTCACTTAATTTCGTTAAATGAAGACATTGGCGATTAAAGGCTTATTTTAGTGTGAGTTTATCGGCGTTCTTATCTAACTTCAATATCATTTTAACTTGTTATTTTCATTACCAGGTATCTAAAAAAAATCATTTAAATTATTATCACTCGTGAGAGTTGAACGTCAGTGCGTTAGATTTCTAACCGACTTTTTGGTATCAGTTATTACCAAACTAATTTAAAAAAATGTTGGATTATTAGTAGTAATAATATAATAATAATAACTTTCAATGTTAGGAGTTAGGATAAACTAAGGAAGTTTTTGATGGTTTTTCGAAATAATAAGTAAGTTTTAAATAAGCCCAACAAATGAGATTTTAATGTCCTTAAAAATATGTTTCAGAAAAGTATGAAGTATTAATATATTTTTAAACAAATTGCACTTTTCGTTAGTTATAAAACCATAATTTGTGCAAATTTCTGAATTGAGTTACTTCTGAATTTGGACAATCATGTGGAAAATTTTCAGCGATAAATGGAGCATGTCTTGTATAAGACTGAATGAGTGCTTTAAATCTTTAATATATATATATATATACACTGCCTGCCACTTGAATAAGGAATCACATTTTTTAAATTTAATTAAGTATATCTCCTAAACTAAAGTTCAGAAAAAAATAATTTTTTGCGCAACCAAATTTCAGAGTGTTGGCTTTAGTTTCCTGAAGAAACAAAAAATATACATATTTTGTTATACTAAAATTATGCATTTATTTAAAGACATGTATTTCTGTGGTACTTTTTCGAATGTCACTTAAATAAGGAATATTTTAAAACAAAGCAGACTGTAATTTATTATTAAATTTTAGATTATAAAAATGAAAGTTATTATCTTCTAGCATTCAATTAGTAATGAGTACTGCCAACATTTTTAGAAATAACCTCAAAAATGCGCTTTGGCATCGACTTGTATTATGACTCTAAGTAATTGAACTCCATGCTTTCGTTATTGCATCCTTTAAGGACTCTACCGTTTCAAATTGTTTTCCTCCTTCATAAACTATGGGGGCCAATCCAAAATTTGAGCACCTTGTTGATTAATCCATTGTTTTACTGCTCTGGCGGTATGAATCGAAGTGTTGTCGTGTTGGTACGTCCAAGGTATGGGTCCAAGGAAATCATTAAATTTTGCAAATGATTCCTCCAGAATGTTCTTCTAAGTCGTTGCAGTCATTTTGTTAGATACAAAAACCAATTCTATGGTACCATAATACGAATTGGCACCCCATAACATTATTCCTCCCTCTCAGCTGTGTCTGCGGCTCAAAAATAATTCCTACTTATTTAGGTCATGGAAGTAATAGTTATACCAGTCGGGACCATCAATATTAAACTTTTTTTCATCGGAAAATACAACTTTAAACCATTTGTCGGATCATGTCATTGTATTTTTGGCAAACTGTTGATGTTATGATTTGCGTTTTTTATTAAGTGATTGTTTTTTTGCAGTTTTTGTCGGACTATGTATGGGCACGATTTTAAAATACGGTGCACTATTCTTAGACTGGCACTGACTCCACTTTTTTCACGTATTTTTGATACCGACATGCCAGAATTTAATGCAATTCTAAGAATTTTTATTCTTTCTTATGGAGATGTTGCCATTTTCTTCCGCCCTTTCATGTTTTTTCCATATCTTTCCACGTTATTTAAATAATTGTACACAACTGTCTTTCCTCTATTAATGTTTTTGGCTATTTGGACCGGATTCTGACCCTGAGATTTCAAAACCAGAATTTTTTCTTTTTCAGTATTATTAAGAGCCATTTTGAATAAAAACTATTTAAAAACTAAGAAATTAAAAATTCTCTAGCCGTTTATATTGAAAGAAATTGAAATCATAGCCTTTCTGATTAATATTAAAAGAATTCCTTATTCATATATATATATATATATATATATATATTGAGTTCATCTACTTCATTATTTTCAAAATTCTCTATGGATAGGTGAAGCACGGTCAGATTGAAGGAGTATCTAAATTATTTTTAAGCTTCACAATTATCAGATCAAACAAAAAGTGTTTTATAGACTTTACATTAAATTATCACGTATATCCAAATTGACTGAGATATCTTGTGCCACAGAACCAGTGTTGCCTTATGAAATCTGTAATTATTTATATTTAAAAACTGTATTTATGCCAATTTAATAGGAAACTAAAGGAATTAAAGAGTAAATAACTAATATTTATAAAAATTCAATATACAAAATTTTGATATAATTATTTAAGGTGCAATGAAAAATATTTAAAATAGTTTTTAAATTGCAAAACATTATAAACCATATAATACAACTAGATGTTTATGTGAGAGGCATTTCAAACTAACTTTTAAAAAAAATTACTCATTTTTTCAAAACACAAAAGCAAAATATATGTGACTACATGTAGAATTAGGTTTTTGTCTCTCACATAAACTTCTAGCTGTATTCTATGTTATAAGCTTTGAAAACTTTTTTCAAACTTAAACTCTTTAATTTTATTCCACTGTACATTTTAAATGTTTGAAATTTACTAATCATCATGACTTTATAGTTTTTTAATCTTAAATAATAAATGAACAAAATTTTCGATAATAATTATTAATTAATATAAGCTAAATTAATTTACAAAATTATTTGACAAACTCTCTTTGAATTTGAAATTTATTGTTATTTGATTGTATTAAAAATGTATAACTTTTAGAAGAATTTGGGTGGTAACATTAAAGTTCCTGACTTAAATAATTAGTATAAATATTTTAATTGATTTAAACCATGATACTAGTATACTATTTATGGTTGAAGAATTATTTTCCGGCCACCATATAATTTTATAATGATTTGTGGTAAATGGTGTAGTATTTAGTATTGCCGACTCCAGCTCCAGCAAAACTTGTAAAAAGTAGTACACTTTAATTTAAATAAATATATTTGTCCGACGCAGATACAATGTTTAGTTATCTTCTATCTACATCCGCAGATATCCGCAAATAAAATTTGAAAAATCCGGTACACAAGATATCAATCTTTCGTTTTATATTGATTTAAGAGCAAAGGTAATGGGTGCAACAAATATAATTAAACAGAAAAAGTTCCTTAAGATTTATGATTAAAAATAAAATCTACGGAAAGTTCTCCATCTAAAATTTTTGTAAATTATATTCTCCAAAGGTTAAGGTGCCAAATTAATACTCTTTAAAATGTGCCAGCATTTTGTTGATTTTTTTTTTTTTTTTCATATATCCAAAGTTTAGCGAAGATTTTGGGATAGTTATATTGGCTTGAATTTTGTAACATTTTCATATAATAGTTCATGCTATTTTAGTTCTACAGTAAACTAAACATTTTATAAAATCTGAAAACAAATTTATGATCAGCTCCTCTAGCATTTCCCGTAGTCCACTTTTAACAATAGTTTTAAGGCACAAATTCTTCTGTATTAAATTTTGAAGCATAGAATACAACTAGAAGTTTATGTGAGAGACAAAAAACTAATTCAGTTGTGAAAAATTCATTTCATGCAGCAACAAAATACATGTAAACATATATTTTGTTTTTGTGTCTCGAAAAAAAAAATTAGTACTTTTTTTTGAAAATTTAGTTTGGAGTGCCTCTCACATAAATTCCTAGTTGTATTCTATGTTTTTAGGCTTAAAAAAATACATTGTTAAATATAGAAATGTTAATTTTCGAACAATGTGGCGCCTATTGTGTTTAAATTTAAAACTCTATACACAATTTTCTTAAAGCTAAATTCCTGCTTTTTTATCATGACCTTTAGGAAAACTCATTTGGCAAAAAATACTTAAAGTATAAATTTAAGTGTTTAAGAAAAACTATATTTAATATTTTATATTTCGGTGCCAAACATTTAAAGAAATATAAAATTACCAACCACCCCACTAAAGGACGACATTTGAATAGCTTGAGTACAAAACAAATGTATTTTAAATATTTATCTTTAGTTCTAATACTTTAAACCAATACTGAATTAACTAAAAGTAAAAAACATTATACATATTGTATTTGATTATTGTATTTGATTTGACTGAAGATTTCTTATTAATAATGGGTCGTGAAATAACACAAAATAAATTGTAGCTTCTAGAAAATAGATTGTATTATATGCAAATGATTTTATTAATATATATTTTTGTTGTATGAAGACATGAACTCATTTCAGCTTAAGAAAAAAAAATCTTTTGAATATATTCAACCTTAATGTCAGCTTAATGTTAAATATTATTATATCCTTTAACATAGGTGTTAAATCCTTATAAGAAACGAAATCGAAATGTCGGTTATTACGGCGTTAATAGATATATAAGCATAAATTTTTCCGAAAATAACTTCTTTCACTGAAAATTCGGAAATTTTTTTCAGAATTTTTCTGTTGTAAAAGTGAACTGAGTTAAATGCCAAAACGCACTATTATGATTTTGCAGCTACTATTCAAGCTATGGACTTTGTTCTTGCACAGATTTTTCATCAATATTTTTTTTTTTTTTTTTTTTTTTTGGAATTTCGGTTTTTTAAATCATTGGACTGATCATTAGTTTTTCACCCCTTATTAATTTAATATTGTTTTACAGCCTGCCAACATTTTCTATTGGAATTTAGCGTAAAACGTATCTTCAAGTAGTACTAAACTGTCCAATATGATATCATTGTGTAATCAAAGAAGAGTCTCCGATCGGGAAGAAGTGTGCCACAGTTCTAATACTTTTTAGGTGAAACTATTAAGAGCATTATTTTCGCGTCGAATTAGTATCATTTAGTGGTATAAAAAACTACATTCTAGAAAGTAGCAAAATATAATCGCTTTTTTGATTAAAATTCAACACTAATGTGTTTTGTTATTGTAAATTTGTATATTTTCTACATTTGAACATCTAAGTGTGTCTAAAAAGATACATTTTGCACCGAAGTGACTCTTTAAAGATATGCGAACTTTTGAAAAATTTCATAGTTTTAAATTTATTGTTTTTTTTTTTTTTTATTAAATCTTTATTCTATTTCAACTTTATATGAAAACGTAAATTGTTTAAAGTTTGGTGTGTTTACGTAGATATAGTATATTTGTAATAGTATCCAATATAATCGTATGTATTTTTAATTTATTTATATTTTACATTCAATATCTAAATACTAAAAATGTTTGTTAAATACTAAAAACATTAAAATGTACTTCATTTTCATATAATACATCTCAGCACTGGTGAAGGGTATATAAGTTTCGGCACAACCAAATATAGCACTCTATCTTGTTTGGATTTTAAATTTGTATGCAATTTAAAAAACAAAAAACTTTTATTTTTTGTATTTTTACTTTAAAAACATCTAAGGAAAAAATATTTACATTATTAATATTTCCATTCATACGGAAGTTATTTTCCATTAAAAAAATTTAAGCTATTTTCACAATTACAAGAAAAAAAAATTAAGTAGAATAAAACCCTACAGTTTTGGAGGTGATAATTTAAAACTTGGGTCGGTCTCATTCAATTATTTTCGGGGGTAATTTGCAACCTTTTTGTGGCTTTTAAAGAGATTGAAAATCAATCGAAAAGCAAGATTGAATTTTTGATTATATTATGGCTAAATTATTGTAGCATAAAATATCATAATATGATCACTATTTCACTCCTTATTATAATAATTTGTTTATTGGTAATTATTAATAAAATTTAATGTAATTATTTTACAATTATATATAATCACATTATGATGACAGAAAAAGTAGTATAGTTGCAGAAACCATATTGTTGTCATGGCTTTTTTCTGCGTGAAATAAGCTATAATATCGCAATAACCAAAATTGTTGGTAAATGAAATTTCATATATGACTTACAAACACACATTTGTACATATATAAAAATACCTTCAAATGTATATATATATATATATATATATATATATATATATATATATATATATATATATATATATATATATATATATATATATATATATATGTGTTCATATCTCTTTTATTTCCCTTGTGTGTAAATGTTTAATCACAATGTGGAATTACACTTCTTTCGGTATGAAAATGTATTAAATATATCTTGTTGGCATCTGCATACTGGCAAATTTCACCATACGCTTGATAAGATTTCTTATTTCTCCTCTGGCTGGCTGGTAATGACAGCAGCACGACAAAGTAGAATTTTATAAGAGTAAAAGCAAAATAAGTTCTTGTTATACGAATAAGAATAAAATTGTACACATACTTTCATATCAAAATGACAATACACAACCACCATACACTGATGCACTGGTAAATGTGTGGTTGATGTGTGTAGGGGTTTGGAGAATTTTTCAAAGAAGAGAAAACAAAAAAAAAAGTAAGAATTCTTCCAATAAAATAACTCTTTATGGTTCCCTACTTCAGAACTCATTCTTTACAAATAATTTCTTATTTTTCTTTAGAGAAAGTCTTACACATGCAAATCAATACAAATACCTACATACACATATTATTACACTAGTAAAATGGGTATACGAAATCTAATATATATTCTCCATTCTACCTTCTTTCAAAGACCATAAAATTAAAACTAAAATTAAATTATTTATACAACTATCAAATCTCTTCGTCTACTTACTTTATTATACGAGGGTGTTTCAATAAGTCCGGAACTTTTCGAACTTCCCTCGTAGTTATATGAAATGAACACTATTCCCATCAAGTACCACCTGTTAATAGACTACTGTCAAATTTTACTTTGCGTTTAACAGCTGTTCAAAACATACGACCTCGTGTATTTTTCTAAAAATGGAAAAAAGTGAATTTCGAGTGCTCATTAAACATTATTTTTTGCGAAAAAAAAAACCGTTAATCAAACCAAGGAAAAGCTCGATAAATACTATGGGGACTCTGCATCGTCGATTTCAATGGTAAAAAAGAGGTTTACTGACTTTCGTTGCGATCGCACAAGTACAAATGACGCTGAACGTTCTGGACGGCCAATTAAGGTCAGTACACCCAAAAATGTCGAAAAAATCCACGATATGGTGTTGGCCGACCGAAGAGTAAAAGTCCGTGAGATTGTTGATGCCATAGGCATTTCATATGGCAGTGTGGTTTCGATTGTAAATGATCAGCTGGGTTTAAGAAAGTCGTTTGCAAGAAGGGTGCGCGTTTTCTCTCAATTGACCATTAACGTAAACGTGTTACAACTTCAAAGGATTATTTGGAGTTGTTTAACCGCAATCCGAATGAATTTTTGCGGCGTTTTGTAACTGTGGATGAAACATGGATCTATTACTGTACTCCGGAGTCTAAGCAGCAGTCTAAACAATGGGTTTCTCCGGATGAACCTGCTCCGAAGAAGGCCAAGGTCTGTCGGCCAATAAGGTGATGGCAACAGTTTTTTGGGATGCACGCGGGATAATCCACATCGATTATCTTCAGAAGGGAAAAACAATAAACAGCGAATATTATGCCAACTTATTAGATCGATTTAAAAAGAAAACGACACCATATGGCCAAGAAAAAAGTCATTTTTCATCAAGATAATGCACGGGTGCACACGTGTGCAGTCTCAATGGCGAAACTCTATGAATTGGGCTACGAATTGGTACTTCATCCACCATATTCCCCGGATTTTGCCCCTAGTGACTACTTCCTATTTCCAAATGCCTTTTTGAAGGACCTCGAAAAATCCTATTTTTTACGCAAAATAAATGA
The DNA here is from genome assembly GCA_932274085.1 of Protocalliphora azurea. NCBI lineage: Eukaryota > Metazoa > Arthropoda > Insecta > Diptera > Calliphoridae > Protocalliphora > Protocalliphora azurea. The sequence continues at coordinate 155,306,163 of OW026520.1, forward strand.
CGACATTTGCTCAAAATTTGACAGTAGTATGTTAACAGGCGATACTTGATGGGAATAGTATTGCATTTCATATAACTACGAGAGAAATTCGAAAAGTCACGGACTTATTGATCCGCCCTCGTATTTATATGTAGTATGTAAATATACATATTTAACTATGTGGTAGTTGGTCGGTTGGTTGGTAGTAAAACGTAAATGAATTTAATGAAGCATAAATTTCTTGAGTGTTTCTCAATTATTTTTAAATTTTTTACTTGAAATTCTATATTAAAACATCATCATCATCATCATATATACACACAAACATACACTTACTTTCACCATATACATAAAATGTGCATTCGAATAAAATATAACACACAAATATTGATATAAAAGTTGACTGGAATAAATTACAATTATGAAAGAAATAATATATTTTAGGGTTTTATCTACAGACGTATTACGTGTAACAATAAAGATTAAATTAATTATCAGATATGATTTTTGTTTTATTTTCTTTGAAACGTCCTCCATTATTAATTCGTTTATACTTTGCGTAACTTTTTTTGGAACCAGTTGTCCACTTGTGTTTAAAATTTGTCAATGTTTTGGGTGAAGCATTATTCTTTCTTAATTCCCTATTGACAAGGGCCCAATATCTTTCAATTGGACGAAGCTCTAGGCTGTTTGGAGGTTGGCATTTTTCGTAATAAAATTTACATTATGATTACTGTACTTTTATTGTAATGGCACAATGCCAAATCAGGCCAAAAGAATGTTGAGATCCTATATTTTCTTATAAATGAAAGGAATCTTCTTCATAGACACTTCTTGATATAAATACCCAATATTACTTATGTACTATTCACTTAATTCACTTTTTGGGAACTTTTTATTGTTTTTGGTACAGTAATCTTCTGAAACATTTCCTCTAACATCTGTTACATAAAACTTTTGTCTAGGAAGCTGTGAGAAGTCAGAAATGACATACGTTTCATCATCCTTTACACAACATATAAACTTAAAAAATAGAAGCTTTGATCTCTATTTAGCTTTAGCATTCTTTTTTGCGTTCCTATCTGGTACTTTTTGTACTTTAAATAAGTTAAGACCCATATTGGCTTTAACTTTGCGTACATAGCGTTCAGAACATTTGACATTTCGTGTCCGGAAGAGTTTGGACTACTTCTTAAGAACTGCTCCACCTTTTTGGCTTTCTTACCACTCTAGCAACTAATTGTCTAATAATAAGTAGCCCTTTTCTAATTTGTTTTTTTTTTTTTTATACAAAGTTATAAACAAAAATATGTGTAATATTTTATTCGAACGCACACCTTACATATTTCCTCTATTTTTTATATCATTTCTCTTGCTATTGAAAACAGCAGTGAAAAGAGTAGAAATGGCAGAAATAAAAAAATAAAGGAAGTCTATGTAAAACATCGCAAATTAAATGTAAACCAAACTTAATTGACCATATTAATCTAAAAAAGGTTTAAGTAGTTCTAAATAGATACACAAACAAATAAACAATACTGTTAACAATATTTGTGCAAATATGTCTTTTCAGAAAAGAATACTTTACAAGAGAGTAATAAAAGAAAAAGGGAAATAATAGCAAGACTTACATTTTTTAGTATCACATGGATTGATACTTTGGATTTGTATTATAATGTTAAAATAAATAAGTCTTATAAAAATCTTATAAAATCTTATTTTGCATTTGAATATGTAATAGCTTTATTGAAATGAAATGATTTTTGCTTCTTAAAAAAAAATATTACTTGAAAACTTTCCTTAAAATAATGTTTACTTTAAAAAAAAAAATTATCAAATTTAAAGCTTTATTATACCCTTCACATAAAATGAGGAGTATATAAGTTTGTCATTCCATACGAAAGTCTTTAAATATATAGGGGATTCTTTTTTTATGTTTAACTTAAACAAACCGATCTGAAATATCAAATATATATTTTTTTTTTAATTAAGATACTTTAAATCATCCTCTGTTGCAATTTTGTTAACAACACTTGATGGAGTAAAACAACAAAAATTCAAGACCTGAAATGGTTCCATGTGCACTCAAAGTTAAAAAATCCAAAAACAAGTGTTTGAAAATAACAGGTTTTTTTCATTCTTTTGATTTCTATAATCAATTTTTCCAATTTTTCTAATGTAAACTACAAACATTTGTAGAAAAACGCCAACTTGCGTTCAATCAATGTGTCTTTGACTAGTTTTAAATTGTATTGTGGACAAGTAGTGCAGTTTTTCGATTAGAAAATTTGCATTGCAAAATAAAGAATTTAGGTTTATTGATCTTGTAATTATGAATCGTTTGATATATATCTCTTTAATGTGGCCTCAATAACAGCGCTATAGGGGGTGCCCAAACTTGGTGAAAAAAAATCATGAATGGCTCTAAAAGGTGCCTTTTTCGTGGGGCACATTCACAGCGTAATTTCAATGAAGCAAAAGTATCGCATGATCAAAAAAGTTTTCTGAATTACATTTTAAAATCGCTATGGCGGGATAAAATATTAAATTGCAAAAACGTTATAACACTTTAAAATCGATATAAAATTTTGCGTACTTTATGTTAGCGAAAAATAGGTTTCAATAAAAAAAAATTGCATAAAAAGAATTCATAACCCGAGATCGCAGTGTCTTTAGTATTTTGTAAATCTTTGAGACAGACCCAAGGTGCTAATTGAAATCGGTGAAAATATATACCAATCTGCAACTATTTTTATAGCCTATATTGGAAACAAGTGGCACTCAAAAATAATTACGCGTTTGAATTTAATGCAAATTTTAACATTTTCTGGTGTGTATTTTTTGTATTTGAAAAATATATTTTATAATTATATAATTAATATTTGGAACTTTTTATTATTAACATCATTTAAAGATTTCTTTGAAGTTAGATGTGAAAAATACATCAATGAATTATATGCAAATAAAATAAAAAAATCAAAAATTAATGAACGCTTTGTTCTTTACTCTATATTCTAAATTTAGGTTAAATCAGAATTATGGTCCCGATTAAGTTCACTATTATAAAACGTATCGATCCCGTTTTAATTTGTATTTTGTATACATTTTTGTAGGCAACATATGTGGATTTAAGGTATTTTTAAAATTTTGTTCAATTTTTGATTTTTAAATACCATAACATAAACGGTGGTTTCTAGTCCGTTAATATCATTTTAAAAACATTTTCGATAGTCAAATATTAAAAATATATCAAAAAATTTTATAAAATTAAAAAAACGATAAAATCTATGCATACTTTTCTTTAATGAAATGTTGACAAATCATTATGATAACAATAACGATCTTAGGAGTCATCAACTATATCGTAACACATTTAATTTGTATTTTATTCATATTGATGTGGATTATATACGTGTAGTAATTTTTTAAATATTGTTGCAAATAGAATTTTGGCTATTTTTTATAACTTTTTATCTTAAACCTTCATAACACTAACCCCGTTCGCCAAAAGTCATTCACGCGAACAGATTTCTATTTAATTAAAGCCAGCTAATATTGGCACTAAATAGGCGCCATTAAAAAGAGTTTCAAATTTTTTTGAACCCCAAAAGTAAACGATTTTGAAGAAATGCTCACATATCCGGGGTCTCAAATTGAAAGATATTCTTGATTGTTATGATTAAAAATAACTTTTGAAAATATACGTGTTTGTCTGTGAGTCGGTATGCTGAAATGGATTTTTGTAGCCCATAATCCAATAAATAAATTTCTCTTTCAACACATATATGGCATATAGTCTCGAAAAACTTGGTATTGAAATTCAACGAAATCCGTTTAGGAATGGCGGAGTTCTAAACGATTTTCTAGAACAGCCCCAAAATTTTTTCCAATTTTCTTTTTCCAAAATGAATAATATTTTCTATTTCACATACAACAATATTTAAATTTTTTTTATTGGAAAGTTGTGAGACGAAGTATTGTTGACTACAAAACGTTAAGCCTGTGTCCGTATGCCCTGGACTCCTTATAAATTTCTATTTTTCAAAAAAAAAAAAAAATATATATATATATATATATATATATATATATATATAATGTTTCATTATTAAAAAACTTAATTTAACAAGAATTTCTAGGCACGTTTTGTTTAGATTTGAGTTGCGTTTTAAGCTTTTTATATAAGCAATAAAGATAGTAAACTTCGACATATCGATGTAGTATAAAGCTTGGGTTTGTAACTGAAAGACTTTAGGTCTTGAGTTCAATGCTAGACCAAGTCTTCTAAAAATTGTTTTATAATTTATCTCCAAACAGAAAGAAGTTTGAAGGTTCGTTCATATTTTTTGTTGCGCCTCAAAAGAACAAACTCTTAGTTAATTTGAAGAATTTTTGACATCGATTTTTTGGAGCATATTTTTGTATATTTTAGTTATAACAGCATATTTTTGTATATTTTGGCCTTAGCTGCTTATTTTGTTATATTTTCATATAAAATCTTTATTTTATGTTTAAGAGCATAATTTTACATCGTAATTTTGCAAATTTTATACTATATTTTTCACCCAATCGAATTTCCTACATAATTTTACATTAGTGGCATTTTCTTTTTAATCTTTTTCAAATCCAATTTCCTGATAATTTTCAAGTTGATAATTTTCTGATACAATGAACATTTTTAAGCGTAAAAGAAATATTTTTAAGTAATTACTAATAAAGGTCAAGGTATTTTTTATTATTAATGGTATAATTTAAAATTTAGCTAGAAAAAGAATTACATGCCTTCTATAGAAATCCAGCAGCCAATGCTTTACAATTTATCGTAGATAGAGAATGTGTAGCTTTTGAAAGCGAAAATCCAACATTGATAATGATAAAAGTATTCACAGTATTCCTTTCTTCGGTTAACAATGAAATGACGGAAACGGAGAAGAGGGATGGCATATTGGAGCGAAAGGAGCCTTTATGAATTTCCAATAAAGAAAATCATAATTTTTATTAATATTTGCCTTAGTCCAAAGGAACCTCTATGTAATGTCAAAAATTCAAAAAATCCTTCCTAAATAGGCAAACATATATGGTTGAAAGTACAGTACAAATTTCATGTATTTTAGTTTTTATCTCTGTGACAATATTTGTTTTTAATGTTTACAAAAAATAAACTTCAAAAATCATTATTTTTATTTTTTAATTAGTTGAAATTAACTTCTGTTTTTTTTTTTCTACCATGCTGATATATATTTTCAAAGATATTTATTTTTTTCATCATAATGGATATTTATATTAAAAAATAAAAATCCCATATATATTTTTTTGAACTAACTGAAAAAAATAATTAATAAAGATATTTATAAGAAATAAAAATAAAACATTTTCGAGTGCTTTACTTTAAGATTTCTTGAAAACCAAAAAAAAAAAAAAAAAAGAAATCTTTGAATTTCAAGTTTCAAGTATTTAGTTTTAAAATATTGCGAACCAAGAATATTTCTCGACAAGCGTACTAATAAACTGTTTCCACAACCAGCTAAATAGCTCGAGCCTTTGCCCATAACTTAAAAAAAAAAAATTATGTTTTATTTTAATATCTAAAATTTAATTTTTCTCTGAAATTCTTTTAGTAGTTAGAAAGTAAAAATGAGTTTAAAGATTTCTTTTTATATTTTTTTAACACATTAATATTATATAGATTATAATTGTAAAAAAAATATGGTAAATACTATTAGTACTCAAAAATAGCTCGTTGTCTGGCTTTTATCTCTGATCGACATTTTTATATTTCTCAGAGTTGCATATGAATATGTATAACAGGGATGTCAAAATTGGTACAATACGAGATTGAAAAGTACAATGTTACACCAATGACCAATTTGGTAAATCAATTCAATTCAAACGAATTGGAAATGAATTTCAATTCACTTTGATAAATTCATTTGAATTACAAACGAATTGCAATTCATTCTACAAATTCATTTGAATTGGAAACGAAATGCAATTCATTTTACAGATTCATTTGAATTGAAAACGAATTGCAATTCATTTGACAAATTCTTTTGAATTAGAAACGAATTGCAATTCATTCTACAAATTCATTTGAATTGAAAATAAATTGCAACTCATTCTACAAATTCATTGGAATTGGAAACGAATTGAAATTCATTTCTGCCTAATTCGTTTGAATTAATTCAAACTTCATTCAATTCTTTTTTGTTTTGAAATGAATTAATTCAAAATTTAGCTAATTCGTAACGTATTAAAATCAAATTAATAACAATTTATTGTAATTAGTGCCCAATTATTTCATTGTGTAATCCAATATACATTTTAAATATTTATTCAAAATCATTTTTTTCTTTTCTTTTTTCAACAAAAATAAGATTTTTAAAAAATTTACTCAGTTCTTATAAATATATTTTTAATTATAGTGTGTAAATTTGCTTAACCAGATGAGGAATAAAAAACATTAAGCCTTTTGCTAAAATATCCCATTAATATTTAATATTTTTGTTGCGAAAAAATATTATGTTTTAATAACTTAAGCGAAATATTTGTTACTCCAAAAAAAAAGTCAACTATTACCAAATATATTAGTAAATAATTATTTCAATTAAAAACTTTTTTAAATTTACACCTCTCACCAAAATTATTATATTATGATTAATTACTAAAAACTGTAAAAAATTAAAAACAGAAACATTTTTCCAATTAAAAAATTAATGAATTAAAAATTTAAGTAAAACATATGATTTTAGTTAAATTTTATTTTTGTATTAAATTTAATTGAGTATATTTATTAAATTTGGATGCAAAATGAAAAATATACGATAATGATTTTTTTTTTTTTTTTTTGTTTTTTGTGTAGACATCTTAGTCAACCTTTTGTTTGTATTAAATAGATATAATTACAAGTTTTTGGAAACCATAAATATATCAGTTTCTTATCAAATGCCAACAAATAAAAAGCCTGTGGTATATTGGTTGGGAGGTTTTGGCCATAAAATATGAAACTTTTAAAATATGGTTAATAATAGATAATATAAACAACAATATTTGTCATAATAATAATAAACAATACGGACTTTGTATTAAACATATATAGATAAATATTTATGTAAACGAAATGAGCAACTTTTAAAAAAGATTAGCAATTAAAATGTAAGTAAGGACTGCGCACGAAAAAACTTTAACTTTAACTTGTTTACATTTGTTATTGTTTGTTGTAATAGCTTAATTAGTTTTTCTGAAAGTCAAAATTTAACAAAATTCTTTCGAACACATAATTTATATTTATTATCGAAACACAAGTCGAACATATAACATACAATTGCTAGAAATGCGTGTGAAATGAAAAATATAGTTTTCTGTAGTCCATAAAAAATTCAAAAAGTTCATGATCATCAAAAAGAATCCTGATAACTGAAGAAAAAGTTGATTTAGAAACTGTAGGATCGCAGTTAAAATAATAAGAATCTTAAGAGGAAATCTATACATCTCCGGATGAAATGTGAATCATTCTTTAAATTTCTCTTTTTTTTTTTTTTTTTTTTTTTTTTTTTGTATAGAAAAGTTAAAAAAGCTGGTCTGAAGATCGACGAAATAAAAAAAAGCTCTTAATAGGAACGCTACAAAAAATTTTTAGGCAAAAGAGAGGACAAAATTTTTGAGTGTAATTTTTTTAATATGAATGCTGCTTAAAGAATAACATAAATTTCTTATTGGCGGACTTTTTACAACATAATGGTCACAAATTCAATATCACAGATATTATGGGAAATGTATTAGATAAATATCGTATATAAAAATCTAAATTGTCGAACAAACTTTTGCTCTTTCAAAACATTTATATATGTGGGAAAAAGAGTACTTCATTCATAACAAATGAGACTTTTAACTGCAAAATGTACGCAAATTAGTAGCATCAGAAAAGATTCCTTCATATCATTAGAAAACTCAACGAATTCTAATTTTTCTGGCCTGATCTCTCTTCTCATTATTACAACAAAAAATTAATTAATAGGTATCAAACAAATGGTGTTGCTATGTATCAAAAGAGGTCAATCCACTAAACTTTCCAGAACTCTGTCCATTTTTAATGTAGTGGATAATATTAAAAAAAAAAATATTTAAAGAACACTTAAAGCTGAGTAAGTAATAAAATAGAGTTTAAAAAGATGTGGACACATTCCCACAAAAAAGTAACCAAAAACACAATAACGCTCTTATAGAGGGTAAAAAAACTAAAATTAAAATTAATTTTTCTTATAAATTTAAAACTTGAAGCAGAATTGTATGCACTAAATTTTTCGTACACAGTCCTTAAATAATACCTTGATTTAACATATATATGTACATTAGGCTGGTCCTGTTTATATGGAGAGAAAAATAAGATATCGGGTCCTGGCTCAAATGAAAATGTACATATTAAGATACCGTTTCTCAACATTTTCGTCTTAACATTATCCTTTCGTGAGCTGGATCACAATGAAAAATGCTTTTTCCGGGGTTTTTTTCCAAATTTCTGCCAAAGGAAGAATATGAAAATTGGATTTCGCAAGAAAAGCCTTTATGACTCGCAATTAATTACGTAATAAAGATTTGATAATAGTTCCAAATGAGTCCAAAATTTTTAAAAATTTGAAACGTAGTTTCCTTTATATACAAATTTTTCTATATGAAAAGGAATTAAATGGATTTAGCATCAAAAAACGCGTATTTTTATAAGCTTTTGAATGATTAATTCGAAAAATTCGAATAAAATTCACACAAGTTCGAATTTTAAAAAACAGAAAAAAAAACGTTTCAGTATAACTGCTAAATGATTATATTGTATTATTTTGGTTTTATTATTATTTTATTTTTTTTAATGTTTACGTGTAAAAAATTCAAATATCCAATTTTTTTTAAGAAAAATTCCATAATTTCAGACTAATTTGGACCTAGTCCCAAAATTTTCGTTTGTCATTAAATACGCGTTCCACTTGTTTATATAGTTTCCTTGGCAGAAATGCCAAAAAAAATCGAAAAACCCGAAAAAAATTACCTTTTTTAACTGTGATCCAGCTCATGAAAGGATAATGTCAAGAAGGAAATTTTGAGATACGGTATCTTAGAATGAAGTACATTTTCATTTGAGCTGGAAACATCGATACTTTTTATTTTGGGGCCACCCTAATGTACATAAATAATATAAATATTTATAGGTTACCAATAGTAATTTTGAGATATTTACTTAAACATCTATTTCAGGAAGGTCTTAAATTTACTTTTACATTATATCATTTATAAGCAGGAAATAGCCTAAAGTTGTCAATAGTTCTAAATTCTATACAATACAGGTAATTAATACAGTTTTTTGCTATTGAGAAACTGCTAATATTTTCGTTCCAAATGGGATTTGTTAGAAAATTTATACAATTTTTACACTGATATAAAATAGCATATTTAACTAAGAAATTTGTATGACATTTAGAGTTTCAGCTTTCTTTTCCTCCCTCTCCCAGTTTTCCTTTAAAAGATAAATTTAACAAAAACAAAGTTTTCCGCAGGATTATTAAAGCTTGTTTCTAAACGGTATTTTTCATTTAATCGTTATCTTTTTACATTATGCCATAATAGCTAGTTACCTTGTAGCAAAGATAGCGTAAGGTGAAATAAATACAATTCTAATATTTTACAAAGAAAACAAAAAAAAAACTATATTTTTATTTAGAAATCTTAACGTTAATATTTTAATATTTTTTATGAAATTTCTTTAAACGTATCTAAAATAATTGTTTCATTTCATTTTTCCTTTTTTATTTCATCTAACTATATATTATATTCACAAACCCATTATTCATTTTATAACAAGTATTTATTTAGATAAGAAACAAGGAAAAAACTAAAGTTTATTTAGTTTTATTTATGTTTCTTTAACACAAACAGAAACTTTGTTTTACAACCCATTACAATAGTTAAATTACCAATATAAAACGTACGCAAACAAAATCTTGCCACTTCCTTAATTAGTAGCTGATCTAAGATATTTTAAATGATTGCTTAGTTTAACTTTCAAAAACATTATTCCCTCTTTCTATTGCTTAATTCTTTCACACCCACACCCACACCCACACCCACAACCTCCAGTAACTTATTTCAGCAATTAGCAGCTGCTGACAGTTTATTTTTATGTCTCTTATATAAAATAATATAAAATACTACTTACGTACTAAATATTTACTTTATGTAGCTATAGTAGCTTTACTTTTTGAATTTGTTTATGTCTCTGACATTTATAATAAATTCTTTTACATTTTAAGTCTTAAAAATTTAAACTACTTTAAGCCTTGTTATGAAAAAAAAAATAATAAAAATTAAAAATAAAATTGCAAAAAGCAAAAAATAAAAATAAAATACCACCGCCATCATTAATGTGCCATCAACTTTTACATGCAACAATACTTGAACTCAATCAGCCAGGCAACAAGCAAACGAGTGTGAACATGTTGCAAATGTTAATTTATATTAAAATCAAAAAGAGGTTCTTATTTCAATGGAACCCCTCGCTACATAAAAAAATATAAAATGAAATGAAATTCTTAATAACATTGAGTTACATTCCATAATAATGCGAAAAATGTGTAAAATTGTGTAAATTACAAAAATGTTGCCAGATAGCGATAATTTTTAAAATTTTTTATTTGTAATATTTATGTATATTTAAATTTTTCAAATCTGCATAAAATAATTTCAAGGTATAATTCCTAGTTTATTTGTATTTATTGCTGATAAAACAAAACAAAATAAGCAGTTCACAAGTTCTCTATATTAGAAATCTGACTTACATAGCATTAATAAAGTGTGTGAAATTTAGCTACTTTTTTTAACTTTATGTTAACTAACATTTCTCTCACTCAAAAACTGTTAATTTAACAAAATTAAATTATTTTCAATTATATTTAAATTTTTAAAATTTTAATGCTGGTTATTTAACAGGATTGATTTATTTTAATTTTTGTTAACATTTTTAAAGCTGTTAATAACATTTTCATAATATTTTTTATTAAAATTATTATACTTTAAAACTTAAAATAATAATAGAAAATAAAATTTTAAAATATAATTTTGAAAGTTTTGTACCATATATTTCAGAAATATAGAGATAACACTTAAACTAAATTCCTACTAAAATTTTGCTTTCGTAAAAAATATTTAGTTGAGGAACCCATTGAGGTTCGAAAGCCATTACTATGGGAATTTCCGAACTGTAAAAACATTTTTCAGATTGTCAATATGTTTTGAGAAATTAAATTTTGAAAATTTCTTAAAAATACCTACATTCATATGGCGGCCCCATTGATGATATAAAAAGGGATAAAAATTAAAAAGGTGCACTATTTGGTCTAAGTATAGTCGAAAGCTATTCTCTTAAGAATTTCAGAACTAAACAAATAATATACAGATTAAATATAGGTTCTGAGTAATGGAATTTCGAAAATATAAAATTTCTTATATAAAGGACTTATTGAGTATCAAAAAAATGGATCATTATAAAAAGGTGTTCTATTTATTCCTAGTAGATTAGAACGCCATTACTGTAGGGATTTTCAAACTGTAAAAATATTATTCAGATTGATCATAGGTTTTAAGACATTGAATTTTGAAAATTTCTTAAAAACACCTACTCTCATATGGCGGCCCCATTGATGGTAGAAAAAGGGATAAAAATTAAAAAGGTGCACTATTTGGTCTAAGTATAGTCGAAAGCTATTCTCTTAAGAATTTCAGAACTAAACAAATAATATATAAATTAAATATAGGTTCTGAGTAATGGAATTTCGAAAATATAAAATTTCTTATATAAGGGCCCTATTGAGTATCAAAAAAATGGATCAAAATTAAAAGGTATAGTCAAAAGCTATTCTTTTGAAGATTTTCGAACTGAAAAAATTATATTCAGATTAAATACATTTTTTGAGTAATAGAATTTTGAAAATTACCAAAAACTGGGTTGGAATCATTATAAACATCATTATAAATATGAAACTGCATTAAAGCCGTATATGAAAAGAGATGCTTCATCAGTTTCGAAATATCTTCGTATTAATAAGCTTTTTTTAAATCCTGCAAAGACGAAACTTATAAGGTTTAAACCACACTTTGGTTTTAGTAATGATTTTAGTATTTTTGTTGATGGAAATGAAGTTCGAGAGGTTTCATATGTTGAATATTTGGGTATATGTTTGCAGAGAAATCTTATGTGGGAGAAGCATATTAGGAATCTTAAGGTAAAACTTTCTCCTGCCTTAGGCTTAATATATAAGTTTAGAAACAAATTTGATAAAAAAAATTTTTAATTTATCAAGCTTTAGTTCAAAGTCATTGTAATTACCTTGCATTAATATATGAATTCAAAAAAACTACAGAATTTAAATCGCTTCAGAGAATGCAGAACAAAGCATTAAAAAGTGTAGCTAACTTGCCCGGCCGGTTTCCAACTGTTATTTTATTCAGGGACGTTTTTCTCACTGTTTTACCAATTTACGGGCTCTATAAGTTTCAGTTATTACTGTACATGTTTAAATGTCTTAATTGTATTGGGCATCATACCATACAATTCACACGGAATCAGTATACCTTCAACACAAGAAAACGTGACAATTTAAGAATAATTTTTTGCCAATCTGAAACAATTAAGCAACGAGTTGAACACTCTGGTTGTAGAGAATATAATAACTTGCCACATAATATTAAACAAGCCTCAAGCCTATCGCAGTTTAAATCTTATTTAAAAATTATTTTATCTCAACATGTTGATGAGCTTCTGATGTAATGTTTATTGGTATGTTTGATATACACGTTAAAATTGTAATTTATTATTTATTATAAATATTTTTTAATACTTTTGTTAAAATTTTGCCAAAAAGCCTCTTTTATGCCAATCTGGCGCTGAGGTGAAATTGTTTATTTTATAATAAAATTTGAAAAAAAAAATAAAAATGTGCGCTATTTGGACCAAAAGCCATTACTATAGAGATTTCAGAACTGTAAAAATCTTATTCAGTTTGATCATAGGTTTTGAAAAAATTTTCAAATATTTAAAATATGAGTTTTTTAATTTAGGGTCTAAAGTACCAAAAATTGGGACAAAATTAAAAAGGTACGATATTTAGACATAATAGTATCGAAAGCTATTTCCTTAAGGATTTCAGAACTGAAAAAATTATATTCAATTTGAATGTAGGTCTCATAATGTGCTTTAAGAATATATAAAAGAAACAAAAATTTGGCAAGCAATTTGTAACTTTCTATGACAGGGGTACCCTATTTTTCGCCCCAATATCTCCTCTCCTGAGGGGTATGTGAGGCTCCTTTCTAAACTTAAAATTGCACACTCTCTACTACGCCTATGTGAAAATTTGTGTAAATCCAACCAGCCGTGTAGAATTTACAGATTTTTTTATTTACATTATCAAGAGAAAAAATTTAAAGCAGAGAGAGATATTTTAAGTTAAAATATTCTTTATGGTAGGTTTTATTATTTCTTTTTTTAATAAAAATAAATTTTCTATGAAATACTAAATAAAATAATTTTGTAGAATATTTTAATTTTTTATATTGTAAAATTAGTCATTTACAAAAAAAAAATCTTTAATTTTTAATTTAATATATTCAGTTTCAATCCCCCTATCATAGAAAACAGCTAGAAGTTCAACTCTTTTAATTATCGCAGCAAAAAAACTCTCTTCACACGTATAAATTAGCTATGAAGAAAATTCTACTAACACAAAAAAAGAGTTCGTTTTTTATTATTTTTTTTTTTTTTTTTTTTTCTTTGACAGCTGAGTTAAGTTCTTTTTTTTTTTGAGTAAGTTAGACTTCTAGTTGTTTTCTATGGCCCCTACTATAAAATTTCACATTCACTTTTTAAAAACAAAAATCTTCTAAAAATGTAATTATATGGCAACATTGTATTTAAGTATTTTTAATTATTATCCTTGAAAAAAGTAAAGTCTCGTGTAAAACAAGAACAAGAAAAACGCGTAAACAAGTGCAGTTAATATAAGTCTACAACAAGGAAATCATTTCATGGCTGACATTGCTGCTCTTGCTGTTGTTGTTGTTGGCACTGGTAAAGTGAATTTATTGTGATGGTGATGATATTTGAAAGAGCTTGTAAGTACTCTACTTATAGATATCTTACTTATATATGTTTGAATGTATATGTATATGTACGCATGTACAAAGCACGTAACTAAGTATGTATAAAAATAAACTTATTTCTTATACAGTTTTGTATAAAATTATTATAATAATATAATAATGATGACGACTTTGAAGAAAAACGACAACGATGACAATTATGACAATAACAAGAACTACTGCGATGATGCCAATAAAGTAGATGATGATGGTGATGATGATTATGATAATGGTATACAATGTGACAGAGTAATAAAATGATTTTACGATGCCATGCCTCATGCAAATTGAAATAAAAATAAACTTTGTATTGAGTTGATTTCAATGCGTAAAATAAAGCAAAAAAGCAAAAAAAAACAACAATGCCAAACAGTCTCGATAAATAAATATTTATATGAAATAACAATTGTTTGTGTAAAATTTTCTTTATTTTTTAAAGAAAATTTTTCAATTTTCGAAAGTTGTTTTATTTTATTTTTTTTTTTTTTTTTTTCTTAAAAAACAACAAACAAATTATTGTCATAACACTGTGTGACAGTAATTTTCACATCCATGGTAAAACCGTGTACCCAACGTGGACTTCAACGTTTTTAAAAATACACAATTTTTAACAACATAATAAAATCTGCAAGCTGCGAATCCCTGTAATATAAAAATAATTCTTATTTAAATGTTGTAGTGCACAAAATTAAGAAAATATATCTTTGAAAATTTAGTCGTTTAATATTAAAGTTTTTATTTAATTACACACTTTATATAAAGGATATTTTCTTTTGCACTTAGTACTGCAACATTCAAATAAAAAGGTTTGTTATATTGCAGGGATTCTTAGCCTTCATTTCACATCCATATATATATATATATATATATATATATATATATATATGTGTGTGTGTGTGTGTGTGTAAATTTTTTGAATCTTCCAAGTCCCTTTAATAAAAAATTTGACATCCTGGAGAAAAACTATGTGCGAAGACCCTCATTTCATGCGTATATGGATTTTTTCATGTGTGAAAATTTTTTTGGAAAAATGTTACACGGTGTATTATATACTTCTCAATACTGGAACACTTGTTCTTTTTATAACAAGAACAAAAACCACACACAAACACAAAAGAACTCCAAAAAAGTTTTGTTCAAATAGTCTCACTTATTTGCGTCCACTGCAAAATTGAAGTGAATGAATGGGTTTACTAGAACTACAACAATAACAAACAAGTTTTAAACGAAAATTTAATAACAATTTATTTTGTATTTTTATTATTATATTGCTTGTGTTGTTGTTGTTGTGATTATTATAATTTTTGCCTTTCTTAGCTGCTGTAAATGAATGAAATTTTGTCAACAACAAATAAAAAGTAATGAATTTTTATGAGTGAACAATAAAAATAATAAAGCAGAAATCAGCCAACATTTGAATTTGAACCTCATTCATGATTTACAAATACGTTCATTGGTGAATAAATCACAAATAAAATTTTCTTATTTTCATTTTCATCAAAAAGATGGAGGGTATATTGGGTTTGTCTTTCTGTACGTAACATATCGAAAAAATTATTTAAGACCCCGTAAACTATATATATACATTCTGGGTCCAGATAAGATTCTGAGTCATTTTAGCTATGTCCGTCTGTCTGTCCCGGGGGGACTACCTAGGCGGACAAATTTTTGCTCAAATATTTATCTTATATAAGTTTTGTTTCGTAATGAAAATGGGCAAAATCGGTTATGGGTCAAATACTAGTAATACAGGATTTCTATTGTAATTTCAGTTCATACTTTACGGCTGATATTTCTTAAACAAAAGCATGTATGACAGCAAGATTTTGTACAGATAGTTCGAGGATCGATAGGAACTCGGAAACAAAAATGGGCGTGATCCGCCCACTCTACCGTTCACCTCCTGTACAAGTTGAAACATCAACGAAATTTTTTTACCACCCACCTCTCATATTAGATGAAATTTTAAAAAGTTGCAGATGGTTGATACATAGATTTATTAAAACCTTAAGCAAGTTAATAATGTATTAAAGGATATAAAAAGATAGAGTTCATAGGTCAAAATTTCCCAGCCATATGTAGTAAATTTTTGTCGAATCATCAAAGATGTGTATAGCATGGCATTGCCGTGATGAACCTTTTCCGTTAGCCAATTCCGGTTGATCTTTCCAGATTGCTTCGGTCGAGTTGTGAACAGTAGAATTCATAATTGATCATTTCACCAGGTTGTAGCAGCTCATAATAGATAATTGCCTTCCATTCTAACCAAACACTCAACATAACCTTGCTTGCCGTCAAACCACGCTTTGAAGTCATTTGTGACGTTTAAACATTAACCCCTTTTTCATCGCCCGTAATGAACCGTTTCAAAAATGGTACGATTTCGTTGCGTTTCAGTAGCTTTTCACTGATGGTAATTCGGTCAATTAAATTTCTTTTAGACAATTCATGTGACACCCAAACATCGAGCATCTTTGAGTAGCCAGCATTTTTTAAATTATTCCAAACAGTTGTGATTGATGCTTATCCAGTCTTGCTCCACCAGTAGCAACATTTCACTAACTTTTTCATTGACTAGCCAACTACAGCAATGTGCATCTTTAACATCGAAATTTCCGGAATGGAATCGAGCAAACCACTTCTACTTCCGGCATTCACTCACAGCATTCTTTTCATACACTTTACAAATTTTTCGGTATGATATTGCAACGTTTTTTTTTTCGATTTTTATGATAAAAAAAAGCATTACATAGCGTATTTCTTCACATAGCGTATTTTTTTACACATTTCCAAATCAATATAACTTTTAACAGTAGCGACGGATAAAAGAACTGGCTTCGCCAAAACTGTAACCCGAAATATCATCTTTGAAACTCGTGTCCGTTTGATACAATAGAATTAATTTTACCCGATATATGGGCATCAACACCATCTAGTGACTAAAAAACCGCTGATACTTTTTATATCACCCAAAACATATTTAAAAAAAGGTTATCATTTGGAAAAGAGTTTGAGGAATATATGTTTTGTAACCTGTGCGTATGAGAATATTACTCATACGCACAGGTATTAGAATGTATGTAATTCAGCAAAGGGAAGACGTAAAAATTTGAATGTGTTAGTATATTTGATTTGTTTACGCTCTTCTTTACGAATGTGTTTGTTATATCTAACATAAAAAATAATAATTTTTAACGCTCTTTGCTATGTGTTTTGTTTTTGTTTGTGTTTGCGACACGAACCTGTCTTATTGAAAGCTATGGCCGCGGGTTTTTTATGTAAATTTCTGCCATAAATTTAAAATAAATAAAATATATAAATTAAAGAAAAATTCAAAATATTATTAATTTTCCAAAAAATCTTATTTTATACATTATAAAAAAATATACATTTTCAAATCAAAAAGTACTAATATTGAGAAAAAAGTATAAAACTAAAAAAAATCCAAAAAGCACAAATTTCCAAATAACAATTATTGAGAAAAAAAAGCATAAAAAATTCAAGAAAGTCTAATATTAAAAAAACAAGAAGTATTAATATTTAATAGGCATGCATCAATATTAAAAATTACCAATATTTAAAAAAAGTAACAAAAAAAGGTACAAATTTCGGAAACATGGCATTTTAATAAAAGTACCAATATTTAAAAAAAAAATATTTAAATAACTTTTTAAAGCAAAGAAATTGAAAAAAGCGATTTTAAATATTGTTAAAGTAATAAATTTTCAAAAAGTATAATATTAAAAAAAATAATCAATATAATTGTAAAATACAATTGAAGTAACATTTTTCAAAAAAAAAAAAAAAAATATTAATAACCACAATAAATAATAATAAAATAGAAGTAAAATTTTCGAAAAATCTATAAATTTTCGATGAAAGTATCAAAATTTTAAAAAGTATCAATTTGCGCAATAGTTCCAATTTTCAAAAAATATACATATCAATTTTTAAAAAATTAAATTAAAAAAAAAAGACACTAATTTTTCAACAAAAGTACTAATTTCCGTAAAAAACGCACCAATTGCGATTAAATAAAAGCACTAATTTTCAAAAAAAATCCAAAAAGTCCCTTTAAAATTACCAATTTTCAAATAAATCCATAAATTTTTGAAAAAATTACTAAGATTAAAAAAAGTACCAATAATTAACAAAAGTATAATAATTTTAAAAAGTACTAAAAACTTATAAAATACCAAAGGCAATTTTCGAAAAAAATACTAAAAATTATCAATTTCAAAATAAAAATATAAATTTTTTACAAAAACGTATCAAATTAAAAAAGTACCAAAAATGAAGAACAATGCACTGATTTATAAGAATATGTACCAACTTTCCAAAGAATATATCAATATAAATTTACAAAAAAATACTAATTTTAATAAAAAATACTGTTTAAACAAAAGAAAAATATTAATTAAAAAAATCTTAAGAAAAAAACCCCTTTGATAAATTAGCCATTTTCGAAAAAAGGCACCAAGTATTAAAATAGAACTAATTTTTGAAATATAATTACAAATTGGTAGAAGAAAACACCAGTTTAAAAGAAATTAGTACCACACTTCAAAAAAGTACTCCAAAAAAAGCACCAGTTTTCAAAAAAGTTTTTAAAAAAGTACCCATTTTTAAAGAAGGCCAAATTTTAAAAAAACGCCAATTTTCAGAAAGAAGTATCCGTTTAGAAAATTTTAAAGTTCAAAAAAGTACCAATTTTAATAAAAAAAGTGACTTCGATAAAATACATGTTTTCAAAAGACTTACCAAGAAAAATTGTAAAAAGTAAAAATTAAAAAAAAAATTACCAATTTTCGAAGAAGAACAAATTTTAGAAAAATACTAATTAAAAAAAAAAAAAGTTTAATATGTTTGTCAGTCATTAATATTATGCTCTTTCACCTTTTTTCTAGAATTTAATAAAACAGCATAATATTAATGATTGTGGCAAATATATTTTATGTTTAATACAAAAATAATTTAATTGCGAAAAGTAATGTTTGATTACCAAAACCATAATATGGTTAATGTTATTATAAAATTATTACAACAACCATAAAAAACTTTTTTATAATTATAAATAAGTACATTTTTCAAAAAAGTATGTAATTTAAATTCCTCCCGTCATTATATGTTCATGATTATAATAAAAATTTAATACTTATATAACAACTCTGCCCTCAGGCATTTTATGTAAACATTTAACATCAACAACTTACCCGGTTGATTGGAGCTATCAAATGGATCCATTAATTCAGTTGCAATATGTGGTGAATAAGGATAATTTTGATATGATGCGACTGGATATTGTTGTTGTTGATATTGATGATGTTCTAATTGTAAATGTAAACGTTTATTATGATTTGTCAATAGCGATTTTATTGTTGTTGATAATGGCGATGATGATGCTGTTAAAGTGTCGACTGCTGCTACTGCTGCTGTTGTTGATGATTGTGTATCAACTGCTGCCGTTGGTGTTATTGAATAAACTGTTGAAATAACTGTTGTATAAAGCAAAGTTAAATTAAATGTCAACAGCAGCCATATGATTATTTGAAGACGTTTCATTAATTGCAACAACATGATGCGTTTTTGATTATTTATTTTATTTTTATATTTTTTGTTAGGTTTTTGATTATTTTTTAGTTGTAGAAAATTTAATATTATTTTCACATAATCTAATGGTTTTTTATTTATTTTTTTGGGGGGTTTTCCTCTTTTTAAAATTAATTAAACTATTTCATATCTTTCAAGGGAAAATTACTGTTTATTCTTTTTATTGGTTTATGAATTTAATTGCCTTTGAAATTTAATATGTGAGTATGTATGAACAACATTATAGTTATTATTTTAATTAATATTAATTTAGTTGTAGTTGTTTAGAATATTAATTATTTAAAATAGATTAGTTAATGTTTAAATTTTAATTTAATTGAATATGACAGCAATATGTAGTGGGCTAAAACAAAATAATGAGAATGAGATTTAAAAGGTGAATTTAAGTCTTCAAATTATTTGCAAATAGGGAAATTGTATTTATTAAAGAAAATTTTAAATTAGGAAAATATTTAAATCCAGTTTAAATATTTTCCTATGTAAACTTTACATATCCCAATACTTAATTACAAAAACCCCAAAACGTTTTAAAACCAAATCTTTAAAATTATTTACATTCCTAATAAGAAATACACCTTTTATGCAAATAATTTTTTTTTTCTTGATTTTAAAAAACCGTTTCGCTTCACAAAATTCTCTATATGATAATCCTCCTTATGTGTATTGTTCTATAATAACATTTTCATATTAAAGAAAATCGATTCCCGAAAAGACTATTCGTTTAATACCGAGTTAAGGTATTATAAAATTTATACAAATAATCCTTACGCAAAGTTTTTTTCACATACACACCAATAAATACATTTATGTATGTATGTATGTATGTATGCATATATTTTAATATTAGGATGGCACTATTTTCTAAGAAAGAAAATGGTTTAAAAATATTTGTACATCAAATAAAAGTTTTATTGGTTTAATATAACTTTATAGGTAAATTGGAGCATAAACTAAAAGAGGTCCATTTAGAAAAAGTAAAATTTTCCAAAAAAAATACAAAAAGAACAAATTCTGAAAAATAGTTAATTAAAAAAAGTATTACTTTAAAATTAAATTAAAATGTTCAAAAAAAAATAAAAACTTCCAATTAAAAAAAAAAAACTAACCAATTTTTAAAATAAAATACCTACACATTTTCCAAAAAAGGTAGGTACACATTTTTAAATAAAATACAATTTTACTAAAAAATGCCAATCAGTGTTACCGTTTCTAACTTCTCATTCCAATTTGAACTGACAAATGAAGAAAACAATTTAAATCAATAAAAAATATAATGATTTTAACCAAAAAGTGAAATGGATTGAGAGATTTTTGTGAGAAAATTCTAACAATGCAACAAACAACCTAAATACTTGTAGTTACAAAAAAAAATTAATATTAAAAAAAGAAATTTATATTCAGTGAACACCGACTATATGATAACCTACACTATTGTGTATGTGACTAAAAGTAATACATACTTGAGAGAGAGCATTATAAAGGTGCTATGGTTAATCTTATTCGACCCAAATTTTATTAACGTACGAACACTTGTTTGAGATTTAAGTACTTTTAACTGATTTTCGGGAGAGCTACAATTAATTTTAAAGCAATCATTATGAAATTGAATGCCATATTTTATGTAGGTACATACAAAATTTTTATAGAATATATATTATATGTGTTTAAGATATTTGATCTTCAAAATATTACTCCAAAAGAACATTTATTTGGGGACTAGGTGAAATAATAAACAAATTTCGACCAGCTAAGGAGATTCTGAGTCGATTGGTATATTTTAGGTGGCTCCCCAATATCATGCTATAGCGAATAAAAAATTTACCTTGTTTAGTTATTAAAAGTGTGCAAGACAATATAGTTAAATAATAAATAATAAAAATTTAAAAAGGGCACCACATTAGTGTTTTATCGATCCCGATATATTTTCAATTGGACCACAATTTTGTACACAATTTTTTAATTGACTTATTAAAATTGAATATATGTAACCTCCTAATTAAATATCTTTTACTTTAAATCTTTAGATTTTGGAATTCATATTACCAAATGAGGTTTGCTAAGTCCCTATAAAAATAACTCTTGTTTGCATTTTTTTTCTGCGAACACATAATTATAAAAGTCAAACTTATTTTATATTACTGCTAGACTCAGCTGTTTCGCAATTCCAAATCTCGACATCATATCATAAGGATTTGAGAATAATTAAATTCTTATTATTAAATTTTATATCCCTTGATCCCCTACAAAATTGGATCAGGGTACACATTTTGATAAACATTGTTCTAAACACTTAAATTTGAAATACTTTTTTCTCCTAAAGACTAACTAAAGTTTATGATTAGTATGCAAAGTATTTAAAACCTGAATACTTATATTAAAGGCCACATTTTGTAAAACAAAACGTCTTCTAGCGAAAGAATTTTGTATGGAACAGATTCAAATCTCAAAATTCTAACGTATAAAAATATTTCGTTTTACAAAATAAGACCTTTAAGATTTATATTAATTTTTATATAATAATATTGAATTTTTAAAATTTGTTTTTTTCCTTAATTTGGTTATTTTTTCCAAAATATTGGCTAGAAAAAAATTTTGCCGTGGCAACACTGATGCCAATGTTTTAAAATACAAATTTTTCAAAAAAAGTAGACATTTTTTCCAAAAGTACCAGTATACAAAAAGCATCATTTATAGCTCAATTCTATAACTTTTCATTCGTTCTGTTAATGTACAGAAACGAAAACGTTAACAGCACTCGTTACGTTTAACATTAATAAAATATATAAGGCCTCATTTTGTAAAACGAAACGTTTTCAAAAGAAAAAAATTTGTATGGAAAAAACTCAAATTAAAAAAAATACCCAGTATTCTTCATACAAAATTTTAATGTTTAAATATGTTTCGTTTACATTGATTACATTTTGTCATTTTAACAATTTCATTTACTCTAAGAAATTTATACTTTTAGCTCTGGCATATATTAAAGGCCACATTTTGTAAAACTAAACTTTTTTCAAACGAAAGAATTTTGTATGGAAAAAATTCAAGTTTAAAGCCTCATTTTGTAAAACGAAACTTTTTCAAACAGCATACAAATTTCATGCAGTTTTACAAAAAGATAACTTTAAAAAAAAATTCCCAGTATTATTTATACAAAATGCAAACATTTAAAAACGTTTCGTTTTACAAAATGAGGCCTTAATATTCTAATTAAAAGTTTCCTTTTGTAAAACGAATCGTTTTTAAACGTTAAAATTTTGTATGAAGAATACTGGGAATACTGAAGTTTAAAAAATGTCAAATAAGGCTAAGCTTCAAACAAAAAAAAAAAGACCAAAAAAATTTAAAACTTTTTGAAATCCAATAACTTTTTTGTCGTTCTCTTTAGCTTTTGAATATTTTTTTAAAAATATTAATACATTTATAAATGCAAAATGACCCAAAGAAAAATATCCCGAAAAATTCTGATACAAATTTGGGTTATATTTCATATAAAAATTTACCCAATATTTTGAAGTGATTTTTTTCGTCATTTTTTAACTATAATTCTTTTTTGATGAAGCATTTCCAAATTTTTGTGTCATAAGATTTCTTTAATTATATTTACAAATTGTCTCTGTGGTTAACATATACCTTGTTAACCACAGAGACAAATAGTTATAATAATCGATTTAGTAAATCCATAAAATTATTATTTAGTTATTTGTGATTTGGAGAATGAAGCGCTGTAGGCGAAAATTTGTATTAATACTCGTATAAATAATCTGGATTTTTTGTGCGAATAAATACACAAAAATGCTGAAATGTATAATTCTGTAAAAATAAAATTAATAACAGGAAATAAGAAATTATTTTCTTTGCTATTGAAATTCTAATATTTTAGATTTTTAAAGCCAATTTTAAGAATCAAAGAATACTAGAAAAAAGCTAGAAGCCAAAAAGGCTAGATTTAGCTTTAAAAAGGCTAAACTGGCAACACTGGTAACGAATGTCATAAATTTGTCTTACAAAGACGACTTAGATAACGACTCAAATTATAGAATACAACTAGAAGTTTATATGAATTCGAACTAAATTAAAAAAAAAATACTCATTTCCTTCAAAACACAAAAACAAAATGTATGAGACTACATGTTTTTTGATGTTGCATGAATTAGGACTATTGAATCAGGTTTTTTTTTCTCTCACATAAATATCTAGTTATTAATCTATGATGACTCAGACCACATGTAAAACTTATGAGCGGAAATAATTCAATATAATCTGACAAGGGTTATTTTTTTATACAAGGTTGTATCCTATATGAATTAGTTATGATCGTACATATAAATGTTTTAATGAAATAAGTGCTAAACGCTTATAAATATCTGAAATATAGTAATATTTTGATAAATTCATATTTTCAACCGTTGTTTACTCTTCCAGGGATTGGCCAATATATGACCAGAACTTCCAAGAACAAGGACTTCCCTGAAAATTATTTAAACATTCATAGATCCCATTAAAAATTAGGTATTTTGATGCAATTCGTATAAATATGTTTTATTTAAAAAATGTAACAATTTAATTTCAATAAAAAGAGCCATTTTAAAAAAGTACCAATTTTAAAAATAAAATATAAATTTTCATTACAACGTTTAATTGTAATTAAATTTATAATTTACAAAATCAAACTCACTTTATGAGATGATTTCACAATACGAATATGGACGGATATTGTCCATTGTATGGAAAATTCATGTAAACCTTGTGCAATAAGGTATATGCATTTCAAAAATAATTACATGATGTTTAGAAAATTTAATAATTAAAATTGATTGTAGTCGGTCCATACAAATGTCCTCCAAAGAAGAGGCCCAACGATCATAAATATATTAAATATGTAAATATTTTTAAAAAGTTCTGCTAAATTTTATGAGGATCAGTTCGAAATTACCAAATGTCTCAAAAATCAACTCAAAAGAATTCTTACCAATTTTTCAAACCAACACCCAAAATTTGTTATTAAAAAATCTTCAACATTTTCTAGAGCCATCCTAATGCATAAAAAAATACCTGTAATTTGAAAAAGGCTTTTAGACAAGAAAAACACCTTTAAAACAAATAGAGCAATTATGATACAAAGTTGTAAAAAATAACAACAGTCCGTTTTTATACGGAACATTGAAGTTTATTTTTGTTCTCGCTCTTATATTGTTATTACAATTATTACATTACATTACCAATGGATGGGATATTGGTAGTTAACGATGCTGGCTGGAGTAGTGAGTGTACGACATAACCAAATTACCATGTGACCGCATAAAACCAAAGGGAGATGGCTTTTGACACATTGACAGCGATAATAAACATTAAGTGTTAATGTTCCTAACACACACAAACACACACACATATACATATGAATCCAAACATAAAATCCTATTATACACAAACATATGAAAACTGAAAATTCACATTGGTGTTAACACACATGTAAGCACAAAAAGTACACATATGTACTTAGTATATGTACTACAGACATATTTACTAATACAAGTACTAATATTATACACACACACACATACATACATATGTATGTGCAAGTAATCCTATGATGCACACACCCATACTACATATGCTGTTTAAAGTGACCTCGGTTTTCGGCCATTGTGTACTTTTATTTTTTTAGATTATCATTAATTTATTTCTCTCATACTCATGTACAGCGGTAAAATGAAATTTTCAAAAATATTTACAATAATTTAAAAATGAACAAAGATTTAGCTTTTTGCCGTAATTGTTACTGCATTAAGAAAAAAGAAACAAGAACAAGAAAACCCGGCATAATTAGCTTGAATATATTGGCCGGAAGTTTCATTGTTTACACATACAAATACTTTTACACAAAACGAACGCACACATACGCCAACACATGTAATATAAAAGTAAATAATTTATTATTAAGCATTTCTTTTCATTTTTCTTTTTTTGGTTCTCCTTTTTAAGATAAATTATAAATAATTACATTTTTTTACTTAAAACATTCATTCACTTATATTTTTTTAAATAGTGGTTTTTCTGTTTTTTGTACACTTAACTTTCCTTTTAATATCCGTTTTAAATCATTTGTTTCTTTTTTTAAATTTTTATTGTTTAACAAAAAGCGATGCTCAAAACTCCACGAAATCTACAACAACAATACCACGAAGTATGTGTTGTAATAACAATAACAAATGAAAAAATATTTCGTACGAAATTTTAAATCAACCGTCGAGTTTCATTTTGTGTACCGTAGTTTTATAACTGTTGTAAGCAACTGAAATTGAAATGTGTGTTACTGTTGTAGTAGAATTTTTGTTGGTTGTTCCTGATAGTACTACTAAACGATATATTTGCTGCTGCTGCTTCTTCTATGTTTATTAATATGCTTGTTCTTGTTATTTTCTGTTTTTCTATTCTTCTTCTTGTTCTAGGTTAGGTCTGGTCTGCACTGGTCTGTCGTTGAGTGTGAGTGTATCAGTCGTGTCTTGTGAATGTGTGTTCTAGACTCCGATAAAAAGCTTTTTAGAAAATTCGCTTTAATAAAAAGCTGGAGAATGTTGTTTTCAAGGTGAATTATAGACTAAATAATCTCCTCTTCTCAGTTTCCCCAGTTAGCTCAAGTGTTCTTTTTTAGATTTTCCCCTAAATAGGGGGTTTTGAAGGTTTCTGTCTATGCTAGGTAGGGTAAGAAACTAAACTATATATTTGTTATACGTTTGTTTTAAGTTGTATACATAGAGAAAAATCTATATTAGGTTTAAATCTTTGCTAATAAATAAAGATTCAAAAATTTGTTATAAAATTAAAGTAAGCAACGTGGCTGTTTTTATTAGAAATGTGCACGTGAGGACATGTTTCTAAAATGTTTTGTATAATTGTAATTTTATAAAAAAAATAAGTAGAAATAAAAAAATACTGTAAATTCACACTTAGCATTGAAATTAAGTATAGAAAATTTTCAGGAAATTTCATTTATTGAAAATTTTTACATTTACAACACACATATATAAAAATGAAATATGTACATATAAATGCAATCAATATAAATCAGGCTATTTACATATACATGACAAGAAGTTCAAGCCCAAAATTAAAAAAAAAATCACTCAACAAAAAAATACGTATATATATATATATATATATATATATATATATATATATATATAGAGAGAGAGAGAGAGAGAGTTAGTTTATAATGATATATATATATATATATATATATATATATATCATATATATAGTTTTCACTACAATTTAATTATTACTTCTGAACACCAATTGTAAATCTAAACCAAAAGTGTTAAGAAAAACATAGGTTTCTATTCGAAAATTATATATCTCCAAAATATGTTTTCATTTAAAAATTAGTAATTCGAATTCTGAAATATCAAGCTAATCGTTTGATAGTATCAAATGAATCGAGGTAGTACTTCGGTACTTTTGAATGTTAAATAGCATCAAAAGAAGTACTACAGTATCAATTTTCCCATCCGTGCTTTCAACGAATTAGGTACTTAGCGCTGTTTTTCGATAAAAAAAAAAATGGTACAATGAGAAGATTTGACCAAAATCAGAAAATGTTTACATATATTTATTAGTTTCAGTTCATAAATATTATATGACATTTTTAACGAAATAAAAAAGATTTATATAACACATACCTTTTTGAAATTGTGTCCAAATGATTAATATTTTTATTTGCTTGTACAATGATATTCGATAAAAAAAAAACAAATATATATATATATATATATATATATATATATATATATGAAATTAGTGCATAGACAATGTATAGCTCGAGGTCGAATTCCATTGAATTTGCTAATTATTTGCATTATTTCACCTAGCTCCCATATAAATCTCCTCCCGGAACTCTTAAATATGAGCATATTCATACAGAAGATCAACTATAATTTTCTTATTTGTAAAATTTCTTACCTTCGTTTTTAAAAATTTTAGTTTTTATGAATATTAATTTTTTTAGAAAAATATAATTTTTTAAAAATTCTCACGATTTTTGAGTTTTGTTACCTTTTTTAGATTTTTTTATTTTCGAAAATTTTTAATTTTTTGAAAATTTTACTCTTAAAAAATTTATAAACTTTTTTGTTTTTAATTTGTTAGTTATGGAAAATGTGTATATTTTTTAAAGTTGGTAGTTACATTTTTTAATTTTATTCTTTTAATCATTAAATCACTTTTATATAATTTTCACTTTTACATTTAAAATTTTGTAAAGTATTTAATCGTTTAAAACCGTAAACAGGGTATAAAAATAATTAGTCAACCTATTGCAACAATTAAACATCATTTAGTTTTTTTCGAATTTCAAGCTTTATCGTTGTTAAAGCTAAAAAGCTTATATAATACTTTATGTATTACGTTTCGGAAATATGTATTTTTCTGTTGTCGAATTTTTTTAGCATCATAATTCAGGTTCCATATTCAAAAAAATATAAAGCGTTGCAAAATGTCGATTTTAGTGTGCATCGAATTCTGTCACAAAATTAACGCTGAATGAAATTACGAAAAATTAGTACTTCGACCGAGGAAATTATTTCGATAGTCGTAAGTTTAAGTCGTTATTCGAATACATTTTACGAATCCTATTTATAATAACGATTTTAGTTAACAATTACAGGAAACAGCTATAAGTGGTATAATGGTTTTAAGATGTACTCAATATTTGGATAGTATTTATATAACACTTTATGAAATTTAGTTACTACTACTTTACTACTTGTTTCACTTTTATTCATGTTTGAAAATCATACAAAATTTTTTGAGAAATGCCCACAATCAGTTTCAAAATTCATTTAAAAATATGCAGGGTTAGCAATTTTAAAATTTGTATATTATTCTAATATTGCTACTTTTAATAAAAAAATGTTCGTTTGATTTTTCTTCTTTTAATTCTAACTTTCTGAAATTCTTTTATTTTTTAATTTGTATTTTTTGTTGAATATTTGCGGCTTCATTTTCCTAATCTTTTTGAAATTTTGTCACATTTCAAAAAATTGGTACTTTTTGAATTCTAAAATCACCAAGAAAATAATAAAAATTCTGCATTAAGTAAACCTTACAATATTAAAAACAATTTTTTATTTTTCCAAATTTTTTAATACCAAACGTCCCTTAATAACACTTGACCTTTCTGAGGTCACCTGTAAATTCCGCAATGTTGAATGTTTACAACGCAACATATCACACTTTAGAGCATAACTATGATTACAAACTGGGCAGGCGAATGGTTTAACCTGCAAATGGAATCCCTTCAAATGTTGCAGCAGACCATTTCGTCGCTTAAAAGTGCGTTGACACAGACTGCAATGATGTTTTCTCTCTTCGGTGTGAGTAATTTTATGTTGTCTTAAACTGTTAGCGTTTGAAAATGATTTAGAACATTCGGCACAAGTAAAGAAAACTTTTTTTAAGGGTATTTTATTTTCTAAAGTTTCGTTACATAATGATGATGATGAGGTTGTCATTTTTGTTTTGCTGATTTTTTGTTTGATTAAAGGCTTTGTCTTTGATTTCACTTTTTTGTTAGAGGTCACAGGAGATGTTGTTGGCAACAATTGTAATTGTTCGACATTTTGTTCGAGATTTGTACATTTCTTTTGTAGCTTTTGATAGAGTTTTCTTAGCTGTTGATACTGATTGGCCATAGTATTAAGGGAGACATTTTGTATTTTGCGGCATTTTAGGGGAATTTTAAGTTTTTGTTTTTTATTTTTTATATTTAAAGTTGCTTGTTTAGGTTCATTGGAGTTGTTCTTAGGTAAATGATCTTGGATATTTTTGTTAGTAATAGTATCATGTAAGTTGTTGTTTTGGTTGGGTATTTGATTTTCAACATCTCTTTTTTCTGCCAAGTTGTCGGGAGTTTCCTGTTTTGTTTCTTGCAAATTACTTTCTTCAATAGAGTTTGTATTACACTCTTTCTGAAATTCATTTTCATTAGTTTTAGTGCTTTCTTTATTACGTATTGGTTCTGTATTATTTTCCGAGGATTCCTTTTCCATTTTACAAGTTTGTTGAGTCACCCTTTCCAAGGGAATATTTGCACCAGGCACCGTTACCATAGGAGTACCATGAGTTTGAGTATAATGCTGTTTGAGACTCTCCACTGAGAAAAATTTCAAATGACAAACCATACAGGCGTGAAGTTGAAAACCACAACCTGATTTGACAATGCTTTCATTAAGTACTACTATACCATTGGAAGATGATTTAGTGGGTTGTTGTATAGCACTCACAGAAGTGACAATAGGTTTTAAAGCTCGCTTTTCAAATCCATTAGAATTTTCCAAAGTGTTATTAGTTTGAAGCTGAGGATCTGGTTTAAAATGACTATCTGTATTATAGGAAACTGGCAGTGGTAAATGTTGCTGCTCTTGATTATTTATTACAATTTGATAGTCTATTAAACGTTCATCATTATCGGATTTTTCTGTTTTATAAATTTGTCTTTCTTCTTTAAATTCTTCAGCATCAATGACGGCGTAATTATGTTCTTCCATTAGTAAATGAGACTGCAGTAGTTCATGTGCAGTAGGCATATAATTAATTACTGTTTCTTGTATGGGTTTCTGTAAGATTTCCTCCTCCTCATTAACGGTTGTTGTATTGTCATCATCGGGTATATTTATGAAAGGATCATCTAAATTAATTATTTCCATAATATCACAATCATTGATAATAGGAAAATCACAAAATTCGTATTTTTGGTCATCTCCTTCCTCGTGCACACCTCCCTCCATAGCTCCATCGTAATCTTCATTCACACCACCAAAACCATTGGTTTCATGTTGTTCTTCATAGCCAGTCTCAGCCACTTCTTGTTTAACGCGTACCAAGGGTTCCTGCTTGATTTTAACCGGCTTCTCTACAGTTCTAGTGCGAAATTTTCTTTGTAATTCAGTCTGGGCTATCCAAACTCGATCTACAAATGTACCAAATTCCTCTAAACTCTTGTGACAGGGTGCACACATAACTTTGGGTAAAGCATCTTCTTGTTGTATATTCAAAGTAGGAAAACATTTTTGCACTAAACCATACAATTCATAATTTGTTAAGAAATTAGCAAAAGACGTAGAATTTATGCCACATAAACGACAGTTTGATTTGGGTGCCAAGGGCTCAACCACTGCATCTTCTAGACGTTCTTTTATAGCCAATATCTCCTTAAATTCTTTTTCTCTGGTATTTTCACAAGTTTCTATAACTTTTGCTGTTTGTTTACTTTTAGATTTATCTGCTTCTTTAATACCTGTTACATTATTATCTCCCAATATTGTAGGCACTGCAGTTTTTTTTAAAGTCCTACGTTCATTTAAAGAACGAAAATCTTCCTCACGAAAATGACGACTACACAGGGAACTCCAGCGTGAAGCATGCCAATCTTCGCCACGTTGTTTTTGTATAAATGCTTCCCATTGTCTTAGTAAATACAAACGTTTTAAAGGGAATCTTTAAAAGACAGAGATTAATTACAATACTCCAGTATATGAATCAATGTTTTACTCACTTATGAAATGATATATTTTCAGAATGACCATATCTATCATTACAGCTGGCTACCGCACAAAATGAGGGCATTGACTTTTTTTTAAGGAAATTGCCTTTAATTATTAGCAATATTATTTATAAACGCTTTTTTTTTTTTTGTTTTTTGGTAAAAACAAAACATTCACTTTGGTTTGATAGCTTGAAAAAGGTTTCGACATTTGAGTTTAGAGCTCATAGTAATGCCAGATTGCAATATTTACCTAAAAAATAATTAAAAATAACAAATTGTCCCAAAAAATTTCATCACTATTTTATATATTTTAAATATAAATAAAATTTTAAATAATTTTATTAAAGACTTTTTAACTTTTTGTCATTTGAAAAATTATATGTATTTCTAAATATTATGAACTAAAGTCAATAAAAGTAATTTTATTTATGTACTAAATTGGATGTGTATTACGGTTTGGGGTCTGGGAATGTCGTCGGAAATTCTAGAGAATTTTTTTAATTTTCCCGGGAAAACGGGAAATTTAATATTAAAATAATATAATATATAATAAATAAGCAAAAATATTGCTGTTTTTAACATCTCAATGAAAAATTTACGTTATTATAGACACACTACTTACTGAAAGCATTTTTAGATGGTAATCAAAATTCCATAAAAAGTGATATTTCAAATTATTCAAAAACATTTGATTTTCGTATGTATCAGTATTTTTCTACATTATCAAAATAATATTATGTTCACACACATTAGATTTTTACTTATTTTTTGAAAAACATAATAAGTTTAAAAATCACTGTTCACATATCATTTTATTGTGTTTTTCCTTTTGGCCTGTTTTTCGTTTGCCAAAATATTTTCACAAATTTTTGATTTAAATAAAAATTTCACACACAAACACTTTCTAATTTAAAAAATAAAATGTTTAAGCAAATAAAATTTATGAATAAATATAAATTTCATTCATAATTTTTTGGTTTTAAACTGTTTGAAAATTTTTATAAACTCTTTTTTCAACAAATAATTAAACAATTCGAATCGAGATGTTTTTTGGCTCTGAAATATATGAAAAACAAATCAATTTTTGTTTTTTGAGAAAACGACCCGTTTTTCAAAAAACCCCTATATGTGAACATAGCATAAAATTATAGAACAGTTTTCTAAAAAATTTAAAAAGAAAAAAAAATATTGAAAGAAAAATAAAAACTAAATTAAATATAAAATCATTGTATTACCATCTGAAGTATTCTCTATCTTTTGACATATTGATAAAATACCAAATATTTTAAATATTCTATTAATCATTGAACGTCTTAAGAATTTAATGAAATTTCAATGCAATTTTCTTTTGGTAAGTTGAATTGATTTTTTAATTGTATTGTTGGTTTGTGGAAATGAATATTAAATAAGTTGCGCATCGAAAATATTCACTATTATAAAAAAATTATTAAGTTGAGTTTTTCCACTGAAAATAACATATTTCAGTTCTTTTGAGACACAACTGTAAAGAAATATATATATATGTTAAAGCCTCAAAACTTAAACTTAAAACGATTAATAGAATCAAATTTTAAATATTTTCCAGAATTGTGTTTTACATCTCTAAATTATAAAGAATTAATTAATAATGTAAAATGACATGGAAACAAATTATCCTAAATAACTGAGATATTCTTACAGTATTATTTTATTTTTTGTTAAATAATTATGTTTTATAATGTTGTTTAATATTCTTTATAAGAAATCAGTGTTTTTTCTTATAATTTAAGCTTTTAAATATGAAAAATTAATTTTACATTCCCGTTTTCTGTTTCGCCAAACCCTAATGAAAATAATAATTCTTTTCTGTACATTTATCTTTTGAATTTAAATTTTAAATTAATAAAATTGCATCTTTAAATTAGCATTTTTCTACCAAAAAAATCTATATAATCCAAGAGTATTATTATTATTATTATTATTATTATTATTATTATTATTATTATTATTGTTATTATTATTATTATTATTATTATTATTATTATTATCATTATTATTGTTATTATTATAATTATTGTTATTATTCAAATATGTAATAAACTATAATTTATTATAATTTTGATTTTATTTCAGTCTTACTATTTCTAGAAAAATAACGATTATTTTTTCTTTATTTTTTTTAGTTAAAAAATAACGAATATTTAAAATTTTTATTTTTTGTTGATTAATAACGATTATTTTGTTATTTAATTATTCGCGTAAAAAATAACTATTATTTTAAATTTTCTTTTTCAAATGTTTACTATATTAAACGACTTAAGATGCAGTATTTCTTAACCAAAAATAATAATGCAAAATAATTATATTTAAAAAAAGTATGTAAATAAATATAAAAAAATAATAATTAAATTATATTTTTTACGACACTGTTCATGGTCGATACGTTTCCTGGTATAAATTTTAAAAATAATTGTATTTTGTAACCTGATATTTCAATATAAAAAAATAGTTAATACATTTATGAAACATTAATATTATTATACATCAACGGTTCTCAAATAGGGATCCGCGACCTACAAGCGGTCCATACAAAAATTTTAGGGTGTCGCGAAGACCACTTACTTAAATACACAATTTAAACCTTTTTTGTATTAAAAAGTCGATGAAACATATTGGCCTCTTTTATATTCTTATAAAATATTTTGAAATTTTCATTACTTCAAGACACAATTTAAACCTTTTTTTGTATTTAAAAGGCGATGAAACAAATTTGCTTCTTTTTGTATTCTTATAAAATATTTTGAAATTTTTAATTTCAATGGATTGATCAATTTATATAAGGATCGAAAGTAGTAAGGGCTTTCGAATTAACTGGGTCTAGCTTTACAACAATCCATAAACTTTGACAACCTTACTTCGAATAAAAGCTTTATTTTTCAAATGATTTTCCAATATAAGCCTTTAACGGGTGTTTTTTAGCGATCACCACCATATTTGGTAATATATATTTCTTTTTTTTCTATTTGCACAAGACATACTTATATCAAGGGAAATTTATTGGATCCAAGTGGGGTTTTCTTTGACAGTATTTAAAAGAAATTAACCGGAAGTACTTTAATCGCAATTTTTTTATTTATGAGTTTTTTAATACGAAAACATGATTTCAAATTAAAAGTTAGTGGTTTGAGAATAAAGAATTCATAAATTCATAAATTGAAAAATTAATTTTTATTTTTATTTAGCTTTAAGAATGATTTAATATTTGATTCAAATTTGATATACAAATAATAAAGTACGATACATTTAACGCTTTTTGTAAAATGAACCTGAAACTTAAATTTAAACCTTTGGTCTACGTTTCAACACTTTTTTAAAAACATATTTGATATTAAAGTTGAACATTTTTCAATCTTTTGACTTGGTATTTACTTATTACGCAAAAATTGTGGTGGGTGGTTCTCAAGTTTTAATGTATTAAAAAGGTCATGAGGGGGTCTCACAAGCTATTGCTTGTGAGAACCCCAGTTATACATCATCCTCTTCAACGAGTTTAACACTATTGGAACTGGGTATGCAATTATTAACACCAACAAAACTTTATAATTGTAAATAAATTCAATTGTCAAAATAAATTATGTTTATTATATATATTGATCATTTTTATTTGCTATTCAATAGTTTTTTTATTTCATAAAGTTCATTAATCGTTACTTTATTACCCATTGTACCAAGGGAAAAGTGGGAAATAATATATCTAGTACCAGTAAAACAACTCTGTATTTCCGTTTAATTAACACAGCTGATTTTGTTTTTCTTCTGTTCTTTTGGACGGAAAATTTAATTACCGTGATAAAAATAGAAAATAGAAAAAAACAACAACAATTAACATGAAAACTAGAAGAAGCAAACTCTTTTCACTTTTTCATACTTATTATCTTATACTTATTATTATCTGATAGTATTTGAGTAGACTTATCATTATTATTTTATTTGTATCTCAGGCAAAACAATTTAATATGTGTTAAATATTTGACACTCGTTGCATCAACACATCAATAAAAACCACACTGGCGGGCCAAAATAAATACAAAAAAGTGAAAAATATTTTCAATAAAATTATAGAACGTAATTATTAAAAAATATATCATCAAGGTTAGAACAAGGTCAGCCAGAGAAGAAGGAACAAGGATTTGCTAGTGTTTAAAGGAAACATGTCACTTTTAATTAAAAATATTATGAAACCTCTCAACTTTAAATTGCCTTTAGCGACAGCTGTAAAACAACAACGATGGCAGCATAATCAAAATACTAAGTAAGTTAATTTTAATAATAAAAAATTATTGTATAACATTTGTTTATATTTCAATTATTATTTTTTTCTATAACTAGAGATTATGATTTAGTGGTTGTGGGAGGTGGTATTGTGGGCGTGGCCTCTGCTCGCGAAATTTTACTTAGACATCCATCCCTGAAAATTGCCATTTTGGAGAAGGAACCAAATTTAGCCACCCACCAAAGTGGTCACAACTCTGGTGTAATACATGCAGGTATTTACTATAAACCCGGCACACTTAAAGCAAAACTTTGTGTACAAGGTTTAAATTTGGCATACAAATATTTGGACGAAAAGAAAATACCCTACAAGAAATGTGGTAAATTGATTGTGGCTACCGATGATGTGGAAGTAACACGTTTAATGGATCTACACGAGAGGGGTATTAAGAACAATGTACCTGATTTGCAATTAATTGATGGTAATAAAATCAAAGAAATCGAACCTTATTGTCAAGGTGTTAAAGCTTTATGGAGTCCTCATACTGGTATTGTTGATTGGGGTTTAGTGACTCAATACTATGGCCAGGATTTCAAACAAGCTGGTGGTGATATTTATTTAGATTTTAATGTAAGAAATAATATTTTTGTGAAAAAAAAATAACTTAATTTTTCTTAAGGTTACAAAATTCACCGAATCTAGTTCTCCTGATTATCCCGTTACCATTCACGGTGGCAAATCGCGGCAAGTTGTACGCACTCGCAATGTTTTAACTTGTGGTGGTTTACAATCAGATTTATTGGCTGAGAAAACAGGGTGTCCTCGTTCTCCTAGAATTTTACCTTTCCGTGGTGAATATCTTCTATTGTCCAAGGAGAAAGCGCATATGGTTAAGGGTAATATTTATCCAGTGCCTGATCCCAGATTCCCTTTCTTGGGTGTGCACTTTACTCCCCGTATGGATGGCAGTGTGTGGTTAGGTCCCAATGCTGTTTTGGCATTCAAGAGAGAGGGTTACAGGTAAGATTAATGGAAAACATGATGAAAGAATTATTTTTTAACAAAATTTCTTAAATTTTATTGCGATAAAATTTATTACAGATTTTTTTTTTATTTTTTACTATAAAAATATTTGTCACAAAATTTTTACTACAAAAAAATTGTCACAAAATTTTTACTACGAAAAAATTGTCACAAAATTTTTACTACGAATGTTTACTACAAAAAATATTGTCATATAATTTTTACTATAAAAATATTTGTCACAAAATTTTTACAATAAAAATATTACATAAAATTTCTACTATAAAAATATTGTTACAAAATTTTTACAATAAAAATACTTTTCAAAATTTTTACAATAAAAATACTTTTCAAAATTTTTACAATAAATATATTTTTCAAAATTTTTACTATAAAAATGTTTCACAAAATGTTTACTACAAAAATATCGCAAAATTTTTGCTATAAAAATTATTGTCACAGAATTCTTACTATAAAACTATTTGTCACAAAATTTTTACCATAAAAAAAATATATAAACATTTTACTATATAAAATGTTTGTCACAAAATTGATTATATGTATATTTTTATTAAATTATTTTCAAAAAATGTTTACACCACAAATTACCTCACACATTTATTACTAAAATCTTTTGTCTCAAATATTTTATATTTTATTATTAATTTGTCATAAAATTCACTAAAAAAATTGTTCACAAAATTGTCAGTAATATTTTCCCAAATCCAAAAAAAAAAAAAAAATGTGTAATTAAATTTTTTTACAAAAAATAAAGATCAAAATTTTTAATCTTTTCTTACCTTTCAGATGGGGCGATATCAATCTCTTAGAACTCTTCGATGCTTTACGCTATCCAGGTTTCATTAAAATGGCATCTAAATATATTGGTTTCGGTTTGAAGGAAATGAGCAAATCCGCTTTTATTCCTCTTCAGGTTAAAGATTTACAAAAATTCATACCTGATATTACCGAATACGATGTAAGTCGCGGTCCCGCTGGTGTAAGAGCACAAGCCATGGATTTGAATGGTAACTTAGTAGACGACTTCGTTTTCGATCGTGGCACAGGTTCAGGTGCTTTGGCTAAACTTGTATTGCATTGTCGTAATGCCCCCTCTCCTGGAGCCACCAGTAGTTTGGCTATTGCCAAAATGGTAGCCGATAAAATCGAACAAGAATTCAATATTGGTAAATGATATTAGAAACGAACAATTTATAGAAAATTTTAAATTAATTAATGGCTGAAATATTATTTTTATAAGCATATAAATGTTGTAAAATGTAAGAGAAAAATGCATTTAATTTATGTTAAATTTTTTAACCAAAGTGATAAAATTAAAAATTTTATTAAAAAAATGGAATGGTAAAAGGATCTTCCTTCTATGAAAGTCGGTGTAAGTGCAATAGGAGTAAGAAAACTTCAAAAATAACAAAAACGGAAATTGGAACTATATATATAATTAAAATTTCGTTAGAAACCATCTCAAATTCTTGTAGTAGGTATTAATTTAAATTAATTCTTTTCTACTGCGATCATTTACCGGTAAGATTGTCGCCAATCTTATTTTAAACATTTACACAATTTGTTTTCCAGAATTTGAACCGTCCCCTTTCCACCAACGCCATTTGCCCACAAAATTGTCACAACCTCTATTATCACTCACTTAAAAACACATTTTTCACTCTGAAGCTATAAATTTAGAATATGTTTATCCGTTCCTTTTTGATTTAATTATAAATTCAAAAACAATTTATTTTAAGCATTTAAACAACTTGTTTTATAAACTTTGACACTTTCTTTGGTTTGGAATTTTTTACATACTTTGCTTTATATTTCATGAATATATTAAAGTAAATGAAAAAAAAAAACACATGCTACAAATCAGCATCATTTAACACTATTATTTATAATTTCTATAAATTATTTAACTTTAATTTATTAAAAAGGAATTAAAATTTGTTAACAATTAAGCGCGAATTTTGTTATGAAAACTAACGGCGAATTTACTGGAGTGGACACTTCAGCGCGTAAGCAAAAATTGTGCTTATATGCATTTTGAAAGTTCTAACATAGTGTCTACATTAGAGAATTTTTTTATCGAGACAAACGTTAATCTTAACCCGAATTTGTGGAAGGTGGCAACAGTTGCACAAAAATAGCAATATGGCGTATTCATTATTGTTTTTATATATGCAGTTTGACGACTGTAATAACCAAAATAATAATCAGCTGTTTTACTAAGGTTACCTTGTATATATTCGCAATGATTTTGATGTTTGTTTTGATAAAAATTTGCCTAATGTAGACACTAGGTAAGTACTAAAAAAATAATCAGCTGAATAAGTGATGTCACTAGTTTGAATTCGTCTTACAGCCCGTCTAGACGTAACATAATATGTAAGATTTTTGTGTCAGAGTGTCAAATTCGCTCTATGAGAGAATTATTTCACGTGTAGATTCAAATATTAGTATTATAAGATGTATTATGAGACTGTTGTGATGAGATTTCTCTACACAACCATCTTATAAGATGAACTGTCAAAAAAATACACATACACGAAAGTTTGCTTTTGTGTGTGCATGTGTATTTTGGAAACTATTGAAAAACAATGTTATTTTGTAAATTTGTTTCCTTTTAGTGTTTGTTTTAAATGTTAAAGATCATTTTAATAAAAATTGTGTTAAAAAAGTGCGAATTGCTTAAATAAAAAGGCTATGTTTACTCTGTAACTGATTGAAAACAATAATAATATCTTATAGGATTTATTAGAATAAGTGTAGCCCTTATTTAAAATTTAACATAATATAAACAAAATGTTTACTCTCCTCTGCCGGCGTTATCTCACATATTATATCAGCGTTAATCTCAGTTGTAGACCTGGGGTTAACATAGTGTCTACATTAGAGATTTTTTTTATCAAGACAAACGTCAAACTTAACGCGAATTTTTGGAAGGTGGAAATAGTTGAACAAAAATAACAATATGGCGTATTCATTATTGTTTTTTATAAATGCATTTCGACAACTGTAACAACCAAAATAATAATCAACTGTTTAACTATGATTACCTTGTATATATTCGCACTAATTTTGACGTTTGTTTTGATATAAATTTGCCTAATGAAGACACTAGGTAAAAAACTAATAAGAAAACATCAAAAATGTTGCCAACTTATTTCAGGTTTGTTTAGTTTTGTTCAAGTTTCCCATTCAGCAGTAGTGTTTGTTGATAGAACAAACAAGGGATAAGCCATTATTAAAATCGAATGTATCAAAAACACAACGAACTAATATTTTAACACATTTTGCCGCAAACAAAAATACAAATAAATTAGAAAAACAGCAGAAATATGGAAGTAGGAATTTATAGGATATTAAATTAAAAAAAGGAGACATAAATGTTTAATTATTAAGGCTTGGTTGAAAAATAATTCTTTTGGAATTTGAATCGAATAAATTTTATAACTACATTTTTATATACAAAAATTCGTGGAAAAAAGGAATAATGATTCAGTAGAACAAAGTTTTTGCTTTTTTTTATTTAAAAAATTTCAAAATTAAAATAATAAATATATACATTTCTCCAAATATACATAATCAATTCAATTCTAAAATATGACTTTTTAAGTTTCTCTTAGGTTTATCTTTTATATTCATTATTTTGATTTCCTTTTCTAACCTACCTCCTTGCTGATGTATAGCAATTCTAAGAAGTTCCTCACATTTTTCCGATAAACATTTCAAACCATTTGTTGCATGTATTCGTATTTTTTCATCATTTTTCTCCGCCGTTACCAAAAATTTCAAAAGACGATAAATGGGTAAAAGCATTTCTTCATAGTCGAAAAGATTATCCATCCCTGCTAATAATTCACTTAAAACCATAGCAGCAGCTCTTTGGGCAGGTAAATATTTGCCGGTTGTTAACTCACAATCTATAAGATTAAGTAGCTATGAAACAATAACAAAATTTTAATTAATAAGAAAATTTTATAAATAATAAATAAATACCTCTTGAAAATAATTGTGAACTTGATAAGTTAAAATACGGCACATTTGTGCCAGATTAGAAAAGGCAGAAAAGCGGAATTCATTTAAAGGTGAACGACAGCCAGTCAAATAAGTGTTTAACAAAATATTTTTATACTTATAACACAAAGGACCTTGAAGTAACAAAATTAATCAAAATCTTTTATATTCCTATTCCGTATTACTCACCCAATTCCCTTGATGTTTTTAAAATAACTTCTCCTATTACTAATCTATAATCCATGACTGCTGCTTCATTTATATATTCATCTGCCAACAAGTCCAATACTTCCGTTTCATTTACATTTACCAAAGCGACAAATAGTCTTACACAATTTAGAAAAGTATAAGATTCCGGAGATTTAAGAGTATTTAGGGCCAAGGCAGTTAATATGTGACAATTTGTTACCGCAGGGGCATAACGTTTATTTATAAGTTTTATCATTTTTTCTATGCCTTCTACTTGTAAATATGATTCCTTGGCTTCAATAAGTGTACGAGCTTCTTCAAACTCATTGCTTGAGGTATCACTACTAAATGTTTCTTCTCCTTCTATAATTTTCAAGAGACCAGTTACTTGATATTTAAGATTTTCATTTTGTATTTGTTGCTCAAGTTGTTTTAAAGGTTTAAATAAATTCTTTTGTAGATCTTTGAAATTTGCTGAACAATTTGCTATGATTTCTTTTATTAAGATTAATAAAATCATCAGCACACTTGAATTTATTTCTGTTTGGTATGTTTCTGGCGTGGTCATTGCACAGTATGCTGTTAATATTTCTTGTAAAGCCTTTAAAAGTTCCATTATATTGTCATTAATTAAATTTTTTAGGGGTTGATGTTGTACCAGACATTCTAAAGCTTTTAGAATTTGAAATTTACTTTCATACATAACAGAAAAATCCTTCAACAATTTATGGTAAATCTCGTCTTCGGACTGTAACAGATCAAGGTTCGTGCCTGGGGCTTTACTGTCATTTGTATCCATGATTAGAGTGGGTACCATCTGCAGCAGTATTATGAAATGTTGGTAATTTAAAAGATTATAAGATGAATTTTTAAGTATGTTAATTAAACTTGCTAAGGAAAAGTTATTGTTTTCCTCTAAATCAATTATTTCGGCATCCACTTGACTTAACTTAAGTTCTTGCATATTTAAGGGATTTTCTTTAATGTGGATATTACCAGGCAATTGATACCACTCTTTGGGATATGATTTTAAAACCAGACATTCAATTATGTGTTTAAGTTCGTCTTTGGAACGATTATTTAATATTTTTAATATTAAACATTGCAAATGATTGTATACAATATTTTGATTTGCATAGGATTCTAGTTGACTATGCAATTCTAAGAAAATCGACAGATAAGGTACTAATAACTCACTGGGCAGACAAGCTATTGAAGAAGTACAAAATATGTGATATAATAAAGATGTCAAATCAACAAAATCCAACCATTCCATAGCCAATAATTTTTCTTCTTCTATTTTAATTAAAGGTTGCATTTCTTTTTCAAGCCATTGTAATAAATACTGCTTATTCTCCTCCCTATTATTGTAAAGTTTTCGAAGTGATAATATACCAGCTCCCATAAGGGGTGACAATTCTTTGTTTTTTAAACTGGATTTAAGAAATTGCACAATTTGTTTAATTAATGAGTGTTGAGCTTTTAGCGAAAAGTTTGGCTGAGCCACTAGATTTGCTACCATTTCATCCAAAGGTTGTTCTTCACTACTTTGAGATTCTGTCATGGCATACAACAAAGCCACAAATCCTCCGTCTGACCAAAGTCTTAATAACATTTCCTTGAAAACTCTCGGTTTTTGTGTCGAGGTTAAAATGGAATATAGCAACATTAAATTACGATAATACAGTTTTTTGCTAAATTCTAACCATAACTTTTGCAATTTAGCTTGCAAATTGACCATAACAAATGTTTCCATATGGTAATCTTTCATATCAAAGGCTATGAGAAGACTAAATATAGAGGCCATATACCACAGTTGTACCTCATCGAATGATTTTCCCACATGCAAAGCTTTAATAACCATCAATGGTGAAATAAGTTCCAAGACAAATTCTAATCTAGAGAAATTTGTTTCTTTTTTAGTTTTTGCTTTAAAAATATTTCCTTTTTCTTTATAAAAGCTACTATGCAAGTTCTCTTGTAAAGCTATTGAAGCAACATCCGTAATGCTAGATATGATTAAACTTTTATGTCTTTCCGATACCAAATCCTCCTTGGCTTCACTGCTAAAATTAACATTCTTATTAATTTCCAGCAATACTTTTAAAGAATATAAACAATAGAAAAAATCATCATCAGTATCAGCTATTATTTTCTTCTGTTTGCACTCCAAATGCTTTAAGTTTTCATTGTTAATAAAATTTGCAATAATATCCTCCGGAGTTAGTTTGATGAAATCCTTCAAGAGTTTTAAATTCAATGTTAAACGTTCTTCCTCGCTTAAAATAACTTTTTTGGGAGCTAACATATGTAGTTTGAGGCAAAGATTAAATTTAAATTCAATTTTATTTTGAAGGATTAAGGATTATATACTAACCTCCGATAGCAGGAAAATGTAAAGATTCCAATATTATCCAATAT
Source organism: Protocalliphora azurea (assembly GCA_932274085.1). Classification (NCBI taxonomy): domain Eukaryota; kingdom Metazoa; phylum Arthropoda; class Insecta; order Diptera; family Calliphoridae; genus Protocalliphora; species Protocalliphora azurea. The sequence continues at coordinate 155,349,386 of OW026520.1, forward strand.
TTGTTAATATTTGCCATTTTTAACACAATTGTCGTACATTTTACATACAAATATTTCGTCGGAACCGCATTTGTTTAAAAAACACAACGACAATCAGGGTTCCCAGATTTTTTTTCGAATCATATCCAAAAATGGCAATTTTTTATCCCCAAAATTATCCAATAACTGCTTATATTATCCCAAAAATCACAACAAAATAATACCTTAATTTTCGAAATGATAGAAGTTATATTTCTTTTTATTTGCACTTCAATCGATTTACTTTGTTTACTTTCAAAAAAAAAAAAATGAGATTTTATGTAAATCTTAACATTTGTATCCATAAATAATTTACGCCATTTTTATAGTTAATGCATTCTTCTTCAAAGGTATGTAAGTATGATTAAGTTTCGTGTTTTAATTATTTTTGATACACTTTCTTAAATTTTTGAACAACTATTTATTGAAGACTTTTAAATTCTTGTTTGCTATTACAGTAACAATAATGGAGCATCAATTGCTCAAACATTCCAATCCGTATAATAATAATTTTCTTGCAGAGATTTTAATTAATTTGTTTGTTTGTTTGTTTTGGTATTGTTATTAAATAAATATCCGGCGAAAAATTATTTTTTTTTTAATTTTTCTTAAGTTAAAAAGCGAAATTATAAAAATAAAACAAAAATCCCCAAAAATCTTCCGAAATTCCAAAACCAAATTTTTCATCCCCATTTCCAAAATGAAATCTCCTAATCTGACAACATATGCCAAAGTATTTTGACATGATATGCACTGTGAAATGATAACAGGTTGCTTGTTATGTAGTGTCTATATTAGTCAAATTTTTATCAAGGCTAACTTCAAAATTTGTTAAAAATTTTATGAAATAAAATTTTTTTACTATCCATTGTTGATGCCTTGTCTTTTGAAATATGTGAAAAAAAAAGATTATTTATTAAATAAATGTTGAGAAAAAAGTGAAAGTATAGGACCACTTTTTTGTAAAAATTAATGTCTTTACTGATAATATTAAAATATTAAAAAATATATTTCTACACATTACTTTGCAATGTATTGGGAATCTTAGGATATTAAAAAAAAACAAAAAATGTGCACAGAAATTATTTCAGAAAACCCAAAATAGAAATTTCCCAATTTAAGAACAAATATCTTTTAAACCATAAGACATATAGGTGCGTAAGCATATATTTATTTATCAAAATCTTTACAAAGGTTTTTAAATCTTTGAAATCGAACTAGATTTGTAGATATTAAGACTTTTTGAAACTTTCATACTTGATGTGGATAACTTTGTCACCCCGTAGCTTATCGCGTATTATTAAAGGGTGGCTAAAAGATGATTTTTCAGAAAGCTTAGGTTCTCTTCTAGTTTATGATACAGATTTATTATAAATATTTTTGCGATCGGCACCATTGTAGAACTTTGACATTGTTTTAAGTTTTTATTGTGTGGAATTTTGCAAAATGGGACTATATTGTTTTTAAATCTGGCAACCTTACAGTTAATTACAGTGTAGATAACTTGTTTCGTTTAATCCTTTCGAAAAATTTCTAAAATATATTTTAATTTTATATAATTAAAATTTTATAAATTATTGGACTAAAAAACCGAACTATAACATAAATTATGTTTTAACCGTTAAACAAGTTTGCAATCGTAAATTGCTTTGTTGTCTCTGTTTGGCAGTACCAAAAGCAGAGTTTGTAGACTATAATTAGACACCAGCGGAATGGAATACGTATTTTCTGTGCCGCTACACATTTTATCAGCATTCATGGTGTCGTTCATTTTGGTTTCGTTGAAACCTAAACAAATATATTATAAATTTAAAGTAAAATAATTTTTCATGAAATCTATTATTTAAATTTTAAGTGCCCCATAGATACATACTGAATAAACTCATGCAATAAGTATGTTTTAATAAAATTGAAAGAACTTTTGAATGCGTACGTCACACCGACAATGCAGTATGAAAAATCAAAATAATTTTGATTTTAAAATTAACTCATACCGCACAGCTTTTTCGAATGAATTTGATTATTTTTTCTATAACTTAAAAATAAAATTTATATAAAAAATATAAAAATATTTAAAACTTTTTTGTTTTTAATCATTTTTTTTACAAAAATAAAATTTTGATTGATGAATGCGAAGGAAATTTATCAATCACACACGTAGCATGAGGGTTCGTTAGCAGTATCTCCTTGCAATATGTGTCAATGGCGCTTTTAATCAAATTGAAGAAACACTTTTATTTCCAATAGTATCAAAATCGCTTATTTTTTATGACAAAACTATAAAATTATCAACACTGGTTAACTGTCAACTTTCTTACTAGTTTTCTGTGTAAATTTCTCCTTTGTGCAATTGCTGGAAAATTTTGTGAGATAATTTTTATTTTATTTTAAAATAATTGTAAAATGCCTCCACAAATATTAGAAAAATAATTAATAAATATGTGTGTAATACTGTGAAAAAAATACTTAGCGTATAACTACTAAGCTAGACGCGAAAAATCAATGAAATTGTACTTCTTTTCAACTTGTGAAAAAAAAAAAAAAAATACCGAAGGAAAAAATGTGAAAAGATTTTTTTTGCTAATGCAATAAAAAACGAAATTAATTATTTTTTTTCATTATTTAATGCGCAAATAAAACATTTAAGTAAATGCTAGATTTATGTAAAAAATGAAAACGAAGCAATAGCAAGAAAAAAGTTAAAATTTAAAATTGTTTTACCTATAAGTGTTTTTTATTTCAATTTTATTTTGCATACTTGGCACAATCAATAAACTGCAAGTCGACCGTCAACGTTTTACAAGCAGTAAGAAAATCCAAAAAATATATATAGACGTCGACGGAGCCGTAACTGCTGTTGAGAAGAAAATTGCAATAAAAAACTGCACACTTTAGCAGCAGAGTGAAGTGAATGTCTTTAATATATTTTTTGTTTTGGCAATAGTATAAACCACACAAAGCCTTGTTTTAGTTAGAATTCTCTATATTTACCTTTTTTTTTTTGGTAATTTTTACCTTGAACGAGTTGTTTACTACTAGGAGTGTTCAAAACAGCTGACACTTCCAAACAATTGCTGCTCGAAACAACGCAATAACTGTAAATAGTTTTCCACGTAAATACAAAGAAGCTGGTTTATTTCGTTGGATTGGCCAAAATGAAGAAAATCTTTTCAAAATTTGATAAAAATGAAAAACTTGAATCACATCATCATAATATCTCATCAGCCAAGGAAACCAATAGCAGTTTTGTTGGTAAAGTTTTTACCGTAGGACGTGTCACGGTCACCATAGAAGATGTATTGGCTGAAGGTAAGTAAAAAAGAAAATAAAACCAAGCAAATCTACATATAAATACATTATATTAAATAATTGGGTCATTTTTGATGGTTCTTTTAAAATAAAAGTTTTAGATTACATCAACCTTTGATAGCTATTTTTTGCGATAAGATTAAATACAAATTGACAACAAAAACAAGGGCTTTTTTGATTATTATATTTTTCTCCAATTATGTTTCTTAATTTCTTATCAAATGTACGTGACGCTAAAACTTTAAAAAACTGTTTTAATTTTGTTTATTTGTCTGTATACACAATAAAATGAGTATTGTACTAATGTTGGTCCCCATCATCGTCGAAATACGTATGAATACATACATTTCATAAAATTTATCATGAAATTACACCCTCTACATTGTAGTGTAAAATATAACAAGTGTTATATTTTAAATATTGCTCATTAAATATGTATATATATTTTTTTTATTTAGAATTTTCATTCATGAAGATTATGTTACACCGTATTGGTAATTGTTTAAAGACCTCAACAGCAAATTGGAAATAGTAGAAACATAAATAATAAACAACCCCTATGTTGAAACTAATACAAAACGTGTCACGTGACCAGTTCCTAAGTGATAAGGACCGATTTCATTCGCAACACTTTTAATGTACAGAACCTGTAATTACTACCCAGCAAGAGGTCTCAAAGCTAATCTAAGCGAACTTTTTAAGTTAACATGTTAAAGAATGCCTATACAAAATAGGCTTTAATAATTTATATAACTGGGAAAATTTTATAAAAATTGTATTTGAAAACATTTTTACAAGAGCAGTTATGGGTCATGTTTTCAATTATGTATTATAATTTATTCCAATTCATACTAATATTTAATAAACAGTTGACATAAATTACCCACATCAATGCACTACATAGTAAGAAACTAATTTAATAAAAAATCCAACCAAATTTCTAAAGGTTCGAATAATTTTAACATTTGCTTTTATAATTAACATAAAAAGTTGCTCTATAAATTTTATCTAATTTTCTTGCTTCAATTTCCGTTAAATCTTTAAGGATCAATAAAAAAACATACTTTCAATATCAATTAGTTTGAATTAATTTCCTATAATTTATCTTTCATTTTTTATCGTCATGCTTTTCATAAATATTTCTATGAATGTATGTGTGTATGTATGGATGTATGTATATATCAGTGCACTTCAGTAACAATGTCCTTGCACAATTTTCTATTCAAGTGTACAAAGAGAAAAATAACAACGTTAAATGTCAGTCGATATAAAACCAATTTTATTTTTAACATCAAACTCTTGGTAATTTAAGCAAAATTTGGCTCACGTGTTTTCTTATACATTTATTTAACAAAAAATCAATCTTTTACTTAAATAATAGTTTTGTTTTAATATAATTTATTTTTCTTAATATTTTATACACAAAGACGCAATTTTATGACAAAATCTTTAAATAAAATAAATAAAAATAAAAAGGTGATTTGTGTTTAAAATGCCCTGGGATTATTTGTAATAATTTTTATACATATATATTAGTTAGAATATTATATAGTAATACCCATAAACTAGGCCTTTTCTGTTGAATGTTTGTAAAACACTAACTTTATTAAATTTTTAAAAACACTTAAAAGTAAAATTGAAATTTTAAAACTAACTAAAACATAAGTGCAGGTGATAATATGCATGAGTTTGTCCTAAAAGTGATAAAACCCTTGAGAGTGTGTTTTTCTTATCTCAATATGTTTTTACTACATGCGTGATAAACTAATGTTCATATGCATTCTTAAAGTAATATACAAACAATAAAATAATAAAGATTTTATCACTTGAAATATATTATCACTTAGAACTAAATATTTTTTAAAAACTATATATTTCTTAAATAAGAAAATAATGTTCAAGTAATTTGAACATTCAGCCGGACGCCCAATCGCAAAGGTGTAGAGAAATATATTTTAACAATCTCTGGTTTTTTTACAACATTTGTTCTTAATAACTAGATATATTAGTATTAGTATAATAATATAAATTAATACAAGTGATGCATGTGAAGATACCGTATGAAACCAACCTTTTTAACTTTATTTTTGTCTCGTTCATGTTCAGCATTTCTTAGAACGAAATTATCGAACACAGTAAATATCCATTGATTTTCTGCGAAGAGTTGCTTCCACACGCTTTTTCTTGAAATAGCTTTAAATGTCCATTCAGCATGCCGAGATTGTTCTAATGCTAATACTTCGCACGGTCGTTCTATGGCTGGTTTCTAGGTCATATTTTCAATGCAATTCTATTGTCCTTGAAGACTTTTTTTCACACTTGTTTAGTTTCGCTTGCGATGTGAGGAAATACGTATTAGTTACGAAGTTATAAAAAATAAAGTCATCTTTTACTCTTGGCATAATGGCACTATTGTTGACGTTAACAGGATTTGTAATTAATTCATACAATTCAGAATTATGTTTCAACCTGGACCACAAGTTTGTTAACAATTATAGTTCCCTTGGACTTCATTCCAAGGTACATTTCTTCCATCCGATGCCACTTGCCTTTCCAGAAAGAATTAGGTTATCAGGCAATATATTTTCTATGTGCAATATTTCTTTTTGCAGTTGTGATGGTGTTAATAAATCGGTGTTATGTGTTCATGATTGACATCATCAGCATATTTATTATTGAAGATAGTATATTTGGGCACTCATCAATCATCAAATTCAATTATGTAGCCAACACGGAAAGTAGCATAATTAAACGCTCGGCTAGTTGTGATAATATCAGATCATTTGTTTCTACAGCACAGTTACTCATAAACCGCGGCTTCAGAAACAATTTTGTTTTGTCATTCGACACTCCTACTTTAACACTTCCAAGTCCGTGTACTTCTGTCCAGTGTTTTGTACGTGGTAATGCTAATATTTGACATGCTTCTTCAGAAAGGGTTGTAACATGCAAGCCGTGCCATGCACTGATTTTACGTTTGAAGAGTTGTTGTTCATTGAGTTTGCTGCATGATTTGACGAGGTTTGATTTGCTTCATAATGCAACAGTGTGTTGTATAATCTGCCACATTTTTGACACTTTATTTTTTGAAAAGATCTTTTATCCATCTTATGGTTTAAACATATGTTGCATATTTAATAATGTCGAACCCAGGAATATCTTTCAACGACTCTCATAGCTAAAAATTTTTCACATCCCCGTATTTCGTGTCCAGTCTTCTTATAATATCTGCAATAGTCTTTTTCCAGCATAGTCGTTCGAGTTTGTTGCTTTCTATTATTTTCTATGCTGCTATATTTTTTGCTTGATCCCAACAAAGACTTTTTGGTTTTCGGTAATTGCAACTACTTATTAAAGTAGTTTCTCGGTAATGAGGCGTCATTATTATTTACCTACTCTGTATTACATAAATAAGTTCTTAATAGTATAATAGCACAGTAATATTGCAATCACATGGATGAGTTGGCTAGAGCGCAGGATTAGCAACCAGAAGGTTGTTGGTTCAACGCCATTCTGATACTGTTAGTTTTTTATAACAAAATGTTTAAAAAGATATTTTATAATAAAAAAAGTTTTTGTCACTTAGAAAATTAAGTGCGAAATTGTGTACTGAGTATGATGTTAGTCATTAAAAACAAATGGTTAATTTGTGTCCAAGTTCAAATCTCACTGACGGCAAGATTTTTTTGTTTTTCTTTTTATTTTTATTTTTATTTTCGTTTAGGTACATATTTTTGAGCATTCCTAGAGTCTAAAAATAACTACATGAATTTGTGGACAACTCGAACAAAAGTAACTAGTTATTCAGGCAAAAAATAAGTATAATTACACCTGCTAGCTTACCAGGAATAGGAAGATGCCCTCATTGGACTTCCAAAAACTGCAGCACATCCTTTAGACTTTGAATTTCTTTTGATTTTTTGGTGTTTTGGTCATATAATGCGAGCCTTTATATAATTTTGTTATAACAATGCTGGCTAGGATTGGATCAGCATCTTCTAAGTGAATGTTCATCGCTTTTCACTCTTGAATACTCTCATTCGTCGTATTCAAAAGCTGCCTTAGATTGCATCATGAATTAGTATTTATGTTTGTTTGATCTAATATTTTTTCAACTTATTTTGTATACAATTCCTTTATTATCGTACCTTTGATTTAACATCACCTATGCTGCATCGTAGTTATCAGTGATTGGAAGAATCTGAAAAATTTGTTAGTAGAAATTTGTAACCGAATAAGGTTACAAATAGGCTAGATTATTGCTATTGAAAGAAAATATATAAAATTAAAAACAACTAAAATATATTTATCATTTAAAACTAAATATCTTTAAAAACTATGCTTCTTAATATTCTACTTCATACATACACAGAAAAAGTTTGTGCATAAATATAAGAATTTACTTTCATTGATTTAAGTTCATAATATTCAAGAATTATTTCTTAAATAATAACACTTTTTAACATTTTTGAAATGAATCAAAAGTCAAGAAGACTTAAAATAAATTGTTTAAATTTTCATTTATATTTTCAATTTGTAAAAAAATGTTTGAAAATTTTAGGTTTTTAATGATTTTTAGCTACATTATGGGACCAGAACAGAAGCGCTTTTTATCAAAATGCTGTGCTGCAGAATGCGAGCGAAATTATGTAAATTTCTAAACATTATTTTTTTACAGATTTTCCTTGGAATTTTGCAATTTTAAGACGTTTGTTGTTATTATTTTCATGTATAACTATTTTCATTTACCATTTGCAATCAAATCTAATAAAACTAAATCAAAGATTTAACAAAATTTTTGCAAAATTACTAAAATTTTCATTATGAACAATTTCATAATATCTATGAACAAAATTTTATTTTTTATGAAAAAAGTTTGGTAAAAAAGCCATGTTCGGTTCATAATATTTATGAAAAAAATTGCAAATATATGCATTTTTTTCTCTGCGTATAATATATTTGTTAGATAAGAAAATTATGTTGAAGTAATTTGAACACTATTATACAAATGGTTTTAATTTGTTCCTCCGCCATGTCTTCATATCTTTGTATCTTGGATATTATGATTTGGTTACTTTTATCATTTCAATCGTGATAAAGTTCTTGGGTTTATTAAATGTAAATGTAAAAAAAGTTTTGTATAAAATGACTATTGTTTTATTAGTCATTGATAGATTTGGAATTATATTACGATTATGGGTGTTAAGATTTTTTTTTTTTTTTTTTGGAAAACCTGTTGCTTCCAGTATAAAAAATCATTCAAATTTTTTCTTTGTGAATATCTGAATTATGTTTTTATTACAGTAAGTTTTTATAAATTGTACACCTTTATTTATTTGGCATTGACATGGGTTATAAAAGTAGGATATTATGATGTCCCATAATAACAACATGGGACCAAGAATCAGTGATAGCACTACTTGAAAGCAAATCTTTGTTCATTCTTACAAAAATATGAACATTGCTCATGTAAATTGTCAAAATATAAATCTATAGTCTCAGAATATTAAATTTGGTGAGCTAAAAGATTTATTGCTAAGTTCTGACATACATTTAATGTAACTTTCTCAAACATGGCTACAAGTTATATAGAAATGATCGACCTTACCCAACTAGAACTGGCGGTGTTGGACTCTTTATATCAATTAATATTAAACATCGACATATTTTCTCGACTTGCACACATCACTCATGTGAAGCTTTATTAATTGAAGATTTCTGCAATAACTTAACTATTTTGATGGGTGTTGTTTACTTTCCAGGAGGTGATTTAGATACAATGAAAGAAACGCTCGGTGGACTATTTTCTCAATATGAACATGTGGCGACAATGGGTAATTTTAATATCAATTTGTTTGACCCGGTAAAATCATTTAATCTTAGATTTTTTTGCGGAAGGTTGGGACTATCTTCTTTACATAATTCTCACCCCACTCATTGAGATGTAAATCATGGTACAACTTCATTGATTGACTTTTCTTCTTAATGGTAAATATAATGTTTCCTTATTCGGTCTGGTATCAGTTCCATTTCTAGAATCCTATCATGCCTTGGTTTTAATTTCTTTTTCTTTCATTGTAAAAAGACAAATACATTGAGTATAGACATTTTGAAGCTATAGATGTCAACATTGTAAGATCACATGTAGATCATGTAGAAAGAAGTTTTATTGAATAATAATTGAAAAAATAAATTTCTGTTTTTTGATAAAACTCAAAAAAAGTAATTTATACAAATTTAAAAGTTTAAAATTTTTCAAAGTATGAAAAGTAATAAGTTGATATTAATTATATTCCAATACCCTTCCTTAATTAATGCATTTATAAAATTGTAACAAATTTCTAAATTTGCTAAATTTAATATGTGCTAGAAGCTTGGTTAATATATCAGTTTGCATCTCTTCTGTTGGGCAATAGGATAACTTCAGAATATTTTTGTTTTTAAGATCACGTACAAAATTACATTTAGTATCTTCGTGTTTTGTTCGTTTACAAAATTTTTCTGAAGAGACTAATTTTATGCAGCTTCGGTTATCTTCAAAAAGTACTGTGGGTTCTTGAAGTTCGATGCCAAAATCTTCAATCAGTTTTCTTAACCATACTGTTTCTTGCGCTGCTTCAGCTAGAGCTATGTATTCAGCTGCTGTTGAAGAAAGTGATACACTTTGTTGTTTATGACATGATCAGTTTACAAAGCCACCATTGTACTTGAAAACATATCCACTGAATGATTTTCTGTACATTCGGTTTTGTGCGCAATCTATATCTACGTATCCAATAACTTTCTCAGATCTGTTATTTCCTAATTTTAATTTCATGTTTTTGGTCCCCTTAATATAATTTATCAATCTCTTTAGTTCTACCCAATCTTCTTCTGCAGGCTGAGTAACATATTGACTTAGGATTGAAACTGATGCTGATATATCTGCACGGCTGTTTACGGAAAGATAAATCAAACATCCAATAAGCTCTTGATATTTTTCGTTGTTATCCATAACATGAAAATTCTGTCGATCCATGGTAATGTAGCCAACATCCATGGGTATTTTGGAATTCTTGCATTCTTTTAGACCGGCTTTGGAATAATCGGTTCGATGTATTGACTTTGATATATATTATAAAAATCGTCTTTATCTCACTTAATTTTAACAATTTACGTTCACGAGTATTGTGTGTTTAAAATTATTTTGTAATATATCTTCAACTATTTTAAAATTATTGTTAGATTTTGCTGTAACCAATATGTCATTTACGTAAACAAAAATGAAAATAAATTCATTATAAATTTTTCTTTTTAATAAACAAGGATCAGCATTTCCTTGAATAAAACCTTTCTTTTTAAGTACGGCAAAAAGTTTTGTGTTTCAGCATCGTGCTGCTTGTTTTAAGCCATACAGATTTTTTTGTAATTTACATACCATTAAATTTTCTGCTGTTTTTGTTTACTTCATATCCAATATGTTGACGCATAAATATTTCCTCATCAAGATCACCTTTGAGGAAAGCCGTTTTTATATCATAATGTTTTATGTTGTAATTTTAAAACCATCAATTATTAAAAACATTTTTAAAGTGGATTGCTTTAGAACTGGAGCAAAAACTTCCAAGTGTTGTTAATTTGCAACGATTTAATTTCTTCATTCATAGCTTCAATCCATTTTTTTTTCTCATGGCATTCGATAGCTTGTTTGTAGGTACTTGGCTCAACGTTCTTTACAAAGTTCACATATCGCTTTGGCAATAAACCGAAATTTGAACGAGTTGATCTTAGAGGTATTTGTGGACAAAAGATTACACTTAATATATGGAACAAAAAGAAGAAAGATATTATTTCGGTTGTGTTATCTTCCTTAACCAGAGCCTTTATCTTGTGAATTGATTTGATATTCATTTGCAATGTTTTCTGGCTCAATATGATTTTCATTTAGATCAGTGAAGAAAGATTTTTGATTTGATATGTGGCATGTAGCGCTAGAGCCTAAAAACAAGTCTTCTTTACTACATTTACCAAGCCAAAAACAAAAATAAGTTGGTTTCTGAAAAACTAAATTTAAAAATACATATCGTTTACATACCTTTTTTCTCTCGATGTGTTTTTTGTTGATGTATTTCCTTTTTCACGTTTTTGTATTTGGATAAAATTTAATTTAATTTTGTTGTTAAAAACGTTTTTAATAACATTTTAAAAATAATTTATACGCAAATTTTATAAAACAAATGAAATAATTCAAGAAATTTGACAATTTTCTGTTTTTCATTATATGCAAAAGCTTAATATTCTGAAAACAATCAAACAGGCTATATAATTAATATTTATTTTAGTAGTTTTTATTTGGTTTTCAACAAAATGGTTTTTGATTTGTATTTTCTATACAACTAAGAAAATTTATGTAAATTTTCAATCTAGAACCGACTGAAGCCAAAAACTTCAAATTTTTGTTTGGTGTAAATGACATATAATATAATTTTGTTTATTTCATACAATTTGTGAATAAATTATTTTTAAAAATTTGTAAAAAAACACTTTCACCTACAAAAATAATCCAAATTTTGTTTCAATAAAATTTTGTTAAACAAAAAACGTGTCACCAAAAACCAGAGAGAAAAACAGGTGTGTAAACGGTGTGGTTTGTGAAATTCGGTTTTCACAAGAACTAATTAGTTTTCGTTTGGTCTAAATGTGATACAAGAGACTCTCATGATGTTTTAGAGGCAGTTATTAATTATACACTTAACAAACTATTTGACTGGATAGTGCAAAATCCTTTTTTGTTAAAAGAGGACAAAACTAAGGCCATCATGTTTCGTTCCACCCATTAAAGTATTACATACCCGGAGATAAAAATTTGTGGTATGAAAATGAATTTTGTTGATTTCATTAAATGTTTAGGTGTAATAATAATGTCAATTCAGACAATATCTTCAGGTACGTTATTTAATATTCATGTATGAAGTTATCAAATAAATATAAATTTACAAGATCTACAAGGAATACTCAGGTTATTATGCTTCATATAACATGTTTTATTTTCGAGTGTTCGTTTTTGGTACGGACTGCGCGAAACTGGAACAATTTACCCAATAACTTACGTATTCTTTTATTTGCTGTAAATTATTTAGAAAACCACTCTTGGGTTATTTTCCTACTTTGACAATCGACATTTCCCAACTCTCAGATTATATACTTGAATTCAAGTAAAAACTGAAAAGAAGAGAAAAAAACGAGGGAAAACAAAGTTAATTGACATTAATCTAACACAATATATATGGAAGCAAAATATTATGAAACCCTATTAACAGAATAAATTATCTTTATTATTTTCTACAAAAATTATTTACTTTAAATTTTATTTACTTTAACTTTTATTTTTATTCATTTTTTATTCGTACTGGAACGGAGAATATAAAGTTTTTACACATTTCTGTTTCCAAATATGAGAAGGTCATTGCTATGTTAGCTCAACGATCAGAAATCCCTTTAACAGGATGTATCAAAAATCTTTCACTTTTTTTATTTCATTTCACAGCCTTGTGTCAATGTATATTAAAATATTTTTTAATCAAAATTATGAAAAGAAAAACAAATACATTTATAAAAGTTCACAATATATATTGATACAAGGAAAGTTGTGAATTGAGCAAATTTCATGTTATCATCTTCAATTTAAAAGGAAAAAATAAAATAAGTTATCATTGATACCAACTTTTAGTAAATTACATGTCAAGTCATTAATTTTTGGGGTGTACAATTTATTTCAATTTTAATTAAAATTTTCATTTTTTATTTATCTACAAATAATTAAAAAATATATATATTAATTTCTAAAAATATTATATAAAATTACATTAAGAATTATAATCTAGTAATACGCTATTGGCGTATTATATATATATATATATATATATATATATATATATATATATATATATATTGTACTTTTAAATTTCAATTAAAATTATACCGTAAGACAAGTATTTTTTTTTTGATAAGATTGTTTTAAATTTATTTTTATCTTTAAATTATTTTACAATTTTTATCAAATTAAAACCACCGTAGCTAAACTAGACTTTTGAAATACACACTATTATATAATGTACGAGGGCAAACCAAGAAGTCCTTGACTTGTTGTGTAATAGACATTTTATTTTAGCTCAAAAACAGTCTTCAAAATATACACTTGTTGGTTTAAGATGTGCTTTGTTAGAAATTTCTCCCAATGTTATAAAATTAGTCAAAATAAAATCATTTTATTATATTTAATATTTTTTTAATTGTTTCTGAGATTTAAAAGCTTCATAGTTTATATTTAAGAAATAAATGAAGTTTGGTAAATACCTTTTGAGTTTTAAATATTTTTCATTTCTACTATACTAAAAATAAAAATGTTCCAGGGGACCGCGAAAAAACAAAAATTTCTTAAAGGGTCCGTGAAGCATGAAGAGGTGGGAACTCCTGTCCTACAGAATCCTTGAATTAAAACCTTTTCCAGCTGTAAGGACAATTTCTAAAATTAAACAAAATTTTTAAATGTATTTAAAACCCTAAATGCTTTGTTTTTCAAAAAATTAATACATTTAACACAATCAGAAACTTTTTACAAACAATAGTAAAAGCGAATATGCAAATAAAATAATTAACTGTAACAAATCAAATATTACATCTAATTTGTAATAATACTCATAATAGTTGTTATATTTAAACCCTACATAATAAACTTTTAATAGATTGTGGTTGAAACATTTTATTTAATGAAATTTACAAAAATTATTACTTTTTAAATTATTTTAAAAAATTTGTATGTATAAGTATAATTCCAAATCTTTAATTTAAACACATTTGGTAATGAAATTCGAATTAATTTGAAATTTATTAATTTTACTACTCAATTAATTTAAAAGTTCCCACGATCTATCTAGATCCCCAAAAAATTAAAAACAAATTGGAAAAATCTATTCGCTTTAAACCAACAATAGTTTTCTCTAATGTTTAGTTTTTAGAGCACTAGATATTTAATGTGCATGGAACTGTTTGAATGAATAAATGTCGGTGATGTTGCCTTTACGCCATTAACAGCAACAACTTGAATTGAAATGAAGGTCACGCATACATTCGCCGCAATATTCGAACAATTATTCCCCTCTAACTAAACTAAATACTACAAATATACATTTATATGTAATAGATAAAATGAAAACAAGTTGTAGAAACGACATTGTTGATTTTATATATATATATATATATATATATATATATTCATGAGTATTTACAGCAAAAAATAATGTCACATCAGTTTGTTATAGGTTTTTTTTATAGTTTTAATTTAAATATTTAAGGATACATGTTTCTATTTTAAAATTTAAATGTTAAAAATTATTATTTTGGAATTATTACACGATTTGTTAAATCAATATAAAAATCTTAATATAAAAATTTGTTTTGTGTAGGTACTTTTGTTTTGTCTGCTTGTAACATAAAAATTTTTAATTTATTTATAATGTTTGCGTGTACAATAATTGTTGTTGTACAAATATAAATAATAAATAAAAGTCTCATCATTAGCTGGCTGGCATCTAGTTCATTTTCTTTTCGCTCTATCTCAGTTTATCTTTAAAAATTATATTTACTTCAATCTGTCTTATTTATCTATTGTTTTGTTTCTCTTTTTCGAAAATTAAAAGCATTGAGATTAACTTACCTGGAATCATTGTGAAAGTATGATAATTTTATTTAATTTAAAACAGTTATAAACAATGATTTTCACGAAAACATGATGATAAATTCTTTAGGAAAAAACTGTAAAATTTTGTTGCCTTGGTAACACGTTTATTTTCATTTATTGTAAAAAAGATAAAAAGCTTTAAAACGTAAAGCTTAATTTGTTTTAATAAGTAAAAATATATTTGTCAATTTAATGTTAATTTGTTTTAATAAATAGAAAAATATTTGTTAATTTAATTTTAATTTATTAAATTTGTTTTATTGTAGTATTATCTTCTAAGATTACATGGAATTCAAATTGACTTCGAATTCAAATTAATTCGAATTTCATTACCAAATGTGTTGTATTTTTGTTTAAATTAAAGATTTGGAATTATACTTATACATACAAATTTTTTAAAATAATTTAAAAAGTAATAATTTTTGTAAATGAAATTATTAATTTTCATTTACAAAAATGAAAATCTAGTGCAATTTTCTTAGATCACACTTAAAAAAATACTAACTTCCAAAACAAGAACAAATTTTCAAAAAGTTGCTAATTTTGTAAAAAAAAACTAATTTTTAGATAAAGCACAGATAAAATACTGTACCAAATTTATAAAAAAATCTTCCAAAAACAAATTATAAATTTTTTTTTAATTAATAACCAATTTTCAAAAAAAGTTAAAATTTTTAATATAAGTACTAATTTGTAATTGAAGAAAAAGTACAAAAAAAAAAAAACAATTTTTTGGATAAAGTACACAATTCTAAAAAAACGAGTCATATCTAAAAACTACCAACGCAAAAAAAACTAATTACAGAACGAAAAAATTTTCAAAAAGTTCCAATTTACAAAAATTATTCTCATTTAGAAAAAGGGCAAAAATGAATAAAGAAGAAAAACTAATTTTTAGACAAATTTCAAATTTTCAAGAAAAGTAAAAAAATCTTAAAAATTACCAATGCTTATAAACACACAGAAAAAAGTTTGTGCATAAATATAAGAATTTAGTTTCATTGATTTTAGTTCATAATATTTAAGAATAATGTATTAAATTCTAATACTTTTTTATATTTTTTTTTTTTTTTTTTTTTTGAAATGAATCAAAAGTCAAGAAGACTTAAACAAATTGCTTAAATTTTCATTTATATTTTCAATTTGCAAATATATGTTTTAAGTTTTCTTTACAGAATTTTTGGGTTTTATTGATTTTTATGCACTTTTTGGGGGCAGAGAACACAGCAGATGCGTTTTTTATTATAATGATGCATGTGCTATAGAAAGGCAGCAAATTTAAGCAATTTTCTAATCTTAAATTTTTAACAACTTTTTACTGGAAAATTCCCATTTAAAGGGATTTATTATTAATATTTTCATGCATAAGTATTTTTATTTAGAATTTGAATTAAATCTAATAAAACTAAATTAAAATTTTAGCAGCATTTTTGCAAAATTATCATTAAGTACAATTTAATAACATCTATGAACAATATTTTATTTTGTATGAAAAAAGTTTTCGGAAAAAAGTCATGTTCGATTCATAATATTTATGAAAAAAAAATTCAAATATATAAATTTTTTTGTCTGTGCAAAATTGTTAATTTGTAAAAAATTGTCAAGAAATTTAAAAAAGAAGAAAAAATAGTACCAAATTGAATTTTCGAAAAATTATAAATTTACAAAAAAGAAATAAATAAATAAAAAGTGACAATTAAAAAAAAGGAGCAAATTGAAAAAAGTACAAAAAAGGTAAAATACAAAATTTCAAGAAAACTTTTGAATTAAAAAAAAATACCAAAGCCCAAAAACAAAGTTATATAAAATATACATAAAAAGAACGAATTTTCAATATAAATTAAAAATTTTCAATTTATAGTACTGATTTTCAAAAAAGGCACTAATTTTTAATATAAGTACTAATTTGAAGAAGTAAAAAATTTAAAAAAAGAAGTAACAAAGATATAGTCGGTCAAAGCCGACCAAAATTTGGGAGGTGGGGATCTTACATTAGATCTGTGACCAATTGTGGACCGATAATTGTATTAAGTATAAAATAAAATACGAAAACAGAATATTACGTTGATACTAAAATTTTTATGAATTTATGCACTTTAACGTGATTCCCGAAAGTGGGCCTCATATGAGAGCTATACTAAATTATGAACCGATCCTTATATAATTTTCCACTGTGATTTCTACTTATATAAAACTTATTTGTGTTGAATATTAACTTGATACTAACATTAATGCACGAAAATAATTTTCAGAAGATGGGTTTGTATGTGAGCCACTGTCAATTATGGATCGATCTTCATAAAATTTGGCGCAAAGATTGATACTTATACAAAACTTCTTTGCACCGAATATTAAAATATTGCTATATTTAAGGCTATTTAATGATTATTAAAGCCCTATACCGGGAGCTAGATGATATAATGGACCCATCATAACTAATTTCTATAGGCTTCGTCCTTGTGCCAAAATAGTTTTTCGTGCTAAATTTCATCAATATATCTTTAAAATTTCGTCCTGTACTTTGTTCACAAGATTTATATGCACAAACAGCAAGCCATCCGACCAGACGGGCGTCATTAAATCGACTCAGATTCTGAGTCGAACGGAATGCTTTAAGGTGAGGGTCCTACGATTTTCTCCGTGCGTTACAAACATCAGCACAAACGCATAATACCCCAACCACTTATGGTGGTGTAGGGTATAAAAATACCAAACATTAAAAAGTAAAAGAGAACGCCCAAAAACAAAATCGTAAATTTAAAAGAACCAATTTCCAAGTACTAATTTACAAAAAAAATTGTAAATTTTGTAAAAAAAAGGTATACAATTAAAAAAGGGATCAAATTGAAAAAATTACAAAAAATATAAAACTTATTTTCAAGAAAAGTACTAACGCCCAAAAACAAAATTATGTATATAAAATAGAAAAAATCAATTTTCAATATAAAATACCTACCAATTTTCAACGAAAGGTACTAATTTTGAATATAAATACATAATTGTAAAAAAAACGTAAAAAATTTAAAAAAAGCACCAAATTAAAAAAGTAAAAAAACCATTTTCAGTTAAAGTAGAAATTTTCAGAAGCACCGATTTTCTAAAAATAAAATAAAAGAAAAAAGTACCAATGCCCAAAAACGTATAATTTTTTAAAAAGACCCAATTTTTTTAAAAAGTTTCAGTTTTGTGAAAAGTACTGAATTAAAAATATGTAAATTAAAAAAAAAATAACGTAGTAGCTACTTAAACAAAGAATGAATGAAAAGGGATCTACTTTCAAAAAAAGTACCATTTTTAAAAAAAGGACACATTTTCAAAAAAAAAAAAATAAAAAAAAATATATATGTATAATAATATATATATATAATATATTTCGGAAAAAACTTTTTTGAAGTACTAATTAAAAAAAGTAACATGATTTCAGACAAGTTCAGAAATTCGTAATTTTTTAAACCTAATTATTATATCAATTATACAATTTAAAACTAAATGAGTAATAGAATTTAGTTTTTATTTTTTTGTATTCAAAAACTTCTCACAAGTTGCAGTCCTCGGAAACAGGATCTAACTTTGGAAATATGGCCTAAATTATAATAATTTAATTTCGAACATTACTGATAGAAGTTAGTATTTTTTATATACAGAACAATTTAAATTTTTAAATCATGTACGAGTTGTTGAATTTTGTAAGATTTGTTAAATTTTAATCTAGCAATAAAAGAACTTTATTATTATGATCCAAATATTTTGTAATTAAATAATTCAACTTTACACTTTTTACTATACATGTAGAAAATAATGAGAAAATTCTTATTTTATTTCTCTTTTCATTATGTTTTTTTTAATATATGTATTTTTTATCTTTTATTTTCGTAGGTGGTTTTGCTATGGTTTTTCTGGCAAAAGCCAATACAGGTAATGCCAAATACGCTCTCAAGCGTATGTATGTTAACAATGAACATGATCTGAATGTGGCTAAAAGAGAAATACAAATAGCGGTAGGTTAATAATAGCATTTAAGTTTTAACAAAATTATTTCAGGCAATTGAACTCACAGCTATATGTTTGTGTATGAAAATACAAATGTTCCTTTTCTTCCATCCCTCTGTTTCTTTAGAGTAACTTAAGTGGTCATAAAAATATTATTGGTTATGTTGATTCGAGTATAACACCAACAGGAAATGGTGTTTGTGAGGTATTACTATTAATGCCATACTGTAAACATCATATGCTGGCCATGATGAATGCACGGTAGGTTTTTAAATGTATTATTAAATTGTGTTATATTGACCCGCTGTCTTTTTTACAGTTTACAAGTTGGTTTTACCGAACAAGAGGTTTTAACAATATTCTGTGATATTGCTGAAGCAGTTTCCCGACTGCACTATTGTCAAACACCCATTATACATCGGGATTTGAAAGTGGAAAACATTTTGCAAAATGATTCTGGCAACTTTGTATTATGTGATTTTGGTTCGGCCACAGCTAAAATATTAAATCCTCAGCAACATGGTGTTACTGTCGTAGAAGAAGAAATACAAAAATACACTACATTATCGTATAGAGCACCAGAAATGGTAGATCTTTATGGTGGTAAAAGTATCACTACAAAAGCTGATATTTGGGCTTTGGGTTGTTTGCTGTATAAATTATGTTTTTTTAATTTACCGTTTGGCGAAAGTACTCTAGCTATACAAAATGGTACCTTTTCTATACCTGACAATTCTAAATATTCCAAAGGAATGCATCAATTAATTAAATTTATGCTTGAACCGGATGCTGATAAACGTCCTAATATATGGCAAGTTTGTGAAGTAGCATTTCGTTTAGCCGGTAAAGATAATCCTGTACAAAATTTGCATGTAAGTAATTCAATAAAAAATCTTGCCTTTATTGTCACAAGTGTTTTTCCCCATAGAAAACTCCTCCAGTTAATTTTGAACAATTAGCAGTACCTCCATTTGAGTCCGAAGCGAAGCGCATATTATCAGCCGCAGCTGCTGCTGCCAAGGCCGCCAAACCACAATCTGTTAACATTGCAGAGTCTGGCACAAGTGTAGCCCCGCGTCAGAGACCAAAGGGTTCCTCAGCTGCTCATCCTCAAAAATCTTTGGGTTTGGGATTACCTCCTAGTCCTTCGCCACGTAATAATATAACATCGCCACAACCACAACAACCTGTAGTCGAACAATTCCAAGCAATTTTCCCTGCTATAACGCCTTCAATACCACCACCACCGCAACCCGTTGTACCATCCTCAGCTAATAGCGTTCAGCCACAAACACAAACAGATGCCACAACAGAAATATCAAACTCTGCGGCTGGCATGATGCAAGCAAAAACTACTGCTGCTCCGGAAATGTTAAGTAGTCTATTCGAATCATCCGTTTATCCAGATCCTTTTAGTGAAGCTTCACCCACACCCCAACTACAAACTGCCGAATGTGCTGGCACAAGTGATGATGTGCTTAAAAGCACTGCAACTGGCATTACTCCTTTAGATTCTACGACTAAAACAACTGTAACTGCTACAACTACCATTGCTGCGGTTGGTGGTAGTCGTGGAGGTGGAGACAATGCAATTGTTCAATTGCTTTCGCCACCAAAATCTACACACAATAGCAATGCTTCCGGCCACCGTCGTAATGTTAGTGACACATCTGCTTTCAACAAGTGAGTATTAATTACTAATGCGAGTATATGTTTGTTATTTTTTTTAAGCTAATGACATAATATTTATTTTATTTCCATACTATCCCCCTTATTCACAAACAATTTTTAAATTAAAAATGCCTTTTAAAACAAATGTTTTATACAATTTTGTCTGTAAAATGTGTTTTAAATTTAAAATTGTTTTGTGAATACGGGGGTATGCATTTAACACAATACGTCTGAGGAAACACATATAAATAAATATTTATAAAGGAAAATATTTCTTTAGAACTGTTTTAAGCTTGATTATAATGTTTATATAGCTTTTATATTCAATTAAACTGCTTAAAGTCACATTGGATTTTTTTAATTCAGTATATAAGTCTTTCACGTAATAGTAGCAGTTTTAGAAAAACAATAATAAGAATCAATATTCTATATACCTAAATATATTATTTATTTCTTTTTTAATCTAGGCCGCGCAAAGAATTTCGTATAATTGATATTATGGCTACCATATAAATTTCATTCATTTGTATAATTTTTCTATATCATTTATTATTGCTTTACTCTCATTTCATGGCACTTTCAATGCACCACCAAACATTTCTTGGCCTTTTACTACTACTACCCTTATGATCTCTGTATCCAAAAAAAAAAAAAAAAAATTGCCACCACCTACCAAAAGAACCTTTGCCAATGAGACCTCACAATTTCTAGCACCTTATGATCAATCTGTTAAAAGTCGAAGTGGTAATTCATCCACTGGCAGTGGTGGTGATACTGGCTTAACAAGCAATAATTATGGTGGTTCTAATCCGGGTTTATTTGCTCCTCCTACCACCCAATCTTCGGTTTCAAATGCCGAACTTACTACAACACAAACATCACAAATGAGTCGTGCCGGCGGTATGGGAATTGGAGGAGTTGGGGAGACTATAGCTGCACGTGTCGATACATGGAATCCATTTGAAGATCAACCTTTCGGTCAAATGACCGAAGATCATATTTTTGAGGCGGAATTTGATAAAATACGTCAGAGAGGAAGTCAAGGGAGTAAGTACAAATATAAGTCAATTCAAAAATGTTCACAAAGGAAATGTTAAATGATTTTTTTTTTTCTTTTAATTTTTATTACCCAAAATTTTTTCTAGCCTTTTTAGATAAACAAATTTTTAATTGAAAAATAATTTTTAGAAAAATTTTTTAACGAAATAAATTTTGTCAGTCGATTTTTTTTAACTTATCAAGATTTGGTTTAAAAAAATTTCGAATAATTGTATTTTTTAAATATTTTAAAAAAAAAAATAAATGAAAATAAAAAATTAAAAAAAAAATGTGTAAAAAAAAATAAATAAATGAAAAAAATCAATTAAAGAAATTTTGTGAAAAAAATTTTAGTTCAAAAATTTTATTCGAAAATTTCGACCAATTTTATTTTTCAGAAAAAGTTCATTTTCATTAAAAGTTATCTCTTAAAAAAGCTTGTAAAAACATTAACTTTTAATACATATTTTTTCTTTTCCAGGCATAACAGCAAAATCAGCCTCCACCACTTCAACTCTAACACCAACTGAAACAAATTACATGGCTGCAACACCTGGTTCTGTTAATACCAATACTTCACAAACGGCTTCAACATCTGTTTTACCACCTCCTAGTTTAGTTACTGGAAATGCTGCAATAACACCATCAATACCTGAGGATCCATTTGGTTCCGCACCATTTAGTTTGCCACCTGGCTTAAGAGAAAAAGCAGCATCTTTACGCAAAACCGGAGGTAAAGCATAAATTTTATTATTATTTTTATTTTTTGAATATTTTACTAAATATACTATTAATCTGCCTATAAACCTCCTAATAATCCCTTACAAAAACCAAAGCCCCTCCGTGCAAGATTTAAAAAGATGCATAACACTTAAAATATGTTTATCGTAGAGTTTTCCTATACAAGTGTTATGAATTTTTGAAAGTTTTGCATATTGTGTCCATTAGTGTAATTGCTAAATTGCTTACTTTTATCCGTACTTTGGTTTTTCAATTTTACGTTTTCTTTTCATTTTGTTCTTGTTACAAAATATTTTTTTAACCCCAACCTCAAAGACCCATGTCCCAGTTGTTGTATTTTTCTTGCTACTTTTTTAATTTTATATTACCAAAAACCAAAAAAAATATATTAAAACGAAAACGTTTTTTATTCTTTTTTTTCTTCTTAATCTTCTTCATGATTTGTTTTCGTTCAAAAGATGAAAATCAATTAGATAATAAATCTTAAATACATACATACACATCCTCTTTATACAAAATAGTATAAATAATAATAATAACAAAATCTATTATTTTAAACATATAATAAATACATAATTAACTTATTGTGGTTCTTACCAAAACTAATCTATAAAAAAATATGAAATAATTACAAAAAAGTTTAAACTAACCAATATTAAAAGAAAAGAAAATATTTCAACCACACACATGTGTCTCTTTCATCAATCCCACACTAAATCCACACAATTCAATTTAACTCTTACAACAAAATAGTGGTGGTTTTACACATTATTGGTTTTTTTATAGTTTATAATTACAATTTTATTTATTTTTTTTTTTTTTTTTTTTTGTTTATTTTATATGCTGATAATATTGTAAAATATTTTATTATTTTAATAAAAACAAATTTGGTTGTGGTTTTAGCTAACAATTAAAAAGAAAAGTATACAAATTAATTTTTATTTTTTTAATTTGACATCTATAACAAAAATCTTGTAAACTATATTTATGTGCGTTGTCAAACTAAAAGTATTTTTATTTAAAAAATAATTATATTTTGCATATCATTGTACAAACAAACAAAATCATTAAACAATTCTATGTAATTAAAGAACGTAGCACAATTTATTTAAATATATAACTACATAAACTACAATTATTTTAAGTTTTTGTATAATTACATTATTAGAAAAATTATATAGATTTTTTTTCATAAAATAATTATGAAAATTATGTATATTAATATATAAATTACACTATTTTTCAAATTATTATTTTTATAAAAATTCAATTTTAAACAAAAATTGCAATAAAGTTTTGTGAAAATATAAATCAAATTAAAGAAAAAACAAATGAAGTGATTTAAAAAATGTATATAAAAAATCAATTATAATATTTCTTTTTTTTTTTAATTTTCAAATACCTATAGTACGAAACCAAAAATTTTGAAAAAAAAACACTTATTTGATCTTTTTGTTTACTAGATATTCGGATTTTAAGTTTTAGTATGTATAGATGGTTTCCTGCTAAATTCTTTAATAATTAAAAAACTGTTAAATCACACTAGAAAAATTGTAATTGACTTTCTGAAATTAAAGTGCAATATGCACAATTAAAAAGTGGAAAAATGGAGAGTATACACTAATTCCCAATTTAATTTATAAAATGTTGGGAAATTTTATTTATAGTCTTTGTCTTTAAAAAATTTACCCCCTTAATTTGTAAATCGCTTCACTTCTGAAAAATTTTCCATTCAAATTTTTCAAAAACAAAAACAATTTATATGAACAATTTTTTAAAGCGAAGGAAAGTATTTTACAAAATTAGCCCTTAGTTAAAAATGAAGAGTTTTTAAATTTGTATCTTTTTTTAATTATACCTTTTTATTTGGTACTTATTTGTAAAAATTGGTATTTCAAGAATGTTTTTACTTTTTTGGTAAATTTGTAACTTTTTAAACTGGTATTTATTTTTTTTTTTACTTTTTTTAAAATTGTTACTTTTTTGCAAATTGTTTTTTTTTTTTATTAAAATTTTGCACGTTTTTGGAAAATTTTTACATATTTGAAAAATTAGTACTTTTATGAAAAATATTTTATATAAAAGGAAGACGGTATTGAGTTTGTCATTCCATTTGTAACATATCGTAATATTTGTCTAAGATCCCATAAAGTATATTCCGTCCGTCCGTTGAAATCACGATAATGCTCGGGGCGGATCACCGAAATGGATGATATAAAAAGTTTTCTCTTTGATAAGGTTTTTTTTTTTTGTATTGAAAATGCGTAAAATCGGTTCGTAAACAAAAAATTTATGGCAAAACAAAAAAAGCTATAAAAAATCGGTGTCCGCCGTAACTCCGGTTCATATATTTTTGGCAATATCACTTAAACGCGTTATTCTAGATTGAAACAAATTTACACAACGGTGTTTTATTAATATAGAATATAGTCTAAAAAAAAAGATTTGATCAGTATGGATCTAAATATTTTTAGAGCCTACAAGTCATAAAAACGAAACAAAAGCATGTAAGAAAACGAAATTTTGTACAAGTAATTTAAAGATAAAAACCAAAAAATAGACCGCTATATTTTTCGATCGGAGCAAGGGAAATGGTACAAACACATATAAAGCAATTATTATTTATCGCATATGTAAAGAACTATAAAGTATCAAAAACCACTTAAACTATGATGCAAAATTTGGGATAATAACTAAGTAAGCAAAACAATTCAAAACACAACAAATTGTATCTACCTACTTAAAAAAATCGTGGAAAACGAAGTTTTTTTCATGTTTTTTTTTTTTTTTTTTTTTTGTTTGACTAAACCATTTTTTTGAAATATTCTTGGATAACCGCGAATTTATTTATTTTTTTGAATTTAAGATTTGAATAACATATTATTAAAGATTTAAGCTATTATATAGTCTATAAAATTGCGTGAATAATATTTTTTACATTTTCGTACGCAAACTTATAATTTTTTATTTTACTATTGAATAATTTTTCTATTTTCATAATATTAAAAGTTACTCTTTAATTTTGTCCACGACTTTTTGCCAAAAATTTCATTAAAGTTTATACTTTTTGCTCACTACTTTGTTAATCGTCAAAGTATTAAAACAAATTTTATTAAATAATTAAAAAAAGTTCCTTGATATTTTGTTAACAAAATTATATTTGTAAAAATTTATTTAAAATATTAATTATGACAAGAATTAAAACTATCAAAAAGCTCTATAAAATATACATAAATAAAGCAATAAAACACTTTTAGTATGAGAATTGATTATAATAAGGAGAATGAGAATGAATTGAAATTAGTTATTCAAAAACATAAGATTACAAATATTTTTGCTATAATAACTATATTCTTATTATATATTACAAAATTATATAAATATTATTAAAACGTACATATATATTTTCAATTAAAATCTATACATACTGTATATTTATATAATTACTTATGTATTATATATAACCAAAATATAATAATAAATTAAAAAATGGCCACAATAAGTTTTATTTAAGAAAAAAATTAATTAAATAAAATACAATAATAAATTATAAATAATTTTTGATGATATGTTGAATATATACATATATTCTCCAATTAAAAAAGATTACAAGAATGATTGAATAAATATTTAGCTTAAGAAAAAAATGAAATGTATGCATATTATAAACAAATATTATATTTCACTAAATAAATTACAAATTATATTTATGAAAAACTTAAAAACCAAAAAAATGTATAACATAATTAATTTTTACTTTTATTCAAGTCTTAAAACAAATATGCTAAATATTTGGATTTGTTTCCTACCGTTAGTGATCTTTTTTGTTTATACAAATATTGTACTTTCAAAATTATTATTTTTTTTTGTTATTGTTGCTTTTATTTATAAATTTTTTAAATATATGTTTTATTTATTTTTTTAATTGGTCTTAAAATTGTACAATATTATTTTATTTTTAAATTATTTATAATTTTAAGTTTTATTTTTTCTGTTTGTTCTGTTCTGGTTTGTCATTAACCATAAAGAGTCCTTTTCAAAATAATAAACGTCCAAACTTATTTTTGTCCTTTATGTTATATATCTCAGTGCTTTCTTCAATTCCATGGTACATACATTTTATTCTTTACCATCTCCCCAGGTTTATTTTTTGTTTAATAATTTATGTTTATTACAATTTTTAGCACTTAAATTTTAATGTCTGGTAATAAATGATTTCATTATGTGGCAAATATATTGCACAATTCATCGTGAAAACACAAATTCATTAAACATATGTTAAATAACATTGTTATCTAACAAATATTTATTTATCCTCATAACACCTTATCAAACAAATAACTACGACTTTAACTAACAAATATTATTTTTAATATTATACTACTTTTCACTAGAATTAAACTCGAAAGGTTTCACAATTTGTTGTTCTGAAAAAAAAGAGTTTTAAAATCGAAAAGCAATAACTATTAAATTTATAGTAAATTAAGAATTATTTCCAAAAGATTTTGAATCAAGTGTTGGTGGTGTATTTGTCATTATCGATGTTATTGTCAATAAGTAAGAAAAATTCTGAATTATATATATATATATATATATATATATATATATATATAATAAATAAAATGGGTTATCGTAAAAAGATTTGAAGATTTAAATATTTAAGATACTGGGAACATTGAAAATTGGTAGCATTATACATATAACAGACTTGCAATAGAAATTAGAAATTCTTCAACTTCTCTTTCCTTTACAAATTAACCGCACAATCTATTAATACCTATTATTTAATCGCGCTAACACTCATATTTACATAATCATCCAATCCCAATCCACCCACTCTCACCCATCACAGTGTCTCAGTTCCCTCTCCCTCACGTACATTCAAACATACTTACACAATTTTCAGTTCATTTCTTTTTTATCACATAAAAGAACTTAATTTTCTTTAACAGCTAAATACTTTTTGGGAAACACCAACAACAACAGTATTACAAATTCAACAGCAACAACAATTTTAACAAACCCCAATAGTGGTACTTACTATGGTGGTGGTACCACTTCATCAACATCCTCCAAATGGCTTCTGTCACCCACATTAGAAGTTTCAAGCGAAGAGAAGACTTCGCTAATAAATAATTTAAAAACCGACTCAGAAGGTGGCGGTAATGTTGGAGATGGTGGTAGTGGTTTACTGATGCAAGACCAAGATGATGCTTTAGTTAACTTAAGTGGTGCCTCGATTGCTTTAGCATCAGGTGGTTTTGTTAAACTACCACTGGAAGATCGCAATAAATATGAAAAATTACGCAGCAATGATCAAGCCACATCTGATGATTCAGATTCGGAATTTTTTCAAGAGGATTATACTACTGGCATAACCACATCCAAGAAGGCAATCTTTAAACAGATTGTTGCTAATAATATACCCGATACTATACATAAAATTCAACAGGCAGCCTATCACAAAGTGGACAAGACACAAATTAAAGTACCCATTGTTAAAAAACTAAGAGAAAAAACCACAACTAAAAGACCCTCATCTGCCGCTCAGCAAGCGGCCCAACAAGTAAATGCAGCTTTGGAAAAGCATGAAAAACAACAGCAACAAGCAGCTGAAATAGCAGCTGCAGTTGCTGCAGCCGATGAAGCAAACAAAGAGAATGAAGATGCTGATTCAATTGGTTCAGCCTCAGATTTACGTGCCGAAGATGATGATTTCTTTGATGAGAATCAAATGAATACCGTTTCAAGAGGTAATGCCAAGTTGAAACGACCCGATATGGATGGCATAAGTGAGAGTGTTAAGACATGTAATTCATCGGCCTATCATGCCGAGTGTGAATCGGTGACAACGCACGAAGATGACATTAGTCGTGTTGTGGTTAAAGTGCGTATGCGTAAAAAAGATCGTATTGCCGCTTTACAAGCTGCGTATAATGAAGCAAACGCAGTGAACGTGGCTAGTGCTGGCGGTAATCTGGTTGGCGAAGAATGTGAGCTAAGCCCTACGTCTAGTGAATTCATGAATAAATTAGGCGATAAACCTTTACTTCTCGATGATGAGTTGGCCTATAACTCGGCTGACTCAAGCGACTCAAATAACAAAACTTCTAGTTCTGATGATTCCATACCACACAATACTCTTGATATGCCTGATTCTAATAAAGTGGTAAAAGTCCAGCAGACAGAGGAAGCAGATGAATTGGATGTTTTTGCTATGGCTCCATTCAAAATGCCAGAAGGTTTGCCTTTAAAAGCTAAATTAGAAACAAAAATCTCTTCCAGAAAGATATCAACAGAACAGAGAGTTAATGTAAAACCATCTTTAAATCAAACAACTGAAATATGGACATCTACACCTGTTAAAAATATAAAGACCACATTTTCTGATTTTCACATAAGCACTCCAGCAGCCCCATTAACAGCTTCAGTAAATACTGATCAATCCACTCAACTTCATACAGTATTGGATGAGTTCAATGAGCCTGTCTTTAATCCCTTTGTAAATCCGATAAAGCCTAAGCCACAACAAGAACTGCAGCAGCACCATCAAAAACCTCTACAAAATGATAAAGTAACACACCAACAACACATACAAAGTTCGTCTCACTATGGCCTGGTAACAGTTATCTCAACAAACGCATCTGAAATCTCTGTTCCAATAGCAGCAGCATCTTCTTCAACCACATCATTGACGGCGACCACAACCACATCGACATCAGAACAGCGAGATTTATTCGATTCTGAGCCGTTTCCTCAGGTAATTAGTAAATGTATTAATAATGTCAAACCAGATATAGTTAGTTGTCAAAAAGTCTACAAAAATCATAACGTTGTACACGTTAAAACTACCGCTTCCACCTCAACGACATACACGACACCCCCAAAACACGAATCTACTAGACCTCAACTTGTAACTGTTAATCATTCTATTATAATCAATAAAACACCTGAACCGACATATTCCACACCACCTCAACAACAACAAAATTCTAAAATTAATTTTTCAAACCAAAAAACGAATGTGAATGTTACTCCTTTGGCTACTTATGTTAATGTGCCGCCATTACCGACTTCTGCTACTACTAAAATTCCTAAAACACAAATTGTGAATGTTATACCCCCTCCTACAGCCTTATCAGCAGCAGATAGATCAAACAATTCCCAAGTTGTCAAAACTTCTTTGAATGCCCCTTCAAGCTCCTCAGTGCTAGGAAAGTCAATGATGACTACAAATTTGAACACAGCTATTGTTAATTGTCAAGCATTACCTTCTCACTTGTGTGCTTCCCCTGGTAGTGAACAATCTATGTTTCCAATAGCTGATAATGCTTTTGTACAACTTTCTCAAGAACGTTGCTCGGACTTTACGCCAGACGATGAAGAGGAGCCAGTTGTTTTGCATACTAAACATAATGCCGACCTGGATTCAACAAAAGCATCAATCTCCTCTAGCAGTCTTTCAATAACAAACACACCAGCGGCGGCAACAGCACCACCACCCCCAGCCATAAAACATAAAGAAAAAAAGAGCCATTTAGGTGTAAGAACTCTGCCGGCAAAATTGTCACAAAAAGTAAAGGGAAATTCTTATAAAAAAGTTTCAAGTGATCACCATCACTCGCAATCTTCTACATCCAATATTGGCCTTACAACATCTGCTTTAGCCTCATCATCGTCGTCTTTAAGTATGTGTCCACCCAAACAGAAACACCAACGTTCCAAATACAAAACACATACCGATGAATTCGATGACGAAGAAGACTATGAAAATATGTTATCATCATCCAACACGGCTAACAGTACTAGCAACAATACTATGACACAAAAACATTCAAAATCCTTTTCGGGCAAATCTTTTGGCAACTCTTCTTTCCAATCGAATTCTATAAAGAATTCGGTTAAAACCGGCTTCAGTAACATGTCATTTGAAGACTTTCCATCCGATCAAGAAATGGAAGCCGGCGGACGTATGACTCAGGCCCCCGCATTACCCTTTGAAGTTGTACGCAATGAAAAGGCTCTATTGGAGGCCGAAAAGAAATTTGGTTCTCTTAAAAGACGTAATAATCTATTCTCCTAGAAAAGAATTAAACCAGTGACTAAAAAGTCATTGAAAAAGGAATTTAAACAAATCCTTCAGAAAGTATTAAAGTCGTCGTCCTCTTCGTCCGTTTCGGCAAATACTAAGTAAAATAATGTGGTTAATCGTTCCTCAATCAATTAGTCAATTATGTATTTATTATGGTGCTCTAGATGCTTAAGTTGGATCTGTTAAACTTGTAATTGAAATTTTAATTTTAAAAAATTTCTCTAACAAAATTTTAATCTGTAATCTTTTACATCTACTTTTTCAATTATTTTCAATTTATTTTCAGATTTAAGAAGTAATCCGATTTTGTAACTTTAGAGGACCATAATATTTTTCAAAATTTTGGTTTCCTCGATATTAATTTCAATATATGTATATATATATATATATATATATATATATATATATAGCATATATATACATATATATATATATATATATATATATATATATATATATATATATATATATATATGCTTATCCACCAATAATATCTTTTGTGATTAAAAATATTTACGTTTGAATTGGGAAATTTAGTTTTTTTGACTTGACATTTTTTGGTTTTTCTCAAATAAATTCCGTAATATAGGAGTTAAATTTTCTTTAAAATATCCTAAGATTACAAATACTAGCTATGAAAAATTTTCAAAGTTATATTGAGTACGAAAAAGTTGTTTTTTTTAGAAATATATAGTCTAATTCTTTCATTTTTTCTCCAAATTTATTTAATGAAAGATATGTTTTCACATATTTCAAGACAAGGCTTCAGAAATTAATAAAAAAGAAATTTTTATTTGATTAAGGGTTGCACTCTACATCGAGCATTTGTCGAAAATGGTGGAACTTAGAACAAAATTTCAAACTCATCGTGCTAGAAAAAAAGTTCAAATCTAAAAAATAGTTTTAATAATTACATATCAAAAAATGTCAAAAATGTAGACAGGATAGTATATTTTATGAAAACAGTCAAATTTTTAGAAACATATTTATCAAGTGCACAAAATACATTACAATCTTTTCGTGTACCAAAAATCATTTTAATAGCTTTAGCGAATTATCTTTTTTCCATTTTCTAATTTTCAAATCTAAACAAATTTTTCTTAAAAATTATAAATAATAAATTTAAAAATTTATAAGCAAAACATCTTTCAACTTTTAAGTATGCAAAAAATATAAACATAATATAAAAATACCTATCCAATGATATACATATTATATACACACGATTTCAATCCAGATATTACGGCCAAAATTGTTAAAAAATTTACATCTATGTGCATATGTCACAAAGAATTAAGTTCAGTAAAGAGTACTCATAAATGTGTGCGTGTATGCGTGTGCACATACAAACAAATACATAGTGCATTTTTCAAATTTTGCAACGTACTTTAAAATTGGAAGGTTTTCCTAAAAAAATTTTAATTTATATTATAGTAGAATCGTTTGCTAAAATTGTAATATATACAATAGGAAGAGCCAAACAAAATTTTGTAAAATATCACCTATGATTAATGAAAAGTAAAAAATCATTTCCCATTAAAAAAAAAATAGGAAATGTTTTATATAGTTGTTACGTAATTTTTTTTTTTAACTTTTAGATTAGTTAAAAAAATTCACTCATATATTATGGAAATTATTTGAGAAAAAGCAGAAAAAGTCAAGGCAAAAAAATGAGATTTTCAAATTCAAACGCTAATATATTTCTAATCATAGTATATATCCTGCATTGTAAGCATCTCGTCAAACTCTTTACAAAGGTTTTTTAAGCTTTGAAATCGTACTTTATTTGTAGAAGTTATGATTTTTTGAAACTTTTTCATAATCGAAGTGGTCAACTTTGACACCCTTTAGCTTATCTGGTATTATTACATGATAACTACGACATGATTTTTCTGAAAGCTTGGGTTCTCTTCTGCCACTCTCCCACACTTTTCAGCCCCACTGCAACAGTTGCAAATTGTAAAATTAAACTTTTTTCTAAAGATTAATTTGATAGTTTAATTTCGAATCTTGACGCATAATTCGTAGAAATTCGAATTTTTTTTATTTTCAATACGCATTGCAAAGTAACATTCTTAGACTTTGACAACTTTTAGCATCCAATATATATACATATGTGTCATTAATTAAAAGAAAAACAATACATTCCAAAGTGATGATTTTGAAGCAATTATACAGTATTTTACAAACTTTAAAATCTCTATAAAATCTACTTATAAGGAAATTTTATAAGGAACAATAGCAACAGATGAAGACTCAAAATCAACCCAATTATACGTTCATGAGTTTAAAAAATTCTCCCCTCTCTCCCTCTGCAAGACTGAACAAATTACTTTTTTCCTCCAAAAAGTGTTGTTGTGTTGGCGCTGAATTATTTCTTTTCAGTTTGAAAGAAATTAAAATAGATCAATTCTAAAATAAAACCTACGATTAATATGCCTTTAGAATTAAATTGTAATTTACAGAAATACAAACAAGTAAAATCATATACACACACAAATCCTAACCTTAAAACAATTATACTCAAAAAGCTTTTAGAAGACAAATAAAAAACAAAAAAAAAATAATAAATAATATATATATGTAATAAAAATTAATATATATTTATACAAAATTATATAAAAAATAAGTATGTATACAAAAATACTTAATTTAACTAATTCAATTTAAATAATATGGCAAAGCATTTTGGTTTGTTTTTATATATAATTTTTTTTTCTTATTTTAATTATTTCCAAATATCATTACAGTATGGATAGAAAGAAGCCTTAAAATACACTAAAATATACAACTACTTATGCTTAAAATATACAGAACATAAACTCTCAATTTTATACAGACTTTTATACCAGAATTATTATAAAGCCTTTTAGAGCATTATTTTTTTATGAAAATAATGAAGAAAACAAATTTTATGTTTTTATAACTTAAGAATCCAATTTATTTGTATAAAAAAATCAACTAACAGTTTGATAAGATTTCACATCAATATTATTTAATTTCAAACTAACAAAATAATTGTTTAAATCAATTTAAAATTCGAGCCTATTAAATTGTCGAAATTATAGATAAAAAAGACAGACTATTTTGAATAATTTCTTTTTTTATTATTATCTTAATACCCATAGAAACATACTTTTATTGTTGAATTTATATTATTAATAGACGTAAGAAACCGAAAATATTATCCTAAACATATTATATAACATTTATTTAAATTTAAGTACACATTATATTATATTATATTATATTATATTATATTATATTATATTATATTATATTATATTTAATATTTAATCATGCGTCTGTATATCAATATGAATTTATTATTGCTTTTATAGTGCTGCTTTTATTTAACATAAAAAAATTTTATAAAATTCCATTAATAATTATCTTTTGGAATATATATATATATATATATATATATATATATATATATATATTTATATATATTTATTTTTTTCATAATTTAGTTCATTATTACTTTACTATAAAATTAATTGTTAATAACAGAGTCCCTATATAAAAAAATCTAACCAAAGTTTTTAATTTATTATTGTTTTTTGATCCATTTAATAATTGGTTTTTTTATTTGTTATTTTTGTATTTTATTCATTTATTATTTTTTTAATTAACATAACAATTTATATTACATAATAAAACCTAAAATATATACATACAATATTTATGAATAAAAAAGAATAAAGTAAAAATTGTTTAATAATGTGACACTGAAGATAAATAAATATTACATTTGTTTTATTAATTGATTTTTTAAGATCTTAAAAAAGTAGGTATCCAAATATTATTACACTTTAAAATAGCGTAGTTTTGGTTCCAAATTAAATCTTTTTGTATATAATTAAGAATTACGTCAGCTAGACAAGGAATTTTATTTTATATTCTTAAAGCAACATTTATTTTGGAGAAAAAAGAGTGTACACACTTTTTTGACAAAAAAAAAAAAAAATATTTTTGCAATTTTCAGTTTCAAAATCTTTTTTGTTTTTTGTACTTCAAATTTCTTTTATTCAATAGATAATGTTGTTCCCAAACTAAAAAAATTTGCAAAATCGAATGAAAATATTGAGCTATATATTGAAATATTGGACCAAGGTTTAGCAAATTTAAATAATGAAATTTCAAATTCAAATAACTTAAGAGAAAAAAGGGTTAAATAGCATATTTAAGCATAATTTATGACGGAGGTACGCCATTTTGGATCCCAATAGCTCCCCTCCTGAGGGGTCTGTGGGTTATCCAAGTAATCACAATTTTTTATTATTTTTTCAATGGAGGCTTATTTAAAGAACTACGACTAATTTTATGTTTTTCATATAAAATATCCAAATGATCACAGATTTTCATTATTTTCTCAGTTGGAAACTTATTTAATGAACTAGTCAATTTTATGTTTTTATGGTTGCTTATTTAAGGAACTATGACTAATTTTATGTTTTTCATATAGCAAATATTCAAGTGATCACAGATTTTCATTATTTTTTCAATATAAAGCTTATTTAATTAACTAGAGCCTATTTTAGATTTTTCGTATAAAATATACAAATGATTACAGATTTTCATTATTTTTTCAATTGGAAGCTTATTTCAAGAACTAGAGCCAATTTTAATCTTCATATAGAAAATATACAAGTGATCACAGATTTTCATTATTTTCTCAATTAGAGACTTATTTAAAGAACTAGAGCAAAT
The DNA here is from genome assembly GCA_932274085.1 of Protocalliphora azurea. NCBI lineage: Eukaryota > Metazoa > Arthropoda > Insecta > Diptera > Calliphoridae > Protocalliphora > Protocalliphora azurea. The sequence goes on from OW026520.1 coordinate 155,384,677, forward strand.
TTTAGGCTTCATATAGAAAATATACAAGTGATCACAGATTATCATTATTATTTTTTTTTTTTTATTGGAGGCTTATTTAAGGAACTAGAGCCAATTTTATGTTTCATATAGAAAATATCCAAGCGATCACAGATTTTCATTATTGGCTCTAGTTTCTTAAAAACGAGAAAATACTGAAAATCTGTTATCAGTTGGATATTAGTTATATGAAACCTAAAATTGACTCTAGTTCTTTAAATAAGTCTCTAATTGAAAAAAAAAAAATAAAATTTTTCTTAATTGGAACTAATTTTACGGCTTTTTTTGTTTTGCTTTTTATATATTTTTATATGATATTTTTTGTGTAGATATATTTTGGATAAGTACATTTTAATTCAATAAAAAATATAATAAAAAATAACATCAGATTTTTGAATGGTTACGGCCTTTTGCATTTCAGATGACAGTATATAAATGTCTCTTTGAAATATGTACATATTTTTAGTGATAAAAAAATAATATCACTATTGTATAATATAAATTGCTTTTTAATACGTTTTTTTAAATTATATAGATTATATTTAAAGTGTAAAATATTAGTTGAAAGATAATGAATAAAATCAGATTTAACATTTTTTAATTAACAGCAAAAACACAAGTTATACGAAAATTTTTTTGCAAGTACCCAGCTGTTCAATTTGCCGGTTTCTTTTGAATGTTTTTCCCCTTTTTATTAAGTTATTGCTTTCTTTTATGTATTTCTCTTCTTCTTTTCAATGTTTTTTTCTTTACCTTGACATTTGCTTTTGTTTTCTTCTTTGCTGGAAGTAGAAGTAATAAGGAATTCCTTTGGAGAACTTTACTTTTACTAACACAGCAACTTTTTTGCAAAAGCTAAAATTGTTTATATGCACGATAATAAAAAATTATATATTACAGACTATAATTAATAAAACTGTCGGAGTTTAACAACAAAGTATTTGTCATTTCTTGGTGGAGAAAGAGAATTACAAGACCGCAACTAATATACAATAAAAAATATATACAAGGCTTAAATATAAATCATTAGACAACCATTGACTTTATTTTTGCAAAACACAAGATATAAATAAGTAAAAAAAATATATTTTTACATGTTTATGAAAAAGGGTTTATTACGTTTTAATCCTTTGATTTTTACAGTTAATAGTATTTGAATGATTTAATACGCAGTGAATACAGACAAAATGGATTTGATAAAATCACGTGTCTTAGTTAAATGTGGCGGATTTTCCACACATTTGGCTACTCATTTAGGTGAACGCATCGATGGCGATCCCTTATGGAGTTCAAGATTTGATTTGATTAATCCCACTGCCGTAGTGCAAACTCATTTGGATTTTTTGGAAAGTAAGTAGGATTATAAAAAAATAAATCATGTGTTTGCTACTTTAAAAACTAATAAATTTCCTCGTTTAAATAGATGGTGCACAAATTATTTTGTCCAACACCTATCAGTCAAGTGTTGAAGGCTTTATGAAACATTTAAAACTCACCAGAGAAGATGCCGTACAATTAATGCGCAAAAGTGTACAACTTGCCAAAGAAGCTCGCGATAAATATATTGAAAGTGTTAAAAAAGCAAATGGCACACTGGAAGCTGGTCTACCTTTAGTATTAGGATCCGTTGGTCCATATGGAGCTATGCTACATGATGGCTCCGAATACAATGGTTCGTACACTGATAAAGTAACTAAAGAAGAAATACAAAATTGGCATCGTATTCGCATTAATGCTTTATTGGACGAAGATGTAAATGGTTTAGCCATAGAAACTATACCGTGTCCTAAAGAGGCTGAAGCTGTTACTGAAATGTTGTTAAAGGATTATCCTAAAGTACAATTTTGGGTATCATTTCAATGTAAAGATGAATTGCATTTAGCTCATGGTGAAAATTTTGCTAATGCTGCCAAATCTATATGGGAAATGATAAAGAAATCAAACGCCAGAGATAGATTCTTTGGTATTGGGGTCAATTGTGTTAATCCCAAGGTAAATTGAGTTTAATACGATCGAAATAATTATACAAAAATATTTTTAATTTTAATTTTAAAGTTTGTGGGTCCTCTTTTTAAATCACTGCACGTTTTATTAGAAGATAAGGATTTGCCACCTTTAGTGGTGTATAGTAATCGTGGCGAAACTTTCGACTTGGAAAAAGATGAATGGGTAGGTCAAGATAAATGTGTGCCCTTGGAGACTTATGTACCCGAATGGATATGTTTAGGTGCCAGAGTAATTGGTGGTTGTTGTCGCGTTTATCCAGCCGATATACTTAATATACGCAAGTGCATTGATAGCTTGGGTAATAATAATATTTAATTCTTATTGATATAAAATTAAATAAAAAATATATGTATGTACTTTACGAAAATATTTAAATTTGTTTGCAAATAATTGTTTTATTTTTTAGTTATTTCAAAAATTTTATAAGGTAATTAAACGGAACTACTATTTTTTGATAAATTTTTAATAATAAAAATGCAGAGATTGTATCAAATCGAGGAAATCTAATAATTCAAATAACAATTTCTGTTGCCTACTGAACAAAGAAATTAAACCTTAAAACAATATTTGTTTTTTATTCAATATGTAAACAAAATCTATGCCTCTGTTGTCTAGGGTTATCATTAATTATTATTAAACGAAAGTACAATGTTTTCCTATTATTTGGAATATTTCAATGACATAAAGTTATGTTATATTTTTAACATATGTACTTATATTTGTATTTATGCATATTTATATATGTATAACATTTAATTATTTTGGTATATGATATCTCTAAAAAAAGCCCAGCAACAAAAATTAATTATCTAAAAATATGGCGAAAATACCACATAAAAAATTTATGATTAATTTGTATATTAGTACTCAAATAAACTTATGTATGATTATAATAAACAAGTAAACAAAAAATTTAAGCTTAAAAACTATATAAAACTGTAATCACTTTCGCTTAGTAGATAGTCTACGTGTACAAATCTATCAACCCATTTCAGTTATATATATATATATATATATATATATATATATATATATATATATATATATTAAATAAAGTGGATTAAAATAGGAAATTCATTCATAAGGAAAAATATTGTTTGATTGTGTACTGTGGTGTAGAATGAATGTCTTATTTTCCTTTTCGAACCTGATTTTGGAATTATTAAAGTAAAAAGTGATATTAAAAGCAAAAGTTCTCCGGTGTTTTTCTTAATTTTTGCAAATTAATTGGACATTAAAAACTGTACAATTCCTACTCTTTTTCAAAAATAGATAGTATATACTATATGACGTTTAAATTGTTATTTGAAAATGTAGAATATTTAAAAAAGATCAATGCGGTTAAGTCTATATATTTTCTTTAGAATAGAAAACAAAGTTATTTATTTTTTTTATTTATAAATCAAAAACTTAAGCATTTTCTCTTCTAATAACAACAAACATTGCACCCACCAACCATCATTTTATAAACATTTACGAACTTTCCTTTTCTGACGATAAATATTAGTACAATAAATGTATCTTACATTTTATTAAAAAGGTGAAGTCCCAAACAACATTAAATACGTTTCTATTTTTTAAAAGTTAACGTATGAAATTATATCCGTTAAAGTGTTTAGCCTCTTTAAGGCTAAATCTATCCTTTTTATTTTGCATGTAGCATCAAAATTTAGATTTTAGCTTCTAGTTTTCTTTCTAGCATTTTTTGATTCTTAAAATGGTCTTAAAAAGGCTAAAATTTTAACACCTCAACAAAGAATAAGAATATTTCTTATTTGCTTTTAATATATTTTTTTTTACAGAATCGCGCATTTAAGATTTTTTTTATTAATTCGAAAAAAAATCGAGATTAAAAACTTAAATTTTATATGTGTAAATAATTCAAAATTGTATGAGGAATTTCAAAAATTTGGAAAATTTTGTTTAGAAATACCTATTTATTTACTTATTTAATTATTTTTTTCTGAGACGAACGTCGATTTGTGGTTGAAAGTACTTAGGCTCGCGTTAATCATTTTTATCAATTAGCGCAAAAGTTGTGAAGGTTTAAGATTGAAACTTAAAAAAATCTTAAAAAGAGGTATTACCGCATCTTTAATATGTACATATTGATGTAGATACACAGAAAAAAATAATTTTATTTTTTGCACAATTTTGTAAATTGCAAAAAATTATTATTGATCAAAAATCTCAAAAAACTATAAAGAATATTTTTTCGGATATATTTTTGACATTTTTGCCGAAAAAGTTAAATTAATATCAGTACTGGTTTAAGAAATATAGTCGTTTAAAACTTATACTTGTGATTATATCCTTTACATAAAGCGTGATTTTACTTTTTTAAGTGGATTTTCACAAAATATCAAACATATATCTTATTTAATGATAAGTTTTACATCGAAATATTTTTATATTTATATTTAAAAAGTATAAACTTTAAAGCGAAATTTATATTTAAGGAGGCTCTTTGAGTTTATGAAATTATTTTTTGGTCCATAAAATGATAAATACTTAAGAATTTTGACCTCCACTAGATTTTAGTATCAAGCAATTAAAGTAATTTACATTTCGCGGTAATTGTCAGGAAGCCAAATGTGTTTGAATATGAATGCCGCTGTAAAAGATGTTTCTTTATTTATTATTATTATTTTTTTTTTTTTTTTTCATATTTCCAATTTAAGCCATCAAGACAATTTCCTATAGATATTTTTCGAAGATCTGAAGTCATATCTTATATTTAAAAAATGGCGAAAAAATTGGAAATTTGGTGAAAATATTTAAAATTATATAAAATTTTTAAGCGCCCATTTCACTTGAAGTTGATATTTATTAAAAAATTCGAATTATGCTGCATTTCAAACAATTTCAATAAAAGTTGTAGTTGTTAGTAGCGAAAAACTTACATTTTTCTAATATTTAAACTAATTATATAGAAATTTGTGAAGATTCTATTCCGCGTCTGGTTTTCTGACATCAACGAAATATATCTCAAACTGATGAAAAACACTTCATCTTTTAAATTATATTCTGTAACTTTAATTTCACTTATGTGCGCGAATTTTCTATCAAAAAAAAAAACTGCGACATTTAAAAATCTTAAATTTTTGATATAATTTTTTATTACCGCATAATTTTTTACCAGTTATACAACATATGAATTTCCTAAGTCTTGCCTCCCGACTGGTTAATAGTTTGAGTTTAAAAGATATAAATTATAAGTGCAAAACTAAAGTAAATCAAAAATCTTGGAAATTTTTTATTAGTTTTCATTTTTTTTTTTTAAATTTTAAATTCTTCATATATTTAGAATACTTATAGGTGCGGCACGATGATTCCTTTCTGTTTAATAAAACTATTACATATTTTAAAATTTCTAGTTTAAAAAATCAGAAAAAAACTATTTTTTTCACTTATTCTCTTTATTTTATAAAAACAAAAAAAAATTGAGGAAACAAGTTTCATGGAATATATTTGGCCTCGAATAAAAAATGGAACCTTTTATGTGAAAATAGTTAATTAAGTTAACAGCTAGTAGTTGATTTACACACTTTTCTATATCAGAATCGATCCAAAACTTTTAAATTGATTTTTTGTTACCTTCTCTTATATTAGATCACATATTAGAAATTCTCAATGCAATTAACCGCATTTTAATTTTTACACATTTTGACAATTAGATTAGATTTTTTTATTACATAATATGAAATTCTAAAATTAATAAAAATTATGGTAGTGTAAAATCTTCTTTTATTATTTAAACTGAATCTCTTTTTTAATGGGTTAAATTAAAATTTTTGACTGGAAGTTTTGCTAATTTCAGTACTCATTTACTCTCTTTTTTATTCTCGGTTATCTGTGTGTTAATGGAAAATGTTTGAATTTTAAGAACACCTTATCATCAACCATTAATATTGTATATACTATATATTAATATTGTATATATATATATATATATATATATATATATATATATATGTCTGCAAGTGTAATTTAATGAACAAAAAAAATAAAATATATATATATAAATATAAATTGATGTAGATTTATGCTATAGCGAGAACTACTTATAAAAGCTGTTGCATATTTAAGTTAATCAATCAATTATAACAGAGACTTTAATTAGTGACTTAGTGAAACGTTAACGTTAACACGGCAATAGTGTTTTAAATATTATTTACAAAAGTTTTAAATAAAAATAAAAAAGAAAATATTTACTAAGAGAATAAATAAAATATTTAATTAATTAAAGGTACATATATTTATTTATATTCATAAAACTATTTAGTTTAAAAAGAAATAAATTATATATTCTGAATGATATTTTACGTTTAAAGATTCTAATGTACATACATATAATTTTAAAAAGATAATTTTTTTAAATGTTTGTTTATTTTATTATTTACTAGCTGAATGACACTGTGTTGCATGGAATTTAAGTTCTATAAAAAAAATCATTGAAATTTGTTCAGTTTTTCTCTAATATCGATGTTTCCCGTAATACTTCTATCAAAACTTTCAGTTTATGGAAAAAATGGCAAATAATTTATATCCTATAGTTCCTTCCACCTTAAAATTCATTTGTATTTAAAATTTCATTAAAATCGGTTCAGCGATTTTGGCGTGATTGTGTCACAAACAAACACATACTTGATTTTATAATATTATTATGGATTTATTTATTTTTATTTTATTTATTTATTTATTTATTTTTTTTTTGTGAATTTGTTGTAAAAACAAATGTGAAAATTAATTCTTGATTAAATAATTAACACTTTTCTTTAATACATTTAAACGTTTGTTAAAAAATCTGCCACAAACGAAAGATTATTGTCAATAATTATTACAACCAGTCGCAAAATTTTATGAACAGACGCTCATGAACCAGATGTCAAGGATCCCATTAGCAACAAAACTAACGTCAAAAATTTTTAGTACAAAAAAAGTTAGAAATACATAGTCAGTCAATTCCGACCATATGACACCCCACACCATTGTGTATGTCCATCAAAAATCGTGGAGGGGTCTTATATTAGACATGTGGGCAATTGTGGACCGTACTTGTGTACTAAATGTAAAATAAAATATACGAATACATAATATTACGTTAATACTAAGATTTATATGAATTTATACACTTTAGGGTGATTCCTGAAAATGGGCTTATATGGGAGCTATGGTCAATTACGGAGCAATCCTCAAAAATTTGTCACTGTGATTTCTACTTATATAAAACTTATTTGTGTCGAATATAAACTTGATACTAACATGTGTATGTATTTTATGCACGTTGAAGTGATTTTAGGAAGAGGATTTTATATGGGAGCTATGGTCAATATTGAACCGATCTTCATGAAATTTGTTAAAAAGATTGATACCTAAGCAAAACTTCCTTCACCGAATTTCATTGAAATATTGCTATATTTAAGGCATTTATCGTTGAACCCCTATTTTGGGAGGAAATTTGTATGGGAGCTAGATGAAATAATGGACCGTTCATATCCAATTTCAATAAGCTTCGTCCTTGTGTCATGATTCTGAGTAGATTTAAGGTGGGTGTTGGATGATTTTTTCTGTGCGTTACAAACGCATTGGGGTATTGTGCACAAACGCATAATACCCCAACCACCTACGTTCGCGTAGGGTATAAAATCTAATCTTTCAACAAAGACTTGAGCTATATAAGTACAATAGCACATACATGCACACGTAAATGTATACATACAAATGTTTTTATTTTTATAGAACCAAAACAAATAATAAAATGTTTATGAGGATCTTATCAATTAAACAAACTGTACACACATTAAACAAACAGACCTATTTATAAAACTATAGTTTAATCAACTATACCACTACATAGATTGTATATTAGTCTACTCAAATATACTTATTTAGTTTACTTCGTTCTTAGCTAACATTGTTGCCAGGAGATGAGAAAAAAAGAGGATAAAGAAAGGCTAAATACCCCAAAAAATTAGGCCAGAAAAAGTTGTCACATTTTTTAAATTTAAAATTTATTTTTTTTCGTCTTCATTTATTTTTGATATTTTTTAAAAATATTACAATAAATAAAAAATAGATAAATAAATATAACGGCTGCCAGCAGAATGACCCAATGAAAAATCGCCAGAAAAATTCCCATACAAATTTGGCTTATATTTCTAACAAAAATTACGCAGTGTTTCAAAATGATTTTTCATAATTTTTCAACTATAATTCCTTTTTGATTAAGCATTTCCAAATTTTTGGATGATTTTTCGTTTTTATTATATTTTTTTAGTTGTATTCGTAAATAGTTTCTATGATTAATGAAGTATGTTAAAACATGCTGCTACAGTACAATACCTTCTTGAGGGCTCCATAAAAAAATGCATCCATAATTTTGCTAATTTTTTCTATTTTTAAACATTTTTGGGTAGTAAAAGAGCTTCTTTTTTCAATCGTATATATTTTTTATGTTTTGGCATCTACAAAAAGTAAAATTATTTTTTCTATGAAAGCCTATATAACGATACAATAATTTTTAAAGGCATTTTTGTTGTAAACAGAACGATATTTAACAAAAACTGTAGAACTTATTCAATTTTATCTAAAATGACTTTATACTCGTTTCATTAAAAAAAAAATAGCATTTAAAATTTTGTATATAAATATGTTTAATCTAAAAGAAAAATTGCAAAAAATTTACATCAAAGTCAAAATTTCGAAAAAGTTAAGGAAAATAAATTAAAAAATATTGAGTGTATCATTACTTACTTGAAGTGTATATAAAAGATCTTAATACAGTTAAAAGCTACTTTCTTCTACTTTCTAATTCAATTTAAAAATCATAAATTTACTTAAAATACAAAGAGCTACGAGATCTTTAGTGTAGGAACTACCCTTTTTCGCAATATCTCGAAATTAAGGGGTAGTTTCGAAATTTTTAAAAAATGTGAAATCCTCAAGAAGATTTATAGCCCACATTAGATTGTTTTTCAAGTAAAAATAAAAAGTGTTCTTTTGTGTAATCCATTTATTAAGTCCATAAAATTAGTTAACTTATTTCTGATTTGGAGAAAAAAGCGTTGCAGGCAAAATTTTTTGTTAAATGTAAACAATCTTGATTTTTGTGCGAATAAATACACAAAACTTCTCAAATGGATGATTCTGTAAAAACAAAATTATTAATAGAAAACAAAATAAAATTATTTTCTTCGTTGTTGAAATAGTAAAATTTAAAAAAAAGGCTAGAAAAAAGCTAAAACTAAAATTTTGAGGCTAAAAGCAAAATAAAAATGCTAGATTTAGCCTTAAAAAGGCTAAACTGGCAACACTGATTGCTAGACAAAACATAGATCAGAACTTTAATAAAAAATTGTTTGTGAAAAAATTTATTTTTAAAAATTTTATTCGATTACTTCAAGGACTTAAGACAGCAATTTAAAAATTAAATAAATTTTAATACAAAATTTAGTTTTTAATTTTGTAAATGATTGCTAAATATATTTACACATTTATAGTTATATTTATTAATTTTTAATTCAATCAGAGCAAGGACTCGAATAACTTTTATAATCCATTAAAAAATAATTTTAATTATTAAATTTTTGAAAATTTTTTGGCGCAATTCTCAACAAAAGAAATGGCACAAAATACGTATGAGTAATAAATATCTTTTTGAATATCTTTTTAGAACAACATTGAGTATGAGTTTTATTCAATTACATATCACTCACACGCTAACAAAAAAACTTTTGAATTGCAAACAAATGTTCAATTCAGAGCAAAAATGAATTAAAAAAAAAATATTGTTTTTAAAGAGAATTTATTATTATTTTTTAATATTAGTTATTGTAACAACTAAATTATTTAAATACTAACAAAGTATAGCTGAAAGTACATATTTGCGAAATGATATTGTAATAAAATGTATACGTGATTTTTTAATACCATATTCAACTTTAAAGCAGCGTAGTTTAGATTCTGTAAAAGATATTGATTTCACTCTTTTTGTATGAAGTAAATTGTTTGTAAAAAATTGTTTTTTTGGAGAAACTATAAATATCTTTGTTAGTTGATATATCCTAAAGAAATTTTCGTTGATTGTTGACGTTTTTAGTTAAAATGGTAAAGTTTAAAAATGTCAAATTTTGTAGAAGAAATCCCACAATTCCCAAAAAAGCGGCGAAAATCCCAAAAATGGGATTTTTTTGTACTTTGACTATAAAGTTCACATTTGTTACAGGTTTGGTAAAAGCCGTTGACAAACTCTTTGAAACACATTAGAGTTTTCGAAACTGCATTCGGTTTGCAGAACTGGCCTTTGGGATTTTAGAACATATAGCCTAAATTAAAAATTTTTATATAAAATAGATCGAATTCTGGAGGGTCTACTTAGTCCTATTAAGTGTTTGATTTTGTTTTTAATTTTGGAATAATCTCTGTGAAAATGCCTTTCAGAAAAGTATAAAATTATTATATGTTCTTAAAGAAAATTTTATTTTAGAAAAAAAGGGTATACCATTATTTTTTAAATTTTCAATTTCAAAATATGTTATTTTTTGACTTGTGAGAGATATCGACTTCAAGGATTTTTTTATTCGATAGATAATTAAGTTGTTTAACTAATTTGACAAAGCTTTTAGAAAATTGGATAAAAATATTGGGCTATATTTTGAAAAAACTGGACCAAGATTTGGTAAAATTGAGATGGTTAAAATTTCAAATGCAAATAACTTGAAAACTATAAAAGATAAATAACACACGCAAGCATGTTTTTCATAGTCCTTAGCAAGGGCTTTAAGATGATGTAAAAATGTTTCGGATAAGAACCAAAAATTTTCTATGTCAGAGGTACCCTATTTTGAAACTCAATAGCTCCCTTCCAAAAAATATATGCTTACTCACCTATGGTTTTTTTTCAAATAATTTCCGTAATAAAGGAATAAACGTTTATTTTTTCTTAAATATTCTAAGATTCCCAAAAATTGCTGTTTTTTACAAAAAAAAAACTATTTTTATTTCAAAACTTATTTAATAAAAAAATATTTTTTCACTTATTTCAAAAGACCAGATTTCAAGAATGGATAATAAAGGAATTTTCATTTGATTGTGAGATGCACCCTTCTTCCAGCATTGGTCGGAAATGATGAAATATTGAACAACATTTCAAGTTCAAGGGGCTTGTTTTTCTCAATCTAAGTGATATTTTTCAATTATAAAAAATATTTTTAATAATTACTTATACATATATAGATTGATTTTAAACTACATTGGTTCCTGCCAGCTCAAAAATGTAGCCAGAAGAGCATGTTTTATGAAAATAGTAAAATTTTTAGAAATATAATTATTTAATGAACAAAAACATATTAAAATTATTTTTTTTAATTTATTTCTAATGTAATGTATTAGAAAGACAACAATTTTTTCGTGTACCAAAAATCATTTTGATAGCTTCATCGGGTAATTTTTAAAAATTTTCAAATCTAAACAAATTTTTCTTAAAAATTATAAATATTTTAATTTAAAATTTTTTAAACAAAACTTCTACCAATTTTAAAGTATGTAAAAAATGTAAACATAATATAAAAATAGACATATTTACCTATCCACTTATGCTGTCTACATAACTTTCCAAATGAAGCAAATATAACGATCTCAATTCAGATATCACGGTTAAAATCAAATGCTGAGGAATTGACAATAAAGATAATTTTCAAAAAGTTGACCTCAAGCTCGATTATTATTCAAAATCTTAAAAACAACAAATTAAAAAAATCAAAATCAAATGTTGAGGAATTGACAATAAAGATAATTTTCAAAAAGTTGACCTCAAGCTCGATTATTATTCAAAATTATTTATTATTCAAAATTAAAATTAATATTAATTTTCAAAAAAGTATGACCTAAAAAAATACGAAAATATAAATTTAAAAAAAATAATAATGATAGATTTAAGTACCTATTTTTAAAAAGGTAAAATGTTTAAAAAAGCTTAATTTAAAAATGTTACACTTGAAAAAAAGTTCCAAATTTCTGCAAAATATTAAATTAAAAGAAAATAAATAAAATAAAAACCATTTACCAAAACGGGAGAATTTTCAAAAGTAAAAATTTAATATTTTATTTTTAAAAAAAGAACCAGTTTTCTAGATTAATCAATTATTATGAATATGTATACAATATATTTTAATAAGAACTTTTCCTATCTTTTTTAGTTGAAACAAAACAAAAAACAAACATGCGTTTAAAAAATATTCTAGTAAAAGATGGTGGTTTTGGTACACAAATGACAGTACATGTAGGAAGTGCAGTTGATGGTGATCCTTTATGGAGTGCCAGATTTAATGCTACAAATCCTGCAGCTGTAATTAATACTCATGTTGATTTTTTGCAAAGTTTGTATAGCCCTTACTCAAAAGAATAACGCAATTTTATTTGAATGCCAAAAACTACGTAAATATATCTATAGATGGTGCCGACTTAATTTTAACCAATACATATCAAACAAGTGTTGAAGGTTATATGGAACATTTGGAACTAGATGCTGATGAAAGTGTGGAACTAATCAAAAATACAGTACGATTAGCACATATTGCTAAAGAGAAATATTTAACAGAATGTTATCAGGCAAAATTAAGTATAAAGGAGGGTAGGTATTAAAATAATGAAATTTTTAATGTACATAGTAATAATTTGTTATATTTTTTGACAACACTTGAAGGTTTACCTATGATTATTGCCTCTATAGGACCGTATGGAGCTCATTTACATGACGGCTCTGAGTATACCGGTGATTATGCTGATTATGTGCCAGCGAAAGAAATAACCGATTGGCATAGAGTAAGAATCGATGCATGTCTAGAAGCTGGTGTGGATGCTTTAGCCATTGAAACAATACCTTGTCAAATGGAGGCTGAAGCTTTAGTAGAAATGTTGTGTGAAGATTATCCGGATGTTAAGTTTTGGGTGGCTTTTCAATGCAAAGACCAGAAAACTTTGGCACATGGTGAAGTGTTTGCAGAAGCTGCCAATTCTCTGTGGGAACTACTTAAGGAACGCAATGCCTTGGATAATTGTTTGGCCATTGGTGTTAACTGCGTGAATCCTGAATTTGTAACCCCCCTTTTTAAGTCACTAAATGGTGAACGCTCTCCAGAGGATAAAATACCCTTAGTGGTATATCCCAATAGCGGTGAAGTGTATGATGTTAACAAAGGTTGGATGGGTAAGGAGCATTGTATACCTTTGTCTAATTATGTAGCAGAATGGGCACAATTGGGAGCCAAAATTATTGGTGGGTGTTGTCGTACATATGCACGTGACATAAGACATATTAGTGAAACAGTTCAAGCTCTTAATAAGTTGTCATAACATTAAAATGTGTGATTAATTTAATTAGAAAATAAGTAATTTACGTTTTTTAACAAGTTTTTTTAGTTAAATAAATTTTTTTAATTAATTCTTTTTGCTGCATTAATTATACGCTGCTACAAAATGACACTTTTTACTTTCACTCTAAAGACAATCTAATATAGAACTTCTTAAGGACACCACATAACAACTTTCAAAAATTTCGAAGTACAAAATAAATTTAGAAATATTACGAAAAATGTTTTTAGGGTAGTTCTTACACTAAACATCTCATAGCTCCCTAAATTTTAATTCAATTTAACATTTTTAAATTGACATAGAAAGCAGAGGAAGTTGGCTTTTTAACTATGTTAAAATCTGTTATATGCATTTGAAATAAGTAATAATTTATTCAACATTTTTTATTTTCCTTATCTCTTTTTGACTTTGATGTAAATTATTTGAATTTTTTTTTTTAAATTTATGTATATTATAACGATATCATCTAGATTATAAAAATTATCACTAGTGATAATCTAAAACGATAGTTTTTATGGCTAAAATGTACCTTTCCTTATTATATCATTTTTCCATAAAATTGTGATATCGTTTTCAATATCGTAATTTCCCAAAATAACGATAGTAAAATCGTGGTATTCCACATTTTTGTTCTGAATGCTAGTTAATGCCAAAAATTATTTTTTTCTTTTTTTTTGCATTTAAATATAATATAAATATAGTAATAAACAACCTTAATCGTCTAAAATAAGAAAAAATCTTAAATAAATATAAAATATATAAAAATCATCATACATGACATATTTTTATGCAAACATTATCAATAATAATATTTGCAAGAATTATTTTACCTTATAGATAAGTTTTGACAATTACGTACCTAAAAAGTTTGGTTTTGGTATTATTTGGTTTAGTATTTAATTCCCAGCTTGTTTTGTTTGTTGAATTTTTTTTCAGGTTTGTTTAATGTTAATAAAACCAATTTTTTTAACTTGTAATTAATTATTGGAACAATATATTTTATTCTTTATTCATTCGATTAATCGAAGAAAATTTAAATTTTATTCGATCACACGAATAATTAAAAAAAATATGAAATTTTATTATTTTATTTTTATACTCTGATACAATAAAAAATCACTCGGGAAATGACATATATATACATATATATATATATATATATATATAATTTTATTCGTTCAATTCGAATATATATATATATATATATATATATATATACATATTTACTGCAGATTTAATTGTGGATATACACATTATGGTTTCAATTATTCGATATTGAAATTGATCGAATAAAATTTAAATTTTTTTTAATTATTCGTGTGATCGAATAAAATTTGAATTTTCTTCGATTAATCGAATGATTAAAGAATAAAATATATTGTTCGTATAATTAATTACAAGTTAAAAAAATTGGTTTTATTAACATTAAACAAACCTGAAAAAAATTGAGACCATATTCAAGTTACAAACAAATTATATAATGAAATTAAATTACTTTTAAAATTATCATTCATAAAGAACATAATTAAGCATTTTGTCTCCAAAACTATTATTATTATTATTTTTAATAAAAACAGTTATGAGAAAAAAATCCTTTTATTTACTTATTAATGGTGGCAATATATAGCATTAAAAGCAAATCTAGTTTTTCTGTTCTTTTTAGATTTATAAATAAAAAATCTATTTTTTTTTTTTTTTTAATTTTTGATATTATTTATTGAGTTCAGCTAACAAACAATCGTTATACATTTCGAAGTCTTTGAATTTCCACATCACTTGAGTCATTAAAATAATTTTTAAAATTAATAATAAATGAAAAATTCTCAAAAATAAAGCATTTGCATATACTTCTGTTTCACTTTTTGTTGAATATTTAAACAAATTAATACGCGCTGGAAAATTTTTAGAATTTAATAATAACTTATTCGTCTCCCATTTATTCTAACTTTAAGATGTTTGATTAAATCTTTAGAAAAACTATTCTATCTTATTCCAAATAATGGTTTATACTATAGACTAATAATTAGATATTTATGTGAGAGAAAAAACCTGATTCAATTGTCAGAAACCTAATTCATACAACAACAAAAACATATAGTGACATATATTTTGTTTTTGTGTTTGAAAAAAATGATTAATTTTTTTAAAATTTAGTTCGAAGTGCCTCTCACACAAACTTCTAGTTGTATTCTATGGTTTACACATTTATATATCCTAACGAAATTTTTAATCATTTTTAAAAGGGTTTTCCAACTAAATAAAACTTTTTACACTTGTAGTTTCAAAAAGCCTAATAATTTAACAAAAACTCGTTTTAGAAAATTATACGATTAATCGTTTAAAATTGATGGAATAATTTGTTATTTTAAATTTAAACATTTCGTTCTTTCGAAAAGAATAAAAAATTTGTTCCTCGAAAAATCTAATAATTTCTGTTCGTTTGTATTGAATTTTTAATAAAAACATAGATCAGTTATCTTGTAAAATCTAGTTTACTAACATAAAGTTAAAAAAAAACATCTTATAGATTTTAGATTCATTGCTGCAATTTTTTCTTGGCTGCCAATCGTTCCTGGGCCAACCTTCTGTTCTCAGCAATACGAACCATTTGCTCTGCACTTAATTTATCGAACTGTTCTTTGCTCATAACCCGAAATTTTGGGAATATATTGCAAATTTTTAATACTGATTTATGATGTCGTCGAAAAAAGCACGCTACGACATTTTTCGAGTGATTTTTTTACTGTAGCAGAGCGTAATTATTTACGTAAATTTATTTGTGGAAATATACATATTTACTTATCAATTCAAAATTATCATAGTTTATATTGAAATTTTAATAAAAATATAGATCAATTATCTCGTAAAATCTAGTTTACTAACAGAAGCATTAAAAAATATCTGAAAGAAATTAGATTCAAAAACTTCTTTTATGTCTATACGACTCCTGTTGTTTTTTGAGCCTCTTGCTGCAGCCGTTTCTTGGCTGCCAATCGTTCTTGGGCCAGCCTTCTGTTCTCAGCAATACGAGCCATTTGTTCTGCACTTAATTGCTTGGCAGTGGGAGTTGAAGGTTGGCTAGGCGGTAAAGGTGTTGCCAAATCGCTTGTATCATTCAAATTACCTTGGCCTGTAAAAGGTGTTGATACGACTGCATTGCCCTTAGAGAATGAAGGTGTTGCAAAACTGCTGCTAGATATTGAAGTATTTGTCGAAGTACCCATACTTCCTCTGCCAGAATATCTTGAATTATTTTGTCCTGGTGTACGGGGGTCAATTTTCGATATAGCTATTTGTTCATCTAATAAGGCATCAAACTCATCATATGGCTCATCATCTACCGCTACCGGTTGATCGTCCTCATCATCGGCTTCGTTGATTTCCCCATGATTCTTCATACTTTCCAACATACCCAGGCGATAGCGAGACATATGCACCTGCAATGGTTTCTTTTTGCCCAAACGATCTATATTCGTCAACACATCATCAAATTTGTAAGTAGGATACATTCTATGACCCCAATGCTGTAGTCGACGCATAACTTCATCAAGATCTTCCTTCTCCCTGCCTTTGCCTTTGAATTTAATATCTTTGAAATAATCCTCGATTGTGTGTATACCCCTGGGACCCCTTAATACTTCTACGTTTAAGCGTGGTCTAGGATTAAGGACATTTCGTTTTTTTGGCTGAACCTTAACAGGTACCGCCGTTGCTCCTTCTTGGTTTTCACCCTCCGTCTGCTCATTATCGCCAAATAACTGATCATTGTCATCTCCATCCTCAGGCAGTTGGTCACCATTATTGTGAAAATTACCATTTACCAAGTCGTCCATGCCATCATCTCCAAAAATTGACATGTTTACAATTTAAAAGGTTTTTTGTTAAATTGTTTAATAAATGATCGAATTGTAAACAAAACAACACATAAGGCGGTACGAATGTTGCCATATATTTGCTGATAGATCTGGTAACATTTTGCTGTTGGATCATATCACTGGTTTGGGAAAAAGTATCAAGGTTGGATGCCGTTACAATAATTGTCAATTAATATCCCAAAAAATTTAGCTTTTTAATTAAAATTATTAATTAAAATATAAATTGGCTATTTTTTATGATTTGGAGCTTTGATTATTTTGAAATTAAGCCGACATTTAAAGTATTGAGTACATATTTCAATACTCAATACTAGCATATCTTTATGGGAATTATGCTGTTCATTTGAATAGAATTGAAAGTATTCAAAAGAAGATTGTTAAATTTGCTTCTTGTTGTGCTCGTTGTTTACTTTTGGGCATAAAACCTCTTCACATAAGAAGAACAACTAATTACATCATGGTCATTTTAGATTTAATAAGTAACACAGTGTTACATAGCGTCGGTTATAGGCTTTCTTTCTGTTATTCTTTTGTTTATTTTTCCTTCCTAAACTTACGGGCTTTTCAACCGTATGCATTTGGTTTGTTTTGGTCAAATATTAAAGGCACAATTTTTCGAGTTTAACTGCGATTTATTACAATTTTTCTAGAAAAGCCTATGCAACGATTAAATTGGACAAAAACTGTAGAACTTATTCGATTTTATCTGTAATAACTTATTACAACTTGCCATACACTTTTAATTTTATCCTCAAAAAGAAATATTTTGTCTTAAAATATATGAAGAATATTTTAATTAAGTTTAGAAAATGCTTAATAACTTTTTTAGTTTTTAAGCGATTTCATATAGGGATATCTCATTTTATTAAAAAAAAAAAAAACATTTCAAACTTTGTAAAGAAATATCTATACTTTTAGAAAAAAAAAATCTGAAAAATTTACACATCAGTCAGAATGGTGCATAATTCATTATTTAATTTGAGATTATATAAATGACGGTAATATAGTTAAAATGCTTCGTTCTTCTGCTTTCAAAATAAATTAAACTGACTTAAAATTTATGAAGCCACGTGATCTCTAGTGCAGCAACCATCCTAAAAACGTAATATCTCAAAATTTAGGGGGTGTTTCGATTTTTTTTTTTTTAATAATTTTGTGATGTACTTAAGAAAGTCTTCACATTATATCGTTTTCCGACTGAAAATAAAAAGTGCAATTTTGTAACAGCGTGTAATTATTTAGATTGCTAATATTTATTTAACTTAATTTCATTTATTGTACCATTTAGATATCTAAGATAAAATAATTTATTTTATACATCATTCTAGAATAGAATAAATTATCTTAGAAATGAGCGTATTAAACGTGCTTAAATAACGATAAATAAGATAAATCATAGCTTCAAATTAGACTTTTCCAATACCAAAGAAAATTTTTAAATTATATCTAGATAATAAGAATTTTTCTATTGGCTTAAATAAATAAAATAATATATATACATATAAATTCGTGTAACAGTTTCTAAAATAATTTTCATGCTTATAATTTTTAAGAAAAGCATTAAGTAATATTGACTACCCATAAAAACCATACCCATAATTTACAACACTAGCCGGTATATAACCCGCTGCCCATCATTAAATGGCGCGATGCTACCGCCGACAATTTTACGTCTGCTTGGTTCTCTCGTGACAATTTTTCTCAGAGATCTGTGTCAGCTGATAAGCCAACCGACTGAGCTAAACCGCCGAAGAATTTTAATAGTCGCCGTCGTCGAGAAATTTTCGTCTTAACATAACTTAAATATAGCCGTCGATTCTTTTCAAAAACTTTAAATAACATCTTGAAATTTTAAAATTATTTTATTATACCCCGTTTACATGTAAGAAAGAACTGTTTTTTTCACTTAACTAGTTAATTTTTTTTTTTGGTTTTTAACTTGATTTTTTTCTATACAAATAATTTAACTATTTAAATGAAAAAAAAACAGTTACAACTTTGATTTATACATTTGGGTGGCAACTCCATGTACGAAAATTGAAGAAAAAGGAAATGTCAAAAAAGCAAAGATTACTTTAAAATACAAAAAATGTAATCTAACAGCCCATCTACACGTAATTGAATATGTTAGATTTTCTGTCCGCGGGTGTCAAATTCGCTCTCTGAGAGAATTATCTCACGTGTAAATTCAAATATTAGTATTATAAGAAGTATTATGAGACTGTTGTGATGAGATTTCTCTACACAACTCTCATAAGATGAACTGTAAAAAATACAAATATACGAAAGTTTGTTTGTGTGAGTGCATGTGTATTTTGGAAATTACTAAAAAAACGTTTTTTGTAAAATGGGGTATCCTAGTGTAATAAGAAAATGATTACAATTTTTTCATGCACACACCTCGCGAAACTGTCAAATTGTTTTTGTATTATATAATATTCCACATACAAAAAATTTGAGCAAAAAATCCTCTCTGAACTGACATACCTTGTTAAATATCCCTTGCTTACGTCGATTGTTTCGACAACACTCTAAAATGACAGTTTCTCTCACAGACCAAAACGGTTTGTGACAGGGATAGAAAAGTTTGAATTCGAGTTTTCAAAATATTACACAATAATTGCACTGTAAATTATTGTGGAATATTTTGGGAACTATATAAATAAACAAAAGTATAGAAAGATTTGTGCTATAGGTCGATGGTTTAATTTATACTAAAGGTAACTCATTTCTGAAAATCATTCAAAATTAAAATGTTCCGAATTTCAAAAGTAATAGATAATTTATTATTTAAAAAATAAAGTTTGACCTCGTTTATAAGGAATTGATCTTTTTTTAATAATAATAATAATATTTTATAATTTTATGAACAAATACTTATAAATACAAAATGTAAATATTTTTAAACTAATTATTTGCATATTTTTTTAAAATAATTTTTATTTTCCTTTACTTTGAAAAAAATGATTAATTTATTTTAATAAAAGAAAATAAAATTCATCACAATTCGGACATAAACCACGAAATTGCTTACCCGGTTATTATAAAAAATATTTTTTTGTTATACTTATCACCAGCTAAGTTTTCAACGAAAAACTTTTGGTTGGAAGATCTTTGAAATCAAATAAGCTAATTACGATTTTTATTTATCTGGAATTAATATGCCATGCAACTAATGGAATGTTTTTTATTTACTCATCGGAACTAAGCATACATTTATTTAATTTAAAAGTTAAATTTGATAGTTTTGGTAGTTTAATTAAATTTAGATTAATATTAAATATATTAATTTTTATAATTTTGCTGTACCTTATAGGATTATAATTAATTTAACTTTTTTAAGAGAATACTTTGATTTTAAAATATAGAATTATATTACGAGGTTCTAATTAATTTAATCTTATTAAATTTTAATTAAGATTTTAATAAAAAAAATATTGTAATTATATATTTAAATACATATTTTTTTGTAAGACTTAATTTTTAATAAATTTGTTTCTATGAATTTTAATTTATTTTTTTGTTAAATTATTTTTAAATTTAATTATCAGTGTTTTATTTAATTGATAAAATAATAATACTTTAATACAAATGTAACAGGAAAAAAATCAAAAAATAACAATTTTAAAATAAATAACAAAATTTTATAAAATTAATACATTTCATTGTCACTTATATACTGCATAAAAAAAATAAAAAGTCTAATTAATAATGGGGAACAAATTTCTTGTTGACTTCTTTTTTTAAATAGCAATTAGATAAAAAGGAAATAATTATTTTTCCTAAATATTTGATTACTTAAAAAATTATTTTTTCATTAAAAATGCTATTTACTATGACATTTTTATAAATTCGTTTCAATGAATTGTAATTAAATTTGTTGTGTTAATTATATGGTGCTAAAAAATTAAAGGAGTTTTTGCTTCTTTTCAGGAAAGCATTTTTAATCCTGAGTTTTCAATATTAACAACTCAAAATTATTAACGTGATGTTTCATTTTCCGCCGTCCGACAGTTGATTTTTCGCCGCCGCTGATAATTTTTACAAAAGTTGCCGTCGTTGAAATTCTTCGGCGTAGGTCTCTGATTTTTCTATGGAACATTCTATTGCTTTTTTTGCACGAAGTACTAATTATTGGATTTTATAGTTTGAAATTAAATAAACGCAATACAATACGTAAAATAATTAACTAAACCGAAAAGTTTATCTTGTGCAGTGATAAATAAAAAACAATTTGCCTTATATTTGCGAGAAGGCATAATGGTGAAAAAATGCGCATTTATAAGAATCAGCAAACAAAAGGTGAATAAGTAAATCATTTTTGAAAGAAAATAACAAAAGGAAATTGAGAATAAATTTGAAGAATAACAACAAAAATTGCAAAAAATTATTGAATTTATGGTAAAAATTAGTGGGAAATAAATAAAAATGGAAAATAAATGTAATAAAACACCAAATAACGGAAATAATACAACAAATAGTAAATATATGGATCATGTTTATTGTCACACAAATCAAACGAAAAATTCGTACAACATTGTAACAACAACCGGCAGCATGGGTGGTGGTGGCGGTGGAGCAGGTGCATCACCAAATGCGGATGTTTTGGCTTTACTAAAGGAAAACAAACAACTGAAGGCCATGTTGATATTACATTTGGACTTGATTCAAGAGCAAAGCGATCAACTTATGGCTAAAGAAAAGTTCTTGATAACACGGACAGAAGAGCTGGAAACGTTACGGACGCGTAACGCTGCCTTGGAAAATCAAGTAAAAGAATTACAAAAACAACTACAGCAGCAAATAAAAAGATCGGGAGAGGTATCAACGTTACCGCCACCTCCTCTGGCAAAAATACAATGTAAAACAAATCAGTCATCTGTACCGATAGCAACGTTAGCGCCCGTGACAGCAAATTGCGCCAAAATTATATCAACAACGGGCACCGCTAAATCAAATATTATTGGAGAATGTAACGGCAAGTTAATAAGTAAAATAGTACTTCAAAGAGTAAATATGTCTTCTGGTCGTGGAAAACATAACCAAAGTCCACAAAGTCAGACAACAGATACGGAAAATGAAGAAGATGGAGACGAGGAAGCTGAGGACGAAGAACATGACGAGGGTGAAGAAGAGGAAGTGGATGGCGAGGCCGATGATGGTGATGATGATGGCGTAGAAGATGAAGATGAAATAGAGGATGAAGGCCATCAAGAAGGAAATCAAATACACGATGAGGAAGATGCCGAGCATTTGAATGATGAGGAAGGTGATAATGAAGATGTGGAACGTTGTCAGAACTCTCAAGATGTTAAAACAAACACACAACCAGTTGTGGTTGATGATATGTATGATACTGGCAACACCACCGAAGACAGCAATGAAGTTTTGGCAGTGCAAAGCAAACGTTTAAGGCTTCGTCAAGCAGCAAAACAATCTCTAGCCATACCAAGAGGTGCAAAGCCAAGTGTATCTCCGGCCTCGACCACAACAAATGATGGACAAACCGCTTTTAAGGCTGTTACCTCAGCATCATCCACAAATACTACGCACATAAGTAAGCAGCCGCCTACACCCAGCCGTGGTAAGCAAATGACAATTATGCGTTGGCATGCACCCGATTACAATACTGATGAATCTGTGAGCTGTGATTCAACGGCTGAACATGAAAGGGTAAATAATAAAGTTTTATTTTAATATTTACGTTTGTATAATTTGTTTTATTTGTCTGTATTTTAGCGTTCGACATCAACTGCATCTTCACCTTTAAAGCCTTCGCCAAATGTTGTTGATAAAAAAAGATCTCACGATAATACTTCACAACATGCTCATCATCAACGTCAAAAAATCCGCAGGTGCACTTATATATCCACACCAAAACTTTACAGCACTAGAGAGTGGGAGGATGAAGCTTTTAATTGTGAATACGATTATGAATTTTTCAAAGCTGAGGCTAAACTCTTGCAATCCGATAATCCCAAATTAGAAATACCCAAATGGACAGAACACGAACTAACACCCTCATATTGTATTGAAGGTACTGAAGATCTTTCAGATGAAATATTTCTTAAGAGACATGCAAAATTGGAGGTGGATGAAAAGCGTCGTAAAAAATGGGATGTGCAACAAATCAGAGAACAAAGGCGTATAGAGCGTCTTAAAAGACGCCATTGTAAAGATGAAATACAACCAACACAAGAAACACCAAGTTTACATACATTTTATCCCACAACGGAAAACCTTCACAGTATTTGTTTTGTAAACGATTTACCAGTGCAGGCGTTTGGAGAAATGATACCAAAACTAACAGGCGCTGCAAGTCTGGTTGCAAAGGGTGAACATCGTAAGGGTTTCCAATTACCTTGGCTAGATAAAGAGCAGTTACAGTACTTGAATGATAATAACAAAACACCCACAGTAGCGACTGTTAATTCTAGCGAAACTGCATCTCTACAAATGCAACAACAAATGTTGAACTCTTCTTTTACTTTTCTGAAAAAACGCAGAAGACAACAAAGTTCCTCGTTTGGCCATAATATATATCACAATCCTCGTCAACGTAATCAGGCCGCCAAATTGGCAATCAACCCTACAAATAATCCTGTACCAACATCTGTAAGTGGTACTACAGCTGTCCCCACAACATCTACACAAACTTTTTTAAATATAGTTAAAACAAACCCTTTAACAACAACCTCTCCCTTATCGCCTCCAACTACTACAATTAACACGACGACGCCTGCGTTATCGACTATTAACAGCAATAATACAAATGTAATCCCGTAAATAGTTTAATATTAGTTTTAGCTTTCAAAACAAAATCCCCAAATAGTTACTTTAAGTAGAGAAATATGTATGTATGTTGCAATACATATTTAAATTTGAATTTAAATAAAATAGCTTTTTACTATACATATAGTAGTCCTTAATATGTATGTATGTATATTTAAATAGTTTAAACTAAGTTTAAGCACGATTCTTTTTACAAAATTTTGACCTAAGAAAAATGTGATAAATTTAATTAAAATATTTGGAAAAAGTGTAATTAATTATAAAATGCATTTTCAATATTATATAAGAATTTTTTTGAGTGTAATTAAAAATCTAATTATACATAATATTTTGCACGTTTTGTAAATAAAATTTTAGATTTTCAAAATCGTTTAATCGTAACCTAATTAATTGTAGCTAAATTTAAAATAATTAGTATTTTAAATAAATAAAAATGTAATGAAATTTAAAATAAAACAAATTGTTAGATTAAAGCTACAAAAACATAATTATTGTTCTTATTTATTTATTTCAATTCACAGTAATGTAAAAAAAAAAAAATAAAAGGGAAATTTCAATTCTTTTTTCAAGAGGAACAAGAGTATGTATATAATTGAACAGTAATTCGATTTTTTTGTATCTTATTGTTTGGATTGGACTATTATCTATTTAAAAATCTACTGGTAACCCAATTTACTTATAATTCAGACCTTAAATGATTATTTCAGTAAAACCTTTATCACAATAATGAATTTGAATATCCATTATTTCACTCAGTCTGTCCCACCTCTACACATTTCCTGTAATCCCTTTTACGTCCGATTTTAATAAAATAACATTAGAAAAATATTCATAGAAATGCCCAATATAATTTACTAAAATTCGTTCAGTATTTTAGAAGTTACAAGTGGTAAAAGTTGCTTCTAATAAATATACAAAACTCTCATATATGTATATAAGCCTGAAACAAAACAGTGGCTGAAGTTATAAAGTTCTCTATTTTATTTCTCATACCATTCAGACAACGCTCTCAATTCAAAACATAGTCATTATAGTTGGTTCTTCACAAAAACAAACTCCTAAAGTTGTAATGATATAAAGCTTTTTTAGAGGAGTGATGAACAAAATAGAAAAGAGTTTAATATATTAATCTATGGCTTAATACTTTGAATTGATTTGTTTATTTATTTTGAGTTGAGTATGCATAAAAATAAAATTTGTAGAAATTGAAAAAAAATTGAAGTTGCTTTTTAAAAGGCGTTTTTTATACCGTTCCTTTTTATTTTTACAATGTTCACATTTTAATGTAAAACTAATTATTTTATTTGCGTTATCAACATAAGCACATTTTTATTTTATTATTTAGTTGTTTTATGATTTTTATTTCTTCTAAATAATATAAAAGTTAATGGAAAAAAATTGCCAAAATAAAAAATTGTCAAAACGGAAAAAAGACGCCTAAACTGGGAAAAAAATCACCATAACGAAAAAATCTCCAAAAAGAATAAAAATTACCAAAGCGACAAAAAACATCATAGTAGAAAAATCCCTAAAATGAAAAAAGTCGCCCAAACAGGAAAAACTAGAACGAAATGAAACTGCCAAAATAAAAAATAGCCAAAATGAAAAAAAGAATTACCAATATAACCAAAAAATCAATTGAGCGGAAAAAATCGCCAAAACAGAACAAGAATCACTAACGAAAAAATCTTCTAAACGAAAAAAATCAGCCAAAAGTTAAAAAAAACGAAAAAAACCAAATAGGGAATAACTCCAAAACTAAAAAATCACCGAAATCAAAAATCGCAAAATTAAAAAAATCAAAATGGAATAAAACCGCTTAAACGAAAAAAATCGCCAAAATGAAAAAATTGCCAAATGAAAAAATTGCCTTAACGAAAAAAACGTCAAAACAAATAAAAATTGCTAAAATAAAAGAATGCCTAAACTAAATATCCAAAAAATCGCCAGAATAAAAAATATCGCTAAAACGTAAAAACTGCCAAAATTAAAAAAAAACACCAAAACGAAAAAAATCGATTATACATACATAATATGTATTATTATGTGATGGAAATCGCTTTCGAAAACGAAACGATTTAAAACCAAAAAAAGAGTGTTGTATTATTTTCATTTCATTGATTATCAAAAATTATATTTTTACCATCATTTTATGATAACTTTTTTATATTTATAGTAAATTATTTAGCTATTTTCCATAGGGTCTGTAGATTTTAAAGAAAAAATCAAGCATTGCTTCACAAATTATTTGATCGAAATTCTTCTTTTGAAAACGAAACTAATTGAAATCGAAAAAAAATGTGTGATGTATTTATTTTTTAGTTTTCTTTGATGATGAAAATTACAGTAACTCACTTTTTATCAGATTTTATTATAAAATTTTAAGTGTTCCACGAAAATTATTTCCTTGGTTTTCAATAGCGATGTATCTTGTAAAGGAAAAATAAAGCATTGTTTAAAAAGTCATTTTTAAAATCGATCGAAATTTGTTACAACTTTTCAAACCCTTCGATTTAAAAACAATCGGATTCCATCGCATACCTGAATATGTTTTGGAAAAAAATTAAAATAGAGGCCTGAATATTCGCGTAATTAAGTGAAAAATTACTAAATAATAAACGACAGTATGTTCTTTAATTTAATTATTATTTAAGGTTGTAAAGCGCACCATATTAACAAATAACATATTTTTATATTATTCTTCCAAACATTGAAACACCGTAACAATTGCAGTATGTGATATTTATTAAAAAACAATTTAATTATCAATTATATATATACAAAAGTTTGGACGTAATACTTTATTTATACAACTGTTAACACCTAATATAATTGACATTGTGGAAGAAAAGGCGAATTTTTAAATATTGTTCGCTTAAAAATATTTGCATATTTATCAACCTAAAGTTAAAAAAACAAAAACACAAAGCCTGACAATGTTTATAATTAGAACGGTAATTAAAATTATTTATTTAACACTTTGTGTTAGATATTTATCAGCTGCTGCTCGCCACAGCTCATCAATATTTTCAAATTGATGTCTCCATAATTGCTCTATTAATTTCCAACCCTCTTCTTGAGTAACCAAGACATATTCATTGGATGTATCAAGGGAATGTGTATACGAACCCATTATCAGACTTTGAGCTAAACGTGCAGCTACACAATATTTTAGATATTGTTTAGTTTCGTTAGTCAATGGATAAATCGATTCAAAGCCAGCTAAGAAAATGCCACCACTTTCTAAATTTTTGGCTTGCAGCAACATATAGGTTAGAGCTATGCCCACCTCAAACAGCACCGGAGATTTGTTTGTATCGCCAAAATCAATAATACCTTTAATTTTGAAATTGTTACCCTCACCAGCGGGCTCAACAATTAAATTTTGCTCATTAAAATCGCCATGAATAATTTGCATTTCAAAAGTGTTCAATTGACTTAAAACCTTCGCCTCGAAGGATTGTATCACCTCTTCTATTATTTCCTTACGGAAATGATCTTGTAAGACATATAAAAAGTCTTTGAGCGTGGGAACGGATTGTAATTGCCAAGTAGATTTATGAGTGTTGTAGGCTTCACATTGGAAATTCTAAATTGGTAAAATGAAAGCATATGAAATAAAAGTAACATTAATTTGAATTACCTTTAAAGCTTTAACAATTTTTGCCAAAAATTCACCACTCTGATATAGCAAATAATTTGTTATGGGCACTTCATGGAACATTTTACCAGGTATAAACTCCAATAGTCGTACCACATGTTCGCTACCATTAATAGACTCCACCGAAAAATATTTGCCATTTACATTTGCTATGGGTCGAGGACACTGGATGTGTTGTTTAGCTGTATTCGTTGTATTTTTAGTAAACATTTTTTAAATTTTATACATATACATACATACATGTACGTCGGTGCGCTGGCCATCTGAAAGCTTTGTTGATCGTTCACTTTCAATTTTAATCTTTTTACAAATATATTAATTGGTTTCGAAGTTATAAAAAATAATAATGTACAATTTTGTATGACTTTCAACAAAAAATTGTTTTTTTTTTCCTGAAAGGTTTTTCAAAAACACTGGTATTTTTCGTCAGCGCACCAACGATATGTTTGCAGATTGTACTTACACAAATATAACATTAATTGATTTTGGCCATCAACAAATTCTATTTTTTTGGAATCCAAAGAATTTAATATCTTCAAAACATAGCCATGTGGCCAATGGGATACAATTAAGGGATTTTTAATATTTCTGTAAGAAAAAATATTTAGTTATTGATTGAAGAATGAATAAATAAAATGAAAACTGTTAATAAAGTAATATTTGTGATAACGACCAAAAATGCAAATATAGTTATATTTTTGAAGATAATAAGTTTGTTTCCGTATTTTTTGGGTAAAGTGCGGTGAAATGAGAAAAAGTTAATTTTTCTCCCACAAAAATACAACAACGTACAAAAGTATGGAAGTACAAAAATCCAAATTGTTTACACAGAAATAAAACATCAAATAGTTTTAAAAATTCGTATGTGAATGTAAAATTATTTTTCAGCACACTTAAATGTTTTTAATATTTTTAAATGAAACTTTACTGTTAGTAACAAAAACAAATAATTTTGTATTCATTTTCGTTAAAATTTTTTATTTTATATTTTTATTTTTTAATTATTTTACAATTTACATAATCTACCCGAAGAAATATTCTGAGCCATAAAATACAACTAGAAATTTATGTGAGAGACAAAATCCTAATTCAATTGTCAAAAACATAATTCATTCAACAACAAAATACATATAGTTACTTACATTTTGTTTTTGTGTTTTGAAAAAAATGAGTAATTAAACTTCTAGTTGTATTCTATGTTCTGCTGTTTCGTGCAAGAAGAAGAACATACTTCTCTCAAAATAGCTCCCATTTGACAAATTTTTGAGTACGATAACCCTTTTCGATAACATTAGGATCCCGCGTGCTCCCAATTTAGAATACGGAAACAATGCTAACGTTTTATATTTCCAAATTTCTGCAGCTCCCAAATGTTGTAGAAATTTCAGCTTACTTATAAAACTATTTGTCCGGCAAATCAATTAGTAACCAACCTAGAGTTTCGTCTCTATGTGCATATTCAATGCTGCAAATACTAACGGAGCCAGATTTTGAAATTTCTATCAGGGAATGGAGATACGCGGATTTATTTTTTTTTATTTTATATATTATTTTTTAAAGTCGGTTTAAGAAGTTTAAATTTGCTATACTCATTATTTGGTTTCCAAATCCTATCCGAAACTGATTTTGCATTTCAATTACGGAGCGTATTTACGCCTATTAATTTTTTTTTTTGGTTTTAAAAAGTTTACTAATTTAATACTTATCCCACCAAATTCTTACGGCTTCAAATCTTTTAACTTCGATTAGAGATTTTAAAAGATTTTCAGATCTGTTTGTGCATTTTTTATTATTATATTATTTTTCCAGTCATTGGTAGGCTTATACGTCAGTATCATAGATTAATAAGCAGATATTTATGTGATATACATATATTTTTATGTTTTGAAAAAATAAAATAAATAAACATAAACTGCAAGTTGTATTCTATGTCTATTACTTTATAAAAAGTCTAAACTTGATTTGAAACAAAATAAAAAATCCAATTGATATTAAAATATTGCATTTATTGTTCAAGTCTTCAAAATGAGGTGGGAATTCTTTACTATAAAATTTTTTAAAATTTAAGCTCACAATCGTGTATGCTAGGTTTCAAAGGGTTAGTTAGGGTTATGTTTAATATGTGCATAACCACCATACATGGGAAATTTTTAATTAAGCATTGAATTTTCATTACCATTATTTGAAAATAATGTTAATGTAAAAAATTAATTACCATTTAATGATAGTCAGCCTGTTCATGAAACCCTGAAATGGAATGGAAACGAAATTTCAATCTAATTTCAACTTTAAATGGATTTATGAAAACGTAACGAAAATAATTTGTTAAAGGATTGATTTCTCCGCACTAAATTACATTTGTATGTTCTTAAATAAATAATGAACGTTTTGAAATTCTCTTTTTAAACTGCGGACGAAACCCCAATTGCATTCTATAAACAGGCTGAGTGATTTTTTAAAATTATAATTTGTTTACTAATGAAACTACCAAAAAAAGTTCAAATGTTCTAATTACAATTACTAAAAGAAGCATTGTTTACATAAAACATTTTTTATATATGTTTTTAATACTTTTGGATTAGTTTAATGTAATTTTAATAAAAACTTTTTAATAATTTAAACATAAATCTCCATTACAGCTAGGTTTGAGGATGATAAAATATGATATTTTTAAAAAGTACAGAAAAATATGTGTATGTACCAAATTGAAGAGTAAATGAGTACAAATTATATTCAAAACCCCCTATCTCAAAAAACACAACTTTTCAGTTGTGAAAGTATTCGAAAATTTTCTCTTACAATATAAAACCACGACCAAATCGTACATATAATTTGTTTTTAATATTTTACAAGATTGGCAATATTAAAGAGAGATAGAGGGTTTTGCTCTTTTATAATATTCAATGTGTATAAATAAAATAAATATATAGAGGGTTTTGCATTGTAAAACATTTAATTACTCTTTAATGTATGACTTAAAGTGTTTTAAATTAGTTTAAAAAGCAACATAATTAAAGTAAGCTACTTTATTTTGGGATCGGAGCAGAGAGAATGGTACCCCCATACAAACAAAATAATAATTATCTCATATCTAAAGAACTATTTCGGCGAAAGTCTTAACATTTTGTGGTAGCTTCCATATAAAGTAAAACTTATTTATCGCTTTTAAAATTGTGTAATTTCTTTGTCAAGGTTAATAATTGAGTGTTAGCCCCTGTACAATATTGTAGGAATAATTTACTTGTCAAGTTCCACAATTGAAATGTAAATAGTTAAGGAAGTTTTACAAGGGGGTAGTAGCCGCCATACAAAGTGAACATTTATTATTGTACAACTAAAGATCTATTCAAGCGATTTTAATTGTTTAGCCAAATTCATATTCAGTATATATAAATTAGTTAGAAATTATATATGTTATATTTAAATTATCAGAAAATAAAACAAAATAATTACTCAGATATAGAGGGTTTTGAACTCAAAAATAAAAATAAAGTATTTATTTTGCAAGATAGAGGAATACAAATATGTTGATAAAATTGGAAAAACTTTTATTTAAAATATATAACACAGATGAGGGTTACTAAATAACTTAAAAACAAAATTTTAGTTATAAATTGAATTAAATGAATGCATGAATGAATGTATTTGCAATTTTTCGAATGCTTTTTTTAAAAAATTAATTCAACAAAAATTTTTTTTAAATATATTTTATTAAAATTTTACAATTTTACTAATTACTCATATATAACTTTATTTGGATACATATTTCTAAATTTTTTATAAGTAAACCACAAAACTAATTTTAAAAAAATTTATGTTTTTAGTCCAAAACACTTAAATATTTTAAATAAATGAGTTTTTTTATGAGAAAATTTGTGTTTTTTAGAAAAAAATTCTCATCACAAGAAAACTTAAAATTTTACGTTTATAAAAATAAGAAAATCGAAGGAGGAGAAAGTTTTCAAAAATGTTTCCAAAAAATGCATATTAAAAGATATTAAAAGAGCATTTAATTGTCTTTCTAATGACTTTTAAATCAATGAAACCGGACTTAAACTTCAAAAAGATATGTTTAAATAAAATTAATCAAAAGTGAAATATTTTAATTTTAACGAAATAAATAAAATCGTGATTTTTTAATTTCAAAAATTTAAAATAGATACTTCAATGTGGTTTTATCAAATATGAACCTAATCGGAGGCTTTAGGTATTTTTCATGATATAAGGATTTATAATTAAAATGTTAGGAAGTATTAAAGGTATTTAGCGTTATAATGGGTGTTGTTCTCGTGACGATATTGTAATGAAAAACAGTCGTTTTCATTTAAAGGTATTATGGAAGTCGAAAACGACAAAAATACGACTATATTGTCGTTTTTCATTGTTAAATCTATCGAAAAACGTCGTTAAGGTTTCTACGCACGAGAAGAAAAAAAATTAATGAAATATTGAGTTTTTAGTGAAAGATCGAAATTAAAGTGCGAAGTTAAAGTAGCTAACAAACCAAAGAAAGAAAACGTAATTTAACAAATAATAATTTAAACACATAAGCATTTCTTGCTCTCTTAATCGCCTTTGTATAATATTTAACTCACGTAATGAATACTCTTCTTCATCTTCAGAAGATGAAAATAAAGCCAAACCCAAAATTTGAATTAATGTTTTTTATGCAATGTATATTTTTAAGAAATCGTATTAAAAATAATTTTAAAAATTACGGTTTTCACAACAGGGCCATTTTTAATTATACAAAATTATTGCAGTTATGAATCATTATGTAATTTTTAATATTTTACAAAAATTGTCGTTGTCCAAAATTTTGCATGGTACCAAAACAATTTTTAACGACAACGACTTTAGGCTCCATTATCTAACGTAAACAGAAATGTAAAAAATCAGCTGACACGTTTTGCTTATTATAATTATATGCATACGGATACTCATAAACGTAAATGTAATGTACTGACTTAATGAAATTAGGTGGCTTTACGTTTTTACATTTACGATAGAGTAACGAAGTCTTTTGATAATGTTCGTAATACGATAACGACACTTGCTATAAGGGTGATTATCTTTTACACCCACACTTTACGCCTACTTTAAAAAAATCTGTTTTTTCAACTCTACACGTTATTAATAAAGCAATTTACATGAAATTTGATGCACAAATTGCGCTTGCACTGTAGAATGTTATATTTACGTCCACTTTTTTAAACTCTCAAAAGAATGATCCGATTAGCTTAAAATAGATCAGAGCAGGGGGTGTAGTGCCCCCATATAAAGCAAATATTCATAGTATATCTAAGGTACTATACAGTGAGCGCCCTCAAATTTCGTAGGAATCTTTATCCTAGCATATCTCATTAATGAAATGATGGACAGGTCCAGAGGGAAAATATAAAGGACTATTACAGTGAAAGTCTTTAAAAATTTATTTATAAATAGGGTGAATAGGTCCAGGTGGAGTATAAAGTAAATATTAGTTATCACATGAAATAGAACTGTTACAGTGAAAATCTTTAAAAATTTATTTATAGGGTGAACAGGCTCAGGGGGAGTATAAAATAAATATTAGTTATCACATGAAATAGGGTAGCGAAGCGCAAAGGTAAAATCTAATACATAGCAAATTTAATACTTTGGAATTTTGCAAAATTTCTCACATATTTAAGGAAGATATAATCACTTCGGTGCAGAACAAATATTTTATAAATGTAAGACAAATTATAAAAAGGGTATGGTGGAAATTTATGGACCGATTTACTGATTTTAAAAACCGAAATTCTAAAAAAATATTTGGGATAGATTTATGCAAGAATGAGCTTATATAGGAGATTCAAAAAATCAAATAACGCCTATAACTTGGTTAATACATGTACTCAGTTAAACACAAAAATTCTTTAAAAGAATTCCGATTTTTCTGTGAAAGAACGAAGTCTCTAACTTACATACATAGATGCTTAAAAAAATTTTAAAAAGTAAATATAAAAAAAGTATATATATATATATATATATATATATATATATATATATATATATATATATACATTTATTTAATGAATACACTGTCTCAGTGATATTATCCCGGACGAGCACCCTATATATATATATATATATATATATATATATATATATATATATTACCAGCACAGTTGAAATTAAAATATTTTTTTTTTAATGTTAATAAAGGTTTTTCTGTGTAGTTGACCTTCGGCCGGGCTTAAGGACTTTCTCCTCTATATATGACGAACACTGGCTTCGCTGAATAAACTTTTTTTTAGAAATAAAAAAATTGTTGTAAGGTATATAAAAAAATTAAAATTTTCCTCTCAAGGAATTTACGAATATGGTCATTTTAAAGGTCATCCGAAAGGAATTGGAACGTAGTTTTAAACGGTATTAATATAAATAAAATCACATACATTGCCTGCCACTTGAGTAAGGAATCACATTTTTTTAACTTTAATTAAGTATATCTCCTAAACTAAAGTTCAGAAAAAAATAATTTTTTGCGCAACCAAATTTCAAAGTGTTGGCTTTAGTTTCCTGAAGAAATAAAAAATTATACATATTTTGTTATACTAAAATTATGCATTTATTTAAAGACATGTATTTCTGTGGTACTTTTTCGTGTGTCACTTGAATAAGGAATATTTTAAAACTAAGCAAACTGTAATTTATTTTTAAATTTTAGGTTATAAAAATGAGTTATTATCTTCTAGCATTCAATTAGTAATGAGTACGCCACCATTTTTAGAAATAACCTCAAAAATGCGATTTGGCATCGACGGTATGGGTCCAAAGAAATCATTAAATTTTGGAAATACTTCGTCCATAATGTTTTTATAAGTCGTTGAAGTCATTTTGTTGGATACAAAAACCAATTCTATGATACCATAATACGAAATGGCACCCCATACCATTATTTCGCCCTCTCGGCTGTAAAATAATTCCTCCTTATTTAGATCATGGAAGTAATAGTTATACCCGTCGGGACCATCAATATTAAACTTTTTTTTCATCCGAAAACCATTTTTCGGACCATGTCATTGTATTTTTGGCAAACTGTAGACGTTGTGATTTACGTTTTTCATTAAGTGGTGGTTTTTTTTTAAATACGGTTCTTAGACTGGCACTGACTCCACTTTTTTCACGTATTTTTGATGCCGTCATGACAGAATTTGATGCAATTCTAAGAATTTTTCGTCTTTCTTTTGGAGTTGATGCCATTTTCTTCCGCCCTTTAATGTTTTTTCCATATCTTTCCCATTTTGAATAAAAACTATCAAATTAAAAATTATCTAGCCGTTTATATTGAAAAAAATTCAAATCATAGACTTCCTGATTAATATTAAAAGAATTCCTTATTCAAGTGACACACGAAATAGAACCACAGAAATACATGTCTTCAAATAAATGCATAATTTTAATATAACAAAATATATATATTTTTATTTCTTCAGGAAACTAAAGCCAACAATTTGAAATTTTGTTGCGCAAAAAAATATTTTTTTCTGAACTTTAGTTTAGGAGATATACTTAATTAAAGTTAAATACTGTGATTCCTTATTTAAGTGTATATTTTAATAAAGTGTATGTATTAATAAAAGTATTTAGAAAAATATAACTCGCTGACTAAGAGCGAGCGGGCAAAATTTTTTACATTACTTTAATCACTAATTAATTAAAAATCAAACGGCGTTTCAACCGGCAAACGTTTCAATCGCCCTATCGACATCATTTCTTAAAAAAATCCAGAAAATATCTACATTTTTACTCTCCAACGAAAGTTGTAGAAATTACAGACGGAATGATAAACTTATATATAAATAAAAATTTCTTATGTTTACTTTTTAGCCGGCTAACAGCTGATTTTGAGCCTCCGCCGTTCAAATTGTTCGGCGCAGATTTCTGCATTTATTCCGCCAAAATTTGCTAGAAAAAAAAACATAGTGTCTACATTAGTCAATTTTTTATCAAGACAAACGTCAAAAAAAGAGATTTATGCAAGGTGGAAGCAGTTGCACAAAAACAATAAGGCGAATTCATTATTTTTTATATATGAAGTTTGACAGCTGTAACTCCCAAAAATATAATGTCTATATTATACAATTTTTTTATTAATACAAATGTCAAAATTAACGCGAATTTATGAAAGGTGGCAGCAATTGCACAAGAACAGCAATAAGGCGAATTCATTAATGTTTTTTACCTAGTGTCTACATTAGGCAAATTTTTATCAAAACAAGCGTCAAAACCAGTGCGAATATATTACAAGGTCACCTTAGTTAAACAGCTGATTATTATTTTAGTTGTTATAGTTGTCGAACTGCATATATAAAAAACAATAATGAATACGCCATATTGTTGTTTTTGTGAAACTGTTGCCTCCTTGCACAAATTCGTGTTAAGTTTGACGTTTGTCTTGATAAAAAATTGTATAATGTAGACACTATGTTACATATGCAGTTGACAACTGTAACAACCAAGAATAAAAATCAGCTTTTTATCTTGTGCAGATTGTAAGATAACAACTCTACACAAAAAAAAAGCTCCATGTATTTTGTTTTTGCATTCAAATCTCTTTAATTTTGACATTTCACATGTTTGTTGATAAAAAGCAAAAACATATTTGATTTTTCACATAATAAAAAAATTATAAGAGGCAATAACACAAAACTATTCAAAAAAATATTTGCTTATAAATATAAACAACAATTTGACGCTGTTTAAATTTCGTTACTTGATTAATCTACCTTGGAAAAAAGAGTTTGAAATAATTAAAAAATGGTTTAAAATATGTAAGCAACACAAACTTATCAACATATTTCCCCTTAAAAATGTTTGCCAACAGCAAAGATGTGCAGTTTTAGTTTGTAATAAACAAAAATGGATCCCATAAGAAACGCATTAGTTTGTCCGTGTGTTTGTGTAAATCATACTAAGTTTTGTTTAAATACAAACATTATTTTTACGCGCGAAAATTTCTAATCAGCTGGTTAATTTTTGACATACATTCTATACTTCACAAGTTATTCTTCGTCGTAAGAAGTTGGAAGTTATAGGAAATTTAAAACAGAAGTTTTTTTTTAATAATTAAATGAACAATGTTTTTTTGCTTAAGAAGACTGAGCAAAGTTATAAAAAATTTTAAAAACTAAATATAGAAAAACAAGTATATAAATGTTAATTGTGTAAGTTTTATTTGTAAACAAAACATGGGTATTACTGGTTTAATACCTTTTTTGGAAAAGGCCTCATCGGCAATTAATATCAAAAAGTTGCAAGGTTCATCCGTGGCTGTGGATAGTTACTGTTGGTTGCACAAAGGAGTTTTTGCCTGTGCTGAAAAACTAATACGAGACGAAACAACAGATATACACATACAGTATTGCCTGAAATATGTTGATATGCTGTTGCGACACAAAATAAAGGTCATCATGGTATTTGATGGCCGACATTTACCAGCAAAAGCCGAAACGGAGCGAAGAAGACGGGAAGCTAGAAATGAAAGTAAAGAATTGGCCAAAGAGTATCTAAGGAGGAATGAAATAGACAAAGCCAGATCTCATATGAGGCGAGCAGTTGATGTAACACATGAAATGGCTTTGGAATTGATAAAAGCTTGTCGTAGTAGAGGCGTCGATTGCATAGTAGCACCATATGAAGCAGATGCTCAAATGGCCTGGCTAAATAAACAAGGATTGGCAGAATACATTGTTACAGAAGATTCCGATTTGACACTATTTGGTGCCCAAAAGATTCTTTTCAAATTAGATTTGACAGGCCAGGCATTGTTGGTGGAAAATACTAAATTGTACCTAGCCATGGGTTGTAAACCAGAAAAATACACTTTTGACAAGTTTCGCAGAATGTGCATATTATCGGGATGTGATTATTTGGATTCTTTGCAGGGCATTGGCTTAAAGAAGGCATGTAAATTCATTTTAACCACCGAGGAGGATGATATGACAAAGGCTTTAAAGAAAATGCCTAGTTATTTAAAAATGAAACAATTGGAGGTAACCAATGAATATATAGAATCTTTTCTAATAGCAGAGGCCACCTTTAAGCATATGTTTGTTTACAATCCTTTGGAAAGAAGAATGGAAAGATTGCATGAGCTTGAAGAGTTCCAGACAGATGAAAGTCATTGTAAAAATGCAGGTTCTTTGCTTGAGGACTCAGAACAAGCTTTTCAATTAGCATTAGGTAATTTAAATCCCTTTACACTAAAACAGTTGGATGATTGGCATCCAGATCGAAATTGGACAGAAGTTAAATCTAAACATAAAAGTATATGGCTAAGTAACAACGATTCCCAAGTGAGTAAAATAAAGACAAACCCAGCCACTAGTTCTATATTTCATTTTAAAAAAATTGAATTTAAAAATATGGCTGAAATGGAAATTCAAGATAAAATATCTGAGGAAAGAAGTAAACTGGAGGAGGCTGAAATATTTTCCATGTACAAATATGCCTCTCCAAAAATGGAACGAAAAAGAAAAAGACAACCATCCACCTCCTCTGATAGTGAAGATGAAGAGAGCGCTAGATGTAAGGTGGCAGATCAGACACCCAAAAAACTTTCACACAATCCCTTTGCCAAAGTAAATACTTCAATTGAGGATATAAAAAAGTCACCAGTGTGCACAAACAATTCCCTGCTAAAACTTTTAAGTCCTAAAAAAACCAACGAGGACAATTTAAAGCAACAGATAAAAAAGGTATCGGTCAAATCGAGATTCTTTGCCGAAAATACAAAACAAGTTGTTAAGAAGCCTTTTGCAGCTAGAGATTTAACATCAGAAATGTTTAAAATAGAAAAGAAAACAAATTCCTATATAGAACAGCAACAAGAATTATACTCTTGCTCCCTACAATCACCTAAAAAGAAAATTGAACATAATAATAATCAAATACTGAGTAAAGAAGAAAAATCTAACAACAGCAGTGACAATAGTGAAACAGAAAGAATTACGGATACTGAAAGTTTTTTTAGTTCCCAAGAAAATCAAACATTTGTGTGTAACATCTTAAAGGAAGAAATTATTTTACTGTCTGATATTGAAGAAGAAGATGGTGGTTCACAAAAATCTCTAAAGTCAACAGTACCATCTATAAAAAATACGACCACAACACTTTTGCAAAAGTCACAACAGAACTTACCTAAAGCTAAAACGAAAAACCATACCACACCTCACAAAACTACCAAAACTTTAGGAAGCGGCGATCCAAAACAATCAAAATTAAGTATGTTTGGCTTTCAAAAGAGGCCTTCGTTGAAGAAGTTATAACCATATTGGTGTATTTTTAAATGTTATTTATTACTACTACTTCTGTTTATGTTTATGCTTTGCGTTTTTTTTTTTTTTTTTTTTAATAAAAGAAAAGTGCGTTTTAGGCATTTTGTAAAGTTTATATTAATAATATTTAAACAACTTTTTTCAATTTTTTGAAATTTGAAATAGTAATCGAACAGTATTGGAATAAGTGTTGCAACTTTTGAAACAAAAAATATTTTATTAAACTCAAGGAAATGGGATTTAAAATAAAATTTTACTTATTTAGCTGATACGTATTTAAAAACCAATTGATTTAAAGCAGTTACACTTTTAATTTTATTTTATTGACAAAAAATTTACTACCCCAGGAAAAACGTATTTGTTCTAAAACTGATTTTTTTTTATTGAATTTTAATTTTTCTAAAAGGTTATAGGAAGTCATTTGGCAACCAGTAAATTTTTCTACATGACGAGTGCCAGAATTGGTTGCGACACCACTAGTTCTAAGGATGTTAGTAAATAACCTGGGTTCTTTATTTTATTTTTTGAAATTTTATTCTTTTTTTTAAGTTTTATATATACTTTTTCAGATTTCTACTTTTTTTTACAGCCCGTCTAGACGTAACATAATATGTAAGATTTTTGTGTCAGAGAGTGTCAAATTCGCTCTCTGAGAGAATTATTTCACGTGTAGATTCAAATATTAGTATTATAAGATGTATTATGAGACTGTTGTGATGAGATTTCTCTACACAACCATCTTATAAGATGAACTGTCAAAAAAATACACATACACGAAAGTTTGCTTGTGTGTGTGAATGTGTATTTTGGAAATTATTGAAAAACAATATTATTTTGCAAAATTGTTTAGTTTTAGTGTTTGTTTTACATGTTAAAAATCATTTTTATAAAAATTGTGTTAAAAAAGTGCGAATTGCTTAAATAAAAAGGACGTGTTTACTCTGTAACTGATTGAAAATAATAATATCTTATAGGATTTATTAGAATACGTGTACATAATATAAACAAAATGTTTACTCTCCTCTGCCGGCGTTATCTCACATATTATATCAGCGTTAATCTCAGTTGTAGACCTGGGGTTAGAAAATTGGAACACATTTTATAATTGAAAGGTAGTATCAATTGGTACTTTTTTTTAAACTAAGCCTTTAATCGGTAGATTTTTCTAAATTTTTGAAATTTATATATTCTTTGTTAAATTAGTTTTTTTTTTTTTTTCAAGAAAATTAGTACATTAATGAATATTTTTAAATATTCATTTTTCTAATTGGTATTTTCTTCTATTTTTTAATTGGAAACTTTTGTAACTATTTTTTAATAGGTTCTTTTTTCGATTATATTTATATATATATATATATATATATTTTTTTTTTTTGGGAAAATTAATACATTAATGGAAAGTTTGTATGTACTTTTGTACTTTCTGAAAACTGGCATTGTTTTTTGGAATAAAATATATATTATTTTTTTTAAGTGGAACTTTTTAGCGATAAGATTTGGTACTTTTTTTCAATTGGTATTTTAGTACTTTTATAAAAAAAAAAAATAATAATTTATTTTTATTTTTTTTTTATATTGACACTTTTGAGATTGGTATTTTTTTTTTTTTTTTTTGAAAAATGTTACTTTTAGTTTAAATTAGAAAATATATAAGCATTGTTACTTTAAAATTTGTATTTTTTTACTATTTCCCAAAATTTTATATAATATGTTTAATATTGATACTTATTTCTGTCTTGATAAAATATCTCTAATGTAGAATTTTTTTTTTATCAAGACAAACGTCAAACTTAACGCGAATTTGTGGAAGGTGGCAACAGTTTCACAAAGGCAACAATATGACGTATTCATTATTGTTTTTTATAAATGCAGTTTGACAACTGTAACAACCAAAATAATAATCAGCTGATTAACTAAGGTTACCTTCGCACTGATTTTGAACAAAAATAAATTATATGTAAAAAGTCTTCTTCGTCTCCGCCTTCGTTTAATTTGACTTCTCTCTAGGAACTGGAAACAACTTTTAGTAACAAAAACTATGAAAAATACACATTGTCGTTTTTTCACTAACTGCAAATAAATAAAAATACAATATTTTGGTTAAAGGGGTTTTTGTCCATTAGCTCGGTATAGACCGATTTGATTTTATTCTTATACCTAGGACATCTCCGTACCGATTTTGATGATTTTCAATAGCAAAAACATTATTTAGCGATAATACTGGTGTATTAAACATATGTATACCCCAATTAGAGGAGGAATTCAGATAGGTTTTTATAATTCGTCTAAGCATTTCATAAATTTCATCTTTCTATTCTATTTGATTTTTCTTAACACTATAATACTTACGGATCTTCTTTAACCAAAAAGTTACGATCATCATAGGAAATCATTTCCTCGATTTCACCAATGGTTATGCCATACAAACGACGTAACAAACTTTCTACAATTTCATTATCAACTTTAGGCTTTATATCCGATCCCGGCTTTAAAGTAGTAGAGGAAGATGAAGAACTATTAGTGTTTTCGCTCTCCACCTGTTTTGCATCCTTTGGTGAATTTTCATTATTATTATTATTGTTATAGGTACATTTGACATTTGCATCATATTCGTGATTAAGGGTATATGATTTTCGTCTTGACATATTTGTCAATTCCACATTATTCCACGTATCATCCATTGTTTAATTGATCCGTTGTATGGTAATATTTTAACTTGTTAATGCTAAAAATAAATAATATTGAACAATATTTTTGTTTATTATTTATCACTTTACATTATATATAACAATTTTTTGATATATATATATATATATATATATATATATATATATATATATATATATATATATATATATATATATATATATACATATATATATATATATATATATATATATATATATACCAATTATCAATTGATAATCAAATATATATAATCAAATCAAATAATCAATTGATTTCAATTAATACAAAATACGGTGGTAGTGTTGCTTGTGGTTGTTCGTTTCTCTCTTTTGTGTTAGGAAGCTTTATTTGTTAATTGTATTATAAGGGAATAATTGAATAAATATTTATTTATTTTATTTAAGAAGAAAGTGTTGTTAATTTGAAGTATATACATTGTACATGAATGTATGCGTATGTAGGCGATCTATTGATAAGTTGTTGTCAAAAGTTTATTATTATTATTTTTTTTTTTTTTTTATAAATAATATGATGGAGAACTTTTAAAAATATATGTATAACAAACTGACTCGAAAGATTTAAAACGACTAATATCTCTGTCAAGACGCACGACGTAGTATATCAGCTATCTTATTGTTTTGCTACTTATTTTTTATGTCTTTATTGTTTGTGTATTTCCTTAAGCTTTTTCTCTGTATGTGCTTATCATTAAAACTTGTGTGCTTATTTTAAGATATTAAGCAGTTCAAATGTAAGGTAAAATAATCACTTAATACATTATTATATAAATTTACATACTAATTCTGAGGACTTTGAGAATACTATAAAAATATAGTATGTATATCTTAACTGTCAAAACAAGCATCTATTCTAAAATATTTCATTGATACGACTAATAGCAAATTTGGCCGAAATATCTGGATTGAGATCGTTCCCTACAAACATTTGGAAGATATCTTTCTAGAAGAATTTACGCAATATATTTTTATTATTTGGACGAAAATCATCAAAGGAATATTTTCTAATATTGTATTTTTACTAGTTTAAAGAAAATTAGGCGATAAACAATAAGAAATATATAAAATTTATTTTATTATTATTTTTTTTCTCAAAATATCGCCCTGTTTCTGTAAAGTGATTATCACCTCCGCAATAAATTAATAATATGCTATTGATATCATCTGGAAGAAATTAAACCGATACTTTTATTTTTCAATCACAATTTTTTCAAAAATGAAAAATATTGAAGAAATAAGTATGTAATTTATCAAAAAAAATTATATTTTATGTTAAGATTTATGTGCATGCATGCTTTGCAAGATGTAAAAGATTTCTTTATTATATTATTTCAAGATTTATTTAGTGGTAATTTTTCTTTATTTCATCTTCCAGAAGATTATCTGGCGGTAACTTCTTTTCACCTAGTTGATTATCTAGCAATATTGCCTATTTTTCTTCCAAGCGTATTAATTTCTTATTGCTTAGATGTATCACCTGTGACGAACAATCTCTCCCGATGGGGGAAACCGCAATGCGAATATGATTATTGCGGCAATAACATTTTTCAGTAAAATTTCAAAATGAACATGCAATTTTGTTTAAAATTTCATCATTTTCGATTTATAACCAACACAGTATTAAAGTGCTACATTATATACTTCCTAATTTTTACTTCTTAATTTCGTAATTATATTTTTTTATCTAACATTTTAATAGTACAGCATATTGTTAAAAAAACCTCTAATCTATATTCGGTAGGTGTGTATTTAATAGCTTGACATTTTTATATATAAATACATACGTATGTATGTACAAAGAAAAAACAGATTAAAAATTACTCTAAACGATGATTATGTATAGAATTAAAAATTGAACAAACAAACAAAAAATACAACTGTTTAAATAATCTAAAAATAATGTATTGTATTTCGGAAGAGGAGGTAGTTATTAGAGCCATATTTTGCTGATAATATACAAAAGATAAATGCAATCAGCCTTAACAGGAATGTACAATATTATTAAAAGTTATTAATTTGATTATTTGAT
This sequence comes from Protocalliphora azurea, assembly GCA_932274085.1. NCBI lineage: Eukaryota > Metazoa > Arthropoda > Insecta > Diptera > Calliphoridae > Protocalliphora > Protocalliphora azurea. The sequence goes on from OW026520.1 coordinate 155,428,443, forward strand.
AATTCTATAAAATAAACGTCAAAACCCAAGTTACGTATACAGTTTCCAACGAAATTTCTATAAATGGCTTAAGATATTTAATAATTCTTCAAATAAGTATTATGCAAGTCACGTGATTAAGCAAGTAAATACTGATAATTCAAATATAAAAATCTTTAGGTTTTGACTTGATACAGTATTATATTAAATGTGCAACAAATATTCAATATAAATATGTACTTAAAAATAGTATGTATGTAGATATTGATTAAGATGTAAATATTGATAAAACCTATTCAGACTTTTTACGTTGACTGATTAAAAACCATTTCAAAATAGAAGGTATTTTAAATACAAAATTTTCATTGATTTCTTTATACTATAGGTGATAGAGAACAACTAAAAGTTCAACTCTTTTAATTCGCTCAGAAAAAAAAAAATGCTCTATTCACACGTATAAAATAGTTCTGAAGAAAATTCTTCTAACACCTGCAAAGAGTTCGATTTTTTTGGCAGCTGAGTTAGGTTTTCTTAGAGCAAGATGTATTTCTAGTTGTTTTCTATAAGTACTTGTTTAAAAATGCTTGAAAAATAAAAAAATATTATTTAATGAGTCTTTACAATTTTTAGTATCAGATTAAAACCACAATATTATACTGTATCTTTTTATAATACACCTAAACTTATGTAATACGAATGTTCAAGGGAATAAAAAATGCATTTCAATTCATTTTAACAATTTACACATTAATCATTTAGATAACTTCTAAAATGTGTTTTGTAAGTATTTAGAAGTGGTTTGACTAACAAAAGATTGATCAATAAAGCTTTTAGATAATTCGTTAAACAATAATTTAATTGATTTTTTAATAGTATAATTAAAGTAAATATAACATGCAACATTTTACTGTATTGTTTAATGCATTATATAATAAGAGTACTTGTATCATGTTTTAATGAATTTGGCATAAATCAAGATTTCCAGCACACTTGATTTTTAAATAATTTTTATAATGATATAGTAGCATTTTAATACGTGATTAAAGTAATGTAATAAAAATGCCCGCTCGCTCTTAGTTTACGAGTTATGGGCCTCTAAAGTCGTGAAACATTTTTCTAAATGTCTTTATTAATACATATGTGATTTTATTTATATTAATACCGTTTAAAACTACGTTTCAATACATTTCCAATGACATATAAATGACCATATTCGTAAATTCCTTGAGAGGAAAATTTTAATTTTTTTATATACCGGCAGTTACAAAAATGTTTTAATTTCTATTCAGCGAAGCCATAGAGGAGAAATTCCTTAAGCCCGGCCGAAGGCCGGCTACACAAAAAACCTTTATTAACATTAAAAAATATATTTTAATTCCAACTGTGTTGGTAATCTAGATTTGTTCCAAATTTTAGCGTTTTGTTATATAATTATACTTAGTATTTATTTGTTGTTTTCAAAAAAAATCCTTGACCTTTTTTTTATTATTGTTTAAATTACATCATAAACAATATATACAATTATCTGAGCTTTTTTTCTTGATTGAAAATAATTGACTTACAATTAAGTTTTTATGTAAGTTGAAAAACACAAAAATTTTAACACTTTATCTTCTGCTGAGAATTATAATTGACTATTGCTCACAAAATATGAAAATTATAAACAATAAACTAAAATTGATTTAAAAACTGTGGAATAAAGTAAACAATAACAAGAAACATGTGATTGCTAATCCAACCACTTTAAACAAGGTGATCACAATAAAAATAATTTATAATAAACGTTGGCATGAGATACCATATTTATTCGCTCGTTGCGTTTATTTATTTTTATTTTTACAAATTTGTATTTTATACTTTTATAAAAACATAGTACTTTCATTTTGAAAGTGGTACTTTTTTGTCAAATTTTTCCTGTGGTATTTTTTTTGAAAATTTTTTAAAATTGATAAATAAAATTAAAATGAAATAATTGAAAAAATAATAATTACACAAATCAGAATCTTATCACTGTGTTATTTGATACAGTATTACATAGTGTCTACATTAGAGATTTTTTTATCAAGACAGACGTCAAACTTAACGCGAATTTGTGGAAGGTGGCAACAGTTGCACAAAAACAACAATATGGCGTATTCATTATTGTTTTTTATATATGCCGTTTGACAACCGTAACAACCAAAATAATATCCAATTGTTTAACTAAGGTTACCTTGTTTATATTCGCACTGATTTTGACGTTTGTTTTAATATAAATTTACCTAATATAGACACCAGGTTACACAAAGACAAATAACATTTTTGGAAAAATAATTTTTGAAAATTGTTTATATAATTTTTTCCCCTTCTGTCTTTTTTATAGGTTTTTAATGAATACTTTAGATAAAAATTTGATTGAAAAATCGGATTTTTTATTGGTAAATCGATTTTTTTCTTTTTTGGTAAAAATTATTGCGGATTTTTCTTTTCTGATTAATTATATTCTGGGTGAAACTGGGTGAAAAATCACAATATTGGACTGGGGAAAAAATCAGAAATATATATATATATATATATATATATATATATATATATATATTAATTCACTTTTGAAGTTGGCACCAAAAATCATTTGATGATTTTAATTTTTTAATTATTTTCTTTTTTTCCTTATACACAGGGTTGATTTTTTTCTTGTTTCTCTCAATACTACCAGTTCAAAAGAAAAAAACGAATAAAATGTAATGAGAAAAATACAAATTAGTTTGAAGAGAAATACAAAATAAGAATTATGAAAACAGAAAACGTGTTTAAAACAAAAAGAAAAAAATGATTTAAAATCATGATTTTAAATCTACGTGTGAACGTAGCATAACAGTATGTTGATAAAAGACATGTCCCTCTCTTTCTAACGCTAACATAGTGTCTTCATTAGGCAATTTTGTATCAAGACAAACGTCAAACTTTGCGCGAATTTGTGGAAGGTGGCAATAGTTGCATAAAAACAATAATATGGCGTATCCATTATTGTTTTTTATATACGCAGTTTGGCAACTGTAATAACCAAAATAATAATCAGCTGTTTAACAAAGGTTGCCTTGTATATATTCGTACTGATTTTGACATTTGTTTTGATAAAAATTTGCCTAATGTAGACACTAGGTAAGTCTAATCAAGCATTTGGTTTTTATCAAGGCAAACGTAATTTTTTTCTGTATTACAAATATGTTTTTATCAATTATTGGTGAAGACGGTGTATGGCATATAACCATGTAAAAATTAGTCTAGTGTAGACTCGACGTAGCATGCAAGTATTGTATCTGATTCATATATTTTTATTGAAACTTTTAACCAAAATAGAAAATTTTTATAAAAACTATCTTTGAAGTTATTTTCATCGACATGAAGAAAATAGAATTATTTAACCTTAAATCTTTTGAAGAATTATAATATTATTTATATAAATTTTGATAGCAATTTATAGTTCATACCAATAAATAATTTTATTTTTTCTTGACTCCTATCATAAGTATTCTTCATAATCTCTTCATAATTTCTATTAAAAAATTAATATTAATAACACAAATTACTGATGATAATATGTCTCGGCATGAAGAAATAGAATTATTTATATAATATTATTTATATAAATTTTGATAAAAATTTATAATTCATACCAATAAATGATTTTATTTTTTCTTTACTCCTATCATAAATGACCTTCTTGATCTCTTCATAATTTTTATTAAACAATTAATATTAATAATAATTATTGATGATATGTCTCTGAATATTAAAGCCTATGAGATCCCGATTCAAAAATTTTATTTTAAAATACAAAGTTGAGACTGGATGTCAATAATAATCGTAGTGTTTTATCTTAACTAATTTGAGATTTTTGTTAAAATTTTTCAACTGTATTCTAAATAAGATTTTCCATGGAAAATGGAATTGCACCAAAAAAGTACAACTGTACCAATTTTGACATCCCTGATTTGATTATTTCTTTTAACGTTTTATTACAATATATTTCTTTCTGTGTACAATTCTCCAGCTGTTAGTCAACTCACAAAACCCCAATTTTTCACAAATTTTTAAAAATATTTACAAAGTTGAGTTGTTTCAGCTTTTAATGAAACTTATCCATTAAATAAAATATAATAAAAAAAACATTTTAATTTATAAAAAGAAACAAAAAGTTTCCTTTAAAATGGATCAGTTATACATAGAAATTGAACTGAGCACTGAAAAACATGCTGAAACGGAAATATTTACCTCCGTTTCATCATTTATAGCCCTATACATATATCGTTACTTAAATAGACCGGTGAACATAAAATTAAATTTTGTGTGCTCGACTTTACCAGCGGAAAGGGGTAAAATAAAGTTGCAATCCGAATCATTGAAGCGTGAGCTGACAGAAGATAGAATCCTATGCAAAGATGGGTCCAAATTGGAAGCAATACGTGATTTACGCCTTCCTGTATATGCTAAAGAAGGAGACACATTTATAGCGGGTATGTGTGCTGTTTGTAGGGAATTGATTGTTCGTCATCCTTCAGTAGAACATGGTAAACTTTTGGGGTTTAAGGGAAGTTGTTTATTAGCTCCATCAGAGTCTTCAATATGGACCAGGTTTTGTGAGGTAAACGTGGTGCAATCATTATCACAACTTTTAAAAAGTATTGAAAAAGAAGAAAACTATAATGAGATGCCAGTTGAATGTGCTAGATTTGAAAGGCACATGAATGAGCCGGTAAGAATGCATAACATCTATAAGTTGGCAAGGGAAAAGGCAAACCAAGATGTTGCTACTGCCACAGGAAAGGTTGAAAAGAAACGTAAAAATAAGATTAAAATTGAATGTACAGTGCCAAAAGAAAGTTTGGCTATTGAACACACATTTGCTGAGGGTGTACAGTTTACCATAGCTGATTTAATTTTATACCCCTGCATGCGTTTAATTTATTATTGTTATCCAGAAATGTTGTTACAGTTTCCCTTGACGAATACGTGGTTAAATGAGGTAAATTAGATTTTATTAATATTTTAATATACACATTTATAAACTAATCTATTTTTTAGATTGATAGCTATGACGCCACATGCCAAGAAGTGTTAAACGATCTTTGTATTTTTCCCTGCATTGAAGGCTTAACAAATACTCTAGTATTTAAAATACCTGATTGTGATGCTACCAGTTTATATAAAAGTGATCCTAAAAGATATAAACCACGGAACCGTATTTTCACAGAACAGGCAGAAGTTGAGACAGCTATTAACAAACTTGAGCCTTTAAAAATTAATTTTAACAGCGATTCTCCTATTACATACGGTCAATGCCTCATTGATTGGCAAGAGATTGAACCAACACACGCCGAGAGTTCGGCATTGCCTCAAGAGAGACTGCTGAGAAAACGTCAACAATTGGAAAATTTGGCAAATGCTGTTTCATCATTGGCTCTTCCGGGGCAACGTATAATCGACTTTTGTAGTGGTACAGGACATTTAGGAATTCTCCTAGCATTAAAATTACCACAGTGCGAAATAATTTTAATGGAAAACAAAGCAATATCTCTACAGAGGGCCAAACAAAGAGCAATGGATTTAAAATTAAAAAATTTAATATTTTATCAATGTAACATTGATTACTTTGAGGGGAACTTTGATGTGGGCACATCGTTACATGCCTGTGGTACAGCTACAGACATTGTTTTGCAACAGTGTCGTAGGGCTAATGCTAACTTTGTTTGCTGTCCCTGTTGCTATGGTTCTCTACAACCCATGCCACATATTAAATATCCCTTGAGTAAACAATTTCGTCAAGTTCTAAACGAAAAAGATTTTATGTATGTTGCTCATACGGCAGATCAGGCTCATGCTTTGGGAACTTTAAACTGTAAACCGGAAACTACACGTCAAGGACAACTATGTATGGATATTGTAGATACCGATCGTAAACTACAGGCAGAGGAAGCTGGTTATGAGGTACTATTGACTCGTCTAAAACCGGAAGATTGTACACCAAAGAATCGTTTGTTAGTAGGTCGTTTGATTCAAAAACAAAGCTGACTTTAAATTAATTTTTAGTTACCCTGCATTTGCTGCTGCCAAATCAATTGTCTCAGACTGGCGTAGGTTAGATGACAAATACTACTTTTTAAGGATTTTATTATTTTTTAATAAATATTTTTATAAATTTGAACATGGAAGAGAAGTTGTAATTCAAAAAAAGGAAGCTTTCTTACCATTTAGAGTCTGTTAGACAAATTCCTTAAAAACGTTTACTTGTTACATTAATTTATATATTTTTTACAAAAAGCGACTTATGATGTGTTAACTTAAAATTGAGAGAAAAATAAATTAAAAGATGCCACCACGTAAAGCCAAAACCAAATGCAAAACGGAACCACCTTGAACTTTATAATCTGCAGCCGTTTTATCATCATTCCTAAAATACAGAAAAGGTTTTTAGAACGTACATAATTGATATTTATAAACATAAAATTCAAGAGAACAACTTACATCTGTTTTCCGGAAAAAATTAAGCGTTGTTGCTGTGGTGGTATACCCTCTTTCTCCTCCACACGTTCCTTTATGCGATCTACTTTGTCTGTGGGTTCAATATCGATTTCAATTTCTTTGCCGGTAAGTGTCTGCAAAATGATTAATATTACACTTAAATCTCAAATAAAATTTTATAATTTTGAAGTGTATTTATTTTTTGACCAAAAACTAACCTTGACTTTGATCAACATTTTTTATGTATTTATTTCAACTTGTGCTGGCAAAACTATAAAAATGCTTATAATTTACTTAGTTTCCTATAAATGTAAAATATTTTTATTATTTTAATTAAAAATATATGTATGTTGGTGCCGCAAATTTTCTTTTTGGCAAATTTGACAAACCTCTTCTATTTTTTGCACACAAACTTCAACAGACTTGTTGTAAATTGGAAATTGAATGATTTCTTTTTTAACAGGCTGACTCAGATAATAATAATAATTAACAATGACTCATTTTTTACAATATAATTTTCTTGAACTGAGAAAATAAATAATTTTAAATACACTTTCTTCTCAAAGTTCTGTTTAATGCTTTATCTTCAGCAAACTTTTTCGCAAAATGAACTTTTTACAGTGCCAGTTATGACAATACTGAAAATACTGAAAAATTGCCAAATCATTGCAAATACATTGAATTGTAAACCTTTACAAAAATAATAAACTTTAATATAATTCCAATATTCGTACATCGTCTCAAGCTCAAAGTGTCCTTTTTCTGTGCGGAAAAATATATGGTCAGCAGTAAATTCGTCAAAATTTTTATTTTATGTAAAATTTATTTGTTATGGTAGTAACCCACACTGTTATGTTACCAACACAGTTACAGCCCGTCTAGACGTAACATAATATGACGTAACATAATATGTGATGAGATTTCTCTACACAACCATCTTATAAGATGAACTGTCAAAAAATACACATATACGAAAGTTTATTTGTGTGTGTGCATGTGTATTTTGGAAATAACTAAAAAAAAAACAATGTTTTTTGTAAAATTGTGTCTTTTTAGTGTTTGTTTTACATGTTAAAAAACATGTGCTAAAAAAGGACATGTTTACTCTGTGACTGATTGAAAATAATAATATCTTATGGGATTTATTAGAATACGTGTACCTCTTATTTAAGATTTATCATAATATAAACAAAATGGTTACTCTCCTCTGATGTTATCTCACATATTATATCAGCGTTAATCTCAGTTGTAGACCTGGTGTTATGCTTAGTTGTGCAAAGAGTATAAAATGTTCCCAATTTCGTATTTTTGTTGATCCCTACGAAAGTTTTGTGATAAAATTTAACATTTATATTATAATTCATCTGTAAAATAAATAGTTATTTTTGTACTTCAAATTACGTAATTTTTATACCTGGGTACATGAGGATACTCAAATAGTATTTCTTGGTCTGTACTGTGAGACCAGGTCTTTCCGAAATGGTATTTTAAATAAATTATTTTCCCAAAAATTGTCTTCTCATATTCTTAGAAGAAATTTTTTTTCCTAGCGAATTTTGAATTGACTCGGTCAACAATTTTTTTGGTGATTTTTTCACCGAAGTACATTTTTTTCCCGAACCTTTCTTAATTTTTTTTAATACAAATATCGCACTGAAAAAGGAATATTTGGACTTAAGATGATATACCGTTATGAGGATAATGATAAAAAAATAGAAATTAAAAAAATTAAATTGTAAAAATACAAATATTCAAAAAATATACCAAATTTAAAAAAGGGACAATTAAAAAATTTAAACTATAAATTTTCAAAAAAGTACTAAAAATGCCACTTTTTATCTAAAAAATCTAAAAATATTACTATTTTTAAAATTTAAAAATGTACCAATTTTGGTAATAAATTTCAAAAATTTTAGAATTTTAAAAAACTAACAATTTTCAAAAAAGTATGAATTTAAAAAAAGGTACCGCAAAATGTACTATTTTTTAATAAATTACCAATTTTGGTAATAAATTTCAAAAAAAGTACCTGTTTTACAAAAAGTTACTAATTTTCAAAAATATATATCAAAACAACAAAACTAAAAAAACTATTAAAAAAATTCAATTTCAAAAAAGCATTCAATTTTAAAATTGTACTTACAAATTTTCAAAAAAAAAAAAAATTAAAAACAAATACAAATTTTCAAAAATGCACCAATTTTTAAATTATTTATTTAAATTTTTAAAAAAGTACTAATTTTAAATTTTCCAAAAAATTCCTAATTTAAAAAAAGTACCAATTTTTAAAAATTTTCAAGATCTTTATTATAATATTTAGAAATTTCTGAAATTTCAAACTTGAAACAATTAAAACCAAAACAACCGAAAATATAACCCAAATTCGATCTCTCCGAGAAAGTAATAAAAATTAAGATAAAACATAAATTTATATTTATATTTTATTTTTTTATTTATCAGATAATTTAAGAAAATTGCGATATCAATTTTATTACATTTCAATGTTTTTTTAATAATCGTATAAGGACACTTTCATAAAATTAAATAAGTTATTTATTATATTTAAATGTTATTTACAGATAAATAAAAATACTAATTAACATTTTATAACAAATACAAATTAAAAATACAATAAATAATTTTGAAAAATATCTATAAAAAAAGTCGTATAAAAGATGGACTATAATGACAAGCTCTTAAAAAACGTTTTCTATAACTAAAGATTTCAAAAGAAAATGTATTTGTGATGATAAGTATTTAAAAAGGGAATGACAGAACGTTTATATAGATATACGATTTCATTAATATTTAAGTACAAATAATACTATTTATAGACGTTTGAAAAAATATAACGAAATTTCGCATTTTCATTATAATTTCGTATATGAGAATTTGTTTTGAGATAGTTAAAATTTTTTCTTAAATTCAAATTTAAGTAGTTGAAAACTTGAAAACAATTTGTGGAATTAATGATAAAATGTCTTTAGCTTGTTGCAAAAGACTGGGATTCTGTAGAGCGGTTGTAGTTGTTGCGGGAGATTTCAAAGAATGTGTATCAAGCTTTTTTATAGGCAGTTGTTCTTTTAAAGTTGGATTAACCTTTGCATTAACTGTTTCATCTATGACCTGTAGTAGGCGTTGATAAAGAAATGATTGTCGGAAAATAGGCTTTGATAAACTCAAATGATCGTCTTTTAGAACATAAAAATCTCCATGATTTATACAAGCCGATTCTTCGGTAACAATACGTAGAGGAAACTTAAATGAAGTTAACATAGTAGGCGAACCTTCGGCAATGCTGACAATTTTCATATGACGGAAAGATGAGCGTAAGCAGTTCATAAAACGTTCATGTAGCTCTAATAGTCTGGGAGCATTTTCTTCCATTTCTTTGACTTCTATGGAGGGTGACAAGATCATTTGCATGTGTTGTTTCCATTTGGCAATTGGTGAGCCACGATGTGGAACACCAAGGAATACAATACCATTTGTGTTTTTAGCAATTTGTTGTACTTTGGGATCTTCACTGTCTTTGGCTTTCATGAGTATTAATTTTGTCAATATACCTCCCATGGAATGACCAATCCAAACAACTGGTCTATCATGACCAATGTCAGCCATTGATATGCGTTCCAATAATGAAGTGGCTCTTACATCTATATGACCTTGACCCTTTTCACAAGGACAGTATTTTGTAAAGTGGGCTGACCACTCTGTTACCGCTGATGTATAATCAATGCCAATAATTCGAGTATTAGGATAGTCATCCGGCAACCATTCCATGGGCCAACAATTGGTGTACTCTTCGTCTTGGTCCTGATTTATCCATTCATTGCCGGGTACACTAAATTCACCCGAGCAATTTTCACTAGCTGCCAATGGTACATCCGGATGAACAACTTCCCATTCTGGATCCAATTCAGCTTCATTTTGCAAAGTCTCGACTAACTCTTTGGTAGCATCATCACTTATTTGTAAAGATTTATTTGAATGTTTTCTGGTGGCTTTTAGAAGCGCATCTGTTAATAAGAAAATAAATATTGTACAATATTATTTTCCATTCAATATTACATATAAATTAAATATTACCTTTTTCTATGCTTCCGGTGTCCTTATTAACACCATTCTTGCTATTATCGACTAATTGTAAACTTTTTCCAGTTACGTTTTCAGTTTTTGTTTTATTATCGGCTTTAGTGTTGTCATTACCATTCCTTTTTATTTGAACACGTCTCTGTTCGCCAACTAAGAAAATATCATCGCCGTCACTTGTATAAAATGCATTTTTCCCATACAGACCCAATTCAATGGGATTGCGATCTTTCTGACGCCAAGTTATGAAAACACCACCCAAAAGACCATGAACAAAAACAATATCAGCTTTAGGTTTACTGCGTGTACGTAAACGTGGATGTAATGGATATACATTTGGAGCGTATACGGTATAATTTGGATCATCATGATCCAGATTTGCCATGGTCTTGGCCGATATTACTTGCAAGCGTAAATCGGGACATTGCTGCCATTCGGCCAAAACACTAATCCAACCACTGGCAAAGAAGTGTTCAACACTATCTTTGACCACCGACATATTTGCCAATACTTTACACAAAGTCGATAGAGTTTCATTATCATCGGCAAATATTTTACACAACTCCATAAGATGGACCAAGCCACCATCTCTTATTATTTTTTCAGCCACTTCGGGTTCTTTGGTAACATGGTGTAAAAAGGAAATAATTTCCTTAAGCATATCAGTTTCCTGAACATTAAATGATATGGGATGTTCTTGAGTAAAGAATTCACAAACGTCTTCTACGGGATCTTGTTGGGGGAAATATTTGGCAAAGAAATGTTTAACGCATGAACGTGGCTTAAGACGTTCTAAAAGATCGTGCAAATCCGATAATACCAATTTTGGATTTTTTATACACCCTTTCATGTGGACCGGTATAAACCAACGTATATCGGCGCCTGAACGGGCCAAGGAAACGGCAGTTCTAGCATCACATATTTGAGCCAAATGGCGAAAATCCCAATCTTTCAAGTGATCGATGCGAGCCAATTGTCTGACAGCCTTTAAACGTTCATGATGGGAACCGTTTTGAGCAATATTCAATAAACGCCAGGCTACTGAATGCTTTACAGTCTTCCACCATTTTCCCACCGGATTGACAATAACACTAATCCATTTTTTGTCATCTTCCTCTTGTTGTTTTAATTTGCGCATAGATTCCTTATAGATATGGTATTTGATGTAAATGAAATCCGGTTCAGGTACCTTATCATTATGATTATTATTGTTGTCAATAAATTTCGAAATAAGTCTTTGTAAATGACGCTTATCGTAAAGGAGGAGACCACAACTGTAAAAAAGAAAAAATATATACATATATTTTTTTTATTCATAGTTATTTTGAAATATGTATATACGTAGTTTATTTGTTATTATTCTTAAATATGTTTTTTCTTGGTCCACTTTAAGATCCTAATTTTCCATCTCTGATGGAAAATAAGAGAAAATATTATTTATTTTTATTTTCTTCCGCATATCAAAAAAATATTGAAGTTCCAAGGCATATTAAACATATACATAATTATGCCCAACGGTTTTAAACTACGCAAACATTTTTTGCTATATTTATTTAAAAATTGAAAATTAATTCTATATCACAATACATTTTTTTTGATAATAAAATAAATGTATGTCATAATATAACGCATTAAACAAATAAGTTTATTTATAAACAACTAAAACACCCCCCTAAAATCACGTTACTATGAAATAATGAAAGAAAAATTTAAAAACCTCAAACTTAAAGTCACGCATAATGTTAAAGATCAATGGAAATATACTGTAGAATATGAATGATTTTATTTTAAAATTAGCCAAAAAAAAGTGTGTTGTCACCTGCTAAAAATAACACAAACATTGTTTTATTTCAAATGAAAATTAATCACAATAAAACTAAACATAATTTAATTTTGCATTTTGTTATTTATTACGTTCTTATTACAGTGGCCTTCAACATATTCTATCTCCTTTTAACAAAATCGTATGTTTTGTTTTGATCATTAAGAGAATAAGAGAAATCCCGGAAACAATAACAATTTCTTAAAGAGAAACTAAGATATGTGTTTATCCAGAAAAACAAAGGTTTGATTTAAAATTTGCGAATGATTTGATATCAATTTCTTCTCAAACGTAAATATTTAGAATGATTTGATAATGTTTTGAGATTATTTTCTCCAAATTTGATGCAGATTTGACTTAAGGTTTAAATTAGTCTTTGATATCAAAGGAAAAACACATCATTTTTCAAACTTTTGAAATATGATGACTGTGATTGATGGGTACATATGTACATACTTCTGTATTTGTTATTAGAAACAAATAGTAATAAATAAGTTTTTTGCTTTGGCATTTTGGTAAAACGCAAAAAATTTGTACTATTTTAGAAAAAACGTGTTATTTTTGTTTTTATTGTTTTTTTTTTTTTTAATAAAAACATATTTACACTATTTGGCAATTGATATTGTTTACTATTTACAGTTGTCATCATATAAACAAAAAAAAAAAAAAACGTTAATTACGTCATTAACTACAAAAATAAGAATTTTTATATATTACTCACACAAAAATATTAGACATGTTTATAAGATTTTAAATTTAGTACATTTTAATAAATATAAGGAAATTATTTATTAATGTATGTATGTGTGTACGCTTATATTTAGGTATTTTATTATTTGCAAAATTATTGTTTTGAAAGACGAGCCCCTTTTATGAGCGTGTAGCTTTTTTTCGTTTATAACAGTAAATATTTTCAACAAGCAAAAAGTCTCACTTGAAAATTAAAAACATCAGACAATTTTTGGTGATTAATTTTTTAAAGCGGGAATTAGAGCATCTGTGGTATTTTTAACAATTTATAACTTAACTAAAAGAAAATAAAATTGACCTTGCAATATTATTAATAATTTACGGAATTTTAAATAAATAAAAAATATGTATGTAATATATTAAAAGGGACATTCTTATTTTTAGACTTAATTGCAGGTGAATTTTAAAATGGTAATACATAGGTACCATAAGCATATAATTTTCTAGATTTTTTTAATTGTACCTTCCAAATGTTCTTTGAGTTAAGGCCAAAGAAAGAAAAACATATTTTAAACCAATTATTTCAATTATTTGTGACCTCCGATAAACTTTTAAATTTTATATAAAAATTTGTATTATACACACCCTAATTTCACGAATAACCATGAATTTTACTTACGTGGTCAATATGCCAACACTTCCAAGTGTTTTAGGGTAACGGCGTAAAGTTGTTGTTAAATTATTCATTGAACACTTGCTGCTGCTGACACAACTCAAGGGTCTAAAGTTTAATGATTTTTTCACAAGATTTAAAACTAATTTTCCTTTTTTACTTTCTTGAAATTTCCTTTGTTAAATAAGTAGTGAATAATTTTTCTTGGCAATTGCCAAGAAATTCACACAATTTTCTTTTTATTCTTTACTGTGGCTTAGGTAATTATTGCACTTTTTCAATTAAAAACAACTAAATTTTCACAATATAATTTTTCACTGAAAAAAGTTTAGTCAAAAAATTATGACAGCAACTATTTAAGCAATTCTTCTTTCTTATTATTCTTTATTTAATTTTTGATTAGCAGAAATATATTTAATAATATAAATATTAGTATTTTATTAATGTATAAATTGTTTTTTATAGAGCTATTTTCCTTCTTTTTTTTACTGAACTTATCACTTCGCTTTTTTATTGTTGAATGTCGTTTTTATACATCGAAAATGTATTCATATACCTACCATTTGGCTCTTGTCGTTTGTTTTGTTTTCCACTTGTTTGTTATTGTTATGCACTTTGTTGTTGTTTACAAACAACCATGTTTTTGTTATTTTGTGTACTATTTTGAAAAAAAAAACGGTATGGTGGGGATGTCAAACTATCAAATTTTATCTTACGAGTCATGACGACATTATGACAAGTATCCAAAGAATAACATGTGTAGAGGAATAAGCGATGAAAATAAAAACAATGAAAAGTAATGTCAATACAATACTAGAAAAATCGCAAAAACCGTATTAATATAATTTAAATCGCATATGTATTAATAATGATATTCATAAAATTAAGAGCGAGCAAGCAAAATTGTTTATATTATTTAAAAATCAAGTGTGCTAGTGTTCTTGATTTATGCAATTTAAATAAATGCACCTCTTACAATTTCGTTAACGTCAACGACTAGCGAATTATATTAAATCCATTTAAAACAACCGATTTTATTTGCCTAAAAATCGATTTTCGACAAAAATCAAAAGAAATCTATTTAAGATTTTCTAACACAAACATTTTGTAATAATAGAAATTGCTCTCTAGTGAACTTATAGATAGTAATTATGTTTATCTAGTTAAAAAATGTATAATTTTATTTTTGGTATCTATAGGTATTATATTGCATTTATGTTGAGAAAAAAATTTTTAGACATTCCAAATTAACTGTTAACTTTTCAGTTTATTTATCCTAAATAATATATTTTATTTTATTTAGTTTCAAGTATTTGAATAATTCGAATAATGGAATAATGGAAAAATTCGAACAAACAAAAATATCTTATTTAAATTATTAATTTTATTCGAACTATGTAAAAAGCGAATAATTTGAAACCCCTAATATACATGAATATTTTTCTTACATAGTGTCTACATTAGAGAACTTTTTATCAAGACAAACGTTATACTTAACGCGAATTTGTGTAAGGTGGCAACAGTTGCACAAAAACAACAATATGGCGTATTCATGATTGTTTTTTATATATGCAGTTTGACAACTGTAACATCCAAAATAATAATCAACTGTTTAAATAAGGTTACCTCTTATATATTCGCACTGATTTTGACGTTTGTTTCGATGTAAATGTGCCTAATGTAGACACTAGGTAAAATACACCTCTGTGTTTGATTTTTTTTGTGTGTGCCACAATCAGCGTTGCCACAAAATATATATTTTACCTACTAAAATTTCTTCAATAATTATAAAATGTACCAACCAAAGAATACAAAGAATGGAAGACTTGTTATAAGAACTCTGTTGTCAAAAACAACCTAACTTTAAAATTGTGTTAGTCAAATTTTATTTATATGTATTAGTGCTGAAACCACTTTCACCATACATCATAAGCACGCATAGTTATATTGGCAGATTTTCATAAATGTTCATCTTTCGATGCAAATTACTTCCACAAATCTAAATATAATTAAATTTTTGACTTTTGAATGAAGAATATGAAAATAGTTCAATATTATTTTTAACACCACAAGTAGCAACTTTGTTCGTTCAGTTTAAATTTCAACATACAAAAAATAAATGTTAAAAATGTAAAAAAATACTTTGTTGCGGCGTAGTTGTTGTACGAAAGAGACCTTTCCATTCTTTGTATTCTTTGGTATCAACATCATAACATAGTGTCTACATTAGAGATTTTTTTATCAAGACAAATGTCAAACTTAACGTGAATTTGTGGAAGGTGGCAACATTTGCACAAAAACAACAATATGACTTATTCATTATTGTTTCTTATATATGCAGTTTGACAACTGTAACAACCAAAATGATAATCAGCTGTTTAACTAAGGTTACCTTGTATATATTCGCATTGATTTTGACGTTTGTTTTGATAAAAATTTTCCTAATGTAGACACTAGGTAACGTAGTGTTAGACAATTTTTTATTAAGACAAACGCTAAAAATCACGCGGATTTTCTGGAAGGTGGCGAATTAAATGCTGTTTTTTATGTATGCAGTTTGACAGCTGTAACACCCAAAAATAATAATCAGTTTGACGTTCGTCTTGATAAAAATTTGTCTAATATAGAGACCATAGTGAAGTTAAATGTGTAAGCTCAGCTGAATTGCAATTTTTTTCATGTACACACCGTAAGAAACTGCCACATTGTTTTTGTGTTCGTATGTAATATTTTTTGCTTCATTTTCTCATTTTCTGTTCATAGCATTTTGACATTACCTACTGTCTACATTAGGCAAATTTATATTAAAACAAACGTCAAAATCAGTGCGAATATATACAAGGTAACCTTAGTTAAACAGTTGATTATTATTTTGGTTGTTACAGTTGTCAAACGGCATATATAAAAAACAATAATGAATACGCCATATTGTTGTTTTTGTGCAACTGTTGCCATCTTCCACAAATTCGCGTTAAGTTTGACGTCTGCCTTGATAAAAATATCTCTAATGTAGACATTATGTTACATTACGTAACAGAATATGTAGATTCAAATATTAGTATTATAAGAAGTATTATGAGACTGTAATAATGATCCAAATATAATAATAATCCAATATATATCCAACATTTCAAAATTTTATGAGAATCGGTCCATAATTTACCATAGCTCCCATATAAACCCTCTTCCAGGAGTCACAATAAAAAGCATAAAATCATCTAGATGTTAGTATCAACGCATTATTCTGTATTTGTATACTTTACTTTACATTTAGTAAAACTGGCCACAGATGTAATATCAGTCCCCTTCCCGAATTTGTATGCTCGTACACAACGGTGTAGGTATCAATAGTCGGTCTTGACGGATTATATCTTTCTCGTTATTTTTGAAATTTGTAGAAACCTTAAGACTAGATAGACTTCAAGATTTATAAATTTTTTACTTTGTTTTGCTACTTTTATTACTGTAAAAGAAATTATATTTTAAGATGATTGTATATTTATAGAAAAAGTAGAATTTCTGTTTTTAACTTTTCTCCTTTTCATTAGATAAAATGTTGACTTAAATTGAATGCTCTGACTCAGCTCCGATTTTTTATTTATTTATTTATTTTTATTTCTTTTACTTTTTTATTTTTGTTTTTTTTTTTTTAATAATGATAATCTAAAAATAATGTATATATATATATATATATATATATATATATATATCTATGCATGTAGATATGTAACTATATATATAAAATTTTCGTGTCACGGTGTTTGCGATTGAACTGCTCTGATACGGCTTGACCTCCCTATATCTTCTTAACTAATAAACCGATTTTCTTGAAATTTGGCAGGCAAATAGTGTAACATCTAGAAGGAACTATAGCCTATATTTTTTTATTTACGGCGTAAACTAGGGCAAAAGCTCCCCCTCCCTATATCTTCTTAACTATTCAACCGATTTTCTTGAAATTATGCAGGCAAATAGTGTAATATCTGGAAGGAACTGTAGTCCATAATAAGACGTGAAAAAGGGCAAGAGGGGTAAAAGCTCCTTCTCCCTCTATTTTCTTAACTAATCAACCGGTTTTCTTAAAATTTTGCATGCAGATACTGTAACATGTGAAAGGAACTTAACGATATACATTTTTGGAAATTCCAACATTTAGGGCGAAAAGTAGCGCAAAACGGGTAAAAGCTTCCTCTACCCACGTCTTCTTAATTAATTATCCGATGATAGTTTTAATTCTTGAAGAAACTAAAGGCTATACATTTTAACCTTTATGGCGTAAAGTAAAACAAAAAAGTAAAAGCACGCCCACCCATCCTCACACACTTACAATACGTTCACTATAAATACGTTATATGGCAAAACAACGTTTGCCGGATTAGCTAGTATATATATATATATAACAATTTTTAAGTGTAACTGAATAGTTTCAAAGCTATAGGCCATTGAAAAAAGTACTTTCCCAATAAACTCATATTAGAAAAATTTTCTTATTAAAAAATTTTGTAAGCGAAGCCGCTTTTGGTACTACCACAGAGTTAAAAACCCTTCCGCCCGGCTATTAGAAAAAAAATCATAAAAAATACTATATAGGAGATATTACAAAATATTAAAAAAATATGTAAAGGAACTTTTATAAAAAATTATATATTTTTTATTTTTTTTGTAAATGCGCATTCAAGAGCTTTCCATTAATACCTTAATGTTTACAATCGGACATATATATATATATTTTTTAAATTAATTGTAACTAACCTAGCGTCTACATTAGGCAAATTTATATCAAAGCAAACGTCAAAATCAGTGCGAATATATACAAGGTAACCTTAGTTAAACAGTTGATTATTATTTTGGTTGTTACAGTTGTCAAACTGCATATATAAAAAACAATAATGAATACGCCATATTGTTGTTTTTGTGCAACTGTTGCCACCTTCCACAAATTCGCGTTAAGTTTGACGTTTGTCTTGATAAAAAAATCTCTAATGTAGACACTATGTTATTAGAAGATTATATCAAAATCATAAATAATTGAAACAAACCAATCAAAATACCTAGACAGTGTAAAAAAATCTACCAATTTTGATCTAATCGGATCAAAACGGTAACGCTGGCCACAATCACAAAAATGTGTGCGTCGTAATTATATTAATTTTTTATTGGAAAATTGCAAATAAAATTTTACAAGTAGAGTCTGGTTTATTGAAAAAACTAAACAAAATAATTTATAATTTTTTATAAAAAAAAAACTGACGATGCAATTGAAAAACTAATACGTGTTACAAATCGTGATTAGTAATTAAAATTGTAAAGAATAATAACAAAGAGTGTATTGTAAATTAAGATTCAACCTTGAAAAAGGTTTTAAATACCCTACATATTAATATGCCAACTACTGATCAGGAGGAGGAACCAAATAAAGATAATTCCAGTTCAGCAGACAAAGAACGTGAAGAATGTGTAGCCACAGAGGAATATTCTGCCCTGCCAGAAACATTTTATTCGTTACCTGTGGAAAGTGTAGCCACAGAAGTGACCTCTATTTTTCATCAAAAAAAATATGACCTTTATGAAAAATTACAAAAATCTGTTGAAGCCTGCAGTAAACGTTTTAAAGGTCGAAAGGAACTGGCTAGCGAAACCGATGATAGTGTGGCAGAATTATGTGATTCTCTGGAAGAGGTTCTTCAATATGGCTTAATAGCCCAACAACAAACCCAACTAAATTTTGTAGTATCGGCTGCTAATCTTTTTCAAAACATGCAAGAAATTGTTACCAGATCTACTTCCAATAAATCTGTTTCCACCAATACCTTGAGTGCTTCTTCAGAATCAAGTTTTTGGGAGTTTTGTCAAAATTTTCTGACGCCTCATGAAAAGGGGCGATTTGAAAATCTAAAACAAGTGTGGACCAAATGGGGTAAAGGCAGGGCCTTTATTAGAGCTTCCCTAAATGAACATTCTTTGCAAAGATATTTACTAACCTGGTTGTCAGAATATCAAATCTTAAGGTCTTACTATACAAATTGGTCTGTTTTGTTAGATGACAAAATGTCTAAATCTTTGCCTGACATGATTAAATCTTTAGATAATGTTTTATTTGCTCTTTCTGTGGATAAAACCGAATTGAATGTAGCCGTAAAGGCAGCAACTGTACAACATTCTGTACCCAAAGAGGAGCCTTTAATATATGCACCCACACCAGTTAAGGTTGAACCAAAAATTAAGCGTAAAGCAGCAGCTATTGAACGTCCAATTGCTAGTACCAGTTCTACGGATGATTTGTTAAAACTACAGTTACAAAATAATACTAAACTAGAATATAATACAATTTCTAACGAACAGGTATATGCAGCCATTGAAGAGTTAGCACCCTTCGATGATACTCCGCCAGATCCTATAGAACCAGAATTGGCATTTCTTAAAGAACCTTTGGAGTATTCAACAATTCCACTTAATTCGGAATTATCAAGAGGAAATGGTTCAATTTCATCGGCAAACTCTTATCATGATCTAGATGGTGACACTTCCTCACAGTCTAGTAAATACTCCACTAATAATATAAATTCCCAAAATTCCTGCGCCAATCAGCAACATTTACAGTTGGAAGAAAAACTAAAAGATATTAATGAACGTTGTTCTCTATTGGAAACCAGAGTGGCTCAATTGAGTTTAGAAAACAGACAACTTATACGTAGACTTAAAAAACATTTCGAAGATTCTGGTATAGATCCCTCTTCATCATTTGCCACCAATTTTCTCATAACCATTCCCCATACAAAACTCCACAAGTCCAAACATGCTACAGGATCCTTTCATCTGTATGAAATCCATATAACAATGAGACAAAATTTGGAACACTGGTCGATTTGGCGTCGTTATAGCGATTTTAATAAACTCCATAAATCGCTGTTAAAAACTCATCCCAGTGTTTGTTCTGTAGAATTTCCGCCCAAAAAACGTTTCGGTAATATGAACCAAAAATTCGTTGAAGAAAGACGACAACAATTACAAATTTATTTATTAAACCTGGTGGAGACATTGCCACAACTGGAGGTTTGTAAATCAAAAGCTGAACTACAAAAAGTATTTCCATTTCTAAGGGAACGGTAACATTTATTTATTGTATGTAATCTTTAGTATTAATTAACTAATATATTATTTATTATATGAATTTTTTATTAGTTTAATTATATTATTTTGAATTTTAATTTTATTGTTATGGGTAACATATACTTACTTATTGGATGTACGATGCAAACATTAATTTTGTTTACAATAAATTTTTATTAAATGGAAATGAATTTTATTTCAAATATAGTTTTTTATTTTTAGCAGAAAGAATTTTACTTTGTTAGTTTGATATTTATAAGCCAGAAGTAGGAATCTTGATTAGAAGAATGTGCGAATTACTCCATCAAAGATAGGTCAAAAACCTCAGTTTTTATTACCTAAGTCTAATATCTTTCAAATCAGCTCTTCTATATTTGATATATTTGGAAAAATAACAAACTTTAAACTATGATTAAATAACATTTAAAGTTTAACTATACCACAAAAACTGGAACCAAATAACAACTCTGCACATTTGTAACACTAATGAATTTGTCTCCCTCCACTTCCAATTTAATTATCACAACTAAACCGTTAATTCAGCAAGAACAGTTACATTTTATTAAAACAAGATACAGATTTTTTTAATCAAATACATAGTCATTTGAAAACGAAAACTCAAGAGAAAAGAAGCTACATTATTAGCAATTGCAAAATAATTTTATAAACTAAATTTTAAATTTAAATAAAAAATTATAAAAATAGATAATACTTATCAACATGGTTTCGACTCTTAAAAGTGCAACTGATTTAGAAAAACAAATTACCAATGCTGGTGATAAATTGGTAGTTTTAGACTTTTATGCAACCTGGTGTGGTCCCTGCAAGGAAATGGATCCTATTGTACGTAAATTGGTGAAGCATTATAAGGATCGAGCCATAGTCATTAAAATAAATGTGGACAAATTTCAAGATATCAGCGATTATTACAAAGTTCGTAGTATGCCGACATTTGTTTTTATCAAAAATCAAAAACGTGTTTCCAGTTTTGCAGGAGCTGATGCAAAATTATTAACTCAAAAGATGGCTTCATTAGTTAAATAGTTATTTTTTAATTTTTGGAAATTTCATTAAAATTAAATTATTTCTAAGCTTAAGACATCTGTGATGTTGAGGTTTTTATATGTTAATAATTTGATTTTTTTATTGTATTTTTTTTTATGTTTTTTACATGTATTTTCCCGTGAATTGTGTTTGTCTCAACTACATTAAAATTTGATCTTGTTCAATAAAATTACAAAAATATGTTTAAAGAAAACTTAAATTAAAAATGCGTTTTTTATCATTTAGTGGGTTTATTAGATATTTCGTTTTGTAATAAAATTTACTCGAAATAGGGCATGAGATTGGGCAACGATTGAAGTCGAATATAACATTCTTGTTTTTTAAGTTTAAAGTTAATTATTTTTTAAATATATTTTAGTTTTTTTTTTTTATGAAAACTGAATTTTTTATGTGAAAATTCTGACTTTTTTTTAATGATAATTCAGTTTATTCCTCAAAATTGTTTTTTTTTTGGTAAAGTCCAAAAAAATTTCTTTTTTGCTAAAAATCGTACATCTTTATTAATCTCTAAAAAATCTGCCAATTTATGGGCCGATTTTACTTTATTTTTTTATATTGAGTTTGTCATTTCGCTAGATTCTAAGACAATCTAACTATATCCTTCCGTCTGTCCGTCTTTCTGTCGTTTGTTGAAAGCAGGAGAGGGCGGACCACCTAGGGAGACGAAGTTTGGCTCACATATTTATCTTATATAAGGTTTGTTTAATATTGAAAATGGGATAATCCGTTCATAAACCAAAACGTTATAACCAAAATATTAGTAAAACTTATCCGTCGAAATTCCAGTTCAAACTTTTTTGCCGATATCTCTTAAGCAAAAGAATGTACACCATCGAAATTTTGCAGAAATAGTTCGGAAACCAAAAAATGGTCGTGATCTGCCCACTTTACCGTCCACCTCCCAAATAAGGTGATATTTTAAATTAGGATGGTACAAAAAGTTGTAGAGGTTGGTCAAGTCGAATATAACATTCTTGTTTTTTTTTTTTTTTTTGTTATTGGCACCTTTTTTGGAAATTGGTATGTTTTTATTTTTTAGAAAAAATATATTATTTTTTTTTTAACAAATATCTTTTTTAAACCGTAATGTTTTTTTAATTTCTTGTATTTTTTATTACCTTTTCTGAAAATTGGTGAATTTTGTTTAATTTTAAAATGAAAGTACAGTTTTTTAAATATATACCCTAATTACTTGTTTTATTGGAAATTGGTATATTTTTATATATATATACGAAAATTACAATTTTATAAAGTTTGTACTTTTGAAAATATTGGTACTTTTTATTGAAAATTTAAGTTTTTGTAAAATAATAATTTGTTTTTAGTTTTTTAGTGCCTTTTTGAAGTTTTTTTAATTTTCGTTTTTTTTTTTTTTTTTTTAATTGTAATTTTCCGAGATATGACCCTTTTTTTGAGAATTAGTAGTTTTGACTTTTTGAAATTTTGTGCTTTTTTTTAAATGTTTCTTTTCGAAATTTGTAATATTTTTGAACTGTTTTTATTTCTTTGCAAAAATTATTACTTTCTTTTAATTTTGTTCAAAATTTGTCCTTTTCAAAAATTCCACAATTTTGTTGAAAATTTGGTACTTTTTTAGAAAATATATATTTTGAAATTACTTTTAAAAATTTATACTTTTTTAATTTTATGCTATTTTGAAAATCTTACTTTTTTCGAATTTTTTTTTAGTTCATATTAAAAAAATATTTTTTTAATTTGTTATTTTACAAAATCTTGAATTTTTGAAGAAATTTTTTTTTAGAAAATTAAATAAATTTTAACATTTATAAAAATATTTTTTTTTATTTATATGTACTTTTTTGGAAATTTTGATTTTTTCCAGATTGGTATTTTTTAGAAAATCTGTACTTTTGAAAATTGGCACTTCTTTAAAAAAAATTAGTATTTTCAATTTTTGTATATTTTCAATGTGGTAGTTTTTTAAAGTGGTATTTTTAAAAAACCAGTATTTTTACAAATCTCTTTTTATTTTTAGGACCGATTTTAACGTTTTTTTTTTTTTAGCAAAATTCTAAGGACCATATCTGATACAGTTTATTTCATGAGATGGAACATATTTATTGTCCTTGAATCTTTAGTAAAAAATATAACAAATTATAATAGCTTATTCGACTGTTTTTTCGGTGAAATTCCGGATTCTTATAAGAAAGTCTTTCAATGAAATTTTAAACGATCTTTTGTGCTGAAAACTAACTTAGTTTTAATTTAATCTCGGACGAAGCAAAATATACATTTTTTACAGATTTTTGAAAAAGCATTTAGATAAAATGGGTTTCAATTGTATTAGATTTTTCCTGAGAAAAAGTTTTCGCCTTTGGTTTTTTTCTATTTTATAGAACATTTCAGTAAATTTTTACAATAAGTTTCATTAAGAATTTAAATACCTTTAAATATTTTAAGTCACACATTTCGTTCAATCTAATGTTACAATATTGATCGATTTTGTTTCAAATTCTTCAGATTCCGTTAGTTTTTGTAAATTTATATATCGTAACCACATTTTTTACAGCAGAAGCAAAAAACAATTAAATAAAATTTTTTAATCGTTCACTTGAAGCAAAAACAGATAAAGCATAAAATACTACCAATTTTGTCTTAACAAATTTTACTATTGTTTTTGAAGATATGAATATGAAACCTTTTGTGTAGATATACATAGTTTGGGTCAGTGCATTATAATTCAGTAAAAAAGTTGACGATATATCAAATTAACAAAAAAAAAAAAAAAATGTTATCTTGCATGTTTCGATGATTTCTCTTTTTTTTATAAATCTGAGGATTTTTTTTACAATTACCTTTGACCTTTCTTAAATTTTAATAAAACACATTATTTTACTATAACTAGGCATATGTGTATACAACAATTTATTGAAAAGTAATTATTATTTTAATATTAAAGTAAAACCAAATATTTCTTACAAAAAATAATAAAAATAAAATACCAGAGATTGCCCAGAATGATAAAAAAAAACGCTCGATATTTTGGAAAATTTTGTTTGAAAATAATTCAAGAAAATAAAAGAAAACTAAAGCTAATATTTACACAATGTTTTCCTTGTAATAAAAATTTTGAAAACATGTAACTTAAGTATAAGAATTAAAAAATAATTTTAAAACTTAAAAAAAAAAATTAAAGTGTTAAAAGTTGAAGGTGTGTGTTTTATATTTTAATTAGATTTTAATTTCCTCCAAGTATCTTTCTTAAATATGAAGGAGCTATAATTGAAATCATTTCATAAGGAAAGGAATTTATATATTTTTACCTTTATCATAATTTTTTTATAATAGTTTTAATGGTATTTAGAAAAATATAATTACATATTTGTATGTAATATTAGGTATATTCAAAGGTAGGCTGGCTTTACTTTGTGATTCTTTTTTTATTTTTTACGCTTTCTTAGCTTTTTTGTAATTTTATTTATTTGAAATCTAAACTGCACTTTTATTTTTTTGTTTTGGTTGTTTTTTAAGACTAAAAAGTACTACTGTTAAATAAATTAAGTATAAATTAAATTTATGTTTTAATTACATTTTTATGTAATATTATATATATATATATATATATATATATATATATATATATATATATATATATATATATATATGTATGTATATTTATTTATATATGTATATTTATTTATTTATTAAATTTTTAAATATCTTACTTTCTTTGTGTGTATAAAATGTGTAAGTGTGCGTTGATGTTTTATTATTATTTTTATTAAACATTATTTTGATCATTAGTAATAAAAATTATTAAAAAATAGTAAAATTATTTTAACAAAGCTGAACATAATCTTAAAAATCTTTATTTTGTATAGTGTTTTGATTTTTTTTTTTCATAAAACAAAAATTATTGCTTCAAGCCTTAAAAATATAATAACAAAAATACTATAAGTTTATATTAGATATTTTTATATTTATCTTATCTTATTTCAAAATATTTAGTTCAAAATAAAACTTTTATCAATTCTAAACTATTTAATTTATTTTGTAAAATAAAAAGAAATAAAAATGCTTTTAGTTAAGGTATATTAAATAAAAAAATTTGTTAAGCTATTTTTTTAATGTCTAGGTTCACACTAGGCGACATGTTGCAGCGGCAGCCATTTTGTTGTTGTAACAACAAATCAATGGCTGTCGCCTAATGTGAACCTGTACTTTAAAAAAAATAAAATAAAAATAGTTTGAATTTATTTAATTAAAAATTTGTTGCTTTTTAATAATTAAATGCTTTAAATAAACAGAAAAATTGTAAGCAATTTTATATAATTTACATGAAAAAAAAAAAATAATTCTATTGATTTATTTTTGCTCTACAGCCTCTTATTAATCTTTATCATTTAAATAATGAATTCATTAAGCTGTAGCTGGATATATTGCTATAATGCTTTCTTCAATAGAATTTAGAAAAAATAATACTTAAATACTATTTAAAAGGAAATTAATCTAAAACAAATTTACACATAATTACAAAAGTATTGAAACTATAAAATATTTCAAAAAAATAGTTATGTATATTTAAATTTCATTTTAATTCAATTAAGGTTTAAAAGAAACAATAATATTTCATATAAATTGGTTCACATATTCCTATAAAACCTGTGAATAACATTATATATTGGAATCTGCATTTGAACTGAATTTAAGGGGGATATGAAAGTATGTAAAAAGCATTAGTAGATCAAAATCTTAAAACATTAAAAAAATAGGATATTTTTTCAATTAAGATTAAATTCTTTAAATTTTGAAATTTTTTTTTATGAATAATTCAATTTGAGATCTATGTTGCCAAATATATATATATATATATATATATATATATATATATATATTAAAACTTCCTTAAATTTCATTCCAAATACAATTGGTAATACAATATGTCACCACATACAAAGTTCCAAAATAAATCAAAAGCTGGCGCCGCAATTGCGCCTGGAGGCCAATATCAAAGTCAGGATTCACACATCGCAATTTTTCTTGCTGCAATTCTAGGAGAGAGGAGAAGGGAGTACTAAGCTCTTACATTCTCTTTACCTCTCTCGCCAACGAAGTTAGAATTGCAACAAGAAAAATTTCTATGTGTGAACTCCGACAAACGCATTTATAGTTTAAAATTAGGCTCTAATTTATAAAAAAAAATCTTTAAATAATAACATTTAAACTAATCCTTTCTCAACTAAATAATTAAACTTAATTACAGTTAACATTACAAAAAAAATTAAAGGAGTTAAAACTTACATTTAAATTTAAAACGGGTGTGTGCTTATGAAGATTCTAAGCTGACGTTGCAGTAGGAAGTAGTTGAAGATACTGTTTGTTCTGCAGAATTTCGTCGTTTTTTATAGGGGGGAGGGCTATTACTACCAGCTAAGCATTTAGCCTCATTTGCCAATGAATAATCTTCACAATCCTCAACAGGAGTATCATTTGAGTGACGCTTTTTCTGTGGCTGTGGAGTAAGATGAGTTTTTGTTTGAGAAAGGCAGGAATTTGATGACACGTTATTACAAAAGCTATTTTCCACAATCGTGAACTGTTGCTGCGTGGCGCTGCTGCTGGAGGAAAGTGTGTTACTGGAGGCAATAGCTTTAACCATTTCATTTTCCACCGAAGGTGTCATTAGTGGTGATAAGGGAGCATGATTGGTATCATCATCTTCATTACATTGATTGTCGTCATCATCATCGTAATCACCCAAGTTATCATCATCGTCTTCTTCGGTTTCGGAACTCCAAGAAACTTGAGCACCCGGAAATACATACGAGGCTGTATTATCGTGCACATAATATGTGCCCTTAAGTAAACGTTCAGAGGTGCTTTGGTGTTTCAATTGTCTTCTTAGGCTTTGCTTCTCGGCTTCAGAACAATTTGTATCGGCTGTCTTGGTATTGTGCATATTATCTACCCCGGGTTTATTGGATATGGGCTGAGTGGTAGAGGCGGGCATGTTAAGGCTTTTCTTCATATCACCTGCTGTATCTGCAAAATTAGTAAATGAAGGCGTTAAACCAGAGTTAGAGGCATCACCCAATATACCACTGTCTTTAGAAGAATCTATGGATAAATGACGATAATCACAAGAGCCCCCAAAACTAGTAGATTCCATAGGTTCATCCATATATTCGGGCGAAAGAAATTCTCCATCTTTTTTCGAACATGTTGAGGACGATTCAAACCCCGAATCTGAATAAGTAATTGTTGTAGCAGTAGAAGATTGCAAAACCATTTCAGAAGATTGATTTGATTTCATAGATAACGTATCAATATCTGTGGAGACCTCTTTAGCTGTATCCTCATCATCCAGCTCATCTTCGAGGGGAATTAATTCTTTTGATTCCTTGAGGATTTCATCATTAAAACAAATTTCTTTCCAATCTTCACCCAAACGATGGCATATTTGATTAATGATAACATCACCATCACCCAACAACTCAACATCAAATTCGAGATGATGAAGCTGTTCACGATTGATAAGAATTTGTGGTACATGATTGGGTATAGAACTGGGTATTAAGGCCACAGGACGTACTTTTAATGAGGAACCCATTACAATAAGCAAATCGCATTTATCTTTATCACTTGCCATAACTGTATGAAATTCGTCGGGTAAGCCTAAAATTTAAATTCAATTACAAAAAACAAATTAAAGCAAAGTTTAAACCCCCTTCAAAAATTCCTACCTCATGAGTTTTTATATTAATAAATTTAATTTTTTTCAACTTACCTTCACCAAAGAAAACAATATCTGGTTTCATTATGCCATTTTCCACTAGCTGCCTTAAGTCATTTTCCGACACGGGCTCAGATGCATCCAAACTTTGTTCTACATTCGGCTGACAACGCGGACACACCGGTATACGTTGGGCAAATATATTGCTACGTATACTATCAGCGTCACACTTATACTTGCATTTTGTACAAGAAGCCGTCGAAAATGAACCGTGACATTCGATGACATTTTTTATACCAGCCACCTGCTCCAAAGTATCTATGTTTTGCGTATAGTTACGCAAAAGCTTTTGTTTTTGTTCCAACATTTTAATAAAACGATGGCAAGGTGAGGGCTTAAATTGTCCAGGATAGATTTCACGTGCAAATTTATAAAAAGGGCGGGGATCACGTGAAAAATAATTAATATCGAACATGGCCTGAGGATCAGGTAGATCAGGAAAATCTTTAGCTAGTCGTGAGTAAATGCCATCCGAAGATCTAAAGTCGGGAATGCCACAAGATACGGAAACGCCTGCACCAGTAAGAACCATAATATTTTTGGATTTGTGTAAAAGATCAATGACATCTTCGAAAGTATTAACATAGGAAAGTTTCTTCCTTCTGGGTGGCTCTGAAAGCATACTGGCCAATATACGCCATAAAGTCATATCGGTTAATTCGGGACTAATACGCTGGGCCGAGGAGGGTAAAAATTTGGATAGTATTTCTCTGGGATTTGCACCAGAATGTATTTGTTTTTGTACCCAGTTAAGGGGACGTTGATTTATAGGCTTCCATTCGCGGCCCGACATATCCGAAAGTCCACTCAAATCCGAAAAGTCAGAATCTGAAGTTGATTCATCCGTATCATCTGCCGGATTGTCTTCGTCATCATCTTCATGATCTTCGAAAGTCTGGCGAAAATTGGCCGAATCCTGTGACAGTTGAGAATTATCATTGTTATCGGTTTGATAGCTTTGATCTTCCTCCTCTTCTTCATCATCAGTGTCCTTATTATCGTTATATGATTCCTGCTGCAAGGGATCCTCATCAGCCACACTTATTGGGGTATCCGCTATTAAAGATGCTTCCAAATCTGTGTCAGCAGTTGGCGGTAATGTTAATGTTTTGATTATTTCATTTTTTGTTTTGTTTACTTCTTCGCTACAACTACTACTACTGGCATTTGTTGTTGATGCCATTGACGACGACGACATTGTTTTTGTATTCAAAATATTGCCGCCAAAATTAAAATTTTGTTTGTTTACTACAAATTTTTCTACCGTATTAAAAAATTCATTTCTTTCTTGTAATTTAATGGGTAGTACATCATCCAATTGTTCTAATCCTTCAGCATTTAATCTAGCCTGTTCATAGTTTTCCATCATTTCCCAGAAAACCAAAAAACACTACTACTGACACCAAATCCCCCAAAAAACCAAAATACGGAAAAGGAAAAAAACGAAGATATTTTTCTGTCTTCTTCAGACTTTTTTTCAACTTTCTCTTTCTCTCTTTAGTAGTTTTCGTGTTTTATGACTTTCTACACAAATTCGTTGGTACACACACAAAAAATTTTTTCATTCGACTCGACTGATGTAAAAAAAAATTCCACTAACTTTAAACACATAAAAATTAGCTTTGTCCATTAATTTTTAGTAATTTATTGCAATATAAGAAATTAATTTATTCTTATGAATTTTTTACACTTTTACGTAGTTTTTGGAATAAAAATTTCACAAAAAATCTCAACGAATTGTGTCTATTCACAAGCATTTGTGTGACGTTAATGAAAAAAGATGGCCGTCGTCTTCGTCCATCAACGTAGTTGATGAATTTGGTAGTAGTTGTCTAGTTAATGACTAATACATTTCTTGTTTTGTGAATAGCTATTACACAACCAAATTAAAATCCAACGAAATTTTCAGTATAAATTAATGGAAAGCTTTTTTTATTCTCTTTTTTACTTAATATTTATAAAAATTAATTTTAAAAAATTTTATTTGGCTCGTATACTTATTTATTTGAAATGCAGCCCTGTTCTGTGACGTGATCTAGGTGGTGTATGATGAAAATGGCTGACCAACGATAGAGTTGCCATTACTCAACATTTTACGGAGGAAATTATTTAAATAGAAATTTGTTGACAAACATAAATAATTTTGGTGTGAATTTTTAAGGAAATGTAAAATTTAATATAAAACTATTTTTTTAATATATTACATTAAAATTATATTACAAAATACAATTTTTTAGGTTTATATTTACAAGATTGATTTTTAAAGAATTCTTTAATCATACAATCCCGCAAAAGGGGAAAAACTTAGAACTTGGTAATAATATTTATTAAAGTTATCCCTAGCGAAAAAGGATAAGCGATCCAGGATCATAGTTTTTTTTAATAAGCATTCATTTATAGACATAAATTGAATGTTCTGATTTACCACCAATTTCTTAAATTTTTTAATCATTGATAGTAGTTTTAACGGCGAACATATTATAAAAAATTGTAAGTGCAATTTGAATAACATTCTTCTCTAAGAAACTTAAAATAAAAATAATAAAAAATAAAAAAAGAATAAAAAAAATATCGCAGCTAGAAACTATTTCGGATAAATACGATAGGAAATATTAATGATTTAGAGCTAGGGAATTCAATGATTTCCAAGGTTTTTCAACACAAAAATAAAATACAAATTTTTATAATAATATAAATTAATTTTCTATAATCTATCGCAAGTCTACAACTGAGATTAACGCTAATATATGTGAGATAATGCCGTCAGAAGAGTATAACCATTTTGTTTATATTATGTTAAATCTTAAATAAGGGGTACACGTATTCTAATATAACATTTCCTTTTTATTTAAGGAATTCGCACTTTTTTTTAGCAAAATTTTTATATAAATGTTTTTTTTAATGTAAAACAATCATTAAAAGGAAACAATTTTACAAAAAAAAAACTTGTTTTTTTTTAATTTCTAAAATACACATGCACACACTCAAACAAACTTTCATATATGTGTAATTTTTGACAGTTTATCTTATAAGTAGAGAAATCTCATCACAACTGTCTCATAATACTAATATTTGAATCTACACTTGAGATAATTCTCTCAGAGAGCGAATTTGACGCTCTCTGACAGAAAAATCTTACAAATTTTGTTACGTGTGGATGTGCTCTTATAACTCAATAACTTACGTAGTGTCTATATTAGAAAAATGTTTATCAAGGCAAACGTCAAAATTGCACGTCAAAATTGCACAAAAACAACAATATGGCGAATTCATTAATGTTTTTATATATGCAGTTTGACAGCTGTAGTAACCAAAAATAAAAATCAGCTATTTAACTGAGGTTACCTTGTATGCATTTACATTGATATTTACGTTCGTCTTGATAAAAATTTGTCTATATAGACACTATGTTATATTCTTGCAAAATTTCTGTGACAGCCACATATCTGCGGGCAATCATAACAAAATTTCCACAAAAGTATAAAAATTAAAACAGAAATTGACAGCATATTATCAAAATAAAATTTAAGTTCGTTATTAAATTCATTTAATAAATAATAACCGTTTTTTAATTAATACAGCCCAACAACAATTTGTTTAAATTACATTTAAAGCACATTTTGAACAGTTGAAAACAAAGGGTACCAAATTTATCTCAGAAAGTACTTTTTGTTTACTACTTTGTAGTCGTGGCAACTCTATCTATAGATGTCAGAGAATATTTGTCATTGTTCTTGTCTTTCCGAAGAAAGACAAAAAGGGATTTTTTAGCCAATTGAAGCAAAATTTTCTTTTTTGTACAAATTTAGGGTATATTTTTTTGTTTGGTAATTGTATCAATAAAACATCAATAAAGTGCATTAAAATTATTAACTACCGGCAACTATGGATAATTTAGATTTGTATGCAATTCTCGGTGTAACAAAAAATTCCACAGATGCAGAAATAAAAAAGGTAATGAAAATAAAAAAATGAAATTTTCTTTCTTAACAGGAAGGAAGATGAAAGAAAATTAGTATAGTCGGAAAATGTAAGCAGTAATAATATGTAATGTCAAAGGTGAATAAAAATGTGTGTAAGTAAATTTTCGTAAAATATATTTATTTATGCCGTATCATGTGTGAAAAATTTGTTTAATGAAAAAGTGCAAATTATCGTAATTAATCATGTGTAACGGAGTTAATGCAAAATAATTTATTTTGGTTTTTGTTTTCATTATTTTGCATTAAAACTGTTAACTTATTGGGTAAAGTGAAAGAGCGAGAAAGAGTGAGAGAATTGTGTAAACAGCGAGAGAAGAGAATGTAAATATAGTTATTTTTTTCACTTAGCAGCAATGCCAGATTTTTATTTTTGGTATTACTATACAAGTTGTGTGTAGATTATTTTGTGAATTTAGGGATTTTTATAATTTTTTGTTTTGACGTTTGTCTTGATAAAAAATTGTCTAATGTAGACACTATATAATGCTGATATAAAATGTGGGAGAGTAACTATTTTGCTTTTATTATGTTAAATCTTAAATAAGAGGTACACGTATTTTAATAAATCCTATAAGATATCATTGTTTTCAATTAGTCACAATAAACATGTATTTCTTATTTAACCCACTCGCACCTTCTTAGCAAGATTTTTACAAAAATATTTTTTAAAATGTAAAACAATCATAAAAAGGAACAAATTTTACAAAAATATTGTTTTTTTTTTTTTTTTTTTTGTAAATTCCAAAATACACATTTGCATTGTAAAACAAACTTTCGTGTACGTGTATTTTTTGACAATTCATCTTATAAGATAGTTGCGTAGAGAAATCTCATCACAACAGCTCATAATACTTCTTATAGTACTAATATTTGAATCAGTGTTGCCAGGGGTAGATTGGAAAAAGTTACAGATTTTTGTCAAAAAAAGTTAAAATTTTTCGGAATTTGAAAAAAAAAAAAAAAAATAAAATACTTTTTTTCGATTAAAAATTTCGAAGCAAATAATAAAATAAGACAAAAGATATTTTTTCTTTAGTCATAAGCAATCAGTTACGATGATCTTTTATAAGTTTAGTTGACAAAATACACATTGTCTTTTTATATTGTTGAATAATAGCATCTTCAGCATTATTCAGAACGAAATAATTTTTACAATAATGGTTGCCACTTAAATAGGGATTTAGTACATACTGCCAAAATCTTCTCGCAAATAAAACCTTTTAAATTAAGAAATTTATTTAATAAATCCTTTTTGATTTAAAAATATTATTAAAATCAAATGTTACCTCGGTTTTTTCCCAGCAAAAACTCATTTCCTAGTAAGCTAGCATGTAATATTGGAGAAAAATATAAAATTGTTATTTTTGCTCAATAACTACTTATTTTTGTTCGCGTTCTTCTGAAAGTAATAGGTTGTTGTGTTAAACAAAAATAAAAAAAATTGAGAAATGTATAGTCGCTGAAGCCCGACCATATGATTGCGTATGTGTATCAAAATTTGGCGAGTGGTTTTCTATGGAGTCCATGGCCAATTATGGACCGATATTTATATTAAGCGTAATGTATGTTTCTATTAAACATATGTATACATTATGTTATGTTTTTAAAGCACTTTAGGGTGATTCCCAGAAGTGAGCCTTATATGGGGCCTATGGTCTATCGTCTATCCTGTGGGTCTCGTCTATCCTCATAAAATTTAACATTGATTTGTGTCACATGTTAACCTGATGCTATCATTTGTATGTGATTTATGCCTGTTAAAGTGCTTTTCTGTAGACGGGTTTATATGGGAGCTATGGTCAATTACGGACTTATCTAAATGAAAATCGGTACACACACATTTATGTCTATATAAAACTTATATGTGCCAAATTTCACTAAAATATTTTTATACATAAGGTAGTTATGATCGTTAAACCTTTATTCCGGGAGGACATTTGTACGTGGGCTAGGTGAAATAATGGTCCGATCATAACCAATTTTAATTTGCTTCGTCCTTGGAAAACTATTCATTAAATTATTTTCAAAATTGCGATCTGTAGTTTGATTACAAGGTTTACATGGACGGGCATCGTTAAATCGTTACTAACATCAGTGTGGTATAGGCTTTTCAAAAACTTATTTCCGTAAGAAACTCATATGATTTTTTTTTTGTTATTAAAAAATTATGTTAAAAAGAAATTATGTTAGCGAAGCCTCTTTTGGACATACCACAGAGTTAAAAACCTTTACGCCCAGCCGAAGGCCGGCTATTAGGAAATATTTTTTTTTTTTTATACAGGAAAAATTACTATTTTAAATGAGTTAGGGATGTTAATGAGTTCCTATGTTTGTACTCTATAATGCTGTTTTTTATTGAAAACATCGCTAAAATTACTTTCTGCGTAATTTTATAAACCGAAAATGTATCACAAAAATCGGAATTATTTCATCCGTCATTAACAACATAAGATTGTTACGTGCAAAAAAAGAGCCTATTTCAAATTAAGTTTTCTTCACTTGTCCCAAATTTGATATATTTGTATGATCTATCATGATATCTATGGTATAATTTTTACACATAGTACTAAATTTTGACGAAGGGGTAAAGAGTTACGAAAATGAGATCAACAGCAAAACATTATACATGTTACGTGGAGCGTAAAAAAGTTACGAAAAATTTAACAAATTTATCCAAACGGCAACACTGATTTGAATCTACACGTGAGATAATTCTCTCAGAGCAAAATACAATTTTTTTTTAAATTCGTATATAAAAAGAAATGATATATGAAAAAAAAAAAAAAAAAAAAATAGTTTTAGTTAATTTGGTTTAAAAACTTAAGTTTCGTTAAGTTTTATAAATTGATCAATAAAATAAAATTGTTTAGATTTCGAAAGTACGTTACCAATACTAAACATATATAGCAACAGCATGTTTTAAAAGCTTTTAGTTTAGAAAATAAAGCTTCGTTAAGTTTTTCAAATGGACAAAATTAAGAAATTTTCATATTTTTAACAAAAGACAAACTTAAATTAAGCGAAATGTAAAAAATTAGATTTTAGCTGACTTGTTAAAAAAAATTGTTTAGATAGAAAAACATTATAAACTTATAAAGCAAAATCTCCTAATAAAAGCTTTTAGTTTAAAAAATAACGTTTCGTTAAGCTTTTTCTTTACAAACTGGCCTCAAATATCGTTTAATTTTTTAGTGGATCAATTAAATTTGATCATCTTTAAATAGTAGCTAATAATACTGAAAAAATAAATCTAAAGCTCCTATTAAAGCTTTTAGTTTTTAAAAATATTTCGTTAGGTTTTATAAACTAAAGTAAAAAATTAAAAATTTGATTGAAGTAAAAAAGTTTAAATTTATATTGTTATCATATAATTTGTCGAAAGAAATTTTTATTCGCATTTACAGAAACAGGCCTATTAATATTTTTCGCATTTTTTTTAAGATTTTACAACTTTTTTATGATTTTTTACTTAAATGCCATTATTATAATTAAATCCCAGATTCTGTACATAAATCTCTAAATATGATTTTATGTTACCATTAAACAGAATTGTGAAAGAATTAAATCATTAACAAAATTCATATGCATTTAATTTATCTAAACCCTCAAACCGTAAATTTTAGTCCTTCCTATATTTTGAAATTGAATCTTTAATATTCTTATTCGCTTTTAAAAATCAGAAAAAAATATATACTTATTTTATACTTATTTCAATCAATCTTTTATCTTTTAGAATTATCGTAAATTGGCTAAAGAATTTCATCCCGATAAAAATCCCGATGCCGGTGATAAATTCAAAGAGATTTCATTTGCTTATGAAGTCCTATCCGATCCAGAAAAACGTAAAATATATGATCGATTTGGTATAAAGGGACTACAAGAAGGAGCTGATGGTTTTAGCGATGCTGGAGAATTCTTTTCCCATTGGTTTCCTTTTAATATGGGTCGTGAGACTCGAGGAAAAGCTGCCCAAATTGTCGTTAAATTGGAAGTTACTTTAGAGGAAATTTATAATGGCAATGTTTCCAAGACTGTGGAATATAAGAGAACTTCATTTTGTCAGCAATGTAATGGCGAGGGTGGTCCGAAGGAGGGGCAAGAAAAATGTACCGCTTGTAATGGTATGGGACGTACTACCGGTTATGTATTTATGGGTTTAACACCAGTGGAAACGGTAAATTTATTTATATATATATGATTTGCAAAATAATATAAATTTTTGACACTGAAACATATTTTTACAGATTTGCTTATCTTGCGAGGGTAATGGTAATATTATTCCTGAAAACCTGCGTTGTATTTCGTGTCATGGTAAAGGTCTAGTCGAAGAGAATGTTAAGCGTGATATTATTGTCGAAAAGGGAGCGCCAAACATGTTAAAAATTCCCTTCACCTCAGAAGGCAATCAAGGTCTGCAAGGCAATCGTGGCGATTTAGTTGTGGTTCTTATACAAGCTGAACATCCATTGTTTCAACGTCGTAACAATGATCTCATTATGCGTAACATACACATCAATCTGACGCAGGCTTTGTGTGGCGTAGTACATTGTTTCAAACATTTGGATGGAAGAAATATTAGCATTTCTACTAAACCTGGTGAAGTGGTACGTCATGGTGAGCTTAAAGTGATACCGGGCGAGGGTATGCCTCTGCGAAATAATCCCTTTGATCGTGGCGATCTTTTGGTGCCATTTGTTGTTGAGTTTCCTGAAAGTGGTTTTGCTAGTCCTGAACAACTGCAGCTACTTGAAACATTGCTGCCACCCAGAGAACCATTTACTATGCCTCCCGATGCCGAGGAAGTTCAGCTGAGTGAATTTCAACCCCGAGATGAAAATGATCGTCGTGGTGCTCATGGTGGCATGGACGATGATGACGATTATGATGGTGGACCTCATTTTGAAAGGGTCCAATGTCAAACTGGCTAAAATCCTAAATTCAACAAAATATCAATTTTTATGGCAAAATATACCTTTTTTGTTTTTATTACTTTTTATTTTAACATTATAAAAGAGATTTGAAAAGAAACTCTTAAAACGCTTCTTGAGCTTAAAGCTTTTTATATGATTTGGTAAAATTTGCTTTATTTGTTTATATCCTTTTTAATTATAATTTGTAATTAAATTCATGATTTAATTTAAAATTGTTGTTTGAAAACAAAAATTAACGATGTCTAACAACAATGTATTTATCTATCTCCAGATGATATATACTTATCTTGACCCATAACTTTGTTGTTCGTTGGTTCGTTCTTAATAACATTTTGTTATATAATTAAAATAAAAATCATAAAATTTTGTTAATTTATTTTCCTTATTTTTTAGTTTAGACACTTAAAAATCTATACTTATACATACTAAGATAACTGAAACAGTAACATTTATTTAAAATATAAATCTACAAAATTAATTAATAATAGAAACAAAATAACTAAAAATTTATTTATATTATAATAAAAACAAACAAGAAAATTGACAAAAAAATAATAAATAAATAAAAACGAATTAAAATAACAATTTTGTAAAAATTGTATTTCTTTTTTAAAAAAATTTAGTAAACGGACTTTTCAAAAGCATTCAAAACATTAAATTGGAGCTCAAATTATCCGTATTCAGAATTTTCTGACGATGATAAAATTATAACAAAATTATTATTATTATTATTATTATTATTATTATTATTATTTTTGATATTTATACATGAAAATTGTTTCTATAAATCTGTTTTGTTATAGTTTTGTAATAAGTCATAAAGTTCAGAATTAAAAAAACTGAATTTTTTATTTTAAAATTAATGAAAATAATAATAATAATAATTATTATTATTATTTTTTTTTTAAACAAAGTTAGCTAAAGTTAAATTCTTCTATATGTCGTTTAAGTTATTATATTTTCCAAAATAGAGATTTTGGCTATTTGATAAACTAAACGAAACTTTATTTTCTAAACTAAAAGCTTCTAAATAAATATTATGTTTTATACTTTTAGTATTAAAATAATTTCTAAATCGACACAAACTCATTTCTTCGTTCAAATTATAAAACTTCAACGAAATTAGACTTTTTAAACGAAAGTAGCTAAAATTTATTTATTTTTTTCATATATCGTTTAAATAACATAAGCTTCTTCAAAATTTCAAAAAATTTTGTAATTTTGGCAATTTAAAAAACTTAACGAAACTCTTATTTTTAAAAAGTCAGCAAAGAAAAAAAAAAATAGTTTGGCTATAATTTGTTCAATTTAAATTAATCTTTTCTCAAAAATTTTTTTAATTTATGCTATTTGGAAAACTTAACGAAACTTTATTTTCTCAACTAAAGGCTTTTAAAAGATGTTTTTACACAAATCTAAAAATTATTACTATTTACACTGATTTATAAAAGTGAAATTTAATTATTTCATTTATTTTAAAACTTTTTTTTAATTTCTAGAAATTTCGCCATACTGGTGTTTTGAAATAATTAACGAAAATTTGTTCTTAAAATTTCAAATTTTGTCTATTAAAAATCCTCATAATAGATTAAAAATTTATCCTTGAAGTAGTTTTACTTTATTTTGGGTTCAAGAAATTCTTATAACATACATATTTTTTATTAATTTATAAACAATTACATACATATCTTTCTAAAATTTAAACAACACAATAATTTATGAATATGAAAATTACTTAGGACATTTTGATGCCAAATCTAATAAAAATACATTCATACCTAAACATACACATTTTGAAATATTGGAAATTGTTTTTCATCAGATTATAATTATTTCTCTTCTATATTATAAAATTTATTTCAGCATAAACATTTCAAATTGATTTCTATTGTCGATACAGTCGTCTGTATCTAGCTGTAATACTTTGTGTACATATTATATGTACAGACGTTTCTGTTGCATTTGTAAATTGCATTAGCTTCTAGTTGATCTTGAACCAATTTGCTATAGGCAAACATATAGACATATTAAATGCTTATAAGTTTATTACATACAGCATTTTTGTATTGTAAATTTCATAAAAAACAAAAATAAATAAATAAAAAAAAAAAAAAAAAAAAAATACAACTAAACAGCCTAAAAGAGTCAAACATATGGTGAAGTTTTTGACTTTTTGTATTACTTTTTAAAGCCATGAAACATTTAAAATTGTAATCGATGGCAATGATTATAAATGATTTTGATTTAGTGCGTTTTATTCAATGAAATTACATAAAAAAAATCAAAATACTTGAAAACTTATTACATCAAATTACCAACATTTACGTTTAATTGCATAAATTTAAAATAATTTATATAATTTTATTTTCTACAAATTGTTCCCTTTTTGCCCTCTGTGCAGTAACAAAGGTTAACAAATCTTTTAATATTGTCATTTCTCTTCCTTTTTTGTTTATGTGTCATTAATCAGGTCTCATTGCTCATTTCCTTTTCTTTTTTAATTTCGATTGTCATTTAGTGCGCGCATTTTACAAAACGTTTTCACATCTAATTGGAAAATAGTTTTTGTGTTAAATTATTAAAAAATGTTGGTAGATTAGAACTAATTTGAAGGAAAAGTTATTTAAAGTGATTAATTACACCAATATTAAGTGCGAAGTTAAATTTGTGTCGTTAATTAATATTAAAAAGTTTAAACAAAGAGAAAAGTTTAAACAAAGAGAAGACAACTTGTAAATGTTTCGGTGCCATTAAATTTCTGATTAATAGTTGTTTTACTGTTGAGAAATTATTTAAAATTTAAAAAAAATAATGTTTATTATATAAATAAATTGAATGTTATGATTCAGCTTCTATTTTTTTAATAGTATTTTTAACGCTGAAAATAATGATGGAACAAATTTTTGAATGCAATTGAATATTTTAAAAGTTGTAGGCCATTGAAAAATGTACTTTCCTTAGAAACTCATATTAAAAACAATGTTGTTATTAAAAACTTACTTAGTGTCTACATTAGGCAAATTTTTATCAAAACAAACGTCAAAATCAGTGTGAATATATACAAGGTAACCTTATTTAAACAGCAGTTTATTATTTTGGTTGTTACAGTTATCAAACTGCATATATAAAAAACAATAAACAATACGCCATACTGTTATTTTTGTGCAACTGTTGCCACCTTCCATAAATTCGCGTTAAGTATGACGTTTGTCTTGATAAAAAAATTTTCTAATGTAGACACTATGTTAGGTAAAAAAGAAAAATTATGTAAGTGATGCCACTTTTGCACATACTGCAGAGTTAAAAAACTTTCCGCCCGGACGAAGGCCAGCTATTAAGAAAACAATTTTCACCAAATAAATTTATTATACAAAAGAAATGACAAAATATTAAAAAAAAAGAAAAAAAAAAAAAAATAAACTTTTATAAAAAGTTATTACAAATGCGCATTCAAGAGCTTTCAATTGATACGTAAATATTTGAAACTGTATAAAAATTATAGAGTCACCTAAAATACAAAAGGCCTTAACCATACTTTTTAATTTTTAACAGCAGAAGCAAAAAACATTAGGAAAATGCAAAATTCCGTAACCACAATTTTTAAGTTTTTGCTTCAAAATTAAGCAATTACAAATTTTTTTTAATCGTTCACTTAAAGCATAAATACATTAATCGTTAAACATTCTCCAAACCAAAATTTTCTTAAATGGAACAAATTTTATGATTGTTTCGTTTATGAGGTTGGTGTTAAGGCCATAGAGGATACATATAGAGGCGAAACATTAGGTTAACAATTGAAAAAAAAAAATATTTTTATTTTTTGCATAAACAAAATACATTTGATTATATGTATTTTGTTGTTGCATGAGTATTCACAATCGACTTAGGCTTTTCACAATGATATGAAGTATTTACTATTTTAAGTGAGTTAGGGAACTTAATGGGTACTAAATATTTAAGTGATGCTTTATATTATAAAGAAAAATTGTAAAGAAACTGCTATACAAAAATTCTCCAAAAGTGCAAGTAATTTATTGTTTTTTGGTGTTAATGGTATATATAGTACATATGTATGTATATAAGTTTGT
Organism: Protocalliphora azurea; assembly: GCA_932274085.1. Taxonomy (NCBI): domain Eukaryota; kingdom Metazoa; phylum Arthropoda; class Insecta; order Diptera; family Calliphoridae; genus Protocalliphora; species Protocalliphora azurea. Next base: position 155,470,131 of record OW026520.1, read on the forward strand.
CATTCCGTTTGTAATTTCTATAATTTTCGTCGGAGAGCAAAAAAAGTTTATATTTTCTATATTCTTATAAGAAACTATATCAATAGGACCATGTCCGTCCGTTTGCCGTTTGAAATGGCATTTATGAAGGCACCTGATATTGCAGATATATGATCTATGTATCAAACGATCCGAAATAATGTCGATAATATTGCTATTAAAATTCAGCAAAATAGGTTCGAAAATATCAAATATATCTCCAAAAAAGCAATTTTTTTAGTTTTTTGTTTCGAATTATTAATTCCTCTATATAAGATAGGAACTTTGGTCTTTCATAGAAAAATTGTAAATATTTTTCTGATTTTTTACGTTAAATAAATAAAAAAAATTGGCTCATAAAAATTTTTTTGTTCTTTCTATTATACTTTTTTTTATATATGTTACGGACTTCGTTCTTATATAGATCGGTCACAAACATTTTTCTAAAATTTTAGGTTGATTACAGAATCTATCAAATCGGTCTATAAACGAACGAGTTATTTGTAAAAAACTGCAAAAATGTATTAAAAATAAACACACACAAACATTATATACAATTATATAAATTGAAGTATTGCAATGACTATCAGTGTTGTTGTTTTTTGCATAAGCAAGCAATGGTTGTTTGCATATACACACATTTATTTATGTTTGCTTGAACGTTGTTCAGTTGGCAACAGAAGCATTGCAATGACTATCACTGTTCTTGTTGTTTCTTGTATATACAAGCAGTGCTTGCTTTATTTGTATATACATACATACATATATACATACATACAAACATATATAGCCATTTCTTCAAACTCATTTACTTTTGGGGTACATTTTCACCCATTTCAATTGGCGCCTTGGGTTTGTCTCGCGATTTATGAAATATTAAAGACACCGCGCTCTCAGGTCATGAATACTTTTCATGCAATTTTTGTTTTGATACCCATTGTTCGCTTAACTAAAACAGAATAGATGTACTTATTCTAAATATAATTCCAAATATTTACGCATTTATCACGCCTTAACGATTTTTAAATGTAATTTCGAAATCATTTTTGATCATGCGATATCATTGAAATTATGCTGTGAGTGTGCCTCGCGATAAAGATGCATTTTGTCTCCTCAGTTTTGAGCACCACCTATAGTGTTTCTATTGAGGGCACATTAACGAAATGTATCTCAAACGATTCGTAATTACAAGAGTAGTAAGCCCTTATTCTTTATTTTGCAAATTTTTGTTTCACCACTTGTCCACAATATAATTCAACACTAGTCAACGACCAGTCTTGAAGTAGTTTACATTAGAGAAATTGAGCACATATGTTAAAATCCGCGATTACAGCAATCAAAAGAATAAAAAAAAAAACTTGTAATTTTCAAACATTTTTTTGATCTTTTAAATTTGAGTGCATGTTGGTTCCACATGGAATCGTTTCTGGACTTGCATTTTTGTTGTTTTACTCCACGAACTGTTATTAATATAAGTTAATTTAAAAATCTGAATTAAAAACTATATATAAGGTTTAAGGTCGGCTTCTTAAAGGTAAAAGTAAAAAGAGAATTACCCATATATTTGAAATTTTTTAAATTTAAAACAGAATTGCTCTATTATAGCTTTATTTTGTGTTTGGAAGAAATTTAGATTATTTTTTAAAGGTATAAATGTGAACATAATAGTGCATACTTTAAGGCGTTAATTTTATTATTTGTAAGCAAAGTGGTGAAGGGTAAAAGATTCGGCATAGGCGAATGTAGCGCTCTAATTTTTTAACGTCTTTTATTGAGTGTGTGTGTTTTGCTATGATTAGTATACAAACAACAAAACATTCTTTGAAATATGTAAGTGTCAGTGATGACACAAAGAGTACATTTTGCAGTCAGAAAATTGGAGACAAAATGTATTTAGAGGCCCACGTTTTTATATTAAATTCGAGTGAAATGGAAATGGATTTTTCAAGTTTTAAACGATATTATCATTATTTTCATGTAATTCTTTGTATGCGTTTCTTAAAATAAATAAATAAATAAATAAATAAATAATAATAATAATAATAATAATAATAATAATAATAATAATAATAATAATAATAATAATAATAATAATACAATAATTAATAAAATCTTTATAAAAGTGTAATAAAAAGACTAATATAAGATCAATGTGGATATATACAAGTGTGTTAAAATTTTGGTAAGTGAATATTTATATGGATTCTATATTTCACTATTTTTAATAAGAATTTTTACATATTTTCTTATTTTTTAAAATTTTGTTATAAATTTTAAAAAATAATTTATCAAAAATAAAATATTACATATTTATTACATATTTTATTTTTATGTCAAAACATCCAATAGAAAACGATAAAAGTAAGATATAGTCGGTCAAGGCCGACTATATGATACTCTACACCATTGTGTACGAGCATAAAAATTCGGGAAGGGGACTTATATTACACCTGTGGCCAATTTTACTAAATGTAAAATAAAATATACAAATACAAAATAATGCGTTAATACTAACATCTAGATGATTTTATGTATTTTAGAGCGATTCCCGAAAGTAGATTTATATGGGAGCTATTGTAAATTATGGACCGATTCTTATAAAATTTGGCAATTTTGTTTCTACTTACATAAAACTTATTTGTGTCGAATATTGACTTGATACTATCATTCGTATGGGATTTATTTTGCAGTGATTTTCAAAAGAGGTGTTTATATGGAACCTATGGTCAATTGTGGATTGATCTTCATAAAATTTGGTATAAAAACTAAAATTTATATAGAACTTATTTGCAGCGAATTTCAGTAAAATATTCTTATTTTTAAGGCATTTTTGAGTGTTTAAATTCTATTCCGGGAGGACATTTTTATGGGGGATAAGTGAAATAATGGGCCGATCACAATCAATTTCAATAGGCTTCGTCCTTGTATCATAAATGTCCTACGCGTTAAATTTAATTTAATTATCTTTAAAATTGCGACCTATACTTTGTACACAAGGTTTACATACAGCCAGACAGACAGACGGACATTGTTAGATCGATTTAAAAAGTGATTCTTAGTCGATAGGTATGCTTTAAGGTGGGTGTTGGATATTTTTTTCTATGCGTTACAAACATCAGCATAAACGTATAATACCATAACCACTTATGGTGGTGTAGGGTATAAATACTTAACTACTCCAGACGGTAATACAAAGATTTTATATTTAATTTTGTTTTTATTTTTCTTTTAACATTTTTTTTTTTTATTTTTTATTTATTTTCTTTTTCAATGTAAACTTTTTTATTTCTATTATGAAAATTAAATGTTTTTGAACAATTTCAAAAAATGAAAAATACCATTGGTATTTCGAAACAAAACATAAGTATTTATTTTTTTTTCATAACCAAACAGTTTGTGTTTAGATGATAAAATAATATTATGATATTCGAATTTTTGACAAATTTAATACAAAATATTACCATGCAGAAACATTTATTCATAGAATATAACTAGAAGTTTATGTGAGATGCAGTTAAAACAAAATTTTCAAAAAATTTAGTCATTATTTTCAAGACACAAAGACAGAATATATATGACTGCATGTATTTCGCTGTTGCAAGAATTAGGTTTTTGACAACTGAATCAGGTTTTTGTCTCTCCCATAAACTTCTAGTTGTACTCTATTTTATTATTACTAAAAAAATTTACAAAAAAATAGAATTTGAATAGATTTATAACTAAATAATATTATTATATTACATTAATTTCAGAGATTAGTATATTTTATTTCACCCACAATTAGGACGTGAACGTACCTTCTTGCACAGAATACAACTAGAAGCTTATGTGAGAGGCAACTCGAACTAAATTTTCAAAAAAGTTACTCATTTCTTTCAAAACACAAAAACAAAATTTATGTAACTACATATATTTTATTGTTGCATGAATTAGGTTTTTGACAATTGAATCAGTTTTTTTTTCTCTCACATAAATATCTAATTATTAATCTATGCCTTGTTGTTTGAAATATTGGAAAAACTAAACAAAATGTGAAATATTTTTATTTATTTTGTTAGAATTTTCTTTACAAATAATAAAAAATTTAATTTCAAAAATATTTTAATTGTTTTTTTCTTATTTTCCTTTTTCAAATTAAATCTATTTGACGACTTACATGCGGTTCAACGTATACGACGGCTGTTGTGTGCTTTTCAATAAACATGCATAAGTTCTAATTTGACAACGTACCTACGTAGTACGCTTCTATGATCATGCGATGTAATTATTTTTCTAGCATTACTTTTAATTTGTACTTCAATCCATTTCCTAAGTAGAAATTCAGATTTGGGTAAGTAAAATTACCTAGATAGTTAATATTAAAAAAGAAAATTACCTATAGATTTTTTAGAAAATAAGATTTTATGGAAATCTTTTTAACATTTGTATCGACATTCCTTTTAGATAAACAATTTCCGTAATTTTTATAGTTAATACAAATACCTTTTTCATGAAATTATATGATTAATTAAATCCCATTGCTTCAATTATTTTTAATAACCTTTCCTTAACTTTTAAACAACTAATTATTGAAGACTTTTAAACTCTTGTTTACTATTGCAGTAACAATAAGTCTTCCAAAAATCGCTCAGCCTTAAAAATATACCCAACAAATCGTCTAATACACAAACCATATTTTTCATCCCCCTTTCTCAAAATAAATCCCCAATTTATGGATTTATTTCGATAACACTGACTATATATAAAATTTTTCTAAGGAAGGCTTCAATTTTAAAAAAGGTACCATTTTTCAAAAGTACTAATTAAAAAAAAAAACAGTATTAAATTTCAATAAAGAAATAATATTTTACCCAAAAATTGCAAATATTATAAAAATATTTCTTTCAAAAAAAAAAAAAAAAAAAAAAAAAAAACAAACAAATAGCTATAAAAAAAGGTATCAACTTTCAGAAAAAGTACCTACCCTTTTTCAAAACAAGATAATATAATGTAGAAGAGGAATCATTCACCATAGGGCAGATCAAAAGGTACCTGTTATTAAAAAGTACCTATTTAAAATGAATGAAATAAAAAAGTAAAAGTAAATTAAAGTAAGAAAAAAATGTAAAATTAAAATTTTTCAAAAAGAAAATAGCGTAGAAAGAGCACCATTTGTTAGGTCAATTGTGGTAATGTTCATTCATTTACCCCATAGGGTAGTGCCATCGTCTAAGTCTTTAAGACAAAGGAAAGTTAACAAATATCATTTATGTTTATAAGAAGAAAACACTTTAAAAAATAGTGCGAATTCTATCACATAAAATTTAAAAAAAAAGTACCAAATGCCAAAAATATTAATTTAAAAAAAAGTATCTATTGTCAAAAATGTATATATGTACTTATTAATAAAAAAAAAAATTTGTCATAAAATTGGAAAATTTTAAAACATATTTATTGATGTTAAAAAAATAAAAATTTTGCAAAAAAAGTTATTTTTTAAAGATCTAAATTCTAAAAAAAATATTATTTCAAGCCAATATTTGTCATATCACAGAGGAACACTTTTCACTTAATATGAAAAAATTTTATTAAGTGAAAGTTTAGCACACTGCACAGTGGAGCAGAATAAAAATTTCTTGGAAATAAATATGTCACATCTAATCGGCTGTTTGGATTTAGAAGGGTCACACAGACCATTCATTAGCGGAGCTACTGGAGCCCAAAATAGAGTATTTTTAATCGCTTGGCAAATGTTTGTTTTTCATCGGATTTCTAATATGTCCTTAAAGCTCCCGATAAGGTCTATAAAATCTCTTATAGTTTTCAAGTTACTTACATTTGAAATTTCAACTATCTCAATTTTGCAAAATGTTTGTTCCAATGTATTTGTCCGATTTTGTAAAACTTTTACCCAATTGGTTAAAGAACAAAATTATTTATCGAATAAAAGAACTTCAAGGTGATATCTTTTCCGAGTAAAAATTGTTGAAATTATATTTTGTTTTGTGTTTTTTTTAGCCGTAAAAGTGTCTACACTCTTTTTTCTTTAGGAACGTATAATAATATACATTAGCCTATAACATACAAGTACGTTTTTCATAGGTCTTATCGGCAGCTTTAAGAAGATGTAAAAATATTTGAAATCTGATAATAAATAAATATTAGGCAAGCGGTTAAAAATTTTCTGTCATAGGTAAAGATTTATTTCCAAAAATTTTCATAATTCTGTAGCTTGTGAAATATTTAAGATATTAGAATAAAATTCCACATATACAGAGGTGAGAGTTGATAATCTGTCAGGGGGCTAGTGGGTGGACATCAAAACATCAAAATGTTTAGTAGGTTTGAAAATACTTTCATTAATTTTTTTTCAAATGTATATTCATTGAAAATTTTGTACGATGAAAAAAAATTTTTTTTTTAATATTTTTTCATTCGTACAAAATTATCGAGGAGAAAAGACCACCTGAATATTAAATATACAGAAAAAAGAATAAAATTTTTGTGCTTAATTTGAATAATAAGAAAATAAGATATATAAACAAGAAAAGGACACAAGAAATAGGAAAAGGGTGAATGGAAATCCTGCAACAATCTGTTGGGAAGAATACCGATAAGGAACATTTTAACTTCAAGAATAAGAAAGTGTGAATAACTGATAATTTAATTTAAATTTGGATAGATTGGACAGTGTTGGAATCACATATACGAGATTTTTATAAGTGAAAACTCCTAATACACCAATCAGTCCAATTTTCAAGATATTTTTTTCGGAAACATATCTACGCTAATCATAAAATATTGACTTAAAACTACCTAATCTTCTTAAACTACAATTCATTTTAAACGTAAATTAATTTATCTAATTCATCTCATCAAAATTAATCAATCATCATAATAATCAAATCTTACTTTTCTATATAAAATTTGATCTTTCTTAAATCTAATATAATCCTAACTTAAAATCTTTTAGAACATAAATTTAAATCTTTTAAAACTTAACTTAAATCTGATTTAAATCCTAACTTAATTTTAACTTAATTTAACTTTCATCTTACTTATTCTTTTTGTTAACTTTGTTTTAATCAAATTTAAATTTGTTTAATCTTAAATTTAAACTAATTTAACGTAATTTTTATTTAAATAATGTAAACACACATATAAATATTTAAACTTATTACACTTTAACACTTACTTATAAATACACATATATATATCACTACATCAATACACTTTACCGAATTTTGAATATTTAATTTTTAACTTAAATCGTGGATAATGAGTATTAAAATTTCAATATCATCGAACCCATTTATCAAATTCAAGATCACATCAGGTCTGCTGTCATCGTTGGATATTGTTTTGTAAGTGATATGACTAAATTTACAGTTTTGTTAACATAAAAAAAAATCTAAATTATTTAAGTATTTTAAATGGAAATAATGGTGTCTATTCTTGAAAACGCGTCGAAGAAGTGAAAATTTCCATTAAAACAAAAACAAAGTTTAAAAAATTGTTTTTGTTTACCATACATTTCTAAAATGGAATTTACCTTTTTTAAAAGAGAGAGAAACACGATAAAGTTCTCACGTTTATTACATTTTAAAGATATATGGTAAACAAAAACAATTTTTTAAACTTTGTTTTTGTTTTAATGGAAATTTTCACTTCTTCGACGCGTTTTCAAGAATAGACACCAATAAATCCTTTTGTTAACATAATAATGTAAATTAAAATTATTATGTCAGAAATACTGAAAAACAAACCCTAATTTTTACATTTTTAATTTAAAATATTCAAAATTTAATATTTTCACATTAACAATATAAATTTAAATATTTTAATTATGTTTAATTTAAATAAATACTTAATTTGAAATTTATATAATGGCGAACTAAATTTTAATATTCCCATGAAAGGTTAATCAACAGGTAGTTAGGGTAATATTAGGACTATCTAAAATTCATTAGGGTTATGATAGCATGGTTGGGAAGGGTTATGAATCCAAAGGAAGTTCTAACATCTTCTTCCTTGTTTGAAGTTTTAGGCCGAAGTTAATTTTATTCATTTATTTTATTATTTATTTTTTTTTTATGTAGTTAACATTGGTTAGGTTATTGCTACCTTTTTAAATTATATTTTATCGGTTCTTAGCCATTTTCGAGGAAGACAAGAACACCACCCCATTGCCCTGAGCTCGACCGGATTGATAGGTAGCAATCGTCTTCTAAGAGAATGGGCCAAGAGAAGTTTGGATCGTTACAACTTTTAAAGTTGCTATGTAATTAAAAAATATCAAAAAATTAATTTATGGTTTGATTGTAAAAAAAATTATACATAAAAATACACTTACATGTGTACAAAAAATACACTTACATGTGTAGGATTTTTTTTAATTTAAGAGATTTTTAGGCTGAACTAAAATTTTCTCTCATTTTGGTCTCGTCTTTATTTTTATTTCGTTTAACTTTAACGGTCTCAGTTATTGCTGTTGTTGTTAAATTGTTAAGAAGTTTATAAACACATACTTAAGATTGTTATACATGTGTTTGTGTACAATTTGTTGTAATAATATAAAAGGTAATACAAGCAAGGAATTTTATTATGTCTCACTAACCTTGACCTGATTCTTAGAAATTACAAAAACAAACTAATAGAACAACAACCACAACATCAACAACATGTTGAATGACTGAGTGTGCGAGCAAGTCAACATGAGTCCATTGAAAAGACGTCTGGGAGGGAGTAAAGTTGGCTTAAGTTAAAAAAAAAACATTGTCGTCTATTAAATAACAAGAACAAGCCTGAAGTTGGTTTTAGTTTTAACACCATTTTTGCATACAAGCACGAGAAATACTTATTTTTTCACGGTGATTTTTTTATAATTTGTGACTGAGATGTTGTTTATTACACATCATTTGAATTGTTTTTTTTTATTTTCTGTAAGAGATAAAAAAAAACATTTGTCTGTGGTTTATTGTCTAGTTTAACGAAACAAAAACTTAACCAACCGCACGCATGCGCTGTTTAAAAATATTTTAGATTTTTATTATATTTGTTATTAAATATTAAATGTTATTGTTGTTTTTTGTGGTTCTTTACTTGTTATTGTGAGAGAGTGTTTTTTAAGTAAATTATTTTAACTGATATTAATCTATTACGTTTATTGCATTTTTAATTATTTCTATTTAGTTTTTATTATTATTATTATTGTTGTTGTTGTTGTTGTTGTTTTGTATCTATTTCTGTTTATTGTCGTAATGTGGTTTTTATTGAAATGCAACTTGAAATGGTAAACAAACTGCACACCACCACCATACAGGCAATAGATAGCTTTAATTGTGATTTTGAATTTCAAGTTTATTTTGGATTTTTATAAAACTGAAACATAAAATTCTGTTCTAAATTCTAAGCGCTTTTAGTGGCAAAAAAAAAAAATCAAATCAAATGAACGAGGTGATTTCGTCATTGAGTTTTAGTTAAGGTCAATGTTGCACCATATTTTAAGCTTAAGGCAGTGTCACTAACTCATTGTCAGCAAGTTTTCACTTTATAAACACATGAAATGAAAACATATTATAAACTTTTATACTATCTGTAATATTCACAGATACATATGTATGAAGTATGAATGAAATCTTTGCCGAAAGGCTGTTTTTTTTTTTTGCTATAGAAGGTGAAGTAATTGAGTCATCTAAGAATTATTATTTTCATTTTTTTCTGTTTGCAACCGCCAATGTTAGTTCTTGTTTTCAATGGAAATAATAAATAATACTTGACATATTTAGAAAAATAATAGTTTTTCTTTAGTTTATATTTCAGCAAGTGATTGTAAATCAAACTTTTTAAATTTTCATATATATATATACATTAGAGTGCACAGCGGGGCAGAATGAAAATTTTTTGCAAATAAAATCTATAACTTCTAATCGGCTGGTTGGATAGAGTACCTCTGACATATAAAATATTTAATCACTTGCTAAATTTTTGTTCATTATTCGATTTCAATATACATTCCATTTTCGTTCGATTTTGTTTGGATTCTAGAACATTTTGATAGAAAATAGGTCAATCAATAGGTTCAATTAAATGATTGGACTCATTTTTAACCTTTATCATCTCCGTGAATATACCTTTCAGAAAAGTAGAAAACTCAGTCTGTACAGTTTCTTCAAAGGTCTGCTTCCTTTGACTGTTACCGTAGAGCCTCCTTGTTCTTTCGTGATGACATGAACAGCACCGAAGACATATCTAATTACGAGAGAAAGTGACAGTATTGGCAAAGTTTATTCTCAGTTAGAATGTGTTAGTTAACGAAAATAAATCCAACGAGACAAATTCTTTTGCTCTCGACCGAATATCTACGATTATATGATTAACTGGGTTTACTAATGCTTTTGCTAAAACTAACTATTGGGATGCAATCTGCTAAGATAAATTCTTTGGATCCCAGTCGGCTAACTATAGCTTTCTGGCAACAAAATAAAATTCGATGAATTAGGTGCTTCAACTCTCAATCGACTAAGTAGAATCGTATGGACTACGCTAATACTAAATACTATACAGCGAGATAAATATTTCGGCCCTCGCTCGGTTAGCTGCAGGTCTTTTTGTTGTCTCAAAATACAATCCAACGAGATAAATTCTTCGGCTCTCGGTCGGCTAACTACAAGGTTCGACCTTTAAATACGATCCGATGAGATCAATTTTTCAGCTCTCAATTGGCAAACTACGATGATACTACTACAATCCGATGAGATAAATTCTTTGGCTCTCTGTCGGCTAACTACAGGTTCGGCTACGGTTCGGAAGAAAGAACTTCGGTCGTGTCTGGTAATACTTTAATCCCTAAGAGCAAAGTATAACAAGATCGATATTTCGGTTCTTGCTCAAATGTATCGCCCCAATCTCAATCATTTATGTTTAAATTTATATAAACAAAATGAGAATTATAAATTCTCTTATTGTATTGTAACTACTAAAGTAGTTAAAATATGTTAATATGTTGATGGTGTAATATTTGTAACTACACGTTACATATATAAGTCGTGTATTTGTCATTATTTTTGTGTTTTATGGTCATATGGGTTGTTTATCAAGATAACCTATAACTTTTAAAGACGAAAAGTTATGTTTGGGCATGATCTTGTGCCAATGTAAGAACGTGAAAGTATTCGTTAAAGCGTCTATTTTATGTAACAATTTGGATAGTGCCAACATATTTTGGCAAACTTCTGCAATCGTCAGTTTTCTTTGAGTTAATTTGCTAAAGACTTGCAAAATAATTAAAATAAAATCCATCTACTCTAGTAAAATTATGTATTATAGAAGTTTAAGCAAAAATATTTAAAATCGGTATTAATATATATTAGTGTTAATTTTAGAAAAAAAAAAATACTTCGACATAACCTCAAAAAGATACTAAAACGCTTTTTGAATTTATGCCAGAAAAAGTGGATTTTTGACCAGAATTTATTATAGAGATTTAAGCAAAAATATTTAAAATCGGTATTAATATATATTAGTGTTAATTTTAGAAAAAAAGTACTTCGATATAACCAGAAAAAGGCACTAAAATGCTTTTTGAATTTATGCCAGAAAAATTGAACTTTTGATCAGAGTGTGCATTGGTAAATTTTTATAATTTTGTTTTAGAAATTTGGTATTTTTGGATGGATTTTTGAAAAATAACAGTTTTTCCGAAATTTGATACTATTTTTAAAGATTAGTCCTTTTTCGAACTTTTTATTGAAAATTATTACTTTTGTTTTAAAATTTAAAACTATTTGTAAAATTTTCCTTTTTAAATTAGTCCTTTTTGAAACATGGAACCTTTTGCTTTGGAAAATTGGTAAACAAAGTGCAAACAATTTTCGCCTTATATGTTTTTTTTAAATTGATTTGGTTTATTAAAAAGTCTACAGATCTGTCGAAGAAAAATTTTAGGATCTTAGCATTTCAAAATAAATCTATAATTTCGTAGCAGAGGAGTATTCGGGTTTAAGTTTGCAAGGCAGAAGCCACCAACCATTCAAGAGCGTACTCTCAAAAAATTATGTAAGTAAATATAACAAAAAAAAAAAAAAAATAGTAAAAACAGTTATAAATACATTTAAAAAAACGGACCACTTACATTTCACTTAAAATAAATGTAAAGTTTAATTATTTTTGATTGTTGATTTTTTAAAACCAACAAAAGCATTAAATTTTTAATTAAACTTTACATTTATTTTAAATGAAATGTAAGTGGTCCGTTTTTCAATTATTTTAACTAAAATTATATAACTTAACAAAACAATAACAGTTACAAAATTACCTACAAAGTTATTGAAAATTAATAATTTATTCAAATAAAAAAAAAACCTTAAATGTGAATTTTTGGTATTTTTTCTTTATTTCTAAAATAATGTCGCGAAATATCTTAATATATATACAAATAATGTTAACAATTGATTTTGATATTACTTAAATTTTACTTATAAGTATTTGTGTCCTTATTCTTAAAAAGAAAATTATGGAAATTTTTTCATCCTGGGAAGTAGGTGGTAGCATATTGTTTTTGAAATACCAGGTTTTACCAGTTTTTGAAGATAAAGGACTTTCCACATTCATTCCTTTTATCTGATCACGAAACACCGCTTAACTGAAAGCAATATATATAATCAGTAAATGTGAAAATTTGTCGAGTGCAGATATAAAGTCTCAAAGTACGACAACTATAACATGAAATATATAGTTTCTTACCTGATTTCAAAGATTATTATAATTTCTTAAACTTTTTATTAAGGTCTTTAAAAAACGGTTTTTTAGTTATTGAGTTATTCATATCTGATTCTTGTAATTTTTAGTAATAATCTCTTCAGACTAAAATGTGACATTTTTTGTAATAACCTTATTTCAATAAAAAATAATTTAATAAAAAAAAAAAATACTAATAATAATTGTTGGTTCTTTATTTTCTTAACTTATCAATATCCCTTATTTGAGCACTGTTCTCTATGATGTGCATTATCATTAAACTTATCAGTAAATCCTCTGTAAGACGTACCCAGTGTCGTATAAGTATTGAAAAATTATTTAAGTAAATATTACTCATACTCACTGTTGTACAATGGTTTCAAAACGCCTTTTTTGGTAATAATTCTGTAATTTCTGATCCGTTAAAGATATCTGAATAAAATTTTACATGGTCAGATCTGAGGTGTTTTCGAGTTGATTTGGAGGAGCACAGATTGCTAGTAGGAAATGGGGTTTGTGGATGGACCTCCAAAATTGATTACCTCGGGTAATTAATTTTTTTTTAAATCGCCAAAAATTCACTCCTATTTTTTTTAAATATCCACTATAGTCCTTTAAAAATTCTAAATAACATTGCTGCAAGAACTATATAAACATATGGATCCGTTAAAAATTTGTATTAATCGTAAAATGATACTTTTTGGGTTTTTTTCCGAAAGCTGGTAACATTTTTTTTTCTAATTTTATTTGTTTTGTCCTATAACATCTTTGTATTGTTTTCAGTAGAAATCTTAGCAAAAATGTGTGTGAAGTAAATTCGGAGGACTTTAGGGCCATGGTCTCTCCACAAGCCCTATCCAAACTTTGTCAATTTTCAAAAAGTTTTTTAAATTTATTTGTAAAATTCTCAAAATGCTAAGCTAAGATCAATAACAAATATATTGGCTATATACCTCTCTAGGTTGGTTAAACTCACAAAAAAATATTTTTTGATGGACGACTTTTATAACGGCAGGGTGACGGTTAAAATTTTTGAAACAGATTTTTCCCGGATTGAGATTTTGGTTATATTGGTGCAAAAACGTGAAAATTTCTTTAATTCTCTACTTTATAGATAAGATTTTCTATATCATGTCAATATTTGGTAAGGATATCTTCATTCGTTTAAATTTTATTACAATTCAAATATAAACATTATTTAATATATTAGACCGAATTTAATTTATTTTTATTAATTATAATTCTCCATATTCTAACGATTCTCATGTGACCAAATTTACAAGAACTATTTATGTCTAAAATTTCTTTATGATGAAATTATAAATTAATTTTTAACGATTTTTTTTAAATGACGTACCCAAGGTGACTAACTTTAGAGGTCCATTCACTACCTCTCAGACCCGCTAGGGATTTCTGCTCCTCCAAATCAACTCAAAAATACTTTGGCTCTGATCATGTAAAATTCTATTCAAATCTCTATAACGGATTATAAGTTACAGAATTATTTCAACAAAAAAAAAAAAAAAAAGAAAAAAAGTGTTTTGAATCAAAGTGTGTTGTTAAGTAGGCAATATTTCAGGAATATTTAGAAACTAAAATATATATACAAATAAGGCCAATTTTATTAACTAATAGAACTTTAGTTTTATACTTAAATCTAAGAAATATGTATTTCAAGCATTTTCTTTATTGAGTTTATATGAAATAAAAAAAAAAAATCTATCAAGGAAACCTTGTATCTCAAAGAACTAACTAAAACAACCTTTAAAACTGGAAACAAATATTTATTTTCCATGTATTTCTTACATAGTTTGTTTGATGAATGGAAGTAAGTATTATAGGCATATGTATGTATGTATGTATGTATGTATGTATGTACGTGCCAACAATGACGTTATTGTTTCTTATGTATAGCAAACACAAATTGACAGAGAAATCTTAGAAGATTCATTCTATAGGATGTTTCTTTCTACCCAGTTCTAATAATTTTTTATTGATTAATCATTTGTACTATTTAATGTGGTTTATGGATGGTTTATCTATCTGGTAATGACATACACACCTTGTGGTTTTCAATAACTAAAGATTATTTGAACAGGAAAAAACAAAAGTAAATATTGTGGGTAGTAAAAATATGGTAAAATATAAATAAACTGCTAAGTATGGAAATATTTTTACATTAATATCATTATATTTTTTAAGAGTAATTAATTAATTGTTAACTCCTTTTTGGAAACATATTTAAAATACTTTATTAAATTTTATATTAGTATTTTTTTTAACAAATTTATGTTGGATGTTTTTATGATTTGTCATCTTAATTTCCTGCTGCTTTTAAAAGCGCCATAACTCTGCATATTGTATAAATTATTATTTCTTTTAGGCGCAAAATTTATTTATTAATAAGTAATAATCGCTATGTTTGTGTATGTGTAAATCAAAAATATAGAGAGTATAACAGAGCGTAAATTTGTTTAAATTGCGCATGATAAAATATTTCACATGATAAGAGTAAAAATTAAAATTTTACTGTTAAAGAGTTATATTCTCTTTAATTGAAAAGCAAAATGGGAAAACAAATCTCACTCTTTCTATGCATACTCTTAGTGAGTAAAATGTACACGATAACAATAAGCTCTTAATATTTAATGAATTGAAATAAGTATTAATTTAAATGTAATTTAACGATGTTTTTATTTATGGAATGTATTTTTTATAAAATATTTTAATGAATTGGAAGAATTAAAAAGAAACAAAAAATAAATTTGGACTTGTATTTAATACAATAATTTTTTAATATAAAAATAAGTTGCAATTTTTTAAAAATTTTGATTTTTTGTTGAGTGGAAATTTTTAAAAGTTTTTGAAATTTTATTTTAACCTTTTAGTTTGCAATTTATTAACATTTTGGAATTTTTCATTGAAAATTATATTTTTGATGAAAAATTTAAGTGATCAGAGTTTTTCTTTATATTGGCATTAAATTATCTAAATTAGGATTTTGCTAAGAAAATATAAGTGATCTATTTTCCTTTTAAACCACTATTTAAATAAAAAATTACAGAAATTTCAAACTTATTTAAACAAATTTTTGTTCTAAGTCTTTTTTTCCTAAAACTCAATTTTCTTATTTTGTAAAACAGCTCTTAATTTGAAAATCATTTTCAAATACGTAAAATATTTTTACGATTTTTTTGCATTAGTTGTTTTTAACAAATTAGGTCATCTTTATTACTGCTTGTGTTTTTAATGTTTTCAAGAAAAAAAAATATTTTTTTTTACAAAGCACAGTGGGGTCGATCGCTAAAAATTGATAATAAATCTGTAGCTCCTAAAATAATGGCTAAATCGTATTCTAATGTATAGAAGAATTGTAGAGGAGTATTTAAACTTTCATAAAAATGATGTTGTAGTCACCCTGTTACAATACCCTATAAGCTACAGAGTGTCAAAGTTGGCTACCTTGACCATGAAGAATGCTTGAAGAGTTCATAACTTTTACAAATTAAGGCAGCTTTCGATGATTTATAAATTTTAAGAAAGAAGTTGATGCGATAAAAAATGTTCGCACAAGTTAATTTGCGCTTACAGCTAAAAAGCTTAAATTTTTAATTTTTGATTTTTTACCTTGATGCTTTTCTATTTTTTTTTTGCAAATAATTTCCATAATATACAAGCGAAAATTTATTTAAAAGTATCCTTAAATTTGCAATAAAATAACATATCTGGCTGAACATTTTCTTGAATAATCTCTATCCGTTTAACCGTGAGAAATCAAATTCAATATTTTGATATGAGTATAAAAAATTTATATTTTTATTATTTTTATTGATAATAAATAAATATTTTTATATACTCAGAAAGATAAGGCCCTACTAACAGCATTGGTCGACAATGGAATAAGATTTAACAAAATTTCAATTTCATATGACTAGAAAAAAAAATCATGAAGGGCTTTTTCCAATTTCCCTCTTGCTAAAAAAATGCAGACAGGGGAGCATATTTTATGAAAATAGTAGAATATTAAGAACATTATTTTTCAAATGCATTAAAAACATATTAAAATTATTATTTTTTTTTATTATATTTTAAATATAATGCATTGGCATTATATTAAACGTTTTTTGGAGCTTTTCATGCTCCAAAAAACATTTTAAAAGCTTTAACGAGTCATTTTTTTATATATTTTCAAATCCAAAAAAGAAAAAAATCTTAAAAATTATAAATAGTAAAATACTAATTTTTTTCCTTGACCCCACTGTGCAGTATATGTATGTGTGTTTTTCTTAACTAAACTATAGACACATAAAAGTTTCTTTTTTTATTAGTTTTTCCATTGATGTTGTTATAGTTAATACTTATTTTTTTGTGCTACTGCACAAGTCTTGTTACAATTTTGCCTAAAGACTTTAAAAAATCAAATTGTGTATGAACAATATGGTAAAAATAAATTAACAAATACATACATATGTACATACATACATACAGACATCGACGGCTGGAAAGAACTAACCAAGTAACAGCAGCAACAGTAAGTAAAAATAATTTTTAAAAGAAATAAAACAGAAATGAGTTCAAGAATCACAATTCATATGAGTATTAGAAAAATAAAAAAGTGGAAAAAATGGCATAATGATGCCTTAAAAAAAAAAAAATTGCGATAAAAATTTTTCAAACATTTAAATACACTAATGAAGCTAAGGCGTCATTCATGTGTTTAGTTTAGTAGTCATACTCATTCAAGCATTTTACTCTCATTGTTATAGATTTATTTTTTTCTTTCAAAAAAAAAAAAAAAAAAAAAATTGCATGCATATTAAGCAAGAAGCAGCTACAGAGTCAAAATTCTACATATGCCAATACCATTTGAAAAATGTACACAAAAACACACACACACACAATCACTATTATAATTCTAATAACAAATACATTTAAGCACTCAATACAGCCTTAAACTATGGACGAAGGCAAAACACAAAACACATCATCATCGAATACGACAACAACAACAAATATAATAATTATAAACAAAGTTAAAAAATATTTAAAGCAATAACAACAAAAACATAAAAAAAATTGCAATGGATGTCGGCAAGTGGGTGACGTTTACTGCAAAGATTAAATTAGAGCAAAAATAATAAAAACAACAAAATAACGTAGAAAAGAAAAAATATACAAAAATACAACAAAAATAAATCAACATATTGCATTATGTTTTGCAATCGTTTTGTTTTTTATTGCTTCTTCTTTCCTTTAAAATAGTGAAGGACTACTTAGAAATTTTCTCTTTGTCAAAAAGGGAGGCGGTAAAAGAGAAGTTATATTTCTTTTTATTTACAAAGAGGTCATAATATTTTGTACTTGCAAACTAACGGTTAAACATACATATATACATAGATATATACAGCGTAAAATTACAATTAATACACACAGGCATTAATTAATGAGAAATAATTAAGAAAATAATAATAATAAAAATAGCAACTTTTTGCAAACATAGTGTTACCAAACATGTCATAATATTTAAACAGTTAAAAAACAAATATTAATTTAAATTTGGATAAATATTATTTTAAATATCTTTAATAAATAACAAACAAATTTTATTTATGATGTTTTCTTACTTTAATGAAGTTTTTTTTTTAAATAAAATAAAAATATTTTAAAACAGATTTCTTTTAAATTAAACTAGATATATAAAAGTAACAAAACTAATTTATGAAATTACATACATATTTATAACACACTTAAGGTTAGTTGGTTAATTAAACATATAAATTGGTATACTACGATATAAAATTACAGGAAAGCTATAATTTTTCTATATATAAATTTTCTATAGTTATAACCCACACCACCATAGGTGGTTGGGGTATTATGCGTTTGTGCTGATGTATGTAATGTATAGAAAAATTCATCCAACACCCACCTTAAAGTATACCAATCGACTCATAATCACTTTTTAAGTCGATCTAACGATGTCCTTCCGTCCGTCTGGCTGGCTGGACGGCTGACTGGCTGTCTATGTAAACCTTTTGCATAAAGTACAGGTCGCAATTTAATGAAATTTGGCACGTAGGACTTTCATGATACAAGGACGAAGCCTATTGAAATTGGTTATGATCGGTTCATTATTTCACCTAGCCCCCATAAAAATGTCCTCCCGGAATAGGGGATTAACGATCATATGCCTTAAATATAGTATAGTAATATTGTAATGAAATTCGCAAGGAAGTTTTGTATAAGTATCAATTTTTGTGCCAAATTTCATAAAGATCCATAATTGACCATAGCTCCCATATAAAACCCTCTTTCGAAAATCACTTTAACTTACATAAATCACAAACACATGATAGTATTAGGTTTATATTCGACACAAATAAGTTTTATATAAGTAGAAATCGTAATGACAAATTTTATGAGGATCGCTCCATAATTTACCATGGCTTCCATATAAGCCCACTTTCGGGAATCATCCTAAAGTGCATAAATTCATCTAAACGTTAGTATTAACGTAATATTCCGTATTTGTATTTTTTATTTTAAAGTAAAAGTATCGGTCCACAATTGACCACATGTCTAATAAAAGACCCATCCACGAATTTTGATGGACATGCACAATGGTGTGGGTTATCATATAATCGGGCTTGACCGACTATATCTTTCTTTCTCGTTTTTATATGCAAAATCAAAATATATAATTCTGCAAAGATTAATGATTATATTTAATCTATAACACTGGTCGGCAGAAAAACCCGCCTTAAACAAGAATAAGTGGACTAGATGTAATTTGACGTACTAAACAGGAATCTGTTTTCAGTTTTTTTCTATTTATTTTTATGGGCTTGTTTGATATTTCTCCCTTAATAAGGCAATTACACGAGACGGTTGATTTAGATAGATGAAACACCTAAAAATGCAAACCAAAATTGTCTTCAAGTCGTTTTTACATTATTTTTTTTTTATCTTCTCAATAGTTTCAGAGTTATTCAGAAATTAGTGTAGAAAAAAAGTGGTCATGATAAATTTAAGAATACTACGAATAAAATAAGCCGCGTGCCATAAAAATTGGTGAACTAGATGTAATTTGACATGCTAAACATCAATCTGCTTTCAGTTTTTTTCTATCATATTCTGATTTTTTATGGGCATGTCTAATATTTCCTCCTTTATAAGGTAATAACACGAGTATATTTTATCATAACTCGAGAACGGTTTGTTCAATTTAAATAAGTAAAACTCCAGTAATCTCAACATTATCTTTTATCCTCTAAATATTTTGGGAGTTATTCCGAATCTATTGGCGAAAAAAAAACATTCATAAAAAACTAAAAGCAGTTTGCTCCTTAATTGCGAAAATATTGAGCGTATAAAAAAATAATATTAAGTTAACTTCAAGACAATTTTCGCCTGCATCTTTTGATGTTTCATTTATTAATAAGGAAATATTAGACTTGTTCGTAAAAAAAATCAGCACCTGATTGAAGAAAAAACTGAAAGTACATTTATGTTCAGTACGTCAAGTACACCTATTTTTGTTTGAAGGAGGACAAAAAATATTAACAAATTAAATTAAATTAAAATTAAAAATATTAAAAAATTAAAAAATAATGATAATGAAAATTAAAAACTTTTAATTTTAAAAGTACTATTTTTTTTAATGTACTTAATTTAAAAAAAAATTAACAATCTTTTTAATTTAAAATATGTATCAAAGCACCAATTTTCAAAAGAAGTACCAATTCAAAAAAGTATCAATTTTCCAAAAAACTTTAAATAAAAATTTAAAAAATGAGAATTTGTTTAAAAAAGGGATGATTTTGAAATACTATTTTTTTTGTACCAAAAAAATGCAGTTTTTTAAAAAATATATTTTCAAAATAGTAATAATTTCCCAAAAATTATAAATTAAAAAAAACCTGTAAATTGAGTACTATTATTTTTTAGAAGTACAGTTTTTTCAGTGCTCATTTTCAAAAAAGTAATAATTTTTTAAAAAGTACCAATTTTCTTTCATAAAGAAAAAAAAAAATATATTTCCAAAAAAGCAACAATTTTCAAAGCAAAAGTCTGTGTTAATTTTCGAAGAAGTAGCAAATTATTCAAAAAGAGTAGGGTAGAAGGGGGAGTATTGCATTAGGGATACATCTGCCATCATTGGGTTTCTTTTCCTTTATCGCAAATCATTTATCAAACTTTGATATTTTCAATTTACATTTAATCAGAGGTAGACGTGAGCAATTGTTTGTTATTTTCTGTAATAACTTTTTTCGTTTTGGGGATTTTAAAAATATTTTATTCGGGTTTAAAAATTGTGACTAAAGTTATGTTCATACTTGGCAAATATTTGATAAAAATTATGTTACTACCTGTTTGTCGTTATTTGATCTTAAGAGAAATCAACATCAAACTAAATTAAGCTAAACTAAAAAGAACTGTGACTTATATTTTATTCAGTGTTATAAATTTGATAATAACGAAAAATAATTGACAAAAAAGTGTGAAAAAAATATCATTGGTACTACTGTGGAACATTCGCCAGACCCCTTTATGCCAATCTCAACTTATCCTCCAAGTGTTTACACAATTTAACAAAAAAAAAAAAAAAAAAAAAAAAATCATTAAATGATTTTCACAATGATTTCGGATCTACAATGTTTAATTACTTTTTTATTTAGTTTACATAAACTTCAATCAATTATATTATTTTTTATTTATTATTTCAATTGCGCCATTAAAATAAAATAAAAACAAACTATCTAGACAAACGATTCCACCTCAATCATTTGGCAAATTTACACAAATGGTCACTCCAGAAATTCATAAAGTAAATTTAAAGCGAACATATCTAAGTCTTTAGTACAAAAGAGAGTTTACATATATCGTGTGAAGACACTTCAATTTAAAAAAAAGTTTTTTTTATTTCAAAAAAGATGATACAATTCTTGTTATGAACAGTGTTGCCAGATTGGGTGGTTTTGTTTTCTTTTTATACTAGATTTATTTGAAAAAATAAATGTTCGTTAAGCTTTCTTTCTATTAAAAATTTTAATGGTTATTTTCTCTATATATAAAAAAAATTTCGATAAATTTATTATTTAAATTATAGTTTATAATGAAAAAAAAAAAATATAACTAATAAAAGAACTGATTTTTTCATTTGTTTTTTTGTAAAAATAGGATTTTTTTTATTATATTAAAAAATATAATTCTTCCACATCGCATTTTAGTTTGAGAACAGGAGTCAAAGTTTTTCCGGCAACACTCTTTGTGAGATAATATTTGTAGAAATCTGACCATCGGTCGAATTTATTATTATATCAATTGTATGCAATTTTATATATATTTCCAATGCAAAAACAAAATCATTTATTGTTAAACTTACAATAATAAAATCTTTATACAAAATTTGAAATAATGTTCGAAAAGTTCATATAAATGCATACGTACACTGGTGCATATTCCTATAAATGCACATCAATTTTTTTAATTAACTTACCAAAAATGGGTGTAGATAATATTTAAGGGGCTGCTAATTGCTTTTTATAATTATTTATTGATTTCATTTAAAAAATTAATAACAAAAAACTTAAAATGTACACTAAATTTTTTTTGATTATAATTCTAGTAGTTTAATGCCATTTTTATGGTAGTTTTCTATATACCCACTTAAACTAATGAACCAATTTATCATTATTAATAATGTGTTGTTGAACCTTTGTTTTGAATAACTTCAAAAATTCTGTCTGTTATTGATTCGTCCAATTTTTGAAGAAAATCACTGTCAATTTCTTCCCTTCGAGACATGGATTGCAGCGTTATCTTGTTGGAATATGCAATCTTCATCCATTTTTTCATCCATTAATGAGAGAAGAGTGTCTTCCAATAGTTCATTATAAATTGCACTGTTCATTTTATTTGGAACAAAACATATTTTTGATTTTCCTGCAGCAGAAAAGGCTACCCTAACCATAACACTGCCTCCACCGAAATAGCGTTTCGACATACGAATTTCTTTCGATTTCAAATCATGCCAATAGCAAGAATATGAAATGGTACCGTCCAAATTGAATTTATTTTCGTCAGAAAATATTATTTTTTTCCACTCATCTCTCTATTTCGTGTATTTGCGCGCAAGTTTTAAATTAGTTTTCCTTATGATGCTGTTTTAGCATTGGCTTACATTTTTCCTTCATTTTATGTGTGCAACATGTTTGGAAGTGGCAGGAAGGTCAAATATATTTTATATTTGCTTAGCATTTAATTTATGGCGGGTGGCTTCTTCTTTTATTTTTTTAATTTGCCTTACCTTTTGTTGGTTTCAGCACTTCGTATTTCTGCTCTTTCTTAAGAAAGCCTCGAACGGCTAATTTTTCGTCCAATTTCTCTATTAGAACAGACTTGGTCATGAAAAAATTTAATTTGTAAGAAAAGTTCCTTTGGTTATCCTTTAAACTGATGAAATTTGTCATCAGAAACTTACCTTAAGTGAAACAAATAACTAAAACTGTTAAAATTTTTTAATATTTTTTTGCAATAACTTTTTTAGAGAAATTTTTCTCGACTGTGTTTATAGGAATATTCTACTGAAACGATCACCAATATATTCTGATTGCTAAATTAAAGAAAACAACAAAAGCAGGAAATAAATATTTCTTACATAAAAAAACAAAAATTTTAAATGCGTTTATAGGAATATGCACCAGTGTACTTACATACATACATATAAATATTAGTAAAAATTAAGTTAAAGTATAAGAGTAGAGTATAGCAAAGCTTATCTCTGCCAATAATTTTTTTTCTTAATAGTTTAAAGAACATTTTTTCTTTGTTTTTACCCAGCTAATCGATAAATAATTATTTATTAAGAATTAAGAACTTGTGTTAGGAATTAAAAATATTTATATATATATTCAAATCATTTCCTGTATTTACTATATATTATAAAAAATATAGAAATGTAAATGATATTTACTTTATGGCTAATTATAAACAAATATTTTTATCAATATTATTTTTAATAATAATTGGCAAATACCATTAAAATTTTATAAAGAATCAATAAATATAATTCTCATTACGTTACAAAAGATGCTTAAAGAACAGGGAAAAATAACAAATATTATTATAAAATCAGAAACAGCAAATAATAATAAAACTTATTTTACTCTTGCCAATCAGTCAAAATGTCAGTCAAGTGGAAAGCTACAATTTACAACAAAAAATAAATTACAAATTAAAATAACTAAAAATTGAAAACAAACTTTGCATTTTGCTTATTTTTATCGTAAGTATGTGTATAAGTTTTATTTGTAAAAGAAAACTTTAAATTGTACATATTGCAGTTTTTAAATTACACAATAATAAAAATAAAAAAAAAATAATAAAAATAAAAAAAAAAAAAAAAAAAACTAAATCATGTTTATGTCTGAAACCTTGAAATTTATAAAAAGAATTAAATCTCAACAGCAGAAATTATTAAAACAAAATAATATTTTATTTTTACACTTGTAAATATTATTAAACAAACATGCAACCATAATTATTTGAAAAAGCAGGAAATCTTTAAAGTTTAATCAGATCAGATTAGATAAAATATATTTTATATTCATTTATATTTTTAAATGTACTTGAGATTTGAGTTCGTTCTTCCTTTTGAGCTATGTTGTCACTTACGGGTTTAAAAATTGTGACTAAAGTTATGTTCATACTTGGCAAATATTTGATAAAAATTATGTTACTACTTGTTTGTCGTTATTTGATCTTAAGAGAAATCAACATCAAACTAAATTAAGCTAAACTAAAAAAACTGTGAGTTATATTTTGGACTGTTAATTTTTCGAATTAAAAAAAAAGAATTAAAAATTATCTATCAAATATTTTTAATTTTTAATAAAAATATACCATTAGAAAGGTACTTTCTCATAAATGTCCAGAATATAAATTAATATATAATATAAGTTAATGTACAAAATTTAATTTCACTGTTGTTATTTCTTAAAAAAAAACTAGACAACATATAACAGTGAGTTATAAATTGAGCGAGTTATAAGAGAGGAGTGATAAATAAAATAGAAAAGAGTTTAACACTTTGAATGAGAAACAAAGTAAAATATGTAAACAATTTGAGTTGCTTTTTGAAAGGTGTTTTGTTTTTATTTGTATACCATTCATTTATTCCTTTATATTTTTAGCAAATGCATATTTTTATGTAAAACTAATTATTTTACTTGCATTATCAATTTAAGCTCATTTTATTGTTCTTTTATTTCGAATATTTAAAATCAGGAACTGTAACTAATATGAGTTTTATCATAAAGGAGGAGTTATTTTTTCACTTATATATTTTTTGACCACAAGTAACAGTTTTTTTATGATTTTTCATTTTTCGATCAGAAATAAAATTTATTTTGTAATTTTTATATATATTTTTTAAGTATGTAATATAAAAGTTATTTTCTAATTTTTTATTATATGGAAAAATAGTATTGTAAGACACAAAAAAAAATATATATTTATATATTGAAAAAAACTACAAAATGGAAAAAAACTTTAAAAATAAAGAAAATCATCAAAACGAAAAAAAAAGCTGACAAAATGTAACAAAAACCGCCTAAACGAAAAAAAAAAATACCAATATGGTAAAGCTTAAACGAAAAAAAAAACGCTAAAACAAAAAAAAAACGACGAAATGAAAAATAAGCCAATATGAAAAAACCGCCAAAATAAAAAATTGTCAAAATTAAAAAAATCGCCCAAATGAAAAAAATTGCCTAAACTGAAAACAAACGCCAAAATAAAATAAAAAAGTGACAAAATAAACTACCAAAATAAATAAATAAATCACCGACGAAAAAACCCCGAAATAAAAATAAAAAAATTGCGGAAATAAAATAAAACGCAAAACGAAAACAAAATCACCTCAATAAAAAAGCCGCTAAAATTAATAAAACGTCAAAAGAGAAAATAAAAAAATTAGACAAAATGACAAAAAGTTATCAAATTTAAAAAATAGCCTGCATGAAAAAATCGCCAAAACAAAAAAAGAAAATCCGTTTTTGGCAATTTCTTCGTTTTTTCCTTTTTGGCGTTTATTGTATTATAAAAAATATTGTATACAAAAAGAAGTTTTATTTACATTAAACTTTTTTTTTTAATAAGAAAAAATCGAAAAAACCAAAATATAACAAAGCGTCAAAACGAAAACAAAATCAGCCAACCGTAAAAACGAAAAAATGTCAAAATGAAAAAAATCGTCAAAATGAAAAAATAGCCTGCATGAAAAAATTGGCAAACGGAAAACGCCAAAACAAGAAAAAAATCATCCAAAAGAGAAAATAAAAAATTGGACAAAATGATAAAAAAATCATCAAATTTCAAAAAATAGCCTGCATGAAAAAATCGCCAAAACAAAAAAATCCGTTTTTGGCAATTTTTTCGTTTTTTTTTCCTTTTTGGCGTTTATTGTATTGTAAAAAATATTGTATACAAAAATAAGTTTTATTTACATTAAACTTTTTTTCATTAAGAAAAAAATCGCCAAAATATAATAAAGTGTCAAAACGAAAACAAAATCAGCCAACCGTAAAAACCGCTGAAATTTAAAAAAGTCAGAAATACGAAAAAAATGTCAAAATGAGAAAAAAAAAAAAAAATCGTCAAAAGAAAAAAAAAAAAAATAGCCTGCATGAAAAAATTGGCAAAACGGAAAACGCCAAAACAAGAAAAAAATCATCCAAAAGAGAAAATAAAAAATTGGACAAAATGATAAAAAAATCATCAAATTTCAAAAATAGCCTGCATGAAAAAATCGCCAAAACAAAAATAAATCCGTTTTTGGCAATTTTTTCGATTTTTCCTTTTTGGCGTTTATTGTATTGTAAAAAATATTGTATACAAAAATAAGTTTTATTTACATTAAACTTTTTTTTCATTAAAAAAAAATCGCCAAAATATAATAAAGCGTCAAAACGAAAACAAAATCACCCAACCGAAAAAACTGCTGAAATTTAAAAAAAGTCAAAAATACGAAAAAAATGTCAAAATGAGAAAAAAAGTCGTCAAAAGAAAAAAAATAGCCTGCATGAAAAAATTGGCAAAATGGAAAACGCCAAATCTAAAAGAAATCGGTTTTTTGGAATTTTTTGTTTTTTCATTTTTAGCGTTTATTGTATTGTAAAAAATATTGCATACAAAAATAAGTTTTATTTACATAAACTTTTTTTCAATACGATAGGGGTAGAGGAGCACCCCAGGTATAACAAAGTTTTATTTAATAACCAAATATTTTATTAGTCTGACTATACCTTAAGTATTAGTAATTTTATAGAAATTATTTCCAGATAAAGAGATTTACTTTTAGATATTTAAGAATAATTAAAATGAAATATGAAATGTCCACAGGTGTATAGCAAATTTAGAAAACTTAACAAGTCTCTTGCGATAAGAAAAAATCTAGTCTTCTTTTTGTCTTTTTTTGAGCCAGTGTGGAGAACTATTACACAACTTTAAAAATATAAACTAAAATATCAACTTAAATATTTTGACAATATTTTCAAAACTTGACGTCATCACTTATACATACATACATACATCCATACATACACAAATACATACATTCATATTGTTTACATTATGACTTTTTGCCAACTTTTGAAAGTGAAACTCTTCTTTATGAATTCATCACTTTTTTATTTATTTTTCCTTCATCACAATTCTTAAGCAAAAGTAAATTTATTTTTGAAACAAACAGAAGTAAAATACAAAAACAAAGAAACAAAAAAAAAAAAAAAAAAAAAAAAAAAAACAGTAGCCTGACCCATTTTAGTTCAGCTGTGTCATTGTTTAATTTTATGTCAATATAACACTTGAAAATTGTTCAAAAAACTCATACACACACTCAGATACTTGGCAAAATAAAAAACCGCGATATTTAAACAATCAATAAATAAAAAATGAATAAAAACCAGCGCAACTATAATAATAAAAATTAAATAAAATACACTCAATGAACACATATTTTGTAAAAGGTTTTTAACACCAAGGCCTTATGAAAGACCCTCACATTCCCCATTTTATAAAGCTGAAATATATCCATGGAAGAATTTCTTTAAAAAATGAACAACTTTCGTTTATTTAACATATAAAACAAATTATTATTAACTAGGAGACCTCCACTGGAAATACTTCTAGAAGCAAATAAGCAAAAGTGATGAATTTAAAAAGATTTTCTTAAAAATCTTTTGCTTTATATTATACTCTTAAGTCACCGTTTATAATGTTATTACCAGACCTTATTTTATACATAAAGAAGGCCTCCTTTAAGGCCTTACTTCTCCTGTTCTAAGTAATATGTAAGTTGTTTTTATTTGATCTTCACCACTACAGCTGTAAAAGTGTAAAATAAATTAATTGAGAGACGATAAAAAATTTACGAGCTTAAGTATTACTTGTAATAAAGTGTTAAAGTGTTGCACAATAAAGGCAGGATTTACTATAAATATTTATTATGATTATTGTTGCTTTAATTTACACTTTTATTATTGAACATAATCAGGGTCTTTTAATATGACGAATAGGTATTTTTTAATTTTAGTTTTTATTGCAGCATGAAGAATAAAATTTCAATGACCTTAACGGAAAAAAAAAACTTTCAGAGAAATGTTAAAAAGAGGATTTTCTATAAAACTTTAATTCATTTAAATGTATTTACATTAAGTAAGACAATATTTCTTATTTGTTTTCGTACCGCCCCCCTCCCTCTGCAGAATTAGTGGGTCTGAGAATAGTTATAATATTAAGTGAGAATAGTAAGAGAGAAAGTTATCTTATGTCCTCAAACTATCCCCATAGACCCCAAAAAATCCGCACTTAAATATAATCGTCCAATTTTGTACTCAAAATGTTTTAATACAAGAATTAAAATTGAATAAAACTATTTTTTTTATAAAAAATGATATATAATTAAGATGCTACAAATAAATTTTTTAAATTATTTATTTGTAGCATCTTGATTTCACTTAAAAAATTAATAACAAAAAACTTATATACGCACTTAAAGTAATGATCCAATTTATCATTATTAATAATGTTTTGGATAACTTTAAAAATTCGGTCTGGCATTGATCCGACTATTTTTTGAAGAAAATCACTGTCAATTTCTTTCCAGACTGGCTTAATTTTTAGCTTTAACGACGTTATTGTGATTATGGTTTCTCTTACAGATTTTACATTAGATTTAAATCTAGACTGCTCATTAACATGGGCATGGATTGCAGCATTATCCTGTTGGAATATACAATCATCATCCATTTTTTCATCCGTAAATGAGAGAAGAGCATCTTCCAATAGTTTGTTATAAATTGTACTGATCATGAAGCAAAACATTTTTTTGATTTTCCTGCAGCAGAAAATTCTGTCCAAATCCTAACACTGCCTCCACTGAAATTGCGTTACGACATACGAATTTCGTTTGACCTAAAATCATGCCAATAGCAAGAATATAAATCAGGAACGTCCAAATTGAATTTCTTTTCATTAGAAAAGAATACTTTATTCCCCTCATCTGTCCATTTCATGTATTTGTGCACAAATTTTAGACGATTTTCCTTATGATGCTGTTTTAACATTGGCTTACGTTTTGGTTTCTTCCAATATATGTCACCATCTGTTCACAAAATGTGTAAAACATGTTTGGAAGTGACAGGAAGGAAGGTCAAATTTATTTTTTATTTGTGTAGTTTTAATTTATTGCGGTTGGTATCTTCTTTTACTTTATTAATTTACCTTTTTGTTAATTTCTTTATTAACTTTTGTTGGTTTCCGCTCTCCGTATTTCTTCCTTTCTTAAGAAAGTCTTGAATAACTCCTTCCGAAAGGTTAATTTTTTGAAAAAAATGAATTTGATTTTTCTTGGTCTGTAAGAAGTAAGTTCCTTTGGGCATCCTTTAAAATGATTAAATTTCCCAATTAAAACAAAAATATTCCTAGTGATGTTGTCATTAGAAACATACCTTAAGTGAAGCAAATAACTAAACAACAATAACTTCTGAGACAAATTTTTCTCGACTGCATTTATAGGAATATTCCACTGAAATGATCACTAATTTGTTCTGATTGCTAAATTAAAGAAAACAACAAAAGCAGGAAATAAATATTTCTTACATAAAAAGTACCGAGTTATTGTAGCAACATAACATTGTTTTTGGTTAAGAAAAACGAATATACCTTATAGTAAAACAAAAATTTTAAATGCGTTTAAGTGAATATGCACCAGTGTTTAAGTAATAAAAATCTACATTTATGACAAAAAATCATTCTCATACAGAAAAAGTTAAAATACTGATTCATAAATTCATTTTGGGAGAATATATTCATATAAATTGGCAAAAGAACTGATAAGATGAACCCTTTAGGAAACAATTTGATCTACATTGTGGTTCTAAATAACTATTTCAATATATTAAATACTAATTTTAGTGTTATTTATATATTTTAAACGTATTATTAAGACTATTCGAATGATTTGCCATTAATCGGATTTTAAGCTCGAATAATTATTTGTGGAATTAAACGATTAATATGAAAACGCGAATAATTGTATACTCTAGTAATTTATAAGTTAATCTATTTTTGAATAATATTTATAAATTTTTCATTAGCAAATGGGTAACGAATAAACCTATTTCGTGAGTTATTTACATGTAAATACAACTCACGTATAAACGTAGTTGTAGTCAAGTAACAGATGTATTGTTTCCTTATATTGAGATAACCTCAATATGTGTACTTTTTGTTAATTTTCACTATCCTGTAAACCTTTGTTACAGGTTGTTACCTTTAAATTAAAACTGCACACGTTTGTGCATAAATGCTAAATATTTTTATGATGTGATTTGATTTTCTGTAAAGAAATTTTTTATGCGTTTCAAAAAAATAATAAAATAAAATTATGCGTTTTTAATTGAGAAACACTGTTGAGTTTTTAAACACACAGTTGAGAGTTATGGGTCTATAATTTAAGTAAAGAAAATGTATAAAAATTTTAACACTTCATTAAAAAACAAAAACTAAAAATAAACAAGAAAAAATAAAAGGGAAACAAATGAAAAAATATGAATGGTTATTTAAATTTTAGTGCAGACAGAAAACGTCTGCTGTAATATAAATTTTAATAATGATGAAGTTTTACATCATCAAGTGCAAGTGGTTTCGAGGCATGAAAATCTGTTTATGGTATTTATTTTTAGAAGATTTTTTTTTGCAAGTGATTTATTACGAAGAATTACTTAATTATTTCTTAGGTATTCGAAAAATGCCTTTTAAAAGAAATTTTGGTAATATTAGCACAATAAAATCAGTTTTTTTATTTTACAACTTTCTTTTATTCTCATTTTTTATATAATTTCAATTGATGCTGTTTCTGTTTAGTAGTTTGTTTTTAGTAAAATCTAGCTATAATAATTGTTTTTGTAACTATATAGTTTTATTTCAAGGTCACTGCACATTGCAAAAAAAAAAAAAAAAAAACTGAAGCCAAATAATAACAATATTTATTTATTTAAAATTAGTTAATTTTTGGCGGAACAAATATCATGATTACCCACAATTGATAGAATGTAGAAAAACCCTTTAAACGAAAAAAAAAGAAAAAAATCTGTTTATATTTCATATAAAAACTTTAAAACTTTTATTATATTACAAACATATAAACATTTCCTTTTTGCACTTCTCCGAAATGAACAATAATACCAACTGAAATCCAAACTTTACATTTTGGCTAAATGCCAAAAGTTGTATTTTTTCTGCAACCAGCGCGCACAAACAACGAAAAGGAAACAGAAAACACAAATATTTACAAAGTTTTTTTTTTTCATCCTGTTGCAAAACAAATACAGTGAAATATATAATTTTACACGAGAGATAATTTGAAAGTTTTTTAGAGGAATTTGTAGAATTGAAATTTGTTATTAAAAACTAATTCTATTAAGAAGTCAATCATATGATCACACATATTTTCGAGAAAATTTAAAAAACAAAGTAAAAAATATATTTGCTCTAAATAATAAAAACAGATAATTTTATAGAAGTCGTATTCATAGCGACTGATATGAAGTATAAAAATTATTTTCGGTCCCTGGTTTAGAGCAAAAATAAAGAATGTATTAGTTCTATAATTAGTTCCCGAATGCATGAAAATAGCCAGTACTCGTTCTAGTTTGGCGTTATGACCAATGATTTTTTTTCGCTATTGTCACCCTCAGTACAGGTTCTGTGGAAATGTTACCTAGCTAATATTCATTCTATGGAACGGTCCCAGAACTAGTTCTTTAATTAAGGATTTTTGCTTGAAACAAGTTCTAAATATGACAGAACTTGTTTCATAAAATAGTTAGGGAACGTTTCAAGAACCAATTATTAAATTCAAAGATTTTTCTTTGATTTTATTTTTCATTTTGTATTTTCTTTAATTTTTTTTAATTTTCTTAAGCTTTTTTTTTTAAAAGTTCTAGGAAGTCATTTGGGAACTAGTGATTTGTTTTCAGAACGGATGTAAAAGTAATACAGAACTAGTTTTGAATCACTAGTTCTCAAAAACATTCTTTAGAACTACAATATGGTTTTACTTCATGAGTGCCAGAATAGTTTGCGATGCCACTGGTTCTAAGGATGTTATTTTTAAGAATCTGAAGTGGTTCTTATTACACCAGATCTAGAACTAATGATTGAAGCGCAAGTTCTAAAAATGTTCCTG
Organism: Protocalliphora azurea; assembly: GCA_932274085.1. Taxonomy (NCBI): domain Eukaryota; kingdom Metazoa; phylum Arthropoda; class Insecta; order Diptera; family Calliphoridae; genus Protocalliphora; species Protocalliphora azurea. Next base: position 155,502,619 of record OW026520.1, read on the forward strand.
GGTTTATTTACTTTATTAATGGCAGACTGCGAGTAGAGGATTTAGAACAGGGGTTCTCCCTTTTGATATTGCAATTTAAACGCTAGTGGGTCGCGTTTAAGATAAATAAGTAAAAATAAAAATAAATTAAAAATAATATTAATAATTGCGATATTGTTTTCGCTTCAAGAGATCTTCAATACTAAGAAACTTTTTCGGATAATGCATATCACTATTTTGATGGATAAAGGATCAAAAATTGCTCTAATAGTTTTAAGGCTTCGTTGCCAACAAAATGCTTTGAAATCTGATAATTCAAAATCAAATTTAATACATGACTTACATTTCAACTCTTTGTAAAATAAATCTGGTATTTTATCAATATTCATATTGGAAGGATTTTTCCGTCTTTAAATAATAAAGTCGTTTAAGCTAATTGCCTTTTTATAGACCGCAAACTTCTATGCGAAATAAAAGTTCTGTATACTCAGCATTTAGAAGGCACATCATATTCCATAGAATGTTATTCTATAGTTAAAATTGGGAAAGGACATTGAAACGACTTTATGAAAAAAGTTCTTGGTATAATATATTTACACTGCCTGCTACTTGAATAAGGAATCACATTTTTTTAACTTTAATTAAGTATATCTCCTAAACTAAAGTTCAGAAAAAATAAATTTTTTGCGCAAACAAATTTCAAAGTGTTGGCTTTAGTTTCTTGAAGAAATAAAAAATATACATATTTTGTTATACTAAAATTATGCATTTATTTAAAGACATCTATTTCTGTGGTACTATTTCGTGGAATTCCTTTAATATTAATCAGGAAGGCTATGATTTGAATTTCTTTCAATATAAATGGCTAGAGAATTTAAAATTTAATAGTTTCTAAAAAGTTTTTATTCAAAATGGGATTTTAAAATCTCAGGGTCAGAATCTGGTCCAAATAGCCAAAAACATTAATAGAGGAAAGACAGTTGTATACAATTATTTAAATAATGTGGAAAGATATGGAAAAACCATGAATGGGTGGAAGAAAATGGCAACAACTCCAAAAGAAAGATGAAAAATTCTTAGAATTATATCAAATTCTGCCACGTCGGTATCAAAAATACGTGAAAAAAGTGGAGTCAGTGCCAATCTAAGAACAATGCAACGTATCTTAAAGTCGTGCCTATACAAAGTCCGACGAAAACCGCAAAATGAAAAACGCAAAACAAAACTTCTACAGTTTGCCAAAAATACAATGGCATGGACCGACAAATGGTTTAAAGTTGTATTTTCCGATGAAAACTATTACGGTTACACTTTTACTTCCATGACCTAAATAAGGAGGAATTATTTTTGAGCCGGAGACACAGCCGAGGGGCGGAATAATAGTATGGGGTGCCATTTCGTATTATGGTACCATAGAATTGATTTTTGTATCCAACAAAATGACTGCAACGACTTACAGAAACATTCTGGAGGAAGCATTTCCAAAATTTAATGATTTATTTGGACCCATACCTTGGACGTACCAACACGACAACACTTCGATTCATACCGCCAGAGCAGTAAAACAATGGATTAATCAACAAGGTGCTCAAATTTTGGATTGGCCCCCATATTCACCGGACCTGAATCCAATGGAAAATGTCTGGAGTTAGCTTGCCAGAAAAGTTTATGAAGGAGGAAAACAATTTGAGACGATAGAATCCTTAAAGAATGCAATAACGGAAGCATGGAGTTCAATTTCACTAAATTACTTAGAGTCATTATAAAAGTCGATGCCAAATCGCATTTTTGAATTTATTTCTAAAAATGGTGGCAGTACTCATTAGTAATTGAATGCTAGAAGTTAACAGCCTTCATTTTTATAACCTAAAATTTAAAAATAAATTACAGTTTGCTTAGTTTTAAAATATTCCTTATTCAAGTGAAACACGAAAAAGTACCACAGAAATACATGTCTTTAAATAAATGCATAATTTTAGTATAACAAAATATGTATATTTTTTATTTCTTCGGGAAACTAAAATCAACACTTTGAAATTTGATTGCGCAAAAAATTATTTTTTCTGAAATTTAGTTTAGGAGATATACTTAATTAAAATTTAAAAAATGTGATTCCTTATTCAAGTGGCAGGCAGTGTATATATTGCTACATGCTAAAGTTTTCTTTATATTGTGTTATTGGATAGCATCACTTTCTTTATTTGATCATTGTTGCCTTTATCAAGCATAATATTTTCAATCGAAGTAAAAATGGGTTCCTTCATTGGTTTTTCTTGCAGCTGGTTTTAATTGATTCTTAAAAGAATTCTTTTTAGATAAAAAATTTATATCTTTATTTTGTCTTTAATTTGGATATGATTTGTATATATATTTATATAGTTTCATAATTTCATTAGAATTTTGATTGCGAACCGTTGATTTGGAGTAAAAAAAAAAAAAATTAAAATTGTAAACCAATGCTATGATTGAAGATAATAAAGATCAACGATCCACCCGATTGTTTTATAAAGAAAATTTAAAATTTTTAATTACAATAAATAAATAAATATTTTTAATCGCTTTCTTTCTTTAAAAGATTTTTATTTGTATTTAAAAAAAATCTTAAACAACAATTATTAAAAAATGGTACTTTTTTTTTTGCAAAAATTTTATTCATTTCTTTAAACCTTGATGACCACCATGACCAAAAAAATACAGTATTTTTAAAGAAAATAACAAAACCTTAAAATCTTCGTAAATAAGTATTTAAATGGAAAAAGGAGCTCACTCTTAATTCTCACCAAAAATCGATTTCATTGACGAAAATATTAAAAAATCTTGAATAGATAAAGGATCACTCTCAATTCTAAGCAAAAATTAATATTTTTGTAGAAAATTACAAAAAATCTTAAATCTTTTATATCTTATTAAAGAATAGCTTAAATTCTCACCAAAAATTGAATATTTTGTAAGATATTGGATTATTCTCAATTCTGACCAAAAATCGATATTTTCAGTGAAATTTACAAAAACTTTTTAAATCCTTTATATCTTCTTAAGTAATGGTTTAAATGGAAAAAAGCTCGATTTCTGATCACTCTCATTTTTTTTTTTATCACAAATCGATATTTGTATTAAAAATGCAAAAGAATCTTAAATTCTTTATGCCTTCGTAAGTAACCGTTTAAAAGGAGAAAAGAGCTCTATTTGTGATCACTCCCAATTTTTACCAAATATTGATATTTTTAGTGAAAATTAACAAAAATGTTAAATCTCTTATATCTTCGTAAATAAGCGTTTAAATGGAAAAAGAAACTCGATTTCTGATCACCTTCAATTCTGTCAAAAAATTTATATTTTTAGTTTAAACTTCAAAAACTTTAATTCTTCAATCCTTCATAAAAAACAGTTCACATGCAAAAAAAAAACATGTGACCAAAAATCAATAATTTCAGAGAATATTACAAAAAATCTTGAATTCTTTATATGTTGGTAAATAAGCATTTAAATGAAAAAGGAGCTCGACTTGTGATCACCTACAGAATTAAATAAAAATCGATATTTTAAGTAAACATTCAAAAGAATCTTAAATCCTTTATATCTTTGCAAATAAACGTTTAAATGGAAAAATCAGCTCGATTTGAAATCACCCCAAATATTTTTAATGAAAATTACGAAATATTTGAAATCTTTTATAGTTTGTAAATAAGCGTTCAAATAGAGAAAGAAGCTCGATTTGTGATCACCTTAAATTTTTATCAAAATTCGATATTTTTAATGAAAATAACAAAAAGTCTTAAATCTTTTATATCTTCGTAAATTAGCGTTTAAATCTCACCCAAATCTCACCAAAAATCGATATTTTTGGTAAAAATTTCAAAAAATTTTAAATCCTTTATATCTTCGTAAATAAGAGTTTAAATGGAAAAAGGAGTTCGTTCGATTAGTTATAACGCACTTTTTTAAAAAATTGATATTGAATTTGATATTTTTTTTTTTTAAATTGGATTTGTACTATTTTAAAATTATTACTTTTTCAAAGTGATATTTTTTGAAACTAAGTTCTTTTTTGGAAAAATGGTACTTTATTGAAGATTTGGTACCTTTTTCTAAAGTTGTTAAATTTTTGCGAAATTTTATTTTTAAAACTCGTAATTTTTTTAAATATTTTACTTTTTGGAAAAATGATGTCTTTTTAGAGAACTGGGGGCTAATTCTGGCGTGATCGTGATCGAAATTGTTTTCGAATCGAAATTTATTTCGACAGTAAAAAATTTTCTAATGATGGTACTCGATACGAATCGAATCGATTCATTGCTTCAGTGTTGTAAAAAACTTAAATAAGTACGTATTACAACACTGAATAAAATAAAAGTAAATGTAAACAAAAAACATATGATTGTGCAAAAAATAACACAAGTGAAAGCGAAATTTTTTAAAGATACAATTTTAAATTAAAAATGGATCCCATTGTGTTTTTTTACACGTCGTCTTCTGATTCTGACGAGATTAAAAACATTAATGTCATAAGGAAACAAATAAGAAACTCCTCCGACCCCTTAAGATTGACAAACAATGAGTAAGTATAAATAAGTACATACATATATATGTATTAATGTATGAGTTTTTCTAGATTCGAAAGACGTTTTAGGCTCACAAAGGAAGCATTTAATTATGTTCTTGGGCAGTTAAAGTTTGAGGGGATACTTTCCACCATGGTTCCACCAACAATTCAGTTGGCGGCAATATTATCATTGTTGGCATCCGGAGGTTGGGAACTGTTTGGTAAAATACATTTTGCCAAGTCCGTATGTTCTGCCATAAAGTCGGCCAGAATCTCCTTTTGTGTATAATTTATTTTTGTTATTTTTGACCTAAAAGTAATAAAATAATTAATATTATATTTTTTAAAATTAGTAACAAATTTTTTACTTACATTTTCTTTTTTTCTTCTGTTTGCTAAAAATACCTTATTTCGAATGCTTCTTTGCTTACGAGTAAAAACTCGCAAGATTGCATTCGAATGATCTTTTGTTATCGAATGAGGGAATCCCAAATGTTAAAAAATTCGAACGTTCGAATGAAAATTTATTCGCATACGAATACGAGAATTAGCCCCCTGGTACTTTTTATATATTGACACTCTAATTTTGAACTTTAAAACTGTAATATTTTTTTGAAAATTGGTATTTTTTTTCTTAATAATTGGAACTTTATTCTAAGATTTTTACTTCCTTCTTTATTGTACTTTATTGAAAATATTGGTAATATTTTTTAATTTAATATTTTTTTTTCAGAAAATTGGTACTTTTTGGAAGTAATTGTTCCAACACATTTCAAAAAATCAGGAAATGATATTTTAATATCTGTTTTTTGAAAAATGATGACTTTTTTAAACTCGGTATTTGGTATTGAAGAATTAGTATTTTATTTGAAAACTTTTACCTTCCTTTAAAATATATTTTTTTTGGAAAATGTGGCAAATTAGTACTTTTGTAGTTTTTGGTGCTTTTTTCAGAATTTGTTCTTAGATTGGAAAACTGTGACGTTTTTTAGACAAATGGTACTTTTTGAAAATTGTACTTTTTTCTTTAATATTGATAATTTTAAATAAATTTTAATTGCTTTTTAATTTTTTTTGAATTTACTTTTTTGACGATTGCTACTTTTTTTAAATTTCTAAATTTGATTCAAAATTGGTACGTTTTTCTTAAAATATGTTGCCTATTTTGATAAATGATACCTTTTTTTTTAATATTGGTATTTTGTTATAATAACTTTTTTCAAAATAAGTTCCTTTTTGACGTGATTTACTATTTTATTAACTTTTTATGTAAGCCCACGTTAATTCACTAAAGATATCAAAACTTTTATTGTGCATCAAATGAAATATTTGCCATTTTTTAGTGGGTGTTATACGCCAGAATTTCATGGCAAATATGTGTGTTATTTTTAGTAGAATTCTATCTCCAGAAAAAAGTGATTTTAATAGTGACTTAAAGCATTAAATATTTAACTTTGTTTTATTTATGTTATTCGACCATATTTAAAATTTATAAAGGACTTTAAAAATATGTCTATAATTCAGTCCAAAATAAGCTCATGGATACAATTTTAAAATGTGAATACAATAATTTCGACAAAAACAGTTTAATAGCTTAACTAACGTATCAATACTAATATCCTTTTTTATACTATTAGCAACTTATTGTTGATTTAGTGCTGCTGAGAAAATCATAAGAAAATATGACTTCAAGTTTTACATAAAAATGTTATTTTTATTTATTCTTTCTTTATATTAATATACTCCCGGATTTAAAATCACTTGAATAAATAAAATTACACATTAAAAATACTTAATTATAATTATAATTTGTAATAATGTCACCATTATTCATAACGTAATAGAGACAGAAAAAGATAAACAAATCACAATTTAAAAAAAGAGACAATTTGAAAGGAGTAAAACATAAAAAGAAATAAATCTTATTATTCCAGATGATCACTTGATTAGTTAAATGAGTATGAAAAAAAAACGCGTGCTTGCAATCAAAATTAAGGTAACAGACAAAAAAAAAAAACGAAATCCAAGAAATGATGAACAATTCTCTTCTTCGACAGCAACAGTAGACAGACAACAAACAACAACGTCTCCAGTCAAGTCTACCCTAAAACTCGGAGACAGTCTTTAAAGTGAATAAAAGCAGTCATAAAATATATGACAAAAAATTTAACTGAACATTATTCAAGAAATTAAATTTATTATGCAACAGACAATGTCATCAATGTCAGTAGCAGCACCAGCAGCTCCAGCAAAATTTTGATGATTTAAATAAAATATTTACAGACACTTACTCATTAATTTAGATTTCTGTAAATTTTGTATTAAGTCATATTTTCCAGAATTGGAAGTAATCACAAATCGAGCATATTTTTCCATTTAAACGTGAATTTACAAAGATATAAATGATTTAAGATTTTTTGTAATTTTCATTAGAAACGAAAGTGATTGAGCTCCTTTTTATATTCAAATGATTGAACATTTTTGCTGAAAATAACGATTTTTGGCCAGAATTGTGGGTGATCAGAAATCGAGTTCCTTTTTAAATTTAAGCTCTTCAAACTTTTTGTCATTTTCACTGAAAATCAGAATTTGTGGTCAGAATTGGGAGTGATCACAAATCGTGTTTCCTTTTCCATTTAAACGTTTATTTAAGGAGATATAAAGGATTTAAGATTTTTTGGAATTTTCTTATACAATTTCGTTTTGTGGTAAGAAATAAAAGTAAGGAGATTTCGAGGGTTAAAGATTTTTTGTAATATTTTCACATAAAGATCGAGGCCGTTTTTCAGTTAAACGCTTGTTAGTGATTTTTTGGAATTCTCAAATAAAATTTCGATTTTTAATAAGAAATACTAGTGATCACAAGTTGAGGCCGTTTTTCCATTCTGATCAGAAGGGCCTTTTTTTCATTTAAACTCTTATTTACAAAGATATCGAGGGTTATAGCTTTTTTTTTTTTGAATTTTCATATAAAAATTAGATATTTAATGAGAATTATAAGTGATAAAAATCGAGACCCTTTTTTTATTTAAATGCTTATTTATGAAGATATCTTGGGTTAAAGATTTTTGGAATTTTCTTGTAAAATTTCGAATTTTGGTGAGAGATATTAGTGATCACAAAACGAGGCCATTTTTCCATTTAAACACTTGTCGAGGGTTAATGATTTTTTTGAATTTTCATAAAAAATTTAGATTTTTAATGGGAAATATTAATGATCACAAATCGAGGGCCTTTTTCCGTTTAAACTCTTATTTACGAAGATATTTAGGGTTGAAGACTTTTTGAAATTTTCATATAAAATTTAGATTTTTGGTGAGAAATATTAACGATCACAAATCGAGGCCCTTTTTCCATTTAAAAGCTTATTTAAAGTTATTTAAAGAGTTTTTGGAATTTTCATATAAAAATTAGATTTTTGTGAGAAATTTTAGTGATCACAAATCAAAGCTATTATTCCTTTTAAACACTTATTTACAAAGATATCCAAGTACTTTTTCAATTTAAATCTTTTATTACATAGTTATCGAGGGTTAAAAATTTGTTAAATTTTCATATTAATTTCGAATTTTGGTGGGAAATATTAGTGATCGAGGAACCTTTTTCTATTTAAATGCATATTTATGGAGACACCGAGGGTTAAACAATTTTTGAAATTTTCATATCGAGGATATATCGAGGGTTAAATATTTTTTGGAATTTTCATATCGAGGGTTAAAGATTTTTTGGAATTTTCATAAAAAAATTAGATTTTTAAATGCTTATTTAAATGCTTATTTACGGAAACATCGAGGGTAAAAGATTTTTTTGTTTTTTAATTTTTTATATTAATTTCGATTTTTGGTGGGAAATATTAGTGATCGAGGACCCTTTTTCTATTTAAATGCATATTTATGGAGACACCGAGGGTTAAACAATTTTTGAAATTTTCATATCGAGGAGATATCGAGGGTTAAATATTTTTTGGAATTTTCATATCGAGGGTTAAAGATTTTTTGGAATTTTCATAAAAAAATTAAATTTTTAAATGCTTATTTAAATGCTTATTTACCGAAACATCGAGGGTAAAAGATTTTTTGTTTTTTAATTTTTTATATTGATTTAGATTTTTGGTGGGAAATATTAGTGATCGAGGACCCTTTTTCTATTTAAATGCATATTTATGGAGACACCGAGGGTTAAACAATTTTTGAAATTTTCATATCGAGGATATATCGAGGGTTAAATATTTTTTGGAATTTTCATATCGAGGGTTAAAGATTTTTTGGAATTTTCATAAAAAAATTAGATTTTTAAATGCTTATTTAAATGCTTATTTACGGAAACATCGAGGGTAAAAGATTTTTTTGTTTTTTAATTTTTTATATTAATTTCGATTTTTGGTGGGAAATATTAGTGATCGAGGACCCTTTTTCTATTTAAATGCATATTTATGGAGACACCGAGGGTTAAACAATTTTTGAAATTTTCATATCGAGGAGATATCGAGGGTTAAATATTTTTTGGAATTTTCATATCGAGGGTTAAAGATTTTTTGGAATTTTCATAAAAAAATTAAATTTTTAAATGCTTATTTAAATGCTTATTTACCGAAACATCGAGGGTAAAAGATTTTTTGTTTTTTAATTTTTTATATTGATTTAGATTTTTGGTGGGAAATATTAGTGATCGAGGACCCTTTTTCTATTTAAATGCATATTTATGGAGACACCGAGGGTTAAACAATTTTTGAAATTTTCATATCGAGGATATATCGAGGGTTAAATATTTTTTGGAATTTTCATATCGAGGGTTAAAGATTTTTTGGAATTTTCATAAAAAAATTAGATTTTTAAATGCTTATTTAAATGCTTATTTACGGAAACATCGAGGGTAAAAGATTTTTTTGTTTTTTAATTTTTTATATTAATTTCGATTTTTGGTGGGAAATATTAGTGATCGAGGACCCTTTTTCTATTTAAATGCATATTTATGGAGACACCGACGGTTAAACAATTTTTGAAATTTTCATATCGAGACCATTTTTCTGTTTAAATGCTAATTTACGGAGGTATTGAGGGTTATTTTTTTGTAATTTTTGTATAAAATTTGACTTTTAGGGAGAAATATTAGTGATTACAAATCGAGGCCGTTTTTTTTATCTAGGTTAAAGATTTTTCGGAATTTTCATATATAAATTAAGTTTTTGATGGGAGAAATTAGAGATTACAAATTTTTATAAAAAATTAGATTTTTAATGAGAAATATTACATTTAAATGCTTATGGATTAAAGATTTTTTATCATTTTCACGAAATTATTGATCTTTGGTTAAATTATGACTAATTAGAAATTCTTTATCGTGTTTTGTTTAAGGTAATTAATTCTTGTAAATAAGCTTACAAAGAGCATTGATTTTAACCTCAAATTATCTTATCTTAATACAAAATTTTTTCTTTTAGTATTTTTTTATTTTAATTTAAACAATTCTTTAAAATTACATAGAGACATTCTGTGATAATTACATAAAGCCATTGACATAAATCTTTAACAGAGAAGGTTTTTATATATATATATATATTTTTTTTTCGTTTAATTCTTTGTTTTAATTTGTTAAAACAAGGTTTTCTTTTGTTTCAAGTTATTTAATGTAAATAAATTTTCCCTCAAAAATTGTTTTCAAATTTAAATCCACTCAACGGCTGTCAGTCAATCTGCAAAGATATATAAAATATATATTTAAATACTTGATAAAACAAAAAATAATATTTGCTCGTGTATTATTATCCATTAACTTATTATAATAACTATTTCTGGTTAAATACATACATACATCTAAACATACATAATGTAGATAATCTTATAAATGTACGAGTAAATCTATAAAACTCCTACAAGCACGAGAATAATTTTTTCGTCTTGCCCTGCAAACATTTTCGAAAGCGTAACTATATCAACACACCAGCAAGTTTGATATGCGTCGCTTTTACTATCGAATTCTGATCTACTTAGTAACACCGTTCGGAAAGAACATGTGCCACTAAGCGATAGTTCCTTTTGAGTAACGCTTTAGTGAGTATTGAATGTCACTAATTCGAATCTTCAAATCTCCACTAAAGCGTTACTCAAAAGCAACTATCTCTTAGTGGTACAGTTCTTCTCGTACAGTGTTACTAAGTAGATCAGAATTCGTAACGCTTTAGTGAATTTTGTACATCACGTATTAAGATCTACTATATTGCAGTAAAAAGTGTCTAATAAAAAATCCTAATTCGAGTCTTCCAATCTCCACTAAAGCGTTACTCAAAAGATGCTATTTCTAACTATATGAGAATTCGATAGTAAAAGCGAAACATATCAACTTCCCGGTGTGCCGACGTAGTTACACTTCCGATAGAAAATATTTGCAGAATTTTAAAACTATTTTGCATAAAATTTTTGAAATAATAATGCCAGTAATACTTACATTTTAAAATGAAGGATTAGGAATGAACAAAATTATCAAAAGTAAAAATATTAAAATTTTTTAAATCACAAAATTAACTCTTTCTGATATTTATTATGGAAAGCAATAAAATTTTTTACACAACAATATTTTCAATTCAAATCAACATTAAAAAAAGAATACTAAGAAATATTTTAAGTACAAAATTAGAAGAAAATATTTGTTTCTTTCAAATTTAATAAAGTAGGTATATCCCAGCAAAAACTTTTTGGTTTTCGGTAATAACAACTACTTATTAAAGTAGTTTCTTGGTAATGAGGCGTCATTATTATTTGCCTACTCTGTATTACATAAATAATTACTCAATAGTATAATAGCACGGTAATACTGCAATCACGTGGATGAGTTGGCTAGAGCGCCGGATTAACAACCAGAAGGTTGTTCGTTTAACCCCATTCTGAAACTTTTAGTTTTTTATAACAAAATGTCTAAAAAGATATTTTAAACTAAATAGAGTTTTTGTCGCCTGGGATGCTATGTGCGAGATGGTGTAGTGAGTAAGACGTTAGTCAGTAAAAACGAATCGTTAGTGTGTGTCCAAGTTCGAGTCTCACTGACGGCAAAATTTTTTTGTTTTTTTTATTTTTGTTTTCTTTTAGGTACATATTTTTGAGTACCCCTAGAGTCAAAAAATAACTACATGAATTTGTGGGCAAGTCGAACAAAATTAACTAGTTATTCAGGCAAAAAATAAGAAGTTTATTTTCGTTTCCAATTATACCTGCTAGCTTACCAGGAAAGCAAAATTTTTGCTGGGTAGCTGCAGAAAATTTGCAAATATTCTAATAGATGTTAAATGTTCATTTGAATTCAAAATGCTGGGTATTAGTATGTTCGGCGACTAATACCCAGTATGATTTTTAGAAAGGTAATGATGTTCGCATTATAAAATATGTAATTCAATATTTCCAAAATGTTTAGACTACATTATTATTTATTTTAATTTTGTATTGAATTCTCTAAGTAATTAAAATAAATAAAATTTTTTTAGTTAATTTTTTTTCTAAAATCGCCAGTTTTTCTACAGAAAAATAATTAAAGAACAAATGTATTACACTTTTTACAAGGCGAACACCATATACTTTTCTAAAATCATACTTTCTCGCTGAACAAATAGCTGACTATTAAGAATTTTGGAAATATTTGAAAAAAAATATTTATAACAAATTTTCTCTAATTTCTCTTTCAAATATTTCCATTTTTATAAAGGGGATTCCCTTTATTAAAAACTATATGATCTTTTAATCATTTCCATACTCTATTACCAATTTTAATGATGATGTATCATTTTAAATCATCATTTAAATTTTATCTTGGCCCTGAAAGTTTTTTCAATCATTTTTGTCAATATTTAAGATTTTTGAAACTTAGAAATAAATACCGCTACTTAACCAAAAATTACCATAATTTACTCTACACAATTCAAGCATTACAACAACAAAACAATTTCTTCAAAATATTTAATAACAAGAACAATGTTTGAATTCTTTTCAAACTTTAAAAAAAAATTAATTTAAAATTTTGAAAATTCAAATTTAAAGTGCAAAAAGTCAACTCTGCAATGTATTCTCAAAATTTTGATTGCTATGTATACATATTTTAACCTTCCACAGAATAGACTTGTAAAATTGAATTTTTAATATATTCGTAATTTTTTGTTCTATAGAAAATTGTTCAGAAAATTAGCGACTTTTGCTGCGGGCATGTCATACATCAGTCAAGTCCCCACACTTTTAAAAAATGTTGTTTAAGTTATTTAGAATTGTCCATGTTCTGGTCTTCAATTTGTTAATACTCGTATTAACAATAACACGTGATCCATTTCGAGGTTCCCTACTTTTTTAAATAAAAAAAAAAAAAAAAAAAACACACACACAGAAAATTCAAATTTAATGGGGAATGTTTATTATCATTTGAAAGAACATTCTTTGGCATTTATTTTTTGAAGATTATGTCTATCAAATGTTGACCATTGCTGCGTCGCAGATGGTCCATCCGTTGAGTCCAATTTTCGATGACTCGCTCGAGCATTTCGAATGACACGCGTGATGTTTTCCTCCAAGGCCTGAATCGAAGCGGGTTTGTCCGCATAAACTTTAGACTTTACATACCCCACAGGAAAAATTCTAACGGTGTGATATTACACGATCTTGGTGGCCAATCGACTGGCCCAAAACGTGAAATTATGTGCTCACCGAAGTATTCTCTCAATAAATCCATTGATTGATGCGATGTGTGGGAAGTGGCGCCGTCTTACTGAAACAAAATGTAGCCGAGATCACGAGCTTCAATTTCAGGCATCAAATAGTCGGTTATCATGGCACGATACCGGTCGCCATTGACGGTTACGTTCGCACCAGCATCATTTTTAAAGAAATATGGACCGATGATTCCACCGGCCCACAAACCACACCAAACCGTTGTTTTTTCTGGATGAAGTGGCAGTTCTTGAATCTCTTCAGGTTGCTCTTCGTCCCAAATGCGGCAATTTTGTTTGTTTACATACCCATTGAGCCATAAATGGGCCTCATCGCCGAACAAAATTTGCCTCGAAAACGTCGGATCTTCTTGGAACTATTCAAGAGCCCATAGAGCGAGGCGATGTCGCTTGGGACGGTCGAGCGGCTTCAGCTGTTGCACAAGCTGTATTTTGTACGCTTTCAATTTTAGATCTCGACGTAAAATGCGCCAAGTCGTTCCATACGTCAGTCCGAGTTGCCGAATCGACTCTCTACGGTCTTCGTGTACACTCTCAGCTACGGCCGCTATATTTTCTTCACAGCGTGCTGGACGTGGTCTATTCGGTCGAATATTATCTAATAATGAATGCTGGGTCTCAAAATGGGTGATGGTGTTGCGAATAGCACGTTCAGTAGGCCGATTATGTTGAACGATTTGTAAACGTTGTTCAGGCGTAAGTCTTTCCATTATGAATTGCCAAACAATACTAAACAAAAATAACATGACAGCATGATACGACTCACACGTGATCTGTCAAAAAAAGGCTATTGAAAAAAGTATCTCTACTTGAATCACCCATTACTCATTTTATAGAAAATGAAAATGTTTTCCTAAATTTATTCGCTTGCCTAGACCTAGTTTCAATTCAAATAAACTCAATAAAATTTTATAATTTTCGCCTAATAGTTTAAATGGTGTAGCTATCTGCTAACATATTGCCAGGTCATTCATTCCAGATGAAGATTCCTTCGCAAATCATCCACTCGATCAATATCTTTGTATAAAAGGCTAAAGTTTCCGAATTAAGTTCCCCGAGTAATTTTAAAATCGATTGCATGTAACGCAGCTGTATTTAAGACATAATTGACTTGTTCCCCAACCCAGAACGACTTTACGACTCATATCATGAACGTATAAGAATTACACTATAAAAGAACGTGTAGATTAGATTAGTGGATTAAAATATAAATAAATTTAACTTTATAAAAGAGGGATAAGAATGGGCAGAATTTTTTGTTAACATTTTAGAGAACCCGCGGCCAGGGAAAATTACAGAAAATTACCGCCCACATTTAAAGGATATTTAAATGCATTGTCCTGGCTGTAACTTTCCAAACAAAACGTTTCATTCTCTTAGAGAATTCTAAGAAAAGAACCAAATCTAAACGATATAGGAAAAGAAGCCAGAATAACGTAATAGTTTTTAAGCCTAATATAAGTAGTTAAAATTTATGTGTAAAAATTGTTAAAAATAGATCAAAATTAAGGGTCGTTGTCTCAAAAAACGGAGACGTCATGGAAAATTTTTATTTCTCTATATACTCGAGAGTATTTACAAATTTACGCTCCCAAATCGTAGAAAGTTCTCAAAAGCTAGGGAACGCAAAGAAAAATGAATAAATAAATAAATTGTGACCCAAAAACATTCCAGAATGAGGTCTTTCTGTTTTGAGCGCGTTTGGATAACTTTTGGTAACTTAGGCAAGTTCGTCGAACTCACCTACCATATGAATTACGTAAAATTATTTGCCACTTTTGCCACTCTACCACTTTATTGACTTGTGTTAAGAATTTTTAGAAATCTATATACAAAAAAAAAAACCTTAAAATATTTTAGACGAAATAAAGTAAAGAACTGAGATATATTTTTTTAATATTCTTCCTGTACGGATCGTTTTAGGAATTCTATTGAAACAAAAATATAAATAATAAAAGGACCTTAAAAACAAGATTCAAAAAATATTACTTTAAATAATCTCTTATTATTAAAATTAATTTCATCTATCTTAAAGTAAGTAAATTTATATGAGAAATAATTTTACAAAACATATTACATAGAAAATAGTATATTTTAAAATACCGAAACTAAAATACCGGTATATACCGGTATTGAGGGAAACGGTATTTGAATACCGGTATTTTTAGAAAATAATAATTTCGGTAACGGTATCGGTTACGTTAACTCATTTTAAACGGTATTTAATCGGTATCGGTATTTATAACGCTATCGGTTTCCAACCTTGCTGAAATGTAAACAATCGTCAAAATCATGATTTTATGATAAAATTTCGAACCTAATGTGTATTGTTCTTGTAAAGTTTTACACGTTCTACTATTTATCATCTTAGAGTGCAAAATTCGACAGATTATGTGGTTTGTTAAAAAACAATCTTCCAAATACTAGCAAAGGTTTTGAAAAATAGTGTTTTCGTTTTTGGATAACTTTAACTGTTATCCAAACAACTTCTAATAGTGATTAAAGAAGTTACTTTTTGAAGATTCAATTCGTATACTAATAGATTTTGTTGTTGGAAAATGCTTGCAGGGTGGATTTGAATCTGTAATATTAAGAAATAAATATATATATCTATGTGTGTGTATGTGTGTGTGTTAGAGTAGTAAGCCAAGAGTAACAATAATAACAAAACAAAAATAATAGTAATAATAAACATTTATTGTGTAAAATTCTCACGTGTTTCAATTACAAATTACTTTTAAACACTTTGAACTTGAAAAATGTGTAATTTTATTTTCTACTATTTTATTCTTTGTTATTTTTTCTGTTGTACTTATTTACTTACTTTTATATATATATATATATTACATTTTGTTGTTGGTTTTCTTTCCAGTTTGTTTAGTTATATATATATATATATATATATATATATATATATATATATATATATATTTTTTTTTTTTTCCTATTACAAGTACTAGAGTGTTTCTTTGGGATTATGTGCATGTTAATTTAACTTGACAATTGACATTTTATGTTATTCATTTGTAAAAACAATACAATTAAATATAACAATTACTACTTACAAATACCCCGAATGAAATTCCCAGCCAAATTCTATAGCTCAAGATTCCATTTATTTGATAAAACTTGACTTTGTATTTTGTTTACTTTATTTACTTGAAAGTCACAAGACAAAATAATTTCATTTAATTATTTTTTCGTTTTTTATATTCTCTGACATAAAGTTTAAAATTCTTAATAGTCATACAATGTTGTGTACAATATTCAATTTATTTCCGAAGAAAATCTTTGCAATTTAACCAACATGCAATCATGACAGCCGCTATCTTTCAAAATTTCAAAAACATTCATTTTATTCTCTCTACACTTATAATTAGAAGAATTACAAAATGATTTGTATTTTCTTTATTAAATTATAGAGACTAGGGAAAGAGCTTGGAAAGAGAGATAGAGAGGGAGAGAGAGATAGGAAGTGACTTTAAAGGTAAATGTTATGTTTTTATTCTGTACTGATGCCATTTCAATTATATTTCAATTAAAGTTTCAAACTGATTTCTCATGACAAGTTCCAGTCATAAAACATAAAATTGCAAGGGAAATAATTTATAGTGTTAATGACTACACTTTAGGCTATAACTTTTAGTAGCTAAAAGTCGAATTAAGTTAAAATAAATTCATATAAAGGAGTTTCCGTTCATGTTGTACCGTTGTTAAAATGGAGTAAAATAAGGTCCATAATGTATGGAATGTATCATCATTCAAATAAACGCCTTGGCTATACAAGGTGTTACCAATGGGAGAGTCCCAATTTTCAATTACTCTGCAACTTAGATCTTGCTGAATTTAAGCGATCAATATGGGTTATGTTGGTTTAGAAGACATTGTTTGATTATGGGCTTGTTGGTTTAGTTGGTTTAGACTTGTAAAAATTCCACAATAAAATTTCTAACGGGGTCAAATGGCACAATCTTTGTGGTGAATTCACCTAAATTCGGTGGGATGTTCATGTACAAATTCCATTGTTGGATTTCAGGTGTGACACTTAGCGTTCAATTAGGGTCAAAATAAATTGTTTATCATTGATCTGTAGTATTAGTTTCTTGATCTTATCAGTGCCGTTTTTCAAGAAGCATCATCGTACAAACATCCGCTACTGCTTCACATTATTACAGGAGATGTCCAATTATGCCGCATTGATCGAGTTTAAATTGAGTCGATTTTGGTTTATTGAAAAGTTCTACAAAAAAAAACTCTAGTTGGCTAAATCTCATGATATTGCTGGGTACATTACGTCACGTCCACGAGGGATAACCATAAACTCATATTATTCATGTAGAATGCCCGTTATAGCCTTCCCAGTGTGGCATGTTTCGCAGTACTGTTGGAACTACATGTTGGTCACGAAATGTCAATTCGGTTCAAAATAAATACGTTACCATAAATCTATAACATTCGCTTCTTGTCCTTACTAACGCCGCTTTTCAAGGGCATCATTGAATATGACATCGTTCAACTGTTCGTTGTGACTTTGTATGAATACGAGATGTTCAACTTTCAATACTTCTGCCTCATAGATCCAGTTTAAATTTAGTGATGGTCGTCTGTGTTATGTTGAGTTTGAGGAAAACGGTCGGTTACGGCTTATCGCAAAATTCTATAAGAAAAACTCTAACAGTTTAAATTGCATGATCTTGTCGGGTAAATCACGTTTATGTAGAATATCCAACTTGGCCTTTCCTCTGGGGCAGGTTGAGCTGTTCTGCTTGAACCACATATCGTTTACATCCATATCGTTCGTTTTGGGTCAAAATATATTGGTTATCATTGATTATTGGCGATCACTCTTGACAGTTGTGAAGAAGTACGAACGAATTACGTCATTGGAATGAAAATAACGTTTTGGGAAAGAATTACTGTTAGGAGTTCCAGAAAAAGAACTATACCTTTATGCAAACATTTTTTAAACTTTTGGTACTTAATCCCATTTTTTGCAGCATAAACATTTAAATAAAAGTAGTTTACCGGAAGTGTTATTAATTTGAGTTATTATCTATTTAGACTTTTATTTTCGAAGTGATGAACAATTTAATTTTTTGGGAGTTATTTGTACACAATCTTTAATTTTTATTATTGAACGTTTTTTAGGTTTTGGGCAGTTTTCAGAGAAAGTTTTAGTAGGAAAAATATTTTCTTTGTGACAATGCTAGTCATCTTATATATATGAATTTCGATTGTTAACGAATTCAAAATTTTGTCTAATGTGGTTAAAGATGATTCTTCCCGCATCACACGCTCCGAAGCCTAGTTATCTAAAAAACTACGTTGTCTATGGTCATTAACTTAAAATTCCTAGATCATTTGCATCTAGTACTTATGATTGCAATATTACTGTGCTATTATACTATTGAGTACTTATTTATGTAATACAGAGTAGGCAAATAGTAATGACGCCTCATTACTAGGAAACTACTTTAATAAGTAGTTGCCATTACCGAAAACCAAAAAGCTTTTGCTGGTTTATAAACCGATTTTTCTGAATTTCAATTTTCGAAGGGATTTCCGATCCGCAGGTATCGGTGGGTTTCTTATATAGATATAGAAAATATAAACTTTTTTGCTCTCAGACGAAAATTGTGGAAATTACAAACGGAATGACAAACTTATATATACTCTTTACACCTGTGGTGAAGGGTACAAAAATCTTTCAACCGAAAATTGATTTGCCTTGTAATCGCAATAAAATAAATTTTATCGTTTTAAAATAAAAACCAAAAAGCCTAAAAATATGCTATGTGTTTTATTCAGTTTGCAAACTGTTAAATAATATATATATATGTACAAATTGGTGGATCTAGGCTAGAGTATCCAAAATCGAATCCGAAAACCAGTTTTTTACAAACGCTGTCGCTTTCGTTTTTTTTTTCTAATTTTTGGTTTTCTTTGAAACTGATTTTTTAAAGGCGGATGACCCGCTTTTTTAATATCATTTTGTTTAACTTTTTATTTAATTATTCCCAAGGAGAAATCCGCCAAGTGAAAATCTGAGAAAGTCTGAGTTCTTTAAGTTAAACAATCTTGGGTTCGGAGAACTGCGATTTTTGCAGCCGAATTGACATTCTTTTGTAGTACGGCTGACTTGTTTGATTGTTTACTGAACCAATAATCATGAATTTGATCGTCATAAACTATTAAACTATTAAATTAATAAACTATTGTACATATTAGAAGGTTTTCTTTATCAAATTAATTTCCTAATTTGGTTATTTTTTCCAAAATTTTGATTAGAAAAATTTTTTTGCCTTGGCAACACTGTTACGAATTATAATAATCGCTCATATGGAGAGAGAGAGAGTTAGGGGCATGGTGATGTGTTGTATAGAGTTTTTATGTATGCTACGAGGCATTATCTTGACGATTAAAGTTTCTTGGAAAGGTAAAGTTTAACAGAGATTAGAAGAGGATTTCCTGATAAAAACCTCAGCCAATGATTTTGAAACTACTTATTAGCATTATTCTTAATGTGGTGGCGGAATCATTTATTGTTTGGAAATATAGATTATGGCAGACCGATATTAGCTTTCATGGTGTCTTTTCTATTTGGGATACAATGAAATCTAAATATTGAAATCCCTTTTCACTGGTGCATTTTCCAATTTGCAACACTAACCGTTTGCATCTAGAGAACCTGGTGTCATTAACGCTGAAGTTACACATTGGTTGTAGCATTGTCAACCACTATTTGGTTCTAGGGACCAGAAACTGTTTGGCAATTCCAAAGTATTTGCAGATTATATTCGGACCTCAGCTGAAAAGTATGGGTATTTTTAGTCATTTGGAACTGAAAAGAGAACTTAGCGTCCTCAAAGTTAAGTTTATAGATGTGGTTGCGGAGTCAGCAGCCCGGATCTGGCTCGGTGGACCATAAACAATTTGCAATCGGTAAATACCTTTGCTGTCTCAGTTCGACGGTACCAAAGCATAATTCATGGATTATATTAGATATATTTAGAGCTGTAAAGAATGTGGATGTCTTTTCTAAGCAACTCTTCTCCTTAGAATAAAGTTTTAAAGCGTTTTTACTTACAATTGCGAAAATTATATTATCTATTTATGATATCTAACTACAATTACTTTAACAAATTTAATATTAATTATATCATAAATTTCTTGTAACTTTTATCTATTTCCAGTTGCCTTAAAGTTTTGTTATCTAAATTATTCCTTAAAAAAAAGAAAAAAAACATTATAACCCAAACTACACCCAAACGTTAACGTTGTTCATGTTTCTTTAATGGACTATATCTCGTATCTTAATATTATGAAGAAAAAAAATACACCTAGAAAATGTTGCCACTAAAGAGTGTTTTAATTTTGTACTTTTCCTCACTCAAACATTACACAACCTCCAAAGTAGAACTTTGTTATGCTTCCTGCATGTGTTTTAAGTTTCAAGTGGATTGCCGTGCAACACTTTTCTATAGAAAACGTGTGTTAAGTTGTTTGAATGGTTTGTTGCTTGCTCGTCGGTTGGTTCATTTATTTGTTTTTGTACTTGTTATGGAACGTTATCTGCTGCAATGTGGCCTAGTTATTGAGATTCTTCCACTTCTTTGGCATTGTTAATGTTGTCGACTTCTTAACGATTCTCATAATGTTAATATGAATAAATTTAAAGTTGCACTTACTTACGTAGGTAGACTGTCTAGCATTTTTTTTTTGTAGGATTTTCCCCATAGATGGGGGAAAATGAAAATGTATGTAAGTGTTAAATATATGTTAAGGAAGTTTATAAAAAAATAGCAAGTAGGAAGTTTTGTTGAAAAAAAAAAAACAAAATAAATATATACGTTTTAGTTAAATATTTTTTTCTTAGTATAAAACATTTTCCACTTAGGGTGGTCTATAATTTTTGATTAAAGTATAAAATCCAGGATATTTTAAAAATATCCGTCATTTTGTTTTCATTTTCTAATACTAAAATGCTGATGAAATAGCTCTCTGTATAAATATAATAACATTCGCAATAAAGCATGAAAAATATTAAAAAAATGGAAATAAACATAACCTCATCTTAAGCTAAGTTCAGACTACGCAAATATTTGACACAAAATATTTTATTGTGTTTTTCGGCAATTTTTGCAACTAAATATAGAGTTGAATTTTTTCATATTACGCTCATTTATTTGAAGTTTTTTGTTTAAAGAAACAACTATCAAATATCGTAAAATACGAGAAAAGGAAAATACTTTAAGTTTGTTCAGATTAGATTTAAATTATTTACTCAAAATTATTCGATTTTGTTTTAATCAATTTAGAACAATTTTCTGAGAATATTTCGGAATATGTTTGTCAAGGTTAGATTTGTAGCTTTTTTATTTAAAGTAAAAATTTTAAATAGAAATATTTACACAATTTACTAAGTAAAATATTTAGATAATAAAGGAAATACGAACTATTATCTATCGATTAATTGCAACATTTAATACGTACATTAATAAAAATTACTTTAAAAAATATATTTTTAATATTTTTTTATAATTAATTTACCTTTATATACAAGAACAATCCTGTTTTCTGTTCTTGTCATTTACAAAACAGCCCTGTTCACAAAACAACACAGTTTTCTTTAAAATAAAATATATAAATACGGAATAATGCCTTCTAATATCTAGATGATTTTATGCACTTTAGGGCGATTCCTGGAAGTGAGTTTACGTGGGAGCTATGGTAAATTATGGACCGATTCTCATAAAATTGGCAATGTTGTTTCTACTTACATACAACTTATTTGTATCGAATATAAACTAACATTCGTATGGGATTTATGCTCGTTAAAGTGTTTTGCGGAACAGGGGTTTATATGGGAACTATGGTCAATTGTGGATCGATCTTCATAAAATTTGGTATAAAGATTGATACTTCTTTGCACCTAGTTTCATTAAAATATTCTTATTTTTAAGTCATTTTTGAGTGTTTAAACTCTATTTCGGGGGGGGGGGGGACTTTTGTATGGGGGCTATGTGAAATAATGCACCGGTTACAACCAATTTTAATAGTCTTTTTCCTTGTATCATAAAAGTCCAACGTGCCAAACTTAATTGAATTATGTTTAAAATTGCGACCGTACCCGTACTTTGTGCACAAGGTTTACATGGGCAACCAGTCAGACGGATGGACAGACATCGTTAGATCGATTTAAAAAGTGATTCTGAGTCGAGGTGGGTGTTGGATAAGTTTTTCTATGCATTATAAACATCAGCACAAAACGCATAATACTTCAACCACCTATGGTGGGTAAGGTATAACAAAAATTTTTTTCAACAAGTCGTCTATTGTTGCCGCTATTTGATCTTATATTTATTTTATAAAATCAAACAAAAATTCGCTCAAAATAGTGGCAAATATCTTACAAATTGTGTTCGCACACAATGTTCACATTGGCGGCATTTTTAGTTAAGGCCAAATAGTTTTGTTTATTTAAAATCAGCTGTTATGTTGTTTGAATCATAAAATATTTCATGTTCACATTAAGCAAAGCAAACATTTGCAAAAATCGTCAAATATTATTATAGTGTGAACTTAGCTTTAATCTTCTATTCACTTTTCTATCTATCATAAATTTATGTATTCTAACATCATTGCAATTATTTGTATTTAAACATCAAGAAGAGTTTTAATATTTTTTTTTGCTGCTGCTGTTTGTTTTTTTAACTTTCATTTTACAATTCTCTGGAAATTAATTTTACACTTGAGTACCTTCTTTAGTTGTTTATTTTATTTTAGTATTATTTCTTTATTTTTTCCCTATTTTTTTTTATAGAGATTATAATTGTATTCTTGTTAAATATTTGTTACTTTTCTAATAATAACTTTTAATATGACCCTGAAGATATTCTCATCAACATCATCGTGCAATTGTAGTTTTGTAATTGTTACAAGATGTTTTTCTAAAGCTTGTAATTCAATAAAGTCTTGATGATGATCATGATTAGTGGTAGAGTGGCCAGGTAAATTGTTTTTAAATTTATATAAATACATTTTCATTTGAAGAAGTTGTATATAATTATAATTATATTCGCAAAACTTTTATTTAAAATCAAAATTTATCCTCATTGTGTCATCTAAATAAGTATCCACCAACAGGGAATACATCCAAGAGATGAACAATTGAAAGAGCAATAATTTTGTGAATTTGCCAGAAACGTCGGACCCATATTGGGTGTCTATCTGGTTTACGTTTGACCTTATCAGAGGAGTTTGGATCTACAGCGACCTGTTTCTATAGCATTAACATCAAGGCTAGTAAGATCTTAATTTTGGCATTTGGAAAGCTTGGATATGGATAGATGAATTTTATATCTGACGGTAGCAATATTTTGGAGCATAAATACGTTTGAGTTAAATTCAATACGTTCTAAACTTCGTTGTCATTAAATTGGTGGTGTAGGTTTAGATGGTTAATACGGGTCTAACTCTGTATGTAATGTCTCATAAGGAATAGATAACCATGGTACTTAACAAAGTAACTACACATCGAACTTAGATAATGGCTTTAAGCTGCAACCAAGTGAAGATATGAGGAATAGAACAAAAGAATATAGGATGGCCAAGAAATATTACCTAATAATGAGAATGTTACAACGCAATAATTAGATCGTAACTGAAAAGACATTTTGAAAATGCTTGCAGTATTAATGGATCAGTAAATCTGCAAATGTATGTTATCTTTCGAAGATCACGCAAAAATGGAAACAGTTCTTCATTTCATATACGAAAGCCCAGCTTTGAACGCAGTGACTGCAATACTCACTGGGAAACTTTTGTGATATAACGTACACCATTAAATCTTGTGTACGTTATATCTAACTGGAAATCTTAAAGCCACATATTGGATATAGTCTATAATTTCAATTGTATCTAATCTAACTTTGATAGAATCAAACTACATATATGGTTTGACTGGTTCGTATAGCTCTTACTAATCAAACTATCACGTCAATCAATCAAATAAAGCAAATATATTTATTATTTAGGACCTTTTCAGGACATATTAAAATAGTTCTCAGATCCTCATTTGGGAACTGTTGCTGTAAAAGACTATTTTAAATAGACTGTTCCATTATATAATAGGCACCACAGTTGACATTCTAAAAATGTCTACTGAATTTCGCTCTGGAACGACCAAAGACACACTTAACTAGTTTTTTTTCACTACGAAAAACCTTCAAGAACTTCGGAATTGTTGCAACAAAAATAACCTTAAAGTAAAGCAATTCAATTGGCTCTTAGGAATAATAGATAAATGGAGAATTGCAGTAAATGGTTATATCTCTAGGTCTAATTGTTTTCAACAGATTTTCCACAAGTTGCAGGAAAATGGCATTCTAGTTCAATTATAGATATTACATTAATTTCCAAATAGAAACCTGTATAAGAAATCCAAGTGTTGACTTCAAAACAGATATTGCAACAGGTTGACTCATCGATATGCTCACAGAGAATTAAATGTTATAATGATCAAAGCTACAACACAAGCATAGACATCGGAAACATTTTTACTTGTGGAACTAAGAAATTGGACGATTCAGAAAGCAGTGTCTTATATATATGGTCATATCATACTATGCGAAAGAACTTGAAAAATTTCAAGATTTTCTATCAAATGTTCCAAGAAAAAAAAAAATGGGAATTCAAGGCAAAATACCAGATAGAACGAATCCGAGTTAGGTATCGACTACAGCGAGTATTAACCAGAGGTAACTTTTCTCTGCTCTAATGTACAAAGGGCTATGGTATTCTTACATCGTCACTATTATTTGTGAGCATTTCACTCAATGAAAAAATTGAAAATGAATGAATATTATTTAAATATAAACAGAACTTCAAGAATATAGAAGTTATCTTAGACATGTGACTATATTTTGGGCCACATTCATATAAAGATGGTAACTAAGTAAGCTTTGGAAATGGCAAACATTATTGGTCCAGGATAAATAAACAGACTATAAACTGCTACAGTGGCATATTCATGTAAAACTATATCAAATAGCAAAAAGTTTAGAAATCTCCTATGAGTAATACTTATATCGAACCATATCGATCGCAGCTGTGTCACAAAAAATCACAAAATAAATTTTATTATTATTATTCCTTACACCATCATAGGTGGTTGGGGTATATTATGCGTTTGTGCTGATGTTTGCAATGCATCGAAAAAGTTATACAACACCCACTTTAAAGTATACCAAAGGACTCATAATCACTTTTTCAATCGATCTAACGATGGACGGACCATTTGGCTGGCTGGCTGGCTGGCTGGCTGGCTGTCCATGTGAACCTTGTACACAAAGCATCAATCTTTGTGCCAAATTTTATGAAGATAGGTCCACAATTGACCATAGCTCCCATATAAATCCCTCTCATGAAAATCACTTTAACGTGCATAAATCCCATACGAATGCCAATATCAAGTTAATATTCGTCAAGAATAAATCTTATGTAGGTAGAAACAATATTGCCAAATTTTATAAGAATCAGTCCATAACTTACCATAGCTCCCGTATAAACCCACTTCCAGGAATCGTCCTAAAGTGCATAAAATCATCTAGGTGTTAGTATCAACGCATTATTCTATATTTTTACATTTTATTTTATATTTAGTAAAATTGGCCACAGGTGTAATATAGGTCCCCTTCCCAAAATTTTTATACTCGTACACAATAGGGTAAGACATCATATAGTCGGTCTTGACCGACTATATCTTTCTTTCTTGTTTTCTTAATATTTCTATTTAATTTGTTAATGAGTATCTTTACCAATTTGTGAATAAAATCAAAACTTATGCATTGATTTGATTGAAATGTGTCTTGTTTTATTTTCAACAAATTTATCTTTATGATTAAGAAATAAAAATTTTCATCACTGAAATTTACGATTTTTTATGAGCTTTTGAATACATTTTTTTTTTTGAAATTCTATACGAAACTTAAGTTTTTTTTTCAGAAAATAAGCTTAATATATTTATAATTAGTGAGAGTATTAAAAATTGGTGTGAGTATAACTTTAACAAAATTAGACAAGTCGTTTTTGAGATATGCTTCAATATATGGTGCAACCCTGTTAATTTTACACAAAAATGATTCATCGCGAAAACCAATTTAAAAAAAGTGGTTTAAAGGCTTAGTGCTTCATAATAACGTGCAGCCGAATTGACTGAGAAATCTTATGCCGCATGATCAGTGTATACCTGTGTGGTTTTCCAATTTTCTATCTATCTGTCTGTCTATCTATCCTTTTTTTTTGCGCTGGAGGTGCGGAATCTTCAAAAGATGTATCCAACCCGTATTGGAAAACATGCACGACTCTTACGTACTAAACCACATCCCCTATCCTCTCAGAACCCTGCGGCACTGCCAATTGGTATTACTTCGCAAGGCTCGACAGCCATTTATGGCCTATACTCCATTTACTATTTCTGTATCACTCGGCTGCCCACTATTGTGTGAGGCCTTGCGGAGTTTTTCAACTCTACTAAGTTTCAAGTGGACTGCAGTGAGAAACGTGTTAAATGCGTCCCAGTTTTCTTGGGATTTCAGCATTATACTAATGACATTATCTACTGTTAAGTTTCCGCCGAGGTGGATCAAAAGTCTTACTCTTATACTTTCAAACCGGGGGCAGTTAAATATTACATGTTCTGCATTTTCGATTTCCCGTGGACATTCCGGACACATAGGAGAGTTGTCGTGTCCGAATCTGTGGAGATAACTCCTATATCCTCCGTGTCCTGTGATAAATTGTGTCAGTTTATAGTTTGTGTCAAGTTACGGTTTATCCATGTCTCTATACGTGGGATTAGTCTGTACGTCCATCGACCTCTAGGAGAATTTTCCCATCGTCTTTGCCAGTTTTCTAGCGTCTTTTCTTTTTCAATTTATCCGAATATTATTTCTGAGGGCATTGTCATTTTGGGTAAATTGTCTGTAGACGTTTGCTAGTTCTTTGGCTAAAATGTCTATTGGAACCATTTCTTGCCGCTTCCGCTGATATAGTTCTGTATCCGCAACAGACTCTTAAGCAGCTTCTTCAAAATACTGAAGACATCTCTTTCTTCGAGGAGTTT
Source organism: Protocalliphora azurea (assembly GCA_932274085.1). Classification (NCBI taxonomy): domain Eukaryota; kingdom Metazoa; phylum Arthropoda; class Insecta; order Diptera; family Calliphoridae; genus Protocalliphora; species Protocalliphora azurea. The sequence goes on from OW026520.1 coordinate 155,529,967, forward strand.
CTTAGTGCACCTTCCCAAATTGGTGCGCCATATAGCAGTACGGAATTGGTAACTCGAGAAATCAGCAGTCTGCGATTGTGTCGTGGTCCTCCGATATTTGGCATCATTCTTGCTAATGCATTCGTAACTCCGGCTACCTTATTGCATGCGTATTCCATTTGCCGTTTAAAGTTATCTATCTATCTATCTATCTATATATTTATTAAATCTGTTCATACAAATTCCGATTTATTTTTTAAACTTACAATCTATCTATCTATCTATCTATCTATCTAACCTATCTATCTATCTATCTATCTATTTCTCTATCTATCTATCATCTATCTATCATCTATCTATCTATCTATTTCTCTACCTTTCTATCTATTTATCTATCATCTATCTATATATCTATCTATTTAACCTATCTATCTATCTATCTATCTATCTATCTATTTCTCTATTTCTCTATCTATCTATCTATTTATATATTTATTTATTTAATCTGTTCATACAAATTCTGATTTATTTTTTAAACTTACAAACATTTGCCATAACTAGTTAGATACTTACGCAATAAATTCTCCGTAATTAACTGATAAACTACCAGACAACTTAAGATTTGCCTTGTAAATGTAATTCTTCCTTCTATTTTTTTACATCGCTAGCTAACTAGCTGGTAAATTAAAATCATTAAATAGAAAACTCTTTAACCCTTAATGCCAGCTGATCATTAAGAGTGCCTGTAGCCAGTTAGTAATTAAAAGTAATAGAAAAACAAAAGACCAGCGACCATATTAACTGAGTGCGAGGTTAATTTTAATTGTCATCATCGTGCAATATTGTTGCAGATGCTCAAGTTTAGATGAATACCAAAGAAAGCAAGAAATTGCCAACCTAACAAGCAGCTTAAGTAAATTAAAATATCTATTAGTAAATCCAACTGACATGACAGTCTTTAGGGCAAAACAACCATGATGATAAGAACTTAAATGTTTGTATTAAAGATGTGCGCTTTTAACATGTAAAGTAGCAACCGCTGATAAAAAAAAAAGAAAACTATATAAGCAACAAGAAGATAAAAGCAAAGAAAAAGAAGCAGAAAAAAATAAGAATCTTGTTATTTAGTGGAACAAAATAATATAAACTTTTAACTTCTGTTTCTTGTTTATTTTACACCCACTTTTTAATATACTAGCAATCACTCTTTTAAAACCCAGTAGTTTTCCTAGTAGCAATCGTTAACTCATTTACTATTTAAATAACATATTTTTAGATATATATTTTTATGAAAAGTTATCACTTTTGTACTAATCAAGTACCACTTTATTATCACCAAGTAAACGAAATAGTAGTGAATTCACTTAGTAATCAAAGTAATGAATGGAAGAGAAAGAACCAGTTATCAATAGCTAGTCATGTTTATTAGTTCAATGATAGTTACCATAACTACTGGGCTAAGTTGCAACATACTACATTAAAGAAAATGTGTAACATTACAACTACATTCACATATAGTTATACACAAACACTATGTATAAATTAAATGTAATAAAAGAAGAATATCGTCAACCTCTTCAGCATTTACCAGCAACACTGTGAAGCTGCATAATGCTAGAATTAAAGACCCTGTTGAAAGCTGTAAATAAAGATGTTTGCCTCTAGGCCAACCACCTACAAATAATGTTTTTCATTTTAAAAGTGATGATATGAAAAATTGTTTTCTTTTTTTTTTATACATATACATATAAACATGTTGCATTAGACTGCACCGAAATTTTCCGACTTTTGAAAAATATAGTTGTAGTGACCATAATCTAAGAGCCAACATATTATGATTGGAATATATGAAAACAGCGAAAAATAGAAATGATTATAAGTAATAATTATTATGAATCCATATGACAATATTGTGTCCGTGTTTTTTATTTTGTTTTTTCATGTTATGATTCTAGTTTTAGATATAATTGAACAAAGTTACTCCATCATTATTCCATTCTATCAGATTATGATTTGATGTTATTATATTATTATTTTATCTTATTACATTATTGCAACAAATTATCATATTATTATTCCATTTTATCATTTTATTATCCATGTTATCATATAGTTATCCAATCTTATAATATTATTATTATTTTCTTTTGTCATTTTAGTATTCCATCTTATCATATATTAAAATAAAAATTATTTTTATATATTCTTTACTGAAAATAGAAAGTTTAAAAAAGAAATATTTACATATTATTTGTTCATCAGTTATATTCACTTGTGTGGCACAAATGGATATGATTCAAACACAAGATATTTTTTTTAATTAAATCCTTCAATGGTAGTTAATCAATATATTCTATTGCCGGTATCACACCGAGTATATCCAAAACCTGTCTATTTATATTTATAAATTGGAAAACAAACATTAAAAACCAAATATATTTAAAAACAAACAAGCATTGAATTTTTCCACTAAGTTTGTGAAACTTGAAAATGATTAGTATTAGATTTATTTGAAACATTTTATTGTCATGGGAATAATAATATGGTTTAAAAACAGAATATGGTTTAAGAATAAGGAAAAAAAACTGCAAATACTTAATAGTTGTAGCAGTAATTATATTTTTCATATTAATAAAATTTTGTTTCTGGTAAAAATATTTAAAAACATATAATCTTTTGCAGTCAACCATATACAAATTTTTATTGAGTGTAAACATTAAATGACAAAATTTAAACAAAAATATTGTTATTATAAACACAGAGTTATTAAAGTTCAGAAAAATAAACAATGAGAACATAATATTGTTGTAGTGATAGTGCTGTAATCATGTTTTTTCTCTGCGTATATTTCGTGAAATATTATTGAAATCGGATTTCGTTAGGGTTAGGTGAAATCGAAAAAAATTAAACTAAATTTACGCTTTATTTATTTGTTTCAGTAATATAAATTCTTCAATGCCAAAAAATACATATTATTTAGTAATAATTCATTTGGTAAATATTAAAATATCATAAAATAGTAAATTAAACAATTTCACCAAAAACTCTCTAAGCTAATTTTAATAAACATTTTGGGCTGAATATTTAAAAAATCCCAAGAGCTACTTTAATCTAAAAGATTTTTTAACAACTTTGATGCTAGAAAGCAAACCTTAACCTTCTGAAAACCTCTTTATTTAAAGAAATATATTTTATATTCAAGAGTTTTGAATGAATACGACCTGCATTATAATGTTAAGTTTCAAAGCAGTAAAGAATTAAGAAAATCAATAAAAAAACAAATCAAAAACTGCACTTACATTTCCTATTTCTGTTTGGTTTTCTTTTTAACGTTTATTCTATTTTATGCATAAGAGAAAAAACAACATCATCAAGTTTTATTACACACATTTTTGCTTGTTTATCCAATGTTATATCTGTCCGTCTTTCAGACCGTCCATCTATTTGTATTTTATTTCTTATACTCCTCTGCCGTACCACAGTGGTTCCAAAACGCCTTTCTTTGGAAATATTTCTGTAACTTGTGAACTGTTGGCGATATCTCAAAAAATTCACATGGCCAGAGATGAGATGTCTTTCAGTTGATTTGAGGGAGTATAGATCCCCAGCGGTTCAGCGGGGTAGGGGGTGGCCTTTCGAAGATGGAAATTTCGGGTATATAATTTTTTTTAAGACGCGAAGAATTCATTTATGATTTGACAGAAAAAAAATTTTATATAGTCCTTGTAAATCCCTACAAAAAATACGCTTAATTTTGGAGATAATTACGTTGAAATAAAATTTTCACTAATTTTTAAATTGGCGGGCTCAATATTGGCCCTAAATCTTTTTTAAATGTTCATCGGATTCCTTACAAATTTTTTCAAACCATGACCTGAAAAATCTAAAATTTTAATTTTAAGTATATCTTTTAGAAGTAATGTTAATATTTGGACCTAAATTAAATTTAAACGTTTAGAAATATTCAAATAATATTTTGACACAATATAGAAAGTCTTGCTCTAAAATCAGGGAATTAAAAACACAACCACTATTTTGTACTAATTTTGGTATTATTTATGTTTTTCCAAACTCGGAAAAAACAAGTTTTAAAAATTTACTTTTCCTTTCATGGTACGCATCTACATTGAGATTTTTTTTTGAAAACATAAAACAAAATTATATGGGCGGGCCACAACAAAAAAAAAAAAAAAAAAAAAAAACTAATTTTATAAGTATAAGTAAAAAAATATTGACACTTTTTTTGAAAAAACCCAAAAAGTATGAAATTTTTTAAAGTTCCAACTTCAGATCAATATAACTTTTTATCTAATCTACAGATGTGTCAAGAATAACGTGGGTACCTGCCACAACAGCCTAACCCCATGGTGGTCTTAGTACCGGGTGAGGTTCAATAAGCCTACCAACGCCCCCATGTGTCTGTTAAGAACACACAGTTGGCAATTAGAGAGACTCATTGTCTGGATAAGTCCACTCCCCCCTGCTTAGGAGTTGGAGCTATCTAACTTTCTGTCGCACTATTGGCGACGTGTGTTGCTATGCAACACCACATCGGGACTATAAATCCCTTCTTGCGGTTAGGTCCAAACCACAGCCACTACAGTACGACAACAACAGGGGCTGCTGGCTCCCGTGGTACGACCGCGAAGGAGTTGGAGCTATCTAATCTCATGTCGCACTATTGGCGAGGTGTGTTGCTATGCAACACTACATCGGGACTATAAACCCTTCCTGCGGTTTAGGTCCAAGCCACAGCCACCACAGTATGACAACAACAGGGGCTACTGTCTCCCGTGGTAGCAGATTGTGTTAAGGACCCCGAAGATCCTTTTCTCCCATTATAGACCCTAGACAAGTCCAGGCAATGGTGCATCTATATATACCTGCCACACTGCTACTATATCTAAGACCGAAGTTATCTTAGAGCGTAGCACGACAGGATTTTCTCTACCACGTATGAGCTATACATAAAGGATGAGATTTTATCCAAGATGACAAGCCGCCGTAGCGGTAAAGAGATAGCCTACACATATAAGCATATTTTTGATAGGGATTTACTAGGATTATCTGTATGTATTTTTTTTTTCTGCCAAATCATAAAAGAATTTTTGGAAAATTGCATATGGGAGATGACCAATTTTTGCAAGTTTATTCACTATCTCCCTGACCAGCTAGGAATTTGTGCTCCTTCACATCAACTTAAAAACACCTCGTCTCTGGCGGGGTGAAATTTTATTGAGATATTTCCAATGGTTCACCAGTTTCAGAATTATTTAAAAAAAAGCGTTTTGGAACCACTGTGCGTACTTCAACAACGTTTGTAAGTATTTTTTTTTTATTTGTATTTAAATAAAAAGAAAATTGTTAGAAATATATGAATATAGAAAAAAAGCAGGAAGTTATAAATTTACCGATGTTTTAAGTTGAAAGCTGCCTTGTTGTCAATAGTTTATTAGAGAACTCTGTGCTACGGATGAGCTTGAGATGCTCAGACGGCACAGCATCATCATTATCTTCACTCTCATCATCATTATTATTGAATTAAATTTTGTTGTATTTTTTTGTGATGCGACAACAAATTGTTTTGTTGATATTGCTATTGCTGATTGTTATGTTTGTGTGTATTTTGTTATCTTGAAGAAAAATAAATTGTGGAAAAAGTAGTAGTAGTTTGAATAGTTTATTTTATTTATTTTTTATTTTTTACGCTAATTTAAAATACACCAACTCTATGAGTCCGCATCGTTAAAGTAGATTTGAATGAAAAACAAAAAGATGAAATGACAGAAATATAAACAACCTCAAGGTAACCAACAGCCTTGCAGCAACCACTAGCAAACACCCAGTCACCTCAATGATTCTTTTATATTTATGAGCTATTTCTCTGTGATCCATAATAAATTAATAAATAAATAATTTAATAAAATAAAAAATATATTGGTTTTTATGCAAAGTTGACTTTGCTTTATTTATATTATGGCTACATGTTTAAATATTTATTGGTAATAAATGTTAGAAAAGTCTTTTTGTTTGTAATTATATATTATTATTGTTATTTTAAATAAACATAATTGTCATAATAGAGTTCTCATTTGGAAGTGTTTTTATTTCAATGTGAAAATGAAACCACAAATTGGTTTGTTCATTTGTTTTATTTTTATTTTTTTTATTGTCATTTAGTTTTGATAGATTAAACCTAATGAAAAGTGACAATAAATATGAACCATCATAATTGGTTCATATTAAAACAAAAAAAAAAAAAAAAGAAAATGTTCTCTTGACAACCAATAACAATACAAGCAACCTGCTATGACATACTTATATTCATATTCATGGAAACAGTTGCTACCAAAATGAGTTTCCGAAAAAATGAAACATTTTTAGGTAATGGTCGATTTTTAATAGCCCTATTAAATTTTACTAAATTACTAGTTAGATGGTGCACAGTGGTCCAAAAACCCTTTTTTTTGGATATAATTCTGTAACTTGTAAACCATTGCGGATATATAAATAAAATCTCACAAGGTCGCAGCTGAGGTGTTTTCAAGTTGATTTAGAGGAGCACAGGCTTCTAGCCGGTCATGGAGTTGGAGGGAAGACCTCTGAATTTGGTCACCTCGAATATGTAATTTTTTAAAAAAATTCGCCAAAAATTCACATAAGTAGTCCTTGTAAATTTCTAAAAAGACATCCTTACATGTATAGGATATCTCTTTTAGTTTAAGAAATATTTAGGTCGAGACAAATTTTACCCTCATTTTTGGTATAGTTTTTTTTTAAAGTTTTCTAAACTTGAGGTCCTTAGTTTAGGCCTTAAAATTTTTTGAAAATATCCACTAGATTTTTTACAAAAACTCTAATAAAATAATTTTCATAATTTCATATCTTTGGGATTATTTTCCAAAAAGGTGGTAATATTTTTTCACTTTTAAAATATTATTTTGTTCCGGACTATAGAATTTCTTTAATAAAAGAAATCTTAACGTAAATCTGTGTAAAGTAAACAAAAGTATAAATATTTTAGGAAAGTATTTGGTATCATAGGAAATGCCAGAACATGGAGAATCTTAATTAGTGATAATATAATAAATGCGATGAAATTTCTACAGATCATGACCTGAAAAACTAAAAATTTGGATTTTATTTTTGAGAAATAATGTTAATATTTGAACCTAAATGAAATTTAAACAAGTAGAGCTATTCCAACGAAATTTTGGCACATATAAATAAACTTAATTTAAAATCAGCAAATTTAAAATACTCTCACTTTTTCGTGCCAAAATACCCAAAATCTCAGGCTGGGAAAAATTGTTTTTTTCAATAAAATGTTCACTTCGCCGTTGTAAAAGGCTTGGCTCAGAAAATATTTTTTGTGTGCTTAACCAATAATTGAGGGGTATATAGCTAATATATTTGTTTGTTGATCTCGATTTAAAATTTGAGAATTTTATAAAAAAAATTTAAAAAAATTTTTCAAAATTGACAAAGTTTGGATAGAGCTTTTGAGGGAAACCGGTGCCCAAAGCACCTCCAATTTTGCTTTATACGCATTTATGTTAAGATGTCTTTTGAAACTATTATCAAAATACTAAAAGTTGATGATAATTACCACCTTTTTGGAAAATAACCCTAAAAATATGAAATTGTTTTAATGTTTCGACTTCCGATAAATATAACTTTTTTATCGGATCGGATTCTTACAACAATATTATTATTTAGGATTTTGTAAGAAATCTCGTGGATATTTTCAAAAAATTTTAGTTCACAAATTAATGTCAAAAAACTAGGCCTAAAATTATGCTAAAATTTGACTCGATCTAAATATATCTTAAACTAAAGGTGATAACCTATATATGAAAGCATGTTTTTTGTAAAGATTTATAAGGACTATCTATGTGTAATTTTTTTTTGATATTCAAGCCACAAATTAATTTTGGCGAATTTTGAAAAACATTACATACTCTAGGTTACCAACTTTGGAGGTCTGCCCTCTACCTCCGTGACCTACTAGGAAGCTGTGCTCCTCCAAATCAACTGGATAAAACCTCAGCTCTGTGAAATTTTATTTGGATATCTTTAACAATTCACAAGTTACAGAATTATTAAAAAACTCGTTTTGGGACCACTGTGCGGTGCTTATAAAGCATACATATGTGATGAAGTACATCCATTAGCATTAATACCAATTCGTAAAGAAAGTATAATAACCCTGAAATAAAACGCGTTGTGTGTTTTCCAAAGCTCTTGCTAAATTTTTGGTTTCCAACAGTTTGTGCAGGTTTTGTAAAGGTGACCTTTACTAGCCTGCCTATCAGAAAAATAATAGATATCGCTGAATCGATATTTTTTTATAGAGTGTGACATACATAGTATACGTCTGGTTTAGGTAACCAATTTTCTCGGTTTATATCAAACTTTCTAAAAGATCGCATATAATCTAGAACTTATACTCGGAATCTGAATTCTCATAATATATAGTATTGAATATTAGCAGACAAACGATGATGTTTATTTAAAGTTGCACATCAAATTGTTGCCGATTAACAGGAGCAACACACGATACATTATAGGGAAAAAACGTTTTGAAGTCTTACTGTTCGTAGGTGGAATAAACTGCCTGCATAGGTTTTACAATACACTTGGAATTTAAGAAATAATATTCACAAATATTACTTCCTCTATGCTTCATCCCATTTCCTAGAATAAACACAGGTTAGGTTATGTTGATATTTTATCCCCCTGAAGATTTTCGCTCCTAATGCAGGACATTGACATAGGTAGTGTTTCAATGTTTCGTCCTCCTCCTCCTATTTAGTCACGCCCTACAAATTATATGTTATCCATTGTAGAAATGCAAGTTAGGCGAGCCTTTAGCCTCGTGTAGCCGCTTTTAATTGCGGGCCTATTTAGTCATTCTTCCAATCTTAAAATTCTGCCAATTTCTCACTTGTTCATCTCTTGCCCATTTCTTCAGTTCATTTCTATACTTTTGAAAAGGTTTCGTTTCAAGCTAGAACCTATCTGGTACAGCTTATAACCTCTCTTGTTTCCGACAAAACCTTGGTGTCTTGGATTATCCCGATGTACCCACAAGCGAGGTAAGAGTTTATTTCAATCCTACATTGCACAGTGGTTCCAAAACCTTTTGTTTTGGAAATAATTCGGTAGCTTGTGAACAATTAAAGATATCTAAATAAAATTTCACACGACAAGAGCTGGGGAGAGCTTCTAGTCTCTTGAGTGGGTCAGGAGGCTAGAAGATACACCTCAAAAATAGAGAATTATAACTAGTAAAAATAAATTCAGACTATGACTTGAAAAACTTTAAATTAGATTTTAAGTATTTTTTTTTTTTGAGAAATAATGATAAATATTTGAACCAAAATAAATATTAAACAAGTAGAGGTATTGCAATGAAATTTTGATACAATATAAATAAACTTGCTCTAAAATCAGGAAACCAAAAAAACTACCCCTTTTTTATGCCAAAATGCCCAAAAATTCCATTTCCTTAGGGAGAAACCGTTGTCCAAAGCACATCAGGTTTTACTTTATACTCATTTACGTTAAGATTTCATTTGAAAACATAACAAAAATCTATAGTCCAAAAGAAAAAAATATAAACACATTTCTGGAAAAAAGAACTCCAAATATATAAAATTTGTTTAAAGTTTCAATTTCAGATTACTTTAACTATTTATTGGATCAATACATTTCTATAATTCTTGTAACATTATTATTTGGAACTTTGTAAAAGTTTTGTGGATATTTTCAAAAAAATTTGGGACTCAAATTAAAGCCGTCAAGTTTAAAAAGCAAAAGTGAGAGAAAACTTCATAATGACTTCAAATATCTTTACGGAGTATATCTCGTAATTTCATAATTAGTTATCTGTGTATATCACCCACGAATTTGCCGATTACAACAGATTTTTTTTTTGTGAAAAACTAAATTAGGTGAATTTTGGTAATTCGCCTGTTTTATATTTCTAATACTTTAGATCAAAGATCGGTATAAAGAAAGGATGTTGTTATGCTTTTTGTTGGGAGTTTTGTTTGTTATTCGAAGTAAAGTTCGAACTAAAATTATTCGATTATTCGAGGAACAAATTTTTTATTCTTTTCTAATGAACAAAATTTTTAAATCTAGAATAAAAAATTATTCGATCATTTTTTAACGATTAATCGAATAATTGAATAAATTTTCAAAACGAGTTTTTGTTAAATTATTATGCCTTTTTGAAATTATAAGTGTAAAAAGTTTTGTTTATTTGGAAAACCCAATGTGTAAACCACGTTTTAATAGATTTCGGGTTAAAGCCTTTCACAGATACTGAAGTCTCAGTATTATTAAAAAAAATATAGAATAGCTTTTCTAAAGGTTTAATCAAACGTCTTAAAGTGACAATAAACGAAAGACATAAGTTATTATTAAATTCTGGAAAATTTCCAACGCATATTAATTTTTTAAATATTCAATCAAAAGTTTATTTTTGAGAATTTTTCATTTAGCATTTATTTCAAATATTTATTTCAAATATTACAATGGACCGAATGATCTCTTTTTAATATAACGTAACCTAATGAATTGTTATTTTTGGGTTTGTTTTGTGTTAATAAAACTTAAAATTGATTTAAAAAAAATACAAATTTTTACATTTTTTTAAACTTGTAAATTTTCAAACAATATATTTTATTGTTTATTCATTCGATTAATCGATTGCACGAATAATAAACAAATTATTAAATTTTATTTTGTAAATCTTTAACTTTGACTAGAACTGATTCCAGTTCTTAATACTCTTTCGCTCCTTATAAAATTTTTTTTACAGAGGTTAATCAGCACAATATCATGGTAAAACAATCATATCAAGGGAACTTTGTAGTTTTCTTTTCTTTTCTTTTCGTTTTTATTAAAATATAACCACTTTGATTTGATTCCCCATTGAGAATATTTTTGTATTAAAATAACCAAATAGACCAAAGCTATTAGATTTCAAGATTTTTCCCATTTAACATGCAGCTATATTTTATATGGTTGCAAGTACAAGTTCAGAAGAAAAATGTCTGCGAAAGTACGAGTTCTTGTACAGAAAAAAGTCACCAGTCAGCAAAATAATTCATTCAATTAAAAATTGTTCAAATTTGTACCTCTCACCAAAATGATTAATCAATCAATTACTAATAACTGAAAAAAATTAACAACAATTTTTTATTAAATCAATTAAAAATTTGATTGAATCAATTAAGTAAATGATTGAATGAATTAAAAATTTAAAGGAGAAAAAAATCTTACATGAATTTTATTTTTACTATTTCTTTTATTTTATGTTTGCTTGAATATATTAATTAAATTTTCATGAAAAAAAATAAATAATTAAATAAAGCAATTATGTTTATTGAAAAATATAAGGTAATAATTTTTTTTATGTGTACATGATGTGGAATCAACTGCCTCGGGTTCTTCTGCACACTTTTGCGGATAACAGCAATTTTCTAGGTCGCTTTCATATCTCTAATAATGAGCGGATTTTGGCTGATTGTTGGCCGAACCGATCGCCTCAAATTTGGTCAGCAACGTTTGTGCTATTAAACACTCATTTTGTTAATAAAAGTTTTATCATTGCAATCAGGGATTGTATGTATAATAAAAACAGATTTGACAGATGCCTTCAAAACAACATGTCCACCACAGAATGTCAAAATATAGATGAACTTTTTGAAAATACTACAAATTTCCTAAACCACAGTGATTTAGAAACCATATTACATTTATTTTGATTATAGGGTATACAAAAATCAAATTTAATTAAACAAATATGTTTAAATAAAAATAAAAAAGCGGTACGTTAGTAGAGAGAGAGAGGGAGAGAGCTTATAGATAAAGGGACAGAGTAATTGCTATGTAATTTAATATGATGATGGCGCCTTCAAATGTTAAATAATGAAAAAAAAAGAAAAAGATAAAAAAACATTGGAATGCGTAACTAGAATTTCATTTATTTGATTTAAAATTGTTGATGGAAAATATTTGAGGTTTCATATTAATTCGTTTAGATATAACGAAAAAAATAATAATAACAAAAACAAATCAAATTGCATTCTAAACAATTTAAATCAAATATTTTTAAGTTTATTTTACTTTTCACAAACCATATTTGTGATATTAGTCATAACAAATTAAATTACTCTTATTACTCTATTTTTTATGTTTTTGTTTATTTTTAGAATTTGTGGCTGTAATTGTAAAAAACTTAATGGGAATTAATTAAAATTTAATTATTTTGATTACAACAAAAAGGTGTGTGTGTACTAAAACCAAACAAATTAAGGTAAGTTCTTAACAATTCCATTTAATTATTTGAAACATTTGTTTAATGAAATTTTACTCTAATGTTTAAAATAAAAATAAATGAAGAAACTAATAGCGTTTGTGTAAGTTTAATCATGGCCGGAATACACCCACATTTATGGCTAAATTCACATGTTATATTAGCATCATTTTGATCAAGATCACTGTCATCATTAGAATACCCCTTTCCTGGTAATTTAATATTTGGTTTTTCTATTCAACTCTTTAGATTATAAAACTAATTTTATATGCAATTCAGTTATGAGGTTACAACCCTGATTGTGATTAATTCCCAGCTGAATGTAGGTGTTTCGTGAGAAAATATTAAAATAATTTAATGAAATTTTTAAGTACAAAAACAACAACAATTTAATTATAATGATGATAATGATTAATTAAATGAATTTATTTAAATCTTTTTTAAGCACATGCTTGAACATTTTTTTTTACATTCTTTTTTTCAATAAACAGATTTTAGATATTAAAAATCTAAGAGCTTTTCATTAAATATTGGCTTATTTTAGATCAGTTTTTTTATGTAAAAAAACATTTCTTTTAAAAATCAATTAATTATGTTCTAAATCTTTTTAAGTATTTCTGCCATGACTCATAGTTGTTGTTAGCTTGAAGCAACAACTTGTCCACCACCACCACCACATGTGACTTGGCAATTGCATAAAATTATCATCATAATTGAAATCATGATGAATCAGTCATGACAAATGGCCACCGTGTATTTTCCAAGTATTTTAAATAAATCTTTAAAATTCTGTAAGAAATAAATTAAAAAAAAAAAAAATATATTCTAAGTTTAACTCTCAGTTGTTGTTTGTGTTTGTTAAATTTACTAGAAGAATTACTAAGAAATTGTTATTTACTACAATTGTTTATAACAATAACAAAATTAAATATTTGAAAATTATATGCATGTGTATGCACTTGTGTAAAATAGTAAACATCTCGAACAATACCACACCTATTTAGTGTACCCAACTTCGACCCCGCAATGTTCCCTTCTTCCCATGTTCCCTTGTTTAAGAAATCGTAAAGAAATCTCAGTAAATAAGTAAACCCTTCGTTTAAAATTTTAGTACTTTACAATGCACTATGGGGTTGAATGCACATTAAATACAGCAATTGGGTTTCACATGTAATGAGCGTGTTTTTTGGAAAATAGTCTTTTTTTTTTTAATATACAGTTATGTGAAAAATAATAAAGATACATGAAAATAATCCTCTCGAAAGTAGAAAATTTTACCAAATATAAATATTTTTTATATATTTTTCTTATTTATAATTTGTGTCAATACTTTTAACTTCAACATTTTATATACCCGGAAATAACAAGAATGTTTGTTTTTTGCCTGTGATTAAAAATAGGTACTCTTCATTCCATAGGATCTTGCGATCTGAATACTTTACATTTTAGCGGTTAAAATAGAAAGAAATGTACCATTATCTATTACAGCAAGTTACTACATTGTTTTAAAGCCATTGTTCAAAACTTGGCGTTAAAAATAGAATGTTACTGGATTAACCATGTAATTATTAAAATCTTTCCCCTCCACCGTTTTCGACAAGAACTTATTGATGTTGGTCATTATTTTGTAAAAACCGCTCTTAATATGTAATTTTTCTTCTGAAGATATTATAAAGATGTAATATTGAGTATGTCTACATTACACTTATCATCTATTTAATCCTCAATAGATAATAAAGGACGTATTCAGATCAGTTATAAATACCATCAAATCACTGTGCATTGCCGCAGCATGGCTGTAGCGTTCAAGTAGGGTATTCAAAAAACTAACATTTTCTTTCATACATGTGTCGTGCTGGTTCGATTCAAACGCTGTTATGGGCACATGAGTTAAGAACACATGATTCCTCAGGGTTTCACAACGGAACCAAATTGGACCCAAGTGAGCTTTCTGCTATTGCAGCTATAGCCAGCTGCTCACTGAATCATACCGATCAGTGCACAGTGGTGACTTTTGCTAAAATAAATGGTAATAAACCTGGATCCTTTAAACTGCTGGACCGATCTTGATGAAAGTTGAGGCATCGATAGAGGAGGAGTTATGTTTTTAGAATATATGTTTGCTGGAGTTTGCAGCTGAAGCACGGACGGCGCTACAGTAGGTCAAAGTTGACCACCTTGAGTGTGAAAAACATATTGGAGCTTGTAAATTTTACAAACATGAACCAATTTGAAATAATTAAAGATTGAAATGTTTTAAACTAATCCCCAAAATATTAAACTGAAATTTTTTCGTTCACGTGAGCTGGACCATTTTTAAAATACCTCCAAAAATATAGTTTTCAATCAAGAGTGTATATATTTTTTAACTTTTTGTCACAAAAATTACAACATATGATAGACAGATGACATTTAATACATAATGAGGAAAAAAAATTTTTTAATTAGTTTCTATTCTCGCGAAATTAAAATTTCAGTAAAATTTTTTATGATTTTATTTTAAATATTATTTTATTAACATTTGAATATTTTGAATATTTTCAATCGTAATTTATATTTTAGGGAATCATTGAAAAGGCCACCTTCAATAATATTAATATATGTATTCATTTAACCCGTTAGTTGCACAGGTAATATTTTGTGAATTCCGGTCCATAATTGGTTAAGTTAATTTTTATGTCAAATAAAATAAAATGTCGTCATAAAAACTATAAATTCGTGTAAAATAGTGACTAAGGTTTTAAAGGAACTTATTATATTATTCATAAATTCTTCTATATTTAATTATAATAAATACTTCCATGTGACTTAATTGCAAAAATTGCTAATTTAACCTTTTGGGAACTAAGTGAACCAAATTGATCCTCTTGCTGTTGAAGGGTTAATCATGTGTAATCTTTAATAATAGCAGAATAAAACATTCTAATGGTACATTAAAAACCAATATATGCTGAAAAATTTCCAAAATATATAAAGTTATATGTTTGAACAAAGAAAATATGACAAAAAACTGAAAAAAGATATAACAATTCTCAGTACGCCTCTGTTACAATTTGAAGTTAATTTTAAAATTTTGATAATGATATTGAAAGAAATACATATTTTTAGAGGTGTTCTAGCTCATGTAAATTTAAACATTCAGATGTAATATTTCTTTGGGAGTTATTTTATTTGTAAGGGGATTCATCCCACTTAGAATCCCAAATTTTAAATTTTTGAAAAATTTAATTTATAACTCCTTCCAACTCACACTGTTAAAGGATCTGAAAAGTGGAGGACATAGTGGGATACCTTATCTATCATCTCCGAAAAGTTTTGTCCGCCCACGTTGCCTAGTTTCCCTGGAATCTGGATTCATCCCACTCAGAATCCCAAATTTTGAATGATCGTCAAATTCATGTCTTAAAGACAATTCTGATAAAGTTGCCTGAAGTTTAAGATATGTGAGTATATTTCCTAATGGTAACGGTTTTCTGGACCCATTTGGTCCAAAAATGTGTTCCTAATTCCATTTTTATTGAATATATCAGTCTTTCCATGCTTAACAGAGCTATCTTAACGAGTTAACAGACCTCTGTTAATTAACATGGTTAGTGTCTGGGGTTATAAATTTTAAAATTTATCTTCACACACATGTTATTTTATTTGTAAGGGGTTTTTGTACTAAAAAGAAAAAGCGCACTCGTCTACATTACTGTCCTAAAGTAATCTAAAGAGCACCCAGTTTAAAGTTTCAATAAAATCACAAAATTATTGTTTTATCCTTTTTCTGTTTTAAGAGATTTTTTTTTGTCATTTTGTATTTATAAAGTTTTTGTTCAAAAAAGTCAAAATTCATTGGACTTTATTTAAGTAATCTAAAGTGTAGTCAGTTTAAGGTTTTGAATAGATTTCAAAACTGCATTTTCGTAATTTTGTTGCTCAGATGTAATATAAGACCAGAACAATCTTCATTTCCAGAAAGATACATTTGAAACTTGTTTTGTCAGGCTCTTTACTGTATTATCACTTATGGTTTAAAAGATATTTGACTTAAAAATTTTAGTTTGTCATTTTTGATCTGGACTATTTTTTTCTAAATAAAGTTTATATTTTTTTTAGGAAATATGGTAAATTTTCTATAATTTTTTGAATTAAACTAAAAATTTTTTCTAATTATCTCAATTCGATAACTGGAAAAAATGCTTAAAATCAAAATTTTGAAATGGGTCTCAAACATGTCAGTTTTCTGTCAAAAAAGTAACTACATATATTAATAAAAAAAAAATCTTAAAGAATTTTGGAAAATTTTGAACGAGCACCCTACATCCAGCAGAGGTTCAAAAAGACCAATTTTGAAAGAAAACTTCAACTTTTTGAGCCATGAATAGAAGAGAAGTTATATATTCAGAATATTGTTGGTATTTTATTTTTTTGAAAACTGGTACTTTTTTTTTGGAAAATTGGTACTTTTATACAAATTGGTACTTTTTGAAAACTGTTACTTTTTGTAAAATATTTTCTTTAATAAATGGCACGTTTTATGAAAATTTGTAATGTTTTGAAAATTAGTACTAAAGTACTATAATTCGTATTATTTTAAATAATTTGTACTTTTGTTTTGAAAATGGTACGTGTTTTAAAATTGGTACTTTTTTAAAAATGTTCTTGTTTTTGAAGAATTTTTTAATGTTGTTTTCTAAAAATTGAGATTTTTTTAATGGGAGTAGAAAATTGTACAATTTAGAAAACTGTTTCTTATTTTTAAAATTAAGTTATTATTATTTTTTAATTGGTACATTTTTGAAAATGGTTGAATTTTTGAAAAGTGACACACTTATTTTAAATTAATACTTTTTAGAAAATTGTTACTTTTAGTTGAAAATGCCATAATTTTTGGAAAATTCTCTATTTTATTTGTATGAAATTAGCATTTTTTTTAATAAAGGTACTTAAAAATTCTTAGTTTTATATAAAATTTTGTATTTTTTAATTTAGTAGTTGTTCCTTTTTATTTTTTGCTTTTTAAATAATTGGTACTTTTTAATTTCATTTTTGTTAAATCGAATTTGCTGAAGAAAATAGTGCTTTTTGTAGAATTTTTTATTTTTTAAATGGTAATTTTTCATACTTTTTGAGAAAAATACTTTTTTTGCGAGAAATTGTTAATTTACTTTTTTATTCGGAACTTTTTTTGAAAATTAAATTTCGTTTTGTTAGTTGACCCCTTAGTGCATTATTTCGTGTTTTCCTTTGATCTGCATATAAGTAAGATTTAATTAATTTATTGTTACTGCCTCGTTTTTGTTTTATTTATTTTTTTATAATATTATTAACTTGTAACAACCTGACAATTGTTTTGAGCTGTTGGTTGTTTTTCTTCTCCTCATCATTATTAGCCACACGATCATCATAATCATTATTAAGTTAAACCCTGTAATAAAACCTTTTTTTTATAAATCTTTATTTTAACAACAATATTTGTGTTTATTAAATTATATATAATTATTTTATTTTCTTCTTCTTCTTTTTCTTGTTCAATTTTATTTATTTAGTTCGTTGTTGTTGTTGGTCTTTAGTATTGTTTTATGAAAAGTATTCATAAGAATGAATTTTTCCGTATCTTCTCATGTAAAAACCAGTTTTCAAATAAAATAAATTCAAATTCAGTAGATGTTTCATTAAATACAAAACTGCAGCACCAACCAAACACCACAACCCACCAATTTACTAATACTATTACAACATTTACTTAATATCAAACGTTTAGTCTGTTACTTAGTCAGTCATTCAGTCCAGGCACCCTGTCCGTCAGTTGTTTAGTTGTTTTTGAATGGGTGTAATGTTTGTTGGTTGATCTTGTTAAGAATGAATAAGATTCTGTGTTATTGTTGTTGTTTTTGTTGCTTTGTCGTTTTATTGGTGATACTTTAAGTATTCTACAAAAGATTCTCAATGCATTCAATAACTAATATCAAGTTCAAGGTTAAATTTAAAACGTGTACTTACACTTACATGTAATCAGAGTATATGTGTGTAAATATTTGATTGTATAGCTAATAATTTAAGATTTTGTTATTTCATTTACCAGTCCAAGTTTGGTTTATAATTGGCCAAGTGTCTGAATTTAAATCTTAGACGTAATAATAGTCATTAATTTTAGTATTGTTACTAGTACTTGGAATTATAAGTACATATTTATCTTTAAATATTTATATTAAATAAAAATGAATTTTTATAATTAATATTCAGCAACGAACAATATAAAATAATATAATTAAAGATATATTATTAATGGAAAGATAAAGATATTGATTTGAATAACCTAAATTACCATTTATAAATAATAAAATATATTTTAATTAACCAGTATAAATTGCCTATGTTTAACATTTAAATTTCTTTTCTTCAAAATTGAAAATGTTCTTAAAAAAATTCCACTATTATACAAGAGTATCTACTCTTAAATCCTCATATATAGTTACGGACAATAAAATAGGCTCAAGTATATTTATTTTTAACTTTTTGAGTTTTCTAAAAAATTTTAAGCAAAACAATAATTACAAGTGAAAGCATTGCGAGTATATTAGATTATAAAACTATAGAAAAATAATATCATTTAACATTATCCCAAAAACGGTACATCATCTCAACCATAATTTTTAATTTTTAAGTGCGTCAAATTTTTTTTTAAATTTTTGCAGTTTTTTTCAAAACTTTTATTTTTTTTTAAATCTTGATGTCGATGTTAACAATTAGAAAATGAAAAAAGATAACAACTCTAAATAATCTTTAATTCTGAGAACAATTTTTTATCAAAATTGTCTATAGAATAACATCGTCAAAAATATGGGAAAAATCTAAGGTCCGAACAAATATTAAGTACCGACACCGATTTTTATATTTAAATAATTTTAGTTTTAATTAAAAGTCAGTATTGAAGAGCAATTTAGACAGGTTTAATATAAATAAAGCTTTTCTGGAATAGAAAATTTTCAAAAAATTTTATCATGTCGAGAAATTTTAATTCCATTAACTCGATTCAAAATCTACTAGGAACATAACTTTCTTCTGCAAATCTAAGAATAAAATTGAAAGAAATATTATTTCTCTGTAAGATCATTCTTAAGCTCCCTGATATCGACCTGACAATTTGCTTATGGCAGTAACCAACACCGTTATATTACTAACACCGTTATCCTTAATTGTACAGGGGATATAAAAAGTTCTCAATTCTGTATTTTTTGGACATTTATGAATGTTTTGTGATACAATTTAATGTTTATAGTTCATTTATAAAATATATAGTTATTTATACTCTACACCACTGTAGGTGGTTGGGGTATTATGCGTTTGTGCTGATGTTTGTAACGCATAGAAAAAGTTATCCAACACCCACCTTAAAGTATACCAATCGATTCAGAATCTCTTTTGAAATCGATATAACGATGTTCGTCCGTTCGTCTGACTGGCTGGGACTTTTATGATACAAGAACGAAGCCTATTGAAATTGGTCATGATCGGTCCATTATTTCACCTAGCACCCATACAAATGCACCCCGGAATAAAGTTTAGAAATGCAAAAATGCCTTAGATATAAGAATGTTTTAATGAAATTCGGTGCAAAGAAGTTCTGTACAAGTTTTACTATTTGTACCAAATTTTATGAAGATCAGTTTACAATTGATCATAGCTCTCATATAAACCCTTCTTCTGAAAATCACTTTAACGTTTATAAATCCCATACGAATGTTAGCATCAAGTTAATATTCGACACAAATAAGTTTTATGTAAGTAGAAACAACATTGCCAAATTTTATGAGAATTGGTCCATAATTTACCATAGCTCCCATATAATCCCACTTCCTGGAATCGCCATAAAGAGCATAAAATCTTTACGTAAAGTAAATTCTGTATTTGCATATTTTATTTTACACTTAGTAAAATTGGCTACAGGTATAATATAAGTTCCCTTCTCGAATTTTTCTGCTTGTACACAATGGTGTATAGTATCATATAGTCGGTCGATATTTAAAATAAGTAAACTTTCGAAAAAATTTTCAAATTAAAGAAAATTTAACGAATTTAAAGAAATATTGTTAAAGGATATTATTCTTCATAAATTTATAATTTAATGTATTCGCAATAATTTGGCACTAAAATTTCTTTTGTTTTGCATAAAATTTCATCAAAAACTGAAACATTTTAAAGTAATTAATTACTTGGCCCTATTTTTTTGTCCGCAACTGTATTTGTTGCAAAATATATTTGTTGTATTTGCTATTACTATAGGCAACATTTGTGCATTCAATTTTCTAAACAAATTTCCATAAAAAGAAACTAATAGATAAAATCTTTTGCCGGCATTTTTTAGAAAAAGTATAAAATACAGGTTCAAGTGTCTTTGCTCCGATTTTTCATATTCATATTATAAAATTTATAAGAATATTAAATATACTCAAAATTGAAAAATGTGTGCATACAGAAAAAAGTCACCAATTACCAAATATATTAATAAATAATTCATTCTTGTTTAAATTTGCACCTCTTTCACTGTAAAAAAATGAAAAACAGAACAATTTTCGAATTAAAAAATTTATCAAATCAATCAAGTAGATGATTGAATGAATTAAAAATTTAAGTGAGAAATAAAATGTTACTTAAATTTTATTTTTATTTTATATTTACTCTAATATATTTATTAAATTTAGATGCAAAATGAAAGAACTGTGTTAATTGAAAAATATACAATAATTTTTTTTTTTGTGTAACAAAACTAATTGAATAAACTGTTGTTAATATTTTGTGTCAATCCTCTTCCTTTTGACTACTACAGAGAATCTTTTAGGATTATATTAGGAATTAAACAAATATTATTAGCATTGTCATTGCTGTGCAAGCTTTCAGGATTGAACAGGAAGGTCACGTGCGCCTCCTCCGACCCCTTCCTCATTGTTCTTCTGATGTATTATTTTCCACAAGTTTTAAATAGTCGTAAGATCATGGGACTGTGTGGTCTTCTCAATAGCGGCTATCACTTACTGATTTAACCAATTTTTCATTAATTTTTGGGTTTACTTTGGGTCTTTATCATGTTTGAATATCCAACGGGGTTGTATTCTATCTCTGGCATGTGAATTTATCGACACACCTTCTTATTCATTATATAATTATTAGCCTCTGTCCCAAATGCAGTCCAAGCCATTACGCCTCCATGCTTTATGATACCCTGAAAGTATAGAGCAGGGGTTCCGAAATGATGGACGGCAGACCCCTAGGGGTCCTTAGTAACGTTTTGGAGAGTCCACGAAGACGTCTAAAATATTGTATAAATTCATTTTTATTTTTTTTTTGTCGAAATAAGAGTGTGAATAAGAGATCGAAACCGATCGAAGAACCACTTGTTGTATTAAAATATTTAATAAAGTCACTAAATCTTATGTGTATTGTCTACCCGTGGGTGTTTCCTGTGTAATTATGTGTAATAACTTGTCGTGAGTGGTTTAGACAAAAAAAAAATTATTTAAGTAAATATTAAATGATTACATTGGGTGTAAAACAAGCAATAAATCACTTAGATTCACACAAAAGTAAGGAAAATATGGGAAACGAAATGTCCACTATGATAATCCAAAGCTCTGCCAACCATGAAAATCGACACCATGGCGTCTAGGTAATGCTTTGTATCAGACGTGTGTCATCCATTATGCGCTGCTTAAGAAACGACCAAGAGAGACATGTGCCGAATACAATTAATCCGTATGAAAAGAGCATTGAACGAAATATATGCGACCAGACACTAGTTTATAACATTATATCGTGACATGTTACGCGAGCAGTTAAAAACTATTTGAAAAAAGTATTTGGGTCAATCATTTATTTACTAATTTTGCATTTAAATTGTTAAAAAAATATAATAAATATATCTGGGAGTCTGCGGGAAAATAAGAAATTCCTGAGAGGGTCCGCGAGGTGAATTATTTACCTTATTTTCACTATATTATTTCACCGTCTTTCAAAAGTCTTTATAGTCATAACCAGTGCAACCAATATGCTCGAAAAAAGTTTCTTATGCATATAAAAAATTAAAAAAATATGCTCTTAAAATATTATTTTCTTCTGACTAATTTTAAATTATCTACTAATCGTGCTAAAATTAACTTGATTTTTATTAGCAGTTGCTAGAAAATATTTTCTTTTTGCACTTAAAAATATTTGAAACTAATACATTTTTATCACAAAATTACAAAAATTTCTATCAATTTATAAGATGAAAAATATAAACGAATTGGATTTGGAAAACGTATGTGACAGCAAAAAGAGAAGTTTTCTAATGGTAAATTATGTAAAAAATTATATTGGGTCAAAATATGTACAATTTTTCTCTTAATGTTAAATATGCAAAATTATACTCTTTAGCGTAATATATGAAAAATTATGCTCTTAAGTATAAAATATGTAAAATATACATTTTAAATGGCTAAAACATGCTCTAAAATAAGGATTTTCCATGAAAATATGACAAAATATACTGTTAAGCCAAATGCAAAATGCGCAAAATAATTAAAAATATGTTGTTAAGCCAAAAAAATGCTATAAAAAAAATACAAAACCAAAAAGTGCAATTTTTTCGTAATTTTCAAAAAGTCTATTTTTTTTAATTAACTGTCTGTTTTTATAACACGAGCGGAAAAACTACTTTAAAACAAAAAAATTTCAAAATTTGTTTTTGTTTTAAATGTAAATTAGGCGAGTCGCTTTTGCGCTCGTGTTATAAAAACAGGCATTAAATTTATTTTTAATACTCCTTCGATTTTATTCCGCCCAAAAACCAAAAAATTTTAAAAATTAAAAAATTTTGACATCAAAATTTGTTTGCAACTTTTGAAAGTCTATACAATAACAAAGAATCTGCAGAATTTATCCACATAATACAAATAGTTGATATAACATCGAATGAGATTAAAAATTTACGAATGCGCGAATAAAAAGTGTAGAAGAATGGAAAAAAGTTAAGTAATTTTTAGCCTCTTTTCCAAGTTTTTGAACTTTGAAAAACAATCATTATATATATTATATAAAATGAAACCTATGATACTAAAATTTTGCACTCTTTTAGTTCTAAGTCTTGTGAGTTCATATCTTTAACTCGTTTGATTAAAATAGTATCACCATAAAACTTATTATGATCCATATATACTTTTTTTAAGATTTTTCTTTTTTCCCTCTTTCACCTTTTTTTTTTCAAAAATAAAGTACAGATTTAGGAAAAAAGTACTAATTAAAGAAATCTAAATTTTCAATGATTCAAGAAACGCACCAATTAAAATAAAATCTGTTTAATTAAAATTTCTTCAAAATGTCTAAAAATTAAATAAAAATAAAAATACCAAATTTCCAAAGATATACAAATTTTCTTAGCGTTTAAATAAAAATTAAAAAAAAAAAAATTAAATAAAAATGTTTTAATTTAAGAAAAACTATTAATTAAAAATTTTCGAAAAAAATATATATTTTTCATAAAAAGTACCAATTTCCAAGAATACCGTTTTTCTAAGCAAGTACCAATTATCTAAGAAAAGATAAATTAAAAAACGCACGTTTTTCAAAAAAAGGTCCGTTATTATACTGCTCACTTAGTGGCAAAATCGTACTTAGGTTCTTAAAATTGTCTTATGATTGAAAACTTAAGTATACTTTTTTCATTGCTTAAGTTTTTTTCTAAGTATGAGTATTGTTTGACTTCTAAAAAATATTTATTTAAACATAAACAAAAATACATAAAAATACAAAATCGAATAAAATTATTTTATATTTTAGAAAGATTTCAAAATACGTTCTAAATTAATATTTTCTTTGTGGTTATATATTTTGCACCAATACCTTTTAAGTTAAGTTAAAGTACAGATTTAGGAAAAAAGTACTAATTCAAAAAATATTAATTTTCAAAAAGGCATTATTTATTTAAAAAAGAAAAAAAGTACTAAATCAAGAAAAGTACCAACTTTAAAAAAAAAATCTGTTTAAATAAAATTTCTTCAAATGTCTAAAAATTAAATAAAAAAAGTTTTACGGTCTATATTTCAAACTTTTTACAATTGTTGGTTATTTATTTCTGGCGCCACAATAGTGTGGCATAAAATATATTTTGCCCAAATAAGTAAATTCGATATTTATAAAGATTTTTGTCATTACCAGAAGCAAATGGTAATCTAAATTAAAAGATATTCAATAAAAAGTAACATAACCAGGATAAAATATTTTGGGAAAATTTTTGCTAAAGAAAATTTTTTGGATAATTGGGACCATTATATATTAAATACAGAATTAAGCTTTTCTGTTTATTTTCTTATCAACTTAAGTATTAAACAGTAAATTGAAACATAATTTAAGTGTGAGCTTTAACTTAAATTTGCACTTAAGTATACATTAAGTAAACAATTTAAAACCGGGCCTCGCAATTATATAAAAAAAAAAAAAATAATATAAGAAAAAGTAATAAATTTTCAAAAATAACGTATACAATTTTTTAAAGAAAGGGAAAATTTTTCATGAAGAAAGTACCTAATAATTTTCTAAAAACTACAAATTTAAAAAATTTTCAAAAAAAAGTAAAAATTTTTTAAAATAAAACACAATTTTTCGAAAAAGTACTAATTTTCATAAAATGAGAACAAAATTTATAAATTAAAAAAAAAAAACATTAATTTTAAAAAAATTTAGTGACATGATGAATTTTTAGCAAGAAATTAAAAATTAAAAAAGTACTAATTTTCATAAAAAGTACAAATTTTTATAAGAAGTACTAACTTTAAATATTTAAATTTATACTAAATTTAAATATTTGTTTTAAAATATTTTTTGAAAAAAAATTTAGATTTGACAAAAAATATATAATTTCTCAAATGAAGTAAAAATTTTCGTAAAAAGTACTCTTTTACGTAAAGAATAAAAATGTTTGAAGAAAGTACCAGTTTTTAAAAAAATTAAAAAAATAATACTGATTTCTATAAAAAGTATATAATATATATATGTATCAATATATATAAAAAACACATAGAATAACCTCAGTTTAATGTT
Source organism: Protocalliphora azurea (assembly GCA_932274085.1). Taxonomy (NCBI): domain Eukaryota; kingdom Metazoa; phylum Arthropoda; class Insecta; order Diptera; family Calliphoridae; genus Protocalliphora; species Protocalliphora azurea. Next base: position 155,555,336 of record OW026520.1, read on the forward strand.
TAACACTAAATTTAAACCAATTTTATTATATGATTCGTAAAATCTTTCTTGTCATTTTGGTATTATGGATTTGTGTTAATCTCAGAACTTTCACCTTAAGGTATAACTCAGAATCACTTTCGAGTTTGTCTGCCTGTAAACCTTGTGAACGAAGTACTGGTCGTAACTTCTAAGATAACTTTATGAAATTTAAAAAAGATTAACTTTGATGTAAGGATGAGACATATTGAAATTGTTTATGACCAGTTGATATTTTTACTGCCGGAATTGCGGGTTAGCGCTCATATACATATATATTTGAAATATCTTAATATTTTAATAAAATTTTATACAAATAAATTTTATATAAAAATAAAAATTCTTATGCTAAATTTCAAGAAGATCGATCCATAATTGATCATAACTTGTATATAAACTTCTCTTCCGAAAATAATTTTAACATGCACAAATATCATATAAGTGTCAATATTAAGATTATTTATTATATTTGTGTGAAATAAATGTTATATAAGTAGAAAATAAAGTCCAAATTTGTATAAGGATCATGACAAAATTAACTTCCATATAAGGCCCTTTTCGGGCAATCATCCTCAAGCACATAAATCCCATATAAATGTTAATATCATCGCAATATTTGGTTTTTGTAGAAATATAAATCACACTTATTACAAGAATCTGTCAACAATTGGACACAGATTCCATATCGGATTCAAATCTGTTGGGTGTACATTATCAATCGTGCAAGGTAAGTTATGGTCAGCGTTGACCGACTGTAACTTTCTTACTTGTCTTTATTCTTTTATTTTTTGCTCTTTCTAATTGCTTCCACATTTACTAAACAATTAATTAATGTCGCATTAACTTAAATTCTCATATACAAAATATAATTAAATAAAAACTAAAATAATAAATTATAAACATAAATTAAATAATTTAGTCAATATTTTGAAAACAACTGAAATTATATGATCATTTAAAAATAGTGTTTAAATTATAGAGAAGACTACAATGGTAGTTTGTTAACGAATATAGGAAGTAATGGTGCCAATGGCGACAAACTGTCAAAGTATTCGTTTAAAACATTTATAATATTAAAAACACCCAGAGCATCGTTAAAATTTATTTTAGAAATTTTTATAAAAATAAAGTGAACAAAAAAATAAATCGTTTATTAAGAAATTAAAGACTTTTTTATAAAATATTTTGTTTTAGAGATTTTTTAAAATTCCTTTAGCTTGTTACGTTGTGGATAGATGTAGTTTTGTTTCAAAAATACTTTATGCTTAAACGCACTCACGCAAATATTCTTGTAATTGTCAAAATTCTAAATGCCACACACATACAAATGAAAATATTTACACAAATATATAAGAATTTAAACAGAAAATTTTATAAGAGAGATTAGAGTGTATGAGTATTTTAAGAATTTGCGTGAGTATAATTTTAGGTCTTTTCTGCTTTAAGGTTTTTTTCTTAAATTTCAAAAAAAAAAACTTTTTTTTGAAAAACAAAAAACATACAGATACATACTTAAACACATACTTATATATAAATTTAAATGCCGACAAAGTTGTCGGCACAACATAAATTCCAATTAACATATTTATGTGATTTGCACGCATTTTAAATGCTTCACATTTTCAGTTGTTTAACTTTAATAACTTGTTGTTTTTGGTGTTGCTGTTCATTTTAGCAGTTTGTATTTTTGTACGTTTTGTTTCGCAGCTCTATGAAATATGTTTAAAACAAATTTTTTTCTTAAAACTCATCATTTTGGTTGTCATTTTTATCATCACCATCATCATCATCAGCCACGGCATAATATTTTCGTCATTCTGGTTATAGATTTGTATTGCGGGAATGGGGTACATAAGGTTTCAAAGGGTAAAATTTCCGAATTTTAAAAATTTCGTTGGAGATGAGCTATTTCAAAGTCAAATGTTGACTTTTTCTTCTAGGTCCCGAAATTATTTATGACATCTAATGTTAACAAAAGTACAAAAATTAAAAAAAGTGTAAGTAATTCCCAAAAATTATTAAATTTGAAAAAGTATCTTCTTTCGAAAATAGTATCGCTTTTCCGTTAAAGTAATAATCTTTAGAAAGGTATCAAATTAAAAAGTCTTCAGTTACCAAAAGAATTTCTATTTTTCAAACAGGGTGTAACCAATTTTTTAATTTAATTTTTAATTTTAAAAAAAAAAAAAAAAAAAAAAAAAAAAAAAGGTCGAGAAAAGTATCATTTCTCAGACAGAGTTATATCAAAACGGGCAGAAAACAGAGATTTTCAGATTTGACATCTCCGACTCACTACAGATGTTGACTATTGGAAGCGTTTCGCAAATCATCATGGCGCTTTCCGGTCCTGAAATACGACGTTTTGAACAACGGAAAAACTTCACTTGTTTACCTTTATAATGATATGTCTCTAGTGAATTTTATTGAAATCGGAGATGTCAAATCCGATTGCCATTTGTTTTGATACGGAATCATTTAAATAATTAGATTTAAAAACAAACTTTGGCAACAAAAAGTACCGGTTTATATAAGATCTTATTTATATAAACCGGTATTTTTTTTTTTGTTACCAAAGCATCATCAAAAATGCTTCAATTATTGAAAAAGGTACAGAAAGGAAGAAAATCATCTAAAGAAAGAAAAGTTATCAAATGGTAATTTTGCAGACAAAAAGTAGCAATTTTTAAAAGTACCAAAAAAAAAAAAAAAACAGTGCCTTTTTTTCAAAAGAGTTCTAAAAAAAAAAAAATAAATATTCAAAACATTATCACCCAAAGAAGTTTAATTATTCAAACTGAGTGCCTAAATAATAACTAATTTTCAAAAACTACCATTATTTTTAAACAAGTTTGCAATCGTAAATTGTCTGTTGTCTCTGTTTGGCGCAGAGTTTTTGGACTATAATTAGACACCAGCATAGTGGAATACGTATTTTCTGTGCCGCTACTTATTTCATGGTGTCTTATCCATTTAGGTTTCTTTGAAACCTAAACAATTTTCAAAGTATAAAAATTTTATAAAAAGTACTATTTTTCATATAGAGTTTCACAACGCATAAAAATAACAAACTAAAAAAGAAGAAAATAAAAAGTTCGCAAAAAAAAAAAAACAATTTTGTAGAAAGTACCAAATTTATAAAAAAAAAAAATACCAAACTTATGAAATAAAAACAAAAAATTAAAACAGAATAATATTTAAAAAAAGAACCAACTATAAAAAACTCAGTACCAGTACAAAAAAGTACCAGATCTAAAAGTAATTTTTCAGACAGAGTACCAGTTTTTTAACCAAAAATGTACCAAAAGTAAAAAAAATAGTACGAAAAAAATTATTTTAAGTATAATTGTCGAAGAAAACTATTTTTTAAAAGATAGTTTTTTTTTTTTTTTTTTTTTTTTTAAAGTGCGTTGTTTAAATCATTTATTAAAAAAAGCACTTTTAATAGAAACATTTTAGATAAAATACCATTCTTCCAACTAAATTATATGAAGACTAAAAAAAAACAAGAAAAAATGTATTATTTTGTATTATTTTGTTAAAAAAGGCCATTTTCTAAAAATGTACCAAAAAAGCTTTTTAAGAAAAGCATATTTTTATTTTTTTTTTTTTTACAAAAATGTACCAAAATTAAAAGAATAGTACCAATAATTTTTATCAATAAAGAAATACCAAACTAAATCAAAAGTACTGTTTATCAGATTAAGTACTAAATTTTCCAAAAAGAACCAAATTTCATAAAAGTACAAAACCGACTGCTTCCATATTTTCAAAACAGTAACAAATTTCAAAAAGAAAACCAAATTTCAATAAAAAAGTATAATTAATTTTAAAAAATGTATCAAAATTAAAAAAATAGTACTAAAAATTTTTATAAAAAAGAAGTATAATTAATTTTAAAACATGTATCAAAATTAAAAAAAAAATAGTACTAAAAATTTTTATAAAAAAGAAGTACCAAATTAAAAAGGAGACAAAAAGTTAAAAAGTTGCATTTATTAGATTAAATACAAAATTTTTAAAATAATACCAAATTTCGTATTATTACCAATTTTCAAAACTTTTTTAAGAAGTACCAAATTTTCAAAAACAATATCAAATTTTAATCATCATGGTTTATTGGTAACTGGTACCAAATGTTGGAAAAAAAATATCACGATTATTACAATATATATATAAATATAAATTAAAAAAAATAGTACCAAAATTGTTTATAAAATATCAATACGCACGAAATGTAAAGAAAGAAAAAATACCAAAGATTGTATTTATCAGAATAAGAGCTAAATTAAAAAAAAAAAAAAAAAAAATACTAAGTTTTCAAAAAAGTAAGAAATTTCCAAAAGGTACCAAATTTCAAAATTAGTACTAACCATTTATCAGACTTATTGACTTTTTACAAAAGCTGCAAATTTAAGAAAGCGAACCAAACTTTAAAAATATCAATCATCAAAAAAAAAAAAAAAAAGTTAAAATTGGTTTGTAAGTACCTAATTTTGAAAAAAAGTACAGTTTTTTTAAACACCAAATTTTAGTAAAATATACGCTTAGTAAAATAAACAATAATATTAAAAATGTTTAACATTTTTTAGAGAATCATTTTTTAGAGGGCCACAGTTGCCCAAGTCTTTCACATTCAGTGATATACTTACATAAATATTTTAAAGTATGTGTCTACATAGTGGCAACAACAAAAATATTTAGTATATATTTATTGTTGTTGTTTAATATTTACTTGTACAAAGTAGTAAATAGTTAAATTGATGATGACGTCTTTATGTCAGTTCAAAGTTAGTGAGTGAGTGATTATAAATATCAGAAATTCTGCTGAGTTTTACTGGGTAGTTCATAGGAAGGCGATAGTACAAGTTTTCGTGTATTCATAAGCGCGTGTGTGAATTTTTAAGAATATGTTGTTGACAATGATGTAGAAGATGTTGATGCCGTTTTGATGATGCTGCTGTTGATGATGTCGTTGTTGTGTTGATAACCATGAATTTTTGTTGTTGTTTTTTACGTTTGGCTTTAAACCATAAGTAGTCGTTTTAAGCCAGTTTCGTTCATGATGTCTTTTTTTTTGCAGTTTTTTCTACGTTTTATTTCAATTTATGTGGTAGTTTCGTTTTCAGTTCTTGTTTCTTTCTTTGGTAGAACATTTCTCTGAAATCATCATCTTCAACATATGAGTATTAACTGAGTGAAGAGGTTTTGTGCTGGTTGTTTTGTTATAGACTTGTCGTTTGTTCGTTGGTTCATAAACACTTTATTTTATCACTTCCTTGAAATTTTCTTACGTTTTTTCCCCCGCTTTGTTGCTTCTTTTATTTATGTTGTTGCTGCTGTTTTTGGTTTGAATTTACTTTTGCTTTTAGACAAAACTTTATTTACTATAAAAACTTATTATTGCTGTGGTTAATATGAATGGTTGTTTGTATATTTTTGTGCGAGTACTTTTGTAAACATAAGAAAATGTGTTAAATTTAACACTTTTAATTTCATTGGATCAAATATTAAGAATAAATGGTTAGATTGAGTGGAACAAATTGGGTCATCAGCAAGAAAAATAAGGGGAATATTTGAAATATTTTTAATCTTTAAAATAGAATTAATTATTCTATTACACATTTTTACTCTACTACTTCAATAACAGTGGAAATTTTCAAAAAAAAAAAGTACAAAATCTCATTAAAGATATCAATCATCAAAAGAAAAACAAGTTTTATAAAAAAACTTAACTAATTTTAAAAATATAAAAAATTTTCCAAAAAAGTTCCAGTTAAAAAAAAAAACGTACATAAACATTTTATTAAATTTTTTTTAAATAAAATTTTATCTTAAAATTTCTCTCTTCTTAAATTTGTTTCTTTTCCTACAAAAAATCTTTCCCTTTTTATATTTTATTCTGCCGAAAAGTCTTAAAACTTTTTCCTCAAAAAAAAAAAAAAAAAAAAAATTCTCTTCAAGTTTTTCTATAGAAAATGTTTATCTTCTTCTAAAAATGTTTGTACAATAATGTTTTCTTTTAAAATTTCGTATAAAAATTTTTTCTTTTCTTAAACTTTTCCTGAAGAAAAAAATTTGTATAGAAAATGTTTTGTTTAAAATTTGTGTATAAAAAAATTCATAATGAAATATTTCTTCTCTTAAAATCTTTTTAAAGAAAATTATCTTTTTTTTTTAATTTTTTGAGTACATTTTTTTTCAAAACCTTTCTATAGAAATTTTTCTCTTTTAAAATTTTTGTATAGAAAATTTTTCGTATAAAATTTTTATCTAAAGAAGCTTTTGTATAAAAAATCTTTCTCTTCTTAAAATTTTTCAATAGAAATTGTCTTTAAATTTTTTTCATGGAAAATTTTCTTTTTATAAGGCTTTTTTATAGAAACATTTTCTCTTTTAAACTTTTTTTGTAGAAAACAGTTCTCTCTTAAAAATTTTTGAAAATTATATATTTCCTCTTCTTAAAATTCTTGTTTGGAAAATTTTCTCTTAGTGTATTTTTATTTTTCTATAGAATATTCTCTCTTTTTAAAATTTTTCTACAGGACATTTTTGTATAGAAAATGTTATCTTTTTAAAGTTTGTTTTTAGATTTTCGTTTGTTTTTAATTCTTCTGTAGACAATTTTTCCTTTTCAAATTTGTTCTATAGGAAATTCTCTATTCATAAAAAATTTTTCTATAGAAAATTTTTAATTTTTTAAAAATTTTTCCATAGAAAATTGTTCTCTTCTTAAAATTTTTTGAAAATAGTTAAATTCTCTTCGTAAATTTTTTGCATGGACAATTTTCTTTTTTTTTTTCTATACAACATTTTTATATAGAAAATATTATCTTATTAAAATTTGTCCATTGATTTTCTTTTTTCAAATTTGCCGATAGAAATTTTTATCCTTTTCAAATTTATTCTATAGAAAATTTTCTCTTTTAAAAAATTTTTTATAGAAAATTGTTTGTTTTAAAATTTTTTTTCTTTTTGAAAATGTTTCTCTTCTTAAAATTTTTATATAGATATTTTCTCTTAAATTTTTGTAGAGGAAATATTCTTTATTAAATATTTTTATAGAAAACATCTACTTTTGATTTTTTTTTTTGAAAATTATCTCTTGAAGATTTTTCTATAGAAAAAATTCTCTTTTAACAATTTTTCTACAGAAAATGTTCTTTTTTATGTGTATTTGAAGAATGTTTTTATAAAAAATTTTCTCTAAAATTGTTTCTATAGAAAATTTTCGCTTAAAAGAGTCTATGGACATTTTTTTTTTAAATTTTACAAAAATTTTCTCTTCTGAAGAAATTTTCTATAGAAAGTTTTCTCTTCTGAAAAATGTTTTTTAGAAAATGTTCTATTAAAAAGTTTTCTATAGAAAATTTTTTCTTCTTAAAATTTTTCTCTTTTTAAAATTTTTCTATAAAAAATTTCTTTTTTCAATTTTAATATTCTTCTATAGAAAATTTTCTCTTTTTAAAATTTTGTTGAAAAAGTTTTCTATAGAAGCAAAAATTTTCTATAGAAAATTTTTCTATAGAAAATTCTATAGAAATTTTCTATAGAACATTTTCTCTTCTGAAAAATGTTTTTTAGAAAATTTTCTATTAAAAAGTTTTCTATAGAAAATTTTTTCTTCTTAAAATTTTTCTCTTTTTAAAATTTTTCTATAAAAAATTTCTTTTTTCAATTTTAATATTCTTCTATAGAAAATTTTCTTTTTTTAAAATTTTGTTAAAAAAGTTTTCTATAGAAGCAAGAATTTTCTATAGAAAATTTCTCTATAAAAAATTTCTTCTATAAAAAAGTTTCCGCTTTTAAAATTTTGCTTTCTCTTTAAACATTTTTTTCGTTTTAAAATTTTTCTGTAGAAAATATTCTCTTTTAAAAATTCGTCCATAGAAAATTTTCCTTTTTTAAGAAAAAATTTTTTTCGTTTTAAAATTTTTCTGTAGAAAATATTCTCTTTTAAAAATTCGTCTATAGAAAATTTTTCTTTTTTTCAGATTTTTCTACAAAGAATTTTCTCTTCCCAAAATGTTTGTAGAGAAATTTTTTAGAGTATAAGATTACCAATATTTAAAAAATGTCTGAATTTTAAGAAAGTTCCAATTTTCAAAAAAAAAAAAAAAAATCATTTAAAAAAAAGTATGTGATCTTTCACTAGTTTAATTTAATTTTTTTTCTATTACCCTTAAAACTATTTCACTGACTGTATTACTTTATGTAAATTATTTTGTTTATATTTTGGAAAAATATTTTAGTACCAGTTTCTTAAAATTGAAACCAAACAAAGAATTCTTTTTTTTTTATTATTAAGAAGTAGAACTTATAAATTAACACAAATTCAAGGTTAAAATATTTCAAAGAGTCAAGAAGCTGCTTCTTTAAATCTCACACACAAATAACCCAAACAAATAAAAATAAATAAAAATAAGAAGCGAAATTAAATATAAAAATAAAATATTCCAAACTGCACAAACAAGTGCAAATTAAAAAGATCAACACAAAAAGCAGCTAAATGAAATTTAACAAATAAAAATTAAATTTAAAAATGTGTGTTTATTCGTAATAATACCAATTTTAAAATGGTAAAAAAAATATCAAGAAAAATTTATGGTTGTCAAAATGTAGAAATGAAGTAAAGATCATCTAAAGATCTCTTTTTTCGTTTAAAACAATTATTTCAAGTACTTTATTTGAGTTGTTTTTTTGTTTTCTAAATACGAGAAATTTGCTTTCGTTTTTATTTATTTTTTTCAGCTTTTTTTTTAAAAACACAATAAACTACAAGAAAAAAAGGTTCATTAACCCCAATAAACTGCATTTCAAATAATGTGAAAATAATTAATATTAAAAAATATATACATTTTTGTTAATGTTAATTTTTGGCTTTAACAAACAAGTTTTTACTACCTTGAAGAATTTTATTACAAAAAAAGAAAATATTTTTTTTTTTAAAGTCGACTTGTTTCCAAATTGAAACAAATCATATAAAAGAAACCATTCAATACGTTTATGAAATAAAATTTATTACAATAAAAATCGTATTTATTTAAAAAAATTTAACTGTAGCACAGGAGATTTAGGATTTTAAAGCTAAGTTATCCTCAGAGCTGACCTCATTTAGTAACAAAGCAGAATCCTTAATACAATTTATTTTCAATATATTCGATATTTTATCTTTAAAAACATTCATTCTTTTCGATTTTAATTCATTATTAGCTTTTTTTTCGCTTGCTTACTAATAATGTATCTATATTTGATTATGCAATTACGAATATGGGTCAAAATTAAAGTTTTTTTTTCACTTTAAATTTTAAATATTTAATGTTAAATTGTATATATGCGTATGTGTGTGTTTTCAAGTGTATTTGTATATAATTCTATAAGAATATATTTGCATAAGTAGCTGCTCTAATGCATAAACAGTGTAAGACCTCAATTTAGTTACTGTAGGCCTTTAATATACATTCAAATGACAGACTGACTAACTGTCGTATTGAATGGTTCAATAAGTGAGGAGTGCATTAAATGAACAAACATTTTAGTTGCCAAATTAAGTATTTGTTTGTTATTGCTGTTATTGCTGATGGTTTTCAAATAAAATATAAATACAAGTAGGAGGTTTCTAATACTATTTGATAATATACAACAAAAATATTAAATAATATTTAAATTTGCTTTAGTTGAGTTTCAATTGAAACGCAGATAATTTACAATGATATTGTGAATTTCAAAAATCCTGCTTGGACAAAATAGTAATAAGAAATATACTCTTTTTTTTAAATTTAGAAGAAAAATTACTTTTTTGAAATGGTACTATTTTATTTGAAAAATAGTAGGCTTTTAACAATCGGTTGAAATTTTTGAAAAAAAAAATAATTTTTTTCTGATAAATTTTAGATTTTTAAATTGACACAATTTTTTTTTTTTTTAGAAAAATAAAAAGTAAAAACTTTTAAACAAATTTTTTGGTATTTTTTTGAAAAAAAACCTTTTTGGAAAGACTATATTTCATAGAAAAATTTATACTTTTGATACTTTACTTATCTAAATTAGTACTTGAAAAAAAATATTTTTGGTAAATTATATTATTTTTTAAATTAAACTACCTAATTTTTAAACTTAATTAGTACTATTTTAAAGACTTGCCTTTTTTAACTGGTACTTTTTTAACTTTTATTCCTATTTGGAAAAATGATATTCCTTTTTTTTAATTTAACATTTTTTTTTTAATATTTTTATTTTACTTTTTTCTTTCATCACAAAATTTTCAAAAGTTGAATTCTTCTGATATATATATATATATGTTCTAGAGATAGTTTTGAAATTGGAATCTATATGTAGAAAATATTTGAAATAAAAAATTTTTGTAATTTTGTAATCGAATTTGAAATTTTTTTCTGTAGAGAACTTTTAAGGTTATAATTTTTTCGAAATTAAAAATTTTTCCATGTTAAACATTTTTTTTTCGAAATTTTTGAAATCATAAATTTTTTTATAGAAAATTTTCGCAATTGAAATTTTTCTTAAAATAATTTTTAACATTAATAAATTTTTCTATTTAAAATTTTGGAATTTCAAATCTTTTTTGTAAAGAATTCTAGAAGATGAAGTTATTTATTAGAAAATTTTTAAAGTCAAAAATTTTTTTCAAATTTTTCTTTGGAATTCTTTCGATGTGTGTGTATCTATAGAATATTTTTGATAGCGAAATTTTTCTAAATAAAATTTGAGAAATTTATTAATTTTTCAATAGAAAATTTTAGATTAAAAAAAACTTCTTATAAAGAATTCTCGAAGATAGTTTTTCTTTAAAAAATATGCAAAATTAACAAATTTTTTTATAGACAATTTTCGAACTTCAAAATTTTTCTGTAAAATTTTCTTGAATTTTAATTTATAATTTTACTGTGGAAATTGGCTATAGTTCTAAGAGATGTTTCGGCTTATTTAATGCCTTCAATACGATTGCTAAATCATTTATAAAAAAAATAAATTTTTTGCTCTCAACTCATTCATTCATGTCCAGAGTTTTTTTTTTCTTTTGTAGAAAGTAACAGTTGGACTGAAAGACAGACGTCGTTATTGCTTTATCTGTAAGTAATTAGAACATATTATGGGTTCCCAGATAAATATTGTACAAATATCAAATGGAATTATGATATTTATGATATTTATACCACTTATACTTTTTGGCAGTTTTCTTTTTTTTTTAAACACATCTCTTTATTCATCCATACCCAGAAAAAATTCTTTGAAGCAATTCCAAAGGATGTAATATTTTCATGATTTCTTTAGAACTTATGTATTCAAATGCATTCTTAATTTCTTTTTTTAAACTTAATAAATTTTTCATTTGTGAACTCATGAAAACATGTTGCATTCAACTCTAGTCTTGGAATTGCAGTATTTGGCTTTAACTCAATTGTACTTGTAAATTATTTAAGATTATGGATTAAATTAAAAAATAAACTTTAAAAATGAGTGCTATTTATTATTTTTTTTTATAAACTTGTTGATCAAATCTGCAGTTTGATTTATGTCCGAAATAATCATTTGGTATATAAATATGCAAATCAACAAATCAACAAATTTTCATTTTCATTTTAATGATGAATTGTTTCTCTAAAGAGATCCAATCCAGATTGGGGTCTGCAATAATTATCCAGGTTCTCGAGTTTATACTGTGTCTGGTTTTTAATAATAAATGAGATTTTAAAATCAAATATCAGTATAATTTAGTACCACATCCCAGCAAAAACTTTTTGGTTTTCGGTAATAACAACTACTTATTAAAGTAGTTTCTTGGTCATTATTATTTGCCTACTCTGTATTACATTAATAAGTACTCAATAGTATAATAGCACAGTAATACTGCAATCACGTGGATGAGTTGGCTAGAGCACCGGATTAACACCCAAAAGGTTGTTGGTTCAACCCCATTCTGAAGCTGTTAGTTTTTTATAGCAAAATGTCTAAAAAGATATTTTAAACTAAATAGAGTTTTTGTCGCTTACGCTGCTATGTGCGAGATGGTGTACTGAGTAAGACGTTAGTCAGTAAAAACGAATGGTTAGTTTGTTTCCAAGTTCGAGTCTCACTGACGGCAAAATTTTTTTGTTTTTTTTTATTTTTGTTTTCGTTTGGGTACATATAACTACATGAATTTGTGGACAACTCGAACAAAAATAACTAGTTATTCAGGCAAAAAATAAGTAGTTTATTTTTGTTTCCAATTAGCTTACCAGGAAAGCAAAGTTTTTGCTGGGATACTTCGATGCCTTATAATAAAATTAAAATTTTGAAAATTCCACTCATAAATTTTGTTTAATTTCTTAAAAATCAATTTCAGAATGTGTTTTTAATTTTTTTTAATATTCTTTTAGTTTTAGCCCTGAAAATAAATAATATATTTCCTTTTTTACAAATACAAACAGTTTCGGTTCTTAGCACTTTTTTCTAGCATTTCTTTTAGCTTAGCTTTTGGCAACACTGATTCTGACTAAAATTTTTTTTATTGAAAAAAAAAACACGTTAATAAAAATCAAGGTCAATAAAAGAGGACATTTTTGTTAAATCATAAATTTAAGTATTTTTTGGGGCGAATTTTTATTTATTAAACGCTTTTTTTTGAGGAGAAAAAAAAAGTTTCGATTTTTAAGGTGTGGTTATGAAGAAAAGAAACAGAAATTCTGCATTTTAATTTAAAAGTATTTTATAATTAAGGGTCATTCACATTTCTTGTTTCTCTTTTCTTTTGTGGAAAAATAATTCTTGTTTTAAAATCCTGTATATTAAGGTTGTAGAATGAATTAATAACATTAAATTAAATAAAAAAATGTTACGTTTTATAAACTATAATTCAAAAATTAATTATATATTTTCATTTTGAAACAACCACAAATATTTGCTGATAAATTTAAAACAAATTCAGGAATTTGTTTTAATCTCTTTTTATAACGGAATTATAATTTGTTCTTAAATTTGTTTATTTTTTATTTTAGTTAAAATTACGTTTGAGGAACAGTTTTTTTTTAATTAATTACCTTAAAGCTGAAAGGTCAAATTTTAAATATTTTGATTTTGTTTTAACTCTAAATGAAATTTTAGAATTTTAGATTTATTTAAATATTATTGACATATTTCAATTCATTTTGAAGACGCTTATCTAATATTTCATCGTTGTTTTATTTTTTGTATTCTGACCTCCTCCTTCAATCGTTATTTCGTGACGATTTTAAATAGAAAAAAATTGCAACAAAAATAAACACAAAAATATGGCACAAATTTTAAAACAAAATTGATTACATAAGAGCCGTTTCTGACTTGCTTGTTAAATGTCGAAGATTATCTTTAATTTTTTTTTATCTTTTTGAGACGCAAAAAGAAAAAATCGCAAGAATAAAAGAATTCATTATTCTAGCGCTCTAAATGATCTTTTTTTTTCTGTTGACTCTATTCAATGTTTAGATAATTGTGATGTTATTGATGTAAAGAAAGAATAGGGTTTGCGGAAAAAGAATAGGGAGGGGAAACAAATTCCAGGAAAAATACTTAAGTTTGGCTATTCATAAAACTATAAAATAGTAATAGATTTCTAAGATTATGTTAAATTTACAAAAGTTCATTTGGTGTCTTTATATATATAGATATAGGTCTAGATGTAGGAGTTTAAAAAAACTATGTTGAAAACATATGTTGAAATGGCTTTTTTAATGGTCTTCGATTCAATAGGGATATATTTTATATATATTAGAATATAGGAAATATTGTCGAGGTTTTTGCTATTGAATTTTCTCCAAATTGATTCACAAATCTCAGAGTTGTAAGCAAAAAAATATTTTTATTTTCAAGAAAAATTATACATACGGAATTCGTCCTTTCACTTTATAAATTTCCTTTAGAAATTTACTCTACAACTTTTTTTGGGAAAAAAATCATCCAACTAAAGGGGCGTCCCAATGGACTTGTTGGGTTCTGGGTTCGATTCCCACCAGACACCCAGATCTATTTTCATTAAACGGGCAATAAATAAATAAGCAAATAAATAGAAAATAATTTAAATACTTTTTTGGTTGTTTTCTAAGTTTCCTTCAAATGAATTTTGGATATATTCTTCCAAAAAAATTTTGGCAAACCCTAAACAAAGATGTATATTTTTGTAAATAATTCTTTTGTACCATCAAGTACTCGTTTACACATACAATTTTGTAATAACTTGCATGTGTATAGAAGAGGTCTTGTGTGTATTTATATATGTCAATATGTGCGTTTTTGTGTGTGCAAATATCGGCCTTCAGTCCAATTAAAATCACATTGTATATTCTATGGATTCATTTATGTTTGAAATCATTGAAAGATCAGTTGCATAAACAACTGTTGCACACAAAACTGGGTCAATTGTTAAATGGAAAAAACAAAATTAAAAAGAAAAAATATATTTATTAAAGGAAATTAAAAAAAAGAGAAAAAATAATAATGACAGAAGCAGAAGAGTCGTAGAAAGAGAAAATAAGAAAGTATGAGAATAATACAAAACTTAAAAATTATGAGAAAAGTCATTTAATAATGGAAAGAAGAGAAGTAAAAAAAATTATACACTCAACAATTGCTGTCACTTTAAAATTAGTGATCTAATAACATCCGGTTCGAAGGACCTTTAACCATTTGTAATTTAAATTTTTTTTAAAGCTTTTTATTGCTGTATTTGAACTCTTTTAATGGTGAATTGTTAAATGGAAAAAGCAAAATTCAAAATAAAGTATTTATCAATAAAAATAAAAAAAAAAAAAAATTGAGAGTAGCAGAAGAGTCGTAAAAAAGAAAATAAAAGACTATGAGAAAAATACAAAATTTAAAGATTATAAGAAAATTTATTTAATAATAGAAAGAAGAGAAATAAAAAACTAAACTCTCAATAATTGCTGCCACTTTAAAAGTAGTGATCTACTAGCATCCGGCTCGAAGGACCTTTAACTAGTAATTTAAATTTTTTAAAACTTTTTAATGGCTTATTTTACCCTTTTTAATGGTAAATTGTTAGATAGAAAAAGCTAAATTCAAAATAAAATATTTATTAATAAAAAATAAAAGAAAAATAATAATGACAGAAGCATAGTGGTAAAGAGATTAAAACCGAGAGAAAGAGGGTGAGAGAAAAAGTAATAAAAGAATTAAAGTATATGGTTAAATGTTCTTTACTCACTGTTGCCAGATTTGCCAATTTATCTGCATTTTGACGATTTTTGTTCAAAAAATCACGATTTCACGAAATGTTCACACACGCCAATTTTTCTTGTTTAAAGCTGATTTTGTATTATAGTAGAGAGAGAGAGAGAGAGAGAGAGAGAGAAAAGAACTATAAGAAGTTTAAACTTTTACTTCGAAATTGGTTTGCAATTGGTGAAACCAAATTTTTGTGTGAAAAGAAAAATATTATTTTATAACATACGTATGTAAGTAAAATAGTTTTGATCTTAGATAAAAAAGTTAAAGAATATGTTAAGTAGTAAAAAATTTCATTGAAAGCACAACCTATACATTATTTTTTTGATTAATTTTTTTTTAATTGAATTTATTTTGCCGTAAGTTAGGACACTTGATTGTGATTAAAGGATTATAAAAAAATTTTGGCCGCTCGCTCTTTGCTTACAAGTTAGGGATCTTTAAAGTTTTGGTATATTTTTCTGAATATCTTTATTAATACATATGTGATTTAAATTATATTAATACTATTTAAAAGTTCAAATACCTTTTAAATGGTATATGGTATGACCATTTTCATTGAATCCTTGAGAGAATTTAAGCAATTTTATTTTTTTTTTGCTATACTGGAACCTAAAAAATTTTGTTATAAAAAGTTTATTCGGTGAATAAATATAAGAAATATATGAGTTCAGCTAAAGGCCGGCTACACGGAAAAACCTTTATTAACGTTAAAAAGAAAATATTTTTATTTTAACAGGGCCGGTAATCTTAATTTGTTACTATATTTCAAAGTTTCTATAATATAAAGAAATGTTGGTAACTTATTTAATAAACATTAGGTTCAGAATTTAATATTATTTATTTAACATAAACTTTACTAATGAAAAATGAGAAACAAAAAAATTGAAGCAATAATTAGCTAGCATCCGGCTCGAAGGACCATAAACAAATGTTCAACGCTTTTTAAAAATTTCTTTAACTTTGTAACGTTTTATTTTAACTATTTTAAGGGTAAACTACTTAATATAAAAAAAATTAAATTCAAAAGGAAATATTTACTAACTTAAATTATACAAAAAATAATGATAGAAACAGAAAAGTTGTATAAAGAGTAAAATAGAGAGAAAGAGAAAGAGAGAAAATAATTATAAACTTTTGAAATATGATTAAAATTATATTATTAATTGAAAAATGAAATAACTAATTGAAATAATGAAATAACTTTCCTTTTGCTGATATTATAAAAGAAATAATCAATCAAAAGAAATAGAAATATACTTTGGAAGTAATAATCAACTGGCATCCGGTTCGAAGGACCATAAGCAAATGACTAACACCAGTCTAAAATTTCTTTAATTTTTAATTTTTTTATAGTTTATTTTAAATTTTTAAATGGTATTGAGTCAATTATTAAAGCTACCATAAATGTTTAATTTTAATTAAAGAGAAAAACAAAATTTAATAAAAATTTAAAAAAGCAAAAAAAAAAAAAACAGCAATTCATAAAAAAATATAATTAACAATTGCATTTAAATAATAATAATAATAAAACAAAAAACATGGACATGGTTAGGTGCTTCTATAGTAATTCTCCTTTATTTGTCATTATTAAATATTT
This sequence comes from Protocalliphora azurea, assembly GCA_932274085.1. Taxonomy (NCBI): domain Eukaryota; kingdom Metazoa; phylum Arthropoda; class Insecta; order Diptera; family Calliphoridae; genus Protocalliphora; species Protocalliphora azurea. The sequence goes on from OW026520.1 coordinate 155,572,170, forward strand.
TATAATCATTGTATTCATAACATTCATATAAGCTACATAAGTATCTAACAGTGTGTATTCATTAATCCAAAATAAACATAAAGAATTTTCTGTATGTATTTATACATGGGCAACAAGTGTTAAAGGAATGTTTATTTTCTAATATGAGATCATGTCTTTTATATAAAAACATCCCCAAAAAAAGCAACAAAAATAAACAAATTGCCAACACAGATGAACACATTTATCTACTTCAATTCAAACCAATCCAAACCATTTCAATCCAAAAAAAAAAAAAAAAAAAAAAAAAAAAACAAAAAAGGTATATATATATATATGTATAAAGAAATACCAATTCAATTTAATGCAGTCCAAAGATGGTTATGACCGATTCGAGTATGAACAATTTGTACGTTTTTTGTTTTACTAAATATTTTTTTATGTCGATTCTTATTGTTTGGTATGACGATGACGAAGATAACAATAATGATAATAATGATGAAGATGAAGAAAGACATTGTTGCACATTTTTCATAAATATTTTTATGGTCGAAGCACACAAAATAAATCATTTATCATCATCTAAACGTTTGTTTTTTATTGTTATTATAATTGTTTATTTTATTTTTTTATATATTTGACCAACAAATAAAGAATTCTGAAATAAAATGATTTTGTACCTCATCATTATATTAAACAAATGGGATTTTAAAGAAATAAAGAAAAAAGCTAAATAAAGTATAAAGAGTGATTTTAAACAGGACAATTATCAATATGATTTTGGTCGTTCGAGCCGGATTGTTTTATTTAAATTTGTTTCTACCATAACGATATAATGTTTATAGTATATAGAAATGAAAGTATAGTCAAGTCTGATATATTTTTTAAAGTTATCTGGATCTTGATCCACATAAAATTATAGGTTATAGAAGTTATAAAGGAAAATTTATGTTATATTTTGTTGCAACTCACATCTTAATGTATTTATTAGGTAAATATTTTTGGTTTAAAAGTCCTTCCTAACTATGTATTATAGGTCCAGCAATTTACATATTTCAAAGATTGCACAGTGGAACCGAAAAGAAACTTTTTGGAAATGAATCTGTAACTTCTAATCATCTGGTTGGATTAACGTAATGTTTCACTTAGGCATGGAAGAGGAGTGTACAATTTTAAGTTTGAAAGGAAGGCCCCATATACCCTTCAGGAGCGGAGCTATTGTGGTTCAAAATAGAGTACCTCTGGCATAGAAAATTTTTCATTGTTTGCTATATAAAGCTTCTTAAAGCTCTCGATAAGGCCTATGAAACTTGCTTTCCTGTGCTATTATCGTCTTATCGTTTCAAGTTATTTGCTTTTGAAATTTCAACTATCTTAAATTTACAAAATCTTGATCCAGTTTTTTCAATATATATCCCAATATTTTTACCCGATTTTATACTCCTGAAGGGTATGTGGGGCCCTCCTTCCAATTTTAAAATTGTACACTCCTCTGCTACGACTGTGTGAAATTTTATATAAATTCAAACAGCCGATTAGAAGTTGCAGATTTATTTCCAAAAAATTTCGATCCTGCCCGACTGTGAATTGTGCTATTTAGTTAAGAACAGAAAATATATTATTAATTAATATTCCTGTTTGAACACCCTGTATGTTAGTAAGAGTTTTATTTTAATATACAAATTTGTGTACGAAACTGATTCTAATGAATGTTTAGTTAAATATAATTTTTTTTTTGCCTTTGGTGCGCTACATCAAGTTTCGGGACATTATACAGTTGCATTTAAATTTCCAGCAATATAGAAGTGGAAATAAATAGCTTTATATAACAATATAATTATATAATGGTTGTCATTAGAATGAATGTTCTTCTTTATGATTTCTTTTAATAACTTTTGATGTACTTCCCTTAATGTTATACCAATTTTGATAATTGTCTACTTTTAATTCTTTTAAAATTATATTATTAAGAACAAACAGGAAAAAAATATGTCTTCTAATAAAATATGGTTCAAAAATGGCTGAAAAGTTTAGAAAATAAGAATAAAAAATAAAAAAATTTAGTTTGTAGACTTACTATTTTAAAACTATGAATACAAATGTGTATATACAAAACCTTTCCTTTCTTATGCGCACAGTGAACCATTCAGAGTAAAAATATTGTCACTTTTAACTTAATTTTTTTTTTTTTCAAATATAGATAAACGGAAAACCAAGAGTTTGTATATTTTGAATTTACATTTTGGTTTTCAGTATTTTTAGCATTGCAGTAGTTATATTTTTTTTATATTATTTTATATATTGTAAAAATACGACCCAAGAAAAAATTTCCCAAAATCGCGTCTTCCAGTTTTTATTGATGAAATATATTCTAGTATAGTATGGTTTATATTCTTATTTAAAATATTTTAAAGTATTTACTAAATTGGATCAATAACAACAATTTAAAATTTGGATATAAAAATAGATTTTTCTCAAAAATTTTGTAGTTTTACAGTCTTGCAAAAAAAAAAAAAAAAAAAAAAACAGAAAGAAAGATATAGTCGATTAAGACCGACGCATAAAAATTCAGGAAGGGGACTTATATTACACCTGTGGCCAATTTTACTAAATTTAAAATAAAATATACAAATACAGAATAATGCGTTGACATCTAGATAATTCCTGGAATTGGGTTTATATGGGGGCTATGGTAAATTATGAGCCGCTTCTCATAAAATTAGGCAAATTTATATTAAAATAAACGTCAAAATCAGTGCGAATATATACAAGGTAACCTTAGTTAAACAGTTGATTATTATTTTGGTTGTTACAGTTGTCAAACTGCATATATAAAAAACAATAAGGAATACGCCATACTGTTATTTTTGTGCAACTGTTGCCACCTTCCACAAATTCGCGTTAAGTTTGACGTTTGTCTTGATAAAAACATTTCTAATGTAGACACTATGTAAATGAGGAGAAAAGGAAACAGGGTTGTTCTATGTATAAACGTAAATTACGTATTAAATGTTGCAATTAATCGATTGATAATAGTTCGTATTTCCTTTATTATCTAAATAAATTAATTTGTAAATTGTATAAATATTTGTATTTAAAATAAATAGAATTTACGTTTTACATTAAATAAAAACACTACAAACATTACTTGACATCCTCATATTACGAAATTCTCTCAGAAAATGTTCTAAAGTCTGAGTTCACACAGGTCAATTTTTCTTGTTGAAATTCTGTTTTCGTATGAGAGAGAGAAAGAGAGAGAGAGAGACCGAGAGGGAATATGAAAGAAAACGAACTTGTCTGTACTTCGAAAACTAATCAAGGCAATTAAAGCAAGAATTGCTTAAGTAAAATTTTATGTTTGAACGTAAACCAACTTTAAAAAAAAGCATTAATTTTGGCAAGAAAAATTGCTGTGTATGAATCTAGACAAATTGATTAAAACGAAATAAAGTATGAGATTTTCCTATAAATTCATTTAATACTTGATGTCAAATAAATGTATTAATCAAATAATTTTGAGTAATTAGTTTGCATCTAATCTCAAGAGACTTAAAATATGTAAGATACAAAAATATATTAAAAAAAATATATATCCAAAATGAAAAAAAATACTAATTTGTAAAAAATGTGCTAATTTAAAAAAATTAATAAAATTAAACATTTTCCGAAATATTTACTGTAGGGTGCTGCCATATAGTGGTGATTGCTTAACAAAAATATTTTTTTTTTTCATAAATTTGTTGGTGCCATTTAATTTATTATTTGTTGTAACAATTTTTGGTGTAGTTATTCTTGTTGTTCTTGTTGTTGCTGTTCAACTATTAATGTACGAATGAATATGATTATTATTGTTGTAGTAGTTGCATTTAATGTCTACATCATGTCTGTTTGTTGTCTCGTGCTGTGTTTGTTCATACGAACATTTTTCTTCATACAACCGAAATAAAACGTCATTAAAAAAGATGATAATAATGATGATAATGTTCAAGAAGACGAAACGTATAAAATAAAAAAAAAAAAAATCATGAAATTTATGTTTTGGCACTTGTGCCAAAAATAATTTAAACCAAAAGATAAAAACACATACAAACACACGCAACACAATTGTTGTTAATGCACACATATTGAACATATTGTGTTGTATGGATTTTATAGCGAAAAAAAAAAAATAAAGTAAAAAAAAAAAAAATTAAAAATGAATTGAATGCGATTTTTTAAATTATGAATATTTACACGTTTATATATGTATTTATGTATGTAAGTAATTATATGTGTGCAATAAAATTATTTAAACAAATCATTTTTCAACTGACATTCGTGTTAAATTGTTTCATTTTATTTTATTTTTTTTAATTTCGTGGTTGGTATTGTTGTTGCTGTTAAATATTAGTTTTGAGTCATTGTTATTATGTAGTGACTGACTGGACTGAACTGAACTGAACTGATTGTTTTTGGACTGTTCATGAGTCCATCAAAACATCGTCTGTATTTGTCATTCCTAGTTTTTTCCTTTTTGTTTATTATATTTTTTATATTTTAGCTTTACAAAGAAATTGTTATTATTTCATACTTTGTTTCGAGTTTTAATTGCTTTTTGATAATTGTATTTCAATATTTATTTTATGGTCAATACGGCTGTGCACCAGAAACTATGACATCAGCAGGTGATTTATTTGTTTTCAACCAAAACTAAAACTTCTACCGAAATTGTCAAAAAAAAAGTTTAATATTTTTTATTTTCTTTTATTACTTTGGCTGCACATGTAACTGCTTGCTAACTGCTTCGGTCTGTCTAATTAATGTCATAATGATGATTGTATTGTTTTCATCATGTGACAAACTGACTGACACTTTTAGCATTAATGATTCAATCATCTGACATCTAAAGTAATTTAAGCGATTTTAATTATGTGCAATTTTTTAATTTTTAAAATAACTTCCTTTTTTTGTATATAAATTTTTGTTTAAATGAAATTAAATTAATTTAATTAAAATTAGCTGATTTAAAGAAAAAAAGAAAAAGTACAACAGCAATTGAGATGACATTAAGATACGCGTATTATTAGCACTTAAATTAAACAGTTGTCATAACAAAAAACATTAACAACACAAATACAATTTGTTAGCTGGCAGCCTAATTGATTTATTTAATCGCTTCTTATACATTCATATCTTCACTACTTATGAGTACCGAATACCTTGAAGTCATGCTTTTGCTGTAAGAATTTGGTTTTGCAATCAGCGATGAAAGATGTGATTTTATTTTTTTTATATATTTTATTTTAATCAAAGTTTGATTCATAAGATTAAAATTTAGTTTTATTATAACCAGGAAATGTATGCACAAAAGAGGATTACAAAAAAAGTGTGTCATATTGCAATGTGTTGTTAATTACACAGGGCGACAAAATAAAATTTTTTTGCCTGTTCCACGGGATTTCTCAGACAATTCAAATACACGTAATCGTGGTGTCCTAAGTCTATAAATTATTTTTTTTTTAAACTGATTCTAGTTTTAGAAATACAAATATGTATAATAAATTATGCGCTTTGTAAGCGAAAACAACAGGAAAAACAGTTTTCCCTTTTAGTGCTATAACTAATGAATTTTGTTCGCGATATCGAAAATTTTACCAGATTTGATTTTTTTTTACGCACAGGAAAAAATATTTGACTCGTTTGAGATTTAATCCCAAGCATTACTATACTACTTATGTTTGTTAGTCTACCGTCTTACTCACTACAGCACAATTTGCCTCAGTAGGGAGTTGTACCCTCTTTGAGTTTTAGTATTGATTTTTTAGTTAGTTAGAGCTACGTAAAAGCCAAATTCCTTTTATACTTACTAAAAAATACTTTTTTAAGTACTAATAGGTAATGCTGGGAGTGGCGATTAAGGCTACAATGTAATGCATATAGGAAGCTGTTGGAATATTGCGGTATATCCTGCAAAAAATTTATTTATTATTATTATTTCACTAAAAATTTTCCTTTTTTTAATCTGACAAATAGCTAAAGAGATATTAATAATTATTTTGTAAAAATAAATAAATTTCGTGCAAAATAAAAAAAATTATAAAAAATCGAAAATAACAAAAATATAAACTTTTATTTCTTGCTTACATAGCTAAATATGTCAGCAATATGTTTGAATCTACGCATAAATTTTGACTTTATTTACAAATGAGAGTTATAATAAATTAACTGGGAATATAGTCAAAAGTTATGCATGAATTTTAATGAAAAATGTCTCGTTTTATTTGTAATATATTGAGCTTTATGACAAAGTAATAAAAATATTTTTTTTTATTATTTTAGATTTTTGAAAATTTTTTGAAAAACAAATAAATTTTAATTTGTATTAAGTTTTCAATTCTTCTACATAACTTTTTGGAAATCTCTTTAAATACACTATGCTACCAACTTTGGGTCAATGCATGTAAATTAATAAAATCTTTAAAGGGTTTTGTAAAGATATTCGAATTTCGATTTTATGCACTCTTAAACTTCGGATATTTTGGAACAATTTTTTTATTATTTATGAATATAAAAGTCGTTTAAATCAGTAATTTTCAGTTTATTTATGGGTAATTATTATTTTATGTACTGTAAAGTTTATGAAATATATATATATATATATATATATATATATATATATATATATAACAGTATTAATTTTTTTCTTTTAATTTAACAAAAAATGTTGTAATTTCAATTGAAAGGATCTTCTTCTAAAAAAGTTATAATTTCAAAATATTTCAAAGTCGGTTCAGCCGTTTGAGAATTTTAAACAGGTGGTCATATAATGTGGGCGTGTGTCAAATTTCGTAAAAATCGGTTTAGTCATTTAGACGTGATTGATATACAAACAAACAAATAAAGAAACAAACTCACACTTAATTTTTAGAATATACTAATAGCTGAATTATTACGTTTCTTTACATATTTTTATTAAGATTTTAGATTCCAACCTGCAACCTGCCACTAAGAAAATGTAAGAAAACGTAAAAATTCAATTTTGCCCAGCTATTAAAAGAACCATGTTTCCCTTAATGCTTCTTCTATTAAAACTTAATGAAGTTAAGAAAAAACTGCAATATTTTCTCTATTTGATCAATATCTTTGTATCCTATAGTTCCTTCCGTTTTAAAATTAATCTATATTTAAAATTTCACTAAAATCAGTTTAGCGGTTTAGCCGTGGTTGCAAACAAACAAAGAAACAAACACATACTTGATTTTATAATATTAAATATATTTATTTAATATTATTATGTTATTATATTATTCCTTATATTTATTTGAATATAAGGATAAGGGTTTACTCAGGTTATTTCAACGCAATAATGAATGTCAAATTATAGCTACGAATGTCTGTTATATAATAATTTTTTTTTATCTAAATGCTTTAAGTGCTATACTATATAAGATATTAAACAAATTTTTAAGGAGATATTTTCTTGGCTTTTTGTACAGCAAAATCTAAACAAATTATATATTAAATTTCAGGGATTCTAAGCTTTATGGCACACAGTGGGGCCGATCGCAAAAATGTTGGTAATAAATGTATGGAAGAGTTGTAGAGGAGGACTTATACTTTCAGAAAATAATCTTGTACTCATCCTGTAATAACACGTCAAAATTGACCACTTCGAGTATAAAAAATTTCAAAAAATCATAACTTCTAAATACAAATAAAGTCCGATTTCATAGGTTAGCTTAATTTTTCGCCCCACAGTGATTCGCTTCATAGGCAAAAATAATAAAAAAAAATTAGAAGGGATTAAAATTTAGTTTGTTTAAAAACAAGTTGGTAAAAAATGTTATTATTATAAAGACCACCAGAGGGCGCTAAAATCGTCACATAATTATAAGTACTGATTTTGGTGAGAAATTGGTTTATGAGATTGAAAAAACGGGAAAAAAGACAAATATTATGTATTTGTTTTTTTTTTTTTAAATTTTTATACTTGTTTTCCTTATTGCTATCCAGTAAATAATAATCAAAAGAGAATAGCTGCCAGTTTTTTTTTAACTCGAGAAAAGCAAGCGCTCTTTTACTAAGTCAAGTTTTTGTTTGAAAATCAAGTTATTTGATGCAAATTTTCCACAAGAGGCAAACTTTGAACGAAAAAAAGGAGGAATATGTGTTAATTTTTTTTTTAACTTTTATATTTGTTGTTATTATTGGTATCCAGTAAATGATAGTCAATGCAAAATAACAAATAACGTTCTTTTTTTAAGGCAATTTTTTGTTAGAAAATCAAGTTATTTTATGAAAACTTTTCAAAAGAGGCAAATTTTGTGTTTAAAAAATAAAAAAAGTGTTCATTTTTTTTAGGTTTTTAAGTTTGTTTTCTTTACCGCAAACCAAAACATGACAAGCAAAAGAAAATAGCTGCCATTTTTGTTAAACTTGAGAGAAACTCTCTTTTACTAAATCGATTTTTTGTTATTATATGTAAAGATCTATTAGCAAAAAAGTACTACTCTCAATTTGGCACAAAAACAACAGTTAAAAAAGTACTTATTTTCCAAAGGGTACAAATTAAAACAAGTAAGAAAGATATGACACCCCATAGCATTGTGTATGTTCATTAAAATTCGTGGAAGGGTCTTATATTAGACATGTGGACAATTGTTGATCGCTACTTTTACTAAGTGTAAAATAAAATATACGAATACAGAAAATTACGTTAATACTAACATTTATAAGAATTTAATTTTCTCAATAAATTTCTATACAATCAGTATATTATGAATCTTAATAACGATTTAAAGTACAATCCAAAACGATTTTGGACTTTTATAAATTCTAAAAGAAATTGTTCTTACATCCCTATATGTATGAACTATAATAACTTAACTTCAAATAATCTAATTGATTCACCGAACTTGTTCGCATTCTATTTTAAATCCCATTTTAATGATGAAAATTTATAGTATGATAATTTTGATTTAAATGAAATAAACACCATTATGGATTTCGGTAATTTTTCAACTATCTGAAAAAGATATTGCAGAAGGTATTGTTAGGCTTTCTAATTTATTTAAGGGTGATAATGATGGTTTACCAGCTTTTTTTTAATAAAGAAATGTTCTTCTTCATTATGTCTACCATTGAAAATTATTTTTAATAAGTCTTTAAGCAATGGCTATTTTATTAAAAAGTGGAAATTTACTACAATTAATGTCATTAATTATAGACCAATTTCCAAATTAACCAATATTTAAAAAATTCTTGAACATATTGTTTATCATAAGAGACATATTTCTTTATCTCAACATGGATTTATGACTGGAAGATCAACCTGTACTAATTTGGCTGTTTTTACCAAGTATTGTGTTGATAGTTTTGAAGATCGATTGCAGATTGATGCGATTTACACGGACTTTGCTAAGGCATTTGACCGAGTACCACATGAACTTTTATTATTAAAATTATATAAATTGGGCGTTTATTCCCGAATATTATCTTGGTTTCGTTATTACTTGTCGTATAGACAATCCGTGGTTTCTATTGATGGTGTTTGTTCCACATCATTTATTCCTACTTCTGGTATTCCCCAAGGTAGTATTTTGGGTCCACTGTTATTTAATATATTTATATTATTAATGACATTGATCTATGTTTCAGAAAGTCTCATTATTTATTTATTGCTGATGATTTAAAAATTTTTAAAACAATTTCTAACGCCAATGACGTTTTTAATTTTCAAGAGGATTTAGATAGGTTGAGTTCTTGGTCAGTCCGTAATGGTTTTTCTATGACTTATCATAGATATTGTAACACTGTTATATCTTAATATAGAATACATCAACATTTTCTATCATCCGTGGATGAAATTTTAGATTTAGGGGTATTATTTGATAAAAAATTATCATTTAAGAATCACTTAAATTATATTATACCTAAAGCTTATTCAATGTTAAGCTTTTTAAGCCGTAATTCTAATAATTTTTATCATTACACAAAAAAAAGTTCTATATACATCCTTTGTGAGATCTAGTTTACAATATGCTTCATTTATCTAGAACCCTTGTACTCAATTACACACAAATAGAATTGAAAAAATTCAACTAAAATTTATAAAGTTTGCTCTTTCATTTTTAAACTTTTTATTTGTAAATCCTCAAATTTCAATTCCTACATACCCTGATAAATGTGCCTTGATTTCTATGAAAACTTTAGAAAAAAGACGTAAAATTTCTTCTGTATATTTCCTATATGCTATAATTCGTGGATTAATGGATTGTCCTGATTTGCTTCATACCATAAAATTATATGTACCTAGGCCTCCTAGGCCTCTAAGGCAAAATAATTATATCTTTTATATAGATATTCATAGAACCTTCAATAAAAGTCATGAGATTATTCAATAAATATTCTAATGAATTAGACTTAAATATATCAAATCTTGAATTTAAAAATTTGTTAAACAGTTTGTTTAAATAATTAATTTAATTATGTATATTAAATTATCATTGATGTCTGTAAGGATAATATTGTATCCATAGACTGAAACTAATAAATAAATAAATAAATAAAATATTAATTTATGCACTTTAGGGTGATTCCCAAAAATGGGCTTATATGGGAGCTATGGTAAATTATGGAGCGATTCTCATAAAATTTGTTACTGTGATTTCTACTTTTACATGGAAAGCGAGCCAGCCGTACAGCCAGACGGACGGACGGACATCGTTAGATCGACTTAAAAATAATTCTGAGTCGATTGGTATACTTTAAGGTGGATGTTGGATGATTTTTTCTGTGCGTTATAAACATCAACACAAACGCATAATACCACCTATGGTGGTGTGAAGTATAAAAATATCTGTTAAAAAATATAAAATAATATAGTTTTTTTCCTCAAAAGTTGCCAATTTCAGAAAGTACTGATTTTCGAAAAAAAGCTAACAATTAAAAAAAAAGTAGAAAACAAAGTACCAATTTTAATAAATTAATGGAAATTTTAATTTTTTGATATTTTTCCAAAAACCCATTAAACATTTTTTTTAGATTTAAAAAAAGTTATAATTTTAAAGAAACGTAATTTTTCAAACAGTACACCATTAAAAGAAAAAAGAAATCTTCATATTAAAAAGGGTAAAAATTTAAAAATATGTAGTACCAATTTAAAAAAGGATTATTTTTCCAAAAAGTACTAGTTTTGGAAAAAAAGTTACTAATTAAAAAAAGTTAAGTATTTTCAAAAAAGTACTTAGTACAAAAAATATAAATTTTTCGGAAAATTGTAAAGTTTTAAAAAAAAGTATAAAATTTTATAAAATTACCAATTTAGTAACAATCTCCAAAAGAACGATTTCTTTTTTTTTTATTGCAGTGAAGTGACAATTTTCGTAGAAAAGTTAGAATTTTTAAAAAGTACTAATTGAAAATTTTTAAAAAATGTACTATTTAAGAAAAAAGCATGACTAAAGTGAAAGGTAATAGCTTCTGAATATGATATTAAGACATTTTTTTTTAAGTTTTTTGTTCTACTTTTTTTTTTTTTGGATTAGGATGTTCATATTGAAATGAATACGTTCTACAATGTCTATAATATTCTTTTATTTAAAAACTTTTCCAACATCAATTTTATATCTTTATTAAATATAAACTTAAATAAAGATATTTATTTCAAATCTTTTATGTTAAAATATAGTCAGACACGATTTATTAATAAACAACATAAACATGTTTAAAAGTTTATATAAGAAAAATATATACATACATATATTTTTTCTGTCATTTCTGATTAGATGTTTATAATGGATATGCTGACATGAAGACAGACAGGGTCTGTGAGAAACAAAGATACATTTTTATTAATATTTTAATATTTATAGACACAGGTAAATATGTTTGTGATTTTTTTTATTAAATAAATATATTTCTTTTTCTAAACGTTAATAAATGTTTAAGAATTTTAATTTAAAATTATTTCTTTATGACTTAAGTATGTCAGTGGGTTAAACTTATTCTCTACCATTTAATTATTGATTCAGTTATATTTTTAACTACTTCAGAGTTTTAGTTGTCTCCATCATAATTTTTTGTTGTTGTTTTAGTTGAATTATCTTTTGTTTTGTTGTTGCTTGCACTTGCAATGTGTGAATTGAAATTGCAATCATTCATACAAAAATATGCGATAATAAGACCGACAGACCGAACACAAAAAAAAAAAAAAAATAAATATGAAAATGTCCTTGAAAAAAATAAATATTGCTTTTGTAGTTTTTCTTTTTTTTGTTAATTATTTTTTATTATTTCTAGAAAAAGAAACAAATCTAAATATATTAAGCATTTGTATGCATTTGAAAAAATAATCTTTAAACGCTGTTGCTGTTTTTTTATTTTTGCCATCATAGAGATGCATTTAGTTCTTATTTAGTTGGAACAGTCAGGCGTCTTACACTTAATCAACAAGGCATACAATCTTTAGCAACAAAAAAATAATAACAATAAAAAAAACTATGCAGTCAGTAAGTCCGTCTTTCCGTCAGTCTTTTATTTAGCTAGTAAATAAGTCAAGCAGGAAAGCAAGCATATAAATAATTTTTAAATATGTTATTGCATTTACTATATTTTTCTAATCTTTAAAAATGTGGCAGCAAAAAAAAAAAACAATATAATAACAATAAAAAAATACAACAAATCATTGAGGAAATAGCTCAGCTATAACATTAGAAAAAGCCAAATATCATGGAAAATATTATTCTACTTAACTGCAGCGCAGAGTAGAGAAGAAATAGAAAAAACATTTGTGTATAGAAAAATAATTTTCAAGGCCATTGACACAATCCAAAGTAAGCAAATGAGCAAAATAAATAAATAGTAGGAGAGTCGATCTGACAAACAAACGTATAAGCAAATAGTCAGTTTGTTATTGTTGTGGCAGCAGCTGATATCAGACAGCACAAGCAGCAGTTGTAGTCAAATTAAACAACCAACTAATCGAGCCAGTCAACCATCTATCTATCCAAACAAATAGCGAACTATCCATCCATCCGTAGTCCATCTATAAATATATTGAAGCAAACTGCCAAACGTCTCACACCTTCAACCACCCCAAAATAAGAAAAATTTATATATTTAATTGTATTTATGTATAAAAAACAATTAAAGGAGATAGACTTCACAAGGGAGAACTGAAAAGTTTTTTACTTTAACGTTTTTATATTGAAATTTTTAATTGTTATTCAAAAGTCTAGAATTCGTTTAATAGAAAATTCTAAAAAAAAAAAAATAAAATTATTTTATAAAAGATTTTTAATCCTAGAAAATCGCTAAATTGAAAAAAGAATGTAATTTCGAAAATATAGTAATAAATAGTAAACATTTTACAGAGAAAAAGTTAATTTTGTAAAGAAAAATCGCTAACATCTAATTTCTGGAAAAAAATTAATAAAAAAGAAAATCGCAAATTTAGAAATGACAATAATTTCATTAGAAAAAATTTAGCATTTTTTGGGGGGTTTTAGCTAGAAAAACATATATATTATTTTGAGATGTTTTTGGTTTTTTTTTGTGATTTGGAGTTTTGTTTTATTTTTTTCGCCTTTTTTTATATTTTAGCGATTTTTTACAGCTTGTTACATCTAGGTTTTTTTTTTGATATTTTGCATTTAAGCGGTCAAAAAAATTATATTTTGTAATTTGGCGTTTTCTTTTGTATTGGTGAATGTTTTTTTTTTTTTTGTAATTTAGCGATTTTTTGGTAATTTGAAGATTTTTTAATTTTTTTTTTGTGTTTTAGCGATTTTGTTTGAATCATGGTAATTTAGCTTTTTATGGTGGTTTTTTCTAATTATATTTTTTTGCATTTAAGCGATTTTGTAGTAATTTGTCTATTTCTTTGTAATTTTTTTCAGTTTGGTTTTTTTTTTTTATTAATTTTATTATATTTTTTAGCGTTTTTTAATTTTAGACATAATATTAGTTTCCTCCTCGTATTTTATTATTGTTATTATTATTATATTTTTTTTTGCAATTTGGGAATTTTTAGTACTTTAAGGTTTTTGTTTTATTTTAGCGATTTTGTTTTGAGCTACGAGAAGCACAGATCCCTAGGGTGTTAGGGGGTTAGAGAGTTAGGTCATATTATTACAGACCATGACCCGAAAAAACTTAAATTAAAAATTTTAGGCATTTTTATGAGAAATAATGTTAATATATGGATTGAAATAAAATGTAAACCTAATAAGATGTTTTATTGTAATTTTGACATAATATAGATAAATTTATCTTAAAGTCAGGGAATTAAAAAAACTCCTACTTTTTTGTATCAAAATACCTAAAATCCCATTCCGCGGAAAATAAATGTATTTCAAAAGTTCACTTTTTTCATTGAAATCGTCAGCCTGTTGTTAGAAAAGTATGTACAACTATATAACTGAAATATTTTTTTTGTAGTTCCCGCTTTGCGTTTCCAGATCTTTACAAATGAATTTAAGAAACTACTGGAAAATTGACAAAGTTTGGGAGACTGTTGCCCAGAGCTTTTACTTTGTACTCATTTGTGTTAAGATTTCTTTTGAAAACATAAAAAAGTTATAGGAGTGAAAAAATGTTACCTTTTATCACCTTTTTGAAAAAAATATCAAAAATGTAAAATCTTTTAAAGTTTCAACTTCAGAATAATATAACTATTGGATTCCTATATTTGTACGATTCTTGCAGCAATATTATTTAGAATTTTGCAGGAAACGTAATGGATATTTTCAAAACAATTATTGAACCCAAATAAAGGTTTAAAGAACTTAAAAAAACAAGAAAATGGGAGAAATATCTAAATATCTTTTAAACTAAAGGAGACAACTTGCACATTTAATGATATTTTTTTTTTTTGTAAAGTTTTACAAGGATTTTTTTTTACATTCAGAGATCAGAAATGAATTTTTGGCGAATTGTGAAAAAATACATACATAGCCGAGGTCACCAACTTTGGTGGTCTACCCAACCTCCTGATTCTCTGAGAATTTGTGCTTCTGCAAATCAACTCGAAAACAGTTCAGCTCTAGCCATTCTTTTGTAACTTAGATTTTTTTTATAATTTGTCGATTCTTTTGTAATTTAAATTTTTTTTATAATTTATTTTTGATTTAAAATAGGTAAAATTCGGGATGGTCTCTACATAGTTCTGTTGGGTATTTGGGCTTGTTCTAAAGTTATCCCTGTGATGATACCTTTCAGAAAATTTTATTTTAAGGAAAAATAAGTTAGAGTGTTATATTCGACTGTGAAGAATCTTTTATACCCTTTATTGTTACCGACAAACAATATAATTTATGCCTTAGAGTATGCTTTCATATTTTCATATTCATACCTAAAAAATAATCAAAAAAATTTTTTTAACTACAAAAATGTAAACACAAAATTACACTATCATAGCAAGCGTTGAATGGGACAATGGAAATAAATCTAGAATTTCCGAACGATTGGACCGATTTTATTTCATTTCCACATACTGATAGTGGAGGTATATGCGAGTTAAGTTTTTCAAATATATATTTTGTGGATTTTGCAATTGATTTTTTTTATAATTTAACGATTTTTTTATTGTTGT
Source organism: Protocalliphora azurea (assembly GCA_932274085.1). NCBI lineage: Eukaryota > Metazoa > Arthropoda > Insecta > Diptera > Calliphoridae > Protocalliphora > Protocalliphora azurea. The sequence goes on from OW026520.1 coordinate 155,587,723, forward strand.
ATTTTTTCTAAATTGACGTTTTTGTATTTAGACGAGGATTTAATGCAATTTGGAGATTTTTGTTGGTATACCAGTGATTTTTCGGTAATTTGGCAACTCTTTTTAAGTGGATGCTTTTTTATTTTTGTATTTCGGCGATTATTTCTTGTATTTTCACCAAATTTTGTCCTCCTTTTTATTTTAATTTTTTTTTTTTTGCAATTTTTTGTTTTTAGTGATTTTTTTTCAAAAAGATGATTTTTTTTAATGATTTCTAGGTGTTTTTTATACTTCTTTGATTTTTTATGTTTTAGTAATTGTTTTGTAATTTTACGTTATTTCTTTTTTGTTTTTTTGTTAAGCAAAATTTTTTATTTAAACGACTTTTAATCAATTCGGAAATTTTTTTGCATTTAAGCGATTCGACTGAAATCGATGTGATGTGAAATCGAAATGTAAATTTGAAAATTAAACATAAATTTATTTCACAAAAAACATG